>CM050520.1:10144830-12644830 GCA_027563665.1 Antrozous pallidus
GCTAAAAACCCCTTTCTGTTGTTGTAAGGCCCGGCGAGGGTGGCTTTGGGGATGTCAGCAGCGTGTCGTCTTTGATGGCATCACCGGAACATTTCCCTCCAGCTTTCGCCTCGAACCGGAGCCGTGTTCCCCAGGAGTCGTTAAGCTCATTGGACATGGCTGAAAAGTGAGCCCTCAGCACCTGTGTAGCCCCACAGTCAGTTGAGAGAAAGCCTCTCAATTGGTTTGGAAAGTTCTAAATGTATCTCCTTTTTTTGGTAAATTATAAAAAGGGAACGAGGGAGTTTGGGGATGCTAGGAGAGTGATTAGCAACATAAGGTGTTTCATCAGAAAAAAAATTTCATCAGGAAAATGTTGAAGCCATAAGAAATTGTTAATGCGGAGAGAAACCAGAACAGAACAGAACAAGGGGGTGCAAAGACAGATTTTATGAGAACGGCGGCCTGGGTTTGATGAACAAGGTGCGAGCAGCAACTGGGCCGAGCTGGTGGGGGCCTGGAGAGGCAGGACTGAAAAGAGCGGGTGCTCACTGCTGCGGAAGAGAGAGAGCTGGAGGGGCTGACTTGCACCAGGCTTAGTCTGCACTAGAGAAAGGCAGAACTCACCTTGAAATGTTACAGAGAAACTTGCGACCTTGGCAGACTCTGTGACGGTCAACAGTGACGCAGAAGGGGGAAGATCTAGCATGCCTGACATTTACGTTGCCTCATAGATGGTAATGACAACATAAGAAAAGCTAACGGATGTCCAAAATGTAATAAGGATGTCCACTTTTTGCATCACAAACATACCAGAGGAATTGGGGATGTACAGAAATTGGAATACGTATTCAGGGGAAAGAGCAATATCTGACATTGAGGGGGCAATACAGGTATTTTTTTTAAAAGATATGTTTTTATTGACTTCAGAGAGGAAGGGAAAGGGAGAGAGAGAGAGAGAGAAACATCAGTGATGAGAGAGAATCATTGATCAGCTGCCTCTTGCATGCACGCACCTGGGGAGCTTGCCTGCAACCCAGGCATGTGCCCTGACTGGGAATCGAACCGTGACCTCCTGGTTCATAGGTTGATGCTCTCAACCACAGAGCCACGCCGGCCAGCCCTATATGGGTACTTTTGAAAGTACTCATAAACTGTGGCTCGGCCACATCACCAGAAGAATGAACTCCTCCTTTCTTGGGATTGGCGTTCCAGGAGGCAGGATGGGATCTGTCACGTTCTTTGATGTCAGCCATGTTTGCCTCCAAGGGGCAGAATGTGAGTCACACAGTGAGGTTTCCTCTAAGTTACTCGAAGGCATGGAGCCGATCACTACCGTTATGTGGCTGTGGCTGAAGAAAAGGACTTGAGGGAAGAATTGAAATATTCCTGGCCAAGTCACCTTTGCCCTTTGGGGCACATTACTTACCCTCTAGGTTTTGGGACCCTCGGATTCATCTCGAAGCAAAGAGACAACTTTGGCTTTAAAAAGGCAGAGAGAAAGAGGCCTTTGAGAGGGAAATGGATTCTAGTGATTTAAAAATCAGATGGTACGTTAAGATTAGCGTGTGGCACATATAAAACATTTCTGACAGGTTAATGGAAACTGCGATGCCTCTTAATTCCATTTGAAGGGAGTTGATGTAGTTTACTTAAATGAGGAGGAGACAAAAAGCAAAAACAGTTCTGTTTTATAAAGTATCGGTGTTCAAAACATTAAATAGAGGAAATTTAGGATTATCTTCTGGTCTAATTTAAAAGGTAATAAAAATTTGCTACCAAAGTCACACAAATGATTCAAGGAAGGAAGTGCATTAACAAATGTAATCTTAGAGGGAAATGGAAGGTGATATAAGTACATCAATTATAGACTAACTGTTAAAATGTCACTCTTATTGGGGGGAAAAAAAGAATTACCCAGCTATTCATTATAGGAGACACAGTAAAAACCAAGAGATATAAACAAAATGAAAAGTTAGGGAAATAAAATCCATTATGCAGGGCCTACTTTTAAGGCATCAGATAAGTAATTTCATGGCATTAAGCATTAAGATAGATAAACAGGATTACTGCAAGTGGCAAAGGTTCATTAAACAACGAATATCCGATAATCCCACATAAAAAGACTTGGAGAATTAGGAACATAATTAAAGGGTGTTGAAGATTCTTTGAGTATAAAATTAGCTAGGGCTTGCCAAATTTTGGAAGGTTAAAATACGTAGCGAATCCATAACTTGAATGTCTCAAAGGAAAAGGATAGGGATGGGGAAAAATCTAAAGTGTGCTAGTGACTGACTTGCTGGCAGTGTCTGCAGTTGGGAGTGCTGGGTGGGACGGACTGGTTCCTTGGGAACATCTCGGGGGCCCTTCCAACCCACCCCAACCCCCCCGGGATCTGCTCTCTGGATTTGAGGAGATGTTTGCTAATGGAAGCTCTGAGGATAAAATGCTCCCTGCTAATGACATGAGAGGGTTGATTAAGCTTGAGTTGGGCTTCGTGAGTCTGGCCCCGTGGCTGGCCAGGGGAGTGTCGGCAGTGGGAATTTGCAAGAGTAGTTTAGGTCTGCCCTATGGAGAGGAATGAAGATGTTATTGAGAAGAAAAGTATATTTTTGCTTCTATATATGAGTAAGCATTTATTTATTTAAATTCATAGAGAAGCTGTGTTTTCTCCTTGAAGATTGCAGTATAGAGATTGTGTAGAGCCTTGCTACTCAATGTGTGATCTCTAGGCCAATAGCATCAGCGTCACCTAAGTTGGAATGTGTATTATAACCAGATCTTCAGGTAATTCATGTATAAATTAAAGTTTGGGGAGCCCTGATGTGGCGGCTAAGAATATAGGCTTCCCAGAGTCAGGCTGGGTTCAAATCCCCCTCACGGCTTTGACCTTGGCCTTATTTCTTAAAACATTTTCAACGTTCTGAGTCTTCGTCTCTAAATAATGGGGTAATAATGGCCCTTGGCATGTGGAAATATTTAAAGTGAGATAGTGCATGTAAACCATTTAGCCTTTATAATTGTCCATGGAATGTTAGTTCTTTTAATAGTTACTTAGATTTATCATAAAAATTGGGGCAGACATGCAGAAAAACAGTTACAGTGATTCTCCAACCTGAATACTGTTAACACATTCGTTTGTTTTATTTTATATGGTTTGGATCATACTGGGAATATCATTTCAGATCCTGCCCTTTTCACTTGTGAGTACAGCCTAAGCGCTTTTCCTTGTTAAACGAACCTGGGAGAACAGATGGTCTAACACCACGGAATGGCTCGGCGCAGGCTTTTAGTGCCGACTGTAAAAACCGTCTCGCACAACCGAGCCAGCGGCGTGCTCGCTCTCCGCTTGTTTTTCCAGTCTGTACATCGCGGGCCACATCACCTGCCCCATCTAATGTTACCTGGTAGTTGCGAGGCTCCACGGAGGGTCGTGTATGTGAAAACAGCCAGTAACAGGCAAAATGCTGTGCACGTGTGTGTGGTTGCAAGTGGGTGGTCTTAATGTGCAGGAAAGCCCAGAGGTGTAATCACCACGGACCCCACAGCTCCTCTTCCCAGACTCGATTCTAATGAAGTAGTTTGGCATGTGTACACATGTTCAGCTGGGGTGTGTGTGGCAGCCAACAAGAATGGTCACTAGAAAGCACGGCTTATCAGTGTGCTAAAATACTAGACAGGCGATAAGAAGGATACTGTCTAGAGACCCGTCCTCTCCAATAAGATGCCCGTTAGCCACAGGCGGCTACTTCGGTGAGTTAAGGTGAGAGAAAATCCAGAGTTCAGTTCTTGGTTCACACCAGGCATAGTTCAGGTGCTCACTAGCCCCACGTGGGTGGCGGCCGCCTTACTGCACAGCCCAGATGTGCACAGCTTGTCCATCATCTCAGAGTGTTCTTTTGGATATAGCACTGCTCTAGAAAAAGAATTCTTACACGGGAAGAAAATTGTCATGAAACGAGATGACTCGAATTTGGAGAGAGAGAAAGAGAGAGAGAGAGAGAGAGAGAGAGAGAGAGAGAGAGAGAGAGAGAGAGAGACATTGAGCCTTGCTACTTGGAGCAGAACATGGAATTTCTTCCTTTTTCTAAATTCAGTCAACTCTGACCCTGATGGCCCCCCACTCAGAAAGCTGGAGATTTGGTAAAAGGCAACTCTTGACTTGCCCTTCTCCTGTAGGTCTCCGGTGCTTTTTGTTCCAAAGCCCTTTGCCTAGCATTGCATCTTCTTGTCTGCCAAACATTTCGGCCCACCTCTTCCCATATCTCCGCCCCCCCCCTTTTTACAGCAATCATTCCCAAGAGTTGGGGGAGATGAAATCAATGTACCTCAACCCCATTCAGATTGGTGGGAGTAATGTAACCTATGGGGGGAAAGGCTGAAAGCATACTACATTAGAAGACAGCCCTAACCGGTTTGGCTCAGTGGATGGAGCATTAGCCTGCGGACTGAGAGGTCCCAGGTTTGATTCCAGTCAAGGGCATGTACCTTGGTTGCAGGCACATCCCCAGTAGGAGGTATGCAGGAGGCAGCTGATCAATGTTTCTCTCTCATCCATGTTTTTAACTTTCTCCCTTCCTCTCTATAAAAATAATATCAACAAAATATATTAAAAAAAGAGAAGAAGATAGTAGCAACAATGAAACACATTCACTTGGAAATGTGTGCTCTGCTTCTTCAGTCTAGTTTGCAGACTGTCTTGGACATAGCTTAGGAGGGCTCTGTAGGGGTGAGACCCCTATCCCCGCCCTCCCAGCAGCACCCAGGCCACCTGGGGAACATTCTCCCTGCCTTTGGGTGGAGTCAGCTGACCCAGCCAGTGCTCAGACTTCCTTGGAAGATGTCCTTGGTTCCCTAGTGCTCCCTGTTTCTTTTTTCTTTTTTCCTTTTTCTCTCTTCCTGTTTCTTTTTGGATTTTCAGCACATGGTTCTGGCCAGCTTGACTGAAAAGGGACGGCATCCCCCAGCGCGTTCCTTCCCCCACAGCTCAGTGCAGCCGTCATGTACGCAGTGTGTGCCTCTGTGTACTGTCTGGTCCCAGTATTGGTTTAGGCTATGCCTGTGTTTGTACAACTCCTCAAAGAAAGCTTCCCCTTCACCCTTCGACACTCTGCTGGCGAGTCTCCTTGTCGGGAAAGCTGACCTCCCATAGGCAACTGCCAGCCACAAAACGAATCTCCCGTCTCTTTTTCTTTTATTTAATGTATGTGTATGTTTCGGAATGATCGCCACAGTAAGTTTAGTGAGCATCCCTCACCGCACGCAGTTACGAAGGCTTTTCCTTGCGGTGAGAACTTTTAAAAGATGTGCTCTGTTCACTTCACATGTACACTACAGGACTGTTCACTGTAGTTCACACGCTGTGCATTACATCCTAAAACTTAAAACTGGAAGTCTGTACCTTCAGACCACGGTCACCCATTCCTCCGCCCCACCCCAACTGGCAGCCACCAGTCTGTTCACTGTTTCTGTGAGTTCGTGCTTTTAAGAGTCCACATATGAGTGACATCATGCGGTGTTTGTCTCTGTCTGATTTCTTTCACTTAACATGATGCCCTCAAGCTCACAAATGGCAGGGTTTCCATACTTTTTTAAAAACAAAATAAAACAAAACAAAACATATTTTATTGGTTTTTCACAGAGAGGAAGGGAGAGGGACAGAAAGTCAGAAACATCGATCAGCTGCCTCTTGCATATCCCCTACTGGGGATGTGCCCACAACCAAGGTACATGGCCTTGACCGGAATTGAACCTGGGACTTTTCAATCCACAGGCCGATGCTCTATCCACTGAGCCAGACCGGTTTCAGCTGGATTTCTTTCCTTTTTATGACAGAATCATACTCTGTCATCTCACTTCCTAAGGGCTGCCTCACTTTGAGCGTGTTCATGTTGGACTTAACACACGGTATCGATTGATGCGTGTTCGTTCCCTGTACCGGAGTGGCTGTGGAGCCTAGGTGACGAGAAGAGTAAGCGGGTGTTTTGCATGTGTACTTCTTCATTACCTTAACTTCTGGAATTCTCAAACATCATAAAAGAACCACGAGTAATATAACAGTAGTGCGCCTGTCACACACACCTATCAGACTTTTGACATTTGTCATTTTAATTCGAATCTTTTTACAAAGAAAAACCTATCACAGATTGCTATCAAAGACTTCCTCTCATCTCATTACTTTTTCTCTTCTGCCCAGAGGTGTGTGTACGCTTCCTACGTTGGCGTATATCTTTTCTGTCCATATTTTAGTCCTTTACCACATTTGTGTGCCTCTGTGTCCAATCCATAGTACTTGAAAATGTACCCAAATGCTATCATACTGTGTATACGTTTGCAATGGATTTTTTTTTTCATTTATTCTTATAATTTTGAGCTCCCTCTGTGTTTCCACCCATGAATGTATTTTTTTAAAACACTGCCGCGGGCCCTTCCGTTGTGTGAATGTACATGCGACAGTTGGTTCCGTTATCTCTTAACCAGGCATTCAGGCTGTTTCCACGACCAGACACGCTACAGTGCACGTCCTCCTGCCGAGACCAGGACTTTTAAAACAGGCTTGAAGAAGGATTGCAGATCAAAGGGTTTGCACACGTCCAGCCTGACTAGACATTGCCGTCTTCGCCTCGGAAATGGCCCCACCCATTTGTGCTCCCACTAGTGGTTGATGAGGGGGCCCGTTTCCCCACATTTCTGATGTTTGGAATAAAGAGCTCTTAATTAGTTTCCCAAAGGGCACAAAGGGGCCACTTGCTGTGGCTTTACTGACCTTTTCCCTGATTGCCAGTGAGGGGAACGTGGTAGGCTGTGGCCAGGCCTCCCCTACGCTCGTCCCTCTTCCAGGTGCCCCCGTGGCATCTACATGGAGAGCTCCGAGGCCATCAGCACAGGTGCAGGTGCGAGGTGGTGGTTCCTGCGTTGATGTGGAAGGATTTCCATGTCGGGAACTGCGGGCCTTAGGGCCAGGTGCTGAGGTCTGATTCTGCGGAAAAGTAGAGCATTTAAAAAATAAAATTAAAAAAAATATATATATATATTATTGCTTTTTAAAGAGAGGAAGGGAATGGGATAGAGAGTTAGAAACATCGATGAGAGAGAAACATTGATCAGCTGCCTCCTGCACACCTTCTACGGGGGATGTACCCACAACCAAGGTACATGCCCTTGACTGGAATCGAACCTGGGACCTTCCAGCCTGCAGGCTGCTGCTCTATCCACTGAGCCAAGCCGGTGGCAGAGCAGAGCATTTGCTTTTAACATGGCTTCTGGGTGTTCCTACGGCTCAGCATCAAAAGGCAGTTCTGCGTTCCTCTGATCGGGTGGGTGTTTTACTCTGCGAGGGCTGCTGAGACCACTGAACTAAGGGTGCCCACTCTGAGAAAATCAGCAAAGCAGTGGGGACCCTACTCCTGGTGGGGTAGTGGTGGCTCAGAAGCCAGGCCCTAGAGTCAAGGTCTGGCTCGCATCCTGACCGTGAGCTCGGCCAGTTGCAGGGCCTCTGTCTGTTTTAGTGAGTTCTTTACCTGTCAGGGGGGAAGTGGACAAGTTTATGCCCGCAAGGAACTGGGCGGTAGACTATGAGCTCCTTGCTCCATGGCCCATGCTTTGGCAGGTGGGTGTGGTGACGAGGACCGAAGGTGCCAGGCAGGGCTTGGGTGTACGTGGTTGGCATTGGGCAGCCTTTGCTCTGACCAAAGCCGCTTAGCAAGGCTCGGTTGGCCCTTGGCATGGAGTCTCTCCTGGGGCTGAGTGTACCTGGGCCTTCCCCGGGGCAGTACCATGCAGCCTGGAGGAAGGGGCCTGGATTTGGAGATCTGTGGAAGAGCAGAGGCTGGGATTGTAGATTAGGGTGAAGAAGTGGAGCTGGGTAGGAAGTGGAGGGAGCCATGCATCGCTTATGGTCATAGCTGGTGATTCCCAGACTTGGATTGTGTGGACCAGTCAAATCATGGAAAATAAACCCAGAAAGGTTGGGATTCTGAGTAGGTAGGGTCACCTATTTTGATTTTATCGAATGAGAGCAATGAAAACAAATCACTGTTTCTTATATCACTACCCTATTCTAAAAGAAATCGTCTATCATAATAAAAGCGAAATATGCTAATTAGACCGGACGTCCTTCCCGACGACCTTCCGGACGAAGCCAGGTCTGCAAAGGAAGCCCTGGTCCCAGGTGCCAGAGGGAAGCCAGTGCCGGCAGCCGGGGGAAGGAAGGCCGACTCTTGCACAAATTTCGTGCATCGGGCCTCTAGTGTTTAATATAAAATGTAAAGGTGGCCCAGCCTTAGAACAAAGGATGGCCCTTTCAGTCAGGTAAGTGGAGTGCTTAGAAGAGTTTGTAAGCAATTGTTTCTTCAGTGTCTCATTCTGATGGTGAGTAATGAACGCTTTGCAATGGACCGAGGTGTTCTTGCTCTGGATAGAGGCTGAACTGGCCCCCTGGCGTGAAAAGGGAGCCTTAGGGCAGAGTCTGGGGGCGGGAGGGGGGATGTAGGTACTTGGTGTTTGGGTTATGTGGGGGGTTTTTTGTGAAGGGTTTTCTAGGCCAGGGAGCCCTGACTGTGGAGAGAGGAAGTGGGGAGGGCTCTTGTGAACATAGGAGCCGATGGAGAGGGAATGCCCAAGAGAAGAGGGCGGGAAGAGATGGATGGAGCAGACCTAACATTTATTTAGCACCCGCCAGCAGTGCATTAGGGGAGATCTCTCACTTCACCCCCATAAGAAGTCTTTGCGGGAGAAGCCCTCTTCTGCAGATGAGGACCCCGAGGCTGCAGGTATTTGACGTACCTGTGTCACCTCACAGGCAAGTGGCAGAGCTGGGGTTCCCCTGGAGGCTGCCACCTTCTTGTATGTCTCCTCATGGGTCCCTAACTCTGGGATGGGGTGGCTGTTTGGAGCCTTCTGGGTGACGGATGCGGTCTGTTTCGAGTAACAGCAGTGATGTGTTGGGGCACGTCTGTGTTTCCCTGGGGACTGGGTCGTCGGTTGCCCGTACTTGTGACGGTTTCAGGTGGTTGTATTCCTCAAGCACAGCCTGGCCATGTGGCAGCTGCCAGATGGGGCTGCACTGACTTGCAGATTTCCTTCTTGGAAAGAATCCTTTCCGGTGCACCAATCCCTGGCCCAGCCTCTCTAGCTTATACATGGGCCTGGGTCTCAGAATCCACGTGCCTCCCACGAAGGTGGCAACTGGGGCTCTTGTACCCCCCCAACCCCCCCTCAGGAAGTCAGTAGCACGGGAAGAGGGAAGGAGGTCCCCCCTATTCCAGAGCAGCCAGGATTCGAACCCTGGCCTCTGTCTTCTCAGTCTACGGTCTTCTCACATCACCTCTGTGGGGCCTTCTCCCTCTCACTGGCACGAACACCCCCAGAGAGCTTTCCAGAAAAATCCACGATGGAATCTTTGAACAGCTGCCCAAGGCCGGCGTTCAGATTTTTCTCCCGTAATAGAAGCTCTGTCTGGCTAGTTGGTTAATGGGTCCCAGGTTCTCCCGGGCCACTTACTGCCTAATTTTCAGGCATTATTCATGGAGAAAATCCACCCCGTAGGAGTGTAGAAGTTAATGGGCTCAGTCAAAGTCAATCTCAAGTTGTGGGCTGCAGCTTTGATCGTCCTGATGGGCGGTTTGGTTTCCGCAGTGGGATGGGGGTGGGGGAGTGGGGAAAAAGCTTGGCCCATGACTTATTCATCGCTTCCCTGGCTGTATCATCTCCTGCTCTCTCCTGGGAAGGCCCAGTGCTGGCTGCACAGGATCCTCCGGGCTCAGCTCCGGATTTTCTCTCTGCCTGCAGTCGGTGGGCCCCCAGGGCTTTGTCTCAACTGGTTGCTCAGCTGGAAGGCAGCCAGATGTTTGGGCCAGAGGTGCACACCTTGACCATACCCTTTTCTCCTTTCATTTATTACCATTTAAAAAATATTTTAACTGATTTCAGAGAGGAATGGGGAGGGATAGAGAGTTAGAAACACCGATGAGAGAGAAAGGTCAATCAGCTGCCTCCTGCATACCCCCTCCTGGGGATGTGCCCCCAACCAAGGTACACGCCCTTGACTGGCATCAAACCTTGAGTCTGCAGGCAGACGTTCTATCCACTGAGCCAAACCAGTTAGGGCTATTTATTACCATTTTTAATTTTTTTTTTTATTGATTTCAGAGAGGAAGCGGGGGAGGCGGGGGGAGACAGAGAGAGAGAGAGGAGAGGAGGGGAGGGGGAAGGGAAGGAGGGAGGGAGAGATATCAGTGATGAGAGAGAATCCTCAGCTGCCTCCTGCACGATCCCCACTGGGAATTGAGGCACAACCTGGGCATGTGCCCTGACCTGGAATCAAACCACGATCTCCTGGTTCATAGGTCAGCACTCAGCCACTGAGCCCCACTGGCTGGGCAGCCCTTTTCTGCCTTTAGAGCAGCGCATGGGACCGACCCCTTCTTAACAGACCAGCTCCTTCTAGGTGTGTGTGTGTGTGGGGGGGGCGCGTACCTGTGTGGGGTCTTCTCAGAGAGACCCACTGATGAAATATCACCCCGAGGGACTCGGTCCCGGGCCCTGGCTTGTTTGTTTTGAAAGGCTTAGCAAGACATCAGCCATTATGATGTCAGCTTGTTAACTGCTGGCTTCTGGCGGTTTTTGTGTTTGTGAGGAGTGAGGAAGCCAGGCCTGGTCTGGGAGGCAGCCTGTGGGGTGCAGGAGAGCTGCTCCCTTGGGTGGCTGCAGGGGGGAGCTCTCCCGCGTGCTGAGCTTCCGGTGTGCCCGGCGGAGTTCTCAGCGCTTTGCTTCGTGATCGCTTTCATTCTCTCACCGTCTTCCAGGTGGGTTGAATTGTGTCCCCCGAAAAGATATGTTCAGGTCTTGGGACCGGTGTTTGTCAAGGTGACCTTACTTGGGAATGGGGCCTTTGCAAAGGTCATAGGTGAAAATGAATGGGGCCTTTGCAAAGGTCATGGGTTAAAATGAGGGTGATCCCAGATTCCGATGACCGATGTTCTTAAGAGGACACCCAGACACACCCAGAGGAAGGTAGCCACGTGAGGACAGAGGCAGAAATCGGAATGACGTAGATACAAACCAAGGAACTCTAAGGATTGCCAGCAATCCCGGAAGCTAGAAGCCAGGCCAGGAGGCATTCTTCCCCAGAGCCTTCAGACAGAGAGCACGGCCCTGCCAGCACCTTGATTTTGAACTTCTAGGCTCCAGAACTGTGAGGGACTAGATCGCCATTGTTTTAAGCCACCCAGTTTATGGCAGTCTGTTAAGCACACCTGGGAGACAATACAGTGAGGGATTATCTAGAAGGATGTTAACCCCATTTTACTGATGAGCAAACCGAGGCTCAGAAGTGTTCAGCGTCCTGCCCCAGATCCTCCAGCTCCTGCGTGCAGACAGACCAGGGAGGGGATTGTGTGGTGGTGCTGCCAGGTCCTTCTGTCACGGTGGGGACTTTCCGATGCCCGTTATCTCGGACGCCTTAATGAGCAGTCGGATCTCAGAGGCATGTTAACCAGCTGCAGGTCAGATCTGCTTGAAATCCTACTTTCAGCCAGAAGTTTCCCTGCGTGTGGCTCTGGGGGAACACTTGCTTTTCCTGAGGTGACACGGGTATTTTCTGGAGAGGGGATCTAGTTATTGGGTGTTCAAGGAGGCAGATAGTCACGGGCCAAATCTCATTCTAGAGTGGTTAGCCAGCTTGCTCAGAGTCTATCTGTAATTGGACAAAGGAAGATAAATAATGAAAGGGTGCCATTTCTACCCAATTTCTCGAATCCGGTGTATTTCCAGCTGTGTTCTTATCTCCGTGTGAACTGCCACTCCCCCCGCTCCTGTTCTTGCTTGGAGGGGGGCAGGAGCCGTCAGGGGTTATGTGTTGGAAAGACATTATTTCCAGGCCATTGGGACACCAGTGAAGGTTTCCATTGGGAGTTTCATCGTTATGGCTGAATTGTGTCCCTTCAAATTGAAATGTCAAAGCTCTAACCCCAGTACCTCAGAATAATTATATATTAAAGAAGTTTAGCCCTTTGTGATGCAAGTTGCAGATATATTTTCTCAATTTGATTAGATTTATGAATTCTTTCTTTCTAGATGAAAACAATTCTTCTGCATTTTCACACCACCCTTAGGCCTTCCTTGCTGCACAATTACATGCGGAAAACTCGTGTTTTATGACTTTTGAATTATTTTTTCATATTTAAATCTTTCCTCCATCTGGAATTTATTTCATGTCATATGAGTCAGGAATCCAACTTTTCCAGGTGGCTAATGTGTTCCAATCATTTATTGAATAATTCCTTCCTGCCCACTGACTTGACCTGCATTCGTTTTTTGATTGCTGTGTCACAGTATTATCCCAAACTCAGTGAGTGTCTTAAAAACAGCACACACGTGTTACTTCCCAGTTTCTGTGGGACAGGAGTCTGGGCACAGCTTAGTCCAGTTCTCTTCGAGGCTTCCATTAAGGTGTCGCTGGAGCTGCAGTCTCATCCGAGGCTGGATTGGGGAAGGATCCATTTTCAACCCACTTGCTCGTTCGCAGCATCTGCTCCCTTGCAGGCAGCTGGAGTGAGGCCTAATGTTTTTGTTGGCTGTTGGCTGGAGGCCAGTCTCCATTCCTTGTCATCTGGTTCCCCAACATGGTCTTCTGCTTCATCGAGTCAGCAGGAGCAAGAGGGGCCCTACGGTCTTCTGTGACACAGATTGCATCCATTTCGTCACCTTTGCCTTATTCTGTTTATTAAAAGCAAGTCAGAGGTCGTGTCCACATTCAAGGGGAGATGATTGGACAAGAGGGTGACACCAGGAAGGGGAGACCATCAGGGGCCTTCTTAAGAATGTGTCCATCACCCTGCCTTTGGTCGACTTTAAGTTTCCATGTCTATTTGAACCCATTTCTGTAACTGCACCAAATTTTGAGGAGTGAACAGAGGAAGAAAAGCCTGCTCAGAGATGGGGAGGAGGCTCCTTGGAGCTGTGCTCATCTTTCCCGACTCTCTGGCCTCGAAGCCTAACCCCGGCTAGTTGTGGACTCCGTTTGCCTGCGACTCTTTGGCAGCTGGCTTCGTTCCATGGCTGAACTTAATACAGAGGCTGCCAGCTGCCTTCACGTCCACACTTCATGTCTCCAGGCCCAGAGAACCTAGCAACTGTGTGGGTGTAATGAAAGTTTGCAGCCTGGCTGCCATGCACTTGGCCCTGGACTTGTGTGCTTTGTTAGAGATTAGGCTCATGGTGTTGAATATTCCTTTCTGGTCACACCAGTGCCCCTAGATGAAATCAAGTGTGTTGTAATGTGAAAATGTTATCCCGGTAGAACGCAGTGATAGGATAAGCTGTGGGGTGTTGGGGATGCGGACGGGTGGGTCCCAGACCTTGTCCCTGTAGAACAGGAGCGGGCAGCACAGGCTTCTGGGAGAAAGGTAGGAATTCTGGCAGCCATACTTCTTTAAGTCAAATTTGTTATCTATAGTTTGTGATACATATATTAAAAAAAAAAAAAACCTACCCAAAACATAACTCCCTATTCCCTTCCCCAAAAGTCGTTATGGATTGACTGGCCTGCTTGGAGTAGAGGATTTGAGCAGGAATTAAAAGATGATGATAGGTTAGAGAAAGTTAACAAAAAGCTCAGCAGTAATAAGCAGTATGTGAACTGGTGTGCTGCAGGGTCATCTCTGACACTGGGCTTTGTAGGGTGAGAGATAGAGAATGATGCCAAGGTTTTGGTAGGGGGGGTGGAACCTCTGGGGGGACTGGGCAGAGAGCTGGCCTGGAAGAGGAGGGAACAGTAGGGGATTTTTGAAAGAGTAGAAGGATGTGAGACAAAAAAAAAAAAAGAATTTTAGTGTTGTTTGGATGTGCTGATGGTGGTAGGTAGAGACTTCTCAGAACAAGTGAGTAAGGAATGGAGTCCCTGGGCCCAGGAGAACAGCCGATGCGAAGAGCCCTTTCTTTGGCGGGGTTCAAGAATCAGTTGATGCAGAGTGGGGGCCGTTTTGACATTAGGTAGGAGGAGTTGGATGGGTGTAGAGTGGAGGAACTTACGTGTCCTGCTAGTTGCTTCATGGCCCAAGATGACTGCCTGAGTACCAGCCATTTCATATGAATTCCAGCCTGGAGGAAGGAGGAAGGCACTGAGCAGAATGAGCTCCCTTTCCCTAAGGGAGTCACACACAGAACCTCTTTTTACATCCCCTTGGCCAAAACTTAGTCACCTGGCCACATTCTGCTGTGAAGGAGACTGAGGAGTGTGCGTAAGCCAGATCAGGAGCCCCCGAGTCACTAGAAGAGGACGAAGCACAGAACTGGGGGGAGGGGGGGAGGGGTGCAGGGTGTATGCAGGGTTAATGATGAAAGGGAAAGGACCAAATGCTAGAGTCTGAAAACCTGTTTTAGGGCAAGAGAGACTAGAGGGGTGGTTTGGATGTGCTCCTGGTGGTAGATTGCTTCCCTGAATTAGTGTATTACAGAAAACATGTCGCATCCTCCCAGGCAGCTTTGAAAGATCCTGATCGCTTGTAGGTATGGAGAGACCTGATGAGGTGCCTTAAGGTGTCAAGGTTAGGGGACCACAGTTGATGATGTCAGGCCTGAACCCCCTGCCCACAGTGGGCACTTGGGGGTGGAGGGTGAATGCCCATTCAGCTTTGCGCATGTGAAACGTGCTCTGGAGTGAGGTCATTTTATTGATCTAATGATGTCTTATAATTCTCCAGAGAGATGCAGGATAAGGCGGCCATGTTAAAATAACGGGGAGCTCTCACATCTTGGGGGAGGAACAGAAATAACCCTGAAGTATCTCCTCTGTTGCATCAAAGGTGAAAATCCAAACTGCAGCCCTGTGTGACCTAGGTTCCTACTCTCTCAGGTCTCACTCCCCATCAAGGTTTGCATGCTGCAGTCAGGGCTGCTCCAGCCAATCCTTGTTCAGGCCATCCAGAGTGGTCCAGGGTGGTCCAGGGCAGTTCAGGGTGGTCCAGAGCGGTCCAGGGCGGTCCAGGGCAGAGCAGGCCCACCCTTTCTGTTTGTAATGTGACATGTGCCCAGTACCGATGCATGTGAATGGTTTTCCTTCATTGGCTCTTCATGATGGCCTGAGCTCCTTGGTTTAACTGGGGCTGTTTGTCACACATATTTGGGTCCCCAACGGTGCTCTGCTTGGTCCCTGTGGTTGGATCCATTGCCTTAGACAAGGGAAGGCCCCTCTGGGTGTCAGTCCAGAAAGGGTTTTCCTTGCTTCCCTAGCCGCAAGCTCTCACCTAAGCAGGAGGCACCTCTTTATGGAGAGCAGGTTACTGAGCTGGAAAAGCCAGTTAGAAGGTAAATTGGTCACCAGCTGAGCCCCGTGAGTCAGCTCATTGAAACATTTTAATTTTAAACACTGGACTTGACTTTCAAAGTTCTTTAATGAATGCCTCGAGTTAGGAGAGGGTGGAGGAGTTCTTTTGGAGTAAATGGAGCTTAACCTTTGAGGGCTAGCGCTATTGATTGCTTCCCTGAACTTGGGCTCATTTCGGATGTTGTTGACAGTTGTCCGCATTTCTCCATTATTAGTGGATATCAGCATCTCACGTTTGGGAAAGGACTCTTTAAAGAGGCCATCTGCTCCCAGCTTCTTCTTGCACTTTCTCTTGTATTCGAGTTGTTTTTCTTTGCAGACATTGCCGGATGCCCCGCTGTGGGTCAGGGGTGTTAATGTCACGACTGAGATGAGGAAAGACCAGAAGAGGCAGGTCTGATCTGTGGAAATTGGCCTGATTGCTATAAATCGGGGTGGGTGGGGGGAAACCCAGGTGTGGCTTCCACTTTGCTCACTCTCCAGATGAGCAGGGCCCAGGATCCAGATGGGACAGTGTGGTGTGAGAGTGTGGCCACAGGCCCGACCAGGCAGAAAGCTGTCCTGAAAAGGGTTTGTAAGAAAAGGCCCCGATCCAGTTTCCTAGGCTCCAGTTTCCTCATTCACTGCTTCATCATCTTGGCTAGTTTGGGCTCCACCCATGTCTGTATGACCTGTTTGACCTGAAGTTGCATTGTTTAGCCCTAAGGTGTAGATAGGGTGAAAGGTCCAATGGTCCCTGCGAGGGTGGTGGGGAGTCTGATGGAGCTCCCTTTCTGAGGCAGCAGGGCTGGGCTGGGCCCCAGGCAGTGGGCGAGGTCAGAGCCGGACCTCTTGCGGTAGTACAGCTTTATTTATCTTCAGTTGTTTGTCTTTCATTTATTAGAGCCACTTAAAAATTTGTAAATCGAGGTATAATTGACATATTGGTTTCAGGCGTACAGTGTAATGATTTAATATTTGTATATCCTGAAAAGTGATCACAATAAGTCCAGTTAACATCCATCACCATGCATAATTATAGTTTTCCCTTTGTGATAAGAACTTTTAAGACTTACTCTCTTAGCATCTTTCACGCATGCAATACAGTACTGTTAACTGCAGTCACAATGTGCGTTACATCCCCAGGGCGTGTTTTACCATTTCGCCAGAACCCACCATCTCTGGCAACCACTAACCTGTTCTCTGTATCTGTGAGTTTGCTCTGTTCTGTTAGTTTGTTTATTTTGTTGTTGTTTGTTTGTTTTTAAACTCAACATATAAGTGAAGTCATGCATTTGTCTTTCTGTGTCTAACTTCTATCACTTAGCATGATACCTTCAAGTTCTTTCATGTCTCACAAGTAACAGCATTTCCTTCTTTTTATCGGCTCAATAATCTCTCTCTCTCTCTCTCTCTCTCTCTCTCTCTCTCTCTCCCCCCCCCTCTCTCCCTCCCTCCCTCCCCCTCCCTCCCTCCCTCCCTCCCTTCCTATCGTGTGTGTATGTATGTGTCTCAGTTTCTTGATCCATTTATCTATCAGGATGCTTAGGTTGCTTCCATGCCTCAGTTATTGTGAATAACGCTGCAGTGAACATGGGGGTGCAGATGTCTTTTCAGGAGTGTTGAGGCTCTGAGTCTCAGCGCTTCTGGTCCCCTTTATTTTAGGTTCTTGCTGTTCCTTTGCCTCCTTTGACGGCATTGGGATGAGCAAAGTTAAACTGAGGCAAGTTGGTGCAAGTTCTTCCCCATGCTTGAAAGAACGTGTGAGATGCCCTGACTTTGTAGCTCCGAGTAGAGAATGCGGCAGTTGTCCTTCTGAGACAAAGCTCTCAGCCCATGGCTGTGCCTGGGAGGGATCTGCTGGTCTCTAGATTTCAGTCTGTCTGGTTCTCAACTATTTTACAAAACACACCACACACACACACACACACACACCCTCTTCCTTTCTTATTAGCTAACTGTTGATCGGTACAGAGCTTTATCAAGACTGTTAGAGAAATGTCTAAGCCAGCTTTCAGTGTTCTTGTCTTTAATATAATGAGGTGATGGAAATTTTTAAGAAATGGAGCCTCTTAATTGAGCCTTAATTTCCATTGAAGTAGTTTTGAAAGATTTATAACTGAGTTAAGTAGCTCTCTAATGATACCTTCCATTTGCATAATGCTGATTACCGAGGCAATTCAAAGTCGTTGACAGCTATGTAGTCATTCCCAGGTGGCAGGTGTTCTCCCATTTCATTGCCGGGGAAAGTGAGGCTTCGTATAAAGAAGTAAATAATCCGTAGAGAGGCAAGTCATTGAGGAATGACCAAGCTTTTCTGGCGCCCTTCCTCTTTCCCCGTTGACTCTTATCGGTATGGACATGATTTCATTGGGGAACAAAACCACTGGCGAGTAGTTAGTTGCTCCTTTTGGAAATGGCATTCCTGCTTCTCATCCTGTGTGGGGTGCAATGTGTACATATATATATATATATATATATATATATATTTACAGCTCAATGGCTGTTTCTTTCAGATTTAGCCCACTGGAATTAATAATTATTCAAAGCGTGTATAACGATACCCTGTATATATAATGGAAATTCTAATTCCATCAGCTCCCCGACCGTGAAGGTTAATGAATGAATGTGAACTTACTTAAACAGTTTGGGAGAGTGACAGGATGAGAAATGTTATTTTATTAATGATAAACTTGGGTTCTGCTACTGGCCTTCCTCAAGGCGCCTTCCAGTTTTCCAAATGTGGATGACACGCTGACGAATCGGTCTACTTGCTTCCTGTCTCACCCAGCCAAAGACTCTTCCAGACTGTTCCCCTACAAACCAGATGTTTTGAAATAGCTTGTTACCAAACCGCAATAATTAAATAATTTGTATTGCTAAAACATTAATGAAAGACATTCATAAGTGCAAGAGATTTCATTCGAAGGAAGTAGTTATTGTTACCACACGATTGGGTTTTGATTTCAGCCAAGAACAAAGACATCTGATGTGCTAATTACCCAGCATTTAGGCAAATGGACAAGATTGGTAGGTCCTTTTGAACTAATCCCGGGAATCTTTCCTTCCACTTCTGACCCCAGGGGAGTTAGGGCATTCTTATTTGGATTTTGGTTCTCATATTGATTGGGAAATTTCATATACAACTCCCTGCTCCCCCCCAAAAAAGAAAACAAATCCAAAAATCCAGGAAACAATCTAGATAATTTTTCTCTCCAGGGTCCCTGGTCTATTTAGAGGTGGGACTGGCTGCTTTTCACTTTCTGTCCTCCATGCCCCCGGAAATACACTTTGGGGAAATACAGAAGGCAGTTGGAAGGCAAAGTCAGGAGGGAGGGTTTGATGGTGACGTGAGGGCTCTGTAGGCAGAGGGCCTGTGGACCGGACCCACGCTCTTCGTGTGTCAGCTGTGTGACTTTGGCCATGTCACTTAACCTCGCTGATCTCAAGTTTCTTCATCTGCACAATGGAAACAGTCGCTACCTCAGTGGAGCTGTGAGGATTGAATGAGATGACATGTAAAAAGGGGTGATGTGGGCCAGCACCGGTAGGCTCTTACTATCGTCAAGAACAGAAGGCAACTTGTGGAGACCCAGGATCCTTGTTGGCAGGGACACATCCTGTTGGAAGGGTTGTGTTCACATCCTCATGTTTTTTAAGAGTACACTTCTCTAATGTTCGTGTAGATGGTCCTGATGCTGTGACCGCTACCCCGTGCAGAGAGGAAAGCTGTTTCACAGTGGTCCCCTCTTAGCCTGCAGTTTGCCAAAGCTGCCATGGGCACAAACAGCCCCCTGGCAAGATGGCTGTGGAATCCGAGGGCTCTTGGCATCCATCTCCCGTTGCCGTGGCATGAGCTACATGCAAGGGCGGGTGGTAGCCTGCTTAGCCCAGGCTGTGGATGTGGTGAGTTGGGGGCACGTTTGTGGCTCACAGTCAGAAAAGCTACGGTTTCCACTCTTGGTTCTCCCATCAAAAGCTAAAGAAAGGCCACTCTTTACTTGGCCTCATGACCTGGGGATTGGAACTCCTCGGTCCTTCTGTCATCGGTTTTATTTCCTCAGCTGCTTTGGGTTGCAATAGTTAGTCCCACGCTCAAGGCCTCCTCTGCCAACTCTTTGAAGAGTAGGACCCTGTCTATCCTCTATCGGGCATAGTGGGTTAAATGAAATATTTTACTGAAATGATTTTCGCTTGTGCCTTTAAACATTTTCTTTTTTTTTGTGCAAATTGGTTACTAGAAACATTTACATTATATATGTTGTTTGTATGATATTTCTATTAGGCAATGCCGGTTACAACTCTCTCCCTTTATCAATGTAATGAACTGCGTGGATCTGCCCACATTCTGTAGTTGGGTTGAGGGTTGGGGGGCAGAGGTGGGCATGAGGTGCTCTGATGGCTAGCTTACCTAAGCTTACTTGGCTCATGCTTAGACCTCTATAGTGGGGTGTAGTGAGTTGAATGGTGCGCCCCCCCAAAAAGGTATGTCTCCCCAGAACCTATGAATGTAATCTTATTTAGAAAAATGGTCTTTGCAGGTGTGATTACATTAAGGACCTTGAGATGCTGTCAGCTCTGCCTTATTCAGGTGGGCCTTATGTGTAATGACACGTGTCCGTATAAGAACAGGAGGGGACATTGAGAAGGCCATGTGAAGACAGAGGCAAAGATTGGAACGATGCCACCCCAAGCCAAGGGACCCCAGGGGTTGCTGGTGCCACCAGAAGCAAGGGGAGAGGCATGGAGGGATTCTTCCCTGGAGCCTCAACAGGGGACCATCCTGCCAGTGCACTGATTCTGGACCTTGGTCCTCAGAATTGCGAGAGAAGACACTTCTGTTGTTGTAAGCCGCCCAGTGGGTGGCACTTCCTTAGGCAGCCCTAGGAAACGAACACATTTAACCGAGATCTCATTGGTTTCCCACATGAAGCCTGTTCTTCACTTCCACAAAGACCTGCAGGTGCTGCGGCAGGAAGGGGGAGGGGCCTAACTCCTCATGGTCACCCCATCCCAGGCTCTGTGCACGGCCAGGGACGAGTGGGCAGGAGTTGGCACGTGCTACTCTTCTGATCTTTACCCTGAATGGTACCTGTCCCTTTTGACCACATTCCATTGGCCAGAACTAGTCATGTGGCCCTGCCCACGCTGGGAAGGAGGGGGGGGGCAATAAGGGGAGGGGGCTACAGGTGGAATGTCAGGTGAGTGCCACAGAGGACTCTGTTGGTGATGAGTTCATTGAATAGCGTAGCATTGGGCCCATTCACTTGACAAGAAAACAAAGGCCTGAGCTTCTCAGAGTCAGGGGTTGTATTTCTCTTTCTCATACCAGGCTCTTTTCCGCCCTTTCTCGGCTCTCGGCAACTGTTGGCTGAGTTGAATGAACAAGGCATTAAAATCCGTTCTGATTTTTGGTCTGATTGACAGTGCTTCTTGGAATAGTCTTCTGATAGAGCTATCAGCTTGGAGAGGGCTCATGCCTCACAGAGTGGAAGTGGGTCAAGTCCAGCTGTGACAGATTTCTGTATTATGTTAGCAAGAAGATGTCAAAGGCATTGCATTTTTTTTAAAGGGATCTCGTCTTAAAACCTCACAGGAAAACCAGACACAGTGGCAGAATTTGGGCATGGGATTTATTTAAGAGTTAGACAACCTAAGTGTGAACCCTGGTTCCTCCACTTGCTCTCTCTGTGACCTTGAACTCGTTACTTAGTTTTGCCAAGCCTGTTTTCTCATCTGTAACATGGGGGATGAAGATGCCTACCTCTCAGGGTTTGTTGTGTGTAAGGATTTTATTGTTTATCAAATTGTCAGGCTGCCGCAACATGTGACCACAAAGGAGGTGATTTAAAACAACAGGAATTTATTCTTTCCCAGCTCTGGAGGCCAGGAGACCAAAATGAGCAAGCAGGCCAGGAGGTTGGTTCCTTTTGGAGGCCCTGAGCCGTCTGTTCCATGCTGCCCTCCTAGCTTCCCTGGGTTGCCGGCAGTCCTTGGCCTTCCTTGGGATGTAGATGCTTCCCTCCAATCTCTGCCTCCACCCATATGGCCTTCTTCCCTGTGTCTGTGTCCAGATTTCTCTCTCTCAGTCATTGGATTAGGGCCCACTCTGATCCAGTATGACTCCGTCTTGGCTTCACTGCACCTGCAAAGACCTTCTTTCCAAAGAAGGTCTCATTGACACATACTGGAGGGTAGAACTTGCACATATCTTTTTGGGGGACAGAATTCTATCCGTTGCAGTAGCATAGGTAACGTATGCACACATACTAGGTAAGATATGCATACACACTAGGCCAGGGGTTGGCAAACTCAGTCAACAGAGCCAAATATCAACAGTACAACGACTGAAATTTCTTTTGAGAGCCCAGTTCTTTAAACTTAAACTTCTTCAGAATAGACTCGCCCAGGCCGTGATATTTTGTGGAAGAGCCACACTCAAGGGGCCAAAGAGCCGCAGTTTGCCAACCACTGCGTTAGGCTGTCCATAAATAAGAGTCTCCATTATTCTTCCGAGTATTTGGGGGAAAACCTACATGGAACTTTCTGGCTGGATTTTGCTGTATGTGCAGAGCTTCGAGGTTATACTAGCGATAACAACAGAGCGTTTCCTGTTGTTTTTTGGGTGGCGCACAGCTTTCATTGGCAACACAGTGCTCTTCTAGGGGACGCGCAGGCGCCCCCGTGCATCTCAATTACAGGATGCATTTGGCATTTGGATTTTGAGTGACTTTAGCCCAGCGCTATCAGGGTTTCCTTCCAGGCACTTTTGTCTCGCTTAACGATGCAAAACAGAAAGCGCACACGAATGGTTCCAGTAGGAGGCCTGTGGTTACTGCCGCTTTTACCTCGGGGTGGGGGGGGGGGGGGGGTGGGGGGCAAACTGCAGAAGCGTATTCACTGCAAGGCAAGGAGGACTCTAACTCTCCCACCTCCATACATTACATTCCACATTACACTCCAACATGGCGAAATTGATTGTGGCCGAGGCAGGCTCGACAGGCAAAGCCTATCATGGTTTATCATATTTTGCGGCTCTGGGAGGGCCATAAACTGAAGGCGTGCAGGGATTGTATTTATTCCCTGGACTTCACGTATTTGTCGCCTCCCCTGTCTCGGAGGATGACAAGTTCTTCACGACACCAGGGTCTGTGATTTTGAAATAGCAAAAGGGGCGACCCTGGAGATGTTCCCAGTGTCCTAGACCCCAGAGATGTCCCTTCCAAGCTTCTTCGATTACATGGCTGTTAATGGCTGAATTATTGATGAGGGTTTGCTGCTGGAGGGAGCTGCTTTTGATGGTTGCCTCGCTCTGACATCAGCTCTTTAATAGCTGTGGTTGTAGGAGTCGGATTTCATACGGAGCAGTTCGTAAATTGAATACTAGTAGTTGTGCGTGCACGTGGGTGTGTGTGTGTAGGAAGGAGCTTATAGTATCCTCTGACTATATTTTTTGTGAGCGCCTCCGCATGTGAAACCTGGCCATGCAGGAATTTACATCTTGAAATCGGATCCACCTGGGAGCTGGTTTAAAGAGGGACAACTGACCCACAGACCGGCTTCTGTTAGCATCCTGTCAGCTGGAAATGCCCCGTCTCCATCCTTGTGGTCAGGGAAGATGCGTATTCCAAGGCTTGAAATTCTCTGAAATGACAGGTTCACTGGCCACAGATTCAATAGGAATGCAAGTTTGATTTGATGGTCGTTATTTCCTTCTCCAAATCGAACATCCATGAATTGATTTAGAATTGATTGGGTGGGGGGGGGGGAATCACAGAATGGTGTAACTCCCCCTTAGTAATCCTATAGCCCACTGGCTCCAGGCTTTGTTGGCAGTGACTGTAGAAATACACTTCTATGCCCACACACATCTTTGCACATGCGTGGTGGTCCATAACAGTGTTATTTATAAGTGGAGGCCCTCGCAGCCCCGGTTTTGTTCAGAAGGTTGTCCCGGAAGGATGTCCGGAAGGATGTCCGGAAGGCCGTTTGGCTGTCCGGGCTAATTAGCATATTACGCTTTTATTATTAGAGATAGCCCCAAGGTGGGAACAGCCCAGATGTCCGTCAGTGGTTGACTGAGAAAGCAATGTGTTCTATACACGCATTGGAATATTATTGAGCCATAAAAAGGCGTGAAGTACTAATACGTGTTGAACAGGCACAAAAGACTGCGTTGCTGTGTGACGCTGTTTATGTGAAAGGTTCAGAATAGGTAAATCCATGAGGACAGGAAGTAGAGTGGTGGTAGCCTGGGGCTGTGGTGGGGGCTTAGGAGAAATGAAGTGACTATTAATGAGTGTGGGGCTTCCTTTTGGGGCGACGAAATGCTCTGAAATGGATTGTGGTGATGATTGCATAACTGAACATAGTAAAAGCCCTTGAATTGTACACTTGAAGTGGGTGATTTGTATTGTGTGTGAATTATATCTCAATGAGGCTGTTAAATTCACATTTACATTGCAAACTAGAACATTTATATGAACTTGACTCAGAACCCACTCTTTTCGTGTCTGGTACCTTCTGATTTATTCTGACTAGTCTGTTCGATTTCTTTAAAAAGCTGGTGGGAGTGGCCCACCAAGTTGATTTCATTATCCATGCTTTTATAGATTCCTCTCCACTGAAGAAAACGAGCCCCCAGAGCTTAAGTAGGGGGTTCAAGGTCACACAGTTTATTAGCGACTGAGTTGGGACTACAAACTGGGTAGCCTCCGTGCCCATCCACCGTGCCAGCCAAGAGCCTAGGTGTTCTTGTCAAGGAGTGAGTGGGACTTGGAATGAAAAGAGGTGCTGGCAATGAATAGCCTCCTTGTAAACCCCTCACCGTGGGTCTGGAGGGCGTAGGCAAGCCCGGGACTCAGCGAGGGGTTGGCTGCGTGGTTCTGCTCTGAGCACGGTATTCATTGCCCGGCACACCCCATGGCCACAGCTTAGCCAGGAGGCTCCACTTGTGTATTTTTCAGCCGAAGATGCTATGTTCTGAGCATTGCAGAGCGAAAACAGTAGAAATTTCTAATTGCCTGGCTTCTAGCCCTTCTATGTAAAGTAAAATTCGAGGTAGGGACTAATATAAACATTATGAAAATTAGGATTCCCCTATAGCTCTTGAATTAGCCAAGTGGTATTAATTAATTGTGCTCCAAGCACACAGGGATTTAGAGGAGAGAATTTTGGGCAGAGGATAGGGAAGAGGGTGGAGAGTGGAGGTACTCAGGGGTCCTGGGTTAGTTAGCCTGTGGGCTTGGTACATTCTCTACAGGGGTCATTGCTGAGGACGGAGGGGCTGATTCCCACCTGCTGCCCCTCCCATGTCGTGAGAGGCCATTTCATGGCCAGGGCTATTTATTCACCAGGTTTTGTTCAACAGTGGACAGCACACTCGACCTCCTTAGTTAATTATTTGCATACATATTTGCCTCTTCCGGGCATGACCCTTTCCATGTTGAAAAGGACTGTCACGTGGATTTCAACGTTTTTCTTCTCTGTCTCCCATTATGGAGCTGGTGCTGGTGAAAGGGGCCGCCTCAGGAACAGAAAGTCTCCTGCTTAGTGAAGGTTCTGAGCTGGCAGCAGCAGAAGCTGGGAGTGGGAGGGGAAAGGTGGGGGGAGAAGCCTCCGCCTGTTCTGCCACAGGGCTGGCCTTCTGTGGGGGTCCCAGCCCCCCCCCTACCTGGGAGGAAACTTGCCCTTGGACTGGTTTCCATGGCTATGTTGAGACTCCTTTGTATGGATTGAGTGTGGAATCGAGGTCGGTTTCTGATCAGGATCGATGTCCTTCCTGGCCTCATCAAGAAGGCCAAGGGCAGGCCCAGCCATCATAGCTCAGTGGTTGAGCTTCAACCTGTGAACCAGGAGGTCACAGTTTGGTTCCTGGTCAGGGCACATGCCTTTTGCAGGCTCCATCCCCAGTGGAGAACATGTAGGAGTCAGCCAATCAATGAATGATTCTCTCCCATCATTGATGTTTCTATCTCTCACTCTTCATTCCTCTCTGCAATAAAAACATATTAAAAAAAAGAAGAAAAGAAAAAGAAGAAGAAGGCCAGGGCAAGGAGCAGCACATATAAATAATACTAAATAAAACAATAACAGTTAATATATTTGGGGTTAAAGTGTCACTCAACCTCTCCCAGCATCCCAGGATTGAGGCCAAGAACTGCCGAAATTTGGCAGCCCTGCCTCAAGGCCTGGCTCCTCCATCTGCTCATATGTAACCTTGGAAATATAGGGACACCCTTTCTAAGCCTCAGTTTCCTCATCTGGCAAACCAGGATAGTAATGTCTTCACCTCCGGGGATGGCAGACAGCTGAAGTAAGGCAATGCACACATGGCCCTTAGCATGCATAACGGCCCTTGCTAGGTGCTCACAAAACCATAGCTATTTGTGTGAGGTGGCGGCTTTTCCGATCCCCATGTGACAGACCAGGAAGCCGAGGCCCCAACAGGTCATGTGACCTGCTCAGGTGTCACAGCCAGGAAGGAAGCAGTGGGGCCAGGACCCGAGCTCAGGTGTGTCTGACTCTGGACCTCTGTTCTTACCGCTTGCTCTCTGCACTGACCCCTGGGGAATGGCTGCAGAGGTCATTTGGAGAAGTCGCCTTGCAAGGGCACCAGACCTGGGCTGCCTTTTCAGGCTTGCAGGGCCTCTCAGGAGGGAGGCGACTCACCCAGGTGACCTCAGAGATGTTTGCTGGGAGAAGGCGAACCATGTGTAAGCGTGGATCTACCTGATAAGCCCCTCTCACTTCTTCTTCCTCTGGGCCCAAAATCACTGAGGCCAAGGGCGGGTTTCCCACTCCCTTTTGAATGCAGAGCTCCCAGCTGGTTTTTGGTAGCGCCCATTCCTGTGTCATCCAGTGGCAGTCAGAGTGTGTCTGTTGTTCACCTGTAGAGATTTCAATCTGTCCTGGCAGATAAAGGCCTTCTCCCTCCCTCCGTCATCTTTGATGCTTGCAAACATTCCCAGGGGCTACCAAGTATTGGGTGCATCCAAGAAATAGAATAAGCACACTTAATACTGCATTGATTCCCTGAGGTCTTCCCACCAGCCTCAGCCATAGCGTATTCACTCTGTAGCCGGCTTGATGTGTGGAATCCCTTTAGAGCCTGTGGGGTGGGCAGGTCAAAACAAACAAGCAAAAACCATCCTAGAGCCCTGGCTGATTGGCTCAGTGGGTAGGGTGTTGGCCTGTGGACTAAAGAGTCCCAGGTTCGATTCCGGTCAAGCGCACATGCCTGGATTGCAGGCTCAATCCCCGGTGGGGGGAGTGCAGGAGGCAGCCGATCAATGATTCTCTCTCATCGTTGATGTTTCTATCTCTCTCCTTCTTCCTTCCTCTCTGACATCAGTAAAAACAAACAGTCCAAGAATGAATCTCTCTCTGGAGAGGATTGGCTGGTGGTTTGTGAAGGCGGCAGAGCTCTAATTGGAGCCCTGGTCTGCTGGTTCACGGAAGCCCTTGTACTGAGTGTGGTAATAGAGCAGTTTAAAGTAGGCTCATTACTGGAACAGTTATTGCTTTTGTTCAAAATGGCCCATCGAAGTCAGGCCCTATTAAATACAGCAATTTAGCTGACACTTAGCGTCTTTAGGGAGATGAATGGTCCTTCGGCCTGGTCACCTCCACTTTGAAATGTGGTCATTGGGATGAGTCCTGGGAGAGCGGTTCAGGCCAATGCGTTTGCTCATGGGAGCCCCCGTGTCAGTCATTCGTTCAGGAGGACCTTTTAATGAGGACCTACTCTGTGCCCAGCCCTGGACAGCCCTGGGTATATGATGAAAAAGGGGACGACATGGCCCCTGTTTTCAGGGAGCTCGCAGCTCTTATGCAGTTATGAAGCAATCATTGATTGTGTGCAAAGCCCTGTAGTTGGCATTGTATAGGCATCAGAATACGGGCAGAAGGTGGGTGCCCAGGGGGCCTTATGCACCTGTGCAGAGGGCAGGCTTGGAGTCAGTTAACGGAACAGCACAGGGCTGGGTATATTAGTGCTACACATCGTCATTGAGGTGCAGGAAATGCTGTGAGCACGGCGGGGAGAGGGGCCATCGGTTGGACAGAGGAAGGTTGTGTGACCTCGATGGAGCCTGTCTCATGAGTCAGCCAGGTTACTCATAAATGACCTGGACTGGAGCCAGAGCCTCTCCCATCTGTCTTGACCCTGCATGGCCGCTCCTGTTGGGTGTCCCGGCTTCTCTTTGCATGCCCGCCTGCTGTGTCCCCATCCCACTTGCTCCTGGTGTCCAGGCCATCTCGGCCCCAAGTCTTCCTCAGGCTCCTCCAGCTCAGCTTCCCTGCTCCCTGGCCAGCCTGTGTGTCCTAAACACTCCAAGGGCGGAATGGGGGACCCCTGTTTGACTTCCCCGGCCATATCGTGCATGTCTTCCCTTCTTGGATCGATGGCTCCCTCAGGTTCAGTCAGCAGTGGTCAGAGTCCGGAACCAGTGACCACAGTGACCCGCTCCTGAGGAGCCCTGGGCACAGCAGTATCCAGGGCGGGTGAGCCCTGTGTCCTGTGGAGCCAGCATTGTCGCTCACCAGGAGGTCCTGCATGTTCCTGTGGAGCCGCCTCTGAGCATGTTCACTGCAGCTCTGTATCCAGTAGTGAAATGTTGGGAATGGGCTCATTGTCCATCTCAGGGGACTGAGTAAATAAATGACAGCACCGTCATAACGTGAGTGCTATGTAGCAACTAAGGTGAATAAGCTTAGACCAGTGGTTCTCAACCTTTCTAATGCCTCGACCCTTTAATACAGTTCCTCATGTTGTGAGCCAAACCGGTCAGGCTGGAGCTCATTATTTAAACCATGTTGTGGTCATCCCCAACCATAAAATTATTTTCGTTGCTACTTCACAGCTATAATTTTGCTACTGTTATGAATCGTTACGTAAATATCTGTGTTTTCCGATGGTCTTAGGCTCTACAGTAGCGGTTCTCAAGAACCGCTAGCAGGGTCGCCTAAGACCATGTGTGCGTTTATTTCTGTGTGATCCCTCTTTTGTCACATTAGCAGTTAGCAGAATATCTGTCTTGAATTTTATTTTACAGTTTTCATGACCTTCTTTTACTAAAGATCTTCCCACATAACAAACTTTGAAAAATGGGCAAAATATTAATGTTTGTGAATTTGGGGGTGGGGGTCTGGGTACATGAGAGTCTATTATGTTCAAATCTGAACTTCTTTATCAATTTGAAATATTTCATATTATTAAAAAGTATACTTACAGCCAATTTGGCCCAGTGGATAGAGCATCGGCTTGCGGAGCCAAGGGATCCCGGGTTTGATTCCAGTCAAGGGTACGTACCTCGGTTGCAGGCTCCTTCCTGGCTTGGGCTCTGCTTGGGGCGTGTGCAGGAGGCAACCAATCCATGTGTTTCTCTCACATTGTTGTTTTCCTCTCCCACTTTCTCTAAATATCAATGGGAAAATATCATTGGGTGAGGATGAAAAAGAAAAGTATGTTACAGAATGAGTGTTAACATGGGCTGTCTGAGACTTAGTTTGCACAGGAGTTTGTCTTGGATGACAAAGTAGAAAGGTAGATGGGATCTCTGTCCTACAGGCTGAGGGTCTTCCAGCCAATCGGGTTTTGTATGGAGGAGCTGGGAACACATGAAGTTGAGACTGTGACATAATCAGTCCTCTGTGTGAAAAGTGATGGGGGCAGAGCTTGGGCGGGGGGTGGTCCTTGATATTGGTGGTAAGCTGCTGTACTGGTCCAGGCAGAGTGGATGAGGGCCCGAGTTTGGAGGGAGGGTGCAGGGGATGAATTGGAGCCCGAGCCCCGGCGGCAGGGCCTGGCGAGGCCTAGATGTGGGCGATCACGTCTAGTGGAGCCGTTGCCACCGGAATGTTGGCTGTGGAAGTGGTCGAGCTGGTTTACCCAGGTTTGTGGGCTCTCTGTTCTAGCTGTTCACTGGTACCGTCTCAATCAGGAACTGGCCTGAAAACCAGATTGTGGTTGGAAAGAGAGCCTGGAGAGGGAAAATGACTCTGAGGACAAGGTGGTTGTCTGCCAGGGTCTGAGCGATCAGGTATAAGTCCCTAACGTTCTGTGATTTGAGACATGTTTGAAATGAAGTGTATCTGTTACCTTGCCAAGTCACACACTTCGATGCCACTCAGAACAGAAAGATTATGTGGGGAGATTGTTTAAATAATGAGCTCCAGCCTGACCGGTTTGGCTCAGAGGATAGAACGTCAACCTGCAGACTGAAGGGTCCTGGGTTTGATTCCAGTCAAGGGCATGGACCTTGGTTGTAGGCACATCCCCAGTAGGGTGTGTGCAGGAGGAGGCTGATCGGTGTTTCTCTCTCCTCGATGTTCCTAGCTCTCTATCCCTTTCTCTTTCTCTCTGTAAAAAATCAATAAAATATATTAAAAAAATAAAACATGAAAAATTATTTTAAAAAATAAATAATGAGCTCCATCTATGGGGTAATGTGCAGATTCTTGGTAAGAAAAATATCTTTGATGAAATACTACCGTTTACAAAAACATGGATGGATCTTGAGGATATCACGTGAAGCAAAATAACTCAGACAGAAAAAAGTCAAGAACCATATGATTTCACTCATATTGGGATACAAAACAAGAAGCAACAAAGGAACAAACAAGACAAACAAAATCTCCTGGACACAGACAACAGTATGGCGGTCACCAGAAGGAAAGGGGGTGGGGAGAAGGAGGTAGTAAAGGGAAGGGGGTGTCAAATATATGGTGACAGAAGAGGCTCGATGGTGGGTGGTGAACACACAATGCACTATGCGGTGTCATAGAATTGTACCCTTGGAAAACCTATATAATCTTATTAACCAACTAGTGACCCGGTGCATGAATTTGTGCACATTGAAAGGAAATTAATCAGAAGGTAGCTGGCAGGGTGAGAGTGGGCGAGGGGCTGGACTTGCTCTGGAGCCAACCTCTCTCAGTCTCTCTCCAGTGTCTGCAGAGTAAGTGGGGTCCCTCTGGCAGGTGGGGTCCCTCAGCCTGACCTGTGAGGATCGGGCCAAAATCTGCTTTCCAACATCCACTGAGGGGTGTCTATAGGGTACTCTGCAAAGTTGTTGTTGTACAAGGTGTGGAATGCAAACGCAAGTGTGCAGTAAATCAGATTTGGGGCCAGCAGTGCCCCAGCAACAACATAACCGACGGCCGAGGGTGGAATCACATGGCCCTGCAAGGAATTGGGCTCCCTCCATTCTGTTTCAGGGTGTGTCACCTAAGAACCACCACTGCCAAGTCACTGCAGCTCGGTAGCTCTTATATTGAGTGTCTTCTCCCCCGCCCCCGGTGGTCAGTGCATGTCATAGCATCTGGTTGGATGGTTGGACACTTAGCATATTAGCCTTTTATATATATAGATGTCACCCCATTAAGTTTAGTAAAATTTTGAAAATACCTTTGATTTTTCAGTCAAAGCTCAACTTACTTTGACCCTGTGACAGTTTGGTTCTGGGGTGGTCTTCAGCCCCGTTAAGGTTCTGAACAATAACCTTTATTGCTATTCTTTCTGCCGTTTGTTGTTGAAGAAATAGTTCATCAAAAAGAAGAAAACAAAAATCAATTATGCTACCATTCTGAAGAAAATTGGTGCATTATCCTTCAGATGTGTTATATGTGAGTGTATAGTTTTTAACCTTTTTTAATTTTGCACATGCTGATCATTTTTCTCTAAAACATGTCTATTTTAGTTTATCTTCAATCTCCTTTGCCCCAACTCTATTGCTCAATGTAATTTTTATTAGTGTTATTTCCTGTAATCTACATTATGGGAACAGTAGGCTTTTATGTTGTTTGTCTCCGAATTTCGGATGTCTAGTCTAATAGTAATTGATTTCCTGAAACCACACAGCATCCCTTTTAACTGGGCTGCCCTTCCTCTGGCCACCCGGTCTTCCACACCAGCTTTAGTGACTGCATTCACTTCTGTCCAGATGTTCCATGATTTATTTAACCACTCCCTAACTGGGGGCATTGTTGTTTCCACATTTTTTATTTATTATAAGCATCACTGTGGATAACATGTTTCTAGCTATTATCTGTGTATGTCTGTAGTCATTTCTAGAAAACTCCCCAGAAGTTCCACACCCATGGGCGCCTCCTCCCCCCAAGTTGGACCAGGACCTAGCCCTGTCTCCTGAGGGGCCAGGGGCCCAGTAGAAGTTGTCACTTTTTCCTGAGTAATCTTTATCGTTCCATTAACAACTAGGGTAGCTAGTACTGCGTTATTCCATTACTGCCCTGACTGGGCAGATCATTTCAAAGGACCTTATGGATATCCCCAGGTAGCAACATCTCCTCCTAGTGCCTTTATTTTATTTTATTATTTTATTTTATTTTAATTTTTTGTGTCTGGCCTTTGTCTTAGCATCCACCCAGGATGCATTGGGTCTTCCCAATCCAGGCCTCAGGCCCCTCCCAGACCGAGGAGGGCCTGCCAGCATCTCACCTGCTCTCAGGATGACGAACCTCCCCTCGCAGTGCAGGTCCCAGGAGGTGAGGAAGGTTGTTCCACAGGAGTCGCTCGCACACAATGTTTACCTTGGCTTGCTTCGCTGGGCCAGGGGTCTCTATAGTATACCTACCCCATTGCTCCCCACTTTTTAGTAGAAAAGAATCAGAGAGGGACCACCTCAATGACGAGGGGGCGTTTACGCCTCAGAAGCTCACAGCCATCCTACACGTCGACTCGTGTGAGGACAGCCGTTTCCTATACAAGGGTGTCAACTTTATTTATGGGCTCTCTGCTAGAGAGTCCCCCTGCCTGTGATATTAGGTTACCACAGACATTTTTTATTAGGTAAAACCATACACATTTCCAATTAGGACAAAGAATGTGCAATTTCCTGAAGTCGGGATTGAGGCCGTAACCTTGAGTGTTGAGGAATTCCAAGTTTAATTAATCCTCCAAATTATTATTGCTAAGAGAAAATGTCCTGTCAGTGTGCGATGTGACGGGACAGCGATCCGGCCGGGGCCAGCCGCGCTTGCAATAGCCGGGCCTGATTGGGGCTTATCTGGCGGGTCCAGGCCGTCTCTGCGGAGGGAGCGAGCACGTGTCCCCGCTGGAAGGCAGCCACCATCTCTACTAACGCCTTTCCTCCGTGTCAGCGCGGGCGACACTCCCGTTTGTTGGAGGTCGTGCGTTGCTTTTCTTCCGTGTCACCTGTGCGTTCTCAGCAGCGCTTTCCTGCCGATGCGCCAGTCCCTTCCGACAGGAGGCCCGTCAGCTTCCCCCACCAAGTGGCATCCGAGAGATTTGGTTTTATGTGAAAAGAGTCCTGTCGCCGAAACTTGTTTGGCTCGGTGGATAGAGCATGAACCTGAGGACTGAAGGGTCCCGGGTTCGATTCCCGTCAAGGGCATGTGCCTTAGTTGCGGGCACATCCCCGGGCGTGGGGGTGTGTGCAGGAGGCAGCTGATCAGTGTTTCTCTCTCATCGATGTTTCTAACTCTCTGTTCCTCTATCTTCCTCTCTGTAAAAAAATCCATAAAATATATTTTTTTTTAAAAAGAAAGAAAAGAGTCCTGTCAAGCTCTGCTATTGGAAGGAAAGGGGTGCTGCCGGAGTCTGTGCCCCTCTTCTCAAGAGCCGCATTCCGGGAGAGCATCGTCTTAGTTCATCTTAGATCACGTGGTCTCTCGCTTTGACGGGAGCCTGTGGGGCCCCTGATGATGGTCCTGTTACATCACAGCCACCAAAGGAAAGGTGGTGGCCCTGAAGCAGGCGCGGATACTGTAAACAAAAGGCCGCCACCCAGTCCACGGGGCCGAGACTGGAAAGCGGCCCCTGGGACCCTGTGGGAGCTCCATTGGATAGTCTCCCCCTTCCCAGCAACTGGATCTTTCACATCCCCTTTCTCCCCAGATCCCGGAGGCTGCAGAACGATCCGAATTCTGGTCAACTCCCAGAGTGGGGCCTCCGTTTGGAGGGGAAGGCTTTGAGTTTAGGAGATCCGGAGCTGGGTTCAGATTGTGGCTCTGCTACTTACCAGCTGGCTGATCGTGACTTTTCCCAGCCTCGGCTTTCTCGTGGGTGCAATGGAGAGGCAGGGACATCCCCAGCGCTGTTTCGAGAGTTACATGAGACCCTGGTGAAGCCCAGAGCCGTGTGCCCGGGATATAGGAGGCACTAGTGGTGTGTGGTGGTGTCTCCTTCCCCAGGCAGAGCCCTGAGGGTCTGAGGGGGGCGGGGGGGAAAGGGCTGCCCCCCAGCAGGTGCTGCAGTCCTGGGGGTTAAGAGCGTGAGTGAGTTTGAGATCACACAGACCTGTTTCCACTGGTGTCTGATCAGTGACCTTGGGAAGGTGTTTTGCCATCCCAGCCTCAGTTTGCTCCTCTGTAGAGTCGGCACGGGTTCCTTCCTCCTGCGTGTGGGTGTAGCGAAGGGCCCCGTAAAGGTGCAGGTTTTGTGTGTGAGGTCAGTGCCTAGCACATGACCGGGGTGAAATCTCCAGGTGGGCTCCAGCTGGGGATGTACACCTCACTTCACCGCTCCCTGCTGTACCCACCGGGTGCCCGTCACCCTCTTGCAGGAGAAGAAGCGCTTTTAGCTCCAGAGAGGGAGGAAGATGCTGCTGTGGCAGCATCGCCTGCTCTGAGTTTGCAGCTCTGCCGGCCCCCCTTGCTTGGGTCTTCATTCCGTAGGATCCAACCTCAACACCACACTGCGATCCTCTCCCCATCTGCGGGGAGAAAGTTAACCCTCCTGATGCCACGCGCTTTGGAAAAGTTCCACCTCCCCACCAGGCGTCATTTATTTATGCTTTAATCTTCGGAGATGATTCCGAGTTGCTCGCAGCTCTCCGGAAAGGTGGGTGGAAGTGGAAGTAGGGCCTGCTCCCGAAGTCATTAATGCACTTTCTACGAGCGAAGGAACATGTAATTTGCAGGAATGTGTGTCAGGACCCACCCAGCTAAATATATACCCTGTAATTTGCAAGGTTTGCTGGCACCGAACGGGCCGATTGGGGAGTCTAGCCTACCTGCTTTGCAATTATATCTGCTGGCTGCTGGTCTTGCAGGATTGAGTAACTGGGAGACAGAGATCTCAATCACTTAAGTAAATGAGAACCGGCTCCTGGGACCCATCTGAGATCTGGCGGAGGAGGCTGCTTAATGGTGTTTCCTTTGTAGGAACCTGAGTCTCTGATAAGGGCGAGGAGGGGAAGAGGCCAAGGCGCAGGTCCAGGCTTTCCTGGGGGAGGATGGACCCCAGGGCCTGCGGGCGGCATCTCCGAGGGCCTCTGGAGAAGGAAGACACAGAACTCATAGAACAGAAATGGTTTGATGGTCTGTTTTATGAGCTGCATCAGCCCTAATAGTTGGCTCTGGGGAGATGCCTGTGCTTCTTTAAAACTGGAAGTCACTTTGCTGCCTCTGCAGACCGGTGATTTTGTAAAATCCTCAGACATTTTTGGTTTTGGGAAGCTGATATGCAGGTTTCTTGTTCTGCAGGGGCTGGGCGGAGGGTGTGAGGCTGCCGGCTTTCCCGCTGTTGTGTTTTTGTGGCCAGAGCGGAGAATCCACAGGAGAGAAAGTGAAGTGTAGGACCTGGTATAAATCCCAGATCCTCGCCTCCTCCCTGGGCCGCCCTCCTCTCCTCAGGGGTGAAATGGAGCTAATGAGTCCTTTGATTAAAGCTGTTATAAATACTCGATGTTTGTAAAGGCATCTAGCACATGGAAAACTCTCAATAAGTGGTAATTATCATTTATATTTTGGGGTGAGGCGTGTTATTTGCCAGTTGTAAAGAAGCTTGGCTACACAAACCAGGCAGAATTGGTAAACAGATTGGAGCAGAGTGCTTTATTCTTGCAAAAAGCCATTTGTGTGTGTACCCTGAGGCCTGAAAATGCAGACTGGACCGAGGTGGTGCTATTGATTCGAATGGGCCGGGAGCTGAAGACAAGGCTCACTCAGCCCAGCTCTAGGGTTCACTGAAGAGGGTGGGGTTATTGGGACCTCCTCAGGTCTCAAAAAATAGAAGGAGTGATTTATAATCTGGAGAGAGACACAGAGAGACAGAGACAGACAGACAGACATGAGGCACTGAGATTGTTCCCCTTGGGAGTTGGTCATGGTCAGGGACCAGAGCTTTCAATGTGCCTGTTGCAAGGACATGGACAATTCGTAGGAACCCCAATCCTGGGGGGTGATGGAGAGTGAACATTCAGTGTATGTGTATGCATGTGTGTGCGTGTGCATATGTGATACACGTGCATGGTGTGCGTGTGCATGTGAGGCACATGAGTATGTGTGTGCACGCTTGCCCCGGTCTCCTTCATGGGCTGGTACACGGTAACTGGGAAAGGCCGTGTTTAACTGGCTAAATGTTAAGCACAGTCAGAGAACTGAGGCCTTTGTTTTGTCTTCCCGAGAAATGAATCGTCCTTATTCGCCGTTTCTGCAGGAAGCCGTGCTGAGCGAGGAAGAAGTGAGGCTTTGTTTTCCTTGTAGGCTCTCCAGCTTGGACTTCTCTTTCTCCTGAGGCCTTATTTTTAAAAACATGTTTGTGCCGCAGAAATACAGCTGTGGAGACCAGAGCTGTCTCTTCCAACTTTGGTTATGAATGTCGTCTATGCAGTGTTCCTATGTCTTTCAATGGACCATTCTCTCACCTTCCACTCTGTTGCTTCCTGCCTCCTCCAACACCCTGCGGTCAAGGCCAAGTACACCCCCTTCCCTTTCACCCTGCTTCCTGGTGTCCGGTGAGATGGGTTTTGTGCTGTTGTAATGTTCATCCTTTCCTTCCAACTCCTTTCTGCTGCTGCTTCTGCTTTTTTCTTTCCAGAGCTTTCCTGAAGAGTTCATTTCCTTATCTTGGCCTCACCTCCTCGGAAACTCCCTTTTCTGCTCTGAGACTGCTTTTGTTTGGTTGTTCCATGAAATCAGATGCTTCCAGAGGACTGCTCAGGCCCTCGGGCTTGGGGGCCGCCCTCACTGGCAAGGCTTTCCACGGAGTGCTTTGGCAGGGTTAGTTTGGCCAGCCCAGGCTCCGGGCTGATGAGAAGGGTAAGGAAAACAGTACAGGAGATGGTCCTGCATTATTTTCCCCTTACCCCCAAATTAGTGCCCATTAGAAGATAGAAGGGCCTTTCCTCTGGTAGTGGCTTCTGTTGAAAAGGGGTCAAGTGAACGAGGGGAGGATGCAATGAAGCTGAAGGAAAAAATGGGTCTCCCACCCCCTATTATAATCCCAATCCCGGCCCATCTCTTGAATGGGGCTGGTGCCATTCACTCTGTTATCGATTTGCTTACAGAAAGTAGCAGAAATTGAATCCATGCAGAAAATGCTATGAGTCACTTGATCTCCTGCAAGAGTTCCTGTGTTGTTATTTGCAGAAAGGAGCTCATCCAAAGGCAGGTCCAGGAAAACACAGTGTTCGAATAGCTGGTTTTATTTGTCTTGTGGAGCAGTCCTTTTCCAGAAATCCGCAACCGGAATCAGGAATTTTCCACTGCTATTGCTCTCTGATTCTGCTCCTTGCTATTTTTCTCCTTGGTTGGCCTGTGGATTCTGAAGGTTGGAAGGAAACAGGTTAGAATTGTTTACAGAGTACTCAGGACCCCCCGAAATGCCACCAGCACAGGAGACTGAAGAATGGATTCTACTCTTGTGTAGGGGCGTGTCTGGGTTATCCCAGGGTAGCTTTCCGGATCCCTCCTGTGGGGCTTGCCTGCCTGCACCTTGCTCTGTGGCGCGGCCTGAAGCAATACAAAGTGAGTGCAGCATTAGCCAGAGCAGAACCTATAACTAGGACAGCAGATCCGCCGCCAAAAAGACCATCTGCTGTTTTCCGGAGCCAGAGATTGATGGCCGGGTGTCTCCTCCTTCAGCAAATAGTGAGACACTCCGTCTATTTACTTCTTCTAAATGTGAGCAGCCTTTCCTAGTACTTCTTGTTTAAAGGGGAGGACATGTCAGAGTTAGTGAAGTGAGGCCCCACTCCTTGATTCCCAGATAGGCGCCTAAAATGTTTACATGGCTTCCCCATTGGATTCTCTGACTGTTGCCTACCCCAGTGTCTTTCGACGTAAGGCCACCAGGTTAACCTACCTGGAGCCTTTCTCTTCTCATGTCACTCCCCTGCTCAAAATGGAGGTTTGGTTTCTCACTGTGGGCAGAGTCAAGTCCAAACTCCATTGTCTAGTCTGGCTTTGAAAGCTTTTTTCAGCCATCCATCCCTTGATGGTCTTTGTGACCTTGGCATTCATACCTCCACTTGGCTTAACGCTGCGTCTGGAATGCAGGTCTGTGTTGTACTCAGCCTGCAAACCCAGCCTGAGTGAAAACAGTCCCGTGAGGCGTTTCTCGATGCTTCCCCAGAACCACGTTCTTGCTCCTCAGCGATTCCTGCCTCCCATTTCCCAGTCCTGTCTCCTGGCCCCTTCACCCCAGCTTTCATGTAGGTGCCCACTCCTCTCTTCTGGCCAATGGTAGGCTTTGAACATGCGCAAACTATGTTCCCCACAACCTGCATCTACCAGGTGCCCAGTCAGTTCTTTCGGGGTGAATGAATGAGCCGGTTAGTTGAATGAATGCTTACCAAGCAGCAGGTGATGGGTAGGTATTAAATACCACATTCTGTGGACCCAGTGAGATGTCACAGAGAGCACTGACTCCGGTGTTTGAGCCATGAGAACACAGCAGCTGTCCGTGTAGACCTGTTGGATGGTCTCCTAGCACAGTGGTCTGCAGACTGTGGCTCGCGAGCCACATGCGGCTCTTTGGCCCCTCGAGTGTGGCTTTCCCACAAAATACCACTGCCTGGGCGAGTCTGTTTTGAAGAACTGGCGTTGGAAGAAGTTTAAAAAATGTGGCTCTCAAAAGAAATTTCAGTTGTTGTACTGTTGATACTTGGCTCTGTTGACTAATGAGTTTGCCGACCACTGCCCTTAGCACTTCAGGTAGATAATTAAGTTAGGATTTGCATCAGGGTGTCTGCTATTTCAACAGTACTTGACCATGACTTTGAAAGGGTAGAGAGAGAACTATAGCAATTGAAGCTTATGTGTTCTTCATGAGAAGGGGCCCTGTTTTAGCTGATTTGGGAACATGATGGTGGTAGATAGAAGAGAGTGCTTTGGGGGGAGCCAGGTAGACCTAGTCTCATCGACTGGTTTGTCATCTTAACCTCATTTCTTCATCTGTCAAATGGGGGTGAGAGCTACACCGTAGGGATGCTATGTGGACATTGGCATCGCTAAGAGAAGTTTGCGTGAGGCCTGTCACTGGCGTTGCTATTCCGAGTCTGTGGAGCTACCTGAAACTGCATGTAGGTTGTTGATTTTAAAATGTATTTTTATTGATTTTTTACAGAGCAGAAGGGAGAGGGATAGAAAGTCAGAAACATGGATGAGAGAAAAACATCTATCAGCTGCCTCTTGCACGCCCCCTCCCGGGGATGTGCCGGCAACCAAGGTACATGCCCTTGACCGGAATCGAACCTGGGATCTTTCAGTCCGCAGGCCGACGCTCTATCCACTGAGCCAAACCGGTTTCGGCATGTTGTTGATTTTACCAAGTAGATTTAGATTGCCTTCCTTGTGCAGTCTAAGGTTAGGAATCTTTCACCAGAGGTTAGGAATTCTGAGTGCTCTCCCTCCGTTTAAAGATGTCAACTTGGGGGCATTTTGAAATAGGGATGAAAGAACGGCATGGAAAAGGTAGAAACAAACCCCCTGGTGCTTGGGGGCGGAGGATGGGATTCCGTGAGATGCTTACATCCTCCTCTCTCCATTGTAGTTCCGAAGTGGTGTTAATTTTTTAAATTAAAAAAGTTGAAAGTTGTGCTCACGTTGAAGTGGTGTGTGCCTCGGCTCTGCCTATCGGTGGTTTCGTTTGGCATGCCGAGAGAGAGGAATGCTGTCCTGTTGATGTGTGGGGACATTCTGGGACACGTTTTGACTTCTAAATGTTCCTTAGCTTTCTTCTTTCTTGCTCTTTAAGACGTCCCGGGGAGTCGTGCCTGCTTCATAGGGAAGTGCGGCAAAAACAAACGTTTTCCTGAAATTATGTGCTAGTTCCAGGGGGCCCCTGAGCGTCCGGGCAGCTTGCTCACAAGGAGGAGCTTTGCTCTTGCGAGTTCTGTTCTCTTCTCCCCTCACCCGATGGTAACCCTCAAGGAAATGCGCTTGAGGCTTCTCCTCTGTTGAGGGGTTCCAGTGGCTGACAGTGGTTGTTACTTGAAATCTTCCCGCCTCCCATTGATCAGTTTTGATGACACCCCCAGGTGGGAGCCATTCGTAGCTCTGTTCCCTGTTTTTGTGTGATTCTCTGAGGGTCTGTCTAGGGGCTGAGCCGAAGCTCAGCCAGGCTTGCTGGCTCCACTCCCCCCGCCCCCACCTCCCTTTAATAAAGGTACTTTTTTCCTCTTTTTTAAAGACTTCAGTTGGTTCTTTCTTTTTCAGGCTTTGCTGGTGTGATCTTTGGATCTGACTGTGGCTCTGTGGTTCTCGGGCCTGGCCCGTGTTCCACTGTGGCCCGAGGTTACTCCGCTCACACCTCCCCGCCCCCTGCTCTCTGGAGTGTGAGCTTGATGCTGGCCTTCCCGTGTTTACACCAACTTTGGGATTTTTTTCCTGGAGTCGGGGAGGTGTCAGGAGATTGAGCTGCTTTCCCCTGAAGTTTGGGCAGAAGTGTTTGTTCTGTGGGAACAGGAGGAGCTGATCTGAGAGCGATGATGAGAGAGACAGACAGAAAGGCAGGCAGAATGGTACTCACCAGCCCTGTGATGGATCCGCATAGAGAACACAAATGCGGGGTCTACCAACCTGGCCTCGAATGAAAGGCTGTAAGAGCATCGCGTGGAATGATGGTCCCCGCGGTGCCTGACAAGACCAAGTGGCTGGGAGGATGCAGCATACAGATGTGGGCTGTCACCCTTGGTGACGGCTGGAGTGCTCTGCAAACCAGACCCCCCTGGGCTGGGGGGCTTGCCTCGCCTGCTCCCTGTTCTGCGGAGGGGGCAGCCGCCTTGCTGGTCAGCTAAGACCAGCCTTCCTTCCCCGGAGTGGAGGCCCCCTCCCTGAACATCTGGGCAGTGGTCCTGGTGGCTTGGCAGGGACTGTCTGAAGGAGCGGTTGTAGCAAGCGAGAGAGAGCCAGCCAGATCAGACCTCTTCTTCAGCTGCCCAATTTGTGGGCTCATCGGATGTAAATCATTCTGCGTTGCTTTGCATTTTCTATAAACGACGTTTTTCTTTTTGTCAAAGGTAAACAGAAACCCTTTGTACTTTGGCCCAAACCGGTTTGGCTCAGTGGATGGAGCATCGGCCTGTGGACTTAAAGGTCCCAGGTTTGATTCCGATCAAGGGCAGATACCTTGGTTGTGGGCAGGTCCCCAGTAGGGGGTGTGCAGGAGGCAGCTGATCGATGTTTCTCTCTCATCGATGTTTCTGACCTTCTATCCCTCTTCTTTCTTCTCTGTAAAAAATCAATAAAAATATTTTTTTAAAAGTTTTTTTTTTTAAAAAAAGAAACCTTTTATACTTGGGGAGGCGGGGGAAAGGAGGGGAACCCTAGAACGAACTGCTTCGAAAAGTTCATGGAAGGACCTCTAACACCCCTAATCGCCCAGAAGAACTCCAGAGGAGCTGGGGGAGAGGGGCCGAAGGGAACGAGAGAGGCATGGCTGGTCGGCGGGGAGTCCCAGCCCGGCTCAGACGCATTTTGGAAGGAGAGCTGGAGCAGCCATGCGGGCTTTTCTGGAAGCTTCCCCTGTGGCCGGGACCGCAGAGCCCCGGGCCAGGCCGGAGAGGTTTGCATGCTTGGGGGCTGACCAGGGTGTGGCTGATGCCGTTTTGGGTCCCGGGGAAAAGGGCTGGCACTGTTTTGATATTAGGGGAATGTGAGCAAATCCATTAAAAATAATTGCTGGACGTTCCCCTCTCTTTACACTGCCAGTCCCCCTGCTGGACACTTGTCAGGATTTGGGCTCAGCGTGACTTGGACCAGGGGGTTTGCTGGTGGCTCAGGGCCCTAGAGGGGAAGAGGAGAGACTGGACCTGGGACGGACAGCCACTCATTCTAAAGAGTTCCCCTCGTTCTTCAAGGAAACTTCCCATAGACGGCTAACATAGATACTGAGAAACGCTCTGAGGTTGAGTAGGGAGCTCTGCATTTTCATGAAGTAAACCTGACCGGGAACCAGGGCCCGGATCGAGAACAGGATTGCCAACGCCTCGGGCCCTCCTGTGCCCCGCCTGGCCCCCCCCCGTGGCAGAGATGACTTCTCCCTGGTTTTGAACTGGCAAGAAGAAGAGCGCCTGGCTCCTTCTGCCCAACATTAAAAACATCTCATTTCCGCCCCCTCCCCCAGGAGGTGGGCTGTGGGATGACCCTCCGCCCACTTGGGTTGCGAGGACAACTCTGAAACCTTGGTGACCAGACACCCCGGCAGCCTGGGGCCCCCGGACTCCAGCTCTCTCCAGGCGCCCTTGAATGAGCCCTTCTGTCTCCCAGCAGAGAGCGTGGCCCGGTGCCACCTGCAGGAGCCAGGAGCGCGGAGTCCGGCGACCGCAATTGTGGGCTGGCAGTGGGCACAGGCAAGCCCGGGAGAAACAGGCTGCGGGCCTCGCAGAGGACGCGTTAAAGTCACAGCCCCAAGGGGAGTCGGAGCCCCTGGGGGCGGGCAGGGGGGAGGGGAGACGTGTGACCGTGGAAAGGGGGCTCAGAACCTCTTTTGGAGAATATATTCGAGTTCTGAAAGGGAATAAAAGGGAGTATAGCCCCGAGGCAACGTCCCGGAATGAGAAGCAGCCATCCACAGGTGTTTCCAAATGGTTTCCTAATGAGGTCTGAAAAATGTTTATCTTTACTTTGGGCCAATGTCTGGGGCTATTGGTTTCATAACTGTGTAATAGTGCTCTTACCCAGACGTGTTTCTCTTAGGTTTTCAGGAATGCTTTGTCTTTTTATAGTTGGAACATTGGTGAGGAGGATGACCTTTCCCTGTTGGCTTCTGCTTCTTAAAGGAGCCAGTATTTGTGTGAGAGTGTGTGTGTGAGAGTGTGTGTGTGTGTGTGTGTGTGTGTGAAAGAGAGAGTGTGTGTCTCTGTGTGTGAATGTGTATGTGTGAGTGTGTATGTGTGGGAGAGTGTATGTGTGAGAGTGTGTGTGAGTGTATGTGTGTGTGAGAGAGAGTGTGTGTGTGAGAGTGTGTGTGTGAAAGAGTGTGTGTGTCTGTGTGAATGTGTGAGTGTGTATGTGTGAGAGTGTATGTGTGAGTGTGTGTGTGAGAGAGAGAGAGGGAGTGTGTGTGAGAGAGTGTTTATATGTGTATGTGTGTGTGTGAGAGAGAGAGGGAGAGTGTGTGTGTGTGTGTGTGAGAGAGTGTTTATATGTGTATGTGTGTGTGTATGTGTGAGAGAGAGAGGGAGTGTGTGTGTGTGTGTGAGAGAGTGTTTATATGTGTATGTGTGTGTGTGTGTGTGAGAGAGAGAGGGAGTGTGTGTATGTGTGTGTGAGAGAGTGTTTATATGTGTATGTGTGTGTGTGTGAGAGAGAGAGGGAGTGTGTGTGTGTGTGTGTGTGTGTGAGAGTGTGTGTGTGTCTGTATGTGAATGTGTGTGTAAGTGTGTGTGTATCTATGTGTGTGTGTGTGTGTGTGCGCGCACGCGTGCACTGATGAGTGGTGTTGGACAATCCCTCCCCCACCATCTTGGTTGTTCTTAAACATTCTCCAGGCATAGTGACGATGGTGGTATTTTAAGAAATTTCTTTTGAAGCAGAGATATCACTAGACAATATACCTATATTTTTTAAGGGCCTCTCAGTTCTTTCTCCCAGAGTGTGTTTTCCAGAACATTGCAGATCTATGTATATTATCACATAAATCTCCATAGATAAACAAGAGGGACTCGTGCTATGCCTGTGGCTCTGTAGCCTGCTTTCCCCTCTGCCTGCACGTAGACACCCTTCCACGCCAGTCCACTCTGCAGTGCGGATGTGCCATATCGCGTTCACCTGTCTCTCTCTTGTACATATTTAAGTCCTTCTGAGATTTTATATCTAATAATGAAGATAAGAAAAAGCCTTCTCTATGTTTCTCAATGCATTTATATATTCCTGAAGATAGATTCTTAGAAAGGGAGGGGGTGAGTCCCAAGGTAAGCTTGGAACAGAGAGTGCTGGGTCCTGCCACGTGGTCCCAGCGAGGGGGGTACCAGCTTGTATCCTCACCAGTAGCAGGAGAGTGTTGGTTTCCTCACACCTTGCCAGCTCCTGATGGTGTCCACCTTTTTACCCTCTGCTGCTCAGATTGCTTTACGAGGTGGCATTTCCCCTAGAATCTCTCTCCCTTCTGGCGAGGTTGTCCATCTTCCCATTTGTTTATTAGCCATCTTTATTTTTGGTGGCATGCTTGTTTATTTCCTTTAGCCATTCTTCACTCAGAGTTTGTTAGCATGTTTCTTGTTGATGTCTAAGAAGTTTGCGATGAGGGGCACAGAGGATTGTTTTGAAAGATCCATTGAGGGGGAAAAAGATCATCTTGATTGGCATTCCTGGCTAGGAAGCTCCATAAAAGATCAAGTAGCCTCCCCCCTCCCCTCCCCCCTCTCTGGCGCTGGTTAAAGGCTTTGGTGTTCTGCTTTGTTTTTATTTAATTAGGTGAAACATGTCCCCCTGGCTGGAGAGTCCCGGCTGTCTGTGAATGCATTATCGTTGGTGCAGCGCGGGTGGATGGCCATGTGGAGTGGAAAGGGCCCCGTGCCAGGCAGGGGTTGGCTCCCGCCGGAGCCGATTATCACGGATGCTCAGTGAGACGCTGGATCCCTTGCCTGGTTTCTCTTAAAAGAACCGTGGCCTCTCCCGTCCTTAGCATCAAGGCACCCAATCCACCGAAGAGGCAGGAGAGCCCCTGAGCGGTGCCGGCAGCTCCGGTTCCTTAGGTTTCTTCGTGCTGCTGGCATTTCCTCGCTCGGTGTGGCTCCCCACGCTCCCTTGGCAGGGCCCAGTGCTCTCCTCCTCACGTCCAGAGCCCCTGGAGGGTTGCCACCTTCCATGTTGGTAAACACACCGGCTGTTGGTGCGGAGGATGCCAGGCTTGCGGAATTGGGGGTGGCAGCGGGCTGGGATCCCAAGGCTCCCTTGGCCATTGAGATGGAAGGCAGACCCTTGACTGAGCCCCTTCCAGGCCCGTTGGTTCCGCCAGACCACCCTCCCAGGACTTCTTTGCCTGCGGCGCTGGGTGACAGTCCCTACCCCAATGCCACTGTCTTCGGTGCAGCTGTCGCTACTCCCTGGATACAGAAGGAAACAAACAAAGGCAGAGGCAGGGTGCTGATGGGTGGGGATTTACCGTGAGGAGAGGGGAAATACATCTCCCTGTGGATGGAGGTCCAAAGGCTTGGCTGGGCCCGCCTCCAACCCCAGGCAGAGCAGGAATAGGAGGCTGACTCTAGTGGGTGTTTCCAGCAGCTGGAGGCACCTGGCCTGGTTCCTCTGCCCCATGACTTGTGTCCAACCTTGGTTCCTTGTGAGCTGGCTCTGAGACAATGGGCCACCACAGCATGCTGGGTTTGCCTCATGGGCCACTGTGGCAGATATTGCTGCCAGCTCATGCCATATACACAGTCCTGGTGCCCCACAGTTTTGGTGGCAAGCTCTCACCTCTGAGGTTATGGTCTAAAGCATTGAGTTACATTTGAATGTTTTACTTTGAACCATGGAGAATTATTGGTTTAAGCTCAAACTAATCTGTAGGTAAATACTGCCATCTCTCCATTCATTCATCCATCCATCCATCCACCCCTTTGTCTATCCTTCCACCCCTCCATCCCTACCTCTCTCCATGCATTCCTACCTCCATCCTTCATCTGTCCCTACCTGCATCCCTCCATTTATTCTTCCATGTACCCAGCCACCCATCCATCTTTCCATCTGTTCTTCTATCCCTCCATCCATTCCTTCCTCCATCTAGCCCTACCTGCATCCCTCCATTCATTCTTCCATGCATGCATGCATCCATAGAGTTGAAGGAGAGAGAGCTGAGTTGGAGATTGAACTAATGCCAGGAAAGGTTGCTTATCTAGGGCAGATGTGTCTCAAGCAGAGACAGAACACTGAAAGCTGTCGATGGATGGTGGGTGGAGGAAGAGGAGCCTCCAAGGTGACTGAGGAGGAATGGACAGAGAGCCAGATGTGGGGAGGCCAAGGGAATGGGTTTCACAAGGCAGGAATGACCTATTTGATGCAATGCAGCAGTACTGTGTGTAAGAGAAAGATTGAAAAGCAGCCTTTGGGTTGAGTGTTTGGGAGGCCGCTGGCCACTTGGTGAGAACAGATTCAGGAAACGAAAGGGGGAGGGGACTAACTGGTTGTCAGGGGATTGAAGATGGAACAGACTGTAGGATTTGAACCTGTGAGAGGTTACCCCAGCAGTCAGTGGTTGACTCCTTTCCAGTGAGTGAGTGCTGAGCACCATAAGTAACCCAACGAGAGACATATTTGATATCTGGAGAAATCATTTCTTTTAAAAAATATATATATATTTCATTGATTTTTTTACAGAGAGGAAGGGAGAGGGATAGAGAGTTAGAAACATCAATGAGAGATCGATTGCCTCTTGCACACTCCTCACTGGGGATATACCCACAACCAAGGTACATGCCCTTGACCGAAATTTAACCTGGGACCCTTTCCTTTGTAGGCTGATGCTCTATCCACCGAGCCAAACCGGTTAGGGCTGGAAAAGTCATTTCTTAATGAGCTGAGCTATGCCCTCCTCCTGCTCGCTCAGCTCACCTGGTAGGATTCTGTTGTGCTCCTTTCCAAGGGCGTCCTTTCACTCTTGAGATCACCCTTCCTCTAATCACTCATCCTGGAATGACACTGTGGTGGAATGTCAGGTGTGATGACACATTAGGCACCTGCATTACCTGCAGTCTTAATTAGTGACTAATACTACCTTTCACAAATGAACCCCGGCTAACCTCATGGCCTCTATTAATGTATTTTTTTTTTCCTGAAGAGGTTTTTGTGGTCCGAGTGATACGCCACGAGAGTTCTAGTGTTTTCAGATCTGTATCTATGTCACTCCAATACCCAGATGGACAAGATGCCCAGGGGAGCGTGTCGGGGTGGGGTCCGCCTCCATGTTATAGCGAGGGACCCGAGGCACAGAGAGGTCAGTTGTTCCCGGAGCTTGGAAGGCGTGGAGCTGGAATTCAGGGTCTGTGGGCCGCAGGGCTGGCCAGAGAGAGCCAAGCGCTGTAACTGCTCTTTAGTTTCTCCTTTGCCCTGTGTTCCGCGCCGTGAGAAGCTCCCCTGCGTGATCTGGAAAACCCGAACAGGTTCGTCAGCACGGCTCAGCCCTTTGATGGACCAGATCCGACAGGTCTTCGCGGAGGAAAATCGCTGCGCTCGCTCAGACACCCACACGGAAACGGGGACTCCTCCAGCCGTAAGTGCCGCTCAACGCTGGCGCTTGCTGGATGCAGGGACTTTGTTCGCTCCAGAAGGCAGCTAATTCCCCATAATGGAGGGCCTGCGCCGGGCTCAGCCCTGAGCGAGGGTGCCTGCAGGAGCAGATTGTAGAGGCGAATGGCCCGGTTTTGTGGATTAAAGCTACTTAAGGAAATTTCACAAGACGCGTTCCCTTCCTGCTCAGTGCCACCCGGCCGGCGTTTGTGATCGCCCTGGCAGAGTTTCTCTCCTAATCGGAAGTGATAAGGCAAACGGGCCTTCATCCGCTGAGACAGGATGGAAGGCTGTGGATAATGGAAGGAGCGGCGGGGCCCTGGCTCCCCAGGGCACGGAAGGCGGGCCTGATGGCTGGCCCTTGGGAGGTGACTTCCTCTTGTGACGGGGGAGAGTGTGGGCCAGCCATTCCCTAGGGGGAAGGACAGCAGGCTGGGGGGTCAGAGTTATGAGGCACAGAGGCAAGAACTAAGTGTCACCCAGGGGCTGACTCCTGCCTTCGGCCAGGCCGGTTACTGTCTGGGTCTTCGTCTCTCTTTATTTAGAAAAAGGGGGCTGCCTTTAGTGCCTGCCTCCTAGGGATGTTTTTGGTTCTTTAGAAGAAGAGTCCTGGTATCAGGTTTAAATGCTGAAGAGTGAACGGGCAGATAGTGAGTTTCTGCCTGCCGTGGGAACTGGTCTATGTCCCCACAAACAGGAAGGGTGAGTGGAATGCTGAAAAAGAACATGGGTGTCATCTGTTACTGTCCTTGGTCACACATGGCGGAAACTGAGGCCGGGGAGATGAGAGGCTCCCCCAGACCCCCGTGGGGGATCCCGTGTGCCTTGCTCTTGGACCTGTGTCATCACCTCCTTGTTTGGAAGGGTGGGTTCATGTTAACAGTTTGGCTGCTGTTAAAGAGCCTGAGGAATGGTTCAAGCAGGGCTACTTCCTTCTTAGGAATATCCAAACCGAGGCTGTTGTATTAGAAGACATACAACCAGCCCTAACCGGTTTGGCTCAGTGGATAGAGCGTCAGCCTGCGGACTGAAGGGTCCCAGGTTCCATTCCGGTCAGGGGCATGTACCTGGGTTGTGGGCACATCCCCAGTAGGAGGTGTGCAGGAGGCAGCTGATGAATGTTTCTCTCTCATCGATGTTTCTAACTCTCCCTCTCCCTTCCTCTCTGTAAAAAATCAATAAAATATATTTTTAAAAAAACACACACACACAACCAGGTTTGAGTTATGAGCTTCTTAAAACCTGGTGTCACCCGGCCAGTGTAGCTCAGTGGTTGAATGTTGACTTGTGAACCAGGAGGTCATGGTTCAGTTTCCAGTCAGGACATGCCCAGGTTGCAGGCTCCATCTCAGTGTGGGGTGTGCAGGAGGCAGCCAATCAATGATTCTCTCTTATTGTTGATGTGCCCTTATCTGAAATAAATAAACAAACAAACAAGTAAATAAAATGATATCTATAATAATGAAAGTGCAATATGTTAATTAGACCAGAGAGATGAACGACCTTCTGGACATCATTCTGGACAAAGCCACAGAGGCATGGGCCAAGGCAGAGGTGGTTAGGTGTGATCAGGCAGGCAGGCAAGCAAGTGATCAGGGGTGATCAGGCAGGCAGGTGAGAGTGATTAGGGGTGATGAGGCAGGCAGGCAGAGTGGTTAAGGGCAATCAGGCAGGCGAGCAGTCAAGAGCCAGCAGTCTTGGATTGCAAGAGGGTACAAGCTGAGCTGAGGACCACCCTCCCCAGCCCTGTGCATGAATTTCATGCACTGGGCCTCTAGAGTGTGTGTGTGTGTGTGTGTGTGTGTGTGTGTGTGTGTGTGTGTGTGTATTTAAATACCTGGTGTCTATCTCCATGGACCTAGGTGGCCAGGGGGCTCAGCCAGCCAGCCCCAATTCCAGCAGGCTTCCTATGTACCCAGGCGGCACCCTTCCTACAGAGGCAGGGAGGGAAAAGGTGCCCAGCCTTGCCTGAGTACCGCTAGCAGTGCCAGCATTCTGAGGCGAGTCGGAAAATGCGAGTAGGGAAGGAAGAAGTCACAAGTCCTAGTACTGTTTATTGAACCCCAAGTATATGCCGCCTATTCTATTTACTTTATTCCTCTATCTGTTATGGATAGATAAGACAGACAGACAGACAGATATATCCCTCTGTACTTCAGCCACCCTGGCTGGGAGGTAGGGCTGCCTAGTTTTACAGCTGAAGAATTTTAGCTCAGAGAGGGTAACCTAGTTGTCTGAAGTCATGCAGCCGGTTACAGTGGTGAGAGCACCGGGCATTGGCCTCTGTGGCTGGCCAGGCCGGACCCCAGCCTTGGCTGCTGCAGCCGGGCTGTCTTTGCTCGGCCTCCTGCAGGCCGGGCCGAGGGCCGAGGGCCGAGGAGGCGGACGATGGCGTGGACTATTCTGAGAAAGAGCTTTACTGCAGCTCTTCCCACCCCGATGTCTCAGGGAGTTAGTATTTAACAGATATCTGACCTTCTGGCTGGGCCTGGCTATTTTTATTTTTGGAATGTCATGGCTTAATAAGTTGGGTGGGTACGTCTGTCTTGTGAGATGTGTGTATTTTTTCCCTCCATCGGCGGCTGCCCTGCAACTGTTGCTGCCTCTCGGAGAATGAAAAGAGCTCATAATAGACCTCATCTCCCAGGTGGGCGTCCTCGTCTGTTGCTTTTTTTTTAAATCCCAGTGCGAACACTTGCCCCCTTTTATCGCCCACTCTTTCATAGCTGGTGGGGATTTTGAAACTGAAATATGAGTGGTAAAAGGTTCCAGATATCTTTCATTTTCCTCAAATGTTAATGTGATTTTTGTGCTTTATCATAAACTTTACGAATGAAACGTTTTTTAAAGGGTGGAGAAAGGTACCAGGAGTCTCCCCAAGAAAGCCTGCCTGCCTACCTTCCACGCAGCTCCCTTGAATTCTGCCGTGTGGTCAGGCTCCTTTGAGATGGTTTGAAAGAGGTCATTCTGCCGGTTGAAGTTCGGCGTGTACCTCCGATCCCATTCGCCAGCCGCTGACCACTCCCCTGAACTGGGTGTTTTTCTTCCCCACATTTCAATAACCGTGTTTACACCCGGGGCACCCGTTGACTTGCGCCTCCACAGTTTGCATTTTCCCTAAGCTGGAGACTTCTCGGGTTTTCCCCTGTGGCTTCATGCCACCCCAGGTCAGGACCTTGAAGCTCCGGGTCAGTGATATTCCGTTGTGGGGACGTACCCGAGTTTTCACCATTCTCCTTTTGGGGAGCATTCAGGGTGTCTTGCAGTTTCATATTGCGGCGGTGCTGCTTGGAATGTTCACCGACTTGTCTGTGCCTGTTTTCCCCAGGCCTAGGCTGTGTGCCAGAGAGGGCTGGCCGGGTCAAAGGGCATTTACGTCTTCAGCTGCACTAGGAATTGCCAAACTGCTCTTTGTGTTTTTTTTTTTTAAATGTATTTTTATTCATTTCATTCAAAGGGAGAGGCAGAGAGCGAGAGAAACATCAGTGATGAGAGGGAATCATCCATAGGCTGCCTCCTACACGCCCCCTCCAGGGGATCCAGCCTGCAGCCTGGGCATGTGCTCCTGGGCTGGAATCAAACCCGGGACTCTTTAGTCCGAAGACCGACGACACTCTATCCATCATCTCACCACATGAAGTGGCCGCACTTCAAAATTTTGTAAGCCTGATGGCTGTGAAAGAGAACTTCCAGTTACATTATCATTCTTTGATTGCAGGTGAGCTTGAGTATATATATTAAGTGGCTCTTTGAGTTTGCTCATCAGTGAGAGTACGTGCTCAGATGCTCTGTCCGGTTTTCCACTGGGTTGGCTGTGTTTTCTTACCTAGTCCTGTAAGATTTCCTAGAGCCCTGGCCAACGTGACTCAGGTGCTTGGGCATCTGCCCATGCACCCAAAGGCTGCTGGTTCGATTCCTGGTCAGGGCATTTGCCTGGTTGTGGCCTCCATCCCCAGTGAGGGTCGTGCAGGAGGCAGCCAATCCATGCCATGCTCTTATATTGATGTTTCCCTTTTCTCTCTTCCTCGCTATTTTTAGAAACAAACAAAAAGAAAAAGAAAGAAAGAAAAGCTAGATATCACTCTTTGTGGGTTCTATATGTAGCAGGTACCATCTTCTAGTTAATGGCTTATCTTTGAATTTTTAGTGTTTTTTGATGACTGGGAGTTTTACGTTTTATGCAGTGGGTTGCATTTACCCGTCTTTATGGCCTGTGCTTTTTTTTGAGCCTTATTCCAGAAATCCTTAGGCCTGAGCTCAGGAAGATATGCTTCTGGGCCTAAATGAAGCTCATTTCGTTTTTCTATCCGTGTTCTTTGATTTGCTTTGGTGTTTTTCAGACTTGCCCCGTGAGGGTGTCTCTGTGCAGCGGAGTGTAGTGAGTGACTGTGAGAATTGTAGCAGCCGCCTCTGGGCAGACGGGGCTGGGCTGAACTTGGGGTGGGAGCAGGATCTTGCTTCTAGACCCCGCGGCTGTCTCAGAGAGGCGCTGACGTGCGGGGCTGACTGGCTCTCCCCTGAGCCTGGCTTATCTGCGAGCCTGATGGAATCTGTCGTAGAGTTGTCCTCGTCAGCTAGCCTCCCTGCCTGCTTCTCACTTTCTGCTGCTGCTGCTGCTACTGCTGCTGAGTGAAGCTGATGGGAGAACACGCGGGGGACAGCCCGGCGGCCTGACGTGCTGCTGGACAGGGTGTGTGGGAAGAATGGGACTCAGAAATGTTCATCCAGGCTTCTTCTCTCCTGTTCTTCCTTCCTAGGAAGAACAGGAGCGCTCTGCAGACCCAGGCCCACCGCCCCATTCATGGTGGAGATGGATTCAGGCGGCGTTTAGACCCATTCCCAGAACTTGAGAGCGCCATGCTTGGAGGGGCCCTCAGGAGTCAGCGGGTTCTGTTCCCAGCGCATTCAGCCAGCAAGCGTTTAATGTGCGTCTGCTGGGGGCCTGCCACTTGCTGGTTGTTGAGGACACAGTGGGGAACGGGAGGGCCAGGGTCCCTGTCTTCGTGGTGGAGGGACAGTCCCTGAGCCCCAGGGCGCGTTTCAGGATGTGGTGGATGTGGCAGGACAGAGAGGCAGTGCCTGTGGATCGGCGCCGCTCTGTCATTTCAGGCGGACCTGCCCTCTTCTAGCCCAGGAGTCGGAAACCTATGGCCCATGGCCCCAAGCTAAGAACACTTGAAATATTTTTAAACGGCAAAAAGACAAACTTTACAGTAGAGTTTGACGATAGGGAGCGCTAACATTGAAATGTTAACTTGTCCCCTGCCCCCTTGCAAAGGATTGCATTCTTTACCTTAGTAGATCTGTATTGCAGGACATCGTCCTCAATTACTGTGTTTTGAATGTCATCGCCGAAAGTGCTGTGCGGTATTGTTTTCTCTCCTCGTTGTATGAGTACCTGTATCGTATCTTCAGTGTCCTCTTCCTCCTTCAGATCCCTCTGTCGTCTGCACAGTGGGCGTGGCGCCTCGTTCGTGGCGCGGCTGTGACAGCGTACAGAGAGAATTGATGTTAAACTCCTGCCATGTGTTAAGAGCTTCAGCAGATGTTAGACCTTCCCTAGTGGAAAGTCCAGAATGATTGGTTTCTCAAAGGCTGTGAGAGGGAGCAGAAGGAGGGATGGGACCAGGGTGGGCGGGATCAGTGCTCCCCTTGGAGGCTTAGCATCCTCCCACACATCTCCGTGGCATGAATGCTGCTCCCACATAATTTTCCTCATGGAACGCGCTGAAGGGTAACTAAACAATGTAACGGCTTCGGGCCCGTAAAGAGGCTGTGAATACAGGACAGAGATAATTTATGGAGCTTTTTCCTGTACAGAATTGTCCTTTTCCAGACCTTTTCACTTTCCCTGTGCTTTTCTCATTAATACTAGCCACTGGCTTCCTTTGCCCACTCGTTTTACGAAGGAAACAGAGCATTTATCATTTTTGTGAGCATTTATCGTTTGATCTCTGCACGGGAGAAGCAAAGAAGAGAGCAGTGTGGGACATGTACACATAAGGGACTATTTGACATTGAAATGGGACTCAGAACTGTTGGACATTGAAATTGAGACTCAAACGTTTTTTATTCTTATGTTTATTTCTAGTCTGCAGAGGCAAGATATTTTAAAGAAAAGAAACGGGAGGAAAATAGATACAGAGGCAAAGAAGCATTGAACACACTGTCAAACTACAGGGGAAGGCAGGGGAGGGTGGGGGGCGGGGGCTGTAAGAGATCAACCGAAGGACTTGTATGCATACATAGAAGCATAACAATGGATACAAGACACTTGGTGGTGGGGGGGCAGGTGAGGGCCTGTGTTGGGGAGTGGTAGAGAGGCGGGGTGGTGGGGGGAGGTCCATGGAGGGAATAAAGGAAACATATGTACTATTATTTGTAATACTTTAAACAATAAAATAAACCACAATAAAATAAAATAAAAAGAAGAGAGCTGTGTGAAGTGCAGACGCTAGGTCCACTCACTGTCCAGGTGACCCACACCACCCATACATCTCCCTGCAGTAACATTACACACGATCGTCCTTCATGGCCGGCGTGAAGATGACATCTGGGTGCATACGAAATGTGTCAATGCCGAGGGTCACCAGTCCTGGGCCGAACCCACGAGCCACTTTATACCTTCTCACCAATTTCTTCCTCGAACAGATGGGTAAACGGAGGCTGGGGCCGCTGGAATGAGCTTGCAGGCAGGGCAGTGTGCAGTCTAGACAGAGCTGGAGTCCTGGCTCTGCTCAGGTACGTGGAGCCAGAAGCGCATCCTCACTTCAGGCTCAGACATGCACACGTGACAGCTCCCTCCTTGGTGGCGGCGAGCGCTCCGCCCAGCAGGACTCCGGCAGGAAGCAGTCTGATGAGAACCACATGGCTCTGGGATATGCTGGGGACAGATGTCTCTCTCTCCATCCGACACGGATGCCACCACGCGGAGCCGTCTGGAGTTGAAGGGACCTTCGGGGGTTTCCCAGGGATGTTTGCAAACACATGGTTGCCGACCACCCCCCTGGGTGCTTTGCCTGTGCCTGTGCACGGAGCGTGTGTGTGTGTGTGTGTGTGTGTGGTGTGTGAAGAAGTGAATCGAAGAGAACGCAGATGGCTGTTTCCAGTGGCCTCCTGACACTGTGTGTGTTGGCACCAGGCAGTGGGAGGAGGTGTGTTCATTCTCCGGAGAGGTTTTAGGGAAGAGAGGTTTTTTTTTTTGGAGATCTGCTAAATGGAACGCTAAGCCGCATGTGTGTCTGCGCATATGTTTGTGTGTCTTGTTTTGTTGTTCGTGGAGCCTGCAGACCAGATTGCCAGGAAGCAAAGGATCAAAACAGAGGCAACTGGGCAGAAATCAGAACTCGGGGCCCGTGGAGAGTTTGCAGATGTCAGTTCTCTAGGGTGTCATGACAAGGGATGTTCCTGAGAGGCGGCCGATGAGCATGGGAGAGCAGAGAACGGGCGGCCTGCAGCTGCTTCCGTGGAATTCCCGTGTCTCAGCTGGGAAAGTCTGACATTGCTAACCGCTCATTCCAGGAGAGTAGGTGGGACGCAGCAGCTGTCTGAGTGTTCACAGTTGCCCCGGTTTGGCCCCCTCATCGGTAACAATTTGTGGATGCCAGAAAGTTTGGAAGATGCTGCTGCGGTGGGCTGTTTGCCTCCACCCAGTGGAGGCGGACTGGGGACTTGATTTTTCATTTTTGGACAGCAGGTATAGTTACGTTCAGTAAGTGATGTGCGGCAGTGACCATGGGCCACTCTTTCATTTTTCACGTTAATGAAAAAAGGAGAGGGAGGAGGCGAAAGCCCCGCTAGCCTACTTTGTGCTAATGCTTGTCTTTCTGGATTCTAAATGTGTCCCCAGACGCTGAGATGGGGTAAATATTTCAGCCACTAGAAAGTCCTGCTGTCGGGGTGAAAAGATTTCTCCCCTCTTTTAAAGTAGACAGGGCAGGGATTTACTTATACAGATCCAGACATCTCATGCGCCTTATTTTTTAACTGTATCTGTACAGATCCCACTCACCTTCGGCGTCGTGACAAGGGATGGATGGATAGAATGTTCCATCCCTTCCGTGAGGGATGAGGGCTGAGGGATGAGGGATGAGACTAGAATATTCCAAGGAGGAGTCTGGGGGTGAGAATGAGTCAGTAACTGTGTGCTTGATTTTCTTCTTGGAGCGACCACACATATTCTTTGGGGACCACTGAGCATTAGCTGGGAAGGATTCGGAGCTGGGCGAGGCGGTGCCTTCCTGGGTGTGCCATCCCGTGGGGAGTTGGTACAGATGCATAATCAGTGCAGGTTGCGATAAAGGAAAATGGGGGGCCATACCAGACTGAAAAACGGGGACCAGCGTTCCATTGGGTCCACACAGAATCTCAGAATGAGTGACGTAAAGCTGTTGTTGAGTGACTGAGTGGCATTAGTCAAATGTATTAGTTTGCTGGGGCTGCCATAACAAAGTTCCCCGGCGTGGATGGTTTACAACTCAGGGGTGGGGAACATCCGGCCCGCTGGCTGTCCAAGGCCCACACAATCATTTGGTCTGGCCCTGCCAAGGCATTCGGGGTGAGTTCATGAAATGTTTGATCACATATAGCAGGCTTGTCTTTCAGTTGATAATTTTGTATGGCCTGAGAATGAAGTTATGAATATCTAAGTGGCCCCTGGTTTACATACTAGAAATATACCTTCTCCCTGTCCTGAAAGGCAGAAGTCTGAGATCAAAGTGGGCAGCGCTGGGTTCCTTGGAAGCCCGTGTCCTCGGCTTGCAGATGGCCGTCTTCTCCCTGCATCCTCACATGGTCATTCCCCAGGGCCGCCTGTGTCCCCATCTGCTCTTTGTAGAAAGACACCCATCAGATGGGATGAGGGAAGCATTTTACCTTAACCACTTCTTTCAAGGCCCCGTCTCTGAATTGAGTCACATTCTGAGGGACTGGAGGTTAGGGCTTCAACATATAGGTCTGGGGAGGATGCAGTCCATCCCTGAACGCCGGGGAAAGGGTGAGTGGAAGAACTGGGGTCCGAGAGCAGCCTGGGTGGAGGCCTCCCTGCAGGAAGGACATTTGTGTTCCAGGAAATGAGGTTCTGAGAGAGAGGCTGGGCTAGGTCCCGGTCGGGACCGGGCCGGGCCTGGTCAACCGTGGCAGGAGTTCCGGATGTATTAGAAGGGCACCGAGCAGCCATCAGCAGCCTGTTAAAATCTCCCTCCGCTGTGAGGAGAGGGGACTGGGGGCCCTGAGGTGTGAACGCTGGGAGTGGGTGTAAGCTGGCATTTCTCAGCCCCGGCCGCATTGGCATTGCGGGCTGGCGATTCTTTGCTGTGAGGGGCTGCCCTGTGCATTGTGGATGGGCAGCAGCATTCCTGGACCCAGGAGACACCAGAACCCCACAGTCTCCAGATTCTGCCCTGTGTTCTCTGGGGGACAAAATTGCCCTGTGTTGGGAACTACTGGCAGCTTGGACTGGCTGGTACCATCTGGGTGAGGCTCACTGGGTGGGTTTGGAGAAGACTTTTGAGAACAGAATCAATGGGATTTAACCTCTCATTGTCTTGGTTTCTTTTGATGCTTTTGACTTTATTTTATTTATTTTATTTTTTTTATTTTTTTACACATGTGTCCTTATTCCCCCATTACCCCCCACTACCCCCACTTATGCTTCTCCCATTGTCTGTGTCCATTGATTAGGCTCATGTATGCACACAAGTCCCTCTGCTGATCCCTCCCCCTTACTCCCACCGACCCCCACCTTCCCTGCGGTTTGACATTCTGATAGACGTTTCTCAGTCTCTGGATCTCTTCTTGTTCATCAGACATGCCGTTCATTATGCTGCTTTGGGTTTTGATGATACTGTCATTCCCCTAAAGGGCAGGGCTCTGTGCCCCCTGCATGCACAACAGAGTTACTCAGAAGCCCTCAAAACACGTTCCTCTATGTTGTGGGTCGCCAGGCCCCGGGGATCCCTGCTCAGCCTGCAGAGCTCTGAGCCCCGGCTGGAGGGCCACCTGTGCAGGAGCCCCGAGCCCCGTGGCTGGCAGGGCCAGCTGTGTTTGACAGACATGATGTTTATGCCCCGGCATCGCAGCCTTCCATTTGTCAAGCCCGCGTGCTGCCAGCCTGTTGACTGTCGGAGCAAGCGCAGTGGGATCTAATCTGGCCGATGCTCTGCCCCCGGAAACCTGTTTATCAGAACAGGATTTCACCACTGCAGCGACTGCTCAGGCGGCTCGCCTCGGAGGACCTGGTGCTGCAGAAGCCAGTGGAGGCATTTCTAACCAGTGTGGCAGTGACGTCCAGAGCCCTGGAGAATCCCCTCCCGGCTGGAGGGGCTGGAGCAGTGGCTGGGAAACAGCCGGAATGTGTGGGGTTTTCCGGGCTGTGCCTTCCATGTCTGGTCGGGACCCAGCACCTGGCTGTCCTTCCAGGCTCCCCTTCTGTGGATCCCCCTCCAGCCCTTTCCTGGAGACGGGAAGCTGGTTTCATATTCTTCTCGGGGTGGGGGGTGGTTTTTGAGGAGTCCAGTCTCGGGAGGGGTCTGACAGTGAGTGTGAGCTCAGAAGACAGAGCGCCGAGGTGAGCGATGCCCGACTTGCTGGTATAAGAGGGGCCATCATGGCACAATATGTCTGCAGTGACCGCAATCACTGCTCATTTTTTGCTCCATTCCCTTCAGAGCTCTCGACACTGTGTCTTTGCTGTCCGTCTCTCCGCCTGAGGGCCCTGAGGTTCCATCTCTGTATCTATCAGCACCCACGACAATGCCGCCTCTGCCCTCCAACTTTTCTTAAAGCCTCAGATTTTGATGTTACCCGATGGCTTTTCAAAAAAATATATTTTATTGATTTTTTTACAGAGAGGAAAGGGGAAGGATAGAGAGTTAGAAACATCGATGAGACAGAAACGTCAATCAGCTCCCTCCTGCACACCTCCTACGGGGGATGTGCCCGTAACCAAGGCACATGCCCTTGACAGGAATCGAACCTGGGACCTTTCAGTCCGCAGGCCGATGCTCTATCCACTGAGCCAAACTGGTTACGGCCCAATGGCTTTTTAAAGTAAGGGAGGGTCATGATTGACTTGCTCCTTAAAAAGGTCCCTCTGGCCACAGAGAGGGGCCGGAGGGGTGGCAGGGAGGATTGTGGCAGCAACTGTGAGAGATGAGGCGTCCTGGGCTGGAGTCATGGCTGTGGCCATGGACACCAGCGTGCGGGACTGGGTGCTTGGCCGTCCTGGGGGGGGGGGGGGGGAGATGACAGAGTGAGGAGGCGACATGGAGCGTTGTTAGGGTTTTGGTGTGGGAGGTTGGGGCAGAGGGAGGTCCCTCGCTGCAGCTGCTCTTCTAGAATTCTCCAGTGAACTCTGGAAGCTCGTTTTTAGTGGGAAGACATGCCTGTCCATTATTAATTTACCTTCACGGGGCAGCTGGTGTGTGGTAGTACCCACGGTCCGGGGCTGGTGTGGCTCTGCTCGCCTGTGGCTGTGTCGCTCCAATGGGTCGTCGCCCACTTGTTCCAGTTGTCAGACGTGTTTAGTATCGGCCCCGTAGAACCGTAGTCACAGAAGAATGAGAGCGTGGTTCTGCTTGGGGAAGTCAGGGGGCTCTCTAGCGGGAGAGCAGCGCGTGTTGTGTGCTGATAGGTGCGTCGAGGGTCGCTCGGGGACCCCTCAGGTCGAAAGGCACGCCAGGTGAAGGGAATAGCGCTTGTCAAGAACTAGTAGCATGCAAGATGGGATGTCATGGGTCTGGAATGCGATGCTTTTCTTTGGCAAAGCGTGAGAAAGAGGCTCATGGGCCCCCCGTTACCCTCAGGCAGGTCCGGGCACCCCTCTTGGCAATAAGATTGTTAGTATCCCCACATGCCCTTCCAGCCCTAGTCTTCAACTCTCTGTATCTTTAGGCCATAGCCTGAGTGTCTGGTCATACATCCTATCTAATAAAAGAGTAATATGCAAATTTGACCATACCTTCACTGCGCTACCAGCCAATCAGGAGTGGGGGGCGGGGCCGAGGTGCGCATGAGATGAGAGGCGGAGGCGTGAGGGGCGGGGCCGCCAGCGCAGCATCAGCTCCCCAGGCCGGAGCCCCGCAGGTGCAGGGGGTCCCAGATCGCAGCCCAGCCCCATCCCCAGTGGGTGATCGGTGCCCCCGCCCCCAGCCCACAGCGAAGCCACTGCGGCGCTTTGCCCGGGTGGTCCCCGATCGCAGCCTAGCCCCAGCCCCAGTGGGCCATCCAGCCACCCTTGGGGAAGGCCGGCCAGGTCAGCACTTAGCCATGGGTGCCGGGAGTCCCCAATCGCAGCCGAGCCCCAGAGGACAAAGCCATAGTGGTGGGGCCAAGGCAGAGGCCATTAGGGTTGATCAGGCCAGGAGGGGAGGGCATTTGAGGGTGATCAGGCTGGTGGGGGGGACAGAGGGAACCACTTGGGGCAATCAGGCCAGCAGGCAGAGTGGTTAGGGGTGATCAAGCAGTCAGGCAGGTGAGTGGTTAGGAGCAGATTGCGAGGGGGTTGTCCAACTGCCAGTTTAGGCCTGATCCCACAGGGTCTCATATTGGAGAGGATACAGGCTGGGATGAGAGACACCCCCCCTCCCACCCCCTGCCCGCCGCATGCACGAATTTCATGCAATGGGCCTCTAGTGTTCCATAAATGCTAATTGATTACTCAGGAGGGAGCCCTGGGAGGATGGGTCTCCCTTTCCTCTAAGACCATGTTCCTTCCAGACAGCTCCTTCCTCCCAGCCATTGATCATGCTGCTCAGACCCATCAGATGGATTCCATTCTGGTTCCCTTGAAAAAATCACCCCTCCTGAGTCCATTGGTGGATGAGTGCAGGCCCACCTTCTCCTCCCCCTTCTCTCTGCCCCCCATGCCCTGCTTGCTTTCTCGCCTGAGGGTGAGTGCTTTGGGGTGAAGGCCCCTGGCACTCTGTGACTCTGTTCAGCACCTAAACCTGGGGGCCTGGCTCTCAATCTCCAGGAACTTGCGGCAAACAGTTCGGTGACCTTGGCACTCCCTGGGGGCTTAGAGGCTTGTGCGTAACTTTCCGTTTGGCTTTTTCTTCCCGTTGACCTCAGGCAGGTGGATTTTGTGGGCTGGGACTCGCACTTTCTAAAGTGAAATGATCTACCAATATCCCTGTTGACTTGGCCCAAGTTCAAGGATTCTGCGATTGCAGAGTCCCAGAGCCTGAGACCTAGCAGGGGCCTGCAGTTCCTGCTGTTGGGGGATGTGGGGTCCAGTGCTCACTCCTATCCGGGAACCTTCAGCTTTGGTCACTGCTGATGGCCAGGAAATAATGTGTGTATTTTACAGCCAACATTTTATATATATATATATATATATATATATATATATATATATATATATATAATATATTTTATTGATTTTTTACAGAGAGGAAGGGAGAGGGATAGAAAGTCAGAAACATCGATGAGGGAGAAACATCGATCAGCTGCCTCTTGCACACCCCCCACTGGGGATGTGCCCACAACCAAGGTACATGCCCTTGACCAGAATCGAACCTGGGACCTTTCAGTCCACAGGCTGTGTTCTATCCACTGAGCCAAGCCTGTTTCGGCATAGCCAACCTTTTTTGATGGAAAAAGAAGACAAGTCAGTAAGCGCCTCACGTGCGTCAAACACCTGCCCCCCACTTCCCAATTTCCTCCCATTTAGTTCTCTCAGAATCCCCAGGGGTGGGGCAGGGGATTTTGTCAGTCCATTTCACAGATGAGGAAACTGAGACTCAGAGCGGTCTCGCCTGTGCAGCCCACACCAAACAGGAGCCCCCTTTGGCGGGGGAATAGGGGAGGCTCAGGTCCTTGCCGCTTTTGCCGTGCCGTCTGATGGCCCTGTCCCCTCTCTCCGACAGAGAGCCAGCTGCTGCCCGGGAACAACTTCACCAACGAGTGCAACATTCCGGGCAACTTCATGTGCAGCAACGGGCGGTGCATCCCGGGCGCCTGGCAGTGCGACGGGCTGCCCGACTGCTTCGACAAGAGCGACGAGAAGGAGTGTTGTGAGTGCCCGGTCCTGCGGGGAAGAGGGTTGGGGGGTGGGGCTGGGGGGAGAGAGGAGGTCCCGATCTGGTTAGGTCCCATAGGGTCTCTGCTGCTAGGGTGGGCGTGGGCCTCTGGCCAGCAGTCCCGTGCTCTCCGCCTGTAGCCCTGTCTCAGTGCAGACACCGGGGCGTTGGTGGCGACGGAGCCACAGCGCCTGGAGAGCTCTCCTAACCCCCATCCTGGGGCACTGCTGTGGCCTTGACTTCACACACCAGGAATCTGGGACCTACGGGTCATGTAGCCTCAGGATCCACCCACCGGCAAGCGGCGGACCTGGATTTGAAGCCAGGCTGCCTGACCCCCAGGCCCAGGCGGATAACCCTCTCGCGTGTCTCGTACATTGTGCCGTGTGCTCGAGTCCAGTGGTCGGCAAACACATTAGTCAACAGAGCCAAATGTCAACAGTACAACGATTGGAATTTCTTTGGAGAGCCACATTTTTTAAACTTCTTCTAACGCCACTTCTTCAAAAGAGACTTGCCCTTGCTGAAACCGGTTTGGCTCGGAGGATAGAGCGTCGGCCTGTGGACTGAAGGGTCCCAGGTTCGATTCCGTTCAAGGGCATGTATCTTGGCTGCGGGCACATCCCCAGTGGGGGGTGTGCAAGAGGCAGCTGATCGATGTTTCTCATGGATGTTTCTGACTTTCTATCCCTCTCCCTTCCTCTTTGTAAAAAATCAATAAAATATATTTTTAAAAAGTAGACTTCCCCAGGACCGTGGTATTTTGTGGAAGAGCCACACTCAAGGGGCCAAAGACCCCCATGTGGCTCGAGAGCCGTGGTTTGCCAACCACGCTCTTGACAGTTAAGTAAAGGCAATGCGCCAAGTGTCCAGGACGGAACTGGTTCTGACGAGATAGTCATTTACTTCCGCGTGCCCTTTCCTCAGCCAAGAAGGTGTGGGCATCATCCTTCAACTGGGCACCACCAGGGCCTAGGGCCCCTGACCCTCCCCGGATAGTGCCCCTGAAATAGGCGTGAGATTTGGTTTGGGGGGCATCTATGAGAAAGGGGACACCCAGGATGTGCGTGAAGGGGCACCAGGTGTCCAGTGGTCCCACTCCCTGCCCCGGGGTGTGTGTTCCTCTTCCTCCCCACTTCCTCCCCACTTCCTCCCCACAGGGTGGCGCAGCCCGTGAGCCGGGTCAGGGCACCCTATCAGGTGGGAAGCCCCCCCCTCTGGAGTGCGGGGCTCCAGGTTGTTCAGTGGGTGGCTGCCTGGCATCCGCACAGCTGGACGGTAGTTCTTGGCTCTTTCCTGGGCACCGGGCAGCAGGCCTGTCAGGAAGACTGTGTGTGGCTCCGAGGCTGCTGTCGAGGAGAGGCTGATCAGGGGGCTTTGAACATCGCTGGTACCGGGTTCGAGGCCAAGGCCATTGACCCCAGGAAGGAGCACTGGGTGTGGAGTCCAGCTCTGGATGCGGTCAGCAATCACCCACCACGGGATGTGTTTCCGAGGACAAGCCGCCGCTCCAGGACACCCCTCACCTGTTTGAGGGCCCAGTGTTCCGGCTGCCAGTCCTGCTCTGCAGAGGCGTCCCGGGGGGCTGGATTGGCTGGATGTTTTTTTTTTGGGGGGGGGGATTTCATTTGGTTTGTGGCGTATGGTTTTTCCTGAGTACCCCACCGTGCATACTGCATTTTTTTGTTTGCAGTTTCTTAAACGAGTATTGTCTCTCTCAGCCTTCTCTAGGTTCTAGCGTGACTTGGACATGGCTAGAAATGTAACATTTGTCATTTGAGTTCACGGGACACAGCACGTGTAAACGCCGTGGTCTGTCCAGCTCGGAGCATGGCTAGGGCTGCGCGAGGTGTGGGCTGGCCCCTTTCGGACGCGGTTGGTATTCGGACGCGGTTGGTATTCGGACGCGGTTGGTATCCGGACCGCCGGGACGTGCACACTGTCCCTGGCTGAGGGCAAGTTCGGCGCAGGATGAGTTTGAGGAGGAATGTGGGGCCGGGGTTGAGATCTGTTTTATTCGCAGCTTTGTCAGAGCGCTCTGTGCCACCGGCGTCCGCTGTGACACGCTGTGTCCCCTCTCAGCCCAGGGCCGTGGCTGCAGAATCCGCGCGCCAGACGGGAAGGGGTGGTGGAAAGAGGATAGAAAAAAAAAAGGATGGTGTGGGCAGCTGCCTGGCGCTGTGCAGTTTGGTTTGGAACAGGCTCGTCTTGGCGGTTCTCCATCCTTTTTTCCTCATTTCCTACCCTGAACCCCCAAGTGGAGTCCTGATTGACGTTTATTTAGTCTTTTGATGAAAACATAACTTTCAAAACCATACACACAAACACATGCGTTTAAAAAAAAAAACAAATCCTCTCCTCCGTTGCTCTTTTTTTTTCTCCCTTTTTTGGTCTTTAAATAAAAACAGAACATTAGAACATTTAGACAATAGAGGGAAGGAAAAGAAATCCTTTTTTAAAACAAATGCTTGCATTTAAAATTTTTGACATACTGCCTTACAGTCCGGGAGCCAGTCGACGGTGCGGGACTGGACAAATCCCAGCCCCTTCTCCCGCCCCTTTCCTCCCTGCTCTGTGGGCTTAGAAAAGTTACCAGAATATTCTAAATCGTAGCCATTGGGAGTATCGCATGAGGATTCCTGGTGCTTCAGTTCTCTCCTCTCCAAAGGGAGAATAAGGCTTCTGATGGCATTGTTGGGAATTTGCATGCGTGTTAACCACACGGCATAGTGCCTGGTAGGCAACGACTGTTACTGGTCAGTCTGCACAAACTGTTTTATCCGGTCGTCGTCATGGGAACGCATGATTGAGTAACCATTCTTCTTCACATGGGAGCCCTTGGCCACATTAGCATAGTGGGCATTCCTAACTGTTGTTCTGTAAGCTTGCCTATTATTCCGTCAAGTAGATGCGCTGTAAGCTAACCATCCTCTATTGTTGGGGGTTTAAGTCCCTTTTGCTTTTTTACTTCTGCTGATCAGAAGGTTTAGGGCCAATGGAGGAAGTTTTACATACGCAGAGGACAGAGCCAGGAGGGGCGGAGCTCAGGTCTCCAGGGTACCAGCTGGCCCATCTGCAATTCGGGCCACTTCCTTCCATGTCTGGTTCAGAAGTTGCAAAGCCCTTTCTCCGATTCTCTGGAGCAACTTGGTACTCACTGGGGAAGAGTGTGAAGGCGGCCGGGTAGTCTCTCCAGGGAGAGGTGATTGCCTCCAGGGCCCAGTGAAACAGCTTTGGCCTTTAGAAGATACTTCACTCAAACTAGATTAATCTTTGCCCTTTTCCGAGGGCGAGAGAAGGGCCCAGAGCAGGATGTCACAGTGAGATAGGAGGCTGTGAGCACAGCAGAGATTGTCATGAGACAGGGAGAAACCTTATCATCTATACTAATAAAAGGGTAATATGCTAATTAGGCTGGGAGACCTTCCTGACTTCCTTCCAGACAAAGCCTTGGTGGTGGGGCCAAGGCAGAGGTGGTTAGGGGTGATCAGGCCAGGAGGGGGGCAGTTGGGGGCGAGCAGACCAGTGGGACGGGGAGGAGGCAGTTGGGGCAAGCAGGCCAGCAGACAGAGTGGTGAGTGGTTAGGAGCTAGTGGTCCCAGATTGCAAGAGGGATGTCTGCCATCCCACCAGGGGTCCCAGATTGGAGATGGTGCAGGCCAGGTTGAGTGACAACCCTCCCCTGCCCTACCACGAATTTTGTGCACCAGGCCACTAGTGAAGGTAATAAAATCTTCTTTTGGTGAAATTGCGGGGACAGGGAGGATAGAAACAGCATGGTCACACAGAGTGGGTCCTCTAACAGAACTCCACCAGCATCTTAGAAGGACTCATTCAGCTGTATTGATCGGGTGCACATGAGGATACGATGATTTTTTCTTTTTATCATTGGTAATGCTTAGATAAGTAGTCCGTTCCCTTGCGTGTAATGTCATTTACTTACTCATTATTCAGCATTTGTCTTTGTTGTTTTTGGTTTCTCACCGTTAGACACGGCGTTCATGTGCTGCGGGTGGACGTGACTTTCTCCTGCTTTGAGAAATCCTCTTAGTGCAGGTTCTCAGAAACGAAATGACTGGGTTGAGGGACACAGGCTTTTTCTGGCTCCTGATCCTGGACCGCCCACGTGTTCTGCCGAGGGCTGGCACTGGCGTGCTCGTCCCTGGCACCGGCTGAGAACTCTGGCTTTCTCTCAGTCTTGGCAGCATCTGCTAATATCTTAAAAAAAAAAAATAAAAATATATATATATATATATATATATATATATATATGCATGCTTAGGGCTCATTTGACAGTTGAAAACAGTTCTATCGTTTAAGTTTAATTTTTTTTATTATCTAAAGAAATTGAATGTTTTCCCAGTACCTCTGTTTGCTGATTATATTTCTGACTTCGTGAAATATCTGTTAATGGACTAGAATACATTTCCATCTGGGTTGAGTCACTGTATTTTCCGCCTCATGAATCTGAAGAACCTCCCCTTCTTAGAGTTCTGAGAGAGGAGGCTCGTGTTGGGAGAGTTTGGAGTGTATTTCTGTTCTTGGTTAGTGGCAGGCCCTACATAATCGTTTTATCTAAATAACTGTTTCTGGCAGTAAAAGGAATAGAGAGACGTTTTAGAAAAACATGGACGCTTGCCGAAACCGGTTTGGCTCAGTGGATAGAGTGTCTGCCTGTGGACTGAGGGGTCCCGGGTTTGATTCTGGTCAAGGGCATGTACCTTGGTTGCGGGCACATCCCCAGTGAGGGGGGGGGGGGGTGCAGGAGGCAGCTAATCTATGTTTCTCTCTCCTCGATGTTTCTAACTTTCTATCCCTTTCCCTTCCTCTCTGTAAAAAATCAATAAAATAATATTTTTTTAAAAACATGGATGCTTCATGAAAACACTGTCGTGATGTGCCCTTACTTGAGCTCCCCTGGGCTGCATGTTCCATTATATTGACTCAATTGTCACAAGTCTGTATGGGGAAGATGCTGAGTCCCAGTGAGCTTGCACGGCTTGCCTGTTGGCCCAGAGCCTGAGTCCCCATAGCCTTCCTCCACAAGAGGCCACAGGGGGGTCAGTCTTTCTCTCCACGTGGAGCCGTGCCACTCAGCTGGCTGAGACCCAACTGTTGCCACCACTCATCTGCTTTTTCTAAATGTAGAAACCTCGATGATGGTTTCTCATGGAAATGATTTCTAAAATGGCCATTGGGCCAGGTGGATAGAGTGTCAGCCTGAGGACCGGACCGAAAGGTCCCAGGTTCGATTCTGGTCAAGGGCATGTACCGTGGTTGTGGACACATCCCCAGTAGGGGGTGTGTAGGAGGCAGCCGATCAATGTTTCTCTCTCATCGATGTTTCTAACTCTCTATCCTTCTCCCTTCCTCTCTGTAAAAAAAATCAATGAAATATATATTTGTTAAAAGAAACAAAGATGGAGAACCTCCTTTTGAAAGGGACTTGCCCATTCATTGTAAACCAGATCCTAATCATCAGAATGCCACTAAAATGAAACAAACAAAAAAGAATGGCCATGGGTCCTGAGAGTGCCTGAGAGAAGAGACTGCGCTTTGTTGCTACCACCTCCTGAAATAATAAAGCAGCGATCCCCACCTCCAGGGCCCACTGTGACCCGGAATCCAGGGCCTACCGTCCGCTTCCAGCTTCCTGTCGGACCCTCGCTGCCACCTCTGTGTCCTGACCGAAGCGGGGCGGGGTCGTGGAGGTGTGAGATCCTCGGCTCCTTCTTCTCTTGGAGAAATGATATTGATCTGTGTCTTTGAGCAGGCCCGGGCGGACTTTTAAAGTCACAGGCCCTTTATGTTTGTGTGGGGTCTGGGTGGGGGATGGAGGGAGGTAAGAGGACATGGGGATCAATGCAAGGATTTTGTCCAATAATAAAATGTTAATACATTTCCAAGTTCGGAGACATGGAAAATAGGTCAGAAATGGAATTTAAATTTTATTTGCTTTTATTGTTCCCGGCCATTTCTTGAGCATGACTTTGAAGGACTCTGCGGTGATACAGAAATCCATGAGCGGTTTAGACTGATGGTCACTGAGAAATATATAAGGTGAAGGGATTAGCCAGAGAGCATACCATGGTCACGATGGACAGTGTGGTGACAGACAGAGGGAAGCGGGGGTTGGGGGCTGGTTGGAGGGGATACAAGGGAGGGGAATGGGAACATGTGAGATAGTGTCAACAATAAAAATCAAGTGAATTGATAATCTGATGAACAGGATAAACTGGTGAATATAACAGAATCATGGACATAGAGAGGGAATGGACTGACAATCCTTGGGGAGAAAAGGGTTGTGGGAAGTGCAGCAAGAGACTGGACAAAAATCTTGCAACTAAGGGAGAGGACAGTGGGGAGGGGGAGGTGAGGGCAGAGGATGGGATGGGTATAGGGTGGAGGGGATCTATAGGGGGATAAAAAAGGGGGAACAATGTAATTAATAAACTGAACAATAAAGATAAAAAAATAAAGAGAAGAAGAGGGAGGAGAGTGGGGCTTCCTCTTTCCTTTTCATCATCTTTCTCACCTTCTGCCTCTAGGTGGTGCCACGTATAATGTTTTCTTTTAAATCTGGTGCCACAGGGCAAGCAGATGGGAGGGGACTGGATGCTGAGTTGTGACTCCTTTTTTAAAAATATATTTTATTGATTTTTACTGAAAGGAAGGGAGCGGGACAGAGAATTAGAAACATCGATGAGAGAGAAACATAGATCAGCTGCGTCCTGCACACCTCCTGCTGGGATGTGCCCGCAACCAAGGTACATGCCCTTGACCAGAATCGAACCTGGGACCCTTGAGTCCACAGGCTGACACTCTGTCCACTGAGCCAAACTGGTTAGGGCGCTGAGTTGTTATTCTTACCACTTCCACAGCGATTCAGCTCTGTCACCAGACACCGCGGGTCACATGCTCAATGCCGCAGGAAGCAGGACGTTTGTACAGGATGACTATGGCTTGCTGCCTCTTCTCTTGGACTGCGCTGCCTTTTCTCAGAGGAGGGGCTGGTGCCAGGCTGTGGCCTGGGAAGGGAGCTTGCCAGGGAACTGATAGATGCTGCCACAGAGGGGTTGAGTCCCCCCTTTAGCTGCCTGTATAGCAGAAATGTCGCGACACCGTTGTTACGGGTTGCATTGTCATCCCCCCGGCCGCCCGTCCCTCCCCCTCCCCATTTATAATGTTGAAGTCCTAACTTCCAGCAGCTCAAAATGTGATCTTATTGGGAAGTAGGGTCTCTGTAGAGTTAATCAAGTTAAAATGAGGCCACTGGGCTGGGCCCTCCTTCCATGTGCCTGTGTCCGTATAAAAAGGGGGTGTGTAGATGCAGGGGTACCTACAGAGGGAAGATGATCTGAAGGGACACAGAGAGAAGGTGGCCCTGGACAAGCCAAGGAGAGAGGCCAGAACAGAGCATCCCCGGCCGCAGCGGGAACCAGCCCTGCCGACACCTCGATCTCGTACTTCTGGCCTCCAGAGCTGTGAGACAACACGTGTCTGTGGACGAAGCCGCCCCGTTGGGGTACTTCGTCATGACAACCCTTGCAAGCTAATCCATCCATGCACCCCCTCGCTTGCTTCTTACAGAGATTACTTAGTGAGTGACAGCTGGCCCACAGCTGTGGAACAGGGTGCCAGTCACAGAATCCTGCTCCCATTCTTTCCTTTAACAATTTGAAAGTAAGAATCTTACTGTTATGGATTGAATTTTGTCTCCTACCCTCCCTGCCCCCCCCCCCCAAAAAGATAAAGTCCTAACCCCCCAGGACTTCAGCACGTGACCTCATTTGGAAATAGGGTTATTGTGAGTGTCATTAGTATGATGAGGTCATCCTGGAGTCACGTGGGTCCTTCATTCGGTATGACGGGTGTCCTCATGAGAGGACAGTGTGGGACTATGAGGGAAGAAAGCCACGTGGCAGTAGAGGTAGAGATTGGGCGGATGCAGCTGCAAGCCTTGGAGCGCCAGGAATGGACAGCTGCCACCAGCAGCTACCAAGAGGTAGGGAGAGATTCTCCCCTGAGCCCCAGAGGAAGCGCAGCCCCAGGTACCCCTCCATCGCAGACTTCCAGAGATGTGAGAGAATACATTTCTGTTGCTTAAAGCCACTCAGTTGATGGTACTTAGTTTTGGCCACTCTAGGAAACGAATATACGTCCCAGGGACAATGAAAGCCATTTGAACTTCAGTGGGTGGCTCAGTGCAGTAGATATGGGCATTCTTTCAGCCTCCTGCCCACCCCCCACCCCGCTCCGGCATCCCACCTGACCCCTGTGGAAGAGTCATGCTCTTTGTTTCTGCTGGACACACTGCTTTGTCACATGATTCAGGTATCCCCTCTCCTCCCGGTCTTGGTTCTGATAAGCCATTGTTCAGTGCTGCATTTCAAAAGCCTTCTGAGGTTGAGAAAGCAAAACGGGCCCTTTGCAGAGTCTAGAGAAGATCATTGCGCTTTAGCGCTATATCTGTTGGTGGCCCAACAGCACCCGAATGTTACTGGTGATGGGACCTCAGTTCAGCAGCCTCGGTCCTTGAGTTCTAGCTAAGAAAAAATTCAGAGCCAAGACTCAAACACAAGCAAACGTTCATTTAGAAAGTCACGGGGGTAGAAGTGATCCATGAAAGAAATGGGCTCAGGAAACAAGATTCAGAGGCCAAGGGGGTGGGGCGTGGGGAGAGTGAAAGAAGGAAAACGTGCCTAGAGGAAGGGGGTGCGGGGAGGCTGTGCTCTTAGCTGCATGCTCAGTCCTAAGGGCTTTTAAGGGCAGGGATTTTAGGGGAGGTCCCAGGGGAGGATCGTGATAAAGTATTCATCAACTCTCCAGGTGTGCCATTTCAGAGCCATGGTCTCTACGAATTGGTTGGCTATATGGTCATTGTGTCTGGTCCTGATGTCAGCCTTGATGTAGGGCCCTCTGGTTTTGCTACTTTCCTGGGCCTGGAGCTGAAACACAACTGAAGCCTAGATGTCATCTGAAGTTCGATCCAAATGCTGTCTCTGTAGTCTACAGGCCCGAGGCTTTGTTCCTAAGATTATTGATGCTGATCACAACCTCATTGTCCCGAAGGCTTAATGCTTAAGGGAGTGATTGTGCAAGGGCTGATATGGGAGTCATATGAGGCTATTCTCTGGCCGCCCCCCTGTTCCTTTTCTAACTAGCGATATGCTAAGGTCACCCTTAGAGTAAGGTCTTGTTTTTTCCGGTTTTGCCAGTACCTGGGGCTTTCTGTCCTGGTGACCTTCTGTCCCTGGCCCATTGTCCTTGCTCTGCTCACGTCCACTGAACATTTCAGAGCAGAAACTCATGTTCCTTCACGTCTCCGGACTCACTGTGCAGAAGAAATCCAAGATCTGTTGTTAATGTTGCCTCCTTTCTAACTTAACCATTTTGTTTATTTGTTTGTTTGTTTTTTAATGTTTTTGTTGAGAATATTACAGATGTTCCCTTTCTTTCCCCCATTGTCCCCCTCCACCCGCTTCCTTACCCACCCCAGGCCTTTACCTCCCTATTGTCTGTATCCATAGGTAATGCATATATGCTTATAAATTCTTTAGTTAATCTCTTTCTTCTCTCTGAGATTCGTCATTCTGTTCCATGCTTCTATGCCTCTGGTTCTATTTTATTCATCAGTTTATTTTGTTCATTACATTCCTTGTTTGTTTATTTTAGGTTTGTTGATTGATATGTATTTATTGCCATTTTATTGTTCATATTTTTAATCATTATCATCATCTTCTTTCTCAAAGAATACACTTCAACATTTCATGTAATACTGGTTTGATGGTGATGAACTCCTTTAGCTTTTTCTTGTCTGAAGCTCTGTATATGACCTTCAATTCTAAATGACAGCTTTGCTGGGTAGAGTAATCTTGGTTGTAGATCCTTGCTATTCATCACTTTGAATATTTCTTGCCATTCCCTTATGGTCTGCAAAGTTTCTCTTGAGAAATCAGCTGTCAGAGCTTCAAAGGACTTAGTGAGACTTTCAAAGATCTTAGTGAGAATTTCAAGAATATTAGTGAGAACATAAAAGACATGAAAAAGGACCAATCAGAATTAAAGCATACACTAACTAAAATAAAGGATAATTTACAAGGACCAATAGTAGAGTTGAGGATTCTGAGGATCAAGTCAGTGGTTTGTAGTATGAGGAAGCAAAAATCACCCAATCAGAAGAGCTAAAGGGTTAAAAAATACGAAGATAGTATAAGGAGCCTCTGGGACAACTTCCAGGGAACCAACTTTCACATTATGGGAGTAGTAGAAGGAGAAGAGTGAGAGCAAGGTACTGAAAACCTATTTTAAGAAACAGTGACAGAAAATTTCCCCTACCTGGTGAAAGAAATAGATTCACAAGTCCAGCAAGTGCAGAGAGTCCCAGACATGAAGAACCCAAAGAGGCCCACCCAAAGACACATCATAATTAAAATGCCCGGGGCTAAAGACAAAGAAAGAATCTTAAAAGCATCAAGAGAAAAGCTCCCTTCAAGAGAGTGCCCATGCAACTGTCAGCTGCTTTCTCAACAGAAAATCTGTATTTGTTTTTAAATATCTCAGGGAATACCGGGCATACCTCCCACTTCACTTAAAATTTTCCATCTCAGATGTGAGACCATAAATGCTGTGGTTAAGAACAGGGGCATGGGGGCCAGGCAGTGCTGAGTTCCCCCACCCTCACCCCTCAGTCTCTAGTTATGGCTTCTGGGACCTTGGCACCATTTTACCTTATTGTGTACCTATTGTCCCCTCTGTAAGATGGAGATAATAGCAGTACCTGCTCCACAGGTGATATTTAAAACATTAATCAGGCAGTACGTGCAGGCCATAAGCCAGTCAGGAATTAGCTGACCTTAAACAACAGGCACCATTTCCTGGTGCAAACAGGGTCAAGATCCGCCCTGCTGACCATAGGGCATTGTTCTAAACCCTAAATGAGTCATGTGTCTGAGGCTTGGAGCTGGGTGCCTGGAGCAGGTTAAGCGTTTGGTAAGTGCTAACTGACATCTTCCCTTAGTCAATGCGAGTGACATTGTCCTTGAACCAAACTCTGCTGGGACTTGCCTGGCCTGTGCCACGCTAGCCATGACTATTCCAGCCACCTTGCCCACCTCCCCAGCCCCACACTTTCCCTTGCCCTCCACCCCCCTCCTCTTCCTGCTCCCTCTTTGAGAGCCTACACCATAGAAACACCTTCCAGTGCTGGGTCAGTGTCTTCTTCGCACTTGAGTCTTCAATACACAGTCATGAGCTGTTATGAAATTCTCTTTGGCTTGGAGCTCTAGGGGACCAGGCCCACACGGAGGCTGGCACACAGGGGAAGGAAACAGATGTTTGAGGGCCTGCCGTGAGCCAGGCAGGCCCTTCGGGTCTTGGAAGGGAAGCTGGCAAGTAGCTCTGCTGCGTGGAGTAGGGGTGTCCCCCACTAGCCAGAGAGGCTGCGGAGGGCTTGTGCCCAGCTCTGCTGGAGCCCCGCACAGTGAAGCGCCCACGGGGATGGCGGCGGTGGTGGTATTTCGCTTCCTCACTTGAACCTTCCTCTTCAGTCCCCACCTTCACCTCGCTGGCCTGAAACCGGAAGGGCTCCTGCGGCCTCTAAGGTTTGGGGTCTGGACCTGGTAGAAGTAACAGCCTTCCGGGATACTCTCCTCTCCCCCACGGTGAGCAGAGATGTGTAGTCCAGACATTGGGATCCCAGCACAGATTCCCAGGCTGTCACCCGAGGGCTGCATAGCAATTGTCAGGCTACCCTTGACCGACCAGGAATTTGCCCTTGTGCACTCTCTTCTGCAAGGACCCTAGTAGCTGTGTGAAGATGCCAGCTGTTTCACATGACGTTGAGAAAAACAACGTGTTCTGAAATGGTATGTTATCAGTGCCCCAAGGCTGCTGTGACAAAATACCACACGTCAGTGGCCTAAAGCGGCACTCTGTGCTCTCAGGTCTGGAACCTTGAGATCTGAAGTCCAGGTGTGGGCAAGACCAAGCTCTCCCTGGAGCTCTAGGGGAGGGTCCTCCTGCGCTGGCGTTCCTTGGCTGGTAGGTAGATGCGCAGGCCAGCCTCTGCCCCCGCCATCATGCGTGGCCTGCTCCCCGGGCCTCAGATCTAATCCAGATTTTCATCTTCAAAGGATACCATCCGTGGATTAGGGTGCACACTCATCCACTATGACCTCTTCTGAACTTGGTTATATGTGCACAGACCTATAAGATGTATTCCCAGATCCCAGGTGCTGGTAACCCACCCCACCGCTCCCTGTTGAGAAGGGAGAGAGCCCGTGTGACCAGCAGCGCCCACAGGATAAGGCCTTTGCACTCAGTCCTATTCTGTGTTGGTTCTCCCTGCGTCCACGGTGGGTATCTCGTTGTTTATTTCACCTCCCCCTATGGCACAGGAGTCATGGAACAAGACCAGGTTGTGTCAGTGGAACAGGAGTGGTTGGAAAGCCGCGGAAAAGTGCTTTGTATGAGAAAATAAATATTAGAAAAGAAAACTCAGCATGATGCAGTCTTCGTTCTGTCACCTGGCGCCTGGGTTTGGCCACTTCATGGTGAAGAAAGTACTCCAGCCGAAACCGGTTTGGCTCAGTGCATAAAGCGTCAGCCTGTGGACTGAGAGGTCCCGGGTTCGATGCTGGTCAAGGGCACGTACCTTGGTTGCAGGCATATCCCCAGGAAGGAGTGTGCAGGAGGCAGCTGATCGATGTCTCTCTCATCGATGTTTCTCTCTATCCCTCTCCCTTCCTCTTCTTTTTTAAACACATTTTTTTTAAAAAAGGAAAGAAAGTACTCCGAACTCGAGTTGGGGTGCGTGGCGTGCGTGGCAGCCTGTGAAAATCCTGTGCCTTTAAAAGGCACTGGGGTGGGAGGTGCTGTGACTGAACCCAGGCCTGCAGCTCTGCCTTGAGCCCTGGGAGGAAGCGGGAGGAGGCCCAGCCAGCTGGAGCCGCCGCCAGGTGCCGTGCGTCCCGCACAAAGGCCCTAAACCCCCCCAATTGGTTGCCAGTGTTTCTAAAACTTGCACATAAAAATCGGGATTATCGGGTTTTCTTGAAAAATGAGATTCCATGTTAGGATACTCCCTGCATTCAGAGACTTGTTTCCACTCTGCCTCTCAAGCACTTCACCATCCGGGTCATGCTGAATCCTCCAGCATTAATTATTTTCTTTCTTAAAAATATGTTTTTATTGATTTCAGGGAGCAGGGAGAGAGATAGAAACATCAGTGATGAAAGAGAATCATTGCTCACTGCCTCCTGCACACCCCCTACTGCCTGGGAATCGAACCGTGCCCTCCTAGGTCATGAGATGATGCTCAGGGCTCCAGCATTTCTTTCATTCCACATTCAGATCTCTGAAATTGAGTCACCTCGCATGAGTGATAGGATTGGAAAAAACACCCCCACACTTGGTGTCCCCGTTCAACTGGCAGAATTTTTTCTTTCCGACGTATATATGCAAGAGTGGCGTGCCTTGCCGTAGGCAGCATCTTGGACTCAATGAAATATAAGCGCCACCACACCCCTTGGGGGTTCCCGCTGGGGTGGGCCTGCCCCCACTTTCCTGAGGGCCAGCAGCTGAAACGCCAGTGCTGTCGCCACCTCAGTTAGTGGCATGCAGTCGTCTGAAAGCTGTTTTTCAAGCCAACCCTTTTGCACAAAGGTCAGCCTCACTTATCTCCCTGGTCCTCCTGAGAACGCCGTTAGGGTCAGCCCTGGGCTCGGCCTGCAGGGGAGAGTCCCAATGCAGGCCCGGAGCTAGGAGGGTTCTTGCTCCCACGTGGTGGGGCTGAGCGTGGCCAGGCCGCCCGGGCCCGTCCTTCAGGCACATCTCTGGGCCAGGGCTTGGCGGCTGTCATGCAAGGCACGTCGTAGGTGCTAACAGGCTGAGCAATTGTTATTAAAACTCATGACTGCAAAAACACAGAACGTCAAAAGAATTTTTTTTTTCCTGGCAGTCTGCTGATCCAATTGGGCTCTGACTGCATGCAGCCTTTTGATTTTTATTTTTGTGTGCAGACTTTGCACGTTCATTTGTCAGCGACACAGCTAGTTTGCAGTTGCCAAATGGATGGTTTTTAAAAAATTTGGACCTGCCGAAACCGATTTGGCTCAGTGGATAGAGCAGCGGGCCACAGACTGAAGGATCCCAGGTTCGATTCCGGTCAAGGGCATGTATCTTGGCTGCGGGCACATCCCCAGTAGGGGGTGTGCAGGAGGCAGCTGATGGATGTTTCTCTCTCCTGGATGTTTCTGACTTTCTATCTTTCTCCCTTCCGCTCTGTAAAAAATCAATAAACTATGTATTTTTTAAAAATTTGGACCGATGAGAAAGGGAGAGTTAAAAGAAGAGAAACGAGCCCAGAGATTCTTTTGCTAGTGATACTTGAAGACTAGTTATCTGGCAGTTTAGAGTGGGGGAGAGAATCTTCCAGGTCCAAACGTAACTGCATGGTCCTGTTTCCGGAACATTGGGCTTTTCACGTGGTTAGTACCACGTCCTTTGTTAAGATGGTTGCAGGAGGGCTCCATGAAATGCAGGGGACATCTTAGGGCTAAAAGGCTCTCGGGTTTTCTAGAAGGAAGGGACAGAAATAGGTTATATGCGTGTAAGTGTATGTTGTAGGCGTGGCAAAGCTTAAGGTTACCTTTGGAAAGTCATAGTTTGTGTGCACCTGAGTTTTTTCCAGTCCTCAAGGCCCTTCATTTGGGGTGGGTGGGTGGGTGGGTGGCATGGCTGAGGGGCCATCTTGGCCCCTGCTGTTGGGTGCCCCTTGTCTGTGGGAGGGCAGTTTGCTTCTCCAGTTCTTTTGGGATCCAGCGTAAGCCCATGCTGTTGACTGATGTGACCTCAGAGGAGGTGCTTCAGGGAGGGCAGGCCTTGGTGGGAGCGGGGTGACCCTGGAGAGGAGACTCCGGGGAGCATGGAGAGAGAGCACAGCCGTCCCAGAGAGCAGGGTGCGTGGCCCGCTGGCATGGCGATGTGATGGTGGTCACCCAGCACGCTGCATTTTTCCTCTTGGCCATTCGGGATATTTTGGCCAGTGAGAGGGGAGCCTGGAGCAGGAGCCTGCCCGTGGCCGCACCTGCGCAAGCCCATCGCCAGCGCTGTGCCGTGGGTCCCCGGGCCGTTTCTCTTCTGCTTCCTGGCACAGCCCGCTGCTGGCCGCACAAGCACATAACTCTCTGCGGGCCTGGCAGCGGCCAGCAGCCCGTGGGAAGCAGGGTGACACGGAGCAGATGGTCTTGGTTTGGAACATGGAAGGTCTCTGGCGCTCACATTCAAAACCAAACCAGTGTGGTTCCCCGTTCCCTGGAATTGGGGACACTGGCCGGTCCGATGGTGGGAAGGGGCGAGGGAGAGAGGTCCCCTGCTGGCCGAGTTCACTGCGTGCTTCCTGGGAGCAGCGGTGGCATTGCCCGGTGCTTGGTGCTGCGCCCACCTCGTCCCCTGTTCCTGCCGCCACTCAGCACCCGCTCTGGGATGGAAACGGAGGCCAGGCCCCTGCACTTTCTCCACTTGCCCGTCGAGCTGTTTCGTGGCAGAGTGAAGGGATGTCGGGTCTGGTGGGGACTTGAGGAAGAAGTGGCCCGGCCACCCTGGCTTTGGGGACGGGCCATGGAGTGGCGGTTATGGCTCAGCCTCTGCCAGTGCATTATTTGGGGCAGCTGAGATGCAGCCACCAAGACAGGAATTGGTGCCCAAGAGGTGGGAGCAGAAGGCAGGGGGTTTGGCATTTGTGGAGAGAGAGGGGGGTTTGGCATTTGTGGAGAGAGAGGAGGAAGGAGGATGAGGAAGAGTCTGGACTTCAGTGTGGCTCCACGATCAGTCGGTTAGGCTAGGCCCTGGAGAGTCCAGGAGCCGAAGGCGCCTGCTGGAGGGGTGCTGAGGTGAGCCTCGGGCGTGCTCCCTGCCCCAGGAGACCTGAGGGCTGCACTTTCTGACCCCCATACCTACGGGTGAGCTATGTCCATTCATTAATTCATTTAACGGGCATTTATAGAGCACCTGCTGTGTGCTCAGGCCTTGGTGGCCCGAGGGAAACGATGAAGGGGGAAATCCTGTCCTCCCTCGGAGAGACCCGGTGGAGAGAGGAATCAGCAGACAGGCATCTGCAGCGGGGTCTGGGAGAGAGGCAGGACGGAACACTATGGGGTCCCCCAGGAGGGACACCCCATCTCCCCTGGCACCCGGGGAGTGTCTGAGAGAACCAGTGACGAGGCGGAGACGGGCAGGGTAAGGAGTTAACCCCGTAGCACCTGCAGGAAGGGGAAAAGCGACCAGCCCCGAGGTGAGAGAGGCTGGCGGTCAGGCTGCCTACAGTGGTTCCTGTGGCTGGGGAGGAGGACAGGTTTCAGGGGGTGTTTAGAGGAGTATGTGGTGGGGGGCCCTTAAGTGGGGACCTTGATGACCTTGCCAAGGGGGCCACACACCCTTAGGAGCCAGCCTTTTGCTGTTGCCACCAGAGTGGCGTGTGGATCCCACTTTAAAGCCATCGCCCAGATGCTGACCATCAGCCACACCCACACACAGGGCCAGGGCGTGGTCCCCTGAGGTCCCCCCTCTCCCCTGTGCTCTGCCGGGCCACGTCGGAAGGGAACCTCGTGCTCTGGTGTAGCCCGCAGCTCGGCGAGTGTGGAGGCGGTGAACACGGTGTCCGTGTGAAACGTGCTTTCCTGTGCTCTCCGACATCCCAGTCCTGTGCCCGGGCCCCGCCTGCCGCACGAACCACGTTCTGCATTTCACAAATAGTTTGTTTTTCATTCCAGACGGCAGCACAAAGGCAGCTCTGTTTCATGGGCTGGTTCTGCCCGGCCTTTTCTCCCGCAGACCAGTCCTCCCGAACGTCTCCTCTTGGAGGCTGACCTTTAGGGGGGTTGCAGGGAGCAGTCTGCTGCTTCCCCCGTGCGTGGCTGCAGGGCGCGTGGGGAGCGAAACAAAAGGACACGTTCAGGACGCAGAGCAGCGCCTGTGCCCGGCTGAGCCGGGTACGGTGGACCCTCTTCTGTGCTTGACCCTGTGCCCCGTGCCCTGGCCTTGGGGCTTGTGATTTTACTTTTCTGAGCCTTCTTTTCCTTCTAAGCAGAAACCTGCCCTCTGCCATCTGCCCTGAGATACCCATTATTTAAAGGGTTGTGCCACCTGACCTCACTTGGGCTTCCCTGTTGATAGAAGTACGGAATTCAAACACCAGCAGAGGCCACCGCTTAGAAAGAATGAAGATGGGTGGGTAGTGGATGGATGGGTGGGTGGGTGGGTGAGTAGATGGGTGAGTGGGTGGATGGGTGGATGGATGGGTGGATGGATGGATGGGTGGATGGATGGGTGGGTGGATGGATGGGTGGATGGATGGGTGGATGGATGGGTGGATGGGTGGATGGATGGATGGGTGGGTGGATGGGTGGGTGGGTGGATGGATGGGTGGGTGGATGGATGGGTGGATGGATGCGTGAGTGGGTAGATGGGTGGGTGGATGGATGGATGGTTGGATGGGTGGATGGGTGAGTGGGTAGATGGATGGATGGGTGGGTGGATGGATGGGTGGATGGATGGGTGAGTGGGTAGATGGGTGGGTGGATGGATGGATGGTTGGATGGGTGGATGGGTGAGTGGGTAGATGGATGGATGGGTGGGTGGATGGGTGGGTGGGTGGATGGATGGGTGGATGGATGGGTGAGTCGGTAGATGGGTGGGTGGGTAGATGGATGGGTGGGTGGATGGGTGGGTGGGTAGATGGGTGGATGGGTACTTGGGTGCATGGATCACTGGATGGATCTGTGGATAAAGACAGGGACCTCTCCTACTTTAACCACGTTGCCTCCCAGGAAGTTTCCCGTCCTTTCTCTTCAGGCAGGGAGATGCCCTTGTCCTTTCTCCCACAGCCGTTTTCTTCCTTTGACCTGTAGATAAGCAAATGCAGTAAAGGGTGAGAGGTGCCATCTTCTAGGTGACACTGGAGGCATCTTTGCTCATCTTCTTGTATCTCCCACTGCTGTTATCTCAGCTGGTGTTTCTTAGCAGGAGCCAGGTGGAATTGCTAAGCAGGAATGAGATTCCTCATCACACACACATGCACACACGGGATTGCTAAGCAGGAATAAGATTACACACAAACATACACACACACAGTCTCTCTCCCTCAGGACTTTTCAAGGCGTCACCTAGCTGATGTGCTTTACCAGCTTGTCCCGATAGCCTTTCTCCTCGTGAGTGAATCTCCATTCTGAGGATAGCCAGCCCTGCGGGTCCTCGCCCTGCTCTTTTTATGCCCCACGGGGTGTGACCTCCAGGAGGCCCCGTCTCTCACCCTGTCTGGGCCTTTTCGTGGACACCTGTTATCATCAGCTCAGTCACTGTGCCCTGTGCTTGGATTAGAGAGCAGAGGCGAGGGCTAAGAGGGCCTTTCCTTTCAGGACCAGGGCACCAGGCAGCGTCCAAAGGTTCCCCGTTTAATTCCAGGCTTTGGGGACGCTCACTGCACTTAGCACGGCTGGGCAGTGGCAGGTGGCACTCTTGGCCTTCCCCTGCTCGGTCCTTCCTGTGCAGCCCGGTGATGGTGATGGAGGCCGGCCTGTGGTCCTCCTCGTTAGTGCATTTTGGGGAAGCATCCAGCTTGTCTGGGCCTTCATTTGTTCATCTGTAAAGCGACTCCATCATCTCCAAGCCCCCGTAAAGCTGCAGGGTCTACCATTTAAAACAGGATGTCCACCTCCTGGTGAAAATAGGGCTTTTCTGGCTCCTGGGCCTACGCACATCGAGGGGGTTGTGTTGGCTTAGGCTCACGCAGAACGGCGGGGACCCTCCGTGAGCATGGAGTGTGTGGGTCCGGGTCAGACTGGGGAGCTTTTCACTACATGCCTGCTCCCGGTGCTCTGTGTGGATGACCTCCGTCGGTCCTCACCGTTGCTTCACGAAGGGAGCCCTGATAGCACCCCATTTTACAGATGAGGATGGCAGCTTAGAGAAGCTAAGGAACTGGCCCAGGCGCTCACGTGGCCCAGCCACACTCAGAAGCAGACCAACCCTAGCTCTGGTAAGCCCATGGATCTCTGCTATGCTGCCCCCTGCAGGGAAGTGAGTGCCATGCCGGTCTGTGCAGGAGGTTTTCAGGGCTCAGGTGGGACTCCGGCCTCCCTTGCAGGGTGAGTGCAAATGGAATGCCACGCATAACACTTCCCGCCCTGTCAGGAAGGGTTGCATTTTAAGTGTGTGCAGTCAGGCCTGTCTCTCTCCTCGGCCCCGAAGGTGCAGTGGGGCCTTGAAGCGTGGGAACCCACACGGGGGTTCCTTTTAGCAATTCTTGCTATCTATGGGAAAAACCAGTGGCAGGCAAATCCCTAAGAACCCTGCACCTGGTAAGGGGCCCAGGTACCTCTCCCCTCACCCTAGGGACCATCCCTCCATTCTAGTCCCAGACTTCTCAAACTGACATGTATTCAGAAGGCACAAGGGCTCTCGGTAAAGTACAGGTTCTGATTCAGTGGGTCCGTGGTGAGGGTGCTTGTCTGAATTCCTAACAGACCTACCTGTACAGGGTGTCGGTGCTGGGGGGCTGAGGGTCTATATGTGGGGCAAGAGGGGGTCTAGAGGCTCTGCTTCCCGGGCCGCTCCATCGAGGTGCTCCAGGGTCCTCAGCAAGCGCGAGATTTCCCATCAGCAAGTCTAGGGTGGGTCCCAGGAGGCCGCAGTGTTCCTGGGAACACACTATGAGAAACGCCACCCCCCCCCCCCCGCCCCTGTTTCCCAAGCCTCTGATCATCGGAGTCCCCGATGGACTGAGCCACTTTGGGAAGGATTGGTTCACCGGCCGGCAGACAGGCCAGGACGTCCTGTTCCTCAGGTGAGGTCGACACACACTCAGGTCTAGGAACTTACCGCCTTGTCTTCAGTTTCTCCCCTGGCCCCAGACTCTCCCTCTGACACAGTCCTGCTCTGTCTTTTCTCTTGTGTTCAGTCTGTACCTCCTCGGTCCTCCGCAGCCCAGCTCTGCGTTCCCACAGTAACCAATTTGCCAGAGAACCTTTACGTCATCAGGTTCAGCAGGCACTGACATCTGACCCACCCTGCCCTCCAAGCAACGTGGGACACCTGGGTCTCACTCTCTACTCCCCTGGGGCCCACTTCCATCTCCCGTCTGCCCTTCTGCTGCAGAGGGAGCCCCTCTGGTCTACTCCCTGCATCGTCCTTCACCTGGAGATGAATTCCATCCTTTGTTTCTCAAGCACCCTCCCTTGGAGAGCTCATCCGCTCCCGTAAACCAGTGAGGCCCAAACACTTACTTCCTGAATGATCTTCATCAGATCATGTTCCTACTGTCTTCCTGAAGACAGGGGTCAGGGGGCCGGGGAGCCAGTCGGTCTGGGCGCAGATCCTGGCCCTGCCACTCATCAGCCAGGAAATCTTGTGCAGGTCATTGAGCTTCCTGGGCCGCCAGTTGTTCACCTGGAGGAGGGGACGGAGCCCCTCAGCTGGGTAGAGTGCCAGGCACTGGAGCTGGTGTCCTGGGAGCACTCAGCAGGCGTATGCTTCGAGGATCTTCCCAATCATTAGTAGTAAGGAATACGAATAACAGCAGCAGCCCCCAGTGATCCAGGTCACCCAAGGAATGAAGTGAGACCCCGAAGTGGGCCTCAGGGGTCTGTCCTGCCGGCGCCTTCCCTCATGCACATCTCCCCAGCCGCCCTCCCTCACCCCTGTGCCTTCGCACATGCGTCTCCCGCAGGGAGGGCCTCTGGCCTCCTGGGATAGCCTGTGTGCCCCCGGGAGCTCTCCTGCCTCCCCGTCTTCTTTGTGCTTCTGCTCAGTCTCGGGTTTGACGGATGCACGAGTAACGCTGTAACTGCCTGTTTTGTTTCTCTGTGTCCCTGTCAGACACAGCTCTCACAGCCACATTTGCATCCTGGGTATAGATATGGCTGTCACTCACTGCAGAACGCATGAATGTGTGAGTGACAGTGAAATCAAAACCAGCCCACCTGCATAGAGGAAAGCACTCGAATGTCTAAGATCATCTTACCTTGTAAGGATAAAAATTTAGGGACCATCCTTGGGGCCTCTCTTACTGCTACCCCTTTCCCTAGTCTCATCCATTAGCAAGCCCCGCCCTGGTACTGCTAAAGCTGTTGTCCCAAGCCAGGGGTTGGAACATTTTTTAAAAAATATATATATTTTTATTAACTTTTCACAGAGAGGAAGGGAGAGGGATAGAAAGTGAGAAACATCGACCAGCTGCCCCCCCCCCCCCCACACACACACACGCACGCACACTGGGGATGTGCCTGCAGCCAAGGTACATGGCCTTGACCGGAATCGAACCTGGACCTTCATTCCGCAGGCCGACGCTCTATCCACTGAACCAAACCGGTTTTGGCGGGACATTTTTGATTGTCACTTGGGGTGCTCTGGCTTCCAGTGGGTTGGGCTAGGGATGCTGTGCACAGCATGCCCCTCACTTCTCCCCCCCCCCCTCAAAACCCCCACCTCCCACCCCCAAACCCACCAAAGAATCCTGCAGCCCAAATACCAGTAGTGCAGAGGCCCAGACCCCCCGGTCCAGAGGGCTCTCCATCGTTCCCACTCCCACACAGGCTGAGGTTGCTCTTGTCACCCCCTGGATGGGTCTTTCTGCCTATGCCTCTCCGCCCTCAGTCCATGCTTCACTAGGCAGCAGCTGGTCTTTTAAAGATAAATCAAATAAAAGGACTTCCCTGTAAAGCTTCCCACCGCACTTGGGGTCAAACCCAAACTCTAGCTGACGAAACTTACCCTGACCCTTGCCTGCCCTCTCCCTTCACCTCTCATACCCTAGACTAGACCCCTGGCTTCCGCTCTGGGTCCACCCTGCTGCCCTGCTTTCTAGTATTCTTTATCTTCAAAACTATGGACATCTGGGGGCCAGAGAATTCTCTGTGGGTGGGGGAGGACTGTCCAGCACCTTGTGGGATGTTTAGTAGCATCCCTCGTGGACCCACTAGGTGTCAGTGGTACCTACTCCCTTCTCCCCCACTATTGCCAAAGGTCACCTGGGGAGCAAACCATAACCGGGTAGGAACTTGGCCAATTTGGTATCTTCTTGGAAAAGGGTAGCTCTTTTATTTCTGATGTCACCACCCTTCCTCGATCTCGGGGAGGGGGGGGGGTTCTTAGAAAGTTTTGATTCTTTCCTTAGTTATATACAGAGAGTCATGCAATGTTGTTGACACTATCTGATTTTAGAACCCGTTCATTTCTCTCCCCAAAGCAACCTTCTGCTGTTCATTTCTAATGTCATTTCATTGGGACTGGAGAACATCTGGGGTATGATTTCATTGCTTTTGCATCGACGGGGGTTTGTTTGACGGCCTGACGTGTGGGTCTCCCCGGAGAACGATTCGTGTGCACCTGAGAACAGCGTGTGGTGTGTTCGCCTGCTGTTAGGGGGCGAGTTCGGTGGTGTCTGATGGGTCCCCTTGGTTGACTGTGTTGTCTGGGAGTCCCGTGCCCTTGCCGATGCTGTCCTTCCGTCCATTCCTGAAGGTGGGGTACCGAAATCCCCGACTCTTCTCGTGTCGTCGTCGTCTGTTCCTCCTTCCGTCCTCTGTGTGCCTCATGTATGTTGTGGGTCTGTTCTCACTTGCATGGGATTATTACGTCTTCCTGATGGTTTGGCCGTCTCTTTGTGTTTAGGGACTTTGCTTTCTGGTCTCACATTCTGTTTTGTCTGGTTCCGTCTTGCATCATCTCTCCAGCTCTCTCTTGATTTTGGATAATGTGTTTAAGCCCCTGGGATTATTCCAATGCGCAGTCCGGACAGAGCGTCACTGCTCTCAAAGGACAGAGTAGAAGCTGAGGATTGATGTCTTGTCTTTCAAGTTGGCCCACAGCCACCCCCACAGCCACCAAAGCATGGCATCCAGGAGGTCACACACTCCCTGTGACTGGTGATGAAGGCACCCTGGAGACTCCGGGTGCCTCGGTGAAAACCTTTCCCCAAGCAAAGTGTGCGGCGGGTGGAGTGCTGCTGTCTGAGACAGCCGTTTTCCGTTTATCTCCCGACGGACAGAGGACAGAGACTGTGCTCTCGCTCAGCCTGTGAGGGCAGTCCGCCGGCCGCCGCCTCCTTCTCTGTGTGTTGACATTACCCAACCAGGGACTGCATCTCAGCGCGAGTCCTGGTGTCCCGTGGGCATCACCACGGGTGGTCCTCCCATCACAGGCCTCCCCCTGCTGCTCCTGGCAGGTGTTGTAATAACAATGAACCTGAGCTCCAGGTTTTTCTGTAGGTGGGGACCGTCTGGGGAAGGAGATGCAGGTAAGGAGGACGGTCGGAGACACGTGCAGAATGCTGGTCAGGAACGAGCCTCCTCTTCTCAAGTCTGAAGGGGAAGAGGATACAAAGAAGGGAAGGTGTAGGAAGGAGAACCTCAAAGTTTGTCAGGGGCCCAGCGGGCCGGATGAGGTGAATGCTCTGAAAAGTCAGTCTTCCTTTTGGCGAAGGTTGTGACCCTCATTGTCCAGCAAGAGGGAAAGTGATCTAGAGGGGATTCTTCTTGACTCGTTTTTATTCAGACCTGAAAACTGGCTTTGGCCCACGCATCCCTTCCCTCCCCTCCATTTTTTTCTTCACTTCCCCTCATTTCTTGGGAGTGGTCCCTTAGATCCCCTTTCGTGGAGTGGGATGATGTGCTCCTTTGAAGTGGAAACGGTCCTGTCCTATCCGTGTCTGTCCCCACATCTGTTCTTCATCCCAGGACTCTGATCCGCTGTCAGGAAGTTTTCCCTCTGCGCAGCGAAGAGCCCCCCGGGGCTAAGTTATCTGACCCACATTTATTTATTATCTTCTCAGAGCTGTTCTTTCCTCCCAAGATGTGTCTATTGAAGAATCGGCTGGGAATGTCTGGGTTTCCTACTTATAGATTATCTGGAATTTTCATATGTCATACCCAGCTGAAATAGCACCCCTGTGCTGTGGTCCTGGGCCCCCAGGCCAAGTGTCTCTCTCTTTCTCGCTCTCTTTTTTTTAGTTTCTGGCCATTCCCCACAGATCCATGAGCATCCACTGATGGGCTGAAACCTTTTTAAAATAATAGTAATAAATGATAAGAGTAATCATAATAGCTAATACTATGTAATAATATTGGGTAATGCTATAGAACTCTACTACATACTACTGTATTTTATAGCATAATATCAAATAATAATAGCTTATGTTTAATACATATCACAATAGCTATTAATACTATGACAATAGTATTAATACATATAACAATGGTATTGATACATATAGCAATACTATTAATACATATACCAATAGTATTAACACTTACAACAATAGTATTAATACATATAACAATAGTATTAATAAACAGTAATTAACACATATAACAATAGCTATTCATTAATACTATGACAATAGTATTAATTGTCATAGCTAATACTGTGTTCCAGAGAAACACGAAGCAATTTTTATGTTGTCGTTTTAATCCCCACCACAATTCAATCAGGTAGGTGCTGTTAATATGGCCCTTTCCTGAATAGGAAAATGAGGCACCGAGAGGTGAAGCAATGTACCATAAACCGTAGCCAGTAAGTGGAAGAGCCAGTATTTGAACCCAGGCAGGCTGACATGTAACCCTATGTTCTTAACTTCTGTAATACACGGTTGAAAGTCAAATATTTATGCAGCTCATAACACATTTATCATCTCCTTGCAATAATCTGTTTGTCTTTTTCTTTTCTTTCCTTCTTGACTGGGTATTCCTTCGCTAGAGACTTCTTGTTAGCAGAAGTTATGTTTGAATGTTACATTCTCTTTGCAAACCCCCACCCGTGGTCCTCTGTGTGGCTAAAGTGTCTGAGAGTTAACATTAACTGAACGAAGACCTGAAAGAGTAAGGCCATAGACTGTCTAAACGTTACACTGGACCCACCTCACTTCCTCAGGGTGGCCATAAGCGTGGAGAAGAGTAGTTTGTAGGACCACAAACCTCATTAGGGAGGGGAGGATGGTATCCATTGCCTGCTAGATATCAAACGTTATGCTGTTTTCTCTACATGCAGAATCCCGTATTTTTTCCCAACCACAGATGAGTTCTGTGCTATCTTTATGCCCCCTTTCCAGATGGGGACATGGAGGCCAAGGAGGTTAAGTGACTTGTCCAGCTCTCAGCTATTCTGTGGTAGAACCAGAATAGAAAGCCAGATGCCTGGGAGCCCTAAGCCCTCTGACCTCTTAGCCCCCAAGGCCATAGGCCTCCTATCCTATCTAATAAAATAATAATATGCAAATTAACCATCACTCTGCTACAACCACAAGCCATGCCCAACCAGCAAATTAGGAGTGAGTTTGCAAATTAACCCCAACCAAGATGGCTGTAGCCACGGAGCAAGCAGGACGTTTGGGTTTCCTCAGCAATGGAGGAAGCCAAGCTTTCCGCACACCCTGGCCAGCCTCAGCCTCCACTCAAGGCTACAGAGTTTCAATTATAGAAGATTAATAAATCCCAACAAAATGCTATGGCCACAGAGCAAGCAGGAGGCTTGGCTTCGCTCAAGGCTACAGAGTTCAATTATAGAAGATAAATCCCAGGGCCTCCACTTGGGTCACCAGGGTGCGTGGCCAGCCTACAAACCACCTCAGGCCCCTCACTGAGGCTGCCCATGCCCAAAGAAACTCCACCCTGATCTGGGACAACTTTCAGGGCAAACCAGCTGGCCCCCACTCATGCACAGGCCTCTATCCTGTCTAATAAAAGAGTAATATGCAAATTGACCATCACTCCAGATGGCTGCCCTCATGTGGTCAAAGATGGCTGCCCCATGTGGACACAAGATGGCTGCCACAAGATGGCCAGCAGGGGAGAGCAGTTGGGAGGGACCAGGCCTGCATTGGAGGACAGTTGGGGGTGATCAAGTCTGCAGGAGAGGGCAGTTAGAGGTGACCAGCCAGCAGAGGAGGAAAGTTGGGGGCAACTAGGTCTGCAGGGAAGAGCAGTTGGGGGAGGACCTAGGCTTGTAGGGGAGAGCAGTTAGGGGGGACCAGCACTGCAGGGGAGGGCAGTTAGGGGCAAACAGGCTGGCAGGGGAGATGTTAGGCATCAATCAGGCTGGCAGGGGAGTGGTGATAGGGTGGTCAGGCTGACAGAAGCGGTTAGGGGCAATCAGGAAGGCATGCAGGCGAGCAGTTGGGAGCCAGCAGTCCTGGATGGTGAGAGGGATGTCCAACTACCTGTTTATGCCCTAAACAGACACTCAGACATCCCTCTAGGGGTCCCAGATTGGAAAGGGTGATGCTGAGCTGAGGGGTACCCCCTCTTGCCCTCACTCCCCCCACTACTGTGCACAAATTTCATGCACCAGGCCTCTAGTTCTAGTTATATAAGAGGATATGTTAAGAGAGGATTTCTGTCTGAGGATCTTTGGGCAAAGCTGCTTCAACTTGATGTCTTCTTTTCTGTGTTTATAGTCCAGTTAGCTAGTGGACCTTTGCTTTCTTCACTCCCCGGTGTGTATCTCCGAAAGGCAATGTGGCATTTAGGAACAAATAATACATTGTGATGGCTGAGCCATAAAACTCGGAGCCCACACCAGCAGTCACGCCGAGTTGAACTGCTGGGACAAGCACAGGGCTTTTTTGATGGAGCAATAATGAATTGGGAAAGGCTTGAATTCCAGGTGTGGATTTCACTTGCTGGCTTTTTGTCATTTATTTGGGACCGAAATGGAAGACCTGCGTTTTCACCCTCCATTTAGAAAATCTGGCCATATTGCTTTTTAGGAGCCTTTTTTTTTTTAATAAAGCCTTTTTTTGCTCCCAACATGAAGTCATTTTTTTACTTTTAAAAGGAATCACGGTTTGACTTTTTAAAAATGAACCAGGTGACGGCCACATGCGGGCTGTCGCATTGGGGATTGTGTGCATGTTGATTCAAATTATGTGACTTTTTTAAACTTGATTTTCTTTTTCTAATTTATAGTTTAGTGCAGTACTTGTAATGCTCACATCTTTAGCGTGAGCTGAATTGCAACCAGCTCGTAGCACATTTCTCCTGTGAAATAGGGTTTTTACTAGTACTTTCATTTGTAATTAAAGATACCGGGGACGCTTGCTGGTATGAGAAGCAAATTCATACTGGCCCCCTTTCCGTTCTCCCATCACCACCTCGTCCTGCCTCCGGCTTTGCACATGCTGTTCCCCTTCTCGGGACAGCCTTCACTCCACCATCCCACCAACACTGACCTTCATCTGTGGCGAAGCTGTCGCCTACGCATCCTTATTCTTTGCAGGTATGACACAGTTTGTGAATTAATGATAGCTGAATGAAATGAATCACCAAATGAGTAAGGCCTCTGACTGTCTACTTGCCACGTTGGTTTCCTCCTTAGGTGCGTGTGTCTCCACTGAGGCTGGGTCTCCTCTGAGAATCCTTTTCTGGTCTCAGCCTCAGTTTGAGATTGGGTGTCCTCTAGCTCCCCCATGAGAGCACTCCCGGCACTGCATGCAGAGGCTCATTGACCTGTGGCTTAGGGAATGCTGTTCAATGGCCACACAACTGATTGCCTGATGACAATAGGATGCTGGGGGGATATTTTGTGATTGGCCAAGGGGGGGCAGTATAAACATTTTTGGTATCTGCCCCTATCTTGTGTTGTGCACAGGTGAAGTGTTAATCCTTAAAAAGTGGACAGAATAGCCGAAGCTGGTTTGGCTCAGGGGATTGAGCGTCGGCCTGCCGACTGCAAGGTCCCAGGTTCAATTCTAGTCAAGGGCATGTACCTTGGCTGTGGGCACATCTCCCGTAGGGGGTGTGCAAGAGGCAGCTGACCCATGTTTCTCTCTCATTTATGTTTCTAACTTTCTACTTTTCTCCCTTCCTCTCTATAAAAAAAATCAATAAAATACATTTTTTTAAACATAAAAAAGTGGACAGAACTGGTTTAAGAGTTTTTTTACGTTCTCAAGGGGCCTTTATGCCAGGACAGTGACTGTTTGAGCAGGAGCCAAAGATTTTTGTGTAAAGCAGAATTCTTCTGTATGTTGCTCATGGATGCAGAAAGAGAGAGAACTGCTGAAATGGGGAAACATTTGCCTGGCTGGTATGTCTTCGTGGTTGAGCATCAACCTGTGGACCAGGAGGTCAGGGTTTGATTCCTGGTCAAGGCACAAGCCTGCGTTCCTCAGTAGGGGGCGTGCAGGAGGCAGCCAATCAGTAGTTCTCTCCCTGTCTCCCTTCCTCTCTCTGAAATCAATAAAAAAAAAAATTTTTTTTTAAAAAGAAATGGGGGAACGTTGTCATGAGACCTGTGGTTTCCTTGTGGGTGGGAGTTCCTCTCATGTAACTGCACTATCTGGGGGTGATGATCAAAGTATGCCCCACGGTGGCCCGGCCGCCAGAATTCTTGGAGTGGCCCCGGTCGGTGCGGTGGCATCCTCAGGGAAAAGGCGGAGGGGGTCATTTGCTCTCTGGACATACACAGGTAGAATGTGAATAGGGTGTTCCCACGTTAGTGTTCATCAGAATCCTCTGGGTGCTCCACAAAAATACAGAGTCCGCTGGGAGAGGCCCCAGAACTCACATTTTCACAAACATCCCTGGAGATTCGGCTGCAGGAGGCGCACGGCCCCCTTCTTCATGGGACACCGCCGTATAGGACAGGAAATTCCGGGGAGATGTGGCCGAGGGGACAGTCCTTGGCGGGAGAGCCCGCCTTCTGCCAGAGCCTTAGATGGAGGGCAGTGCGGGCTGGGAAAGCCAGCCCCAGGAGCGTCCCTCTGCAGGAGCCCATGACGAGGGTAACTCGGGAAATCAATGCCAGCAAGATGGATGCCCGCCCCCGTGCACAGTTAAGAAGATAAAAGAAGAGCCATGGTTTCTGTGACCGGGGAGGACTGTCTGCCACTCTGCAGAGTAATAAGATACACAGATGTTAAAATGGAGAGAGACAGAGATGGATGGAGAGCAGCGAGCACCGGCTGCAGTGAAGGGCCAGTGTAACGTCAACGCAGGGGAACCACGGGGTGTTCTCAAACCCTGGTGCTTCTAGAAAGATCATCGCCAGCCGGGGAGCGTCAGCCTCCCGGACAGCCCTGAGCTGGGGGCTTCCCCGGAGCCCTCGGAGGCCAGGAGACGGTACCAGTTCTTCAGGCAGGAGACAGTCGATAGTCGAAAGGATGCCAACATGTGAAATATGTGTATCCTTTGACCTAGCAGGTAGACCTTAAAGAGTGGGGAACATAATACATGCATCTAGATGTGCTTCATTTACTGAAAACACCCCTAATGCCCACCAGTCATGGGACTTGTGGGTACACAGAGGCAGTAAAATTACTCGTAGCTGTCCAAAGTGATGGTGTGGATCTGTAGTGGTTGAGCATCGACCACTACAAAAATGTTTGTAATGCCCCCCCCTTCCCACCCCCCCACCCCACCCCCGGCCAATAGAAAAACAGGCCACAGCATAGTAGGTGACAAAAACAGGGTTCGGAATAGTGCAATACTTCACGGTGCCTTTAACCAGGTATCCTGTGATCTCGGGGTATTGATGGGGTCCGTAGTTACTGAGTAACCGATGTGCCAGGCGCTGGGCTGGGTCTGGGAGGTAGAGCAACGAGCAAGACAGTGGTCCTTCGCTAGCGACGGGCTTGGAACCAGCAGCATCCACGTCGCCTGGGAGCGTGTCACGGATGCGGGGTCCCAGGCTCCCCTCCAGACTGTCTACATCTGAACGAGGTCCTAGCGCTCCCCGTCCGCACCTGTAGTTTGCAAAGCTGTGCTTCGGGAGCATGTTAACCAAAACGGCCACAGCGGCTTTCCCCGGAGGGTGGCAGTTTGGGGTGATTTTCACCTTTGCCGCTGTATGTTTCTCTATGGTTTGAATTTTTCACAGTGAGGATGCTTTGCGTTGACAAAGCAAGGATGCTAATTATGCAAAGAGCCTGAGGCTCCTCCTTCTGGTTTCCGGGGCCGCCTCGGGCACGGGCTGGCAGCGTCCTGGCGCAGGGTGGGAGGTGGCCGACCACAGAGGCCCTGCGGGGAGGCGCTGCAGAGGGCTCTGTGGCTGAGGCTGTCGCCACGGCCCGGGAGAGGCTGCAGTGTGAGGAGCTGAGTGCCTGGCTGTTTTCGGGCTGAACGGAGAGGCTCTGGCATTGCAGCTTCTGTCCGGCGTTTCTGCGGGACGATCATGTGGGGACCGGGAGTCTGAGTAGCAGCTACAGGGAGCAGGCCCGCCATCCGGGGCCAGCAGGCAGCCCCGAGCCCTTCTGAGCTGATCGGTAGCCACAGGCACGACGTCTGGTGAGGAGCGTTTCTGTCCGGGCCTCAGAAAGGCCTGGCCCCGTGGCAGCGGGCCCTCGAGTCTCATGATTCCTGTTCTCGGGGCCTCTGCTGAATGTGGTCCCCGATGTGGGCCTGGGCAGGGTGTGGCCCTCCAGCTCCCGGGCCTCAAGCACGGTGTAGACTCAGAGCAGGACGACTGGGTTCCAGAGCAGTCTGACCATGAATGGCCATGTGGCTTCGGGTAAGTGCCCACTTGCCTCCTTGGGCCTCAGTTTCCCCGTCTGTGAAATGCGAGGATTTGGAAGGAGCCTGTGTGGCTTGCCTGCTGTGCTCCAGACATTGGCATGTAAAGGTCAGGCCTTCGGTCTGAGGGCATCCCGCCCTGGCAGCGCTGGCATATCTCCTGGTCCCCCCTAGTTCTGGCATGATCCCCAAACACCGGTCCGAGGGCCATGTCTCCCTGCACTGCGGATGCTAAAGCGGCCCTTCGTTTAGGGTGAACAACAGTGATTGCACATGTGTTTGCTTACGTCCTTGCTGGTCAAATAAAATGTCTGCAACAGTGTTCGTCCTTTGTCCACTCCTGTCTAGTTAAACTTTTTTATTTTTTTAATATATTTTATTGATTTTTTTACAGAGAGGAAGGGAGAGGGAGAGTCAGAAACATCCATCAGCTGCCTCTTGCACACCCCCTACTGGGGATGTGCCCGCCACCAAGATACATGCCCTTGACCAGAATCGAACCTGGGATCTTTCAATCTGCAGGCCGACGCTCTATCCACTGAGCCAAACCGGTTTCGGCTATTTTTATTTTACTGATCTGTGAAATTCAGAACGACACCAGCCAGGCTCTGAGGAGGGGAGGACTCTGATCAGGAATGAACCAACCCCCAGGAGAACCCCGTCCCCTGTCTGGCTGGTGAAAGCTGCCGCCTTGAGCAGCTCATTGAGTAACTCCTTGCAAAGTGGTGGTTGTATGTGCTCAGTGGAATGGAGTCACCCGTTCTGCCTTTGTCAGTGCGATTTCAGACACAGGGTCCTTCTTCCGCCTTCTTGCCAGGGCTGCTGAGGTTTGTGCTGAAATCTCCCCTTCGTGAACGTGGGGGCCAGACTCCTGTGCCCTGGGCCCCACAGCGGGTCAGGCAGGCAGGGAGCAGCCGACAGCTGCTGTCAGCGACAGGCTTCCCTCTGAGCCTCTGCCAGGCGCTCTCGCTGGCCGCCTGTGATCCCCCATGGAGGTCGCCTTAGCAGGCGTCCGGTGGTGCAGATGTAAATCATAACGGGACAGGCTCCCTCTGACAGAGACAGCGTGTGAGCATCCTGGCCAAGGCAGGAAGTCTCATGACTAATTCCCGAAGACTGTGCAGGGCCAGGGCCAAAAAGCTGGTTAATTGAATGGTAGCTAATTCATTCGTCATTACTCATATTCTCACTCTCCTTTCTCTCTTCATCTTATAGAGTCTAGTCCTTTGGAGCGGGGCTGGGCCTTAAGAAATCTGTGAGGAGGCAGATGAGGCAAGAGCCAAGTTTGAGCTTTGACTCTTTATTAGCAGGTTCAAGCCACTTCACTTTTGGGCCTCGGTTTCCTTACCTGTAAAATGGGCTTTGCGAGGCGTCAGGGAGATGATGTCTGTAAAATATGGAGCGCAGTGCTCAGCCCATTCTGAGCATTCTGTAAATGCTAACTATTTTCACCCAAACCCATTCTCTCCTTTCATGGGTTCATTTGTATGTTCAGCAAGTATTTATTACTCATCCAAATGCAGGCACTGTATAGTGCAGCTCCTTCCAAAGTGGTGAATGCAAGTATTGCGTTGAATGAATGTTCGTCGCCAAACAGCCCCACAAAAAATCTGAGACATTTTGCTATGAAGAAAGGAAAGCAGAATAAGAGCTAGAGTGGGTGGAAGGTGGGGTGTCTCCTGTAGACAGTGCAGTGGTTAAAGAGACCTAAATAAACAGAGCAGTGAGTTATGCCAACTCCTGGGAGAAGGGCATTCCAGGCAGCGGGAACGGCAGGTGCAAAGGTCCTGGGGTAGAACTATGCCTCATTGGCTGGAGAAGGAAACTGGGAGGCCTTCCTCCCTTCCTTTCTTCCATATCTGTCATCTATCTATCATCTATCTATCATCTATCTATCTATCTATCATCTTTCTATCATCTATCTATCGTCTATCTATCTATCATCTTTCTATCATCTTTCTATCTTTCTATCACTTAATCCAAACCTCGAGTTCATTCTGATGCCTTCAAATCCAGTCCAAAGCCTCAGGGCTCAGTTTGGCCTTCCCACACCTCATCTGTAACATCTCCCGCTGGTCGCAGGAAACCTGGCTCTTGCTGCGTTTGTTCCACCTGGTACACACAACAGCTCTTTCACAACTGCTCACCCGTACCCTGTGACAACAGATACGACCGGAATGCCCTATTTGTGTGCAGCTCTTTTTCTCTTCAGCCTCAGTGTCCAGCCAGAAAAATAATTTCGCAGTCACTCAGGCTAGTTATTTTCTTCCTCCCCCGTTTCAGTGTGATGTTGTTATTCATCTGTCATATAGTTGGGCATTTGTTGCTGTTTCTATTGCACAGGCGCTCTCTCTCTCTCTCTCTCTCTCTCTCTCTCTCTCTGATGATTTTAATTGTTTGCTTTTGTGATATGTAATATACTATCATCGTTCCAAGGCCAGAGTTGTACACATAGACTCAGAAGAGTGTGCAGCCTTCTTGTCGCTGCCAGTTCATTCCATTCCCATCTTCCATTCCCCCCGCCTACCCCCAGTAGGTAACCAGTGTTTTCAGTTTCTGGTTTATCCTTCCTGTGTTTCTCACAGAAGAGGCGGTACACCTATATTTTCTTACATCCCCTTCTCTTGCTATGTGGAGGGTGAAAGTAATGTAGGTGGTCTTTCACACATTGCTTTTGCACTTACCGATATCTCCTGGCGATCACTTCACGTCAGTTCATAGAGAGTTTTCATAAGGAGCTTTGTTAACTGTGGTAATCGGAAAAAAAAGTTATCCAGCAGCCCAGATATCAATTTTAGAATTCTGTAAGCCAAGGGATGATGAATGTTGATTGATGATAAGTAGCATAAGCATTATCATCAATTGAGCACCTACTGTGTGCCATGCTCTGTGCTAAGCATTTCATATACGTTACTAGAGGCTTGGTGCACAAAATTTCTTCATGGGGTGGGGTGGAGGTTGGGTCCCTCAGCCCGCCTGCAACCTCTCCAATTGGGACCCCTTGGGGGATGTTTGACTGCTGGTTTAGGCTCGATTCTACAACCAGCAGTCAGACATCCCTCTCACAATCCGGGACAGCTGGCTCCTAACTGCTCACCTGCCTGCCTGCCTGATCACCCCTAACTGCTCTTCCCTGCTGGCCTGATCACCCCTAACTGCTCCTCTGCCAGCCTCATTGCCCCTAACTGCTCTCCCCTGCCAGCCTGATCATCCCTAATTGCTCTCCCCCGCCAGCCTGATTGACCTTAACTGCTCTCCCCTGCCAGCCTGATCGCCCCTAACTGCTTCTACCTTGGCCCCCACCACTGTGGCTTTGTTCAGAAGGATGTCTGGAAGATGTTGGTCTAATTAGCATATTACCCTTTTATTAGTATAGATTGTATTGACTCCTTCCTAGAGCTAAGTAGGTGTTAGCTTCAGTGTATTGAGGAAACAGAGGCTCGGTGGTATTTGGGAATGTGCCCCAGGCTATTAAAAGTGGAGCCACAATTTGAACTCTGTCCCAAGTTTGTGCTTTGGGAAGGGCACACCAGCACTGACAGAAGTTCCAGGGCTCAACGGAGCCATAGCCCAGGCCTTCACACCCTTTTGGATGTGGACCAGCTGCTGCTCACGGTGGCATGTGGCTGGTGGCAGGAACATGAAGGCAATTTGTTGCCTGTTTGTTCCAAAGAAACGGCCCTTCCATTTTGAGGATCATGACTCCTGCTTCTAAGACAGGCGACGAGAGGGATGCTTGGTGGTATCAGCTACCGGGGATGCAGTAATAGATCCCATCTCACACCTCGTTCATTGCCGGGCCAAGCAGCCAGTGCCGTTCACGGGAAAGCACATTATACCACAGGGCCGTGTGTTAGCGGACGCTCAATCAAGCCCACATCACAGCCGCCTCTCTGAAAACCGTTTGTGCGGCAGAAGTGGGAGAGGAATTTGAGCAGGCGTCTGGCTTCTATTTCCAGAAGTGACAGCCTCTGGCAGGGGGGCAACACGGCGCAGCTGGTTGGGATTTGGCTTCCGAGTCTGAGTGCCTGGTCCTCATGCCAGGCCAGGGTTTCTAGCTGTGTGACCTTGGGCAAGTCACGTCACCTCTCCGAGCACACCTGGGATATGGGGATGAGAGCCAGACCCATCTTCGTTCTGGGTCCCTGAGACTGCCCCGAGGCATAGAACTCAGCCTTTCACTGGTTATAGCACAGGAGAGAGGTGAATGGAGTGAGGGCCAGAGGAAGCCAAGCTCAAACTCCCTCTCCCGGGGCGTCACCGCAGGATGCACGTGACCCCCCCAGTGACAAGTCGTGGCCATGCGTGTACCATTTTCTGCTGGGGAAGTTCGATTGAGACTCGGTGCCCGGGGCTTTCCCTGGGAGCTGGTCGCACAGACACCGTCTCCCAAACGCTCAGAATAAAAGCAGGTGTTCTGCATACACTGCGCTGTGGCATAGTCTGGGCACGGCGAACCGCTGTTAGGAGAGAGTTGGAGCGAGCCCTGCCAAAATCCAGGTTTCCAGATGCCAGCCAAGCAAGGGCCACGCTTGCCAGCCGGCCTTCCTGAGGGTAGCAGCCTCGCGCCTGTTGAATTAACTCCTTCCTCGCACCGCCCCAGGGGTGGCTGCTGGGGGGAGTAAGAGATGATCGGCGAGGAGCACTGGCCGCTCCGTCTAGTGTCAGAAGCACTCTGTGCATGTGCATGTAGGCCCCTGGTCGGCAAACTCAGTCAACAAGAGCCAAATATCAACAGCACAACGATTGAAATTTCTTTTGAGAGCCACATTTTTTTAAACTGCTTCTAACGCCACTTCTTCAAAATAGACTCGCCCAGGCCATGGTATTTTGTGGGAGAGCCACACTCCAGGGGCCAAAGAGCCGCATGTGGCTCCCAAGCCAGTTTGCTGACCCCTGAGGTAGTTGATTACTGTAACAGCAAGGGGATGAATCTGGAATGGTCCTCAGCACCTTGAGAACAAGCTCCCTCCATCATCCATCTGCTCGCCCGTGTGGCACCCACTGAGGGACCCCTGCTGCTGCAGGCGCTGTCGCCTCCCTGGGACTTGGGGAGCCACGGGACCAGCCGCTCCCTTCCCAGAGGGTGATGCCCGGGGGCTTCCAGGCTGGCGGGGTCGGGGTGGGTGGTGGTGGTAAGTGACTTCGGGAGGTTTCCAGGTAAACGCGCAGGGTTAGCGGGGTGCGTGTGCCGTGTCGGAAAACCGAACCCCCTGACGTCTTGCTGTTTGTCCTGTGTCCTCCGCAGCCAAGGCCAAGTCTAAATGCAGCCCGGCGTTCTTCGCTTGCGCCAGCGGCATCCATTGCATCATCGGCCGCTTCCGGTGTAACGGGTTCGAGGACTGTCCCGACGGCAGCGACGAAGAGAACTGCAGTAAGTGATCCTGTGTTCACTCTAGCCGCCCCCCATTCCTACCCCCCCCCCCCCGATCCCCACGCTGGCTTCCTCCCCCTCAGGCTCCGGCGTTCTCTGCCGAGCCCCAGACTCTGTGTCATTGCTCAGCTCCCTTCTCTAGGACTCTCCTGAGCGCACTGAGCCTCAGGGGAACCTTGTTTTCAGTTCAGACAATAGAGGTGCAGATGCAGGTGCAGGATCCCTGTGAACAGGTAAGGCATCTGAGGTGTAGGGCGGGGAGGCAAACTCCTCCGGAGCCACGCAGCTCACAAGTGGCTGAGCCAGTTCCAGGCTCATTCAGACTCTCCTCTGAGTGACTGCCACACTCGGCAGCCCAGGTCTGTGCGCTTGCTTTCCTTCTTACTTTGAATTCTTTTCAAAAAAAGGTGTTTCTAGCCTGGCCGGCGTGAATCCTCGGTTGAGCATTGACTTAGGAACCAGGAGGTCACGGTTACATTCCCGGTCAAGGTCAAGGGCACCTGCCTGGGGTCTGGGCTCGATCCCCAGTAGGGGGCGTGCAGGAGTCAGCCGATCATTGATTTTCTGTCATCATTGATGTTTCCATCTCTCTCTCCCTTTCCCTTCCTCTCTAAAATCAATAAAAATATATTTTAAAAAAGAAAAAAAAGGATATTTCTGTATTAATTGTACACATACAAGAAGGATATATTCTTGAAAAATGTTCAGACAGTATAGAAAGCTAGAGGTGTTTTTTTTTTTTTTTATGTGTGGCCACCCTGATTCCTTTTACCTGCTGTATAATATTCCTCGGTGTGGACACAGACACCCTGCCCCGCCCTCTTCTTCCCCTGCTCCTCTCCCCGCACCCCCTTGTTCTCTCTGCCCCGCCTTGCCTCTCTGTGTTGAGAGTCATACTCCTCCGCCTGGATACATGCAGCCCTCTCCTCGCAGCGTCTCTGTGTCCAAAACCACGTCACACACAGCGGCCTCAGTGACGTTCAGGCGTGTCCTCCCCGCCCCATTCTGTCCCATCTGCCCCAGCAAGTTGCTCTGTGCCTGCTGTTGGCCATGCGGGGGGCTGCTCGCTGTTTCTCCTTTGCTTTCCCCTCACGTGATTGGACCACTGGAGCCCTGGCCACTGTATGGGCTCTGGAAAAACTTAACCATTTATTTTCTGTGTCCAGTACCATGTTTTCTTCTGATTTTTAAAGCCATTTACAAAATACAGGAAAGTATAAAGAGGGGAACGAAACTGGCTATTTTATGCTGGTCCTTTCTCTCCCCCACCCCTCCATCTCTCTCTGTCTTCTCTTATATCTTTCATTGAGATGTCCTCTTTCCTGTGACCGTTCTCTCCTGTTATCAGGTTTTTCAAAACATAAGTTTTAGCCACTTCGGCGACTGGATAAATTGATTTTCCCTCTTCCTGTTGGTTCTGTTTTAAGTCCCTGAAGAGAAGTGGCTGTTTCCTGGGTTATTTATGTCCTTCCAGGGAGCTGTCATGGCTGGACCCTCCCAGCGGGACAGAGAGGGTGCATAACTCTCTCCTGTTGCCTTATTTCACCTGCTGGGTCTCAGAGGGCAGACATACAGCCCAGCCACTCGATTACTGAACGGTCAGTGCCGTGGCCGAAACCCACCTTCCCCGCAGACAGGGTGCGTGCGGCTGGCTGAACAGGGTGAAGTTGGCATTGGCGTGCCTGGCCTGGGCTGTGTTTGCCCGCATTAGCAGGAGGTGGGGTGAGCTACATGATCTCTTTGCACAGGGGTTCCCTTGTCTCCAGAAGCCGTGCTGAGAGCCTGCTCCTGGGGCTGTTGCAAGAATTAGGTGACATAATCCCTGAAAAGTGCTTGGTGCAGTGGCTGGCACATGGTAATTGCTTAGCGAAACATAGAGGGAGCTCAGCTGGTGTTGCTCAGTGGTTGAGTGTCAACCCATGAATCAGGAGGTCAGGGTTCAGCTCCCGGTCAGGGGAAAGGCATGGATTGCGGGCTCAGTCTCCATCAGGGGGTGTGCAAAAGGCTCCCCCCACTAGGATGTTCTGCATGTTGCCCACAAAAAGTGGCATGATCTAAATGGAGCCCGCGTAGCTAATTCTAAATAAAAAAATGTTTACAGTGTTTAAAAAAATGTCCTTTGACATCCAAAGCCAAAGATGAAAAACCCTAGCAATGATGGTCTCCCCCTTAACCTCTCACAGTTTTAAGTCATTATACATTTTTAGGGGGTTTTGTTTCTGTTTTTTTATATGATTTGTAAGTCTGAGTAATTAAATACCTGACTTGGAAAGTTTTATTTTAATTGAAGACTAACAACTGTCATGGGAGAACGAGTGAATTAGGGTCTCCCAGTTTTGTAACCGCTGATTCAGAAAGGAGTCACCAGTGGCGGCGAAACCACGAGGTGAAAAATTGATGCAGGGCTTTACAATCGATGGACCAGCAGTCAGCCTCCCCTCAGACTGCTGCGAATCGTCGTGGCACCTGCAGGTGGAATGGAGAACCCATCACTCTGTAGATCCACCCGTCAGCAGTTCTCACCCTCTTTCATCTCACGGCACAAACTAATTACCGAAATTCTGTGGCACACCAAAAACGAGATTATATTTTTTGCCAATCTGACAAAAAGAAAAACAAAAAGGTATAATTTCGAGTCCTTTGCACCACACTGGATGGCTATTGTTGTGTTGGCTGTTGGCATTTTTCTATTTGACAGTCTAAGGGGGCAAAGGTCAGTGCCCTTGAGTGACTAGTCAGGGATTTGCATGTTTTAAAAAGTCTTGCGGCACACCAGTTGAAAATGACTGCTTTATGTTATAGTTGTCTTTAGTGCATCTACATACAATAAAAAATAAAAGAAAACCAAAGACTGCATTTTGATATTTACTTTGCATGTTCAAATATATTTTTTTAATGTGCTCTAGAGGTGGAGGGCGGGGGCAGTCCAGGCAAGAATAGCTACCCAGATAGGTAGTTACTATTTTGTTTGCTGCTCCTCGCTCCTGATGTAGCAAGTCTCCTGCTGTATCATGTCCTTTCTGTGATGAACTTCCCACAGCAGTTCTTCTAAAGCAGGTCTCCTGGCACCCGACTCCCTTCGTGTTCCTTCGTCTGAGAATGTCTTTATTTCACCGGCATTCCTCGAGGATATTTTGACTGCCTATAGACTTCGGGGTTGACAGTGCGTCTCTTTTCTTGAAGCATTTCAGAAATGCTGTGCCCCTTCCTCTGGCGTCTGCGCTCTCCATGCGGAGAAGTTTGTGCAGTCATTCCGATAGTTTCTCCGCAGAGAATATATCATTTTTCTCCTGCTGCTCTGAAGGCGTTTTTCCTTCGGCTCCAGCAGTTAGATTAGCGCGTGTCTGTGGATTTCTTTTGAGTTCATCTCTCTGGGGTTCTGTTTGAATTGGAAGGTTTTTGTCTTTTCCCATACGTAGTACATTTTAGGTTATTATTTCTTCAAATATGTTTTTTTAAGGACTGCACTCTATCTCCTTTTCTTGTGGGATTCTAGCAGCCCAACTTTAGTCCTTTTGTTCCTATCCCAAAAGCCCCTGATTTAAAAAAAAAAATCAATGCTTTTTGTCTTTTTATTGTTTGGATTGGATAATTCCCATTTTGTCAAGTTTACTTTTTGCTTTCAAGCCCATATAGCGTGGTTCTCTATTATTTTTGGTTACTATATTTTGTTCTAAAATGTCCTCATGGTTCTTCTTTCTAGCTTCTGCTTTCTGCCGAGACTTGCTATATGATCCATTTGTTTCAAGAGTGTTGGTGATTGCTTGTTTGAGTATTTGTAAAATAGCTGCTTTAAAGTCTTCATCGCATAATTTCAACATCTGTCTGCTCTTGGCGTTGATGCCTGTTGAGTATCTTTTGCCACAAAACAATCGTGCTTGTGAATGGGACGGATTACTACCAGAGGATTTGGAGCCAGGTGCCCTCAGTCCTGGACTAGAGGACGTCTCGGGCAACTCTGTTTCCCCCAGTTGCCTGGTTTCCAAGGTGATGGAGCTGGGAGGACAAGAGCCCCCTGAGGCTGGGATGCAAGTAGAGGAAGTGAGGGGTAACCACTCTGGGATGGGGAGCAGATGGGAAGCGTGAGGCCTGGCAACAAGAACTCTCTCATTGATGAATGTTGTCAAGAAGCTTTGAGGTGGAAGAGGGACTGACTTCCCAGACTCTAAGTGGAGTAAGGCGATATTCCATGGGTCCTACTGGAGCCAGATTGCTTCATATCCTGCCCTGACGCTGCCCAGTTGGTTTTGGGGCGATGGCAGTGGGCCCTTGGCCCTTCAGATGTGGTGGAAGTAAATGCCACCAATTCAATTAACCACGGAGCCGACCTTAACTCATCACGAGGCCCGCCCGCCCCCTGCAGGAGGCAAGTTCTCTGGGCAGAGCTCCTGGGCCCGGGAAGCCTTCCCCAGGCCCTCGTTTGTTGTGGTCACAACAGAGGAGCTCGTAAGTCTGCAGTTGAGTTTTTGAAATGGACCCTGCAGACAGATTTCCTCATTCCCATTGAAATAAACACATTGTTCCTCTCCCCAGTGAGCTGAGAAAAACAATCCGTTTTTCAGTGGCTGGTCCACGTTAGCAGGGACAAAGAAAACTCAGATTACAGAAACTGTGGAGACATAACAACCTGAAGTTCAAAGCGCTTCCTGGCCCGTTTATGAGCAGGCTGTTGAGCCGTTACTAGTTCAGCTTCCAAGAGACCACAGGGCCCTCTGGCCGTGACTGCGGCCCACCCTGAGCCTGGATCCTGCAGCGTGGGCCACCGCAGTCCCATGCACGCGGCCCGGAAATGGGGCGAAGTCTGGTCAGTGGCCGCAGAGGCCCAGGAAGCAGTGTCGTGGGACTGGAGCAATCTTGGGGTGTCGGGAGGTAGGCCGCCCCAGACGGTGAGTCGGCCTAGTAGCTGACCATGTATGCTGTGGAGGACCAGCGCTGGCAGGGTTTTGTCTGAGATGTGTTTGTTGCATCAGTGTTTTGTGGTGAAAGCGTGGGGCTGTTTTTAGGGGCGTTCATTTTTAGACTGGGCTGTCATCCAGGGTTGCCTTTGGCTCCTTTTAGAACGTTCTGGTCTCTTCCGAAACTATCTTAAGCTGCTCTCTTTGTGGCATTCTTAAGGTGTTGTTTTTGTTTTTTGGGTTTTTTTTATATATATATAGCTTTTCTAGTTTCCCTTCTAATTTGCTGTGTCCCTGGGACACCAAACACAAACCTCATTCGAATTTGCATAGAGAATTAGCAGACCCTGAAGGAGGGGAGGCCCCAGGAGGGCATGGACCAGGTGTGTTCCCATGGTTCCCAGGCCTTTTTCCTGGCCTTTGGGGGGTTGGGGGAGCATTCCCCCAGCACCCTCACCTGTTTTCTCTGTCTGCACTGGGGGCCATACGGGGGGGGCGGGGGCAGAGTGTCATGAGGGGCCTTTGGCAAGGAGGAGTCCAGGTGTGGTGGTTTACAAGCCAGTAACCTGGGCATCGGGGCACCTCAGTGTGAAAGATACCAGAAACAGGTGTTTGTGAGCCCAAGAGAATCACGTGTGGAAAAAGGAAAGGGAGTGATCACTAACACATGTCTGCCAGACTCAACTCTTAAAACTTCTCCGTGAAGGCTTTCAGACGTAGTGAAAAGGAAAATTGAAAGGACTTCCGTGTTCACAGTACCCTGCTGTAATAATGATATGACCTATAGTTACTATTCTGTTATCGTATCTACATTAACTATAGCTAATAACACTATATCGTGTTATTAATACTGCATTACATTATGATAACATTACAACTGTATTAACTATAGTTAATCATACTGCATTGTATATTTGAAAGTTGCCAGGAGTATGTAGATCTTAAAAGGCCTCATCACACACAAAAAATTTGTAACACTGACACAAAAATTTAATTATGGGTGGTGATGGATGTTAATCAGACTTATTGGGGTGATTATTTGCAATATATCCAAATATCAAATCATTCTGTTGTACACCTGAAACTAATATAATGTTCTTTGTCAATTATATCTCAGTTAAAAATCATATTACCATATTGGTCTTTTTGCCTCATAATTTAAAATAATAAGATACTATCAAGTATCATTACAAGCCTGCAGTATTTCTCTCTCAGATCCTACCCTTCTCTCCTGGGTTCCAACCATCCTAAATGTAGCCTTGCTTCTTCCAGTGCAGGATTTTATTCTTTCAGTACATATTTTTGTGTCCATTGATCAGAAGTAGCATTCTTTTGCATGGTGGTACAATATTGTACATATTCTTCCATAACTCGATTTTCTCCCTCACTGTTATATTTATGAAGATTATGCCTTCTGTCTCTGATTCATTCATTTTTCACTACTGTTGAGCAAGGGTTGGCGACCCATGGCCCTTGGCCCAAATTTGGCCTACTACCTGTTTTTGTAAATAAAGTTTTATTGGAACCCAGCCACGTCCTCTGTTTATGAATCTTCTGTAGCTGCTTTGCACTACAATGGGAAAGTTGGGTAGTTAAGACAAACATCGAAGGGTTAGCAAAACCTGACATATTTGCTGTCTGGCCCTTTACAGAAAAAGTGAGCAGCACTTTTAGGTACATCTGTGTACATGTGTCTATCTACCACATGCAATGGCATCCCCTCCCCTTCCCTGTCCTCTGGTAGGTTTCTGATGCAGCAATCTAGCGCATTGTAGCTGTTCTTCTATGGGTGACAATTGTGCCATTTTTAATTTTTTAACATTTCACAAACAGTGCTCAGTGGCACCTTCTCTTTTTCTCAGAATTCTCTGTAGAGTGGATAGCTGGATGCGCACCTGCACCTTAACTTTGACCGACTGTCACTAAGTTGGCCTCCAAGGCAGACCCACCAGTTTGCACTCCCACCTGCCGTCTGTGAGACGTCCTCTCCCCGCACATCCTGCCCGCAGACCGGTGTCCTCAGCTGGGCACGTGGATGCGGTTAGCATGGGCCTTCCTCACAGGTCAGCCTTCTTTTAGGTCGTTGCTGACCGTTTGTCGTTGTGGGAGTTGCCTGCTCATAATATCCTCTGCCATTTCCCTACTGAGTTGCCTTTTTGCTTTGGAGTGACGAGAGATCTTTATGTATTCTGGCTTCTTTCTGATCCTTTCGGTTGTATGTGTTAATTCCCGGTGAAGACTGGGTCTTCAGTCTGGATTCTTTGTAAAAATATATATATTTTATTGACTTTTTACAGAGAGGACGGGAGAGGGATAGAGAGCCAGAAACATCAATGAGAGAGAAACATCGATCAGCTGCCTCCTGCACACCCCCCACTGGGGATGTGCCCGTAACCAAGGTTCATACCCTTGACCAGAATTGAACCTGGGACCCTTCAGTCTGCAGGCCGACGCTCTATCCACTGAGCCAAACCAGTTTCGGCCAGTTTGGATTCTTTACCAGACTTGTGTCTTAAAGGTCTGGTCAGCCTTAGTTCATCTTGAAGATATGAGCTATCTTAATATACACATGCACATATATGTACACATGTTTGTAGCATGCGCATATGCACACACACACACGGCTTCTTTTTCTTGGGAAGGTTTGCACCGTCCACCTTTGGGAGAGTCCGAGGGTGAAGAGGAGGAAGTGGTTACCAACAGTGGCAGCGAGGCTGATGGCAAACAGCCTCCCCACTGGGGGAGTCAGAGGCCTGCAGCCAGCCGGCTTTGGAGCAATGCGAGGGGCCTCCCGGGGCTGTTCGTTGGAGCGAGCTGATTGCCGCCCCGGCTGTGGCTGTGTAGACGTGACCCGCAAGGTCCCAGGGAAGCTGAAGGCCACCGTGGGGCTGGGGGGCGGGGGGGCCACAGAGGGTTTGGAGGGCTGCCTTGGACACAAACCGAGTGTGATTTGAGGTTTGGGGTTTCTCCGTTTTGGTTTTGGCTGAAGACAGACCTTGGTTTCAGCCCGATCACGTTGACCCATTCTGCAGCCCACAGCGATTTGAAGACTTAGACTCCCGTTTCCAGGCCAGGTTATTTTTGTTGGACGTCGTGCTGGCCCGTCCTCTTCAGAACCGAGAGCACTGGCTTCCCCTCTCCCTCCCCATCCTCTGACCTTTCACGTCAAACTTTCTGAGCTGAATCAAGAAGAACCCTGCGGCCTTTCGGTGCGTGGACGCTGTGAATTCACAGTCCCTGCGGCCATGACCTCTGCCTGCCTTCGTGTGGCTCCGTGAGGTGCTCGGGAAGACAGATGAGCACTGCCTTCTTGCAGTTGCTCCTGACCCCCGAGAGACCCCGGATCTCCTTGTCCCTGACCCCATAGCACTCCCGTGCCTGGACCCGGCCTCCTGCTCTGTCATCCAGGTGTGAGCTCAGTACACCCCCAGGTTCCAGAATGGACCCGCTTCATCGTCACCAGTTGGCTCCTTCAGAGAGCGCCCGCCTCGGGGCAGCCCTGGGGGACAGTTCCCTGTGCTGTGCCAGGTGTCAGACTGCTCTGTTGCTTCCTCCCGTCGTCTCGGGTGATGCTCACGTTAGTGCCGTCTGCAGCCGGGCCAGCTTCCTGGGCCTGTGACCAGCACCATCGTTCAGGGCCTGTGCTTACCTTAGAAGGAAGGGCACCATGCTTGCTTTTATGCCTTCTTGAATTTTTAAATAATTTTTCTTTCTTAAATTTAATAAATCTTTATTGTTCAGATTATTACAATGTTCCTCTTCCCCACCCCATAGCTCCTCTCCACCCTGTACCCATCCCACCCTCTGCCCTTACCTCCCCTGCCCCTACCCCCACTGTCCTCATCCTAGCTGTATGATTTTTGTACAGTCTCTTCCTGCATCTCCCACACCCCTTCCCCCAAGAATTGTCAGTCCATTCCCTTTCTATGCCCCTGATTCTATTATATTCACCAGTTTATTCTGTTCATCAGATTTTTAATTCACTTGATTTTTAGATTCACTTGTTGATAGATATTTGTTGTTCACAATTTTTATTTTTACCTTTTTCTTTTTCTTCCTCTTCTTAAAGAATACCTTTCAGCATTTCATATAATACTGGTTTGGTGGTGATGAACTCCTTTAGCTTTTTCTTATCTGTGAAGCACTTTATCTGATCTTCAATTTTGAATGATAGCTTTACTGGGTAGAGTAATCTTGGTTGTAGGTTGTTGTTAATCATCACTAAATATTTCTTGCCATTCCCGTCTGGCCTGCATAGTTCCCTTGTAGGTAACTGTCTTTCTCTTGCTGCTTTTAATATTCCCTCTTTGTCTTTTGCTCTTGGCATTTTGATTATGATGTGTCTTGGTGTGGTCCTCTTTGGATTCCTTTTGTTTGGGGTTCTGTGTACTTCCTGGACTTTTAAATCTATTTCTTTCACCAGGTGGGGATAGTTCTCGGTCACTATTTCTTCAAATAGGTTTTCATTATCTTCCTCTCTCTCTTTTTCTGGCACCCCCATAATTCAGATGTTGGTATACTTGAGGTTTTCCAGAGGCTCCTTACACTATCTTCAATTTTTTGGATTCTATTTTTTTGCTTTTCCGGCTGAGTGGTTTTTGCTTCTTTGTATTTCAAATCTTTGATTTGATTCTTGCAGTCCTTTACTCTGCTTTTAGGTCTCTGTATAATATTTTTTATTTCAGTCAGTGTATGCTTAATTTCTAGTTGGTCCTTTTTCATATCCTCAAGGGTCTCATTAAATTTATCAGCCTTTTCTAGGAACCTCTTGAAAGACCTTATAACCATGGTTTTGAACTCTTTCCAGTCATTTTTTTCCTCCATTCCTTTTAAATGTGATCTGTTTCCGTGTCTCTGCATTTTGGCTGCTTTCCTGAGTTGGTTGAGTAGGTTTGTGTGGTAGATGTCCTCTAGGGCACAGTGGCTCAGCCTTCCCAGTTACCTGAGGTGGATATTCTTGGTGCACCCCTTTATAGGCTGCACAGTCTTGTTGTACTTAAGTCTTGATTGTTGTTGGTATTACTGGGAGGGGTTGACCTCCAGGCCAATTGGCTATGAGGATCAGCTGTGTCTATGCTGGGAGAGCCTTTGTGCTCAGCTTGGATGGGGTGGAGTCTCAGGGCTGAGCAGTCAGCCTTGGTTTCCCGTCAGCCCCACCCTAAGCGGCGCCTGGGTCTCTGTGTTCTGTGGCAATGGCTGCACGCACCTCTGAGAGAAAGCTCCCCTCGAGTTTTGCCCACTGCCAGACAGTCCAGTTTCTCCCCAAATGAGTCTGGATACCCAAAGTCTCACCCGGAACTGGAAAACAATGAAATCCTGAGATTTTTTTTCCTCCCAAACGAGAGAGCCAGCCACGCGCCCTCTCTGCGAGCTTGCGCACCTCTGCAGCTCCCGAGTTTCAGTGTACTTCCTCCTGACAGTCCAATTTCACCCCATATGAGTCTGGGTTCCCAAAGACTCGCCTGGAACTGGGGATCAGTGCAGTGGGGAGCCTTTGTCTCCCTCCTTGTTCGAGAAAACCAGCCGGGTATTCAGCTGCCCACCCTTTCTACTCATGCACATCTCCACCTCTCTGCACCTCTGTCTCTGCGTCTCTGCAACTCTGCCCGCTGCAGCTCCTCTGAGTCTCAGTGTCCTTTTTTCTTTCCTTCTAGTTGTAGAATTTCCACTCAGCCAGCTTTCCGGTGGTTCTGGATGATGTCCATTTTGTCTTTTAGTTGTAGTTTTGAAGTTGTTGTGCAGGGCAGCAATATAGGTGTTTACCTACGCCACCATCTTGGCCTACGTTTTCCAGCTTGCACTGAGCCCTGGAAATCAGACGGCCAGTCCTGCCCACAGATCGAGGCGCCGAGGCTTGAGAGGGGATGTAATTTGCCCGAGATTGCACCGCTAATGACTGTCAGGGCTGGGATCGGAGGAGTTTGTTCTTTGCTACTTCATTGATTAAAAAATAGAGCTCCAAAGAGCCTTGTGGGAATTGCCCCACAAGGAACGAGGCAGATCGTGCTGTAGAAATACTGATTTTCTGTACAGACTTGCTCACATGCCGTTAAAAAATTTTGTGGTGACCCCACACCGGCCAGTTGCCACCCTTGTCTGTGAGGGAGGAACCCTAGCGGTCATTTCTCTTGAGGTTCCGGCAAGTGCCTGCAACAGGGCACCTTCCGGGGGAGCCAGGCAGGCCGACACAGTAGGTCAGTGGGCTCCTTTGACTGCAGAGAAGGGAGAGAGGCCACTGGGTGCAGGGAACTATAAAGATGCACGAGGAATTACGATGCCAGCCCACAGTTAGGGGGCCGGGAGGGTCTGGCATAGCTCTTGGACCAGATGCCGGCATCCCTCCCTGGGTGGCAGGGGTTCCTGGGCCCCCGACTCAGCTCCTCCTGGGTTTGCTATTCCCTGTGTCTCATGCTACCAAGCATTCCGCTCACAACTCTGCCAGGACTTTCCCATCTGGCCCAGGCACCTCGGGCTGCTGGCCTGCCTAGAGGTTGACCCAGGGGCCAGGCAGTGCCCTCTGGCTGTGTTGATATGGTTACAGGCCACCAGTTGATTTTGGAACGGGGCGGAGGGAGTCCTGTCCTGCCCAGGTCACTGTCTGCCCGGGCTCCCAGGACAGGGTCTGATCGAGTTGGCCGTCTTGGGAGGTGAGCTCACTGCCTCCTGAGCAAGACACCCTGCTGGCTGCAGAACGTTCGGGGTGTCCACGGGACCGGCTGGCTCCCTGGTGATCGGCTCTCTCTTCCCTTCACAGCAGCAAACCCTCTGCTTTGCTCCACTGCCCGCTACCACTGTAAGAACGGGCTCTGCATCGACAAGAGCTTCATCTGCGACGGGCAGAACAACTGCCAGGACAACAGCGACGAGGAAAGCTGCGAGAGCTCGCAAGGTAGGAGGCGCCCGGCGCTAAGCAAGGATCGCAGATCAGAGCCCTGCCCCCGGGCACCGGGAAGGGAGGATGTGACACCCTTGCCCACCTCCACACTCGCACACTGTGTTCGCGCTTGCCCTTGACCCCACAGACCAGGCACGCGTGATGCCAACTGGACGCACCGTCCCTTTTGTTTTTCTCGTGTTGGGTAGCATGGGCACGTTTTCTCACAAGTGAGGTTTGCCCGCTGCGTGGCGCCCTGTCGGCTCTGCTGCGGCTTTCTGAATCGCTGCATCATTGGGGGCCCTCCAACTGTCTGTTCCTCACATTGAATTTCTTGTGCGGGATGAGTTCTGCCGGGGGGGGGGGGGGGGGGGGGCGCGCGTGTGGGTAGTGCACACCCAGCTGTTTGCATTGTGTGCGCACGACAGTTTCACTGGAATACCCCAGGCCGTGGTCGGCAAACTGCGGCTCAAGAGCATCGGTTCGCCGCTCTGGGCACTAATGAGTTTGCTGACCGATGACCTAGACTCTCAATTCCAATAACGACAGGCTGTTGTTCTTTGTGATTAAGCCTCTATCCCAGTGGTCGGCAAACTCATGAGTCAGCAGAGCCGCAGTTTGCCGACCGCTGCCCCAGGCGTTCTGTTTCCTCTGTTTTTGCTAATTTGGCAGGCACGGGATGATGGTCTCCCAAATGCTTCTCCTCTGCGTGTCTCTGATTGTGAGAAAGCTGACGCTCCCCATGTGCCTGCTTTCTCTGTCTCCTCTTGTGAGGATCGCCTGCTCCTCTCCGGGCTCTCGGCCTCAGAGCTGTGTTCCGGAAGCCGGGGGATGCCATTTGGGGGTGGAAAGATGAGGGTTTTAGGGAACCCAAAAGGGTACAGCAGGGTCGTATCCTCTCCAGTGAAAACTGACCGGGTACCTTTCTTGACTCATCGACTATTTTCCTGTAAACATGGTGTTTCTTCAGTGGTGTGGCCAAAATACAAAGACTTAAGAATGTATGTCCATCTTAAGGCAACCTAAAAAGTATGTATTTCGGGTATTAACGAGTACCACCTGCATGCAAGCTTTTCTTTTTGTTTTCTTAACTTAATGTGACATTGCTGTGACTCACCCCTATTATGGTTGGCTGGGAGAGTTCACTTTCTTGAGTGTGATTCAGTATCCTACTGGATGCATGTACCCACAGTTTCTAGACTTAATAGAACTGCACAAAGAAAGGAAAGACGTAACTGGCCAGCTCATGTCAGGAGGTAGAGTGGATGGGCGTGGCCAGCACTTAAATACATTGACTTCTATCCAATGGAACGGTTAGATTCTCTCCAGCTTTGGGTAGGCGACTGAACATGGCAGGTAGGCCACCTGGGGTTCAGACCTGGTTTAATTCTAATCCCTTGAATGTGACTGGACTTTGCAACTTGCTTTTTAAAAATAAATAAATAAATAAATAAATAAATAAATAAAATAATTGTGGCAAAATACACATAACATAAAATTTACCACCTTAACCATTTTGGAGTGTACAGTTCAGTCATGTTAAAATACATTCACATCGTTGCACCCCACTCTCCAGATCTCTTCCACCTCCCACAGCTGAAACTCTGGACCCATTACAAAAGGCCCCAGTCGTTCCACCTGCCCCCAGCCCCTGGCCACCTCCCTTCTCCCTTCTGCCTCTGTGAATTGGACTGATCCCATCTCATGTAAGTGGGATCACTCAGTATTTGTCTTTTGCTGACTGGCTTATTTGTCACTTAGTGTGATGCCTTCAAGGTTCATCCGGGCGGTGGCAGGTGTCAGAACTTCCTTCCCATTTCATTAAGGCTGCACAGCATTCCGCTGTCCGCCGTACCACATTCTGCGTGCCCACTCGCCTGCTGATGAGCACCGAGGTTGCTTCCACCTTTTGGCTATTGTAAGCAATGCCACTGTGGACACAGCTGTACAAATCTTACCTTGCTTTTTAACAAAGATGGCAGCATCAAAGGGGGTGGCATATTGGTTCCAATATTAGATTACACAGACTGGCATCTGCTTTCTCCTCCCCCCTCCCCCTTTCCTCTCTCTTTCGGTGGATGGAGCTGCCGTGTATTAACCAGCTCCATGGATAGGCCCTGGCCAGTAGCCAGCCAAGAGCTGACGACTCCCAGTAGCCACATGGTGAGCTTGGAAGTGGCTCCTCCTCTAGGGAAACTTCCGGCTAGCCAAGGCCCTGCAGACACCTTGACCTTGGCCTCGTAAGAGGCCTTGAACCAGAGCTAAGCTGCTCCTGGATTCCTGACCCAGAGTAACTGGGAGATGAAAAATGTTTGGCTTAGTTAAGCCTCCGAGTTTCGGGTTGATTTGTTATGCATTGGGGATAGATCACTAATACACTGAGCGCCTCTCTCCTGGGCCCCAGTCTGACTGTCCTAGTCCCAGAGCGCCGTGGAGACGCAGGCGATGGCGAGGCGTCACCTCTGTGAGGAGGTCAGGTTGGGTGGTATAGGGACCCCCGGGACTGAGCACCGACCGAATGGCAGGCACCAGTCCCAGCATTTACTGGTGCGGCCCCTTCGGTCCTCACAGAATCCCCGTGAGAGGGGCCGTCCCCCAGAAAATGAGCCCGTTTTCTAGATGAAGAACCCGAGGAACAGAGAGGTGTCCACGGCTGTGCCATGTCCACAGCGAGGAGTGGTGGAGCCAGGACGGGAACTCGGGCCGCTCAGTGTGCAAAGCAATGCTCTCCGCGGCCCCCCAAGGCCCCCAGGGCCCCGACACTGCCGTCTGTCTGGTCATCACAGCATTGAGCCCGGAACACCAGGCCCAGCTCTTGGTCCCGTGAGCCCGTCAGGGCGGTGGGTTTGAAGGCCGGCATGTGGTCCCACTCTTTGTACCCAGGTTGTCCTCTCAGGAGGAAAGACAGACGCTGCCAGCCGCCTGCCTGCCGGGGAGGAACGCTGGGGGTTCACCCTCCTGCAGAGGCACCGGGGCCGGGGAGGGACTGCGTGTCTTGGCTGCGGGTTGCAGTGCCTTTATCTTGCCTGCTGCATTCTGGTGATAACGCCTCGGGAGCCTTTGGAAAGCGGGCTGTGGGGCTTGGCATCTCACCAAACGCTAACAGTGCCAGCATGTGCTGTTCCTTCTGCAGAAGTGTGTGTGTGTGTGTGTGTGTGTGTGTGTGTGTGTGTGTGTAAGAGAGAGAGAGAGAGAGACCGCTCCGTGCATTAGGAGAAGGGAAGTGTGGCTCCCCTGGGGTGGACAGCAAGAGTTACCTGAGCAGTGGCTGGTGGGTGGAGGCTCAGGAAGTCACAGGAAGGATTTTGGACTTGGTCCCCCGGGCAGTGGGAAGTCACCACGAGACACGTGGAGGTGGAAGCCACAGGGTGGACAGGGCCATGGCTTCCGGGAGGGAGTCTTTGAGGCTCAGATCTCCAAGATTCAGTGACAGACTGGGTGAGGGTGGCAAGGGGTCGGAATAGCCACAGCAGCGTGCATGGCACGGGGCTGCTAATCCTGGGGACTCGAGAGGCTGCCCTCTGACAGGTCGGCTGTGCGTGCTTCCTGCCCTGCACCCAGCTCCCCGAGGCGAGGTGAAGGAGGGATGCTTCCGGAAGACACCTGTGCTTCCTGTTGCAAGATACACCCAGTCGCAGCCCAAGCTCATTTCTAGAGAAATTACGGTGAGCAGTCATAAGGAAAAAGTGCTAATTTTTCGTTTTCAGGTATGAATGGGAAAGATGGTAGATAGATAGATAGATAGATGGATAGATAGATAGACAGACAGATAGATAGATTTGAAAGTAGTTGCATTTAGGAAGCTTTTTTCTGCCAGTTGGATATTTCTAAACTCACTTATGGGCCTCACAAAATTATCAACTTAAAGATTAGCCTACTGTATTTGGTCAGACATTTAAATTAACTCACCCCTCATGCCTTGGTAGGGCCAGACCAAATGGTTTCTTGGCCTTGTACGGCCCTCACACCAGATGTTCCCCATCCCTGCTTTAGGTGATCCCACCAAAAACGTCACGACCTGGAATTGGTGGGTGGTCGGCCTTTACCCCGACACTCCTGGCAGCCATGTGATGTCGGCAGAGGCCCTGGGGAAAAACCATCACCCCGAAAGCATTCGTTTGGCTCTACTCGGAAGGAGACTGCTGTGGAGGAATGGGGAGCCTTTTTTCCACTTTTAACTCCCGCGGGTGAAGGCCCAGCTGAGCTGGGAAAGGCCGAAATGCTGGCGCTGTTGAAAGAAACAGGAGGAGGTTGGAGGGGTTGATTGCTGCCTTCCGGTACCTGTGGGGTGTGTCCTTCGTGACTGAGTGTTTTCGTCACCGGATCGTCCTTACTATCAGCCACTGGAACAGGAATCGGAGGAATTCTAACGTGCCCCTTATTCGAAGAAAGGCAGGACTCTGCTGAGGTCAGTCGCTGCTTCCTGATCGCGTAGCCATCGGCTAATCTCAGAGCTCTTTCTTTCGTCTCCCCCATTCCTTGTGCCCGTCGCCCCTCTCTGTCCCTCTCTGCCCTCTCTTGGCCCCCGGCTTTCTCTACCCCTCCCTCTCCCCCCCCCGGGTCTGTCGTAGAGTCCGGCCTGGACACCGGCAGAGTGTGCCGCCTCTGGAGGCAACTGACGGTGTTTCGGGGCATTGCACTGAGTGTGGGCCTTGCTGCCTGCCTGCTCTGCAGGTTCTTAGCCAGAGACTGCTGTGCTGTGATTATGTAGGGACCTTTGTCCTTCCAATCTGTGGACGGCATGTGACCTTCAGCTCCCCCACACCACCCCCGACTCGTTTCCCCTCTTAACTCTTCTTCATGTTCATTCCAACTCCAGTTATTTGTGCATTGCCTGCTCTGCCCTGGCCCCACCCAGGTTCTGGAAGAAATACAATGCAAACTCAGGTCCAAGTGGCTCCTGGTCTGCAAGGGAGGAACATATTGCCCTACAGATAATGACCCTAGTGTGTGGTGAGTGCTGTGATAGAGCGAGCCGCAGGCCGTGGGAGACCTGATGTGAGGGACAGCGAGGAACCATGTTTTCCTAGGGGAATATGGCAGAGGCTTCAGAGAAATGAAATCTCTGCCCAGTCTTTAAGGATAAACAAAAATGGACTCATAAGCAAGCATGAGGCTGGGCATCGAGCCAGAGGAAGTGGCATATTCAAAGACTGAGATTCCTTATGACTATAGCGATATGTTGAGGGGGCAGGGGGCATGCAGGGTGGACAAGGCCGGCTGTGGAGCCCCCCCCCCCCCCATGCTTGGATGAGTGGGAAGGTGGAACCAGAGGAGGAGTGAGACACTCAAGCCTGGAAGGGAATTCACAGCAGGGGCTGGCTGTCCCTTCACACCGTGAGAATCTGGTTCTCCATGGTCTTCCTGGGCTCTGCTCGCCCACGGGCAGGGGACATCTCAGGGAGACTTGGGGACACCACGCAGGGGGCAGGGGAACGATAGGTGCTGTGGCTTCTCCAGGATCAGCATCGTGGGGGAGGGTATATGACGGTGGGCCAGTTATTCCCACCCTCCCACCCTTGACTGTAGTGGCTTAAAAAATCTTTCTTGGGTTATGCAAGCCAGTAATGACCCTGCTGTTTTTGGATCCAGCCCAGCTCCCTGGGCGCTCTGTGGCCTGGGAAAAGTGATCATGTGCTCCGATGTTGCAAATAATCTCGCCCACCCTCTCCCTCCCAGGCACCTATTTTTCCTTCCCTCCGTGTTTCTCTCCGGAAATGCAGCAGGCATTAGGGTTACCCTTTGGCTCCGGAATGCCACGGAATGCCACTTACCACGTTCTCCCCTGTGGGTCCTCTCCCTGGAGGTCTCATGCCCTCGGTGAAGTGTGCGTGGCTCCCGTTGGCATCGGTAGGCCAGCTTTTGCTGAAGGTCTCCCTTTGCAGGGCACCCTGCGAGATGCTAGATGAGGTGCAGAGAATTCCCAGGAGCTGCTCCATCTCCAGTAGCTAATTTCTCAGCTGGCGGGGAGGGCCCGGAGTACACTGGCATTGACAAGCACGATGAACTTGAGAAAGGCTGCATGGAGCCTTGCATCTGAAAGGCAGAAAGGGGCAGTAGGTGGCTCCTGGGGAGTGATGAGCCACCGCCGTGTACTGAGTGGCATGGAGTCACACAGCCGAGGAGAGAAGCTCTGCATGTGCTTTGACCGGCTGGGCTCCCAAACAAAACGGGTCTGAGCTGGAACGCTCTGCTCTGCCAGCAGGGGAAATTGAGGCACCTCTCCAGCAGGGCCGGTCCCTCTCAGCCCCTCATGTCTGCTTGAAGAGGCTCTGCCCATCTTTGTTTCATCCTCATTTCTTGTGAATCTGTGGTGACCCTTTGAGAGCCACGCTTTTGCCTTAATTTTGGAGTTTGATCCAGATGATAGTTATTCCTGGCCTGAAAAAAAAGGGGGGGATTAGCTGTGGAACGTTCCAGAGTGTGGGTGTTAAGGTATAGGTGGGGGTGGAGCAGAGCCTCCGCCATTCCAGGGTAGGGTGGGGGGTGCTCAGTGTCCGTGACTTTCCAGACGGGGCCTTATAGAAGCTGCCTGATCGGTCAGGAGCAGAGGTGAGCCTCATCGTCCCCTCTGTTCGCGCAGCAGAGTATTAAGTGGTAGACATCGGGGGTGCATCACTGACGAAGAGGCCCCGAGAGTGTGTGGCTGTCCCCGTTTCTGAGGATCGGCACCGTTTAAAAGCCAGGTGTCCGTCTTGATTCTTTTGGAGGAGATGACTGGGGTTATTTCTCAGGCAGAACGAAGCCTTGCCTTTTGACTGTGGGACTTTCCCGAGAGACGTTGTGAGGTGGGACCTCGGGGGAAAAGGAGACAAGGGTGTCACTGCACACCCATTCTAGACGGTCGGTCACATTTGGAGGCAGTTGCAAAAGACGCCTCGCCTCAGACTAATTTATGGCGTGTTTTCTATTAGAATTGCAAAATAGGGTGTTAAAATATGGCTCCACGTTATATTTAATGCAGGCTATATTTAAAACGGGGATATGAGCTGAAATGTGATGCAGAAACTAGAAGGAACTGGACTTATTTACTGGATTTCTGAAGTAATCTTGGTTCTGTTATTGCCTTTTTTTTTTGTTTGTTCCCATCTTTGCTCCTAATTGTTTGTCATTAAGAGTAATGTGAATTAGCCCTAGCCAGTTTGCCTGAGTGGGTAGAGCGTTGGCCTGTGGACTGAGGGGTCTCAGGTTCGATTCCTGTCAAGGACACATGCCTGGGGTGCAGGCTTGATCCCCGGGGGGGGGGGGGCACACAGGAGGCAGCCAATCAGTGATTCTCTCTCATCATTGATGTTTCTATCTCTCTCCCTCTCCCTTTCTCTCTGAAATCAATAAAAATATGTTTTTTAAAAGTGTTTTGAATCAGAACCTACCATGGGTGTTTAGAACCACTCAGCAGAGGGGACCTGAAGCTTGTGGCTCCCCAGCTGAGCAGGAGCTGACCCGCTGCTGGAGCCCCTGGCTCCCCTCCATCCAACAGTGTGTGCGTGATGGCCACGATGGCTACAGCCGTGTCTGTGGGGCTGTGGCCCCGTGTGGGCTCTGTCACTTCACGGGCAGCGTCAGCATTAGCAAAGTGCCTTCCTTGGTGGTGATTCTCTGCTTGGTCGACCTTTCGGCCCTCAATCTGGTAGGAAAATTCAGAGATGATCCTGTAAGATGTTGATATCCTCTGTGAAAAGGTCTGAAAAATGCAAATGAGTGTGGTCAGGGTTCTGTGGAGACAGGCGTTATTAAAGGCCAGTGGCGAGGCGTTCTGTTGAAGGGTGTGTAGTTACAGGGATGCTTCACCAGCAGTGGTTGGGAAATGTAGGGGGGAGAGGAGGCATTGAGAAATGCTGATGGTGAGTTTCAGAATGCTGGAGTGGTGGGGAGGAGATGTGATTGTTATTTCATCAGAAGTAAAATGAATTACTGCTACAACAGAGATGAACCTTGATAACATTATGCTAAGTAAAGCAAGCCAGTCATAAAAGAGCCCATACTATAGGGTTCCATTTATGTGAAATGTGTAGAAGTTGGGTGTATACCTAGGAGCGGAATTGCTGGGTCATATGGTAACTAGCTCTGTGTTTAATTCTTTGAGAAAACGCAGAGTTAGTTATCAGACAATTTCCAAAGTGGCTGCACCGTTGTATATGACCACCCACAGGGTTCTGATTTCTGCACATCCTCACCAGCACTTGTTTTTTATTATTATATTATTATTCGAGGCCCGGATTTGTGCACTGGTGGGGTCCCTCAGCCTGGCCAACAGGGATTAGGCTGAAACTGGCTCTCCAACATCCCCTGAGGGGTTCCAGATTGGAGGAGGGCAGTTCTTGGGTAACACACCCCAGAATCAGGCTCCCTCCTCTTTGGGTCCTGGTGCGTCACCCATGAACCACTGGTGCATGTGACTGCAGCTTGGCAGCTCTTGCATTGAGCATCTGCCCCCTAGTGGTCAGTATGTGTCATAGCTACCAGCCGGACAGTCCGCAGGTTGCTTAGGCTTTTGTATAGATAGCCATCCTTGTGGTAGGAAGTGACACCACGTTGTGGTTTTGACTTGCATTCTGCTAATGACTAGTGACGTTAAACTGCTTTTCATGTCCTTTTTGGCCATTTGTGTAACTCACTTAGGAACTATTTATTCAAATCCTTTGCCGACTTTTATAAAAGTTGGGTTATTTGTCTTTTTATTGTTGAGCTGTAAGGGTTTTTTTTAATATATATATGTTCTTCAAACCAGTCATTTATCACATATGATTTGCAAACATTATCTCCCCTTCTGTGAGTGTTCTTTTCACTTTCTGGACTTGCATTTGCAGCACAAGTTTTTCATATTGATGAAGTCTCACTCATCTATTTCTTTTCTTTTGTTATTTGTGCTTTTGGTAACATATCTAATCATCAGCTAATCCAAGGTACCAAAGATTACTCCTATTTGTTTTGTTTTTTTCCTAAGACTTTTATCATTTGGGCTGATCTCTCCAGGACTGTGGTGCGTTTTTAGTTCATTTTTATGGGTGATGTGAGTAAATAGTTCAGCTTCCTTCCCTTGCGTGTGGACATCCAGTTATCCACTCCCTTTTGTTTGGAAGGGTTATCCTTTCCCCCACTGAGTTATCTTGGCACTCCCGTCTGCTCTATTTTTAATAAATTCACTACCTAGCCTCCTTCGGCTATATTTCTCATCAGGGGACAAATTCACAAGTAGTGTGTGACAGTCCTTGCCTCCTAGGGATTTATGTTCCTGCAGGAAGAGCCGAGAAACAAATGTGGGGGAAAAAGACACCGCTGTGTGATGATATAGGGAACATTTTTAAAAAAGTGGTCAGTTCCCTTCCTCATTGGATGACTTCATCAGTCCACGTACCTCTCCTCATAAATCCAGTGGCAGTTTCCTTCGCCAGAATAATAATGTATTTCCTCCACGGGTACAGTGGTCGTTGTAGCTGGAGGTGTATTAAGTGGAAACTGTCATTGGAGTGTTAACTGGGTGCCAGGGACTTCTCTGAGCACTTTAGACACATCCTTCATTCAAACCGTGCGCGGACCCCGGGAGGCGGTAACTCTTATCCATGTTTTATGGGCGAAGAAAATGAGGTTCCAGGAGGTTAGTTCGTTTGCTCCGGGTCACTCAGCTGACAGGTGAATTTGAACCCAACCACCCAATACCAGGCACCAGTCCCCACTTTGTGCAGGTTGACAATTCACTGCCTCTCCTCTTTCCCTGTTCTGTCCTCAGCACCCAGTGAGTAGTTGGCACTCAATAGCCATTGCAGGATATGCAATTGGATGAAATGAATCAATGACCAAAGGATAATCCACACAGAACAGCAGCAGCCAAGGAAGGAGGATTGATTTATGGGGGAAAATTTAGAGGAACGAAATCCACAGATAGGGTTTGCCTAAGTGAGAGTGATGGCTGAAGCCAGAAGGCACCCTGGGGAGAGGATCCGTGGAACAGGGGAACAAAGGGGAGGAGGAGGAATAATGGGGTGTTGGAGCGCAAAGTCCAGGCTGGAATACAAATGAGGAATCACGGCTTATACTGCAGCCTGCGGACCCGTCTGTGTAAGAATAGTATGGAAATGCCATCTGGTGAGTGCAGAGACCCAGAGCATCCAACCCCATCCTTTGAGGGGTGCCAGCTGGGAGAGGGGGGTGCAGGGGCAGGCCCATGAGCACTCACCTTGGATCCAGCAAGATGCCAATGGCTCTGAGAAGATGGTGTGATGGTGTGTCAAAATTATGATCGTCCTGGCAAATACTGCTTGTCATGGAAGGCAGGAGCGGCGCTGTCTCAGGCCTGCCGAGCAGGGTTTTGTACGCGATGAAAGCTTGATGGTCTGTCTGAGGCGATGGATGCTAGGAATTTTTATCCCTTTTGCTTTTCTCACGGTATTTAAGCCAGAACGTCGCCTCCCAGCCGGAAGGGGTGCATGCCAGGCACCCGTCATTAGCATTTTCTTCTTATGGGATCGGTTGTGGGAGTTTCTCCTTTTATTATGGTTCCTATTTAACAGGGGAGGGAAGCGGGGGTGAGGAGATTATGGGGTTTGGTCACTGTGATGGTTGATTTTATGTGGCCCCTTGGCTGGGCTAAGGAATGACCAGGGAGCAAGTAGAACATTTCTAGGTATGTCTGTGAGGCTATTTCCAGAAGAGATTAGCGCAGTCAAGTAGACTGAGTCAAGCAGACAGCCTTCCCCAATCCATTGAGGAAGGGGGTCGTATTTCCTCTCTCTCTTTCTCTCTCCCTCCCTCCATTCCTCCCTCCTTCCCTCTCCCCTTGAGCTGGAACTTCTTTCTCCTGGCCTAGGATTTGGGGACATTGTTGCTCCTGGTCCTTGGACCTTTGGACAGACTGAGCATGACACATGGGAGTCTTACATCGGTTCCCTTGGTTCTGAGGCATTTGGGTTTGGACTGGAACCACCAGCTTCCCTGGGCCTCCAGCCTGCAGAGGGCAGATCATGGAACTTATCAGCCTCCATAATCGCCCCAGCCAATCCCTCATCTTAAATGTCCATCTATCCATCCATCCATCCATCCATCCAGTCTCCTGTTGGTTCTATTTCTCTGACTGTATCGTCATCCAGTAAATGGCCAGAATTTGAACCCACACTCTTGGGACCTCCCAGGCAAAGCTCTTAAGACACAATCCCTCCCCCTAGGATCTGACCGTGTGGTTTGGGCGACCAAGTGAACATGCAGAAAAGGACAAGTAAGAGCTGTTCCACATGCCTCAGAGAGCAGGCGAGGGCGTCCCGATGAACCGCTCAGAGATGCCGTCCATGGGGGAGCGGTTTCGGAGGAAGTCGAGCCTCCATGTGGGAGAAGATGGAGAGGCTCGCTCTGTGCACGTGGAGGTCAAGAACTGACGAAGCCACCACTCCAAGGCTCAGTTTTCTCCTCTGAAGAATGGGGTCAAGACCCGTATCATGGATTGGGGCGAGCAAATGAAATAGTGTTGAGGGAGCTCAGTGCAGGGCTTGGCACCTAGGAAGCACTCAGTAGATAGTAGCTGTTTATTCATCGACGCTGTGGTTCTTGCTATTATTATTATTATTATTAAGCAGGCACTGTCTTGGGTGTGGGTGGATAAGACCCTGTCCCAGGCCTTGGGGAGTTTAGAGACAGTGAGGGAGCATGCAGGAGAAGGAAGCATTCCCACATCGCTTGCTTGCTTTTCTATGCTCACTCCACTTCCTGGTGGACGTCCTCCCTCCCTCCCTGGGAGAAATGGGCTATCCAGGGCATGTTTTTCTCATAGCAATGTCAGACGTTCAATAGCCCACGCCCAGCTGCATAAAGCATATCATTTAAAAATATATATTTTATTGATTTTTTTACAGAGAGGAAGGGAGAGGAAGAGAAAGCTAGAAACATGAGAGAGAAACATTGATCAGCTTCCTCCTGCACACCCCCCACTGGGGATGTGCCCACAACCAAGGTACATGTCCTTGACCTGAATCAAACCTGGGACCCCTCAATCCACAGGTCGACACTCTATCCACTGAGCCAAACCGGTTTTGGCTGCACAAGCATATCTTAAGCCCGTACCCAGGACCATGCTAAGGTCCCACTGGCTGGAGGAAGTCATACGGTCAAGCCCAAGGTCAGCGAGCAGGAATATAGTCTGCCTCCAGGGAGAGTGAGTGCTGGGTTGCATGGCCAAGGACATGGGTGCAGGAAAGGTGAAGAACAGAAACAGCCTTTGTATTTCACACTGAGTTTGGCGGGGAAGTCGGCTCTAGCCACAAATGGCTACTCTCGGCCTGGCAAACATTTCGTTTTCCGGGAGACTTACCCTGCCTTGGCGCAGCGCCTCCTCCCGCCCCCCCTCCCACCCGATCTTCTGGGCCAGCCACCCAAACCCCTGAAGGCCTGCCTGTGGTCCCACAGCCAAACTCTGGCTCCAGCCTTTTATTGAGTCTGTCTCTGACTCATTATTTACAGAGACTGTAAAATAGAGCTTAACTCAAAATTACCGTAAGTCAGCTCATCCGAGTGAAGCGGCAGGCAGCTGGACCTTCACAGTTGAAAGCAGACGGAATAGAGGGGGGAGGGGGTAAAGCGGAGAGCTGCGAATAAAATGTCAAGGGATGCTTAATTATGTAAAGGTTATGCGTCTGCCTGCATAATTGTCTAAAGTGGCTGATGGCAACAGCTGGAGAGGGAGCAGGCTTCGCTTCTACTCATGTGTTCATCTGGTGCCTGTCACCGTAATGGCTGCGAGCAGTATTGACTCCAAATTAATTTTGCCTCGTTCCTCCTCTTCCTTGGCTCTTCTCAGTCCTGCACGGAAACAGGGAACCCGTTTGCCACCTAGGGGACCCTTGGAGTTTGTGAAGGCGGGGTCCGCCAGATAACACAGAACCAGCTCTTTCGAGGCGCCTGTGGCTAGCTTAGGTGTTTTCTACATGGGTAAGCGACTCCCCTAACACGTGCCATCACCGTATAAGGTGTCATCATTATTCCTGTTTTGCAGATGAGGTTAGTTACGCGTGATGACCAGAGAGGTTAGGTAACTTGAAAACAGTCACACAGCTTGGAGAACCGTTTAACCTGAGCACTTCTGATTGGCCCCTGCAAGGGGGTACGTGGGGCGTTCTTTGTCCTCGGAGTGAAATCCAAACTCTTTACCAAAGACTCCGCACCTGGTATGTTCCCGCTCCCGCTGGTCTCTGTCCACATCTCCTCCCGACAGTCTCCTCGTCCGCCTGGCCCAGTCATGCTGCTCGTCTTTCCAGTCCTTAGACCAGTGGTCGGCAAACTGCGGCTCGCGAGCCACATGCGGCTCTTTGGCCCCTTGAGTGTGGCTCTTCCACCAAATTCCATGGCCTGGGCGAGTCGATTTTGAAGAAGTGGCATTAGAAGAAGTTTAAGTTTAAAAAAATTTGGCTCTCCAAAGAAATTTCAATGGTTGTACTGTTGATATTTGGCTCTGTTGACTAATGAGTTTGCCGACCACTGCCCCAGTGTAATGGCTTGTTCCACCCAGAATGGCTTGTTCCACTCAGCTCCCCTATTCAGGAGAGGAGGGCATGGCAGAAACCCCTGCCAGCTCCCCTCAGCCCCTCCTGCTGTCAGAGAGAGGAGGGAAGCCAGGCCTTGGAGTGGTCAGGAGCGGGAGGCTGGTCCCCCAGAAGGAGCCAGCGGCTGTCGGCTGTGGCTCTGGGGCCAGGCGGTCTGGGGCCTGGGTCAGGTCAGCCGCTGGCACTGTCAGCTTCACTTGGGTTTCTGGGGGCCGCTCGCTCCATGGCCAATCCTGGAAGCTGGGTGGTCTGAGTTACCCTTCGGTTTTTCATCTCCAGGAACACCGGCATCCCTGGGGTGACGTGGCACGTCTGTGACTTTCATTTCCTTCTGGATTTCTTTTTTTAATATTTTATTGATTTCTTACAGAGAGGAAGGGAGAGGGATAGAAAGTCAGAAACACCAATGAGAGAAAAACATCGATCAGCCGCCTCTTGCACACCCCCTACTGGGGATGTGCCCACAACCAAGGTACATGCCCTTGACCGGAATCGGACCCAGGACCTCTCAGTCCGCAGGCCGACGCTCTGTCCACTGAGCCAACCGGTCTTGGCTCCTCCTGAATTTCTGCTGGAAGGAAAACAGAACTCCGAGCGTTACGAGCACAGAGGACCTGTGTTGTAAGACCGGTGGCCCCCTCGAAGGGCTAATTGAACATGAGGAACCACCAGTGGGAAAGGCTGTCACTGTCGAGTAGGGAGGGGGTCCCTTGGACTCGAGCCTGCGGGCATCACAGAGCGAGAGCAGGGGCATCTCGGGGGGAGGGAGGGCACTTGGAGACTTTCCTGCCTGGTTTTAGGCATGTTCTTATTTTTATCTTGAGAACATAACTTTCATATTTTGAAAGTGAGAGAAACACATTATCCCTGTATGCAAATCACCTGCTTCCGAGCCTTCTCCAAGATGGGAAAGTCGGCATTTACCAAAGATGAGGTTTTCGTCACGCTCCGAGGTCTGAGCTGTCTGTGTTAGTTTCTTTGCAGCTGGAGGGCATTGTCCCAAGGCCAGAGATGGTACCTGACTGCATTTTTAAAATATATATATTTCTTGATTGACTTCAGAGAGGAAAAGGCAGGAAGAGACAGAGAGAAACATCAGTGATGAGAGGGAATCATTGCTTGGCTGCCTCCTGCATGCCCCCTACTGGGGGGTCGAGCCCACAACCCAGGCATGTGCCCTTGACCGGAATTGAACCCGGGACCCATCAGTCCACAGGCCGATGCTCCCTCCACTGAGCCAGACCAGCTAAGGCCCTGACTACATTTTAATGAATGTAAATACTGTCCCTGTATTAGGGATGGTTTGCCTTTCTTTTTATAATTTCTTTATGTTTTTTCATTGTGGTGAAATATTCATCACATAAATCTTAACCATCTTACCCGTTTTTAAATGTACAGTTCAGTAGTGCTAAGTACAGTCACGGGTTTGTGATGAACCGCCTTCAGAAATCCAGAACAGAAAGCCTGCGTGTGTTTGGCCCAGAGACGTGGGAATAGAGCTGTGCTATTGCTTCACTCACTGCCGCTGCCGCTTGGGTAATGAGTTCAGGTTGTGCAGTCGATCCCAGGTCTGGCCTCACGGAGCCTTCTGGGGAGTAGTGGGGGTGGTGGGGTTGAAGAAGCCCAGGTGCCTGGCACCTTTGTGTCGATGTTCTAGTGCCATCTAGTGTCCAAGGGGCCCCGTGCCAGCCGGGGCGAGGCTGTGATTGCCCCTGCTCCGGGCAGCGGCTCTGTAAGCCCGAATGGCTTTACAAGAATGCCGAGGAGATATTTGTCTTTTTAGATCGGCTACTTTTTTCCGTTCTGGTCTCTTGGGAACTTGCAGCTGGGTCTCTATTTCATTAACAGTCAGAGCAATTTGTTCCTTTGAAGCTCAGACAGGGTGAGTGAGATTAGCATGAACCCAGTTAAGCTGTTAAGTGTCTATTAGGCGAGCCTACGTATAAAGGAGAGCTGAAGACAGGAAGTACTGGAGGCCACATTGAGGGGCTCCTTGGCCACATCCTCCCTCTCTCTCTCTCTCTCTCTCTCTCCCCCTCCCTCCCTCCCCCTCTTCTCCCCCCTCCCTCTCTCTCTCTCCCTGGAAAAAGTGACTTCAACTCCGGTTTTTTTTGTAAGAGAAGAGAACAGTGTGTGTGTGTGTGTGTGTGTCCACACTGCTTTGGTGATGTCTGGTTCTTCTAACAGCAGTAAGAAGCGGGAATAAGGCAATGTAGCCAAACCTGTGTGATGCCATGTGCCCAGCATTCCTCTAAGCACATGCCCTTGTTGATTATTTAGTTCTCACAGTAGCCCCAAAAAACTATTCGCCCATGCCATAGGGGAGAACATGGAGGGACGTACACGGCCAAGGTCACAGAGCCACAGGAAGTGTGCGGTGATAGAGACATTTGTAAGTACTTTGGCTCACCTGGATTTTAGCCAGGGCTCCAGTCTCCCTTGTTGCCCAGCGTTACTCAGGCGGCCTCTGGTGGGGGCTCCTGGCTCTGACACCCACGGGTCCCTCCCAGCTCCCTGCAGAGAGAGGCCGGGTAGAGCTGGTTGAGTAACGGAGTGGAGCTGTTTGGGGCAGATTTGCTTTAAGGAACCCCCACCCCCATTTGCTCTCTCACACCTCCCTTCCTCTGTGGGTGGGTAATAAAGTGAGTTCCCCGGGGTGTAGTTTGGGGAGGCACCTGAGGGAACGGCTGACCTAGCCCCTTGTCCAGTGTCTGGCCCACAGTACGTCCTCAGTGCATTTGACCTTGGTGTGCTTTTGAAGGTCAAATTGCTTTAGCTCCACACCCACGTGCTCCTGCTGCGGCGGTGTCTGCCCTGTCACCCCAGGGCTGTGTCCGTTTCTGTTTTGGAGGACAGATCAGTCCAGTTCTGAGCAGATACGGGCACTCCGGTGTCTCTCCTAGTTGGAAGAACTGGAAGCTGAAAAAGTGGGCTTTAATCACCTCTTCCCCTCTTTCAGGTTCCCGTACATCTGTATGCACACATACAGGTAACATAGATGTACACACAGACATCATGCATGCATATCTGTGTTCACGGTGTATGTTGTACACAGACACACATGTATATTTGTAATCGCACATACATATGTATGATGGACACTCAGACACACGTGTATCTGTGTTCACGCATGTGCGTACATATACATGTTACCTCCTACAAGGCAGGATCACAGTGTCAGCATCTTCTGGACCCCAGGAGGAGGCAGAGCAGGGCCAGTTCCTGCGAGCGGGGGATGATGGATCGCAGCGCTCTGCGAGCCCTCGTTACTGCAGTTTAAATGTGGGGAGTGTCGCCGCCGGTCCTCTTAACATGCAGCGTGTGTTGTCGGCAGGTGAACGGACCGCTTTCACAAGCGCTTGCTTAGGGGCCCGTAAGAAATGGAGTGCTTCTAATCCTATTTTTCCCACCAGGCTCAGGCTGCTCAGTTCCAGGTTCTCACTCCTTGGGGTCTGATGCCTGCGTGTCTGAAAGAAATGCTTTCTTTCCCCAAAGGTCTGAAGCTCTGCGAGGGGATTTTAGCCGCTCTCTCCAGGGCAGGGTGGGCAGTGAGGGATTTTTGTTCAGGGACCTCTCCTGCTCCCCTTCTCTGGCAGCAGGGGATGGGAGGGGTTGGGGGGAGGGGGGCAGCAGTGTGATTTACAAGTGTGGGCCTGGCATCCGGCTGGGTGGTGAGGACCGCAGCGGGCACAGGAACTCAGGGCACCCGCTGATGACCGTCCTGGAGACATGGGACCATCCATCCATTCCCCCTTGGGCTCCATCAGTGACAGCTAGACCCTCCCATCTGCCTGGGAAACCACCACCTGGTCCGAGCAGGAGGGACAGCTTGGAGTTGGCAGGGTGGTGGTGGGTCCCTCAGCATCCTGGGTACCTGGAGAGCATCAGCTGCCCGGTACCTTGAGGCTGGGAAACGGGGTGAAATGCTCATTCTTCCGGTTCTCTCTCCTCCGGTCCCCTCTCCTCGCTCCTTGCCGGTCACTCTCACTTTCCAGTCCTCCACTCTCTCAGCATCCTTCTTGTCTTGATTTTCCCTCCCCACCCCTTCCCCTCTCTCCTTCCTGGTGTAGAGGCAGCGAAGTGAGGGTGATGGTTGGTGGACAGTTGGGATGCCCAAGGCTCCAACTTGCTTTGGCTCAGCCCAGAGATGCCCCCCCCCCTCCTCCCGTCTGTGCCCATCATTGCACCTCCAGGTTTGAGAGCACAGGGCTTAGCTGTGGCTGGTTCTGTAACCAGCTCACCTGGGTCAAAGCCGGAAGTCCAGGGAGCCGCCTGAGACGAGCTGTGCCTGCACCTTCCAGTTCTGTGCCGTCTGGTTGTGGAGCACTCGGTGCCGGCTTGGGTCCGTCCCAGCTGGTGTCTGGGGAAGTCGGGGACAGTGGCCGCTGCCGGCCCTTAAGTCTTGGGAGGTGGTAACAGTTCTGAGTCTTGGCATTAACCTGAGCGTCTAAAACGCTAAGTTTTTCATGCCCCCTCTCACCCACTCCCGGAAAAGTTCTGATTTAAGAAGTATGAGAAACACCAAAATAAACCATTTTCATGGTTTGGGGGCAACTGTGAGTGAGCTTCGGGTGCATTGGGTGCATTAGGAATCCCTAAGTGTGTGTGTGTGGGGGAGGGGGGGGGGTAGGGTAGCATCTGGCGTATCCTGAAAGTACCCAACCAGGGGATCATGTTTTTGAGTTACATCTCATGGATGAGCATGGCCAAAGGTCCGCCCCACAGTCTTCCTATTGTCATCCCTTTGGGGTGAGAGGCGCCTTGCCTGTGACCCAGCTCATCATCTGGGCGCGTGGAACGGACTCCCGGGGTCCTGGGCTCTATGGCACGTTGCCTTTGGTGGTGTGGCGGGGGGGGGGGGGGGGCGCTGCAGTGAGCGCACTGACCGCCTGCAGAAGGATTAAACTGAGGCACGAACCCGAGTGCTTGCTGAGCCCACACGTCACATCCTCGCTCCTGTGTGGACTTCGGAGCTGCCCCGCAGCATAGCTTGGCCTCCTCCCTGTCCCACAGAGGAGCCCCCTGGTGGACGGGGGTACGCTGAGCCACCCGAGCCCTGAAGCCAGTAAGTGGCAGAGCCGGGATCCAGCATAAACGTCAGGAAGTGTCCAGGGACCATAACGAAGCCTCACTAAGCATCCCTCGTCACTGGCGATGACCTGAACTGAGGCTGGCCAGAAAGAAAGGACTATCATTTGTCCTTTCTCCCCGCCCACAGAGCTGGCCGGGACCCTCCTCACACTGTGTATGGGTGTGACGAGGGACAGGGTCCCTGTTGCTACAGCCAAGCTAAGAACGCCTTTTATTTATTTATTTTTAAATATATTTTATTGGTTTTTTACAGAGAGGAAGGAGAGGGATAGAAAGTTAGAAACATCAATGAGAGAGAAACATCGATCAGCTGGCTCTTGCACACCCCCCACTGGGGATGTGCCCGCAACCAAGGTACATGCCCTGGACTGGAATCGAACCTGGGACCTTTCAGTCCGCAGGGCGACGCTCTACCCACTGAGCCAAACCTATTTTGGCTTTAAAAGACTCCATTCAAATGCCTACACGTTCAGTTTTTATCCACCCAACTTCTCATGATGTAACCACCTTCGCTCCTTCCACCTGTAACTCCTCTTGCCAGCATTAGCCGATCCTCTGCTCTTTGGGGGCCCCGGTCCAAACCAGGGGGGAAGAACGTGATGGCAAAGTCTCCGGTTCCAGCGACCCCAGTGGAACCAGCACCACCACAGCAAGCCTCTCCTTGGCGCTCAGACTGACCCCTGACCCTGGTTTCCGGGAGGGTTCAGGGTTCGGGAGCGCAGTTCAGCAGAGCTCAGCAGGTATCAGTAAGTGCCTCGTGCACGTAGGCCATGGTGCACATCAACACAGTCTCTGCTCCGATTTCAGATGATAAATGTGTACCATTACGGCCTAATTAGCAAGACTCATAGTTTTAATGGGTAAATAGTAATGCAGCCGCTTTACCCTACACCGCTTCTTGCAAAAGGCACCGATGGAGGCAGAGGGAGCAGGCAGCGTGCGTGCTCCGTGTGTTTATCTGCTCCGCCGCGAGTCGCTGTTTTGTCTGGATTTGCCCACTTCTCCAGCTCAGCTGGGCTCCCTGTTTCCTGAAGGTTAAATAATATTGAAGTGCCCATATTTTTATTTTTAAAAGGCCAGACTGCCTCTCGAAGGTGGAATTCACTGGGCTCTCCGTAGCTCAGAGCGCGCGAGGGCTGCACCCTCACCCTTTCCTCTGGTGTATTTGTGCAGCACCAGCCTGAGTTCCTGACCGAAGCTCACGGCGTTGGGTCCAAGGTCGACAGCCTTGTGGGCGAGAACCTGAGTTTCGGAACCGCAGAGACCTGGGTTCAGGTCCCGCCTCTGATCTGTCTGAATGTTCCTGAAGGACAAGCCGGTGGGGATGACAGATGATAGTCCTTCCTTTCTGGGTTGGCTGGGAAGACCCGAGAGATGGCGGGGCCAGTGGGAAGCACAATCCCCGCAGGGGACGGAGGGCTAGATCAGGGTTGATTCTTACTGACGGTTTCCCTAGGCCTGGGGCTCGTCTTCTGTGTGATCAAGTGATCAGACCGCATCATAGGTTCCCGAAGCGGGGTCCTCGGATTCCTAGGGCTCCATAAATACTCCGGCGAGGGTGGCCCCCGTGGCATTTCCAACGGAGTCAGAGATGCCTGCTCGCTCTGCTCGTGTTGGACTCCTTTCAGCTTCACAGCAACACCCGTTGTTATCTCGTGCGATCAGAGTCTGGGGCGGGCAGTTACATTTGTGCGTTATTAATAAAAAATGGGAATCAGATGAAACAGGCCCTAATAATTGCATTCTGGTGACAGATGTTGCCGCCGGACGCCCCTCGCACGTTTTATTTGCAACGTGCCCGCGGTTCAGAAGACGGCAGCTGTCAGATCCTGTCGTCCTGGGGGCGGGGGCTGGCTGCGCAGCGAGGAGGCTTCCTGGTGGTGGAAGTACGGAGCCGCTGGCGGGGATGGAGTCTCGGTTTGCCTTCTGACGCTGAGGCCAGCCTGTCAGAGGGCCCGGGAGCCAGCAGGGACTCCAGGCAGCCGCCTGTGACCTCGGGTTATTTTTACTAGGAATCATGGCCGTTTTTACCTATTTATATACCTTACCTGCCCCTTCCTCTCCACCCATCTGCCTCAGCTGTGGGCTTGGCTTGAGCCAGGTAAATACCCTTACAATCTCAGGAAAACGCTGCACTTACTTCTGCTCCATAGCCTAGGAAAGACCGCGGCTTGAGAGCCACGTGCGGCTCTTTGGCCCCTTGAGTGTGGCTCTTCCACAAAATACCACGTGCGGGTGCGCACGTACAGTGCGATTGAAGCTTCGTGGCCTGTGTGCGGAAGTCAGTTCCAACCCGGGCGAGTCTGTTTTGAAGAGGTGGATGGAATTAGGACACCCAAGGGACCAAAGAGCCGCATGTAGCTCGCAAGCCGCCGTTTGCTGACAACTGACCTAGGATGTCCCAGGATGCCCTTCTCTCTCCCGCAGGTCTCTCAGCCTTGGTGCTGGTGACATTGGGCTGGCTAATTCTGCACTGTGCAGGGAGGGCTGTTCTGCGCACTGCAGGGCTGTGGGCCCCTAGATACCAGTGGAACCCCCACCCTCAAGCTGGGGCAGCCAGAAATGTCTCTGAGACATTGCCAAGTGTCTCCTCTGCCCACTCCACTCCCAATTCCCCAGAGGCCAGACCCAGGTTAACGTCCACCTGCTTCTTGGAACTTTCATGTCCAGCCCATAGAACTCATCAGCTAATTCCTGATGGTCCCGGCTGTGACGTGTGTGTCCTCGCTGTTTCTCCCCGCCCACAGAGCTGGTCTTGTTGGATGTGTTGATTTTTAACAAGGGCCCCTGGACTTGCTGTCACTTACCATGAATGGAGGGCCTGATACTTTCCAGTCACATCGTGCATATGTTCTCCTAAATTCTTTTTTTAAAATATGTTTTATTGATTTTTTTATAGAGAGGAAGGGATAGAGAGTTAGAAACATCGATGAGAGAGAAACATCGATCAGCTGCCTCCTGCACACAGCCCACTGGGGACGTGCCCGCAACCAAGGTGTACATGCCCTTGACCGGAATTGAACCTGGGACCTTCCAGTCCACAGGCCAATGTTCTATCCACTGAGCTAAACTGGTTTCGGCTGTTCTCCTAAATTATTACAACAATCTGCCTCAGTACTAGGAAGTTGTCTGGGGCTCAGAGAGGGTAGGTCACTTACCTATAGTCACACAGCCGATGAGTACAGTGCCTGCCCTTTCCACGAAGGCGCCCGACCCTGCCAGTTCAAGGAAGAGGCGGTGCCTCTGCCTGACTGGGAGTCTGGAGGGCCTTTGTGGCCAGCGTTCCCAGGGTCTCCAGAAGACCAGGGTGCGGGGGGAGCTGGGAGTGCCCTCTGTGAGAAGCTTTGGGGAGGCCCGTGTGTGGAAGGAGCGGGCGACAACCCTCTTCCTCCAGGAAGCCCTGGCAGCAGGAAGCCAGGGAAGGACAGTGTGCTCTGTCATTGTCTCGAGGGCGCTGGGTGGGTGTGGGGGCTGATCGGGGGTGGGGTCAGCCTGCCACCCTCGGGGTCGGCCTGGAAAACTCAGGGACGTGATGGGTTTTGCCTTGGAAAGCTGTGCTCGGTACCTCTGGCTGAGGCCTGTGTGCTCTTAAATACTGCCGTGGGCAGTTCACAGGAGCAGCGCACGACCTGTGAGCCTCTGGGAGGCTGCTTGGCCTCTCCGGTAGACAGGGCAAGTCCCGCCTCACCGAGCGGGCCTCCGGCCATGTGTGTGAAGGGTTGTGATTAAGGACACTCTTGTCCGCCGTGCTTCCAGTGATGAAAAGAGTCCCAACGCCGTGCGTGCCCATCAGGAGAGGATTAGACACGTCATGTTGGGATACAATGCGGGACTTGAGTTTTCACAAAAGAGCGAGATGTTCCCTGATGGCAGAGTAATAACATCACAGCGTTTGTAAACCTGACAAGCAGATGGGAACCAACCAATAAATACCGTGTGTCAGTGGTGGTGCAGATGTATGTATGAACGTATTTAACCGTGACTTGAAGGTTGCAAAACCAACCAAGGAAAAGGGTTCCCTGGAGTCCGCGGGGTGAGGGGCGGGCAGACAGTGTGCGTGAGAGGGCTGTGTGAGAAAGGTTTTCAGTTTTTTAAAAACTATATTTTATTGATTTCTTACAGAGAAGAAGGGAGAGGGATAGAAAGTTAGAAACATGGATGAGAGCAAAACACTGATCAGCTGCCTCCTGCACACCCCCCACTGGGGATGTGCCCACAACCAAGGCACATGCCCTTGACCGGAATCGAACCTGGGACCTTTCAGTCCGCAGGCTCTATCCACTGAGCCAAACCAGTCAGGGCAGGTTTTAGGGGTTTTTTAAATCAATGCAAATATGACAAAATCCTAGCTAGATTTACATCTGGACTTCCTGGACACACACACACACACACACACACACACACACTCACACTCGTTAAGCGTTGTTCCGTGTATTTTTAAGTCCCCCCCCCCCCGGACGGTGGCCCGTGTGGCTAGCCCTGCCCTGTGGGGGGCTGTGATGCGGCTGCGATGGCGGTGATGGGTGTGGAACACTGTCCACCAGGATGCGGGCAGGGCCGAGCGCCGTCTGTTTCCTAAGAGTCTCCGCAGCGTCGGCAGCTTTTGGAGGCCTGCAGGGGTTTGCAGTGATTGACAGGCCCTGGGCCTTGAAGTTCATGTTCGTTTGTTTTGTGAGGACTCCCCCGAACCCACGGCAGAGATAAAAGTAAAGGGAGAGCGGGGGAGCGGACCTTCGTGTGCGCCCTGACGCTGGGGAGGATGTGGGGGCGGGTGCTTCCTTCCGGCCACGGAGACGGCTGTCCGGGCCGGCGCGATCCCCAGCAGCCGTGCTCTCTGGAGCAGATCCCATAGAGGGCTGCGGGGGCCTCGGGGCCCAGCATTCGAACCCTGGGAGAGTTTGGGGGAGGGTGGGGAGTTAGGGATTCAAGGGGAGACGCCGTCAGGAGGGAAGAAGGATGTCAGTTAACCGATGTAGAGGAAGCGCTGGGTTTCTCTGCAGGTTTCTCCCACAGCGCCTGGCTGAGCCTGGTGTCCCCAGCCAGAGGAGACAGACAGGCGCTGCCCACAGCTGTTTCCTGTACCTGCAAAGGTGGCCGGCCACTGGCCACGGCCACGGCCAGGGCTGCCAAGGCCACGGAAGTGGGCGGCATTGTTGGGCGAAAGCCGGCGGAGACGGAGCCGCCGCCTCTGCGTTTCTGCGGGCGATGCGCTCTCCTTTAAGCTGCCGCAGTGATCGGAGATTTTCCCCAGCATCCCTTTCCCTGCGCGTCACGGGATGTGCGGGGCTGATTTGTTCAGTTTTCTGAGAAAGAAAACTCAGTTGCTCACTCCCAGCCCCCAGCCCTTCATCATGTTCGTGTGTGTGTGTGTGTATGTGTGTATGTGTGTGTGGATGTGTGTGCATGTGTGTATGTGTGTGGATGTGTGTGTATGTGTGCATGTGTGCATGTGTGTGTATATGTGTGTGGATGTGTGGATGTGTGTATGTGTGTGTATGTGTGTATATATGTGTGTGTATGTGAGAGAGTGTGTGTGCATGTGTGTATGTGTGTGCATGTGTGTGTATGTGTGTGTGTGTGTGTGTGCGTGTGTGTGTGTGTGTGTGTGTGTTGGGCGGAGGGTCCCTGTGGCCGTCACCTGGGCCACTCTGAGCATGGGCACACTCTGAGCTCTGCGCCCCGCCTGCGGCCTCTGGTGCTGTCTTCTGGTGTCCGGGTAGACTCCTCCCGACATGCCCGCTGGCTGTGTTAGGGGGCAGCAGGAGAGCTAAATGCAGGCAGGACCCACCCGTGGGCGCCTGCTGTGTAACGCTCCAGTCTGAGCTAATTGCGATCGCTCGGTGGAGTAGCTCCTGGTGAAATCTTGAGGCAGAATTCTTCCTGGTGCAACCCATTCGCCTGCCTGCTTTAAACACGGCTCATCATGGACTCTGTTCCGTGGCTTTTCGTCAGAGCTGAGGAGACCGGCGCCCTGACCTGTGGGCGTGCCGAGCCCACTCTGGTCCCCGGCCCCTCTCTCCGGACCTGGAATTGGGGCACAGTGACTCCAGGAGGCCGGCCGGGCGGGTGAGGCGCGGCCAGCGCTGTGGGACCCACACACAGAGGAGGCACGCGCTCCGGGAAGGGGCAGCCCCATCCCGGCCCCAGCCAGGCCCGGGCGTGAGGAAGGACACCTCTGTGTTGCCGAGCCTCTGGTTTACCAGAAGGACGCAGGCTGCAATTTTATTTGGAAGCTCTTGGTTTTTAAACGCTGGCTGGAGTAAAAAAAAAAAAAATCAAGATACGGTGCAGTCATACAAAAACTAAGCCTCCTAAGGGGAAATAAACTGCCCCGGTGGGCTTTAGGTGCAGCTTTAAAAGGAGCCAAATTGTTGCAACCTTTTCATTAATACAGAAGAAATACATATTAAGCACCTACTGTGTGGCAGGCTCTGTGCTGAGAAGGCGCTTAATATTACCCACCAGGGAAGTGGGTGAGGTCAGCGTCACTGTACAGATAAGGAAACCGAGTCTCGCTTGGGGGAGTAGTTTGTTTAGGGTCACAGAGGAGTGACCAGAACTAGTAAGTGAACCCATTTCTCTTCCAGAGCCCCAGCCACCTCCCCTTAATGCCTGCAACCTTGTGTCTGCTGTCGTAACAGTCACGAAGAATCCTCTGGCCGGGAAGGAAACCTGGCCTGGGTGCCCCCCACACACACACACGCATATACATGCACATACACATACACACACATGTTCCATCAGTGCTGGCTGTGGCCGTAAATGAGAAACCGAAGAGATTGGCATGTCCAGCGAATGTGGCCTTAACCCCTCTGCCCACCACCAGGCTTGGTGAATAACCCCTCTGCCCACCCACCAGGCTTGGTGAATAACCCCTCTGCCCACCCATCAGGCTTGGTGAATAACCCCTCTGCCCACCCATCAGGCTTGGTGAATAACCCCTCTGCCCACCCATCAGGCTTGGTGAATAACCCTCTGCCCACCACCAGGCTTGGTGAACGTGCCCTGGAAGATAGGTTTGCTGGAAGTCCAGGTTGTCGTTAGCCCCAGAAATAACCCCCAGGCTGAGAAACCTGTCGCTGGGAATGACAGAGCTTCCTGCTTCCCATCTGAGCCCAGGGAGGATGCCACGGAGAAAGGAAACACACACATGAAGATTTGCCCCAGCTCTCCTACAGGTCTCGGTCAACGGGAGCGGCCAGCACCCCAGGCCCCAGACTGTGTGGCTTAACCACAGACGATTCTATTTCCGGGATCTGGTGGTCAGGGTGGGGGCTGGGCTGGTTTCTCTGCCAGCTCTCTCCTTGGCCTGCAGACGGTCGCCTTCCGTCTGTCCTCACCTGCTCTCCCCTCTGTGCGTGCAGGAGTGTGAAGTCTCTCTTCTTCTTCTGTGTGTCCGAATGTCTTTTTGGTGTGAGGACGGCAGTCCGTCAGAATGGGCGAGGGCCCACCCTGGTGGCAGTGCGGTGCCCCGGCTCGGAGAGCAGACCCTCCAGCTAGCAGTTGGCCCACAATGAATCATTGTGAATTTATACTGCAAGACTGGATACATGTCACCTTCCACTGCCACCAGAAGCACATGGGCCTGGGAGGACCCAGAGGTCAATGTCAGGTGTGTTTCTGGCTGACCCACGGCCAGCATCTGGTGGAGGCGGGAGAGAATCTTTAACTGAAGGCCATGGTGGGGGTGGGAGGTTTTGGGGGGTCAGGAAGGGTTGGGGTACTCTCCACTTTACCCAGACCTGCCCCATCTACTGAATCATCTATCCAGACTTTAGGAGCAGGCTCCCTTTCCCCGCGAGCGCTTCTCTCTGGATTACCTCGCTTAATCTCCCCTTTCTGGATCAGCCTGGAAAGCCCTTGCATCTGTAGACCCAGTTACCAAGTACATGATCTAGTTAGCGAGGCTCATTTCGAACAGCTAAGTGGGACATCATCCCCCTCATCACTATCCCAGTGACCCATTTCCCAAATGCTCCCTTTATGCTGCTGTTTTCTCTGCTTCTGGAATAAATCCGAGGGAAGGAAACACCATTTGCATATTGATTGGTGCCAGGGGTGGGCAGCCCCTCACTCTCCCTCACTCTCCCTGCCCGGGGAGCTTCTCCAGCGAGCTTTCTTGCTGATGTTTCTCTTCCAGTATAAATAATGTGGAGGTGTCATTACCGACCAGCAAGAGGTGGCAAGCCAGGGGAAGGTGACAATTACTGCCTCCCCCACAGCCCAAGGACACAATGCCTCTGGAATGTTAAATCTTGACTGCAGTTGCACTTTCTGTGGGAGAAAAGGCGGGGTGTGGGGAGGGGGGAATAAGAAGGGGGTACAGCTGATGTATAGGAGAGCCCAGATTCAGGAACCTCGGGTTCTAGTTACATCTCAACCTCCACATTATCCCTGAAACTGTCCGTTCCTCTTCTGTAAGTTGGTTCAGTATGTTCCCTGATATCTCTGGCATTCTCCCAAACTGTCAGTCAGCACAGAGACCCAACTTAATCTCTGAGGCTATGACACCCACTTGGAAGTCACACTTTATACACCAGGTAGAATTAAATGCAAAGAAAAGAGTCATTCTGCCACCATCTCCAGTGACCCCCACCCCAAGGTGAGGCAGATGGGCAGTGGTGCCTCACCTTTAGTGTCCAGGAGAGGACGTGGACCCCAATCGGCACTACCGGTGGAATCTCACTCAGATCTGCAAGCAGGTCTACTTGTGGTCGCTGGGAATCAGGAGATACCCTACCACTTAGAAAGAACATGAGAGATGTGGAGACATCTCACTGAAAAGAAACCCGTTCAGCGTTGTGTAACCGGTGTTTCCTGAACTTGATTGACCAAAGCACCCATTCTTTCCCACCCCTTTTCTTACCTCCTTCACTCTCCTGTGCAAACCCTTCCCAGAAGCTGCGGCCGCAGCCAGCCAGGTAACTTAGCTGGGGATCTGTTCCGTGTCTCCCCATCTATCCTAATTTTCTTGGGGGCTGTGACAGAGTATTAAACACTAAACTTTTGTATCCCCTCCACATTCATACATTGAAACTTAAAGTGACAGCGTTAGGAGGTGAGGCCTTGAGGGAGTAATAAGCCACGAGGGTGGAGGCCTCCTGAGTGGGATTAATGCCTTTGTGAGGACAGGCCAGAGCGGTCACTCACTCTCCTTCCTACCTTGTGAGGACCCAAGGAAAGGCCATCAGCCTGCAACCCCGAAAAGGGTTCTTATCAGAATCCAGCCACACTGGCCCCCGGATCTTGAGACTTGGTACCAAGTCTTGCAAATACATGTCTGTTGTTGATAAGCCTTATTGCAGTAGCCCAAACTTGACGAAGACACAAAGGGGCATCCGTGTCCATCCTAATGGTAACCTCATTTGAGACAGAAATTTCTAGCGTGGACCAATAGAACCCCAGCTAACCCCACCACAAGCCCCTCTCCTCAGGCCCATCTTGTCTCCTGGCTCAGTCTGCCTGTCTGTCTGTGCTTCTTCCTCTCCCTTCCATTCTCCTTCCCTGGGCCCACACTGCTCCTTCATTGCCTCATTCTACATCCCCTCTCTCTCTGCCTGAGTTTGAACTTGACTGGGAAAGGAATGATGACCTTTGACCTCAGACCCACAACTAACTCTTCTGGGTTTGGACTGTTTTATCTGCCACTGATTTGGTTTCTCACTGATGGGGAATTGACTGGTGGCCCCCAGGCTCCTCACCGTGGATTGTGGCTGTCTGGGAAGTCTGCTGACCGGGGAGACTTTCAGATGTTAACCACCCAGAGAGCACTCTGTCCTGTGCGTCCTTCCTCAGAGATTCGTAGCATGGCCTGTGATTCAGCCACTCTGGGTCCTTCGGTGACGATCATTATTGATTTGGGGCCTTGGAAGCTACGCCTTAAAATGCCATTAAGATTTCTAAATTATTTTATTTTCTTCCTCTTCTGTCTAAAGAATGGTCACTGAAAGCTTTGTGTTGAGACGGCCCAGGTAAATGGTGGCGATGTGGACTTACTCTGCTCCCCAGTTCTCTTTTGCTCCGTTTTCTCCCCAGTCTGGCTGCGAGGCTCCGAACACGTCAGGCTGGGGCCACGTCCCAGCTTTGTGGCCTGGGGCAATTGCCTCACGTTCCTGAGCCTCGTCTCCGGGCTCTGCAAAACGGGCAGAATGGTGCCTCCTCACAGGTCAGCGAGGATTGCCTGAGAAAAGGGGAGAGTGCCAAGTGCATAGTTATCTGTAAGGGAAAGAAAATGTGATCCTCTTGGGGGCCTGCAGATGAGCAGAGGGTGCTTCTGGGAAAAGGACTGAAAGCCCAAAGAAGTGACTAAACCTGGGGGTGGTCAGTTGCCATGTTAACAAAAGGCGGTAAATCGTGTAGAGACTAGAAAGGGGTAAGAGGTTTGGGCTTCGGGGGTAGTAAATTGGGGGAAGATAAATACACGAGGGAACTAATGGTAGATGAGGGTTGTTTAGTCAGGTGTGTTTATACACACTCAGCTAAGTGCCATCTTTGTCTCTGGTGACAATTATTCTCCCTCCAGTAAAAAAAAAAGGGTGGGGGGGAGAGACACTTAACTAGGGGCATTTATATCCTCTTTACAGAGGGAAATTTATGCTCCGCTCTTATAAAGATAGAGGCCAGCCAAATGTTCCTCTTACTTCTGCTGTTTCTCAGTTGTCTTCAGCTCAAAATAATCCTTATGCCAAAGTGCCATATTTGGGGGCGGCATATTCTGATCCCCTTCATATCCATTACTTTAGGAGAAGAAAGGGTCCTCTTCTTTTTTTATTTTTTCAAATATGTATTTTTATTGATTTTAGAGAGGAAGTGTGGAGAGAGAAAGAGACATCAGTGATGATGAGAAAGAATCAGTGACCGGCTGCCTCCTGCATGTCCCCCCAATAGGGATCAAGCCTCGAGCCTGATACCTGGGCATGTGCCCTTGACTAAAATCGAACCTGGGACCCTCCAGTCCCCAGGCCGATGCTCTATCCACTGAGCCAAACCAGCCAGGGCTGGGTCCTCCTCTTTATTCCTGTATTCCCAGGGGTGTCTGGCTCATAGTAGCTGCTCAGGGAAACGTTTACAGTGGAACATCAAGGAGTGAGGCATTTCCTACTGTGAGGAGTCGAGGCCCTCAAAAGTCCTGAGCCTGTCTGTCTTCTCCTGGGGTCACCGAGCCTGAAGGCCACCTGCCGGCTTCTCTGAGGAAAGAGCTGTGAGCCGGGAAAATGCATTCCCAGAGAAGTCATTTTCTGTCTCCGTCTCCGAGCCGTTCTCGGCCCTGGTTGCACAGGGACCCCCCAAGGATGGTTTTACGGTATCGATGCCAGAGACAGTCTCTCTGCTCTGGGGTGGAGCCTGTGATTCCGATGCACAGCCAGGTCAGAGAGCCCTTGCTCTCCTCCAGGAGACCGGACCGAGAGGAGAGTGCACCACCTCCTGGAACGCTGAGCACTGAGCCGCAGAAGTGAGAGAACTCCAGCAGCCGGCTTCTTATTTTTTTTTTAATATATTTTATTGATTTTATTTTTTTAAGAGAGGAAGGGAGAGGGATAGAAAGTCAGAAACATTGATGAGAGAGAAACATCGACCAGCTGCCTCTTGCACACCCCCCACTGGGGATGTGCCCGCCACCAAGGTGCATGTCCTTAACCAGAATCGAACCTGGGACCTTTCAGTCCACAGGCCGACGCTCTATCCACTGAGCCACACCTGTTTCAGCAGCAGCTGGCTTCTTAGTGAGGACTTTAGGACTGAATCAGAATTAGTTATCTCTTTGGGGTGACTTGATCCCCAACCGAAGAACATCACACACGGTCGCTGCGGACTCACAGCTACGGCTGTGCACGCAGCCAGCTCCCCCCAGCAGGGCCCCAGGTGGGGCCAGGTGCCTCGGCCGCAGGTGAGCCAGGTGGTCCAGGGCCACTTGTTCATTGTCATTACCAGGAACAGAAGAAAGGGGGGTTTTCCCAAGGCAGTTCCACACCTCGCAGCAGTGAGGAGCAGCTTTGGGAGACACGCTGTAAGCACAGATTGAGTTTTGTTTGTTCAGCCACACAGAGCTTTCTCTCAGGGGACGGTGAAGTGACAGGCTCAGTACACACACACACACACACACACACACACACACATACACATACACACTCACACATACACACACACACTCACACTCACACACACACTCACACACACACACACACTCACACACACACACTCACACACACACTCACACACACACACACACACGCTCAAACACACACACTCACACTCACACACACACTCACACTCTCACACACACACACTCACACACACACACACACTCACACTCTCACACACACACACACACACACACACACACACACTCACACACACACACTCACACAGACACACACATACACACACACACACACACTCACACACCCTACGTGGCATTATTTGCAAACAATGATCTGTTCATCGGCCACATCCCTCCTCCCTCCTGCCACTCACCCCACTGATGGAGGGTCGCAGTAGAGGGGGGTGGGCACCTGTCACCTTCAGGATGAGTTTCAGAGGCTCTTAGCGTTTGATCCGTAACGTGTTCCGAAGGCGACATCCATCCTGCGGGTGATGTTTTTAATGGTGTTTAGGAGGAAACGCGGAAAGCTGAACCCGGTCCGTCACAGCCTCTGGGTCGGTGGGAAGCGGTCAGCATTTCTCCTGCCGGCGGAGTACGTCCCGGTTTGGGGGTTGGTTGACGGTGGCCTTGTTGGTACAGATCTCCTGGGAGGGGTGGGGGTGGGGGAGCTCTGAGGAGCTCCGGGAGGAGGATGGAGGATGGAACAAGGCTGTAATTTTCCGCCCGAAGTAGAAGCAGCAATTTTAAGCAATTTAAAAAAATTCTGTTAAGGGCGATCTGTTGGTCTCATGGAAAGAGCGGGCCTCCTTCAGAATGCTGTTAGTGACGCTGCCAGCAGCTGATGGGGTCTCCAGATTACTCCAGCCTCCCGAACCCCCAAAGCCATTATAGAGGGACCCCCACCCCCCATCTCCGCCCCTTCGTGCCTTTAAACAGGAACATTCATAATGTCCTGCTTAGCAGGGAATCTGTTACAAAAACCAGAAATGAGTTGTCCAGGTAGAGCGAGACCTCGGAGGGTGCCAGGCGAACTTGGCTTTGTCAGAAAAGAACAATTGGAAGGGGGTGGACTGAAGAGTTTCCCACATTGCAGCTTGTGCTGATTTTTACAAGTTTCTCTTGAGGGAGTCGTCATTTTGTCAAGTCCCGGCGAGCCGTGGATTCTGGGCCGAGAGAACAGACGAATGTGGGTCAGCCAGGGAGTTGTTTTCCTGCGAACTGTCCGCGGATCAGACTCCGCTCTGTGGCGTGGGGGTCGTCGGAAAGGGAACCCCTTCTCACGGTGGGAGTCTGTCAGGAATGTCTGAAAATGCTAATGAAGCAAGGCCCTGGAGAATGTACCCCAAGGTCGGGGAGCAGGGTGTCGATCTTTGGAGGAGGTGGGGAATCTCGATTTCAGTCATTCCCGCCATAAGCAGTGTCTGGTGGGTGAAGAAATGTCTTTGGAGCCTGTGTTCTAAGGCAGTGGTTGGCAAACTCATTAGTCAGCAGGGCCAGATATCAACAGGGCAACGATTGAAATTTCTTTTGAGAGCCAAATTTTTTAAACTTAAACTTCTTCTAACGCCACTTCTTCAAAATAGACTCGCTCAGGCTGTGGAATTTTGTGGAAGAGCCACACTCAAGGGGCCATAGAGCCACATGTGGCTCCAGAGCCGCAGTTTGCTGACTACTGCTCTAAGGAATCTGATTTCTCAAAGGCAGGTGCTCTCAGGTGCTGGGGGCAGAGGGCATAGCCACGGGGAGACTGTCGGGGGTTGTGGGCCTGTCACCTTCCGGCTCTTTTGACCCCAATAAATCAATAAACCATTGTTTTAGCATCACAGTCCATTGTCCAGATAGGGATGCGTTCTATGTGTGGTGTGAAAGGCTCGGAGTGGGCCGGGTCATGCACCTGTGACATGGTTCCATAATGTATCAAAAGAGACTTTATGCCAGGCACCTTTGCCAATTCCTCAGATGCATCAGGGACTCCTTCCCCCCAGGATCTTGGGCTCACTCTTCCTTCCAGCTCTCCGAGCATCTACTCTCAGCTCTTTTCCATGCGTCACCTTCTCCACGAGACACCCCAACTGCCCTGTTCACAAGTAGAGCCCATCCCCCACCCACCCTAGCTCAGCCTTCATTCCTCTTCCCACCTTCTGGGATTTGGGGTTGTGATTTGGTTTTTGCCACAGCACTTAATTACCTTCCAGCAGACAGTATACTCTGTGATCTATTTATTGTGTTCATTGCCCGTCTCCCTCGGCTAGCTGGTAAGTTCCCTGAGGACAGGATTTTTGTTGTGTTGATCAGTAACATCCCAGACAGTTGGAGAAGGCACTGCTGCATGAAATATGCCCACTGAAGACTTTGTGGAATGAATGAATGAATGAATGAGTGAATAAATGAATGAATGAATGTCTTAAAATGACAGCCCGAATCGAGCCAGCATGGCTCAGTGGTTGAGCATTGACCTATCAATCAGGAGGTCACAGATTCTCCGTCACGGCACATGTCCAGGTTGTGGGCTGGATCCCCAGGGTGGGGCACGCAGGAGGCAGCTGATCAATGATCCTCTCTCATCATTGATGTTTCTATCTTTCCCTCCCTTTCCCTTCCTCTCTGAAATCAATAAAAATACATTTTTAAAAAAAAACGGCAGCCTCTTCCTGCAGCTCTCTTGAATTGAGGGAAGAGCAGGAAAGGCCGCGCCCTCACTTGGATTAGAATGGAAATGAGGAGGACCAGTGGGACAAGATGATAGAGAACGGAAATCCCCAGGAGAGGGGGGATCAGGGAACCAGCCACAAGGCGACAGGCGCTGGTGACCTCTGTCCACAGGAAGACTCACCTCTTCCCCAGGGGCCGGACATGACTGGGGGCCACCCGGCCTCCTCTCACTCCGTCCCAAGCCTGAGTCTGCCTTCACTGATGCCTGGCATGGGCCCTCGGCACCTGGTGAACAGTGCCCTGGTGCAGAACTTCCTCCCGGTGGGGCCCCTGGAAGATGCTCGGCTCTCCACACGCTGCCTGTGGCCCGTGGCCCATGAGGCCGCTGTGGGAGCATTGATAACCCCGCTGCCCGGGAGGCTGTGGCCAAGGCAGATAAGCAGACTTCTGACACAGTGAGAGCATCTGTCCTCCCTCCTTCCCTTTTCTTGCCTGAGACACGGAGTCGACCTGAATCTGTGTGGGGAAATGGACATTCTGGGAAAGTGAAAATGAAGACATTCCACCTTGCCCGTCTTTGTGCTCCATCCTCCGTGCAGGCCAGCTGGAGGACCTTTGACCCCTGAAACCCGGAGGAAAATTGCACCCGCAGAAAGCCCGCCTGGGTTTCCAGCCGAGGCCATGAGGCTGGTGAGAGCTTGTTTGAAGCTTTAAGCGATGCCAGTGAGGCCAAATCCGACTGAAATATTTAATGAGGAGGTGCATGAATGCATATCCCTACAGTCCAGTCGTTCATTTTTCCTTGTAGCCCATTTTAGCCAGGCAGCCAAACAAAACAAAACAAAACACCAAAACAAACAAAAATCCCTGTTCCTGGGAGTGTATCTTTCTTTCAATGAGGCTCTCGGAGGTCAGTATTTAAAACATGTTTACCCCGTTGTTCAAGCCAGGGACCCTGCTTGTCAAAGGAGAGGATCTTTGAATAAAATAGTGCGTCTGATTCCCTTGGGACTCACAGTTTCCCCCTTTTAAATCGGTTTTCAATTTTTCAAAAGGCATTTTGAGGGGAAGCAGTAGAGGTGGTGGAGGTAGGCAGAAGGGGGAGTGGAGGAAGTCTGCAAAAATGTCAGCATTAACAATTCTTAGTAAAGCCCAAACCGGTTTGCCTCAGTGGATAGAGCGTCGGCCTGTGGACTGAAAGGTCCTGGGTTTGATTCCGGTCAAGGGCATGTGCCTTGGCTGCGGGCACATCCCCAGTGTGTGAGTGGGGGGGTGTGTGTGCAGGAGGCAGCTGATCGATATTTCTCTCTCATCGATGTTTCTGACTTTTTATTCCTCTCCCTTCCTCTCTCTAAAAAATCAATAAAGTATATTTTAAAAATTCTTAGTGAAAAAAAATAAAGTAGAACGCATGTCGCCTGGAAGAAGTCAGGGCTGAAAAAGCATTGTGACTGCCCAGGGTTATGCTGAGCTGTAACTACAAGAGGCCATCTCTCCGCCCCTGCCCTGCAAAGTTTCGGTCTCCCCAACTCCTCTTTCCAGTGGGGGAAGGGGGAAGCACTTTTGGGGTGTCGGGCACTGTGCACCCCCACAGGCTCTTCCCTGGCATCCTCTGAAGCAGGTTCTGTTACCCCCATTTTCTAGTCGACGAAATGAAAAATGCAGAGTCTGATTGCACGTGGAAATGGGGCTTTGGCCTCTGTCCGAGCCCCTGCAAGCGACTGAGACAGGAATTTTCTCCGACGGCAGGGAGGCCACCGGTATGTAAATGTATTTATAAATACCAAAACCAAACCAAAAATAAAAGCGGCTAAAAACCCCTGCTCCGTGGAGTCTGCCTTCCCTGAGTGCTTTATTTTGGGATGGATGGATGGTTACCAAACCTCAGAGCCAGCTCCATTTCCGATGCAGGAAGAACAATTAGCCCCTCGCTAAAGGGCTAGAACAGATGCACATGGAGACATACATGAATTGTGCTTCAGACGAGTCTGATCGGCCAGTAAATTTAGTCCGGGTGGCAGCACGTCCCCCGACGTCCTAAGATGCCTGAGAATACTCATGAGTTTTTGAAGACAGAGCCTTAATTGGTTCTGTACGCCCCGCTGTCCTTAACACATCCTGGCTGCTTACCGGGTGTTTAAATGAACGAGAGGCATCGTTCACATGAGGCTCTCCGAGACCGAATTAGCATCTATGGAGTCTCGCAGATCACGGACATAGATGTATCCAAAAATAATCACCCGTAGAGGAAATCTCTGAAAATCAGCAACGAGAGAGCTAAACGGAAGCCATAAATCGCTCCATTACAGTGTCAGCCAGTGACAGGCAAGTGGTTATTGGAAACAAGATCGGCGTGTAAGCTGCACTGAGCGTCGGTGCGCTAAGCTCATTGGAACCCACTCTGTATTCCTGGCGTGGTGGTTCCTAGCCGGGGAGGGAAAGGGAGGGGAGGTGCCGGGGGAGAAAGAGAGTTGGAGGGGCATCAAAGCTATCTCTGCAAGTTTCATCTCCGTGGTTAGAAAGATGTGTTTTGGAAGAATTGGACTATCCATCAACTCCCACTGGCAGGGTTCCTCATCCGGGGAGAAATTACAGCACATCCCATCTTCTTGGGGTCTCTTCTGATCACGTGAGTGAAACGGTTTTCATCGCTGTGTACCCTGTGTGAGAAGCAGCCGCAGCCCTTTCCGGTGGCCTCCTCGCTTGCCCTTCGCCGCCTTATTTACAGCCTGTGATGGGCTTGCTGAGTGCGGAGGGAGAACCCAGACAGAATGTTGATGCAGAGAAAGGGCACAAGCCCGAGACGCCCTGGCCTGTGAGTGCACTGGAGCGAGGGCGGGAGGCCTGCCAGCCGAGGCTCTGCATCCTGCATTAGCGCCTTGCTGGACGTCGAGTGGAGAAGGAATTGGAGCCTGGGCCACGGGCCCCTCATGGGGGGGCCAAGTGACGGTCCTTAAGTTTACAGCCTCCTACCCAAGGCCACTTAAGTAGCCAGGGTCCCCAGCGTGGCTGCTGGTGGGAGCAGTGAGTAGCTGATTTACAATGGAAATCCACTTTTTGGTGTGGAAACCTCCATCCTATCTAATAAAAGAGTAATATGCAGATTGGCCATCACTCTAACACACAAGAGGGCTGCCTCCATGTGGTCAAAGATCCTACCCCATGTGGACATAAGATGGCCACCACAAGATGGCCAGCAGGGGAAGGAAGTTGAGAGGTACCAGGCCTGCAGGGGAGGGCAGTTAAGGGTGACCAGGCCAGCAGAGGAGGGAAGTTGGGGGCAAACAGGCTGGCAGGGGAGCAGTTAGACATCAATTAGGCTGGCAGGGTACTGGTTACGGGGTGACCAGGCTGGCAGGCAGAAGCGGTTAGGAGCAATTAAGGAGGCAGGCAGGCGAGCAATTTGGAGTCAGCATCCTGGATTGTGAGAAGGATGTCCGACTGCCGATTTAGGCCCGATTGGGATCGGGCCTAAACAGGCAGTTAGACATCCCTTGAGGGGTCCCAGATTGGAGACGATGCAGGCTGGGCTGAGGGACATCCTCCCCCTCACCCCCACCCCCGGGCATGAATTTCGTGCACCAGGCCTCTAGTTTTTTTAAAAAGCTCTTGCTAACCTCGGAGCTTCCCACAGCTCCTTTTTATGACAGTCTCCTTTTCTGGAATATTTCAAACGTGAGGGATGAAACGGGGTTGGCATCTTCCTCCCCAGGTATTAGAGCAAAGACCTACCTGCGGGCGCGCGTCTGGGTGGATGTCTGATGTTGGGGGGAGCTAGGGGCTAAAACGGGGAGTAAACAGCGCAGGGGCATTAGGCAGAGGGCCAGGGCGGATCAGGGGAAGTCTGGAACTATGGGAGGTTGAAGGGAAGCACTTTGGCTTGGTTTGCAGCATGGGCAGTGGGCTGCTCTAACGTCTGGATGTGACTTGCTCAGCATTGATAGATGGTTCGCTTGGATGCGAATGGAGCCTGAAACAAATCTATATTCGCTTCGGGCAGTGAAACACACCCCCTGCACTCCCGCCTTCTTCACCCTGTCCAGACCCCTTCTCCTTAGCCCACAGCGCAGAAGTGCATCGTAGCCCAGTCTCATTGGAATCGGTCCTTGGGCTCCATGGGTGAAGCTTGGCCTTACCTGTGCCCAGAGAGAGTGTAGTGCCGGAGTGGATTAAAGGGGTGTTGAAGAGGCTGGTGTAAGATACCCAGCAACCAGATGTGGGGGAGCTTTTAAGTATTCCTTCACTCAACAAGACTTAAAGACAGGAAACTGTTATTTCCTGCCCTCCCCAAGCCCACCCCTTCCGTCCCGTGCCCACTTGATCATCCATATAAGTATTTAGAACAGCTTGAGTGACAGCTGTTTGGCTCATCCTGGAGCCCCACAGTTGAAAGCTGACAATCCTGCCTCTTCATTTAACTTCTCGAGTGCACCATTTTGGATTGATACAGATAGATGTTTTGGAGGCAGGCAGCCGGCCAAATTCTTCTGGGTCTCAGATCTGGACGTTAGATGGTAAATGTGGTATTTACCAATATGCTCCACCTTGAATTAGCCACGATTCGATTGTTATTGTTTGTGGGAGGGGATGGCTTTTCAAATCTTACTTATACAATTGACTTGCTTTTCAAAAGCTCAGTAAAAGCATGCTTCCGTTATTAACGTATATACACTCATTATAGAACATTTGGAAAATACAGAAGAGGGGAAAATTCTTCCATATTTCCTTCTGCCATAAGTAATCATTATTAGCTATTGGTGTGTTTCCTTTCATATTCTTTTCTGTATATATGTAATAGAGGCTTTTTGTTCTTGCAACCATAGTATCATTTATTGTTTTGCATCCTACTGTTTCTCCACTTGTATCAATAAGTATTTTCCCATGTTGTTAGAAGTTCTTAATAAGCATTTTTAGTGATTGCATGATAGCCTATCAAATGGATGCACCTTATCTGATTTAGTTGCATCTATTAGTAACATTCGGATTCCACTGTCGGATTCTTAACAGATAAAGTGGTAATCGTCTTTAAAGCTTTGTTTCTTATTTTGGACTAGAGGCCCGGTGCACAACATTCATGCACTTAGGGGGGGGTCTCACAGCCCGGTCTGCACCCTCTTGCAGCCCAGGACCCCTCAGCAGACATCCCCCACGGGGTCCTTAGCGCTCCGGGGAGGTGAGAGAGGCTCCCGCTACTGCACTCGCCAGCTGTGAGCCTGGCTTCTGGCTGAGTGGCAACCTCCCTGGAGGATCCCACTGACCACCAGGAGGCAGCTCCTGCAGTGAGCGTCTGCTCCCTGGTGTCAGTGCTTGTCATAGGGGCCAGTCATTCTGCTGTTTGGTCAATTTGCATATTAGGGTTTTATTACTAGTATATAGGATTACTTCCTTAGACTAGATTTCCGTAAGATTTATATCAGGTATGAATACATTTAGGGCTCATTGTACTTAAGTTACTGAGTCATTTTCCAAATGGTTGTATCTTTTTCACACCCTCACAAATGAGTAGAACCTTTTCACCTCATCATCGCCAACACAGGGTATTATCTTTTCTCAAATCATTCCTGCATTGCTAGGCAAGAAACGACACCTAATTTTCTTTAATGCTGTAGCTTCCTGTTATGAGTTGATCCAGGTTTATTGAGGAAGACCTGCTTTGTTTTGCATAGTTCACAAAAATTTGAGGAAAGTGCTGTTGAAAAAGAAAATAGTTTATTTTCATTCTATTTTTTTCTCAGCTCTCATCTCCTCCCCCCCCCCCTCCCCACTTTTAAGCCATCTCACCTGAAGAACTACACGACCAAACTATGTCGAGTTAATACTCCAAAGGCGCTAGTGATGGAGATGGCCATGCAGTTTTCAGGCAATCTGGATTTTAGTGTTTCTGACTTATGCTGTTTAGCCACTGAGTGCCTACTGTTTACAGTCCTTCTTCCTCCCTTCCCCCTCCATCCTGTGACTGCTTGGGTGAAGGTCTGACGGGGGAGATTCACTGGCTGGTCCACGTGCTGCAGCCCCGGTTCCTGGCCCTCCTCCTGCCGAATGTGATTTATAGCTGTTTGTCAGAAGGTCAAAATCTGATTCCTTGGAGGAGGGGCGCAGGGGGAAATATTTGATTTCTTTGACACAGTTCATTAACAATTCACATATATGGATCTGAAATGAAACATTTCTTCATGTCAACATGAGTTACGGTAGAAGCCTCGGGCAGGGCTTCAGCATTAGAGTGCCACACTGTCCCAGAGCAATCACATCAGCGTGGTCGTGTCTCTCTCTGTGACATGAAGGGGGACGGGTGATCCGGGCTCCAGACAGTGAAAATGAAATTTTTCTCTCCTTTGCCTGAGGCCTTCCTTGTAACTAGAAGCCCGTGTATTAGGAAACCTTTCTATCTTAAAGAGCCCTCTTTAGTCTTTGTCCACTCTATTTGGACAACTATTTTATCGAGTTGACAACTATTTTATCGAGTCTCAGCTGTTGGTAATGTGCATAGTAATGGGACAAGACTAATTTTAAAGCTCCCTGACCTTTGTACTTCCTTTATTGCTCTTCCCTGACCTCTTACTTTGGAGTCATCTGACTTTGACAGTGCCTCTTATTATAAACTAGAGGCCCAGTGCACGAATTCGTGCACCAGTGGGATCCCTCAGCCTGGCCTGCAGGATCAGCCGAAACCAGCTCTCTGACATCCTCCTCCTAGGAGTCCTGGATTGCAAGTGGGTGCACGTTAGATGGAGGGACCCCACTGGTGCACAGTCGGAGCCAGGGAGGGACGCGGGAGGTTGGCCAGCAGGGGAGGAACTGCAGGAGGACTCCAGGGCATATCCGGCCCGTCTCGCTCAGTCCCGATCAGCTAGACCCCAGTACTAAGCTAATCTACTGGTCAGAGCATCTGCTTCCTGGTGGTCAGTGTACGTCATAGTGAGCAGTTGAGCGGCCTTAGTATATCATTAACATAGTACATTTTGATTGGTTGAATGGACAACTGAACACTTAGCATATTAGGCTTTTATTATATAGGATGGTTGGAAACATGGCGTTCCTGCCCCATGCTTCTCAGACTGTAATGCATATACCATCACCTCGACATCTGTGAAAATGGATAGCCTGACTCACCAGGTCCAGGTTGGGACCAGAGGGTGGCATATCTACCCAGCCCCTGCGAGATGCCGTTTGTGCTGACCCCAGCACCACTGAACAGCTTGGCCCTAGTCCGCATAGCTGTACTGGGTTGAGCAGTGTTCCCCCAAATTCATGTCCACCCAGAACCTCTGAATGTGACCTGATCTGGAACTAGAGTCTTTATGGATATAATTAAGTTAAGAGGAGTGTATTGATCAGGGATCTAGCTATCGAGAGAACAAGAGGTTGATTAGCTGGTTTTAAGGAATGGGCTCATGTGACTGTGAGAGCTGGACAATCCAGAATCTGCAGGGCAGGCCCACAGGCTAGAGACCCGGGGAGATGTTGACATTGCGGTCTTGAATCTGAAGCCATATGGAGGCAGAATTCCTTCCTCAAAGGACAGCCATCTTTTCTCTCGAGGCCTTCAACTGCTTGGCCCACCCACATTGTGAAGACTAAATTCTACTGGTTTAACTGGTAATCACATCTAAAGAAATACCTTCACAGCAACATTTAGACTGGTGTTTGACTAAAAGCTAGGTACCATAGCCTGGCCAAGTTGACTCATAAAATTAACCATCACAATGAGGCCACATCGGATTAGAGTAGGCCCCAAATCCGGTATGACTGATGTCCCTAGAAGAAGAAGGAAATTTGGATACAGACACACACAGGACTATGTGAAGATAGGGGCAGGGACTGGAGTGGTACATCTACAAGCCAAGGGATGCCAAGGATTATGTCAATACCAAACGCTAAGAAGAATCAAGGAAGGGTTCTTCCCTAGAGCCTTGAGTTATGTATGTTCTTTAAGCCACCCAGTCAGTGATACTTTGTAGTCCTGGGAAACCTTTACAGCAAGCATGTCAAACTCATGGCCTGTCAGCCACATGCCTTGTTTATGTGACCCATGTTAGCCTTTGAGTTTGACATGCTTGCTCTGTAGTATCCTAAGTCATAGGCATTTACAAGCCTAAGAACATCGTCACAAATGCTTGACTCTTCTGGTCACCTGCTTCCTTGAAAGATGGACCCAGAGTCTGGGAAGTGCACAAAGTAGTCTTTGATCAGAGACGAGAAGTTCACAGTTACTATGGCCCTGAATGGATCGGCCAGGGCCTCCCTCTCTTTCCCTGACTCCAGGATTGATCTGAAATGCACACAGATCACCTCCTCTTCGTTCTCTCTCGCTCTGTGTCCAGGTTGCAGAGCAGCTACGTGATAGATGAGGAGGAGTTAAATTTGCTTTTCTTTGAACAAACTCTACTAATTAACATGGACCCCACTGGGATTGCCATTTGCCACAATTAATGTGTGTTTCATTAACATTTGCTTTAAAAACCAACAAGGTCTTAAAGTTAAGATTGCTTTAGCCTAAACACTGTCTGGGTTTAATATGCATGATGTCACTTCCCGACGCAGAGGTAAACTTGAGCAGGCAATTTTGGGTGCCTCGCTGATGCTTGTTTCTCACAGAAGGGGAATCAATACTGGGCGAGGGTTAGACTAACAATGAGCTCTGTCAAGAATCGAGGAAATAATTAAAGATGTAATATTAACAAAGCAACATGGCTGTGGGCGGATGGATAGATGGTTTTCTTCTGGGTGTTGTTTTTTTCTTGCCGTGGGCGCGTTTATTGGCATGGGAAAGAGATAGAATGAGGAGGTATTTTTTCTACTAGGGAATGTTTAAGTAAATGTCACTTGTGATCAATAGGCTAGTCTCCGCCAGGAAAGCAGAGCTGTAAATGTCACTTGTTTCGCTTTTCAGCAACAGTTGTGTGTGTGTGTGTGTGTGTGTGTGTGAGAGAGAGAGAGAGAGAGAGAGAGAGAGAGAGAGAGAGAGAGGGAGAGAGCTGACATAAGAAACCAGTGAATTTATCAGTGGCAAATGAGTAAAGTCACCCTGAAAAAGTTGAGTTCCTCTTAACCGTGAGAGGAGAAACCAAACTCCTAGATATTATGATTTCTCTTAAGTCAGTGCCTCTCAGCCCTGCTTTGCGGTGGTCTTCAGACAGACTACATCCCATGCCGTTCTCTGAGAAAAGATGTGGTAAAAGTGTTGATGTTCTAGATCAAGAGCACTCAGAGCTTCAATTCCAAGGGACTTCTTCACCCTCTTGTTACAGAAAACTGGAGAAGAGCCAAGCAATACTTAGAGAGATGGCGTCACATTTATTACTCACGGGTCCAGAGGAAAATGCTCTCAAATTCTGGGCTCCCAACGTGGAGGGATTTTCCCTATTTATATGTTTTTACCTTCTTTGTCTCCCAAATATGGGGCATTTCTGGCCCCCTTTGCAAGTTCTTAAGAGCCCCTATGTGCTGGGGCCTTGAGACCTCAACCGAAGGCCTGGCCTGGTGCCAACACTGATAATTTCATCCAGGGAAAGTATGATGGCCTCTCTGAAGTGGGAGTAGTCTTATTTTCCTTATTATTTAAGCAGGCAAGCATTTGCAGAAGTCATTTAAATAGCAGGCTTAAAATTTCAAACAGTAGTTGTTATATAATATGGATGCTTCACTCTAACCCTGTGGCCCAGCAGAACTAGAGAATCATTCCCCAAATGGATCTTGTCACTCCCTTTGCGTGGACTATCCCCTCTCCACTCCCACTTGCTAGAATTGTCTCAAGACTCATCTCCAGTGCCACCTGCACGGATTCTCGCGACTGCGCCTGAGCCTGAGCCCGGTGCTCCTGCCTCGGAGCCTCCATCGCGTGTAGTTAGCCCTGCTTTCCTCACACCTTTATTGGAAAGCTTATATTCCTAATAATTTGTTCTCTTGATTACTTCACCTGATTGGTTGTAAGTTTCTTGAAGTTCGGAGAAGGAGAGAGTGCATGTTCCCAAAGTGTGGGCCATCTGCCTTCGCCTTCATCGCCCTCCTCAGTTGTGAGCTGGATTGCACTCTCCACAGGACCGAGTCTGTCTCTATTTGGAGCTTGGCTTTTCCCCTGACTTGATGGTGAGTCAGACGGACAGAATGCCCAGCCGAGAAGGGACTTCCAGGGCACTCATTGGGCAGATTCTTGGGCCAAATCCCTGGAGATTCTGAATCAAAGGCTTGAGCCCAGAAACATGTATTTTAACAGACATCTCAGAAGTTGGAGGCTGCTAAACCCTCCCAGGAGCCACTGGTGTGGTGGATCATGGACCCCGAGAGTGAATCCAGTTCCGCAGTTTCTTAGTTGTGCCAACCTGGGTGGCCTCCCTATCTGTAAAATAGGCACAGTCATACTTGCCTCTTTTGGCTACTGGTGGGCAAAGTGAAACAGCATATGGAACGTGGCCAGCCCAAAGCTTAGATCGCAGAAGACACGTTCAGTTCTGAATCCCAGCTCTGGGCAGTTCTTACTATCTCGGTCCACTGTCTTTTTCCTCCCAGGGATATTATTTAAGGCCCCCTCCATCCTAAGCCTGCAGTTCTTCTCCAGCTGGGTGGTGTCTCTTTCTTCACCCCTTCCTGCTGCTGTGGCCCCGTGGACCCAACTGCCGAGGACTCACTGCTTCTCCTGGAATAAACACCTTTGTCGGTGTCATTGCCTCAGCATATCCTGAGGGCATGCTGTGTGCCAGACACTGCTGTCGACACTGGGTGTACAGCAGTGAAAAGGGGGGCAAAAAATCCGTCTGCCACGGGTTTATATTACAGACATGCTAGAAACATGGTAAGTAGGAGGATGCACAGAGAGCCCTCTGAGCTGAAGCAGAGCGAGGGAGGAGGGAAGAAAGCGCCCGGGATGGAGGGGAAATGGGAGGCACATGGTGAAGCTTTCTGAGGTGTGGGAGGGGCTTGGCTTCTCCTCCCAATGAGATGGAGCAGAGGGTTTTGAGCAGAGGAAGAAGGTAACAGGACTCAGGTTCTCTCACAGCTTCTCCTTGGCTGCTGTGTTAAGAATAGACTGGAGGGGGCAGCATTGGACGCGGGGAAGCAGCTACCTGGGAGCTGAGAGGATGGTGATGGGACCAGGATGGGAACAACGGAGGTGGGAGGAACGCTTGGGTAGAAACAGGCTATGTTTTGAACCTGAGGTCCATTGGCATTGCTTGTTGACTTGACATGGAGTCAAGGACGATGCCAAGGTGTTTTGGCTAAAGACATGGAAGGATGGCCAATAACAGGAATGGTGGGTATGTGGCCAGAGGAACAAGGAGCTCAGCTGGGAACATTAGTTTCTTGAAGTTGACTCTGGCTGCGGGTAGCTGTTCTCTGGCACACTCTGGAAACTCTCAGCCATCTATGTGGCTGACCATTACATTTTTAAGGATAGAGGATGAGGTGGAAAAAAAAATAAGTCTGCCTCACTACTGCTGTGCTGCCCTGGGATAGTAACTGCTGGATTTGGGGCTTGTTCTTTTGTAGGTTGTGTTTGTTGTTGTTTTTTTTTTGCGGATCATACTTTTCTATGTGTTGCTATACCAGGCTCTGAGCCAATCAGTGCTTATAAGCATTGCCTCACAAGCATCTTCTTATCAACCCTTTGAAATGCAGGTACCTTTATTATCTGCATCTTACAGATGAGGAAATGAAATGAGATGGAGAACATTTCCCAAGGCCAGTGAGGGCAGGAGCTCACAGTAGGTCTTCAGATTCGAGAGCCTCAGCTCTGGACTATTGTCCGGGAAGCACACGCCCCAGGCTGACGAGAAGGAGCCTTCTGAGACTTCTTTAGCATCTCTTGCTCTGGGGTCGGATATGGCCATTTCGTGTAGAAATGAAAGTACTGCTGACTAATTAAATGTGGCCTCTTTCCAGGCTATCCTATTTCTAATTGCAGCTCTTCCTCTCTCCTGTGAAAGCAGCCCGCCATTGTTTTTGAAAAGTTGCTCAGTTGTTTACTGGTTGGAGAATACTTTGAAAATGCCAAGCATCATTAAATTATCAATAAGAAGGCCCTGAGGAGGAATAGAGTTGGTTTTGCCTGCCTGCCTGCCTGCCTGCCTGCCTGCCTGCGTTCCTTCCCCCAGTCACCCACACACACATCCTTATTTAGCTCACAGTTGACCCAAAGCATTAGAACTTAAAAAGGTCAGACCCACCGATCGTAGCTGCTAGGAAACATCTAAATTGCCTTCCCTGACTCTGGCGCTGACACTTCGGTCTGAGCCTGCAGATAACAGAAAGGGGGGTCTTATCTAGACGGGAGCAGGAGAAATAGCTGGAACAAATCATCACGGTGAGAACAGAACTGGGGAAGATAGATGAGTCCACTTTCAACAGGCGGTAGCTTCGCCTTCCTCTTGCTTGCAAAGGGTCCCTGGCATGGAATTATGTCCCGGGCTTGAGGTTGTTGCATAGGATCCGGTCCTTTCCAGACAGAGAAGGTGAAGTCGGAAATGACAGTGTATATCTCTGATCACCAAGCAGTGTGCAGCTTTGTGAGTTTCAGAGTCCCCAACCCCCCTCCCCCCCAGTGATCTTTCTCTCTCTCCCAGTGATAAAAGAGACTTAGGAAGTACATGGGGATATGTGGGCAAGAATGACTTTGCGTGACCTTCAGAAGTCAGTTCCCCAGGTTCAAAATATTGGCGTCGTCTCGGAGTTTTTCCTCCTCCTGTTCGCTCCCACCCCAGTTTGCCCTTCTTTCACGAGGTCAGGAGTTTCGATCTTGGCCACGTCGGCTGCTTTATCAGTGTGTTTGCACTCTCGGGAGACTCGTAATGTGTGGCGTCCGCCAGCCCACAACCCCTTGCTCACTCCTCCTGGCACGGAGATACCGAAAGGTTGCCGGTCTCCTTTGGTTCCCGGTGGAAGCTTGGGCAGACCCTTGACAGGGAAGACCATGATGACAGGTCACAAAGGCCTCCCCGCTTCATGTTGCCTTCTGTATCTGTGGGAAGCCATTCCTGGGATCACCAGGGGCCACTGTGTCTCAGTGTAACCATGCATGTTTCCAGTTTCTGTTAGATGCACGCAGGGCCTGATGTGAAACAATAAGAAAGAGAGGCATGCCGAAAACCGGTTTGGTTCAGTGGATAGAGCGTTGGCCAGCGGACTGAAAGGTCCCGGGTTCGATTCTGGTCAAGAGCATGTGCCTTGGTTGCGGGCACATCCCCAGTGATCTTTCTCTCTCATCGAAGTTTCTGACTTTCTATCTCTCTCCCTTCCTCTCTGTAAAAATTAATCATATATTTTTTTAAAAAGAAAGAGAGGCGGGCTAAAACGGCGGGGCCAAGAAGTCGCTGTCTTTGAAGAGGCACGAGGAACTTGGAGAGAAAACAAAAAGGAGGTCTCCAGGGTTGGGGCTGCAGTTCAAGAAATGGATTTCTCTTTTATGAGTAATGGTTTCCAGATTTTGAGCACTTCCCGTGTAGCAGGCACTGCGCTCAGCCCTTCTGCGTGTCCAGGTCACGGTGGGCGGATCTTCCCTCCCACAATCACCGTGAGCCTCCACACAGCGAGTGCCCTTTGATGAAGGCAGGGGCCCCGGGTGGCTTGTGTGATGTGCGTTTGGAAAGAGCACTCCGGTTTCCCCCACTGAACACGGGGAGGTAGTCAGTCCCGGGCGCTGTCCCTCTCCTTTCATTCTTCCCTCAAGAGGGTCCATTGGCCGCTTGAGGTGGGATTGCCACTGGTTCCCAAGGAGACCTCCCTCGAGCCCATCATTGCTCGGCCTTCCCTTCACTCTGTTTCTGGATGTCGCTCTCGAAAACACACGCTCCTCTCCACCTGCGAGGCCTGATTTATCAGCCAGGTCCGCAGAGGAGAAACAAGATAAAAGCCTCTGCTGTAAACCTGATAATGCATTATGCTCTGTGGGTTTTGTGTCTAGACAGAGCTAAGAGGCGCCTTGGTGGCCCTGGCAGTGCCTTGAGGTTGCTGTCCATCGGCCTCTTTGTAGAAGAAAGATGGACCTGACAGTTTTATGTATCGGACAGAGGCTGGGTCTGGCAGAAAAAGCGCCAGCCAGGAAGTCAGGAGATGACACCGTCAACCTCAGCCCGGCCAGTCCTTCCCCAGGGAGAGAAAGCCAGTCCTTCCCGAGTGGCCTGCAGGGTTTCAGTCTTGACCTTGGGCATGTGAGTCACACCTCTGCCTGAGCTCCCCAGCCATAAAAAGAAGATTAAAGATAATTCATGTCAATTGCTTAGAATATAATGGTTAACATCAGTTCTCATGATTGTTAGGCTAGCCCAGAGAGACAGGGGCAACATGCAGGTACTGTCAACCTCTGGAAAACTGTCCCCTGTGCCAGTGGGGCCAGGAGCGAAGGGCTCCTATTTTGAAGGGGGTAATTGATGGTGGAAGCCGGCCTATTTGAGAGAGCCGGTTCACTCCCAAGGATCTTTTCCGCTCGGTACATCCTTGCTACACTGAGAGCATGAGTGGCCCAGGGTTATCATGGTCACTGTCAAGAGACAGGTGAGTTATTGAACCAAGAGACACCCCTATGAGGAGTGCACAGGATCAGGAAGTCTGGAAAATCCAGAGAGAAGACGAGAGAGCACCACCGGTGAGACGGATAGGTTTGAGTCTCATTCTGGGCCAACCCCTGGCCGTCATTGGCTATTGGGACTTGAGACGGCCCACTGCTGTGTTTCTCCGTGGCCACGTGAGCTCATTCCCTGCAGACCCACACCTCTGCATACAGCTAGAAGGGGATGTGTTTAAAACTAATTCTCTTCGTAGGTTACCCGGCTATGTGCATTTGTCAGAAGTCATTGAATTGAAATTACACCATCTTTAAAAAATGGGTTTCCTTCCCCTTAAGTTCCTTAAGTTGGTAGTGGAGCTGCCACAGGTGCGCAGGTGGTTGTCATAAAGGGGATTGTTTCTCGGTCCCCAACTGGGAGGAGCTATACCTGTTGTACGTCTCTGGCAGAAATGTGCAATCCGTCCCCGACCCCTGCCAACCCTGACCCCTTCTTCGCAACTTCTCTACCTCTCTCTGACTTCCTACTGCCTTTACTTTTCCCCAGATTCAATTTTCTTTTTTACTCTTTTAATTTACATTTGTTTTTCCCTTTTTAGGATCAGAAATGATATATGCATGCTATGAAAAAATTTAAACCGCTCAGAAGTTCAGAAGTGTTTAAGTAAAATGTGGAAGTCTTTCTCCTTCCTCACCTCCAGTCCCATTTCCCAGAAGTAACCGCCTTGAGTAGCTTGGGGGGAATGCAACCACTTTTGTAATGTATGCAAATGTACAGATACATAGATCTATACACGCACACATACAAAGTCTTCTTTTATTATAATGATGGAACTGTTCTCATGGTTCTGCCTTTGTTTTTAGCCCTAACAGACCATGAGTATCTTTTCATGACACCGTAGTCAGAGCCTCCACCCGCCTCTTTTCCAAATGGCTACAACCACATGTCACCCATTGTTTAGATGTATTTAACCGCTCTTCCTCCTGTATTTCTGACCTCAGTGAAGATGGCTGCATAAAGCTCAGCGAGGAGAGAGAGACCCATTGTGGAATGGCCCCCAATAGCCTTCTGTCTCACTCATTTCTTCTCAGTCACTGTGTTGCATTCTGGGTGTTTGTTTGGGGTGGGGTGGAGTCAGCTGGCATTGGCAGCTGACGGGCAGATGTTGGTGAGAAACACTCTCCCGAGCCATGTGTCTGTGCGACAGAGGACATCCTTTTGAATGTCAAAGGTGATTTATAACATCGCTAGAGACAAACCTCTCTTCCCTGAAGGCAGGCGAAGATAAGGTTAGATTGAATTTCAGGAGATGAAAGGGAGGCTTTAAGAGGCTTTAAGTCACGGAAAAGCCTTGTGTTTCTTTCGTGTGTTTTGAAATGCTTTCGCAGCCATTACCCTGCACAATCCCTCGAGAACCCTGAGTGCAGAAGTGGGTGGGATTACCCTGAAACTGCAGGTGAGACCGAGGATAGCAGAAGCAGGAAGCAGAGCTGGGATTCATCCCCTTTTTCCTATTCCGGGGCCACTGAGAAGTGCACCAGGCCAGGAAGAGACATAACCACAGACTAGACAACCGCTTCCCGTTAGCACTCGTTACCTGAAAACCCAGGTGCCCTGGGTCGCTGAGGGAGTAAATGAGAGGACTACCTATCTTCCCGGCTTCCTGTTTAAAAAAACAGGCTGTCCAAAGAGGAGGAGACAACTTTAAACCTAAGAGCTAGCTGAAGATACTGCATGCTTGCTTTTTCCTTTTTTTGTATACATTTTTAATTGATTTCAGAGAGGAAGAGAAACATTGATAGGCTGCCTCCTGCACACTCCCTGCTGGGGATTGAACCTGCAACCTGGGCATGTGCCCTGACTGGGAATTGAACCTGGGACCTCTGGGTCAATCCACTGAGCAACCACCGCTGGGTAAGATAGTGTGTTCTTAAAATAAAAACAGGATATCCTTTTTAAGGAGTAAACAGGAAAGAACTCATAAATTTCAAATATGGAAAGGCTGAAGCATACATATGAGGCTATGTCCCGGAAAGTACAAAAACACAAAGAAACACAAAGCAAGGTCAAAAAGATAAAAATAAATCAAGGATGTGGTTAGATTTATTCCCAAATAATAGGAATTCTAGAGAAAAGCAAGAAAAACGGGGAAATTTAAGGAAATTCCCCCCTGAACCGAGGGCGGCGTTTTCAGATAGGAAAGAAAGGGTCCAAGGCATGCTCAGATCAGTGAATGGGAATAAACCACACCAAGCCCATTGGGCAGAAAGAGGACCCTACAGGCTTGCAGAGAGGGCATTACAATGAATATGCATAGATAAAAGCAGGCTTCATGCAGAGGGTCAAGAATCAAAATGGCATCAGACTTCTCGCCCCAGCTGGTTTTGCTCAATGGTTAGAGTATCGGCCCACAGACTGAAGGGTCTTGGGTTTGATTCCGGTCGAGGGCAGGTACCTCGGCTGCAGCCTCCATCCCAGTGCCGGACTAGCGTGTGCGAGAGACAGCAGTCAATGTATCTCTCACATCAATGTTTCTGTCTCTCCCCCTCCCTTCCACTCTCCGAAAACTAATGGGAAAAAATATCCTCGGATGAGGATTTAACAATAAAAAAAAAATGGCATCAGACTTTTTTATAACTCTGGACATGCATCCACTGTCCTGAAGTGACTAGTTTTCCATTCTGCACCACGGAGGTGAGAGAAAAAAAACTCATGACTTTCGTACAACCTTTCAGGAAATTGCTAATGAGGATGCGCTACCCAAAGTAAGGGAGTGAACCAAGAAAACGGAGACATGGGGTATCCAGCATCAGTGAGTGAGAGGGGACCTCCAGGCACTGATTCAATACTCAATGGATTTGAGTGAGTTCAGAGGGGATGTTACAAAGTGGGGGGATGGCTCTGTTTGGATCAGTGAGAATCATATATAATACTAAACAAATACATATATAATACTAAACAAACACACATATAAGACTAAACAAATATATATATATAATACTAAACAAATACACATATAACACTAAACAAATGCACATATAATACTAAACAAATATACATATACTAAACAAATGCACATGTAACACTAAACAAATACATATGTAATACTAAACAAATACACATATAACACTAAACAAATGCACATATAATACTAAACAAATATACATATACTAAACAAATGCACATGTAACACTAAACAAATACATATGTAATACTAAACAAATACTCATATAACACTAAACAACTACACATATGATACTAAACCAATGGAAAAGCTGTGATAACTCCAAGGAAAACAAAAAGTACTGCCGGGAAGGAAAATGTTAAAACCATAACACCTTCCATGACGTGTCAGCGAATATCATTTTCATGACCAAGGTAACAAGAACCTGGTTATCTTAACATTACTGTCTAACCAGGGGGCTTGCAAATGGGCCCCAGAGCGGGCCCGCGGGTGGTGGCTGCTGAGACGCTGATAAACCAGCACGGAGTCCTCACCATCGGGATCGGAAAGTCGGCAGCTAATTCCTGAAACTGAAAATCCAGACAGCCCGGGAAGCGTGTTATTTGGAGATACGGAGGGAAATGTAGAAAAGACGCAACCGAAATAGCAGGCGGCGCTGGCTCCTGGCGGGGGAGGGTCCGAGAACGCTGTTTCTTTTATCGCGCATTCCACAACTGTTTGCCTCTTTAAATTGTGTGCACATGTTCCTTTGATAAAAAATAAAAATGAATTTAAAGAATGCAGGGGAGGAACAATTGGCTGGTAGGAGCATTTGCATGTTCAAAGCGAGCTGTCGGAGAAAAATCTCTTTGAAGCATTCCTGGCCTGGCCTTGGAGGACCCGGCTGGCCCGGCCCTCCGGACCGCACCCCTCCCCCCCCCCCCCGTCCCCCTACTCCTCTGCCCGGCCAGGAATCTGCATGTCTGGGATGCACAGTAATGATGGAAGCAGAGATGCAGGGCTGACATCTCAGAAGCCCGTGACCTGCGTTTTTCTCTGCAGGATGAGTGGTTTATTGAAAAATCCAATTCTGAGCAGTTTTGGTTTACCACAAACCAGAAGCGGTGGTGGAGGTGGCCTCTAAGTGGGACTGGGTCACACACAGCGTCACAAGGCCCCAAGCTTGTCATTCTGCCTCTGTTTTCAAAGCAAAACCACCTGGCAGCTCTTGGGGAGCAGCAAAGGACGTCTTCTCTTTTCTCCCACACTCCCAGGCTGCCTGGACCGGGCACCTTCCCGGACAGGCTCCAGACGCAGGTCCCGTTACCCGATTCCTCTCCCAGCAGCCTCTGGGGCGAGCAGCAGACGCTCCTTTTCTGAGCTGGGATTGGATCCCGCCCCGTGCACCCAGGCACGGAGCCGTCCAGCCAGGGCCGCCGAGGCCACAGGCGCGTGCTCGTCGGTGTAGTGGTTCTGCCCTTTGGAGCCAACCCAAACGGGGTTCAGATCTTCATCTGGGAACAGACCTCGAGAGTGAGAGCCCCCACTTTATCTTCTGTAAGATGGGGATCACAGTGGAACCTACGGCACGGAAGGAAATACATGAGGCGTGCTTGTAGAAGAGCACCTGTCACGTATCAGCTGTTAACTCCACGTTGTCACGCCTGTGCCATGGTGGGAGGGTCGCTGACTCTCTGAGCCTCAGTTTCCTCCCTTGCACCAAGGGGTTACACAGCACTTCCTGAGATGCTTGTGAGCATTCTGTGTGCCGATGCGTACACCTTAGCCCAATGCGTGGCAACTAGCGAGAGCGTGATTCTCAATGATAGAAATTACTTCCCTTCCTTCCCACTTCCTCAGCCTCTGTCCTCATTCAGGCCCGCCTTTCTCTTGCCTGGCCACCAAAATCCTTTCCCCCATCTGGAAGGCTTCTTCCGTGCACACCACCATTGCAGTCACGCCTCACCACTGCCGGCAGCATCGTGCGGGGTCCAGGCAATCGGGTGAGTCCCCGCTCCGCTGTTTTGGCCTCTCCAGTCCCACCATCTTGTGCCTTTAGGACACGTAAGTCACTTTTCACTGTTAAGGCTCAGAACATGCGAAGAACAGCTGGATGTGGAGTGCATGTTGTTTTAAGAAATATATTTTATTGATTTTTTTACAGAGAGGAAGGGAGAGGGATGGAGACTTAGAAACATCGATGAGAGAGAAACATCAATCAGCTGCCTCCTGCACCCCCCACCCCCATTGGGGATGCACCCGCAACCAAGGCACATGCTCTTGACTGAAATTGAACCTGGGACCCTTGAGTCCGCAGGCCGATGCTCTATCCACTGAGCAAAACCAGTTAGGGCTGAAGTGCACATTTTAAAGGGGGAAGAAAGGGCTGATAATTCTGAAAGCCAGGCTTAAAGGGCTGCAAATCGGCCTCAGGAGACATTAGACCAATCCCAGGGAGACATCTTCATGGCCAGATCTTGCTCACTGTTCCCGGGGAGAAATGCATTCTGAGTTGCTCTGGGGCTCCCCACCCTGCGTCACCCAGGACACTGGACCAGGCCAGGGCATGTGGGTTGGGCAGGAAGGAACCGAGAGCCGGAGAATCACTGCTGTGATTTCCCCAGATGTAGGCAAAACTCACGCTCCGGGTCCATATCTACTTGTGTTCAGTTTGGGAATGGGAAAAGGGGGACGTCACCCTGGTCAGCTGGCCAGTCAGACGTCACCTGAATCGAGGATGTACCTATGCCATCAGCCCATCCTCACCTCTGGCCAAAATGTCCATTTAAGAAAAAGAAAGAAAAAAAAGTATGTGGCATCCAAAACGCTCGCCTGGTGATGAAATCCTGGCAGATTGCCGCTCTTCCACAGCTGCCCGGGAGCTGGCTGTTTCTACGCTCTGGCAGGAAGAGGACACATCTGGCTTCGCTGAGTTATTTAAGGTGTTTGGCATGAGCCAGCGGATGGTGGACAGGGCAGGAAAATGTGTTCGTATCTTCCTCAAAGACACTAGGGAATGGGGCGAAGTCTGTTCTGTTTCGTCCTCCCCACTTGATTGTAAAGCGACCTGGGGAAGGGGGGTGGAGTGTGCTTTGGGGAAGGGGGGTGACGTGTACCTCGCATTCCATCTGTAGGACACGGTGTCGGTGTCTGGTCATTCCTGTGGACTTAGAAACGGGGCTGCCGCTGAACCGTATCACATGCTTAATGAAGTGAGGCCTGTCTCATCGCTCTTCATGGCGGCACTGACATTACACAGCTAATCCCCAAACAACCGGCTCTACAGAGACGCTTTCTTTCTCGGTTCCGAATGGACGGAGCGGCCCCCATCCTCCCCGTCTGATCCCGGCCTGAACCTGGAGGGGTGCCAGAGTGCTGGGTTTTACCCTGGGGAATGCGTCTCCCGTGCAAGCCCTCCCCGGGTCCACCTGCCAGTGCCCGCCGTCCTAATCCCTTAAACATTTCTCGCTAACAATGCACAGGGGGCCCGTTAGCTCCGCGGACAGCCGTGTTCCGCTGAGGCCATGCAAATAACCCGCTTCTGCCTGCTTTCGTTTAGGGAGGCGTCGCTAATTCCCCTGGGCCGGCGTGGCTTTACCCAAATCCTCACCCCACACCTGCGGCCCTGGGCCGGTCTTAACCTCAGCGGGGCACCACCCCTCCCCTGGGGGCTTCTCGCACTGTGCGCAGGTTTCCAGTGAAGGACTGGCTGGCTCTCCCTGAGCTTAGCCGCGTACACGGGACCGGACCCTTGGACTCGATCGGGTGATGGGAACCGGAGCCTGGAGTCCCGCTGGATAATGTCTGAAGTGAATGCCTTGAGCCCCGGCGGTCCCTGGTCCCTCTGGGTTCAGGGAAATGGAGACATCGGGGCTTGTTGTCATGAACGCACCTGGGAGGAGCGTTTTCTTCAGAGCTGAGCACTTTTCGGAAGGTAGTCAAGCATTTTCTCAGAAAAGAAATTTCTTTTTTTAAAAAAAAATATATTTTATTGATTTTTCACAGAGAGGAAGGGAGAGGGATAGAAAGTCAGAAACATCGATGAGAGAGAAACATGGATCAGCTGCCTCCTCCACACCCGCTACCGAGGATGTGCCCACAACCACGGTACATGCCCTTGACCGGAATCGAACCTGGGACCTTTCAGTTCACAGGCCGACACTCTATCCACTGAGCCAAACCGGTTTCGGCCAGAAAAGAAATTTCTTTCCAAGAAACTCTGGGTTTTCTCCTAACTACTGCTTTATTCTGCTGGCTCCTTCCCAGGGGAGTGATTTTTTTGTTTGTGTGTGTGTTTCCCTGCATCCAAATAAAAGAAGGTAACATGTTCAGAATCCTGAAAAGGAATGCGTGATAGATGGATAGTCTTTTTATGAACAGATCTGCATCAGGCACCCCTGTGTGCTGGGGTGAGTGCTGGAGAGAGGGGCGGCCCCGTGTAGACCCCCACATGTAGACCCAGGAGCCCAGGGGCCTGGGTGTGCATCCTGCCTTTAGTCCTTAGTAGCTGCGTGAGGGTGCGCCGGGCACTCGGCCTTCCTGGGCTGTGGGTTCCCCTCAGGTAAAGGGGGATGTCGACCGGACCTCACTCTGAAGTCCTTGGGATAGCTTCTGGCACTTAGAAAATACTGCGCGAATGTGTGCAAGTGCTAGCTGCCACCTTTGCTGTCGTCACCACTGCTGCTGATACTGTTATCATTCCTACTGTTTGATGCTGGGAACAAAATTATCCACAAAGACAAAGCCCACCATGGCCCCTGTGCTTTTGGGGCACAGTTTCCTGGGGAGGCAGCCGCTGCATGAACGAGTGCAGTGACTGTAATGGATAAATGGACTCAGTGTCATCAGCCTGTGCTGAGATGAAGGAGAGAGAACGGGTCCCATGCAGACACAGGAATTGTCCTCATCGGGACAGTCAGCAAAGGCTTCCCCATGGAGGGGATGATGGATTGGTTATCGAAGGCAGGGGAGGCCTTCACTCGTGACAAAATAATTACATCAGAAAATCCCGCGCCCCCCTCCCCGCAACATCGCCCATAATAGTAACCACTATTAGCATGTCACTGCAGGGCATGAAAGTGACGTGTCCTGGGTGCTGTGTGTGGTGTTTGGGCCCTGAAAGTGGGTCCTGGTAGAGACACTTGGTGTGGAAGTGGAATGGGGTGGTCATGGAAGCCACATGCTGTCTGTCCTCTCTGGAGATGCCATTCTCAAAGAATAAAATGATGAGCGACAGCCAGGCCAGGGGCGGCCTCTCCATTCATCACCGGTCTTTTCTTTGTTGCTGTGCTGTAGGAAAAGAGAGAGGTGACGACAGGGGTGTTTGTGGGACTGGCCTTTTATTATAGCTGGACGTGCACAGCCCTGCATTCAAGTTAGAATAATCACATCACCTCCTTAGCGCCCGTCCAAGTCGCAGGTGACCGAGTTCGCCATAATGGCTTCCGGTGGGGTTTTTGTTGTGTGGTTGTTGAATTTTGAGTGCGTCTTTTTGTATCTTTTAAATTAATTTTCAATTAAGCTTGGAAATGACAAAGTATAAAATTAACTAACTTGCAATTAATTCCAACAGTATTTATGCAAAAATCCGAGGCATCTGAGAGATGGGGCGCATGGAGTAATTAGTTGTGGGTTTTTTCTCGGCCGTAATTGCAGTGATGAATATGTATGAGGCCGGTTAGGAAAGGAACGCACAGCAAGCAATTGTATTTAATTAAACTTTTAGCTGGCTTAGCTCGGGGAGCCTGCAATGCGTTTTAGTCTCCCCAAACAGTTCGCCCCCAGAATATAAAGGAGACGCCTTCTTTCTCACTCTTCCTTTAATTTCGCAGACTTTCTAGCTTTCCTGGATTTTGATGTCCAGGGATCACCATTAGATGATTGTTGGATCGGCGTTGTTCTGGGTGTGGCCCGAATCATTCTTGAATTGCCATTTTTATGCCAAGCACAGGCAAACCTTAGTGCATAGGCCAACCCTTGTGTCATGGCAGCCCGTGCCAGGAGCCCTTCATCGGGCATCCTTTTCTGTAGTGCCGGGTGCAGGAAGCGGCTCCTAAGAAGACTGTCATGGTAACAGCATGGTGTAATGTTGGGGATGGTTTTCTCTCCTTCCCACATCCAGCGTAGAAAGAAGAGTAGGATCCAGTTACTGAATAGAGGAGCTGGGGATTGAGAAACAATAGAAAAAAATAGACGACAGAGAAGTAGAAATAAGGCTGGGGCTGGGTGGAATCTCTGCTCTCTGATGGAGAGACAGAGAGTCCCAACCCAAAGGCAGCATGTTTATACTAAAATAGAAAGGGGTTTCACATGAAAAGACTTAAAATCAAAGGAACTTAAGTGGGCCCAGGCCCTACTCATTCCTGGGGCTCGGCTGAATCTACATTTCAAGAGCCCTCCCCCCGCCCCATACACACACATCCTCAACAAGTTAAAAAGTCAGTACTGATAACACATCCAGCCTTTTTGGTGGATGCATTTCCAAGACATGGCTCTGCCTGGTGCCTCAGATTCAGCTGACACTGATTTAAAGAAAGCTCAGGTGCCTTCCCTGGGGGCCGGCCCTCTACAGTGTAATCCAGTTCCGGCCGCACTGTCACTGCAGGCTGCTCAGTGCGCTAAGCACGGGCCATGCGGGGTACTCTCATCCCCCTCGCCATCCTGGTCTGAGATCAAGGAACATGCCGAGTCACTTGCAGAGGAGGTGGGCGAGAGAGATTTGAACCCAGCTCTTTCTGATCCTAAGTCCTATGTTCCTTGCCTCTCCCTCACTCTCATATTTCTCAAGTTGGAAAAATAAAGGAATCGTCTTAGTCCCCACTGTAAGCTGCAAGTGGAATTTATTCAATACCCTTGTTTATCTGAGGTTGCCTTCCTGCTCCGGATGGATGGATGTTCCAGGGCAGTGGTCGGCAAACTCATTAGTCAACAGAGCCAAATATCAACAGTACAACGATTGAAGTTTCTCCTGAGAGCCACATTTTTTTAACTTAAACTTCTTCTAACACCACTTCTTCAAAATACTCTCACCCAGGCTGTGGTATTTTGTGGAAGAGCCACACTCAAGGGCCCAAAGAGCTGCCTGTGGCTCGCAAGCCACAGTTTGCCGACCATGGTTCCAGGGTATCTGAGCCAGTAAAGGAAGACCCCAGCAAGAAGCCATGAGGGAGAATACAGCAGAGGCCTCGCTGATGATGCTGGTTCGGTATCCCGTTCACCAGCCATTGTGCTGTGTGCTTTCTCATGGCCATGCCTGATCTTCACAAACACCCCACGAGATGGCTGCTGTGTTCCCCATTCTACAGATGAGAAAAACCGAGGCCCCAGAGTTTCAGTAACTTGGCAGAGCTCGTAGACGGTAGAGCCAGGATTCAAACGCAGGTCTGTCTGCCTGAGGAGCCTGTGCTCTGCGCTGGACATCCATCACCCGTCATCTTCTCAACCCCTTTTTGATGTCCGTGGGCAGCCACCCACCAGGTGGGAAAACAGTCTTCAGTCTTGTTCCCTGGTGGGAGGAGCCAGAGTCTGAGTGTTTGGAAAGCTTGGAAGATTTTCCCTGGCTGCAAATTTGGATGATGGTAAGGAACTTTCTAGAATCTCCAGAGCAAAGAATCATTTCAGGGTCTTGTTTCCATTTAACCCAGAGCACTGTTTCTGAGCTTCCACTTCCACATGCATAACCTTACAAAGGCCGTCGACCTCACCCTGCCCGTCGGCCATGCTCACTGACTTCCTTTGATTTTTTAAATGCTCTGAAGTCAGTGGTTATTGCCTAGAATGGTGTGTGATTTCTGAGGCAGGGTCAGCTCCCCTGCAGGGCCAGGATGGCCCCTGTGAATGCTGGTTCCAGGGCCCTTTCTCCGTTCTCGTTAAGCTCAATGGTTTTATTTTGAAATAAAAAAATTTTTTAAATTCCATCACAGACGTGCATACCAGACTGCCATTAGCAGAACCGGAAGAATCTTTCGGCAAGTGAAGCAGCTTCCTCCTGCTGCGATTAAAGCGACTTGGGGCCAAATGTGTTTGCGGGCAAACTTGCTGACGTGCCTGAGACAGACGCGCTTTATAACGCGTGCGCCAGAGGAGAATCGGGCTCCGGCAGCCATCCTGGTGTCTCCGTCATAAAGGTGGCGGCACAGGTGTCAGGTCTCAGCCAAATCGGCATGTCCTGTCGGGCACATCATAAAGCGATGAGGAAACGGAGGCACAGAGGAGGTAAACAGTGTGCCCAAGTTGGAGAATGAGCCAGCCAAGGGCCAAACTGGCCCATGCCAGTCCTCCTCCCTCTGCCCCCTCGTCCCTCCCAGGGTGTCCAATGACGCCAAGCTCCTGGGCCTGGGCTCCTCTCCAGCTGTGTTTTGAGTTTTCTGGTTGTCGTTGGAGTTCTTGTTGTCATTGTCAGTAGTTTCCGTTTTCTTCTATTTGTGAAGTTTTCCCAGAGGAAAACTCACCTTCCCGTCTCCGCCAGCCGGACTCAGGCCACGATGCCAGCACATGCCTGCACAAGTCTGTGTCGAGCTGGCGGCCACAAGGCCCAGGCCACCTGTTCCCGTCCACCCCCGGCCCTAATGCGCAGCCCCTGCTTCCCTCCAGGTCCCAGCTCCTTCCTCCTCTTCATTAATACGTGACCAGCATGCTCTGGAACTCAGGTGTATGTTTTACAAGCTCCTCTGAAGCTCAAGATCAATAATTCATTCCATTTGGATTTGCCGTGTTCTCATTTCTAACAAAACCTGTTCATTTAGCCCTAACAGGTTTGGCTCAGTGAATAGAGCATCGGCCTGTGGACCGAAAGGTGCCAGGTTCAATTCCGGTCAAGGGCACGTACCTTGGTTGCGGGCACATCCCCAGTGGGAGGTGTGCAGGAGGCAGCTGATCAATGTTTCTCTCATCGATGTTTCTGACTTTCTATCCCTCTCCCTTCCTCTCTGTAAAAAAAAAATCAATAAAGTATATATATTTTTTTAAAGTTGTGCATTTAGGATAAGCTCAGGCAAGAAAACCCTGGTCCCTCTGAGGTCTCCGTGGGCGTGGAGAGTCCTCAACCACTGGGCTCACCCACCATTGACTGTCATCAGTGTTCAAGGCCAAAGGAACTCGCAGCTCGTCTCTGGTCTCTGCATGGAGCGGACCCCCAGGGCCCTTTTCCTTCAGTGGCTCTGTTTCTCCTCTCTGCATCTTGGGAAGTGGCTTTCAAGAAGTGGGGAGGGCACAGGAGTCACGGGCCGAGCCCTGGAATTGTTTGGACCCAGTGGTGCCCACACTGAAAGGCTGTTTGCACAGCATCTTCTGTCCAAAAGAGCAACTGATGACAGTGGAGATGCCACAGATGATAGTCTCTCTAGCTTAAGACTCGGGGTTGAATGGTCTTTTAAGCCAAGGCAAGCAAGGAGGTTTGCAGCACCTCTGATCCCCTCAAAGTCTTCACAGACCCAAAAGGGTTACGTGCTTGTCTACCTGCAGTCAGACAAGCTGCTGGAGAATAGCTCCCGCTGAGGTCTGTGTTGAGACCATGAGGGAAGTTTGTAATCATGACTGATGATGAGATTTCCTCCTCTGAAGCCAATTATTTTAATCAGCCAAGTCTCCCTTTATCTCCCTCATTTGGGTGTCCAATTAGTGCCATCGGACAGAGGTGCTGTGGCAAGAGGAGCTTTGCAGGGGATGATCGCAGGGCCAGCAAGCTCTCAGAAGCGATGAGGAGAATATTAATTGACCCGAGTCTTGTCAGTGCTCCTGCTCCATGAGTGTTCGGAGAAGATTTGGGGTTGGTGTTAACACTGGTGTCTCCTTGCTGGTCTGAGTGGAGGCATCACCAGAAGAAGCGTCTGAGATATAAAAACCACAGAATTGAATTAAAGGCCCTCACCTTTTGGTCAGTTCTTTCTTTCTTTCTTTTTTTTTAAATTTTTCTTCATGTTTGCCAGTTTGTTTGTTTTTAATATGTTTTATTGATTTTTCACAGAGAGGAAGGGAGAGGGATAGAGTTAGAAACATCAATGAGAAAGAAACATCGACCAGCTGCCTCTTGCACACCCCCTACTGGGGATGTGCCCACAACCAAGGTACATGCCCTTGACCAAAATCAAACCTGGGACCTTTCAGTCCACAGGCCGACGCTCTATCCACTGAGCCAAACCGGTTTCGACATATTTCCTCTAAATTTGCAGATTCTAAAATTGGGGAGGAAGCTCCTCGGTCTGTCCAGAAAATTAAATCCTTATTTGAGAAGAGACCACTCATTCATGAAAGTGAGTGGTGGTAATATCGGTTCTAAGAGCTACTACCGTGCATGGTAAGTGTTGTAACTCCCAGCAGATCCTAAACCCGTAATTTCAGGCTCATTGTTACTTCCTGATTCTGCAGATAGTTTAGAATCCTTCATATGTGGCTGAGCTTCGTGCTTGGAAGCAAGGGGGAAGGGTATAAACATGACTGAAACTGGAAGGCAGTCCTTAAGAAATGTAGGGCTATCTTTACAGGGAACTAGCTGTTTCAGTAATTAGCCAAGGAGGGAGTAGGAAGGGCCATGATGTGGGTCGGGTGAGGTGCGGTGGAAGCTGAAGCAAAGAAAAGTGATTTCTAGTTGGATAGCTGCGGGGAGAAGCCAGGGAGAGTGTGGCTCAGTGGCCATTCGAGTCTTGAAGGCTGGCCAAGATAAGGCCAGCAGGTCACGTAGGGAAGGCAGCAGCATGCCAGGCAGGAAGACCTTCTAGGAAGATTTACCCGCAGAGCCCTGTGACTAGGAAGACTACTCTCCACCACAGCTCTTGCAAGACAGGAGTTGATTTTGCCCTTTGTACGCTAGCAGCTCTGGCTCGGGGTCTCTCATGAGGTTGCAGGCACCTGGGTGGCTGGGGTTGTGGTCTCATCTGAAGGCTGTGGAGGATGTGCAGGGAGGCTCCTTTGTGTAGATGATGGCGGGATTCAGTTCTTGTGGGCTGCTGGAAAGAGGGCCTTAGCCCCTCACTGGCTGGCTGGGGGCTTCCCTCAGTGCCCCCACATGGACTTCTCCATAAAAGCTCTCATCATGGCTCTCAGAGCAGGAGAGAGAGAGAGACAGAGAGAGACACATCCATCAGCTGTCTCCCCAAAGCACCTCAACTGGGGACCAAACCTGCAACCTGGACATGTGCTCTGACTGGGAATAGAAGCGGCGACCTTCTGGTGCACAGGATGACCCCCAACCTACTGAGCTACACTGGCCAGGGCTACATCCTCTCTTCAATGGTGAAACTACATCAGAAAAAGCCAAGTGGAGGGACATGCTCCGAAATAACTGATCAGTCCTCTTCCAATGCGTAAAGGTCAGGGAAGACAAGGAAAGACAGAATCCTCCCATCTGTCGCTGATAGGAGGATCCTGGACTGGATACTAGAACAGAAAAAAAAAAATGATATCAGGGGGAAAACTGGCAAAACCCTAATAAATTCCATAATGCAGTTAATACAATTGTTTCAAGGTTAATTCTTACTTTTGACAGTCGTTCTATGGTCAGGGAAGGTGTTTTAAAGAATGCAGCGTTGGGCTATATGCGAACTTTTGCACTATTTTTTCAACTCTAAACTTATCCTATATAATAAGAGAGGGATATGCTAATTATCTATTACTCTCTGAGGCATAACAATCAACCGAATAATGACCAGATCACGGATCTGCAGGAGGGTGGGGCACCAACTACAAGCGGGCGGTAGAGAGCTACAGGAGGGGGTGGTGCAGCAAGCTATGAGGGAGGAGGGGGCAGGGGGCTGGGGGAAGCTACAGGAGTGTGGGGCAGCAGGTGGAGAGCTAAGGGAGGGCGGCAGCAACCTACTGGTGCACTGATTCGTGCACTGGGCTACTAGTCTCAAAATAAAATGTTAAATTATTTTTAAAAAGGAGAGCCTAGCATGAAGTACATACAGTATATGTACTTTATTTATTAAAGTAGGCAAAATGACACTTGGTTTAGAAAAATATATGTGGTTCATTAAGTGAAAAAAAAATTAATTGCCATGTGTCTTAAAAATACTGGGTATTTATTTGCTAATGTCTGTCTGGACTCTTTCCTAAGAAAAGAAACTGGTGCCTGTGGTTGCCTCTGGGGACAAGAATGTGGTGGCTAGAAGGCACATGCAGACTTACTTCTTCTGCAAATCCTTTCTTACCTTTTGAGTTCAAATAATGCAGATGATGCCTATTCAAAAGTAAATTTTAAAAAAACCTCAGCAACCAGGGGAGCTTTGAGGCTCCTGGAGTTCCCTGTCCATCCCCAGTAACTCCTGCCCTGGATAGTCACCCAGATCTCCTGGCCCCTGGCTGGCCCTCAGTAGATGTCAGTAAATGGTTAATGCCCAAAGCAAGAGTTCTCTGCTGTTGGCCCTTCACAACATTCTCTTCCATCCAAGGGGTCCTCTCATTCCTCTTCCTCCTCGGCCAGCATTGGCCCTCTATCAGTGACAAGAGGCTTAGTTCTTCATCTGCTTGTGTTAACGCAGCCCCATTAATGTTTACAAATTCTGGCCCGAGCTCTCTGGTCTCTCCCCGGTGTCTGGAGAGCTTTTGACAGGGATACATGGATTCTAAAACATCCCTGAGGATAGGAGAGTTGCTGGTGTTTTCCTCTTTAAAGAATCAAGCAGGTAACCTTGAATCCTCCCTGCCCAGGCCCTGTAGTCATTCATCTGCTATGCAACAGCCAGCTTCAGTGACCTCTGCCCAGGAGGCACCAGGTGTTGGCATGCAGCCCCAGGACCTTGTGCTGGAGAACATTCAAGCCTCCACCAAGCTTCATATCCGGGAGCACGAATATGCGACATCCAGGCACCTCTTATGGCTGGATCCACAGAGGGCAGCATTGCCCAGCCACCCAGAAAAGTGGTGCTGGCAGAGAGCAGGCAGATTTTTAATCATGAAGATATTTGCTCGTGTGGTTTTTAAAATATATATATATCTTTATTGATTTCAGAGAGGAAGGGAGAGGGAAAGAGATAGAAAACATCAGTGATGAGCCCGAAGGAATAAGCAGAATTAGCAGACATGTGCCTTCCCCAGGGATTGAACTGTGACCTCCTGGTGCGTAGGTTGACGCTCAGTCACTGAGCCACCTCAGCCAGCCAGGAAGGTATTTCATCTCCGAGATGAAGACCAAGCTGGCTGTTTCCTGTGGGAACATTTCATTCACTCACTTCTACAAACAACAGAAAGCAAAAGCCAGTGGAAGCTTGGCCAGGGAAGGTGTCCTTGGTTTCTTCCTTGACTTCATTTTTGCCATTTCCTCTGTGGCAGTCACAGTCACCTTGCCATGATTGCCACATTTTGTGTAGTAAGTAATTTTCCAAAGAGTCTGTATGCCACATAACAGCAGCTGGTGTATACCTCTCAGCTCATTGCTCATTCCAGTGTCTGCTCAAGGAATCAAACTTAGACCAGTGTGGGCCAGACAGTCAGTATTTTAGGGTTTGTGAGCCTTACAGTCTCATGTCAGAACTAAGCAACTCAGCCGTATAGCATGAAAGCCTTGCAATATGGATCACGCACAAGGGAACAGCCACAGCAGTGTTCCAATAAAACTTTATTTATAAAAACAGACAGAGGGCCAGACTTCATTGGCCCCTGGTCTAGCACGTAGGGTGCTGGAAGACAGATGGCTCGAGACCAAGTTGAAAACAGTAAAGGGCCAGATCAAGAGTTCTCTCTAGGCCTTTGATAGGAGGTTGGGTTTTGAGTACAATGAGCAGTCATCTTATTTACTTCCTCAAAAGAGTTTTCTGGATGTTGTGGGGGAAATGGATTACATGGGTCAAAATTGGAAATTGGGAGAGCAGCTAGGAAGTGCCTGTGGTCATCTCTGTAGCAAATGATGGTAACTTGTCCCAAGAACTGAAAGCAGAACATGAGTTGGATGTGAATGGGAAAGGGTTGGACCTGAATAGAAAAGAAAGACAGGGACTGGGGCTGGGGTGCCTGTGGGGTCGTAACTAATGCTGTTTGTTTTCTCAGCCCCACAAATGAAACTTTATTTGCAGTGACAATGGCACGCCTGGGGGAATTTTCTCCCCTCCCCGGCTCTTAGGGTCAGCTTTTCCCTGCAATGCTGTTGTGTATGAGTATAGGGCACTCACAGATTCAGGAAGCATTGCTGTTCCCTGCATCCCACTTGAGTTAGCAGTGTTTGCACCAGCTGCTGACACTGCAGGCGCGTAACCCACTGTATTATAACTCGCTAAGCCTTATTACTGGGCCAGAAACCAACTGACCGTCAAGTTCAAAGAATGTCTGCTAAGCATTTAATTTCGCCATTTCCATCACACACTACAGGCAAATAGGCACAGTAGGCAGTAGAACTAGCAATCTGTCCTGCCCTCCTTATTCAGCAAATTCCAGGAGGCATGTGTCTCCCCTTTAGCCCGTTGCCTGCAAGAACAGTCCAGAATGTCACGTGCAGGAGCCTGGGTCGGTGAGCCACTGTGTGATCAGAAAGAGGTGCATGGAGACCCCTGTGTCGATGGCCAGACTGAATAGAGCATTGACCCCAATGCTTGAGCTCATTCCAGAGGTGCACCCCCTTCCCCGCCTCACTCTGGCCATGGCATTCTGTGTCTGCAGAAAAAATGGCGGCAAAGAGCTTCGCTCCCCCTCACTGCACTCTGCTGGTGACCTTTTGTAGGCCACTGCACCATCGAGCAGAGTCCTGAAAAGGCCACGGGGCCCCAGCTCCCTGTCTCCCTCATCACTGAGTTTGGCCCGCAATCTGGATCCCTAATTAATAATGCTCTTTTCTACCTTAAATAGCCATTTCCGTTTCTTTTTAAAAAATATATATTTTGTTGATTTTTCACAGAGAGGAAGGGAGAGGGATAGAAAGTCAGAAACATCGATGAGAGAGAAACATCGATCAGCTGCCTCTTGCACACCCCCCATTGCAGATGGGCCCGCAGCCAAGGTACATGCCCTTGACTGGAAGCGAAGCTGGGACCTTTCAGTCTGAAGGTAGACGCTCTACCACTGAGCCAAACCGGTTCCGGCCCATTTCCGTTTCTTAACCTCCAGCCAGTTCTCTGACCACCCTGGGCCTGTTTCTTGGCCAGGAGGCCATTCACCACCCACTCCCTGGTTTGTCACTGGCACCTTTCCTCCCAGAGGGTCAGAGGTGGAGCTCCAGCTCGGAGGGCACAGCAGGTCTCGGCCTCAGAGGGTGCTGGCATCGCAGGGGCCCCCTCCACACCAGCGTGCTCTCCTCGCCGCCTTAGTAGGGACCCCGGGTAACAGCTGGCTGTCTCAGTAGCACTTGTTGGAAATGCAGGAAGCTCAGTGGTTGAGCGTTGACCATGAAGCAGGAGGCCACAGCTGGATCCAGTCAGGGCACATGCCCGGGTTGCGAGCTCGATCCCCAGTATGTGGTGTGCAGGAGGCAGCCGATCATTAATTCTCTCTCATCATTGATGTCTCTCCCTCTCGCTTCCTCTCTGAAATCAATGAAAATATTTAAAAAAAAAAAAGAAAGAAAGAAAGAAAGAAAATGCAGGGTCTTTCAGGGATGCTTCCTTGCCTCCAAGGGCGGGCATGGGGAAGGGTGGGAAGGACCAGAACCCCTTGGTCTTTTCCGATAAGGACAACTGAGGTGTCTGCCTCCTTCTGTCTTCAGCTCCAGAGCGTTCTCATCTCTTACTCCTCTCTCTCGCTTTGAATTCCATTGCATGGCGCTCGTCTCCTGCTTCTGGGTGGTGCTGGAGCTTTAGCTCCCTCCGGGCAGGTGGGTCGCCCTGGTTTCCCTCGGGTTCAGGCTGGGATGGCTCTCGCTGTGGTCCGGCTGACACTGGGCGGGCTGGCCTGGTGGATTTTCCCATCACCCTCCTTTCGGTTAATTTTAGAAACTCGAGTTGCCATGGAAATGGATCCATGGGGTTTTCACGGTTCTCTTTTTGATTCAGTCATGTGTTGGTCTGCCCTTTAAATTAAACTTTTCCATCTGCATCTAAATTGGGACAGGAGATGAGCTTGGAATGGGATCCCCCAAAGGCGCTGCAGCCCCAACAGTGTGGGTGTGGGGTGCTCCTGGTTTACAGTGGCCAGGGCGCTCCCGTGCCTGGCTGCAGGTGGGTGTGGGTATCTCCAGGGGCACACTGGGGAGAAGCGGGCCCAGGGCTTCTCCCACACGTGAGCTTCTGCCATTTGGGTTCCAGAATCCCCAGCACTGAGCTCAGAGCCCGACCCTCGACTGGAACTTGGGTAAGTGGATAAAGGAATGTGTGCTCCGCCAGACTTCTCAGCCCTCAGCCCATCCCTGAGCAGGTCGCACATGTCCCCACAGCCCTGGCCGGTGGGTGACCCTCCTCTTCTCAGCCAGTCCGCATCGCAGGGCGGTTCTCACGCCGGGTGTGGAGGGATCCGATAAAAAGTCCCAGAAGCAAGCTCGCAGTCCCCTCTCTGGGCTCAGGTTCAAAAGAACAGTCTTGAATGCTCCTATCAAGCCTGGCGTGGGGATGGGTTACAGAGGAGGCTCAGAGAGGGGCAGTCAATGGGCCAGAGTCACTCATGTGGCCTGTGTCAAAGCCAGACGCTAAGCCAGACAGTCTGACTCCAAGCACAGGCCCCCCGCCGTGCACGCTGCCTCTTCGTGATCGGATAGACTTGTCCTCGTCCTGCTTGCGCCTTCCCCACGTGCATAGGCAGACACAGAACTGTTCGTGCCGCTTCTGCCGACCACCGCTCCATGATGGATGCCGTCTGCATCAGCCACTCTACGGGTGGTGTGTGTTGCCCCTACTTTGCCGAGGAGGAAGCTGAGCAATAGTCTTGCCCAGGGTGTCACAGGGCTGGAGCAGAAGGGGGGTCTGGGCCACACCTGGGGGCATGGGAGGGATGGTCAGTGAGAGACACCCATGGACAGATGGACGCAGCACGCTGCCCCACCACCTACAGCAGCCAGCCTGGGAGCTGAACACTCACCCCTTACCCATGGGCCCCAAACAGCCATGGCTGGATTAATGCCTGGCCGCTTCCCTAGTTTCCACCCCCAATTCCAGCTGAGCACCAAGCAGAGAAAGCTAGCTATGGTTCCCCTAACCCAGTGGTCCGAAAATTACAGCTCGAGAGCCACATGGGGCTCTTTGGCCCCTTGAGTGGTGGCTCTTCCACAAAATATCACGGCCTGGGCGAGTCTATTTTGAAAAAGTGGCGTTAGAAGTTTAAGTGTAAAAAAATTGGCTCTCAAAAGAAATTTCAGTCATTGTAGTGTTGATATTTGGCTCTGTTAGCTAATGAGTTTGCCGACCACTGCCCTAACCTATCACATAGGCCCCCACTTAGCCCCCTCCGGCTCCCCAGGCAGGCAGCCCCAGGCAGGCCACCCTGACGCCGCCCTCTCCCCACTGGGAAGCTGCCTGCTCCTGGGCCTGCCTTCGAGTCTCTACCAAACACAAGTGATGACAGCCACTCCCTTGCTACACAGGCTCTGAAGCCGTCCCCTTTGCTCATCTGGTTGGTTTTGTTTCGTCCCACGTCGGGGTGCAGTGGACACCAGTGCCCAACAGGAGGCAGGTGCTTCCCGTGTGGGGTCCTGAGCATGGCGTACAGGGCTGGTCAGCCTTGGACCGAGGGACAGCCGTCGCCCCTGTACCATGGGAGCCACCTCCTAAGCCCCCTCGCCTCCCTCTTGTTGTCAGACGTGGCACAAAGCGGGCTGGCACAAAGGGGCGAGGCAAGAGGAGGGGCGGCGTGTGCGGGGAGCACAGAGAGGAGCCTCCCCATCACAGCAGAGGGGCAGTGGACAGCGTCAGGAGCGTGGTAGCATCTGAGCGAAGGGTGGGAGGATGTATGACTGGCCTGACTGAGTGGCAGGGGGAGGCCGTGAAGGTCGAGGCAGGGAGCAGGGATGCTCTGGACCCGCCGTCTGCAGCCCGTGTCCTCACGACTCTGCTGGGCTGCTTACCATCTGGCTCCGGTGGCTCTGGTCAGGAGGAAGCAGCAGCAGGAGGCTGGAGGGCAGAAAGAGGGAAAGGTCAGAGTATCTGTCCCCCCAGCTTCCTGTCCGCGAGGCCACCGATTGGTGGTGGCCACGTGTCTCCCCCAAAGGCCTCAGTTCCTCTAGAGGCCACGTCCTCTCCCTCAGGCCTGAGGCAGGAAAGCTTCCCATGGCCCCTTCATTCAAGTCTTTATTTTTTTTAAATATATTTTATTGATTTTCTACAGAGAGGAAGGCAGAGGGACAGAAAGCCAGAAACATCGATGAGAGAGAAACATCGATCAGCTGCCTCCTGCACATCCCCCACTGGGGATGTGCCCGCAGCCAAGGTACATGCCCTTGACTGGAACCAAGCCTGGGACCTTTCAGTCCGCAGGTCGACGCTCCATCCACTGAGCCAAACCAGCCTCAGCTCATTCAAGTTCTTTAAACCAGGAGGCCGTGGGGCCCACGTTTACGGGCCAGAGGCACCCGGAGGGAAGTTAGGTATGTGGTTGGAACCTGAGCCCCTGTTTCTAACCCAGGAGGCCAGCACGGGGCAGAGGGAGAGGGAGGCAGTAGGAAAGCAGAGACAAAGGGAACCAAGTGGGAAGAGCTGAGCATCATGCAGAGCTGGTTCTTCACCCTTGAGGTTGAAAGTTCTGGAAAGGTTGTAGGCGGGGCCAGAGCCAGGTTAAGTCTGCAGGTTCCCCCGGGGTTGGCCTGCTAGAAAGAGCCTGTGCTGGTCTGAGGGGACAAGTGCCCTGGCGCTGTGGGGGACCCACCAGCTCACACAGCGGCGGGGGGAGCCGGTGGCAGCTCTGGGAGCCCGGTGTCTCTGGGCCAAGGACCCAGGTCGCCAGAAGAAATGCAGCAGACCTGGCCGGTGCAGGACAGGAACTCAGGCTGCTTGACAGTGGGGCATGAGGACGCCGGCTGCATGGACAGCAGCATAAACGGGAGCTCCGTTTTCCATGGGCTGTGGGTTTGCACGCGGGTCCCAGGCGGCTCTGATGTCAGTCATTTAGCCAGCGGGCTCACTGAGCTCTTAAGAAAAGTGAGTCTCCTCAGTGAACTAATGCAAGCTGACATTTACACGCAGAGCAAAAGGGAGACCAGGCACCGCCGAGTTCGCGGCATCATCGTTTCTCCAGTGAGTGGGATTGCCATGTCTCAGCTGCTGATGTGGGCAGGTCTCGGGGGGCCTGCTTTGGGAGACATCAGTGAGACGGTTAAGATCCAAAGTGGTCTGCATTTCGTTCATTTGAAGGAGTTTCTCCCTCTCTCTCTCTCTCTGTCTCTCTGTCTCCTGCTCTTAAAACCACATATGGTCACACAGAAGTCTCTGTTTCAAATCTGGACCCATTTGTTTTCTGCGTGAAAATTCAGCCTCTCTTTCTTTTTTCTTTCTTTTTTTAAATATATTTTATTGACTTTTTACAGAGAGGAAGGGAGAGAGAGAGTCAGAAACATCGATGAGAGAGTAACATCAATCATCTGCCTCCTGCACAACCCCTGCTGGGGAAGTGCCCGCAACCAAGATACATGCCCGTGACCAGAATCGAACCTGGGACCCTTCAGTCTGTAGGCCGACGCTCTATCCACTGAGCCAAACCGGTTAGGTCCAGCCTCTTTTTCAAGACACTTTATCTCACTGGAGAGGAAATGACTCCATCCTGATGCTGTCCTCCACTTTACCCCCGAAGCCGCCCCTTCCAGCTTCCGGGGTTCAGGCCAGAGAAGCTGATGAGGGTGATGAAGGCACGTGGACCCTGAGTTAGCGTGGGCTCATTGGGGATGACGAGACGTCTGGGGAGGTGGGTGGTGGTGAGTGTACGTAGTGCCACTGAACTGTACACTTAAAATCGTTACGTGGTATATTTTATGTGGTAGACATGTCTTTTTTTTTTCACAATAAAGAGGAAAAGACCTGGTGGTGTGGCTCGGCGGATGAGCATCAACCTGTGAAGCAGGAGGTCACAGTTTGATTCCTAGTCGGGGCACATGTCCAGGTTGTGGGCTTGATCCCCAGTAGGGGGCATGCAGGGGACAGCCGATCAGTGATTCTCTCTCACCGTGGATGTTTCTGTTTTTCTCTCCCTTCCTCTCTGCAATCCATAAAAATATATCTGAAAAGAAAGAAGAAGTAGCATTAATTGAGTGCAAACCTCTCTGGCGCTTGGCTCTGGTCTCTGGATACCGTGCAGTATACTTGTCCTCGGTACCCCAAGGAGATGGCTACTATTGCTCACACAGAGCCACCCCGTTTTAAAGAGAAGGCATCTGAGGCTCAGAAAAGTCCAGTAACGTGCCTGAGAACAGCCAGAAGTGATGGCTCAAGGATGCAACCCTCCGCTCTGTGCTGCAGACAACACAGTGAAGAGGCCGTTTTATTTTACGTCTGAGTTCACACACACACACGCACGCACGCACGCACGCACGCACACAGGCCCCCACCCAGCTTCTGAGGACGTAGCTGAGAACAGACAGAACCCCAGCAGATACCTGAGTGACAGCTGATGGTCTCCAGAAGGCCCCTCGGGGCCGACCTCCCGTTACTGTCTGGGACACGCTTCTGCCTTTCGTCTGGGACTTTATTTGCTTCTTTCTGTACAGGTGATCATTGAAACAAGGACCCCTGGGAACGTCGTAGCTTCCATTCATGTCTGAGCGTACCTGGAAAGAAAATGAACACAAAGCCCAGAGCTCACGGGGCGGGGGGGGGGGGGGGGGATGATGTGTGTCAGAGTACGATTATTGGGGGGGGGGGGCGGGGGAATCTGGAAATATTGAGATCGGGAAGGATGATGATGTGTTTCACAGCATGTGGATTTTTGAAGGAGGAGTATCTGGGTTCTGATGCAGACCCCTCTATTCCGTGTGTGACGTTAGACAAGTTAATTCACCTCTCTGTGTCGATTTCCTCAGCTGAAAAGTAGGAATCGTCTATAATAATAAAAGCGTAATATACTAATTAGACCAGATGTCCTTCTGGACGAAGCCAGGGCTGCGAGGGAAGCCCAGGTCCTGGGTGCCTGCTGGCGGCCAGCAGGACCGGGTATCAGAAGGAACCGGTGCTACCCTGTTTCCCCGAAAATAAGACAATGTCTTATATTAATTTTTGCTCCCAAAGATGCACTAGATCTTATTTTCAGGGGGATGCCTTATATTACAGTGAGTAGATCTTATTTTCGGGGGATGTCTTACTTTCGGGGAAACGGTAGCAGCAGGGGGGAGGAAGGCCTACTCTTGCATGAATTTCATGCATTGGGCCTCTAGTAAAACAATGAAAACATCTGCCTTCATCTGAAGACACAGGTATTTTTGTTGTTGTTGTTTAAGTTGTGTGCATTTATTGAGAACCTACTATGTGCCAGGCACACCGGGGGGGTACCGTGATGAGCAGAACAGGCACACCTTGAGTGATGAGGAATGTAGTAAAGTGTAGCCAAGCGCCAGGACACCATCTGGAGTCGCTGCTGCTGCCGCCGTTCCTTGTCATTTTAGTCCCCGGGTGGGAAGACGGCAGGGTGTGGTCACCAGGTCTGCTCACTTAGACTGTATTTAGATGATTCTTCCAGCTGGGCTGCAGCCGAGGGTAGTTGTGGCTCTTCGTTCATTTCATGCTCACCACAGCCCAGTGAGGTGGGGACTGTGCCTCTCCCGCGTGTATAGATGGGGCAGTGCTGCATAGAGGTTGACCACTTTCCGCAGGGGCACACAGCCAGAGAGCTGAGGGGCTGGGATTGAGACCTAGTCTGGCCCCAGAGGCCATGATGTTGGCCTGTGCTATGCTAGCTCTCTCTCTCTCTTGAAAGCCTGGCATGAGACCTGGCATAAAATAAGCGCTCTGCACTCATAAGAACCCAGACACCCGGCCCGTGTTCCTTGTTATAGTATGTGTACGTTACGTTATAGATTTCCCAGGAAGTAGGTGCCTGTTTCCTGTGGGACCTGGTGGTGGCCCTCGGATCTAAAGAGAGCAATGTTGGCTTCTGCTTTTCCAGCTTATTTTCTCCTCCCTTTTCGCTCTGCCAGTAGAACGCAGTTACGGGTCGCAAGCAGCAGCAGCAGCAGCGGAAGCCATGGTGCTCGTAGTGCCATAGGGATTTTGATGATGAGAAGATCCTTACTCAGCACCAAAAAGCAAAAGGTTTTAAGTGCCATACCTATCCTAAGAGAGTGTACGCAGGACCTGCCGTGGAATTCATGGCAAGCAGGTACACAGAGACAGAATAGATGCCGTACCAAAGGCGGTGCCCCAGAGAACAGACTGGGAGTTGGAGATAAAGGGATGGGGAGTATTCCAGAAATCGAGCCGGCGGGGCTCAGCGGTTGAGCGTTGACCTGTGAACCAGAAGGTCACGGCTCAGTTCCCCGCCAGGGCACATGCGTGGGTTGTGGGCTTGATCCCCAGTGTGCAGGAGGTAGCTGATGGATGATTCTCTCTCATCATTGATGTTTCTATCTCTTCCACCCTCTCAGAAATCAGTAAAATTATATTTTAAAAAATAATCATCATAATAAGTAAATGAATTTCCATGGAAAAACTGATTTCTGCCACAGGAACTACTCCCGTTCCCTGCATATTATAGTTCATGGCACTGACTATTTTTTTTCAGCAACGTTATTGAGGTATAACTTACAAAACAGGAAATTTTCCCATTTTAAGTGTGGCGTTCAATGAATTTTAGTAAATTTACCATATTGTACAGCTATCACCATTTTCAACATTGCCCTCATACCCATTATCAGTTTATTTCTATCCCCCTCACCACACCTCATACCCATTATCAGTTAATCTGTTACCCCCAAAAAAACCTCCCCCCCCGCCAACCCTGCCTCTCCAGGCAGCCAGTCTACTTTCTGTCTATAAATTTGCCTTTCCTGGGCACTTCATGTAAATAGAACTCTACCACATGCGGTCTTGTGTCTGGCTTATTGGGCTTTGCATGATATTTTTGAGGTCCATCCGTGTAGAAACGTGTGCGGGTCCTTCATTCCTTTTTCTGGCTGAGTGAGTAACATTCCATTGTGTGGACATACCACGTTCTGCTTATCCGTTCGCTGGTCAGTAGGCACGTCGGCGGTTCCCACATTACAGCCGTTGTGAATCGTGCTGCTACAGACACCAGCACACACGCAGGTCCCGGGACTGACTACCACACAAAGGGGGACGCTAGACCGATGACCGCCTCCTTTTCTCTCCCCTCGGGGCTTCCTCAGAACCCGGCAGCGGGCAGGTGTTTGTGACGTCGGAGAACCAGCTGGTGTACTACCCCAGCATCACCTACGCCATCATCGGCAGCTCCGTCATCTTCGTGCTCGTGGTGGCCCTGCTGGCGCTGGTCCTGCACCACCAGCGCAAGCGGAACAACCTCATGACACTGCCGGTGCACCGGCTGCAGCACCCCGTGCTGCTGTCCCGCCTCGTGGTGCTGGACCACCCGCACCACTGCAACGTCACCTACAACGTCAACAACGGCATCCAGTACGTGGCCAGCCAGGCCGAGCAGAACGCCTCGGAGGTGGGCTCCCCGCCCTCCTACTCGGAGGCCCTGCTGGACCAGAGGTGCGTGCGGGCTGGAAGAGACAGGGCGGGGGTGGGGGGCGCGGGCCCTCACCCAACAGGGGGGGAGCAGAATGGTGGCAGCCTGGCTTCCTGGTCTTGCCGAGAGCCTGCATTCAGGTGCTGTAGGCACAGCAGCGTCTGGCATCTGCTGAGTCCTTGCAGGTCAGTTCCCAGGCATCATCTCAGTGAATCCTCTCAGGGGCTCCTTGGGGATGGATCTGTGTCTGCCCGGATTTCACAAGTGAGGAAACTGAGGCTCTCGGACACTTGTAAGGACGTACAGTTGGGATCCTGGCCGACTCGGGAATGCCACACTGACACCTTCAGGCCGCCGACTGGCTTCCACACTCTGGGGCCTCCACTGTTACCCCAGAACAGTGCCTGTCAGAGGCTTGGTTAATAAGTGTGGGATGAAGGAACGAAGGAGGGAGTGGATTACCAAGTCCCTTTACTAGGCTTGGCTGTGTGTGTAGAATAAAGGGGGTGGAGCAGCACTCTCTGGCTGTGTTAAGCGGTAGAACCCTCTTACCAATGGAGTCAGTATTGAAGTCAGAAAGTAGAGCTCTGGGCTGACGTGGATGAGTCCTGCCAGCCCCGCCTGCCTCCCTCCTTTAGTAACCGCCAGGGTGCCCCAAATCGTCCTTCTAGAAGTCCCTGGACAGAGCTCCCAGGGTCCCCTGGGTTCTGAGGTTGCCATGGCCCCTGCCGAGCTCTGCTCAGCGTCCCCCTTTCTCTGAGTCCACGCACACCGTGTGGCATGAGCATTTTGCACCCCCTGTTCCTGGGATGACTGGGATCCTCTTGGGCCCTCTTCAATGGCAGCTCTTGCATCATTTAATCTTTTTAAAAATATATTTTATTGATTTTTACAGAGAGGAAGGGGGAGGGATGGAAAGCTAGAAACATCAATGAGAGAGAAACATCGATCAGCTGCCTCCTGCACACCCCCTATGGGGATGTGCCCACAACCAAGGTACATGCCCTTGACCGGAATCGAACCTGAGACCCTTCAGTCCACAGGCTGTCGCTCCATCCACTGAGCCAAACCGGTCTCGGCAGCATTATTTAATCTTTTCTCCCTCCTCATAAAAGGTAGCTTCAGGGGGGCGGTGCTTATGGGTTTCTTGGAAAGTAAGTGTAAGTGTTCAGGATGTCGCTCACCCCCCATCCCCTGGGCCCCGATCCCAGCCCCGTGCTTACAAGTTATTGGTGATCCTCCGCGAGTCGTTCAGTGCCCCTGCCTCAGTTTCCTCCCTGGCACTAGGGCCCAAAGTAACACCTACCCCTTCGTGCTTGGGATCCTTACCGAAGGAATGAGTGTGAGGTATGTGGCATGGGCCACTCACAGTGAGCTCTCAGGAAGTGAGCGCTGGAAAGCCAGTGTCTTTCCTCTTCCTCCCCTGGGAGCGGGATGCCGGCACTGCCCCCTTCTACAGAGAAGGAGGTGTTGGGAAGAGGTCCTCTCACTTACCCAAGGCCACACAGCAGGTGGGCTTCAGTAAGAACCCCGAATTCGGAGGCTCATCGGAGGCTCCATCAAACGCCAGGCCAGCGGCTTGGCCACGGGACCCCCACTGATGGAGCAAAGCCTCTCCACGCTCTGGCGCCACCAGAGACTGTGCTTGAGCCCTGCCCCCCGTGGGCACTGACCCGCTCCGTTCCGTCTTTATTTCACACCACCTGGGATGGCCTCTCTGCGTGGAGGGCCAGCCTCCGTCCTCACACCAGCATCCGCTCAGACACGGGCAGAAGTCAGCCCTGCCCTGACGCCTCCTAATGCTGCTCTTTCTCCTCCTCTCCCTGCCTCCCCGCCCCACCCCGCCCGCCTTCTCCACTGCAGACCCGCGTGGTACGACCTCCCTCCGCCGCCCTACTCCTCCGACACCGAGTCGCTGAACCAAGCCGACCTGCCGCCTTACCGCTCCCGGTCGGGGAGCGCCCACAGCGCCCACAGCGCCCACAGCGCCAGCTCCCGGGCAGCCAGCAGCCTCCTGAGCGTGGACGACACAGGCCCCAGCCGGGGGCAGCCTCGCCCTCCAGAGGGCGCCGCCGAGCCCCGGGACTCCGCGCCCAGCCAGGGCCCCGAAGAAGTATAAAGCCCAGCTATTCCAGACTCCGCACGGGCTCATCCGCTCTGACTTGTCACCATCCTAACAACCTGCCCTCAGGGGGAGTCGGGGTGCCTCAGGGACTGATCGGGGGTGTCCGCTGTCTCTCCGTCCCCCTCCTGCCCCAGATTTCAGGGATGTCCTCTGGTGGGTGGCCTGTCGTTCTCCTGGCCTCTCCATTGGTGCGATGTGTGGGCATCTGTCCCGGGAGGTCATTCTTCCGCTCGGCCCAGGATCAGGCCTCCCTCTCCACGTCATTCTTCCGTTACCGCTGTCGCCTGGCTGAGGAGGGGGACAGGGTCGCGCGGGTTCAGGGAGCTGGGCCACATGCGCTGTGGGCTGCCGTCCGGTGGCTCTTTGGGGGTCCGGGTGCCTTTCTCCCTCGGTTATGGTCTCTGTTCCCGCCAGCTGTCCTCTCTGTGCCCCGCCAGCCACAGGGCCCACCCACCGGGAGGCGGCCATGGGAGGGCTGCCCCGCAGGGAGGACAGGCGACCATCCAGCACTGTCCCACGCATTCCCCTCCGTTCAGCGGAGGCAGTGGCCAGAGAGCACGTTGGACACGAGGGCCACTCCTCCGTCATCGGCCGTGTCACGTAGGTGTTGTGAATCACCCTGAGCCTGTCCACTCTGGAGAGATTCTGGCTTTGACCCTTGGCCTGAGAATCCCCGTTTGGAGAGCGCCTCTGGCCGCGCGGACCGTCGGCCTCGTCCCAGAACAGGCGGGAAGTCCCCACCCGGAGGTCGCCCCGGTTCTCGGCTCCTGAAAGGCAGGCTGCGGGGGCAGAGCAGAGGCCTGCTGTGTGCACGGTCCCTGCCCTGGCTGCTGGATCGGCAGCCTCCCTCTGTGACCTGCCTGTGGCCCAGCGACCTGCACCCCGCTGGAGGGGCCCTTGGTGCCTGTGAACCACACCCCGCCGCCCGCCCTTCCTGCAGCTTCGACTCTAAGCCCCTCCCCCCCGGTTCCCTTAACACGCGGAAGTCATTTTACCTGTGTACTTGGACTTGACCCTGCGATTCCTGACCCGTGTGAGAACCGTATTCAGTACCTCCCCTGAGCGCTCCCAGCTCCCCGCACTGCGCACTCTCCCCACCCCCAGACCCCAGTCGATGTAGGGTCAGGGGTGCAGTGAGAGTTGGGCCCCTTCAGACATCCCATCGTTTCTCCCCTGAGAGACATGGACAGTGACAATGTGGAGTCAAGATTTGCCATTCGGACTTTTTTTTTTTTTAATCTTTTAGAAATGCATTTGAAACAGTGTGTTTGGGGTTGTTTTTTTTTTCCCTTCTAGTTAAGGGACTATTTATATGTGTATAGGACAGCTGTCTGTTTTGTTGTGTTCTCTTTAGTGAGGTCCAAAGACAGAGGCAGACGGGGGTCCGGCCTGGGTCCCGCTGATCCCCCGGGACCAGTCACTCCAGACGGGCCCGTGTGCCAGGCGCCTTTGCTCTGTGGCACTTGGGGTTGTCAGTGACGAAGTCCTCGGGGGATGCTGAACGAGGGGTGCCTTCTCCCTCCGTCACGGTCTCTGTGTTCCTGCCAGCTGCCCTCTCCACCCCCCTGGGGAGATAATGGGTAGAAACCTAGGCCTTATTTGGCAGGACGCTGACAGGATCAAACTGGAACCAGGCGGAGCCACTCTGGGCAGCTCCCACCCACTCAGGGCTTCTTCCCACAGCCGCTCTGATGCTCACCCGCAAGGAGCCTGCAGAGGGGAGGAAGGGGCGTCCGGTGATCCTAGTTCTGTAGACTTCTTAACCAAACCCAGAGGCTGTTACGGAAAAGCTAACCACGTGGTGATTTTTTCTCTTTTTTTAAGGAAAGGAAAGGAACCTAGTTGCTTGCATCTTTTATTTTTTAAGTTACACTTTATTTTCTGAGTCATCCAGTAAGGCAAAGACTTGCGAAAGCGGCCAGAGTACGTTGGGACCCGGATGAAGGGTGCCACCCCTGCCAGTCAGAATGGCCGTGTGTCTCCCTCTGACGGACCCCTGCTTCTGCCTGGTGCTGGGGAAGTGGCTTAGAGCAGAGCATTCTAATTTTAATTAATTGTGCAGTGAACTAATCTCACGGGCAATTCTGCTTCCGGGCGTTTTAGGGAAACAAAGGCTGTTAGTTGATAAGGGGAACCGTTTAAATGTTCTTGTTTTGAGAAAAACAAATGCAGGGACATTTTTATTATATATTTGATTTTTTTTTTCTAATGACTGTTTTTAAAAATATGTAAATAGGACACCAAAGCTACAGGGGTTTGGGGTTTCCCTCCTCTCCCGCCTCTACTCAAGATAACAGAACAAGTGGCACGCAGGATTTTTTAACTCATTCCCATGGGATTTTTTTACACATGGCCTAAATCCATGACAACTGGAGACCCATCGCTGTGTTCCTTTCTCAGATGAGATCCACGAGTCCTTTTTTTATTTTCGAATTAAAATACTTTCACTGTGATAAGCTAGCTTCCCACCAGCCTCTGCTCCCTCCAATTGAAACAGACAATTCTTAACAATGCAAGTAAGTGGTTAATAGCATGTGATGTTTAAAATTGATGTAAACTGGAAAGATTTTGTGCCGTTGTACTTTTTTTTTTTTTGGCTAGGGTTGTGTTTTTTTTTTTTAATTTTATACTTTTCAAATAAACATGCAGTTTCATTCTTTCTATCGGTGTGAGTGGTTCTTGGCCTTTCTTAACCCATCTTGCTCTCCTCTGGCGATATAGACAGTGGGCCCCTCACACCTGTCAGGATTTCTGCCACAGGAAAGGCGGGGAAAGGAAGAGTCTCTTGACGGGGTCTCAACATGTGATGGGCATTTAAGGGTTCCACAGCTGGTGCGATTGGAAGGCAGAGGTGAAATCACGAATTCCAGTTCGTGTCACGGGCCCCGGATGTCACTGAAGAAGACGGGCGTGAACTGCTTCCACTACAGTGCTGTTTGGGGGAAGGAGGAGGTGACTGTGATAGCCAATAACCCTGACCTGCTATGCCGGGAGCACACTGCAGCACTAGCACAATGTGCTGATAATGAGTTCAGAGCCACAAATGGTGCAGTTGGCCCCATCGGTGATGGGGGCCTCCTGGATGGTCTTACAAGTCTCATTTTAGAACCACATGTTGACGGATGCCGTGAGGACAGTGGCATGGGGAGAGTCAGGAGGTCACCTTGTACCACCACCCACGAACAGGAGACGCAAGACGCAACCTTGGCCTTGGTCTTGGCCAAAGTTGAAATCCACATGGGAGACTAAACACAAGGTCTACAAAACCTAGATTTCGATCATGCGCTGACGCCCAGGTGTCTCACCAGGAAGATCAGGCTATGAGACAGCCCTAGCCCAAGCAGTCTAGAGAGGTGTGCCCCAAAGGTTCGTCAGGATGTTCATTCCTGGGTCTCTCAGGGTACCATCCTATCTAATAAGAGAGTAATATGCAAATTGACCGTACCTTCGCTACACCCACAAGCCAAGCCATGCCCACCAGCCAATCAGGAGCGGGGACGGAGCCGAGGTGCCCATGTGCAAGGCGGGGGGCAGGGCCGAGGTGCCCACGCATGAGGCTGCCGAATGCAGGGTGCCCTCAAGGCTGGGCGGTCTCCGCCGGGGCTAAAGCCTGGGCTGGGGGGGGGGGGGGAGGCAGGGCCAAGGCTTCCAGTGAGCACGGGGGGACCCCAGGGCCAGGCAGCTGGGGCTAAGGCCAGGGCTAGGTGGGCAGGGCCGAGACGGCTAGGGCAGAGCCAGCCATGGGCCCCATTGCAGGGTGATGGCTGGGTGCCCAAGGCCTAAAGCTTTGGCCAGGAGTGAGGGGTCAGTACAACATCTCTTGAGGGCTCCCAGTATGTGTGAGGGGGCAGGTTGGGCTCAGGGATCACCCACCCCCAACGCACGAATTTCTTGCACCAGGCCCCTAGTTTTTAATAAGTGCCACAATGAAGAGATGGTTGAGAAGCACTCATCGAGAGCAGAGATCAATACACTTTTTGTGTAAAGGGCCAAATAATGAATATTTTCGACTTAGTGGCCATATGATCTCTGTAGCAGCTACAGAGTCGCCCATTGAAAATACGTAAGTGAACGGGTGTGGCAGGGTTCCAAGAACTTGACAAAAATACATGAGTGTCCAGATTTGGCTCATGGACTGTCATTTGCCAACCCCTCATGTAAAGGATCATTTCCATATCGTGTTCATGGATCCAAAGCTAGGGACATTTCAGAAAAGCACGTTCGTGGCCTGAACTATTAGAAGCTTTGGATTGGCACCAACCTTTAAAAAAGCTCATGAAGCAGGCAGTTTGAGGACTGTGACATTAATTGACACTATCGCTCTTTCCCAACGAATTAGGAGACCTAGGAAGAGTAAAAATGAATAGAGGCTTTCCCCGGAACACCCTAAACAGCTGGGTTGAATGCAGCGGTACTAGACCAAAAAAATACTCCCACTAGTGATTCTGTAAGATGATAAAGTGACACAACAGAATGACTTTTAGAGAAAAAGGGATGACTGGTTGAAAGTTATTACCTGTGTTCTCCATGCAGCTTGCCATCCTCAGGCAAGGCAGGTCCAAAGAGTAAAGTGCATAGGAAAGACCTTCAGGTGGCCACAGTAGAGGTGCCGTCGTGTACATCGGAGAGGAAATGCTCCCAGTGAGAGCCACGGCAGAAATGTTCGTGAGAAAACAGGCAGACTCTTTGGACAATCAAGTGAATGGAAATGGTAATAGAACCTCCAGTTGTAAATGATAAAAATTCAACTCATGTGTTGGCTAATGCACCCAAGTCCAAGGGTATGGGACTGTCGGTTTGGGGCAGGAGTGGATTCAGTTGTTCAGAAACTGTCGTCAAGAATCTGCTTCTCTCTCTGCAGCTTCCCAGCCCAGCTCTGCTCAGCTTGATGGCTTTACATCAGGTGGAAGAGGGTCCCAGAAGATCCAGGCTCACAATCTCAGAAAAAGAACTGTCTTCATGAGAGTCTATAGACATCCCCCTTTTTTTGCCTCTTATCTTTTTTTAATTGAATTTATTGGGATGACTCGTTCCTAAACCATACAGGTTTCAAGTGTACAACTCAGTGCAGCCTCGTCGGCCAGCCTGGGAATCAGCTAAGGGCACACACATGCGGGACACTTCCCAGGACCACGCATTGGGTTTGGAGATGGCGGCATCCCCAGTGTAGAGATGAGGACTGACACCTGGCTCACACCGGTAAAAGAGACATTCTGGAAAGAAAAGAAGGGGTTGGCTTCTTTGCATGAAGAAAGTAAACCGCTTAACTCATCCCTCAAGTTGGAATCAGTTATCAGGAAATAATTGAATGTGAGTGTCTCGACCTTGTTTGCTGGCGTGGCTTACATCAAATAATTGCCTCTTCCGTGAATACGATGTTTGTGTGTGTCCAATGTGTCCGCAGGAACCAATCAGAGACACTGTAGGTATCACAGGAAGAAGTGGTTGAATATGGACATGGGGGCTTTCACTGAAGGAGAGCTGGCAGAGGGTTGGCCTGGAAGCATCAGGTAGAGGATTTGAGACATAGTTACCAGCCAGAACCCGGGACCGGTGGAGGAACCAGAGCTTGTAAGGAAGGCCAAGAAGCCGCAGCATAGATTCCAAAGTGGTCCTGCAGCGAGCAAGTGAGCGCACGGAGAGGACTGCCAGGCTGTGTGTCTAGTGAGCCAGCCCCCTGAGGATAATGACCGAGCTTTCATCGGCACATGTGTCCCTGTGACCACACTGGCAGGGGTCTTAAGAAGCGTGATCCCCAGGAGAGAGTGGAGACAGCAGCATTCAGCCTCTCTGGGGACTAGGACCTTGGGCCATGCAATGGTTTGCGGTACAGACACTCCATCCTCCACTGAAAGGGGTCTTCCTCAGGAGCAAATTGGGACTCAATACGTATTAGACCTTAGCATCTTTGTATGTAGTGATAAAAGGGAATTTCATACTTTTAATTTTTGTAGGCATAACCCATCTTTGGAGTCTGTAGTTAATAAAAAATGCAATGGTTCCATTATATCAGTGGTCAGCAAACTCATTAGTCAGCAGAGCCAAATATCAACAGTACAACGATTGGAATTTCTTCTGAGAGCCAAAAACCAACTTCTGCGCATGGGCCACGAAATTTCATTCGCACTATACTTGCGCGCCCGCACGTGGTATTTTGTGGAAGAGCTACACTCAAGGGGCCAAAGAGCCGCATGTGGCTCATGAGCCGCACTTTGCTGACCGCTGCATTATATGATTTTGTATGATCTCTGGTAAACTGGACAATTTATGTTAGGAAATAGAAATACATGACTTTAGAGTTACTTTTATTAGGGGTCTGAACAGAGCTTTCTGCTGCTCACTGTGGGCCCCATGGAGACTCCTACAGGGATGGTGGTGAGCGCAGGGGTGGGGGGGGGAGGGAGCGACTTCCTGAAGATGGAAGCAGGATGCTGCTCTCTCCCCTGAGAGGGAGGCCAGGAGGTTGGCCATAGGTTTGGCTATGAAACCATATGAGTTAGAAGAGAAAAAATGTTGAAAAGTGTAAGGTTTCTGGCCTGTCATGGTTTTCCTCTCTCTTCTTTGCTGACACCTTCTCATAGAAGCAAATTTCCTAGGTAAGAGTCAGTCAAGCAAAAATATCAAATGGTCCATGTCAACCAGAAACCACAGTGCTCCAACTGGGAACAGAAGTGTCAGGGATCCCAGAAGGAGAAGGAGTCAGCCTTGAAAAGGGAGTGGAGATCCACTTTCTTTCCTACCCTTTCCCTCTCTCCCTCTCCTGTCCTCTTTCTCCCGCTGTCCCTCCCCTCCTCTCCCTCCCGTCCTCTCTCTCACTCTGCTCCTTGGCTAATGCATTTTTATGGCCTCGGTGTGCCCTTGGAGCCAGCAGGGTGGCTCAGTGCCCTCGGAGTTCACTCCACAGTCCCCATCGTCCCCAGCAGAAGATCTGAAGGTTTAGATTTGAGAAATAGAATGTAATAGCAGACTCTCATTTGGTTTTAGTTAATTGCCATGATTTCTTTATTTTTCAATTATGATTGACATTCAATATTATTTCATACTAGCTTCAGAGCTCAACATTATTTTCTGATCAGCCTTTACTAGAGAGACCTGCACTTTGAAAAATTACCGGGCACTTGCATCTACTCTTAAAATGGATGTGTTGATTTCATCTTTGGTTCTTGTCTCTGTACTCAAACCAATAGCCCAAGGTAGTATTCAACCCACAGGCTGGATATTTTAATTGGCTCGTATACTCTTTCCTTTTTATAGTGAACCTGTTGCCGGCGATTGAAGTTCAGGGTGTTTCACATAAACATCTGGATACATGGCTTCTTTCACAGAGCCAGAAGATGCGGCAATTTTGGGACTGCCTTCTCAGGAAATATCAAACTGCAGAGCTGAAGGGCAGCTGCCCTTTCAGATGGAAAATTAAAATTTTTTTCAATTACAGTTTATCTTTTATATTATTTTGTAATAGTTGCAGGTGTTCAGCATAGTGGTTAGACAGTCATATACCTTACAAAGTAATCCCCCCCTGAATATTTCCAGTACACACCTGACTCCATACATAGTTATTACAACAATATTGACTATATTCCCTATGCTATACTTAATATCCATGTGACTATTCTGCAACCACTGATCTGTACTTCTCAATCCCTTCACCTTTTTCACCCAGCCCCCATCCTCTCTCCCCTCTGCAGCAGCCAGTCTGTTCTCTGTATCTATGTCTGTTTCTGTTTTGCATATCTACACTAATAAAAGAAAAAGATGCAAATTGACTGTACATTTACGACACCCACCAGCCAATCAGGAGTGAGTATGCAAATTAACCCAACAAAGATGGCAGGTTAATTTGCATGCACAGGCACTGAGCGGCGGGGTGCAAGGCAGGACACAGGTGGTCTGCACTGCCCCAACAGCTTCTGGGCAGCATGGGAAGGCAGAAAGGCAGCTCTGGCCCAAACAAAGGCAGTGCTGGCAGCCAGGGGAAAGAAGGCCCATTCTTGCTTACATGAATTTTTGTGCACCAGGCCTCTAGTTCATTTATATTGTTCTTTAGATTCCACATATAAGTGGAATCATACAGTACTTGTCTTTCTCTGATTTGTTTCACTTAGCACAATACCCTCTAGGTCCATCCATGGTGTCACAAATGGTAAGATTTCATTCTTTTTTATGGCCAAGTCATATTCCACTGTATATAGGTACCATGGTGGTTGTTTTTTATAGGCACAGGCATCTGAAAGGTGCCCAGAGTCGGTGGTGCCAGCTTGGGTCCTGCACCAGGAGCGTCTGCAGCAGAGCCCCGGGCATTATCACTGGGGTGTCGTTCTCCTACGCGGCCTTGAGCCTCATTCTTGAAGCCACTTTCTTCAGGAATTGCTTTTTTTGTTTAAGCCAGCAAAGTTGTAATGTGCAGCAGAGATCCCCACTTCACCCAATGCTCAGCGCAGCTGGAACGAGTCCACAGAGGTACGTACGATCGAGTCCCGTTTAGTTCCTGACTGCCAGTGCGACATCACACAAGTCAGTCTGTCTTATCAAAGCTGTTTCCAGGAGGTGAAATTGTTCCGTTGACTCTCCTTCCTCAAGCAGTGATGAGAAATGCACGCCGTCTTGCATGAAGGGCAGTAGAGAGGTTTAATGGGAAGTCAGGTCCTTGTTACTGCATAGGGGGTCCAGATGTCTTCCCCTTAGGGAGACCAGTGCTCTAACCCCGCAGCATGGTGGCCTGCCTTTACTTCTAACTGCTAAGCGATTTGGGAGACTGCATCAAGCAGACCATCTCAGGGCAACATCTTAGATGCACTGGTACTTAGGGGTTTGGATTAATTCATCAAGTCCCCTTTTTTAGAAATGCACTAGGGTTGGTAAAGGCAGGGAGAGGGAGAGTGGAGGGATTTATTAGGCAACCTGATGACCCAACGGCTGAATGCAGAGTGATGATGATAACAGCCATTGATGGTTATTTTATGCCATGCACTTTGACTGTCATCTGCATTGTCTCATATAATCCTCCAAATCAGGAGTTGGCAAATTGTGATGCACAGGCCAAATCTGACCCACCAGCTGTTTTTGTTGTTGTTGTTGTTTTTACTATATTTTACTGATTTTTTTTTTTTACAGAGAGGAAGGAAGAGGGATAGAGAGAAACATCGATCAGCTGCCAAGGTACATGCCCTTGACCAGAATCAAACCTGGGACCCTTCAGTCTGCAAGCCGACGCTCTATCCACCGAGCCTAACCAGTTAGGGCCCCACCACCTGTTTTGTAAATAAAGTTTTATTGGGACATAGCCATGTTCATTCATGGACTATTTCTATGGCTGCTTTTATTCCACAATGGCAGAGGTGAGGACTTGCAATAAAATTCATACGGCCCAAAAGGCCTACGATGTTTGCTGTCTGCCCTTCATAGAAAATGTCACTGAGAGTCTGGTGCTGTTACTCTACCCACTTTCCAGATTGGGATACTGAGGGACAGAGATGTAAAGAGTTTGTTCTAAGACCTAAACCTAGTAACGTCCCCGATTTCAGATTCGAGCTCCAACCACTGAGTTTTAAACCTCCCATCGGTGTCTGACGGCAATGTCTCCGTGTTCTGTGGAGAGCGCTACAGCGTTTGGGCAGGTTCAAGCCTCGGACTGATGAGAGGGCACCGTCCTCTCGTGGTCACGTGCAAGTCCCAGCTTGGAGGGCAGGGCCCTCCCAGCACAGTTATAACAACAGCTGTAGCTGTAAGCGTGAACCTATGTCCGAACACGTGGCCCCAGGAGCCTGAGTGACAGAGTTCAGGTGCATGTCATTGAACAGGATCGAAACCCATGAGAATGTTGTAAACATCTTGACCACGCCCTTCCTCTGCCTCGTGGCATCTGACTATAAAATAAAGACACGGCTTGTGGGTGTGATCACTGCCTCTCGGAGAAGCAGCTTCTCCCCGAGACCCAGCTTCTCCCCGAGACCCAGCTTCTCCCGAGACCCAGCTTTCATGTTCTTGTCTGTCTTTCCTAAGCCTTTCAGCCGCCCCCAATCAGGCTCACCCTTGGCCGTGCTGGCGCCGCACATTTTTCCTTCCTGTTCCCGCTCCCTCTGAGAAAACGGGCACGACATGCTCGGCCTTCCACCTTCCGGTGTGGCTCAGGCCTGGATGGAGGTGTCCACGTCCTGCCTGTTGCTCAGAACTGGAGGTCTCTTCCCCGGCGGCTCTGTGCTGCTCCCGAGCTCATCAGTTCCCGAAGCCTCGGTGTTGCGGGGCCGCCGAGCGGCAGGAAATTGTGCCGGTTGGGGAGCTGAAGCCAGGGACCCAGAGGAAAAGCAAGATTGCCGGCCGGGCTGGCTTTGTGGAAACCCTTCCCTCCGAACGAGTGTTCCCAGGGTTTCAGCTCACCTCCCTTTGGCGTCCCTGCACCTCGCCTCCCGCTCTGGGAAGCCCCGGGCCCAGAGGGCGTGTGGCGTTTTCCCTCCTCTGCGCCCACGGCTTTCTGGGGACGGACTGGCACAGCCATAGACCTGCTGGCCGCGGAACGTGCCCCTTCGGAGAGGCGCTCGGGCTGGGCTCCCGCGCTCTGCCTGGCACTGCCTGGCACTGCCTGACGGGCAGAGGTCTGACATACCCACTGCGCCGCCTTCCCGGTTCGCCGCTTCCTCGCCGCTGCGGTTTCAGTGACTTTGTCATCTCAGGCCTGACGTCTGTGTGACGGACAGCACGTTTCAGCGGGGAAGCCAGCTGCAGGAGCCAGTCTGGACGCCCCTGGCAGCTGGGACACAGGAGGGCGTGGCCCACTGGCATGAAGCCTGGACAGGGTTTGTGCCTGGGCTCCGAGCAGCCTCTTCCAGGTGAGTGAACACTGATAGGAGGGTGAGTCTGATTTTCAAAATGAGGTTCCCACGCCCTTACTTGGGCTCGGCGTGGGCTCATTTGTCATCTCAGGATGTGCCCTGGACGCACCCTGTCAGGCACAGTTCCCTAAGACGGCGGTCGGCAAACTTAGTAGTCAACAGAGCCAAGTATCAACGGTACAACGGCTAAAATGTCTTTTGAGAACCAAATTTTTTAAACTTCTAACGCCACTTCAAAATAGAGACCCAGGCTGTAGCCTTTTGTGGAAGAGCCACACTCAAGGGGCCAAAGAGCCTCATGTGGCTCCAGAGCCACCGTTTGCAGACCACGGCCCTAAGACAAGCGCATGTCGGCCCTGGCTCCTGTGCCTCCAGGTGTAAGACCTTCTCTATGCCTCCGCAGCCCCTTCGGCAACATTCAGGAGCAGCTGGCCAGTAGCCCAGAGAGCCTGGGTCCTAGGAGATAAGTGTGTGGCATAGGGGTGGGGGTGGCTCAAGGGGGGGAGTGGGTGGAGGGAGGGGATGGACATACAGCACCACTGGCAGCAGCAAATCTCTGCCCCTAAAAGGGAGGCGGGCTTCCGCAGATAGTCTCTCAATAGGCCTTCTATCTGGAATAAATTGCATGCCGGAATTTAATTTGGAATCCCTGCTGCTCCCTGATGAACGCAAACCACACTGCAATTAGGCTGATGCAGCGGGCCGGTGCTCCTGACAGGCCGTCTGTCTGAGCGAGGAGGGGGGCGGGCAGTTGGCAGGTGACTGGCGTGGCCTCCCTGGGGTGAGGGCTGTAGTTGGCTCCAACCTCGGCTCAAGGGGCAGGCAGAGGAGAGAGAGGGCTTCCAGGGGACCGTCTGGGTTTGCCTCCCGTGGCTCATGGCCAAGGGCAGCTCCCTGCTAACGGAGTACCGGTCGTAGCTACACGGAGGACCGCTGATTGGGCTGTCCCAGAACCTCACCTCCTGCGCCATCTCCGTGGGGAAGGAAACGGACATGTGCTGAGCACGCACTATGTGCGAGGCCCTGAGATAAGTGTCATCGGCCTTTTTCTCGTTGAATCCACAGAGCAACTTCCTGAAGGGGCACCTTATCGTCTCCGTTTCGCTGAGGAGACACCCGAGCTCTGAGAGATTGAGTATGGCAGGCACACAGCGCATAGTGATGGGGGTGGGTAGGATTTGAGTCCCATGGTCTGGGTTCAAGTTGACTTCCCACCCGACCCTTGCGATCCCCAGGCTGATCATTTGCTGCCTACTCTCCCACACCCCAAACTGGCTCTTTGAAAGGGGACCCTGCTGTCTCTTCACCCCCTTCCCCTCCCCCTCCTCCTCCTCCAGAGGAAGGGCACCACCTTATCCGATGGTGGCGTTCAGGAGACCTGGCCATCCAGGGACCATGGGAAACAGGCACAGGGGGCGGGGCCTGCCCACCTTCCCAGGCTGCAGGGGAAAGCAGCCCCAAGCCAGGGTTTCCTCTCCTGCTCCCGCTCCTCCAGCTGGGACTAGAGAGGGTAGCCAGCTGGCCCGTTTTACGGAGGCACAGCAGGTGGAGGCGGTGAAAAGTCTCGCCTTGGCCTCAGGCCCAGGATGCCTGCTCTCAAAGCTGACTTTTGAGCCCCACTTTGTCCAGTGCTTTGTATTGAAACACCGAAGGCCAGAATTCAGGAACGGAAGACAGGGACTGTCTCCTCAAACCAGCGCCTGACTCCCAGGCACCAGAACCTAATGTCCAGCTCCCAGCCTGTTCCAGGATCTGTCCATGGTGCCCAAACACAGGGTATGTCCTACTGAGTGCCCAGCGCACTCTGCTCTCCACATCAGAGACAAGGTGCATTAAGGCCCAGGCGGCTCCCAGAGCCAGCAGCTGAGGGAGAACAGAAGATGTCCCATTGGAAAGTGAGCAAAAGGCAGCCATTTCAGAAGGCTGTTCCTCTTAAAGGCAGTGGGGTGCTCGTAAATGTGGTGTGACAGGTGATTTCTATTCTAAATTACTTCCTTACTGTCCTATCCTGTTTCCTCGAAAGTAAGACATCCCCCGGAAGTAAGACCTACTCGCTGTAATATAAGGCATCCCCCCAAAAATAAGACCTAGCACATCTTTGGGAGCAAAAATTAATATAAGACATTGTCTTATTTTCAGGGAAACAGGGTAGCAGTCAGTTGTTGGCAAACTGCGAGCCACATGCAGCTGTTTGGCCCCTTGAGTGTGGCTCTTCCACAAAATACCACAGCCTTGGTGTGTCTATTTTGAAGACGTGGCATTAGAAGAAGTTTAAGTTTAAAAAATTTGGCTCTCAAAAGAAATTTCAATTGTTGTACTGTTGATATTTGGCTCTGTTGACTGAGTTTGCCGACCATTGTCCTAGCTGATTTAGCTCAGTGCATAGAGCGATGGCCTGTGGACTGAAGGGTCCTGGGTTCCATGCTGGTCAGGGGCAGAATGCCCAGGTTTCGGGCTTGATCCCCAGTAGGGGGTGTGCTGGAGGCAGCCTATCAATTTTTATCTCATTTCATTGATGTTTCTATCTCTCCCTTCTCTGAATATCCTTCCTTCCTACCTAATAAAAGAATAATATGCAAATTGACCCTACCTCCTATCAGGCCATGCCCACAGCCATGCTCATTAGCCAATCAGGAGCAAATTATGCAAATAAACCCCAACCAAGATGGCCACTGAGAGCAGGAGGAAGGCTTGGGTTTCTCTGGCAATGGAGGAAGCCAAGCTTCCCTCCTGCTGTTGCCGGCCTAGGCCTCCACTCAATGCTACAAAGTTTCAATTATAGAAGATACATAATCCCAACAGACATGGCAGCAGCCATGGAGCTGGAAAGAGCAGAGGTTAGGGTTGCCCCTGGCAATGGAGGAAGCCAAGCTTCTGTAGCTCTAACGCCTAGGCCTCCACTCTAGGCTACAAAGTTTCAATTATAGAATTTAAACAGAAATGGCTGTTGCCAGGGAGCGGAGTGAGCAGAAGGCTTGGCTCCACTCCAGGCTACAAAGTTTCAACTGTAGAACATAAATTAATCCCAGGTCCCAGGGCCTCCGCTTGGGTTGCTGAGAGGCGTGGCCAGCCTGCAAACCACCACAGGCCCCTCACCCAGGCCACCCCATGCCCCAAGGGAACCCCCACCCTGATCCGGGACACCCTTCAGGGCAAACCAGCTGGCCCCCACCTATTCACTGGGCCTCTATCCTATCTAATAAAAGAGTAATTTGCAGATTGACCATCACTCCAACCCAAGAAGGCTGCCCCCATGTGGTCAAAGATCCTGCCCCCATGTGGACACAAGATGGCCACCGCAAGACGGCCAGCAGGGGAGGGCTGTTGGGAGGTTCCAGGCTTGCAAGGGAGGGCAGTTGTGGGCGATCAGGCCAGCAGGGGAGGGCAGTTGGGAGGGAGTAGGCTGGCAAGGAAGGGCAGTTGGGGACTATCAAGCCTGCAGGGGAGGGCAGTTAGCAGTGACCAGGCTGGCAGAGGAGGGAAGTTGGGGGCAAACAGGCTGGCAGGGGAGCAGTTAGACATCAATCAGGCTGGCAAGGTAGTGGTCAGGGGGTGATCAGGCTGGCACAAATTTCCTCCGTGCACAAATTTCATGCACCAGGCCTCGTGTGTGTGTGTGTGTGTGTGTGTGTGTGTGTGTGTGTGTGTGTATTTAAGTCCCCACAATCAAGATATAAGGCTCGTTTCTCTCATCCCGGTCTGACACTGGTGGGGTGGTCCTGCTCCATCTTGAGCTAAGCCACGGGGAACACCTGGCCTCACCCTGACCAGTGCTGGGACCAGGCTAAGCCTCCGTTTCCTCCCACGTGAATAATGGCACCCTAACCCCACATAGGCTGCTGCAATATCGGCTGCCTGGCCCAGAGCACGCGCTCGGTCAGACTGGTTGCAATTACGGACTCATTTAACAAACGTCCAGAATCAACGTGAAAGACTCCCTGGGCTGGGCTGAGGACACAGCCGCTGGCTTTTCCTGGCTGCCTGCGTGCTGCCCCCGTGAGCGCTGCAGACAAGCCGCGTCTGCCAGCTCTCTAGTTCATCAAATCCACAGCTGGCCGGGGCCTCGGGCCTGAGCGGCCTGGCTGCGGGGGCTGCCGCCATCTGGATGTCAGAGGGAGCACAGGGAAGGGCCGGCTGCCGGGCACCACCGCTGGGCGGGGGCCCGGAGAGCCCTGGGCCGCAATCTGCTGGCTGCACACTCATTTGCGATGCAGCGTTTTGGGCAAGGAACAAAATAGCACCTTGGGTCACAGCCAGGCATTCTATCCTTCCTTCTCAGCACGCAGGAGCGTGAGCAGTGAGCAGCCCCGAAGGCTGCGTGGTCCAATCGGAGGAGAGCTCAGGGCTCCAGCAGGACGACGGAGGGCTTTGGCCATGTGGGGAGGGTCTTTTCCTGCTGCTGCTGCTGCTACCATGAGATGCAGGAAGAAGGGCTTGAACAGAAGTTAGGAGGAGGGGGCAGCATTGATCCCTTCATTTCTTTAGCCGCAGGCACTCTGCTGGTAGGAGGACTAGCTGCAGGAGGGGAGAAGTGGTGTGCCAGCAGGGTGCAGGGTTCTTAAACTTTTAACATGTCTCAGACTCCCCCGCAGGGCTCACTACAAAGCAGAGCGTTGATTCTGTTGGCCTGGGGTGTGGCCCAAGGGTTTGTGTTTCCAACAAGTTCTGAGAGATGCTGATGCTGCAGGTGAGGGTGCCACACTTTGAGAAACACTGACACCTGTGGTGCTGGGCTCTGGGGCCAGGCTGCTGCTTTTGGCTTGAAGTCAGCTCCGCTGTTACCGGCTGTGGGGCCTTTGACAACTGAAGTCTCTCTGAGAGTCCGTTTCCTCATCTGTCAACTAGGCACAGTCCTGGAAGTCTCTACCTCCTGTGGTTCCAAGTGAGCTGAGCCAGTGAAGGCACGCAGAGCTGTGCGCGGCTTCTAGGAAGCTCTTAATGTGCATGAGCGATTATGACCTGGAATGCTTAAACATTTCACAGAGAGAATGATTACATGCTGCTTTTAAAAATATGTCTTTATTTCAGAGAGGAAGGGAGAGAGAGAGAGAGAGAAACATCAACGATGAGAGAGAATCGTTGATCGGCTGCCTCCTACAAGCCCCACATGGGATTGAGCCCACCACCTGCGCACGTGCCCTGACTGGGAATCGAACTGTGACCTCCTGGTTCATAGGTCAGCACGCAATCCCTGAGCCATGCTGGCCAGGCTGCTTCTATCTGTAAAGATGAGTAAGAAAAGGTCCCTATGCATTCATGCACACACACAGAGTGTTCATACGAGTTCATGGGGTTCACAGACCCAGGACAGCACATCTGTCCTCAGGCCCCTGGTTTGGGACGTCAGATTGCTACTGCTGGGAGCCCTACACCATGGCATGAGGTGTGGCAGCTGGTTTCTAACTAAATTACTTCTTTACACCCCCACACTCACTCTATGAGGTGTTCATCAGCACTACGTTACAGACAAAACCGCCACTCAGAGACTTGCCGAGGGAGTCTCAGAGCCGGGATTTGCACACAGACCCATCAGACCCTCCATCACAAGGCCACTGTTCGCTTCCTTAGAGCTATTCCATGACCGCCTCATCTAGACCAGTGGTTCTCCCCCTTTCTCAGGCCGCGGCCCTTTAATACAGTTCCTCATGTTGTGGTGACCCCCAACCATAGCATTATTTTACTTGCTACTTCACAACTGTAATCTTTGTAAAGATGTGCTGTCCTTACGAATCGTAATATAAATACCTGTGTTTTCCGATGGTCTTAGGCTCTACAGCAGCGGTTCTCAACCTGTAGGTCGAGGCGTTCGAAAGGTTGAGAACCACTGATCTAGAAGAACGCAGTTAGGGATGTCAAAGTGCTCAGCCCTCTGGGGAGAGAGAGAAGAACTCGGGTCTAACTGAGGAATCCGGAGGAACCTAAAACTTGCAGAACAGTCCATGATCACAGGCCGTGCTCTCTGCTCACTGGCGCCAGGGTCCGGGAGCAGCGCCCACTCCAGCTCAGACATTAGCCTGGGCAGCGGGGAGCGGGCTAGCCTGGCAGCGGTGCCATCCATTCGCTCGTTCATTTATGCCTGCACGCCTTCAACCAGTGCTGACGGAGCAGCTACCAGGGGCAGACGTGACCCAGGGGCTGGGGGCAAAATGGTGAGCAAGACCCAGTCTGGCCTCGGGAACAGGCAGAGTTACAGCTGGACACCCGCGCACTCCCTTCTCCCTCCCCCTGTGCCCACAGCTGTCTGGGATCATCGCCCAGGCCCTCACATTGTTTATTCTGATTGGAGCCATTTTCCTTCATCCTGTTTCAAGTGATAAAAATGGGGGGAGAAACCAGGTTGTGAAGAACACTGCGTGGCATGTTTCCGAGTTAAAACTTGATTCTGGGAGCATTAGAAGCCGTGTAAGTGTTTTAGGCAAGGGAATGGCATCCATTTCGATTTAGAGAAACCCTGCAGCTCCGAGGAGCAAGGATAGAGGCGAGGAGAGCAGGGTGGCAGGACTGGTGGTGGGGGACCCGTAGGAGGCCATGGGAAGAATCTGGAAGAGATTCTTCCTCCTCCTCCTCTCGACCCCTCCCACCCCATTCCTGCCACATCCCCCTACTCTCAGAAGAGAGCTGATGGGCCTTCCACCCCCCGAGGAAGCATTTGCCCCCACAGAGGCATCTGGACCCTCATTGATTGGGCAGCTTCCGCGTCTCAGACACCTCCATGTATAATTAATTCCCTCTAAGCTGCATTGTCAGGAAAAATTAAACCTACTCTCTCTTCCTCAGCGGCAAAGACACAGACTTGGCTCTAAGCCCCCCTGCGCTTGAACCCTCACCCTACCACCTGCCCCACGCGCTGATAAAAAGAAGCAACAGCCCCCAATGAGTCCCTGGGGCGAAGCCCACAACACCAGACCCTGATCTAGTTACAGTTACAACTCCCCCCAGGAATGTGGTTGGAATTCTGTGCTCAGCACCAATGAGGTAATCTACCACTTAGGGCTTCCCGCCCGCAAAGGAAGGTGAGGCGGTCTTCCGCAGGGAGGCGGCCTGGCCTGAAATCATCCTTTATTTATTTTCTTTTTTGTTTGTGATTTCCTGCCTTTTAAAACATCTCCCTTTCTGCAGCCCTTTGGGGGTTCCTTTCACTTGCTCGGTGAGATCTTGAAAATGTTCTCTGTTGAGCATCTACTTATGAACCAGGACACGGTTAGATTCCCTGGCAGGGCACGTGCCCGGGTTGTGGGCTCGATCCCCAGTGTGGGGAGTGAAGGAGGCAGCCGATCAATGATTCCCTCTCGTCATTGGTATGTCTCTCTCTCTCTCTCTCCCCCTCTTCCTTCCTCTCTGAAATCAATTTTAAAAATAGTTTTAAAAGTAAATGAACTAGTTGAATCTTTATTTAACAGTATAGCTAGAAAGTTATGCAGTACAAGGCCTTGTGAACCCAGTCTTGGACTTGGGTGGTTGCTGCTAATAAAACCTCGCTTAGAAGAGTCGAATCTAATGGGCCTCAGTGGTGGGATTCCTGGCACCCAGTACTCAGCCAGAGAAGCCCTGAGTGGGTGCTTCCAGAGCTCAGCCTAGAGCAAGCTTAATGGGCTCCCTCAGTGGGCCTGCCCGGCCTCCAGCTCCCTCCTTCTCTCTCCTTTGCTTGCTCTGGGCCTGAGGGGGGTGAAGGGAGTTTTGTAGGGAAGGGGATTGGGCCTGGGGGCTTCCTCTTCTCGCCAGGGGTCCTAGGAGAGACCCCAGGTCCCTACTCTCCTGGTCTTTGTTTTCTCTCTTAGGCCAGAGTGGAGGATAAGGAACGCAATGGTGCCACCTGCTGGGCATATTGGGCAAGCGCCAGCTGCGCCCGGGTGAGGAGTAGGTGGACATTTCCCTTCCTGTGTGGCTTTTGGGCATAAGAGGGATCTTGAGTCACCAAGGAGGATATGGCCAGTGACCTCTTCTCTAGGAGTCACCCTGGGGACAGAACCCATCTCGGCTGGTGGCAGGAAATGGTGCCCACAGGGCTGCCAATTACCTGTGCACTCGGGTGAGAGCGAGGAGAAGGTAAGTACATAGCCAATTACAATGCAGTGCTCAGAGGAGTGAGGGGGGCAACACAGGCAGAGAAGACAGGCCATAAGTTTGTCGTCCTAGGTCCCTGGTAGGGGTTGCTGCTGGTCCAGAAGTATGATTGGCAGTTAAGCCAGGATTAAGGGGAGATACTCCAGAGAGAGGGCCCCTGGAGGTGCGTGCTGCCTCCCTCCCTGGCCCAGCCAACCTCCTTGCCCGCGTCTTCAGGAGTTGGAGAGAACTCGGTCTGCTGGTCTCTGTAACAGGGACAGGATGCTGATGTTGCTCCTCACTATCAGCCTCCTACCCTCCCCCAGAGCTCCTATCCCTTCCTCCTCCTGCTCAGGAGAAGCCCACTCGTGTGGTTGGGAGACTGCTCTGAGCAGCCAGCCCCACTCTCCACACCTGGAGTCAACTGAGGCTGGGAAGCATGGTGGTGGGATGGGAGCTTGGTCCTGGTGGTGAATTCGGGCCCAGCCACCAGATTCCTCTGCAGATGTTTTGTTGTTTGGTTTGGTTTAATCCTCACTTGAGGATATGTTTATTGATTTTAGAGTCAGGAAGGGAGAGAGAGATCTATGAGAAACACTGATTGGTTACTCCCATATGCACGCTACCTGGGATCAAACCCACAACCCTTTTGGTGTACAGGACTAGGTTCCAACCCATTGAGTCACCTGGCCGGCGCCCTCTGCAGGTATTGAATGAAAATTTTCTTACGGTAAAAGGCACTGCCGAGGTAGATTTATGATGAGCAAGTCAAGTCGATGCTAATTCCATTGGTCTGCCATTCTGATTAATATAATAATTAGTAATTAACATAATACAGGTGAAATGCTGTGTGGGTCTGTGGAAGGTGGGGCACAAGAGAACCTTTATTGGGAAGTCTACCGTGTGCTAGGCACCGTGCTACACCATGCTAGCTCCTGTGGGTACCCAGTTACCCACATCCACATCCACATCCACACTCAGGCAGCCTTTCTCTTCCATGACACCTGGTCTCAGGAAAGCGGCCGTCAATGAAGCCATGTCAGTTTTTCTCACTCTCCCTTCTCTTATTTTAGTAATGAGTCTCACTCCCCTGCCCTGTGTGTTGTGGTAGACGCGTGACTGCCCAGCCAGAGAATGTCTTTCCCAACCTACCTTGCAGCTAAATATCGCCATGTGACTGCAACCAATGGGACGTGTCAGGGAGTGAGTGACGAGCAGAATTTACTCACCAGGATGAGGGAAACACCTGGTGGCGGGTGAGGCAACACAATGGAGAGGACCTGGGTCCATGGCCCATCCTCTGGAGCAGAGCCATCCGACCTCCTCAAACCTTCCACCAGCCTGGACTTCTACGTGAGAAACCAAGTCCTCCAGACCATGGAAAATGGGTTTTTGCTGAAGCGATGGAATTGAGGTTCCGGTGACACTCATTCCCAGAAGCTGAAAACATCCAAGGAGAGCCTGGAGGGGTGGGAGCTTTCTCAGAGCCCCTGACATTCTGTCCAGAGGCCATCTGAGCTGCAGGTGCAGGGCACTTGTAACTGTCTCCTCGGTGCTGTCACCTTCCCAGTAGCTCTCAAGTGGTTTGCCGTTCAACTTGCTGGTCTGCACTGCCCTTTACCGTGTGGTACGTGTCCAAGGCCGTATGGCTAGTGCAACGATGATGCCGGCAGCCAAGAACATCCCCCTCTTCAGTGGAGGAGTCTGCTTCCTACTTGACTGGCAATCTATGGCAGGCATTATCTAAGAGCTATCTTATCTCCACTCACAGACAAGGCATTAAAAAGCCATCAGAGTCTTTCCCAAGAGCCCATGGCTAATAGAAGCTCAAGACTTCCCTCTATGAGCTCTTAACATTTCCTCGAAGGAAGAACGGTCCACTTCCCTGGCTCAGTGATCGGCGAACTCATTAGTCCACAGAGCCGAATATCAACAGAACGACAATGGAGATTTCTTTGGAGAGCCAAATTTTTGAAACTTAAACTTCCAACGCCACTTCTTCAAAACAGACTCGCCCAGTCCGGGGTATTTTGTGGAAGAGCCACACTCAAGGGGCCAAAGAGCCGCACGTGGTTCACGAGCTGCAGTTTGCCGACCACTGTCCTGGGGGCTTAGGGTCCTCTGGCACCAAACAGGGGGTAACACCAGGAAATCTATTTTTTTTTTCTTTCTGGCATGAAGCAGTTATAAAAAGGGCAATTAAACCCCAGACATGTGAGCGCTGGAGGAGGAAGTTGTACGAAAGTCAATGCCATGCAGGGAAGAGAATGCTTAGGAATTACCAGTCTTTGGAAGTCAGCAGTTGCAGGTTCAAATAGCTCTTGTGCATGATCAACCACTGGAAAACTTGCCAATTGCCAGGCAGCCAATGGTTTCTAGAGTGGGAATACACACATCAAAAAAGGAACAAAAACCCTCTCTCGTGTCTGATAGCATCTCAGCTAAGGGACAAAACCGGGGAGGGCCTTTGCACCACCCTGGACGCACTTCCTGGAAATTTGCGAATACCAGACCACAGAGCTTGACTAATGCCTTTTGGACGCGGTGCCCACTGTGTGTGTTTGGAGAACTGGCGTGGGAAAGACCCGGACGTCTGGTCCTCACGTCAACGTCTTCGGCCTTGAAAATCACCAGAAAGGGGAGGCGAAGGTGCTGGACAAGGGCACAGGCCTATAGACCGGGCCTGTTCAAACCAGCCAATCCTAAGCGTACCCTTTCCTTCCTGAGAAGACCCCAATGAAGGCCTGCTGTCCCCTGGGCCCCTCTGCCTCCTGACCAACCCGGGTCCTTCTCCATGTGGCCCTTTGTGACGGAAATGAACATTCGTCAGAAGGCAGGGCTAGGTAGAAGCTAGCTTTTTATGAGGGGCAGGCCAACCAGAAATAGGGTGTCTACTACCCATCTTCCCCAAAGGTAGAAAACAAACCCTTTAAGTGAGCGTGTGAGGTGAAGGCAGCACTGACTGGTCCAGCTACTGATGCCCGCTGTCTCCCACGCCCCCAGATGGCTCTACTCAGAGGACCTGGCAAAAGGAATGCCCAGCTCTCCTGACACCAACACTCGGCTGCTGCGTCATGTGCTTTACTGAGGCCCACAGGACAGGATTTGAAGACTTTTGTGGGTCAGGGAGTGGGAGAAAAATGGGGGGATGAATTCAAAAGACTCTCAACCTGGAATGGTGGGCCGCCTTCCCTGCCCATGAACTCATGACCAATGTAGAAAAGTGTTTGTTTCCGCAGGAAGGATCCCCCGCTCGCATCAGACTGGCAGTGGTTCAGCCCCGTGGGGCACAGAACTGCCGTTTGAACAGAAGGGAGCTCAGCTCCCAGGAGCCAGCAGACAGAGGCGCCTGGGATCCTTCGACTTCTCACCTGGTGTCTCCCCAGGCGGGAGGGTTTCTCACCTCCACTGCAGTTCCCGAATCCCCAACGGAGCCAAAGCCCCCGAGCTCCGTGGCCCCTGCAGAGTGCTGTGGCCGAGGCAGCTGGAGGAAGCTGGGCCCGAGTCCTAACCAGGCCACTTGCCAGCGGGTGACTTAACCTTGATGAGCGCATTTCTGCACCGACAAAGGGAGGAGGAGAACGTGGTCACCCCTGCTGCGTTAGCAGATGAGACAGTGAATGTGGAGGGCTTGCTCCTTTCCTGCCATTAACAGCCGGAGCTGGCACTGTGCAGCCTTCCTGTGTGCCACCCAGTGCTACATGCTCTTGGGTGCCTTGCCATTTAATCTTCACAAAAGGCCTAGGAGTAGGTAACATAACTATCCCGTTAATTTTAGATACTGAGATCTGGGAGGACTGAGGATCAGAGGTCAAGCCCTTGCCACCGAGGAGTGGAACTAGTTCCCACCCCTGCTGCCTGTTGGTCTCTCAACCCGGCTTTTCCTCCATCTGCCATCCCCCACCCCTACCTCCTCTACCTCCCTCCTCCAACCACACCACCTCCCCCCCACCCTCCCCCATCCACACCACCTCCCCCCCCCCCCCCCCCACCACCACCACCACCACCTAGAAGTTGCCACAGCCAAGTTGCAGCGCTCAGGCCAGAAGTTTGACATGCTTACACCACGGGGAGGCACTGGATAGCAGGCTGCTGCTGGGGGAGCGACCTAAAGGGCCAGGTCACCCACTGAGTCGAGGTGTCAGGTGACTCTAAGGGGTGCTTTCATCACAGCTGTGACAAGCACACTGCCAACCTTGCCTCTGCTCTATGGGACGCGCAGGTCATGGAAGGTAGCAAGGGTCCCGTGTGGCTTCAGGTGGTCACGGGCCTGGCTGGGCATCGGGAAGCTGGGGCCACCCGCACGCCGGAGGCAGCCCTCGCCCAAGGCAATGAGCTCAGGCTCAGCACAGAAGCTACAAGAAGTGGACCAGAACCAGAGGTTTGTTTTCAGAACTGTTATTTATGCCCATCACTCCCACTTCACCACCCTGGAGGGGCTGCGTGATCCAAGGATGGGCCCCCGGCTTCACGGAGAAAATCAACTTCCATTTCAGACCTCCAGCGCTGATGGGAGGCTCTGGCCTTGTGACCCTGCTCTACGGGTCTGCCTGGCCTCTCGGACAGAGAAGCGGGAGCCGCTGGCACCAGCCATCCGGGCCCCTCCGTGTCCCAGGGCTGGCGATGCGCTGCTCAGAGCTGGTGGTAGAAAGGAACTTACCAGAGCCCGCAATGGGGCCTGGATTTTCAAGCGGCCACGAGGCCACTGACAGGCTCATGCGCCTCCACATGGCCGTGGCTGGCCCTCAGGGGCACGCAGGAGCCTTTCAAAGGTGGAGGCTTCTGCCCACCAGCTTGGGGAGAGGAAGGTGAGTGAGGACAGCGTGGGGGCGTGGATGCTTCCTCCAATCCAGCTGCGCCTTCGGATGACAGCGCCCTGTCCCCCCGCCGCCTGCTGTCAGCTGCAGCTGCTGCCCCCAGGGCAGCCCGCTGGTGTCAGCTGAGTCGGGAGATGCTCCTTCGCTGGCAGCAGCCCGGGCGGGGCAGTGGGGCCGGCGGCTGGCGGGGTCATTTGTTGGCCACGGCAGAAAGCTGGTCCCGGATGCGGCCCAGCCCGTCTAACATCGTGTCCAGCGTTTCCTTGCTCAGCTCCATGGTGACAGCGGAGACGGAGGCTCTGTCCCTGCACAGACTGGGATCTTCCTTGATCTGGAACGAGAACACAGCCCCAACGTCACCTCCTACTGCCCAGCAGGCGAGCCCTGGACCCGGGAGCCCCACCCCCACCAGGTGAACCTCTGAGAGGCTCTTTGCTTGGAGCTACCGTCCTAGCCCTGGAGTCAGCCAGCAACTGGGGAGGAGGAAGGAGGTGGCTCTGAGGCTGGGGGTCCGTTCCCATTCGCCACGAGTGCTCAGGGCAGGTATGGGGAAGCCGAGGCTCACCTGCCTCTGACTCAGCCTTCAGATGAGAAAACATGTGTTCACACTGACAACTCACGCAGTGGGCTCTAGGGGTCCATGGGAGCCCAATGGGAGGCAGAAACAGGTTTGTAAGGAGCTCTGAGCCACAGTGTGCTTGCGTATGGCAAGGAGACCGCGAGGACGTGCAAACAAAGGCAGGCACGTTGCGCGCTCATGTACCTAAGGGCGCTGTGCCACTTGCCATTCCCGGAGTCAATGAAGCGATTGCAGTAATCATAACCTGCACGTTTTGTTCCAGACGAACCATCAGCCTGCTTCTGCCCGCCACTGTACTACAACCTGTGCTTGTATTCATAGCTCTCTCAAAAAGCACGCTTTACTAACAGCTAAAAACTTCGTTGTTAGAGGCACCCTCATGTTTTCATTTTCTTCGAGGTGTTGAGTTTCTGGGTGTCTGGTTGAGTAAATACAGCATTCCATTATCTAAATTTAAGCAAACAAACCCTTAAAATGGGTCCGTGGCTTGAAAAGATTTCTGGAAAGAACTGTGAAGACACCACCCATGAGGCGAGAGCGTGACAACAAGAAAACGGACGGGCCAACTGCCGGCGGGGGCCCCCCCCAGCGTGCTGGGAGCTGCCGGCCACGGGCACCAGCGTGTCGAGGCCACCTGAGATCTGATCGCGTGCTCTCCCCTGAGAGCCGAGTTTCCCGTGGGCGTACGAGGTAACCTTTAGGCATCAGCAAAGTATTTTTAAAATTTGATCTGCCGTCTCGTTATTTAAAAATGTCTCCTCTCGGTGTGTGCTCCACGTGTCTGTGACTGCGGTGGGGCACACATACTTCGTCAGAAACGCCGTGTCTGGGGGCCGCTGAAGCTTTTTTTACTTAAAGAGCGAGAGGCCCGAACCCGGGAGACTGGCATGTCCGATGGCCGCCAGGGGTGCCGAGTCGCTGCCGCCCTCCCGCCCTTCTAGTGAGGATGAGGATGGCGTACCTTCATCTGGAGCAGGCAGGTGGGCACCACCATGCGGCTGATGCTGTCGGAGGCGGTCTTGATGTCCACTCTCCAGTCCAGGTCCACCAGGCGTGGCAGGGAGACTGGGGGGGAGGAGGAGGAGGACAGCCCGGCTCAGCACTCGCGTCCCCACATGTACCGAGCCGGGACTCCGTGACAGGCACCAAGGGCTGTGCAGCCTTCAGGTGAGAAAACGCCAAGCGTGTTCACAGTGACATTTCACGCAAGGGGCTGTCCACGTGCGATGCAGGTGATCCATGGAGGGAGGGAGACAACCGGGCCCAGTGCTCCCCGCGACCTGCGCGGAGTGCTGACTCACGGCGACAGCCTCTGCAGGCTTCTGCCTGCAGTCCCGGCCCCCCAGGAGGCAGGACTGAATGAGAAGGGACACTGGCAGAGAAGATGGATGGAGGCCTGAGGCTTAGAAAATGTACAGCTTTGCTGAAACCGGTTTGGCTCAGTGGATATAGCGTCAGCCTGCGGATGAAGGGTCCCAGGTTCTATTCTGCTCAAGGGCATGTACCTTGGCTGCGGGCACATCCCCAGTGGTGGGTGTGCAAGAGGCAGCTGATCGATGTTTCTCTCTCATCGATGTTTCTGACTTTATATCCCTCTCCCTTCCTCTCTGTAGAAAATCAATAAAATATATTTAAAAAAAAAAAAAAGAAAAGAAAATGTGCAGCTTTAACAACAGGGGAAAGAGCTTTAGTTTGAGAGACAAAGACTTGGGTGGGAGATGGGTTCCACCACTAGCCTGACCTCTGAGCTTCTGCTTCCTCATCTGTAAAATGGGGGTAATCTGAGTCTCACTCCCGGTTGCTGGGAGGACTAATGAGCAATGCAGGCAGAGTTCTTCTGGGGAGTGACTAGCCCTGAGTAAGCTTCATGATCCTTTATTAAATATCCACTTTGATTCAATCTTTCACACTAATTTCAATTACATGTTCCTTTCCTAATAGAAATATCATTTTTTAAAAATATATTTTATTGATTTTTTAGAGCAGAAGGAAGAGGGATAGAAACTCAGAAACATCGATGAGAGAGAAACATCCATCAGCTGCCTCTTGCACACCCCCCACTGGGGATGTGCCCGCAGCCAAGGTACATGCCCTTGAGCGGAATCAAACCCAGGACCTTTCAGTCCACAGGCCGAAGCTGGTTTCAGCGGAAATATAATTAAGTTTTCCACTTACTACTTAAAATGTCAGTTTTGTTTTGTTTTTTACAACATGCCTGTATTAAGTTTATAATCAGAAAAAAATTAAAAAGTAGAATTGAAAAAACCCATATAGAACTTGAGCTTGGGATTAGGTTAATTTAATTCCCTTTGATTTTCGGTTAAAAAAATTCACCTCCTGGCAGGTTCGGAGCTGGGCTGGGAAGGAGGAGGAGGAGGAGGAGGAGGAGGAGGAGGAGGAGGAGGAGGAGGAGGAGGGACAGTTTGTGGTACTCACTCAGATTAGCCTGGGCTTCTGCTCTCCACGTAGATCTGTGTGAGAGGGAAAGATGAGGTGAACATGATGGCAAAGGATGAAAATGGCGTCTTCTGATAACGAGAGAGGCCCGTGGACCTGGCCTCTGCCCGCCTCTGTGACCCCCAAACCTGTGATCACCTCCCGACAGGAAAGGACCACAGTGAGCAGTCGTTTGTTTGTTTATAAAGCTCAGTGGCTTGAGGGACAGAGTGCAGTTTGTTTTCACCACTTAAAGGAAAAGGCTCAACGCGGTGCCATCGTCTTGGCCACTGTGCTCAGACAAGCAGAGACAAGGTTAGCCTAGTCTCTCTCTCATATCGATCTGGGAGAGAGAAACATTGATGCAGGAGACAAACATCTATGGGCTGCCTCCTGCACGCCTGCTACGGGAGATGGAGCCCACGACCAGCACGCGCCGCCTGGGACCGGAGCCAGCAGCCTCCTGGCGCACAGGGTGACGCCGGCCCACTGAGCCACACTGATCAGGGCCGCCCGCCGCCTTCTGCCCGGTAAGACGGGAAGGACGCGGGTGAAGAGAGCTTCTAGGACAAATTGTCCACGGAAGCGAAAATGGCCAACAGCTTACGTGTCTAACCCTTGGGAATTTCTTAACTGAATTACACAGAATTTCTTTATACAGTGGCATATGTTTAGCCACTAAGAATGTTACTGAAGGTAAGTATGTATGGACCTGAAATATCATTAATGTTAATACTGTTCACTGCAGACCAGCTCGTTATAAAGGGGCATCACCCCACTGCATTAAAAACAGAAACGCACCACCGCCGAAACCAGTTTGGCTCAGTGGATAGAGCATCGGCTTGCAGACTGAAGGGTCCCAGGTTCGATTCCGGTCAAGGGCATGTACCTTAGTTGCAGGCACATCCCCAGTAGGGGGTGGTGTGCAGGAGGCAGCTGATCGATGTTTCTCTCTCATCAATGTTTCTAACTCTCTATCCCTCGCCCTTCCTCTCTGTAAAAAAATCAAATGCTGATATTACCATCTCTAACTGTAACCTTGAACAAGTTACTTCCTTGTGTCCCAATGTCCTTATCTACATAAAAGGGATAATTTTTTTAAAAGAAAAAATAAATAAAAATAAACAGCAACAACGCCTACCTCTGCAAAACATAAACACGCCCTGAGAGGCTCCCGCTAAGGAATGCACACTGCTGACCCTCTAGGGGGCGGAATCAAGGGTTTCTCTCTGCTCACTGTGTGTGCTTGTCAAGAATGAACGTATTACTTCCACAACAGGAAGAACAAATATAAGCCTTCCAAGGAACTCTCGAGGAACGAGCACTCACATGTTTTCCAGGATGATTTTTGTCAGCAGGTTTTTGAGGTTCTGGTGGAAACTTGCAGGGAAGACAGCCAGCACGGCGTCGGCGGAGGACAGGTCCCGGAACGCCGCCAGCCTGGTGAGGCGGTGCAGGGCCTGGAGCAGCTGTGGAGAGAGGGGGAAGCCCGGGGGGAGGGGGGGTGAGGAGAAGTGGGCCACGAGATGGGGACGGGGGACAGGCTCTTCCCCCGCCTGCCACACACTGCTAGTCATTTGAGTCCCACCAGTCCCGAGGCCTCTGCTGCAAATGCCAATGTCCATGTGCCAACTTCAATGAACAAAGCTCCAGACTGAAATAACGCCACCAACAACATGGGTCAGTCTAGGTCAACGCCTGTGTTAGAAAACTGTCTGCCTTGGAAAAATAAGGCTGTGAGTGCTCCATACCGGGAGCCACTCTCCCCTTCCTCTTGGCCATCGGCTGAGCTGAGGAAAGGTCCAGCCGGCGCATATCCTCCCTGACAGCACTTGGGCCTCGCAGTTTCTGCCCAGGGATCCTGAAAAGTCTGCCTAAGTATCCAACGGACAATTCATAAGCGTCGGCAAGTTACAGGTCGGGAAGGAAAAACCTTAAAAAGGAAGCCTTTTGGCCACATCGTTTAGGTAACAAGTCAGAAAAGGAGATGGTCGGAAGCTCTGATTCTGGAGAAGTTCGCCCCGCCATGCCTCGTTTACAACAAGGGAAAAAAGGTCCGAAACAAAGGTGTTCAGTTCACTGACACTAAAAAAAAAATTAAAAAATCTATTTTAAGTTTGCTTTAATGTCAACAGACATTTAAGGGGAACATTTCCTTGGACACAGCAATGACTGCGGGGGTGGGGGGGGGTGTCAAGAAAGAGACTGATGAGTTGAGAGTCCGGTGGTCAAAGGTCATTGCTGGCCACACTTACTTGCTCCGCCTCCTCCTGGGTCACCGACAAGCTGGAACACGTGGTCTCCAAGAGTTCTTTCGAGCCGAGGGCTGAACCGGAAAAGCTCTCTTGGCACAGCTGCCTGACAACATCTTTGGAGGAAGCCTATGAATTAATCCGCAGGTGGAAAACAAATTAAGTCAAACGAAAATACATGCTTTAGAGCAGCGGTTCTCAACCTTCCTAACGCCGCGACCCTTTAATACAGCTCCTCATGTGGTGGCGACCCCCAACCACAAAATTATTTACAGCTACTTCATAACTGTCATTTTGCTACTGTTATGAATCATAATGTAAACATCTGTGTTTTATGATGGTTTCAGGCTCCACAGCAGCAGTTCCAGCAGGGTCACCTAATACCATCAGAAAACACAGATATTGACGTTACGATTCATAACAGTAGCAAAATTAGTTATGAAGCAGCGACGAAAATAATTTTATGGCCGAGACCGGTTTGGCTCAGTGGACAAGAGCGTCGGACTGCGGACTGAAGGGTCCCGGGTTCGATTCCGGTCAGGGGCATGTACAGTGGCTGCGGGCACATCCCCAGTAGGGGGCGTGCAGGAGGCAGCTGATCGATGTTTCTCTCTCATCGATGTTTCTGACTTTCTATCCCTCTCGCTTCCGCTCTGTAAAAAATCAATAAAATATATTTTAAAAAATAAATAAAAATAAATAAATAAAAAGTCTTAGGGTTTTAAAAAACTACCTTAAAAAAAAAAGAAAATAATTTTATGGTTGGGGTCAGCACAACATGAGGAACTGTATTAAAGGATCACAGCATTATAAAGGTTGAGAACCACTGCTTTAGAACAAAATGTACCTAGTGAAGATGGACTAGAAACACTTTTCTTTCTTCTTCCCATTAAGTACAACTAGCAATCCTGGGCCCAATATGGAAAACAAACCCAGGACGGCTCTGAAAGGGGGAGAGAGGACAAGCTGCTGTGAACTCCCTCAGGACCGAGCATGACACGGTGGTGAGCTCCCTGGCTTTTCCTTCTGTTCACACATCCCAGGCTTGGAGCTGAAGAAGAGGGCAATGGAGAATGCCAATGGGTGAGAAAGCAAAAAGCTCCAACAAGCTCCTGACCTCTCCAGCCCAGTGGTCGGCAAACTGCGGCTCTCAAGCCACACGCGGCTCTTTGGCCCCTTGAGTGTGGCTCTTCCACAAAACACCACGACCCGGGCGAGTCTATTTTGAAGAAGTGGCGTTAGAAGAAGTTTCCGTTTTAAAACTTTGGCTCTCAATAGAAATTTCAATCGTTGTCCTGTTGATATTTGGCTCTGTTGACTAATGAGTTCGCCGACCACTGCTCTAGCCAATGGACCAAGAAGGGGAAGCCTAGCAAAACAGAAAACCTTAGACATAACTGCTCTACTCCAACCAAACACCACAGAAAGAAGTGTGGCCACGCCCTGACTCAGGTCAGCAAAGGCCAAGTGGGAAGCCTAGCCTTCCACCTTGGGAAGCTGTAATGAGGTGTCCCAACATCCCTGCTGCCAGGGTATCAGGCAGGGCCAAGCAGGAAGCTGGGACTAAGTGGGGAGCTCCTTGCCAGGCAGTCACAAGTCCCGACACCCAGAGGTATCAGCAGAGGCTGACCCTGAAAGTCCATACCTCCAATAGGCATGGGAGACGGGGCGGGGGGAGCAGCCACAATGAGGGTGAACAGTGAGCTTTAGGTTTCCAGTTCCAGCTTTATTATGTCCTTTATTAATGCATCTAACAGCTACTAAGCACGTGCTATGTGCCAGGTGTTGGGGGGTACACGTGTTGGCGACACATTTGTGAATAAAACAGATGCCTTTCGGGACGGAGAACGGGACAGAACACCGGGGAGGTGGTTAAAACAACAGAGGGACCACTGCATGAATCAAGGATGTTGTGTCATGAATGATGGGACGTGTGCTGCACACAGATGCTGAGTATTATTAACTCAATCCTCTTTGTCTGGTGTGGTGTTGTTTTTTAAAAAGTCCCTTCTGGATCTTACATTCTTGTGAGGAAGAAAGACGACAAATAGACGCATAATGTCCGCTAGGGACACGAACTACGAAGGAAGATACAGCCGCCCCTTGCTACTGAGGAAGTCGGAAGTTAAGCAAGTAACTCAAACTCCATCATTTCATTAGAGCCTTCAAACCTCTATCCAGTACGACCCTTTCAACCTCACAATCCTTCAAGCGATCATCAGAATCTTTTGGCCTTTACAGAAATCCCTGGACTCCGAGAAGGAAGAACGCACACCTGACTCAGGGGCTGGCGCGCGCAGAGGTGATCTCTCCACCTCCCACCCAGCCCGAGGGGCTGCCGGGTGCCATCTGACCTGGCCCCGCGGGCCTGGCAATGACTACCCTCCTGCACCCATCACGACAGCCAGCCCCAGAGGCGACTAACAGGATGCTTCTGTACGGCGCCTTCACAACCGTTATCTTATTTGTTCCCCCACCATGGTTAGGGCGGGATAAACTTGATTCACTGTTTTTAAACGACTAGGAAACGCGACACCACCTCTCCGGGCCACAGAGAGGTAGTGCCAGAGTTCTGACCCCAAATCAAGGTCCCTTCACTCCCAACTCCTACTCCGTCTAAAACTCCGGGGACAAAGAGCGCCTCGGCCTGTCCCCACCCCTCCATTTACCTTCAGCAGGCTCTGCAGCGCCCCAAAGTTTTCCGCAGTCAACGCAGCCATTTCCCCCTCGTCATGTGACCGCCTCGCGGGGCTAGAGGCGCGGTCACGTGGTGCTCTGGGCCGCCGCGGGGCATGCCGGGGACTGTAGTCCTTAGGTGTGGCGGAAACGGCTCGGCGCGGGGCACTGCGGGATGGGGAGGAACTCAGAAGGGCTCGGGGACTGGCTGGGTCAGCCGGGCGATGTGAGGGCGCTGGGGTTGGCAGGACGCGGGCGGGGGCTTTCAGAAGAGGAAATGACGGCACTTGTTTACCTACCAGATCAAGGGGAACTCTGATTTTCCGTGACCCCAGTGGATAGGCTGCCTGCCTTGAGGAATGCGCCTGCATGGGGGTCCCCGAAGCGCAGTGACCCGCTACCGGGCTGGTTGGAAATACAGTGGGGCTGTGCGTTATCGGAATTCTTGGAACTCACCCCTCCCCCCTATCCCCAAGAATGCATAATTGCTTTTGTGTGTATAGTTTCCATCTGTGGGAGGTAGATGGGAGCTGGGATCATTTGCATTATCCAGATCAGGAAACTGATTCACATAGGGCAGTGGTGGGCAAACTCATTAGTCAACAGAGCCAAATATCAACAGCACAACGATTGAAATTTCTTTCAAGAGCCAAATTTTTTAAACTTAAACTTCTTCTAATGCCACTTCTTCAAAATAGACTCGCCCAGGCAGTGAGTGGTATTTTGTGGAAGAGTCACACTCAAAGGGCCAAAGAGCCACATGTGGTTCGAGAGCCACGGTTTGCCGACCACTGACTTAGGGCTTTAGTGAGTTTCCTGTAGACCCAGGGGAGATCTGTGCTGAAGAGCTGGTGAAGAAGCCTTTGGAAGAGGGGAGTAAGAAGGAAATTGAATGAATCGAATGTTTGTTAAATAAGTCATAGCAAAATTTAATTTTGTGACTTTTTAAATTAATTTCTGTGACTTTTTCGGTGGGGACATTGCCTTATTATTTGCAGCATGGTGCCTTGTTGGCTGGCTCTAGAAAGGTGAGCAGCGTGGTCACCAGCCTTCGAGGTGGCCCCCAATGACCCTTGCCTCCCTGTAGTCACACCCTGGTGTAGTCCTGTCCACGTGGCACCGGGATTGGTCTGTGTCACTCGCAGCAGGTGGCAGAGGTGATGGCGTGTCACTGCCGAGGTCAGTTATAAAAGACCGCAGCTCCTTGATGCTCTTTCATTTGCCTCCTCTCTCTCTCTCTCTTGAATCTCTTGCTCTAGGGCAGAGGTCAGCAAACCGTGGCTCAGAAGCCACATGCGGATCTCGAACCGAGGTTTGCCGCTCTGTTGACAAATGAGCTTGCTGACCCCTGGAGTAGGGGCTTAATCACAAGAAACAAGAACAGCCTGTAATTATTGGAATCAAGAATCTAGGTCAGTGGTCAGCAAACACATTAGTCAACAGAGTGGCAAACCGAGGCTTGTGCAAGCCGCATGCGGCTCAAGAGCCACAGTTTGCCAACCACTGCTCTAGGGAAAGCAAGCTGCCATAGGTGAGCAGTACCCTAGAGAGATCCATGGGATAAAAAAACCCAGAGCCTCCAGCCAATAGCCAGCAAGAAGCCAAGGCCTGCCCTCAGCCTCATTCCTGAGTTTAGGAGCAGGTTCTCAGCCCTGGCAGAGCTTTGAGATGACAGTAGCCTTGGCCAACATCTTGACTATAACCTCATGAGGGATTCTGGGTCAGAAACATCCAGCTAAGTCACTCCTGGATATCTGGCCTTCAAAAACAGTATGATTATACGTGTTCATTGTTTTAAGGTACTGAATTTTTGAGGTAATTTTTTACACAACAATAATAACTGATACAAGGAGGCAATAAAGCAGAGGGACTTTAGAATTCAATCTCAGTTTGAATCCCAACTCTACATGTTATTAACCATACTTTAAACAAATTCTTGAATTTCCCTGAGTCTTTTAAGTAAACATATATATTTTATTGACTTCAGAAAAGAAGACAGAAGGTGAGAGAGATAGAAACATCAATGATGAGAGAGAATCATCAATCAGTAGCCTCCTGCTCATCCCCACACTGGGGATGGAGCCTGCAACGTGGGCATGCGCCCTGCCCGGGAATCAAACCATGACCTCCTGGTTCATACATCCACTCAGCCCCTGAGCCATGCTGGCTGGCCTCTGAACCTGTTTCCAAATCTGGAAAATGATATTGATCACAATTGCCTCAGAGAGCAGAGCTGAGTAATAGGTGCTGCCCCAGGGGGAGGGTACCTGCTCTCCTTGGCCTTGTGGGCAGGTAAGCTATGAAGGGATCCCCTGGGCATCATTCTGCCAGGCGGGGCCTTAAGCCTCAAGCCTGCACCTTGCCAGCCACTGGGGTAGGGCTGCCCGGATTGCTGCCACCAGGGTCCTTTCTAAGGTGTGTCTATGTGTGGAGAGCAGCCACAGTGTTTGCACAGCTTCGGGCCTCGGACTAAAGAGACGGCACTGTCCTCTCGTGGCCACCCGCAAGTCCAGCTTGGAGGGCAGAGCCCTCCCCGCACAATGATAGCCAACAGCTGTAGTTGTCAGCTTGAACCTATGGTCCGAACACGCGGCCACACTTGCCCGAGTGATACAGGCTGCGAGCAAACAAAGCTTGATCGGGTGCATGTAATTGAGTCGGATCGAAACCCACGAGAATGTTGTGCACATTTTGACTGCGTCCTTCCTTTGCCTCGTGGCATCTGCTATAAAATAAAGACACGGCTTGCAGTCCGCGGCACTGTCGCTAGTTGTCCATCAGAGAGACTCTCCATCAGAGAGGACAGCATCCCACTGAGACCCAGCTCTCATTCTCTTGTCTGTCTTTTCTCAATCCTTCACCGTCCCCACTCAGGTTCACCCTTGGCCGTGGCGTGGCACCCCTACGGAGTGGGGAGCTTCCAGCAATTCCTCAATCAGAAACCTTTTCTATGGGAAGGAACACAACAGGATGTTAGAGTTCATTGCCATGCATTGGTCCCTCTGCCTGGCTCTCCTTAGGATTCATCTAACTCTCCCCAGTTCTGGGTATGTCGAACTGGGCTTTCTTTCGTTTGTTTCATAAACTTGCCACTTGCCAGCCTCTTTCACACTTATTGATTTATTTACTTTCCATAACAACCCTATGTGATACACACACACACACACACACACAGAATACTGTTCCCCCATTTTACATATGGGAGGAAACTGAATCACAGAAAAGTTTAGTCACTTACCCAGCAGAGCCCACGTTAAAACTTGAACAGACTGACTCCCCTGTCTGAGCTGTCAACCACCAAGCTGTTCCTGTCTCCTTGTCTAAAGAGACAGAGCTAAAATCCTATGCTGCTTCTGCCTGAACATCTGACTGGCTTCCCCAGAGAGCCAACACAGTTTAAGGGTGTTCCCGGGCAGCTGGCCCAGTGACAGACAATACAACGAGTAGAAGGGGCTACCTTGGGCTTTGGAAAAAGACCCAGGTTCAATTCGTGGCCCCTGTGTACTTTTTGGAAAGTTACTTCATCTCTCTGAACCTCAGTTTCCTCATCTGTAAAATGGGGACACCAGTAATGAAATTATCTTTTGACTGTTAGGAGGAGCTTAGGGATGGTTTATACCCAAAAGGGGGAGGATTGTTAATCTACTGACTCTGTCCTCGCTGCTAGCAGCCCTAAAGGGCAGAGCTTCCCTGTGCTATGGACAGGGCTTGCCCCAGGGCAGTGGTCGGCAAATTCATCAGTCAACAGAGTGGCAAACCGTGGCTCGGGAGCCACAGTTTACTGACCACTGCCCCAGGGTGACCGACCGTCTCAGTTTTCCCAGGGATAAAGGATTTCGTGGGACACAGACTTTCGGTGCTGACACTGGGACAGCATTGGGTAAAGCAGGCCAGTGGGTACCCTGGTTTGAGGTCTGGTCCCCTGGGGAAAGCAGCCTTTCAGAGCCCTTTCCTGTCTTCTCCAGTGGGGCTGATGTGAACAGAGCAATATGGATGCAGAAATGCTTTAATTGAAGGCAATTAAGGGTCACAGTCATAGTTTGGGTTTCTTTTTTTTGGTAATAGCTTTATTGTGGTATAATTCACATATACAGTTTACCCAGTTCAAGTGTATAGTTCAATGGATTTTAGTTACTTACAGAGTTGTATAACCATCACCACAGTCCATTTGAGAACATAATTATCACCCCCAAAAGAACACCATGCCCTTTAGCCACCAACGCCCCAAAACTGTCCATTACACCCAGCCCTCGGCAACCACTAATCTTTCTGTCTCTATAGATTTGTCTATTCTGGACATTTTACAAAAAAATGGAATAATCTGATATACATAGATTTTTCTATTCTGGACATTTTATATAAATGGAATAATCTGATACGTGGTGTTTTTTTTGTTGTTGTTGTTTTTTGGCCCTCTTATCCCAGTAGTTTTGAGGTTCATCCATGTTCCAAGAGGAAGAGAAAGGGAGAGAGAAATAGAAACATTAAAGCTGAGAGAGAATCATTGATGGGCTGCCTCCTGCACGCTCCATACCGAGGATTGAGCTTGCAACCCGGACATGTGCCCTGACCGGACTCGAACCACGACCTCCCGGTTCACGGTCAGTGCTCAGCGCTGAGCCACATCAGCCAGGCTGCTGCATTCCTCTCGATCGCTGAGTCACTTCCATTGTACGCTGAAGCACATTCTGTCTACCCATCCATCCGCGGTGGGTGTGGGGATTGTTTTCACCTCTGTGTGGACGTATGTTTCCATCTCGGGGGAGAGAAATTGCCTGGTCACATGGCAACTCTGTTTAACTTTGTGAGGAGCTGCCGACTGTTTCTCAGAGCGGCTGTGCCCCTTGACATCCCATCAGCAGTATAGGAGGTTCCGGTAACTCCACTCCTCACCAGCTTTTATTATGAGGTCTTTCAGATCACAACCCACCGTAAGCAATCTTGCTTGGGAGTTGCACGTGCATAGAAGCACATGTCATAATTAGACTGAAAATTATGGGGGCTGAAGTCCCCAATCTGCCTTTTGGACCCGACACTAAGTTCTGACTTTTTGTTTTGTTTTGTTTTTGTTCATCCTCACCTGAGGATATTTTTTCCATGGCTTCTTCAGAGAGAGTGGAAGAGAGAGAGAGAGAGAGAGAGAGAGTAACATCGATGTGAGAGAGACACATCTATTTGTTGCCTCTAACATGGGGGCTGGGGATCGAACCTACAAACCAGGTACATGCCCTTGAACAGGAATTGAACCCACAACCCTTGGGTGCATGGACCAATGCTCTCACCACTGAGCAACACTGGCCAGGACCTGGCTGCCTTCATCAGAGGAACACCTGCATGGGGTGGATTAAGCCACGAGGCCTGGGATCCTTTAGGGTGAGCCCTCATTTCCCCGGTTTCCCTTTTCGTCCCCTCCCGCCCCCCAGGTCGTGGACCGTGATGGGGGTGGTGTCCAGGGAGAGGGGCAGCTCTGTCTTTTTGCTCCTCTGCTCCAAGCCAAAGAGTGGCTTTGAAGTCACCTGACCCGCTCACCAGTAGACTGACTACAGGCAAACTGGGGACAGAGGACTGATCATGACAGGCATGCACTGGATGGGCATGTCATCTGTGTTCAGATCAGGTATCACAAGCCACACGATTTGGGGCTAACTCCGCAGTGACACTGTCTTTAGAAACAGTGTGTGTAGAAATAGCAAGATCTGACAGAACCCACATTTCTGGCCCTTTTATAACATGTGACCAGCCTAGCCATGCTGCTCCCACCTTTCCACACGGCAGCCGTTGGCAGGAACTGCGTCCCGGCTGCCCTTGAAGACTGGCGAGGGCTCTGGGAACCTCCACCTTCCCCACCACTCTTGGTCTGTCGGAGCTGACCCTCTCCATGCATTTGTCACCCGCCTCATCCCTGGGAGTATTTGTCAGTGACGTGGGCCGTACTGGGTGGCTCAGCTGAGTTTGGGTATTTGGGATCCCGGATTTCCATCCATCTCTTCATGGATCTAAGCGAGCCGTAGGGGGCAATGTGGGCATCTAAGTTGCCATTCACACTTCCTGAGTGATGTCTGTGGAGTAAGCACTGTTCTAAGTGTCGTACTCATATTCAAGCATATAATCCTGACCGTTACTCCAAAGGAATCTCGGTTTTCAGGCAGGGAAACTAATGGTCAGAGAACAACCTCGCTCAGGGTCCAAGGGTGATTAGTGGCAGAGCCAGGATCGGGGGTGGGAGCTCACAAGGTCATTCTGGGAGCTTGCTCGTCACATACGCTCTAGTCCACTGTGGGGCTCCCATAGACACCGCCACATGATGGCCCGCCTGGCCTTGCCATCTGGAGCGCGAAGGCTGTGTGGCTGGGCGGTGGTCCCAGCCAAGTGACCCCCACCCAAGCCAAGATTTGGAGTAGAGGATGTGCGTGTCTGGAGAGGTGATATTGGTGGTTCTTTTCAGCGCTAACTCGAGGTGAGTCTCTGGAAAGGGATTAGAGAAGAGAGGGCGCGGGCGTTCCTGAGCAGGCGTCCCTGCCCCCATTACAGACCACCACGGGCTCCCACGGGTCCGGTGGCTCCGATTCGTGAATTCCAGAGGCACCCGACCCAGGAGGGCACTGTGGCCTCGTTTCTCATCCTCCGGTCCCCAGGAGTGGCCCAGCCGCAGCTGATAACACACAGCATTGTCCTTGCACACACAGGCCCTATTGTTTCCCCCATGCACAGTGAGGAGGCCCTGACAATGGCCTTGAATGGCACCTTGCTCTCCTTTCTCCAATGTGACACTTGTGTGTTTTTTCCTCAGTCCTGGATTTGGCTAAACAATGGGTTTCCTGCGGAGTGTATCAGCTTTTCATCTTCACCACCTCTTTCTCCCTCAGTCCTCAGGCCCCGTCAGTGGGGAGGCATCCAAGAGCCAGGCGATGGTGGGGGTGGGGTGGGGCGGGGGGAGCTGGGCCTGTTGCAATGTCACTTCAGAAGGCTGGAACCTTGCCTCTGCCCTGCAAGGTGGGACCTGACCTGGAGGAAGGAACCAGACCAGGTAACACAGGAGAGAGGCTGGGAGCTGCTGGGGGGAAGGGGGGCTGCAGACGGTGCCAAGGGCCTGGCCCCAGCAGGATGGGCCACTGGGTTCAAGACATTCTGCAAACAAAAAAGACAAGCCACTGAGGTGCCTGCCTGTCTGACCCCCCAGTCAGGGCCTCTGAAGTGTCTTGGAGACTAGAAACTTCAGGACTCATGTGAGTTTACTGAGATGCCGGTTCCCTTAGTAACAGCTGCCATGACGAAGCTCTTACTACCTGCATTGCACCTGCATCCACAGTGCTATATGCATCTTTATCTATCGACAGCAATCCTAGCAAACACGTATGCAATGTGCTTCCCATTCTGGCATGCTTGCACCCAGGCAGTCTGTTCTAGAATCTGTGCTTTCCCTCACCACGCCTTTTGCATAATGTTCTTTACGGCAGACCAAGGTTTCCCTCTGAGAGGCAGTGGTGTGGAGTGATCGCCCTGTGTCTCGAGGCCTCTGCCCCGTGCCAGGCACTGTTCTCAGGGTTGGCACCTGTGGCAGGGGAGCTTTCAGTATATCCATTTTGCAGATGAGGAAATGGAAGTATAGAAACGTTAAGCAGCTTGCCCAGGGCTCACAAGTGGTGCGGCAGGATTTGAACTCGGTTCTCTCTGGAGTGCGGTGTGACTCTAAAGCCTGCCCCACCCTGGGGCTGCTCTGGAGCTATGGAAGGTGGCGTTACAGCCCTGGGCTTGACAAGACTTGTTAGCTAGAGGAACTCAGACACTGTTCGATGGTTTGTCCGGTGTCCTTAGCTTTGTCTTGCTCGAAGAAGGTGGAATTGCTTAGTGCTGAGGGAAGGAATTTAGAATGATAACAATTGCTCAGTGAGCACTATCTCTCACTTGGCCAGACATGGGCTATGTATGTTGCCACAGATGGAGGAGGATGGATGTTAAATAAACAGGACTCACAGGGTGTTTTCAGAAAGCCAACTTCATGTTTGCCTGTCACTGCCCCTCAGTTTTTTCTGTGCAATCCCACTCGTCCCTTTCCCAGGGATGAATTAGGGCTGGTCCATGACTCTCTGGCTGTCTTGCTGGTTCCCACACAGTTTCAGTTCAGTAACTGATACGTCCACATCTGTGGAATAGCCCAGACTATAAGACATTGTGCCAGGTGGACCCCCCTCCAGCTGGAGTTTGGAGCTGGGAGAAGGTCTGTGGTCAGTCTCCGCTCCCCCCTTGGGCTCCATCCGGCTCTCTGAGGGATCTGAACACTGGTGGGGAGAAGGAGTCGGGGATGGGGGGACAAAGAGGGAGGAGAGGAGCAGGAAATTCTTGTTAGATGGCACCTCAAAGCCCTCTAATAAAGATCATCCTGGCAAGTCATCTGTGTCCACACCAGGCACCAGGCACCACGAGGCTTCAGGTATTGCATATGCATGTCGTTTGATCCTCAACACAATCCTAGGACCCAGGTAGGGGTACAAAAATGGAATTTGTGATGCTAAGTGACTTGCTCACCAGTGAGCCCCTGGTACATGGCTGAGGGCGAAGCTGGCTAAGATGCCTTTACTGCGTGTCGGGAGCCTTGTCCCAGGATGTTTTATCACCTCATTTACAAGGGACGGCATCCGTAGGCACATGCCAGAGGGTGCTCCTTCAGCAGTTCCGTGATGTGCTCAGGATGCTTGTTCCTGTCTCCATTTCTCTGATCTGCCATCTTCCTGCTATTTTCAACTTCAGGGAGGCATGGGGCTCTGGCAGTGACATCCATACGTAGCGAGGGTCAGAGAAAGAAGGGAGCATCGTTTCTTTCCAGAGCTTTCTCCTTTATCCAGAAGCCCCTCCCCACTCCTTCCAGTGATCTTTCCCCACTGACACAAGATTGCCTTCTTGGCCCACCTGTTCCCGGACCAATCACTGCCAAAGGGAATGGAGTTTCCACTGGGCCAATTGGGCCTATTCTTGGGTTTCTGGTGGAGGTGAGTCATTTTTCCTGGAGCAAAATTAGGGCTTCATTTGAAAGAGAGAAGAGGAAATGGGTGTTCAGGGGCTGAGTGGAGGGACCAATGGCATTCAGCACAGAGGATGAAGCATCTATTGTCAGGCTCAGGGGCTCCTAGTTCTCCACGGGTCTAGTCTTGGCCAAGTCGGCCCTTCCATTGCTAGAAATCGTGTAGGATGGGGCTTATGCGTCACCCACATCACCCATCTCTATCTGCACATCCACTCCTCTCTGAGGGGAGACCTGAAAGCTTGATTTGGGGGAGACCAGGAGGAGGGAAGTAACTGACATGAAACATCCCAGTCTCCACTAGATCAGTGGTTGGCAAACTGCAGCTCGAGAGCCGCAGTTTGCCACTCCGTTGACTAATGATTTTGCTGACCACTGGGATAGGGGCTTAATCACAAGGAACAACAACAACCTATACTTATTGGAATCGAGAGTCTAGGTCAGTGGTTGGCAAACTCATTAGTCAACAGAGTGGCACACCTCGGCTCATGAGCCACATGTGGCTCGAGAGCCACAGTTTGCCTACCACTGCACTAGATCATTTCCACATTGGGGAATCTCACTGGGAGACTACCGTTTCGCTCCCCCCGGGGTCCATCAGGAAAGGCTCTCTGGCAGGCTACCTGGATGAATGGGGCAGTATCCATCCCTCACTTTATGGGACTTGGAAGAGATGTGCTTCACTCCCTTCATGGGAATCAAGCTTTTTAGCTGACAGATTTGGAGTATTGTGGAGAGCGGCTACCGCGTTTGGACAGGTTTAAGCCTTGGACTAATGAGAGGGCACAGCCCTCTCATGGCCACGTGTAAATCCTAGCTTGGAGGACAGAACCCTCCCTGCACAATTATAGCCAACAGCTGTAGTTGTAAGCTTGAACCTATGGTCTGAACACGTGGCCCCACGTGCCTGAGTGATGTGGGCTTGATAGAGTTCAGGTGCATGTGATTGAGTGGGACTGAAACCCACGGAGAAAGTAGTAAACATCTTGACCATGCCCTTCCTCTGCCTCGTGGAATCTGGCTATAAAATAAAAACCCGGCTTCTAGCCCATGGCGCTGTCAATAGCTCTCCATAAAAGCGGGTAGCGTCCCACTGAGACCCAGCTTTCATGCTCTTGTCTGTCTTTTCTCAATCCTTCCCCTCCCCCTCTCAGACTCACTGAATCTGGCTGAGCTGGCGTGGCACGTGGGGCGCCCAATGTAGGGCTGAGTATGCCTTGGCCGTGCTGGCTCGCCACAGAGTGTTACTCAGCAAATCCCTCCTCACCTCCCCTGCACTTTGGGGCATAGTATACATCTTGTCCCACTGACCTGGCACTTAATCAGTGACTTGCTTCGGCCAACGGCATGTGAGTGAGTGGGTCTGAGTGTAGCAGAGGCTTTAAATAATGACTGTGGTGTGACTTCTCTGAGCTCCTGTAACTATTACGAGGAGAGCACACCTCACACAGGCAGCCCCTGCTCTCTGGGCCCCAGACTCAGTCCCAAACCCGACCTGAGTCAGAGTTGCCCTAGCCCCGTGGTCGGCAAACTGCAGCTCTTGAGCCACATGCAGCTCTTTGGCCCCTTGAGTTTGGCTCTTCCACAAAACACCCCGGCCTGGGCAAGTCTATTTTGAAGAAGTGGCGTTAGAAGAAATTTAAGTTTAAAAAATTTGGCTCTCAAAAAAAATGTCAATCATTGTTCTGTTGATATTTGGCTCTGTTGACTAATGAGTTTGCCGACCACTGCCCTAGCCACACTGCAGACCTGTGAGGAAAAAAAAAAATGCTTGTTTTTGTAAGTCACACGTTCTTACTTTGCAGCTATAGCCAACTGCTATGGGTGGTGTTACTGAGAGTTGCCCAACGGGTTTAGATGGTGTGGCCGATGGGTAGGACCAGCTGTGAGAGCACATCCCATCCGCAGCCCCTGGAACAGCGAGTGCTGAGTATGGCTCAGAGAGGGGATGACCTGGCGCTGTCTGGGTGAGTTTCTTAGAACAGCCCAAACTGTAAGAACTTTCTATAAACTCTTCTCTGACCCATTTTCACCAAAATACGCTTCATAGCCAAGGAATTGCTACACAGTGTCTTTCATCATCCTTGCTCAGACGTGGCAGGATGTAGAGGAAAGGGTGCTCGCTGGCCATGGTGTGCTTTTTGTACCACAGTTCAGCACTGGGAGTGATGATCAGAATAACATGATGGTGTACAGGTATGGCGTTCAAAGTATACTGTTAGTAGAGTGAGATAGGCAAGAGAAGGCAGTCAATGGTATGTTTTTAGGCAAGTTGCCACAATGGGCTTGAGCCTGCTGGGGACATTGGAAACAACCTAGGGTGCGACCCTTGCCCTGTTCCCACCTGCGTGGCTAGGGAGCTGGGTAATGTATTTATACCGAATTTGGTCAGTCACCGGTTAAAGGCTGTCGGGGTGGCGATGGTGGTATCCATTGGTGGATGAACACTGGCAGCCATAGAAAGCATAGGCAAAGGGATGTAGATGCCAGTCATGTGTGCCCTGCCATGGTGCCCACCACGAGAATGTGGGCAGGGCACCAACAGCACCCATGACAGGAAGGGAGGAGGGAGGAGCTACCTTGAGAATGCAGTGACTGGGGTTAGGGAGGGCAAGAATGTCAGGACAAATCAAAGGGCATGCAGTTGTCCTCACACACAGTTCTTAGTGCTAGTCCTATGCTAAGGGGATGGCTGCTTGGCATTGCTGTTTTTAGTGAAAAGGTATGGTAAGAGAAGAAACCCTATTTCTTTTCTTTTTATATATTTTTATTGATTTCAGAGAGGAAGGGAGAGGGGGAGAGAGAGAGAAACATCAATGATGAGAGAGACTCATTGATCGGCTGCCTCCTGTAGGCCCCACACTGGAGATCGAGCTGGCAACCCGGGCATGTGCTCTTGACTGGAATCGAACCTGGGACCCTTTGCATGAGGGCAACTGTGCATGAGGACAACTGCACGCCCTTTGATTTGTCCTGACATTTTGCCTTCCCTAACCTCAGTCACTGCATTCTCAAGCTGTTGTGGATGCTGTGGGTGGCACCATTGAAGGGCACGCAGACCTGGTTTTCCATGACTGGCATCTGCATCCCTTTGCCGTATGCTCTCTCTGGCTGACAGTGTTCGTCCAGCAATGAATACCAATGTCACTACCCCACAGCCCTCAACTGGTGACTGACCAAATTTGGTATAAATACATTACCCTTCAGTCCACAGGCCAACACTCTATCCACTGAGCCAAACCGGCTAGGGCCCCATACTATTTCTTGGTGACAAATCAAACACCGATGTGACATTTTCACAACCAGAGGGCTGCATCTCTGGCTTGGATGGGGAGGGCTGGGGGTGCTGGTGTGGTAGAGGAGATGACTGTTGCTTGGCCCCCTGTGGCCCCTCTGGAGTTGGCAGGCTTGGCTGGGTTAAGTTGTATGTTATCTTAACAAGGTTATCTTGACATCAGGTTTTAAAATGTTCTATGTATAGATGACCTCGCTCAAGACGTCACTATTTTTCTGGGCCGAGGAGCAATGGGAACTCTGGGCCAAGGAAACATGGCACTCTCTCCTGGCACAGCATCTCGCACAATGGGGCTCCTGTTGAGTAGCCTTTGCTTCTCGGCTCTGGTAGAAACAGTGGTGGGGAGTGTGGGAACGTGGGGGTGCCCAGCATCTCCCTCCTAACCAGCTGAGGTCTAGACACACGGGATGAAAGTACCAACTTAGGAATAGAAAAAAAGGCTGAAGGCCATCTGAATGCTTGTTAACAGGAGGAAGTTAAGTAATTGTAGTCCGTCCATGAAATGGAATACTGTGTAGCTATGAAAAAGAACCAAGATGCTCTCTCTGGGTATTCTCATGGGAAGAGCTCCAAGAAAGTGGGCAGGAGTGAAGGGGGTAACATATTATAGCAGTGTGTAATGTCTAACGTGTACATGAAGAGAGTTTGGAAGGAAGCACAAGGAAATAGTAATAAATAGTGCTTGGGGCTGCGAATGGGCACTGAATGCCATTTGCGATAAACATGTAAATCTATTGCCTGTATAGATGGAGAGATCTAGAGCAATAGTTCTCAACTTTCCAATGCCACAACCCTTTCATACAGTTCCTCGTGTTGGGGTGACCTCCACAATGTAAATTACGATTTACATTACGGGAGGCTCTCTGGAGGAGCGGGCTGCAGCCAGATGTCTTCTCTAGGATGCCACAGGTCATGCCAGATGTTGGTGTGCAGCTGTGCTCATGGAACACCCATCACCGCTCATTCACAACAGGTTGAGAACCGCTGCTGTAGAGTCTAAGACCATCGGAAAACACAGGCATTTACATTACGATTCATAACAGCAGCAAAATTACAGTTATGAAGTAGCAACGAAAATAATTTTATGGTTGGGGATCAGCACCGCATGAGGAACTATATGAAAGGATCGCGGCCTTAGAAAGGTTGAGAACAGCATCTAGAGGGTGGCTCAGAGAGGGGAAGACATTGAGGTGACGGATCAAAATAGTTGCTTTGCCACTCACTCCTGTCAGTCACCTGGCTGGCTGTTATCATGGCTTTGGGAAAGGGAGAAGGAAAAGGGCAGGTGGGGGAATGCAGGAGGGTGCGATTGAAGGCTGGAGGGTGGGGGTGTGCTCTGCCTGAAGGTGGAGCGCCATCTCCATGTGCTGAGGATGCCGTTGCTGTGCTCTGCAGCTCTTAGTTCACTGAATGTCCTGAGCAGATGGGTGGAAATATGGCTGCGAAGGTCTGAGGCCGCCCGTGTGCTGTGTAACCCTGCTGTTGATCGCCACCCACCTGGGAGCCAGGATAGGGTAATGGTTAAAGGCATGGAACCCAGCAACAGAATAAACCTACATTCAAGTCCTGGTGACGCCGCTAGCTAGTATGCATGGGCTTGAGTATCTAGTTCGTCCCCTCTGAGCTTGGGTTGACTTATACAATGGGAGTGGTACCAGCACCCACTTCGCTGTTATAAAGAGTCATGTGCGGGCCTTTGCTGTTGATGTTTATGAGGAGAGCCATTGATCTGTGTGGCCAGGAGCATAGACCTTGACTCTTAGTACTTAAGACAGAGCAGAATCTGCCGTTTCTCAGCAGGGCAGGGCAGCCTGCACCCCTTGACCTGTTCATTCACTGCAAAGCCTGGTGGGAGGCTCTCTGGAGGAGCCGGCTGCAGCCAGATGTCTCCTCTAGGATGCCACAGGTGGTGCCAGATGTTGGCACACAACTGTGCTCACGGAACACCCATCACTGCTTACTCCCCACGTAATTGCAAAGTAGGCGGCTCAGTGTCATTGTAAAAATGACTCTAAAAGCTAATGGTTCCTCGAATAGGAGGAGCCTCCTCTCACCTCAAGACCACACGAGATTGCTAATTCTCTGTCTTCCTTATGTCTCATGCAAGGAGTCCCTTTTGGGATGGGCTAACCTCTCTTGGGGCGAGAAGTAAAGCAACCGTTAGCCATGTTATTGGGGATCGCCAAGTCTTAATATTATTTTGTTTTTCACTCCCCTGTCAAAGACATTTGACCAATGTCCGAGGTTCAAAGAGTTAAGCGCATTTCAGGATCTGAAGACGTCTAATACATCAAAGCTAGTCTGTCCTGGTCCCCATGTTCTGGTCAGAGACAGGCTTCACTTTGTTGTGTTGCCAAACGCTGTCTCTGAAGCAGCAGGTGAGCCAAGGACAGGAAGGCCTGCCCTTCAGATGTAATCAGATCACAGAGGCTGTGCTCAGAGTGGGGAGGGGCCCGGGCGTTCCCCGGTGTCTTTTCCTGTGTGAAAAGCCAAACACCCCAAAACCCATCGCCCTTACCTGCATCGCCAGTGAACTCGACCTTGAAGAAGACTGCGAGGTGCAGTGTGGGCACTGTGACCACAGAGCTTTGGGGTGAGGTTAGAGGGCCCCGCAATGACCGCCATTTACCGCATCACTGGGCGCCCTGTCCTGCGGGCAGCCTGCACACCGGGACATTGCAAGCTCCTTCCAGATACCCCAACAAACTGAGCCATCTTCGTGCTGCTGGAGGGCCTTGCCTCCAGGTTGTAAATTAAAAAAATAAAAATGTAACATTCGTGGCCTTAGCTGGGTTGGCTCAGTGGATAGAGCATCGGCCTGCAGACGGAGGGATCCCAGGTTCGATTCTGGTCAAGAGCACATACCTCAGTTGCAGGCTCCATCCCAGGCAGGGTACATGCGGGAGGCAACCAATAGGTGTATCGCTCCCACATCAATGTTTTTCTCTCTGTGTCTCTCCCCCTCCCTTCCACTCTCTCTGAAAATCAATGGGAAAATATCCTCGGATGAGGATTAACAACAATGAAATAAAAAAGTAATATCTGTGAAGTGCAATAAAACAGAGCGAAATAAAGCGAGAGGTGCCTGTCGTGGTTTGGATCTTAGCCTCTACGGTGAAGTCCGAGCTGTGTTTGTCACCGGCTACTGGGGGGGTTTCCATCTGGCAGCTGAACTTCTTTGTGTTCAGTTTCTCTTCTGAAAAAATGATCATAACAGCACCTACTCCATAGGATTGCGTGAGTTGATATGGGCAAAGGGCCTGTTTCCCAGTGAGTGAGAGGGAAGTTGAGTCTCAATCACCTTGTCATGAGTCTTCTTTTTCTGGTTGGTACCTGGTGCTACTGAATCCTCGATTCCGTTGAATCATGTGGTTGGCCAGAGGAACTGGAATAAGCTCCCTGTGGCTGACGTAAGGGGCATGGATGGCTGTCAGTGGGCCCCTGGGTCTGGGGCTCTTGTGTCTACATAGACAGTCTCTACTATAGCCTTGAAACAATCCAGGTCTTGGGGCCTCATTGAGTTACCCTAAGACCGTGGTTGGCAAACTGTGGCTCGCGAACCACATGTGGCTCTTTGTCCCCTTGAGTGTGGCTCTTCCAAAAAATACCACGACCTGGGCGAGTCTATTTTTTTTTTTTTTTTTTTTTTTTTTACTGATTTCAGAGAGGAAGGAAGAGGGAGAGAGAGATAGAAACATCCATGATGAGAGTGAATCATGGATCGGCTGCCTCCTGAAAGTTCCCAACTTGGGCATGTGCCCTTGACCGAAATCGAACCTGGGACCTTTCAGTTCATAGGCCAATGCTCTATCTACAGAGTCAAACCGGCTAGGGCTATTTTGAAGAAGTGGCATTAGAAGAAATTTAAGTTTTAAAAATTTGGCTCTTAAAAGACATTTCGATCATCCTACTGTTGATATTTGGCTCTGTTGACTAATGAGTTTGCCGACCACGGCCCTAAGAGAATCTCCTTGCATGTCAGTGAGCGTGGTGGACTCTCCTAACCATCTCCTGGCGAGCTCTGAGGAAGAGATGCGAGGTGCCTATTGCAGTGTGTGTACACACACACACACACACACACACACACACACACACACACCACCTCAGACTTCAACTTCTCCCCAGGGATCTCTTGCCTCCAAAGTTTGGGTGGCTGTGCTGTGAGAGCTTCCTTCAGTGCCCTTTCCCCCACACCAGCTTCCCACGTTGCTCTCTTCTCACTGCCCCTTGGGAACTTCACATTTCTTACTCCTTTTGCTAAGCACCGCCCGGCCCCAGCTCCAGCACACAGAGTTACCCAATCAAATGCATCATGGCTCCATGTCTCCAACTTGAGACATTTGATGTCTCAAGACTGTGCTCTCCTGAGGGGCATCGAAGCACTTTGCAGTTGCCCATTCCTCTACAGGGTCCTGACGGCTCTGTCAGGCACTCACTCTGTGACGGTGGCCATGTTACTCAACCTCTCTGAGCCCCAGGTTAGGCATCTGCAAAATGAAGAGCATGATAGAACTGGCAGGGCCATGCCGATGACAAAGTGAGCTCATGCCTGCAGAGCCCAGAAGAGTGCCTGCTGTTCAATAGGAATGCAATCCGTGCTTTTTGAGTAAATAACAGTCGAATCTCTCACGAATCATGAATGGGATGTCTCCCAGGCGATGACTTCCTATGAAATCTGTAGATGGCACTGCGGGGCAAAAGGGAATATACACTTAGGTCTGTCCAGATGGCGATGGGAACTTTTGCAAGCTAATTCATCATTCTTCCCTTTAGTTTCCTCCATTGCAAAATGAAGATAATAGTAGTACCTATTTATATGGATGTTGAGAAGATTAAATGAAATCATGTACATAAAAACAGAGCCTCATACAAGTTAAAAGTTTAGAAAACTGTAGCTATTATTTTTATTTTTATATTTTAAAAATATATTTTTGTTGATTTCAGAGAGAAAGCGAAAGGGAGAGAGAGATAGAAACATCAGTGATGACAGAGAATCATTGATTGGCTGCCTCTTGCATGCCCCCTACTGGGGATCAAGCCTGCAACCCAGGCGCGTGCCCTGAGCAGAATTTGAGCCATGACCTCCTGCTCATAGGTTGACTCTCAACCACTGAGTCACCCCAGCGGGGCTGTAGCTGTTATTTTTCAAAGTTATGCCTTGAATTGAACTATTAGGATAGGGAAGTGTCCTAGCCTCCTTTCCTGGTATAAAATTCAAACTTGCCTAGTTCAGAGGTACTTGGGAAACCTCAATGCTGTTTTACTGAAGGCTTTCCTCAAGACAGAAACTGTTTAATTTAGGCGGATAGCCTTGGTTTTAGAAATTTTAAATCACTATACAATTCCTAAACTTACTAATGATCCTCTTGATATGCAGTTTAGGGAATCTTAACTTCTCTGGGGGGCTGCTAGCTTTGTAGTTGTTTCCTTTCATCAGCTACATTAGGAATTAATTTGGGGTATGAGCTAATAGCCCAGCACTCCTGACCGGTGTTCCCTTTGATTTTATGTAAATTGTGAGCAACCGATCATATTCCATGAGCAACTAGTTAGGAAGATGGAATATGCATGAACGGAATTTAGTGTTGGGGTCAAATAAGGCTTGTAACAAATTTGATGTGGTGATGTAAAGGATATGCAAAATACTACCATGCTGCGGAGTGACGCCACACCAGTGCAATTCTCAGATAGCTGTGGTCACCTGGCCCCAGGCAAGTCCACCCAGGGTTAGCTACCAGAGGAGGGAGGGCAGTTAGAACAGAAAGTATCCAGATGTCTGTCTTTGGGGGATGGAGCCCGAGTGACCAGGAGACTTGTTGTTTGGGGCCAGAACATGATGAAATCAATGTTCTCCTGGTCCCTATAGGCGTCTGACTGCAGGACGTTTATTAATCTAGGCCAAGGGTTGACAATCCTTTTCTATAAAGAGCCAAATAGTAAATAGATTAGGACCCGAGGGCCATGTGGTTTGTGTTACAGCTACTCAACTCTGCCCTTGTAGGGCAAATGAAACTACAGACAGTACACAGACTAATGGATCTGGCTATGTTCCAATAAAACTTTATTTCAGAAGCAGGTGATGGGTTGGATTTGGCCCACAGGCTGTAACTTACAGACTCCTGGTCTAGGCTGAGGCTCTGATTGGGAAACTGGAGAAGAGGAAAACCCAACACAACATTTCTTTTTAAAATTTTTAATTTTATTGATTTTTTACAGAGAGGAAGGGAGAGGGATAGAAAGTCAGAAACATTGATGAGAGAGAAACATCGATCAGCTGTCTCTTGCACACACCCTACTGGTGATGTGCCCTAAACATGCCCTTGACCAGAATTGAACCTGGAACCTTTCAGTCTGCAGGCGATGCTCTATCCACTGAGCCAAACCAGTTTTGGCTCAACGCAACATCTTCTTGAAGCAGGCCAGCATCTGTGGGTTGATGGGTGTCAAATGCTCTGTTCTCTTCCTTCCTTTACAGGGTTTGCCTATCCTTGTGAAGGCAACCAGCTGGAAAGGTAGGACAAAATGGGTAAAGAGTGTGGGGTCTGACTGGGATCAAGTTTAAATCCTAGCACTTTCCAATTTAGCTGAGTAACCTTGAGCACGTTTTTCTACCCCCTGTGAACCCATCTGTAATTTTGGGTTGATGGAACCTGTCTCATAGAGTTGTGAGGATTAAATGAACTTTGTTACATAATCGCTTAGCACACGTTCAGTAGTGGATTCCCTGTGTTACGGACAACTTAAGGAAGGCTCAAGAGTGATTTTGCTTTGGGGGGATTTTTTTTTTTTAACTTCTCCCGCAGACTTTAGAAAGCACCTCACCGTAAACGGGGTCAGTGTTATTTGACTAGATCCATGATGTTTCCAGGAGTGGAATGGTTAAATCATAGGTTTTCCATGTTCAACTTCAGTAGATACTAAGCTGGTTGGTAGACAGTAGTTGGGTTTCCAAAAATGGTTATACCTGCCTGGCTGGTGTGGCTCTTTAAGTTAGCTCAACACTCCCAGTCTCAGATTCCTTATCTGTCCAGGGTGAAAATGATTCCAGGTCTCTTGTTATTAAGGAGTAAATGAGAGAATATTTTCAGAAAGGCTTTGGGCAATACATAATAAAAAAAAGTGACATAAATGCATGGTGTTTTTACTGCTAAAGACCATCGCAAGAATAAACAAATCCCAAATGCAGCATTTCCATGGAAAGTTTGACTTCTGAAGCTCATCTTCCTGTAAAGTAAAAATTTGGTTGCCATCAATAATACTGATCAGGATCATAACGTGCAGTGTGACAAAAACACGAACCACTAACATCTACCAAGGGCTTCTTAGGTGCCAGGCACTGTTCTAAGCATCTTTTCATATATAATTTCATTTAATCTTCAAACAACTCTATGAGCTAAACACCATAATTATCCCAATTTTATAGACGAGGAAACGAAGCCTCAGAGAGGTTAAGCTACTTGCTCAGCATCCCCTAGATAGCAATGGCAGAGCTGAGTTTCAAGTCCAGGCAGCCTGCCTCCAGAACCCAAATTCTAAGCTACAATGCCATTATCCATCCTTCAGAGTGTTGAAATCTACCACTCTGCAAGTCAAATGATGGAGCCAAATTTACCTTCACCATTTTGTGCACTTCTATATCAATTAACGCAAAAGTACCTTAATGGACTCATTAGCCTGTGGAAATAAATACTTCAATGAAAGCATTTATTATGTTGAGTTTTGTTTTTTCTTGTGGAGACTTGGTCCTTTAGCTTTGATCTGTGGGTGTGTGGACACATCCCAAGGCAAAAGCATAGTTGTGGGATTACCATTCGTGGAATAAAAAGAGTTTGGAATCAAAGGATGAGAATTACAGGCACAACCCAATGACCGGCTATAACCATTTCACATTTCTATTTTCTAATTTGTAACGTAGAAATGCTGCTACTCCCGAGTGAGCCGAGGCCCAGATCAGATGGTACGTAGGACTGTGCTTGGAGAGCTGCCAAGCACTACATAGCTCTAAGACGCTTATTAATTTTCTTATTAATAATGCTCCCCAAGACCCTGTGTGCTATCACTGAATCATGTTCCATAGAAACCACTTTTAACCCTATCTGTATTTCCATGGGATTGTGCTTTCAAATTCCCTTGGAGTCCGCCCCTCCTAAGTGGCCTGATTTCCATCTATGGGGATGTCTGGTCCAGGTGTCAGGATGAGGCAATGGGTTACCTTCTCATTTTGGGGGTGCACCTGAAATCAGCATAAAGCGATGCTTTAGGAGGTTCTCAGGGGATCATGACAGCCTGTATGAGCACACAGATCTCTAGGCATAGAGAGGAAGGGGTTGTTTCTCTAGGGAAAATTAGGGGGCCATTATCAGAAGAACTGGCCCTGATATCTGAATCTACTCCATTAAGATACGGCAGAGTTCCCAAATCAAGCATGTTTAGCAGGCACTCCACATACGAAGCTCATCAGAGGCAGTTCTGTGTTAGCTAAAAGCTCTCTTTTGACAGAAGACCTGCATCCTAGCTGTGCCCCTGCCACTAACATGCTGTGTTGCCCTGGGCAGGGCAAGAAAAGTCTCTGGGCCTTAGTTCTTCAAGTCCAAAAGGAAGGGGATGCACCAGGACTCTTGATGGCCCCCGTTGAGTGCCAGATTTGGAAGTTTCTTTCTACATCTCAATGGTCATGCCTGTTAGTATCTAAGATGAAATACTCTGGGCCCGTGTGTGGCTCACCCTTTTGCACAATCGTCAGCTGTGGGAGCTCCCTGCTGTTCCTAAATTTCTGTGAAAATGGATTGCCACATCTGCTATTGGCCATGCCTGGGAGAGTGGTGTGAGGATTCGATTATGTACGCTATGTGCCTAGGAAGGCAGCGGTACCCTGGATCTGAGGAGGGGTTTGGGAGTTAGATTAATAGGACTCAGTCCTTGCTTGGCCTTTTCCTTACTGTACCATCAAACAGATGATTTAAACTCTTGGCGTCCTTGTTTCCTCATCTGTAAAACGGGGATATTTATAGAACCCTGTTCATGGGATTGTGGTGCAGGTTAATTGAGACGCTGCATATCATGGGCTTAGTACAGGGCTTGGCACATGGTAGATAATCTATGAAGGATAATTGTTTATTATAACAGCTCGTAATGATTTTACCTGGCCCATTGCACACCCATTGGAATAGCTGACATTTTAACAGGTGGTTTTTTTTGTTGTTGTTTTTTTTTTACTGTTTTTTATTGTGGAATTTTTCCAAACAAATCCTTTAGGTTTTCATGTTCTTGGTTGCTTCTAGTTATTTCTCTAACATTGTAAAAGTAATATACGCCTATTTTAAAAGTGTTTGATTTTCTAAGCATTTTAGTAGGATGCTATACCAGAAAGTGATAAGACATACTTATCTCAGAAAGGGCATGTATTGGTTTGCATAATTTGCAAAGTCATCTAAAATTCAATACGGCATTCAAAAGTGTCACCAAAGACTGTTTTCTTCCTCTGCCTACCCTCTGCCTTCTGTGGGGACCATTTCATGGCAAAACGACCTCGAGTCACGGCCATAGTCGGTTGCCAGCAGGTTCTGGTGCTCACTGGCTCCTAAGGGGAAAGGCCCTTCCCAGTGGCTCTCTCGGAAAAGCGAGAACGTTTCTTTCCCATCGGCCTCTAACAAATGTCTGTTCAAGACAAATGTGCCCAGATTGGTCAGGAGCTCCTTCCTGAAAGAAGCTGTGCCCATACAGGTTGGGCATCACCAATGTGCCGAGTGGCCCAGAATGTCTCAGAGGCCCTTGGGAGAGACCCTGGCAGGCGCTCTGGGCACAGGCTTCTGGTGGCATCGCCTGAATGACTTGGAGGCCATCCCATGGGACTGAGGAAGGGTTTTCAGAGCCCCTGGAGATGCTGAGAGAGTTGACACTGACACGGAGCCATTGCCAGTTCTCTCTGAGGTGACTGGGACACCTACAGGGCAAAGAGAACCTCGGTGAGGAATAGCCTCTGGGGTTAAATGAGCCTGGGTCTGACACCCAGCCCCTCGGCTATGTAACGCCCCCCCCCCCAAGAGATTTTCTTCCCCCTCCTACTTACCTCACTACTGGCTCTAAATCCATTGCCTCCTAAATATCTCGCTGATCCATCCCTCTCTCTCCATCTCCCCAGCTCTCCCTTACTCCAATCCTCCACTATCTCTTATCTAAACCATAGGAGTCTTCTAATTGGCCTTCTTCCTTCCATTCTTGCTTCCTGTATTCAATAGGATTAGCTCTGGCAGAGAGTTAACAGAAATTCCAAAAGAGCATGGCCTAAACACAATTTAAAGGTAATTTTTTGTTCTCACACAAAAATCCAGGTAGCCCACTGCACACCCATTGAGAATATCTAAAATCGAAAGTACTGGCAAGGAGGTGGAGCAACTGACATTCTCATTCACTGCTCGTGGGAGTATAAAACGTGACACTGACTTTGAAAAGGGGGCTGTTTCTCATATTGTTAAACCGACACATACCATATGACTCAGCCATTCCATTCTTAGGTATTTACCCAGAGAAACGAATCATACGTCTACACAAAGGCTTGTGCATAAATGTCCATGGCATCTTTGTTTACAGTAGCCCCAAACAGTGAACCAGATATCCATCCACTGGTGCATGGATTAAACAAATTGTGGCATATCCATATAATAGAATACTACTTAGCAATGAAGAGGAAAGAACTACTGATACAACAACATGGGTGAAGTTTAAATAATTACGCCCAATGAAAGAAGCTGGAAAAGACAGTACAACCTGTATGATTTCATTTAAACAAAGTTCTGAAAAATTAAAACTAGTCTATACGGGCAGAAAATAGGTCAGTAGTTATCTCATGCTGGGAGTACAGGGAGCAGTGAATTGCAAAGAGAAAGGGAAATCATGTGGGGAGGATAGAAATGTTCTGAGTCTCTGTTATGGTAGTAGTCACATGGAGTAGGCAACTGCCAGAACACACCAAGTGGTGTACTTGAAATGAATGCAGGTGGGTTTGGTCTATAAAAACTGTACGCAAATTGTATTTCAATTAAAAAGTTAGAGGAGCAGTCTAGGGCTGGAGCCTTTTTTTCTCCTTACTCCATCATACATGGCTTCTTGTTGCTAAGAAAGCAGCATTTGGTCCCCGGGCTGCGGGATGGAGGAGGGGACAAAGAAAAGGACTAAGAATGCAAGTGGGTTGCCTCTTAAAAGAGCGACTCAGGAGCCTGATAATTCAGCGTTTGTGCCATTGGCTAGCATTTGGTCACAGGACAGATTAGGTCCGTAGACCAAAGGGAAAATAGATATGGAGGGACAATTGGCTGACGTAAAGCTCTTCAATGGCTTTTCATGGCTCTGAAAATCAAGTCCAAACTAACTCCTTGCCATGGCTTCCAAAATCTTGCCCAGTCGGCCCCAGCTTGTTTTTATTTATGCCTCTCTCTCTTCTGTTTCAGACCTGCAGCCTCTAGTCCCTCTAGTCATCGGCAGGAGTTTGCTCATTGTTTCCCTCCGCTTTGAACACCTTTCCCTCCTTCTCTGCCTGGTTAACCACTCTTTCTCCTTCAGCTCTGCATCCATCCTGACATCCTATCTAATAAAAGAGTAATTTGCAGATTGACCATCATTCCAACACACAAGAGGGCTGCCCCCATGTGGTCAAAGATCCTGCCCCCATGTGAATACAAGATGGCCACCACAAGATGACCAGCAGGGGAGGGCCGTTGGGGTCAGATCCGTCCCCATGTGGCACTTCCCACAGTTTGGAATTTTGTATTAGTGTGACATTTTGGTCACTACCTTTCTCACATCCTGGAGTGTGAGCTCCTTTTGTTCACCTTTGTGTTTCAGTGTCTAATCCATTACCTAACATCTGATCAGTCTCTCTCTCCTCATGGATACTTCTATCTCTTTTTCCCTCTCCCTTCCTCTCTAAAATCAATCCTATCTAATAAAAATGTAATATGTAAATTTGACCATACCTTCACTACACCCACAAACCATGCCCACCAGCCATGCCCACCAGCCAATCAGGAGCAGATTATGCAAATAAACCCCAACCAAGATGGCTGCTACCACTGAGACCAGGAGAAAGGCTTGGGTTTCCCCAGCAACAGAGGAAGCCAAGCTTTCTGCCTGCCATTGTTGGCCCAGGCCTCCACTCAATGCTACAAAGTTTCAATTATAAAAGATACAGAAATAGTGGCAGCCACTGAGCTGAAGAGAACAGAGGTTTGGGTTCCCCTGGCACTGGAGGAAGCCAAGCTTTCTGCCTGCCATTGCCAGCCTAGGCCTCTGCTCCAGGCTACAAAGTTTTAATTGTAGAACATAAATTAATCCCAGGTCCCAGGGCCTCCACTTGGGTCACTGGGGGGCATGGATGGCCTGCAAACCTCCACAGGCCTTTCGCCCAGGCTGCCCCTTGCCCCAAGGGAATGCCCACCCTGATCTGGGACACTCTTCAGGTGAACCAGCTGGCCCCCACCCATGCACCAGGTCTCTATCCTATCTAATAAAAGAGTAATTTGAAGGTTGACCATCACTCCAACACACAAGAGGGCTGCCTCTGTGTGGTCAAAGATCCTGCCCCCATGTGGACACAAGATGGCCACCACAAGATGGCCAGTAGGGGAGGGCCATTGGGAGGTTCCAGGCCCTACAAGGGAGGGCAGTTATGGGCAATCAAGCCTGCAGGGGAGGGCAGTTAGGGATGATCAGGCTGGCAGAGAAGGGAAGTTGGGGGCAAACAGGCTGGCAGGGGAGCAGTTTGACATCAATTTGGCTGGCAGGGTAATGGTTAGCGGGTGATCAGGCTGGCAGGCAGAAGTGGTTAGGGGAAATCAGGGAGGCAAGCAGGTGAGCAGTTTGGAGCTAGCAGTTCTGGATTGTGAGAAGGATGTCCGACTGCCTTCGAGGGATCCCAGATTAGAGAGGGTGCAGGCTGGGCTAAGGGACATTCCTCACCCCCGCCCCCCAACCGTGCATAAATTTTGTGCACTGGGCCTCTAATACAAATCTATTTAAAAATTTAAAAAAATAAAAATAAATGAGTGGAAGAGGGGGAGACATCTAGCAGTCTCTACCCTAGCCTGGCATCGAAGGCCTTTTAAAGTCAAGAATCAACCCAGCATTCTAGATCTTCATCACCTTCCCACGGTTTTAACACTCTGTCCCCACTGAGTTCCTGTGCTGGCTGTCCTGAACACTCAGCACTTTGTCCCTCTCTCTGTTTACTCAGCCCTCCTGGAATGCCTGATGCTTCATGTCCAAGCTGCACCTTTGTTTCATGAGACGTTCCCTGACCACTCAACTCTGAGATGATTTGTCCTGAATCCCAACTCACCCAGCCACGAGCCTGTGTGTGATTTGCTCATGTAGCCACACTCTTCTGCCTCCACTGGCTCTTCTTTTGATGACTTGAACAGCATTCAGGTTTCATTGTTAACTTTTTACACATTTAGGTCTCATCCCCCACACCCACCCCTTATTCTAGATTCCCTGAGGACAGGAGACCTTTACTCAAGGAACATTTCTTGGCCTCCTATCTCTCATGTGGCCCTGTGCACCATGCCTACGACTTAGTAGTAAGACATGGGGTCTCACCTCAAAGTCCTAACATTTCCCATGGTGCCTATTTTTAAAACTTGTACACATGTAGGTGCTTTATACATTTCTGATGCTTTGTTGAGCAAATGAGCTGACATTTATTTAAATGATTATTACTTACCAGAGGCCTGTTGCAGGAAGATTCCTGCAAGAATAGGGCTTCCTGTGGCCTGAGTGAAGCAAAGAAGGGAGTAAAGCCCCCCACCCTTCCCAAGGTGGGCTTCCCTCCTGCCACCACCACCCTCACCCCACTTTCTGCTTTCCCTCCCTCTTTCTCATACACTGTCTTCAGTCTTCACTCTGCCTGCATATGCAAATTAACCACTATCTTTGTTGGGTTAATTTGCATACTCACTCTGATTGGCTGGTGGGTATAGCAGAGTGATGGTTAATTTGCATGTTTCTCTTTTATTAGTGTAGATATTCATAACATTTATTGAGTAGTTACTATGTGCTAAGCACAGTGCTAGCCCTTCACATGCATCACTTCCTTTCTTATGACAGCTCTGAGGTAGGCACTATCAACTTTTACAGGGAAAGAATGAGGCACAGAGAGGTTAAGTTACTTGTTCAAAGTCACACAGCTGGGAAGGGGTGGAGCCAGGATTTAATCCTTACAGCTTAATTCCTGAGCTTCTAGTTACTGTGCTATGTTAAGGTGACTGGAAAGTGAGGGCGATCTTTATGTGGCATTATTTACCATAGCCATCGCACTCTGGGCAGTGCCTGCACCCTATTCCAGCAGGAAGCTTTCTTGGGCTAGGATGCCGTTTACCTGAGGAGTGCCAACCTGCCACTCCCCACCTGAGCCTCAGCTGCCCATCCTGCGTCCCCTCTGCATCCTACTTTGCATACAATAGGAACAGCTCACCCACCTCTGCATTCCCTGGCGGCTACCTGGCTCTGCTCTCATCCACTCTGCAGGGCAGGAGGGAGTGACCCAGCAGACAGTGAGGTCTGGTCCGGAGACTCCCAGTTGAATCAAGACCGTCGATTTGTTTTGTCTTGCCCAGTGCTTAATAATGGTTTTGAAAAATTCGTTGTCGGCTTTCGGCTTCTTGGGAAAAACTTGGAAGATCTGGGAAACATCTGCCAAGTTCAGATGCCCTCCTGCCTATTTGTTACCCAGATGCCCACAGCTGCAGTCGTTCCTCCTGCCAGCCTGCAGCGAGTACGAATGAGAATACAGATACCACCCTGAGCCCTTCATTGCCTTCCATTGCCTCCGTCCCCTTTGAGAGAGGCGCTGTCACTACCCGACTTTACAGATGAGAACATGAAGGCCCCCACTGATAATAGTGCACGGGCTGCTCTCAGACCTATGTGCTGGGCTCCACGCTCTTTGCTTCTCAGTGCTATCCTGCTTCCTCTCTGTGCAGCTTCGGCCCTGGCCCTTGTGCTGCCTGCCCTGGACTCACTGAGAACCCCTAGGGCTGATTCCCTCTACAAATGGCAGGCAGCAGGGCAAGGCCGCCTTTCCTTGGGGCTCTGAGCAAAGCTGAGCCTACAGAGGACATGGGGACAGTGAAAGGACCCCGTGTACACCTGCCAGTCACTTGGGGCCATCCCAGAGTCAGCTGCGGAGAGCGTTCCCCCTTCTCTCTCTTCCCTCTTGGAACAGAAAGAATTAATTCTACCGAGTCTCCATCCAACTCTCGCCTGAAACATTAGCCCACAAACAAGTGTAATCCATCTGAATCCCGATCCTCTCCCCGAGGTGGGCAGGGGTGAAGCACCATTCCAGGCTGAGCAACATCTCGGCCTTCAGCTGGGGTCCGAGGTGGCCGCCCAGCCTGCCTGAGCCCCTCCCGGGCTGCACGGTGAGTCCGCAGGGGGATACGTGGAGCCTGCAATCAGAGAGAGATGCAGTTGGTCAGGCTGCTGCATGTGCCTCCAGAAACAGCCCCCTTCCCAGGCTCCCAGGAAGAGGCAGGGGGTGGAGCCACCCCAGGTGGGTGATGCCTGTCCCAAGACCCACTGGGGCCGTGGTCGGCAAACTGGGGCTCACCAGCCTAATGTGGCTCTTTGGCCCCTTGAGTGTAGCTCTTCCACAAAATACCATGGCCTGGATGAGTCATTAGTCTATTGACTCATTAGTCAACAGAGCCAAGTATCAACAGTACAACGATTGGAATTTCTTTGGAGAGTCAAATTTTCTCAACTTAAACTTCTTCTAATGCCACTTCTTCAAAATAGACTCGTCCAGGCCGTGGTATTTTGTGGAAGAGCCACACTCAAGGGGCCAAAGAGCCACATGTGGCTCATGAGCCGCAGTTTGCCGACCACTGGTCTAGCGCCAGTCCTAGGGAAGCCTGGCATTGGGCAGGACAGGGTGCAGGACAGACCTCAGGCAGTCCCAGGCCAGCCATGGGCAGCTCAGGGACTGGCCAGGCCCACCTCGGGCACCCCTCCCAACTGGGTTGTTTGCAGAACGAGAGGAATGTTAATTAATCCTGTTATCTGAGCTGAATGCTTTCTGGTTTAATTTCTCTGATAAAACTTCCCTGAATGGAGAGCTCTCAGAACACCAAAGGAGGCCTTTCTTTGGGATTCCTGAGGTGCAGTGAGACCTGGCGATGGGTGGGGGTGGGGAGGGTAGCCTTTCTGGCCCCAGGAACCCTGAATTCAACAGACTCTCCTCAGTATTCTGACTGCAGACCCTTTACCACTGAGTCTTCTTGCCCCAGTAAGCGTGGCCACACTTCAGAAAGGAAAGGGAAAATATAAGTTTATTGGAAGAAGGAAAGAAAGGAAGAAACCCTAGTCTAAAAATCTGTAAGGGGGTACATGTAGGAAATTCAAAATTCAGAACATGGGGTTACCTAGAGTTTTTGCACCAGATTTAATAATCATGTAATAGTTTCATGCTTATATGTGCCAGAAACTGTTATTATTGCTTTATAGGCACTATGTTTGTGATCTACTCTGAAACACTTCAGTTTAGATGAAGTGACAGCACGGGACAGCTAATGAGGCATCTGTTCTTGAGGGGAGGGCAGCTAGAATTATATCAGCAAAATCGCACTCCAGGAGAGCCCATTTTAATTGTTTTGGCTTTCTTTTTTGTTTTTAAATATGTTTTAATTTTTTTTTTCCAGAGAGAGGAAGGGAGCGATAGAAACATCAATGATGAGAGAGAATCATTGATTCTCTGATCATTGATTGGCTGCCTCCTGCTCACCCCCTACTGGGGATTGAACCTGAAACCTGGGCATATGTCCTAACGGGGAATCAAACTGTGACCTCCTAGTTTGTGGGTCAATGCTCAACCACCTAGCCACACTGGCTGGGCAAGTGTTTTGGCTTCCTTAACCTTGAGAAAGACCGAATGCTTTGCCAGCGAGCGAACTGTCAGAAACGGGCTTTCCTTGATGACATTAGTGGCATGTTGATAGGTTTAGTGGATATTAGAAAGGGGCTCTCAATTACCATTGGTGAATGGTGTTCAAGAGCATGTAAGAGCTCAAGTCTTTATTGGACGTGACTCTTTAACTGTCTGGTGGCATGAAGACTATAAAGGTTTGTTCAGTCCCATCTCTGTACAGACCTCTGAACTATTGGGGACCTTCTCATGTGTTATAAAATAAGACAACACATCCAAAATGGAACTGTGTATGTTATATCCCATATAACCAAACCAAAACTTAACAATTCCAGTTTCAGTCTCCCATAAATGGAATCATAAATCAATTAGGAATCGCTTGATCGGAACTAGATAGGTAATGTGCCTGACAGACCCCTGCCACCCCCCAAGAAAAGTGACCTTGAAGTAACCAATCGGCTTTTTTGCCTAGTATAACTTTCTTATCCCTGCACCCATCCTTCTCCTGCAAAAGTTTTTTTTTATTTGTACAACTCCTCACAATTTCTTTCTATTGGCTAGATCCAATTCTGCAGAACTAGAGGGTATTTTTGCTGAAATAAACTCTTAAGATTTATAATATGCCTCAGTTTATCTTTTAACAAGAAAGGCAGCAGTTGGTCTGAACATCGAAAAAAGGCAATGAGGAGCAGCTTCAAATGAGTACAGAGTACAGGTTGTAGAAGTCATATATTCCTATTCACTCACAGGAGTTTAGCAACTGTTGGCAGGGTAGGGGAGGAAAAAAATAACTTTCCAGTGGTAGACAAACTCATTAGTTAACAGAGCCAAATATCAATAGTATGACAATTAAAATTTCTTTTGAGAGCCAAATTTTTAAAACTTAAACTTCTTCTAATGCCACTTCTTCAAAATAGACTCGCCCAGGCCATGGTATTTTATGGGAGAGCCACACTCAAGGGGCTAAAGAGCCTCATGTGGTTCGTGAGCTGAGATTTGCCGACCACTGCTCTATTCGATTAGGTTCAGAATCTGGGGTATGTGAATTAAACTGACCAAAGACAGATCAACAGGAAAAAAGGTTTATTTTGTATTTACACAGGGGGTTTCTCTCTCTCTCTCTCTCTCTCTCTCTCTCTCTCTCTCTCTCTCTCTCTCACACACACACACACACACACACACACACACACTCCCCCAAAGTGTTTGGGCCCGAGAGCTTACATACCATTTTAACAACGAGTGATAAATTGTGACGAGGTGACAAGACAAGGGCCACTGGGTTTGGGCTCCTAGGGGTAGTGAATTGTGAAAAGATAAATATATGTGGGAACTGATGGGAGAGAAGGGTTGTTATGCAGACTCAAGTTGTACTACAATTCTGTGATGCAGGCTTTATTATTACCTCCACTTGCTGCTGAGGAAACAGGTCCAGAGAGATTGAGACATTCATCCAAGGACACAGAGTCAGAATATAAATCTAGGTCATTTGATTTTAAAACCTGCACCTTTTCCACCATGTGGAAATAAATTTTACTATTTTATCCTTGATTTTACAAATATCACACGATCACAGGAAAACTGGAAAACGTGAATATATAAAACGGAGGTCTAGTGCACGAATTCGTGCATAGGTGGATTCCAGCCAGCCCACCCCGATTGGGGCTGATTGGACCAGGCCAGCTGGGGGGATGGGCCTCGGGAGGTTGGCTGGCTGGTCCCACCCCCTGATCAAACTCTGGTCAAACTCTCTGTTGAGGGGACAATTTGCATATTGCCATTTTATTATGTAGGATAGCCTAATTCTACTTCCCAGAGAAAACCACATTAACCTTTGGTGTATTACTTCCAGGCATTTGTATGCATATTTAGTTGAGATCGTACAGTGCTTATGGTTTACTAAAGTTGTAAATGTTTCCTTATATCCTTAACAATTCTTCATTCACATTATTTTAATGTGAACATTTCCTCCTATAGTTGTGTCATACCACTTGCTGTCAGACATCTAACTTTGTTCTGATTTTTTACTACCACAATAACAACATGGCCATCTCTGGAGGGAAACCTCTTATTTAGATTTCTTACTATTTCTTCAGGAAAGATTCCTGGAAAGGAAATTTATGGGTCAACAAGCAAGAATGTTGGACCTTATGAAGCATTAAACTAGACCACAGTGTTCTCTGCCTCTGTGAACAACAAAGGCAAACATTACTTTCTAAGACAGACCTAAAATCAAGATAAATTACTACTAAAACTGAGCATTTTGATTAAGAATGGACAGACCAGCAGTTTACCTAGTGGCACTACTTTTCTAACCAGTAGGGGGCAGCATAAACAAATACCATCAAAGGTCCTCCTTGGCCATTGAACTTGACATTTTTGTAGTGTGTGTGTGTGTGTGTGTGTGTGTGTGTGTGTGTGTGTGTTTGCCAAACTTCCTTTGTTAAACTTTAGTAACAACAAAGTCATCAACTTTACAGGGAAGGGCCAGAGAGGAAAAATCTATTTGACTCGAAAGATTTACAATTTGTAGGAATGTTCTGGAAAACTGACCCAGATGGCAAAGGGCTAGAAGAAAAGGGGCTTCCCAATGTGGGCTTGCTTCAGAGGCTAGGGAAGCAGGTTAGGGTGAGAGCAGCAGCAGAAATAATGGTGTTGGTCCATAGGATTGATGGTGACATTCTGTGCCCTGCAAGAGTGAAGGCTGGGAAGTGACTTTATCATCCTAAACAGGATAGCCAGAGGAAGGAGTCACATGCTAGCCAGCCCAAGGAAGACCTTTGGAATGGCAGGCACAAGGTCAATGATGCAAGGAAGGGAGGTGTTAATGAATCACAGAGAAATATGCTGTGTCTGGGAATGCCAAGAAGAGGGCGAGCTGCAGGAAGGAACATGATGGCAATGTACCTGGAGCCGGGGTTGCTGACCCGAGAACTGTGGGCCGTGGAGAGCATCCTCAGGAAGTCGGTGCATACCCCGAATGTATGCAGGGTCCATACTGAAAAATAAGCACGCTTTTCTGGGGAGTAAGAGTGCGAGAAGGGGGGAGAGCTACAGCTTTCAGGAGTCTCTGACCCCAAATGATTAGGAACAAGCGATCAGTGTACCTTCCTCCATCACCAGGACCAAGAGCACTCTCTCCCCAGAGCCGAACCCCTTCCGCCCTGTCCTAAAGACATGTCTTTCCCTCCAAGTGGCAGGAAACCCTGCCAGATGGACTAGTGGTGCACCAGCCTTATGCCTGAGTGATGGAGGGCTGAGCAAGAGGTGTGGGTGGGCCAGATGACACACGAAAGACCCAGGCTATGCACTGGGAGAGCTCAGTGCAGGGCACAAATGGGAGGTGACATGGGTCACAGATCTGGAGCTGCCTACCTCAGCCTTCTTTGTACCCAAATCCTGCTCTTCCTTCAACCTACTCAAGTCCTGACCCTTCTGACCACTCAGATATCTGCCTCTGGCACTTTCTGTCATTATTGCCCACTTGGTAAAGCTGCATTCTAGGCTGTAAATGAGTCACTTCACACAAATGTGTCGCAGCCACAACCAAAAGTGAGATCCCAGAGAACTGGGACTTTGTCTTCTGCATTTCCAAGTGAATAATTATTAATGAGAAATTAATTAAAAACTAGTCATAGCTAAATTCAAAGAGATTGCTGTGTTAGACGCCTTCACATAGAATTAAAAATTTAATAATATCCCAACATTCCTACAAAGTAGCTGTCAATGTTCCCAGTTGACTGGTGAAAAAATGGTAGTTGGGAAAGTAATTAAGTAGCTTTAGTAATTAATGCAGTACCCCACAAATATATGAAAGAGGTGGTTCTTTTTAAGTCTCTCAGTGCCAAGCACACCGTCAATTCAGAGTAAAAATAAAGTAAATTGCCTTTAGCATCCCTCTCTGATGAATTTGAGATTTAAAAAAAATGTTATATCTAAAAGCAACTAAGTTAGCCCTAGCCAGTTGGGCTCAGTGGATAGAGCGTGAGCCTGTGGACTGAAGGATCCCCGGTTCAGTTCTGGTCAAGGGCACATGCCCAGGTTGCAGGTGCAATCCCCGGGGGAGGGGGGGGCGGCGCGTGCAGGAGGCAGCCAATCAATGATTCTCATCATTGATGTTTCTATCTCTCTCTCCCTCTCCCTTCCTCTCTGAAATTAATAAAAAATATTTAACAAATAAAGCAACTAAGTTAAAGTTAAAAAATAAAGCAAAACCCAACAAACCATCTGAGCTTGCACTCAGCCCTTTCTGACCTCTGTTTACCAAACAGGCAGAGGATTCACCTGGAACTGAACCAGGAAGGGCAGAGAAGGAGGGGAAGCAGGAGGCCCTAGCCGGCTAGGGTTTCCTGCGGGAAAACCCAAGGGCTGAGCGTCCTGCTTCCTTCTGGCCGATTATTCATATGAAGGAAGGAAAGGGGCCCTGTTCTTTCTCCAGAATCCCGTGATGCCCACTGTTAAGCAAGCAAGAATATTGATTCCCCACCCCCACTAAGTAGCTCTCCACATCTCTCCCTCCCTGGGGCTCGTGAAGGGGAGTGTAGGGGTCCTGGTGGGGAGCAGCTACCTTTATTTCCTCCTTGATGGCAAATGCATGCAGGCTTAACTTGTCACCCTTTTCTGAACTCATCATTTTTGAACTCTACTCCACACGGGGTATCTTGGGGTAGTCCAGAGGTAACTGGGCTCATTCTTTCCTTTAATAATCAGGAAAAAAACCCAAAAAAACAATGAGACCCGCCTGTCACCACAGAGGGTTTAGCAAAGGAGAGAAACCAAAATCATTTCTGGCTCTGAGCTCCTGCCTCCTGCCACCTGCTTTCTGTCATCGCCACAAGCCCCATCCTCATTGGTGCTGGGGGCTCCTTTCAGCTCTCTGCACCATTTAGCCCCCAGGATAATGAGGTTCTATGTAATTTTCAAGATCATTTCCTATATTTTGGGGGGCTAACAGAATTAGGTACATCACAGAACAAGAACACTCACCTGCAATACAGCAAAATGGTTAAAACTATAAATTTCCAAGTCAGACTACCCATGTTCAAATCTCAGGTGTGCCTCCTATCAGCTATGTGGTGTCAACTAAGTCCCTTAACTTCTATGTGCCTCAGTGTCCTCATCTGTAACATTGGCATCCTATCTCATAAAAGAGTAATATGCAATTGACCATCACTCCAACACACAAGAGGGCTACCCTCATGTGGTCAAAGATGGCTGCCTCCATGTGGACACAAGATGGCCACCACAAGATGGGAGGGATGTTGGGAGGGACCAGACCTGCAAGGAAGGGCAGTTGGGGGTGATCAAGCCTATAGGGGAGGACAGTTAGGGGTGACCAGGCCTGCAGGGGAGGGCAATTAGGGGCAAACAGGCTGGCAGGGGAGCAGTTAAGCATCAATCAGGCTGGCAGGGGAGTGGTTAGGGGGTGACCAGTCTGGCAGGCAGAAGTGGTTAGGGGCAATCAGGAAGGCAGGCAGGCAAGCAGTTGGGAGCCAGCAGTCCAGATTGTGAGAAGGATGCCTGACTGTTCTACTGAGATTAGGCCTAAATGGGCAGTCGGACATCCCTGGAGGGGACCCAGATTGGAGAGAGTGCAGGCTGGGCTGAGGAACACCCCCCGCATGCACGAATTTGTGCACTGGGCCTCTAGTAATTAATAATACCAATGGGTTTGCTGTGTGTGGTCATTTGTGTAAGGCACTTATAACTCTGCCTGACAATTAATAAGCACTGGACAATCAGTTATTCAATAATTCCCATAACTTCCAGGACATGCTGCTGGTAGCCTGGTCAGTTTCTGTGTTGTTGGAGCCTGTGCCCCGGCCTTTCCTTGAAGGACACCTGCTTGCAGTTTCTTCTCTGGTATGATCCTGGGCCTCCCCACGATGCATGTGGCTCCGGCTGCAAAGGGAAATGGAGAAATCTTGTTACTTTATTATGGAAGACAGTTTTAGCTTCCTTTATTTCTACTCCCTCATTCCAGTGGGACGCAGACAACATTTCATCCCTAAAGGCTTCTCACCATCCCTTTCCAAAGAGAAGATCAGTCCCCTCCTCCCCACTCCCCTTCCCTGGAACAATGGACAATGCCCCTAACTGTGTTCATGATGCAGAAAAAGCTTGGTCAGTAGGGTTTTAATAATAGCTTTTGTAGGAGAGGAAAAACTATTTATTTCTCTACCCTCGTAGGTTCTGAGGCTCGGGATTGTAAATGACAGAATAACAAGGGAAAGCATACATCTTTTACTGGATAGTAATATTTTTACATGGCAGAGGCCTTCAGAGAAAAGAAGTGATCATCTCAAAGGAACAGACTCAGCGGCTAACATACCATTTTGACAAAGGCGAGAAACTGTGGAAAAGGGGATTAGACAAAGGAAAGGGGTGTAGGCTCCTCAGGATGGTGAACTGAGGGAAAGTGACTAGGAAATATATGCGGGAAACTAATGGAAGATAAGGGTTGTTTTATCAAGGCTTATGTGTGCAGGCTCATCTCATTGTCAGCTCCCTGTCTTGGGTAATACGAATGTTTATCTCTTCCTGGTACCATTGAAATTAATACCCTGCTTTTAGGCAGAAAGGGGTAGTAGAGTGCTGACTTCGGGGGAACCGCCATGAAGGATTCTGAAGCATCAGGGGCTCTCAGGGGAAGGTGGAGAGAGCAAGAAGAGGGAAAACGTGCCTTAGGTCACATACTAGGGGTTGTTGGTAACCCAGGCCAAGCTCCTGCATCTTGCACTGATTTAGCCCTGGAGAAAAAGAAGTGGATTAGAAGTTTCAACCTATAATTCAGGGGGTGATAAGGAGGGCTGGGGGGGGGGGAGGGGCAGGGAGAAAGAAAGTCTGTGTGTGTGTGTGTGTGTGTGTGTGTGTGTGTGTGTGTGTGTAAGAAGAGATTGCCAAAGAGTGAAAAGAGGCAATTGCAAGAGATTCTTACAAGTAAACATAAAGCTTTACTTACAGAAGGATGCAAAAGGAAGGGAGAAAGGGAAAGTTCAACTTTCAGAATTTGTTAAAACCAGAGAATTTTAGAGATATGAGGGCTCACCCTGAATCTTGCCCAAACACACCCCTTTTTCACATGAAAAGTTGAGCCCAATCGCTTGCAGGAAATCATGTCAGTTCCAGGTTTCAGGGTCAGAAGTTAGATCCCTGCACCCCCAAGCTGCATCCCCGATTTCCCCCTGTTCCTTTCATTAACGTAGCAGGGCAGTGCTAACAGAGGAGCTTATTGACTCTGGTCCATTTCAGCCACTAAGGCACGTGTTTTAGGAAGAACAAACTCTTATATCAGGTTTCTCAGCCTCAGCACTATTGACATTTGGGCCAGGTAGTTCCTTGTTGTGGGTGACTATCCTGGGTGTTGGAGGATGTTTAGCGACATCCTTGTTACCACATGTAAAGTGGCATTGGCATTTGCCCTTGCCCCCCAGTTGTAAGAATTAAAAATGTCTCTAGACATTGCTAAATGTCTCCAGTCAGGTGGAGGTTGGGGTACCAAATCACCCCTGGTTGAGAACCAGTGCCTTGTATCAATGTGCTTACAATGAGTTCCAGCATCTCATGGACTAAAAACCCATAAAATCTTAAAGATTGAGGGCCTTAGGTCATTCATCAACAATTAATATGTACTACTATTTGTAATACCTTAAACAATAAAATGAAATTAAATTTAAAAAAGAATTAAATGATTAATATGTTCCAAATGATCTTTTTACAAATGTATTTCCATTGCTTTCAGAGAGGGAGGGAGAAGGAGAAGGAGACAGAAACATCAATGATGAGAGGGAATCACTGATGGGCTGCCTCCTGAATACCCCACACTGGAAATCAAGCCCGCAACCAAGGCATGTACCCTGACCTGAATCAAACTGTGATGTCCTGCTTCATAGGTCAGCACTCAATCACTGGGCCAAGCCAGCTGGTTTCCAGATAATGTTTAGGAAGGTGATTGTAAAGATTCTGTGTTCATGTTGCAGAAAGAGCTTGGTCAGTAGGGTTTTAATAATAGCCTTTGTAGGGGAGGAAAAACTATTTATTTCTCTACCCTCAGGATTATAAGTGACAGAATAATAAGGGAAGGCATACATATTTTGCTGGATATTAATATTTTTACATGGCAGAGGGCTTCATAGAAAAGAAGCGAACATCTCAAAGAAACAGATTCGGGGGCTGACATACCATTTTAACAAAGGCGAGAAATTGTGGAAAAGAGGTTAGACAAAGGAAAGGGGTGTTCATTCATTCATTCAACAAACCTGTATTGTTTAAGGACTGTGTACCAGGGGCTGTGGGAGACTTTAGAGAGGTAGTGGTGAATGAGATGGCTTTCAAGGGTTTAAAGCAAGATCAGTGATGTGACAACAAATGGTCATTCTTAGGACTTAAAGGGTTCCATCAAAAACAGGAGAAGGGAAAGAAGCCAGAGAGAAACTCAAGAGTTAGAGGATGTGGACAGAAAACCAGAGAACATACTGCCACACAAGTCAATCTAGGATTGGACTGCTGAGGGCATGGACTTCAAAGTCAGATGCACCTGGGTCTGAATCACGGCTTGCTATGATTTGGGCAAATCAAGCTTTTCTTAATCTCAGTTTTCTTATCTGTAGAATGGAAATAATAACAATACTCAGCTCATGACTGTTTTTGAAGATTCATTAAGATAATGCATGTAAAGTTCTTTGCACAGAGCCTGGGACCTGGTAAACACTCAGTAATTCTGCAGAAGCTTCTGTACCCATCTTCCAGCTCCTGCGACTCTATAGTCAGGAACAAAGTCATGCTCTAGGCAAAAGCACACCCACTGCTACCAAAGAGAGGAATAAGTCCTCAGGCAGTTATTTTGGTTTCAGCCACCTGATTGTCCCTTATTTATGGCTTGTTTGTTGTGTGTGTGCTGGGTTTTGAGGTGTCTTATGAATATTACAAAATCCTTTACTTCCTATATGCACAAAAGCAATGAGAATATTGAATGTGCTACTTTACAGGAGATGTTTGCTCATCATGGAAATGCAAGTAGAGGTCATTTTTTTTTCAATTGAAAGTCAGATCATGGAGAATTTGCATGTGCATGAGACAAAGCATTGGACAGTGGGGACAATGATACGTATAAAGTGCTTAGTAGCAAGAGTGGTACACAGTAGGTACACAAGAAATATCTTCTATCATCATCATCATGCAAAAAAGTGGGAATCCTAGAGTAAGTAAAAATTATGGAGATTATGAACTCTCCAGTTACCAGCCAGAGATAAGAAAAAATGACAAACAAGTTGGAAAAAAATCTCAAATATGTGGCTAGGGTTGAGCATCAACCTCAGAAGCCTCATGCAAATTTAGGAGCCAACTGGGGACTGGAGACACAAGGGCTTAGCTCATGGAAAGTGGAAATTACCACTTGGAGATGTTTGTTGCAAGCCATGGGTGTTCCTTTGAATCTGTCCCTCGTTCAAGTGAATCTCGGGGGATTGGGGTATGGATCTCATAGATCTCTGAGCCCTTTATGGAAACCATCTGGGAAGGGAGTGTCATTTACCTCAACAGACTCCCAGATTGATGTAGTTGAAGGAAACATGCCCAAGAGAAAGCTGTATGACTACATTTGGGAGAAACAGTAACTTCAGAGCCTAAGCTAACACTTTCTCTTTCACGGAAATACAAACTTAAACTCTGCTTGGTCACCTTAGATCTACAACAACTCATCTTTATTGGCTATGTAATTCGTGCCAGACAGTGTTTTAAGCATAGTTCATGGCCTTTAACCAAAACTCAATGAGCTGGACACGGTGATGTTCTCATTTTATACATCTGGGAGCTGAGACTCAACTTGCTTCAGGGATCCATGTAGTCAATGGTGCAAGCAAGAGGTGAGCCAAGCAGTCTGGCTCCAAAGCCCCAGGCCATTAACAACTGGCCCTTTAACACCTGACCTATTTTTATGTATAAAAGCTTCTGTAATGTCATTATATCGTTATCAGAGAAACACCGTCATTGAATTGACGTCAAGGAGAATTAGGACCAACACAAAGCCATTTGACCCTGAAGTGGGTGAATTCTGTGAAGCTTACAGAAGTCAAGGGAGGTGAGAAAAGGGAGCCCTGGGAATATATGTCACTTCCAGGAGACTGACAGAAATCAGGTGAAAAGAAATAGAATTATAACTACAAGGAGCAGCCAGCCATGGAAAGGCTTATTTTCTCCTTCTCCCCAAGGTGAGGAATGCACATTGGAAGGAAGGAAAGGAGGCTGGTAAAGGGGACGAGGATGAAAGGGAGGAAAGATGCTTCATGGGAACACGTGGGAAGGGGTGGTGCTCAGAACAGTAGAGGAGGTTTGACGTCCAGTTAGATTTGGAGATGGTCTGGGCTTTACTTGTTCACGATCCCCCGATGAATCAGTGGTTAAATTTTTAGTAATCTGGACCCATGCCAAACTGAAAGCCCACATCCTCCTGGTGTGGATGGTTCGTTTTCTAATTATTAGAGGAAGTGGGTGTGCTTCTCAGAGCTGCTGCTAAACAGCCCTGTGATCATGGACCAATAAGTCACTTCTTGTCTCTGAGCATCAATTTTCCCATCTGCAAAATGGCACATTTAAACGAGAGATCCTGGGTCTTTTGCAAAGTAGTGACTTTTAATAGGAATAGAAGAATGTCCTGCCTCTTTATGAAGGACTAATTCCCTCACGGTGTGATTCTTACCTTGGAGTGGGAGAGAGGCCACAGTCACTTCCCTCCATGCTGAAGAGAGAAGTGCTTTGACTAAAACTGTAAACAAACCTGTATTATATTCACAAATGCGTATAATGTTCATTGAAATTGTCTAATTTGTTACTGGGATTCTAGGGGCCTCATTCTACATACTATGAAAACCCATGACCTTTATTAGCAGTGTACATATCTGAGCCTCAGGAACATCGTGGATATGGCTAGCCTGTTGCTGGAGAATGACATTATTGTCATCTGAACGTCCACATCCACCCGTTGGTAGAGGGATTAATGAGTGCCTTACGAGCCTAGTTCTCAAGAAGGAGAACCAAATGGTGTATTTGTGTTGCCATTTGCAGCATCTAATAAGCAGAAGTTCCCCTCAGCATCAGCTAATGCACAGAGTGCCTACTATGTGTCAGACACCACACAGGAAAATGGGGACCATAGATACCAGTTTTGCTGATCAAAGCCTGTAACCACAATACAAAACACAAAACAGGAAACCCTGACAAGTATCTGACTATCTGGCGTGCGATCATTAGGAAGGAATACAAGGGGTGCAACCCATCAGCTAGAGGAGTGTGTGTGTGTGTGTGTGTGTGTGTGTGCATCTGTGGTGTGTGGTCAGTGTGGACGAATAGGCTGAACAAGGTAGGAAGTTTTGTGGTAGGCCCCACAGAGAACACCTGCACAAGTCATGCTTTTATTTTATTACTAGAGGCCAGTGCATGAGTTCATGCATGAGTGGCATCCAGCTGGCCTGCCTTGATCAGGTGATTGGGCTGGCCAGCCTGGGGAGAGGGTGCAGGGGGTTGGCCAGTTGGGAGGAGGGGCCATGGGCGGTTGGCCAGCTGGCCTCGCCCCCCTGGTTGAACTCCCAGTCCAGGGGACAATTTGCAAATTATCCTTTTATTATATAGGATGGATCTGCTATTGCTCAAGACACTGTATACCTGGCATTCCAACTGCTCCAACACACACACACACACACACACACACACACACACACACACACACACACTCACACCTACTTCTAGAGTGCCTTGCTATACACTAATGGCCCTAAACCAGCCATTTGATTCAAGATGCAGGCAATATATTATATTATTACAGTAGCAGTTCTCAAAGTGTGGGCCAGGGGCTTGACGTTGCCCCTGGGACCTGTGCAGGCACACGCAGGGCCCCAGGCTCAGTTTAATGCTCTGCTGCAGCTGCCTAGAAATTCTTAATAACCTTTTTTATTTTGCTTTTAAATCTTCACCCGAGGATATTTTTCCATGGATTTTAGAAAGAGTGGAAGAGAGAGGGAAATGCAAAAAGAAACATCGATGTGAGAGAAACACATTAAGTGGTTGCCTCCTGCATGGCCTTGACAAGGGCCTGGGCCGAGGAGGAGCCTGCAATGGGGGTACCTGCCCTTGGCTGGAATTGAACCTGGGACCCTTAGGTCTTCAGGCTGATGCTCTATCCCCTGAGCTAAACTGGCTAGGGCCTTAATAACCTTTGAGCAAGGTACCCCGAATTTTGAGTTTGCACTGCAAACTATGTAGCTGCTCTTTGTTGATACCCTTTTGTGGGGCCTGTGAGCTTAAAACAATTTTAATAGTAAGAATAATACACAAGAATAATATATGATTTGCGTTTCCCACTCTTTTCTCACACAAGTCCACAGTGGTGTTTTCCTGAGGCTACACAACATAGGTATTGCTACAGAGTGAATGCAGAAGTGGATACAAGAATCCAGCTGTTTTGACTGCAATCAGGGACTAAAGAAACTTCCAGATGTAAAACCGACGCCAGTCTTCTCATTGTAGGCATACTGCTTTTGGAAAATATAGTAAGTTTTCATAAAAATATGTTACTTGTGATCTTAAAATTGTTATTAAAGGAATTAATAAATAATTTTAGTTTTTTCCTCAGATTTAGTTTTTAATATATTGAAAAATGGATAAATGCAATTCACAAAAAAAGAAGGTTTTTTTGGTCACCAATAAATTTTAAGAGTATATAGAGATACACGATGCAATATTCAGATCATGTATCCTAGAAATGTGCCCTTGAAAACTATAGGATCTTATTAACCAATGTCATTCCAATAAATTTAATTAAAAAAATAAAGGGGTATTGAGTTCAAAAAGTTTGAGAGCCATGGTTTCATAGATAACTACTATTTCTACTAGAAGAAAAGCGCCATGAAGGAATGTGATAAAAAAGATACAGTGGGTTTGTTTGCTTATACTTGCTGGGTTCCACAGAGAAACAGAACCTTTGGGAAATGAATATAAATGGAGACTTAGACTAGGGATCAGCTCACGTGACTATGGAGGCCAAGAAGTCCCATGACCTGCCCTCTGCCAGCTGGGGACCTGGGAGAGCCAGTGGTGTCATTCAGTTTGAGTCCCAGAGCCTGAGAACCTGGGGCCCCATGTCCAAGGGAGAGAAAACAGCTGTCCCTCTCAAGCAGAGGGCAAATCCCCCCTTCCTCTGCTTTGCTTTTGTTTTTGTCATATTTATACTCTCAATTGACTGAACAATGCCCATTCATATCAGCGAAGGCCATCTTCTCCACTTAGTCTACCAATTCACCGCTAATCTCTTCCAGAAACATCCTCACTGACACACCTAGCAGTAATGTTTCGTCACCTCTCTTGGCATCCTTTAGCCCAGGCAAGTTGACACGTAAAATTAACCATCATACTTGTTTATGTAGATAAAGATATGTCTATCTAAAGATGGGGCACAGAGATAATCTTTCCTTACCTTGAACTTCTGCACAAATTCCCAAACTGTCGTCTAACACAATGCCCTTGTTTTTACTTGTTTTTCTCCTTCGTAGAGGTTCTAGAGGGGCAGCTTTGGGGTTCTATCTAGCTATCAGAGCTTTCCAGATGGAGTGGCTGCTTAGAGAGGCAGAGAACACCCCTGCCCTCAGAGGGTTCCAGCAGAAGCTAGCTGCCCACTTCTGGGGGGTGCTGCCGATTTCTGGGGGTATTGCCTACTTCTGAAGGGGTTGCTGCTCACTTCTGAGGGGTGCTGCCCACTCCTGGGAGGTGTTGCCCACTTGTGGAGGGGGTGCTGGAGAGGAGTTGACACATAAAATTAACACAGTCTCTGAGAATTGGACAAAGTGACTCGATAGGTCTTTGGCATGTCTGGAATGTTAGTACATGAGAGAATGTTTTTCCTGACCACATTCGAACTCACAGGGCTGAAGTAGGAATGAATGAGTACATAACTTAAAAGGGAAAGGAGAGAGAGAGGGAGAGGGAGAGAGAGAGAGAGAGAGAGAGAGAGAGAGAGAGAGAGAGAGAGAGAGAGAGAGAGGCAGGCTATTCTGCCAGAGGTCCTGGTCTTGCAAAGAACGGGTGCCAGCTGGGAGGAGAATTTTCTCCACTAAGTGGAGTGACGCGGACGTGAGGGACAATGGGTGGGCAGGGCAGCGCAGGGAATGCAGTGGCATGTTCTCATTCTCATGACTCTGACTCACTGAGATTGACATTTTTTTAAAGCCACAATCTCTCCCTTTCCTTTTAGGGGCCCTTGTCCTCTACTTTCAGCACCAAAGTGTTGATGTGCTTTCTCTCCACTTGCCCTTTGGAAATCCATCTTGTACAGGAATCTAAGGTGTTTGCTGTGGACAGTTCAGCATATCACACCTGGGAAAGGAACAAGGAGACCCTGTCTTTACTGCAAGGAACAGATCCCCCACGGAGGAAATCTGAGACCGTGGGTAAGCGAATAAGGCATTTGGGTGGGTGGATAGGAGCTTTCTAGAATTTTGCCATCCATGCCTACTGTTCTAAGGGGATCATTGATGACACCTGACCTCCCTTCTCTGCATTTATCTTTGCCTCTCCGTCCCCATTGTTCCTCTTTTCGCCCATAAAATCTTTTACGGAGCCTCTTGTTATATCCCAGGCGTTGCCTACGTACCTTACGGGATTCTGAGATCCATAATGCTGTGTTATTCATTTTGTAATTTGTGAGTGGAAACACAGGCGAGCTGATCACGGTGACAGATGGAGGCAAAGGCTACCAGGGAAGGAGAACCAAATGCTAGGGCTCCCCACCTGGGGTGGGGGTGGGGGGACAGAGAAACACACTCCTGGCCTCGCTCCTGGAGGGGAAGTGGGTGTTTAGATAGGAAATGAGAGAATGAGGTGCTCCAGGTGAGAGAACAAGGCACTCCAGGCCTCGAGAGGGGAGGTCATGTGCCCAGGTCTGCACTGGTGCGTTGCTGGGCCAGCGGGGGAAACCTGGTTCCACAGCCTGGACTCTGGACCTAAACATAAGCAGCTCACCTGGCACAGGGTGAGGAGGAAGGAAAGGAAGAGTGACCAGAAATGAGACAAACTTCACACAGCAGAAGCCCTTTAGTCAGTCCGGGGAGCAGGCAGAGGGACAAACACGCAGGGACCAGAGGCCAACAAAGCCGCTTCTTAGAGATGCTGGTAGCTTATAGTCCATCGCAAGCTGTCTGACATCCATTCATTGAGTGCCTACCCTGCGTCAGGACAGTCATCACTCCCTCCCCCTCCAGAGCTCTTCCCTTTCCCAGTAGCTCGGGGCAGACACTGTGCTAAGCAGGACTCACTGTTCGCGGCTCAACATCATTTCTGTAGATGCTGTGGTTGCGCTTCTCACCGCTTCCTCAGGCGACCTCCTGCCCCTCCTCCTAGCAAAAACCCCCGACTCACGCCTTTTCTCTCTCCTTTCCTTCCTCCTCCTCCCCGTCAGAGGTGCAGAAGAGTTGTGAGCTGACCCAGGGCAGGTTTCCTGCCAAGGGGGGAGGCAGGGGCCCTGCGGAATCGGCAGGAGCGGACCAATGCCAGCCAGCTCGCTGGACAAAGGCAGTTGGTCCCCTTTACCTGCCAGAGGCCAAGGCTGAGAGCTTACTCCCCCAGAACCAGGAGAATGGCCCACCCCTCCCGCAAGAATGCAAACAAACAATTGGCTATTAATTTCAAGTAGGAAGGACAGGAACCCATCCAGCCAGGAAATCTAAATTGAAGGGTGATTAAGTCATTCAAGCTCCCTGGCTGCGTTTAACTTCCAGGCCACAGATGGCTCTGCATTCCTTTCAGAGACTGGGTTTTTTGTTTGTTTGTTTGTTTGGTGATTTTTTATTTTATTTTATTTTTTGCCACAGGTCTTGGGAGAGGACTTCACCTTCCAATGAGGGGCCCCCTTGTTCTTCTCCGGCAGCTCTCTGGGTGGGTAAGCCTGAGGATGAGGGAGCCACACTGCATGGGCTTGAATCCTGCTCTGCCACTGGCTGTGGGACTTTGGGCAGATTGTTTAACTCCCTGTGCCTCAGTTTTCTCATCTGTGGAATGGAACTAATAACAGGGCCAGCTGCATATTGCTGTTTTGTCGTACGATGAGAATGACATCCTATCTAATAAAAGAGTAATTTGCAGATTGACCGTCACTCCGACACACAAGGGGGCTGCCCCCATGTGGTCACAGATCCTGCCCCCATGTGCACACAAGATGGCCACCACAAGATGGCCAGCAGGGAAGGTTCCAGGCCTGCAAGGGAGGGCAATTGTGGGCAATCAGACCAGCAGGAGAGGGCAGTTAGGGCTGACCAGGTCAGCAGAGGAGGGAAGTTGGGGGCAAACAGGCTGGCAGGGAAGCAGTTAGACATCAATTAGGCTGGCAGGGTAGTGGTTAGTGGGTGATCAGGCTGGCACACAGAAGCGATTAGGGGCAATCAGGGAGGCAGGTAGGTGAGCAGTTTGGAGCCAGCAGTCCTGGATTGTCAGAAGGGTGTCTGACTGCCAACTTAGGCCTAATACTACTGGAATTGGGCCTAAACAGGTAGTTGGACATCCCTCAAAGGGTCCCAGATTGGAGAGAGTGCAGGCTGGGCTGAGGGACACCCCCTGCCCCCTGTGCATGAATTTTGTGCACCGGGCCTCTAGTTAGTTGATATTTGTGATGTGCTTCGAACTATGTAAACGCTTTCCAGAGTTAAACTAACAAAATAAATACAGTATGCAGCTGCGAGTGGATACTTGCTTCTCTCTTGTCCTTCTCTCAGGATGTCAGTGACTGGACAGAAGGGGTGGATTTAACAAAGAGACTTAAGGGCCAGAACTTTGGGGTCAAACTGTCTCAGTTTAAATCCTGACTCCACCACTTAATTAGAAGTTGTCAGAGAATGTCTGTTTCCTTGTCTATAAAATGGGGTTGTGACTGTACCAATTTCTCAGGATGGTCCTGGGGAATGAGCTGTGTCAAGTTCTCAGTATAGTGCCTGGAAGTAGGAAGTGTGCACTAAATGTCAGTTATTATTTTCAAGCATTCTGAAAAACAAACAGTAACAACAGTGCTGTATAAACACAGCAATTTTATTTTTTATTTTTAAAAATATATACTTTATTGGTTTTTTATAGAGAGGAAGGGAGAGGGATAGAAAGTCAGAAACATCGATGAGAGAGAAACATCGATCAGCTGCCTCCTGCACACCCCCTACTGGGGATGTGCCCACAGCTAAGGTACATGCCCTTGACTGGAATCGAACCTGGGACCCCCCAATCTGCAGGCCGATGCTCTATCCATTGAACCAAACCGTTTTCGGCAACACAGCAATTTTAATGGCACACGTTACAATAAGGCCAAAGCTAACCTACTGAGCAAATGTGGCTGGAGCCCCAGCCAGCTGCTAGAAGCTGGCCGTGGACTCGCCAACGATCAACTTGGCAGCGTGGCGAGGTGTGGACTAGCTCAGCTGTCCTGCCGCTGACTCCTGGCTCTCTGGCTTGCTAGAGGCGTGATGTTGGGCAAGTTGACATCTCCAAACCTCAATCTGCTTCCTTCCTCCCACCCTTCCTTCCTTTAATAAAGATTTATTGAGTGTGGACTCAGGGGAGGCACAGTGCCAGGCCCTGGGCTTAACCCTCTGGGACAGGTCAGGGATGCATCCTAGGCAGCTGTAAGGATTAGAGGAGTCATTGTCTGCTGGGGCTCAGCCTGGGATCCAGGGCCCAGAGAGCCCTGCTCATGCTAACTACTCTCAGATGTCCTCAGCTCACATCTGTACCCAGTTCCATCACCCCTTCTCATGGCTGGTTCTCCAGTCCCAATGAGGGGCTTGGATGGAGCAGGGGAAATCTTTGTTCAAGGTTACTTGTTTTGTTTCTGTAGTGGCAAGTGAGTGGGGATATTTTTCCCCCAGTAAATTTAGGATATTATTGGTAGATTAGTCATCTAAGAGATTTAAAAAGCAGAAAGCACAGTCTACTGAGTAGAATCACTTAAGATTTTTCCCTTGATCTTATTTAGTCCTGTGCTCTTTTCAAAGCAAACTTGACCAACATACAATTCTTCTGTGTAGGACAGCATTTTCCCAATTATACCTGGAACACTAGATCCTCAACTGTTAATAGTATTCCATGGAAAGAAATTACATTATTGAACATTTCTCTCCTGCATACCACCACCAAGTTCTTTTTTAAAAAATATTTTTATTTTAAAAAATATATATTTTATTGACTTTTTTACAGAGAGGAAGGGAGAGGGACAGAAAGTCAGAATCATCCATGAGAGAGAAACATCAATCAGCTGCCTCTTGCACACCCCCTACTGGAGATGTGCCTGCAACCAAGGTACATGCCCTTGACTGGGACCTTTCAGTCCACAGGCTGATGCTTTATCCACTGAGCCAAACCAATTTCAGAAAAAAAAATGTTTTTATTGATTTAAGAGATAAAGGGAGAATAAGAGAGAGATAGAAACATCAATAATGGGAGAGAATCATTGATCGGCTGCCTCCTGTACACCCCATACTGGGGATTGAGCCTGCAGCCCAGGCATGTGCCCTTGACTGGAACTGAATCCGAAACCCTTCAGTCCGCAGGCCGACACTCTATCCACAGAGCCAAACCAGCTAGGGCCAAGTTCTTAATATACTCAGTCATATTATGCTATTATATGCAGTATTTCCAAACATTATTTGACTAGGAGATCTTTCTCCAGCAACACTGGCTACATCCTGTGGTATTACCCTTCCTTGGAGACCAATTTAAGAAATGTCCATCTGGGAGAACTAAGATAGACTCCATTGACGGAAGCCAGGCCAGAACACCCAAACCCTGGTAACGTTGAGGACCATATTTAGAAGAAGAAGTGAAACAGGTGTTGAGTGAGGGGCTGGTCTCTGTTCCTATCAGACCAGAACTGCCCCAGTTAATGTTGGAGAACACACAGAGTCTTTGTGAAGGGTGGCCATTTACACACAGGCTTGGCTTACCTTAACTCAGGGGGACACCAGGCCCTGCCAGGGACAGTTGTTCTAATGGACGGGGCATCTAAGGGACAGGGCTCTACCCACTTTCTACCACTGCGGAATTCTCCCCATTTCCCACATCCAGCAGGGAGCTTCCCGACAGTTGGTGGTTTGGATGAGAGAATATTTATCTTCCCCAAACAGCCCTGTAACTTCCTCTTCCTAAATTGGGAGGTCACGATGACTGAAAGTTGGGAAGAACTTACAAAGGGAAAGAAAACCATGTACTTTGTGTTTATTTCTACCTCCGAAGAGCTGTGTGACCTTGGGAAAGGACTAAACCACTTATTTTAGTCTCAATTTTTTTTCATCTGTAAAATGGGGATAATGATAGCATGCATGTCATAGTGTGTCTGAAGAGTGAGAGTTGTAATGGTTACTACCCTGTGTGTGTGTGTGTGTGTGTGTGTGTGTGTGTGTGTGTGAGAGAGAGAGAGAGAGAGAGAGAGAGAGAGAGAGAGAGGAATTGTGTCTTTTCTCTGTTTAAAGGGGCACTAGCACTAATCTCATCATGAGGGCCTCAGCTTCATGACCTCATCTAACCCTCATTACGATGGGGAAACATCCATGTGAGAAAGACACATTGATTGGTTGCCTCCCACAGGTGCCCTGACTGGGTCGGGTGAAAACCTGCAACCCAGGTACGTGCCCTTGATTGTGATTAAACCCTTGGCACTCTGGTGCAAGGGCCGATGCTCTAACCACTGAGCATGCAGGCAAGGGCACAGGGGGCCCTTTCTCTCCATCCAGTGATACAGAGTGTTGGAGAAGAACCACCATGAGAGAGGATTTGGGGGGAAAGAGGGTCCTCAGGGAAAACCGGGGTTCAGTCAGAACAGTGATTCCCAGAGTGTGATTTGGTAACCCAGGGAGTCTCTGAAAACTGTCAGAGGCTCACAAATCCAAAACTGTGTTCATGGTAATCCTAAGATATCTTTCAGCCGTTTGTTCTCATTCTCTCAAAAAATGCCCAGTGGAATTTTCCAGAGGCCAAATGATGTGTGATAACACCACAGATTGAATGCAGAAGTGGTTGAGAACCCAGCTGTCTTCTATTACACCAGAACTTAAAGACATTCGCAGAAATGTAAATCAATGCCCTTCTTCCTGACTTAGAAAAATACATAGTGATTTTTCATAAACTATCTGTACCCGGTTCCATTATTATAGTTATTTTACAATAAATTAATTTTAATGTTTCACTTCAAATTCAGAAAGTACTGATAATTATAACCCTCACACACAAAAGCTCCTTGGGGTCCCCAATAATTTTAAGAGTACGCTGAGACCAAAGTGTGTGAGAACCACTGAGGTAGAGCACAAAGCCTAACAAAATGTTCAGAAAAAGAAAAGTAAAGATATAGGAGATTTTGCTGGTGATGGACTATGAGTTGCAGAACAATAATTAATTCCAATGGGTTAAATCTGAAAAGAAATAAAAAGAAAGCCCTGACCAGCTCAGCTCGGTTGGTAGAGCGTTGGCCTGCGGACTGGAAGGTCCCAGGTTCGATTCCAGTCAACGGCATGTACCTTGGCTGCGGGCACATCCCCAGTAGGGGGTGTGCAGGAGGCAGCTGATCAATGTTTCTCTCTCATCGATGTTTCTAACTCTTTATCTTTCTCCCTTCCTCTCTGTAAAAATCAATAAAAATATATATTAAGAGAAAAGAAAAGAAAAAACAACGGTATACATTTTTTTTGGGGGGGGGGGGGGACACCCTGTACCATCAGATGGAATTAAATACCAGCTCTTTAGAATGGTTGACAGATATTTCTGAAGACAAAGAAGAGAGTAAGAAAAAAACCCAACATACCGGAAATACCCAATTACTACCAAGAAAAGGGTGTGAAAACTGTTTTATTTGTATCATTCAAACGTCTCCCAATAAACAAACTTCAAGGCTCTCAATTTCCTTCTGGAAGTTGAAAAGAGAGCAGAAGGAAGGAAAGCTATTTTCCATTTGTGCATTAAGCTTTATTGCTGGACCAAAGGTCACTGGTTTTACACCCGGTGTTAGGTCAGATGCTGGGCTTATTCTCCAATGGTCCCGTTGTTCTGGATGGTGCAATACTGCTGATGCAGAGTGAGGGCTTATGCCAGTTCTATATCCAGATGAGTATTTCTCATGAGTAACTACATTAACTTATTTTATGACTGCACCTCTGAGGGCCTCAAAAACTGTGTGTTTTAACACTGCCCAGGCCTTTGGGACCTACCTATTCTCCTCACAACTCTGTACCGGGCATCAGCAAAGGTTCTTTCCAGAGCTTCCGTGTGTTCCATCCACATAAAGGAGCTCAGGTATGGGAAGGTCTGAAGCTCTCTTCACTCGCATACATTTCTTGACATAGTATGAGACGCTAAAGTATTATGGAAGGAAGTCCAACCTGGAGATCAGACCTTGGACACCTTAATTCAGTTTATTTCCTCCCTATTATAGCTCAGATCCCGAGGCATTAAATGCCATGATTCTGTAAAACGGAAGTGGGTTTCCCCAATATTCTGAGATGGACGCCGTCAGAAGAAGTGCAGTGTCCCTCAAGAGCACCGAATTGGCATCAGGGATCCCTGTCCTGTCCGTTCTTGTCTGTGTAGAATGTTGGAGGAACACCTAACCCCGAACTCGGTCTGGTAAGCCTTTGGGGATGGCCGTGCGTCATGGGGATGGCGTGGGCAGGCGCTGTTCCAGGAACAAGGGAAAAGCAGCAGAACAGGCCTCTGGGTGCGCAGGAAGTGGCTGGTACTTTTGATCCCAAGGCCCCGGGGGGCCTCTGCTTCTTTGCCCTGTCTTGAGATGTGCCAGCTGCAAAGCTGGCAGGGGAACGGGTGAGTGGGTTGGGAAGAAGAGAAGCAAGGGGTAGGGAGTGCCTGGGCTTGTGGCAAACTGGAAGCTGCGTGCCCTGTCCGAGGGGAGAGGGGTGCCCCAGCTCTAGCTGACTGTGGCCGTGTGCGGGCATGCAGCATGATCAGCGCTGGGTCTTCCAGGGTGTTTGAGGCCAGCTGAAAACTGTTTTTTGTTTGTTTTTTTTGCATGAAGTTTTCTGATGGTAACACGTGAGCAATTATTTTTTTTAAATGTCGACATGCTGGGGTTCAGAAGATAAACACGGAATGTACCTTTACCTGGGCCACGGGCAGCCCATCTGTGGCTGTTAGTATCTGGAGTTCAGACGGTCATGACTTCTTAGCTTTTGTTCTGGATTCCTGCTATTGTGTGTGCGTGTGCATATGCGTGTACGTGTGCGTGTGTGTGTATATGTGAAGGCCATGCACAGGTTCACATTCCTGAAAAGGAATCCGATGGCTCAGGGCACCTTTGGCATGCTAGCGTTTGTTGCATTTGGGTCAAGTGCTTAAAAGGGGCTGCCGGAGGCCTCCTTGTCAGCAGGGACCCGGATTGGGCCAACTTCCATTTCAGAGGCTAGTGTGCCTAATAGCGGCCTAGAATTTCCTCTTCCATAAATGGGTATTTAAATAGAGTGATCTGTATTGGTTTGTCCTAAAAAAAAATTCTATTTCTTAATAAGAAAAGGCAAGGTTCCAGTGACCTTTATTTGGAATTTTGGTAAAAATTTGGGTGATGACACAAGTACAATACATTAATCATCCTTAGGGCAAAGTTCTGATTTTACACCAAAATGTCAGCTACTTATTATTTTAGGAAAATTCCGTTTTCAGCCTGGCCGGTGTGTCAACCCGTGAACCAGGAGGTCTCCGGGTGCCATATGGCGGGGCACGTGCCTGGCTGCAGGCTCCATCCCCAGCAGTGGGTGTGCAGGAGGGGGCCGTTCTCAGCCATGATTCTATCTCCCTCTCCCTTTCCCTTCTTCGCTCTCTAAGAACCAATAAAAACATATTTAAAAAAAAATTAGCAACGTCTAGGGTTAGAAGAGACTTTAACCTCTATAAACTTCCGTGCCAGTCTCTGAATACTCTTTTATGGCATCTCCACGGAGCGGGCAGTGCCTGCATTGTGAGGGAGTGCACTTCTCCCAGAGGGAGCTTCTTTTATCCGTGGATAGGCCTGGTGAGTATGTTTTAGCTTTTTAAATTTTTTAAATATACTTTATGGATTTTTTACAGAGAGGAAGGGAGAGGAATAGAGAGTTAGAAACATTGATAGGAGAGAAACATAGATCAGCTGCCTCCTGCACACTCCTTACTGGGTATGTGCACATCCTTGACTGGAATCAAACCTGGGACCCTTGAGTCCACAGGCTGACACTCTATCCACTGAGCCAAACTGGTAAGGCAGCTTTTTTTAAATTTTATTTTATTATTTTCTAAATATATTTTATTGATATTTTACAGAGCGGAAGGGAGAGTGATAGAAAGTCAGAAACATCGATGAGAGAGAGACATGGATCAGCTGCCTCTTGCACGCTCCCTACTGGGGATGTGCCTGCAGCCAAGGTACATGCCCTTGCCGGAATTGAACCCTGGACCCTTCAGTCCGCAGTCGGACGCTCTATGCACTGAGCCAAACCGGTCTCGGCAGTTTTTTTTTTTTTTAAATACACAGTGCCCAACCGTCCATAAGCACTCAGTATAGAATAAATTTGCTAAATGAATCCACTTATTCCTTATCATCATGTGCCCGGTGCACGGGATTTGCCAGGTGCTCTTCCAGAGTTTGGGGCAGTGTCCGTGAACAGAACAAATCCATGATCTGGAGTTGAGTTTGCCTGGGAAGTAAGAGGTGGTGCAAGCCATTTTTCTAAAAGAAGTTATGCGATATGTTACAAGTCATAGAGGCAATGGGAAAAGAAAAAGTAGAGCTGAATGAAGGTGGGGGAGGCAGTTGCTGTTTGAAACAGACCCAGTAGGATGGACCTCATTGAACAAAGGACTTGAAACAGACCAGGGAGTTTGCAACATTTAATGAATGTTGCCAAGTCAGTCTTCCTGTCCCCTTGTAGAAATAGTTTCCTTTTCACCTCCCAGACCTGCGGGGATAATGATAGGAGTTATAATAGCTTGATAGCAGGAACTCTAAGCACTTTCTCTGTATGAATTTCATTGAATCCTCATAACAACCCTGAGCGATCGCTACTATGTTATACCCATTTTCCTGGTTGCAAACTGACAGCCAGCACAATTAAGTAAGTGGGCTCTTCCCCTGCTGCTCACAGAAAGATGTGGCACTCAAGCCCTCACCTTCTGGCTCTAGGCTTGGGCGCCTAACCCCCTGGAAGACAGAGCTCACATTCCCTCCAGACCACACTGCCCCCTCAAGCCTTTCCTCCTTTGGAGGGCACGTGCCTGGGGCCGCCTTCCTTTCCCTGTATGTGATTCTTGGGATAAGATTGAAAGTGTCTCCATCATGCTGGGGTTTGTACTGAGAACGCTTAACTTTCACTGCTGTCACTGGACCAGTGGGGCACCCAGAGCTTCATCAGTTCGACTCCCCGATGGGCACACCCTGAGCAGCCCCTTACTAGGTATTGTAAGGCCACAGTGATAAAAATAAACACGATTCTCTCCGCGCCCCCCCCCCCCCCCAGTGCTGACTTAAAAAGACCTTTTCTTCAGCAAATGTCACTGTGGTTTCAAAGCGTAAGTGTGATATGTCAGTGGGCAGCATTTTAAAAGTATTTCCTGCTCAGCCATAAGGTGAAATTATGCAAGCCACTGAGTCCTGAAAAACAGCTGCATCTAATTCTTAACACCTGCAAAAAAAAAAAAAAGTCTTGAAAATAATTTTACTTTTTTTTTTTTTTTTAATTTGAGATTGGTTGGTTTTCTGTAGTTTCAAAACTCCCATGCATGGACCTTCCAATCCATGAATCCTTCAGCCGGAAAGAGAATTTGGGAGCTTTTCAAAGCGTTTTGCAGATCTAAGGGACAGACTGAAGCGATACTTTCACAAATGCACTTAGAACAACGTCTGGGAATGGGCCGTGGGGCTGCTCCTTAGAAAAACAGAGGCTCTGTTTCTCTAGGGAGCCTTAGAATCACCCTTGGCTGCTCGGTGGTGTGTCTAGTCCGGGGTGAGGGGTGGGGAGGGGTGATCCCGTCGTGGGGGGGGGGGGGAGGAGGATGGGGAGGGGGCGTGTGGTCTTGTGTGAGGGAAGCGCAGCACTGGGCTCCCGGACCTGTTGCATCCTCCCTGGCTTTTCAAGTTCAAGAGCTGGATTTCCTGAAATTGTTGAACTGGATGTAAATGCAGGCGCCCCCTTCCCCCTTCTCCTCCCTGCCCCCTCCCTGGCAGCGCGAGAGTGGCTGCTGGGGAGGAGTGGGATGGAGGGAGGTGGGGACCCTCGGAGAAAAGCTGAAGCGATGAACACTGAACAGGAAAAGTGGGAGGAGGAGGGGGTGGAGAAGAGGAGGGGGGGGGAGGAGGCTGTAAGATGAGAGAGGAGGGAAACGTGTCACCCGCTCCGCAGCCGCCTGGTTTGTTGACTCGCGCTGGAGAGGACTCAAGGCTGGACGGGACCCCGCGAAGGCAGAGCTGGGAGGGGAAGGAGGAAGGAGAGCAGGGCAGAGCGCGGCGGGGAGAGCCCCCCGAACCCGTCGTTTTCTCTCGGGTGAGAACACTTTCTCGGGAAGACGGGAAACTTTTTTTCCGAGGCGCGGCGCGCGGCGTCTGGGAGGCGGCGGCGAGCTGCGGGTGCGCACGACTCCGAGTGACTCACTCCGGGGACCCCCAGAGGGCGCGTGGGGAGGTCTCGGGAGGAGCCGGAGTCCTCGGCTCGGCCGGGGCACAGGATTGAGAACAATTTCCCGGCGCAATCCGGCGGGGCACAGGGAAAGGGGACTCGGGGAAAGCGCCACATTTGGGGTCCACCAGCTGCGGATCCTCCAATCAGACGCCGCCGGGGGGGGGGGGCGTTCAGGACCGGACTGGAGACACCCCCCCCCCCACCTCGTGGAGCTGGGAGAAGGCGCGCCCCGCGTCCGCGATTGGGGCACCCACGCGGGCTTGAGGTGGGGGATGCCGCCGATCGCGGGACCCAGGCGGAGCCCAGAGACTGAAAAAGAAAGTTGCTCGTCTCGCTCATCCTCCTTGGGCCGGTGGGGCCGATCGCTGCCGCACTCGGGCGCGGGCGACTCTGCGCCCCCAACAGCCCATCTTTTCCTGCCGCCCCCTTTTCCGGAGGGAGGCGCGGGGATGGGGGGAGGGCAGGGAGCGCCGCCGCTTTGTCCCGCGCGCAGCTGGACCCGCGCCGACTGGGGGCCGGGGCGCAGCCCGCGGGGACGCCCGGCTGGGGCTGGCGGCTCCCGGGACGCCGTCCCCTTTCGCTTCATCTTTCCCGCCCGCCCGCCCTGCATTCGGCGAGGCTTTCCCCTGCGCGCCTACTGTGCGTGCGCCGCGTGCTCTCTGCGCACTGGGGGCGCTCGGACCCTCCCTCCCCGGACCTCTTCCGAGCTGCTGCCGCCCGGATCGAATCGGATCGGATCGGGGTGCGTGCTTGAAGACTGTGCTTCAGGAATCGGCTCTGGGGTGCCTCCCTGGGCGGCAGGAGGGTTTTCCCCTCTTGCACCCGGGCCCTGCCCTCGGTCACACGCCGCCGCCTCTGCCCCCGCGGCGGCGGGAACCCGCGCCCCGTGCGTCAGCAGAAAGCGGTATTTATAGACGCCGCTGCGGCCCCGCGGGGCGCAAGGTTTCAATTACTGAGGTGCGCTCCGCTAGACCGACAGAGCTCCAGGCTGGAGTCTCCAGGCGTCCTTTACTGGGGACGCAGCCTGGACCAGAAGAGACGTGCCCATTCCAGTGACCCGTGCAAAGGACCGAAGCAGTCAAGGACGCTAAAGGTCCAGATGCCCTCCTCCATCCTCTGCCCGCCACTCCCACCGAGGGGCGCTCACCCGGCAAGCTTTAGAAACCGCCCCCTTTTGTGACCTCCCTCGGGTGACTCTGACCACCCCGCTTTGCAGACTTGACATTTCGTTGGCCTACATTGCAGCAAAATGTCACAGGGCTGCGCTCTGGCACGCTGTTCTGGGCTAGAAAGCTCTATTGTGGACAACAGGCAGCGGCGAGTGAGTCAGAAGGGGAAACGGAGCTTGCAGAAACGGATTTAGCCACATCTTTAAATTTAGCTCGCGGGTGAGGTTCCTGGTGCGACCCTGGGTGGCGAGGCCAGGCTGGTCCGGCTGGCCTGCCTTCTCTGAGCCCCGGAACCAGATCGAGGGTGCTGTGCGGAACCTAGAAGGTACGCAGCAGGCAAAGGAGACAATGTCTGGGCCGTTCACCGAGTTGTCTTCGGGTTTTGCAACCCCGGCCGCTGTCCTCAAGGTGCTGCAGTGCTGCTTCTCACAGCCAGAAGCACTCACGGTGTGAAAAAGAAAGGCATCCGAGATAAGTTTGTCCAATTGGCTTATTTCTCAAGGCCTCGGTGTAGACGAGAGAGCTTGTTTCTGAATGAGACTTCATCTCTTTCAGATCCAGAGGGTTATGGACCAATATTTCAGTGGGTAAGAGTTTGATAACAGACTGTATTTAAACACTACAAAAATGTTCCCTATTTTAAAAAGGGTTCAAAGTCATACATGCGAGATGGAGTTGGGAATAGATTCCAGATTGGCTTCGCCAGGCTTACAGTGTCAGCCTGTACTGGAGCTGTCTCTCCCTTCAGCTCCTCAGCTGTTGATTAGATGTATAGTTGACTAACCCCTTCCTTCCTCCCTCCCTCCCTCCCTCCCTCCTTCCTTACTTCCTTCCCTCCTTCCCTCCTTCCTTCCTTCCTTCCTTCCTTCCATCCTTCCATCCTTCCTTCCATCCATCTCATAATACACAGAATGGCTCAGTTATTGAAAGGTTGCTGGTTCGATTTCTGGTCAGGGCACATGCCTGGGTTTGGGGGCTGGAGCCCTGGTAGGGGGTGTGCAGGAGGCAGCTGTGTGTTTTTCTCTCACATTGATACTTCTCTCTCTCTCTCTCTCTCTCTCTCTCTCTCTCTCTCTCCCCCCCTTCCACTCTCCTCCTCTAAAATCAATAAAAACATACTTAAAATGAAAAAAAAATCCTAATATTGTCTTTAGAACCCTGTTACACTGCTATGTGAAAACTTTATGCTGGCAATTCAGACCTATATATCACAATCGTTTTTATTCATCTATGATATATGCACTATTTAAGTTATTTATCAATAGTCAATTGAATTTAGTAAGGACTTAGTGGCTTTCTTAATTATTTCTCTATCCTAAGGGTTTGTGTGCGTGTATATATTTCCCTGTGTACTGCCCTTTGCAAGGTAAAATATACCAAAATCTTCCGTGAGTTGCAGCCTTTTTCCTTTTTAATCTTTTTGCAGAGCTAGACCAATTCAGAATTGACTGGAGAAAGAGAGTTTGAGTCCCTCTGAAAGTTCCTACTGTGTTTAACATCCGTTATTAAAAGGTTGTTCCCTAGAGTTGCCTCTACATGCAGCATGCAAATGCGAGTTAAGAGCAAAGCTTATGGAAACAACCAGCGTGAATTAATATCTCAGTTGCTGAAATTTGGGAATCCAACATTTTGTGGGGTTTAATGGGGGAGGGGGTTAGGAATTTGGCAACAGAATGGTGACTGGTTCAGCTGAAGGCACAGCTTTATAAGGAAGATTCCACTTTGGTGCCTATAAAGAGGATGGAAATGTGGATGGTGCAAGGTGATGATGGGGCATTAGAGGTGAACTTGAGTCAGTTTACATGTTTGGTAAGGGCTGGGGATCTAAGGTTTGCTTTGATCCCCAGTTAAACGAGCTGATGTATTGGGCAAATACTGTGAGCCAGGTACAGCCACGGTTATGTTATTTGAGCCACCCAACAACTGAGCAGATGGATATTCTGTTCTCTGTGTTAAGATGTGAAAAGGGAGTGTGAAGAGGTTCACACAGCCATTAGCCTAAGCTCCCTGTCCTTCCCTGGACATTTTGACATCTCACCTTGAAGGCCTTCCGTGAAGAACCCAGGGTCCCGGGTACTTAGGAAGGGCCTAGTGGTTCACGTGGAAGTTTCTGGATTGGAAGTCAGCACCAGAGCAGCGCAGGAGCTCTGAGATGAGGGGTCAGGAGGTGGGTGGACAGTGGGGGGGGGGGTGTGAGGGACAGTCAGGATAATCCTCAGTAGTTATTCCGAGAGGCCTTGCAGGAAGTGCGAATATGGAGTTACGAGCACTGATCTGGCAGGGGATGGCTGTGGCGTTGCAAAGTGGACCTGCAGAGTAGGACCGAGTGCCAGACGAGGTGCCCAGAGGGAATCCGGTGGGAGGCTGGGGGGAGGAGGAAGTCCCCTTGACCTCCTTTGCCATATAAATTAGGGAGCCCCATGAGACCTGCTTTCATTTTCATTGGACCGGGCCCTTTGACATTTGCCCAATCGCTCTCTTTAAATATTCTTTTCTTATGCTTTGCCAGTTCGTGGCCTGTGTAGGTCAATTCTTGCATTTTATTTACAGGAGAAGGGAGGGAGGGAGAGGGGGAAAAAAAAAAAAAGCAAAGATTACTGATTACCAAAATTGGATTAAGTTCTGTCTGGCAGGGTTTAAAGAAATAGTGTTGACTCTCTAATTACCATCAACTAGGAATTTAAACGGTCTATTAAATTTGACTTTTTTTTTTTTTAAACCCTCGACTATTCCAGCTCTAACATGCTCTGGGATTGGGAGGCTTTAGCTGTTCTTCAAATGGACAGAGACAATTCTCTGCCTCTTCCCACCCCGCTTTTTAAACATATTACGTTCCTGTGGCAGGATAGTAAATATGATACATACTGGCCTCCTTAAAAAGCAGAAGCTCGTCCGGCCAGCGTGGCTCAGTGGTGCAGCAGCGACCTATGAACCACGACCTATGAACCAGGAGGTCACGGTTCGAGCCCCGGTCACGGCCCAGGTGGCCTGGGTTGTGGCTTGATTCCCAGTGTGGAGTGTGCAGGAGGCAGCCACTCGATGATTCTCTCTCATCATTTATGTTTCTCTCTCTCTCTCTCCCTGCCTCTCTGAAATCAAAACAAATATATAGTTTTTTTAAAAAAAGCAGAAGTGCACAGCTAGGTGCAGCCGGCTCTGCCAGTCGGGGGAGAGTGAGGCATGCACCGAGTTCTTGGTCAGAAATGAGTTCTTGGTCAGAAATTTAAGGACGCCTGAGCTATGCTTTTGGATGGAATGTGGCTTGTTCATGCTCCCCCCCCCCGCCCCCCCCCCCCCCCCCCCTGTAGTAAAAGGATAGGCCTAGAATGAAAATCAACCACCTTTACTGCGTGTTTGAGCTTTGGAAAAAAGGTATGAGTATTCCTTATCAAAGTGGGTGGTGTGGGGGCATGGGACACGGCTGGGATGAGTTGAGGAATCCAGGATGTAAACCTTAAGGGCACGACCCTGAGGCAGTGGTGGGCAAACTCATTAGTCAACAGAGCCAAATATCAACAATATGATGATTGAAATTTCTTTTGAGAGCGGAATTTTTTAAACTTAAACTTCTTCTAACGCCACTTCTTCAAAATAGACTCGCCCAGGCCGTGGTATTTTGTGGAAGAGCCACACTCAACGGGCCAAAGAACTGCATGTGGCTCTCGCGCCGCAGTTTGCCGACCACAGTCCTGAGGGAAGGCCTCGCTGGTCTGACCCTGTTCTCCAGGGCCCTCGGGTGCCCATGGGTCAGCGGTGCCTTGAAGGGTTTGGGGAGCTAAGAAACTCACCATAAGATCTCTCTCTCTCTTTTTCAAAACAGGTTTTTATTAATTTTCAGAGGAAGAGGAAGGGGGAGATGGAGAGAAGGAAACATCAATGAGAGAGAAACATCTATTGGCTGCCACCTGTGCGCTCCCTACTGGGGGTTGAGCCTGAAACGGGGGCACCTGCCCTGACCTGTAATTGCCAACCTCTTGGTGCATGGCATGATGCTGAACCAACTGAGCAGCACCAGCCAAGACTCTCTCTCTCTCCCTCTTTTTAACAAATGTATTTATTGCTTTCCTTGTTTACGCGCTCACTGGTGGGTACGTGTGTGTGCCCTGCCTGGGGAACAAACCCACAACCTTTGCATCCGGACAACGATCTAACGAACTGAGCTCCCAGGACGGTGCTCGCTCTGGAGCTTGGCCTGTGGGAACACCCGGTCAACATCTACCCATTCCTGCCCAAACTGCCTAGCATAATTACTGCAACAATTGGTTTTGCGTATAATCGTGGGTTACATGAGAGCAAGTCTTTACCTCTCCAGGCCTTCCTCTCTTTCCCTCTCCACAATTGTGAGGTGCAGACTCCTGTCATGCACCCTTCAGTGTTGTATTTCACGTTGGGGGTTTGCCAAACACCAGCAATACCTCCAGTTTCTTTTCTTAATATATATATTTTTTATTGATTTCAGAGAGGAAGGGATAAGGAGAGAGAGAGAGAAACATCAGCGATGAGAGAGAACCATTGTTTGGCTGCCTCCTGCACAAGCCACACTGGAGATGGAGCCCACCACCCGGGCCCTTGACCCGAGTCGAACCCGGGACCCTTCAGTTCGTAGGCTGACGCTGTATCCACCGAGCCAGCACTGGGCAGCACCTCCAGTTTCTTGCTTCTTTCCTCACTGGTTCCAGAACTTTCTCCCGTTGGTTGGTTCTTTTTGGACACAGGTTGGGTTCTGTTTTTCTTTTCTTTTTTAATAGTTTATTGATTGTTTAGAGAGAGAGGAAGGGAAGAGGGACAGAAAGAGAGAGAGAAATACCAATGTAAAAGCATAGTGACATCCATCAGCTGCCCATGCATGCCCCCTGCCAGGGATCGAGCCTGCAGCCTGGGCATGTGCCCTGACTGGGAGTCAATCCCGTCACCTTTCAGTGCATGGGACCACGCCCAGCTGACGAGGCACAGCGGCCAAGGCCAGGTTAGTTCTGTTGAAGGCGTCTGTGTCAGCAGTTAGATTTCAAGCAAATACTAGGGTTAAGGGACCATGCGGGCTCCCTCAGCCATCCAGGAACTAAACTAGGCGTCTGCTTAAGCTGAGCCTGGGACAATACCCGAGCGAGTTTGTTTGTTGTCTTTTCCCCAAGGACTGGGGCAAAAACCCAGCCGGGGCTGTGCTGTGTGCCTGCATTAGTCTGCACGAAGCTGCCTGACACCCCGCCACAACCTGCTCGTGACCCCAGCGGCGTAAATCCTCCGTGGAAAGCCTTTTACACTTGCTGGTTCGCTGGGAACATGGCTTTGGAACCGGTTTGGGACCGCTCCCCAGTTGCCTCTGAGGGAGGCCATGTCGGCTCCTGCCGTCATTTTGGAGAGCTCTGCTGTGGCTGGCTGGGGCCCACCGCCTGGGAGCCACGAGGCCACTTTCTTTCTTTTTTTAAAATATATTTTATTGACTTTTTCACAGCGAGGAAGGGAGAGAGACAGAAAGTCAGAAACATCGAGGAGAGAGAAACATCGATCAGCTGCCTCTTGCACGCCCCCCACCGGGGATGTGCCCGCAGCCAAGGCACATGCCCTTGACCGGAATCGAACCTGGGACCTTTCGTCCGCAGGCGGGCGCTCTATCCACTGAGCCAAACCGGTTTCAGCCTGCGTGGCCACTTTCATTGTAAACATCTAGAGTCAGAATTCGTGGGCAAACACGGTAATCCTTTGTGGTGTTCTGAGATAGTTAAAAATATTGTTGACCGACTGGACAATCAGTTCCTTCCAGGCTTCCCCTGAAGCTCTCAAACCACCCAAATGTCCTTTCCGGTCCCCACGGGCCGCACTGCCCCGCAGAACAGGCCGAGGCAATGGGGACCTCACCCTGTTCGGCTGACCTTCCCTCAGTGTTGCCTTGTAACTTGAGAAAGGGATTTCACTTTTCTGTCTCCATCTTGTTTCAGTGGTGTCCAGCTGCAAGTATAAGGTGGCTTTGGAGGGTTTCCTGCGAACCCCGAACCCCTGGCCCATACTCCCTTATCCTTTGCCCCAAATGGCTTCCTTTCCTCAGATCCTGGCACCTGGTGGGCCTTCCGCTGCCTGGTGTGGAATGCACCGGAGTTGAATTTGTGACCTCCGACAGATGATGGCTCTGAGAGCCCCTTCTGCTTATATATATATATATATATACATATATATATATATATATATATATATGTAGTTTCTTTATTGATTAAGGTATTACATAGGTGTCCTTATCCCTCTGTTAACCTCCCCAACCCGCCCCCGCCCACTCATACCTCACCCCCCTGGTGTTCCTGTCCATTGGTTAGGCTTATATTCCTGCATACAAGTCCTTTGGTTGAGCTCCCTTTGGCTTTTTGACCCCCTGATGTTCAAGGCTCTCAGGCCTGACTGCATGACCCGGTGAAGGTTCCTTTCCCTTCACCTCCTTGTCTTCGGAAAAGGCGTTTCATCTGCCCATGCAGCTGAGAGAGCGCAGCTAAGTCTTAATAAGTAGCACATGTCCGTCTAGAGCACGTTTCCCCGTCGTTAAAACTCCCGTTGGCTGCCAGACAGTAGCTTTGGACGGCTCTGTCCCCCCACCGAGGTTTGGAGCCTGTTACGTGTCAGAAGTGTAATTGCTCCCATAATGGCCAGTTTAAGCTCCCGCTGGCTGCTGTCTAGACTTTGGGTTCCTCATCTGCGACAGGCCCTGCAGAATCACCCCGGATGGCGCGCACGGGCCACGCCCAAACGATTTGCAACTTAAAACGTGAGGCTTGGGGATGCGTAAATAAGATGGGTGCTTCTTCCCCACAAGTTTGCTTGACTGGTACCAAAGCCGGGGAGTGTTCTGGTGATTACACAGCGGTTTGCAGGCCTGTGGGGCGGTGATGGGGTGATGCAGTAATCCTTGCCGGACGACGGGTCTAAGCTGTCAGTGCCCGTTTAGCGGATGCTGTTCGGCGGAGACAGGCGCTCGAGCCCGCATCCTGTGTGCGCAGTGTTGACTGCCTCACACGTTCTGACTTCCAGGCTCTTCTCTCTGCCCTCGGCTTCCAGTGAAACGCTGAGGAAGTTGTCTCAGCCTTTTCCGTAGTCCCAACGTGACCTTGACCTTTTCTCCTTTGTAGAAGTGAGTGTCTGCCCCTCGGCCTGCCTTTGCCTTCTAAGAGTTGGGAAGTCTGTTCTCGATCAAAACAAAGAGGCTGCACCGTGCAGAAGGCGTGCCTCCTCTGCCAAGTGTATCGGCTCCGCTAGCCAGCAAACAGACCCAGGGTCCACGGTCAATAATGCTTCGGCGGCCGGCGTGGCTCAGGGGCTGAGCATCGACCTATGAACCAGGAGGTTACGGTTCGATTTCCAGTCAGGGCACATGCCGGGGTAGTGGGTTCGATCCCCAGTGCGGGGCGTGCAGGAGGCAGCCGATCGATGATTCTCTCTCATCACTGATGTTTCTATCTCTCTCTCCCTCTCCCTCTCTGAAATCAAATAAAATTATTTTATGATACTAATGCTTAGGTGGACCTGAGTTCAGTCCACTGTGAAGGGAATGTTTCTGGTCCCTTGGAGATGGGAAGACCATTCTCCCTGGTGGCTTGAAAGTCCACGTTTCATTCCCTCACTCAAGACTACTTCCTGGGCACCTTCCCTGTGGCCCACACTGTGCTCACAGCAGGATGCTGCCGTGACCGACCGAGACGGGCAAGGTCTGTGACTTTGAGGAACTTGCCTGCTCTCGGGGCTGGTCAGACCGTGAACGAGTAAACAAACTCGGTGACTTCAGCTTGCTTCCTAAGAGCTGTGAGGAAACACAGCCTCCTTCCGGTACGGCGCAGAGAGCGCGTGCTGCCTGGACAAGGTAAGAAGCTGTCCGTGACCTTCAAGAGGGGAAGCTGCGGGTGGCGTTGAGCTCTGGTCTCTGCACTGGCAGACGGCGTTGCTTAACAGAGGGGTTAGGAGCTCAGGCCCTGGCGTCAGATAGCATTTGACTCCGGGTCCCTCTTACCAGTGTTCTGACCTTGGGCAGCTTCGTTCCCGTGCTTCCGTTTCTTCATCTGCAAAATGGGAATCATGAAACCTACCCTCACGGGTGCAGGGCGGAAATGCACGGAGATGGCAGATGCCAAGCGTGGTGGTGCCCTCCGACCATCACGGCCAGCCTGCGGCGATAGGTTCTATGTTCTTATCAGCGGTGAATGCAATAAAACAGTCGATGAGAGGCAGTTGATTTGCAAAATGGTCTCACTGGTCTTGAAAACCTACTTCTGATTTGGTGTCCACGCAGGGGGCGGGGCGTGGTGTGGAGGTCAGACCCCGTTTCTCAGGTTGGCTCGGCGGCTTCTGTTCGCTGTGTGCTTCTTTCGGCCACAGCCCGGGCGCGGCTGGCGGGGGCCCTGTTGGAACTGTGGATCTGTGGGTTCAACACAGAGGGGGGTTGAGGGCTCGGTGGTGGGGTCAGAGTGAGATGAGACCGAGAGCTGGTCGGTTAAGAGGCTGGCCAACCAGATGATTGGCAGGTGGGAGTGGAGGCCTGGGCTGCAGGTTCTGGGTTTGCTGTGTGCCACTTGCTCTCTCAGAGGCGCCCAGTTCTCAGGTGGGGGCTGAATATACACCTGGCAATGCCTAGAGACCATCATGGGCATCGATCAGGCTGAACTCTTGATACGTCAGAAGCCCCAGGAAAGGGAAGGCACTGGCCCAAGCCCACAGAGGCAGCATAGGCCTTGGGTAAAAGGTGTGAGAAGGCTGGTGGCCGTACCTGGGATGGGATCCGATAGAGGTCACACACCTAGAGGCCAGGCTCCCCAAGTGCTCGGCTGCTTGGCGAATTCATGGCCTACACTTACACAAAAATCGGGGGATGTTGCATTTCTAAAAATCTGGATGTCTGGCTTTTCTTGAAAAAATTCAAATCTGGCAAAAATTGGGCTGCGAGCCTGAGATGGTAAAAACCGGTTTGGACCGAGGCCTGGCCGCCTCCCGTGAGCAGGTGGCGTTGGGGGAACCGAAGGCAGGCCAGGGAGCTGACCCCCATCGCGGAAGGTGAGAGTGTTGAGTGGACGGATGTAATGGGCAGAGCGCTGAACGTGGGATCGGATCAGAAGCCAAGTTGGAAGCCTGACTCCCTCCTGAGCGGCTTTGAACAAATCCTATAAGCTGTCTGTCTGTCTTTCCTTCTTAGGGGGCAGGCCAGGGGGCTCACGGTTGTCCCCACTGACGTCTTTGGGGAAGTCACACATTTTCATGTTTCCGGATCCAAAGGGACAGGAAGGTTTATAGAGACGAGTCTTCCCCACGGTGTTCCTGCCACCCAGCCCCCTCCCCCCCCTCGGGAAACCGGTGTTGGCGGTTTCCGGTTGGTCCTCCCAAAGACATCTTACTCACGTTTAATGAACTACGTAATCGCTCTTCTCGCCTTCCTTTTACGTTGATGGCAGGGTGGTATGCACACCCACGATGCTGCCTTTAGCTTTTTAGCACCCGTGCATGCAGTGTGCCCCCTGGAGAGCACCCCATCAATGCATAGTTTTTACTCTTCTTAGAGCTGCATGGGGTCCCAGTGCAGGGGACACACCAGGTCCCACGGCCAGTCCTCTCCCACGCGTGGCCGTTATAAAGAAGGCTGCAGTCAAATCCCTCCTTATGTAGGTCACTTGACACGTCTGGAGTAAAATTCCTGGAAGTAGAACCGCCGGGGTCAGAGGTGGTAACCTTTGTCACTTGGCCGGTCTTGTCAAATTTCCTTCCCTAGCAGCCGCCCCGCACTGCTGTCCTAGCAGAGTGTGAGAGGGCCCGTTGTCCCCTACCCCGGCCCTGTGTCACCTTCTGGAGTCTGTGAGGGTTTAGGGAAGGACACTGTGTTTTGTAAAAAACGTTAATGCTAGCTGTAGTTTTTTGGGGGGCCCTCCCATGGACCAGGCTGCGATCTAAGCCAGGGATCGGCACACCGTAGCTCGAGAGCCCCGTGCAGCTTTTTGGCCGCTTGAGTGTGGCTCTGCCACAAAATACCACGTACAGTGCGGTGGAAACTTCGTGGCCCATGCGCAGAAGTCACTTTTCGGCCTGGGCGAGGCTATTTTGAAGAAGCGGTTCTAACGCCGAGCCACACTCAAGGGGCCAGAGGGCCGTGGTTTGCTGACCACAGATCTAAGCCATCTTGTTTAATCTTCACAACGTTGAGAGCGGCCTCACTCTCATTTGACACACGAGGAAATAGACGCAGAGAGTTTGAGGCATTTACCCTGGTCACGCAACTCATACGTTGCCGAGGCTGGATTTAAACGTGGAATGATCTAATTTCAAAAGCGGGGTATTTGCATCGGTCAAGCCCCAGTTTTAGGTGTTGCTGTTCTCAGGTGACACTTGCTTACAGTTCCCGTGTCCCTCCCAGCCATAGCTCGTCTCACATGGCTGGTTCCTCTGCTCATTCGCCAAATATGTGTGAATATCAGCACTGCAGGAAGCCCCGGGGATGCATCTGAGAACAGGACAGACACAGTCCCTGCCCTTATGGACTGAACAAAAGCAGTAAGAAATAGATCCACAGTCATTCATTGTGGTAGACTGTGACAAGATGAGCGAGGAGGCGAGGAGGGTGGTTTTTGGGGTGATGTGATCTAATCAGGGCTAGAGGGAAGGAGAGCCTCTGAACAGGTGATAAAATGTGCGTGGGTTTGAAGTGGGGGGGGAATATTTCACGCAGAGGGCACAGCATGTGCAAAGGTCCTGGGGTAGGAAAGAGCAGGTGGAAATGAAGGAAAACCAATGAGCTGGCATGCCGTGGTGGGAGGCGAGGGTGTGAGGATGGGGTTGGGGGATTTACTAGTATTCTGAGAGCTCTATGGAACCTTTGAAGGCATCGAAGCTGCAGGGTGAGGGTAGTGCAGTGGGCTCTGGACTGTTGGTTTCTTGCCTCAGCACCTCCTGCCACAAGCCGTATGACCTTAGCCAAGTTGATCACGTGGCACTTCCATCTCCTTCTCTGTAACATGGGGAGGGTCATCGCATCCTGGAGGCTGTGCAGACCAGACACGGGGGCTCCCACACATTTTGACTGCTGCATACATATGAAGTACGTGATACATTTCCTGTGGGTTCACACGAGTACCCGTGTGAACTATATGTCTCCCCCACCTGCCATCCATGTGCTTTGATGTTTTCTGTTCTAACCTATTTTTTTTTAAAGATAATTGGTCGAGACCCTCTACATTCATTTTATAAAAACACTGACACGATGCCCGTCGTGTGCCTGTTCCGCAGTTGGCCTCATTAAGGGGTCCTGCTGCTCTCATCCTCCTTGTCATTATAAAGGCATGTCTGGCTGCAGTTAGAGTGGATGGGTCGAGGTCAATGGCAGTATCTGAGCCCCGGTGCCGCTGAAGGATGCTGGTCTCCCTGCCCCTGTCCCGGGATGGGGACGGGGAGGAGCCCCACGCTGGGCCTCCGGACTGCGGGAACTCCCCAGGGGCGCCTGAGAACCAGCTGCCTGAGTGGTTTCCCTGGGAACTGCCTTTCCCTCCTTTCGGCAGCCACATCAGACCGTGCCGTGTTCTTTGACTTCTTTGTGACTTACGCGCAGAGTGGCTTTTTCCTGGAAGCCTCCGTCAGGACAAGCCTTCCTACTTCTTTATTTTGAGTCGTGCCATGATCCGACTTCCCTTTTCAGAGTCAAGGGTCGGGGCCTTAGTGGAATTCATTTGCATTTTCCACGAAGAGTCCCACCTTCTTCTGCCCTCCGGCCCCGCCTGCTGGCCGTGCCCGCTCCCTGTGCCCTGGCCTGGGCAGCGGGGATGAGAAAGCAAGACCCCACCTTCTTTTTCTCCAGGAAACACATCCTGGATCCTGAGCCTAGAGATTCTCGAGGAAACCCCTGTGCGGTGAGCCTGAGCCGTCAGGCCCAGGCACCCCGTGGCCGCCCCAGCGCGTCCCAAGCCCAGGACCCCAGCTTTCCAGGTAATGGAAGCTAACCCTTTAAGCACCGAAAACTTAACCTTGAAATCATTTTAGAAGAACGTTTTCCTAACAGTGAAACACCTTGGTCCTTCAAAAGAGAACACCTGCCCAAAGACCGTGGTTTCTTTATTTTTATTTTTTCCCCCAATATATTTTATTGATTTCAGAGAGGAAGAGAGAAAGAGAGAAACATCAATGATGAGGGAGAACTATTGATCGGCTGCTTCCTGCACGGTCCTCTATTGGGGGTCGAGCCCACAACTCAGGCATGTGCCCTTGACCGGAATTGAACCTGGGAACTTTCGGTCCACAGGCCAACACTCTATCCACTGAGCCAAAACTTCTAGGGCTGTGGTCAGCAAACTGTGGCTCACGAGCCACATGCGGCTCTTTGGCCCTTTGAGTGTGGCTCTTCCACAAAATACCAAGGCCTGGGCGAGTCTATTTTGAAGAAGTGGCGTTAGAAGAAGTTTAAGTTTAAAAAAAAAAATGGCTCTCAAAAGAAATTTCAGTCCTTGTACTGTTGATATTTGGCTCTGTTGACTAATGAGTTTGCCTACCCCTGGGCTAGGGCAGCACTGTGGTTTCTTTAACTCAGACACATTAGTTGAAGAACTTTTTATGATGATGATGATGATGGTGATGGCAATGATGATGATGATGATGATGATGATGGTGATGGAAGTTGTGGTAGAAATGTGTCCTCCTAAAATTCATATGTTGAAGAGCTAGCCTCCAGCACCTTAGAATGCGACTGTATTCAGAGATCCTACAAAGGGGAGGGCAGGTTAAAATGCGTTTGTCAGGGTGGTCCCTCATCCAGTCTCTCTGGCGTCCTCGTAAGAAGAGATTTGGACAACAGAGGGACACGCCAGGGATGCTCACACACAGAGGACAGAGGCCACGTGAGGGCACAGTGAGAGGGTGGCCCTTTGCGAGCCGAGGCGAGAGGCCTCCACCAAGCCGGCTGCCACCTTCATCTTGAGCTTCTAGCCTCCAGAACTGTGAGAAAATTAATGCCTGCCCTTTGAGCCTCAGTTTGTGGTACTTGGTTTCGGCAGCCCTGGATAGTGGTAACGAAAATAAATAACAGGTACCATTTATCAAGCACTTGCGCGTGCCGGGACTATTTTAAACCTTAGGTGAATCATCTCATCCAGCCCCTTAGCAATTCCAGGTCACACGCCCGGGTCACACTGTAGGCCTGGCGCTAGCACCTTCGCCTGACCCTCGCTGCACCTGTGTCTGGCACCTGCCTAGTTCCCGGAATCATGGCAGGCACTTCATAGGCAATCTTTCTCATCGCTGCAACGGCTCGCCAGCGTGGCTTCCTACTCCCACTTTTCAAATACAGACACCACAGTTCAGAGAGGTCCCGCGGGGAGTGCATTCATGTCTTGTGGCTGCAGTGACGACTGTGGCTGTTTGAAACAATAGAAATTTATTCTCTCACAGTTCTGGAGGGCAGGAGTCCAGGATCAAGGTGTCACAGGGCCATATTCCCTCAAGAGGCTCCAGGGGAGCCGAAACCGGTTTGGCTCAGTGGATAGAGCCTCAGCCTGTGGACTGAAAGGTCCCAGGGTCGATTCCGGTCAAGGGCATGTGCCGTGGCTGTGGGCACATCCCCAGCAGGTGGTGTGCAAGAGGCAGCTGATCGATGTTTCTCTCTCATTGATGTTTCTGACTTTCTATCCCTCTCCCTTCCTCTCTGTAAAAAATCAATAAAATAAATTTTTAATAAAAGAGACTCCAGGGGACAATCTCCCCACCTCGCCCCCTCCCCACACCCCCGGCTTACCGTTTCTAGCTGACGTTGGGAAATCGGTTTCCTCTTCCAGCTTCTTTGGTGGCTGCCGGCATTCCTTGGCTTAAGGCTGCATCCCTCCAGTCTCTACCTCCATCTTCATATCACCTTGTCTTTGTAACTCTGTGTTTTTTGCTTTCCCTCTCCTGTTTCCGGTCTCCTTCTGCATCCCTCTTACCAGGAGACAGGTGATAATATTTATAGTCCCCCCCCCCCCCCCCCGAATCACATCTTTTCCATTGAAGGTAATAGTCAGAGGTTCCTGGCACTCAGAAGTGACTCTATCTTTCGGGCACCAGCTTTTTGCCCACCACAGTCAGGGAGCGCCAGAGGAAGCGTTGATGCCAGGGGTGGACTGATTCCAAAGCCTCTCGTGGCTGCTCATGCTTTGGAGCTACAGGCCTGCGGCTTCTTGACTCCTTCCTGCCGGGGGTGGGTGTCTCTAGCTAAGAATTCCGGGGCGCTTTGACCCTCCAGTTCCACTTGTGGAATGCAGCCACACAGAGGGCCATGCGGTTGCTAAGACTGGCAAAAAAAAAAAAAAAAAGCTCATTCTTTGTGATAACAAAAACTGGAAACTGCTGAGAATCCACCTGTAGGGGACTGGTTAAGTGAAGTTATGGTGTCTCTTAAAGGAAATAGTTAAGAAACCATCCCATATAATAAAAGGCTAATATGCAAATCAACCGAACAGTGGAGTAACTAGTCACTGTGATGCGCACTGACCACCAGGGGCAGATGTTCGATCCGGGAGCTGCCCCCTAGTGGTCAGTGCGTTTCCCTGAGGGGGCTGGGGGCACACGGCTCAGCTAGAAGCTGGGCTCATGGCTGGCAAGCGCAGCGGTGGTGGCGGGAGCCTCTCCTGCTCTCCAGCAGCGCTAAGGATGTCCATCAGTTGGACATCCCCGAGGGCTCCTGGACTGTGAGAGGGCGCAGTCTGGGCTGAGGGATAAACCCCCCCTCCCCGAGTGCATGAATTTCATGCACCGGGCCTCTAGTTAAAAAATAATGAACTAGGTAAATGAATAGCAAGTGATATGGGAAGACGTCCATGATGTATTATTAAAAGGAAAGAACAAATTACCCATTTTTATTAAAATATGTGTGCACTTGAGTATGGCTATTCAAGAGCAAATTAAAATCCAGTCCCTCAACCATGAAACCTTATTTCAAGGGCTCAGCCACCACACGTGGCTCGTGGCTATTGGATCAGACACACAGACGGAGAGCGTCTCTGTCGTCTCAGGGAGTTCTGGCCAGAGCCTCCTACGTGGTGACGTGGCCCGAGGGAGGAGGCCTTTCACTCTGTGGTAGCCTTCTGTGACTGTTTACATCTTTTATAGCAAGTCAGCAGGTTGGCCATTATCAGAAAAATCGGAGCACATTCTATTTCTAAGAAAACATTCTATTTCTTAAGTTGGCCGCAGTTAATTATCTTTATTTGAGGTGTATGTGTTTGTGGGTGTCTAACCTCCTTCTAAAGTATGTCTCATCATGAACATATTTAAAGATACACAGGGGGAGGAGGAGACCTGCCCGGCAGGGCACACATGGCAGGCCAGGCCTGAGGCTGGTTCCCGGACCCAGCGCTTCCCAGCTTGGCCACGTCCCTCAGCTGGTTTGAGCCTCCGTTTCCAAATTAGACCGAGTTCTGCTCAACCTGCTTTTCAGGGTCAGCGTAAACTTGGGAAGTGTGATGACGTGTGGGAAAACTCTGAACCTGCCTGGCCTGTGTGGCTCAGTGGTTGAGCGTCTCCCTATGAACCAGGAGGTCACGGTTCGATTCCTGGTCGGGGCATGTGTCCGGGTTGCAGGTTGGCAGGTTGATCCCCAGTAGGAGGCATGAGGGAGGAAACCAGCCAGTGATTCTTTCTCATCTTTGATGTTTCTATTTCTTTCTCTCCCTCTCTCTCTGAAATCAGTAAAAATATATTTTAAAAAATAAATAAAAAAAAAACCACGGAAAGAAAAACACTGAAACAGGAATGTGCCAGAGAGACTGGAGGAAGGGTCGGTCAATAACAAGTGAGTTACCGAAGGCCTGGGGAGGTGAGGTCCCAATGCATAAGGGACGGGGAGAATGGGGAACCACAGGCATTGTCCCTTATGCTGTGATCACCCCTGGGACCAGCGACCTTGCCTGCTCCCCAATCTTTTCTAGGTCTTGCTGAGGTCGCCTTGAGCAGGAGGAAGTGTTGCCAGAGTCCCACTAATGACCTTGCTTGGAGATTAAGAAATAACCGTTTATTTTCTTTATTGAACAAGCAGTGCTATGGTGCTTGCTGTTTGCCATGCACAGTTCTAGGTGCTTGACAAATCAAATATGTACTTGTTTTATCTGAATACAACCCTGAGGTGGCCACTCTGAGCATGCTCATTTCATGCAGGAGGAAACAGGCTCAGAGAGGTCAAGTAACTTGCCCCAGGCCACACAGCGGGTGAGGAGAAGTGGGTGTCAAACTTAGGCCGTCCTGCTTTCTCCTTTCATCCTGCTCCTCTTGCCCCCGTCAAATGGGGTCAGATAATTCTTAGGCCAGTTCTCTGTCTCAGGGGCATGAGGTTCCCATTTTGACATGAAATCTCGTGAGTGAGCATTCCTGACTAACTTGGTAGGCACGACGCATGCCTGGCTGAGCTTGGTAGCATGACGAGGTGGGAGTGGGCTGCAGCATTAAGGCCAGTCTGGGCACCGGTCCGTGATCTGCCACTCATGGGCTGTGTGACTTCTGGCAGGTTGCTTCCGTCTCTGATCTTCCAGCGGGTTTGGTGAAGGCGAAGCCTACCCGCTGTGACAGTGCGCGTGGTCCTGTGGGGCAGGTGGCCGAGGCCCCCCTGTCACTCTCCTTTCCCTCCTCCTTGCCTTAAGCGGCAGTGTGCTTCAGAGACGAAGTCCCCAGGCCTGCCTTCAGGGAGTTTACAGAATGGCCTAGGTGGGGCTGGGGAACCTTCCAGATCAGGAGTCAGGGTGTCAACACAGGTTTTTCTGATTACCTGTCGGGGGGGGCCTGGGTGAGCAGCACTCCGAGGCACCAGCTATCTTGCTGCTTTCTGATCTGTCACGTTTAGGCCAGGACAAGGCTGAGCCGGGGGCTCAGTGCCATGATGGGTGGGTATGGGGTGCGCCGGCTCTTCCCTTCAGGCCATCTTGTCACTGCTGCTGCAGCTTCCTCTCCATGGGCTCTGCAGAGCCTGCTGGCTCTGTCCGGGGTCAGAGTGGCGGGAACAAAGACAGCTTCGGGGCCGCCGCCTGCCAGGACCTGGGGGCAGTGGGGGAACGGGAGGGAGGGGGCGGGGAGAATGGGGAACCACAGGCATTGTCCCTTATGGTGTTGCTGTGTTTTTCTTTTAATTAAAAAATACATTTTCTTGATTTTCTTTTTACAGAGAGGAAGGGAGAGGGATAGAGAGTTAGAAACATCGATCAGCCGCCTCCTGCACATTCCCTACTGGGGATGTGCCCGCAACCAAGATACATGCCCTTGAGCAGAATCGAACCTGAGACCCTTCCGTCCACAGGCTATAACCTGTTAGGGTGGCATCGTCCCTTTTGGCTGAAAATTATGAAAAAGGGTCACCTGTGTGGATGGGGCTGCCCATGGGTCTTGCTGGATATGCATGTGGCTTGGCATGAGAGGCCTGGGGGTCACCAGCTGAGAAGTGGAGGGGGACAGGAGCCAGCTCCGGTGTCATGCAGCCTCCCGGAAAAGTGGCCGTCTTGGCAGGCACTGGAAGGTGAACACGTGGAGGAATCCATCCAGCTCACCTTCCTCCTTCCCTATACAGCTGCCACCTAGGGAGAGGCAGTTCCATCACCCCTCGTTTAAGGTCCTTGTAAAGGGAGCTAACAGCCTGTAATGACCAGAGGAATTGCACTTAGCAGGCCCATTTAAAGAAGGGCCGGAAGTAAACCTCTTTTAACGGTGTGGCCTGTACTGAGCAAGTTTAACTCCCAGAGCCAACCCGTGTCAGAATCTGAAGGGGTGTCTGTGGTTTTAGAGCTTCTTTGCCTCATTCACTGCTTTGTATAGACAGATCTTTCCAAATTCTGGTGGCGCTTGTGGGGTTTCGGAGAGCAGGCATGTATGGTGACTCCCCCAGCATTCACTGATCCATTGTTGTCACCATTGACTCATTCTGAGAATGGGGTGGAGGGGCAGGATTCTGGAAAAGAAAACGGGGCATGACTCTGCTTTCCTCTGAATTTCACAGGTGGAGGACAAGCCCTTCCCTCCTTAGCTCGTGGTCTGACAAGTTCATTGTCGCTGGGCCCATTGCCTGTGGACAGCGGCGAGCCCCTCCCACACTCTCTGGCTGGCTGGCCTCGGTGCCTGTCTCCCAGCCTCGTTCCTCTTCCGACCAGAGCAGCACTGAGTCTCCTTCTTCGAATGCAAAACCCTCTTCCCCTCTCAACCATTTATGGCCAGAATTTCTCCTTTTCCTTTGGCGTTGGTTTTTGGCTTAGCTGGTGAGAGAGGTGGCCATGGGAATCTTTCTGGGCTAACCTGTAAAAACCCGGGAGGAAAGAAGTGACCATAGCCTCGGTGGGTGTTTCCTTTTGTTCTTCACTCTGATGGGTTCCAGAACTCACTCTAAGCCACCGACTAGGACTTGAGGTTCACTAAAGACTAAGAGACTGGCAGGACAGGTCTAGAGGTGCTGAGAAAGAATGTGATTGGTCTGATAAATTGGTATCGGGAGGTAAAGCATAGGGAATATAGTCAATAACATCGTAATAACTATGTAAGGGCCGGTGAGCATTGGAAATATCAAGGGGAACAGTAGGTAGGGTATATGGTTGTCTAACCACTAAGCTGTACACCTGAAACCCATATCCTTTATAATAAAAGGCTAATATGAAAATCGACAAATGGCAGAATGACTGGTCGCTATGACATGCACTGACCACCAGGAGGAAGATGTTCAATGCAGGAGCTGCCCCCTGGTAGTCAATGTGCTCCCACAGGGGGAGCGCTGCTCAGCCAGAATCCCTGAGCCGGGCTCATGGCTGGTGAGCATAGTGCCAGTGGCGGGAGCCTCTCCTGCCTCTGTAGCAGCACTAAGGACCTCTTGGGGGATGTCCGCCTGCCTGCACTCCCTCCCCCCCCCAGGGCACGAATGTCGTGCACCGGTCCTCTACTATATATATAAAAGCCTAAGTGACCATCTGATCGTTTGACCACTGGGCTGACAGCTATGATGTGCAATGGCCACCAGGAAGCAGACGCTCAACACAGGAGCTGCTGAGCTGCAGTGACTTGACAGCTGCGGTTCTCAGGTGACTCACCCAGAACCAGAGAGGAGGGAGCCCGATTCCAGGGTGCATCACCTGAGAAATGCCCTCTCGCAATCTAGGACCCCTTGGCAGATGTTGGAGAGCAAATTTTGCTCGATCCCCACAGGCCAGGCCAGGGACCCCACCAGTGCGCTAATCCATGCACCAGGCCTCTAGTACCAAATAAAATTGAAAGGTAAAAAAGAAAGGGAAGCTATTGGTCTGAATGGACATAAACAACTCCTGTGGGTCTTGGGTCTGATGTCTGCTGGGTATGTCATGCCACCTCATTTCACATCTCGTCAGCCCTATCACGTTGGCCGCTGACAGCTGAGGACTCTTAGACTCCATGTGCCCAGAGTCTCACCACTTGCCAGTGACCTCATTAAGACTTGAGCCAAGGTTCACTCCAAAGCCATTGCCATTAACCAGGAAGCCATAAAGTCTCCCAGGAACTGCTCAGGGAACAGTCTCCATGAACTCAGCCTGCAGAGTGAGTGAGATTTAGATATGCAGAGAGGAAAAGGAAGAGAGTTCCGGGCAAGAGGAGCAGTTGATACAATCAGAAAGCCCAAGAAAGGGAATAAGAATGAAGACATGGAACAGTGCCTGCTGGTTGTAAGCTCCAGAGGACAGAGGTCGTGTTCTACCATGGTATCCCCAATGCCTGAGAGGGCCTGCTGTCTAGTAGGTGCTCAACAAATACTTATTGCATGAATGAATACCCTGACAGTTATCTTCTCCACAGACGAGGTGCCTCTTGAGGGCAGAGACCAGCCCTTAGAAATCTTTGGATGCCCCACAGCTCCTGATGGTAGTAAACACGTAAAAGATCTCTTCTGATCGGATGAATGAATGAATGGCAGGCCAGGGATGGTGGGAGATGTGCCCGAGTGAAGAGACACTGACACTTCAGTTAATACTGAGCAGTGCACATGGGCTGGCATAGTGAGGGCATCCCTGAAAGGCTTTCAAGTGCCAGGACAAGGAGCTCTTGTGTTTTCCTCAAGGCATTTTTTTAAAGCTATCTTTTAAAAAAAGACCTCCTCCACATGGGGAGGTCTGCAGAAACCCAGCCCGTGCCCAAACTTTGATGGCATTGCAAAGGAACTGCAGCCCTAGCCGGTTTTGCTCAGTGGATAGAGTGTCGGCCTGTGAACCGTAGGGTCCCAGGTTCGATTCCGGTCAGGGGCACATGCCCAGGTTGTGGGCTCGATCCCCAGTGGGGGACCTGCAGAAGGCAGCTGATCCATGATTCTCTCTCATCATGGATGTTTCTCTCTCTGTCTCCCTCTTCCTTCCTCTCTGAAATCAATAAAAATATAGTTTAAATAAAAAGAAAAGGAACTACAGTCAAACACAGTTTAGAAATCACTTTTCTTTTTTCACGTTCTTTTTAAAATATATTTTTACTAGTGACCTGATGCATGGATTCATGCACATTGAAAGGAAATTAATTAGAATTCCTGGGGTGGTGCCACGGCTCCAAGGGTGTGTGCGGAGTGGGGAGGGTGGGGGAGGGGAGGGGCAAAGAAAGAAAACTCATGCTCTGGTCGTCCTGCAGGCAGCACCGGCAGCAGTGCCGGGACTAACGCAGGCGGCCCCGGGCGGTGGCCAGCAGGGCAGGACGGGGGCGGGGGGAGATGACCAGACATGCCCTTGAGCCAACTTACCATGGTCCCTCCCTGGTCAGCCACACCTGGGGTGGTGCCATGGCTCAAAAGGTGTCTTCGGAGTGAGTGGGGTCCCTCTGGCAGGTGTGGTCCCTCGGCCTGGCCTGAGGGATCAGGCCTTGGCCATTGCTTGAGGGGTCCCGGAGTGCAAGAGGGCACTCTGCAAAGTTGTAGTTGTATAGGGTGTGGAACACAAACACAAGTGTGCAGTAAACCAGATTTGGGGCTGACAGCTGGCCCAGCAACAACATAACTCATGGCTGAAGATGGAATTGTGTGGCCCCGTGAGAAATCGAGCTCTCTCCTCTCTGGTTTCAAGGTTTATCACCCGAGAACAACCCCTGCCAAGTCACTGCAGCTCAGCAGCTCCTGTATTGAGCATTTGCCCCCTGGTGGTCCGTGCATGTCATAGGTACCCGAGGGTCAGAGGGGCGGATTGTCACTTAGCCTTTTATATATATAGATTGGTTTCAGACAGAGAAAGGGAGAGGGAGAGAGAGAGAGAAACATTGAAGATGAGAGAGAATCATTGATTGGCTGCCTTCTGCATGTAACCCACTGGGGATTGAGCCTGCAACCCCGGCATGTGCCCTGATGAAGAATCGAACTGTGACCTCCTGGTTCATAGGTCAACACTCAACCACTGAGCCATGCCAGCTGAACTAGAAATCACTTTTCTGTCAGGCTGGTCTCCAACTGGCCCCCTTGACACTGCCTTCTTACTGTGTGTGGAACCTCACAGGGTAAAGATGTTATGGGGTGTTGAGGGGTGGGAGTGGAGGTGATCCTGGCATTTTTAGGATCATTTGGCTCTAAAGTTCCAGTTGACTGTCTCCAAAATGTGGCCCAGGAGTTTTCAATAAACGCTGCCCTCTCTTTTCAGGTGTTGGCTCAACTTGTGGTTATAAGATAACCTGAGAGCCTGAAGGCAGCCGTCCTGGGAGAAGCCCTTTCCGTGGGCAGTCGGAACCTTCTGGTCCAGAGGAGAAGCCATCCCCTCACCTGGACTTATGACCCGCGGCTTCGCCCCCAGCCTGCCCGTCGAGGTCCACAAGATGGGCTCCTTCCGCAGGCCCAGGCCGCGCTTCATGAGCTCCCCGGTGCTCAGCGACCTGCCCCGATTCCAAGCCACTCGCCAGGCCCTGCAGCTGAGCTCCAACTCAGCCTGGAACAGGTAGAGGAGGCGGCCAGGGGTGGGGCGGGGGCCGCCGGGGCCAGGCTTAGCTTCTGCTGCTTCCGAGATCTCTGCGTCAGAAGTTCATAGTTACAGGGATAGGGGATGAAGAGAGGATGTCTTCCTACAGGGACAGTATCTGAGCTGTCCTTGTTTTAGCAGTGGCAGAGTGGACCCCTGTGGGCCTCTAGGCCAGCAAAGCCAGTTACCTAGCCCTGGACAGTGAGGTGGGAATGGGCAGTGACTGTTGATGCTCATTTGTCACATTCCCACTCAGAGGATCCATGGGTGGGACCATATAGGTAACCTCAAGTCACCCATTTGGGGAGGTAAGATGTGTATCTGAAAAGCTAAGAGACCATCACATGACAAGTGAGCCGCAGGTGGCTGGCAGACGAGACTTGGGGCTTTTTTGCTTTGTTTGTTTTATTTCTATGTCTACTCCTCTATCTAGAGTCGAAAGTCTAAACTCTAGGAAGAGCAAGCCCTTTGTGCTACTAACATTCCCAAATAGGGTGATAAATAATTGCCACCCGTTTGCTGCGGTTGTTCGAGACACCAGGCTTCTTTTGCACAAGCAGAGTAGAGCATCAGTACCCTGTCTTGCACTCCTGTGGCCACTGTTTTTCACATCGCTGCACTTACTCTCTGGATAAATGAAAGGCAGCATTCTCCAGAAGCATCCCTGACTGCTTTGGGGTCAGAAGTTTGGGTGGTTATGGATTTTCTCAGTGAACGCAGCTCTCATAATGGGGAGGAAGAGGGGGCTCTGAAATGTTTTGAGGTTAACTGGGTCCTTGTTCTTAAAAAAAAAGGCCTGAGACCCTTGGAATCAGCTCCTTGTGGAAATATTGGGGTCCCAGAGAAGGTGGAGGGGAGACTTGACTGTGGCCCTTTAAGAGATTAACTTGGGTGGGAGCGGAGGGGGCAGGGAGGCTGGCCCTGGGGAGATTCTTCCAAGGAAAATACTGTTGGAAAAAAACAGACAGGGAATTGTCATTTCCCATGAGCCCTCTGCAAACAGGGCCTCCTGGGAGAAGGGGCGCCAGGTCTAGGTCCCCAATGCTTGCAGAAAGAACCATCAGGTTCCTGCAGGCTCAGCGGGGCAGCCCCCCTGCCCTTTCTTAGTGGGGCTGCCAGTGAGAGAGGAGAAAGGCTGCTGGCCTGGAGAAATTGGGGGGAGAGGGCTGCCTTGGGGTCCTCTTGACTTCAGTCTTCCTTCCTCTCCAAGAACCTTGGAAGGAAAAGGATGGGCTCTGGAGATGAAAACGTGGCCATATTTATGCTGCATTTTTTTGTGTGTGTGTGTGTGTGTGTGTGTGTGTGTGTGTGTGTGTGTGGTTGGTTGGTTTTTGCCCTTCCAGCCCCCTTCAACCCTGAGCTGTTTGCTGACATGGCTGTGGAGAGTCAGATCCTCTAACCCCATGGTCGGCAAACTGTGGCTCTCGAGCCACATGCGGCTCTTTGGCCCCTTGAAGTATGGCTCTTCCACAAAATACCATGGCCTGGGCGAGTCTATTTTGAAGAAGTGGTATTAGAAGAAGTTTAAGTTTAAAAATTTTGGCTCTCCAAAGAAATTTCAATCGTTGTACTGTTGCTATTTGGCTCTGTTGACGAATGTGTTTGCTTCCACTTATTTCCCTGCAGCGTGCAGACCGCCGTGATCAACGTCTTCAAAGGCGGAGGCCTGCAGAGTAACGAGCTCTATGCACTGAATGAAAACATCAGGTACGCACAGGCCGGGGCCGGAAGGCACAGGGTGCTACCCAATGGGGCCTTGCCTTAAGTTTTGTTTTCTGCTTGATTCTTATTGTTGCTTCTGTTGGCTTTGTGTGTGCCTCTTAATGGCTGTTAAGTGCTGAGACCCTTATTGGTCTAGACTTCTACTCCAGGAGGGGTCCATCCATTTGTTCATGGATGTAGTGTGTGTGTGTATGTGTGTGTGGGGGGGAGTAGAGGTCTCATGGATGGTAAACGCTAACTTTCCCTGCTTAACCTTTTGGCACCACAGTAGGCAAGATGCCAAGCAGTTGTAACCACCACACTGCTGGGGATTTTATTGCGGTTCTTTTTACCAAGTGACTGACTGGCTTTTTTGTGCCTCCGTTTCCTCTTATGTGAAACATGGATGGAAAATGTGTCTGCTTCCATAGCATTCTTGTGTAGGTTCGAGTGTGTAGTTACACAAATGATCCGTTAGAACAGGGTTGGAACACACTCAGTTCCTGGTCCTTGTGGCTCTTTGTGGTTGTTGTTGTTGACAGGCGACATTTACTCTTTATTGTTCTCCCCATGTGTGAACTCACTTCGTGCTTGTTACTATGAGGTGGCATATTAGAATACACGCTGCTGTAAGGAACAAAAATCTGACCAATTGGACTTCAGCAAGTAAGGGATTTCGTTGTCTCACTGTCCAGGGAGGCCAGTCCGGGCAGCTGCACTTGTCCTTCAGCTCTGCCATCGGAATTTAGGGGCCTTTGTGCCTAGGGCACCTGTAGGCATTGTTTCTTCAAGCGGAGAGCAATTGATATAGAAGCAGGGAGGCATTGAACAGGCTGTCAAGCTACAGGGGGAAGGCTGGGGAGGGTGGGGGGTGGGTGCTATGGGAGATCAACCGAAGGACTTGTATGCATGCATGTGAGCATAACCAGTGGATGCAAGACACTGGGGCGGGAGGGACAGGTGGGGACATGTGCTGGGGTAGGGGAGGCTTGGGGGAGGACAATGGGGAGAAAAATGGAAAACATATGTGCTACTATTAAATCTAAGGTATACTGCAAAAAAATATATATATATATGTGTATGTATATATATATATATATATATATATATTTAAAAAAATAAAATAAAAAAAAATTAAAGGCCTAAGTGCCACCCAAATCCAGTTTTCCCAGAAGCCCTTTAGGCAGGACTGGATCCCTTAATTGCAAGGGAGTCCTTTTTACTGGGCACATTACCCTCAACAAAAGGAGCCAGCATGACCACCCGTCACCATCCACGTCTCGAGTATATGAGTCCCTCTAGATCTTAACATCATTATCAGTTACTGTCATTCCTGGTAGGTTTGGGGGATACAAACCTCAATGAGACATGGTCCTTGAGGAGTTTATTGTCTCCCAGAATCTTCCCAGTGGAGTAGTGTCAGCTTTCATTCATTCATCCATCTACCCATTCATACATTCATCGAATACTTGAGTCCCAATAGAGTAGTGTCAACTTTCATTCATTCATTCATTCATCCATCTACCTATTCATACATTCATCGAATACTTGAGTCCCAATAAAGTAGTGTCAGCTTTCTTTCTTTCCTTTATTCATCCATCTACTCATTCATACATTCAGCAAATACTTGAGTCCCAACAGTGTCAGCATTCATTCATTCATTTACTCATTCATACATTCCTCAAATACTTGAGTTCCAACAGAGTAGTGTCAGCTTTCATTCATTCATCCATCCATCTACTCATTCATACATTCATCAAATACTTGAGTGCCTCCCTACTGGCCAGGGACTAGAGACAACAATGAGCCAAGACAGACATTGACCTTGCTCTCCTGGAATTTATATTCAGTCAGGGAGATAATCATTAGTCAGCCAGTCATGCTTGCAAAATGTAGACGTGCAACTGGGACAGCTGGTACCACACAGCGAAGTGCGGAAAGCACCTGTCCCCTCAACCCAATCCTGCCAAGGAGGCCAGGAATGGTGCTGGGATGTGGTGCTGTGAGCTGAGGCATCAGTGGGAACTAACTATATGAAGAAGGCTCCAGGGGGTGGGAACTGCAGGTGCAAAGGTTCCGTGGTGGCAGTGAGCAAGGACCTGGGTGAAGACCTCTGTGCATGGAGCACCAGAGGTCGGGTGGTGGTGGGAAGTGAGGGCAGCGAGGTGGGCAGGGCCCTAAGCACCAGGCTCTCCTGGGGACGGGGGATTAAATATCAGATCTTTTCATGCCCCGGTGTTCATTCCTCTCTGCTGTGTTAAATACAAGACATCAAGGCAGAAGATCCTGCCCGGGAGTGGGCAGAACAATAAACAAGGCCATTATTCAGGTCCTGTTGACATTTAGTCAAGATCTGTGTTAAGGGTCAATGAGGTGTCTTAAGAGCCCTGCTTTCATGAAAAGCTTTCCAGCTCAGAAGTAAACAGGGTTGTGTTACATTTCTACCCAGGTGCTTGAATTTCACATAATAATTACACAAATATGGAAAGAGGCCATAGATAGCATCTAGCCTAAGGCCTCCTCCCACAGAGGAGGAAACCCAGGCCCCCAGACAGAGGCAAAGCTGGGTCAGCCAAGCCCAAGGTATGGGAGCTCAGTGTTGCTCTCAGAACTCGCCCTGGCCTCCCCTGGGGGTTCTTCAGCTAACAATCGAAGAGTAAATAAAAAACGGTGACTCAGGAATGAGCTGATTGTTCCTCACCTCGGGAGACTGATCCTGAAATTGTGTCTAAAACCTTTGTTTGTGGGCAGCCAGGAAAAGTAGAGGCCTGGCCAGATTTCACCAGCTCAGGGCTGCTGACTCAGAAGCCTCCGGGTGCCAAGCCGGTCTTCGACATGGGTGAGCTCACCCCCTGTGAAGCGTATTACCCCAGTAGAACACAGGTCCAGTGACTTATCATCTTATTTCTCAAGAAGAACAGGAAATTGGGATTTTTATGTGAAATTTCCTGACTTTTAAATGTTGATAAAGAATCCACATTTCCTCAAACGTGGGTGCAGGCCAAACAAAACACATCTGTGAGCTGAATTTGACCCATGGGCTACCTGTTTATAAGGTCAGCTGTGGCCTGTATGGGACAGTCAACACTGACAGGGTGTGTTGCATCCCTCTAGTCCCAAGGCCACTCAAGGGGGAAGAAGGAAGCCTGGAAAAGCCAGGCACCTTTCACATCCATCAACATATTTACCCTCCTCACTGCCCTGTGAGGCAACCACTGTCACCAGGAGTTTATCCACAGAATTGTGGGCAAGTAAAACCAAATACCTTGTCTAAGTTCATGCAGCCATAGGGTGGAATCAGGTTTCAAACTCCTGTCTGACTTAAATGCCTGTATTAGTTTGCTCAGGCTGCTGTAACAATGGATTGGGTGACTTAATAGCCATTTGTCACTGTTTTGGAAGTGGAAGTGTTAGATCAAGATGCTGGCAGATTTGGTTCCCAGTGAGAGCTCTCTTTCCGGCCAACATCTTGCTGTGTCCACATGACTGCTTTCTTAGGCACACCAGTGGGGAGAGCACGCACTCCAATGTCCCTTTTTAGAAGGGCACTAATCCCACCATGGGGCCACACCCTTATGGCTTCATCTAACCCCAGTGACCTCCCAAAGGCACCATCTCCAAATACCATCATGTTGGCAGGGGTGGGTGGAGAGGTTCGATATATGAATTTTCCGGGGGACACAATCCACTTCATAGCAACAGCTGTGCTCTTTGCACTCTATTGTAATGTCAGAGAGAGGGTTTCAGGTTGGAAGAAGAGTTAAGGCGACAGTCTTGAACTTCCTGCCATCATCCCTTTCATGAGCCTGTGAGCCCATCCCTCATCATGTGCTGTGATTCTTAACAACCTCTGAGGAGCATGAGCCCCCCTACTCCCTCACTGATGGGTTTTGGGGGCTGTTGGATGTTCCCCTCTCTGTTTTGAGCAATTTTCAGGCTGATGGGAAATACAGATGGTTGGGGTTTTCTCATTTGTGAATGGACCCTATAGTTAAAGCTGTTACAAACTGTAGCTTCTGTTACCCATGTTCTGTACTGTCCATCTCCTGGCCCTTCTCTGAGGGGGCGGTGAGGCTGAGCTTTCACATCACAGGGACAACTCAGAGTGTAGCCGAGAGCGTGAAACACGTCCCAGGCCTCTGGGTGACCTGATCCTCTAAGGTGAATGCGGTGGGCTGACCTGCACATGCGCCCACCTCTGTAAGTGCCTACACAGAAATGACATCATGCCCTTAGTTCAGCCATGAAAACACCAACAGAGACATGCTGTTCTCTACTGAACGTTCCTATCGGCAGTTGGGTTTTGCTTTTTCCTTTTCTCTTCTTTTTTTCCCTCTTGGAACACCTGCTGACAGACCACATCCAGAAACTCCACAGGGCTGAAGCATGACCAGTGGTGGGTGCATGCATGGGGGGGAAGGGTGGGCACAGGATGGTAGGAACATGGGGAAGAAGATGTGGAAGGAGAGAATGGAAGTTATTCTGAAGCTCACTTTTCAATTCTTTGTGACAGTTCTCTGTGCAAGAACATCTGTGCCCTGTTCAATAGAGTATTTGTAACTCGTTAAAAGAGTAGCTTTTGGATTCAGAGAGACTGGGGATCCAGATTCGACTAGCTGTGCCTTGGCTAGTGTGGCTCAGTTGGTTGGGCATCTTCCTGTGCACAGAAAAGTTGCCGGTTTGGTTGCCCGGGTTTTGGGCTTGATCCCCAGTGAGGGTCTGGAGGAGACAACAGATGGATGTTTCTCTTTCACACTGGTCTTTCTCTCCCTCTCTCTCCTCTTCCTGTCCCTCCCTTCCTCTCTCGCTCTATCAATCAATAAGAAATCTTTAAAAAAAATTAGACTAGCAGTAGAACCTTGGGCCCAGCACTTCATTATTCTCCGATTCTTTTTTTCTTTTAGGTAATGGGGGCAATGATGGCATTGATCTCAGGGTGGTCGGGGAGGGAGATAACGCTCAACATGTCACTGGTATAGTGTCCAGTGCATAATAAGCGTTAGTCATTATTATCCTGTTACCATGAGCATTTAGCCATACTAACGTGATAAATGATGGGAGTGCCATGCATGGGAGCACAGGGCAAGGTGATGGATTTCTCTAGCAGTCTGGATGAGGGGAGCCACTTTGAACTAGAGGGATGCTGTATGAGGGGCTCCTCCAAGGACATGCTGGATTTGACATTCGGGTGAGGCTCCATTCCTGCAAGGAGAGCCAGCTGTGTCTTCTTTCTGTAGAGGAAATGACCCTCTCAGCTCTCTATTCAACTTAGGCCAAACAGCAGTAAATCTTGTTGGATTGTACAAGCTCAGTGTCAAAGCCTCCATCCACCAGCTTCCCCAGGTTATCCCAGCTGGTGGGACCCCACCGACCGTCTTTCTAACTGTGGAGTTCGCATACCCCCTGGGAAACCTGCATTCCTTTAAATACAGGGTGGGGCAAAAGTAGGTTTTCCCTTGTTTGTATGGCAAATAATACAATCATCAATACATAATAATACAGGAATAGACTCTATTATGCATATTCACAACTGTACTAGTAGGCCTACTTTTGCCCCACCCTGTATTAGCCAATGTGAAGTTTTGCATCATGGGGTCCTGAAGTGCAGTTGGTAAAAGCAATTGGTCCTTCCTTCTAAGACATGTCATCAGAAATGAACTCCAGGATACAATGTAGCAGGTAGACTTTGGGCCAGCTATGAGGAAGAACTCGGGACCGAGGATAGTCAAATTCTATATAACGTCCTTAGCCCAAGAGAAGGCTATGGAGACCCTATAAGAACCAATTCATCGGGAATGGCCCCCCTCAATAAAGTGGCAAATCTCCCCCAGATAAAAGTCAGGGCACGTGCTCTGTGGGTAGGAACGTTTTCTATTGAAACTGCCTTAGGAAGCAGGGTGCACTCCTGTTCTATCCCTCAAGGCAAGGAAAAAGTGATCTTTCAGAATGGATACAGTCGCCCCGGCTGGTTTGGCCCAGTGGATAGAGGAGCATTGGCCTGTGGACTGAGGGGGGTCCCGGGTTTGATTCTGGCACATGCCTGGGTTGTGGGCTCTATCCCTGGTGGGGGGCATGCAGGAGGCAGCCTATCAATGATTTTCTTTCATCATTGGTGTTCCTCTCTTTCCCTTTCTATCTGAAATAAAAATCTACTTAAAAAAAATAGACACAGTCTAGTCATCACAAGCGACCCTCTGCCCACCCTGAATTTCCATCTGCCCTGGCCTGGGCGGGCCCTGCGTGTCTTCTTGGCTTACGTTCTCTGTGGGGCATGGTTGGGGTTTGTCACGGCCCTCTCCTGCCTCTGGCCTATGGTGGCTGCATGTTGGTGGTGGGGATGATCGGGGTCAGAGCTGAGGGTTTCCCCGAGCTCTAACAGGAAAAAGCGTGGCCGAGCTCGGTGCTACTGGAGCACGCTCTCCCGAAGCAGTCTCTTCAGCCAACTGTTCTCCTGATTGTACGTGACCACGCAGAACTGGAGCCCTGTGAGCATGCGGTGGGTTCTCTGGTTTCCTATAAGAACCTGTGCAAATAGGTTCTTCAAAGTGCTTTCTTTCCCTTTTGGACTGGCTGGAGGGGGTGTGCAGAGAGGGAGGGGTAATGGAGTCTCTGATTCACGGCCTCAATGGGTATCTGTGGAGTATCTGCCAAGTGTGGGTTCTGGGGTGGCTGGTGAGGTGTGTGGTTCTTGTCCTTGGAGAGCCTACCACAGAGTGAGAGAGGGGGACTGAGCAGGCTGTGATCATACGATGCTCTGAGTGGCGTGATGGCTGAATGCAGAGGGCTGGGGAAGTGTGGAGGATGGGTGCACAATTCAGTTTAGGAGACAGCGATGCCCCAGTTGAAATCATCGGAAGGATGAGCAGGTAGGAGTCTGGTGGAAACCGTCTTGCCACCCTTCTCTCCCTGCCCTCCCACCCCTTCCTTCTCTCTCTCAGGATATTGTTTCTTTGCAGAAACAAAAATGCTCAGAGATGAGGTTCCCGGAAACCAGAGATGAGTTATCTGCAGCTGGCCCTGAGGCAGGAAACTCACATTTTCCTCCTCTCTCCAACCACCCAGCTTGTGTGTGTGCAGGAGGGAGTGTCAGGAAGGAAACCCAGAGATTTTCAAGGAAAGCGGAGGTTCCAAGAACTGTGCTCGAATTGTTACCAGTTGGAGTTGAAACACCTCCTTCTGTTCACTTGGCTGTTGAGCCTCGAAGGGAAATCCACCTCTGATTGTTTTCCTTTTTTTAAAAAAATATATGTTATTGATTTTTTACAGAGAGAAAGGGAGAAAGGATAGAGAGTTAGAAACATCGATGAGAGAGAAACATCAATCAGCTGCCTCCTGCACACTCCACTGGATATGTGCCCGCAACCAAGGTACATGCCCTTGATTGGAATTGAACCTGGGACCCTTGAGTCTGCAAGTTGATGCTCTGTCCACTGAGCCAAACTGGTCAGGGCCACCTCCGATTTTTCCATCCCCCTGAGGGAGCCTCTGGTCCCACAGCTGGGGAAGGGCTAGGAGGAGATGGGAAGGCAGGGGGCCTGGAGAGTCTGGGTGTAACGCCTGGTAGCAGAGTAGACAGTGAGGTGATGTTCCATGAGGGAATGATAATCGCAGACATTTATGTAGCATTTGGTAGGAGCCATGCTTCAAATGTGACCACTCTTTTAAAGCTCACCACCTCCATATGGGATAGGTCCTACATCCTTTGTTTTACAGATGGGGAATCGAGGCACAGAGAGGTGGATTGACTTGCTCAGAGTTGCACAGCTAGTTAGTAGCAGAGCTAGGGTTTGAACCTGAGCCTCCTGCATTCTTAAAAACACCCGGAGTAGGCTGCAAGAAGTACACAGAGCTGGCATTGTCCATATGTAGGCATGAGGTGCTGGGACATAGATGCCTTCACAGAGCAGAGTTGGGGGGTCACCAGCCTGGACCCTGGTTTGGGAGGGCGTAAGTAAGGTCTTGTTTTGGCCTCGGTGGCTGCCTGTGTGTTGACACCTGTTGTCTGCTCTGGTTCAGAAACAGACTTGACTTTGGGGGCGGCATGAAGAGTTAGAGGGAAGTGGCAAATCGGAAACCTCGGTCTGGCTTGGGTGGAGTTTGACCTGCACAGTGTTTAGAAACAGACATCTCCCCTAAAAGTCTAGGCCTCTCTGGGACGCTCCCAATGGCAGTGCTGGACCCACAGTCCGGCCTGGTACTGGTCAGCAGGACCTGGAGCCTGGCTGCTGGCCATAGAGGAGGTGGCTGCAGCCCCACTGTTCGTGCCCGGGCACCTGCCCCTGTGGGCACAGGAGGTGCCACTGGCTGACGTTAAGGCTGCCTCAGTGTGAGTTGGGATCTTTCGGTGGGCTCTGAGCATCACTCCCCTCACCTGCACAGCGAGGATGCCTTCCTGTCTGAGAGGCTGTGGGGGAACTCGGGGTGCCGTGTGCCAGCGGCCTAGCATCTCCCCTGTACCACAACCAGGAGCTCGGGAATGCTCTTTGTTGTTTTTTTTCCATCTTTTCCACTCTCCCCACTGCCCCCCACTGGGGTGCAGAAACAGGGGTGGTGGTACTAGCATTTCACCGCCAATGAGCCCCACAGTGGACCGAGGAGGGAAGGGTTGTTTCCATGCGCTACGGCTGGAAACATTTCCTGCTGCGAAGCGAGGTGGGTCATTTTGGGGGCGAGGGGGGTTAGCGACCAGGTTGGGTAGGTACTGACCTGCTACAGGCCAGGCCCAGGTTCCCAGGGCCCTGCTGGCCCATGAGGAGGTCCAGCAGGATCCCACCAAGGGGTCTGGGCGGAGGGTCTGGGTACTTGGGGGTGGCTCCTAATTGCAGAATGGCAGGGAGATATTGAGCAGCCGGTAGGCTGTCCCAACCTTGAGCCCCACTGCACCTGCCTCCAAGCTGCCTCGTCCTCCTTTGAGGTGTCACTGCCTTGGGTCTTTCTCGGTGCACATGGGAGATGATGGCTTGGATCAAAGGGGTTTCTCTATTTCATTTCTGCCACTCCCCACTCTCCCTCCATCCTGCCACCCCTGTGCCTCTCACTCAGCCAGCCCCCAGCTCCGGTCATGCCTCCCTTACCTTCAAGCCCCAGAGGTGGGAAGCGGAGTGAGGGGCAAGACGGCAGGTCGTGTAACAACAGGAAACCCTGTCCTCTGGGGTGGCGTCTCACCCGGTCAGCCTGGGAGGGCCTGGGGGTGAGATGACACTGATAGTGAGCAGTTCCCCATTTCTTGTTTGTTTGTTATGGTTCTGTTGGCTTCTGCCCAGACCTTAGGCCCCGCTTCCCTCTGGGGCTGGGGCCCACAGAAGCATTCCCTTCCCACTGAAACCAGTTTGGCTCAGTGGATAGAGTGTCGGCCTGAGAACTGAAAGGTCCTGGGTTCGATTCTGGTCAAGGGCATGTACCTTGGTTGCGGGCACATCCCCAATAGGAGGTGTGCAGGAGGCAGCTGATTGATATTTCTCTCCCATCAATGTTTCTAACTTTCTTTCCTTCTCCCTTCCTCTCTGTGAAAAATCAGTAAAAATATATTTTTTTAAAAAAGCAAAAGAAAAAAGAAGTGTTCCCTTCCCACTGCCTCCGGTCCCCACTTCCATCTCCTTCCAGCTGGCGGGTGGCAGCAGGACTCTGTTTTCAAATGAAACCTGGAAGTCCAAGGTGTGAGGGAGCCAAGGAAGCTGGGACGATGCTTCCAACACAGGCTTCACCCGAGCTCTGCCTGATCGTCTTAATTCTCCCTTTTTTTCGGGGTGGGGTTACCCCTACGCTGCGGCCCCCGTCGTGAGCTTCACCTGGGTCCTTAGCGCCAGGTTCGTCGCTAGTCTGGCGACACTCCCAAGAACATGCTGACAAGTCCTAACCGGTTTGGCTCAGTGGATAGAGCGTCGGCCTGCGGACTGAAAGGTCCCAGGTTCGATTCCGGTCAAGGGCATGTATCTTGGTGGCGGGCACATCCCCAGGAGGGGGTGTGCAGGAGGCAGCTGATCGATGTTTCTCTGTCATCGATGTTTCCAACTCTCTATCCCTCTCGCTTCCTCTCTGTAAAACATTAATAAAATATATTTTAAAAAAAAAACTAAAAAAAGAAGATGCTGACAGGCAGGAGAAGGGAGCTGTTAGAGGAGTAAGGGCTTGGGGGTCAGATGACCTGGGTGGAACCCTCCCAGCCAACACTCACTGCTTTGGCCTAGGGACTCCCGGTCTAAGGTGAATTCCTTCAGCCCCTGCAGCAATCCTGTGGAGTCCCCAAGTTCCCACTGAGGAAACAGCCACATGGGCCTCCCCTGTGATGGGCACCTGCACAGGTTGTCTATCACTCAGACTACAGGCCCAGGCACCCCCTCCAGGCCCCAGCCGCCAGCGAGGCTCCTCTCCTGGATGGGCCTGCTGCACACGCTCCCCAGTCACCTCCGAGGGGTGTTTTCCTTGGGTATGGGAAGAGGAGACGTTACTGCTGCCGTAGAGTTTCATTTTAGCCTTAAATAAGGAAGCAGATGGACCTTGTTGGCAAAGGCACCTGCCACTTAGTAAGTGTTCAGTAAACTTGAACTGAGGAGGGGTGGGGGAGAAGCCAGGCCTTATCATAGCAGCCATTTGGTTTGTATTCCTTATTCATTACTCGGCCTGTCCGTCCATCTGTCTGTCTGTCATCTATTTTTGCTCCAAGAAGTCATTCCTTTCCTGTTTCCCGGGCAAGGGCGGGTGGGGAGGGTGGAAGGAGGCCGAGGGATGCCAAGCCGCTGTGCCTTGGAGGAGTGCACATCCTAGCATGGGGGTTTCTGTCTCTTTGCATCTAGGCCAGTGGTCGGCAAACTCATTAGTCGACAGAGCCAAATATCAACAGAACAACAATTGAAACTTTTTTTGAGAGCCAAAATTTTTAAACTTAAACTATATAGGTAGGTACATTGTTATTAACTTAATTAGGGTACTCCTAAGCTGGCCTTTGCTAAAAACTCAAGGGGCCAAAGAGCCGCCGCATGTGGCTTGCGAGCCACAGTTTGCCAACCATTGATCTAGACAACCACAGCCCACAGGCTCCTTCATTGTGTTGTTTTTTCTCCTGCCTCTCTTCTTCCCTGTGCTCTCCAAGCTGCATTGGCTCATGTTGTGGGGCAGGGGGCCAGGGCGAGCTGTCCCTATGCGATTTTAGGTCTGGGACCCCCAATTTTTGGAGCAAGAAGTGCCCCTGAGAGAAGAAATCGTGTCTGAGCTCCAGGTGGCCCTCTGCTGGCTCCGAGGGCCACATCTAACACAGCTCAGGCTTCCCGTAAATGCTAGGAAATCCCAGGGTCCCTATTCTCCATCAGCCGCTCTTTCCTCGGTTTGGGGAAGCCACTGCTCCGGTCCCCCTGGTGCTCCCAGTGGTGCTGGGAGGTGGTGCTCCCAGTCAGAGGGCTGGAAAATCCCTCTTTCTCCAGAGTTTTCCGAAGCACCCTTTCCTTGTAAACCCAGTGCCAGCAGAATAAACAGTATAGAAACAGAAGGTGGATTTTGCATATGACTCAGCTCCGGTCTGTTCCCTGGCGGCTGGGCCAGCTCTGCCCTCTCCTCACCCCTCCCTCTCTCTCTGGGTTAAGCTCGAAGGTTACCAGCCTGAGGGGCTGGGGCTGGCAGGTTCTCGCTGTGGGACTCTCCGAGGGCCCTGGGCAGCCTGCTTCCTGCTAGTGTGCCCTTGATGGGAACTCCCTGCCACCACTTCTTCCGGGCTTCAAGCCGTCCAGGTCACCTTCGTGGTGGTGATTGTTAATAAAAAGATTTTTAAAAAATGCACATATATTTTTATTGATTTCAGAGAGGAATGGAGAGTGAGAAAGAGATAGAGTGATGAGAATCATTGATCGTCTGCCTCCTGCATGCCCCACACTGGGGATCAAGCCCACAAGCCAGGCATTTGCCCTGACCAGGAATCGAACCACAGCCTCTTGGTTCATAGGTCAATGCTAAACCACTGAGCCACGCCACTGGGCAAAGCCCAGTGCATTCATACATAATTTTAAAAATGTGTGTGTGTTGTGCATGTTTAAAAATCAGGGTGCTAATTTCAGCACCGAGGGCCTCGGAGGAAGCATCTCATATAGCTGTGCCCGAGTGAGCAAGTGGGAGCAGTTTGGACAGATGAATTGGTTGACATTGTGTAAATAAAAATGTGTATTTCCCCCCTTTTCACAAGGGAGTGTGTTGCCCACATGGTTCTGTATCTTGCGTTTTTCTCTTTCCTTCATGCGATGTAGAGCTCTTCGTAGCATTGCCCAGAGCACTTCTGCATTCCCTCTTGCTTTCTCACAGGTGCATGGAACCCCACTGTCTGAATGAAGCTCATTTCTGGGAGCACCTCTGTGGGGCCCATGGCTAGACAGGAATAAGAAGGGGTTGTCTTTTAAAAAAATATATTTTATTGATTCTTTACAGAGGAAGGGAGAGGGATAGAGAGTTAGAAACATCGATGAGAGAGAAACATCGATCAGCTGCCTCCAGCACACCTCCTACTGGGGATGTGCCCGCAACCAAGGTACATGCCCTGGACCGGAATCAAACCTGGGACCTTTCAGTCTGCAAGCCCAAGTTCTATCCACTGAGCCAAACCATTTAGGACAAGATGGGGTTTTGTAAGGGACAGAGGAGCTTACTGACTTGCCTGCCCAGGACAAGAGAGGGAGGACTTGAGTGATCAGAGAGGGTCGGTGCTGTTCGAATAGTTCTGTGACAGTACCTAATGGGGTAGGTCTTGAACTCAGGAAGCCTGTACTCCCAGGAACTCCCTGGCCGTGGGAGCCAGTTAGTCTTGGTTTTAGCTCCCTCACCTGGTTTGGATCCAGTTAAGGAAAGAGCAGCAGGGAGAGTCCCGTGATGTGTCACAAGGAGAAGGAGAGCTGCTGGTGCCCACAGCCCTCTTTTTATTTTTTTTCTGGGCACTTGGACTCTTAGAACTTACCTTGTGAGGGTGTTGATTGAAAGGCTATCTGTCCACACCCCCTGCCTCGCTCTGGAATAGAAGCTGCAGGAGAGCCAGGCCTCCCCTGTCCCGTTCACTCCTGTGGGCCAGGGGCTGGAACAATCTCTGGCACATCACAGGCTGTAGCTGTTCACTGCCTGGATACATAAGTCCTGTCCTCCCCACCATGGTCCCCTCCCCACTGCCGCAGTCCCTCTCGGATGTGCGGTAGACCACCCAAACCATGGCACCGAGTTGCATGTCTCCCATGGATTTGGAGGGGAGACGGGGTCGGGTTATGGGAAGAGATGTTGAGTTTGCAGAAGGTCTGGGTTTGAATCTTAACTCAGCCACTGACTTATGTAGGGGACTTCTGTGCACCTCGATTTCTTTATCTGTGTGGGAAGGGTAATCGTTGCCCCTCTTTCTAACCAGACTTGACCATCTTAAGTTGAAGAATGCATGGAAAATGCATTTAGGCTGTAAAGTCTGCAAATGTGGAGGCTTGCAAAGTTGTGGTCTCTCTCTTCCTTGGTGTTTTGTTGGTTTGTTTGTTTCCCACGAAGCCAGGAGCCCTGCCTGCCTCCACCAGCTCCATTTCTGGGACCTCCGGTGACTGGCCTTCCTGAGAAGGCTGTTTTTTTTTTTTTTTTAGCTAAAGATGTTCATCGCTCCAGTTCTCTAAGGACATTGGTGTCACCAGGGCTGAGGGAAGTTCACCCTCCGAGGCCTGGCCTGGGCCCCTGTTGTTGCCCAGAACGAAACCAAGTTGCATGTCTCCCATGGATTTGGAGGGGAGACGGGGTGGCGTTTTGGGAAGAGATGTTGAGTTTGCAGAAGGTCTTGGTTTGAATCTTAACTCGCTCAAGATAAGTTCCAAGAGTTCAAGTGCTTGGTGTGGTGTCCGTGACCCGGACAGCGGGAGCTGAACCAGCGAGGGCTGCTTGATGCTGTTTCTCTCTCCCCAGGCGGCTGCTGAAGAGTGAACTCGGAGCGTTCATCACAGACTATTTCCAGGTAAGTGTGTGGGGCTGAGCATCCGCCCTGATTGTGCCTGAGGGGACGGGTACCTAAAGGGATGGCCCTTAGAGTGCACCTGGGCCTTCGCTCCGTATCCTGAGTTCCTGCAGGGCATGGGGCACGGGGCACGGGGCATGGGCACGTGTGGTTCTACTCTTATAGAGTCACCATCTCAGCCTGTGGTTCCTGGGCTCTTTGGTCTCAAGATCCCTTTATGCGCTTAAAATTTCATCTTGCTTGGATTATCTCTACCTTCATTCACCATAGAAATTAAACCCAAGAAATGTTACGTTATGCCGTAATTCACTGAATTATAAACCTGTTACATGCTGGCATAAACAGCACTTTTATGAAAAATAACTTTCAGCACAAAAAGTGGGAGAGTGGCATTGTGTGGTCTGTTTGCAAATCTCCGCCCCATCTGGTGGAATTCCCAGAGGGGCGCTGGATCCTCGAATCTTCCCGCTCAGTCTGTGATGTTGGTGGGGGGTGTCTCTGGAGAACCCCACAGGACACTCTCGGAGGACGCGAGGTAGATAGCAGCCCGGTGTTTCTAAGAAAATAGTTTGGACCATGTAGCGAAGGTCTGATGGGTGCCCCAAGGAACCCCAAACCGCACTTTGAAAACTGCTTCTCCAGCAATTTTCCCTCCCTTCCACCCCATGTGGCAGTGTAATTGGGTTAATTATATGAGCCGTTAGCCAAGTTATTTCTCGTGGGGAAGCCTCTTGGTCTGCTCTGTTAAAGACAGAGTGGTATCAGATGATGCACTGTTTCTCCTGCCTAAACATGATTGTTATGGGGCAAAGGAATTCCTTTAGAGGTCGGTTTCTTTCTTTCTTTCTTTTTATTTTTAAATTTACTTTTATTGATTTCAAAGAGAAAGGGAGAGGGAGAGAGAGATAGAAGCATTAACGATGAGATAGAATCACTGGTCAGCTGCCTCCTGCACGCCCTCCACTAGGGTACCCAAGCCTGAAACCCGGGCATGTACCCTGATTGGGAATCGAACCGTGACCTTCTGGTTCATGGGTTGACACTCAACCACTGAGCCCCAGCTGCTGGGCAGAGAATGGTGTCTAACCACTGACACGACTGCCTTACTGACTCTACCCAGGAAGCGACATGCAGAAAGGCTATGGGGAAGTGTCCTGTGACATCTGAATGGGGTCAGAGTGCCCATCGATTGGCTGAGGTCTTGGGAAAGCTGCTTTGCCTTGGTATACCTCTTTGTTGCTTCATCTGTAAAATGGGAATAAAAGTATGAGCTACCTTATAAGTCACCGTATGGTTTATATGAAATAACACTCAGCACTTAGTGTATCTGGGGCAACAGAGAGGGGTGGTCAAGAGCATGGCCCTCAGAGTCAGGCTTACTGGGTTCAACACCCACCATAGCCCTGTACTAGCTGTGTGACCTTGAGCAAGTTGCTTTACCTCTCTGTGTTTAGTTTTCTGTTCTGTAAAAATAGGGGTCATAGGACCTAACCTTACAGAGTTGTTGTGAGGATTAAATACATTATTATTTGTAAAGTGCTTAGAACAGGACTAGCACAGAGTAAGAAGTACTACATACTCATTAAATTTTTATATATTCACCCCAGCTGGCATGGCTCAGTGGTTGAGCATTGACCTATGAACCGGGAGGTCACCGTTTGATTCCTAATCAGGACACATGCCCAGGTTGTGGGTTCAATGGTTCTCTCTCATCATTGATGTTTCTATCTCTCTCTCTCCCTTCCTCTCTGAAATCAATAAAAAATATATATAAGAAAATGTATATGAATTCCTATTTGTTATTCTAAAGTGTAATCCACCTCTTTTAATGGGAAAGTGACAGAAAACTAGAGAACATCTTGGTTTCAGGTTGGTGGTATTATTCTGCATCTGAGGAGGACATGCTTCTGAGGCAGTTTAAAGAGCTTTCAGATCTTAAAGATAACACAGACATCCTTTTGTTTATTTTTTTCTAATGACTAAGGAAGCATAAACTTTTATGTGTACTTGAAAAGAACGACAAATGTCAGGCGTTTCACACACACACAGTGGAAAATGGCCACTCTAAATGTGAACCAAGCAAGACCTTACAAAAGCCTGTGATTCCACTGGGTCAGATGTCTCATGGCTGGAAAGAAAGTTCCTGTCCCGGGAGAGGAGAGAGGAGAGGCAGACATAAAGATTAGGAAAGAGATAATTAGTCACAAATGTGAGTTGTTTCAGGCGCCCTGGATGTGGAGGTCAGCGTTGTCCTTTCTCCCTCCTCTTGTTGCCTCTAATGATTGATTTTTATTCTTAAAAAATATATTTTATTGATTTTTTTTACAGAGAGGAAGGGAGAGGGATAGAGAGTTTGAAACATCGATGAGAGAGAAACATCAATCAGCTGCCTCCTGCATATTCCCGACTGGGGATGTGCCGCAGCCAAGCTGTATGCCCTTGACCAGAATCGAACCTGGGACTCTCCAGTCCACAGGCTGATGCTCTATCCACCGAGCCAAACCGGTTTCAGCTAATAACTGATTTTTAAATCCCACTGCAGGGAAGTGGGTTTTCAGTCGGTCTTGGAGAAGCCTGCTGGCCCAGTCGCCTTCCCCATTGACATTTAAAATAAGACCAAGTGTGGTGTGGTTTCAACCAAGTTTTAAATGTCAGTCGTCTTTTGGCGTGGGGGACCACCCTCAGGACAGGTGGGGCAGGGCCTTTGGGTGGGGACTTGTTTATCTGAGGAGGCCTGAGGTTTGCGGGGTGGTTAAGGCTGCTTACGAAGCAGGCCAGAGGCTTCACAGCTAATAACCACATGCCATTTTCTATTGAGAGCTTCATCCAAGGAACTGCTGGGTGGATGCTGAGTCTCTAGGGTGTGGGGTGGTACCAGGTTTTCACAGTTTCGAATCTGGGGTTTTCCTGAGCTTCAGGTGCTAGACGGAAGAGAAGGCTATCCTAGACACTTTATTTATTTATTTATTTATTTTTATTTTTATTTTTTGGTATATTAGAAAGTGTTTTATTTTATTTAAAAAATTTTATAATTATTTTTTATTGTTTAAATATTAAAAATAGTAGTACATATGTCTCCTTTTTTTCCTCCCATGAACCTCCCCCTGGCCTCCCCTACCCTCCAGTATATGCCCTCACCTGCCCACTCCCCAAGTGTCTTGTGTGCATTGGTGATGCTTATACGCATGCGTACAAGTCCTTTGGTTGATCTCTTACAGCCCCTGCCTACCAACCTCCCCTGCCTTCCTGCTGTAGTTTGACAGTCTGTTCAATGCTTCTTTGCCTCTGTGTCTATTTCCCCCCATTTCTTTTCTTTAAAAAATCTTGCCTCTGCAGACTAGAAATAAACATATAATAATAAAAAATGTTTGAGTCCCAATTTCAATGTCCAACAGTTCTGAGTCCCAGTTTCAATGTCGAACAGTTCCTTATGTGTACATGTCAGCAATGATATCTGGATATTTAAATGTAGGTTTTACATCTCACGTGGGTGCAGAGCCATTTTATTTTTAATCTTTTAAAAAATATATTTTTATTGATTTCGGAGAGCAAAGGAGGGAGAGGGAGACAGAAACATCAATGATGAGAGAGAATCATTGGTTGGCTGCCTCCTGCATGCCCCCTACTGGGAATTGAGCCCACAGCCCAGGCATGTGCCCTTGGCTGGAATTGAACCTGGGACCCTCCAGGGCTTGGCTTTGGGAGGTGAATACGTTGAAGCTGCAGCTTTAAAGAAAGAAAATCTTCAGTGGAGAATAATGAAAATCCCCGAGGGATGGGCCGGGGGAGCGCGCGTGGAAATGGTGCTTATCTCCCGCCTGCACACAGAGAAGAAGCTGTTTGATCCCCAGAAGCACAGAGATTTCCGTAAGACTCTTGCTGGCAGAACCCCTGGCATTTTCAGTGTCGCGTTTCCTTTTCCCCCTGTCTGTTTGGAATTACGCCTGGAAGGGAAATTGGGGTTTCTAAGAGGAACGCTATATCCCAGCGACAGCTCCCAGAGATAGTTGGTTCCTTGTAAGTCGGGGAAACTGACGCTATGAAATGCTCTGCCTTTTTCTGCCGCCTAATTAGGTACCTGTGGTTCAGGCCTCGGCAGGGGAGGTTTGCCCTTGCTGTCTGTCTGCATGTGGCGGCTGCATTGAGTTTGTTAAGTAAGAGCTTTTCCCGGAGCCCAGGAAGTCCAGCTCCTGGGGGCTGGAGCTAGTTTTGCTTATGGCACCTGCTGGAATGCCGGAGGAGGAAACCCCACGGCCTGGTTCCCATGGAGTTTGAAACTGAAGATGTGCAGGGACAGGGCTGCATCCACCCGGGTAACACACAGCGTTGTGCTAACCGAGCACCAGGATGGGCGGCGGAGGCCTCGAAACAGGCCCAGAGTGAATATATTTTTTCAGGGACCAAGATGGGACTTGGAGAGGATGCCACAGGAAGCTGGGGAGAGAGAGGATAAGGAGTGGGGGAAATATGTTTCGATGCTCAACCACTGAGCCATAACGGCCGGGCCATGTCTTCTGGGAAGGTTTCCAAATTGAGTGGAATTCCCCAAATGGGAAAAGAGCTAGTTAGGTGGACAGAGGGTAGTAGTAAGGGATGGCTCACCGGTACTCTGCTTTGAAGGTAAAATCGGATCCAGTGTACAAAATGGCTCTAAACCAGGAGCTGGGCTCCAGCGAGGAGACAAGAAAGGGAGAGGATGGTGGCTTTAGGTACGAAGGTCATTAGAGGTCGCATTTTGGATTTGGCCCGAACCCAGAAGAAAGACATGGTGGAGCTTGTAAACATTGGGATGGCCGCTGTGAGGGGAGAAGTCGGGGTGGTGGCGCCCCAAAGACTTTGAAGAGGACCCCCGATGTTTCAGGCCACTGTCCGGGGCTGTCTGCCAGCCCGCGGTTACCTTTCAGCAGCTGTGTTCTGCGTACTCTCCCTGGCCGTTACAATGGTCTGAATATTTTTATTATACCCTTCTCGAATTTTATGAAGATAAACGGAAAAGTGAATCTTGAAAGTGATAACCACAGGGCTCCATCTAATTGAGATAAAGGTGAAAATCAGTCGGCATGCTGAAATGGCAAATCTTTAGCCTCATTGGACTTAGGTGATTGCCCACTCGATGGTTAAAGGGAGAACATGTGGGCGCAGCGTGCGGAGAATCCATCCCCCGGAGATGAGCTGCGAATGCAAGGTTAATTAGGGATCTTATGGTCCTTTTCAGCTTTATGAGCACAGAACGCCTCCTTCTGTCCAGTAAGTGGCTCGTTCCACACGAGCATTTGTTTTCTATGAGATTGAGTGGCTTCCTACAGACAAGGCAGGGAATCCAGGAGCCAGCTTTAGGGCACGCGGAGGTGGGAGGAGAGGTGGGGTGGGAGGCAGGGCTAGACACTAGAAAGGGGTTGTTCAAATAAAAGGAGATGTTGAACACCTCAGAAGTAAAGATTGAGCTAGAGCCCTGACCGGCTTGGCTTAGTGGATAGAGCATCAGCCTGGGGACTGAAAGGTCCCAGGTTCGATTCTGGTCAAGGGCATATAGCTGGGCTGCACCTGGGTTGTAGGCAGATCCCCAGTAGGAGGTGTGCAGGAGGCAGCTGATTGATGTTTCTCTCTCATCGATGTTTCTGTCTATCCCTCTCCCTTCCTCACTGTAAAAAAAAAAAATCAATAAAATACATTTAAAAAAAGAAGATTGATCTAGAAGGACTGAGGAATGTTGGTTAGACAAGGACAGCTTTGACTGAGGAGAAGCACTCCAAGGAGGACAGAAGTAACGATAATCATAAGGGCTGACCCTTTCAAGACTCCTGTGCCGAGCCTGGTTCTCAGCTGGTGGCTTTCAAAGCATGGTCCCCGGACCAGCATCTTTGGCCTCACCTGCGAACCTGTTGGAGATGCAGATTACCAGGCCCCGTTTCCACGGATCAGAAACAGTCATGACTGTGACGCACACTTGACCACGAAGAGCACTTCTCCAGTGGCTTTCCTGCGCTGCGCATTCCCGCTTCTGACAGCCCGCAGGGAAAACTGTGTTCGTACCCGTTTGCAGACTCTGCACCCGCAGCTCCGAGAAGGGAGGTTATCCAAGATCGTGCAACTACTAAAAGATCCAAGTAGAGCAGTGGTCGGCAAACTCATTAGTCAACAGAGCCAAATAGCAACAGTACAACCATTGAACTTTCTTTGGAGAGCCAAATTGTTTAAACTTCAACTTCTTCTAACACCACTTCTTTAAAATAGACTCACCCAGGCCATGGCATTTTGTGGAAGAACCACACTCAAGGGGCCAAAGAGCCGCATGTGGCTCGCGAGCCGCAGTTTGCCGACCATAGAACTAGAGCAAAGATCCAACCCAGCCACCTGGCCACTGATGAAAAGAATTTGCATTATGCTTTCAACATTAAAATGCCCTTAAGACACCCCCTGAAAACTCCAGAGAAGAGAAATTGGGGTTGGGGAGTAGAAGGGGGAGTAGAATGTTCAGTAAAACAGACATGGACTGTTTTCCTGCTTCTTTGTAAAATGTCTTTTTCAAAAAAAATCCCCATTCACCTTTTAATATCCACTGACAGGGCACCAAATAATTAGCGTTTGTACCAGGTTTTTAATCTTCTGCGTTCTCTACCTGGGCGTTTCTCTCTGGTCTCAACATACTCACACACACCCCTCCACCCCCCGAACTGATTTATTAGGGACTCTCTGGGCCCCGCAGGGTGAGCTGTATTTGTAAGACTTTTCGTGGCTTATCTCGGAAGGATCAGAGTTCACAGGAAATGCAGACATCCTCGGAGGTGCTGGCTGCACTTTCAAAGTCGAGGAGGGAAGAAGCAGAGGCGTCCAAGATTTCCATCAATGGCTGAGTGCCAACCACAGGAACTTTCATAGACACAGATGTCCCTGCTAACAAAAGCCTGGGGTGGAATCGCTGGCTCCTACAACGTCTCGGGAGGCAGAGTGACACACTGCTCGGCCTCTGGGGTCAGAAAGAGTGTCTCCTTTGGGAGTAGACTCCGCCTAGGAGCCAGGTAGTCACCGTGTTAGACATCGACTGTGGATTGTGGAGACCAAGGGCCCGGAAGAGACTTCGGCAAGGTGTAAGTTGGGAAGCTGGTAGCAGCAGGAATGATCCAGATGGGTGGAAGCTTTGGGCAGGGGGAAACTCAGTTCCATGGCTGGAGATTGCCCAGCTAACTGCCCCCAGCATCTGGGAACATGCAGTGGGTCTCTTGTACTGGCCCCTGTGAACAAGCACCTAAGAAACACCTCTATTTGACAGGGCGGGAGAGGGTGATGCTAAAAGCGCCAGCCCTTTTGCCAGGTGGGCCTGGATTCCAGTCCTTGCTGGAGCACTTATTGGCTCTGTGAATGCAGGCAAGTTACTGAACCTCTCTGGGCCTCAGTTTTCTTAGAAGTAATCTAGGTGTGAATATGGCATTTTCTTCAAAAGATTGATGAGGCTAGTAGGTGAGATGCCATAGGCAAAGTGCTTGGTGCATAGAGAACAGTCAATAGAGGATGACTCTTCATACCTTAGTGTTTTTTAGTATCATCTTATCTAATAACTAAAGGCCTGGTGCACGAAATTTGTGCATGGGGGGAGGGGGCAGGGGGTGTCCTTCTACTCAGCTTACACCTTCTCCAATCTGGGACCCTTCGAGGGATGTCCAACTGCCCGTTTAGGCTCAATCCCAGTCTCACAATCCAGGACTGCTGGCTCCTAACTGCTCGCCTGCCTGCCTTCCTGATTGCCCCTAATATTTCTGCCTGCCAGTCTGATCACCTAACCGCTCCCACCTAACCAGCTTGATTGATCCCTAACTGCTCCCCTGCCAGCCTGTTTGACCCTAACTGCCCTTACCTGCAGGCTCGATTGCCCCCAACTGCCCTCCTTTGCCGACCTGGTCCCTTCCAACTGCCCTCCCATGATGACCATCTTGCGGTGGCCATCTTTGACCACATGGGGGCAGGATCTTTGACCATATGGGGGCAGCCATTTGCTTGTTGGAGTGATGGTCAATCTGCATATTACTCTTTTATTAGATGGGATAGACAAACATGTAAATTGACCCTACCTCCGCTACACCCATAGCGAGAGTGAGTATGCAAATTAACCCAACAAAGATGGCGGTTAATTTGCATACACAGTGCCTGAGTCCTGGGAACATCCTGGTACCCAGGTCACTGTGAGGTAAGCCATCAGATCTAAGGGGGCAGGGGTTGAGCCAGTGATCTGAGGAGGCTGAGGGTCCCCTGCCCAAGGCCGAAAGCCTAGGCCAGAGGCTTTCGGCCTTGGGCAGGCCGGGTCAGAAGTGGAGCTTGTGATCGATTGCAGGGCGCTGGGGGTCCCCTGGCCAAGTTTTGTTGCCCAAGGCCTAAACAGACTGGGTCAAGGGATGAGCCTGCCATCGATAGTGGGGTGCTGGAGGTCCTCTGGCGAGGTTTCCTGCCCAAGGCCGAAAGCCTCTGTAAGCTGTCAGTAGGACATCCCCTGAGGGCTCCCAGTACGTGAGAGGGGGCAGGTTGGGCTGTTGGACCACCCACCCCCAGTGCACGAATTTCTTGCACCAGGCCCCTAGTTAAGTATAAACCAGAGGTATATATTGGGGGAAAAACATGGGCATTGGATTCAGCCCAACCAGGGTGCAGATTCTAGTCCACATATGCTGGTTGCTTTCCTGAGCCTCAGTTTCTTCATCTGCCAAAAAGGAAATAGGATTGTGGCCAAGGTAAGTGACACATGCCCAAATAGGGTCTGCTACTGGGGCTGAAAAGAGTGAAAACCAGCACACAGCTGTCATTCTCCCTGTTGTCATTGCCATCACCACGGCTAACAATAGACATGAGGGAGGGCTGGCAGCCCTTGCATTGACAGAACTCCTACTGTGTGGAAAGTCCTTCCTTCCAGAAAGATAAAGGCAGTCGCATCACTCCCCCTACCCCCTGGCCTTGTTGGCTCCCCAGTGTCCTGAGTCCCTGTGGTCAGTTTACAGAGGTGCCTGCTTGACCAGCCCCACACTAGGGCCCTTCACCCTCCCAATCCCCCCTCTCTGCTGCCCTCCCTCCCTCTGTGATTTCCCAGAAGGAGCTGGGTCTTCCCAAGCCCCTGGTGATTGGATGGTTTGGGGTGCCTTTCCCCAGACATCTTTGTTGATTGATTGCCTTCTTCCTAGCTGAACCTCATTTTTTTTTGTGTGTGTGTGTGTGTGTGGACAGCCTCTTTTTCGATGCCTTAGAAAATATATGTCAGCTGTTTTTCATTTCCGGGCCTGTCTGCCACTTCATTAAAGTGCTGTGTATTCCATGTCTAAGTTCAAGTAACAATGGCCCAGTTCCAAGTCTCCAAGTCATTTCCTAGGTGGCTGCTACTGAAGGCAACTGTTTGCTGGCTGGGAGCCTGGGGGCTGAGGAAGGGGTGGGGCTGGTGCCTCCTGGCAGGGAATGGACAGAGAAAAGCTGGTTCTTCTGCAGCCCCGTTGCCATCCAGCCCCGCTGCCCACAGCAAACATCGCCCAGCTCTCGAGTCTGGCATTTGCCAGGGGCTGGGAGTACTGGGAGGTGAGGCCCGGGAAGCCTGGGTCCTTAGAAAGACAAACACAGTGCAGATCGCTGCCCGAGTCAAGGCCAGTTTTCTTTCCTTCTTTCTTCCTGTCTTCAGGTCTCGCAGCCTTAAGCCCCCAGATGTTCAGTTGGCCTGTCCTGAGGCTTCATCGTTTGCAGGGCCCAGTGCAAAATGAAAAGGTGGCCGCTTCCGATGGGCCCTGGACGGGTGACCCCCAAGAGGTTGTCACCTCTGCACTCTGGGTACATAGATTAGGGGGGTCAAGAGGCCCCTGTGGAGTCACCAGCACATGCATCAGGGCATTACCTGCCCAGGTCGGGGAGGGCTACACCAACCCGAACCTCCCCGCCCCTCCCAGCCCCAGTGCCTTAAACACCGCGCCCCCCTGCAAACACTGTCACCATTTGGGGACTAAGATGACAGTAATGGGGCAAGGTGGTGGTGACCCCCCTGGGCCAGACTCCAGGAGGTGGGGAGCAGGTGCCTAAAAACCTTTCCAGGGAGGTGGTAAGAGGCAGGACCGTGAGTGAGCTGAGGCCCCAAACCCCCATGCCTGCTCCATTGCCCCATCAGACTTCGCTTGCACAGCACAATGTCAAAGGTAAACATATTAAGAAGTGTAGGTGGCAATGGCAGAACATTGAACCCCAGGCGAGGGCTGTAGGTCTGCAGGACCCACTGGGGTCAGGTGAGTGCATATTCCCAAGAGAGACGATGATGGACTCAGTGTGAGACCGGGTGGGATAGGGGACAGGAACCAGGCCATTCCCCTAGAGGGAAGATGGGGGTACAGTCGAGGGGTGAGCATGCACAATGGGGAGGGCTCCACTGCATGGACAGCAGGGCTGTATGAGGCTGGCCCGAATCAGCCTTCTCCAGTGGCCTTTGCTCCATCATAGGAGATGGAGACCCTGCCCATAGCCTCCGCTTATTCAGCTGAGAAATAACAGAACCATCTGCCAACTCCCAGGAGTCTGAGCATTTCTTTTTTTTTTTTAATATATTTTATTGATTTACAGAGCAGAAGGGAGAGGGATAGAAAGTCAGAAACATCGATGAGAGAGAGACATCGATCAGCTGCCTCTTGCACGCCTCCTACTGGGGATGTGCCCGCAGCCACAGTACATGCCCTTGCTGGAATCGAACCCGGGACCCTTCAGTCCGCAGTCCAACGCTCTATCCACTGAGCCAAACCGGTCTCGGCAGTCTGAGCATTTCTAAATGCGTCTTGAAGGTGCTTGAGCTCCCTGGAAAGCGGGTCCACCCAACCACATGTGACCATGGATTTGACCACAGGACTGGGGAGGGGGAGCAGGGAGAAAGACTAGATGGACTTTGAGGCTCCTTCTAACCCCAGTTCCATAATTTCCATGCTGTGTATTATGAGGATTTTAAAAAGAATGTTTTCCATCTTTCTACAATATATGAGTACCTTCTTTACCTTAAGAAAAAAAATCCTCCTTCTGCCCCCCAATATCTTTTGGAAGGGGGAAGAACTGGAAAGGAAGGAAGGAGAATCCAGGTCGTGTGTTAAAGTTTATTCCTTAGGCTACAATGTGCTTGTTGCATCACATGGAGGAGATGCCAGCAGACTTAAGGACGGTTTCACTGTCTGAGTCTGGTGCTCGGGGGTTTCTTGCTTTCTGACCCCGAAGCCGCTGGCATGCCTTTGCTTGGCAAGAAGGTGGAGAACACGGTTAGGGTTCTACCTGTCCATCCCATCATGTTCTGTGAGGGAATTCTTTGTAAACCACTTTGATTTCAGAGTTTCATCTGCCATCTGGAAACTAGTGACCAGTTTTTAAAATGAGGCCGGGTCTTGTGAATTTCACGAGGAACTATGACAATGGTCGGCAAACTACGGCTCTCGAGCCACATGTGGCTCTTTGGCCCCTTGAGTGTGGCTCTTCTACAAAATACCATGGCTTGGGCGAGTCTATTTTGAAGAAGTGGTGTTAGAAGAAGTTTAAGTTAAAAAAAAATTGGCTCTCGAAAGAAATTTCAATTGTGGTACTGTTGCTATTTGGCTCTGTTGACTAATGAGTCAACTGACCTGTGAAATGTGGTTTATGTGATATTAGTCACAAATGTGACAGTACCTCTGAGAAAACATTGTAGTGTTTTGGATGTAGGCCTCTTGATTATAGACTCCCACTCCTTGTGTGAAGATAGGTGGGCTAAGAGAGCAATTATTGTCATCACTACCCACCACTGATTACTAAGGATGTAAAATCGTGTGTGTGTGTGTGTGTGTGTGTGTGTGTGTGGCGATTTGGCGATTATTATTATTATTAAAAATATTTTTATTGATTTGAGAGGAAGAGAGAAGGAGAGATAGAAATATCAATGATGAGAGTGATCGGCTGCCTCCTATACGCCCATACTGGGGATCAAGCCTGCAACTCGGGCATGTGCCCTTGACTGGAATCGAACCTGAGACCCTTCAGTCCGCAGGCTGTTGCTCTATCCACTGAGCCAAACTGGCTACGGCATTATTATTCTTATTAGAACTTTATGAGATTGCTGGTATGATGCCATTTTACAGATGCGGAACTCAAGACTCAGGGAAGTTAAGTCCAAGACCACAGAGCTTGAATGTGGCCGAGCTGGGACTTGAACCCTTTGTCTGAGTCACAGTTCTTTCCTCTCTGCCATTCATGCCCTCATCATCTCTGTAACAGGGCTCTTTACAGAGGAGAGTACTAAGAAACGCATGATGACATTTTGTCACAGGATACATGTCATCTTGGGCCCCCCACCACATAGTGTAGGCCTTGCATGACTGGGTAATGAAGCGAGTGGAGAGGCAGCAGCTCACTCTTGCCTTCTGAGCTGCTGGGACTTGCAGAGAGGCTGCTCCGTGGCTTAGGGGACCAGCCGTAGCTTTTGGAGGGAGGGAGGGGGTCCGGGCGAGAAACCTTGCTGGTAGGCAGCAAAGCAGAGTGGAGGGAACACAGCTCCTGGAGCCAGGCAGACCAGCACGGCCTCCTGCGAGCAAGCCTCACTGTGAGCACCTGTGAAGTAAGGGGAATGGCACCAACAGACAGGATGACCCAGAAGGTTGGGATTCAGTGAGATGAAGGATCTGAGCCCTCAACACAGTGGTCGGCAAACTCATTAGTCCACAGAGCCAAATATCAGCAGTACAACGGTTGAAATTTCTTTGGAGAGCCAAATTTTTTAAACTTCAACTTCTTCTAACGCCACGTCTTCAAAATAGGACTCGCCCAAGCCGTGGTATTTTGTGGAAGAGCCACACTCAAAGAGCCAAAGAGCCGCATGTGGCTCGAAAGCCGCAGTTTGCTGACCACTGCTCTAACAGACACAGAACGTTTAACTGTGGTTAGTTGCAGCTGCAAAGGGACTACATCTTCCTCTTCCCACAACCTTCCATGCACACCCTTGACGGGCGTAACGATTGTGCGTGCAGACTCTTTCATGCCAGTGTGAGAAACCTACATTTATACTTTTATTCTTATTTATTTTAAAAATATATATTTTATTGATTTTTTACAGAGAGAAGGGATAGAGAGTTAGAAACATCAATGAGTGAGAAACATCGATCACCTGCCTCCTGCACACTCCCTACTGGGGATGTGCCTGCAACCAAGGTACATGCCCTTGACCGGAATCGAACCTGGGACCCTTGAGTCTACAGGCTGAAGCTCTATTCACCGAGCCAAACTGGTTTCCACTAAATTTGTCTTTTTTTTAAAACCTGTTCTCTCTGCTACTTTCCCATTGCCTCCTCTAGGTGCTCTTTTCTGAGGTCAGATGGAAGGCTGGGAGGACACTGGGTATCCGCGGCCGTCCGTGGGATCCAGCCAGGCTCCCTGCACGCCGCTCCCGTGGGTGGAGGCATGGCGGTAGAGGTTTGGCGCTTGTCTCCCTCTTTTGTGATGGGCTGTCTTCTCCTGTAGCTTCGCGTCTTCCATGAGGACAAAAGGCTTCTCTTTTTTTTAAAAAATATATATATATTTTATTGATTTTTTACAGAGAGGAGGGGAGAGGGCTAGAAAGTTAGAAACATCGATGAGAGAGAAACATCAAACAGCTGCCTCCTGCACAGCCCCTACTGGGGATGTGCCCGCAACCAAGGTACATGCCCTTGACCGAATCAAACCCAGGACCCTTCGGTCTGCAGCCCTACGCTCTATCCACCGAGCCAAACTGGTTTCAGCGACAAAAGGCTTTTTAAACTCGGAGGCCCGGCAGCTCCCAGCGCCCGGGATGCTGGACGTGGGAGAGGGCTGCCGCCTGCAGAGGAGCTCAGCGCTCGTGTTCTCTGTTCTCTTGGCAGAACCAGCTTCTTGCGAAGGGCCTGCTGTTTGTGGAGGAGAAGATCAAGCTGTGCGAAGGCAAGTATGAGGCTGCCCTGGCGGAGCGGGGCTGCCCGGACTCAGCCTCCAATGATGGGACAGCTGAAGGGCTTCTGTTCAAACGTGGCTGCCCCCCCCCCCCCCCCTCGTGAGCAGCTCACCCCTGCCCTGCCTCTCCACAAGGCAACAGTGTTTCGCTCTGAGTCAGCCTCTCGTGCCAAGGCGAGCTGCAGCTGTGCCTCGAAACAGAAAGTGGAACCCGGAGGTCGCTTTGCAGACCTCGTGTAAGGGGGGTTTTCGCGGGTGCGGCTGGTGGTCTGCTGTGTTGGGATGAGTCACACAGTAGGTCTGGTTATGCTGTTCTCGCTTGTCTGATCCAGGCTATTTCCTATTGGCCTCTGTCCTCTTTTTTTTGTCATAAGTGATCAGGGGCCTGTCCACTAGGGCCATGGTCGGCAAACTTCGACTCGAGAGCCACATGTGGCTCTTTGGCCTCTTGAGTGTGGCTCTTTCACAAAACACCATGGCCTGGGCGAGTCTATTTTGAAGAAGTGGCGTTAGAAGAAGTTTAAGTTTAAAAAATGTGGCTCTCAAAACAAATTTCAATCGTTGTCCTGTTGACATTTGGCGCTGTTGACTGATGAGTTTGCCGACCCCTGCACTCGGGAAAGAAACATTAGGCTAAGCTGACAGCCACTTCTGGGGGTCTCATGTGAAAGGCAGAGGAACGTCTTCTGGCTGTAAAAGATGCTTAGAGCCCGTCTGACAAGACAGAATGGGATTGGAAGGTGGGTCCAAAGTCAAGAATCGCCAACCAGCTGGGACTCCGTCAGCTCCCACTGGTGTGGGTCCCCATCTCGGCTGCCCTTTCATCCTTGGGTGATACTTGGCAAGTTTCTAGTTTCTCTGAGCCTTGGCTTTTAGTGTTATTCACATGATAAAATGGGGGTCGGGATGGTAGGGAGGATCAAGCTCATCACCGGTGCAGCACCCTACCCAGCACATAGTAGGTACACAAACTGGTTCCTCCTTCTTTTGTTGGTCCTGCTCTAGCCTGAGACCTCTGGTTAGAGGACACACTTCCTTCTAGACCCAAACTTAGCAGGCATTAGGTCACCCCTTTCCCTTCCCATTCCTTGGGAAAGAGCCGGTGTCCAGGGAAGTGGCTCCCAGACAGGCAAGGCAGGAAGAGCGATGGGGAGCCGGCAGGGCAGAGGGCGCTGTCTGGCACACAGTGAGTGCTCACCAGCCTGTGAAGATCAGAGCTTAGACACTCACCTCTCTCTGTCTGAGAGCTGCCTGCACCTGTGGCCTTGTTTCCCTGGCATCCAGCTATGCTGAGTCTCCTCACGCTTACCAATACCCGCCAACCCAGGGCCTTGCTTCCAGCGACTGGCTCTGAGTAGCACCCAGTGGGCCTTTTGCATTTTGGTGGCAGGCTCTGAAAGAGGAAAAGGAAGCATCGTCTCTGGGCACATTATTTGCCTGGAAGTCATTTGGGGGAATTTTACATGCTCTTGCAAATATGGACAAATATCAGCTCTATGAAAAGGATGCTGAGCAAAACCAGAGATCTGAATGCCCTTAAAAAGGAAAGGGGTATCCTGGCCTGCTTGGCTCAGTGGATGGATCAGCAGCCTGAGGACTGAAAGGTCCCTGATTTTGGTTAAGGGCACATACCTGGGTTGCGGGCTCGATCCCTAGTGAGGGGCGTGCAGGAGGCAGCTGATCAATGCTTCTCTCTTATCGTTGATGTTTGTATCTTTCCCTTCCTCTCTGAAATCAATAAAAATATAATTTTTTTCTTTAAAAAAAGGAAAGGGGAATGTCCTTTGCCTAAGTGGCACTCAACAGACTCTCAGAGTGGAGCCTCAGAATGGAGCTAGATGGGTAGGCAGGTCCTCCAGGGTTCTGGGCTGTGGCCCCAAAGTGGGCCAGCGAGTTCCAGGCCTGGGTGGTGTCTCTGTGGCCCCTGGTCCCGGGGTCGGGGTGCCAGTGTTCTCTCTGCACAGGAAAGAGCCTGAGGGGAACCTTCCAGGGTTTCACACCTTCAGCCAGAGCGTCTGCTCCAGTTTAGGTGTTAGACTCCAAGAAAGATTTCGTTTGGGGAAGAGGATTCTCTTGCTGTGAAATAGAGTTTGGAAAGGACTGAGAGGACCCTTCCTGTTGCTGAACAGATGGCACTTTATTGGCCTTTTTGCTAATATACGTCCACGCCGCCTCGTGGCCACAGAGAGGCCAGAGGCAGCTCCTGTCCGCGGAGCGTTCTGTTCGAGGATGTGCCCCCGGACTCGCAGCTGTCCCTTCTGAGCTCTAGTGACCTTGACATGAAAGACATTTCCTGTTATTTTCTGTATCCCTGGTGATCTACACTCTGCTGGTGCATTACAGGGGAGTTTTCTAAGAGAGTCATCTAGAACCTTCCATCCAGGGAGGACTTTGCAGGGAGCTGAGTCCTTGACTTGGGGGCTGTTTCTGAGGGTGATGTCACCTCCTTCCTTGAACTCTTGCTTTTCCAGGGCTACCCTGTGTCTGCCTGAGGTTCTTTTCTGAACACGTTCTAAGACTCCATTACTCTTAAGAGTCTACAGCCAGCAATTCAGTCCAGGCTCCCGGGACAGGCTCCTTCCGGCTGCGGGGCTGAGGGATGGGCCTCACGTGCCCACCAGCTTTCCATCTGGGCGGGGAAGGGGAGCAGACAGGCGCCGGCAGGCCCGGCACCGGCAGGCCCGGCACCGACCTGCAGGATTCACCTCCCTTCCTTCAGGGCAGGGGGTCTCTGCTTGTCCGTGTTCCGGAAGGCTCAGCATCAGGGCTGTCAGTGAGGAGCTGGAACAGCCTCTTCTCCTTCGAGGCACATTAACCTGGGTGTTGGGGTTCAATTCACCTTGGGTTTTAGGTACTGGGCTGACTCGTTCCTGCAGAGAACTAGCAGAGCCTTCATTTGGAAAGAGGATGCTGGTGGATTGCGTCAAACACTTATTGATTATCTTCTAGATACCAGGTTCTTTCCTAGGTGCTGGGGACACAGGGGTGAACAAATCCTAGGATTGCAGGCCCTTATGGAGCTCACAGCCTGGTAGGGAGACAGATGTTAATCAAATCATCGCCAAATATAAAACTGAAGCTAGGCTAAGTACTGAGAATAGCATGCCACCCGTACGAGGAGGATTTGAGCACCTTCCTGTGATTAAGGGCACATGCCTGGGTTGGGGGCTCGATCCCTAGTGAGGGGCATGCAGGAGGCAGCCTATCAGTGCTTCTCTCTCATCCTTGATATTTCTAGCTCCTTCTCCCTTCTTCGCTGAAATCAATAAAAATATATGTTGGAGCTGAATCTACAGAGATAAACAGATGTAGGTTAGGCAGAGAGAGGAGGGAAAGAACAGTGTGGGCAAAGGGACTGGCACATGCAGAGGCCCTGAGCGCGAAGGGACCTGGTGAGTGGGAGGGGCTGAAATAAAACACACAGAGTGAGGGCTGGCGGCTGAGGGGGGTCTAGAAGACGATGAAGGCACAGAGGGAAACAGACTCTCCTGGCCAAGGTGCCCACATTATGGAGTATTTTTTTTTTCAAGCAAAGGAGAGTGTCGGAGCTAATCATGAAGTCCTGTTCTGTCTTGTCCCATATCCGGGTTAAATGGTTATCTCCCTCCACTCAGCAGCCTTGGTGTATGCAAAAAAAAAAAAAAAAAAACACAAAAAAAAAACCCACAAAAAACTCACGACCGCCTGGCTGGCGTGGTTCGTGGTTGAGCACCAACCTATGAACCAGGAGGTCAGGGTTCGATTCCCGGTCAGGGCATCTGTCCAGCTTGTAGGCTTGATCCCCAGTAGGGGTGCATGCAGGAGGCAGCTGATTGATGATGTTTCTCTCCCACCGATGTTTCTCTCTCTCCATCCCTCTCCCTTCTCTCTCTAAAAATCAATAAAAGCTTATAAAAACAATAACAAAAACAACCCACAACCTTGTACACTTAATACTTGCCAATTCATTCATTCATTCACCCACTCATTCATTCATTCAAAGATGTCTAGAAATTGATTTATCATGCTAAGCACTAGAAATATAATGGTGAGCAGGACAGAAAGAGCCCAGGTACTCACTCCCATCCTGGTGGAGTCAGAGAAGTAAAATAAGCATAAGCGATCCCAACAGAGTGTCATTAGCGCCTGCCTCTCGAGGGAAAGGGGAGGACGCTAGGAGTTTGCTTACCCCCCCCGCCCCCGGGCCTGCATACATCTCACACTGACCTTCCCAGATCTGTGTGTCTTCGGCCCTGCTAGCTGCCAGTCGTGCCCTTTGCTCTGTTCTCTCTCCCAGCCACTGCTTTTATTGTCCGTTAAATCAATAGATGGAACGTACTAAATGGAGCTCTGTACCAGTTCAGTGCAACTGGCGGTGTTGGGCCAAACGCTGCTCTCGGCGTCTAATCTTGGTTGACCCAGTTTCTCTGCCTCAGATGAACAAAGAAGGTGCCCAATCAGCTCTGTTATCTGGGTCATTAAACAGCAGCCACTGTGCAGGCCCGTCAGCCCCGCTGCCCACCTTTCCTGCAGGGGACAAAGTTCCTCACACAGCCTTCCGGTGGCACTGGGTGGCCCGGGGACATCTAGCCTGGGGTGGTGCTTGGCCATGGCTCAGGGGTGAGAGTAGGCCCTGCCTCGGGGTACGGGTCCTGAGTCCCACACGTGACTGAAATGCTGCAAAGCAGTGGGTGGAGGTGACAGTTTCTAGGCCCTCTTTCCACCTCTCTCCACTGACAGCTCAAATCCAGAATAAGAAGCCATTGTCTTAGTGATCGAAAAACAACCACAAAGCAATATATAAGTGAGGACAGGGTTTGCCCAGTTTATGTCGGTCAAGGGCACAGTTCTGGAATCACGACTCTGCCTTTTTGCTGTGTGACGTTGAGCCAGGTACTTGACCTCTCTGAGCCTGTAAAATAGGACTAATTGAGCCTACTTATGAGATGTCTCATGGATGAGTAATTTAGCACAGGGACTGATGTTGTAACCATTCTTGTGATAATAACAATTATTACACAGTTTTCAAAATTCAGCTCCCTTTTCTGGGCTGGGGCCAGAAGGCATATTTGCATATTTGCAGTTGAGTCTTTCCATCCAACCCCGCGATGACTGTCGTCACACCTTACAGATCAGATGTAGGTGATGGGCCTTTGTCCCCTGCGCCCCCTTTCCCATGCTCCAATGGATGGAACTGTCTTCTGGCCTCTCCTGCAAGTAATGACAAGTTCTTTTCTTTCTCCCCCTCCCATCTTCTCGCCCCCGTGTAGGTGAAAATCGCATTGAGGTTCTGGCTGAAGTCTGGGACCACTTCTTCGCTGAGACCCTCCCCACCCTGCAGGCCATATTTTACCCAGTTCAGGTCAGTCTCGCCGAACAACTCGGCTCGGCCTTTGCTGCTTGCAGCCTCCTGGTGCCGGGGGAGGAAAAAGAATATTTGCAACATAAAGAATGCAAAGTCTGAGACGCAGACTAGAGAATAATTCACATATAACCGGACACTTTGTGTTTTACTTGGCCACCCCTCTGAAGGGGGTTTGCCATCCTGGGTCTCTCTTAGGGCCACGTGGGCGTGGAAATCCCAGGGGAGGGTGCCCAGATGGGTTTAGGATGGGGCATGTGGGGTCTGGGTGGGCGTTGTCACCAGACAGTTGCCGGAGGGCCTAGGGAAGCCCACTTGTGCAGGTCTGTCTGAGGCTGGTACCACCCCGCTTCTCTTGGAAGATTGTAAGACCTGGGCAACGATTGGTCTTGCTTCTGTCCACTTCCCCCTAATTTCCCAAGTGATGCTGCTGCTGCCGGTCCAGACATCCCACTTTGAGAACCCCTGACGTAGGGGTGCTCGTTATTGGTAGTAACACCCTCTGAGGTGTCTGGGAGTCCAGTCGGATCTTTCTCACAGCACCTAGTGGGTTGAGGTGTCTGCGAGACCTATTCCTCACTGGACAGTTGTGTTTCTGAGCCCCTGTTGTGCTCAAGGGGGTGGACCTTTGCTGTTGTTTTTCCCTCTTGTAAACGGAAAGGGCTCTAGGAGGTGTCGTGAGGGCACAGATACCTACCAGATAAGTGGTCAGTGCCAAGTGCTGGGGCAGGATGCAGAAAATAGAAAGGGCAGGACCTTGGGAAAGATTGGGGAGGGGCTGGGCCACTGCCAGTGAGGGGGTCAGGGCAGGCAGTCCAGAGGGGTGGGGAGCTGGGCCTGGAAGGCGTGTGTGTCTTGGGATTGGAGGGCAGAGGGATGCCGGGTTGGCCACACCACTCTCACCCATGTTTCTGTAAAACCTTCCTAAGGAATTGTAAGAAATGCCAACCTTTCGCATGGTTTGGGGAGTGTTCTGTGTATAGATGTGCAAAGAAGAGCCTGGAAAATGGGCCCTTCTTTCCCTTTCTGTTTTGCCAATGTTGGGAGCTCCAAAACCAAATAGTTCAGGTTTAGCCCGGCCGGCGTGGCTCAGAGCATCGGCCTGTGAATCAGGAGGTGCCGGTTTGATTCTAATCAGGGCACATGCCCAGGTTATGGGCTCCCTCCCCAGTGGGGGGCGGGCAGGAGTCAGCCACTCGATGATTCCCTCTCATCATTGATGTTTCTGTTTCTCTCTCCCTCTCCCTTTCTCTCTGAAATCAATAAAAAATATATAATTTAAAAAGTTTAGGTTTGCCATCCAGCTGTACGGGCTTTCGGATTTTTCACCTTGAAGTGGGTTTTATAATAGGACCGCTCTCATGGGCATTCCGTTTACATCAAGAATATCTAAATCGTGCCCAGCCGTGGCCCGAGCTTGGTGTCCATTCTTAGGATTCCGAGCTATTATTTCCTTTCTCTGTCCCCACCCGACATGGTTGAACAAGTCCCTTCCTTCTACTCCCCCAGTTCTTTTTCTTCCTGAGTTACTTGCATGTGTATGAATCTAATGGACCCCATGCTTTCCCCGTTCGCCTGGCATGCAACTGGTGCTCCAATAGTTACCAGACGAAGTTGAGGTAGCCGCCTTGAGTGTGGGGAGGAGGCGGTGATCTTTTCTCTTGTTTCTCCCATCTTCCTCTCTCTTCCTTCTTTCTGATCCTCATGGAGACAGCTTGGCCCCCAGGAGATGCGTCTTGTGTCACCTGTGGGTTGTTTAGGCAGGTCCAGTCGCACCTTAGGTTAAGCCAGGCTGTCACTCTGAAGGATGGCGGCCGAGTCTTCGCCTCTCGGACCACCCCCATGCGGCTGGCGGCAGGTCTAAGGAGCGCTCCCCTCTGACACTGCCTTTTCTCCCCTCCAGGGCCAGGAGCTGACCATCCGCCAGATCTCCCTGCTGGGCTTCCGTGACCTGGTCCTGCTGAAGGTGAAGCTGGGCGACCTGCTGCTGCTGGGCCCGTCCCAGCTGCCCCCGTCCATCGTCCAGATGCTGCTCATCCTGCAGGTGAGGTCCCGGTGGAGACGCCGCCCCAAGACCCAGGGAAGAAAAGAAGGAAAGAGACGGCCGCTGTGGATAAGGGGGGAGGAACCAAAGGACCAGAGCCCCTTAGCGGAGTGTAGTGTCCTTTCGTCCTTCATGTCCCTTAGCTCTTTTTCCGTTTGCTGGACAGCCCCTGAGCATTTCTGAGGTCCCTGGTGCTGAGCTCTGTGCTGGGGTCCCGGTGGGAGGGAGACACAGTCCGGTCATTCAGGCAGGGGGCACCCATCCCTCCTCCCATGTTCTGTCAGGGAGGCAGGAGTTACAAGTGGCTGCCAGAACCTACTGAAACCTAACTCGAGCCAGACCAGGGCTCTCTGGAAGGTTCCTGGGGCAGGTGGGCTGCCTAAAAAGACAGCAGCCAGAAGGGAGAGCGTGTCAGGCCTCTGAGGGGTTTGGCTCTGCCCTTCAGGTCTAGGCTCACGTCTCCCTGGCTAGGTTGGATGCTTTGGGGCTAGGGTCACCCGTTAGGGGCTAGCGTTACCTCCTCAGGCCTCCACTCGACTCCTTGAGGTTATGCTAGGTGCCTGGGGGTTAGGCTCCGCCCTCCAGGACTTGGCTCAGCAGTTAGGGCTAGTCTCGGTCTTTTGGGGCTAGGCTCAGCTCTTTGGGGTTAGCCCAGAAGACTGTTTTGCTTGTTTCTAAATATGTTTTTATTGATTTGAGAGAGGGAGAGAGATAGAAACATCAAAGAGACAGAAAGCTTGATTGGCTGCCTCCTGTACGCCCCCTACTGGTGATCAAGCTCACCGCCAGGCACGTGTCCCGGCGGGGAATGATACCAGAGACCCCCCTGGTGCGTGGGATGATGCTCAATCACGGAGCCACACCATCGGGGCACCATCTTGAAATTCTTAATAATTTTTGAACAAGGGACCCAAGCGTTTTCATTTTGCCGGCTGGGAGGGTGACTTAAAATCCATTCTACTTGAAGGATTTGACAGGACGGCTGTTGGGCTGAGCACGGTACCCATGGGTCCTTGTCTCTCTGCTCCCCAGCAGCCCCTGGGCCCCAGTGCGTGGCTTGGAGTCCTCTCCAGTGATCAGCTGAGTCTCCTAGGGCGTGCTGATTTTCTAGTAAACCTTGGTCACTTCTGGCTCCTTTCTGGATCTGGCTGCTGTGGTCATAGTTTTAGCTGGTGTTTGATCTGGCCTGAGTTCTGAGGACTGCTGTGGTGCTGGGCTTTTTGAACTGCCTCTTCATCTTGGGGCTCAACACACATCTCGTTCCACTGTGACTCCCTTTCTTCTGCTGCTCTGGACTTTTTCATACTCGGTCCCCCTTTCTTTTCTGGCTTCTTCACACGTGGTGGGAGGATATGCTCGGAGCCAGACAGCCTGGGTTCCATTCCTGTATTTTCTGTCTTTGTTTTATGGATTTCAGAGAGGAAGGGAGAGGGAGAGATAGAAACATCAACGATGAGAGAGAACCGTTTATCACTGCCTCCTACATGGGATCGAGCCTGCAACCCAGGCCTGTGCCCTTGACAGGAATCGAACCTGGGACCCTTGAGTCCGTAGGCCGATACTCTATCCACTGAGCCAAACCGGTAGGACCCATTCTTGGGTGTTTGCCACGGACCGACTGTCTTCTCCTGGGAAACTTGCTTAAGCTCCTTGGAAGGTCCCTGGGGCAGGTGGGCTTCCTAAAAAAACAGCAGCCTGTAGAGGGAGATGATGAGACTGTTACCCTCTTTGCGTTGGTAGGAGGCCTCTTGGTTTTGATGGTGTCATGTGCTTCTAGAAAGTGCCTGCATGCTGACTGTGACGGTGGGAGTGGGATTCCTTTGGTTGGGGCCAATCCTCAACCTTGGAGCTGGGGTGGGGACCCCTGGGAGAGGCGCCGTGGCAACAACGATGGCGGGTGATCCCAGGGACCCCTGATGCATGGCTCGGGCTGTAGGCCTTGGTTCCCTGCGTTCCAGCCACGAGGTCTTGCCTGCTGGTGTCACCGCCTTGGACATGGCTGGAGGGCCCACTGGCCTCGGCAACGCTGACTGACCTTTGCCCCTCTTGGATGTTTGTTTCCAGAGTGTTCATGAGCCCACAGGCCCCAGCGAGGGGTGTCTGCAGCTGGAGGAGCTGGTGAAACAAGTGGTTTCTCCTTTCCTGGGCGTCAGCGAGGACCGTGGCGTCTCGGGCCCCACGTACACGCTGGGTAAGGGCCACAGCTCCCCAGCTGCCCGGAGCCTTGATGATAACGCCACCAAGCCACAAACCTGTGCCAAGACTCTTGCTTTGGATGCAGGCCTGTGCAAATGTGGGCACGTTCACCCCTCAAGTTTCCCCGCTGGCCTGTGTCTTGGTAACCTTCTCCCCACCCTGGGATCCCCCCCGGGGGCCCCCACTGTGCCTCCGGGGTGGTGCTTGTCTGGCCCACATTTTTTTTTTAATTGATTTTTTACAGAGAGGAAGGGAGAGGGATAGAAAGTCAAAAACATCAATGAAAGAGAAACATCGACCAGCTGCCTCTTGCACGCCCCCTACTGGGAATTTGCCTGCAGCCAAGGTACATGCCCTTGACCAGAATCGAACCCGGGACCCTTCAGTTCGCAGGCCGACACTCTGTCCACTGAGCCAAACCGGTTTCGGCTGGCCCGCCTCTTTGATCCATGGTTGTGATCTTCCCCTGGTGCCTGCCACGTTAATTTCTCCCGGGTCTGATACCAGAAACTGCCTTCTTGCACCGGCCGCCCCTGAGTGGAAAACCGCCCCAGTGGATTTCCCTGTGAAGTCACCTGGGAATGGGAGGCCGGCTCTTCTGCACGTGTGGGCAGATGAGGCCGAACTGCTACTCCCGCTCCGTGTCTGTAGGTACCCCAGGGCCTGTGCCCCTAGGAAAGGGGCTCCTGGATGTAGGGCCGTGTTTTGGTGTCTGGAAAGTTAGCATGAGTGAGTGTCGGGCTCAGCAATAGGCCCCTGGAGAAGTTGGAGTCGAAGCTAGTGGAGTGTGACCTCCGTCTCGACAGGGAGGTAGCTCTATCATGAGGCATTTTTGTCGCAAAAGACGTGTCCGTTGCCGTCTGAAACAAAAGTTCCCTAAATGTGGGAACTTCTTGCTGGTTGTTCTATCTCCAGGAACTGGAATAGTGCCTAGTATACAGTAGGCACTTAAGCATGGAAGTTATATGGGTGGCATCTGTACCCCGAGGCCAGGGCGACCAGCACCCACAGAGGGGTGCAGAGCCGGCAAAGGATTCCCTGGATTTAGAACCTTTTGCCCTTCGCCTTGCTTGACTGGAGCTGGAGCTGCGCTCAGAGCACAAAGCGGAGGGGCAGCTTCCAGCAAGGTTTCTGCCCCTTCCTGGGCCTGTCCTGGAGAGGAGAGAGAGAGAGAGAGAGAGAGAGAGAGAGAGAGAGAGAGAGAGAGGTTCTGCCCCTTCCCGGGCCTGTCCTGGAGAGAAGAGAGAGAGAGAGAGGTTCTGCCCCTTCCTGGGGAGAGAGAGAGACAGAGAGAGAGAGAGAGAGAGAGAGAGAGAGAGAGAGAGAGAGAGGTTCTGCCCCTTCCCGGGCCTCTCCTGGAGAGAAGAGAGAGAGAGAGAGAGAGAGAGAGAGAGAGAGAGAGAGGAGGCGCGCGCGTGTGAGAGAGAGAGAGGTTCTGCCCCTTCCCGGCCTCTTCTGCAGGGAGAGGCTGGGCTGCTGCCGTCTTCACCGCCCCTTCGTGTTTCTCTGGAGACATGGGCTTAACCACAGCCACCGCAGACGGGGTGCTGCCCCAGCCTGCTGCCTGCCAGGTCCCCCCCTCCCCGGCTCGCTCATCACTTACTCATTCCACCCAGGAGCTGGAAGGAGCGGAGGGGAGATGACAGCTGAAGGAGCCCTGCCCTCCCAGCCGGGCCTGGCCGGTGGCCGCACCCCTCCTGGAGCCCAGCTTCCTGCTCGGTGGCCAGGGGCTCACCTCAAGGGGCGGGGCGGGGTCCCAGATGTCAGATGCCCCCATGTGGGGCCGTGGCCAGGCTCCCTGGTTGCTGGGCCTGGAGCCGGGAGCCAGGGTAGACCCAGAAAGTTTGTTCGGTGAGGGCTTCCTCTTAGAGGCTTAGCTTCAGTTTTCCAGCTGAAATGATTCAATTCGTGTTTTTGTCCCATGGCAAAGCGAAGGCGGGAGGATTCATGCTTGAACCAAGGACCGCCTTTGTCGCCTGGGGCAGTGGTCGGCAAACTCATCAGTCAACAGAGCCCACTGTCAACAGGACAGTGACTGAAATTTCTTTGGAGAGCCAAATTTTTTAAACTTCAACTTCTTCTAACGCCACTTCTTCAAAATAAGACTCGCCCAGGCCGTGGTGTTTTGTGGAAGAGCCACACTCAAGGGGCCAAAGAGCCTCATGTGGCTCGCGAGCCGCAGTTTGCCAACCACCGGCCCAGGGTGTTGTCTCAGTAGGAGCCGAAAGGGAAGGGAATGACCCTCTTTGGGTTACTTCTGGGTCGTCATTCCAGCAAGGGGGCCCTAAGACCCCCCTGTCCAGGCACCTTTTGAGGTGCTGCCGGTCTACCCCTGAACCAAGCTGACCCACCCCTGCCCTCTGGCGAGCACAGTCAGGTGAGAAGGCACAAACAACAGACGAGGACTCATCCATGTACAAGTGCTCTGAGTGGGGAAGTACAAGGGCTGTGGCTCCCCACCACCGGGAGCTTTACCTGGACGGGGAAATCAGGGAAGGCTCCCTGGAGGAAGTGAGATCTGTTGCAGACCTTTGGGATGCATATGAGTTAGCTGAGTAAACAGGAAAGGCAGGCTGACCCCAAAGCAAAGGGAAGGATCTTCGGGAGGTTTCTGGGGTGGGGGTGGGGGATGGGGGCTGGAGAGCAGGAGGGTGCAGCATTTGAGGAACTGAAATTGCTTCAGAGATGCAAAGAGGCTGGTGGCAAGGGAAGGTTTGGTGGCTGGACATAGGGCCACAGCAGAGGCACCGCTGCTCCCATTTCACAGGCGAGGGAAACGTGGACTGAAGGCACTTGGTGAATGGAGCCAGGCTTCCAAGTCCCCAAGCTGGTGCACGGCCCGCTTTCCTGCACGCTCCACCACCCCTCACACCCCCTCACCCCTGGCCACTCCTAGGAGGCTGCCGTGATTTCACCGGGGGTGGGAAGGGGGCAGCTGAGGAGTGGTCCTTCCCCTCCTCCTCTCTTAGTTCAAGACGGAACTCAGACCAGACAGTGCCCCTCCAACCTGGGCTGCTATCAATCCAAGCCACAGCCGTGCCCTTCCTTACTGGGGACACTCCTTTCCAGACTAGAGGACTCCTGGCCTCGGTCTTCCCCTCCGTATAATGGAGATGGTGGACTCATCCCACCCCTGGGAGAGGAGTGCGGTAGGGACCCAGGAGAGGCGTTGGCGTGGGAAAGCCTGTCCCACAGGAAGGCTTTGCCATGGTCCTGGGGCCTGGCTAGGGGTGGGAGCGGACAAGGGCAGCTGGATAGCCATCGGCAAAGCCACCACTGACCAAACGCCTGCCACTTTCCAGGTGCTGGGCATGTGTTCATTTCATCCGGACACAGCCCGCCGCGGGTGGGGACGTGGTGTCCTGGGTCTGAATCATTCAGAAGCTTCACACAAGAGGGGAGGCGACCAGAGCTGGGGAGGTGGTTTCTTTACATGTTTGATCTGGGATTCTTGGGCTCTCTCTCTCTCCCTCTCTCTCTCTCTCTCTCTCTCTCTCTCCCCTCTCCCTCCCTCCCTCTCCCTCTTTCTTCCTCTCTCCCTCTCTGCCAGCCAGGCCCGTGGACTTGAGGAATAAGCCTCATTGCCTGGATGTACAGGGCTCGCTTCAGAGAAAAGATGAGTCGGAGGCCCCGATGGGGGCTGTGTGTGTCTCCCCTCCAAAGCCGTAGTTTTCCTGGGACAATGAAGTCTTCAGTAGACTGATCTGTCAGGCCCCAGGCCCTCCCCCTACCTTTCTGTGGCATTCCCAAAGTTCCCAAGCTGCTTCCAGGGCCCTCTGAGCAAACACAAAAGCCCTGGCCTCCCCTCCCCCTGCCCCCACTGTGTCTCCAGCCAGGGGGGCAGGGGGTGGGGGGAGCCTTTGCCTCCAGATACCATAGTGCTCTTCCTGACAAGTAGGCATTCAGGGCTTCAGGTGCTGGGGCTTGGCGGGCAGGGTCACAATGTCCGCATTATGGCCGCCACTCCTGCGGGGGCCCAGCCGGTGATCCCTGCAGATCAAAGGCTGGGAACCGAGTCCCCAACAAAGGGCCAGGGCGCGCCTCACACACTTTCTTCTCTCCGGGGTGTGAAAGGAGCTGCCATCGCTGGCTCCATGCAGAGGGGATGCCTGCCAGAGCTGGGGGGGGGATGACGGGGGGGGGGGGGGGGGGGGAGTGGGGCCTGGTAAGGGAGGGAAGGAGGAAGGAAAAGAGGCCTCCCCTCCCCCTCCCTGTGTGACAGGCAGGAGTTGGCTTGGAGGTAGGTGCCAGCAGAGGGGGTAGAGGGAGGGACCCGGCCCCTCACCCTGCTCAGAGGGCCCAGGCCCCACCGTGGGGGGAGGGGGCACTGACAGCTTCATCAGTCCCTACTTGGGAGGTTTTCTCCTCTTGAGTGGCAGGGCCGGCCTTCCCTGGTGTGAAGAAGACAAGTAGGAGAAAGCGAAGGCGACAGGGATTCCATCACTTTTAAGGCCTCCCAAGGCGGGGGAGGGGCTTTGGGGGCTGACCCCGCGGGGGAGGCAGCTGACACTTGTCTTGGGGGTGGCCTCTGGAGTCTGGTGGGAGTTTAGCGAGGAAACACCGTCTTCCCAGGGGACTTGACAGCCCAGCGGCCCTGTGGTCTGGGCTTCTGCCCACACTCAGTCTTGGGAACCAAAACGTTTTGCCCAGAAAGCAGAAGGAAGAGCGGTAGGCCTCTTGGGTGAGTCAGGGCACGGAAGGCAGAGAGCAGCCCTGAGGGGAGAGGTGGGGCCAGCGAGGAAGGGGGAGGGCCTTGGAAGCCACAGGCTGGGCTTCAGCTGTGTGGCCTGGAGTCAGTTAATCAGCTCTCTGAGCTGAGCACCTTGGGGAAAGAACTGCCCTGCCTTAGGGCAGGATCCAGGCAAAGCTGCCACCGCGGGGACTGTGAGCCCAGCTAGAGGTGGCCGGGCCCATGGACCATTCCCGATGTGGCACATGTGTGGGAGACCATTCCGCCTCCCTCTCAGGGACCCAGGCCACTCGCTGAGCCCCCGCAGGACGTCTCTGAGTCCCCCGGAGTGCCCCGTTGACCTGTGTTAATAGTATTTGAGTGGTGGCCTCCCAGTGGTCACACCGGGGCCGGTGGGGGCGGGGGGCGGGGTGGGGGGAGGCTCTGCTGGCGGCCTGGGCCTGAATATAGATCTTGACCTCACATTTCTTCTCTACAAAATGGGCTCTATCGAGTCGGTGAAGCACGCCCTAGGGCAGTGGTCAGCAAACTGTGGCTCTTTGGCCCCTTGAGTGTGGCTCTTCCACAAAATACCACGGCCTGGGCGAGTCTATTTTGAAGAAGTGGCGTTAGAAGAGGTTGAAGTTTAAAAAATGTGGCTCTCCAAAGAAATTTCGATCGTTGTGCTGTCGATGTTTTGCTCTGTTGACTAATGAGTTTGCTGACCATTGCCCTAGGGGACAGAACCTAGCACATAATAGGTGCTCAATTAATGATTGGCCCACCACACTCACACACACACACACACACACACACACACACACATATAGACACACACGCATGCATGCACTGGGCTCAAGCCCCTGTGGCAGGCCACACATCACATGTATGCTTCTCTTTCTCCTGCTATGAGCCCAGCATTTCCCATGTTATGAAGTGTCTGTGGCAGGAGTCATGGGGACCCCCTCCTGCAGGCTGCCCCCCTCAGTCTGGCTCCAGCTCTCAGCAGCAGCCCCACAGGCCTCTCTTGTCAGTTTGCTGCCCGTTAGCCTTCCCCCGGTTTGGGTTGCTGGACTAACAGTGTCAGAGAGTTGGGCGACCAACCGAGACACCTCCCCTGCCTCCTTCTCCCAGCTCAGGGCCCCTGGATATCATCCAACAGATTCCCATTTCTTCCAGAGCCACTGCCTGGGTCCACCCGGCACCTCTGTCCCCTGTACCCCCAAATCACCTGTGTCCTGGGCCCAGCTTCCAACCGGGCTCTTTCCTCTTCCTGGACCTGCATGTAGGGAATGCTCAGCGAACAGTCCAGCCCCACCTCCTGCCTGGCCGGCTGCAGAGGGGGGGCCGCAATACCGGGTGTTTCAATGGCCAGCCTCGGGTGCTTGCTTTTGGCAGCAGCGGGAGAGAAATGAATTATGTTCAGGGGCGTTTTCAAAGGCTGGTTCTTTAACGGGGTTGCTGCTGCTTTGAACTCTCCTGCTGCCTCTGTTTTATAGGTATCGACTTTTGTGATCGTAAAAGTAATACACGGCGATTGTAAAACATGTGGGAACGTTACGGGATCGGGCGCCTCCAGCCTTCAGACAGCGCCTCTGCCACAGGCTGGATAGATCCCCCTTCTGTCTTGGTGGCCCCTTGGCATGTTGCCTCCTGGTCATTCTTCCCCATCGATTAGGAGTTTCTGATACCCTTAGGCCCCCTCTGTGGGAACCCCTTTCACATCCCGAGTGGTCCAGGGTTTGGGATCTGGAGAAGGCCGCACACAAATGAAAGAGACTAGAAAAGCATTAATTTGGGAATATTGGGGGCCAGGTGGGAGTCCACCTCTAGGGGAAGGACTACTGCCAGCTCTGGCCTTGCTATCCTTTTATTAAGTCTACTAGAGGCCCGATGCACAAAATTCATGGGAGGGTGTCCCTCAGCCCAGCCTGCACCCTCTCCAATCTGGGACCCCTCAAGAGATGTCTGTCTGCCTGTTTAGGCCTAATCCCAGTAGGGTCGGGCCTAAACGGGCAGTCAGACATCCTTCTCTCAATCCAGAACTGCTGGCTCCAAACTGCTCATCTGCTTGCCTCCCTGATTGCCCCTAATCACTTCTGCCTGCCAGCCTGATCACCCGCTAACCACTACCCTGCCAGCCTAATTGATGTCAAACTGCTCCCCTGCCAGCCTGTTTGCCCCCAACTTCCCTCCTCTGCCAGCCTGGTCCCCCCTAACTGTCCTCCCCTGCAAGCTTGATTGCCCCCTACTGCCCTCCCTTGCAGGCCTGGTCCCTCCCAACGGCCCTCCCCTGCTGGCCTGATCACCCACAACTGCCCTCCCTCACAGGCCTGGAACCTCCCACTGTCCTCCCCTGCTGGCCATCTTGTGGTGGCCATCTTGTGTCCACAGGGGGGCGGGGTTTTTGACCACATGGGGGCAGCCCTCTTGTGTGTTGGAGTGATGGTCAATCTGCATATTACTCTCTTATTAGATAGGATGGGATACACCCATATCCTTTAGGTCTGAAAATTCCAATAATAGTCAATCAGCAAGAATTAACATAAGACTAACAAGTGGAGGCTGCTTCAACTACCAATGTCTCAACTAAACAATGAGTGATTAGCTCTGACCTTTCAGAGCGATTAAGGTGAACCTGCCTTCTGGATTTTCCTATTCACGTCTCTATTAGTGAGGCAATGGTTGGTGTCCTGCACCCCTCCACGCTATTTCCTCCTGCATGACAGCCTCTGTGGCTTTCTCTCTTCCAGCCAGGCGCCACTCCCGGGTCCGGCCCAAGGTCACGGTCCTGAACTATGGCTCCCCAACGACCACTGGCGGCCGGCCCCCGAATGAGATGGCCCTGACCCCTCTGACAGAGCAAGAGGGGGAGGCCTACCTGGAGAAGTGTGGCAGCGTCCGGCGGCACACAGTGGCCAACGCCCACTCGGACATCCAGCTGCTGGCCATGGCCACCATGATGCACTCGGGCCTCGGCGAGGAGCCCGGGGCCGAGGACCAATGCCTGCTCCTGCCGCCCCACTTCTCGCCGCCCCACCGCCAGTGCGCCAGCGAGCCCAGCATCACTGACGGCCCCGAGGAGCCAGAAGAAATGGCCAGGGGCTGCCTGGAGGACTCGGACCCCAACTCTGCCTCCCTCAGCTGACTGCCACCGGGGGACCTCCCGGGTCTGCCCAGCAGCCAGCATGAGGACAGCCCCCTCCTGTGACTCACCAATGGGCTCCTTCTTGGGGCAAGGCTGCCTTGTGTGCTCTTGGGGACAGGCCTAGTCTGGGTGCCCTGGGGGTAATCCCTGTTGTCAGCTTCTCTGTTTTCGAGCCTGTGACCACCTCTTCACAGCCACACAGCCCCAGTGCCTGATGTCTGTCCACTTTCTGATTTCCAGCCTGGCCTGCCTGGCCCGGATTTCGACTCTGGGCTTCCCCGCTCAGACCCTGGACTGCCCAGTGCCCCCAAGGACACAGCCCAGTGCCCTTGGGACATTGCTGTGGCAGGAGGCTGACTGGGCCACACCTAGAGCCCCAAAGGAGGTGCTGGAGTTCCCTTTTGGGTCTGGTGATGCAGAGGCGTGCGGGTGCAAAGGTACCTCTCCTTCCCTGTTTGTGGGGGGTGAACGCAGACACAGCCCCTACCAAGCAGGGCGCTGGGAAAGCGCCTTCCTCATTTTAGTTTCAGGATTACAGGGAGAGAGTTGCCCCCCTGGTGCTGAGGGTTCCCTACATTGCATGGGGGGGGGGGCACCTCTGGGCTGGATGAAGTCTGCATCCCCCCTTCCCCAGGCTTCCTCCTAAGCTCACAGAACCAGCCTCCCTGGGGGCGTTGCTGGTGCCTTTTTCCCTCAATGACATCAGAAACTGACCGTTATCCTGTTGTGGGTGAAGGGCCGCTGATAGCAACCAACCAGTCTTGTTCCTGGATTTGACTTGAATTTTTTAAATGTGCATTGTTTCACAAAACAAATTGTCTGCGAATATTTGCACGGAGGGTCTCCCAGGGCACCTTCCCAATGGGGTGTGTCTTCAACGCCCTCGGGGAAAGGGGACCGAGTGTTTGGGGGGGAGGGGGGAGGGACCCGTGGTGGGCAGGGCTCACGGGGCTGCAGAGCTCTGGAAGCAGCTGGGCTCCGATCCAGCGCAGCCTGTGTTTGGGAGTGTCATGGTTTGTAGGAGGAGCAGCAGGGAGGTAGGGAGAAGGCAGAGGCTGTAGCAATGGAATGTCTCACGGCTTTACCGTGGGGTGGGGGTGGGGGAGAGCAAAGTGGGGGTGTACAGGACCTTTTGGAGAGAGGTGCATCCCCTGTGAATAAAGGGAATTCAAATGCCTGGAATTTCTAACCCGTGAGACCTCCAAATGTCTCTGCTAGCGTGCTGTCTCCTTGCTGCTGCTGCCAGGGCTGGCTTTCTGTCCACCTCCAGCCTCTGTTCTCCTGGTCTCTGCCTGTTGGCCCCACTCGGAACAGCTCCAGAAGGAAAGAGAAGGCTCCCTGGGACCCTTCTGGCACCTTCTCAGTATCCTGTTAGGCGTGGAAAGTTTGGTAATAACATCTCAGAGGCGAAAGCCAGCTTGGCTTCGAATGGGGCGGGAGGAGGCCGCGAGAGGATGAGGACAGGTTTGCTGCCAGCAGGGGAAGGACCTTCTAAGCCCGTGGTCAGCAAACTGTGGCTCACGAGCCACATGCGGCTCTTTGGCCCCTTGAGGTTTTTTTTTTAGCAAAGGCCAGCTTAGGAAAACCCTAATGAAGTTAATAACAATGTACCTACCGATATAGCTTAAGTTTAAAAAATTTGGCTCTCAAAAGAAATTTCGATCATTGTTGATATTTGGCTCTGTTGACTAATGAGTTTGCCGACCAGTGTTCTAAGTGCCTCTGAGCCTTGACAGCATTTCCCTCCCGAGTGGAGATCCGAACCATGACCAGAGCTGCACTTTGGGTGGCTGCTAATTTGGAACTTGTTTTAACTAGAGGCCCAGTGCACAAAATTCGTGCACTTGGGGGGGGGGTTGCCCTCTCACAGTCCAGAAGCCCTCAGGGGATGTCCGACTGATGGCAGTTGGACATCCTTAGCGCTGCCACGGAGGCAGGAGAGGCTCCCACCTCCCACCATCACCGCTGCTGCGTTTGCCAGTCATGAGCTGGGCTCAGGGCTGAGCAGCACTCCCCCTGTGGGAGTGCACTGACCACCAGGGGGCAGCTCCTGCATTGAGCGTCTTCCCCCTTAGTGGTCAGTTCATGTCACAGCAACCAGTCATTCTGCTGTTCAGTCGATTTGCATATTAGCCTTTTATTATATAGGACAAGTTGTTTCACGTTCACCCTTCCAGGAGAGTGATGGAAGACAAGTGTCCATCGGAGGTCTGAGAACATGAAACAAGCACAACCAGAATCTCGTGGGTGTGTGGGATGAGACCCACAAGGTGGCGGATGTGTGTTGGGCGGTGGAACATCGGTAGGTCACAGCACCGTGATGTACTTAATGGATGGCTTCGGTCCGTTAGCACATGGAGCACGTGGGACTGGGTGAGCATGCCCCAGAACCCTAACACCCCGGGAAGAGGCCAAGATCCAGTCAAAGTAATTAATCATGCTTGGGTTTGTGGGTTTGGTTTTCCTTTATATTTTTTCTTCGTTCACACTGTTAGCCCTGCATATATGTCTTAGTGCCTTTTCCATATAGTAAGTGGCCCCGATGCGGATAGCGGTCATCAGGGAAACACATGAGCTCCCAGGTGGGAAAGGGGAGTGTCAGTCCAGGGAACTTGACTTTGCTGAGGGCTGTGAGCCAGTTTCACCTCTAATGTGCACACCGGGTGTTTACACAGCAAACACTTCAGACTAGAGCTGTACACCCGTTATTGATGTTCATGGCATTCCAGCCATCGGCGTGTTTAGACACTTTCTCCCTTTATGACATGAAGATTCCTTTTCATCGCTGAGTGAGGATCTTCCTGCGGCTGAGGTTCAAGGACAGGAAGCGATCGCTCTAAACTCCCAGTGAGCTCACAAACCCCAAAACTTCTCATGTGGTCTGTTTCCGAAACGGATCTGATAAACATTGTTTCATCCATGCCACCTTCCCTGCTCCCCGGGGTGATGCCTGCACTGAATCCGCCAGCGCAGCAGACCCTGGGGCGTCCTGTCCTCACTTTTCCTGCCTCCACATCCCTTCTCCTGTTGCTTCCCCTCGGGGTTCGGCAGTGGCCTTCCCAGCTGGCCTCCCTGGGGATTGTTTGCCGTCCTTGTCCGGATTGGCAAGTCATTTCCTGGAGCAACGGCCTGTGTGTGGAGCCTGGAAAACACCCCACAGAGTCTGAGAAGGGAGGACCTCTGTCCAACGGGGCTTGGCCTCTTCCCGGGGTGTTAGGGTTCTGAGGGATGCTCACCCTATTTACTCCTGGGTGTCTCATGCATTCCCCTCTAGTTCAGTTTGGCAGAAAGAAGTTATAATGTTTTATACTCTTGGCCTCAGTTTTCCTAGGAGGGCGAGAGCAGCAGAGCCCGGCACCTCTGAAGGCTTAGGAAGCGCCTTTACAGAGCTGTGACCTGAACTGAGAGATGGTCCTGGAGGAGAGCTGGAAGTGTGTACACTTTTGTTGAGTCTTCTAAGGCTGTTGCTATGGGAAACAGCCGCCAAGCATTCAGCCTCGGCAGGTTTCACGTCCTCCGTGCACCGCTGTATCCACGCACCCGTCCACTCATCCACCCATCACATGTGTGTGGGGCTGCTGGGCGTGGTGCTGGGGATACAGTGAGGGATGTCGCCTGAGTGCCTGTGTTTTTGGAGCTTACAATCTTATTAGGCCAATAGGAATTTCAAATAAAGAAACACACCTGATGGAATAAAATGGCAAAAGGCAGTTGAATAGAGGGTTACCTGACGTAAGGTGGCTAAAGGAGGTCTCTCTCTCTTTTTATTTAAAAAAAAATATTTGTATTGATTTCAAAGAGGAAGGGAGAGAGAGAGAAAAATATCAATGATGGGAGAGAATCATTGATTGGCTGCCCTCTGTACGCCCCCTACTGGGGATTGAACCAGCCCCCTACTAGGAATTGAACCATGACTTCCTGGTTCACAGGTTGAAGCTCAGCCAGTGAGCCACGCCAGCCATGTGAGAATCTCTCTCTCTCTCTCTCTCTCTTTAGATATTTTATTTTATTTTTATATTTTTAGAACTTTTTTATTGTTTAAAGTATTACAAATAATAGTACATATGTTTCCCTCCCCCCCCCCCCTTGACCTCCCTCTGGCTTCCCCTACCTCACAGCACATGCCCTCACCTGTCTCTCCTCCCCACCCCCCAGTGTCTTGTATCCTTTGGTTATGCTTTTATGCATGCATACAAGTCCTTCGGTTGATCTCTTGCAGCATTCCCCGCCAACTTCCCCTCTCTTAACATTGACTTGAACTGAGACCTGAGTGATAAGGAGCCAGCCCTACAACATGCTTTCATTTTCTATGGCTGGTGCAACAGATCTACCACCGATGGGTAGCCACATACACACATTTGTTGTCTCTCAGGGCTGCTGGCTGGGAGCCTACCGTGGGTCTCCCTGGGCTGGGGTCACGATGTTGGCTGAGCTGTATTCTTCTCTGGAGGCTCTAAGGAGACTCCAGGTCCTCACTTGGGGGCCTCCAGAGGTTTCCCTCTTCCCTGCCCTGGCCCTCTTCCTCCACCTTCAGAGCCAGCGATGGGGGATGGACTCCATCTCACCAGCCTGCATTCTGCCTCCCTCTTTCGTTTTGAAGGGCCCTTGTGGGTCCATTGGGCCCATCCCGGTAATTCAGGTTAATCTTCATGTTAAGGTTTCTATGGGCACTTCCTGTGCTGATCTCTCAGTGGGAAACAGGCCAGCCACATGGTGTGCTAGGGGCCCTTGGAGAATGAGACTGCATGGGGGGCGGGGGCGGCGGGGGGGGGGCCTCAGTATCCAAGGCGCACTGGCTGGCCTAACCCAGAGGCCTCGGAGACCGGCCTCTACCCATCAATGCCTGGCTTCCCCCAATGACCATGATTCTGGAATCCCTTGCTCAAATATCTTACTTCCTAGCTCATATGCCTGTCAGGCCCTCATTACCCCTGTCTGACCTCTGAATGACTTGGTACTAATTTGTCTGCAGATTTCATCTCTCCTGTGGACACGCCCAACTGAATTTTTAAAAATTCAATCCTTACTAAAACATCTCCCTGCCTTCCAGTAAAAGCCACACACCTGAACTTGTCTTACACAGTTGCCTAGTTCTTCACCTTCAGAAGTATGCCTTCTCATCAAGTTACTCATTCAATTGGTTCTTTTTTTTAATTTTATTGATTTTTTACAGAACGGAAGGGAGAAGGATAGAAAGTCAGAAACATTGATGAGAGAGAGACATCTATCAGCTGCCTCTTGCAGCCCCCTACTGGGGATGTGCCCGCAGCCATGGTACATGCCCTTGCCGGAATCGAAAGGGGGACCCTTCAGTCCGCAGTCCAATGCTCTATCCATTGAGCCAAACAGGTCTCGGCTCAATTGGTTCTTAATTTCTTTGGCCTTGTGGCCTACATGTAAGGACCTTTGAGAAGAATCCTAAGCAATGTGAATATCTTGAATCTTAACAGTCTCCTGAATTCTTTCATATTCTTAGGACCACGTAACTTTTAAGAAATACCTAAACTTCTGTCTTATATCAGTTAAATATCTCATAGTTTTGTCTGGGGTCCAACTTATGAGGTCATTCCATTCTCTGGAGACTGATCTAGGATCAAGTCAATTGCCTGTCGACAAATACGTTGGCTGCATGCGCAGGTAGTTTGGAGACCGGCTCAATAAGTGAAAACAGCATAAGACTTCTGGTTCTGGCTATAGGGGGATGGCTTGTCTCAGATGAATCTTCCTGCCAAAATAATTATAAAAGTTGGACAAAATATAGAAAGCATCTGTTTGGAGGAATTGGAGAACACCCAGTCCAGACGGGATCTGAGAGGCCATGACCTCCAAGGGAAGGGAAATGTATTGGGCAATCTTCACATTCACCCTGGTTTTTCCTGAGGGCATTTTGCCAAATCTCTGGTGCGGGTGGATGAAGGGGAAGAATGGTGATAGCAGAAGCCGCAGTCTCACGGGGCAGAGATCAGAATGTAAGGTTGCCAAAGGAGCTGGGACTCGAAGGGAGAATGATGGAGAGGACTTAATGAGACAGCTACTCTTCAAGCTGTTGGCTGACTTCTCAGCTAAGCAGACATTGAGAATTCCAGGAAACCCAGCAGAAAATAGCAGCTGGGAAGCCAAAGAGCTGAACAGATTTGAGCTGTTGCACAATGGTGAGGAGACAGGTTCAAGTCTCACTGAGGTAGAGGGGTTTTGACAAATATCCTGGGCTTTTGGTTAAGGCCCCAGAAGGGCCACACTCTAGGAGTAAAAGTCATACTCAGTAGGAAGATGGTAGACCAAAACACAACTATATCAGTTATTACATTAAATGTAAATAGACTAAACATGCCAATGAAAAGACAAAGATAATCAAACCAGATTTAAAAAATAACAATATGCTGTTAATAAGTCATTTTAAATGCTGAGACACAGAAAGATTGAAGAGAAAAAGATGGAAAAAGACATATGTGTGTTTACACACACATATATATATTTACACACACACCATGTAAACACTAGCAGAAGAAGTTTGGTGTTGGTAATTTAGTTATGCAAATTTCATAATGAAATATTCATTCAAAAGAAAGATATAAATTATAATACATTAATTATCATTTATTGGTCATCAATTACATGCTAAACATCACTGTTTTGTGTAATCCTCTGAGCAATTTTACAAAGTATATGCTATCATCTCCACTAGATGAGGAAATTGAAGCTCTGAGAGACTGAGCAATTTGCCTCAGATCGCACAGCTGGAAAATAACAGACACAAGATTCAAACCTAGTTCTTTCTGACCTCTTGCCAAGGAGCTTTTAACTGTCGCTCTACTTTCTAATCACCACACTGCCATTTGGAGAGGAGCCCTGAGGCATAGGAAAGCACATCCGGTGGGACTCCTGGGTCTCTGCCTTGGAAACCCTGTAAGAACTAAGATTATCCAGCTGACTCTTGTGCATGCATACACATCACACCACACACACACACACACACACACACACACACACACACACACACACACACACAAATGCTCTGCTCTTCCATATACATGATCCCCCAAAGGTACAGAGACCTTCAAGTTGATGGACTACAGACCTCTTTGCATGTCTTAATTAAAGTTCTCAAGAATCAGGTCTGGTTAAAGAATCAGGTATTCGTCCCTGATTCAGTCAGTGGTCGAATCCACAGAGAAGCCAGGGGACGCTGTTTGTAATTGAATGTTTCTCCTCAGTCACTCTGCTGCCACTGTGGTCCGTCAGACCCTTTTCCATGTCCAGGGACTGGGTGACCTTTGAAAAGTTACTTACCCTCTTTTTTCTTTTTTTGCAAAACGCAGTTAATTTTGTAGAGGAAAACACACACACACACACACACACACACACACACACACACACTGGAAACAACTACACATCCATCGATGGACGAATGGGCAGACACAACAAAGTGAAGTTCTATTTGGCAATAAAAAAGGAGCAGCCTACGTACGACATGCTACGTCATGGACAGACTTCAAAGACGTTATGCTGAGTGAAAGGAACCAGACACAGGAGACCACATGGTGTACGATTCCATTCATGTGAAATGCCCGGCAAAGGGGATTTATTGACGTGGAAGATAGCTTACTGCTTGTCTGGGAGGTGGGAATGGGGATGACCTGTACGTGGGCCTCAGAGTTCTTATTGTGGGGATGGAAATGTTTATTCTAAAATTGATTTATGACTTAGTAACTTATAAAGTTATTAAAAGTCTTTGAACTGTATACCTAAAATTGCATTTTTTTTTTGCCTGTGGTAAGAAATACATAACAACACGTGCCATTTTAATCATTGTTAGGCATGTGGTTCTGCAGCACCAAACACATTCACATTTCCACCTTTTCCCCATCGGGAGCTCTGTCCCATTAAACAACTCCCGACAACATCTCCCCACCACTCAACCTCTGGCAAGTACCATTCTACATTCTCTTCTATGGTTTGACTATTCTAAGTACCTCATGTGAGTAGAGTCATACAATATCTGTCTTCTTGTGACTAGATTATTTTGCTTAGAATAGCGTCTTCAAGATTCATCTGTATTGTAGCATGTGTCAAAATTTTCTCTTTTTTTTAAGGCGGAGTAATATTCCACTGTCGGTATATACCACATTTTGTTCATCCATTCATCTACTGATGAATATTTGTGTTGTTTCCACCTTTTTTTTTTTTACTATCATGAATAAGACCGCTATGAATATGGGTGCATAAATATCTTCAAGTTGGTGGATTTTATAATATGCAAAATATATCACAATAAGGTTATTTTAAAATAAAAAACAAAATATTTTTCTCAAAATCCAAAGAGCTTATAAATGGTAGATGCTGTTATCAATAACTTAAAAATTGGTAAATTTGACGAACAAAAGTGAGTTTTTAAAAATTAAGTTCATTTAATAAAAAAGATATGTTCATGATTAAGACAAAGGAAAAATACAGAAAAGTATAAAACGTATAAAAGGAGTATCTGTAAGCTCACTTAGAGATAAATAAACACTGAAAGGTTACTATACAAAAGCTACTAAATTTTAATTTTACTTTAAATGACTAGGAGAAACTGAACTGAAATGAAGAAGCTGCTGAGCTCAGGTTCTCCATTGACAACAGAGCTATTCATTCCTGGACTACCCTCTCCAGAGGCAACATAAGTTATAAAAATATTGAGGCTGTTTTTCTATATAAATACGTTTCTTGAGGGTCAAGTTTAATCCTCCCACATGGACAATTTTTTCATAAAAACCAGAGGATCTTTCTTATGTTTAAACAAATAAAGTTGCCTGAGTTTTTAGATGAAAAACAAAAGAACAAAGTTGAAAATCTTAGCACACTTTTAGATAAACTCCAAAGAGAAATGACCAGGGAATGACTAGTTCGCAAGCCAAATAACGACAAAAATGACAGATCACTGACTTAAGAAGCAGGAAAAGCCCTGGCGAGTTTGGCTCAGTGGCTAGTGTTGGCCTGAAGATTGAGGAGTCCCAGGTTCAATTCTGGTCAGAGGCACATTGCCTGGGTTACAGGCTCGGTCCCCAGTAAGGGGGTGGGCAGAGGCAGTCGATCAGTGATTCTCATCATTGATGTTTCTAGCTTCCCTCTCCCTTCCTCTCCGAAATCAATTATATATATAAAATTAGAGGCCTGATGCATATATATTTATATATGTATATATGTATACATATATACGTATATATATGTATATATGTATATATACACATATATATGTGTATATATGTATATATGTATATATATATTTTAAAGCAGGAAGGAGCCCTAGCAGGTTTTCTCAGTGGGTAGTGTCAGCCTGCGGAATGAAAGGTCCCGGGTTCGATTCTGGTCAAGAGAACATGCCTAGGTTTTGGGCTTGATCCCCAGTAGAGGACATGCAGAAGACAGCCAATCAGTGATTCTCTCTCATCATTGATGTTTCTCTCTTTCCTTCTCCCTTCCTCTCTGAAATCAATGGGGATATATAAAATTAAATAAAATTAAATTAAAATTAAAAGCAGGAAGGAATGATTATAGCTACTGTCTAAAATAAATCCCAGGTACATGAATTCTGAATGTCAGTCCATTTATCCTCCCTCTGATTTGATTGGTTCTTGGTTTTGAATGTGTCTGCTCCAACCCAAATGTTCTCACCCAGAGGTGGTGAGTAGACACATTCCAAGTTCAGCTTTCACTCACTGCAGAAAAGAATTACTTAAAACTTGGAAATAAGGCAAAAAGTTAGGCTGCATGTCCTTTCGAAGTCATAGTGAAGTCTTACCTCATTTTTGAGGAGAATGTATTCGTGTTTTATTTTGCTATTTATCTATAATAATAAAAGGGTAATATGCTAATTAGACCGGATGTCTTCTGGATATCATTCCAGATGCCCTTCCTGACAAAGCTGGGGCTGGAAGAAAGCAACCTGGGTCCCAGGTGCCTTCCAGCAGCTGGAGGAGGGAAGCCTGGGCCCTGGGTGCTGGAGGAAAGCCAGTTCCAGCAGCTGGGGGAAGGAAAGCCTACTCTTGCATGAATTTTCATGCATCAGGCCTCTAGTTATTTCATGATAGCCCAGATACTGTGAAGTTACATGTTAATCTGTATTTTTTCTATCTGGTAAGAAGGGAAACTCCAAAGGTTATAATTTTAGTAGCCTGAGGCACATGAACAGTTTCTTCTGTAACCTACCAATCTTATTCTAACACTAGAGGCCCTGTACAAAAAAATTGTGCAAGGTAGGTGGTGTCCCTCAGCCTCTCCTGCACCCTCTCACAATCCAGGACCTTTTGGGGGATGTCGACTGCTGATTTAGGCCTGATCCCACAGACATCCCTCCTGAAATTTGGGACTGCTGGCTCCTAACTGCTCACCTGCCTGCCTGATCACCCCTAACCAGTTGCCTGCCTATCTGCCTGATTTTGCCCCTAAAACTCAAGCTTCTGCTTTTTTATTTTTAATATTTATATTTCTTCTTTACCAGGTGTACCAGTTAATAATGTGGATTTTTTCAATAGATGGAGTTACTCATATGTTGATATATATGCAATTTGATATGTATACTATTTTGTTGTATTGAGAGCAAGCTTAAAAACTTCATATGTCAAATTTGCTGAGGTATTAATATCATAGATATTTTTACGCTTAAAAATGCTGAATTTCATGCCAAAAAGAGCATTTTTGGGAAGTTTTAATTTATTATTTTGAAGAAAAATTATCATATGCTTCAGGAAGCTTTTGATGAACATGCTCCATCTCAAGATACTTGTGAATGCTGTTTTAAACACTTTAAAAGTGCTGATTTTGATGTGAAAGACAAAGAACATCCAGGTCAACTGAAAATGTTTGAAGACCAATAATTACAAGCATTATTGGATGAAGATGCATGTCATACTAAAAAACAACTTGCAGAAAGATTAAATGTGGCTCAGCAAACAATTTCTGATCATTGACAAGCAATGGGAAAAATTTTAAAGGAAGGAAAATGGGTGCCCCATCAACTGAACGAAAGACAAGTGGGAAACCGAAAAGTCATCAGTGAAATGTTGCTTCAGCGGCACGAAAGAAAGTCTTTTTTGCATTGAACTCTGACTGGCAATGAAAAGTGGATTTATTTTGAGAATCCCAACACACAAAATCATGGGCTGATTCAGGTCAACTATCAATATCCACTGCAAGGCCAAATCGCTTCAGAAAGAAGACAATGCTCTGCATTTGGTAGGATCAGGAATGTGTGGTGTATTATAAGCATTGAAAACCAGGTGAAATTGTTAATACTGATCACTACCAACAACAAATAGTCAATTTGAACTACACTTTGATCATGAAACAACCAGAATGGGCCAGAAGACATGGTAAAGTAATTTTGCTTCATGGTGACGCACCATCACACACTTCAAAACCAGTTAAAGACAAGATAAAAGATCTTGCCTGGGAAGTATTAACCCACCCACTGTGTTCACCAGACCATGCTCCTTCAGATTACCACTTGTTCTGATCGATGGCACACACACTTTCTGAGCAGCGCTTCAAAACATACACAGAAGTGGAAAATTGGGTCTTTGAATGGTTTGCCTCAAAACAAGAAAAGTTCTATTGGGATGGTATACACAAATTACCTGAAAGATGGGGGAAATGTGTATAGCTAGAAATGGACATCACTTTGAATAAAGCACTTTTGATGTTTCTCTTGAAGTTATCGTGTTTTCTTTGATTACAAAATCCGCATTAACTGGATACACCTAGTAAATTTTAAAATTCAAGCTTCTTGAGACCATGAGGCATTTAACATTATTCCATATTCCTTACAGAGACCTAAGCATTGTAAACACAGCAAATACTTAATAGTTATGGGCTTCTATACAAACACTTTCCAACCAGAAATGTTTTATTTTTTAAAATATATTTTATTGATTTTTTTTACAGAAAGGAAGGGAGAGGTATAGAGAGTTAGAAACATCGATCAGCTGCCTCCTGCACACCCCCTCTCCCCACTGGGGAATGTGCCCACAACCAAGGTAGAAGCCCTTGACCGGAATCGAACCAGGGACCTTTTAGTCCACAAGCGGAGGCTCCATCTACTGAGCCAAAACTGGTTTCGCCCAGAAATGTTTTAATAGGCAGTCTCCAATAACTTGAACTGGAAAACCTGAGTCGAGTGCTCAGAGTTCAGGCATCAGGTGCTATCAGCAGGATTTCTATCCCAATTAAACTCCAATTCCTAGCTCTCAGCAGCCTGGACACACTGCCCTTCACTGTCTCCAAAGTTTCTTATTCCTCACTATCCCGTTTTCCTCCGCTTAGTTTCCCGCCAGAAGTCACACTGCCAGACTGAGGCCTGCAGGGCTGACTCTGCACATGCGCAATAGCAGGCTCACGGCCATAGCAGGCTCACAGCCTGGCGTCCTCCACCATCCCACAATCCTCTGGTCCCACACTTCCGGTTTGCCAAGCTCTTCCTTAGGTGGTGTTTCTGGGTCTCGTTGCAAGTCCAGGGCCTCTCGTTGGAGGGGATTTCTCTGTTCTTTGACGTTGATGGCTGTTTACTGTTGGGGATCGGCGAGGTTTCAGGAGTCGGTCCCACACACACTCAGGAAACAACCGCCCATTCAGCCCACGCTGGCGCCACCCCGGTTCTCGGTGAGAAAGGTACTGTGCTGAGCCGTTTTCCCATCGGATCTTCCTTTTGCTTCCCCAGCACACCCCAAACCTACCCCGGGTGGGCGACAACCCCAATTCCACACACCCTTTAGACCCCCCCCCATGTCTTTGACTTCCCCCCATCAAACTCGCACCCTATTGTGTTGCCTATCATCGCCCCTAACCACACCTTTGGGGGGCCGGGCCAGCTTGGGCGAGGGGCCGTGGGGTTCTGGTCTCTGGTATACATTCTGGTCGCGATGCTGTTATGATCGCTGGCTTTTTATATTTAGAGAAGATTCTTTTTTGTTGTTTTGAAAATGCTTGTCCTGGTGGATTGCATGCACTCTTTTCTCCTTGAATGCTCTTGGAATCCGCTTGGCCATCGAATGGTTCCTGCATACGTGAGTGAGCTGAACAGAATCTGTGGCACGTGTCCGTGCTCCATGGAATGAGCGCCATGATCTTACCGTTTTAACGAATATACTTAACATAGTGGACAGGTCTCCAATGATACTTTCTCCTCCCACTTCCTGTGACTGTGTGTGTAGTACCTGCTGTTGGATCGGCTTCGACTCTGGCAACTCTGAGTGAGTGAAGTCCGCAATGGCCTGTCCTCAACAGCCCTGCTCAGCTCCTGGAGACCATGCTTATGGCTTCATGGAGCCGGTCCATCTCACAAGGGGTCTTCTTCTTTTCCTGCTGCCTTCTAGTTTCGGAACATTATTGTCTTTTCCGAAGAACCCAGCCTTCTCATGAGTGCCCGAAGCAGGACAGCTTCAGTCCTGTGATTACTTCCTCCCTTGCAGAAGACTCACCTGGATGCCAATTTAGCATGCAGGTTCCCCAGGACCCCATTGGGAAGTCTAACTCTGGGAGTTTGGCAGGAGGTCTAATGACACGCATTTCAATAGACACCCCAGCAGACCCCATGGCTTTGGTCCTCAGGCCAGACACCTTGAGCAAACCCTGCAGTGAGTGCCTGGTGGCGGTAGTCCTAACGCCTACTTGGCTCTCACTGTTCAGCGTGGTCAGAGATGAATGGGGTTAAGCACTGGTGCCTTAGGTTGGACTAGACTCCAACAGTCCATATTCCTAAACCTCAGTTTGGTGATAGCAGTCCATCTCAGACGTTCATCTCCCATTGGCTGTATCAGAACAGGGGCAAGAAAGAGGGAGTGACCAGGAATGTGTGTGTGTGTGTGTGTGTATGAAATTGCTGATGCTTGACTCTTTCTGACCTTACAGTAATGATGGTTTTGTATGGGTGGACCTAATAACTCCTCAGGTGTTTCTAATTTGAAGCGAATTTGGCAACCGACTTGTGAATATGACTCTTGGGATATGGACTTTGCACTATCTGGGGAAAGTGTTTTGGAGCTTTCATCAGGCTTAAAGCGAAAAAGAAAATAAAAATAAAAACAAGGATGCTCTTCCCAGAAAAATGCACCAAGTACAACCTTCTGCATACAATCTCGGGGAGATTGATGGGCTCTGAAGGCCAAGGACTCCTTATTTGTTTGTTTCAGAGATTTCTTTCAGAAGGCTGCCTCCTCTAGGGATGGATCTCTGCTGCCCCCTATTGCCACCTGGGTCTCCAACTGGGTTGGCTCTATTCAGGCCTGGGCTCGGGTTTGGAGTTTTGTAGGAGCTAGAGCCAGCTGTCATCTCACACCAGCTGATTGACAGCGGTCCCATTCTGGGCGGGCGTGGGCATCACAGATGCACTGTTTCATAATTCACACATTACACTGAACAGTACTGTTGGTACAGGGCGTGGGGAAAGTTTGTGCTCTGACGGAACACCCATGCATCCCTTCGCGGTCATCAGATGCTGATTCTAGGGGAGCTCTTTTGCAGCTCTGTGCTTTAGATAATGTAGAGCGAGGCAAAGCCATTCTTGTTTCTAGACCTCTTGACTTCTCTCCCCTACGGAGAATGAAGCCAAGTCTTTTTAAAAAATATATATTTTATTGATTTTTTTACAGTGAAGAAGGGAGAAGGATAGAAAGTCAGAAACATTGATGAGAGAGAAACATCAATCAGCTGCCTCCTGCACACCCCCTACTGGGGATGTGCCCGCAACCAAGGTACATGCCCTTGACCGGAATCGAACCCAGGACCCTTCAGTCCAATGCTCTATCCACTGAGCCAAACCGGTTTCAGCCGAAGCCAAGTCTTGCCTCCTTGTGCACATTCATTTAGATATTCCCAGTCAGTGTGTCTGTTCTTTGGATTCTCCTTTGACTGGGTTAAAACATCTGCCTGGTTCCATCAGTAAGTCAATAAAATCTTTAACACGTGCTCATTTGAGCTCTGTAGAAGAGCCACCACTGGGCTCTGTTCTGGAAAATGGTTCTTTAACAAAGGCCGGAATCCTGTCAGAGATCTCTGGTTGCCATCTGAGCTATGGAAGAGCCCGCCCATTCCTTGGAAGTCTAATTAAGGAGATGCTCAATGTAGCCAGCAATTCTTTGAGATTTAAAGAACCCCCCCCCTCCTCTCCACCTGACTCTCCTCATTCAAACAGGCAACCCAGCACTGCATCATTCCCTCAGGGGAGGGGCGCTGGCATAAGCAGAAAAAAGGAGTCTATAAGTATTTCTAGAAGTTGTTTCTCTAAAGCTGGAGAACCCAGAGGAGCGGTGGAGCTGGAGCACACCCACACGTTGGAGAGAGAGAGGCAATGGGCCTTTTCTTTCAATAAAGCACTGAGGCTACACCTCCTGCTGAGGGAAGGAGACAGAGGCCGAAGCATCTGGACCAGAAAATACCAGGATGCGTCAGATGTGGTAAAAGCAAGTGTTTCATAAACTTTTCATTCCTGTTAAGATCAGTGTACGTATTATTTCTACATGTCTATCCATCGATCCACGTATGTAATTTACTGTAGACACTGAGCAAAAAAAAATTGCAAACATTGACCCTAAAGACATTAAAAAAAAAAAAAGCCAAATTTGGCTCAGCCTTGTTCTGTGGTCCGAAAACTGTGGCTTGCGAGCCACATGCGGTTCTTTGGCCCCTTGAGTGTGGCTCTTCCACAAAATACCATTGCCTGGGCGAGTCTATTTTGAAGAAGTCGCATTAGAAGTTTAGGCTTAAAAAATGTGGCTCTCCAGAGAAATTTCAGTCATTGTACTGTTGATATTTGGCTCTGTTGACTAATGAATCACCGACCACTGGCCTAGTTGTAATTCAGAAAACCTGAATTTTCTTTCCTCTTCTTCTTTAACAGTGGCTCCTAATGACTATCAGATTAGGTTTGAGATACATTTTACTTCCAGGCTCCTGACTGTTCTAAAGGGAGGGCAGCTACCTTCTTTAAGGACCTTTGGTGGGGCTTCGTCTACTTCACCAGGTTCAGTGACCCGCTGGGGCAAAGGCACCTAGGATTGAGACAAATTAAGACAGAGGCCAGAGCTCCTCAGACAGGGTCTCTCTCCTCTTTCCCTTTCTCTTTCTCTTTCATTTTCCTTTTCCCTTTCCCTCTCCCTTTTTCTTTCCCTTTCCCTTCCCCTTCTCCTTCCTTCCTCTTTTTCTCCCCCCCCCCTCCATTACCTCCCCCTTTGTCCCTCCCTCTCCCTATGCCAGTCAGGATAGAGCAGAATGGGAAGCTAATTTTTCAGGATTCTGGGATCTACTTTTCAATGTGATTTTACTGTGAAGTGTTCAGGAGCATAAATTCTCTGAAGATCAGACTCGCTGGCTCACGTGTATGTAACAATGTACAAATCCCTACCCACCAAGCCAAGAATGTGTGCTTATGCATCATTCCCCAACAAGGCTGCAATGATTACCTTATCAAGTAACCCTGTCCCTGTTGGTCCCTACACAACAGCTAATTTAAAAAACGTGGCAAAATAAAAAGTGACAACAGTTTAACAGACATTCACAAGAATGCACCAGAAGTGTGAAGAAGTTACCCCAAAATAGAGGTGGAATGTTTTAAAAAAAAAAGAAGTGTGGTTTATTCTGAGATTAATATTAAGTATTTCAATTTATGGAGCTTAAAGATTACTGTGCAGCTTTGTAAAGCATTGACACGTCTCGCCAGCTTCTCTACCCCACGTAGGGAAACGGTGTCTGTTTTAAGAGAGACAAGGGTGGACCCATAGAAAGCTTACTAGGGATGACTTTAATTGCCCCACAGCAGGGGCGGGCTCACTTACACTCACACAGGGAGCTGGCCACGGAGAGGAAGCTGGCCGCAGGAGCCGTGGAACCCGGAGGACTGTGGCTTTCGGTCATTAGTTGGAAAGAAGTTTGTGCTGTTATCTCCCGGTTTCACACTTTCTAAATACCTGTTTAGCATCCTCTCTCCCAGGACCTGATTTTGTTTCACCCTGCACTGGGGACCGAGCCCTTAATTTCTTGAACGCCCTCCCCGTTCCATACAACCAGGCATGTGCCCTGACTGGGAATCTAACCAAGACCTCCTGACTCGAGTCAACACTCAACCACTGAGCCACCCCGTTTGGGCTCACTTGTATTTTAATAGATACAGATTTCATTTTGATTCAGAGAGTACTTTCTGGGTAAAGATCTGAGTGCCATATTCAGGCTGATAAGAGAATATCGACAACAAACAGGAGGAATTAATCCTGCCAATCAAGCATTTGTTTTCTTTTACCTAATCTATAATAATAAAAGCATCACTTGCTAATTAGACCAGACATCCTTCCGGATGTCCTTCCTTCCAGACAAAGCCACAGCGGGTGGAGGCCGTAGCAGAGGTGACAGTAGCTGGCGGGGGCCGGGGCCAAGGTCCTTGCATGAATTTTGTGCATCGGGCCTCTCGTAGTCGATAATGGGACATTCAAGAAACACTGTTTTGGTCATATCCTTGCAACCTCGACGAAGCTGTCATCTAGTAAACAATCCTTTGTGCCTTTGGGAGATCACTGTGATTCTACGTTCTTAATCTGGGTTGAGAAAGAACAGTCACGCCTCTACTCAGTGGAGTACACAGACCCTGTTACCCCCGGGCAGCCCTGCAGCCCAGTGGTCGGGCCCGAGGGAGACCCTCTGAGGCTAAGCCGCAGGCAGGCAGGCCAGGGCTCGTTTTCTGTCTTGTGTGTGGTGATGGAGTGGGAAGCCTAGGGGAGGATGTGGTGGAGTAAATCTGGGTAATTTCATTAAGCCCCTCTCCGTTCCATACAACCTGCTCTTCAACTGAATCCTGATTTTCAGTCTTTCTGTGATGAGTGTTCCTTTTCTGCTGGATTTGCATTCACTCCCTCAAAAAACACATTAATGGGTTAGGAAAACTCACTCACAAATTCTGCCATGATAGTTACTAGTAAGTTCCAAGCAACAGCAGTTTGTGTTTGTGTGTGTGTGTTTTAATATTTTTCATTGATTTCAGAGAGAGGCAGGGAGAGATAGAAACATCAATGAGAGAGAATCATTGATTGGCTGCCTTCTGCATGCCCCCTACTGGGGATCGAGCCTGCAACCTGGGCATGTGACCTGACTGGGAATCAAACCTGTGACCTCCTGGTGCATGGGACAGTGCTCGGTCTCTGAGCCACACCAGCAGGGCATCGGAAGGTTTTTTGATAGAACTCTTTTCACCGTGTGCTTTGACTTTTCAAGTCAGATTTCATCCCATGGCTTGTCATACAGCTGTAAAATTAGCAAGAGGCTCCCTGGATTCATCAAGTGTCTTTCTTAATAGATCCACACATTAATAAGTGTTAGCCATTACTTAATCTAAATTCCAAATTCAGGTCCCCATTTTACAGATATTCTATCTAAGAAAGAGGGAATATGCTAATTGATCCTCACACTCTTGCAAAGATGGAAGTGCCCACAGCCAATAAGGAGGGAATTTGCTAATTGAATGCCATGCCCTCAAAGATAGCAGCACCCACAGCCACGGGATGGTGGCGTCCAGTCTGTGGGTCCAGCCGCTCCGTGTGCCTGTCTCCAGAGTCTCCCAGTCCCCTCAGCCCCACAGCTGCCCAGGCCTGGCCCGAGGCACAGGTAACCAGGGCTGGCTGAGGCTTGCGCTGCTGGCAGTGGCAGCAGCAGAGGTGTGATGGGGTGTTGCATTCCCGATTGCCGGGTTGCCTCCTGTCCATGAGGGCTCCCAGACTGTGAGAGGGGGCAGGCCGGGCTGAGGGACCCCCCCTCCAATGCATGAATTTTCATGCACCGGGCCTCTAGTTCTATACTAATTTGAATTTTCATGGAGGAGAAAGCTTTAAAACATTAAAGACTTAGGTGTCATTTAGCGAAAACAACCAGGCATCATCTGCTAAAAATGAAGGCTGTGATTCAAGGTTACAATCTGCAGGCCCATCTCGCTGGATTTCACCAGATCATCTTTCTGGATCCTGGGCATGTGGAGGTGCCAACTCTACAGACGCAACGGCAGCAACTGTGAAACTAACTACATACAGGTCATCATGCGAACCTGGGAATTTACAAGAAATGTGTTTCAAAAGAAAAATGCAAATGACTCTTTTCTTTCCCTTTTTCATTCCCCTGAAGGCGCTGTGCTGCTTAGGAATGAGGCATCCCCAAAACACCCGATGGTATTTTCTAGAAAACGACGCGAGTAAAATTTGAGGCAAGCCAAGAGAAGAGCAGCAGTAACTGAATGAAGGAAAAGTTACTTCAAAGTCTCAAGTTAGAGCAACATCGTGAAAAACGTTTGGTCATCAGAGACTGAGAGTCTCTGGAGAGAGGAACGACACGCCAGGGCTGTCCCTGAGGGGAGCGTGTCCTAATTGCATGCACAAGTCACAAACGTCCTCTTAGTTCATCTAAGACCTCCTGGCGTGAGCAGTGATGCAGGACCATTTTATAATCTAAAGCCTGCCCCCCAACTAACCACCCAACATCTCTTCACCTTTCATTCTATTTCACTTTTTTCTCCTCTTCCATTTTTGTTCCTCAAAATTGAAGTTGAACCATAGCCACAATTCTCAACCGCAACATCTCCTGGCACACATAAGCAAATGACTAAAATTCTGCAGAATACCAAAAAAAAAAAAAGTATTTTTTGCCCATTTGACCAAAAAATAGGTGTGGTTTTTATTCATTCACACCGGTAGCCATTGTTGTGTTGGCCGTTGTCATTTTTTTTTTTTTTAATTTGACAATCTAAGGGAAAAGAGGTCAGTGCCCCCGACTAAAGTCAGGGATTGCATGTTTTAAAAATTCTTGCGGCACACGGTTGAACATCGCTGTATGATGATACAGCCAGAAACTACCTTTGTTGCAACAGCCAAAGGGTAGCGATACATTACCCAACTACAAATCAACATCCCAACTTGTCTTCCGAGAGCCAAATGCCTGTCTTGAGACAAGTGTCCTCCAGCAGTGGGTCAGATATGTCTGGGAAATGAGGAAACTATTTATTTTCAATTTAGGGGTGTCCAAGAATAATGTCACGTGATAAATACGCTAAAAGGTTGATAAAATATGAACACGTGGCCCCAACACTTGTAGGCCAGCTGAGTGACACCAGCACGTTTCAAAGAGGGGGCAGGATTTTGGAAAACACACCTGCTTTCCAGGAAAGACTTGATTAGGAGCTGAAGTCTTAACAAACATTTCTATTTGGAACGTCAGTTTGGTCATTATTTTTAGTCTGTACTCACAATGAAGGACTAGTTTGAAATAAGGGTGGGATTACTAGAAAATGCCACATGTTGATTAAAAACATTGCTCATTAAAATGAGCTGACAGACCCAGTTGAAGTAAAGTATTCTGTCAGCAAAAAATAAGCTAAAACAATGTTCTGCTGGCAAAACCCTTTCGTAAGTGTTGTTGATATGCTGCTAGTCAGAACCTAATGTCTTAAAGCAGAATTTTATGACTGCAGTGGGCCTAAGAAACACCTAATTCAACTCCTCATTTTACAAATAGGAAACCTGGAGCTAGAAATTGAAGTTAGATGAAAAACACCCGTTACTATTTGGATTAAGATTTCTGAGTAGAGAAGAAAAAAGAAAACACACACACACAAAACAAAACACACAAAGCAGGAAATGACTCCTCAGTACCTAACAGCACAGCCACGCTTTTAATAGAAATTTGACCAGACCAGGAAGCTTTTAAATACCATTTCCTTTTTTGGTGAGGTTGAATGTTTTGTGGCAACATTTAATTTCTTCTGGTAAAAATACACGTTTGTTATAGAAAATGTAATATATACAAGGAAGCACAAAGAAAAGCAGCCATCAAAAATAGTTTCATATATTTCCCTAAGACTTTTTAGTAGGCAACAAAAATAATCAGCATTTACTTTGTAAATGGAATGGAATTACTTCTTCTTTGACACACAATCACAGGGACAGCAGGGGTTCTCGGGGGTCCCTGCTGAGAGAGAGAGAGAGAGAGAGAGAGAGAGAGAGAGAGAGAGAGAGAGAAAGCAAGAGCCCTGCAATGAGCCTCAGAAGCCAGTTGGAAAATGGGGCAGCTAAGGGACACAGACTGCCAACTAGTCGAAGATCAGGGGGTACTGACAGTGGCACTGGGGAACAGAATGTCTGCATGACCTTGATTTTCATTTATTATTTATTGTTAATCCTCACCTGAGGATATTTTTCCATTGATTTTTAGAGAGTGGAAGGGATGGGTGGAGAGACATAGACACACACCCATGTGAGAGAGACACATTGATTAGTTGCCTCTTGCATGGGCACTAGGGCCGGGATGGAGCCCGCAACTGAGGTATGTGCCCTTGACCAGAACCAAACCACCCTTCAGTCTGTGGGCTGATGCTCTGTCCACTTGAGCCAAACCAGCTAAGGCTTGATTTTCATTTTAAAACATAAATCCACCGGAGCAGGAGCCTAAATGTGGGGTGGGGAGGGAAGGTAGAGAGATAAGTCAAGGTAAAGGTCAAAGTGTCTTTCCAGTCTGGCTCTGCCTGGAACAGAAACCTTACTTCTTCACAGTCTCTTTGCTTCCTCTTGAAATTGTGGCTGATCTTTTTTTTTTTTTTAATTATCAAGTTTATTGGGGTGACATTGGTTAATAAGGTTATATAGGTTTCAAGTGTAGATTTCTATGATACATGATCTGCATTGTGTACCCATTATCCAAAGTGTCAAATCATCTCTCATCACCATACCTTTGCCCCCCTTCTCCCTTTGCTGCTTCCCCATCCTGTTCCTTCTGGTAACCCCCGCACTGCTGTCTGTGCCTATGGGTTTCAGTTTTACAGCCCACACAGAAGTGAAATCATATGGTTCTTGGCTTTTTCTGAGGCTGATCTTGAACACTGGTCGGGGACTCTGATATGGCTTCTTGGAGAGACAGTACGATCTCTCATGGCCACACAACTTTAAACAACCTTGTGCAAACTGAATGGTGTATGGGTCCTCTTGGATTCCTTTTAAAAATTTTTACTATGCACCACATAATACACTGCATGCTATGTAATACACTGCAGAACCTTCCAGCAGGGGTAGGTCAGCATAGCCGAGTTATTTTTCATCCATCGGGAAAATGTTTCCTTCATCGGTGTTCTCTAAACTCTTTGACAATTAACTTCAGAGACACACCCCTCTCTTCCCCACAAAGTCCAATGATAGGAGTAATAGCACCCCCTTTTCCCTTGCCCCCATTAGTGAAGCTGTGGGTGGGCGCAGTGGCAGCTCTGAGGATGGGTAAGCCGCACCCAGGGTGGCCATCCGGGGAGAATCTCGAACCACAGGGTGGCAAGGTACTGACACCCGTAGATTCTTGAGAAGAGCCCAGACTCTTGGAGTCTGGGAGGACACCCTGGGAACGAGACGTCGCCATGACACTAACACCTGTAGGCCTTCAACAAGTATGTAATGGCCCAGAAGGCATCTCTCCCTGTGAGGAGCGCTTAGCCACCTTAATGCATCCTCCTTGATCCTCCTCCCGTATGAACTGTTGGACTAAGGCGACTGCTCAGGCTGAGTCCTGATGACTCGAACTGCCACCCTTTGGTGACTGCTCGGGGGCACCAGTGATCTTTGACAATCAATTCTTGGCCCCCTTAACTAAACCAGAGGGTGTTGGGAAAAGCTGAAAACGTCTGGTTCAGACAGCTTTTGTCACCACCCCTGAGAGGCCATATTAGTGACTAGCCGAGCCGTTTTAAATGGTTATGTTGGTAACCATGTGTGCCTCTTGTCCTACCAGCATTAAGTGTCCGAGAACGTCTGCAGGGCCGGGGAGCTCACTCGCCACCGAGCAGACATCAAGGGATTGCTGAGCCCTGGCTTCTAAACTCTGAAAAGGCTACTTTGTAGCCTCGAAGAAGCTACACACCATTAAGTAAGCAAAGAAGAATGAAAGACTAACAAGATCTCTTAAACAGACATGTTCACACTAAAAAAGGAAGGTTGATATTCAGGGTTTAATCTAGTCCCTTGAATAGCTTTAGTGACACCCCAGAGAGACATGGGGTGAATGAGAACTTACATTTTCCAAGGATTAAAGTTCAACTCCTCTGAAAGCTACCAGTGGTCAAAAAGAAAAAAAAAATGAGAACTCAACTTTATAGAAGCAACTTCCCACTGGCACCAGCACAAGGCGGTAGTGATTCTCTAGTTTAATACGTTACATACAATACCAGAAAAATAAGCCAAACCTTTAAGGCACGTCCCTTATGATTAAAAGAGTTGAGCTTTGCTACTGTAACCCTGGGCTTTTGACAGAACTTTCTGGAAGAAGGCCCATGAAAGCACAACAAAGAGGTCTGCTATGACAGCTAGCTGCTACCGGGTGCCACAGGTTCGTCAGTAGTAACAATCCAGAAAGAGCAGGAACCCGCAGATCCCGGGGGAAAACTGCTTTAGGTGTCTGTAACAGCAACCAGGACACGTGACAAGAGCGACCTCCCTCCCCCCCACATTCTCTGGTGGGCATCCCATTTCCCCGCTGCCCTTCGCTGTTTACATACTATTATTGCGAACAGGGCGAGAAAAGGCCGTGTTCTCCGGGAGGCTTTTAGAGAACAGACAGACGAGGGATGCTATACCCCGGCATCCGTGCTCCGTGGCTGGAAACCCTCCCTCCGAAGGCTGCCCATGTCAAAGCGAGGGGAAACCTCACAGCGGACGACCAACGTGTCATCCTTAACGAAGGTTCTTTGTCTGAGGGCTTCCAGGTGCATGAAAGTCACATAGCCAAACCCTTTTGGGTTCCGCGGGATTGTGGGTCTCTGGAAGGCAAGCAGCTCTGGCTTGGCATCCATGATCTCCTCATGGTTTTGCCTGATGGGCGCTTCGGACTGATCGAGGATTGTGAGGCGTATCGTGCCCTGGAAGGGCCACGGGAGGTGGCTGTCATACTCCCCCTGCATCGTGTGGACAAAGAGGGAGATGTAGTTGGCGCAGCGCTGAGCGGTGGGTAGCTGAAGGTGCAGGCGCATGCAGAGTTTGTATCCGGGTTTGCCTGTGTAGAACCCGGGGCTGTGAATGACGACAGGTTTCTCCTCTTCTTGAGATTTCAGGTGCATCCCGAAGTTACCGATCTTCCAGATGTAAATCCCATTGCACTGCTGGGCTTCGATTTCGGCAACCTTGTCCTCCAGGGTTCGAATCGTTCGTTTGAGCTCGCTCACGTACGTGCTCTGAGTTTCCATTTTCGCAGTCAGCTCCCGGATCTGATGGTCTTGTCTTACCAGGCGACCCTCTAGCTGTTGAATGATTTCTTGAAAATTGTAGACCTCTGAGTTACACCCAGAGGAGACCCGAGGCAGGGACGCAGGTTCATATCGTGGAGGCAAGGGCGCTACGGCCAGGTTTAAGCTCTGAACGGCCTGGGCCAGCATTCTCATGTGGGACTGGGTATTCTCCTGGAGGTGGCGTGCCAAGTGAATCCTCTGCATCTGAAAATCAAGCACAAGCCTTAGGCTGGCAGTAGATCCTGGGGTTAGGGAAAGGGGCCTAGCCACGCCAAGTAAAAGACTGTAAGTAACGTCACCATTTCTCTCAATCCCCTACACCCTTCTTGGTCTCCGTATTCTCGATCCTATTGTACTGGACAGTGTGTGGATCCAACCGTGGAGTGTGGGCTCCTGACTTTGTAGAGGAAAGATTTCACAACACGAATTCGGGTGTTTTTTTTTTTTTGACAGGATGCTTATTCAAGCTGGGGCCAGTAAGGTAGGAGAAAGCAATAGGAGAGAAAAAGTCAGAGAAAAGGGGGTCTTGGAGACCGGTTCAGGAGGGTAGCCTGGGCAGAGCTGCCACTGCCCACCGATCTCCTGGTTGCAAGTCTCATGGTGGCCCTTAGAGTTTAGGAGAAAAACAGCAAAGGTACAAGGCGTGGGGAAGCAACATGAGAGAGCCCAGATAGGGCTGTTTTGGCTCTCTGAGAAATTAAAGTCACAGTGACCAAGTGAGCTCATTGGGCAGTCAGAGAAAATGGGGGCCCCGATGACAGGTGCAAGGGGTAAGCCTGGGACGAGCTGCCACTGCCCACCGCTCGCCTGGTACAAATCTTGTGGAAGTTCCTTGAAGTTTAGGAGATGCACGCCTGTGGGAGAAGAAGTTGGGGAAGGGAGAGGTGTGGGCATGCTCCTGGGAGGGAAAGCGTGCCCTGTCCTTTGTTTTCAGGTTTTTATTTAATCTCTCTTTGGCCGAAGGAATCCTAGGGAAGGTCTTTGGGAAGGACCAAACAGAATATTCATTAGCTCTTCAGATGTGTCCCTCAATATGTTGATTCACCAAAATGTGTGTATAAAGGGGCAAGGGTTACTTTCTGGTTATTTAGTTTTATGAGTGTATTGAAGAGGGACTGGGTCTGAGGCCAGTCTAGAATGTGTAAATCATTTGCTCCTAAGTGTCCTTGGTTAAGAAAGACAAAACCTTGTCAGGTACCTCCATTCCACTAATATTCTCCACTGCACTGTACAACAGAATTTTCTTGATCTATATTCAAGAGTCAAAAGAAAAAAAACACACAACAACTTACCTTTTCATGGCAACCAAAAGAACTGAAAGTGCATGGAATTGGGGCTGTAGGACAGTCTAGGTCAAAATGATTAGGCATCTGAAAAACCAAAGCAGAAGTTGAAAAATGTTTTCCCCTGGGTCTAGTTTGATGAGCTCACACTTGAAATAAAGGTTTACATTTCACATGAACAAAATCATGTATTACCTGTGGCTGCCTCTGCATCACAATGGCAGAGTGGAATAGTTGCAACAGAAACCAGGCAGCCCACGAAGATTAACATAATATTTACGCCCAAAAGTCACAGAGAAAAGGAAATGCCAACATCACATACCACCCCCCAAATCACTCAAAATTCAATTCAAGAAAATGAATTTGTTCCTGTTGCTGGGAACTGGAACGCTATAGTGGCATTTTAAAGAAAAAGCACCTTCTGATGTCAGCCTCCACTGCAAACTTCACCAGGACTCTCACTGTGTCCCAGGCCATTTCATAGGGACCAGCCAACTGTGCTCATTAAAGCCACAGACTGTACCCGGTACTTCCCTTCTGACCACCTTTCACAAATCTTCTTACTTTTTGTTAGCCTGGGCATGTTTTGGCTACAATGGGAGACTCAGATGTTAGCAAGTATTTCATAAGCACATTAATAAAGGTCCCAAAGGATGTGTCAGCTTTTGATTTGGGGATTCTAAAAACACTTTTTAAGGTAAGATCCATTATGGAGAATCATCTTTGAAACTGGTTACCAAATTCCCTTTAGAAATTTAGGTTAGCTATAGTCATAGATATTTCAAGCGGAAATTGTATCAGAGACCTCAATCTTTCAATTTTGCATCACCCAGAACAGCGGACAGCAAAATTTCTTACAAAGGGCCAGATAGTCAATATTTTCAGCTTTGTAGGCCCTATGGTCTCTGTCCCAGGTACTCGCCTCTGTCACTGTGGGAGAACAGTCACAGATGATGGGCAGACACGGGGCATGGGTGTGTGCCAATACAACTTGTTTATAAAAGCAGGCAGCGGGCCAGACTGGGCTGGCAGGCTGCTTTGCTGATCTCTTATCTAGAATTTCAACTTTCTTGCCAGAGATCAGCGGCAAATCAGTGGCACAACCAGGGTCAAAACCTAAGATTTTTTTCCCCCTACATTAAGTTTTATTTTTGCCGGGTTTCAGATGTGCTGCATGGTTTCCTTAAAGCATTACAGCAGAGCAAAAAGAAAAACCAGGGAGGTGAGATTTCATAACCAAAACAAAGTTTAACACCTTCACATGAAGACTGTTGGAAAAAAACCATAGGACTCTGTTTAGACAAATGGAAAAGTTTAGTGGAGTGGCAGGTTTTGCTTGCTTCTAGTTAGTAAGGTAATCAATTATGTTCTCTGGGTTTGCAGATTTCATGAGTGTATAATTAGTGACTAACATTCAAATCATGGGGGTAAATTCCCCAAATGTCAGAAGCTAGCAATCAGATGGAATTTTCCTATCTCTATTAATAATGTAAATGCAGTTTTCTGCCACTGCTGCCACCGCCGCAGCTCCATCAGTGATCTACAGGACAACTGAACAGAGGGGTACATACAGATCCTGGGAGTCTCAGAATCTCTCAATGTGTCCCAGCGGCCATGGGGACAAATAATGCTCTACCACTGGACAGATCTGCTTCCACTATCTCATTGTTCTTTTGGCTAGTCTTTGGATACCCATGACCCTTACTGAAGTATGTAAATATATACACTGATTGGCCAGATTATTATCTGAACGCATAATAATCTGGCCGCTCAGTGTATATCCTATATAATAAAAGGCTAATATGCAAACTGTCCCCTAGACCAGGAGTTCGACCAGCAGACAGGCTGGCCAACTGGCCAGGCACGAATTCATGCACCGGGCCTCTAAAATACACACACACACACACACACACACACACACACACACTGAATGGCCAGGTTATTATGCATTCAGAGATCATAATAATCTGGCCACGCAGTTTATTTAAGGTATGTGTTTTTTTCCTTTAAATGGGAATTTTGGTTATTTGTATCTTAAAATTACCTGATGTTGTCTGGAACTTGTATAAATATATATAAACACGGAGATTATATTCATGACTTTAAGTACTTAGAGAGGCTGAGTATTTGTTTTTCTAAAATATCCATATTTATTAATTTTGTGAAAAATTTCTTCAACCTGTATTCACATTGCCGTATTGGTTTAATTAAAAATCAAACTCCTTTAATCTATTATGGAAATCTTAATTCATGAAAAGAAATCATTGTACCTGTTCTCTGATGAGCATGGTACTGCAGTATTCACAGATGACGTTTGCCAAAGGACAGCTCTGGTCATGGATCTACATTTTAATAGGAAAATATAAGAGAAACATGAGAACCCGCTCCCCCATTTTTATAAAAGTAATTTTTCACTATAAATACATTAAGGACATCGATATGTGTTAAATAAGAAGGTGAGAATGATATGTAAAGGCAGTTTTCTCTCCCTCTGCCAGTATAGTAAGTAATGAGATACACCTTGCGTTTCAGGGCTTTAAAAGAATACAGTACAACCGAAACCAGTTTGGCTCAGTGGATAGAGCGTTGGTCTGTGAACTGAAAGGTCTCAGGTTCGATTTCGGTCAAGGGCATGTACCCTGGCTGCGGGCACAACCCCAGTAGGGGGTGTGCAAGAGGCAGCTGATCGATGTTCTCTCTCATCGATGCTTCTGACTTTCTATCCCTCTCCCTTCTGCTCTGTAAAAAATCAATAAAATATATTTTAAAAAAAAAGAATACAGTACACAAAAGAGAATCTTTGAAATCACTTATTTTAACCAGAGGCAGAGCATCTGTGACTAGTTTGGACACCACTGGCTCATACTATACCTAATTCTGTCTCTTAGAGGGGGGAGAGAACAGAGCACTGTTAGGGCAGGGGCTCTGGCGCTCAGATTCTCACAGGCTCTGGCAGGGGAACCTTGTTTTCCAAAGTACAACGAGTTTGTACTTTCAGGTTCACCCATTTAATTTACTGAAGTTTAGGAAAACACCAGTTTGTTCCAGTTATGCCTCAGCCTTCTCCCCATTTTTAGGAAGTCAGCTGATTTTTCTGAATATCTCATCAATTTGATGAGTATAATATGCTTGACTGCATAAGAAAGTAGGAAGAATTACCAAGATAAACTTACAGTGGAATCTCGGTTCTCAAACTTAATTAGTTCCAGAAGGCTGTTCGAGGAGGAATTTGTTTGAAAACCAAGTCATTTTTTCCCACTAGAAATAATGTAAGTTGAACTAATCTTTTCCAGACCCCCAAATGATTCCATTTTAACCTTTCTTATATCCAATACACGCCTAATGTACTGTTAAATCTATAAATACACTGCTTTTCTTAAACTTATCGAACGATCCCTTACTAGTGTTAAAGGAATCACTTTTAGCATTGGGTTGGCACGTAGCATCTTTGCTGGTTCAGTTTTTCTTCCTCTTCAATTGACTGTGATTATTGCTTCTGTCACACCCTTAGCAACATTAGCACTCCCCCCCCCCCACAATTTCTTTATTGATTAAGGTATTACATATGTGTCCTTATCCCTCTATTAATTCCCCCAACATTAGCACTCTTAATAAGGCCTCTTTATGTTTTAAAATTGTGCTAATTGTTGAATTTCTGCCAGCAACAAAAGCATTCTCTCCTTTGTTGCCTGAAAGACACTGTTTGTCCTGCTGAGGTATCAGCCTGGAAGTGTTGTCAAGTTGGAAACCCAAGTTTGGTTCCACAATCCAGACATTTTTTTCTGTGAGCAACTTGGTCAAGGACCGAACTGTTTGAGATGAGAGATGCTTGAGAAACAAGATTTGACTGTATAAGAAATAAAGTTTAAGGAAGTATGTTAATAGTTATATGAAAAAAACTGCTCTATCATCATGATCTTGTCAGGTGCCAGGAAGTTTCTTTTATTCATTTATTTATTATTTTAAAAATATTCAATTGATTTTTTTACAGAGAGGAAGGGAGAAGGATAGAGAGTTAGAAACATCGAAGAGAAACATCGATCAGCTGCCTCCTGCACAGCTCCTACTGGGGATGTGCCCACAACCCAGGTACATGCCCTAGACCGGAATCGAACCTGGGACCCTTCAGTGCGCAGGCCGAAACTCTATCCACTGAGCCAAACCGGTTAGGGCTGAAGTTTCTTTTTAATGATAACATTTTAATTGAAGTGTAACATATTCCCAGAAAAGTGAATTCATTATGTGTGTATAGCTCAGTGATTTATCACCAAAAAACACACATTGTGAGATTTAATTTAATTTATTCTCCATAAAAGTTTTAACATCCCATGAAGAGTAAAGCATTATTCTTATACAGGCATCATTCTACTTGTTCGTCTCTAATCCACGCCTGGTCATTGAAATCTCACATAGGAAAGTAGATCAGCTCATCTTTCCTGGCAGGCTTTGTTACTTGCAGATCCACTCTGGTGATGAGCAGTGTAAGCAATGTTTTCTGAGAAAGACATACAGCCTGACCAGTGCGGCTCAGTGGTTGAGCACTGACCTGTGAACTTGGAGATCACGCTCGATCCCTGGTCAGGGCACATGCCTGGATTTCAGGCTTATCCCCAGTGTGGGGCATGCAGGAGGCAGCCAATCAATGATTCTCTCTCATCATTGATGTTTCTGTCTCTCTCCCTCTCACTTCCTCTGTAAAATTAATAAAAATGTATTTAAAAAAATGATTAAAGATATACAAATATCAACCCTACATTTAGTCAAAATGGTTTACTGAACTTTCTTTCTTAAAAATCAGTCTTCCCATAACTGATAATATAGACTCAGCAATGGAATAGCATCCTCATCTACTGTGAAGCCCTTAAATGTACATAAAAACATTAAGAAGTAGTGAAATTAAGAAATCCAAGTAATACATGCCTCTTTATCTTCAAATGCCATTGACATAGCGCAGTTCTTACAGGAAACCTGTCTTCTGGGACACTCCTGGAGAATGTGAGTATTAAGTTGGCACTTTTGTAATGGACGGTTGCATTGAAGACAATTCGTAAGAGCAAACTCACAATGTGCTTGATGATCCTATAATAACGAAAAAAGAATTGATTAGCATTTGCTAATCTTTAAGGAATATCCTAAATATAATCTCTTCTGAGTATATACTGTTCTCTCTCAAAACAGCTACTCCTTCACAAGGAGCTAAGTAAAAGGGGCAACTTGCAAATATGTTTCAAACACTTAATTTCGAATAGATCATAAACGATATTTAATTTCTCATAAAACCTACCGAACTAAACATGAATTTATTTAATTTAAAAGCAAAATTCATTTACCTGATTCCTTCAGCTCATCTCAAGTTATAGAAAGACACTATTTACTCAATAATAAAATGCACAATTTAGAAAAAAGTAGGAGGGTACTAAGATGATGACTATGAGATTGGTTGCTTATTTCAAAATGAGAAAAATAGCCCTGGCTGGGTGACTCGGTTGGTTGGAGCATCGTCCCCTATACCAAAGGGTTGAGGGTTTGATTTCCAGGTCAGGGCACATACCTAGGCTGTGCGTTCGATCCCCTGTTGGGGCACATACAGGAGCCAACCAATCGATGTTTCTCACATTGATTGTGTGTGTGTGTGTGTGTGTGTGTGTGTGTGTATGTCCTTCCTATCTTAGGGTGAGGATTAAAAACAAAAATAAGTGAAGTTATGGGATTGAAATGTGACACTTGTATTTAAAATGCTCTTCATTATTATAGTTAATAATGTGCACCCCAACACTTAGAGAATACTGATTTCTTTATCATTTGACAAGGCCAGAGAAGATGGAATAAGAAATGTCTGGTTTCTACTTATATCCAACTAGAGGCACAAAATGTGTGCAAGGGACTTAGTCCTCGCAGTTGTGGCAGCTTGCCTTGGCCTATGCATTCCTGGCTTCATCCAGAAGGACATCTGGAAGGTTATTCAGCCATCCGGTCTGATTAGCATATTAAGCTTTTATTATTATAGATGATGAAAGGGTTGGTACCTTACTAAGCAATTATATGCTAGGCACTGACAATACACTAATGGACATGGCAGTTTCTCTTCTCTAGGAACTGCCTTGCCTATATGCTAATAAGGCTAAGAAATAACTATAATACCTCAAGATGCCGTAGTTCCATCTTGTGCATACAACCTTCATTTGGACACCTCACCATCAGAGAAAGAATCTCTCGTTTTGCAAAATTGTCAGGAAAGAGTTGAGTTTCCAGCAGTATTTCATTATCAATAGGACATTTGTGACCCGCATCCCTAAAAGAAACAAACACGATACATACATTTAGTAGACTTAAATATTAATATTACAAAATACAAACTTTTACAGGTTTAAAAGAGTTTTATATGTGTATAACTCACCACATATACATTCTCCATTTATTACTTTGTATGAAAAATAATTTAACACATCCTATCTAATAAAAGAGCAATATGCAAATTTGACCACACCTTCACCACACTCACAAGCCACACCCACAGCCACGCCCACCAGCCAGTCAGGAGCAGATTATGCAAATACAGCCCAACCAAGATGTCTGCTGCCACTGAGAACAGGGGGAAGGCTTGGGTTTCCCGGGCAACAGAGGAATCCAAGCTTTCTGCCTCCCTAGGCCTCCACTCAATGTTATAAAATTTCAATTATAAAAGATACAAAAGAGGTGACAGTCACTGAGCTGGAGAGAACAGAGGCTTGAGTTTCCCTGGCAATGGAAAGCTTTCTGCCTGCAGTTGCTGGCCTATGCCTCCACTCTAGGCTACAATGTTTCAAACAGAAATGGCTGCCGCCACTGAGCGAGCAGAAGGCTTGGCTCCGCTCCAGGCTACAAAGTTTCAATTGTAGACATAGATTAATCCCAGATACCAGGGCCTCCACTTGGGTTGCTGGGGGTGTGTGTGTGTGTGGCCTGCCTGCAAAGCTCCACAGGCCCCTCCTCGCCCAGGCTATCCCTCACCCTAAGGGAACCACCACCCTGATCTGGGACACTCTTCAGGGCAAACCAACTGGCCCCCACCCATGCACCAGGCCTCTATCCTAGCTAATAAAAGAGTAATTTGCAGATTGACAATCACTCCAACGCACAAGAGGGCTGCCCCCATGTGGTCAAAGATCCTGCCCCGATGTGGACACAAGATGGCCACCACAAGGTGGCCAGCAGGGGAGGGCCATTGGGAGGTTCCAGGCCTGCAGGGGAGGGCAGTTGGGGGCAAACAGGCTGTCAGGGGAGCAGTTAGACATCAATTAGGCTGGCAGGGTAGTGGTTAGTGGGTGATCAGGCTGGCAGGCAGAAGTGGTTAGGGGCAATCAGGAAGGCAGGCAGGTGAGCAGTTTGAAGCCAGCAGTCCTGGATTGTAAGAAGGATGTCTGATTGCCCATTTAGGCCCAATCCTCCAAGGACTGGGCCTAGACGGGCAGTCGGACATCCATTGAGGGGTCCCAGATTGGAGAGGGTGCAGGCTGGCTTAAAGGACATCCCCCAGCCCGTGCACGAATTTTGTGCACTGAGCTTCTAGTATTTCATAATATTATCCTCCCCCGACCCAAATAAAAAACCCATCACCTGTCCTTTTATGGACAGTTCATGAACTGTTCTTTTATGCAATGAATACAACCATAATGGTGACCCTATAAAACACTGTGGGATCTTATCTTTTTATTTATTTTTATTTAAAAAATATTTTTATTGATTTCAGAGAGGAAGGGAGAGGGAAAGAGAGAGAAAAATATCAGTGATGAGAGAGAATCATGAATTGGCTGCCTCCTGCACACCCCCTCCTGGGGATTAACTCCACAACTCAGGAACGTGTCCTTGACCAGAATTGAACCTGAGACCCTTCATTCTGCAGGCCTCTAAGCCAGTGGTCGGCAAACTCATTAGTCAACAGAGCCAAATGTCAACAGTACAACCACTGAAATTTCTTTTGAGAGTCAGATTTTTAAAAAATATATATTTTATTGATTTTTTTTTTTACAGAGAGGGAGAGGGACAGAAAGCTAGAAACATCGATTCACTGCCTCCTGCACACCCCCTACTGGGGATGTGCCCACAACCAAGGCATGTGCCCTTGACCGGAATCGAACCTGGACTCTTCAGTCTGCAGGCTGATGCTCTATCCACTGAGCCAGACTGGTTTCAGCGAGAGCCAGATTTTTTAAACTCAAACTTCTAATGCCACTTCTTCAGAATAGACTCCCCCAGGCCGTGGTGTTTTGTGGGAGAGCCACACTCAAGGGGCTAAAGAGCCGCATGTTGGTTCGTAAGCTGCAGTTTGCCAATCACTGTTCTAAGCTAAACCAGCTAGGGCAAAACAAAAACAAAAACAAAAACCAACAACAAAAAAAAACACTATGGGATTTTAGACTGTGGGATAAATTTGAACCAAAAAATTAGAAAAATTAATTGAATAAAGTTTTATTTTGATTGTCTTTAAATGAAATCAAGTTAAGGATAGGGATCTTGAAGTCTGGCAGGCTTCTGTTCTGTCAGCAGTACACAACATGCTAGTGAGGTAAACTAAATATGCTGCTCATAATACCAATAACACTTCAATAGCTTATGGATAACCAAAGTTTTCCTTTGTTTTTATGTCTAGAGGACAATTTAGTAGGGAAGGACCTCTATTTCCTCCTTCTCAGTGGTTACTTCATCTTAGGATGGAAAAAACCATCCCCAGGAAGTTTGGTTGTCTGTCTCTTCCCTTTAACTTTTTGGGATGTCTAAATCTTCACTCACGAAAGGTGGCAGGTCAGGCAGACTACTGAAACATTAAGCAATCACTCAAATCATTTGCTGAGCAACTCCCGTGTGTAAGCCACAGTGGAAATTACCATGGTGGTAAGAAACAGGTCTACTGCCCAACGCCTTAGAACTAATAAAGGTGAGAGAGACAGCCCATCTTTAATGAGGCTTCTGTCAGAACAGTGTTCTCAGTACAGTCAAATCTCTTATGAGAAGCATAGGACACTGTAAACAAATTCATTGACATATACAAGATCTAAGTTATAGATGTCAAAGAGAAAATAAAAAACAAACAAACTTACAAAGTAAACTGGAAACCATTATCCACAGCAAATGGAACTGGACTAACATGTATTTTGATTTCCTGAATGATTATAATGGATGAGAAAGTTTGAAGCCATTCTTTTAAGAACATTAGACTCAAAGTTAGCGGTCATTTCTAGCTGAGAGGGAGATAGGAAAAGAAAGCCTCAGACTTCCTTTTGTGGGTTTTAACTTTTTTTTAAGACACTGTGCATTACTTTCATGAATATCTTGCTATTAAAAAAACTGCTAGAGATGATCTTCCTGGGCACGTGACACTTAATAAAATACCCTACATCTGTCTATATACAAAAAGTCAGTGATCTCTAATATGGAACATATGACCTATGAAGACTGAACCATGAAGAAACAGAAAATCTGAGCAGGTTACTAGTACGCAGAGTAAATCAGTAATCACCTCGCCCAAAACCCACACCCTGCCCAACCTCCCAACCAACAAAAGTCCAGAAGCAGATAGCTTCACTGGTGAATTCCACCGAACACTTAAAGAAAAACTCATACTGTTGTTCCTAAACTCTTCCAAAAAGGGGAAGGGGAAAAAACACCTCCAAACTCATTTTATTACCTGATTACCAAACCCAGACAAAGACACCATGAGAAAAGAAAAAAGTCAATTTAAAAGTTGAAAGAAATATCTATAAGAGTAAGTAACCAGCTTTACCTACTTACAAATCACTTCACCAATATAACTAGATTCTTAGTTACTGAAGAACATGAAATCCTCCCACTACTTTCTTAGTCACCTAAAATATTCCCATCTACTTTTGAATTAAGTAAAACGCATTTACTTCTTGGGAGATGAACTTGACTCATTCGTGGAACTCCCACATACCTTCATTCAGTTGAAGCAACCATGGTACTGAGCATGCTTCTGGGCGTCAGGCACTACTTCCAGCACATAAGAAATATCCAGAAATAAAAGAGCTCTCAACCCCTAGTCTAAGGAGCTTGTTTCTAACTGGGTAAGAGATGTTGGGAGTGTGGGGGGGCGACATAGGGGAGGCATGCTGTGGTATAAACAGGACAGCCAGGGTACCTGTGAGAGGTGAGAACTGAGCCACACTGAAGGAAGGGAAAGATGTTAGCTAGACAGTTAACTGAAGAAAGAATGTTCCACAGAGAGAACAGCAAAAGCCACTATCCCAAGGCAGGAGCATGCTTGGCATGCTGAAGGAACAGCAAAGGGTGATTGGTGGAAGGAGAAAACAGTGGACAGTAAGTCAGAACTGGACTATGGACCTAAGAACAGAGCCTAACACGCAGATGACTCGCCACAATGTTCTGAGCAGAGATGACCACGTTTCCTCTGGCTGCTACCCCAAGAAGTCTGAAAGGCAGGGTTCTGAGAAGCAGGCCTGCGACTGAGTGTAGGGGGATTTAGAACAGGGTGGCAACAGTGGAGGCAGTGAGAAGCGATTGAATTTTGGATATATTATAAAAGTAGAGGCACTGACTAATACTTTCTTTAAAAATACTAGTTATTTTACTTTCGTCCATGGATATCAGCTAACAGACAGAATTTAATGTGGCTAAAACCATCACTGATCGATTATAGAGTCAGCATTCTTTGTATGGTTGAGCTGATCATACTCTATCATTTAAGGTGTACTTATTTCATTTTTAAAAATATTTTTATTGATTTCAGGGAGAAGGGAGAGGGAGAAGGAGAGAGAGAGAAACATCAACAATGAGAGAGAATCACTGATTAGCTGCCTCCTACACACCCCTCATCGGGGATCAAGCCCGCAACCTGGGCATGTGCCCTTGACTGGAATCGAACTTGGGACCCTTCAGTCCACAGGCTGATGCTCTATCCATTGACCCAAACCGGCTAGGGCTTATATTATTTTCTTAAAGCACAGAGAACTTATTTATCTGGGGAGCAGAGGAGGGTAGAAGACAGACATTACCTTTCATACCACAGTAGGAACTAGGGTACGAGTGCAGATGTCTTAAGTTTCTGTCCAGGGATCTTTCTTCTGGAGCAGGTGATTACATATAAGACTACTCTGGGGAGGCCCCGTGTCCTGTGGAGTACCGTTCTCCACATTTGGTTCTGTTGGAGGACACGGTCCCTCCTCATGCTCACGTACCTTATTGATTTGGTGATGCAGGCTTTGCAGAACCTGTGGCCGCACGGTGTTTGCACTGCTTCCCGTAACGCCATCAAGCAGATGGGACATTCATACTTGCTCTCCAGGGGTGGGTCAAACTCCACGTCGTACCCCTGGATCTCTTCCATAAAAGAGCTGGAGAGGTTCCCTGTGCTGGCACTGGCACCCACGCTGTCCTCCTTGGCCGCAGCGCTGCAGGAGCTGGCCATGGCCGCGCAGCACTCGCTCTCCGGCTGGCTGGATGCGCAGCTGCTTTCACAGTTGAGCAGACTCATAGTAGCGAGCTTATCAATTACTCTGTAAAAACAGCAAGAGGAAAATGCCGTAACATGCAGACACATACACACACACATCGTAGCTTGTCGAGGCAGGTCACATAGGAAAGCTGCATTAATGTTATTTATCGAAAACTTGACAAGTGTTTTGAGCTCTCCTTCATGACTAGTATTCTATAATAAGTTAAGGAGTTCAAGATCTAGTAGGTAGATAGAATGTAAAGTTAAAAGAAGACACGACCTCCACTACTTAGCTATTTCACAATTTTGTTTAAATTCTGTTTCCTGTGACTGAGGTCAAGAACTTACTTTTGATATCCTTAGTACTCAGCACAAGGTCTTTCACATAATAGGTGTTCATTAAGCATCTGCTGAAGAACTTAATTGTGCTGCTGACATTCCTTCAAGTATTCTGAGCTGAAGGACCAGCAGGCAGGGCAAGGCAGAGCAGTGTACAAGGGATCAGATCAGGGGTGGGGAATGTCTGGCCTGTGGGCTGTACAAGGCCCTGGCAGTCATTTGGTCTAGCCCTGCCAAGGCAACTACAAGCGGGACTCAAAATGCAATAAATCTAGGAGCTTCTTTCATAGCAACATAAAGTTACATCAGGTGAATTATATTAAGCGAATGATGTTATAAATATCCAGATGGCTCTCAGCAGAAAAAAAGGTTCCCCACCCCTGGGTTAGATGATCACATGCAAGTATTAGGTGTGTGATTTGGTGCATTAACCATTTGGATCTTGGTTTCTTCTACATCTGAAACGCCATGAGTCTTTCCAAATGTTCAGTGTGGAGATTTCTATTGTGTAGGAAGAACAGAATTGAAAAAGTATGTTTGTATATCCTTCTGCCTTCAGTCATGTCAAGTGACTATGTTTCATCATCTGACAGGAAAATCGAGTGTGGTTTCCTTTGTCTATGGAAAACTGGTTTCGTGGGTAGGTGGGATGCCTTCAAACTCTAAATCATATGACATTATTGAGTGAGAAACTAATATCTAAAGCCAATTCACGGCTTATTGACCAGGTCTCTGCAGCAGACTGTGGAAAATTCCCAATAGGTGCCAGATACAGTTCTAGAAACAGAACGCAAGCTTCAGGTCAATATGGTGAACAGTTATCCCCCTGGTGGGTTACAAAAGCGATCCTCTGTCTTTGCTTTGGCCACCACGGGCATCTTTTTCTTCTGCTTAAAAAGATTTTGCGTACAGTCTGACGAGCACCTACAAAGGCTGAGGCCCTGCTCTGGCTTGGAGGGACAGCACAGCCCAGTGGTGGATGCCTGAGAGGAACCAATGTGCCGGTATGTGGAAGCACTTAGAACTGTGCCTGGAAGTAAGAACGAGTCACTGTTATGTGCAGCTCTCTCGAGTAATTTTATGCAGCAATTTTCACTGCCCCCTCCCCTTTAGCAGAGTGGAAACCCCAGAGCTTAAAAAGGTGAAGTAACTTGTTGAGGACTATTCAACTAACCAATAACAGAGCTGGAATGAGAACCCAAATTTACCTGACCCAGAGCCCATGCACTTTGTACTATACCATGTTTGCCTCTTGGAGCTGCAACAAATCCTTCCTATCTAATAAAAGAGTAATATGCAAATTGACTGTACCATCACTACACCCACAAGCCATGCCCACCAGCCAATCAGGAACAATATGCAAATCAACACCCAACCAGGATGGCTGCTGCTCATGGCAGGGCAATCACTAGGTTCCCAAGGCCAGAAAAAGTCTTGCCAAAAGGCTTTTTCTGGCCTTGGGCAGGCAGGCCAAGGCTGGGACAGAGCCAGCCAGCCGATTGGCCCCATGGCAGGGCGATTGCTAGGTTCCCAAGGCCTGAAAAAGCCTTGTCAAGAGGCTTTTTCTGGCCTTTGGCAGGCAGGCCAGGGCTGGGGCGGAGCCAGTCAGCAGTCAGCTAGATCACAAGGCGATCGCTGGCTGGGGTCCCCTGGCTCTGAGGTCTCCTGCCCAAGGCCGAAAGCCTCAGCCAGAGGCTTTCGGCCTTGGGCAGTTTGGGGGTGAGCCATCAGTAGGACATCCCGAGAGCTCCCAGTATATGAGAGGGGGCAGGTTGGGCTGAGGGACTACCCCCCACAGTGCATGAATTTTGTGCACCGGGCCCCTAGTTTATCTATAAAGCTGCATTTAAAATTTCTATTTTTATTACATCAGACAAAGGTGCTGACCTCCAGCTTCTACAAAACATGACCTGTCTAGTGTGATCATGCTGGGTTGATAGAATTTCAAAGAATCAATAGAGAAAAATTGGCATTTTATTTTACTTTTGACATATTATTTTCAAAAAGTTAAAAATAGCTCCCAAGCCCCGGCCGGTGTGGCTCAGTTGGTTGGCGTGTCATCCTGTATCCCGAAGGGTCATGGGTTCTATTCCAGGTCAAGGCACACACCTAGGCTGTGAGTTTGATGTGGTCCTGGTCTGGGCGAATACAAGAGGCAACCAACTGATCTCTCTCTCTCTCTCTCTCTCTGTCTCTCTCTCCCCCCCTTTCCCCATTATCTCTCCTCTCTCTAAATATCAACAAACATATTCTTGAGAGAGGATTAAAACAAAAACTAAAAGCTCCCAAAGCCTTATAGCTAATGCGGATTCCTAGGGGAGACTTGGTAACAGGCTGAGAGGTGGCAAGGGATGGCAAGATAGTGGCAAACACAGAACTAGTCATGTACCTGTGGTCCAGGATGGGGCAGAAGGCCCCGATTATACCCTCCAAACCTGAGGAGGGTATAACGCATGACACTATTATGCTACACTTAGGGGTTGTAGCCTTTGCTATTTTTCTTCCCATACACATTTTTGTGCCCAGTTACTTAGGTAAATCTCCTAGAAGTAGAATTATTAGGTGAAAGGGTATGTGACTTTCTAAGGTAACCAACTGAAGTCTGGTTATCCAATATGTATCAAAGGCTTTTTAATTCACACTCCCAAGAAACAGTTTGAGACCGTTTTACACACACTTGACAATTCTAGGTATTTTTACCTTTTGGATCTTTAACCGCTTGTTTTTTTTTTAAAAAAGTAAAATCACTTTGAGAAAATTAGTATTTGCTGCTTAGTTGTACAGAAGATATCAAAGTGCTAGTCAGAAGAAAAAAGCAACTTACTGAGCTAAGTCTACTTTTTCTGCCCAACTGTTCAGTTACAGTTCAGTTTACTGGGTGGTCTGTATCCTGCCCTCTTGTATTCCAGGTCAAAAGAGTTGAAGGTATTTTGACTTAAAGAGACCTTTTATAGCAAATGTGTTATTAAGAAAACCTGTCAATCGGTCAAAATTCCTTAAAACAAATTCCCCTGTAGGGATGCAGTGTTAGGACATGAAAGTGAGCACTCTAAAAATCTAGATGTATTTGATTTTCGCATTATTTCTCATGCTTTACGAGGTAACACAGAAGCTCTATATCCTCCAAATAAAGTTTTCAGATAGTCGCACGTTGTGCCTGCAGTATATAGCCCGACGTAATTGTACTGCGAAGAAAAAGTTAAGCTAGAACAGTATTTTGAGTGCCATACAGTATGTATGTTGACTCTTTCTTTCTAGCAAGGTAAAAATTCCCCCCTTTATTTTAGAGACTGGGATGGCAGAGTGACTTAAGTGAAAGTCACCTTCCTAACTACAATCACTATTTTAATTAGCACCGAGGGGAGAATAAAGCGCTCTGCGTCCACCATAGACGTGACAGAACATGATCCGACACCCGTGCAGAAAACATGCTCTTTTAGAGTCTTTTTACTTTATATGGTGCCATGGGTTTCCCCCTCATGAGCTGCTCCCAAAGCTGGCTCTGGCTTTGCATCAGCCCGGAAAGATGACAGGGGTGGGGCCGTATTGTAATAGAAATAGAGCCAGAGCAATCATTTCAGGGGAACTGTCCTGCGTGTCCTCTGTGTATCTTCCAAACTTCATATTCCACCTATTTGTATCTGGGAATATATTATATAATAGTGGTCCATTGCATGAAATTCGTGCACATTAAAAGGGAATTAATTAGAGGAAATATTTTAATATTGCCATTTGCCCTTTCTCTATAATAGAAGTGTCAGAGATGAAAGAAAATTAGTAAAATGTATATGAAAATCTCCCTCCTGTCAGAGTCGGGGGTGTGCTGCGGGACACAAAGTCCCCGCCCACCCACCTGTGCCTCAATATTACGTGAGACCCAGACCCAGCCAGCACGATTGCGGTCAAGCCCTGGGGGGCAGGGAGGGGGCAGAGCCTCAGGCCCCCTGTCAAGCCCTGCCGGGCAGGGGGCGCAGCCTCAGGTCCCCCACCCTGAGCAGGGCCAGGGGTGCAGCCTCAGTTCCCCTGGGGCCCGGCCTCAGGTCCCCCAGCCCCAGAGTGAGGGCATGAGGATAAGAGGGCAGGAGGGTGCAAGGGTGTGATGACCATTTGCATGTCAGCTCTTTATTATATAGGGTTATAATCCAAAGAGAATACTGTTAAATGTTTTGGGGGATGGGGAGTAGGGCAATGTACAAAAACTGTTTCCCCTAATATCAACAGGTGCTAGTGAGACAAATGCGTAAGCCGGAGAAATCAACAGGTCAGATTGTGGATCGGTCCATTTTCAGTCAGCAGAAATTCATTCATGTTTAAACATATGACTCATAAAGTAAAACCATAGAAAACAAATGGATCATGGATCTTAGAGATGTACACTTGAAACCTACATAATCTTACCAACCAGCGTCATCCCAATACATTGCATTTAATATTTTTTTAAAGTAAAAGAAATGCCTTTAATTTGCAGCTAGCTTTAGGAACACTAGGTAGGAACTGTTTCACCAACTCCTTAAAATCTACTCTTAAAAGTGCAAAGACCTGCAGATGCAAATGCCGGCAAACAGTCAACTGCCTTGATTTTGAATACAGACTCAAGGGGCAGCCCCTTCCCTGGGCACCGTTCATTCACACCGTTTCTTTCCGAATCCCGGGGCCCAACACCGATCGGCATCTCTGTCAAACAGAAGACCCTCCGGGGGCCATCCCGAAACGCGGCCGAGGACACACAGCGTGTGCAGGCTGCAACTCGCGCCGGCACCTGGCAGCCAGGGCCTGAAATGCGTTTCTCCCTGGAGTCGGGGAGTCCGCCCCCGCCCGCAGCGTCGCGGTCAGAAAGCCCCTCCGCCTTCCCCCGTAACCGCGGGGAATGGACCCCCCGCCGGGGCCAGTGCTCGGGGCCGCGCGTCGCCTTTCTTAACGAGTTTCTCGGGGTTCTCCGGCTGCGGGGCGAGACGCCCAGCGCCGTGCGGCTCCCGGGAGACAAAAGAAACCCGGGACTGCGAGAGTCCCGGCGGCCGGCGCGTTCGGTGCTTTCTGTTCGCGCCCGGCGGCCCCGCGCGGCCCAGTTCCGCTAACCCGGCCTGGAGGGCTCGCGGCGGGGACAGTGGCCGGGCCGCGCGGGGCGGGGCGGGGAGGAAGACTCGTGTCATCCGAACCTTTTTTTTTTTCCGTGCTGCCTGGGACCTCAGCCGAGTTCACCGGGGACCCAGAAACAGCTTTCCCATGACAGTGACAGGGACTCGCTGGGAAGTGAAAGGGATTTTTTAAGCTGGTACCGGCTCGGAGGGGCGGGAAAATCCACGGGGCAACTGCCTTTGCCGGGAAGGGGAGTGTGCGGGCCGACCTGGTGGGCGCGGGGTTCCCGCCCCGGAGTGGGGTGAGCTGGGAAGGAGGTCCCCGCGGGCCTGGGGAGCGGAGGGGAGGGTCCCCAACTTGTGGGAGGGAAGGGTCAGGGGGAGGCGTCCCTAAACTCAGGGGAGCTGAGAGACAGGGGAGGCGTCCCCAACTTCGGGGGAGCGAAGGGACGGGGGGGGGGGAGTGTCCCCAACTTCGGGGGAGCGAAGGGACGGGGGGAGGGTGTCCCCAACTTCGGGGGAGCGAAGGGACGGGGGGGAAGGTGTCTCCAACTTCGGGGGAGCGAAGGGACGGGGGGAGGGTGTCCCCAACTTCGGGGGAGCGAAGGGACAGGGGGGAGGGTGTCCCCAACTTCGGGGGAGCGAAGGGAAAGAGGGGAGGGTGTCCCTAACTTCGGGGGAGCGAAGGGACGGGGGGAGGGTGTCCCCAACTTCGGGGGAGCGAAGGGACGGGGGGAGGGTGTCCCCAACTTCGGGGGAGCGAAGGGACGGGGGGAGGGTGTCCCCAACTTCGGGGGAGCGAAGGGACGGGGGGAGGGTGTCCCCAACTTCGGGGGAGCGAAGGGACGGGGGGAGGGTGTCCCCAACTTCGGGGGAGCGAGAGGAGAGGGGAGGCCGCGGCTGCCGGGGGCCATCGGAAGGAGACTCACCGCTTTCGTCCTTTGGGCGCCGCCTCCTCCGCGCGCACGAGGCCGCCCAGCCAGGGCAGCAGGAAAGAACGGACACTGCGCTCCGAGCCGAGGCGGCCCGGACGCCGATCTCTCGGCCCGGAGGCCGTCGCTCCCGCGTCCCCGGACCGCCGAGAGCCCAAACCCCAGCCGCGGATGCCCCTACTTCCGCCTTCTCTGCCAGCCAGGGAGCTGGGGCGGGGAGGGGGCGGGGAGGCGCCGCCGGGCTGGGGCGTCCCCTGGCGGGGGTCCTCCACCTCTGCATGCTGCGGGCTGCGGCGCATGCGCAGGCTGGTCTAGCTGTCAACCCGGAGCTGGGGCTGGCGCAGCTGTCAACCCGGAGCTGGCGCTGGCCTTCTCTCCCCAAACTTCGGGGATGAGATCTGCCCCAGTAACGGTGAGCGATCTGGTGAGCAGCTGCCACAACAGTAGCAATCAAAACGATTTTTATATCTTCCTTTATCCAATCAGGAGAAATCCCTAACTGGGTTAGATCACTTGACCATGGAGAATTCTTAAATCCCTCCCAGACTCCACCTCCCTTGCCAAGAAAGTTTGCATGATTCGTAGAATCCTCTATTATTATCACCTGGTCCTTCCCCCTTCAACCTGTCCAAGCAAGCAAGCTCATATATGAAATATCTCCCCCCTCCCCTGAAACTGCTGCCAACCATACCGCCCCTTTTCCTGTCCATGTCAACAGAAAGCTATTTCGAATTCCCTGTTTACTGGTCGCAAATCTCTAAGGAATGTAACAGGCACTTTGCAGGGGAGGCACACACAATTTCTACCCGCCTCTGCGAATTTGGCTCTTGAAAGAGGTATTACAGGGTGGTGGCTTTTACGTACACATATTCTAAAACCAGAGGGCTTCATTTAAATCTGGCATTCCCCCCTTTATAAATTATGATCTACGTAATATGACTTCTGTGTTTTTTCATTTCATATTAAAATGAGGATGATAATAGTACTTACCTCACAGGTTTGTTGGAAAGGTGAGATTAGCTAGCTAGTAATGTAAGTACACTATTTATAACTATCTAGGCCAGCAATTTTCAACCAGTGTGCTGCAAGAATTGTTAAAACGTGCAATACCTGACTATTTAGCCTGGGGCACTGACCTCTTCTCCCTTAGATTGTCAAATTAAAAAAATGACAACAGCTAACACGACATAGATATACTGTGTAAATGAATCAAAATGACACCCATTTTTTTTCAGATTGGCAAAAAAAATAATCTATTTTTGTGTGTGTGTGCTGTAGAATATTAGTAAAGTTTATGTGCGCTGTGAAGAGGTTGAAAATCGCTAGTCTATGATATAATATGTGATAACAATACTATGTTTCCTGCTTTTTAGTTGCCAATGTTCATAGCAAATGCTTGTGTTATTAAGATAAGAACCTGTCACTGGTTCTCAGAATCCATCTACCCTCCCCCCTTCTTAAAAACATATTTTGAAATATTTAAGACATAAAAAGAAGTACACACACACACATCTGTGTGCTTGCCACTCGGCTCAAGAAATAAAACGTTGTCAGTAGAATCGCCAGCCTGTAAGGATCCCCCACCTACTGCTTTATAAAACGAAATCACTTATGGGATGACAAAGAACATTCTATGAAATAGAGAGGTGAGGAAAAGGAAGAGCAAAGGAATTAGACTCCCCGCCTCTGGTCAGTATGAACTCTGAAGCAAGTTATTCAGCCCTCACGGGCTTCCGCTTCCTAAACCAGGAATGCAGGGCTAATACTGTCCTTCCAGGCTGTTGTCAGAATCAGCTTTTAAAAATGTAAGGGGCCAACACCGGTTTGGCTCAGTGGTTAGAGCATTGGCCTGTGGACTGAAGGGTCCCGGGTTCGATTCCGGTCAAGGGCATGTATCTTGGTTGTGGGCAATTCCCCAGGGGGAGGTGTGCAGGAGGCAGCTGATCGATGTTTCTCTCTTATTGATGTTTCTAAGCCTCTATCCCTCTCCCTTCCTCTCTGTAAAAAAAATCAATAAAATATATTTTTAAAAAATGTATGGGAGGCACTTGTTGCGCAGGCCGCAGCCATACCTTGCAGAATTGAGGAGGTCAAGGACTTCCCGCTCACAGCCAGGCGAAAGGATGCCAAATCTGTCAAGATCAAGAAAAATAAAGATAATGTGAAGTTCAAAGTCTGATGCAAGCTTGTACCCTTATACCTTGGTCCTCTCAGACAAACAAGCTGAAGCAGCCCCTGCCCCCGGGGTTTGGCAGTGAAATGAGCCTGGCATGCTGATCTGTACTTAAAATGTTAAAAATTTTAAAAAAGTATGGGATCACTAAAGTCAACCCATTTGCACTGGACTTACATGAGTGGAAACAAATGTCTATTGCTTTAAGCCGTTGAGATGTTGAGGCTGTCTTTTTTTTGCAGTATAACCCACCCTGTCCGTGCACAATACCTCCTGGAAGGCTTCTCTAATAGTTCAAACCCCTATTGGATTAGGAATCAGAAAACCAGTGTTATGCCTGGCTCTGCCACATCCCTAAACTGGGACCTGGTCAGGGAATCTTCATCTATAAAGGTGGAAGAGAATCTACCCTGTCTTCTCTTCAGAGCGGGGATAAGTTTAAATGAGATCGTCCATGCGAAAATGCCCTGCACACCAGGGCGTGCTCCACAGATGGAGGGAACTCAGGTTCTGATTCGTGGCGTTGCTGGACAGGTGCAGCAGCCACGATGGCCAGATTTTTTGAAATGCTGCTAATTTAAAATATTTTGCTTGGCTGTCCTTCTGTAAGTACCTCAAAATGTACAAAAACATCACCACATTTCAGGATTGCTGGTTTTTGTTTTTTTTTTTTTTACATTTTATTTGAGAAATGAAATAAGATACACCCTGCAGACTATTGCAAGTGAGGGTGGGCAGGTGACAAATTCTTTCCCCAAACATTTGGCAGTAAGGCAGATGTTTAATTACAAATAAGAGTTAAATTATGAAATGCAAACACAACTCATTCCTTCTGAGCAACCATGATGTGAGTGTGGCAGACAGCCTCGAAGATGTATTTATGGCCCGTGTGATCGCCTTCTGCAGTGAAGAGGGTGAACATGACCGAGTGTGACTTCCTAGGCCAGGCTGAACCTCGTCAGGAATTCTCAGCTGCTAAGGGAGGATTTCTTGGACAGCAAGGAGAGATTCAGGGAAGAAATATTCTAAGTGACTGCATCTTATTTCATTCAGAAAACGAGCTCAAGGCAAAACAGTTTTCTATTCTTAAAAAAAAAAATTTGTATTGATTTCAGAGAAGAAGGGAGAAGGCAAGCGGGACAGGAACATCCATGCCTCCTGCATGCCACCTGTGGAGGATCCAGCCCGCAGCCCTCATCCACTCATCCAGCCCAAAGCCCAAAGCCCGCAGCCCGCACCCGGAACCAACCCTCAACCAGCCGCAACACAGGCATGTGACCTTGACCAGAATCAAACCTGGGACCCTTCAATCTGCAGGCTGACCCTCTTCACTGAGCCAAACTGGGTAGGGCAAGACAAACCAGTTTTCTATCTTTCCTTCCATCAAACTAACACACACACACACTCTCTTTCTTTCTTTCTCTCTGTCTTCCTCATTCGTTCTTTCATCTGAACATCTATCCATTTGTTTATCCACTCATCTATAATATTATGTTTCTTTCGGAGTTAAAATTCACAAATAAGATGGTTTTCCTGATGTTTGCTATCGGATAGATTTTTGACTGAAAACTGATGGAAAGTTAATCTGATTGGTTGAATTGGCTTGTCAATGAGGACTGGCTTGGTTAATTAGGTTATATAGTAGATTTCCCTCCATAAATTGAATGAGAATTGAACAATCTATCTGTGCAGCTGCGAACTTTTGTCAAAAATATGTAACGCAAGTGTAAAATATACACCATGGCAGAGTTGCATTCTTTGCAATTATTTGAACCTATAAACTATTTTTAGATGCCAACCTAAAAGTATGCGCTGGAATATATCATCTTACAAGAGTACCTTAAGGTCAGAATCTTTCTCACACCAGACACAGGGAGAGCAGGGAAGTAATTATAATAACCCTTTGAACAAGTTACAGACCAGGAGAGTCGCAGTTCATCAGAAGAGGCATTAGCGATGACGGAGCCTAGAAAAAGGTCAGAGCGATCCAGCATGTCATTTCCCACATGCATTCTACAGGGAGGGGGACATGCCCTGCCTTGAAATGTCCTGTTTGTTGTCCAGGAGTTTTGGAGATGGCCTTATGCCTTGAACCTTTAAGTTGCGAAAGCAGTTACCTATTGAAGGAATGCACACGCGTGAACAGTGGCCAGATGAAGCCAGAGGAGCACGTGAAGGAATGTTACCCAAGAGAGGAATTCTGGCCTTGGGATAGGTTTCAAGTTCAATAAGTTTCAAGGTAGCCTCCACCATTTCTCCCTCCCTCTTCCCACCCCATTCGACCAAAAGAAGGGAAACATCTCAGAGAGCAGAGGAGGGGTTAGGAATGATCAGTGAAGTGTGTGGGGGGTGGAGGGGGAGGGAGGGAGGGGCGGCAAAGAGAGAAGGTGAGTGAGGTGTGTAGTAATATGAGTGTGTGAGATTGCAGACAGTAATAACAGGCTTGGTTCAGTCCACTGTCTAGGCTGAGAGCTGACAGCTACTAGGAGGCAGAAGCTTAGTTTGAGAACCCGCCTTAGAATCTGTGGAAGTTTCCAGTGTTGCCCTTGGCGATTGGTAAAGCCTGCCTACTAGCAAGGAGTAAAAACACTTGGTCTTTGCTCTTCACCTTCTTCCCAAATCTCATTCAAGAACCCAAATGTGCCCTAACTAGTTTGGCTCAGTAAATAGAGCCTAGGCCTGAGTACTGAAAGGTCTCAGGTTCGATTCTGGTCAAGGGCATGTAACTTGTTTGTGGGCACATCCCCAGTAGGGAGTGTGCAAGAGGCACCTGAATTGATGTTTCTCTCTCATCAATGTTTCTAACTCTCTATCCCTCTCCTTTCCTCTCTGTAAAAAATCAATAAAATACATTAAAAAAAAAAAGAACGCAAATGTTTTGTGGCAGTCATTTGTTCCTGCTCTTGGAGAAAAGAGGGGATTTTCTTCTTCCTCTTCTTCATTTGGAAAAATGGGGAGGGCAAACATTGTCCACTGCATTGGGACCACTTTTTTCCTAGTTTCACCACTGCTCATCAAGCAACGGTGAGATGATAAGTTGACCCAATTTACTGCTTTCCTTGAGGGAAAGAATGTACTGGCCATAGGATGCAGCTATCTGATCTATTTGTGAGGTACATTTGTGATATAAATGAATTGCTTTTGTCTGGTTTGCTATACTTGCTTGCTGTCCATTTTCTAAGGCATACCTGGTAGATAAAATCAGTTGTTGGACTGGCAGAGCTAAGGGTCAGATTAATTCACCAAAGTATATAATCCCTTAGGACTTCTCTTGGTACATTCTGTTCTGGACACCTTAAAAACAATTACTATTTAAAAAAAATCATCCAAAACTTGAAATACAGCTGCAAGAAGACTACTGTCCTTTAGTGTCATTGTTTAATGTGCCCACCTAATAATTATTTATATATCACTGAGAATTCACCCATGTTTGACTTTGCTGTTTACTGTTCGATTAGAGATCATGAAGGTTACACATTAACTTAGATATTTTTGTCCAATAAAAAGCCAAACCCCAGAGGTTAATGCATTAGAAGATATTAACTGGTTTCATATCTATTCAGTAGAGAAACTAATTTCAGCATTCCTTGGACTGACTACATAAAATCTCTGTTTATCCAAGTTTCCTTTGAACTAGCTTTATCCTCCTGCTGATTCATTAATTAATGGATGAAATAAAATCTTTGACATGTGTTCATTCTATATGGTAATTCTATATTTGCTTAGAAGTTGTGTTTAATTTTTTGAAAATTATTTTTACATTACAAGATTCCTGCTTGAGTCTGCTTCTTTCCAATTTTTGCATATCAAATACATTGCTCCGTCAGATTTTCCCATGTTTGACCTCTTGAATAGGAAATGCTGAATCTTTTCAGATGTTGGGGTCCTTATTTAAAAAAAAAACCCACACAGAACAAATAAACAAGCAAAAAAACCCACGTTAGCCCAGCCGGAGCGGCTCAGTGATTGCACGTCTCCCTACGAACCACGAGGTCATGGGTGAGACCACAGTTCCATTCCACATCAGCCTGGGCTGCGGGCTCCATCCCCAGTCGGGGGAGAGCAGGAGGCAGCCAATCAGTCATTCTCTCTCATCATTAATGTTTCTGTCTCTCTTTCCCTCTTCCTTCCTTTCTGAAATCAGTAAAATAAGCAAAAACTTTAATCATGACATTGTAGCAGAAAATCAACAACGCAGGTTTAAATTTCTGGCTCATGCATAGTCTGGAACAGCTAGAGGCTGACTGTTCAGGAAGGCTCTGAGTGCAGGAGCCTCATGTGAGTTCCTCCTGGTGGCCAATGTGGAGACTCTCACAGCCGCCGCAGGAGAATCTGAGGCAGGACGAGGGGAAGTGTCCTGACTGTGGCTTGAGCATTCGTGGTGGGAAGAACAGGAGACAGATTTCCAGTGTTCCTGATTCGAATTTACCATGTAATTTCCCCAAAAGGCAATTAAATGAATAATATTAGTTTCCTTGAATTGCCCAAGATATAGTTGAAAGGATGTCTCTGATGCAACAGTATTATTTTCAGTAATTGTGTCCTTTGATTGCAATGTGAATCAGTCATTTGCAGGGCAGACTTGGAAACCAGTCTCAGTGTCTAACACTGTTTTTTTTTATTATATACAATTTGTATTTTGTTTGAAACAACTAAATAAAAATGCTTTGGGAGAATACAGTTCTTTTGTAGGTTGGGAACAGCCAACGATGAGACAGTGCGGTTCATTATAATGACAAATTAAGTAAATTAAAATCTGCTTCACTATAAGAGGAATGGGGAGAGGGAGGGAGGAGAGAGAGAGAGAGAGAGAGAGAGAGAGAGAGAGAGAGAGAGAGATAATGCTATTATACCTTTTAGATTTAAAAAAAATCACATAGAGTAGATCACATTCCAAGTTCCTCTAAAGCCTTTGCCCGAATTTGCATTTTTCCTATGTTGTTTTTAATACGTTGTTATTGTTAAGAACAAATTAATTTTCAGTTTCAGTATTTCATCCACCCAAAAGATCACACTTTCATCCCAATTTCTGCCAGAACAGAACATATTTCTTTCTAGATTTTCTAAGTAGAACATTGCTTGAATGAATAACACGAAACTGACCACTTTCTTATAACAAAGTAAACCTCTGCTCTGAGTGGCAGTTTGTGTTCAGCCACTTTCCTGAAGGAGATTCTGGAAGGGACACCGCAGAGAGTAATGTTAAATTAATAATGATCTTTGACGATTTGGTGCATGCACATCGGAAGATTTATGAAATGGTTTTCTGAGGATGGTGGTGAGAGTGTCTTCTTACAGAATCTATTAAAAGTCATTTACAGTTTTTGTTTTCTGTACCAGCGACTAGAGATACAAAGGGTCAATCATTGCCAGAAATCTATGAGCAAGAGATCGTTTTAGCTATGATCAGAGGGGCATGATTTCTGATAGGAAATCTCTTCAAAATAAATTGGAAAGAGCCAAACATCATATTCCAGAAAGGAAATAAAGTATTAGAAATTGGAACACAATTGGAAACGGAAATGATTCATCAGCCTTAGTTCCGTTGCTCTTAAAATAGTTTGTATTTCATTTCTTATATCAAGTATTTCCTATGTAATGCCTCAAAGTAATGTTAAAGAATGTACAATTTCCTATTTATATCACTATGTCTATGGTAAATGAACTCTTCCTCTAAAGTTTACTATTTTTGCTTTTATAATGTGTCAATGAACTTTTATGCATGAATTGTTCCCCTCCATTTTAAATTATTACTTGAAGATGAATTCCTTCAATGGAAATTGGTTGGCAAAGGCTGTAGGAATTTATGGCTTGTGTTACAAAGGGCTTCCCAGAAAGACTGTCATTTTTGTTTTCCATCTGTTTCTCGGCGTGTATTGTACTCATTCTCCCTAGAATCCTAGGATTGAGCATTATTTAAAAAAAAACACACACACACACCAATAATATCAAAAAGAAATGAAAATTCACACACTACATAAAATAGTCACATACAGAAGGCTGAAAAATAAAAGGTAGACGTGCTCCCCTTATATTTTTGAAGCCCAGTGCTACTTTCCTGAAGCAACCACTGTGAAGAAAAAAAAAATATGGCCAATTTAACATGCAAAACGCAGGCCTTGCTATTTATATAACTACATTGAGAGTGTAGGGAGTGTTTACCTGCTAGGGCTTTGGGACCACTCCTCACAACCCATGCATTCATCAACGTCACAACACAACAACAGGAGGACAATCTGAGCCACCTCTAGGAACTGCCTTGTCCTTTGCTGACATTCCAGTGGGGAAGCTAGACCTCAGGATGTTCAGTCAGAAGGGGAAGGTGGACTTCCGAGCCATAGGCTGGCAAACTTAAAAAAGGCTGTTTAAAGGTACTGCTCAGATGCTTTTGTAAAAGGGTGACATGGCAGTATTTAGCCAGCAAAACATTTAAGATGTCTAAGAAGCTGACAGCATTTACCTAAGACAGTGGAAAAGGAGCCCTTGTGCTTGTCTAGAGAAGTAAAGATATTAACCATTCCAATTACAGGACAGAGTTCATAACTATTGATTTTGGAGGCTATTTGCTTCCCCACCATTCCTGAGTGTCTCGCCTATTTGTGTATCTTCCAGAAATAGTCCATGTTGTCCTTCCCTGCCTCCTTTCTTCCCTCATTCCCTACCTACTCTAAATTATTTGAAAAGTTTTTATTTTTTTTTTAATTTCTGAATTACCTGAGAGTTAGGTGCAGATGTTGTTATATGTTTCCCTAAATTCAGTATACTAAGAATAAGTGCAGTTATATAGTCTCTAAATAGCTGCAATACCATTATCACATTCAGAAACCTAACTTAAACAGTAAATATTTTACTAAGTTTACCGGGATAACATTGGTTAATAGAAGTATATAAATTTCCAGTGTGTAATCCTATCCTATATAATAAAAGGCTAATATGCAAATTGACCAAAGGGCAGAACGACAGGTCGCTATGATGCTCACTGACCACCAGGGGGAAGATGCTCAATCCAGGAGCTGCCCCCAGGTGGTCAGTGCACACCCACAGGGGGAGCACAACTCAGCCAGAAGCCAGGCTGATAGCTGGCGAGTGCAGCAGCGGTGGCTGGAGCCTTCCCCACCTCGGCATCAGCACTAAGGATGTCCGACTGCTGGCTTAGGCCCATTCCCCATGGGGAGTGGGCTTAAGCTATCAGTCAGATATCCCTTGAGGGCTCCTGGCCTGCAAAAGGGTGCAGGCTGGGCTAAGGGACTGCCCCACCTCTAGTGCATGAATGTCATGCACTGAGCCTCTAGTGTTACTATAATACATCATCTGTGTATTGCATTGTGTGATCATCACCCAAAGTTTAGTCTCCTGTCGCCATTTATTTGATCTCCTTTACACTTTACTAACCTGTCCCCTTCTCTTCGTCTCTGGTATTCACCATACTATTGTCTGTGTCAATAATTTTTGTATGTTTATTTGTTTTGTTCATCCATTCATTGTTGTCTGTCTTATGTCCCACATGTAAGCGAAACCATATGGTTCTTGTCCTTTTCCACAGGACTTACATGTTAATCTCATGATCCATCCAAGTTGTCACAACTAACAGTATTTCATTCTTTCTTATGGCTCAGTAGGGATCCATTGTATATACGTGCCACATCTTCTTTACCTAATCATCCATTGATTAGGAAACAACACTTGGTTTGTTTCCATGTCTTAGTTACTGTGAATAATGCTGCAATGAGTGTAGGGGTTATACAATAAATATTTTCTAATGTATATCAAATTAAAATTCCTCCAAAGGTATCCCAAATAATCCGTTAGAGCTGTTAACCTGGTTAGGTTTTCTATTCAGGATTCAGTTAAAGTTTGCGATTGCTTGTAATTATAAACATTAAATTTTAATTTTGAGATAATTGCAGATTCATATGCAATTATAAGAAGGGTGGTGGGTTTGACCCAGTCAAGGGCATGTGTCTGGGTTGCATGTTCAATCTCTGTTCCTGGTCAGGGCCTGTGGAGTGGCAACCAATCAACATGTCTCTGTCACATTGATGTTTTCTCTCTCTCTTTTCCCTCTCCCTCCCAGGTAAGTTATAGTTTTGAGAGAAAAACCAGGTTAGAGTAACAAGCTGGGTTTCACATATACCAAGATCAATATGGGTAGTTTTATGGCAGTATAACATCTCCATTTTCCATCACCCACTGGCCTTCCCTTAGTCTCCCCTGAAACTATACATTTCTCCTGGGTTTTAGCAGTACTTAGCAGTCATGTCCTATCTTCTTCCATTCATTAATAGCAGCAGCTTTAACATCACCTGCCCAATTGACTCGAAGCTGGCAAGCAGCAGGTTAAATGATGTGATCCCTCTCTAGCACAATACGCATGCTTAAAAACGTGGGAGTGTTGGTTGATTGATTTAAAACCTCAGTTGGGTCCAAGGCACAGGGATCTTCTCCATCCCTTACGTTTCCTAGGTTTAGATGGTGAATTCAGAGTCCCGAGGAGTAAAGGCAGGAGGACTGGGCCATCTCACACCAAATGGGAGTATTTTGGAGCCCCAGTCTGCTTTCCGCATGAAGGGATATGCCGGCCTGCTGTTTTCCTCTGGGACCCAGAGAAAGATGTAGACAAACAGCAGGTGAGGCCAGAAGAGCTGTAAACAAAAAGGAGCTATATTAAGAAAGTGCATCTGCGGCTTGGTCATCTCAATCCCGCCACCCACTGGGCATGTTCCTAAATTGACTTTGTGCAGCCAGCCAATCAGCGACAGGTGTGGAGTGATGGGCAGTGCAGGCAAGTGGCGCATTTTAGAGTTGGAAAGTTTCTTAGACAGCACACACTGGCGTTTTACAAAGTCTCATTGTGGTTCATAAAATCTAAGAGGATTTTAGATGGGAACGTATTAACATTGGGGTGCACATTAACACTGAATGGCTTTCCCAAATTTTATCAATCCTTTTGATTCGGGGAAAGGAGGAGTATCTGTTTGGGGCTGGTAGATTTTTATGCTCACTAACCTTCCTTCTTATTAGACAGCATTTCCCCTCTTGTATCTTTGCCATTACCACAGGTTAACATTAAAAATAATTTTTCAAGCAAATAAGTAAGCAAGGCAATTTTCTTTAAAGACAAATATTAAACCAGTAATAACACAGGTGATATTTGAATGAAACACAAATAATGCAGATCATACGAGTGAAATGACGGAGATACTGGCATCTTACTCCCTCCTCATTTTGCTTCTACAAATAAAGAAACTGAGCCCCCTTTGCAATGTTGCACTGAGAGGCTGACTTAGAGTAGTCGGGCTAGTTGACTGGTGGCCTCTGTTATGACCAGTCGATGTACAAGAAGAAGGAGAGGCTGCCCCAGAAGTGGTCCGAGTTTGGCGTCTGCATGGACCTTCCCAATAGCAGGGCCTGACACACACAGAGGGCTCTGACCAGCCACCCTCCCACTGGTCAGCAGAAGGCAAAGAGGAGGACAGTGCACGGAGAAAGAACTTGACGTCCATGGAAGTGTGATCTCTGAGGCATTGAGAGGCATGGGAAACATGGAGACAGAAGTGCAGACAGTCCTCATCCAGCTCTCGCCTAGTTTCCTCTCTGACACTGATAGGACTCATTTGCCACATTAGTGAACCGGTAGGCCTCCTGTGGCAATGTTTTAAAGGTAGATACAATAGGTCAGTGGTCGGCAAACCATGGCTCGCTAGCCATGTGTGGTTGTTTGGCCCTTTGAGTATGGCTCTTCCACAAAATACCACGGCCTGGGCGAGTCTATTTTGAAGAAGTGGCGTTAGGAGACATTTAAGTTTTAAAAATTTGGCTCTCAAAAGAAATTTCAATCGTTGTACTGTTGATATTTGGCTCTGTGGACTAATGAGTTTGCTGACCACTGCAATAATAGGCTAAGTAAATAATGGCCCTCAGAGATACCAGGTTTTAATCCCTGCAAGCTCTGAATGCTATCTTCCTCACAAAGGTTTTGCACATGTGATTACATTAAGGCTTTTGAGATGGACTGGTTATCCAGATGGGTCTTAAATGGGACCACAATAAGCATGCGTATTGTGTCCACATAGGAGGGAAGCAGAGGGGTGTTTGACACAGTGAGCGGAGAAGGCAGTGTGGCCACTGAGGCGGAGGTTGGAGTCAAGCAGCCACTCCAGCAGAAGGCAGGGATGCAGCTCCGGAGGCAGGAAGCAGAAGGAACTAATTCTGCCATAGACCCTCCCAATTAGGCAGCTGGATGTTTCTCTCCAGGAGTTCCCCTTTCTGAAGGCAGCTGGTATAACTAGATTCTCGTGTCTTTCCAGAAACAACAGTGCATATATAAGCTAAACAGCTATTTACATACATATTTTCCTTATTTTTTATCTGTGTGTGAGCCTGAACATTGTTCTGTACCTCACTTTCCTCCTGCCTTTTTTTTTTTTTTTACTAAGAGTAACTCTTGAAGATGATTCCATATAAATACATAGTATCCTTGTTACAGCCCTTGCAAGAAGAGAAAGAGACCCTAGGAGGTCACACACATAAACAACAAACTAAACTGAGGAACAAAATAGATCCACAGACATAGAACCACGGACAGTCTGATGAATTACAGAGCCAAGGGGGGGTGTAGTGTATGTGTGTGTGGGGGAGGGGAGAAATTAATCAGGGGAACTTATACGCATATATGCTCAGCCCAGGGACACAGACAATAGTGTGGCAGAGGCTTGGGAGGGGTGGGTGCAGGGAGGAGGGGCTCAATGGAAAAACAACAACAAAACAAAATACAGACATCTGCAATACTTTGAACAATAAAGATAATTTTTTTTAAAAAAAGGCCAAGTGAGGACGCAGTGAGAAGGCAGCATGTGCCAAGCCAAGGAAAAGGACTCATGGGAGACCAGCCCTGGATCTTGACCTGCAGGAAAATAAGTTTCTGTTGCTTCTGAGGTTGGTTAGCTGTGAGGCCTATGACCGACCACCTGAGCTTTGGGGGCTGTTTCTTAGTCATTAGGGATTATGGGGGATTCCTAAGAGGAATCATAGTGGAGGGGTAGGGAAGGAAGATAGAAGTTGCGATAAGGGGAGCAGAGAAGAAAACCAAACTTAGGATTCCTTCCAAACCACAGATTCAGTTAATTTTGGAGACCCTTTACGACAGCTCAGTGCTATAGACCTTTTTGCCCACATGATGGCGCTAGCTGTTTAGAAAACAGCCTCGGCTAACCTCCGAGAGTCCCCTGCAGCACTCCTGAACTTGCGGGGAATGAGCTGCAGCTGACGTCTGGGGCAATTCATAATGCATCAGGACATTTACTAACAGGGATAATCAACGTGGAGTTAATTAGAAAGCAATTGCAAGACTGGGGAAGCGAGGGGAAAATGAGCGTGTGGGGACGCTGGCTCTCACGATCAGGACCGTGGCAGGCTTGGGGATCACCAAAGGCGCTAATCTAGCAAAGATCTGTTCAGATTCTGCTGCATTGCCAGCTCCATTTCCTCCCCTGGCTGAAGACACAAACACGGTGGCGTGGGGAGAGGGATGGTGCTGGGACCCAGAAGGCGGGTTTGTAATGCTATTTCTGCAACTCCCTCCCTCCCGTGACATTGAACAGGGCACTTGGTCCTCTAGGGAGACTTTCTCACTATAAAATGCTTCCATTGGGTCAGAGAACCTCTAAGATTCCTTCCAGCTCTAGCATTCAATTGGATAGTAGAAGACAAGAGTTCTGCTAGCTGGACATATAGATATATGCTTGTATTTGTAATCATAATGTCAGTAAACAGCGTCTGCTGGATTATGATAAGAGCACAAAATGCAGTGTTCACAGGCTCACACCACAGCTGCGGGAGTAGATCTTGACTGATATCAGCAACCAGAGCTGGCTGTCTGGGAAGAAATTGAATTTGAAAAGGTCTCTTAAAAGGGCCTGCAGGGAGCCAGTGGGAGTATGCCTGTGGGCCACGTGCTAAGGAGGGATTGGGGCTTGGATGGAGAGGTGGGTGCCGGAACAGTGGGGTGCAGGTGCCCAGTGGGAGCCCGGTCTGGGTCTGTGTAGGGCCTGCTGGCACTTCTATGATCAACCACAGCTAATCACTCAGAGGGGGGGCCGCACTGGAGGCCGGAAGCTGGCATTGAGTCCTTCAAACTCTAGTGTGCCCTTTTCCACCTGCTAAATTGGCTGAGATCTGTCAACAGTGTTTTTGTTTTGAATTTGCTTGAAACTAGGTAGAATCTCAGGTAGCTCTGACTTGGCTGTTTCAGGATGGAAGTCAGTTTGCTTCAGGTGGAACTTGTGTGGAAAAGGTTCAGAATAAGAACAGGTGGGTGGCATTTTAGTGGCCAGGCAAAGGAAGAAGGTCCTCTTACTCAAGTTGTTTTTCTTGGTGATCCAGTGGGGGACCCATCTCACAGCAGAGGATAGGTGATGACAACAGGGTTTCAGCATGAATTGGAGAAAGAGCCCCCAGGTATAATGGGGAAGAACAAGAAAATATTGGAAATTCTGCTTTTGAAGAATGTGACATATACAAATCCAGACTTTTATGAAACAAAACAATTGGAAGAATTTATCTTCGTATGCACTCAAATTTGTGTCTTCTTTTAAGTTCATTATCAACACTTGTGTTTATTTGTAAATCTTGTGTTTTTTTCTATTTATAAAAGCAATACATGACTGATAAACATGAAACAATACAAAAATCAATGGTAAATACGATTTAAAAAAAAAAGAGAAAGATCTCCCATTATCTGGTCTGACCTTCGTGCCCTGTCCCCCATGGACTGCATAATGTTCTTTGACGGGTCTCATTGAACACCGATTTACCCAGGAAAAATTGAAAAAGATTCCCTCTGTGAATTTTTGAGCTCAGAACATGTTTTAGTTCTGGTTTGGAACTGAACGGGGCCCAGCTGACCCAATTTGCCTTGAACTTTCAGGGCTAAATCCAGGAAGGTCCTGGGCACGTTGGGTCCGTTGGTCACCTTGATGTCACTAAACTTCTAAGTCAGTCTGTGGATGAAGCCTGATCCTTGAGGCTGGAACCTGCTACTTTCCCCCAATTATTTAAGATTTTATTTTCCTTGTTTCCTTTGAAGTAAAGCAAGAAAATCTGGCCCTTTCCTTCTCTTTCTGTGAGTTCAGTGGAAATGGATGGTTTTGGAGCATGGAGGATGGACAGAAAGGGCAGCTTCTCTCCTGTCTGCCACCTGTGACTCCTTTGTACTTGACCCCATTGTTTAAAGAGGACGCCAAGGCACATCCTGGAGGCCCTGCTTCCTGCTGACTTGATCGTGTGCACTGTCATCAGGAAATACTCTGTTCCCACCTGCTCAGCCTCACAATGTCATGTGAACCTCAGGTGAAGGTTCCATCCCCCAAGACATAAAAACACCAAAGCTCCTAGAGGTCACAGGCCAGTTCCCCTCCCTCTCAATGTTATTGCAATGGCTTCTGCCCTGACTTGAGTTTCCTTACTGAGCAGAAACTGTGTCCCTAGGACTGTTGTGTGGTTGGATAGGCCCAAGTGCAAGCAAGTGGGCATAGAAGAGGAGTGTCTAGTAAGGCAGCAGAGCATGGAGAGATCCTTGCACCTGCCTCTTTGACAGTTCGTGCTGAGGACCCAGTGAGAGCAAGACCATCCCTCATATCTTAGCTGAACTCGGTGGTACTTTGGGGATAAAGCTGGTCTGAGAATTATAAAGGGGATTTGAAATACAGATTGTGCTAGGTGCACTGATGTTCATTTTATAGCCATTCTCACACTATTGCTGCAAGTGGCCTTCAATATTCTCCATTGACAATAGAGTGCAGTGCTGGAAGACACATGCTTTTCGCCCAGCTTGTATGGCTCAGTGGTTGAGCTTCGACCCATGCACCAAGAGACCATAGGTTCAATACCCCATCAAGGCACATGCCCAGGTTGCAGGCTCAATCCCCAGTGGTGGGAGGGATGCAGGAGGCAGCTGATAGATGGTTCTCACTCATCATTGATTTTTTTCTCTCTTTCCCTCTCTCTAAAATCAATAAAAACATATTAAAAAGAAAGAGAAACCCACCCCACCTCACTATGTAGTGGCTATGGGACCACCAGCATGTTGCTCATTGCTCTAAACTTCTGTTGCTTCTCTTTAGAGATAAGAACATCAAATGTATAGGATTTTTGAGCCAAATGATAGTAAAGCACTTAGAAGCAATAAGCACTCACTTATTGCTCTCAATGATTAGGAGCTAATGTTATCAATCTTGGGTTAGATGAGGAAATTGAGACATCAAAGTCTGTTGACTTCCAACTCCAGTAGTGTTTATAGTTAGTGTTGTCAAGGAGCCCAACATCCCTGAACTGAGAATTGACCAGGTAGTAGCATTCTGTGGTGGTTTGGATACCATTTCAAAATCACAATAAAAATTATTGCATAATTCGTATTTGAAGGCAATCTACCAAGGACAGACCCTGTCCTAAGCACTTCCCTATTAACTCTCCCTATATAACTTCATTGACTCTTTGAAGTATATACTCTTAGTATTTCCATCTTGCAGATGTGGAAACTGAGGTAGAGAGCCATAGAATCTTGGCAAAAGCCAGAGCTTATATTGACAAGATCATCTCCAGCCACCCTAGCTGGTTTGGCTCAGTGGATAGAATGTCAGCCTGGGGACGGAAGGGTCCTGGGTTTGATTCCAGCCAAGGGCACATGCCTGGGTTGCAGGCAAGATCCCCAGTAGGGGGCCTGCTCATCATTGATGTTTCTCTCTCACTCTCCCTTCCTCTCTGAAATCAATAAAGCAATATATTGAAAAAGAAAAAAAGAAAAAAATTATCTCCAGCCAAACAGGGGAGTAAACTGGCAGCTTTGGCAATGCCTCCTCCCTCCCCCCACCCAATGCAGGGTTCTACACTCAGGTCCCCCAACAAAGCTTCCTGAGGAGCCAGGTGCCAGCTGGAGCTGGGGGCTCCTGGGCTGTGATTGGCTGCCATTATCTGTGGTTAGCCCTCTGTGGTGGGGGAGGCTGGGAAGGGCAGTGGAAGCTGATAAATAGTGCAGCAGTCTGTTCTGAGGGACAAGAGAGCCAGGAGGGAGAGGAGAACACACTTGGCTTTCTTGTTGGTATCCAATAACATCAACCGCATTGCAGACATCCCAAAACTTTGCCCAAGCAGCCTGCTGAGCAAGGTAATACTTGAGCTTTTCCTGCCTTGAGTTACATATTTATTTACATTTTTATGTTTCTGATCAGAAATATTTGGGCTTTCTTTATTCCTTGCAGGGGATGAAGGGAGGGAGAGAGGGATGCTGACATCAATTTGCTTTTGCTCTCCAGTGTATGAAAATAGAAAGGAACATGATACCAAGTTTAGGAAGACACAGTGGATTCAGAGAGAAGGTGCAGACTATCTGAGTGACTGGAAATGAATGTTGCAGGCAGAAGAAGGGTTTAAGGTGTGTTTCTTGAATGAATGAGTCAACAAAGCAGCAGAAGGAAAGGTGTCACAGGCCAGTTCCCCTCCCTCTCAATGTTATTGAGGGGAGAAAATACTGTGCTAGTGCAGGCAAAAAAAAAATTATCAGGAGCAAACAAATTGCAGGGTGGGAGGGAATGTGTGCTTTCCCAGCTATTGCCAAGTATTGCCTGCACTTATTTGAGTCAGATTGGACTAAGGAGGAGATCAGTATTTCTCAAAGGGTGACCTGTGGGCCACTCCCAGCAGGACCACTGGAATGTGTGTTAAACAATACAATTTCTGGACTCCATCCCTTGTAAAGGGGATCAGACTCTCTGGGAGCTGATGATCTGCATTAGTGTGTGTGTGTGTGTGTGTGTGTGTGTGTGTGTGTGTGTTTAAACACAAGCTCCCTAAGGATTGTGATACCTAATAATTTTGAGACCCCTGTAGAAACCTGCTGTGATGTTATGGCCTGGAGCCAGGATTCCTGGCCAGGGCTTGTGACTATACACTTCTCTTTCTGAAGTGGTTCAAGCATTGCGTTGCCTAGAGGAAAGACAAGAAACTTGGGGTTAATTTGTTGCTGTCTGAGACTTAGGAAAAGGCTTTTGGAGCTGCCAGCTTTTGGATGATGGTGCCAGGCAAGTTTTAGACAATAGTATGTGTGGAGTGAATGCATGAATGCATGGAACAGATGCCGCCATGGAGGGGTCAGACATTAGTCACTTAGAAATTGTGTGTAGAACAAGTTGAATAGGTTAAGAGGGGAAACTGAGGTCCATGTACTAGGCTGTACATGTGTGTAGGGTGGAAAACTGAGCTAAGGTGGGGGCTGCTGCTGCTGTGGTGGCCCAACCTCCTGAAGGAAGTAATGATAGTGGTCACCACCAGTGACACTCTGCCCGGTCCAAGCCACACCAGATTGGTGTGTACAGATGACTCTGCCTTTTTAGAATCCGAGGCTGGTCTGCCGCAGAGACCTTTTGTTAGAAGCGAGGAGATCAAGCATTTGCAAGATTCCTGAGTATGAAAAAAATATGACTACGAGAGAACTCTTTTCTAACTTCATGCTGTCTACAGTTTTACATTTCAGTCCCCTCTCTACATGCTTCCCAGACAAGAAAGATAAACTAAGGATGGTTGTCAGATTTAAGATTTAGCCAGGTCTGAAACTTCCCTGGGGGCAAATTTAGAAAGAAATATGAAAAAGTGACTATGGATGTACATATAAATCTAGTCTTGAAAAGATTTCCCCCTAAATTGAATTGATGACAAAAATTTTAAGAATAATGTTTGTTGTGAAAAATTCAAATGATATAAGAATGAATAAAATAGAAAATGAAGAGACCTGCTTGCCAGGACCAACTCTATTTTCTAAGCAGTGGACAAGGTTAAGACTTCAGTGCATGTTCTTCAGCATCTCTGTCCTCTCAGGTACACTCAAACATGAACACATTTGCATAAAGGAGCCCCACTGTATGCTATTGTTGCTCTGTTCTCTGCTTTGTCATGTAGGCATCTTGCTGTAATGTTGATGCATATCGAAATTTGAATGTGTACATCATTACATATAGAAATGTTAAATTTCTGTATTGTATTCCATTCTATATTGGACCATAGTTTAATCATGACCTATTGGTGATTATTTGTACTGTTTCCTACTTTTAAAATAAATAAATTTAAAAACAAATCTTTCTATCTTCACATAGGTGGCAATAACCTGTGGAATGTTTAGTTCCACAAGAATAGCATGTAGGAATGGTTCTATAGAATAACTTTCTAAAAGCAGATACATTGACCAAAGACAATGCCTATTTAAGCTTTTTAGAGGCATTGCTAAAATTGCTGCTGGAGATATTGCACCAATGTACGTGCCTCCCCAAAATGTATGAAGATGTTTTGATTTCCCCATGCCTTAATTAAAGCTGAGTAATGTCAATATTTTAAATATTTGCTAATTAGATAGATAAAAATATCTCATTAGCTCTTAAAAGTTCTATCTTCTTCTAAAAGTAATACATGGTAATTTCAGGAAAAGTAAAAAATCATAGATAAGGATAAAAAACAAAGTATCTGTAGCTTCCACAGATCACTACTATTAGCATTTTGGTGCATATTCCCCTAAAAACAAGAATAACAGCTCCCCCTCTTCCCCACCACCTTCTTGCTTCTAGTTTGAATAAACTTTTAGCAGTTGAGTTGAAAAACAGTCTAATAAATACATTTGCTTTGGATGTCAAGCACTGATAACTGCTTGTTGATAGCACTCTTTCCATGGGGGTATTTAGATAGGTGGGTTTTGGTAGCCTCTGGTATATCATTACAGGCCAGTGGGAGTCAGCAGAGGAGCAGGGAGGGAGGGAAGATAGTTCCAGAGACCCTTCCAACATACCATTTGCTTGACTAACTCAACTGTGTGTGATTAGCTCCAGAGAGGGTCATTATCATATTGGAATTCCAGACAACAAGTGCATTCAACAAAGACTGGGAAAGGAAAGGCTAAAGGAATGAAAAGACAGGTGGGAATGAGGTCAAGCCAACAGGACAGGGTGACCTGACTCAGGACAGAATTGAGGGACACCAATGAAGCATAAACAACTTGGAGGTATTTATTGGGTTGCTGCTGAAATAGTTTTGAGATTAATGAGACCTTTGAAAAAGTTTGGCATTTGTTTAGTTTTCACACAATTCTGCATATGGAACAAGTTAACAGGATTTTCCCTTTAACCAAGTCTTAGAAATTGGCTTATAGCTTTTATGAAAAAATCAATCTCTGATGCATAATGCATGCAAGATGGGATGAACTTCGGTAGTTTAAAGGATGACCTAAAAAGAAACTTTGTTGGCTGCAGTCAGGATTAACCCTTGCGCTCCCCTTCCCATGCCACCCATGGCCAAAGTGTGTTCCCCTGGGGAGTAAGTAGCTTCCATGACCACATCACTTTGGTTAGTTAATTAACTGAGGAGGAGAAGTGTTGCCTGATATAATTGAGGGGTCAAGAATGTTCACCCAGGTGAATCTGGGAGAGAAAGATGGTCGTTTGAAAATACAATTGCTGTTTTTTCCATTTATCGGTACTAAAGAATTTTGGGAAAATTGGACTGATTGGGTCTAGAAAGGACCCAAATGGCATTTTCAGGCTTTTTTTTTCCCCTACAGCATTATTGATGTCTGTACTACAGCCTAGATTTGTAGGCTTTCCTGGCATATGAATGGCCAATGTTTTTTGTTTTTGTTATTACCAGCAGATAAATATTATTCCTACCTCTTGCTACAAGCTACAGAGCTAATGACATTGCCTGTAATGTCTTTCAGGATGGCAGCCCAATAAACACCTCAAAGTTGCTTTTGGTTATATCTGCAACAACTTGAATTTTTCATCTTAAAAGTCCTTCAGAATCTTTGTTTGTGTCCACTGTGGTTTATTGCAGGTTTAGAGCATAATGTGGTTTTTGGTTCAAATGTAGAGACAGCCTTATAATTTGCAGTAGTGTTCACTAATTAAAATTGTAAGCAAAATTACTATCCATGATTCTTATTATTAGTTCGCATTCATAAACCTCAAGATTCACTTCATCCTTCAAGGAGTGAGGAATGACTGTCTTTGGGTTAGTAGCTTTATCATCCCTTTATGACCCATTTGGAAAAAATAAACAACCAACCTCTAAGGAGTCTGCTTTTAAAAAGCTGGAAATATATTGTCCAGCGAGTGCAATGAGGCTAATGTAATGTGAAAAATAGGACTTTTCTCTGGTTTTAGTAGCCAGTTTTTCCTTGCATGTACTCAGCAAATAACTATTGAGCACCCAAGGTGTACTAAGATACTTGGGGAAACAGATGAATCACTCAAAGATTCTGTCCTCAAATACCGAAGATTTGGGTGGGAAGCAAATAAGATGGCACATGCATATATATAACGAACCATGGGTGGTGTATGCACTTTGGTAGACGGTACAGAGCCCAGAAGCAGTGTCGGAACAGAGGAGGACTCTGAGCTCTGCTGTATGATCAGCACCTAATATAGGTATTAAAATGGGAGGCTTAATAAGTAACTATTTGGATGAGTTAATGAGTGAATATTTGAATGTATTAATTTATATTCCTTCCAAGATACAGCCATGGGATATTGACATTTTTTTTCTCTAATCTGACTTGTTTTCATTGTTCCCAGGCACCTCAGCCAGCATGGCTGTCTCTCTGCCATCCACTCTGGGGCTCAGTTCGGCCCCAGATGAAATCCAGCACCCACATATGAAATTTTCAGAATGGAAATTTAAGCTGTTCCGGGTGAGATCCTTAGAAAAGGCTCCCGAAGAAGCTCCCAGGGAAAAGAAAGAATCCTCTGAGGGAAAACTCCCTCTGGAGCAGTCTCCTGCAGGCCTGGACAAGGCTGCCGATGAGAAGGCGACCTTGATACCACCGGCATTAAAGCCTCACCCTAAGTTTTTGAGGAAATCCCATGATGATGGGAAGGCAAGAGACAAAGCCACCCACCAAGCCAACCTCCGGCATCTCTGCCGCATCTGTGGGAATTCTTTTAAAGGTGGTGAACACAGTAGGAGGTATCCAGTCCACGGGCCCGTGGATGGTAAAACCCAAGTCCTTTTACGCAAGAAGGAAAGGAGAGCCACTTCCTGGCCAGACCTCATTGCCAAGGTTTTCCGGATCGACGTGAAGGCAGATGTCGACTCCATCCACCCCACGGAGTTCTGCCACAACTGCTGGAGCATCATGCACAGGAAGTTCAGCAGCGCTCCATGCGAGGTCTACTTCCCCAGGAACGCAACCATGGAGTGGCACCCCCACACACCGTCCTGTGACATCTGCCACACCGGCCGTCGAGGACTCAAGAGGAAGGGTCGCGAGCCAAATGGGCAGCTCAGCAAAAAACTCAAAACAGCGCTTGACCGGGCAAGACAAGCCCGTCAGCGCAAGAAGAGAGCCCAGGCGAGGACCAGTAGCAAGGAAATGATGAAGCAGATCGCCAGCTGCAGTAAGATCCATCTTAGTACCCAGCTCCTTGCGGTGGACTTCCCTGCCCACTTTGTGAAATCCATCTCCTGCCAGATTTGTGAACACATCCTGGCCGACCCCGTGGAGACCAACTGTAAGCACGTCTTTTGCAGGATCTGCATTCTCAGATGCCTCAAAGTCATGGGCAGCTATTGTCCCTCTTGCAGATATCCCTGCTTCCCCACCGACCTGGAGAGTCCGGTGAAGTCCTTTCTGAGCATCTTGAACTCCCTGGTGGTGAAATGTCCAGCGCAGGAGTGCCATGAAGAGGTCAGCTTGGACAAATATAATCACCACGTGGCAAGCCACAAGGACTCCAAGGAGACTTTTGTGCATATTAATAAAGGAGGCCGGCCCCGCCAGCATCTCCTGTCCCTGACCCGGAGGGCTCAGAAGCACCGTCTGAGGGAGCTCAAACTACAAGTCAAGGCCTTTGCTGACAAAGAAGAAGGCGGAGACGTCAAGTCCGTGTGCTTGACCTTGTTCCTGCTGGCGCTGAGGGCGAGAAATGAGCACAGGCAAGCCGATGAGCTGGAGGCCATGATGCAGGGACGTGGCTCTGGCCTGCAGCCAGCTGTTTGCTTGGCCATCCGCATCAACACCTTCCTCAGCTGTAGTCAGTACCATAAGATGTACAGGACAGTAAAAGCCATCACGGGGAGGCAGATTTTCCAGCCTTTGCACGCCCTTCGGAATGCTGAGAAGGTCCTTCTGCCGGGCTACCACCCCTTCGAGTGGCAGCCACCTCTGAAGAACGTGTCTTCCAGCACCGACGTGGGCATTATTGACGGGCTGTCTGGATTGTCCTCCTCTGTGGATGACTACCCCGTGGACACCATTGCAAAGCGGTTTCGCTATGATTCAGCGTTGGTGTCTGCTCTGATGGACATGGAAGAAGACATCTTGGAAGGCATGAAAGCCCAAGACCTCGATGATTACCTGAATGGCCCCTTCACCGTAGTGGTAAAGGAGTCTTGTGACGGGATGGGAGATGTGAGTGAGAAGCATGGGAGTGGGCCAGTGGTCCCAGAAAAGGCGGTTCGGTTCTCATTCACAGTCATGAAGATCACCATAGCCCATGGCTCACAGGATGTGAAGGTGTTTGAGGAAGCCAAGCCTAACTCTGAACTGTGTTGCAAGCCCTTGTGCCTTATGCTGGCAGATGAGTCTGACCACGAGACCCTGACAGCCATCCTGAGCCCTCTCATTGCCGAGAGGGAGGCCATGAAGAGCAGCGAATTGATGCTGGAGATGGGAGGCATCCTCCGGACTTTCAAGTTCATCTTCAGGGGCACCGGATATGATGAGAAACTTGTCCGCGAAGTGGAAGGCCTGGAGGCGTCTGGCTCGGTCTACATCTGCACCCTCTGTGATGCCACCCGCCTAGAAGCTTCTCAAAACCTTGTCTTCCACTCCATAACCAGAAGCCATGCCGAAAACCTGGAGCGCTATGAGGTCTGGCGATCCAACCCCTACCACGAGTCTGTGGAGGAACTCCGGGATCGGGTGAAAGGGGTCTCGGCCAAGCCCTTCATCGAGACAGTCCCTTCCATAGATGCACTCCACTGTGACATTGGCAATGCAGCCGAGTTCTACAAGATCTTCCAGCTAGAGATCGGGGAGGTGTACAGGAATCCCAGCGCCTCCAAGGAGGAGAGGAAAAGGTGGCAGGCCGCGCTGGACAAGCATCTCCGGAAGAAGATGAACCTCAAGCCCATCATGAGGATGAATGGCAACTTTGCCAGGAAGCTCATGACCAAAGAGACTGTTGAGGCCGTTTGCGAGTTAATTCCCTCCGAGGAGAGGCATGATGCTCTGAGGGAGCTGATGGACCTTTACCTGAAGATGAAACCCGTGTGGCGATCGTCATGCCCAGCGAAAGAGTGCCCAGAATCCCTCTGCCAGTATAGTTTCAATTCCCAGCGTTTTGCTGAACTCCTCTCCACCAAGTTCAAGTATAGATACGAGGGCAAGATCACCAATTATTTTCACAAAACCCTGGCACACGTCCCTGAAATTATTGAGAGGGATGGCTCCATTGGGGCCTGGGCAAGTGAGGGCAATGAGTCTGGCAACAAACTGTTCAGGCGCTTCCGGAAAATGAATGCCAGGCAGTCAAAGTGCTACGAGATGGAAGATGTCTTGAAACATCACTGGCTGTATACCTCCAAATACCTCCAGAAGTTTATGAATGCTCACAATGCATTGAAAAACTCTGGGTTTACCATAAACTCACAGGCAAGTTTAGAGGACCCATTAGGCATAGAGGACTCTCTGGAAACTCAAGATTCAATGGAATTTTAAGCAGGGCAGCCGCTTATGAGTTGGTTTTGCAAATGAGTTTTCCTTGGGGTTGCATTGAGGTCTTCTCCTAGCACCCTTCGGTCTCGTGTGCGGGGCTTCACCACCCAAGAGGTGGAAGGTTGGAGAGGCCACCGGGGCCGAAACCATGTCAGGAATGGGTAAAAGATGAGCCGATTGCTTGTGCTGTTTAGGGAGTTCAGAGAAGCAACAGGAGAAATCAGTTATTTGAAAAGCTCAGTAACTCGGATCAGAAGTAACTACAGGGGACTAGAGATGAACAAAGAGATGTGTGTGTGTGCATGAGTGACGTGAAAATCAAAGCCAGAGTTGTCAAAGAATGACCAGACAAGCCAGGGAAGGAATTTGTCTTGTGGTTTCCATTTCACTCTCATTTATTATAGTTTGTATTGAGATACAAGTGTTTTCTATATCAATTTTGTAGAATTCTTTATTTTATAATGTTCACATATCTTGGCTTCTTTTACAGGATATGAAAGAGCTTTTCAGATTTCTCTAATAATAATAGTAATATCTTATGTTTGAATGAGACAATGACACGTACAAAGTGTATTCAATGTGTTTTCTCATTTGGTACATACAGAAATACCTTATATCCAGAAAAGTGTTTGGAAAATTAAACTTTTTCTAGGTTTAAACGATGTCTCTATTGGAACCTTGAAAGGTTAGGAGGTCATCTACTGCCATGGATTTTTAAATAATGAAGCTGAAGAATACAACTATTTGCTACAGTTAGTTATTGAATCTTTTGGTAATACATGCCTACTTAGCTATCAGGAGCCAGGTGTGACTTTTATTTTTACTTTTTAACTTTGATTAATTTAGTCTTCAAATGCTTTGTTCTACAATCTCAGAGCCACAGAGGCTTCTAAAACCTGGATTTGCTCACTGTGTAAACACAGATTTAATAACTTGTTGAACATATCCGCCATACTTTCTCCATATGATACCTAGATCAATTTTATGAAATCCAGGTTTCTTGGGGCCTTTCCCTCTGCAATGTGTTACTATTTCTTTCTTTTTTAAAAAAAATAATTTTAGTGAACTTCTGTATTTTTTAAAATATATATTTTTATTGATTTCAGAGAGGAAGGGAGAGGGAGAGAGCGATAGAAACATCAATAAAGAGACAGAATCATTGATTGGTTGTCTTCTGCACGCTCCCTACTGGTATCGAACCTGCAACTTGGGCATGTGTCTCCAGGATGACGCTATAGCCACTGAGCCAAACCAGCTAGGGCATGTCTTAGTCTTTCTATCATAAGCATACTGACATCTTTACAGCTGAATACCTTTGGACTTCTCCCACTTGCTAAGTGTAGGGACAGCCTGCTCACAGTACAGTGGAAGAATTGACATTTGTAGAGCGTTTTTATTTTATGGCATTTTTGGGATATTTTTACATTTATTTTGCCTGATTTTTGTGTGGGGGGTAGACATAGACATTGCTGTTATCCCTATTTGATGGAGGGTTAAATGATTTGCCCAAAGTCATAAGGATAATTGATTCCTGATCTGGAATTTGAACTCAGGCCTTTTGTCTCCAAATGCCACTTCTTTCTGCCGCAACAGTTCACTATTTTTTTTTGTAATAAGGCAGGATCGTACTTGTTTAGGAGCCACAATTAATCCCTACAGTTCATAATTCTGGGATTATGTTTCTTGAAGGCAGGGATGGATGGGTTTTAAACTCTTGGTGTGCTTTAGCATTTTTGCTAGAAAGTAATGCTAAAGCTCCCAAGAGTCCCCAGACCTCTGGTGGCTTTAGTTATTTGGAAACTGTTGTCTGCATCCTCAGGAATTTGGGAATTGCCAATTGCTGGCAACTTACAGCAGGCATGGGATTTTATACGTAGTGAGTCAAAACAATACGTTAGTGTTAATTAGTTTTTCCTTCTTTTGATTTTATTGTCCATCAGTGTCACACTTCATACACAGTATTTCAAGGAACTTTGTAATTTAGTTGTCAAACATGCATCAGGGACATTTTCCTAAATGATATGCATGTGGCATTTTTAATGGGGATTGAACCCAGTATTTTTTTTCATTTAATAAACACAGCAGTTTTTCTTGCTTTTTATATATAGAATATATGTAAGTCACAATGACATTTGTAATTTAGTCATCAAAACCATATACATATTTTAAGTTTTCTTTTTTTTTCTTGAAAAAGGAAAGTTTTGCATTTTATAAATGAATGGACTTCCAAGCCATCCATTTTCTTCATCCTGTTGAATGCTTACAGCATGTCTATATGCTAATCAACAACAGAATTCGTGCCCTCAGCCTACTCCCCAAAGCATACTGGCACTGGTTTGTGGATTTCCCCCCACTTCCACTCTGTCACTCAATTGGTGGCACTATAAATACTTTCCAGCATTAAATTCCCTTTTCTAGCCTTGTAGGAACAATTTTGAATGCATGTGACTAACAGCATGATTTCCAGCACAACCATCCCTATGGTCCCTTAATCAGATCACATTCCGATAAACCCCAGGAACATCTGACCACGGGCATTCCGGTCTGTAGAAATGCTGCCTCTGGTTGTTTTTGCCCTCCTTATTGAGACGGCGGAATCGCAGACCCTGGTTTTATGCTCCACTTGGACTTTGGACAATGTGCATTGTAAATGCAATCACACACCTCAGGGAGATGCAGCCCGGTGAATGGAGCATTTCTTTAAAGTATGAGTGGGAGCTTCGCAAGTGCAATGCCTTTTCCTCCTGCGAAACAGATTCTACCAGTTTTCCTTCTAGCCCACCGAGGGGCACTGCAGGGACCAGCGATAATGGCTGATGAAAATTGATGAATGGTCCGTGTGAAGTCAAAAAGCACTTTGGGATTCATAAACATGCTCCGAGAAGCAAGAGCAGGAGGAAAAGATGTCTTTTCCTTCCATGAGAGCTGGAATTTAGTTTTGCCTCAATTTGTTTTCACAAGATAGAGATGAAGATAAAGATTTTCTCTTCTTTTTTGGTTGAGTGTGTGAGTCTTGCATTGCACCAAACAGAATTCAAATTCCGCACAGCTGGGAGCTCGGATCTGTAAGCACCAGTGGTGGTTTTGAGGAACAGATCACCCCTCGGATGCAAGTGGTGTTGGGTTGCAGGTTTGCACATATCTTCAGTTATTGTATGAGGCAGGGTTTATCCTTTTAATGCTGGGAGATTTTAAATGAGTGGATATTTTGTCCCTATTTTTTCCCCCCTTTAATTACAGTAATTTACCTCAGATCATTTTTGGTGAGATGTTTTTTTCTTTTTGTGGCATTGTAGTTCAGTTGATTTTCTTACAAATAATCATAGTTTGTTCCATGAACTTTGTTTAGTTCAGGATGAAATGGATTTATTTGATGTGGGGGGACCTATATTTCCATGTCAAATGTTTTCAAATTCAAGGAAGCATGCGTTTCAATACTTATTTTTGTATATTAATATTTCTACTCCTCATTAATATTATGGTAACTATTAACAACTTTGTTTAACTATTTGAAATAAAAGTTTACAATTTGGAAATAATGGATATTGTGATTTATTTTCAAATAATATCGAGTCCAACATTTGAAAAATGAAGTAACACCTTTTTTTCTTGAGGGAAACACAAAATAAATTTGTTGGTCTTTAAAATAAAGGACAGCAGAATTGTGCTAATGAGTATCATTTATCCTAATGCAGAAGGAAACAATTTGGTCCTGGATGCTTGAGGTAAACAGTAAGCCTTTGAAAATGTAGCATTTGCAAATCAGAGAGTTTTAACTCCTTTCAGAATCTGATAAACATATGGATCTGTTCCCCAGAAAACTCACATATTCATAAACTCGACATTTTGGTCAGAGAGGATGACTTGTCCAGGGCTATGCAGATATTGGCAGAACTGATCTGCACTCCAGGTTCTTTTGTCCAGTGCTTTTCCTAGTGATGATGATGATAATAATAACAGCAGCAATGACTTCCACTTAGCAAACAATGTGGCAAGCACTCTGCATATGGAGTTCTCACCGGATCCTTTTGGAGTTGGTACTACTCTTCTCTCCATGTTACACCAAGGTCGTGGAAGCTTATTTCAGCCAGAAAATGGCCAAGTCACCTCTACACACTTTCCCCTCTGCTTCTGTCCACCTCTCCTTAGCACTGCTCAGTCATCTCTCTGTCATCTACAGGAGATATCCCAGTTCCCTTCTACTCAGAACTGACAGTCAGCCAGGCTGCCTCTGTAACCATACAGCTTTAAACCACGGAAGTATGTTTGTATTTGTAGGTAAATAGCGTGTACTCCAAAGCCCCCAGTCTCTTCCCTATTCCAGCAGCTCTACCTCTTCCTCCAGAAACCCACAATCCAGCAAGTGACAGATTAACTCCCACCACAGCAGGAGTCTTAGGGATCCAGTACCAAGCTAGCATCTTCTTCCATTTACATTTTTTAAATAGTATTATTCTTGCTTTGTTTCATTTCACTCCAGCTTTTTTTTGTGGTATAATGGGCAAACAAAATTATATACATATTTAAAGGTGCAACATGGTGATTTGATATACATATACATTGTAAAATATTTACCACAATCAAGTTAATGCAGCCAACACCTCACATACCTAGTGTGTGTGTGTGTGTGTGTGTGTGTGTGTGTGTATGGTGAGAACATTAAGATCTACAGTCTTAACACATTTCAAGTGTGTAATATCAGTAACTACCTTATACACTAGTTCCTCAGAACTAAAACTCAGAGCTGAAAGTTGGTACTCTTGGGCCAATTATTTGAATATTGAGGCATGATGCACAGAGATTCATGCAAGAATGGGCCTTTCTTCCCCTGGCTGCAGGCACTGCTTTCACTCTGCCACCCTGAACGCACCCGATCTCGTCTGATCTCAGAAGCTAAGCAGGGTCGGGCCTGGTTAGTACTTAGATGGGAGCTGCCTTTCTGTCTTCTCACGCTGCCCAGAAGCCTGGAGTGGCTGGGGTGGTGCAGAATGCCCGTATCATCGCCATGGCGACGATGCAAGTGTCCTGCCCCGCCCCTGGTCACTCAGTGCCTGTGTGTGCAAATTAATCTGCCATCTTTGTTGGGTTAATTTGCATACTCCTAATTGACCGGTGGGTGTCTCAAAGGTATGGTCAATTAGCATGGTACGCTTTTACTAGTGTAGATTACCTTTGAATTTAAGAATGGTCAGTGTGGTTCAGTGATTGAATGTCGACCCATGAACCAGGAGGTCACGGTTCAATTCCTGTTTTGGGCACATGCCTGGAGTTGCAGGCTCAAACCCCAGTAGGCGGCATGCGGGAGGCAGCTGATGGACGATTCTCTGTCATCATTGATGTTACTATCTCTCCCTCCCTTCCTCTTTGAAATGACAATAATGAAGTATCTCCTTACCCTTGAAGATGCAGCTATGTTCTGTATTGTTCCTGGTACTTTTTTTGAACTACTTCAGCCTATATTTTAAACAAATATTTATAGAATGCCTCCGATGAGCAGGCAATGGGTGCTTGGCACTGGAACTACAGGAACACAGATGGTTACTGCTCACAAAGACTTTGGGGGAGGTGACATCAACCAGCAATAAACCTAAAAGTGCATGACTATACACTCTAGCTGGCTTCATGAAGGAAAAGTGCCAGGTACAATAAAAATCCAATATAGCACAATGGGATTTAAACGGGGTAGTCAAATAAATCGCCTAGGAAGGAGGAACCTTAGGAGGAGACTGGTAGAATGAGTGGATGGAGCAGGTGGGAGGTGATGGACTGGAGAAGACTTAGACTGTGAGCAGATGCTGAGGCAGGGTGTTTAGGAGCGAAAGGGAGGGCCCTCCTGTAGGAGCTGACGGAGCGACAGTGAAGGAGGGGCTAGAGCCTGTGGAGAAGCAGGCAGAGGCCTCATTGCACAGGAACAGGTTGATTGGGTCATGACTTTATTTTATTTTTGTTTTAAAGAAACAACAGATTTTTTTAAAAAATGTTTAATAAAATTGATTTTTAGAGAGGAAGGGAGAGGAATAGAGGGAGAAACACCAGTTGGCTGCCTCCTGTACAACTCCCCAATCAGGATCAGGCCTGCCTGGGAACCAAACCAGAGACCCCTTGGTTCATGGATCCATGCTTAACCACTGAGCTACACTGCCTGGGCTAGGTCAAGACTTTCAATCCTACCCCAAATGCCAATGGGAACCATTGAAGAGTTTGAGGCAGACAACTGATATAGTCCGTGGCCGGAGAGGAGTGGAATGCGTTGGGAAGGTATGAAGTGTGAGGAGATTTGTCCAAGAGTGAGAAAGGTGATGCCTGCACGTTTAAATGACAGAGTAGCAATTTCAAGCATCTTGACATGCTCTGTATGTCCTCCTGCACACATCTCACGGCCTCCGACGACTGTGCCTCACTGGGAGGAGGTGAAGGGAGGGCCTGCGGGCGCCTCACTGGCAGGCTGGTTCTCTCGTGAAGTCAGCATTCCTTCCCCTGACTTGTTTCCTTCTTTCTCATGGAAACTGCCTTTTCCCTCTGGCTTTTACCTAATCATTCCCGCCTCTGCTGATGGGGACAATGCCATCTCAAAATACATACTGGCTTACTGTTTTAAGAAAGTAAAGTATCCCTGCATGGATACCTGACTTTAAATTTGCCACCAGTTGCTTGACGTGTATTACTTTATTCTCTCTCACTTTCCTGCCTTGCTCCCTTGCCTCATTCTACAGTGAGACTGTAACTTCCCCAAAGATTGGGCTCCATTTTTACATTTTATTTTTGGCAGGTCCCATCATATTTTGCGTAGACTGTGGATTATGTATAAATGCTTACTGGTGGATACCCCAAAGAGGCTACTCAAAAGCTCTTTATCCTTAAGCTATACATGCTAAGCAGCTTTTCAAAAGGAGTGTTATTGATAAGTTTTCCTATCTAGTCTCACACAATTATGATTTAAATAAATACACATCTACTAGATTATCATCTGAAGACAAAGTGAGGTATTCTTTTAGGAATAAGATCCATACGTTAGGTGTTGCCTGACAGAAGTAGGTTTGGCAAAAGCTGGCATTATCTATGCTAAATTCCCAGTCAAAAAGCAATATTCTATGCTATGGTGGAATTTGGTAGCATATAAATTATTTGGAATTCTTGTCATTGGGGATTAGAATGGCTGCCTTTTCTATCCATATTTACCATGATATCCATTCTAAACCTGTGTGACCCCTTTCCTTACAAAAGAGAATAAATTTAATCAAGACCTCGCTTCATCTTCTGTGCAGTACATCGATTTTTTGTTTCTTTGTTTCCAAGCTCTGTGGGATGAGATATTTTGATTGGTAAAGATATTTGGAACATAAGGGATGCATTTCCATATCTCATTCTTCACTTAAGGAATCAGAAGGACAGTGAGACAATGACTGCAGAAGCGAGTACATTTCAGTCGCTGTACAGTGAACTTAGTTCAATGAACATTTATTGAGCATTAACTAATATACCAGAAACAGGGCTTGGTATTAAGAACACACACACACACACACACACACAAACACACACACACACACAGGTTGTCGTGTGTGTGTGTGTGTGTGTGTGTGTGTGTATCTCAGTGTTATGTTAGATAACGAATAGGTTGTCCTTACTGGAATATAGATGGAATTCACCAAACAAATTAATTCAATTCAGTTTAACTGCACAATAGGCCAGGAATAATGCTAAATATTGGGAATACCAAAATTATAAAGTCACCATTTGAGTCCTCAATTCATAGTTGGCTAAAGTCAGACACTTAGTATACTTAGTAATAGTAGTTTACTGGTTTAGGTGTTAAGAGTAGAAATCCTTAGATGATGCTGAAACAGTATTGAGGAGAGATGATAAAGTCTGTATAGTGTGACAATAGTTTGAGATACTATTTATTTTAATTAAAATGTTACTCTGTAATTCTGTTACAAAATGAGTTTAAATTTCAGAACATGCCTGAAAATGACATTGCCTCTTCAAATAATATTCTCCAAAGATATTTTAAAAGATTTCACTAATTTGGATAGATAAAACTTTCTTACATTTGAACAATGGATATTAATAAAAACGACCTTAGTATGTGGCTCTTTTGCTATGTTTAGTAACACTATATCTTTGTATGTGTATTTTACATTTTGATTCTCCCACAAAGATCTAATGAAAATCTTACTTTTTTAAGTCTGTAGACAAATCAAGAGAAGAGTTTGTTTGTATCTGCTTTTAGAAGGAATAACTATTTTGGACTCTGTGAAGGATATTTCAGCTGTGCTAGTAACTTATGCCAGTTTCCACTAACAGAAAAGAAATTCCTGGGATTCTGAGACTATTAAATAGTATAATTTTGCCCATCATTGGGTAACTATAAAAATATAAACAAAATATAAACAGGAGACATTTTAATACTTTATTAGTTTCATATAGATGATAGAAATAACAAAAAATCAAAACAGAGATACAGCAAATTATTCAAAAGGAATATTCATTAAACAACATTACTGAAACAAAGTTAACATGATTGTTTTATTCAAGTTAAATTTAACATCTAAGACATGCAACTGTTAGGGAAAAGAGAACTTGGGTTCCAAGGTTTTATCTTTTTATGGTTCATATTTTTCTAAAAATCTCAATAGAAACTTACATCGTGGGCTCTCCATGAAGACTGATGACCAGAGTCTATAACTTAGGCCCTTATGTAAAACTCCTTTCCAGAAAAATACTTCGGGCAGGGGGAGGGGGCGTTAGTGTTCAAAGGTCATCTATTATAGATTGATGTCTCTAAGCCTCAAAATTAACAGTCCTTTTAACTTTCATTCTAGAAAGTGTCTCGTTGGACCTTAATAAGCTCACTGATTTTAGAGTTTTCACTGGCAGCAAACTCTTCATATTAATTAGACATACACACAAATTATTTTTTCTTGATTGAAGTCTTCTGCCTGTTAACTATAAGAAATCCTTTAGACTTTTGTTATTTGGGGAAATATACAATACTACCCTTCTTTGTGAGAGTTATTCCCCCCCTAATTTTTTTAGTGTACTCCTACTCATTTTCCTTTTTTCAGAGTGCTAAGCATCAATGGACTTTTGTTCTCACTAACTCTCTCCAAGAATCAGTTCAAGGGAATGGCTTTGGTTTATCATTTGTACACCATGTGATGAGGGATCCTTCAAAGAAAGTTCATGCAGATACTTGATAAACATTTAACCAACTTAATGACGATCCCTTTTTTTTTTAAAATTCGTGCCAATGGAGCCTATCTATCTATCTTATTATTACTTTTGTTATTTAAGATTCTTGAATGAAACTATTCAGATCAGAAATTTTCATTTAAGATATGTTTGAGTAAAATATTTTTAAGTAGTTAGCACTGTATTATAAGTACTTTTTACTGATACTGAATCTCATCTAACTGAAAAAAAATACAAACATTCTATATAATAAAAGAGTAATATGCTAATGTGACCATACCTTCACTATGCTACCAGCCAATCAGGAGCAGGGGGAGTGTCAAGCAGGATGGGAGGTGAGGCTGGCCAAGGTGCAGTGTGTGTTCCCCAGGCTGGGGCCCCACGGAGGGACAGGATGGGGCAGGTGCTGTGGGTCGGGAGGCAATGGCGGCAGCTGCGGCGCAGCATGCATGTGCTCTCCAGGCCAGGGCCCTGCAGAGGGCAGGACGGGGTGGGCGCTGCAGGCCAGGAAGTGGCGGTGGCACAGCATGCACTCCCCAGGCTGGGGCCCCACAGAGGGGTGGGATGGCGGGTGCCACAGGCTGGGAGGTGGTGGCGGTGGCAGCAGCGCAGCATGCGTGTGCTCCCCAGGCCGGGGCCCTGCAGAAGGGTGGGACGGGGTGGGTGCCATGGGCTGGGAGGTGGCGGCGGCAGCAGGGCAGCGTGCTTGCGCTCCCCAGTCAGGGTCCCCATGGAGGGGCAGGACAGCATGGGTGCCATGGGCTGGGAGGCGGCGGTGGCAGCAGGGCAGTGTGTATGTGCTCCCCAGGCAGGGTCCTCGTGGAGGGGCAAGATGGAGCGGGTGCTACAGTTTGGGTAGTGGCACAGCGTGTGCTCCCCAGGCCGGGGCCATGCGGAGGGGCAGGATGGCTGCAGGAGACCCACCTGGGGCTGCGGGGCAGGCAGTCTGCTGGGTGTGCTGTTGGAGAGGCACCCACCTGCTGGTTGGCGCAGTACCCCCCAGTTCTGGATGTATTTCTCTGCTCCTTCAGTCTCCATGACCTCACACCATTGTCAGTGGCAGTGTGTGCAAGTCCAGTAAGGTCACCCTTTCCCCAAGCACCACGCACACTCCACGGCTCTCCGCATCCTTGCTGGCATCAGGGCTGCTGTCCTTCTATGGCTGTGAGTCCTCACCGGAGGACATTTCCTCCTTTGATGTTAGAGAGAGTGGAAAAAAGGGTGAGAAACAGAGAGAGGAGCATCCACATCAGAGAGATGCATGGATTGGTTGCATCCACACAGGCCTGGACCAGTGCCGGGGATCGGGCCAGGATCAGAGCCGGGAGCCTTCCAACCACCGCACCCACCAGCCAGGCACTCTGGCTTCTGGAGATGCTGAGGAAGGTGTGCCCTCAGCGGGGCTGCAGCATCTTCAGTTTCTCAGCTCACGCCCTCTCCCCAGGAGGCTCGTGAGAACATATTGGGCAAAGTTCTTTAAGCCATGGCAGTCAGAGTAGTGGAACTTGGCCAGGCAGGCACATAGAGGGGCGGAGGCCCTTTCCGGCCCTGGGGTTAGGCAGCATGCCCTGTGGTCCTGGGTGCCTGTGGGTGCCTGTGGCTGCAGCCAGCGTGAGTGAAGCTGGCGTAGGTCCTGGGTGGCTATAGCAGAGGTGGTTAGGGGTGATCAGTCAGGCAGGCCATGAGCAGTTAGGAGCCAGTGTTCCTAGATTGTGAGAGGGACGTCCGACTGCCGACAGTCAGACATCTCTGACTGCCAATAGTCAGACATCCCCGAAGGGATCCCTGATTGGAGAGTTTGCAGGCTGGACTGAGGGAACCACCCTCCATGCATGAATTTTGTGCACCAGGACACTAGCTTTCAATAAATGAAAAGATGAATATAATTTTATCATTGCTATCATTCTTTATAATTGGTTTAAAAACTTGATGCACTTGAATCTGGAAGGCTTTTGTGAAACTAGTCAAACAACCTTCTAAGAAAGGACTTCTTGGCAGGAGTAAGAATTTTCCCAGAACCCTTTTTGTGGTGGGGTTTCAGTGGAGGCTTTTTTAAGGGAACTTGTTTTGGGGTTTGCAATGCTCTTGCTATCTTCACATGCTCATTGCAGTAATACTTGCTGCTTCCTTGTGACAACTGGATGAGTGTGCGTTCTTCCAGATCCATGCACTGGGCATGGACCCAGTGCCCATCTCCATGAGAGCAATAGATCATGGCAGGCTTATTTAGCTCAGTTGAATAAAATGGTACCCAAGTGTTGATATTCACATCACAAGTAGGGCAGCATGTAATCCAGTAGCCAGTTACAGACTCATCTTCCTCATCATCTTCATTATAGGTGTCAAATTCATCATCACCATTGAAACTATTTGCTTCAGCACTGAAACAAAATTCTTCTGAGTCTTCAAAGGGTGTGGAGTCTCCTGGGTCTTCTGTTGATGCCTGACTATTGGTCAATGTTTTCTGATCTTCATTCATGTCGTCTTCAGCACATTTCAACATGTAGAAATAGTATGTTTCTGAAACAGCTTGTTTATTGTCTCCTGGTATGCCAAGAAAAATAGTTCCATTGCCCATGTTGCTTCCAAACCATATCTTGCTGTGCTTAAGATCTGGGGTCCAATCCGGGGTCTCCATGTCACGAATCTCTATCTTGCTGTCTTCAAAAGAGATTATGTTGCAGACCATTCTTTTCTGATTTTCAAGGTGATAGCCACCCACAATGACAAACTCATCATTGCTTGTTTGAGTTAAGATTGCACTAGAGACAGAGATTCCTCCTGGCAAAACTGTGCAGTTCACAGCTGGGCTACCCAGGGGGAGATCAACTGTTATTTTGTACAGGTTGGCAGGGCGGATGTTATTGGCAAGTGAATGTCCTCCTAAAATATAAACGGTATCATTTCTGGCAATGGAGACATGAAATGCGAGCCCATCCTGAAGTTCTGGAAGAATGTATGATGTAGAGCATCCAAATTCAAAATCCACCAGGAAAACATGGGGCAGGCAGTCTGCTACAGTATTCCATTTTTCGGTGGTTCTCTGGACAGAAGGCACATATGACCGCCCTCCAAAGATCACACCCATGCTCTTTCCTCGACTATATACCATGTCAATGGAATGACCATATCTGGCTACAGGAACATCTCCTACCAAGTCTTTCTCAGTGCAGCGAAAAGTAACTTTTTTGTTGTTCTTGCCCACAACAGACATAACATACATCTTATCTGAAAGCTCATTGTTTGGTGTTTTCCCTCCATGAATAATGTATTGCTGCCCTTCAGACTCTAAGCCTCCTTTGAATGCGCAGATGGCTGGGTAGCGAAGAGGAGGCAGGTAGCAGGAATCCTTAGAGAAAACTGCAGGCTTCAGTTTGAGATGGTTATGTTTTACATCAAAATGGAAAACTCCAGTGGGGCAGGACCTCTTGGGCCAGCCTTTTTGGCCAAAGAAGAAAACTTGTCCATCAAAATTCATTAGTGAGAAGCCTGGTTGAATTAAGGCTATGTTATTACTGACTGTAACCATCTGCAGTGACATATTTTCTGATTGTGGATAGTTCTCTTATCTGAAAGAATTACAAAAAAAATTAACTTACTACAACTCTTTATATAAATAACAGATCCCCTCACATGAAGAAAGCATGTTTTAAACAAAAATTTCTTCTACAAGCTTATAGTGGGACTGAATTAGCAAAATCCAGGCAGTTAGATAAGCAAAGAGCCACAGAACCTTCCTGTCTAATACAAAGCAAGCAGCTGGGACACGTTTTAGACACGGACAACTCTCCCTTGGATTTCTGGGAATTGTAGTCCTTTTTTCCTTAAAACCCACCACTTGAAGTCAGAAAGGACTACATTTCCCAGGAATCAGTTCTCTACGGGTTGTATGGCTAAGACAGTTTCCATTGCTCCGGGAAGGGGAGACTCCTAGGACGTTTTTCTGAAGGAGGACATCAAAAGTGAGAAGTGACTAGATTTGGAGCCAGAGCGGAAATCTAAGAGATTGGGAGGTGAGAGTGGCTAACGCAGCCCCAACATCCGGGTTAGGGAAGTCGGCAGCACCAGGAGGGGCTGAAGCCAGCCCTCTACCCAGGGTCTGGTGACCCGAGGAGAAAGAAGAGTTGCTCTGGCCTAAGTTGGGGTTGCCTGGAAACCGGAGCCTGAAGGACGCCAGGCCCAGGTGTCCTTGCAGAGGGCTGCCTGTGAGGTGGCGCCCCGCAAAGAATGGCACCCCTGAGCATCCTCAGGGCCCCGGGTTGGGAGTTCAGAGGGCACCGAGGCTAGAGAAGCCACGGCTGTTTACAGAACCGAAAGGCGAGTCTCGGAATACCTGGAGTGCAGGGTGGAAACGACCTGATAATGATTTTACCACTCCTACATATAGTCATGAAAACAATCAGTAGTTAGACTTTAAGTTTTCTCAACTGCCCTTTGTTCTGGTTTTTCAGGGTTCTTTTAGCGAAGCAGAGAGGATTCCTAAACCACTCTCTCTCTTTCTCCTCCTCCCTCTCACTTCTTCCCGCTCCCTCTCCCTTTCCGAAAATAGAGTTAGTGGCTGTGAATTCAGACTTCTCTTTCCAGCCCCAAACGTTTGAAGTAATTCTTTAGTAACCCTCACGCAGGCAGTAAGCCAAGAGGTGCCACAATTATTCAGGATTTAATATTTGTATCACATTTTTTTTCAAAGGTATTTACTAGATGAAATAAGCTTGGTGAGTTTTTATTTTTATTATTATCACCTACCTTAGAGAAATGTCACGAGCCTTAAGGAGAAGCACCTCCCCTGATTGCAGAGTGAAGTCCTAGGAACAAGAGAAAGGAGACAAAATAGCACCGATTCCTTGACTTTTAAGAGTAAATTATTAATATGCTTCATAAAACAGTGGCTAAGAGTATGGACTCTGCAGGCTGACTGGCTGCATTCAGATCTTGGCTCTGTCACTTACTAAGTACATGAACGTGGGCGAGCAATTTGATGTCTCTCTGCTTCAGTTTCCTCATCTGTAAAATGGGATGATTATTTTACCTACTTCATAGGTTGGTAAGTCTTGATTAATAAATTAATGCATACATATAAAGGACTTAGAACAGGACTTTGCACATGGTAAATAGTTGTTATAATTACACTTGAACTTATAAAAAGTAAGGTTGTTAGTACACAATTACCTGCTGCTCATGGCCAATTATATTGGTAATACTGGAGGTGATTAAAAAGGCTTTAGCATTTGGGAATCTGGTCAGTAGATATAGACTGGTAATTATTTTTAGACTAATGAGAATTGGATAAGCATATGCAATGGAGATGCTGGTGATGAGTTCAATTTAGATAAAAGGAAATATTTCATCCTTCTTGTTACCCTTTCTGTAACCCCTCATTAAATATGCAAGCTTATATTGGATTGTCTGAATCCCAAGTCTGGGCTCTAAAATTATTTGCTCTAGAACTATCTTGGACAAGTTATTTTCCCTCTGCCTTTTCATATCTGTAAAATGATAATATCAGTATCTATATATTGGTTTTTTAAAAATATATTTTTATTGATTTCAGAGAGGAAGGGAGAGGGAGAGAGATAGAAACATCAATGATGAGATAAAATCATTGATTGCTGCCTCCTGCACAACCCTTTACTGGGGGTTGAGCCCACAACCAGGGCATGTGCCCTTGACTGGAATCGAACCTGGGACCCTTCAGTCCCCAGGCCAATGCTCTATCCATGAGCAAAACTGGCTAGGGCTACATTGAGTTGCTTTGAAAATTATGTGGGATAATGTAAATCACTGTGTATGTAAATAGCACAGTGCCTGGCAAATAATAAGCATTCAGTAAATGTTAATACTGTAATTTATTTTTATTCTTCCTCCAAAGGTTCCTGGGACCATTCAGGACCTATGGTCAGTCTGAGATGTTGGTGGGGCTTTCTGCCTTGAAGCACTTCTGCAGACAGATGTAATTAATTGCTAGATATTCTTTCTACCCATTAGGTTTAGTTGGTAGAGTTATCAAGGTGAGATCTTTTAATAGATCACCAACGTGGCCTCACAGTGAGGCCAAACAGACGTAAACTACACTCAGCTCGTCGATCTGCACGCCCGATATGCTGGGTGTGGTTTAGGGATCCTGGCTTTCCCTTGCAACCAGTTCAGGAGGCAGGAGCCAGGGACTAATGCAGAGATCAAAGAGTTCGCTGCTGGCTATAATGTCAAATTCGATATGTATAGCAAGATCTGTGTGAATGGAGATGATGCCCACCCTCTGTGGAAGTGGATGAAAGCCCAGCCCAAGGGGAGGGGCATCCTGGGAAATGCCATCAAATGGAACTTCACCAAGTTCCTCATTGACAAAAATGGTTGTGTGGTGAAGCGAGTATGGTCCTATTGAAGAGCCTCAGGTCATAGCGAAGGACCTGCCCTGTTACCTTTAGCTCCACAAGCGTGCACCCCCCCGATCTGAGCCTACCGCTTGCGCCCCTCAGAGCCTCCTACCCAGCACCCATGACAGTCTGTCTAAAAACCAGCCTGCTGGTGGGGCACACCCGAGAATCGGGCGTGCACCTCTGCCAGAGGAAGGCCCCTCAGCCCGGCCTGGCTCGCAGCCCTGCACCCCCACCCCTGGCTGCCTTGTGGGAATAAAACATACTAATAAGTTAGAGATTATTAAACCAAGTGATAAATGAATGGTGAATGACACGAACAGTTGCTAAAGTGATGAAAGCAAGCCCCCTTCTTCCTCAGACCACAGTGGTTTGTAGGTTCAGCAGATTGCCTGGCTTTTGAAATAACATGGGCAAGCGTTTTCTTTGTGGCCTACCCAAGTATGCATAAGAGAAGGCATCTGTGCCACTAAGACAATGGAAAGGGAACTAAAAGGAAAAACTGTTGACCCTCAATTCCGTAAAGGCAAACCCTAAGTGGTCACACCCAGCATACTGTGCGATGAAGGCCACAGAGTTGCCCACTTTTGGGTGGAGGGAGTGCTGAAGCCAAAGCCCGTTTGTCTTAAACACGGATGAAGGCTGTTACGAGGATATCAAATAGCCCATCCAGGGTGCACGTATGCCAAGAATACTTGGTTTTAAGCAGCAAGGTTTTTAAAAAAAACAACAACTGTTTTCATTGTAGCCTGTTGGCTTCATGTTAGGTTGTCATAGGGATATTGGCTTCTCATAAGTGAAAACATGATTAACGTAGATTAAACAGAAACATTTTCTTGGGCAAGGCATAAGGAATACTACCCATTTTTTGGTAGCTTAGCTCAGATTCCTAAAGACTTTTGATCTGTTCTCTCTTTGATGCCCTGCCATTGGCACACCTCATCATTTCAGGGACCTACCAAGTTTACTTCTGTTAAGATGAATGAACGCCTCTTGTAACACCGCTCAACTATTGGTGTACTCCATGTTAGATTACCCATCATTAAACCATGACTGGACGACTTAGTTATGTAAAGAATCAACAGGAACATTTGAAGGTGTTTTCACAATATTTTTCAATATTTACTTAGTTTTTGAAATTTTGCAATATTCACGTAAATAGGTTTTTACTAGAATAGACTATTGTATATTTTCCATGGTTTTAATATGACTATATCACTGACATTCTTTCTTGTAAAAAAAAAGGTTATAGTAGAATTAAAATAACTAACATGCATTACATAGGCTAGATAAAACAGGCAGATTTGGAAAAAGAAGTCACTGTTCTTCAACCAAAGCAAGTTTCAAAGTCAACACATTCAAGATTCTTTTTAAAAGACAGAACGATAGGCCCAACAGACTTGTACTCTTTCCCCAACCCCATGCTAAGGTTTCTCCGCAGGGAGATGTTCATTTATGCACCGTGCAGCCAGGCCATAGTTGAGAATCAAGAGGACTGAGAGCGTGAGGTCTGGGTTTGTAGTTTCTTGTGCCTGAATGGACTCTCTTTCCTCTCAGAGAAAACCACTGCACTCCGAAGCATGAAAATTTACTCATCAGTGTTGGCCAATATTTTCCTGATTGCTCCAAAATAGCAGGTGACCTCACGCTTGAATTAACCATACCTGGCGCGGTTAATCGGGTTTGAGACATACATGGTCTGTTTTGTTTGTTTGTTTGTTTGTTTTGTTTTGTGTTGCTAGCGCTCAAACCAGAATTGGGTCTTCCTTGTGACATTTTGGCCAGAGAAGCATTTCTGCCCTAAGATGAGCACCTGGGCTCTGATGCCACAGGAATGAAACCCTTGCAGCAGCTTGAGACCAGAAGGCCCCAGAGTTTCCAAATCCAACATCATTCCTTCCCCATCTGAACATCCAGTCCACCTGCTAACTCACACGCTGCGGAAGAGGTCTTTCCCTTACCGTTGACAAACATCTGTTAGCTTTGGTAGAAATGAAGGTATTGGACCTACCTGATGCCAGAGAGGCTGCTTCACCCCCCTCTGAGTCTTGGCCGCTGAACCAGGTATTAAGAGTCAGCGGAACTTGGGGAAGATTCTCAGAAGGCGATGGTAGAGAGAGAGAGAGTGTGTGCGCGCCTGCAGATGTTCAGGCGAGCACTGCTCTAAAGGGAGTAACTGACTGTGACCTTTTTTTTCTTTTCTTTAGATGGTTGAGGGAGATAGCCACCAGGGTGCACCCTCAAGATTTAACTATTTCCTTACGGGCAAACAGTGGACACACAGCCCACTGTTCATCTGGAAAGACAAAGGAAAAATCTGGTTGAAACCTTATTTCTATTTTTTTTTTGGAAAAAATTTTAGGAAAACACAGAAGAAAATGAATATCATCGCTATGATTTAAATAGATACTATTCTGAATCAAATGGGAAATTATTTTTCCCAGAGCAGTGACCATTATTACCATTGTTAATAATTAAGAAATACATTTAGATTTCTTGATTTCAGAGAGGAAGGGAGAGGGAGAGAGGGCGAATCATTGATGGGCTGCCTCCTGCACGCCCTACACCTGGGATCAAGCCTGCAACTGGGCTTGATCTGGGAAATGAACCATGACCTCCTGGTTTTTAGGTCGATGCTAACCACTGAGCCGTGCCAGCCGGGCCCATTGTCAGTCACTTTGACTTGGAATTGTTCTTTGACGGTCTCACTTTCTCTAATGTAAGCCTCAGAAAGGAGTTCTAATTATTGGAGACCCATCACTAGCTTCTGTCAGGGAGCCGCTGTGTAATGTACTCGGGAATGATCAAGACGGTGGGCTTTGGAGTCAAGCTGACCTGATTTTCTCTGCTCGCTCTGCCATTTCCAGGTGGAGTCTACTTAATCTCTAAGCCTCTTTCTCCATCTCTGAAATGGGGATAATAAAAATATTTACATTAAATGGTTCTTGCAAATGATTAAATGAGATAATGTATTTTGAATGCCCATCCAGCTATGTTGGTAGCCTCTCCCACTCCCACCCCAGAATTTCACAAAGGAAGAGTAAATGCCAGGTGGCAAAAGCTGACTTAAGTTTTGAATAGACTTTATATTTTAGAGCAGTTTTAGGTCCACAGCAAATTGAGTGGAAGTTACAGAGATTCCCACATACCTCCCGTGTCACTCATGCATAGCCTCCCCCATTACCAACACCCCCACCAGAGGTACATTGGTTACAACCGATGAACCTACCGCGACAGACACATCATTATCACCCAGAGTCCATACTTTGCATCAGGTGTGGTGTAGTCTATGGGTTTGGACAAATGTAAGATGACCTGCATCTACAGTTATGGTATCACATAGGATAGGTTCCCGACTCTTAAACTGCCCTGTGCTCTGTGTATTCCTACCTGCCTCCCTCCTCTTTTTCTGTACCCATAGTTTTTCTTTTTCCCAAATGTTATATGCAGGCATACCTAGGAGATATTGTGGTTCCAGACTACTGTAATAAAGTGAGTATTGCAATAAAGAAAATTATGAGCATTTTGCTGGTGGAGGGCCTTGCCTTCAATTTGCAAAAAAAAAAAAAAAAAAAAAAGAAAGAAAGAAAGAAAGAAAGAAAGAAAGAAAAGAAACATTTGTGAAGCACAATAAAGTAAAGCACAGTGAAATGAAGTATGCCTAGTTGGAATCACACAGTATCTAATCTTAAAGGTTATTCTATATCTTTTCCTGGCTTGATAGCTCGTGTGTGTGTGTGTGTGTGTGTGTGTGTGTGTGTTTACGTGCATACTAAATTAACATTTCATTGTTTGTATGGACAACTGTTTATTTATCCACTTTCCTGGACATCATAGTTGTTTCCAGGTTTGGGCATTTATGAATAAAGCTGCTATAAACATCCATGTGTCCGTTTTTGTGTGGGCATAAGTTTTAGCTCCTTTGGGTAAATACCAAGGAGTGGGATTGATGGATCATATGGTGAGTGTATGTTTTGTTTTGTAAGAAAATGCCAAACTGTCTCCCAAAGTGACTGAGATTGTGCATTCCCACCAGCCATGCACAAGGAGTTCTTGTTGCTGCACATTTGGTGTTGTCAGTGTTCTGGATTTTGGCCATTCGGATGGTTGAATAGTGGTATCTCATTGTTTTAATTTTATTTGAATTTCCCTGATGACATGTTATGTGGAGCATCTTTTCCTGTGCTTATTTGTCATCTGTATATCTTCTTTGTTGAGGTGTCTGTTAAGGTCTTTAGCCTAATCTTTGAATTGCATTGTTTTGTTGAATTTTAAGAGTTTTTTTTTATAACATTTTATCAAATATTAGTGGCCCAGTACATGAAATTCATGTATGGGGGGGGGGGAGTGTCTCTCAGCCTGGCCTGCACCCTCTCCAATCTGGGACCCCTCAGGAGATGTCTGACTGCTGGTTCAGGCCCAATTCCTGTGGTATTGGGCCTAAACTGGCATTTGGACATTCCTCTCACAATCCGGGACCGCTGGCTCCTAACCACTCACCTGCCTGCCTGATCAGCCCTAACCACTCTGCGTGCCGGCCTGCTCACTCCCAACTGCCCTCCCCTCCTGGCCTGATCACCCTAAACACCTCTGCCTTGGCCCCGCCACTATGGCTTTGTCTGGAAGGTGTCCTGGTCTAATTAGCATATTACCCTTTTATTAGTATAGCTGTCTCTTGCAAATATTTTCTCTCGGTCTGTGGCTTGTGTTCTCATTCTCTTCACAGTGTCTCTCAGAGAACAGAAGTTTTTAATTTTAATGAAGTCTCATCAATTATTTCTTTTATAGATCATGCCTTTAGGGTGGTATCTAAAAAGTTGTCGAGATACCCAAGGTCTTCTAGGCTTTCTTCCACGTTTTCTCCTAGGAGCTTTATGGTTTGTGTTTTACATTTAGGTCCATGGTCCATTTTAAGTTAATTCTTGTGGTTAGATTAAATTTTTTTTTTTTTGCATGTGGATGTCCAGTTGTTCAAGAATCATTTGTAGAAAATACTGTCCCTGCTACATTGTAGTATTGCCTTTGCTTCTTTGTCAGAGATCAGTTACCTATATTTGTGTGGGTCTATTTCTGGGCTGTCTGTTCTGTTCCATTGATCCATTTGCCTTTTCTTTCACCAATGCCATAGTCTTAATTATTGTAGCTGACATAATTTTCAAACAATTAATTAAAAACGTTTGCATCAAGAAAAATATATGCCACCTAGTAAGCCTATCACATAACCATAAACATTTTCATTTCTTTGTGCTCTATTCTAATGTTAATCCAAGGTCCCAGTCTATCAAAGGGCTCAGCATAGAAATTAAATGTGAAATAGGAAACAATTTATTGTATGTCCACTATGTACATTCCTGGGGAGAAATGGAGGAAAATTACAGACATAGATCTTGCCCTCAAGGAACACGCATGATAGATAGTAGGATGAAGCAACTTTTGATTATGGATAAAGATGCCCCACATTCTTTCCATGCTTACCCTTAGAAGTTCAGCAAGAAATCTAAATTATAGGTTGCTCAGCTCACTCTTAAACCTTGAGGCAGAATCAAAATTCTAACTCCTCCTGAAATATATTGATTTCTCCTACCTTAAATCCAAGAAAAAGTGGACAATTAGAGAATACAAATCAGTGTAATTACGGAATAAAATAATGTGTATTCCACAGGGCACATAAAAGTAATGAGATATACTGATGTAGTAATTGAACAAAAAGCAAGCATAATGGGAGGAAAGTAGGACATCAAAAATGGAAGACAGCTTCAAGTCCAGTCCCTTTATTTTTGCATTCAAACAACTTACGGCCAGAGCAGTTAAGTAACTGGACCAGGGTGACCGAGCTGCAGGTGTGTGTACCTGGTGGGCTGAGGGGAGGTAGAGGAGAAATGCTGTTCCATGAACTCATGACAGTGTTAACCAAGAAGCCCAGGGCACCCCTTAGGCATCCCCATCCCCATTGTATAAATGTAGAAACAAATTACATCACTGCTCAAGGAGTTAGTGTTTGAAGTAAGGCTGGTGGCAACTTTTCATAGCATTTGGATAGGCATAGACAATTTGAGAAATTTTAATAGGTGGCTGATTTAGGAATATTTTTATTGATTTCAGAGAGGAAGGGAGCAAGAGAGAGAAACATCAATGATGAGAGAGAATCATTGATCGACTGCTTCCTGCACACCCCGCACCTGAGATTGAGCCCGCAAATCGGGCATGTGTCCTGACCAAATCGAACCACGATCTCCTGGTTCATAGGCTGACACTCAGCCACTAAACCCCATTGGCAGGGCTAGGTGGCTGGCTTTTAAGAAAATAATATGAATAGTAAAGGAAAGGGAGATGTTCGGCTTGTTGAGTGAATCCCACAATATAGAAGCCACAACCGAAACTGACAAAGAGGAGAAAAGAGGAAGGAAAAGCAAATATGTGGACAGAAGCAATCTACAGTTAGCGTGATGGATTGTCAAGAGAAGAAGATGACAAGTGACTTGTCATTTTTTTTGTTTAAAGCAATTAATTAAATATGGCCACCTGACCAGAATCACTGGTATTTTTCTATTTCCATGTTTTCTGATTTAAGGTGCACTCTTTGCTATAAAGTTAAGTGGGGGAACATTTCATAGGTGTTTTACAATGTTGTACTAATAAAAACTTCACTTTTAGATGAGGGTGTTTGTGTTCTTACTTTCTACCTTGAGTATAGAAACCAGGTCGGAAAAAAGAAATTTTGTATGTGTGTCTGTGTGTTTGTTTTGTGTACATTGAGGCAAAATTGCAAATAAAAACGCTGAGAGTAATTGGATGCTAGGGAATCACTGTATCATCTTTAAAGCCCATTTATAATTTCACATTCTTAGGAACTTAGAATTAAAAATAGTTGGGAAATACATCTTTAAAATCTCATTTCATTTAAGAGAATGTCAAGTGAAAAGGTCAGTTTTATTTGCAAGGCCTGGCATTTTGAAATACTTAGAAATGAACTCCTGCAAGTGGAGTTGATTTAGTTCCGTTGGTCTGCATCTGCTCCTAACCAACTGTGCACGTTTTGCTTTAAAATAGGCTTTCTGGTGTGAAGTGCTGTGCACCGCACTGGGCGCAGGTGGCCAACAGGCTGAGGAAGCTGGAGAGAGGGGGATACCTTTAATCAGGAGTGGATGCCTTCCAGTTACAGTTGTGCAATGCAGATCAAATAAGCATTAATGGAGCATTGCATCCCATGGGAAGGTGGGATTATAATGAGCTAATACATCTATGATTTAAATATTATTGCATGATTATAGAGCTGTAAGTAACTCTGGAACTACTACCTTATGGATTCCCAGCTTTGAAAGGGGCCTTTCAAGAAATGTTCACTGAAACACTGTTATTATCCTTAACTCATTGATGTGGTTGGTCACACATCTGAAGATAGGAGATCAATTTTGAATATGGTTAATAAATGTGTATTGTACATTTTTCTTAATAAACGTGCTAGCCTAGAGGTCGAATGATGTGGGAGTTTTGTTAGAGGATGAAGATAGGGTGTTTACTTGTGATTACCCACAACTCTAAAGTTTTTTAAAGAGCAACTAAAAAAACAACAATGGTGATGAAAAGGGATTCTTCCTGATTTTAGAAACAACAGATTTTCTGAAATTTGCTTTATGGTTGTATTTTCTAGATTCCACATTCACAGGTGATCTGTTTTTTTAAAAAGTGACAGGCATTGAGCAGAGAGAGGAAGTTTGAATGCTTAACTGTTTGCATTTTTCTTTGTTTAATGGAATGCAAAACTGTGTAATTGAAAACAGTCTAATATTCAGTTGACCTGCCTCAGTGAGCCAATGCAGATATGTCTGGATTGACTTAAACAGCTTGGAGGAAGAGTATATTTTGGGGAAGTAAAATTGATTTTATACAGTCTGCTGATGAACCGCCAGGCTTAATGAATGATAGCCGCAAGGAACCTCATTACAGTAGCTTGGATGAATAAGCAGGACAGGGAAGCAAATTTTTCAAGAGGAAAGCTTCTGCTTAAACATGGCATTTTATAGATTAGCATTATTCCCATCCCCCAGAACTTTCTGCAGGGGGGAAGCAAGCAACACGCTGAGTGCCAGCATTCCTGGTAAAACTTCTAGTGACAATTTTTTCTTTTCCTAAATCTCTTTTGTCTTAAAGTGGCTCGACCTTCTTCTACACCTCTCTCCCCCCTTTTTAAACTTTTATAGATTCACAGGATAGATTCACATGATGTTGTAAAGAAGCATCCAGGGAGATTCTATGATCCAGCCTTTTGCAATGTTCACATCTTGTGAAAATGCAGTAGTCCATGTGGGAATGGATATTGGTAGACTCCACAGGGCATATTCCGATTTCACTAGCTATCTATACACTCATTTGTATCTGTGAGTAGTTCAATTACAGTACACGTGTCGCCTTGCATAACCACTGCCACAATCAAGATACTCAGCTGCGACATCACTATAGGAATCCACTACATACCCCGCCGATATTCACATTCATCTCCTCCCCTCAGCTATAATCCCAGCAACCACTCACCGTTCCCCGTCTATCTCGATCATTGTCATCTCATGAATGTTATATAAATGGAATCATGCAGTCTGTATATAGCCCTTTGAGATTGGCTTTTTCTCCACATAATTCCTTTGAGGTTCATCCAGGTTATTGAATGGATCAGTAGTTTGTTCCTTTTTATTGCTGAGTAATATTCCACTGTAGGGACGTACCACAGTTTAACTGTTCACCCACTACAGGACATTTGGATAGTTTTCTGTTCTTTACTATTGTGAATATAGCTGCTGTGGCCATTCTTACACAACTTTTTCATGGGAATAAATCTTTATGTCTCTGGGATAAATGCAAAGAGTGCAGTTGTTCGTTTGCATGCTAAGTCCATTTTTAGTTTTGTCAGGAACTGCCAAACTCTTTTTCAGAATGGCTGAATCATTTTGCACTGCCACCAGCAACATATGAGTTATTCAGTTTTTCTGCACCCTGCTAGCATTTGCTGTTATCACATTTTTTTTATTTTAGTCATTTCTAATAAGTGTCTCATTGTGGTTTTAATTGGCATCTCTCTAGTGGCTAATTATATTGAATACATTTTCATGAGATTATTTTCTATTTATCCTCTTTGCTGAAATATCTATGTATGTCTTTTGTCCTTTTTAAATTGGATTTTTTCTTTAGTGAGTGTTGAGAATTCTTGCTATATCCTATATGCTGGTCCTTCATTGGATATGTGACTTATAAATATTTTCTCCTAATCTGTAATTTTTCTTTTCATCTTAACAGGATCTTTCACAGAACAAAGTTTTTAATTTTTTTAAGGTTTAATTGATCAATTTTTATGGATCGTACTTTTGCCTAGTCTCATACCCTGCAGATTGTCTATATATATTTCCTGCTTCCTTTATTTTTTTAAATTTTTAAAAAATATTTTTTTTTATTGATTCTTCACAGAGAGGAAGGGAGAGGGATAGAGAGTTAGAAACATTGATGAGAGAGAAACATCGACCAGCTGCCTCCTGCACACCCCCCACTGGGGATGTGCCTGCAACCAAGGTACATGCCTTTGACTAGAATCGAACCCGGGACCCTTCAGTTCACAGGCCGACGCTCTATCCACTGAGCCAAACCGGTTTTGGTTTTCCTGCTTCCTTTATAAAAATCACTATTTTGCCTTGACATGTTCTATTGTTCTTATTTCTAGTACATACTTTATTTTAAAATGTTTTCACTCCTTTCCATATCGCTAATCATGAGCAGGTCATCACAGTTATTCCTGTTGCAAACATGGAGTCCTGTGTTGAACAGGTGGAGTACAGTCTTCCTTAGGAGAAGAACTAGAACCTGTTCTGTGAAGGGAAACTTCGTGGTACCTATGTTCATGGTAAGCATGTAGTAAACCCGCATTTTTTTAATTACATGCAATTCTTCTTCACTTTCCCTTCAGATGAGATTTGATCAAGGGAAAAAGTATAGCTATGACATGCCTCCTACTGAGGCCTCTTTAAGGATGACAACACAACTCTTTTCTAAAGACCTCTCTCTCAGTGTTTCCTTTGATATTCACGGCAGGGTACCTGGGAGAGTTTATGTAAAATATAGATGCTTGTGCCATCAACATTTTTGGTGATAATGAAAAATTCCATGCCTTTTAAGTGTTGGAATAGATTTGTTGGCAGAAACTTATAACTTGAAGCGCAGTGTATTCTTTGATGTTAGCATTGTATGTTTTTATCTCATTCTTAGGGAAAAAAAACAAACAAACAGCAAAGGAGTTGAGATTCTGTTCTATTCTGTAAGATTTGTAGTTATGCTTTCTTCTTTATATGCCTTTTATATTTTCCTTTGTGTTCTTGTTTGTATTGGTAAATATTTGAAACAACAGCATTACTGGGTACAGAATATAGCCGGAGGCATAGTTATACCCATCCAGGGGGAGATTGTTGCTTTTTGCCTAATTTCCTGCTGACTTCCTATATTCCTTGAGATTCATAATCATGAGCATGTCATTTTTATTTATGACAAGCGGGCCACACAATACCCCTCATCCACAGAGTCATTAGATGACAAAAACCCCAACTGAAGTTTCCCAGATTCATTCAATTATTCACTGTGGTTGGACTAGATGACCTTCCTGTTTTTCTCAACTCTAAGAATCTGTGGCAACTTCTGTCACTGGAGTTCTTTCTCTTTTCTTTTCTTTTTTAAAAAATATATATTTTATTGATTTTTTTTACAGAGAGCAAGGGAGAGAGATAGAGAGTTAGTAACATTGATGAGAGAGAAACATCGATCAGCTGCCTCCTGCACATTCCCCACTGGGGATGTACCCGCAACCAAGGTACATGCCCTTGACTGGAATCGAACCCGGGACCCCTCAGTCTGCAGGCCAACGCTCTATCCACTGAGCCAAAACAGTTTCGGCTTCTTTCTCTTTCTTAATATGAACTGAAAGACCTAAAAAAATTAGAGGGTTCAAAATAGATGTAGTTAAGTCGAGAGAGAAACAATCAGTACACACCGGGTCTTTTCTATCATAAATAAATCAGTACCCTTACAATGCAACTTGGTTTTTTTTTTTTTGAGATTTGTCAGTTTTCTCCAACTACAAAGGGAGACCCATCCTGTGAAATATCAGGGTTGCTGGTTTCGTTTTCTCATGCAGGGAGACTTACTTTGATAATATCCCATCATACCTTTTAGCACACGGGGAGATTTTTGTTGAGCAGAACTATGAGAATATAAGAAAGTGGGTTTTGATAGCTCCTGGACAGATCTTTAAACATGTGTTATTTATTATTTTTAAGAATCAGTGGTAAACCTCCCAGGTTTTTTTTTAAACCTGTTTGTGGACATACAGCTCTGTCCGTGCTGTTAAAGCAGGCTATGGCCCTGGTCAGGTCACTCAGTTGGTCAGGGCATTGACCCAGTGTGCCATGATTGTGGGTTCAATCCCCAATCAGGACACATGCAAGAAAAACCAATGAATGCATAAATAAGTAGAACAATAAAACAATCTCTCTCTCTCTCTCTCTCTCTCTCTCTCTCTCTCTCTCTCTCTCTCTCTCTCTCTCCCCCCCCTCCCTCCCTCTCTCTCCAATAAAATAATTTTTGAAAGCAGGCTATGCACATTGAGAGGAGATTAGCTCATGGCATCGTGTTTCTTGAGGCTTACCACTCTTGTCTCTGAGAGTTGTTTTGTGTGGGTAAGCTGCCTGGAGCAGGGACCTGAAGGTAAACTTCAACGATGTGCTAACTCAGTGGTGGTAATCCCACCTACCACGTTTCAAAATGACCTCCTTTCAGAGAGCACACAACCCTTGCCGGCTGGGTGGTGTGGAAAACAGGACTCCAGGGAGGGCTCCCTTGCCATAGCTCAGCGGCCTGCTAAGAAGAGAACCCTGTTCCTCACCAAGCCTGCGGTTTTCCTGTGAAGTTTAGTAGTCCGAGCAGAGCAATGCTTCCTCCCAGTGTTTCCTACTGGAGGCTGTGATTGTGACGGTGATACTTATGATTTACCAGGAGATATTTATACACATTGACTTATCATCATATGTTCTGGGTCTTTCATGTGGAGCTTCTAAGCCTAAACACACGGAAACCAAAGCAAAACAAAGAATCTTGTTATCCAGGCAAGTCTCTCTCTCTCTCTCTCTCTCTTTCTCTCTCTCTCTCTCCCCCTCTCTCCCTCCCTTTCTTTTAGAAGAATACTTTATGATAAAAACACAAACACAATATGAATAGTAACTGAAAAAGCATTGCTTCCTTTTCGCAAACCGCTAGGATTTGCATAAACCACTGGACTGTCTGGTGAGCGCTGAGCTGCTCTGTCAGTCCCGAGGGACTTTTCACATTAGGTTCTTTGTATTTTTACAGACAGGGAGAGTTCTACATTTGAAGGTGGGTATTTGTTAAATGCTTCCAATAATAACGTTTTGTGGAACTGGATTTCCCAGAAGTCTTTAAAACGTCAATGAAAGCATAACCTCTTCTTTACGGTGATAATCATGTGAAGGAAATTAAAGATCTTGAAGGATTTTGAATTTGTGCTGGGCACAGTCTGTTAATTATTTGCCTTTAGTAAAGCCGAACTGTGCTAAGGCTAACTACTCAACCTATTCCAGTTTGAGAATTGGGAAGTTTAAAGGAATTCCTGTCATCACTCTTAAAGGAGACAGCAACAGCAATCTCCCAATACCGGTGACTGTTGCTGTGTGGTGTTTGCTTGCTGAAGTAGTTACCCAAGATGGTTCGAGCAACATTGATGTAATGCAGTGTGAGAGTTTTGTTGGGGTTCCGTTCTGGAAAATTGGTTTGATATTGACATTCTTGGGATTAAGTACATGTCCTACTTGTAGTGGCATAATAGCTACCTGGGAATTTATCATTTTCTTTTATCTAGCAACTCCAAAAATAATTGATTAAACTTTGGATTGCTGAATGTCGGCCTTTCATAAACCGTAATTGATGCTTTTACCTGTATCTAATTCATACATTAGTTGGAACCCTAGCCAGTTTTGCTCAGTGGATAGAGCAGTGGCCTGCGGACTGAAGGGTCCCAGGTTTGATTCCAGTCAAAGGGCATGTACATTGGTTGCAGGTTCAATGCCCAGCCTGGTCCTGTGGCACAGGTCAGGGCTCCTGTGGGAGGCAACCAATCAATATGTCTATATCACATCAATGGTACTCTCTCCCTGTCTCTCCCCTCCCCTCCGTTGTCTTTAAAAATCAACGGAAAAATATCCTTGGGGAGGATTAACAACAACAAAAATAGTTTGAAACAGTTTCTTTCATTTTGAATTGGTACAGAGCTCCATGTTTTATTTCCATCCCATCTTTTACAGCACCATGTTTTACCTGGGTTGGAGTGAGTGAGGACATATCTTGGTTTATCAGAAGGTAATAGCAGTGCCTTCAAAGTTGGAAGAGTGACAGTCAGAAGAGGTCCTTGTGTAGGCAGGGGACAGAATGCTAACACTGATCCATTGTCATCGCTGTGATCATTATGGCTAAGACTCCTTGAGGTGCCGTGTCTATTCATTTAATCCTCATTTCGATCCTGAGAGGTACATGTAGCTTCATAATTCCTATTTAAAACCTGGGGGTCAGGTGTATTTCAGAATTCGGAATAGTTTTGAGTTTAGAAAGATAATCTGGGCAAATGCCACATACTACACAAAGTCTCCAGTGGGATCTGCAAAAACATCAAAAAAGCAAGCCAGATAGTATTTCCACAGGGAACTATAAGAATAGTTACTCTGAGTGAAATAATAATAAAAGCTGTAAGTACTTTCATGTAAATTCAGATAAGATCCTTCCACCAAATGAGGTTTGCATCATCTTGTGAAAACATTTTTATTTTTTTTTTGAACTAACCAAATATGATTAACAACAGATAACTGATTTTTGTTATTGTTTTAGAAAAATATAAGAATCTTGGTGCTTTCTCTGTGTGCTATACAGTATTGGAGAAACCCTTCTCTTTACTATGCCCCCTGAATCACACCAGCTACTTAGGCAGTAATTGCTCCTGTGCTTTTTATAGATAGTCAATTTTCTGAAAGCTAGGTGAGACTAACGAATGGAACTTAACAAGGTGAAACCTCATAAGTAAAGACAAAGTTCAAACTGAGTGTGGACTGAGGCATTCACTGTGTCTTAGCCAGCAGGTATTTAGTTATGGTAAGTGCACTGACACTGTGGAGGGGCTGCCAGCAATGTGAACGTGCTCTTCAGTTATGTAGCAGGAGTGCAAATATTTAGAGTGTGGGCATTAGTCCCATCTCAGTGTACCCAAACCATGTCCAGATTTCATTTCTGGATGGCCTGTTTCAAAGGAAAGGAGGCAATGTGCAACCTTTTCCAGGTAGATTGATCAGGAAGATGAAAGGACTTGAAGCCATGTCAGGTAAGCCACAGGTGAAGTAATTGGGCATGTTTACACGAGTGTTTTGCCAGTTTCTAGCCACATCAGACTAGAGTATCTGCTCAAATGAGAACAGATACTCATTGACTCAATGATGGGGTTACATCGAGATAAACCCAGCATAAGTTGAAAACGCATTTCATACTACACTAGACAGTATCAGTTGTTTATCCTCCTGATCGCGTGGCTGACCGGGAGGTGGGCCTCTTGTCACCAACTGGCATCAGGAGAGAGTATCACACTGCATATCATAAGCCCAGGAAAAGACCAGAATTCAAATTGAGGTATGGTGAGAGCATATTGCTTTTCACACCATCGCTAAAATTAAAAATAAAAAAAATCCCAAGTTGAACCATCTTAAGTCAGGGACTGGCTATAATTTTAGCCTCATATTGATTGACTGCCAGCTCTATGCCCTTTCCTGAGCTGTTAAACATTTGGGATACAAAGAAGAAAAGGCATGAATTAAGATGTGGAAACCGAAGCAAAAATAAAATTGTGATAGCACTTCCGAAGCCAGGATCTGAATGAACTCTGATCTCTTGAACTAGAGCTTATGACTGTAGTACTAACTATTTTGACCTGTCCTTTTGGGGCCTTGCAATTCTTTCACCTGCTCATTACAGTATTTTCTTAGAGGCTGGTACTGCATGACTGTCCAGCTCAAGCTTTTCTTTGTTTCATAGATAAAGTGGCCCCGTGAATAGGAATGCCTGCCCAAATACCAGAGCTGGATGAAGATAAAATAATTAAAGAAGTCTTGGACAAGTTTGTTAATTGTCATGAGCAAACATATGAAGAATTTCTGAGGACCTTTACTCATCTTTCAAAAGGTAAAATGGAAAAGTAAACTTTCTATAGTAGTAGAGATAAATATCATAGTATTATGATATGCCCTTGCCCCAGAGGGCTCCCTAGTGTGTATACATCGCCTGCTTCATTCACTAAAGTGGCTCTTGTAGGCATTTGAGTTTGTAATTTATATTGTAAACTCGAGGCCCATTACATGAATAGGTTCGTGCCTTTTCCTGCCTTGGCTCCGGCCGGAGTCTGCTGCCTTTGCTGCCATCTTCATCTTTGCTGCAGATTCTGGCTAGAGTATGTCATCTTTGTCTTTGCTGCATGGCCAGAGTGCCACTCCTGTAGGTCCTCTCGCCCCCTGCCCTCCCTCTCATAGCAGGCATCCTGCCCACCCAGCCACTCTGTGCCTGCAGTAGTTGGGCAGCCACCATCTTTCTCCTAATTTGCATATTCCCTCCTGATTGGCTGGTGGCATAGCAGAGTGATGGTTAATTTTCATGTTTCTCTTTTATTAGTGTAGAATATTCTGCTTCAGATACCCATTGGCTTGATATCAACCTTGGTTCTTTCTGGGTCATGTATCCACACTTGTGAGACCATTGGTTCTCCACTAAGCTGCACCTTGGACTCACTGGAGGAACTTTTAGAGCATATTGATACCGGGGCTCACTCTAAGTCTCAGCTGGGGTCTAGAAATCAGTAATTTGTTAAAGTTCCTCTGGTGATTCTAACATGTACCTGAGATTGAGAATAAGGAGTTTCATAATCTTAAAGATCATGACACTGAAAATACCTGTCATGCTTTTAAGTCATGATTCATGTAATCTCAACAAGTGTAAAAGGGTTGTTATCAGGAAGCAAAGAAAAAGTGATTCTAATTTGTTTCTTTCATTGTGCAAAGTAGTTGGAATATCAGTATCTATTTTGTTTACCCTTAAAAGTTGTGGACTGTGGTTTTGTTTATACTTAAGGGAAATGGAGACTTTAGGAAATCTCTAGATACCTTTAGGACTCTGAATGATCTATTTTGACATGATGTGCGGATCAGATTAATCACGATAGCAGCCAAGTCACCTTAATCTATGAATTTGGGTTTAGGAAGATGCTTGCTTTCTTTGAGGTGAATGATTTAGTTCCATATTTACTGGACCCAAACGTGCTGGTATGCAATGTCTGGTGGGGGGTGTGTGTGTGGAGACAAGGGTAAAACCAGCTGAATTTATGCATTTTGGTAGGCCAAAGGCATTTTGATAATTAAAATTATTTTGGAAATTATTTGTAAAGCTGACCTAATTTTATACTGTGGCAGAGTAAGAAGTTGCAAGGACTTGGATGTTTTAAGGAGGTTATAATGTTTTTGTTTTGGAGGTTTGGGGGGGGGGGGCTGTTCTCTTTTCAGAGTTCTGTATGATCATTGTATGCTGAGACAGAAACTGTTGCATATGTGGTCACTTCATTTTGAGTTTAGTTTGGGCCCCAAATTGAGCTGAAATAAGTGATGACACAAATCACATAAACTGCATCTCCAAGCACACTAGTTTTTTTTTTTTTTCCTTTCAAAATATCCCTAGGCGCCATTCACATTATAAACTAATGATCTGAAAAAATTCCTCTTAAAGCACAAAGAGTTGTGAGAGCAGAAATGTGTCTTAAGTCAGTAAGCATCCTTTTTCCTCCTGAAACATTTTAAGTACCTTCTGAAGAACCAAATGGAACTTAGGAACAGGCCTGAGAGTTGAGTGATAGGAGAACTGATCAAAGTGAATAATATAGTTTGTTTAGTTTTTCTTTTTTTTTTTTAAGTATGTTTTTATTGATTTTAGAGAGAGGAAAGGAGAGGGAGAGAGACAAACTTCAATGATGAGAAAAAATCAATTGGTTGCCTCTTGCACGCCCCCTACTGGTGACCAAGCCTGCAACTTGGGCATGTGTCCTGGTAGGGAATCAAACTTTCATCTCCTGGTTCATAGGTCAATGCTCAACCATTGTGCCATACCGGCCAGGCTTTCGTTCAGTTTTAAGGAAAACATGAAAGCTGTTTCTTCACAGTTTCCCCCTTCCTTACAGCCCTTTATTTCTCTTACTTTGGTCATTTTGCTGCTAAGTAGTGGAATCTTTTCTCTGTTAAAGAGTATGCGTGGTTAAAACCATGCATACTTAACGTACATTTCTTCAGTAAGTTTTGTTTCTCAGGTCTATTCTCATTTCTACTGATTGACTGTTCTATTTAATTTTATAATAGTTCTGTGCCAGAGTGCTGATGGGATTCATTTTCTTTCTAAGAATGTTAAAAGGGTCAGTAATCCTATTAAAAATATTTCCCTGGAAGAAATTAAACTATAGCGTTATTGGAAGATATTCACATTACTGTTACAGTCTCTTGGAAAACAGTTGGAAACTGTTCATTTTATAGCATAATTCTCCCTACAGTACATTTATGTTGATCATATTTTATAGGTTTTTAAATTTTTTTTAGAACAACTCTGGTGTTTAGTTTTTTAAATTTTTATTTATTTATTTTAAACATATATATTTTTTTATTTCAGAGAGGAAGGGAGAGGTAGAGAGAGACAGAAACATCGACGATGAGAGAGAATCATTGATCGGTTGCTTCCTCCACACCCCGCACTGGGGATCAAGCCTGAAACCCAGGCATGTGCCCTGACTGGGAATTGAACCATGACCTCCGGCTTCATAAGTAGACGCTCAACCACAGATTCACGTTGACCAGGCTGCTCTGTTTTTTTAAACCAAGGTACATATTTGATAATAAATATAATGTTCTGTCAGAGTCTTTAAGGAGACATATTTTTTATTTTAAAGAGACAGTTATAATTGAATTCTCAATAGTGTCTTCAGTACAAGAGAGTAAGACCAAGTTTTAAGATTTACATGAGAAAGTCAGAATGCAGATTTTTTGGTGTTATTCATTACTGGTGAAGACATTATTATATTGTTGACATTATTGTGGCTAAAGATAGGATGCTAACTTGCAGTCTTAGGTGTCTCAATTTCTTTGTGAATATGATTGATTTATAGGCCTTTCTAGAATATCCATCAAAAGGGAAAAATGCTCTTCTTCCCTATCTGTCATATTGCTGTCATTTTTTTTAGGTTATAAAATGCTGGATATGAAAAATTATATTTGATTTTTTGTTAATGCATTCATTCATTCATTCTCTGAGTCCTTGTAGTCTAGGTATTATTTTAGATGCTGAGGATCAAAGAATAAATAAGTGTTTTCAAGCACTTAGATAGTTCAGTATGAGATGAAAATAAACAAACAAGAAATTACACTAATGTATGAAAAGTATCATAATGGACAGAGGCAGAGTTCTGTGAAAGCTCATAGGAGGGACACACACACACACACACACACACACACACACACCCTGTTACTGTTCTGATTTTGTGCTTCAGGCTAACTGATTAATTTCTATTAAACTTTTACATTTTACCAGCTCTTCATCTCAAAACAGTTTGTAAATTGCAATGAATCACTATGATTTTATCATTAACTTTTAAATAAATCTTTGTTTTTCATTCTCCCATTTCATTCTTAAAATCCGTAGGATCCAGTTTCCCAAGTGATTCTACCAATTTCTATATTACTTAAAATAGGTTTCTGTTCACTGCTATATTTATCCACTTTATCTTATTTTCTTATATCTGGATCAAATATTTTGTTTCCGGTTTTAATGTTTGATTTTGTTTCCAGTTTTCTTTATGCTATTCTCATTTCACTTGTAATTCTTTGTGCTTTTAGCATTTTACTATTTTTTTCACATGTATTTGAATAAAATCCTTATCAACTCACCCTCTCTACTTCCCTTCGTACTTGTTAATATTTGAACTAAATTTCCTTCCTGTGATTAGAGCATCGTGTATCTGAGTGTTTAGCACAAATGGCCATGACCATGGCTTTATTCATTGGTGGTGATCAGACCTTTTATTGTTCGAATTAATACCTTTGAAACTTTTAGTTTTAAAACCTCTAAATAGGCTTTAGTGTTTTTTAGATTTTACTAGTCTTAATGTAATCACAAGAGAGTTGAATCTATACTTTTTACTTTATTGACATTTAGTTCTTGAAGGAGCTGTGCCAGTAGTCTACCACCATTACATATTTCAGGGATGTACACTTATCACATCACGAGCCTGCACTGCTCATCACAGGAGCCACGAGCCACAGGTGACATCAGAGCATTTGGAATGTGGCAGGTGCTACCCAGGAGCTGAGTTTTAATTTGTTCTTAATTTTAATTAATTTAAATCTCCATCAAAGCACTAATAATTTAGTTATTGGAAAACTTTTAAATGTGTCTGGGACAACTTATAAATCAATTTTTTAAAAGTGTGAATTTTGTGAAATATAAATACAAGTCAAGTATTTCTGATGGCAATTTTGCATTGGCACTGAGATATGTGATGAATACAAAATGAGCACAGGACTTTAAAAAGTTAAAGTAAGCCGAGACTGGTTTGGCTCAGTGGATAGAGCATCGGACTGCGGACTGAAGGGTCCCGGGTTCGATTCCCGCAAGGGCATGTACCTTGGCTGCGGGCACATCCCTGGTAGGGGGCGTGCAAGAGGCAGCTGATCGATGTCTCTCTCTCATCGATGTTTCTGACTTTCTATCCCTCTCCCTTCTGCTCTGTAAAAAATCAATAAAATATATTTTTAAAAAAAGTTAAAATAAGATGTGAATATCTCAATATTTTTGGACTACGTTTGAAATGATAACATTTTAGAAAATTGGCTTAGATAAAATATATTATTAAAATTAACTTCACTTTCTAAAAAAACTTTTAAAAATATGCTTGCTTGAAAATTTTAAACCACACATATGGCTTACATTCTAATGCTACTGGGAAGTGCTGCTGTGGGCCAGGAGTTCCCAACGAGGCTGATATTCAGAAAGACTTGTATAGCAGCAAACTTTTATAGAAACACAGATTTCCAGACACCATCTCAGGCTTCTTAAGTGAGAACCCAATAGCTAGGGGTCTAGGAATTTCCATATTTGCAGGGCTCTGTAAGTAATTCTGATGCCTCACTGATTTTGAGCACCACTGGGTTAGATGACAAATTCTGCTAATGCAGCCCCTTCAAAAGCAAGAGCACCCGTACTCCTTTAGGACACCAGCTAATCACTCCAGGTTTGTTTCTGTCTAAACTGTAGACTTGGAAGAGGTAGTCCAGTGCTCCATATTTTAGACTAGAGGCCTGGTGCATGAAATTCATGCACGGGTGCAGTCCCTAGGCCTGGCTGGTGATGAAGCTTGAGTGTCTGGTGGAAGGGCAGGTTCCAGCTGATTTCTGGACCCTGGGCAGCACATGGGCCCCTGGGCCTCCACATGGCCCCCTCCGCCTGAGTCATGGTGCCCGAGTCCCCACTTGAAGATGTGGTGAGCACAGCTGGATGGTGTGGACGGGACACAGTGTGGGCCTCTGGGCCACCCAGCAGTGCTGCACAGAAGCCGGGTGGGCAGCACGCTCTCTCCTGGTCGGCCTTGCAGACCAGCTCCAGTGCGAACCCAGCGGGAGCCCTACTGGCCTCTGTGGTCCTGGTGGCTGTGGCCCGGCTGACCTGGAAGAGGCCATGTGGGTGGTGGGTGCGGGGTGAGCTCCTTGTGGGCGCCTGGCACCTGAGTGTGGTGGCTTCCTTGGCATGTGAGCCCTGGTGACCTGGGGAAGGGTAGCAGGGGGAGTGAGAGCAAGCTTGGCAAACACCCCGCATTCTCACCGCACTTCTGTCCCGTCACCCCTGCTCACGGGTAGCTGGGGAGAGGTTGCAGCTTTTTGTTGACTTCCACCATATTCTGCGCCGCCCCCTGGTGATCAGCACACGTCATAGCAAGTGGTTGAATGACTGCCCAAGGGGACAATATGCATATTAGGCTTTTGTTATGTAGGATTCCTTCATTGGTAGTCACTAAGTATTTGTCTTGAGTAACTTATCACAATGATGCAAACAAATAGCTATTACTACTCCTTTTTATAACTCAGATAAATGAAAGTCGTCAAAGATTAGCAATTTGCCTGAGATGCATTCAAACTTTAGACCTCTGACCTGCCTCTGTACTTGTATCTCCTTTCCGCCAGAAACATCTGGGATTGTGAGGTAAGAAATCTGGTGTAATATTATTGTAAAGCAGCTAACAGTTACTAAGTACTGGGTATTATGCTTAGTACTTTACTTGGGTCATCTTCATCAATCCTTAGAACAACCTAGTGAATATTTTTATATTTTAATTTTTATTTTAAATTATAATTTAATTTTTATTATTTTTATTATTCCCAATTTATAGATGAGAAAACCAAGGCTTAAGGTTAAGTAACTTACCGATAAGGACCGAATTTCTCCCCTCAAAATTATTTATTCATTGAAACCTTAACCTCCAGTGTGGCTGTATTTGGATTTAGGGTCCGTAAAGAGGCAATTAAGATTAAATGAGGTCATAAGGGTGGGTCCTAATCCAGTATTACAGGTGTTCTTGTAAGAAGAGAGAGACCCACCAGGGAAGTACACACACAGAGAAAAGGCTTCGAGGGGACACAGCAAGAGAGCAGGGAAAGAGAGGGCTGGGAGTGAGAGGCTCAGGAGAAATCAAACCTGCCAACACCTTGATCTCAGACTTTCAGCCTCCAGAAATGTTAGGAAATACATTTCTGTGTTTAAGCCACCAGCCTGTGGTATTTTGTGATGGCACCCCTAACAGACTTGCCTAAGGTTATGTGACTAGTTAGGGGTGCCCTTGGATTATGGCCCTAATCGGTGTGGCTGCAAAGCCCATGTCTGACCCACTTCACTTTTCCGCCTTACCTTAAGCACTGGGCAGTTCTCAGGACCTGGGAGTCTCTGGCGTGCAGGTGATTTGAGCCACAGGAATAGATGTGCTACCTCAAAACAGGATTCTCTTATCTTTTCCAGAATGTGGGCTTCATCAGGCCTGGTTGCTGGTGGGGTTTGTTCGCCACTATTGCTCCAGGGCCTGACCCAGTGCATGGTAGACTAAGTAGATGCTTACTAAATATTTGTTGAATAAGTGAAAAGGAAACAGGAGAATTCAGAATGATGGAGAGACAGACTGAGACAGTCCTCAGACTGAGTCCTAAAGAACACTCACATTTAATGGGCAGACACAGGAAGAAGAGCCTGCACAGTGCACTGTGTCATGATGCCCCCGTTGGGATGTGATGTGCCAGCTAATTGGAAGCCATAGTAGAGTTTAAACACACACACACACACACACACACACACATACACACACACACACACACACACACACACACACACACACACACACACACGGTTGAGAAAGGTAGAGGCAGGAAGGAGAGACAGCTGGAATGGGATGACAAGCTAGAGGCTGAACAGGAATTTCCATGTGGTGATATGGACTAGGGTAGTGGAGGAGGAAATGGGAGGCAGAAGGGGCCACTGAGATGCTGCACTTGGCAACAGGTGACTGACGGGATTAGGGAGAAGACAGGTCCAAGGCCAGTCACCAGCATCTTGCCTGGGAGACACTGAGGTGCACGGAGGTCGCGGCTTTCATGATGGGAGACCTTTATTTTTTCCTTACTGACTGCATCTTCTGTCCAGAGCTTAGCATCTTGGGCTGGGATTTGGTTTACACTTCCCGACCGATACATCTCGAGTGGTCCGTTCAGCCAAAGGAACATCACTGCTCACATTTCTAAAAAAATGGAATTAAAAATGAAACTGGTGGCGGTGCAGGAAACAACCCGTTTCCAAAGCTGACACATCCTTTGGGTCCCCAAAGCTGTTTTGAGTGTTAGCCTTATTAGAGCATCTTTAAGCTTCCACAGGGGCACAAAGGGGCTTTTCCCACGCCCAAGAAATGACTTCGAAATCTGTTGAGAAGAACACCAGAGGAAAGGCCCGAAAGCAGCTGGCCCCTGACACCGATTTCAGAGCAGGAAAGGGAGGTCAGCTGAGCATAAAAGCGGCAGAAAACACGTCTTGCCGGGTCGCCTTTTGCAGTTGTTTTCCGCAGAGCATTAGCTAGAGACCGGCGGGCTTAGCATTGTTTTGATGCCCTTGCAACGGGCAGACTGTCTGCCACAGGAAGTTGGAAACGAACTGACCGGCTTTCCTTTCCAGGTGGCGCGTAAGCCACATTTTCTGCGCTGTTGTTAGCAGTCGTTCAATTCCCTACTGAATACTGAGTGGTGTTTTTAGTTCACAGGCCATTTGCAATGTCTGTTTCCTTTTTTTTTTCTTTCTTTTTTTTCGTTAGCCACATTCAGAAATAAAATAAAAAAGGCAACTCTGGAAACACTGCTGCAAATGTGAGTTGAGCAGGAAAGCACACAATTGAAAATAAACACAGCAAATAGCAGTAAACATATTTTAACTTAAGACATTAGGCTATCTGGGATGTTAACCTCAAGAGAAATTCGTAGAAGGCATCACACAAGGACTGGCCAATGAAAGCGGTGAGGAAATGAGCAAACTCGATTAATCCGGCATCCCCAGGGAGAGAATCAGGACGTGGTGTTATTTTAAAGCTTTTTATCGATGGTTTCTTTCTTTCTTTTTGGGTATTGCTGCAAAGGATAAAAAAGAAAAAAGAAAAAAAAGCTTATGGTTTTCTACTGAGCATAAATTCAGTAGCTATCTGTACGTGACTCCTTTATCAGAACATTGCATCGAGCATCACATAGACAGACCGCTGAAGGAGGAAAACAGTCTCGCATGAAGTAAGCGCATTGATAGCACATTCCTATGGAAGGAGCAGCATCAGTCGCCTTAACCTGTTCTCTCTCTTTGGGGGAACATCTGCAAACATCTGTAATTAAGCAATTTTCGTTTGTTTTCCCTCTTTCTTTTGTCATCACGAAGTCACTGCGCTTAGGGAACAAATTGGCAAATTCTGAAACACAGGGAAATGCGGTTCAGTTGCAGAAGGAAACGTCCTCCCTCACATTCTGATAGATTCTGAGCGGATGGAGCCATTTTGGTGGTAGATACCGGCATGTTAGCATAAATCTTCAGCCGCAGTTATGATTCATTTTTAGTCTACCCAGGCATATTTGGTCCATAAGTAGTCATTTGTTTTCTGTGTCTGCTGTAGTTAGGGATAATTGGGTAAGGAAAGAAAATGTATTTGAGTATTTACAACATTTTGAATTACAATCATTAAATTGTACTTTGGGCAGTGTTTTTAGTGCCTAGTAGTTTGTTACAATGAATACTTTGTTCTAATGTTGTTGTTGTTGTTGTGTTTTTTTTTTTTTTTCAGTAAAGTAAGCTATTGTGAGAAGTTTCTAAATTTGATTTATGCGCAAATAATCATTTTCTTCTCAAAATATCTTTTCAACACACATCTATATTATACAATATATTTTATATGTACATATAAATAAGAGAGGCAAACTTTCTTAGGCAGATGGAATTTTTGAACTTTTACAAGCAGAGAACTTTATAGGCAGCAAATAAACTTTTAAGATAGTCACTACCAACCTGGAAGTGGCCAATTACAACACTGATAAGTACATGGCCAGTTGTTTTGTGTGCATTTCTCTTTAACTTGAGAGGTTATTTTGACTCTTTGTTGTTAAAGATAGTGTTATACCGATGGAAAAAAGTTCAATTACCCAGCTTGAAACTGAAGTGATCATAAGACTGCATCCCCTGATTCAGTTGAATGGGTACATAGTCACATGTGAATGGTTTTAGCAAAATGTTCTTTCAGCCATAAAACAATAATATTTTCTTTGAAATGGTCAGCTAAACCCAGAGGATGCAAACAGGAAACCGTATCTTGACCAAAACGCACATCTTTCTTATGTGAAAATCAAACCGCAGTCTGTCTTGTGTGACATGTTTAGTATGTCCCCCCTCCCCCACCACTTGGATTCGCCCCCGATGAGAGAGATTCATGTTGCAGTCCATTGCTTCATTAGTATGGGGAGGGATCATCACACCGTGGTTATGTGTTTTGTGGATTTTACAGTGCACAAACTGCTGATTAGAAAAAAAGGGATTGTGAGTCAAGCAGCATGCTTTCTTTTTTTCCCTTCTTCTCCATAAGTTACGTTTTGTGTGACTTGTGGCCAGTCATCTAATTTCTGGGTATTGCGTTCAGTCCCCAATTATAGCATCAGTCCTGTTTTTCTTGCTAATGTGGAGGGCATTTCAGTACTGGCTGTGTTCTGCTATATGTTAGTCATTGAGCTAGAATCTGGGAATATAAGATGAAGGAAACAGGGTCTCCACTCGGATGTGTCCTTCTGATTTATTTCAGTGTGCTGTGTGCTCCGAATGCTCCCCACGAGTGAAGGCACAATAGCAATGCAACTGCTCTGGACTGTGTAGAGGGGGGTTGGTAGGGCACCACTAACTATTCCAGTTGGTGCTGATAAAACAATATCCAGAATGTTTGCTGTTGGTTTTTGTTATTGTCTCAGTTTCATTTTGAATAAATACTGCTTATGAGATAATAAAATAGCAATAAGAATGATAAGAACTGTGGATTTTTAGACTGTTTCTTCTTTTTTATTTTTTTACTTCAAGCTCCCCTCCCCCCCGTTTCTGGGGAATGTCCTGGAGTGCCCTGAAAGAACAGGGGAACGGAAGACGTAGCATTTCGGTCTGCGTACTGCTGTATGCCGGTGGATGAGTCCTGGGTCATACAGTTTTGTGCAGAAGAGGTTATTCTACCTCAGAAAGTTTGAAAACTTCTAAGAAGCATTTATTTAGAAAGGAGAGAGAAAACATTTACTCCCTCTAACTTTCTTCCACCTACATGAGTAAAAGAGGTTGTCTTAAGTAGACGCATCTTTGTGTAGGCAGACAGAAGGGCATGATTTCGGGGTGAAGGGATGTAGTTGTATGAAGAGTTTAATCTAGTGCCCTTATATTTCTTATTCGTTGTGGGCAGGGCCAAGTGTAATGGAAAAGGCACAATTCCAGTTTGGGATTCAGACCTATTTCAGGCACTTATTAATTCTTTGAGACCGCAGGCTTGTCACTTACTCTCTCTGAACCTGTACATCAGGGATAATTCTGCCTGCTCAGGGTGTCCCATATGGTTGTGGTGAGGATCAGAGGAGATATATATATATATATATATACATATATATATATTAAGGTTCTTGGTAAGTTTCAAAGATTTACTCAAGTGTAAAGTTTTATCATTATGGGGACCATTATGATTTAAGAGTGGGGCATGAGATTAAGAAATCTTGCATCTACAATATAACAAGTGTAAAATACTATCTACAATGTTAGTTGTCCACAACATATTCCTTGAAGTAGCCAAGACCAACTATGTATAGTATGTATTGCGTAGTGTCTGTGTACAGTATAGTGTCTATTGTGTAGTAAGACCACAGTTCAGGGATTAATCCTACACTGGCCTCTGGTGGATGGATTAAATAGTATGTCTACAGTGGCCTTCAGGCAAGGGTATTTTACATGCTTTAACAAAGATTAAGTATCACATACTTCTTTTTTATTCTCAACTGTTAGATTCTACCCCATGGACTCTTTATATGGGACTTTTACATTAAGTATGTGTAAAGGTTACTTGGGAGATCTGCTTATTAAAATGCAGATTCCTGAGGAATGGAGGCATCTTACTGATGTAGTTCTAGGAAATGCCCCTCCAGCAGTACTTTCATTGCTTTTGGTACCTTTTCTGTTATATATTTCATACGTGAAGGTACATTATCTATCTATCTATCTATCTATCTATCTATCTATCTATCCATCTATAATTATTAGTTAAGATCATGGGAATTAGTGACAACCAGGATTTTAGTCTAATCTCTGCTATTTTCCAACTAGGTGGTCTTTAAAATCTTTTAGCTTCATATTTATCATCTGAAAGATGGATATAATAACTTCAACCTTATAGATTTGTTACTAGGATTAAATGATTATCCTATCTAATAAAAGAGTAATATGCAAATTTGACCATACCATTGCCATGCCCACCAGCCAATCAGAAGCAAATAAACCCCAATCAAGATGGCTGCCTCCTGAGAACAGGAGGAAGGCTTGGGTTTCCCTGGCAATGGAAGAAGCCAAACTTTCAGCCTGCTGTTGCTGGCCTAGGCCTCCACTCTAGGCTACAATGTTTCAAACAGAAATGGCTGCCGCCACAGAGTGAGCAGAAGGCTTGGCTCCGCTCCAGGCTATAAAGTTTCAATTGTAGACATAGATTAATCCCAGATACCAGGGCCTCTGCTTGGGTCACTGGGGAGCGTGGCTGGCCTGCAAACCTCCACAGGCTCCTCACCCAGGCTGCCCTTCACCCCAAGGGAACCACCACCCTGATCTGGGACACTCTTCAGGGCAAACCAGCCAGCCTCTACCCATGCACCAGACCTCTATCCTATCTAATAAAAGAGTAATTTGCAGATTGACCATCATCCAACACACAAGAGGGCCGCCTCCATGTGGTCAAAGATCCTGCCTCCATGTGGACATAAGATGGCCACCACAAGATGGCCAGCAGGGGAGGGTAGTTGGGAGGGACCAGGCCTCCAAGGGAGGGCATTTGGGGGCGATCAATCCTGCAGGGGAGGACAGTTAGGGGTGACCAGGCCGGCAGAGGAGGGAAGTTGGAGGCAAACAGGCTGTCAGGGGAGCAGTTAAACATCAATTAGGCTGGCAGGGTAGTGATTAGTGGGTGATCAGGTTGGCAGGCAGAAGCAGTTAGGGGCAATCAGGGAGGCAGGCAGGCGTGTGGTTTGGTGCCAACAGTCCTGGATTGTGAGAAGGATGTCCGATTGCCTGTTTAGGCCTAATCTTAGGATTGAGCCTATACGGGCACTTGGACATCCCTTGAGGGGTCCCAGATTGGAGAGGGTGCAGGCTGGGCTAGGGGACATTCCCTCCCGACCCCCGTGCATGAATTTCATGCACTAGGCCTCTAGTATATGTATAAACACACAAATACATTACATATATCTTTATTTATATTATCAGTATCTGAATTACAGTAATGGTTCAACTAAAGTTTCATTTATTTATATAGTCAACAAATTTATTTTATAAAAGTGGGATTATACTATAAGTAAAGAAGTCAGGTACAAAAGACCACATATTGTATGGTTCCATTTATATGGAATGTCTAGAGAAGGTAAACATATAGCTGTAAGTGGTAGATCAGTGGTTTTGCTTGCGATTGGAGGTAGGGATGGGGAGTAACTGCAAATGAGCACCAGGGACCTTTGTGGGAGGATGGAAATGATCTAAAAATTTAATTGTGGTGATGGTTGCACAACTCTGTGTATTTATTAAAAAACATAGATGTGCATTTTGTAAATTACACATCAGTAAAGCTGTGGAGTGGCAGAGATGCTGTTTATGGAGACTTAGGTCCTTACCTTGAGTTCTTCACCTGACCTTGTGACTCTGGATTTGGCTCAAGAAATAGGAGGGTCCTGTTTGTTGTAAATATTTCCTATTAAGAAAATAAATCATTTGTGCATAGATTTAAAAGCGTTGAGTAGGTAAGGACTGCCATACAAAGAGAAGCGGACTATTTGGATGCAGCAAGATCTTGGCTTATGCAGACAGTGTCACCAGCAGCTGTCACTCTGTTAGGGGTCTGGGAGCTAAGGGAAGCTGTGCTGAAATGTGCAGCATCCGCTCCCCTTGGGCCACCTCCCTTCCGTGGCCTTGACTGGATCGATTGGGAAGGAGCTGACCTTGTGGGGTGATACGTGTGGCCTCTTTGCACCAATCTGTAACTTATTTGACAAGTTGCAAACATGCTGTATTATCTACTTCCACCATGATAGAAATCGTTAAGAAAAATATAAGTTACCTAGGCCACCCTAAATTAAACTAGAAGACTAGTACAGATTGCAGTGGATAGATAAGGTTAATATTCTGAGATATCTAAAGGGAGGGAACATAAGCATTTGGTGAAAATGTCTTCATTTCTGTTTAAGAAACACAGAATTCACTTTGTGAGTTTTTTAAAGTCTTTAAATCCATTGCTGAGGCTCCCTTTACCCCTCACCCCGAAGACTACAGTTGCTCTGTACTTGCTACCTCCTGTATTCGAAGCACTCTGCTCTGTTCTGTCCACTTCCCCTGAGAGAGAGCACAGTGCTGTGACTCCCAAAGGCCTGGGGCAAGTTCAGAGTTTTCCTCGTGCCCTTCAAATGTCACCCCTTCCATGTGTCACCAAGTGTTACTCACTTCTGCCTGGATTACTTGGTAACTCTTCCTCGGACTCTGCACTTTCCCACCTCGGGGCTTTGTTCACGCAGCTTTCCCGTGTGGGAGAACTCCTCACCCCATCCACCTGTTGAGATTGTAGTTTGTTGCAAAGTCCAGCTCAGATGCCCCAGGCCTGCGTGAAGCCTTCTGTGATTTCCCAAACCAATGACGAGGTTTCACCATTCTTTAATGTGTCGCCTCCCTGTATCATCTGCCATAGTTGTGTTCTGTTTTGATAGTTTGCATACCTGGCTTGGCTTCCTGGATTGTAAATTGTGTGCGGACAGGACTGGTTCCCAGCCATCTTTATCACCTTGCATGTGGTTGATGCCCACAATATGCCTTTTGGATGGAATGAGTTGCCTAACTCCATGACCACTCAGATTTTCTTCCTGAAAAGGAACTTTCAGCAACTTGACACTCTTAAACATTTTTTCTCTCTGTAAGTGCCTAGCACTGGACATTGAAAAATTTCCACTTCCTGCCATTGTGTCCCTCACCTTGGGCTTTTGACACATGTTTTTCCCGCCTGGGTTGTGCATTTGCAGCCTGAGAGCTAGGCCCGTGAATAATGAGTCAATTATCACCCAGCCTCAGGGAAAGCGCGATTACTCCCGACTAGCCGGGCTGAAGTAATCCTCTCCTCCCGGTGCCCTTTCAATGAAGAACATAAAACAGGTGGAATTCAGAGCACTGCAAAGGGAATTTAGACAGAACGTGGGTCTGCTGAATTTAGCTTCTTTGGATTCATTCTGATTTATGATTGATTGGTTTTTAAATTGCTTATTTAATCCTAACGACTGTCGCTCCAGGGGAGGCCAGATACCACGCAGCATGTGATCAAGAAGCAGTTGAGCGAAGTGGTTTGGCTGGACAAATGAGGAGCAGATATGATTGTCCAGAGAAACATTGCCCTGGGCTAGGAGTATAATGTGAAAATCACCCCATGACTTTCAAAGTACCCAACCTTGTTATAAGCATGATTGCTTATCCCCTATTCTCTCTGCGCAAGGCCTTTTGCAACTGCTCAGAGTTGCACAGGAATTTCCCCCATGAATTTTCCGTTCCTCCCAGCAACATATCCAGTATTTCTTTGCAGCTGAGAACCTGCTCTTGATTTATATTGCTCTTGACCGCGGAGCAGAAGAACAGAGCCTCAGAGGTGCTGATAGGGCTTGGCCCTGGATTCTGATGAGGGCCTTGTTGATCTGTGAAAACTCCCCCGCCAGGGTGGCAACGCGTCTCAGCATGTGGACACTGGTTTGGCTCTTGTATGGATGAATTTGAGTTTTTAAAGATTTTCAAAACAGACTTCTCTGAAAGTGATCACTCTCATCTGGGAGCCATATAATCCATGTATGATTAGTATTAATTCATCAAGTTATCAGTAGTTTCAATCTTTTCAAGGAGTGGAACCTTTTGCTTTGACCTGAAATTGGACATTGTAGGTACAGCTGGCGTGGCCTAGTAAGGCAGATTTGTTGGAAGTTTGCACGCTTGGTATACAACTTTTTAAAATCCCATTGCTTCAGAACAATGAAACCTTTAAGACACCTTTGTTCCACCTGTACTGAAGTTTTGACTCAGAGATGCCCAAAGCCCCTGGCTGGTGTGGCTCAGTGGTTGAGCATCAACCTATGGACCAGGAGGCTGCGTTTTGATTCCTGATCAGGGCACATGCCTGGGTTTTGGGATTGATCCCCAGTGTGTGGGGGGATGGTATTCAGAAAGCAGTCGATCAGTGATTCTTATCATTGATGTTTCCATCTCTCTCTCCTCCCTTCCTCTCTGATATCAATAAAAAAATATATTTTATATAAAGAGAAATGCCCAAAGAGATGCTCTTTCAGGTCTGAACAACCTACTTGTTCTCTGCTGTTAGAATTTTATTTATTATGTCTGACACTTATTCCAAAGCAAGAAACACTAGGGACAAGTTGAAATACTGTAAAGAGGACTGATGAAAAACAGACACTTGGATGGCTCGTGGGGACCGTCACCAGGACACCAGGACAACTCCGGGAAGCAGGGTCTCTCTCTCTCAGCAGGTTAGGCCCCTTTGGATTCATTTTGACACCATCAGATTGAAAAGGAACTTTCCTACCTCATTATGCCAAGATATTTATTATCATCATCATTATTATTTTTTTATGAAAGTGATAAAAGCCTTGGAAGAAACACTTCTGGGTCTTTGGAGTGATGTAGTATGTGTTCATGTGAGGTGTAAGAAGGAGCCTTAAACTGTAGGAGCAATTGGAGAGGGAACAAGTTCTTTCCTGAATCTTCTTGCTGACCCAGAACATCCAAACCTGTAGAGAATTTTTATAAGAATTTATTTGAGCCAAACTTACAGTTGCCAGGAAGCAAGACCTCAAATCCTCAGGAGAACAGGAGAATAGCAGTTTGCAATTTCTTTTATGCACTTGATTTTGAGGGAATTTAAGGAAGATTGAGTGAAGGTGGGAGAAAGCAAAGCAGGGAATGGATCCCAGGATAGTTAAGATTCTGTGCTCTGTTGAGAGTGGTTATGTCTTCAAGAGGTATTACTTCTGGCATTTCAGGTGTGTTGACCTAGATGCAGAAGAGCAATGGACAGGGCTGGCTTACACTCCTTTCTGAAGAAGTTGGCAGCGTGGCCATGACCACCCACCATGATCTGCCCAGTTAGGAATTTACAGTTTATTACAGTACCCCTGCTTTGCACACATAATATTTTACAAATGAAAGAAGAAAATTTAAAAGCATAAAGAAGAAATTTTATTAGATCTGAGTCCCCACCAGTAGTTCAACATCAGCATCAGAAGTGGGGACTTCATTTTTTTTATATTTTGCTCTCTCTTTCAAAGGAGTTTCATCTGGTTATCTGTCAAATACCCTGCTTTTTTTTTTATTGGACACGGCAGAGGAGTACCTTGTGTGATATGAGAACAAATAGAAACTGTCCTTATGGAACATCTGTTTCACTAAATGCCTTTCAAGTATTTAAGTCAATAGACTGTTACAGCAGTGTGCTGGGTATACAGTATTGCCTTAGTAAATACTAGATTTACGCTGTTCAAGCCTTAAAGGATAAGCAGGGAGAACTGAAATAATTTCACCGCGTATTAGAACCAGTGCACTGAAGAATGGCGGGTGGCCGCGGGAAACCTTAGGACTGCCTCACTCTACGCTGCTACTACTCTGCTTCTCTTTGCCCTAGGACTGAGTAGGACATCTTTGTGGCTGTAAAAGAGGAAACATCAGGGGGGATAAGTCCTAAGACGATTCCTTCCTCACTTTTCTGATCTTTCACAGTGCTGGTTACTGCAGCAATATTCTGAGCAACTCTCTCATTACCTACTCACTCAGCGCCCCCAGCCCCTGCACCCCAGCCGTCCAAGCCAGAGTTGCTTATGGGATGTGGAGGCCAAAGGCAGGGGTCACCTGTCCTAGTAGTGGCTTATTAGGAGCCATGGTGCAGGAGGCAGTAGGGAGAGCTGGCCTGAGCATGTGTCATTTATTAATATAACCCTTTAAAAGAGAATATTTGTGTTTTGCCTCTCTGGCTGATTGAGTTAATAATTATACACCAGGTTATCTTACCTCTGCTCCCCAACAGTATCTCAGCATTAATGTCCTTTTAGAGATCCCTGTAAGTTTTAATTCTACCAATGATGGGTATTCAGAAGCAAACAAAACATCCTGACTGGACTGGCACCAGGCTATGATCATTAGAACAACGAGATTCGCACCTATTTTCATGCCTTGCAACCAACAGCTAAAGAGCAAGCAAGGCCACTTCACCAGGTTAAGCTATCTCCTAACCCTCCAGTTACATACCTGCCTAAGGAGCTCACAGAACAAACAGTCCCTGTGTCTCCTGTGTCCCTCACAGGATCTGGATTTCTGCCCCCTGGTCTCTTTGGACTGGTTTATCACTTGTCTAGTGACCACTGATGTGGAGCGATGGCGGCTGCAGCAAGTGAGTTCTATTTTGGAATGTGACATGCACCTTTGGTTCTTTTTGTACCATTGTAAACTTTTCTCCTTTTTGGAATTTCTTTATTTTCTCATGTCATTCTTCTATTTTCTAAGGACCCATTCCTTTCCTCTGCGGTATGCTTCTATGTGGTATAGACAGTGGTTAGGAGCATGGGTTCTTAGTCAGAAGGCCTGGATTCAAATCCCCACTGTGCTGTTTACCAGCTGTGTTACCTCGAACAAAATGCATAGGTAAAAATATGAGAAATATACTACTGAAAAAATGTTGCGCAGCTTTTTTGTCTTACTATAAGTACTTCTGAAATTTTTATGTTTTATCTTACAAATTTTCTAAAATCCTCCATGTATTGCTTCCATATAAGAAAAAATCTCCGTCAAATTTAGGGGAAAAAAATGAGGTAGGTAATGCCAAAGAGACTTGAAAGTACTATATGTTATCAGTCTTATCAATCTTTCTACAGTGACTGAGAACAATGCTGGGTACGTAGTAAGCACGTAACATTTATTTTTGTATAGTAAATGAAATAGTGTTATCTTTTTTGCATTTATAGATTTCTTTAAAAACTATTTTTTTTTTGTTTTGTTTTGTTTGGAAGGAAGATTCTTAACAGGAAATGAACTAGACTGGGTGGGTGTGGTGGATGTATCCAAATATCATGTCACTTATTATTTCAGACGATAAAGTGACCCAAAGAGGCTTATTTGGAACCAGAACTTCAGGAGACATACAATTTACTCATGAAAATGAACCAAACGATCACCGCCTTAGGAGTAAAGCCATCTTTCTTCGTACTTCATCACAGTCTTCAGAAGAGGAACAGGTAATACTGTAGCACTTTGAGTAACAGTCTGTGAAAAGACATTCTATATTAATTAAACAAATATCCAGAAGAACCTCAGACACACTGGACAGTTATTAGACCAATAACTCAGACTCCAAATTCTAGAAGAAGTGTCATTGGGATACTTTATTGCAAATCATTATTATATTGTATGATTTTAACAGCCATTTATGATGATAACTTGGTTTTCCCCAATTTTGTTAAAAACCTCTTAACGGCCTGGCTGGTGTGCTCAGTCGTTTGGAAAATCATTCCATACGCTGAAAGTTTGTGGGTTCAGTTCCTGCTCCAGGTTCAATCCCCAGTCAGGGTGTGTGTGGGAAGCAACTAACCTATGTTTCAATCAAGGTTTCTCTCTCTCTGCTCCTCCCCCCTCTAAAATCAGTAAACATATAGGTGAGGATTAAAAAAACAAAACAAAAAGAAAAACCTCTTAAGAATCTGCCATCTACAAATTCTTCTTGACATACATTTTAACTTGTTCTCTGTGTGGAACCAAAGAATTCCTTTTTAAATTCATGTGTAAAATTGGAGTTTCTTCTACCTGTTCTGGATTCACCTCTTTCGAGCTTAAATTAGAAGCTGTTATCTTGTTTGCATTTTTCCCCCCCAAGATTTGGTCAATGAATATTATATGCTCTCTTTCTAACCTTCAAGACTTAATAGATTGTAGTCATATTATCCTTAGCTGTGGTTTTTAACTATCAAAGAATCTAAGTGAAAGTTATTATTTTTTAAAACCAAATGCATATTTCATTTAGGTTGAAATAAACTATAAAGATTGATTTTTCTTATTAAAAATAACAGCAATATTTTCTCTATATTTTCTTAGATAAATTATAAAACACATTTTTGTAGGTTGTCCAGGTTTTGCTTATAAATCAAGACGAGACAGTAGATATAGTCATGGAAAATGTTCGACTTTCTTAAGACATTTGAGTTTCTGCTTTATCATGCCTTCCCTATGCTATTGTGGACAGGATTGTATTTGTGATTTTATGCAAGGGAACAAAAATCTCCGTATTAGAAATGTGCTTATACTAGTATATCACAGAGACTATATATAGAGAGATAATTGTGGGACATAAACTGTGCGCCCTCCCCCCCCCTCCCCCCAGTGAATTCACTTTCTATTGGCAATCTTTAGCCACTGGAATTACATCATCTATTTAATTTTTGACCATCATGTTGGATGCAAAGGATTGCTCAATGGCATTGTTTTCTAATAACTTGAAAAAGTTGTATTAGCATTTTCCTATTTGCCCTTCAAGAGATGGTTTCATCATGCATCGCTAATTAACAAAAGTTGGAAGGAAAGTTTTATTGTCTGAAGGGCTACAGGATCAGCTCCTTTATTTTCACTTGTTCCATTTTCCCATCAATATGTCTTCCCTGTATTTTTCAGATAGTGCTGGATGAAGGCCAACACGTTGGCAGTTCCTTTCAAGGTGATCTGAATTGGGCAAGAAAGGTGAAGGTAAGGCATGATTTAATTTTTGTTTCCATGGCAAAATACCCCCCAAAACTACAAAAGTAGAAAAACCCATAGGACTCATTTGCTGTGTCATACAAGTTGGGGAATTCAGCAGATTTTTGTCCTTATACTTTAAAAAAAAATTAGTGTTTGAGAATGTTACACTATGCACGGTTGGCTGGGTTCCAGATCTCCCCCCCCCCCCCAAAAAAAGCTTAATAAATGGAAGGGGTGCTTCAATAGGGAAACGTGGCTCTAGTCCCCCTTAGCATATACCATTAGGAGAAATTGGGTTCAACAGGTTCTCCCATTTTAGTACTGAAACTGGCATATGGAAGATAAATTTTTCCTGCCACTTGGATGCCAGGAGATCACCGCAGTTTTGTACTTACAAGCCCTGAAAGCTACCCTTTTAGATTCCTATGGAAGAGCCATGGGCTGACAGATAGAGCTGAAAGAAGCTGAATCTGAATTCCCATTATGAATTCTAAATGTGCAATTTGAAGGCATTTTGTTATGCACATATTTCAGGTCATAAGCATAAAAGGTGTTTTGACATTATGCCTTTACTAGGTCTCCCTGGAGCCAGTGGTGAAATCATTTTCTTATTTACACTCTTTGATATTCACCTGAGATGAATTAGTTTGGTGTCTGAAATGTTACCGTTTTGTTAATCTGAAATGTCTCATTGTCAGCTTGCAGTGGAAAGCAGTTACTCCTCGAGGAATAGTTTTTCATTGAAATGTAGCTATTGTGTCTGGAAAGGTCATTTGCTCTGCTTTTTTTAACCTTTGAAGTAATTTTCATTTTTATTTGTTCAAAAGAGGAAACACTTGATTTTTTTGCTCTGCTCACCTTTCTTGTGATTTACCTGGGCAGGATGATTTTTGTATAATGATATTTTTATTTTGTTTTTAAATCCTCATCTGAGGATATGTTTTCCATCGATTTTTAGATAGAGTAGAAGGGAGAGGGAGAGAGAGAGAAACACCAATGTGAGAGAGACACATCTATTGGTTGCTTCCAACATGCCCCTGACCAAGGCCAGAGGTCTGCAACCGACTTATGTGCCCTTGACTGGAATTGAACCCGGGATCCTTCAGTCCACAGGCTGATGCTCTATCTACTGAGCCAAACCAGCTAGGGCAGGATGATTTTAATTTGAATGAACCCTTCTCTCCTGCTTTTTTTTTTTTTTTTTTCTCTCTGGCTCTTTGCAGTGAAAAGTGTGCTGTTATAATAATAGCCAGACCCACAACCATCATTTGCTTGAGAAGCAAAAGCAGTAAAACAACAGCAGCAGTAATAATCCTATCCTATATAATAAAAGCCTAATATGCTAAGTATCTGGTCATCTGGTGACCAGTCAACTGTTCAAGCAATCAAAAAGTAATATGCTAATGATATGCTAAGGCCACTCAACCATTCTCTATGATGTGTACAACCACCAGGGGGCAGACAGTCGACTGGTCCAGCAGTCTCCAACCAGTGGTCCGCAGACCACTAGTGGTCCACGAAGTCTGAAAGGTTGGTGACTACTGGACTGATTGACCAATTGCTATGACATCCACTGACCACCAGGGGGCAGACACTCTGGTAGATTAGCTTGCTTCTGGGGTCCAGTCCATCAGGACTGAGTGAGACATGCTCTGGAGCCCTCCCACAGTCCCTCCCTGGCCTGATCGTGCACCGGTGGGATCCCTTGGCCTGGCCTGTGCCCTCTCAAATCTGGGACCCCTGGGGGGATATCAGAGAGCCAGTTTCAGCCCGATCCCATAGGCCACTCCCCTCAGGAAGGCACCAGCTGCAGGGCTCATGGCTGGTGATCCTCTTCTGATTGGGACTGATGGGCCTGAGCCAGCGGCAGGTGCAGTGGGACTGGGATGAGTGGTAGTGGCAGATAGGAGTTGCAGGCGACATTGGACTGTGGGTTTCACCCAATCCCTGCAGGCCACTAGAGGGACCCCACCCATGCACGAATTCGTGCACTGGGCCTCTAGTAACAACAACAACAACAGCAACAGCAGCAGCAGCAGCAGCAGCAGCAGCAACAAGCAGAGACACTGTTTTGGACTGTCTTGGCCGTGGAATATATTCTGGGATCGATCTGGAACAAAGTCCCTTTTTAAGAGCTTCCCAGATGGTTCTTTTCTCTTTCAATATAGAAATCTTACTATGGTGCCTGCAAAATCCAGGCCAACTTCCAAATTTACTGCTTCTTTCAGATGTCTCTGGGAAAGCAATGTGAACACAAAGACCTTTAGCTGGGACTCCAAAGTTAATGAGAAAATTGGGTTCAGTTGCTCACTTGAGTGTTGTAGTGGATTCATTGATTCTTAATTGCCTTTTTTTTTACAAGTCTAAATATGCATAAAAATAATGTTAATCCTTTTCTAGGTAGATAATTTCCTGGAAGTGGAAGATTTGGACATGGATGAAGAGATTAAGCCCCAAGTGAGCAAGGGTATGCCTTCTGTGTCTTCTGTTTTCTTTCCAAACTGCCCGGCCTCTTTCTAGAAGCTACAGGTCATACTTTAGGTAGCTTTTTTTTTTCTTTTCTTTCTGGCAATCCCATGTACGTCTTCCCTGAGACAGGGAAAACTGGAGTTCTGCAGTTTTGTTTTTTTCAATAACAAAAATTTCAGTGGAAAGGTCAAAGCCTGTTGAAGGTTGTAAAGTTTTGCATCTTAAATGAAATAAAGATGTCGCTCTCCCTCTGCCCCTCCCTACACTGATATACCATATGATTGATTTTTGAATGATTATCTCAAGTCAAGTCATCTAAGTCAAATCCAATTTCTTAGAAGCACCACGTTGTAAATTGAGATTGTTTGGAATGAAACATAGACCATCAATTGATCACAAAAATAAAGATAAATATCGGAATTGATCCTAAACAAAATAAAATTTAAATCTTTGCTTTCATAAAAATTTATTAAATATGTAAACCAAACACTTAAGACTGAAGATATATTGTAAATGTTTCTTTTGGGGGAATTTTCCCATATGGGCTGGACTGAGAGAGGTTTTATGCTAATTCACTGATGATTATGTAGATGAGGCCTTTTTTCTTTCCTGGTTAGCATTTTTGTGTAAACATAGGTATGCTTTTGTTGCTTAAAGGACCTTGGAAATATGTTCCAAATTAGAGTTTGTTTGCTTTGAAAACTCTCATTCCTAATTTAGTATGCAAGGATATTTCAAAGTCAATGTTGAACTAACATTAGGCAAGGGGCAGTTTCCATAGGGTTTGGTGTTGCTCACAGTGTTTAGGCAGTCATAAGCATGAATTATGGTCATGATTATTGGATGGAAACTTCGTTATAACCAGACAGGAGTTAGCATGTCTGGGTGTAGTTGGTTTGGGAATGGTGACACTCTATAAGCTCTATTCTGGCTTCTTTGGTTACCTGGATTGAGGAGCTCAGGTAATTAGAAGCAATTACATTTATATCCTGCTTCCCAACATCACAATACTCTACTGAAGGGTTTGCTTTTCAAGCATTCTATTAACCAGCAGACTGGAGACTTTTTTCCTTACTTGGTTCAAGTGAGATCAGAGATCTTATGGAATCACATGGTTGCTCTGCATTTCTGGAGGGACTAAGGAATAGCTAAGGACTTATCAAGATCCAAGTTTGTAGAGCAAGCACACTGGTTTTGGGTTGTGGGTGACTTTGGGAGGGCCGGCTTGTTAAAAATGAACATTCCTGGGTCCAGTGCCCAAGGGAGAGTCTAATTCAGAAAGTCTTTGGAGGCATCTTGTGATCTTTGTTTTTAGCCACTATCCCAGGGGATTCGGACAGAGTTCATGTGTGGGGATGACACTTGAAGACAAATATTTCTAGTTTGCATCTAGTACATGTACAATATAGAATTAATTTTATAGGAGGGCACAAAAATACATTGGTTGGGAACTTTTCCCAATGGTTTAAATTTCTTGCTTCCTGCGAGTAATGAGATCTATATACTGACATAAACCTACTTAGCCAGGGATGTGATTTTGGCTATAGAAATCTTTTCAATTAGCCTTTTTTCGCTTTTCCTTTATTTTCACATTGTTTTTCCTTAAACATTTTTTCAAGTTATGTTTTTAATGATTTTTTTAAAAATCAGATTTCTTTAGTTTAAAAAAATTGCATAAAAAGTCTCACTAGTGTGATTTTTCCAGAAATCAGATAACAGGCCATCTGGCACTTATGTGAAAAAGGTCACTGAGGCCTAACCCAAGTCTCAGTGGACTCTACTGAGCTAGTCAAGACCTTTGTAAAATAATGTGAAAATCGTAGGCTGAGAAGTAACCATGGCTTCATTGATCTATTCCAGTGGTCGGCAAACTCATTAGTCAACAGAGCCAAATATCAACAGTACAACATTGAAATTTCTTTTGAGAGCTAACATTTTTTAAACTTAAACTCCTTCTAATGCCACTTCTTCAAAATAGACTCGCCCAGGCGGTGTTATTTTGTGGAAGAGCCACACTCAAGGGGCCAAAGAGCCGCATGTGGCTCACAAGCCGCAGTTTGCCGACTATGGATCTATTCCCGTTTCCAACAGGGACCACCAGGGCCTCACAATTTTCACAATGCTCAGTCTGGGTCATCTGCAAGGAAAAAATTAAATAGTTTGTGCCAATGCGAATTGCAGTTTGGACTGAATTTGTGTTATACCTCAGGAATGTGAGCAGAAGGCAAACATTTATGTCAGATGGGAAATGTGACATTTCAAATAGGCGAGTTGCTTGTAAAATTTTGGCAGCCGAGAGGCTTACTGATTAGATTCTGTTGTTATTGTTTAAGGAGCAGTTATGCCTAGAGCCACAAAGAAGTGAGTTGCTCATTGTTTTTCTACCATTGATGTCATTTGCTCACCTTATTTGCTTTTGCAAATATTCTTCAAGATTCAGGGACATGATTCTTCCCCAGTGCTGGGCTTTGTGACTCTTCCCCAGTGTTTGGCTTTGGCAGCTCAGGTGGACAGTTTTGCAGAGGAACCAGCTCACCGCAGTGGTGTCGAGCACTAGTAGTTGCCACCGAGTTTGGGGCCCCGTGTGTATTTGAAATCAGGTTAACCACTTTTTCCTCCTTTGAATTTGAGATAAGGTAATTAACCAGCAGGGTAATTACTATCGTACCCCTGACTTTTATGCAGAATATGGATTAGTAGATATTAGCTATGCTGAGCCATTGGAATAGGTATTAGCTATGCTGAGCCATTGGAGTAGGGAGAATCTTCTGGCTATCTTTACTATTATGTATTTCTCTCTTCAGTTGGCCCAGCCTGTTTGTTCTCTGGCTGAGTGCAGTGGGCTGAAGAGCCTTATTGAGGTCTGTTTCTCAGACTTAGACTTTTTTAGTCATGTGTGTACTTATTCTGTGGTTGATTGCGTTGGAGGAGAAAGGGCAAATAATTCCTGGCCAAAGATTGGCAGCCTTATTTGATTTTCATTTGCAAGCTCTCCAGTGCTCCCAGTTCTAAAAAAGGTATCAGTCATCTCTTTCTTCTTCTTCTTTTTTTTTAAATTCTTACCTTATCTGTAACTTTAAGCAACTTTATGTAGTTTATTAATGACCTGGGACTTTAATTCAACAAATATTTAACAACTGTGATTGGTGCCTGGAATATAAGGAAGAATGAAATTGATCTGGTACTGTTCTCATGACATTCATAATTTGTTGGAAGAATCAAATACTAACCAGATAATCACAAATATACAATTATAAATTATTCTAGATCTCATGAGAACATACATATGGCAAGGGAACTTAAATTTGTGTGTGGGTCAGAGAAAACTCTCTGAGAGCTTGAGATCTAGAGGATAAGAATGTTTAACTAGATGACTGGGATGGAGTGAGGCTGAGGGTTAGGTAGGAGGGTATAGGAACAGCATAAGGAACAGCATGTATAATGGGACTGAGCTAGGAGATGGCATGTTTCAGCCAACTTATGTTTAGGCATTTCATTTATTTTATACTTAGTACTGTTAAAATCATTCCTTCATTGCCTAGAAGATCACTGAAAACACAGAGAGGGAAAAATTCTTGCTTCCAAGTGTTCCTCTATCACTGTTCTTCCAAGTTTTATATGTGCAAACTTAACAATCCTTTAAGGTCCAGCTCAAAGGCCATGTCAACCACAGGGCAAACCGGCTGCCCAGGCCTCATGATTTCATGAGGAAACTCTCAGTCCACTCCTGAGAAGAGAACAGAATTGGGAAAATAAGAAGCCTACTGTGACCGCAGAACAAGCAGCACTTTTAAGTTCAGCTCCATCCATTATATAGTTCATATTTTGCTCCCCATCTTTCTGACTCCTATATTTATTTTTTATTTCTATACTTGGAGGGAGAGGGATATGATTTATTATCATTGTCAAATGCTAATCTCATCCTTGAAGTAAGTCTTCCCTGAACTTGCCCACCTTGTCCTTGGATAGCAGTCAACTTTCTTCTTTTGTACTTTTTAATCTTTCTTTCTTCTCCTACTTCCATTTATTCTGAATTTTGTGTCTCTTGAGAACTGCCGATCATTTATATATATGCATCTATACATATATATTTATCCTGCCAGTTATATTTTCTTTATTTCTTGCCTATTTTGTATTAATCAAGTATTATTTTATTATTATTTCATCTTCCCATATTTTTACTGGGTGGAGAATTCTAGGTTTCTAATTTTTTTTCTTTCAGCACTTTCTAATCTTTTCTTATCTTCATTATTGAAAACTGTTAAAAAATCAGAAATCAACTTGATTATTGTCCTTTTAAAGACAGTATAAGTGTTTGAAGACAATATGTTTTGCTTCCCTCCCATTTGGCTGATTTTTACTACCTTTTGGTATTGTTTTATTTATTTTTTTATGTTATTTATTTAAAATATATATATTTTATTGATTTTCTTATAGAGAGGAGGGGAGAGGGATAGAAAGCCAGAAAGATCAATGAGAGAGAAACATCGATCAGCTGCCGCCTGCACACTCCCTACTGGATATGTGCCCACAACCAAGGTACATGCCCTTGACTGGAATCGAACCTGGGACTCTTCAGTCTGCAGGCCGATGCTCTGTCCACTGAGCAAAACCAGTTTTGGCACCCCTTGATATTGTTTTATTTGCATTTATTTTGTTTGGGGTTTGTATTCCTGTAAGGATCGGGAAATTCTCAGCTTGCTCTCTCTTCAAATATTACCTGTGCCTGAACATTTTTACATATCCCATATATCTCTTATGCTCTCATCAGCATTTTAATTCTTTTTAGTTTTCTTTCTTGCTTCAGTTGGAATATATTCTATTGTCTGTATTCTAGATTACTGATCCATTCTTGAATTGGATCTAATTTGCTGATAAAGCCCTAAATATTTCAGTTGTTAAAGTTATCAAAATAGATCTGGAATATCTATTTTTATAGACTTTAGTTTTGCTGAAATTTTTTATTTTTGGGGGGATGCATTTTTGAAAACATATTAATCAATTATTTTAAATTTTGTGTCTTATAATTTTAATACCTGAGGTGTCCTATGGGTCCATTTATGTTATTAATTTCCCCTTTTGATCTACTGTCTTTGTATACCTGGAAGTGTTTGTTTGAATGTTGAACATTGAATGCTGCATACTGAAATGCAATGGTTGTCTCATAGAAAATCAATCGTGTGATTGAGTGGTGTTTTGAACTAGTTTTTTTCTTTTTCCTTTTTATATAGATCAAAATTTTTACTTGAAAGAATGGCAAATTATAGTTCTCAAAAATGAAGTAAAAAAATGAATGAAGTAGGTCTATCTTTAAGACAAACAACTGATAGTATTTTTTTTAGCATGTTTTTATTGATTTCAGAGAGAGGAGGGGAGATGAAGAGAGATTGAAACATTGAGTAGAGAGATCTATTGCTGTCTCCTGTATGCCCCCTACTGGGGATCCAGCTCGCAACACCAGCAAGTGCCCCGACCAGAAAGAAAACCTACAGTCTCTTGGTGTATGGGACTACACTCAACTAAATGAACCACACTGGCCCCATGCAACTGATAGTATTCATTGTCAGTGACAAAATTGACAGTGCATTGAGTGAAAAACAGATTTTTGGAGATGTGCATCTAGTACTATGATCTTAACACCTCCCCAATATTTAAAGAGTTTTCTGATAAAACTGGTAATGTTAGCTAATGTGATTTTTATACTGTATAATAAAATATGTCTATTTTTGAGGGATCTGTATAAAACAGTGAATCAGTATTTTCCAAATTTATGATGTTATAAAATCATGTATTAGAGGAAGAACCATTCAACATGTAAAACTGACCAAGATTTTAACATTGATAAGTACAAAAAATTCGCCAAAATGGTTTGAGATTGCACATTGAATTTATTATTTTACTTTATCATTTTTTGAGGTCTAGTGTGAGTATCAAAAAAGAATATCCATGATTATATAAAAAGGCTATTAAAGTACTCCTCCCTTTTCCAGTTATATATCTGTGTGAGACTAGATTATTTTCATTGACATCAAGTAAAACAATATTCCAAACTTGAGTGCTTAACAAGTATAGAATCCAGGTTTCTTTGCTTAAAGCAGACAAATTTGTTTAATCATATAACAATACTTCTCACTATTTTCTTTGTTTTTGGAAAATATAGTTTTCATTAAGTATGTATTTTAATATATAATGGTATTTTAAATAGTTAAATAAATAAATATTTGAAAAAAGTCTCAGTCTTTAATTTATAACATGATAAAAATTCATGGATATAATCTACATAAACTAAAGTTCTTTGAAGTTTTCAAAAATTTTTTAAAGAATAAGAACCACTGAGATATACTATCATAGCTGGTAGCTAGTGTGGAAGAGGCCTGGATTACTAAAGTATTTCTTACCTACATACTTTTTTGTCTTGGGGGAATGTCCAAAATTTCAAAATTTTTTTGTCATTTCTATATGGCAAGAAAGGAACAGATTGGTTAATTTAAAAACCATGCCATACAGATTAAAAATCATTCTTGCCTAATTTATTAGATGTCAGATAGATTGCTTGCTTTATAATGTATTTGATTCTGTGAGTATAGCTTTTGACTTGCTGATTACTGACTAAATATAGAAAGACAAATGGCATGAATATATAGTTCATGAATATTGGAAATTCTTATGATATAGTTGAGAAAGAAGAGATTGAAGTGTTTTCAGTCTTGCTGCCTGTTTTTGAGAGTTGCCCTTCACTCTACTTGAACATCAGCCAAGAAAGTGGTATTTAGTGAAGAAGAAAACAAGGCCTTTGGTAGTTTCAGAAACAATTAAGATAGCATCGGATTTCTTAAAACATTCCAGTTTTGCAGTTTTACAGAGATATCAAATTCCATTACCCACCATAAATGCATACCATCATTTTTTTCTCCCATGATTATAGAATGCCCAAAAGATAAGGTAGCTTTCTTCATAACTGTCTTATCAGACTCTTCTTGTCCGTATTGGTTTTGCTCTTTTATGAATCTGTCCTCTTTAGAGTTAAGTTTGTTCAATTTCGTTTTGATTATTCTCTGATTGATTTTATGTGTGAAAATCTTATTCCTATAACAAAGTTTAATTATTGAGGGTAAGGACTATATGTATTTTACATTACCCACAATGTCCTATTGGTACACAGACTTTTAATACCTGCTGTTCAATTTAAAAGCTGAGATGCAGGAAATTTACTTCCTATTGTTAAACATTTATTGAGACTATACTATGTGTAAGGTGCTGTATTAGACACCAATAGTTGTGCAAGTGTACATTTTGCTTTTACACTGAAGAAGTAAATGGCAAAGCAAAGTGTGGAGGATTCTGAGTCTTCTTGTTTTGAAGGAGTTGTGCCCATGGCAGTAGAATTTTTATGAAAGAAAACACTTTTTTTGTGTGTGCAAAATATTAAAGAGGTGAAGAGGTTTAGCAAAGGAATTTTAGAGTTGCCCTCTTTGCTGCATACTATTGTCAGTTAGATTTTAAATAGCTCTGAAGGCAGAATTGATTTTTATCTTACACTTGAACTGATGTTTGCACTAGTGGTCAATGGGTCTGATAGATACTGGGTTTTACATTAAGAGGCCCGAACCTTTTTCTCCTTGCCTTTGTTGTGGGCACGGCCCTAACCAGGCTTGTGCCTAGGCAGTCCTAGGCAGTTACACTGAGTTTGGCTTTGAACTCGTATGTAGATATGTTAGAAAGTCAGTCTTCCCACCAGGCTTTCTGAGTTTAAAAATTGTACTTCTTTAGGCATAAACTATTTGATTGAGTGCGGTTACCACTGCCTGGCCATACTAATGGGCGATTGCACTGACATTTCTTGGCCTAGAGTTTGGCTAATCTGATAGATTTAAAAAATATATGTAATGAAAATGCTTATTTAAAAGAAGTTTGTAATGTGACATCATGGGCTCTGCAGACAGACTGCCTGACTCTGCAGACAGACTGCCTGGTTGTGCCTCTTTGTGGCTGCGGCCCCTTCACTAAGGTTACTCTTAGTGCTTAGAGCTCATTGCCTATAAAACAGGAAATAATGGAGCTTTTGGATTAGCTGAGTTAATGCATATAATATATCAGCTCATAAGAGTTGACTATTGTTATTGTTTTTATTTCTGCTATGTAATCAGGTCTTAATTTATGGTTTCAAGAACTAGTCATAGTCAAGCCACCTTGTTCACCAATCCCCCACTCACATGCTCAGTTTCTAGGCTATGTCCTTTGTTGCTGGAGTCTTATGAATTTTGTGAATTATATATTTTTGTGAAGGTGACAGCATCACAATAGTGAGAGATGTATTTCAAATAAGATTCAATTTTTGAATATGGAACCATGCTCAGTTATCTCCCCATATATGCTGCCACTGGCAACGGTCAAGGCATGTCTGTTGTTAGGCACTTCCAGGGTCAATGTATTCTTCCTTAAGATGGTCTTTGAGTAGATCAGTATTACTGAGCCAACCGCAAGCTATTGGGTATCTCCTGCAGCCCCCTTGTCCTGTGAAAACTTACTGAGGGGAAACCTGCTGTGCTTCTATTTGTTTTTGGGTGTTTTTTGTTTTGTTTTGTTTTTTGTCCTCCTTAAAGAAAGCTGTGGGATAACCTCACTTACTTGTGATCCCTCCATGTTCTCTCACACGTGCAAATATAAGGGGACACATCCGTTCATCATGAGCTGATCAGAAAACCAAGATCGGCTCTTGAATTCTTGTAATTGTGCCAAATAAGCCGGAAACACGCTTTTGTTGTTCACAGGTGTTGAAACTTAGAGCATGCGATCTGAATGTGACAGAGTAGTTCATTTTTCTGCTAAAAGTTAAAGTTCTTTCCTTCTGGCATCATTGTTTTTTCATATGCTTTTTTGTTGTTGTTGTTGTGTTGTTGTTGTTGAAATATTGCCATATCTTCACGGGATGAAATTCAACACTCCATTTCCTTTCTCTTCTCCCCTCAGGAAAATATGGGAAAATGAGGCAGAAAATAGCATCTTCTTGCCTTATTTTCCTATTGAGGTAGACAGTTGGGGTGAGGGATGAGAGGCATGAACAAGTTATTCCCAAACAATATTTCTCTGAGACCTTTTGGATGAAATCTAACTGCAACAATAGGGTAGAAATAGGTGCACCAGGGACTTCTACCTTGTAGAAAGGGGAATTTCAAACGGGGACAGGCCTTCTGACTTGGACCTGCTCTACTGGAGCATATTTGCTTTGTTCTTGGGACTATTACAGGCATTTAGATGATTTAGGTCGATTGTAAATTCCGAGAAAGGATCAAGCGAAATATTTTGCATCCATCAGATTTGCCGCTGCTGCCCGGGCAAGTGGAGGACGTAAGCACCCACATTCCTCCTGGCATTCCTCCCGCAGCTGACATTCCTCCCGCAGCCCAGCCTCTGACCCCTGCAGTCAACCCAAGGCCCACGGTGGAAAGAGCGGACACGCAAAAGGACGAGGTACTCCTTGGTGGACTGGATCAGTCTCAAACTTGTATCTTGTGCTTTCAGAGAGAGAAATGCTCCTCTACCTGTCTCTCCTGTATTTTTCTCAGATTTGGGAAAATTCCAAATTCAAGTTGCTTATTTGGGCCCTTCTCACGGCCATCTATTGCTCTTGTATATGTTGTATATTCTCTTTTAAACACAGAGAGCCATTGTGGTTTTACATGGAAACTAGTTTTTTTTTTTTTTTTTAGAATATGTTTTTATTGATTTCAGAGAGAGGGAGAGATAGAAACATTAATGAAGGGAGAGAATCACCAGTCAGCTGCCTCCTGCATGCCCCCTAGTGTGGATTGAACCCCTCATGTGCCCTGAATGGGAATCAAACAGTGACCAGCTGGTTAATGGGTTGATGCTCAACCACTGAACACACCAGCCATGGAAAATATTTTTATTTCATGACGTATCTGTATAGGCCAGTGCTGCCTGGGGACAGTGCAGCTGAAAGGACAGAGGAAGGGGACAGGTGGCTTTTTTTTTTTTTTTTTTTTTTAACTCTTTTAGTCAGAACTGGCCTTTTTTCTTTGTATTATTGTTCCTAAGGCATCCTAAACATAAGTCTGCCATACCAGTGGACAAAGTCTTCTGTTAAAGGGGGTTATTTAAAAGTGACATGTCTGGATTATTTGACTGAATGACTCTTCCATAACAAAACATCTTCAAGTGGCAAGACTAGTGCCTGATAATTAAACATCCTATATTTGATAAGATAAAGTGAGGTTGCTCCAGGGGAGAATCCCAACAATAATTCAGTGGTGCCAGGGATAGAAATGTCTTTCCTGGAACAACCTGTGGAGGGTCTCTCAATTTAGCAAGTGGCTGTGTTCCCTGGACTCACCACAGTTCCTCCTCTCTGGAACTCCACTCTGCCTTGGGACACTGTGCTCAAGTGCATGCTTCGAGTCAGGTCCCCATCCTTCCAAGGGCAGGGGATGAGCGCCTGGGGCCGCCTGCTTCCCCAGGCTCAGAGCTCACTTTCTGTTCACGTCCTATTGGCAGCCACTCAGTCACATGTTCCCACCCACCACAAGGGAGGCTTTGAAGTGTCGTCCAGCTGTTTGCTTCTTCATCATGGTAGAATGGAACCTCTGCCACATGCTTTCTCTCCCAAATGCACCACTTGAAAGTCGTTTTTTGCCATCACTTACAACTCCTCTGCATGTACTCGACAAAGGTGTACCAGCAGTCGCTGCCAGATGTGACCTTGAGCACCCAGTTCATTCTAACATGAAAGGGGATCAAGCACAGAGGTAGCCAAGGGCTCTTTATTATCTCTTTCTAAGAAAGCCCTTAGGAAGCTTCTTGATTAGTTAATTATCAGGCCCTAGTCTTTTCACTTGAAGATATTTTGTTACGGAAGCAGTCATTCAATCAAATAATCCAGACATGTCTTTTTTAAATGCCCCCTTTAGCATAAGACTGTTCACTGGCGTGGCAGACTTATGTCTGGGATGCCAGTAGGCTTGTTTAAACCCCTAAATTGGTTACCAGATAAACTGGCAGGGACAGCCACTTTTCAATGTGCTTTTTGAATTGTGGATTGCTTTTGTGAAGTAGTAAGAAAGTAAAATTGCAAGGTTATTTCTGGCAGGAATGAGTTTCTTTCGAAGACTTGTTTATGACTTCCACTGTGACCATACAAATGATTTGGCCAACTGGTAGTCACTGCATTTGGTGCCATTATGGAAATGTTTATAAAATGACTTTAGTTGATGGGTTAAAAGAAAACCCTGAATGATTTCTGGAACCTGTCGAACATCCAGTAAAATGCTATTTAAAACTCTATATGATTGTGTCTTCAAAAAGAATATACATTTATTCCCATAAAATGTCAACATTTTAAAATGCTGGAATCAAAATGATATAAACATGTTTGTGTTGGCAAACTCAAGAGACATAGATGAACAACTTTTGAATATGCAGAGTAATGTCTTGGTTTGGAATTTTTATTTCTAACCACCATTTGGAAGAGAAACTTTTCAGAACTGGAAATCATAATAATGTACCAACTCTGCCATGATTTAATAGTATCAATCTTATTTTAAAGCACCCAATGCCAGTATAAGACCATAAGCGTCAACTTTCAACAAATATGTCCTCTAAGGGCCTACCATTGGCTGGAGACAGTTACTTTCTGTGACTTCAGTCTGGAAAGATGAAAACGTACCCTGCAGGCCGAAATCGGTTTGGCTCAGTGGATAGAGCATCGGTCTGCGGACTGAAAGGTCCCAGGTTCTATTCCAGTCAAGGGCATGTACCTTGGTTGAGGCAGCTGATCAATATTTTTCTCTCATTGATGTTTCTGACTTTATCCCTCTCCCTTCCTCTCTGTAAAAAATCAATATAACATATTAAAAAAGAAAAAAAAGGAAACGTACCCTGCATGCCCCAATTTCCTATCATTGCCTAATAAGAATCCACAGCTTCTTAGTATGGATTAGACCAATTAAAAAATGTTGTTAATTTTATCACTGGTTTTATACATGTGCATTTTTCCACTTAGCGTCAAACATTTTCCAAGAACCTTCCAGTTCCTACCTGTGAATAATTTCTTGCCTTCGTTAATATATTTTGATGAAAGTAATTCACATTAGAAAGATGAAAAATTGTGAGTTCCCTCCTCCCCATCCCCAATCCATAGACGAAGTCATAGAAGAAACTTGTATAGTGTTTTTTTTAATGTGAGTTCTCCTGTTTTTCCAAATCATATAGGGACTTCAAATTTTTTTCACCTATGAAGACAGCTTACTTACCATATTGCTTTGTAATAGGGCCTACAGCTAAATGCTGCTATCATTGATGTGAGCATTAGTTCTATTTTTTTTTTACTTGCCTATGTAGTACTATGAATGAAAATGACTCCTCTTGTAGCAGTCCTGCTTAGAATAGGTCACGTAAGCAATTTAAGAAAACTAGCAGTGTTCTGCCAGTGTACAAATTCTATTCCCCCAGAGGCTCAAAATGTTTCAATTAGATTTGAAATTATACATCTGAAATCCACATATTTCAACTCCTTAGGCAAAAATAACAAGTTAATAACTTCATTCACAGTTGTTTTCTGTTTAATAATGGGGGACTTGGCGTTCCATTGCACAAATTCTTCTCTTTGAAATAAATCAGAATTTGAATTTGCAACTCATTTGGAGTCCTTTAGCTCAGGACCCTGAGATGAACCTTACTTGAAAGAAAGGAATTCCCAGCCTGTGCCAGAGTAGCCAATAGCTGAAATGCATAAATAGAATTGCACCTTTGCTATCTTTTGAAAGCTGCCATTTTGACGTTCACAGTGAAGTTTTCTGAGTTGCAGTGTGTATTTAGTCCTCCTTCCCTCCCTCCCTCCCTCTCTCCCTCCCTTCCTCCCTTTCTTCCTTCTTTCTCCTCTCTCTTTCTCTCTCTCTCTTTCTTTGTTTTTTTTTTTTTTTTCCCAAGTTAGGTTTATTGAGATCTCATTTACAGAGTAAAATTTACCATTTTGGCATGTATATAGTAAAAAATACTAAATAAAAAACAGGAATACTTTTTATTTATATTTAGAATTTTTAAATGGCATCATTAACATATATAGTAAAAGAATAGTTATTTTTAAATATATTATTTTTATTGATTTCAGAGAGGAAGGGCGATGCAGAGAGAGAGAGAACATCAGTGATCAGAAAGAATCATTGATTGGCTGTCTGCTGCATGCCTTCCACTGGGGATTGAGCCCAGGCATGTGCCCTTGACCAGGAATCGAACTGTGACCTCCTGGTTCATAGGCTGACACTTAACCACTGGGCAATAGTTACCTTTTAAGTCTTATATTGTTTTATGAATTTCTAAATGTTATGTTGATTTATAAATCTCTAAGTACTAGGGTATTCATAATTACAGGTTCCTAATTACTTTATTCTAATAACTGATTTATTACTATTCAATCTGTTAATAAAACTCAGAATAATATGTTAATACAAAATTATAATGTCAGAGACTTGGAAAAAACCCAAGATGTATACTAGTAAAAATATATGCTAAAATTCCTAGGTCTTACAAATTATCCATCTACACCTCCCTTCCCCAACCACTGTTTGTATCTGTATGGGTATGTGTATTCTGAAAGAATGTTAAGTAGAAAGTTTACTTTTGAAATCATAGTGTAAAATAAACTAAGTCCCAAACTAAGTTAGACACCTCAACTTTAGTAAGAAGTCAATTTTTTCTTCAGTTGGGTTCACTTTTTGCATTATAACATTTGTTCTTATTTCTCATACTTACAACTTCTTAAATAGTTTATATTCTTTCTTGCCCTCAGTTCTTAGATGTTCATTTTCTTTTGCTTGGGATATTTCCTGTCCACTCTGTTCTCTCAGACTCACTCTCTCTTTTCCTCTTTAACTTGTACTAGTCCTTTCTGAGCTGGGATCAGCTTAGCTATCACTCCCGGAAGTTCTCCTTGACCTCTAGGCAGGCTGGGTTAGTGTCCCTGCTGTAGGATCCCACTGCGTCTTGTATGCACTCGCAGAACAATATTGTGTTATATTTGCTTCTTTTCATCTTGCTTGACCCCATGTAACTGTAATCTCCTGGTAGGTTGGGACTACAGCCTTTTCATTCTAGTACCATTGCTCGCCTATGCCTACCACAGGGTCTGGTAATATGAAAACAAGATATGATGCCTGCTCCCTTTAACCAGGTATGCAAGGCAGCAAGGATCCCATGAGTCGAAATGCACTGGTAAAAATGGGGCTCCCTTGTGTCCCTGGCAGGGTCCCTCAGGATGGGGCCAGGCCTGCCAGCCTCAGTGCTTATCACTGAGTAGACTTGGAGACTGCAAGGATGCTCACATGCAGGAAATGAACATGTTGCCTGCTTTGTGTTTCTTCATTTGAGCTGCTTTCAACAGTATTACCGCAGGGTCACTTTGACTGTGGCGTTTAAGTTTAATCTCAGAAAGTGATCATGATCGGTCAGCTGACTCACTCCCTGTGTTGGCTGCTCCAGACGTCATGGTATGATGTGGAGCCTTGAGTGCTTTTTATTATATGCTATGGGATTTGGTTAGCTTCCCTAGGAAAGGGCTTTTCTCCCCGACGGCGATGACGAGGCTTAGGGAAGACTTCCATGTTGATTTTCCCTGTGTTTTTGGAGAAGGGGAAGCTTTCCATGAAGACTGGATTCACATCTCACTTCTGCTGACTTCGTAGTCTGGGGCACGTGACTTTGCTGTTCAGCTCCTTGTGAGATGGGTTCTTGTGAGATGGCTTGTTTGAAGATCACCGCTCTTCCCACACAGTTCCTAGTACCCGGGCTAGCCCTTGGTGGGAACTCACTTCAGTGAGAGCTCCCATCACCCTTGTCGGGAGACCACACACTTTCTAATAAAGAGGAAATCAGCAAGCCTCTGAAATGCATTCCCTTACTGGTTTTACTAAGAAAGGACAAAAGATGGCTGGGTGTTTGCTATTAACCATGCACCCCTAACTATGAGATTTAACTTGCCCAACGGACAGGGAGATAATCTATTTTTTATGGTTGTGGGTTTTTTTCTTTCTTTCTTTCTTTCTTTCTTTCACCTTTAATAACAGCACGGTTTCTGAGCCATAAGCTCCATTTTCAAGAACATTACAAAAAGCCACTCATTGAGATCATTTTCCAGGCAAGAATATTTAAAGCTGATTATAGCCTTAGGGTATTTTTTTCATTCCTGCATAAACCATAGTTTTCAATTATTTCAGCATCACCATACATATTATAGAGCTGCACAGAGGTGCCAGATGAGTTCACCTGTCACACACCATTTGCTTGGGGCGAGGCTCTTGAAGGAGTGATACAGTGAGATTTAAGCCATTCTCTTTTTGTTTAGTGAGAAATATGCTTTTTTTATTTAAAAAAATCTATATTCTTTTAGGAAGTGTTTAAAACACAGAGTTGGAATAAATAGATATAAAATTATTACATCTCTTTGCATTTATTCTGGTTTGTAGATAAATTCTGTAATATTTAAAAAATTCTTGGGTAGGACAAAAGGATCCTGGACTTTTAAATTTAAAGAGACAATATGGGTTTTAATTCCTACTCTTATTGGACGAGGAATGATAGGTATTATCTGAAGAAGTAAATGTAATAAGTGTAGAGTACTTTTAACTTTGAAAATGTTTTGTTAAGCCCCAGCCGGTTTGGCTCAGTGGATAGAGTGTAGGCCATGCAGACGGAAAGGTTCAGAGTTCAATTCTGGTCAAGGGCACATGCCCGGGTACGGACGGGTTTAGTCCCTAGTTGGGGATGTGCAGGAGTCAGCCAATCAATGATTCTCTCTCATCATTGGTGTTTCTATCTTTCTCTCTCCCTTTCCCTTTCTCTCTGAAATCAATATATATATAAAGAAAACTTTTGTTGATATGTCTTTTATGGTAAATGGTGAAAATGTATTTATGGTTGATCAGAATCTTAAGGTGTATTTTTTCACACTTTAATACGAGCCTTTAGTTTTTCCATATGCCTCTAGTCCTCACACTACAGGTGGTAAAAATGTAATGAATGTGTGCAAGAGAGGTTTTCTGTGTCTTGCTGTGGGCGGAATTACTTAATGGTATTGTTTAGAGGCAGGGCGGTAAAATGGGGTATTTTAAAGGGCTTACGTTAGATCAAATTGAATAAGTGACTATATTCCTTTATTTTAAAAAGGGCCTAACCAGCTGAGAGAGCTAGAGTCTAAAAATGTTTAATTAAACAGTAATAGGGAATTTACATTTTCGACTGACGTGACTGATTCACCAAGACATCTTCCTGTTCACATTTGTTTTGTTCTTATTCAAGCAAAAATAGAATAAATGATAAGCCTACTGTAAGCCCCCCTGTGGAAATTTATGTGTGCATTGATTTGTCAGTTACTTGCCTGTATGGATTAAAAAAAAAAATCAGTCCCTCTGTCACACTAGCTACATTTCAAGTGCTCCACAGCCACATGCAGCTAGTGGCTATTCTATTAGACAGTGTAGCTCTACTGTAATTATTTGTGTATACATCTGTCTTCCCCCAACACCAGACCACATCTACGTGTATCCTCCCCATTGGTTTTCTGTGTCAGTTACTTGTCAGTACTTGCTGTAGGAGATGCTGCTGACAAGTTCACAGAGATCTCCATCCTCACAGAGCTCCCTTCTATGTTGTTGCTACATCCTATGGCTCGCAGGGGGCGATGGAGGTGGTGAGTTGGGACAGGAGGCAACGCCCACTAACGCATCAGTTTGAAGAGAGTACCACAACTAGGTAACATGGGGCATTGTAACAAAGATTGGAAGCATCATCTCACCTTTTGGGGGGCGAGGGACAGTTACACATGCACTCGGCATTGTAGCACAGAGAGAAGTACCGATTATGGGGGAGGTTATTGGCCCCAGCTATCCAGACGTATTGGTATGAATGTGATTGCTGAGAGGCTGGGCTTCTAGGATTGATTGGGAAAGGCATGACTGGAAAAGAAGGCAACTGAGAATTGATTCTATGTCATGTATTAAATTCTTGTACTTTGTTATCGCCATTGTGATAGCTACAAAGTGCAAGGAATGATCTCTGTCTGCAGAAGCGTAAAATATAATTTGGAGAGGTAAGACATAGGTAGAAAAAAAAACAACTAGAGAATGTAAAGCTTCTTATGAAGTGTTATTGTGTAGGGTGCTCATTCATGCCTTAAGGAAAGGAGAATAGATGGCTGGAGGCACAGGTGAAGGGGGAGTAGTATGTATGAAGTCGTTTTTATTATTGAGGGAATCCGTAAGAAATTAAATGTACTAGTCTTAATTAGTTTTCACTCAGGCCTGTGCTCGCGTACATGCATATGTGTGTATATGTGTATTCATAGAAATGGCCGTTTATATCCTTAGAAAAGAATGTTCTCGACACATTACAATGGAGTCAAGTGATTTCCACATTTATTTTTCTTTAGTTAGTCAATAAACTCTCATTAAACACCTTTTGTGTGCCAAGGCAATGGGGAGGATACACGTAGATGTGGTCTGGTGTTGGGGGAAGACATATGTATACACAAATAATTACAGTAGAGCTACACTGTCTAATAGAATAGCCACTAGCTGCATGTGGCTGTGGAGCACTTGAAATGTAGCTAGTGTGACAGAGGGACTGATTTTTTTTTTTAATCCTTACCCAGGGAGTGAGGATACTATTTCCATTGATTTTTAGAGAGAGTGGAATGGAGGGAGTGCGGGAGCTGAAGAGAAACATTGATGTGAGAGAGACACATCAATTAGTTGTCTCTGGCTTGCACCCTGACTGGGACTATGGTTTGAATCTGCAACTGAGGTACGTGGCCTTGACTGGAAATCAAACCCATGACCATGGGCTGATGCTCTAACCACAGAGCAAATCCAGCCAGGGCGAGGAACTGATTTCTAGATATTAATTTTATTTTAATTTAAAATAAAAAAAGTTGATATTTGATGCAGTTCTTATAAAAATTCCTACTACATTTGGAACAACTCAGGTATGTGCATCTGTACTTTTTCAACTGTACTTTTATGACATGTAAATACAGATCAATTATTTTTTATGACAGTTTAGTGTCTAAATTTGAAATGTGAAATATACATCGGTGTTCAAAGGATTATTTAATATGAGAAACTGTGGACCACCTTGTTATATTTTTGTACTGATTACATGTGGAAATGATCATATTTTGGGTACACCAGGTTAAATGAGACATATTATTAAAATTCACCCTTCCCTTTTTACCTTTTAGAGGAGGCTTCTGGAACATTCACAGTCACACATGCGCTTGCATGTTCTTCCTTGCAGCTCTGCAGTAAAGAGTGTTGTAAGAGTCCTGTGCACATGAGCTCCTGGGACAAAGCACGTTGGAGTGATTTCACCTTGCCGTGGAGAGCTGGGGAGTCTTCCCAGAGGAGTGACCTTTGAGGGTAGTCAGGAAGAAATGAGTTTTTGACTGCAGGCTATTAGAATAGCTTGTCTGGGGAGATGATAGGAGCCCGAGTTAAAGCGGTGTAGGTGGCAGTAAAGGGCATGTGTTGGATTAGAGAGTTGGATGTAGAACTAGCAAGGATTGTTGACTGATGCAATGTGGGAATGAGAGAGCCATTGTGAGGTTAAGAAGATGTTAACGTGCAAACTATATCACACACCAACTTGAGGAGGGAATCCCATTGTGATATACTGTTCACAGGATCAGAGACACTCTTTTGACTCAATCTACACACAGAACTTTGGCTTCTAAATAAAGAAAAGACTTCACCATTTTAAAGGCATTTCCATTTTATGGACTTCAATAGTCTTCCAATAGAAGAAACAAAGCCATCATTCTAAGTGTTTAATAAAAAAATTGGCATTTTCATTACCTGGGCTGGGTAGGTGGCAGGTGAATGATACCGCAGAGCATTCTGTCTGTAGAGTTGGCGAACAGTGTCTTGGCTTCAGTCCTTCTGGCAATTCTTGATTCCTGCATTATTTGGGGCAATTGTGCATTACAGCAAAAGTGACACCGGAAAATGAGTCCCCGAAAGCCTCTCAATGAAATAGTTTTGTCTCAGTTGTACCGTTACTCTTTCCCTAACTAGCAACTCCTCCTCCATGACTTTCAGCTTTATGGATCCCTTGAATCGATGTAAATGGCTTGTTTTACTCCGGCTGGCAACCCCTAGGAGAAGCCTCTAGGAGAAGCCTGTGTGTGCATTGATGGATAATGCCTACGTGGAATAGGTAGCGCCACTCGGGGTAAGATTAATGTGCAGTAGAAGGTAAGGAGGTGCTCCTGTACATATAGACCAACATGGGAGGGGAGAACATGAAAAATTGTCAAGTGTCTTGAAATAATGCAGCATTTGCCATACAGACTAGCTTGAATGAAGATTTCAAGCCTGCCATACTGAGTGTGGTGGCACACTGAGCAACCTTAGAGAAAAAATATTGACCGGTATTGAAGTTCCTTGATTCTTTCATCAAGAATCCCCACCACGCCCATGAACAAGGTGGAGTTATATTCTCATTTTAAAAGGAAAGGTTCTTTATCTGTTGGTGATTGTATGGTCAAATTAAAATATGAAAGAGACAAAACAATTTTAATTTTATTACTTGTTTTTTGGAAGTTGATGGTAAATGAATAGGTAGTGATTTAAATGAGGCAATCTTATTGAGAATTTTCTAGAAAAACATATTTATCCAGTATGAGGAAGAGAAATTCATACCTGATCAAGGTCTCTCCAGTCCTTCCATAATATGGCCACCACTTACCTTCTTTCTCATTTAATACCAGATCTGACCAGCTTGTTTTTGTTTTCCTTTTGCAAACACTCGCCTTGTTTCTACCCCGGGGTGTTTGTTCTCACTCTTCTTTGTGCCTGCTTTTCCTTGGTCTTCAAAGGCTGGGTCCTTCTCGTTTCTCAGGTCTCAGATGAGCAGTAGCTTCCTCGTGTCTCTCTCTGAACACCTACCTAACCCCTTTCCACAAACTTTCACCCCAGTCACTGTCGCTCTCGGTAAAGCAGAATCTTTTATCATTTCACTTAATGATGTTAATGCTCAGAAGAGTCATCAAACTTTAGAGATGGTTTGAAAGCCTAATTCCCCTGCGTTCTTTATATTTTCACTTATTCTGAGAGTGCTGTGAGCCACAAGAGGGTTCTAAGCATAGGAGGGATGTGATCTGACTTTAGTTGATGGAGGATGGTGGAAGGGCTGTATTGTATTGGAGGAGGTCACCCAGGGATGGAAGAGTGTGCAGGGCTGGAATGTGAAGGACCTTCATACTTTTCTCTCTGGAAGTTCATATGACCTTGCTATCCCTGGCATTCTGAAAATGTAGACTTGTGTTGGCATAGGTCTATTTTGTCCTTGGTGCTGGGCACTCAGGAGCCATTTAGTCTGCAAACCTATGTCCTTCAATTCTAGGAAGTTGTCTTGAATTGTAATTATTATTATTATTATTATTATTATTATTGAAATTATCTTGAATTATATTTTGATGATTTTTATTTCTTTTATTTTCTCCTTTCCAAAATATTCACTTTTTTTGGATGCTGAACTTCATAGATTGCTACTCTAGTATTTTTGTATTCTCTTCTGTTTTTACCCCCCACCCCAATTTTGCTCTATTTTCTTTCTGAGATTTTTCCTAACTTTATCTTCCACATTTTAATTGCAATGTTTTATTTTCTTTAAAATATTTTTAGTTTATTTTTAAATCTACAAAACAGTAAAGCCATTTTCATGAAAAGAAAAAAAAAGGGTAAACACCAGGAAACACATCTTTTTCAGCCAGAGTTGCATCAGGACGAGACTATCAGGCAGAAAAGGTGAGGAGAGTGTCTTTTCCTTGAGGGTGTTGAGATATTGCCTCTTGATGGTAATAAACACTTGCACTTACTATGTTGAATGAATGAGCAATAGGAAGTGGAGCGAGATGGCAGGGGTTTTTGCATATTCTGTCGTGCTGTAGAAAGCTTCAGATGTGACCCTGTGGTAGCTAGGTGAGAACTAGGACCCCTGGTGAAGAGAGGGGAGAGATGCATGAAGGTGCTGGGTCTCTGGCTGGGTTGCCTTTGGTATGTACAAAGCATTCATGTGTCAGGAGCTCCATCCTCAAGAGCAGATCCTCCTGGCCCCGATGTTCCTGTTGCAGAGTGTTGTTTGCAATCCTACGTCGGTTTGCAGAGTGTTGTTTTGTCTCTGTAGTACCTTCTCTGTATCCCCCTTGCCACTCTTTAACCCTTCGTTTTTACTCCCTCTCCTGGGAGCCTTCTTGCTTCCCAATTAGTCTCTAAATGTCTCTATTCTCTCCATTCTAGCTTGTTTTGCACATTGATTTCATATTAATCTTCATGTAGCTATCTTGTTTCAAAACCACCGCTAGCTGCTCTTTATTTATTGAATTTGTGAAAACTTCTCAATTTAGCATTCAAGGCTCTTTTCCCATGGACCCTCCATGCTACAGACTACCGTGGCTCCTGAATGTTGCCTTCCACCTTCACACTTTTCTTCTTATTGTTCTTTCTTTCTGGATGACCCCTCTTTATTTCTGCCTCATGAATTTCCACTTATCCTTTATGCTGCACCACAGGGGTTTCTTCCTTCATGCAGCCTTTCTGATCCTCCCAACCAGCTTTAATTTCACCTTTTCCAGAACCTTGCTATCATTTTGTAGCGCTATTGGTGCTCCCCACCTTCTGCTCGCATCCTAGCCATGCGTGAACATGTCTTCCCATCTGACCCTGAGGGCAAGCATCAAGTCTCATTCAGCCTTACAGCTTCAGCTAAGCACTGTCGCTTGCTCATTATGGTTCTCATCACTGACCTCATTTACTTCCAGAGTCCAGGTGGAGTGCTGACAAAAATGGATCCCATTCCCATTTTTGTATTCAACCAATATTTATCTAGTGTCTGGTTTCTTGGTCCCAGTTTATTATAGAAACAAATAATTAATGCCATGATGTATTAGCCCATGGAAAGTACGGTAAAGAAACTAATGCAAAAATGTCTGCACAAGCTGCACCACAATGATTTATTGAGTTAACAATCAGAAACAAGCAATTCATTCTATCCAATAAAAAGTGGGAGAGAAAAAACACTCAGCAGTATAATTCTACTGTAAGTAAATTTTGCATAAAGGGAAATAGAAGGACATTTTAGTATCCGAATAATGGCAAATCAGTAGTAAAAGTTATGGTACATGATATATAATTATAATACTTTTCACGTTTATAAAAAATGCACACTCTCTTTAAAGAGGTTTTGGTGTTGGTTCCACTTCAGATGGTAGTTGTAGATTATCTCCATTATGTGCACTTAGAATATTGACATCCACGTTAAGATAAAAGAGTAAATTCAGCAGCTCTCCAAATTGTATTAATATTGGCTATGTTCTCAGAAGAACTTAGCATCAATTTTAGTTTAGATTGAAAAGTAGTTTCAAAGGATGGCTTATGCGCAAGTGGCGGTAATGGCGCTTGAAGTAATTAGGGTGTTTAACAACCAGGCAGAAGAAAATCCACTAATTAATTATCCTCATCTTTTTTTTTCCTTCAAAAATAGTTTAATCATACAGATTGAAACTTGAAAAAATACACACCATTGGATCAGCTATCCTTGCAAAAAATAATTTTCTAAGTCCTCTGGGTTTAAATGGTTAGTGTCTCAGACTTGCAAAGGACTTAGCTTTGGAGAACAAAAGCCAGCTGATTCCTGAAGAGGCTTAGTTCCTGAAGACTAGTTTGTGCCTTCCTTTGAATGTTTTGGTCACTATTTTGATGCATTTGATGCTAATTATTTTTGATATTTATATATATATACACACACTCACACCTATATCTGTGTGTATATGTATGTATGTATATCATTATATATATATAATTTTCCAGTGAATCCAACTTACTTTCAAATCGAAGTTTTATAGATCAGTCTGTATTGCTTTTTTGTTTTGTTGAAATTGAGTTTGATCACATTTCAGGGGGAAAAATCATGCAGCTTTTGTCTTTGTTCAGTGGTCTTCCTATTTATTGTCCTGGCCTTTGGGCTTTGCCTGTAGCATCTGTATCTGCCTCCCCCATTCCCACTCCCATCCGCCAGGTGTAAATAGCAGAGAAATGCACGCTGGCTGTTGTTTGTGTTTAAACAGCTGAACACCTGGCTGCTCACATGCAGGTGCACAGAACTCTGGAGAAGGGATTCTAAGACAAAGAGAAGAATATATGCATGTTGTGAATAAGGGCTTGGGTGCTGGACTTGAGATTCTCCTGTGTTCAAAACACAATAGGACCCTTACATGTCAGTGGCTATGTGAAATGTTAGTCATAGTGTTTCTGGAAAATTTCTTTATTTACATCGTGGCTTCTGCATTTGTCAGTGTGAACGAGTCCATTATATCATATTACTGGCATTGTCCTCAATTATAAGGATCACAAAGAGTTTTCCATAGTTGATCAGTTCTTATCGAGCTGAGTTAAGGTCTTGTATGCTGTGTATCAATAAATAACCAGTCCAATGCCGTCACAATGGTTCAGAATGAGAAAATAAACTTGGTGAAAACTGTGCTTCCAAGCTTGTTTTCTCAAAATCTGACAGTCATTACATCCTAAGCAATAACTGATCAAAGTAGAAAGTATTAAGAACATGCTAAGTATCAATTAGGTGTCATACTTTTAGTATCATCTTAGGTGAAATGGGGGAGAAGAGAAAACTTATTTACAACATCACAGAGAGGCAGATTTGACACAGGATATTCAGTGCAATATCCCAGGGAACCAGGTAGTGACCCCGTAATGCCCTAGCTACACTCATTGCTGCAAATAATACATTGACCTTTAATAGCTAAGAAGAGGAGCCAATCAACATTCTTTATATTTTCTATAAGTTGAGCTCCATGTTCTTTGGGGAGAGATGGCACCGATGGCAAATACCTGTCTATGTTTGCCTTTCCCTGCTTATCCTGCTCCTGTTAGACACTTTGCTACCCCACAGGTGGCACATGTTCATCTTGTGGTGGTGAAGGGCTGCCATCAAAGGCAAAGAAACCCTTGAAACCTATCCCTCTCAGCCCACAAGAGCAGCTCGTCTCCACCACAGCGATGAAAGCCAGTGATAATGGGGGCATTCCCACCACTGTGCTCTCTGTTGTGGGCAGCTGGCAGTTAACACAGGTGGGCGTAAGGTGCTGCCCTTCTTTTGAAGGTTATCTGTTGAAGGGGAATGCCACCTCCCTGGGATCGGTGCCCTGCTTTGGTCCATGAAGCTGCTGCTTCTGAGAAGTAACCAGGTGCTGAATACCTGCCCAGAAAATCAGAGGTGGCTGTCCGAAGACCCACTAGCACTCAAGAGCTGCCAGGCAAGGTTCCGCGTCTTTGCAGAGTGTTGGATTGTTGAGCAGCTGGCTCATCGACCTCCTCCCATGAGCTACACGGGAGGGAGGCTGAGCCTGCTCAGCGTGGCGTGTGCACCGACAAAGCGCCTAAGAAGAGAAGCAAGTGTTAAATGGGTCTGCCATTCACCGAGCAAACATCATTTCGTTTAAATTACACTGTGTTATTTTTATCTTGATCCACAACCAAATGGAACTCACATTGTAATACATTTTCCCTTACAAGATAGTTGGCTCATTAATAAAATCCTAGGAAGGAGACAAGGGTAAACAATGAAACTCCCACACATTAACACCATAATGTACTACAATATTCTTCCTTCTTTTCATCAAAATCCTCCATGTAATTAAATCCCAAGTAAGTCAGCAAACAAATCCCTCAGCTTCTTTTGTTGCTCCATGTTTGAAATGAATTAGTTATTTTTTTTTCCATATTGCTAAGTAGCAACTAAGCACACACTTCGGCAGAGTTGAAAGTTTTCCTGTAGACAGTAGATATTTGTTGAGTGCTTAGGATATGCAAGGCGTTAGCGCTCTAGAATTACAGCAGTGAACAGGACAGAGTGCATATTGCTGATAAACGCTACGATGCATGCCAATCTGGATGAAGTACAATTTAGATGCTCAGGGTGAAACTTATTAAGAACATTAATACTTTCTACTTTCTACACAAGCTGAGACCGGAATGGCAAGATGGAGTCAGGCTTGCAATGGCCTGGAGGAAGAGTGTTCCTGGATGAACCAGGAGCTAAGAGAAAGACCCTAAGGTGGGAACAGGCTTGGTGACCAGAGGGACATAAAAACTTATGTGGCTGGAGGGTCATGAGGGCAGGTGAGGGAGGCAGAGGTTACTGGAGACCAGGTGATTAGGTTGGTGGATCAAGTGACTGTGTGACATTGTTGGCCACGGTCAGGATTTGGATTCTAATCTCAGTGCTATAGGAAACCCTTGGGTTGTTCTTTTTAAGCCTTTGACGGACTTATATGTTAAGAGATCAAATCTGCTTGATGGGGTTGAGTTGGGTCAAGAAAAGAAGCAGGGAGACCTGCCAGGTCTGGTGGTAGGTGATGGTGGCTTGACTTGGGTATCAGTGGTGGAGGTGGAGACAGGGGGATGGATTCGGGATCTTTTCTGGAGTTGATGAGACTCAGTGAATGCTTAGATATGGGGAGGTTAGGGGATGGAAGGATAGAGGCCAAATCCTAGGTTTTGGCTTTACAAGCTTCTCTTCCAGTCTCCAGAGGTTAAAGCCAGGATAAAGAAAAAAATGTGTTAAAAGAGTGTTGAGATTTGTCTGGAACTTATGAACATAACACTGTATAACATTATAGGAGGTTTCATTCCCAATTAAACATCATGTTCTCTTACTCGATTATGATGTTTCTCAAGTCACATGCTATCATCCTACTTTTCCGTTTGAGATGTTTGGTGTAGGTTCATGCCAAGGTAAGGCTGGAAGTGAAAAGCATACAGTTAGAAACTTTATAACAATTTGAAATTGCTGTGACATCTAAGAAGCATTTTCCCCCCAGTATATTTGATGGCCAACCTCCCGTGATCCCTCCTAACCCCACCCCCCCGCCATGCACAAATTGGTGCACTGGACCTCTAGTGTTCTGTAAGCTGCTCCCAACAGCTGATTTGAAATTGGCTTGGCCACTTCAGAAAGCCATTCAATTTGGAGTTGGAAGACACTTCGGAGACTGTTTAGTTCCACTCCCTCATGTTCCAGAGGAAGAAACTGATATCCCAAGGGTATCATTTGAGAAGAAAAAGTCCCCTTGGGTTCAGAAGCCAAGCATAAACGGCACGTGCTGATCTTTCCCACCACAAACTGAACAGAGGTGGTGGGCGGTGCTTCACAAGGCTCAGTTTTCAGCGTTGTGATTTCAATGAACTTTCTTCACAAATCCACATCTCTCTGAAATCGGAGCTTGGGAACCCATTTTTCACTTGTTTTGACGTAAACCCAAGGTCCGTTTAGTTGTAAATTCGCCTGGACAACTGTAATGGCCTGCTATTGCAGCCCGGTGTGCACACCTGCCATTGGAAATGTTTGCCAAGGAAGCTTTAGAATGTGCCTTTCACGAGAAAACCAAGCAACAGACATGACTTGTCTGCACCCCTCTTTATCTATGATAGGATTTTACAGGCATCTCATTGTTTTATTGAGGGTCTACAGGGCTTAGTGGTCTTGATCCATCAAAGTGTCTCATATTTAGCTTACTAGGCCATTCAGAGATATTTTCAAAAAAGATAACTAAGTGATAATCTCACTGAAAGTCAAGGTGCCCACCCCTGGTTGCCAAACCTGCTGCACATCAGAATCACTTTGGAGAGGTTTGCAGATTCTGACCCACTAGGATTGGGGAGAAGCTCAGGAACCTATTTTTTATTTTATGCTTTTTAAATAAAGGCAATAATTTAGATTTACATAATACGGCCTGTGCCAGGCACTGTTCTACGAGCTTTACATACATTAACTCATGGTGTTACCTCTATTTTACTAATGAGGAACTCAAGCCACAGAGTAACTTCTCAAGATTACAGAGTCAGTGTTGGAAACTGGTGGAAGAGGGGATGTCTGTCTACAGGAGTGATTCTCAACCTTTCTAATGTTTTGACCCTTTAATACAGTTCCTCATGTTGTGGTGACCCCCAACCATAAAATTATTTCCGTTGCTACTTCATAACTGTCATTTTGCTACTGTTATGAATCATAATGTAAATATCTTGGGCGACCCCGCTATCGTGACCCACAGGTTGAGAACTGCTGCTGTAGAGCCTAAGACCATCAGAAAACACAGATATTTATTTACATTATGATTCATAACAGTAACAAAATCAGTTATGAAGTAGCAATGAAAATAATTTTATGGTTGGGGGTCACCACAACACAGGACCTGTATTAAAGGGTGGCGGCATTAGGAAAGTTGAGAACCACTGGTCTACAGGGTCAGCCCGTGGGAACAGTGTTCCAGGTGCTGGAGGCCTGGCAGGGAGGTGGTAGAGTCCAACCATCTCATCCTTTGCACAGTTACCCATTTCAGCATTGGCGAGATTGGGCCACTGCCACTTTCCTTACGTCAGAATATCCTGCATTCTTCATATCATGTGGGCATAGTTTTCTAGGTAGGGCATTTGAGCTACTTCCCTCAGACATCTGATTGAATCCAGTGACTGCTGCCCCTCTATTACCCACTTTTTCTTAAAGGGTGTGGCTTCTGTCAGACACAATCTCGTATCTTGAATTTTCAAATAAAATGAGGGAAATGGAAACAATATGTACTTCCAAGTGGCACTTTGTGGATGAAGAAATAGTAATTTTAAAAGATCAAGAGTTTAGTGTGATGGACACAGTCTATTACAGATCATTTTTATTCTCACCTCACTTTGACCAGAAGGATGATATTAAAGCTACAACGACTTAGAGTGGTGAGAGCTGCATTGTGGGCCACATGAAAACAAGATGAACATTTAAAAGGCCTTAAACTCCTTCAGGTAGGTCCAAACATCCAGGGACAGTTCTAGAAATTACGCTGTTTAAAAAATTAGAGCTCTCATAAATGAGCATTTACTATATTTTAGACACTGTTATAAGTTCTTTAAATAAATTAACTTATTTCTCTTATGTCTCTTCAATAGCCCATTGGGAAGGGACTGTTAGTGTGTTACAGATGAGAAACTGGAGGCACTGAGAGGCTGTATAACTTGCCCCAAGTCACACAGCTGGCAGCTGGCAGAGCTGTGTTTCTAGGCCAGGTGCTCTGGCTCCAAAACCACTCTTACTGGCTATTGGTTGGAATTATATCAACTCACTGTGGTGGTGATGTTGGTAGCCCTGTGCCGACCAGAGCTTGCCATTTGCTATGTCCTTCATGAAGGAAACACAAAAATGGGATCAAGGAATGGTTAACACATGCCCTAAGTTTGATTGGCAAGATCTTTCAGTACCTGGACTCCATGGAGGTATGGGGAAGCATATGATCAAAGGATCCTTAATCATGAAGATGATGGATAAATGTGGGTTATAGCCGTTCATGGTGCCATAATGTTGCCCTTGTGTAACGTTTCTCTATCCGCGGAGGGTTGATTGGAATGACGCAGGAGTCAATTTAAGGGCCCAGGAAGTGCTGGTGTAGAGATTTAGGACCAAGGATTAGAACCTCAATTTGCAGCCGAGGAAGCTGTGTCTGCTGTCTCCATAAGGCTCTTATCTGGCTCTCAGCAGAGGGTACCAGTCCTCTTTATGAAAGCGAGTATTGCACATGAACAGTGTTTTCTCCCCAGAAAAGTGGAGATGAACATACATGGCTGGCAGTGTTCCCTATGTCCCCCCATTCTAAGAGCTGCTAGAGATCAGCCCTCACCTGGACTAAATACCTAGCTCCAAGCTTGACTGAAAGAAAAAATGAGCATGTTTTTCTCATTCCTTTAGACCTCCTTCTGAGGGTTCAGAAGTTATTCTGGCCCCGGGTTCCAGACATCCCAAATGCAGCTGCAGCTGCAGGCCCATGAGTTCACAAGGTGCCCCGCCCCGCCCCACAGTCCAGGAGCTGCTTTAGGTGGAAAGTGTCCTCTCTTCTGAAGGAGTATTTCAAGACTCTTGCTGAGTGAGTTATTTTCAAAAACCCTGTCTTTTAGCATCTTCATTTGAAACATAAAGAAGATATGAAAATAAATCAACTTCACATATGAAAAAGTTGCTCATATACTTAATCTACCTTTACATAATTTCTTGATTATGTTTGGAAGCAAATTGCCTTGATTACACCTTGGATGGAAAGGAATGCCTTTTAATTAATTTGAAACAGGCTGTAGTGACGCTGATTTGTGCTATAGGGTGATAAATTGTGTTGCAAGCAAAACATCTCTCTGATCAGAACGAGCTGCGGTGCATCTTGGTTTTATTTTTGTTTGCGTGATGGACTCAGAGCTCTGCTTTCTTAAAGGGACAAACTGAGGAATCTGTGCCTCTTTTGGAAGTCAGGCTTTTGATTGTAGGATAATTTCTGAGAGCATTTTGCCAATTTCTCCAATTTTCTTTTCTTTTTTTAAAAAGAAAAAAACCACACACATGACCAAACAAATTACCAAGATCTTAAACTGAGACACTGGCAACTGCAAAGCTTAGAACCCTGAGACTTTGGAATGATAGAGCTGGATAGAACAATTCCATCTCAATATTTAACCGCTACTCTTTGTTGAGAGTAATATCTCATTAAATTTTAATCCATTCTTAGTTGAGGAAACATTGCAGAGACATGACATCACCCAACCTCGTTTGCATTGTTGGTTAATGGTTAAGCCTAGATTTAAAGCCAGATCTCTTCCTCTTCATTGTTCAGGTTTCAGGATCTTAGGACTTCGGGGAATTCTTGTGTGACTAGTGGTAACTACCAAATTGCTAACTGACATTAATCTCAATTTAACAAAATATACCTTCTGAGAGCTATATGATGTTTAGTCTAATAGTGAGTTTTAATGTGGGGATTTAGAGAAGAGATGGCCTCTTGTTTCTTCTGCTCATGGTTATCTTAGCATGACCCTGTTTGAATTTAGGGTTGATAAAAATTTGAGTGCAACAAGAAGTATTATTGATCTTTGTTATGAGGCCACGATTCATTGCTATAGAATTCTTCAAATGTAAATAAAAGTCAGTATAGAAAATAATTGTTTCTGGGATTTAAAGTACATTGTTTATTATAAAAAATAAATCCAACATGCCCAATCAGCAAATCTCTGAGTATTTTGCTGATAGAAATAAATTAGGCCCTAGCCAGTTTGGCTTAGTGGATAGAGTGTCAGCCTGCGGACTGAGGGGTCCCAGGTTCGATTCTGGCCCAGGGCACATGCCTGGGTTGTGGGCTCGATCCCCAGTAAGGGGTGTGCAGGACGCAGCTGATCAATGATTCCCTCTCATCATTGATGTTTCTATCTTCCTCTTCCTTCCTCTCTGAAATCAATAAAAAAAGAAGTAAATTAGATAATGTGAATGAGATAGAGTGCTGTCTTTATAGCAATGTCAAATAGACCCATGTCTTCACTTTTTAAAATTTTTCACTTCTTGGAAATCACAGGAAAAGGCATGAATGTGTGTGTGTGTGTGTGTGTGTGTGTGTGTGTGTATGTGTGTGTGTGTGTGTGTGTGTGTGTGTGTGCGTGCGCTTTCTTATTAACAGAGAGCCATAGATTCAAAAGAAGTTTTAGTTTCATTTGAAGAAAACTTTATAGGTGGCCCGAGGGCATGGAGATCCAGGTGTGTGATTAAGTCAGATGTTACTGTATTTAGGGATATATTGAAAATATGTTTGAACATCTTTTAAAACCTGGGATTGATTAATGTGTGAGTTACATAATCCTCATTTCTCAGATGGAGAAGCCACAGCCTATAAGAATTGACCAATTGTGTTAAATATTATCCAGAATACTCCAGAATTATTCCTCTTTCCTGATACTTAATTCATATATATTTTTAAAGATACCAGACTACTAAAGAACATTTAGATAGATTTAATTTTTATGTCAGTTTCATGGCATAACATCACAGATGTAAAGATTATTTAATATAGAAAACTTGGAGCAAACAAAAACCACATAGGAAAACCAAAACAGCTGGCCAACCCAGAAGTCCTCTCCCTGAGGACGAAGAGAAAGGAAATGGTGCCTGTTATTGAATCCGCACAAAACCAGAATGAGACATGTATCCAGGCAACCCACTAAGAGATTACAAAGACAGAAAGACATCTCCCACTTTCATGTAGCCAAGCAGATACGACCCATTACACAAGCATTCTCAAGGTCACCATAATAACTGCTCCCCAACTCAGAGGACTCCACAGAACTGTTTACCACACAGTTCTTCCTAAATTCACCTGGTAACAGGGATGACTTTCTGCATTTGCTGAAGTGCCTTTATCCAAAGAAGAAGCATATGTCTCATGTCTCTATGACAGAAGGTAGCTTGTGATAAGGACCCAGGACACTGAGAGATTGGAGCCCTATCTTTTTGGGGTTCAAAGAGGTGGCTCCCTGGTCCCTGCAGAAACATTTCTGGATTATAAAATTGGCAAGAGCCTTTATGTTAAACAAAAAAACTTAAATTCCCTGGCTGAAAGCCTGTTTTTGTTGTTGTTGTTTGTTTTGTTAATCCTCACCTGAGGATATTTTTTCTATTGATTTTTGGAGAGTGGGAGGAAGAGGGAGAGTCAGAGAGAAACATCGATGTGAAAGAGACACAGCGATTGGTTGCCTCCTACACCCCAACAGGATTGGGAACCTGCAACCATGCCCTTGACCGGAATGGAACCCAGGACCCTTCAGTCCACAGGTCGATGCTCTATCCACTTAGAGAGTCAAATCCGATAAGGCTTGAAAGCCTTTTTAAAAGAAAGAATCTATTTGCTAGCAAAGAAAAAAAATAAAAAAGGCCGGTCTTGGGGCATGAAACCTAAGTCACCAGCAACATGGCTAGGTAGAAGACACAAGCATGTTCATCCTTCCAGAGTTTGTGAGCGTTTTTATAGAGAGAGCAGAGGGGAGAAAGATACAAGCCCTAAATAAATGTACATTAGCTCTAGGCCAAGGGAGGCGAAGGGAGGCTAGTTCTGGGACAGGCGCAGCCTCCCAGGAAGAGGTGTGTGCTCACTCCCATAGGCTGCGGACAAGTCTGGGAAGTTCATGAGTGAGTAGAACAGAGGCTCCGAGATTCAAAGGCATCTGGCTATTGTATTCTCTCTTTAGAATAACAGTGGAAATGCCACCTGGAAATGAATCTGGAGTCTCCGTGTACATCGGGGAGTGTGAGCAGTCCTTTGTCAGAGCTGTCTGCATCTATGAATAGGACGCCCGCTGCTGTAATTTTAATTTAGAACTTCTCAGAATTATTTTCTTGTCACTTAGCTTTTAAAAAGGCTTACATCCATTTCAAAGAGACAGAGAAAAAGCTTGTGATTAGTTTTCTAAGGGAAATGCTCAAAGAAAAAAAAAGGAGTGGCAGAGGTATTTATTTATTTATCTCACCTTAGGGAGAACTATATTTGCCCCTCACCTCTAAATTTGTATTTACCACCACACCAATGGCATCGACATCACCTAGGAACCAGGTAGACTTAAATTCTCAGACCCCAGCCTAGATCTACTCAACTAGAAATGCTGGGGACGGGGCCCAGGACCAGATCAGTTTCCCAGGTGAGGCTGCTGTTCCCTAAATAAAGCTGGACAATCTTTGGGGGTTGTTGGGAGCAGGCCCTGTGCACGGATCTGGGGAGGAGGAGAAGGATTTCAGGCCACTTGAATGGTTATTTGCAATTTGCATCAGAGAGGCAGTCACCTGCTCTGCCTGCACGTGGTACCCTCAGTTATCCGGCAAGAAATTAAGGTATCTGACGTAAAGATGTTAGATAAACTTTAGTTTAGCCAAGCCGGTCAAATCCGAAAGACTTGCATAATAGGAACAAAAACAGAAGCATCAGATGTACAGGGATGGGCAAAAGTAAATTGATAGTCGTGTCATGCTGTGCCATTGAGTTAGTAAAGCTATGTCTTTTTCCATAGGAGCAACTGTCTAGAAACCCCTCCCCCACCAATATCTATGTTCACTGTTTTAGAGTGCATTTTCTAGTTTACTAGTAATATACAAAGCCTGGCCTGATTTTCTTTTCTTTTTTTTTTTAAATACATTTTATTGATTTTTTACAGAGAGGAAGGGAGAGGGATAGAAAGTCAGAAACATTGATAAGAGAGAAACATCAATCAGCTGCTTCTTGCACACCCCCTACAGGGGATGTACCTGCAACAAAGGTGCATGCCCTTGACCGGATTTGAACCTGGGACCTTTCAGTCCACAGGCCAACGCTCTATCCACTGAGCCAAACCAGTTTTGGCTACCTTGCCTGATTTTCTACCAAATCACAAAATACCCAAACTGAAGTAAAGCCATAGAGGAGACAAGGGAAATGAGAGAACTGTAGTCTTCTCACACGCACACTTTCCTTTCTTAATTTTACCAGGCTCTGTCCTGGGACCAGATCTTTTGTTTATCAGTGCTTCTAAATTTTGGATGAAAATGGGAATCACCTGCAGGTATAGATCGTTAAAGCCAAACCAGCAGAGGAGGCTCTGGTAACAGTGGTTGAGGTGAGAGGGGGAGTCTTTGGGGCCACAGTTCAGGTGAGCAGCCTGGGCAGTGAGTTCCCCCTCCTCTGCAGGCCTCCAGCTGGCCATGGACCCCAACGAGCAGAGTTTCAGAGACCTCCTTGGAGCTCTAGGCCTAGGGACGGAGGTGGGTAAACTGGAGCCATTTGGAGCTTTCTTCTTGAAGGAGGCTGCCCTGAGAGAAACGCTTTTGACCTCAGCTTTGACCCATCTCTGAAAGGCAGCCCTATCAGGTTGCTTCCTGTGGCCACAGAGACACGTGGTGCCACGGGGCTCCCTCTGGAACTCCGCTGGGAGCGAAGCTGGTGGAATTGGATTTCTTTTTGACTTGAAAACATCCACAATTTCCATCATGTATAAGATTGTATTCCCAGAAAAATACTCAGGGGATTCGAGAAGATTGCATTGAGGAAAGTGCATCATAGCATGGAGCTCCTATTGTTCCTGCGGCCTGCTGTCCCGGAGTAGCCTGCTGTCCCCGAGTGGCCTGGTGTCCCCTAGTGTCCTGAGGCCAGGGCCTTCCTCTGCCTGCAGGACATGCTGCCGAGTCCTGCAAAGATCGTGGAATAGAAAAGCAAGTATGTGCAGCCCCAGGTGAAATGGTCATGGCAGGTCTTGCCTCCTGATACAATCACATTGCAGGAAGGGTTTCAACTGATACCCTTGGAGGGGGCCCAGAAACTCAGTCTCTGATAGAATTCCTTTGCTGGAGAAGGTCACGGAGCAGGAGCCTGAAGAAAAACCAGGAGAATCTCTGATGATCTGATTTCAGCGGACGTCACTGACAGCCGACCTCTGCCGCCCCGTTGTCTGTCCATCTGTCCACGTGACCCTGTCTGTAAGCAGCACAGTCTCCTGTACTTTCCTCTCTCTTTGTTTTTTATTTCTTTGTGTAGAGATCTAAGCAATCTTTAAAAAAAAACCCACCAGAACCTATAGAAATTAAGTATAAGATGCTTGGACTTTTGAATGTTACACCGTTTGGCTTAAAATTAGATGTTGCTAATCTTCAAAATTGCACAAAATGAAAAAGACAAACACACGATCCAGGGTCACTACAGGTTATTGTGAGTTCTGTCATTTCAAGACTCCTCTCTATGAAAGCTGACTTTAAAAAAATTAACCCTCTTTGAAGAGGGCTTACCGAAGTGAAAGCAGACAGGTAAACATCACTCGATGTAAGATTTATTTTTTGGTGGACTACATTTCATGTCTAAGAAGACTACACCGGATCAAAACGTTTTGCATAATATTTAATTAGTGGTCTGTCTGCTTGGTAAAGCCGTATGTGACCCGTGAAGTAATCCAAATAATGATGGGCACAAATTGCATATGCAAAATGGAGACCCTGGGGGTGTCCTCAGCCCTGGGGGGTCCCCAGGGAGCTGCCGGCTCCTGACAACAGGTTGTCAAGTGTGCAGGTTCCCTGCTTTCTCTCTGCCTCAGTGCTTTTCTTTCCAGCAGCATAGAGATTTAAAAAAAGAAAGGACCTCCCAATAGTGGGGCGGGGGTGGGGAGAGCCAGGGGTCGTGCCTTTTGAACTGCCCCCTGGAGCATTGATTGCTTTCACCACACCTGTGTGCGAGTCAGGTGGTACCTGTTATTGCTCTTCAACAGTCTCTCACCATTAGATTGAAGATTGCTTGAGGTCGAGACCGTGTCTCATGTCTCTTCTCTTCCTGTAGTTCTTTCTCTAGCGTAGAGGATGGAGGGGGTATTCAGCAAGGGGCTGGAGAATGCAAGGGGGAGAGCTGTGATAGTGGAGTGGGGTGATGCTTTGAATTATTTTTGTTTTGCATTTCTCTGCATACCTTATAGGATGGTTAAGAGAGGGAGGCCGAGAGAAAGAATTATTATCCCTGGGTTGATATTGAAAGCAGTATTTTTTGGTTCTGCAGTGAGACCGATCTTTGTCAAGAGAGGAAAAACTATCCCAAACTCCTTTTATTGTCCCCCATCCCAATTGTCAAAGGGAAGCCTCCTTGAATTAATAGCCTGAAGATTTTCCAGTTATTGAGGTGCCCCCTCTGCCCGGGACAGGTAGGACAAGACTTGATGTTCAGAGGATGATAATATGTAGAGAAAATGGAAAATCACGAAATCCATGATCCACTCTTTCTGGCATGGAGTGGGAGAGGGGATTGGGAGAAAAGAGGGAGAAGGAAAGTGAGGAAGGGGTGAAATACAGGTGTGGTTTTTTTTTTTCTTTATTGATTTCAGAGAGAAAAGGAGAGGAAAAGAGGCAGAAACATCCATGATGAGAGAATCATTGATCAGCTGCCTCCTGCACGCCCCCCCCCCAAGTATTGAGCCCTTAATCCCGGGTATGTGCCCCCAACCTGGGATTGAACCTGGGACCCTTCAGTGCACAGGCTGATACTCTATCCACTGAGCTAAACCAGCTAGGGTGAGACATAGGTTTGATCTTTCTTTTGGGCTGAGTCCTGGAGATGGGAAGTGTGTGTGTGTATAAGTGTATGTGTATGTATAGTGTGTGTGTAAAAGTGTGTGTGTGTATAAGTGTGTGTGTATATGTGTGTATAAGTGTATGTGTATGTATAAGTGTATATGTGTGTGTAGTGTGTGTATAAGTGTATATGTATGTATAAGTGTGTGTGTGTGTAGTGTGTGTATGTGTGTGTGTATAAGTGTATGTGTATATATAAGTGTGTGTGTAGTGTGTGTGTGTGTATAAGTGTATGTGTATATATAAGTGAGTGTGTGTAGTGTGTGTGTGTATAAGTGTATGTGTATGTATAAGTGTGTGTAGTGTGTGTATGTGTATGTATAAGTGTGTGTGTAGTGTGTGTGTGTATAAGTGTATGTGTATGTATAAGTGTGTGTGTGTGTAGTGTGTGTATGTATGTGTAAAAGTGTATGTGTATGTATAAGTGTATGTGTGTGTGTACGTATGTGTATAAGTATATGTGTATGTATAAGTGTGTGTGTGTGTAGTGTGTGTATATAAGTGTATGTGTATGTATAAGTGTGTGTATGTGTGTGTGTATAAGTGTATGTGTATGTAAGTGTGTGTGTATGTATGTGTATAAGTGTATGTGTATGTATAAGTGTGTGTATGTGTGTGTGTATAAGTGTATGTGTATGTAAGTGTGTGTGTATGTATGTATGTGTATAAGTGTATATGTATGTATAAGTGTGTGTATGTGTGTGTGTATAAGTGTATGTGTATGTATAAGTGTGTGTGTGTGTGTGTATGTATGTGTATAAGTGTGTGTGTATGTGTAGTGCCAGCAGCAGCAGGTTTGGATTCTGGGTATGGATTTGTTTCACAGTCTGCCTTTGCAGCAACCTGTGGGCAGCTTCATCAGAGGACACTGGTCAGCACAGCCTGGTTAGGCTGAGAAGGGCCTGGTTTTTCTGAACCTACCTTAATCTTTGGGCGACTGAAAGGGGCCTAGAGGTACCTCAGGCCCCAGGACTGACCACTGAATTGTGCAGAGCCCGACTGAGGACCTTCGAAGAAAGGGGTTGCTTAGTGGGCAAAGGAGTCAGTGTTGCCCAGGATGGCAGGGTAGGGATCGCTGGCCAGCCCTCAGTGGTATGTCCTTCTGCACCAGTAGGAATTGAGTTATGCCAGCCACAGACTTTGCAGGCAACAGGAGACTATCCAGGGCACATGCCCATGCGTCAGAGGTCTCCAGTCCAGGGGTCAGCGCAGCCTCGGCCCTATGTTCCAGGTGGCCGATGACATCTCAGGACTCCAGCCATCTCCTCTCTGCCCTCATGAGGGCATGTTTCTGTGAAGATGCCATTTTAGGAGGAGCAGGGCAAGGGAGACTGGCCTCGGAAACACTGAGCACTTACCCAGACTATCCAAGCTGGGATGTGATACCGAGAAAAACTCGATTACTAGGCCAGACAAACATTTCATTTCTTTTCTCCTGCTATCAACTGGCCGAAGGCCTGTGAAGGAAGCCGGAACAATTACAGGAGGAATAAAAAGGTTGTTTGTTTTTTGTACATTTGGGCATAGTGTAAGTGAGTATTGATCCTGCTACAGCGTGTGTATGTCTTATGCTTCTTAAAATACTTCAGGACTGGACATTTCCCAGGACCCTTTGTGCTCTCCAAAGGGGAACCTCTGTTTGTAAAGGTACCAGCAGAAGGCAGTGCCTCCCAAGGTGGAGGGGAGGTGGGAGAAAACCTTTCTGGTGGCTTCAGATGAGCAGAGAGGAGCATGGGAGACTAGCATGACAATTTGGCCAAAGCTGCTAGCAAGCAGATTCAAGAAAATAAGTGTGCTTATTCCCATAGGAAACCCCCGCCCCCCTTCTTTGCCTTCACACAGTCAGCCCACACATCTCATTTTACATTCAGTGACAACTCATCTTCAGAGATGAGGGGAAAAGCTATTTTGAGTTTAACTTTTTAGACTAGAAACACCAAACTTGACAGCCATACTATGGGAGTGAAAGAGATTCTTCATCCGCCATGCAAATAAGGAGCTTTTCCAGATAGTAAGTGTGTGTGTGTGTGTGTGTGTGTGTGTGTGTGTGTGTGTATAGTTAGTTTTGAAAGCAGCATCTAAGAAAATGCAAAGTTTTGAGGATTAGAAATAGCATGGATGGAGGACCTAGCCAAGCCCTGGCATGCAGAGGGTGTTTGTTCATAATATGGGGGCAATTGTAAAAATATGGGTTAACCAGATTTTTCTTGGGTGGATGATAAATCTAGCCCTCCCTTTTTAACACCAATGACAAGGCAAAGTTGGGAGAGGAGAGCGACCAAATGACTCTTGTCGTCAGAGTATTCTGGTTGAAAGGGGGGAGGACTATCATTTATTATTCTGTGCCGAGATCTTGACCTCTTTCCTTGCGATATCACATTTAGTCCCCTTACCATCCTCATGAAGTAGAGTTCATGTATTGATTCGATTGGTAAGAAAACTGAGGCTCCAAGTGACCTGGCCAGGTTTCCAGCTGATGGGCCAGGAGCTTTGAATTCAAAGCTAGATCTTATTTAAGACCCACGCTCTTCCTGCAGCACCACACTGCCCCCTCTTGGAAGAGGTGGGAAAGTCTCCTGTAAGGATCCAACGATTGCCCTTTGGCGAACAAATCTCATCTATAAACTTATATAAAATATCTGTTCTCCTTCCAGCACGGCGAGGAACAAGAGAGCTGGGACCACATGTTTTGTTTATTATCTTCTCAATAACACATGACACATGCATGGCACATAATACATACCATCTTTTTTTTCCTTTTTTTTTTCTTCTGGCTTGTAAGCAACCATGTGATGATAGAACCCTGAAGGTACACACCAATGCAAGTGTTAGGGATTGTTCTTTGCAGATAAATAAGTTTACTGACATGCCTTTGATTCATTTAGAAAACAAATTGGATTTTTTTTCTAAAATTACAGATGTTTTGTAGGAGTCTATGATAATCATACCAACTAAAAACTCATACATGATTCATTAAGAGGTCAGACATGTCAAATAATGGGCAGGCCAATTGATGGAGTGATCACTGTTAGGGTTTTCTGACCCTCCCCCCCTTTATTTTTCCTTTTTCCTTTTTACAGACCCGGGTATGATTTGGTTTGGTTTCTAACAGTTGGATGTCAGCTTTGTGAAACTTGGAGGGTCAGGACGGGAATGGGGCCTGTGGTTTCAGCTTGGAGGCAACCTTATACAGCTAGCAGCTGAGATTTAGGAATGGCATGGAAATGGACTAGCTGTAGTCATATACTAGCTATGAACAGGGAAGGAACAGGATGGGGAGAGAACTAACTAGATTAATGAGAGGTGAAAATGGAATTCCTAAAGGTAACCTGATTACCCAGTTGCTGCTGTACTGTGCTGTCTGGAAACAGGCCTCCTCTTCCAGCTGACTTCAAAGCTGACAACGCAAAGGTTAACCTTGTGGAGAGGTCGGGAAGTAGTGCATCTATTCTAATGGGGGTGGATATTCTCTGTTTCAGACATGTTCCTCCAGGAACCACACGGGGGCAATGTTGCATCATTCCTTGTGAAACCTCAACCCACAGCCGGATTCCCGGTAAATTCAATTGTTAAGCAATAAATTGGGAGATGCAGGATGATGCCGGTTTAACCAGCGAACCTTATACTTGTATTTGGTACCGCTGATTGTGTTTTCCATGATAAAATATAGCATACTCCAGGAAAAGTAATACATTTTCACCCCTTGTTAGCACACTTGTGTAACTCAAGGAAATAACAACTATGGGAAGAGTCTGAATTTGTGTTTTAGGGTCAGTTTTCCCCGAGATCAAACTAATTCATTTTAATTTACTTTATTCCATCCAGCCAACACCTGCATGAGAAGAACATTTAGTGTCAGAAAACCATACGCAAAAGGTGCTGCAGACAGCTGGGTGGGGTTATAAATTGGATGGGGCAGGGTCTTAGGGAATAACAGGATGAAGCAGACAGGAACGGCTGCCAGTCAGCCCTGCGGCTGGGAGGCCTCAGCATAGGAACAGTGATCCCTGCCAGCACCTCCGTCTGGGAGAAAGCTACCCCCTGAGTTCCTGCCCCGATGTCAGATAATCCAGTTCCTTCTATGTGTCTGTGTTCCCTAGAGCCTTGCCCTGGTGCTGGAGCTCAGAGGAAGCAGGACCCTGTAAATTCAGTTCCTGGTATCAGCCCTTTAAGAGGAGCAGCTAGGTCTCCAGCAGCCTCTGTGTCACTGAGCCCCAATCTGCACTGGCTTTCGCAGTCCATAGCTCTCACTGCCTGTAGGGCCTTCTTTTCCCAGTTCTGCGACCCTGGGATGGGGGTCTGGTGTGGGGCTGGGACCCCTTGCTCCTCTGGGCAGCCTCCTGATTAAAAAAGCAGCCCACGTGGGTGCTGGACCAGCCCGTTCTGCGCCTCTGCATCTTCTGCTACTCTCAGTGTGCTTTCTTCTTTACTTCTTTAGTTGTAAGACTTCCAGCCAGCCAGCTTTCCAGTGGTTCTGGATGGTAGTTGTGCTGTGTTTTAGTTGTAATTTTGATGTGATTGGGGGAGGCGGTGAGTATAGGCATTTACCTATGCACACCATCTTCCCATTAGTCCTGGAAACTGCTTTAGGAGAAGCCTTCCTGGATCCCTTAGAGGCCTAAAAAACCCTGCTCAAAGTCAGGAAACTACTTTTTAATATAAGCATTTCCATTAAAAAAAACCCTGCTCAAAGTCAGGAAATGTTCCTAAGCAAATGGTATTGTGGTGGATCTTTTTTCTCTTTGTTAGAAAACAATCTCTGAGGACATGTTTGGGGTTGAATTCTTTCAGCAGTTCCTTGCATCTTCTGATTTCTAATTGTGTTTGGGGGAAAAGAGTCTAAAATGAAAACTCCAAACCCAGTGGCCTTCTCAAGCCCACTGGGTTTGGAGCCTTGAGAAGTTTGATGGACTTAGATTAAATATTGAACTCCTTTTGATAATTTTTAAATGAGGTTATAGGCATTAGCACTATTCGATCTAGAAAAGCCTCAGGTGTAAATGATTTCCTTCGATGGAGAGGGTTAAGGGAAAGCAGGATGCTAGCTTAGTAGTTCCCAGATCACCGGGAGGATTTGTTTAAACAGTGCTGGGCCCCACCCCCAGAGTTTCTGATTCAGTAGGTCTGGAGTAGGGCCTGAGAACTTGCATCTTCAACCAGTTCCCAGATATAGTGGAGGCTGTTGGTCCAAGGACCACATTTGCAGAACCTCTATTCAAGATCTAATTCTCTGAAAGAATGAGCTACTTGTGGGTAATTCTCAGTTAGATGCTTTGCATAAAATGTGAAGAAACACTGACTCAATGAAATGAATAGCTTGATGTAGGATCTAAGGATGTGAGCTCAAATGCAGGCCCCATATTTTAGAAGCTGTGTGAATGAGGGCAGTGGCGTAACTAACCTCCTAGACCTCATTTTGTAGGGTTTTTACTCAGATATCAAGATTTAAATTCTAGATCTGCTCATTGCTCTGGGACCTTGTGCAAATTACTTGGCTGCTCTGAGTCCCATTCTTCATGAGTGAAAGAGAGAGTTCTTCATTCCAGGGTTGTTTTGGAACTAAAACATTTACTATTAAGAATTTGCTGCCTTTTCCCTTTTATTTGTTCCTTCCTTGGTTGATTTATGTACCTGAAAGCACTTTAAGAAATATAAAACATCGTAGACATGTTAGTTAATACTTTACAGAGAAACTGCTTTAGGAGAAGCCTTCCTGGATCCCTTAGAGGCCTGTTTTCATTGCCCAGCCTAATTAGTTCAGATAGATTGGCTCTGTTCTTTCCATTATCTCACGTTTGTTTGATTGAAATCACTGGACAAACCAAAAGTTTGCATAATATAGCTCAGGTAGCAGGAGGAAGCACTGATGATTCCTGGAATCTTCTCCAGATTGAGTTGCTCAACTCTGCTTCTCTCTTTCACCTCTCATTTTAGAAGATATGAATGAAGCCTCAAGAATTGGGTGACTAAATGCAGCTTGGCTTAAGCCTTAGAGAGTTGAGGTCGGCTGGTGAGGCGATCTTTCCAGATCCCTGCCCCAGGAGAGGCTGGTGCCCAAGGAGAATGTACTGACTGGTTTCCACATCACGGCTCTGTCGACTTAAAGTCTTATTATAAATTGAAAAAGGAACGAGTCATATGAATGTTGGCTTGAAGATGTTAAAGACCTAATTTTGATTCTGTCTATAGCTAGTTGCATAAAATTGGGTTACTAATATCCCTTCACTGTGCCCCTGTTTCCCCATCTACAAATGAGGGGTTTGTATGGGGATCAGACTCCTTAAATAGATAGAATTTATGGATGACCTCAAACTTCAGATCTTGTGATTTGTGCATTTTAATGGAAAGGAGACCCATAGGTTTTATCAGATTTTTACAGCATCTGTAGTGCTAAGAACCTTAACCTTTGGTGTTACTTAAAGTCATACCAAAGTCTAGTCTTGCATCTTTGCCTGTGCTGCCAAATAATTACTTGGATTAGGTTTTTCATTAGTAAAAGAGATCCACTCACCCTTTTGATATTTTATCCAAATTGCTTACGAATCATATTGTTGAAGGAAATGAACTGTTTAGGCCATGTTGAAAGAATGGAAGGAGATCAATGGCAAAAGAAAGGCTAAACTCCTAGAAAGCCTTCTTACTAAAATGCAGCAGCAGCTTTGTGAGTGTACCATTGTCCACGGGCTACAGAAATTGGGCTTTATCAGTTTACTTAGAATTGATCAGAGGTAAAGTAATGGATACTCACTAAGTCAATTCACGAGATTGATGGATAAACTAAAATGTGGACATTATTATTTCCAAACAGAGAGAACTCCTGCCTCTGCCTGGCTGGCCCTCTTCCCAGGCATTGAGCTAAATTATTACTCAGTAGATGGTTGAGTAAGGATTTAAAGCTAAAGGATGCAGATAGTTTTGAAGGGTTTTTTCTTTGAGTCAGCATGGGCCCCAGTGCATCAACATCACTGATTATATTTCAGAAAAAAAAGGGCTTTTTGCTTCCTCCTATTCAGGGTTGATCTGTTTGGCCTGCCTGTAGGTGGACACATTTATTTCCAAGTCGTTAGGAGCAGGCTTCACTTCGCCTCCAGGTGCTGCCTAAAAAGCCAATTATTTTTGTTATTGGAAATATACTTAAGAATCATTGTGTGCAAACCCAGTTAAGTTGATGAGATACAGAGCGTGCTTTTCTATTCACAATATCCTTTATATTGCTGGCCCATGTTGAAACAACTTGAGTGCCCAATCTCATACAACACAGTGATGCATATCATTACTCGAGTTTCTATGAACTCTTTCAATGAAATTGAGGCTTTTGCTCCAATACACTTATTATGAGTTCTCACCTTGGAGCCCGTAGCTCTAAGAAGTCCCTCTCCTAGTTGCTGGGTCCTCTCTATTTCCCAAGAGAGAATACTGTTCATTCCTTTACTAATTTGTCCAGTGAGAAAAAAATCTTATCAATTTGGGAATGATCATATTCAACCTATGCAGTAGACATATTGAGGTCATCAGGACACTTCTGCAGAAACTTGCCCACCTGAGCAAGTGTTTTATAAATTAAATTAGTAGTTGTTCAGAGAGAGATCCAACACATACAGTAGATGTACCTCTTAGCAAGCAAGCCTGGTGTAGAAAGCAGGTATTAATGCAAAACAGTCAAGACAGTCTCACTGTTCAAGATGAGCTCACCAGTACTCTCCTGGAATTATCATAATTTGATTTATCAAAACTTATTTACCCAGAGCTTGTCAGGAACTTGTACATTCTATAAAGTGGCGCGCTGAGTTGGAATTCATGCTGCCTCATGCCTGGGACACTAGGTGATGTGAAATCAGAGGCGGAAAATTTCAGTAACTCAATTCTGCAGAGTAGGATGTTAACTATAGTCAGATTCCTCAACCTCTGATTTCCATGCAGTTGCCCAGGATTCTCTCAATGCCGAGCAGGAAGTAAAACATGAAACAGGTGAGATTTGCTTCTTTGGACCCTCACTCCTCTTTTGCCATATTTACCCTCCACCCGCTTGCTGATGGTCTGGCCCCAACTACCAGGTCACTGCTTCCAGGTACTCTCTCTTAATTCTCTATAAACACCAGTGCCTGAGAAAGACGGCTAAATGCATTAACATTATCTAAGTCATAAATGATTGACCATGATTTAATATATGATTTATCCTCTGTGGTATTTGCACTGTCACAGGAAACAAATCTCAGAGGAATACAGGTCATGCTTGGGAGGGTGGTGGTGGGGTCCGGGGTGTGTTTCGTGGGTCCCAAGAAAGCATATCCCATTAAATCAGACTTTCTAGGCTCGAATTCTCTGTGCTTGTTTCTAACTGAGCAGCTGATATAAATAACATCATGGTTACAACCACTGCTTTGAGATCAAGCATGCATTAAGTGGTGGGGTTGTTTTATAGTAATTAAGTGGTAAATCCTCTCTGAGGTTGGTATGTGTTTTGAAGACTTGCAGTTGATTAGCAACGGCGTGAAGCTGAGAGTTTAATCAACCACAGAAGTTGTGGGGTTTAAGTTAATAGCAACATCACATTTGCTTTTGTGTATTGAGAAATAAAGGAAGGAGGGAGGGAAAAAGATAAGGGAGAGAATGGAAGGGAGAGAAAGAAGGACAAGGAAGGACAGAAAGAAGAAAAGAAGACTCCTATTCATTGACATGTAGTATTGGTCTTTTTCAGTTTCATTGCAGGTTGGAGAAATTAGTCCTTACATTTCTCAGTCCCAGTGCCAGGTTATGCTGCAAGCTGACTTCATGCGAGGGCCTCAGTTCAGCTGGGGAATGAGTGATGCTGACAAGTATGCCAAGGGCAGAATTTCCTTTAAAGGTAGAGCCAGTTGACTTTGTCCCTCACTCAACCATACTATAATCATTGGTTCCCCAGGAACAAAGATGAAAGAATGTGGATGCATCCATAACCCATCCCAATGTTAGGAAGCATATCCAAGGTTAAGTCTGTTGATAGGATTGTACTGTCATCATCTTTGCATGTAAAGAAAAGCACTCCCTTATTTCTCCCACATTCACTCACTCATCAAATGTTTGTTATAGCTCAGGCTCTTTTCTGGGCTTGGGCTGAGGGAATTACTAGAATTGTTAAAACATGATTCCTCATCTCAAAGAGCTTAAAGTGGAAGAGAAAACTCAGTAATGTTTTCTGTAGTTTCTGCACCAATTTACATTTCCACTAATAGTGCAGCATTCCCTTTCCCCCTCAGCCAACACTTGTTCTCTCTCTCTCTCTCTCTCTCTCTCTCCCTCTCCCTCCCTCTCTTTCTCTCTCTTTCATAAAGGGCATCCTAACAGGTGTGAAGTAATATCTCATTGTGGTTTTGATTTGCATTTTTCTGGTGATTAGAGCTATTGAGTACCTATATATGTATCTGTTGAACATTATTATGTCCTCTTTGAAGAAATGTCACTTCGGGTCCTTTGCCCCTCCCCCCTTTTAAATTGGACTATTTGTGTGTGTGTGTGGTTTTTTTTTTGTTTGTTTTTTTTTTTTTGCTGTTGTGCTGTAGAAGTTCCTTGTCCTTTTCATGTCAATCATACTTCAATAAGGTGATTTTAAACAAGTGGGGAGAGTGTAGAACACTGGTAATGAGAATACTTTGTCATATATATATTGTATAAAGTGAGTTCTGGGTGGGGCCTGGTGGGAGTTTGCTTGGCTGCTGACAGGATGCAATAAAATATGATAGGAGAGCAGAGTGCCCTGGAAGAAAGAGGAATTGTTTAAATAAAGGTTTTGTATTAAGTGTTCTAGATTCTTTTCCCATCTCTAAACTCCTACAATACTTTGATTTGGAACAATGCTACTTAGCATTGAATTACAACTTCTGCTGGAATGAGCAGTGGAAACACAAAGGTGAATAAGACAGGGCTCTTGTTCTCAAGAAATTTATAATTTCTTAGCACACTAAGATAAGTAAACAAGTGAGTGAAACTGATAGTGTGCGATCTAACACCCAGCTATGTGTAGGAAGACAGAGGGCTGATATAGCATGGTAGGATGTGTTCAGGAATTCTATAATAATAAAAGCGTATGCTAATTAGACTGAACAACAGAATGACCTATGGACGTCATTCCAGATGTCCTTTCAGATGAAGCTGAGGTGGCGGGCCGATGCAGTGGTTGTTAGGGGCGATGAGACAGGCAGGTGAGCAGTTAGGGGTAATGAAGCAGGCAAGTGAGCAGTCAGAAGTAATGAGGCAGGCAGGCATAATGGTTAGGGGCAATGAGGCAGGCAAGTGAGCAGTTAGGAGCCAGTGGTCCCGAATTGTGAGAGGGATGTTAGACTGCTGGTTTAGGCCTGATCCCAGAGGCAGTCAGACATCTCTTGAAAGATCCCAGATTGCGAGAGGATGCAGGCCAGGCTGAGGGCTGAGGGACCCTCCTCTCCCCCCACACCCCACTCCATGTACGATTTTCATGCACCATGCCTCTAATTGCTTTGTAAGGGTCTGATATGGTTAGATGTGGAGTTTAGAAAGATCACAGTGGGCTGGAGGATGGGATGGAGTGAAGCCAGCCTGGAGTTGGAAAACAAGTGAGAAGGAAAATGCTCAGTTTGAGTTGTAAGCCTGACTGTATGGCACTGTAGGAAGAAACTGTGCTCTTTGGAAGGAATTGTGCTCTAAAAGTCTTGCCAAGTTCTAGTTTTGCCTCAGCCAACAATCGCATTATTTAACCTCAGCTTTGCCTTTGGTCATTTAGGAGACTTCAGAAGTTCTGTTTTCTTGTCACTGCTGTTGGTAACCAGAGCCTTGGCAGTAAGGGCTGGACATTGGCCTTGCTGTGAGAAGACAGAATAGGAGTGGGGAGAAGGATGACTGGAGATAAGACCCAGAGATTAAGTGAGTTGTGGGTGGGTGCTGATGAGAGAAGTTCTTATGAGGCTCCCAGATGCCTGGGTACTGAGGAGGCTGCAGTAAAAAGAGACAAGGGAGCAGAATGCCCTGAATAGGGAACAGAGAGGAAATTCCCTACATTTTGTCACAGACCAACCCTAGGTGGCCCTTCAGGACAGATTTTACAGTAGCAATAAATTATATAGCTCTAAGCACTTTAGATATATTAACTCATTTAATGATGATAACTACTCTGTGAGGAAAGTGAGGTTCAGAGAGGGTAATAACTTGTCTAAGGTAGAGCTAGTGAGTAGTAGAGGTGGGCTTTGAACCTAGGCAGCCTGGCTCCAGGGTCCGTGTGCTTATCACTAAGCTGTCTCCCAAAGTATTGGTAAGAGAGGGCATCTATATTAATAAAAGGGTAATATGCTCATTGGTCAGGATGCCCTCATAGTAACGACCACGTGGGGTCAACCAGGCTGGCATGGAGAGCAGTGAAGGGTGACCAGGACAGCAGGGGGAGGCAGCTGGTGGCAACCAAGCTAGCAGAGAGGTCAGTGAAGGGCAACAAGACTGGCAGAGGTGGGCAATTGGGGCAGCCAGGCTGGTGGGAGGACAGTTGGGGGCAACCAGGCCAGCAGGAGGACAGTTGGGTTTGATCAGGTTGGCAGGCAGAGGTGGTTAGGGGTGACTAGGCTGGCATGCAGGTGAGTAGGTAGGAGCCAGTCATACCAGATTGTGAGAGGGATGTCTAAACTGGCAGTCAGATATCCCATGAGGGGTTCCAGATTGGAGGGGGTGCAGGCTGGGCTGAGGGGACCTCACTATGCATGAATTTCATGCACTGGGCCTCTATTGAGTTTATAAAACTCTGGATTATGTTTTTGTCTTTATCCCAGCAATTCTAAAGGGAGTCATTCCAATTCTATGTTTAAAAATAGTGAAAGAGAAGGAAGGACATTGTTCTTGTGTCCTGTCCGTGACTTCCAGGTGACAGCAAATGAATGAGGAGGGCAATTACTAGGAGTCAGAGGCTTCTGGGGCGCCTCCTAGGCTGGCTGGAACATTGGGGGATGGAGTGGTTGTTCCCAAGGACCTGCTGTCTTGTTAGAGCTAAAGGTGATGTTATTGAACCTGTGTCTTTCCTCACCAGCCTGCTCCTGGGAACTGTGGGCAGCAGAAGCCAAGATGAACAAGGAGATCAGAGGCACCTGAGACCTAACCAAGCCACGGACCTGGAAGATGAAAAGGTGAGCCTTGTTTGAAATTGCATCTCCTGGGGCCACTTTCATGCCTAAGCTTTCGGACAGAATTGTGGAGCGCACACTTTTCTTTATTTTTAAAAGGTAAGACATTGATTGTTCTGGAGGCAAGAAATTGACCTTAGCTGTGAACTAATGTTCCAGATGAATGTAGAGGGCAGGATCTCCCTAGCTTTCTAACCCCCGGACGATGTTTTATAGCAATTCCTTGCACAACAAGTTGCTATAGTTACCTATTGTCTATGCTTCAAGAGGAGACATATATAGGTAGGCTAGTCAGCAAGAGAGAAATAGGTGCTGAGATATGACCAAAAAAGAAAAGAAAAGAAAAGAAAAAAGAATGGTACAAGTAGATCAATGTATTCATTCAAATACAGTAAGCTTTAGAGCATTAACCCAATTCATAGGCCAGACAACGTGTATCTGTCTTACCACACCTTTCCTCATGGGAATCAGCCAGGCTCACGGGGCAAGCCCAGACAGTCATATTTAACATAGGTGATCACATCGCCATGGCTAAGACTAATTGGACCATGGTGACCCATGCTGGGACACCAGGTTCTCTTCCCTGGAAATTGGTACTGCCTTAGAGTTTTTTCTTTCTTTGGATAATGGTTGTTTATTGTTATTATTAGCTTGTACTGGCATAAATGAGTCCTGTTATCACTAAAAACTTATACTTGGCTTTAATATAGGTTATCCCCAATAACCCCATAATGAGCTGAATTCTGTTCTGTCCACCGCCCCTCCCCCAATTCATGTGTTGAAGTCCTAACACTCAGTACCTCAGAATGTGATTGCATTTGAATATAGGGTCTTCAAGAGGTAATTAAATTAAAATGAGATCTTTAGGATGGGCCCTAATCCAATATGACTAATCCAGTAAGAGGCGATTAGGAGGCAAACACACATACACAGAGAAGACACAGGGAGAAGGTGGTCATCAACAGCCAAAGAGGGAGTTCCTCAAGAGAAACTAAACTTTCTGATACTTGGATCTTGAACTTCCAGCCCACAGAACTGTGCGGAAATAAACTTCTGCTGTTCACAGCACCCTGCCTGTGGTCCTTTGTGTTGGCAACCCTAACAGACTAACACAATGCTCTCCAAGATATGAGGCCATAATTCCTCCTCCCTGTGCCCTGACAAAGAAAACTCAATATGGAGTAACTGCTGGTTCTTTTCTTAATGCCAACAGCAAAGGGATCTTTCACCTCCACTAAGATGTAAGCCAATACTTGGCATTCAGGGACCCTGAAGGAGTACAGTTCTAGAGAAATCCGTCTTCTTAATGTTCCTGTTTGGTTTCCATTAAAAGTGTTCAGCTTCATGTCTTCCCAAGGAAAGGTGTCTCTGCTAAGCTTTAATTTTATGTGGGAAAATGATTCTCCCTCGACTAATTGGAATGAATGGGAACTCGTTCTTCCATTCATTTAAACTTAGGTGAAAACAAAATGAGTCCTTCTACAGGATGTACAAGGGCTTATAGATTCTTCCCATTTCCCTTGAGGTCTGAGGTTAGTGTAGGAAAAGGCTTTTCCATCAATTATCAGATTAGAGAATTATGTAGAGAAAAATGTCCAGGTCTTGCTTTTAATCAGAACAAGGTGTTTAGAGAAATGCTGCTAAGATTAAAAATAAAAGTTGAGAGGTGAGGGCCAAGAGTGACTAGAAAAAGAAAAAAGATGTTGATTTAATTGAACTGCAGTAGCATTTAAAATGTCACTGAGCAGAGACAAGGTACAAAGAAACAGGGACAGTTTGTAGATTCAGGTAATACAATATATGCTACTAGAAACAGGCACAGGAAGAATCCTGCCATGTAATTTGTGCTTCAAGGCAGCTTAGAAAGGATGAGAGGAGAAGGACTTTGGACCATTTTGATACTCCTGTTTCTGTAGAAGAGCATTAGTTAGAACAAACTTGGTGAAGATGTTTCAACTCGTATCTCCCTGGAGGATTGTGTTGAGATAGATTCTGAGTTTGCACTCAGATTCAGGAGGAGAGGCTATCAATAAGGGATGTTCATACCTGCTGTCCATGAAACCCAAAGTCACAGACTGATGGCCAATGTGACACATGGGACCTGTGATAAGTTTTGTTTGGCCCAGATGGTCTTCTTAAAAAAATCAGAGTGAGGCATTTAAAAGTAGAGAGAATTATATTTTTAAATCACACTTTCAGCCCTTTTTAAGAAATTGTAACATCCAGCCATATTGGTTACTACTACATGACAATAGCATGGAGCTTGAGAGCGGCTCATTTCAAGCCCGGCCTCTGTGGACACTGGAGCCTTTGACACCAGGCCATTTCCCCTTCTCTGGACTCAGGGATCCTGTGGCTGTAGATTGAGGAAGTGCCCAGTTTGATGGTGTGGTAAGTCAGAAAGAACAGAAACTTCAAGGCCATTGCAGGCTGAAAGAGGATCAAGGATGCCTCAAAAGGGGCAAAAGTAGGGGGTCTTTAGTGTGAGAACAAGGGCACATTCCACAACATCTCTTCTCTGAAATAAGCAGTGAATGCAGTCTCTTCTGGAGTGGGTGGCAGCCTGAAGTTCTCTGAAGATGGAGCTGTGGCCTGTAAAGGCTGAATTCTGGAGAAGTACCCCTTGCTCTACTTAATATACCCTTTGCATCACCTTTCATGGATTGAAAAGTGAGGCATTTCACCAAACTACCACTTCATCTTTTTATTTTTTTTAAATGGGATCGGTAGTATAGACTAAATCACTCCTTCAAACTCCAGAGGCACATGACCAACTGTCTACTTGCTATCCTTTTGTATCAAAGATACCTCAAACATAAGTGTCAAAAAAGGAGCTCATTTCTCTCAGATAGGCTCTTTGTGGTGCCTTTATCTTTGGGAATAGTACTTCTTTCCACCAGCTATGAACCAGGACCTGCTTTCTCAATCCTTCTCCAATCATTTCAACGCTCAAGTAATTTGGCCTGTTAATACCTGTTGACTCTGCCCTCTTCTCTTTGACTCTATTGTTCTCAGAGTCCTCACTTCTTTCCCTTTTCACCAAAACAATGGCCAAGGCCTCCTACATGGTCTCTCACACCTCTCTCACCCCACTCCACCACTTCAAAGCCATAGCATCTTTACAACACCTCAAATGATCTTATCTCCTCTCTGATTCAAATAGCCCAATGCTTCCATTGTTCTCAAGACACAAGCCCACATTTCTCTGCACACACTTGCATCTTCACAAAGTCTTGGCTTTTGCTCTTGACAAGCCTTACATAGCTGTCATCTCCCCTCTTCCTTAGCAAATCAATCTTTATAGGACAGCAAATCACTCCAGCTCTTAGCCCGAGGCATGCCTAGGGACGTGTTTCTGTAAGGGGACAAATTATTTCTGTAGAGACAAATTCTTTTGCTTTGCTTTGGGTGATACTTGATTTTTAATTTTCTCTGTCAGTCTTTGCTCTAATAGCAGTGGTCAAATCCAAAGTTTCCCTGCCACTTCCATGTCAGCAGCCCACCTTTCCTGACAATAGTTTGCATGCAGGAGCGAAAGAGTGATAAAATGGCTCGGGGCCCATTGGAGAGTCAGTTCTAGAAGAAAAATTTGGAAACATCCATGTTTAGCCATCTCTGTAAGTCTTCTCACCGTCATAAGATCAGCTTCCTCTGAGTTTACATGTTTGGTTGGCCTGGGTGCTCGGACCCTGAACCCTAATGACTAGGCCAATGTGATAGTCACTCCCTATAGGTGGCTGTTTAAATCTATTAAAATAAAATGGCACAAACTATTTATTTCCTCGGTTGCAGTAGGCTTATTTCAAAAGCCAAAAATGTACATGTAGCCATAAATATGGCTGTTGTATCAGACAGTGACTATCTGGTCATCTTTGCAGAAAATCTTATAGGACAACTTCCTGCAGACAGGACCTACACTTGACATAGATGATGCTCCTCTAGTGACACATTTTCTTTCCATTGAAAAGAGTTAATCTGCTATTTTAAGTGAGAGTTGTTGTCATTTTGTTTTCAGTAAAATTATAAGGGGGGAAAGTTAATCCATATGGCCTGGAGGGGAGAAAATAGGTCCAATGGTAAAACATGGGAGGCAGTTGAATTTGGAGAGAAAACCCCTTCTAAGTGTCCTGGGGGGTAGAGTGAGGGAGGATGTTTTTTTTTCCCCAGCATGTCATATTAGCTCCCCTGTGGACACAGGATTATCATGTGATCTGTGTTTAGTGCCCAATCTAAGGTGCTTTTCTTTATTACTTTTATATTTAGTGCTTTGCCTTTTATTATCCTGCATCCTTATAAAAGAAAACAGATATTTGACATAAAGTGGGTAATGACTTATGCAGAATCTTACCAGAGAGTGTAAGCCACTGCTCAGTTCTCCATTTTGACTCACTTATTTACATGTGACCATCTGGTCTTCACCATTGAGATATCAGAGAAACATGTAAATTATAAGAGAACTAGAGATCTAGTGCATGAAGATTCGTGCATTCATGCAAGAATAGGCCTTTCTTCCCCTGGCTTTGCTCCAGCTGCCCAGGATTCTGCAAGTCTTTGCTCCCAGTCGGATCCCCGCTCCTGTAGTTCCTGTAGCTTCCTCCACCCCCCTGCCCTCCCCATAATAGCAGGTGTTCTGCCCCACTTAGCTGCTCCCCACCTGCATATGCAAATTAACCTGTTATCTTTGTTGGGTTAATTTGCTTAGACACTCCTGATTGGCTGATGGCATCACAGAGGTATAGTCAATTTGCATATTTCTCTTTTATTCGTGTAGATTATCTCAGGCAGGCCCTCTTCATTTTTCCAGAGTTGTGGACTGATCCATTCAGGAGGAAAAACGAGCCTATCCTTACACTAGGAATAGGACAATTAAATGCAAGTGATGCAGGCCCTTCAAAAAATTCCTGCCTCTATCACAACACCTCCATTCCTTTTCTGAAGTATCTTTTGCTCATAAATTACCTTTGTATCCACATGCTAATCTTGTTGCCCTGCCTTTTGTTTTCCTTCGGAGGCTGTGGGAAAGCGAGCACTTCTATTTTGGTGCTCAGTGTAGGCAGGTGATTAGATAAAACTTTACACTTTGGCTGAATGTTTGCTATTGTCCTCCTAACGAATAGTGATGAGAACAGTAACAGCCAGTGTTTATCCAGGATTTGCTATGCAGCAGGCTTTGTGCTGAGGGCTGCACCTGCTTGGTCTCATTTGGTATTTGAGGAAATCTCTGAGGTGATGTCCAGGGTGGATAAAAGTGCAGGTTCCCATCCTGACCTTCCCATTCACTAGCTATGCCTCAGTTTCCTAATCAAAAGTAGTCCATAGTATTTACTTCACTTTGTTACAGGATTAAGTGAAATATGGAAACCGCTTAGAATAGAGTTTGCATATAAGAAACAATACTTTTTCTTACCATCATTCTCCCTATTTCTGATGAGGAAACATGGTTTTAAGGAAGCTTAAGGAGCTTAAGTAATGTCCCCAAGGCTAAATATTTAGCAAATGGAGGAGCTGGGGCTGGAATCCTTGCCATTCTTATGCCAGGATCCAAATGACTTTTCACTAATTCATTTTACTATTTCCAGGCTATGTCAATATGTTATCAAGTAAAATAATGTATGTGTATATAGTTTAAATATTAGTCATGATGAGATTATCATTGTCATCTTCAACAAAAAGGACTATATGCTAACTTTGTCTCAGATTGATAACCCCAGCTCTGCCCCCCAAATAAGTAAATTCTCTTTCTTTAGCTGCTGAGAAAAGAATGCTATTGTGTCTGTGACTTTTAGCAGAGGTGCTGGCAGGTTTCCAGTTTGTACTAAAAGAACACATTTGGGGAGTCCTCCTGAAGAGCAGGAATCCAGCCTTTGTGGAAGTGAAGGTACCAATTAGGATTTCAGGATAACAAAGAATCCTAGGTACTACTTGGCAATTATTCTTAACGAAGATTTTTTCAGTGCCTATGGTGTTAGAAACTGAATTCGGCACCATGTATACAATGATAATAATCTAGACACAGTCAGTACCCTTACAGGGCACACAATTTAGTGGAAGAGGGAGATCCATAAGCAAATATTTGGAGAATTTGGCTTCATAAAAGTGATACTTTAATTTAGGCATGGCCAGGTGAGTAGTTTTCTGGGTAGAGTGGAAAAGGCATTTTAAATGAAAGAAGGAGAAAGTACAAACCAAGAGGTCTAAAAAATATTTCTTGATTAATTGATCAGCTATTTGGAATGCTAAGGCTTAGGGCGGTCACACAGGAGCAAGTTTCTGGAGATGAATTTGGGCAGGTAGGCTGTGTTGAGAATCATGCTGAGAAATTTGGACTCTCTCCAGATGTTAGGAACTACTGAAGGCATTTCACAAAAGGATGACTGAATTAGACTTGTGTTTTAGAAAGGGAAGTTGGCACCTATATGGAGGGCAGGTGGAGGAATTGTGAATCAGAGAGAATAGTTAATGGAAGATTCTGGATAATCCAAGTGAGAGTGATAAGGGTCTAAAGGCTAAGGGAGTGGATGGATGGAAGAGACATTTTAGAGAAAAAATGGGCAGGACTTAGGGACAAACAATAAAGATCGAAAGGGAAGAGGTCCAGTTCATTTACTTAGTGCTTACTCTGTACCACCATTATGCTATAAAACACTCATGAGATGGTTTCTGTGTTTAAGTAGCTGGAAGGGGAGGCAAGAATAATAATAAATACAGACTATGCGGTGCCACGCATGCCGTGACAAGTTTGTGTACGGAAACAGTACACAGGAGGTTGCCAAGAGTGACTCTGAGCTTTCTAGCTCCAGTGACTCGGTGGATGCTAATGTATTTTTGAATGTGAGAAAGAATGGAGAGGAGCAGGTTTCTGGAGGTCTTTGTGTATTGGTTTTGATGTTTATGAGGAATTTGGAACTTCAGATTTTCTAGCAATCGTCAGTCCCAGTCAAGCTCATCCTGGATTTGCAAGAGTTACAAATCAAAGGAAAAAACCGAAATGAAACACCCAGCAGTCTGCCATGATGCTTCTCCTTTAAAATTTTATTTATTTTTGGTATGACTATACCTAGAGTAAGACTCTTAATTGCCTCTTTACCTCCCACAGTCCTGACTTGGGTTTAAAAAATTCTTTCTGCACTAATTATAAGAGCTCTGTCTATTCACCTTGAAAATTTTTGGTTCAATTATTTTTATTTTTTAAATTTTTTGTTAATCCTTACCTGAGGATATATTTCCATGGATTTTTAGAGACAGTGGAAGGGAGGGGAAGAGACAGAGAAAGTGAAACATAGATGTGAAAGAGACAAATCGACTGATTGCCTCCTGTCCCCACCCCCAATCCGACTGAAGATAGAGCCTGCAACTGGGATACGTGCCTTTGAGGGTAATCGAACTGGTGATCCTTCAAGTCTTCAGGCCAGTGCTCTAACCACTGAGCAACCATGTAGGGCTGGTACAATTATTTTTTTAAAAAAGGAATAGAAATAGCACTGAGCTGAAAACTTGTTTTTATTTTTCAGCAAGGGCATGAATGCTAAGACAGTCGCGCAATCAGCATTGCCCTCTGAAGGTCAGATGACCTATTGCTTTACCTAATATGGATTCAAACGTGCTTTATGGGTAGATGGAGCTTTGGGCAAGCATTTCATAGCCTGCAAAGGTTAATGAAAGAGCCAAGTGTACAGACCTTACCTTAAGCAACTATATGGAAAGCCAGGTTTACAAAAGGTAGCAATGAGTATGTCCAACTAATATAGAGACTATTTTAAACTCTGCCTTTTGTCCTTTTTTTAAAAAAAAAATTTCTTCTAAGGAGCTTAAAGAATTTGGCCAATGCTGTCCTAGTTTCAACAGTCATTTGGAGACTCTAATATGCTCATTCACTAGAGAACAATTATAACTCTGAAGTTAGGAATCAAGGATAACATATGATTATAGGTTTTCTGTGCATTAGGGAGAGAGGAGTTTGATGCATCACTGTGCTCAGGAGGAAAGACTATAACTCAGAAATGAGCATAAACAGATGCAAGGCATCATCGTGTGTGAGCATAAAGAAAGGTATCTGAGGCCAGCTCTGTTAGCACCAACGATGGTTCCCCGACGTTTGATTTCACTGTGGTTTTGAGGAAAAAACCTATCATTTACCAACTAATCCTCTAATTTCTGTAAGGATATTCTGCTACCCAAGTTTAGGAAGGACATTGTGGCAATGATTGCCGTGCATGCAACAAAAGCCACAGCCAGACTACAGTTCCCAGTCTTCCTTGCAGTTAAATGAACCACAAGGATGTGGTGGAAGTGAGGTTCAACCTGCTCCTGGCCCTTAACAACTTCCCATAATACTCTTTCTTAATTTCCCATGTGTGGGACAGATGCTAAGGATGCCTCTGGTTAGAGGAGGAGGAGTGAAAGCTGAGGTGTGTTGTGAGAAAACTGGCCAATGGAGTATGCTCAGCAGCTGACAGAACTGTTTAAGTGAAGCTAAATCCAAGAAGAGCTGTTATGGGGTCCAGGTGACAAAGTGGGGCATAGAGATGGGGAGGAGTTTATATTCTATGCATTTCTTCCAGGACCTTGGTGATGCTCAGGCAACCCAAGAATGAAGGGCTGTGAGGACAGCCCAAGCAGGCACGTGAGCTGGCCTCTCTGGCTTCATCTCTTCCCCTCTTCCCTCTCTTCCACTGCTCCGACTCTCCTGGTCTCTTAGGCATTTCTGGGATGGGACCGCTCCCAACTCTGGACCCTTACACTTGCAATTCCCTTGGCCTGGGATGCTCTGACCTCAGACTCTACCAACTCATTTCTCATTCCTGTCAGGTCTCTGCTCAAACGTCATTTTATTAGCAAGTCCTTCTCTTATGGCTTTGTCTCACCTTCCACCTTTGCCCACCCATGCTCATCCTTGAATCCAATTGCCATCTGACACATTACATACCTCTTTGTTTACTTTATTATGGAATATATCTCCCCACTAGAATATAAATGCTATGAGAACAGGGTTTTGTGTCTATTTTGTTCACTTCTATATCCCTGGACCTAGAACAGTTCCTGGCCTGTAATAGGTCCTTAATAAATATTAGTAGAATTAATATTGTTGGTTTTAAAATATATATTTTAAATTGATTTTAGAGAGGAAGGGAGAGGGAGAAAAAGATAGAAACACCAATGATAAGAGAGAATCATTGATCAGCTGCCTCCTGCATGCCCCACAATGGGGAATGAGCCCACAACCTGGGCATGTGCCCTGACCGGGGATTGAACCATGACCTCCTGGTTCATAGGTCAATGCTCAACCATTTAGCCACACCAGCTGGACAATATTGTTATTGTTTTCGAGGCGCTCCTAAAATGGACATTCTGCTTATTTCCACGACCTTTCTAAAATATACATCCTCTTTTGTCAGTTCCATGTTTAAAGCCCCTCAGGTGGTTCCACTGAGCCAAAATGGTTAGGGCTCCTCTTTGCTTTCAAAATAAAATTCCAACTCCTTTACTTGGCCTACAAGCCTTCTCAACCTATCTTTGCTAAGTCATTATATTCCACTGGCCACTCCATTTCTTCCACTCTGCTTTCCCACCATGTTGAAATACTTGCAGTGCTCAGTGGAGCCCTGGTCTCATTTATCTCCTGTGTTTTGCATTTTTCCTTAGAAGATACTTTTCACTCCTTCATCCTTTAGGTTTAAACTTTAGATGTAATTTGTTCTGGGAAGTCATCCTACCCTCAAGGCTGGGTTAGTAAAATACTGCCTCATATGTACCTTTATCATAGCATCCCTCATGGCATATTTTGATAGCATACTTTATTATAATTTAAATAAGAATAGCTTACTTAGCTAGGGCTGCCATAACACAGTATTATAGACTGGGTGGCTTAAACCACAGAAATTTATTTATCACAGTTCTGGAGGCTGAAGTCCAAGATCAAGGTGCCAGCGTGGTTGGATTCAGATGAAAGCTCTCTTCCTGGCTTACAGACAGCTGCCTTCACTCTATGTGCTCACATGGTCTTTCCTCAGTGCATGTGCATGGAGAGAGAAAGAGCAAGGGAGGTGCGGGGGGCGGGGCAGAGAGAGAAAAGGAGAAAGATTGTCCTTTTACAAGACCACTAATCCTATTGGACACTATGGCCTTATTTAGCCTTAAATGCCTCCCAAAAGCCCTGTATCAGAATATAGGTCACATTAAAGGTTAGGATGTCAACATATGAAGTGTGTGTGTGTGTGTGTGTGTGTATACGTGCTGCACAATCCAGTCCATAGCAAAGATTTCTATTAATTAAAATGCCAAACATTCACCAAATGGGAACTAATAAAACTATATCCAGCAAAAGGCATATGAGGCTTATGAGAATGAAAGGGGAAAGATGGATGCTAGAACCACTTACTAAGGTGTTTGGCAGGGAAAGGGAAATCTGATTCTCTTGTACCAGATATTCTGTTTCAAGAGATCTTGGTCTGGTGAATGGGAGGGAGAAGTTCAGCTAGCAGGGGCCCAGGGATGCTATCCTGGGAATCTGTCCATGTGGGAGCATCAGGCAGCAATGAAGGTACCATGCAGCTGTGCTGGGTACTGGATCCCAGGATTGGAAACCTTACTCATGATTATTCCTGTATTCCCAAGAACTTACTTCTTTGTTGTCATGGCCTGTTGGAGTTTCCAGAGTACCCCACAAAAATACAAAGAAAAAGCCACTTTATCATAACTGGCAATTGTATTATCAGCAGGATATCAGGAGCCCCCAGGGCAGAGAGCAGAACAATGTGTCAGCTTTGCACCCAGGCTAATGACAGAGGCAGAAGTGTCTCCTCCCAGGAGAAACTCCTCCTCCCTAACAGGAGGGACAACTTTTGATTTTGAAACTCTTGACAACCAAGGCAAATAGTACCTGCAGATTCCTACTGCCTCGGGCGTTCTACAGTCAAGACCTGCGTCAGGCTTCTGAAGATCCAAACGTCTAACTTCAATATACTGCGAAGAACCTGGGGGATTGTCAGGATTTCCTAAAAGAGCTCTCACTCCTAACAGAAGGATCTCTCTCCAAACTAGGAATCATATGTCTATATGCAGAATTGTAGGGCAATGAAATAACTCTGCCTCATAATTACCAAATCTTAAGCAGTGGAAAGGCAATGGACAGGGCTTCAAGATTGTTCCAAGTTGGTTTATGGTTTAAATTGTTCCTATTCAGCCGAGACCGGTTTGGCTCAGTGGACAGAGCGTCAGACTGCCGACTGAAGGGTCCCAGGTTCGATTCCGGCAAGGGCATGTACCTTGGCTGCGGGCACATCCCCAGTAGGGGGCGTGCAAGAGGCAGCTGATCGATGTCTCTCTCTCATCGATGTTTCTGACTTTCTATCCCTCTCCCTTCCGCTCTGTAAAAAAAATCAATAAAATATATTTTAAAAAAATAAAAAATAAAATAAATTGTTCCTATTCATTCGGATGTACTGCCATTCGGATGTACTCTTCAGCCTTCGTGCCCTGGGTGTCTGTACATAGGTCATGGCCTATTCTGCAGGAGGCAGGTTGGTACAGGGGTTAGGAGTTCTGGGTTTGTGACATTTGGGCTTAGGCTCTTTAAGCCTCAACTTTCTTCTTTGGAGAGTAAGTTTAATGAGTCAGTTTCTGGGGAAGTTTGGGTGGGTGGGCAAAGAACTTGTATGCATATATGCATAACCCATGGGCACAGACAATAGGGTGGTGAAGGCCTGAGGCAAAGGGATAGGGCGGGGTAGGGGTGGGCTAGAGGAGATCAATGGGAGAAAAAAGAGGACATATGCAATACTTTGAACAATATTTAAAAAAAAAAGATTCTGACTCTAATAGAGTTGTTAATGAAATGATGCATGGAAATGGCCACAGAGTAAGCATCCAACAAATGAGAGATGTTGTTATAGTTACATGTCCCATTTGAGAGTGTGCACCCCAGAGGGACAAGAGATGCTCTTATTATCTTCATGTCATCACAGAGTCTGTAGCACATAATAAATGGTCAGTGAGAGTTCAGGGCATAAGGAAATTAAGCATTGTACTTGCCCTGACCACTGCAGGCTACACCTGTCCCTTGGCTCTCTACTGGAAGTTGGAGATCTATTGAGGGCACTGTGCTGACTTCTGGAGTTACAGTGTTGACTAAAATTGTGCACTTATGATTCAGCTTAAATGTTGTGGTGAAGCAGGTAAATGTACCATGGAAGGCTGTATAAAGGGCCCTGTGATGGATGGAACAAAGTTGTCCACACATTTCTTGAGAGGAAATGCCTATATCCCCTCCCCTTGAATCTGGCTTGGCTCTGAGACTGCCAACCACTAGAATATGGCATATATGGCCTCACTCAAGCTATAAAGAGAAGCAGCATCTTCCCTTGGAATGCTTGCTTTAAGAGAAACCAGCTGCCATGTAATGGGTGTGACTGTTCTGAGACTGCCATACTGTGAGGAAGCCCAAGCTAGCTTTGTAGAGAGGCTGTGGGGAGAGAGAGGCCCAGTGAGCTGTGGTTATTCAGCCATTCCAGCCAGGTGCCACCATCTTAGTGATTTCAATTCCAGCTTGTGTGATGTAAAGAAGAACTTAAGAATTCAACTGGAATCCCAAACCAATGCCTCAGACAGATGGTCCCAGGCAGACTGTCCCAGCCATCTCCAGTTATTGGAACCATCGGGTAGCCATTTCACTTCTTTTATGCACAAAGTCTGGTGTGCAAAATTGTGAGCTTCATCATATGATGACTGTCTTACTGCTTAGTTTGTGTGGTATGTTAGGTAGCAATAGGTAATACATGCTGTATGTCACAAATGCAACATTAAAGCAGAGAACACATGCAGACACAGGTGTCTTGGACAATGCCTGCTGCAGAATTCTTCTCTCTCTTCACAGTGAAGGCTGGAGGTGAGTGCCTCTTCAGGCCTCAGATCTTAGCCTGTGGATGAACTCTCTGGAAAGCACTGATTTTGATTCTTATATGAAACTGCTGGTGTCATGGGGGCTGGTAGTGCAACTTGCTGCAGTGGCCACCCTCCAATGGTGCTACGGGTCATTACTGCAGGCCGCTTATTCAGCCATCCCTCAACCCATGGTTCCACGCCACGGAATGCTCCCTAACTCTGCTCCCTAACCTGCTTTTCCAGAGGTACCTGCCCTTCTCTCTTCCCACTAATTATTTTTTTTTCTGTCCAGAGTTGCTTTTTTTTTTTTTTTTTGCATTGATAGGTCCCCAGATCCTTTGTACCTTTATTCCTCCAAACTCTCTTTCATTTAATGTTGCAGAAAAGCAGCATAATAGTGAGATTCAGGGTGCAGGCCCTGGAGTTAGACTGCCTGAGTCTGAAGTCTGCTTCTGCCTCTTAAGGTATGACCTTGCACTCTCTGTGCTTCTGTTTCCTCAACTACAAAGTGAGGGAAATGGTAGTGCCTGCCCCCTCTGGTCAGCGTGAGGATAAAAGGAGTCATTCATGCATAATGCACAGAACAGTGCCTGGCAGGTAGGAAGTGTCCAATAAATGTTGTTGACCTTTGTTATTCATAACATGCACCTTGCAGTTTGGTAATAGCCTGGCAATTTGCGGGTCTGCTCACTGGCTTCTACTTTCCTGCAGGACAGATAGTGTCTTGAGTATTATCGCCTATGGCCTCCCTAATGCCCTGCACAGTGTGTGACATATATTAGCACTCAGTAACTGGTTTTTGAATGAGAGAGAATGCCACAGCAACAATGGAAAGACCTTGCCTATCAGTGGCAGGTCAATAATATTAATATAAGGGAAAGGCAGAAGAAGTTGGACAATAGCTTAATGTTGTAGAAAGTACTCCATCTCAGTCCAAGAATCAAAAGGACGGAATGTTGATTGAGGAGATAGGTGTAAAACAACCACATTTTTATGTATGTGTCTCATCTGGTTTATTGTAATTGCTATGTGCTTAAGGTGCTTGAACATGTAAAACAGTAATGATCAGGTTCCCGAAAAAGTTGCATTGTGGCCGTCTTGAACCTGAAACTCTTAACTATTCCTGGAGAGACTGCATACAGGAATTGAGAGCTACTTATTTATACATAAGACCCACCGTGTTGAAGAAAGGATTTAAAGTGGCTTTCAGAGAATCATATAATAATTCTCTAAGATAAATGAAACTGAAGAAAAGGAATTGAGTCCTAAGTAAAATATAGGTTAAAATGCTGGACGAACCTGGAAGTGAGGTTTGTTCCCGAAATGCTTGCATTCCTATACGTTTTTCCAGAGGTTGGTTGCCAATATGAAGCTGAGCTTTCTACCGGTTTTTATGTGAAAACCATAGAATATCCGATTATAGGAGTCACACCTTGGATAGGAATGCTAACAGCTAGCATTTGTCAAGTGCTTACTTCATGCCAGCTGTGGCTCTAGGTGCTTTGAATGTATTAACTCCTAATCCGCACGTTCATCCTTGGAGATAGGTAGTTGGCCCAGCTCATGCAGTTGACACACCATTTCCAAACCAGGCACCTTAACGCCATGATTTTGAAACCTACCAGTTTTTTTTTTAAACAACTAGCTCTCATATTAAGAACCTGGAAGACACTTTTTTCTTGTTAGTTCCTGAATTTTCCTGGGAATGTCATCCGGCAAGTATAGAAGACTCTTCATCATCCCTCTCCCCCACAATCAGAAAAAGAATTGAGTGCTAGCTGTTCTAAGGCAGTTCTCAAACTCGACTTCAGATTGGCAGCATCAGCTTCTGCTCGTCACTTGTTAGAAATGCAAACAGATGCTCTAAGGTTCTCCATTTGAACAAGTCTTCTAGGAACTTCTGATGTGTGCTCAAGTTTGAGAACTGCTCTAAAGGGAAAGATGTTTCTGGTATAAAAGGAGATAACTGTTTCCTCATGACCCTGTAGAGGAGCTTTGGCAGGTAAAATGGCTCATAAAATTATGGTGTCAGCCTCAGAGGGATTGGACTCTTGTGCTCATTCCCCTTGAATACTAGGAGATGCTATACAATCCAGTGGCTATATTTTTGACTAAACCATCAGGCCACCGGTAAAGAATGCAATCACAACAATACTGCCTCCTCATGTGAATTAGCAACACACAATTTGACAAAGTGCTTTCTTTTTATTTTCTCATGAGATTCTCACCACCAATGCAAACTAGAGCCTTTTATATCGAGAAGGTTTTACAGGTGAAGATTTAGAGGCTCAAGAAGTTTGATTTGCTCAAGGTTATACATTGATACGCCTCAGAACTGGAGCTTGAGTCTTATCTCTTCTACCTCTGGTGATTTCTCAACACTTCTTTCCTTCTCCAGTCATGCTCACCATCTTTCACCTGGATTATTGCAGTGGCTTCCTTACTGGTTTCTCTTCCTGCATTCCTATCACTCTCCATTCTGTTATTACCAAGTAATTCACTTAACCTTTTTCTTTGAACACCTGCTATATGCCAGGTACTATTCTCAGTGATGAATTATGGCAGTGATCAAAGTCACAGAGCAGTGATCAAAGCACTCATGGACCTAGCATAGCAGCCATAGGGATCTCTTACAATTTTAATACAGACGTTTCTTTTATGCTTAAAATCACTTAAAGGCTTTCGACTGTACTTGGAACATAGTTCAAATACCTTGTCATGGCTAACAAGGCCTTCAGTCAATCTCTGTCCAATCACCAGTCTAATCTTCAGCTTTCCACCTTGCTCACCATATTCCTCCTACACTCATTGAATCTCAGCTCCTTGAACACCCCAATAACTTTCCCAACTCTAGATCTTTGAACATCCCGTTCTACGGCCTGGAACGCTCTTCTCCTTGGTCCTGGTATGTCAAAATCCTTTTCATCCTTTGGATCTCAAACTAAATAGCACCTATTCAGAGAGGCCTTTTCCATATTTCTTAGTGCTTTTGGGGTGCTATAGCAAAATGCTACAGATTGAGTAGCTTATAGACAGCCAGTTATTTTTCATAATTCTGGAGGCAGGAAGTGCCAATATGGTCCAGAGAGGGTCCTCTTTCTGATTCATAGCTAATGCCTGTGTCCTGATGTGCTGGAATTGGTCAGAGATCAGTGTGGGCTTTTGTTTTATAGGAACACTAGTCCCATGCTCAAGGGCTCTATCCTCATGACCTAAGCATTTGCCAAAGGCCCTATCTCCTCTCATCATCACAGTGGGCATTAGGATTTCAACACATGAATTTTAGGAAGATACAAACATTCAGACAAAACCACCACTCACCATGTAATATCCAAGATGGATTCTTCACTTGTGTTGTCACCTGGCTGAGTAACCAGAGCTTATGGGCCTCTTTCTCCCCAAGGCCTCTCAACACAGCTAGCCTGAGCTTCCTTACAGCATGGCCGTCTCAGAATCAATGGATCCATTGCATGTCAGTTGCCTACCCCATAGAGCAAGCATTCCAGGACAGGATTCTGCTACCTCTTTAAAGCCTGGATGAAACATTACTTAGCCATACTCTACTAGTTAACACACTCTGAGAACCAGGCAAGATTCAAGAACTAGTGACAGAGACATCTCCCCTCAGTGGACTTGGGCAATACCAAAGAATTTGTGGATAAGCTTATTCCATCATAGAACACTTTCTATAGCTTCTATTGGCACACTGTTTTTGCCTTACCCTGACATTTAAACTGAATTGGAACTGTCCAATTTTAGTCAACCTTGTAACCCTAGAGTAGTGGTCGGCAAACTGCAGCTCGGAAACCACATGTGGCTCTTTGGCCCCTTGAATGTGACTCTTCCACGAAATACCACATGCAGGCTCACATGTACAGTGTGATTGAAATCTTGTGGCCCATGGGCAGAAGTCGGTTTCAGGCTCTTAAAAAAAAATTTCAATCATTGTACTGTTTATATTTGACTCTGTTGACAAATGAGTTTGCTGACCACTGCCCTGGAGGCCAGTACATTACCTTCAATAATTCTTCATTAAATGAATGAATGAATTACAAAGGTTTGTTCTTTATTTTGGATAATCTCAATAAATCTGAGAAACAGGAAATAAGACATGAAGTTCCAGGGGGGGCCGTATCTGTCTTGTTCACGTTGCTTCCTCTGCAGGCAACACAGTTCCTGGTACATATTGTAGGTACTCAACAGCTATTTGTTGAATGAATGAGTGAATGCATGCATGCATATATGTATGAGCCCAGTTCCACTATCTTTTCAATGGCACCAAAGGTGATTGTTTGTATGGGAACCTCAGAACATTTATTTATTTTTATTTTTTGTTAATCCTCACCTGAGGATTTTTTCCATTGACTTTTAGGGAGAGTGGGAGAAAGAGGGAAAGACAGAGAGAAACATTAATGTGAGTAAAACACATTGATTAATTGCCTCCTGCATAAGCTCTGACCAAGGGCCAGGCTGGGAAGGAGCCTGCAACCAAGGTATGTGCCCTTGACCAGTAACTGAATCCAGGACCCTTTGGTCCACAGGCCGATGTTCTATTCATTGAGCTCAACTGGCTAGAGCAGGACATTCTTTTCTGTACCAGCTGCAAAGCTCCCTCCATCTCTGTCCTTCTTGGTCCTTTGAACCTGTAGCCCCAGGGAACTAGACAGAGTCACATTCCCCATACCATGTACCATATTTCACACATGTATTCTCAGGTTCTTCAAGTAGGAGTAAGAGAGGAACATGGTGAGTTTTAAAATTCAGTCAGCTCAGAAAAAAGCTACCTTCAAAGCTAAAATTTCTCTTGCCTGTAATATTTAGGCTTTTGAAGCCTTTCAGCCTTTTCATGTAGGGGTACATTGGAAAATAGGAAATTGGAAAAGACCTTGGGTAGGAATGCAGAGAAAGTCTTAAGTGTGTGAAGCTCTTTGCTCCGTGCTCAAGAGAAATACAAAAGGAGAAATACTTTGTGAACATTTGTAGGAGTTACTGAGAAGCTCAGGATGAGGGCCAATTTCTATAATGGAATTTTGCTTTTCAGCTCCATAAGATAGTTTCTTTTTATTCTGGTGAGTTTACTTTGTGCACTTTGAGTATAGGGGTTGATCAATTTCCCCGGGCAATTGATTGCCAAATAAGGGAGTCCTTTGAATCTGTATCTTTGGTTTAAACTTCCTTTCTGATCATTAGATCTTAATATCAGACTGCCTACCACAATCTCTCTCGGATATGCCAGTTATTTCAAACTGCACTTGCTCCAGGTAGAATTTCCTTTCTTCTCCTAGAAATGAGTGCTCTCTTATATAGATCCTATGCACCACAGTCCAAGCAGTCAGTCACTGAGCAGAAGCATGGACATTATCCTTTATGCTTCCCTAATATTGATGGTAACGGATAATGTTTATGGATAGGTTCCTGTTGCTAGGTACCATGTTAGGTGATTTGTGTTCATTAACTCTCTTAGGCATCACATCATCCTTTGACAGAGGACTAAGATAATGTTATTATCTCTCTTTTACAGACGAGGACACCGAGAGATTGCAGAGGTATCCTAGCACTTTGCTTGCAGCCCCTTTCTATCCTATCTACCACTTGGGAGCCCAACTCATCTTCTAAACATGCAGATCTGATCATGTCATCTTTTAACAGCTTCATTGACTCCCCATTGTCCACAGGGTAGAGCCCAACCCTAGATAGGAGTACAGGGTTCTTCATGATCTAGCTGGTCACAGAGCACTTATTTTTAGCATCTCCTATCTGCTCTCCTACCTCTCATCTCACCTCCAGGTACTAGCCATGCTGGATAATTGCAGCCTTTTGAAATATTTTACCTAGCCTCATTCTATTGTTTGTTCACTCTATAAATCCTTTTGTGCAGCCCACCTTGTACCAAGACTGTTCTAGGTTCTGGTGATGTAGTGGCAGACAAAATAAACAAAGTCCCTGCCTTCATATGGTGCTTATATTCCAGTGGGGAAGCCAGACAATCCCCAGGTGAATAGCTAAATACATAATGTAATGTCATAGTCCTGAGTGCTGTGTGGAGAAATAAAGCAGGGCCAGGGGATGGAAAGGGATGCAAGGGTTCTTTGTATTTTATGTAGGGTTGGTACTTTGCAAAGGCCCTGAGATGGGAGCTTTCCTGAAATGTCTGAAGAACACCCAGGGGGCTAGTGTGGTTGAAATGGTGAGACAAGGGGACCATGGAAGGAAGGGAGGCCTCTAACATAGCAAGGATCTGTCATGTAAGGTGCTTAGACCATGGAGAGGACTTTGAATTTTATTCCATGTGTGATAAGAAGCTATTGGAATTTTAAGATCAGGGAGTAAGGGAATCTGATTGACAGTTCAATAGGATCATGTTGACAGCAGTAGACCTTAGTGGGGCCAGCCAGAGTGGAAGCAGGGACAGAGGAGGCTCTTGTTATCTCTGTTTTCATTTCAGGAATGTCCATTCCCCACCTCCCTCTGGTGACAACTATCCAGCTTTCCACACCCATTTCAAAAATGTATCTCCTCAATTCTCTTCTTCTTCAGCCCTTAGTCACAGAATTGTACTTCACTTTCACAGTACTGCATCTCAGTATTTTGCAGTTACTTATGTGAATGTCTGATTTTCCTGGCTGTGAGTATTTTATGGGCACGATCTATTCTTATTATCCATGTATTCCTAGTTCCCTGGTGTGGCACCTGACACTCCATAGAACTCATGCTGAGTATAATGAATGAATGAATGAGTGAATGAACAAATGAACAGCTTGTTTGGCTCACGCTGAACTTTCAGATGTTTCTGTGATTGGACAAAGGGAGGCTTTAAATAATCCAATTCAGTTAAAATAGACTCTGTGCAACATATAAGCCAGCTTTCGACTATAGTGTGCAGATGTAAAGGCATCAGGTTTCAGAACTTGTGGAAACTTGATTTGCTGAGTCACGGGCAGTCCTTTTGATTATAGCACCATCTGTTGAAAAGAGTTCAAGGCTGCTAGGTTTTCTACCATCCTTTGTTCATGATTCCATCACTGCTCCCAAAGAACCTGCCTGCTTCCATGCAGCCAGCAGCAGCCAAACAGAATCAGAAGTCATACCTTTTTGTTTCTCATTGTTGATCACTTTTGCAAAACTGCCTTCAGCCTCATTAGGGTGGAGGATGTGACTTAACAACGTCTCAGGTTGCTTATTGGTCGTATGGCCTTTCATTGGTTTTCTGTATATCTGTGCCTCACTTAAAATAAACCTGATATAAAATAATCTTTTTTTTTACACAAATGACTGAAAAGTGATTGATTTGATGATGTTAAATCATTATAGGATCCCTTTAACTAACAGGTTCTTAATGCATTCAATGTGATTTGTTAAAACTATTTACATACAACTTCTAAAGGCCTTGAGCAATTAGATTTGAGTGGCTCTGACTTAGACAATCTCCATGAACAGGACTTATAGGCCATCCCTAGTAGGCAGTGCTCTGCTGTGTGTGAGAGACACAGAGTGGGAGAGAGCGGACTCTGGCTCCCAGTCTAGACCTGCTGTGTCTTAAATGTATCCCCGGTGACACGGGGCTACTAAACACTGGAAATGTGGCCAATGCAGCTGAAGATCTTGATTTTTAACCGAATTTAATTTGATTATAATTAATTCAAATTTAAAAATGGATATTTGATTCAGTCACTAGAAAAATTCTAAGCATGTTTGGAACCACTTGGTTACATGGATTTGCTTTTCAGTTATACATTTTATGAACTCTAAATACAGATAAAATATTCCTTTTTTAAAATATATTTTTATTGATTTCAGAGAGGAAAGAAGAGGGAGGGAGAGAGAGAGAGAAACATCAATGTGAGAAAGAATGATTGATGGGCTGCCTCCTGCATACCCAACACTGCAGATTGAGTCTGCAAACTGGGCATGTGCCCTTGACTGGAATCTAACTCGGGACCCTTCAGTTTGCAGGCTGATTTTCTATCTATTGAGCCAAACCAGCTAGGGCACAGATCCAATAGTTCTGATGAAAATTGAGTGTTCCATTTGACACGTATTTTATGTACACTGATTTTGAAGGCTTTAATACAAAAGGATGTAAAGTTTCTCATGATTGCATTTTTATATTGATTGCATGTTGAAATATAATATTCTGCATATGTTGAGTTAGAATGTGTTAAAGTTTATTTCACTAGTTTATTTTTTTAAAAATATGTTTCTATTGATTTTAGAAATAGGAAGAGAAACATTGATGGCTGACTCCTGCACACCCCTACTAGGGATCAAACCCACAACTCCTGCATGTCCCCTTACAGGAAATCCACACTCAACCAAAGGATCCACACTGGCCAGGGCTATTGTTACTTTTTAAAAATGACTATAAAAACATCCTAAGTTATATACATGGCTCACATTATATTTCTACAGAAAAGTGCTGGCAGTCTCTCCTAGGATGCCCATGGTCTCTTTACACACACAACCTGTTGTATGTGAGAACACACAGCCTGAAGGGGTCAGCATAATGCACCAGTAACTGGCTTCTGATCCCATACAATTAGTCCAGGGTTGAACAACAAGGTTGAGAACCAACATTATAATATTTGGTGTCTTGTGTGGTCCCTGATGTGGGCTCTATCTCTCTGGATGTGAATAAAACCTCAGAAAAACTCAACCAACCCTGCCAGAAACTTCGTGCTGGACCAATCAAATGGTCTCACCTAGGAATTTAGAATCAGGCCTTGCTGGAGGAAAGTTGTAGGATACGGAACTGCAAGGTGATATATTGGGGATAGCTTCCTGGTGACCCAAAGCCTTCCTTGGTAGAACAGGAGCCTTGCAGAGGACACAGGTTTGTAGAGTGGAGAGTGGGTCCATGTGCAGAGCCCCAAGACTGTGAAGAAACAGCAGGACCTAGCTGCACCTCTCTTGTGGAGTTCTGTGGGATTCCCTCATGTCATTACCACAAATCTCTCTTGCTTTAATGTAGTTTGAGTGGATTTCTGTTTCCTAAAGCTAATGATTTTTTCACACACCTGCATATCCACACATCACAATTGGGAAACAAGTAAAACATTTGTAAAAATTTTAAAAAGCGTAAAAATATACACACAGTGAAATTAGAGAAATGAGCATGTATATGAAGGTGGAGGGAAAATAGTAAGAAGGATAGACTAGAAAAGGGGTCCTCAAAGTGTTGTCTGGGGATTATTGGGGAGCCCTGAAGACCTTTTCAAAGGGTTCCCTATAAAGTCAAAGTTATTTTCCTAGTATAACTACGGCATTATTTGCTTCCCTTGTTTGCATTCTCTCATGAGTGTCTGGTGGAATTTTCTGGAGACAGTAAAATGTGTGATATAGCAAGATTAAACACAAAATCAAATATGAGAGCCCAGCTTTCTTTTTCTTTCTTCTATTAAAGAGATTTATAAAAATTCCAATGCCACTTTTCTCACCATTCCTTTAAGATTCTGTAAAACAAAATTATTTTATTATGAGACTATATTATTTACGAAAACATGTAAAGAGTTTATTAACTATTTTAACATTTATCCATTTTTATTGCTCATCTGTTATTTGCTCATAGATATAACCCATGTAAACCAAAGCTTTTTTATTCCTCCATAATCTTTAAGAGTATCAGGGTGCTGAGCAGAAAATAACAAGATAAGTCAGCAAAGAGTTTGGGAGGGAGACTGAGCATAGAGATGCTCTGAGATTCTATTTTCTGTGGATGACGCCTAGTCTCAAACCACAGCCAAACAAAGGTGTGATGACAGTGATTCTCAGCCTTGATTGGCATCCAAATCAATTTAGGGGACTGAAAAGAAATAGAGATTCCCCAGGTGTTTCTTTGCAGGACATGCAAAGAGGAGCAGAGAAAACACATCAGTTAACACCAAAACGATGGGCTGCAGAGGATGAAAGCAGATGGGTGCCTTCCCCAGCCCGGCTGCAGACCTTTTCCTGGCAGCTCGGTGGGTAGGCGAACTGGGGTGTGTGAGAAGCTGGCTGGTTAGGTCAGAGAGAGTAGCATGCACACCAGTGGCCCTTCTCACCCGCCGACCCCTAGAAGGCCTGCCAAGGCCGCCACTGGAGCTGATGGTGTGGGTTCATTTACAGGTTCTCAAGGGCACATCCTGAAGCCCAGGAATTCTCCTGAGCTGAGAATTGGGAAAGATGAGATGCTGTAAACATGAGCTAGTCCCTGTGCTTCATTTCTACACTTTTAGCTCTTTAAAAAATGTCCCTGGGGAGGAGGTTGGTGGTGAGGGCAAGTGCAGGGGGCAAGTAGGGGAGGCCGGGGGGGAGGTCAATGGGGGGAAAAAGGGAGACATGTGTACTACTATTTATAATAACTTAAACAATAAAATTAAAAAAATGTTCCCAGGGCTGAAGGTGGCTTCTGAAGCAGAGGCTAGCTGTATTTAAAGGGGGATGGTGGGGGGCTGGAGGAGGCTGGACTTTGTCATATAAATAGCAAACAACGGAGGATTTTCCTGTGTGTGTGTGTGTGTGTGTGTGTGTGTGTTTGCTACCTTACAGGAAGGGAGACCCTAAAACCCCTCCTCACTACAATACCCTGCAGACATACTGATTGCTTCTGAGGATTTAAAGATTGCTGTCTTTACCTCCCCTCTGCCCCCCACAACCCTGCACACAAGAAAGACATAGGGGAGCCTAGGGAGGGTTGATGTGAAATTTTCTTTTTATCTTTTTCTTATTCCACGGTGATGCTTTGAGGTGGATTATAAGTTTATTTTGGTTCTCTAGAATGTTTTCCCTTCATTCATGTTCTTCTGGAAATAGACATTGCCCTCCTGGACACAGGGTTACGCTATGATACAGGTTTTTCCATTCATAATATCCTGTCCTTGGGAACCAGGCCACCATGCAGCACAACTCCAGAAACTCCCAGGGCTATCCCTGCCATAGACTTTGATGTAATGATGCCCCTTGGGATTGTCTGACAGACAAGGCTTGAGCTAGCTTCTCAAGGCCCTGCTCTTCCCATTCTTTGTTTCTCAGCTCTAATTCTGCAGCATTGACTCTCACGTATCAAAAACATCTGATGGCATGTAATGGGGCCACCTGCTCCACATTCCAGTCCTACAGGGAAGAAGGAGACCAAATCTCCACATCCTTGGCAAATTCCAGGGGTTTCTTCTGACTGTGCTGCTCAGGTCTTGTTTGCCCTTGAACCAGTCACCATACGAGGGGCACGTACCAACCACTGAAGCCAGTGAGAACCTTCTTCTAGAGCTGGGGCAGAGGCCAATGCCACACAAGCACATGGGGAAGATGGCGAGGTGAGGTTCCTAAGGGAAAGCCAGAGCTCTGTTATCAGGAAGCAGAGGGGAATGAATGTGACCTTTCAACTCCCTGTGTTGTTGGTGGGATTAAATGTGATAATGAATGTCAGGTGTCTAGCACAGTGCTTGGCACATAGGACGTGCTCAATTAATATTAGCTTAGCATTTTAGTTACTAAATGCACCTTTTAAGTATCTGTGTGTATGAGAGTGATTAATGAGAGAAATAAATGCTACCATTTATTCACTTATTGACTGGCACTGGAGTATGCAGTTTATATCTATCATCTATCTACCTATCTATCATCTATTTTCTTTCTTTCTTTCTTTCTTTCTTTCTTTCTTTCTTTCTTTCTGTACTTTTCTTTCTTCTTTCTTTCTCTCTCTCTCTTTCTTTCTTTCTTTCTTTCTGTACTTTTCTTCTTTCTTTCTTTCTTTCTTTCTCCCTTTCTTTCTTTCTTTACTTTTCTCCTTCCTCCCTTCCTCCCTTCCTCCCTTCCTCCCGTCCTCCCTTCCTTCCACATATCACCTCCAATGATATGTGTATAGTGTAGAATAAGTAGAAGCTATAGGTAAGCAAAGTGAGTACCCATGGCAGCATTCCTGGAGGTAAGCTCAGGATGGCCTTTTTGTGTCAGGAAACTGCGACCCTCAGTGGGACAAGGACTTGCCGGAAGTTCACGTGGTGCCAGGTTGGGCACCAGACCCCAGGCCCTTGGCCCCATCCAGCTGTCCTTCCCCTGGTTGTCTCGCTCTCCTTACCTGGCCCGCCTTTCCCAGGTGCCTCTGTGGAGCTGGACGTGGCAGCCAGGCTGACACACGGCCCTGGGAATCCTGAGGGGGTACTTTGGAGCCACTCTGAACACGCAGGTTAAAGGGAGCAGCTGCATCCAGAAGCCTATGTCTGCTTCTATCCGAAGTAATGCTGTCTGCCACTCTATCCCTGCGCGCCTCCTCTTCACTGCCTCCAACCTGTCATAATACAGGAAGCTGCCAATTAGAAAGGCCGCTTCCAGCTGTGGGGGCCTATGCCTACTTACAGCGACGCCCTCCTGCTCCCCCAAATGTTTAAGGGTCCTTGCTAGATTGCTCCCTGCTGGCAACAGGGCACAAAACAGTCAGAAAGCTGAAGTCCGTTATTGCCAACAGCAGTAATCATGGTGTCGGGAACATGACCTAGTTTATTGCTCAGCACCTCGTCTGAGTTGATAAATTCTTCCTAAGAGACTGATGGGTCATGTAGGCACCTGAAGGGAAAAAATAGCAGGACTGTGGTGGGCACAACTCCAGGGGGAAGAAATAGAGGGAGAGGGAGGGATGAGGGAAGGGGGGAGGGAGAGCAAGAGAGAGAAATAAATGCTACTATTTGTTGACAGGCACTTGAGTATGCATTTTAAAGACATTTTCTCTAACCTTCTTGACAACTATGCAAAATAAATATTATTATCCCTGTTCTAGTGATGGGAAAACACGAGCCCAGAGAAACTAAGTAATTCGCCCAAGGCCACACAGTTGGTACACGGAGAAGCCCAGTTCAGAGCCAGTTCTGTCCGATTTCAGAGCCCAAGCCATTTACACTTTGTGCTGCATCGCCTTTGTCATGTTGATCCTGTTCAGCTGGTGTCTCCGGGGTCTCTTTCACGAAGCGGCTATAAAATGATTTCACACACGTCCTAACTAGCAGTGGGCTGGAATTCTCATTTGGATTAGTTATGAAAAATGGAGCGTTCCGAAGACGAGGGCCTGGAGCTGCCCAGGGAAGGGTGTGTGCTCACGCTTGTGTGTGAATCTTAATTGTACCTACTGTCGTTGCAGCCTACATCCGTGATAATATCTCATTAATTGGGGCCCTACATCTCTGCTGGCAGCCCCGTGTAATCCTGAGGCAGCAGGCTAGAAAGTGACTAATGAGAATAATTTCCTGATCGATGGGCCTGTTCTTTGGGGATTTAGAAGGCCTGGTTAAAATGACAGTGTCTCATTTTCACACTGTATCTCCAGTATCTAGAAGTGAAAACCCAAACAAAAGAAAGCATTGCAGAAACTCGGAGGACAGCCGCTGGAGCTGGGCATTCTGTTTTGCCCCAGCCTGCGGTGCCTGCTGAGCCAGCAGAGCTCTGACCGCAGCTGCTTGCCAAGTCCAAGGTGACCAGATGTGACTGGGCGGTTGTTCTGAAGGGTCTCGCCTGCCCTTCTCTTTTGCCTCATCGTTTGCTTGCACACGTCTCTGTCTCTGACAAGTCACCATTTAGTAATGACACTCCTAGCGCATGCCTAGTGTTGTGTGTCTCTCTCCTCTTTGCTTATATCTTGGCTTATACTGGCCTCACGGTAAGTGGACAGGGCAGTGATGGGCATGGAAGTGGTGACCTTTGGGAAGTAATCTGAGGTACTGATCATGCCTTTCTGTCTTCAAACATTTTTTCAGACATTATACCATTTACCTTGGCCATTTACTGTGTGTGTGTGTGTGTGTGTGTGTGTGTGTGTGTGTGTGAGAGAGAGAGAGAGAGAGAGAGAGAGAGAGAGAGAATTTGCGTGTGTAACTTTGAAGAACTTTATTGATTGAGGTCTCTTACAACATTAACATAATCCTGAGAGGACAAAACCCAAAGAGACCATCAGTCATAACTCTTGAGAACTCCCTAAGTCCATAGGCACTCGGGTCTGGGCTGGAGGTCCGGTGTCTGGGACCGAGGAAGGCCCGTGCAGGCATCAGGAGGAGAGGAGAGCAGAGAGAATAGCACAAGACACAGTGTCTGTATCTCAGTTTTGCAGAGAGGTGGCCTTTTCCCCTGCCAGCAGTTGGAGGAAAGGTCCAGGAGGGGCTAAGGGTCCTGTGCTGTGGACCCTTTTGAACATCTGGCAAAACAGTCCTGTTATCAGGAAAGGGTGATGTTTCTTGGCAAAGAGGGTCACCTTTTAAACCCTGCTAGAATAGCATTGGGGAATGCCAACTGATAGCATCTTAGACATCCCCTTCATCTGTGTGAATGGAGCCCATTCAGGCTGGGCTGACCACCAACCTGGTGCACCAGGCAGGGAATGCTCTCTCCTACAGGATGCCTGAGGGTTAAATAAAGTGAAGGAGGAGATGTGCTGCTCTAGAAGCGTGTCATTGTGATATGACCAGCCAGAGATCCTTGACCTGGTCTCATTCTTGGTGTCTAAGAAATGGTTGCTGTCTAGCAGGAATTCAATAAAGGTTTTCAGAATGCATTGAACAGATGATAGCCTGGGAGGAATACAGTTATAGAGTATTACATAGTTTTCAAGGGTCATGGTTTAAGGGTAGCATCTATTTGTGGCAATCATTGATCAAAATATTAGTCTTGTAAAATAAATTCTACAAGATTCTCAAATATGCATATGGTTATTAGAACATCCAATCCATTCTTTTATCTACTCATCCATACTGCTATGCACCCTGTGTGCATCTGCCTATCTTTTCATTCTTCTTTCCCCAAAATATTTATTGAGTGCTTGCTCTTTGCCAAACTACTTATAGAAGCTGTGTCTAGAATTTTTCTGAATAAGCAGCTGCTTAGAGCCAAGTAAACTGCTTGGCTACTGGGTTGACAGTATGAGTGTGAGACCCACCCATCCTTTTAACATATTAGTATACTCTTTGAGCACCTGTTATGTGGCCAGTATTATGGCAGGTGATAGGGATACAATGCTGAGCAAGCCTAGAAAAGTCTCTGTCCATAGGTAGCTTATAGTCTATCAACAGTAGAATTAAATAATAACTCCAACATAAAATTATAACTGTGATAAGTGCCATAAAGTTCAAGTTCATGGGGCTGTTGAAAAGGAGATTAGGGAAACTGACCTATTCTGAAAGCTTAAATGCAGTTTCTATGAGAAAGGGATAAATGAGTTGAAACAGGAAGGAATAGAAGGAGCTAAGGGTATGTATTCCAAGCATGGGGAGTAGCATGCGCCACGGCAGGAGTATATTTGTTTTTATGGCTGTTGTAAAAGATTGCCACAAACTTAGTGGTTTAAAGCAATACAAATGGGTTATCTTATAGTTCTGGAAAGAAGGAAGTCCAAAGTGGGTCTCAAGGAGCGAATATCAGGTGTCACAGGGCTGCTTTCCTCCTGGAGGCTCTAGTGCAGAATCCACTCCTTATCTTTTCTAGCTCCCAAAGCTGCCTGCATTTCTCCTTCTGTTATCACATATTGCCATAGCTTCTCTGATTCTGTCCCTCCTGCATCCCTTGTAATTACAGTTGAGCCCATCTGGATAATCGAGGAAAATCTCTTCATCTCAAGGTCTTTAACTTAATTACATCTACAAAGTGCCTTTTGACATGGAAGGCAACATGTTCACAGGTTTCAGGGGTGAGGATGTGGATGTCCTTGGAGGAGGGTTTTTCTATAAGGAGGTATCTTGATTCTTAGAGTGATGAGGAGAAGTCCCTGGAGTGACAGGGACCAGGGGAGATGAAACTGGAGTTTTATGCAGTGGAACAAATAAGGTGTGTGTCAAGTTTGTAACTGTCCACTGTCTTTGGTCATCACTCTCCATTTGGGCAATTTCCCACACCATGCACTTTACCTTCTAAAGTGGACACTGGAACACTCTTTCCCCCTATTTAGTAGCAGCTGGGACACAGCCATATTTTAAGCTCCAACAATCAGAGACCAACCCAGTGTGATTTCTTTTCAGAGGAGAGCAAGGCAAGATAGTGGCTGCCAATGTGGAATCCATTCTCTGGTGGGCGTGGTGGCAAAGTCATGGATTTCAGGAACATGATTGGTAGAAGTTCAACAAAGCAGGGGTGGACTGGGTGGTCTGTGTGAGGGATGAGGTCAGGGAGGGTTTTGTGGGAAGAGACTGGGTGAGGTTGGCTGCTGGCTGTGGAGCCCTCTGACTGTGTCTCCCACAGGTTCTTTGAATTATGGTTATCATCCAATACATTTGCTTTATGCCGAGTCCAGTCACGGTGGGTCTGTCCTAAGTAGCCTGACTGCCCCACAAAGCCAGGCTCTCGGAGGTCCTGCAAAGGACTTAGATCCTTACCCTAAAAATAACAGGAAGCGATATAAATGTTTTAAGTAGATGCTTTGGGGGAGAGTGACATATTGGAATCTACTCAAGTGCATTCAGGTCACCCTAATATATTCTAGACTGCAAAAATATCTTACAGGCATGGTGAGGCAAAGATGGCCCACATTTTCTATACCATGCTGGTAAGTTGCGGTTAATGGGGGTGTTTGTTCTGATAGAAAAGAAGCACAGAAACAGTTCTGGAGTTAGATGGGGCTATGACAGCATTTATACCAGTGATCCCCAGTATTTTTAACACTGCTTAAACATCATTTAACATAGTATATATAATGGTGATTATATTCCTACAGCATTTTGGAGAAATGAGGATGACTGCTCACAACCGAAGCAACTGGCCTGGGGTCTCCAACTTCCACTAAGCCCCAACCAGTGCGGAGGGGCTCAACATCTGGAAGCAGCTGTAAGTCACCTGTAGCACCCAGTGTGTCCTGAGGCGGGAGTTGGGAGGCTCTGGGTTGGAGGATTGGGGATGGATTTGAATCCTGACAGCTGCCTCCTTGTTTGTACTGCTCTTCTTTCCCATCGCTTCCTGGTCTCAATTCATCTGTCCGGGGTCTTGGTGTGGTGACCCCAGCTGTCTCTGTTCTAAATGCAATGTGCAGCTTTCGAGTTGTCAAGTGTCTGAGGTCTCATGGGCTATATTTGGAGTGGTTCCCGCTGACCCATTTATTTGTTGGTGTGCAGATTGTAGAAGCTGTGACATGTCGCCCTACCTCTATGAGTGCTATTGGTGGGGAGATTCCTGTTTATGAAAGACAACGGTTCAGTCATCTTTCAATTAAGCTTAATAAGAAAAATGGACCTTTGAATTCCACTTGGAGGAAAGGGCATCTGAAACTGGAGGGGTGTTAGAGGCTCCGGGAAACAGTTGGCTTGAACAAGGTCATGGATTAATTAGAAGTGCGTTTAATTACTAGTAGAGCTCTGTGGGCATCTGGAAAACTTTGCCAACAAAGGAAATGATATGAGTATCTCTGAACAGCCTCTTTCTCTTCTGGGCACTCATCCTCTGGTTTGGGCCTTGGTTCCAGCTGCTGTGAAAGACTCCTGTGCCTGAAAGCTTTAACAAGTCAATTATTTCGGCTTCTCTATGGCTAGTTAGTTCGGTTAGGGAGCTGTTCCAAGGAAGCAAAGATTTAATCCCTATGTGGGCCCTTAGTTTTAGTGTGTTCTTTAGATCCTATGAAGTATCTCCTCATGTGGGGTAAGATCACGCTTCTTGGGCATGAATTGGGTAAAGGCTGTGGGGTAAGTACTCATGTTCCAAGCAGTTACAGTTGGCCCACCCTATTCATGGGATTCACATCTGTGGTTTTGACTAACTGCAGATTGAAAATATTCAGAAAAAAATTTCAGAAAGTTCCAAATGCAAAAGTTGAACCTGCCATATGCCGAGCACTATACTGAACCCATAGGAATGAAGTGATGTGTAGGCACACCCTACTGTAGCCTGTATGCAAATATAGGTTGTATGCAAATACTATGCCATTTTATGTAAGAGACTTGAGCACCTGCAGATTTGGTGCCTGTGGGACCTTCCTGGAGCCAGTCCCTCAAAGGATGCCAAGAGATGACAGTATCTCCTTTCTTATAGTTGATTCAGGCCTGGCTCCATGTATTGTTTGAATTACAGAGATGCTCAGCTAGTGTACAACTGTAGGTAACTGCGGGCTACAGTTGTGAATAAATGAGAGCACCATCAGGGCGCACTTATGGGACAGGCAGTCATGTTCATCCTTTTCTTTCTCAGATCCTGTTCTATACCTGGCTGCTGTTTGGAAAGTAGCTGATGAACTAATTCCTACTAAGGTAGCAATGACTAACTGTGGCTTAAAGCACGACCCATTGAGAAATGCTTGCATTTTTCACAAAGGCCATGCATTTTTTTAAAACCAGTGATTTTCAAACCATCGTGTAGCAGTAGTTAGGATTGGGTAACCAGCTATTTGGTTTGTCTGGAGCTGAGGGCATTCCCAGCATATGGGGCTATTAGTACTAAACCCTGGGATGTCCCAGGACATTTTTTCATAATTTTTAGAAAAAGTATGTGAGGCAGGAGGATCAGGCTAGGATGGCAGTGCCAATGCAGGCTGAGCACAGTGCTCTCAGAGTTCCTGCCTTCCTTTCAGCCAGAACAGCAACACTTTTTATGTATTTCATATTTTGAAGTTGTGGATGATATTTCCCTTGAAAGGCACTGAAACACCTTGACTCAAAGGAAGGGCAAAAAGAGTCTTTGAGGAAGAAGAGCAGGGGCAGACGTTAGGGAGCAGAGGTGTTCTGACGTCTTCTGTTTCTCCAAGAAGGCATCGCTATTCCGCTGACATGAAAAGCTGAGCTTGGCTGTACTCACAGCAGATTCAGGAGGGGTTACCTTGTGTGGAGAATCAAAGGGAAGAGGCTGCTTTGGGAGCTAGATAATATTTGGCATGATCATTTGTGTGTTTCTCTGTATTTCCCTTTTCATACCTCCTCACTTTCCCTAGGTAGTAAACTTCCTTAACCTCAGGAGGGGTTGTGTCATGGTGGAGTGCTGAAGCTGCCTATGATCTACTTTTTGTCTACGCTTTTGTTTTTATAAGTCTCATTTCATTGATACAATTATGTTAATTATCTTTGAATATTATGGACGGGAGTAGATTTATGCAAATGTTAGAGGACCAAAGGCTAAAGGACTTTGAACATCAAGGATCTAAAGAGATGGTAAAGCCTTAGAAGACAATAGTTTTTTTCTGGGCACTGGTGAACTGAAATCCAAGTTATATATATGTACATTTGGAGTCCCATAATTATAAATGTGTACATTTATACTAGAGACCTGGTGCACGAATTAATGGGGGGTCCCTCTGGGTGGCCTGTGGGAATCAGGCTGAAGCCTGCAGTCCAATGCTGCCTGCAGGATCAGGCTGAAACCAGCTCTCTGATATCCCCCAAGGGGTCTCAGATTTTGAGAGAGCACAGGCCAGGCTCAGTGACTCTGCCAGTGCATGATTGGGGCCAGGGAGTGACCAAAGGAGGTTGGCAGCTGGAGAGGGACCATGGAAGGGCTCCAGGGTGTGTCCAGCCTATCTTGCTCAGTCCTGACCAGCCGAACCCCAGCAGCAAGCTAATCTATCAGTTGGAGTATATGCCCTCTGGTAGTCAGTGCACATCATAGTGAGTGGTTGAGTGGCTGTAGCATTTCATTAGCATATTATTCTTTATTGGTTGAACAGTCGACCATTTACCAGATGACTGGATACTTAGCATATTAGGCTTTTATTATATAGGATAAGGATAATCATATATATGCATATCTTGATATATATATTTTAATATTTCAAATGTCTGACAGGATGACCCTGCCTTCCTCTGGAGACCATTAGGAGAGTTGCTAGTTTTCCTAGTCACCATAAGAGCCCAATCTCCTAGGGCACCCATTGTCTCCATGACCCTTAATTCTGACCCACCCTGTGTGCTTCCCTACCCTTCAACTCCTTCCTTTTGTTATGACTTTGGAACCCTTTAATCATTATTAGCCAGTGCCTCAACATCTTCTCTGAGTGCTGTCATTTTACTGTAAAAGGTACAAGCTGCCCCTGATGATATCGCTTCTCCACAAAGCTCTCATGTGAGCCTTATATCTCTCATAAATCAGAGCCTGGAGGCAGAGAGTGTACCCTTCATCTTTCCTTCTGCTGTTTCCAAATGATTTCTTCTCTATCTCAAAAAAGAAAATCTCCTCCTTCTAGTTTTAAAATAATGGAATAGGGAAGCATTTCACTTACCCACTCTTCCATTTAAGAATAAGAAACAGAAAATCAAATTCCATCTTAAAGAACATGAGAAGACATTTATAACTCCAAATCATAATATTTGAGGAAGGGATGTCAAAAACAGTAAAAGTCAGATAGTGGCCCTTCTTGATCTCCAACAAGGCTCACAGAACAGACCTTCAAAGTCAGTAACATACCCTTAAGGACAAAGCTTTGTTGTTTTAGTTCAGATCAATTTCAAGTGCATCTAACTGAACATCAAATAGCAACTAGATGTTTATTTCTCTTCCATGTAAGAGAAGTCTAGAGAATTTTCTCAAGAGCTGGTGTTATGGTTCCATTGTTATCAAGAAATCATTTTTTGTTGTTGTTATTTTTTGCTTTTTGACCCATCATCTTGATGTGTGGCTTCCATCTTTCTGATAACCCCTTGATCCAAGGGTTGGCTGGAGCATCAACTTTTCTGTAGGTAGTAGGTAGTAGAACCGAAGCTTTCCCCAGATTTTCCTCTTCCTTTTAGAGAGACTTTGAAGGAAAGCTGAATAGGCCACCCCAGAATGTGCCACTTTGGTTTGTGCATTATTTTGAGCTGAAGTCAAGTGGAGCCCAGCAGCCTCAGGAAGAGCTCTTTACCTCCCCAGTAACTTCCTTCAATAATTGAGATGGGTGCCCTGTACCAGAAAGAGAGCTATTACCAGGGACAATCTTTCATATGGGAAAGATTCATCTGCTTGGCAGGGCAAACATTTGTTTATCAAACATCTGCTCTTCTCATCTTCTTGTGAATTGCCCTTCTGTATTTGAAGCCCTTGACCCCCCCTACCCCTTCTCCTTAGGTCAAGATGGTATATGAGGCTCAACTGCCCAAATGTTGGGAGTCTCATATTTTTAGGGGGCTTCTGTACGTACAAAATTTGTTTTTCTTCTGTTACACTGTCTTAAGTCAATGTAATGATTAGACCAGACAAGGACCTGAGAAGGGAAGATGGGAAAGTTTTCTGACTACACTTTCCAGAATTCCCCTCCTGTGATAGCCACAGATCCTAATCATAGTCACATCTAGGAAAAGCAATCTTTTAGCAATTTACATCACTACCTTCAATAATATGTTCAGATAGAAGAGCAAAAGAGAATGCATGTTAGTAGCCAGGAGTGGTCTTAGTCTTATTCTTATTTGGAACAGGGAGAATAATGAGGACTAGTTACAGGAACCTTGGTAGGCTGAGCTGGTAAAGAGGATGGTTGGCAGGACTGAATGAGAAATTACACAGATGAGGAATGATGATGGGAAACAAACTATAGATGAGAAAGAGAATCTGCATTGTGAAGAGATGGACGGCTATAGTCCCTAATAGCTCGGGGGAAGAAAAATCTAAAAAAATTAATTCCACTCACAGCTTCATATAACAAAGAGGGTTCTTTCTAGTTTGATGAGTTCCCTATATATTTTCTGTAAATACTTAATAGATTGAGGACTTATTTCACTCATGAGTGCAACAAAAAAGGAGTGACCCATGGGGTCTAAAATAAAAAAAAACAAGTTTTGACTTTGTTTTGTATTGGGCGGTGGAGTTATACTCAGAAACTGATTCTGTCTTTGCCAACAATTTATTCAGCACAGGTTTACAGATGGAATTATAATAATTTCACAAGCCAATAGCATACAGGATAATATCACTTGATAAGCCAAATGAAGAAATAACAGACTCCAAACAAATGATGGATTAAGCACACTATTGTTCCAGGCAAAGGGAGGTGAAAGGAATAAAGTTCACATTTAGAGGTGTACCTTTATATGAGTTTGGCTTCTCAGGAGAGACGGCTTAATTAACCATGAGCCTACTTCTAGCTGCCAGTGCAAAATGCAAGTCCCTTGTTGCTAGAGCACGTTGCTAGGTAACAGAGATGCTGGTGTTGGTGGACAGGCCAGGCTGCTCTGAGGGACATCACTCCAGGGACCACTGCCCCGTTTAGTGCCACTGCCAGGCAAAGAGTTGCCTTGGCCATGTCAGGAGCAAATGTTGGAAGCTGTTTAGGCCAGCAAAATGTTGCCTTGCCTAGACAGAAACTCTCAAATAGTCTCCACAAACTTTCCATATTTATGGTCCAAACGTCCCCTTGCCATAGTTGTTTCTCCACATGTTATTTATTTTTATTTTTTATAATATACTAGAGGCACGGTGCATGAAATTTGTGCATGGGGGTGTGTGTCCCTCAGCTCAGCCTGCACCCTCTCCAATCTGGGACTCATCAAGGGATGTCCAACTGCCCATTTAGGCCTGATCCAGGTAGAGGCAGTTGGACATCCCTCTCACAATCCAGGAATGCTGACTCCCAACTGTGCTCGCCTGTCTGCCTTCCTGATTGCCCCTAACTGCTTCTGCCTGCCAGCCTGATTGATGCTTAACTGCTCCTCTGCCAACTTGTTTACCCCTAAATGCCCTCCCCTGCAGGCCTAGTTGCCTCTAACTTTCCTCCTCTTCTGGCCTGGTCAACCCCTAACTGCCCTCCTCTGCAGGCTTGATCTCCTCCAACTGCCCACCCTTGCAGGCCTAGTCCCTCCTAACTGCCCTCCCTTGCTGGCCATCTTGTGTCCACATGGGGGGCAGCAATTTTGTGTGTTGGAGTGATGGTCAATATGCATATTATTCTTTTATTAGATAGGATTAGATAGGATAGAGGCCTGGTGCACAGGTGGGGGCTGGTTGGTTTGCCCTGAAGGGTGTCCTAGATCAGGGGAGGGGTTCCGTTGGGGTGTGGGGAGGTCTGGGTGAGGGTACTGTGGTGGTTTGCAGGCTGGCCACACCCCTGGCAACCCAAGCAGAGGACCTGGTATCTGGGATTTATTTATCTTCTATAATTGAAAATTTGTAGTCTTGAGCAGAGCCCAGCCTCCTGATCACTTTGTGGCCACAGCTATTTCTGTTGGGATTTATTTATCTTTTATAATTGAAACTTTGTAGCCTTAAGCAGAGGCCACGGCAGGCCAGGGCAGGGGGAAAGCTTGGCTTCCTCCATTGCTGGAGAAACCCAAGGCTCCTGCTCTGTCTATAGCCACAGCCATCTTGGTTGGGTTAATTTTTATACTCTCTCCTGATTGGATGGTGAGCGTGGCTTGTGGGTATAGCAGAGGTACAATCAATTTGCATATTACTCTTTTATTAGATAGGATTTTTATTGACTTCAGAAAGGAAGGGAGAGGGAGGGAGAGATAGAAACATCAATGATGAGAGAGAATCATTGATCGGCTGCCTCCTGCATCCTCCTACTGGGGATAGAGCCTGCAATGTGGGCATGTTCAGGAATTGAACCCTGATCTTCTGGTTCATCCATAGATGCTCAACTACTGAGGCATGCTGCCCGGCCAACTGTTCTTCTTTTTTAATTTATTTATTGATTAAGGTATTACATATGTGTCCTCATCACCCCTTACCCCTTCCAATTCCCCCCTCCCCTGTCACCACTTATGAGGACTAGTTACACTCCCCTACCTTCCCTCTGAGGTTTGACAATCAGTGCTTCTCTGTCACTGAATATGATTTTGTTCATCAGTTTATGTTGTTCATTATATTCCATAAATGGGTGAGATTATGTGATACTTATCTTTCTTTGACTTATTTCATTTACCACAATGCTCTCCAGTTCCATCCATGCTCTAGTTTGAAGCAGCCATCTTTTCCTCCTTTTTCCTCTTCTTAAAGAATACCTTTCAGCATTTCATATAATACTGGTTTGGTGTTGATGAACTCCTTTAGCTTCCTCTTATCTGTGAAGCTTTTTATCTGACCTTCAATTCTGAATGATAGCTTCACTGGGTAGAGTAATCTTGGTTGTAGGTTCTTGCTATTCATCACTTTGAAAATTTCTTGCCACTCCTGTCTGGCCTGCATAGTTTCTGTTGAGAAATCAGCTGACAATTGTATGGGTTCTTCCTGGTAGGTAATTAAGTATTTTTCTCTTGCTGCTTTTAGTATTCCCTCTTTGTCTTTTGCTCTTGGCATTTTAATTATGATATGTCTTGGTATGGTTCTCTTTGGATTCCTTTTGTTTGGGGTTCTGTGCGCTTCCTAGACTTGTAAGTCTAGTTCTTTCACCAGGTTGGGGAAGTTTTCAGTTATACTTCCTTCAAATATGTTTTTAGTATATTGCTCTCTCTCTTCTTTGGCACCCCCATAATTCTGATGTTGGTATGCTTGAAGTTGTCCCAGAGGCTTACGCTATCCTCAAATTTTTGGATTCTTTTTGCTTTTTGCTTTTCTGGTTGAGTGTTTTTGGCCTCTTGGTATTTCAAATCTTTGACTTGATTCTTGCATTCCTCTAGTCTGCTGTTGGGTTTCTGTAAAATATTTTTTATTTCAGTCAGTATATGTTTAATTTCTAGTTGGTCCTTTTTCATATCCTTAAGGGTCTTGCTCATATCCTTGAGGGTCTCACTAAACTTACCGGCCTTTTCTAGGAACCTCTTGAAAAACCTTATAACTGTAGTTTTGAACGCTATATCCAGTTGTTTGTTTTCCTCCATTTCTTCCATTTGTGATCTGTTTCTTTGTCTCTGCATTTTCACTGCTTCCCTGAGTTAGTAGGGTAGCTTTGTGTGCTAGGTGTCTCAGCCTCCCCTTTTACCTGAGGTGGACACTCTTGGTGCACTCCTTTGTGGACTGTGTGTACAGCCTTGTTGCAGATAAGTCTTGATTGTTGTTGGTATCACTGGGAGGAATTGACCTCCAGGCCAACTGGCTGTGAGGATCAGCTGTGTCTACACTGGGAGACAGCCTTATGCTACAAGTCTTGCAAATTTGCTAAGCCTCTGTGCTTAGCTTGGATGGGGTGGAGTTTCTGGGTTGGGCAGAGTTCCAGGGTGGCGCCTTCAGCCTTGGCTTTCTGTCAGCCCCACCCCAGGAGGTCACTGGGTCTTAGTGTCCACAGGCAACCACTACAAGCACCTCTGTGAGAAAGGCGTCCTTGAGTTTCCCCTGCTGCCAAACTGTCCAGTCTCTCCCCCAATGATTCCAGGTTTCCAGATTTTCACCTGACAATAGGGTTCTGTGCAATCGGAACTGGGTTTCAGTGCAGCCTGGGGATCCTTTCTCTCCCCTGCCAGATAGCGTCACTGGCACAGTCAACAGTCTGCCCTCTCTGAGTGTACTTGCATGCAACCTATGGAGCTCTGCCTCTGGCTGTTCCCCTGAGATTCCACCTCACAATCCAGATTCCTCCCGTAAGGGCCTGGGTCTCCTGGATTTTGCCCAGAATTGAGGTTCAGTGCAATCTGAACTGAGTTCAGCACAGCCTGAAGCTTTTGTCTCCTTTCCACTAGAGCACCCCTGCCAGGTGTTCAGATGCTCCATCCCTCTAGCCCATCCTCTCCTTGTGCACGCGAATCTCCGTACTCAGGCTTTGCAGCGGCTCTGATTTTCCGTGAGCATTTGTTTCCTTCTAGTTTTAGAATTTCCAGTCAGTCAGTTTTCCTGTGGTTCTGGATGATGTCGGTTTTGTCTTTTAGTTGTATTCTTGACATTGTTGTGTGGGGCAGCAGCCTAGGTGTTTACCTATGCAGCCATCTTGGTTTCTCTCAGACCAACTGTTCTTATTTATAAGCCCCCAGCAGGGCCCCTCAGCTGCTGATGCTTATCGAAGACAACAGATGAGATGATGATGCATTGACACAACTTACCTCATATCAGGGCAACTTTAGTTCTAAAAGTACCTTTTTTTAAATTTGTAATAAACAAATGGATTAAAACAACTTCACTTAAGTCATAAACAAGTGGATCTGAAGTCCTATTAAACCAATATCAGGAACATGTCAGGAGGAAAACTGTTGGCAGATAAAGAATATTCAGAAAACGATTGCCTATTGAGAAGCTAAAACTATGATCAAACATCTCACTATTCAACGAAATTAATGAAGTAGAATTAAAGAAGTAATTGCTTCTAGAAAATAAGGACCTAGAAAGAGATGCTTTATGAGTTTTGCCAACAAAAGAACGAAATGCAGCACTAAAGGGAGAGATGCTGGTGAGAATAGGAACAGGGAAGTGAAATATAAAATTATAAAAACATTTTGTTAAAAGGTTAAGACAAAAATAACAGATGTGGAAGATTGACACAGTCATACCCATAATTGGTGTTAATGAGGAAGATAACCTCAACACAGAAACTGAACTGATACTTAAGGATGTAATTGAATACGAAAACTGAACTGATATTTAAGGAAGCAATTTAAGAAAACATTTCAGAAACAAAAGGAAACTTGAATGTATAGGTAAAAAGGTCACATCATAGACTAGGAAAAACGGCCTTGTTAAGTGAGAGAAAGCAAGGCATAGGCTCTTATGAAAGAGGCTGCACTTCATGCAAATACAAGAATACTTTTCTATGCACTGAATATTCCTGAAATTATCTCAAAAAGCTGGCAATGGTGCTTGCTTCTGGGAAGGAGTGTTGTTTTTTCCCTGCTCAACAGAGACCGCTGGCTGTTTAGAAAACATTCATTTTCCTGTTCTGTCTCAGAATGCAGAATACCACTTTACCATGATATTTTGATATTTGCCACCTCTCTTTCAGCTTGTGGTTCTCTGCAGGGAGATCCCCTCTCACGGGAATTGTAGCAATATGTGGGCACATTTTGTCACAGCTTAGGCTGCGTAAAGGTGTGTTCCCCTGGCATTTAGAGGGATGCTAGGAGAAATGTCCCTAAACACCCTCCAGTGCACAGGATGGCCTTCCACAACAAACCATTATCTGCCCCAAATACCAATAATGCTGAGGTGGGAAACCATGGCTTAAGTTATAGACAATGGGATGTAAATGGAAATAATGTGTGGAATTTCTGATATTCGCAAGCACTTTTACTTTTCTTAAAATAAAGGTGACACATCTTCCTTCCTCCTTCCTCTGTCGTGGTATTTAGAAAGTGGATGTGATGTCTGAGACAGAGCAGCCCTCTTGGACCATGAGGACAAGGATCACATCCTGAAGATAATGGAGTGAAAAGCTGATATATTTCTTCCTTCTTTCATTATTTATTCATTTACCAAATATTTATTTGATGTCTACTGTGTCTGGAGTGTGGTGAATAAGGTGAAGAGTAGGAGGGAGCTGAGCTGGAGAGGTGATGGGGGCTTTGTGGGCAATTCTAGGCATTGACTTTTACTCTGACTGAGATGGAAAACCCAGGATTTCAAGCAGAAGACTGACACAATCTGACTTAATATTTTTTGAATGTTGGATTATATGTATGCATTTTTTGCAGACTTGATATTTTATCATGCTGATTTTTTTTTTCGTCTCTGGGCATCACCATAGTTTCTTACTGATGTTTGAACTGCTTTCAGGTGAGACTGCTTTCTCCTTGGCATGTCACATGAAGTCATATCCATTTGGCAGAAAATAATGACCAACATTGGACTTGTTTAATTTATTAATTTCTTCCTTTAAGTGCGTTTTTTCCTGTTTAAAATATTTTGTTCACCTTAGGGTTGTGAGAATATTGTTCTTTGCTTTCTTTTAAAATATATATTATCTTATCTTTCACATTAACATTTATAATCTGTCTGTAATTGACATTTTTATGGTATGAGTTATGAATCTAACTTCACTTTTTCCTTCATGGATAACCTAGCATCACTTACAGAAAAGATAAACCCTACTGCATAGTTTTTTAAAAAATGTTTTATCGATTTTTTACAGAGAGGAAGGGAGAGAGATAGAGAGTTAGAAACATCGATCAGCTGCCTCCTGCATACCCCTCACTGAGGATATGCCTGCAAGAATCGAACCCGGGACCCTTTAGCCCACAGGCTGACACTCTATCCACTGAGCCAAACCGGTTAGGACAACCCACTGCATTTTGATGTCATCTTTGTCATACATTGAGTGATTGTAGTCATGGGGTCTGTTTCTATATTCTGCTCCATTTTTCTATTTTCACACTTGTACCTATACTACACTGTTAATTACTGCAGTCTTCTAATGTCTTGGCATGCTGTGTTAATATCTGATAGTATAAGTTTTTCAATTGTGTTCTTCCATATTGTCATTATCTTGTCTGTGTTTGGCCTTTTGTTATCTATGTATATTTAAAGATTATATCACACATTTTCTAAAAATAAAGCTGCTGAGATTTAGGTTTTAGGAAAGATTACTTTAAATTTATAGATCAATTTGTGGAGAATTGCCATATTGATGATATTGAGTCAAACAGTCCCTCGATTTATTTAGGGATTTGTTAAATATCTCTTAATACTAGTAGCAGTTTTCTGTGTACAAGTGTTACACATCTATGGTCAATCTTTTGTCATATACAATCTTTGCCATTTGGGTCTTTTCATATTATTGTAAATAGTATCTATTTGAGAATTTCATTTTCTTCCCCCTGGTCCGATCTCTAGCCCGGAGCCTAAAATCTCAGAGGGTGGGGATTCATTTGTCCTTTCCTTATATTGCAGCAAAAGGAAATGGTGAAGGAGAGGGAGAGACAGAAAGCAAATTACCCAGCAGGATAAAATCTAGAGTCATTTGGAAAATGGACTGAAATAATGCTCATTTGAGGGCACTTGAAATATCTCCATGGTGACTACCATTTGCAAAGTTCCAGACGTGATGGGGGCCGGTGATATTGTGACCATGTCATTTCATGTGGAGCTGGTTAGCTCTGCTCCGAGGACAAAGCAATCTCTTAGAACAACCTCTTAAGTGGTAACCCGCTCTGTGAGTTGTGTGTTGTGTTTTTGTGTTTTTTTTTTTTTTGGCTTGATTTTTACTGCTTTTGATTTTCCTTTTTGCTTGAGTTCGTCTATAAACTCCCTCTGATCAGATTTTATACCTGTCAGTGATCATTTCAGCTTCAGAGACAATTGCTTCTGACTCTTAGCCCAAACCAATGCCTTTTTCTCTTTCACTGATAACCTTTACAAAGCAGGAGGGCTTCATCTTTTTCTCTCTGTCTTGTCCAGCCAGTCCATTATTCCTAAGTTGTCCTAGCTAAGATCGGCAATATATATTGGCCTGGTTCTTTGAATATAAATATAACCTCAGACATCAGGGTTTGTGCCTTATTGTTCCTGGGCCAGATTGTCTGTGCAAATATTGCCCAACAGTGAATAATCAAGGTGGATAATGCCATTTCTTAAAAAAACTTGAGCAAAGACACAATGTAGGCAGTGGTACGATGAATAGTTTTCCCTTGATGCTGAATCAGTTCTTGTTTTTGCTCATGAGCATAGTGGATACATTAAATTTTGTCTCCCAGCATCTACTCACCCTCCACCTTAAATAGGACTTTGTTTTCCTTCTAGGTAACCACTTCTTCCTCACTATTAATCTATTTGCGTTGGATAGAGTTGACTGAAGTCCCAGGTCCCAGGGCAGTTTGGCCACCAGACATTTATATTCTCTTCCTAGTCACTGCTTTAGAGATGGGCATGCTGCCTTACCAGAGGCAATAGTTCACACGGAGGCATTTATGGGGATGTTGGTAGAGAAGCACTCTCTCCTCTGTATTGGATTTGATCTCAGAGGTTTTATTCTGGAAGAGGAGGGCTGCCATGAACAAGTGGAGCTTGGGGTGAAGTCAGTGTGTGGGAGAGCAGCGCCGGGAGAGGGTGAGATATCAGTGCTGGTGACCCTCTCTGGGTCTCTGAAGTTGATATGAGTTTTGTGAGCCAGTGCATTCCATTTACTGCTTCAACCAGTTTAGGGCTTTTGTGACTTGTGTTTATTGGGTGTGTATCTGTCTGTGTCATAAAAATATTTCTAACTGATGCAATGGCAGTGAAATAAAAAGTAGAGGATTAGCCATACAAACTTTGTGTAGGATTCCTTTACACAAAGGAATACTGACTTGATTCTTGTCCATATTATTCTGTTATATGAAGGTTGCTCAAACTGTAACTCAATGGTTTCTTTAAGTGAAATATAGCAGGCTTTCTACAAGTACCTCCTTTTTTCAACTTCCTCATTTCTGTTGCCTTGCTGAGGCTGGACCTTACAGATAGACCAGAGGTCTTGTGTCAGTGTGAAGAGATGCAAGTCTCCACTGTGGGCAGCAAGAAGGTGCAACAGAAAGAACTGTGCTCTTGTTCTATTTTCCAACGGAATAGAATGTGACCTTGAACAAGTCCCTTGATCAGGATGGGGCTGTTTTTCTTGTCAGAAATATGAGGTGAATAACACCTTTCCTGTCTCTAGGTTGTTATGACACTCAAATGAAATTAATGTAGAAATTTTTTGAATAAGGGTCTATTAAAATTTGTTGATGACTGATAAAGCTGACCATACAAGGAAGATTCAGGAATGATTTTAAACATGTCTATATTTCTAAGTCCTAGAGAAAAAGGAACATTTCTTTTAGTAAACACTTGAAATGTTGACTTATATTCAAAAATTGAGGTATTAGTATATTTTTCCAAAGGCAGACTTAATTCACTGATTTTGCAAACAAGAGTGAGTTCACAATCTGTAGGTACACTAACGGTGGCTTTTTTAAAATCAAATTTATGATCTATTTAAATAAAAAATTTAAAGAATCCATGATAGGTTTTAGTTGCCTCCTCAGCATTTATGCCCTATGCCTGTTGAATCTTATTTTTGCCCAGGACAGCTCATCCGTAGCTGAGGAGGAACTCTGATTTCTAAGCTGATAAATAATGGAGTTAACATGATGACAGCTACTAGTCCAAGGGTAGAGGGATGTTCGGAGTGGGCCTAATCAGAGGGAAAAGCTTGTCTTTAGCTCCTGCTGGCTGTTGACAGGGACACATGCAGACTCAACAGTCACTGGAGGCCACATTGCAGTGATGAGGGAAAGCAGCCCTTAACGGAAGCTGACATTGAGGAGAATGGTGGTGGGAACCTGGGTTCTTATGGAATCACTGTGTTTCTGGACATCCAGTTGTAGGCTTTCTGGTATTTCCTTATTATTTAAGCCTGTCTGACTCTACATTTTCCATTACTAGCAGCCAGAGATATTATCAATAACCCCAGATAGCCAGTTGGGATATGTATAATTCCATTTCTGGGAACCCTTGAAATGGAATTGCAGCAAAAACTATGTGTTAGGGTACCATTTTCCTATATTTGTTAGTCTGCAGTCAAACCTCTTTTACTTTCTTAGGAAGACCAGAATAGAGATGTCAGTAATCACTTGGATTAAGAATTGAGAAGTGGTCAATCAAGAGCATATTACTGTAGTAATATTTTTAATATAAGTGAGTTCCCTGCAATATCTGACCTGCACTTATGCTAAAATTATTTATTGTTCATATAAAATTCAGAATTCTGTGGCTAAATCAAACACTGAAGTATTTTTTAATTTATAAAAGCAATTATGAAAATGAAACTATAGGCTAAAAGGGGTAAATTTTGTTCCCTGCTAGTTTGTGCCTGAATGTATTATTGGTCAAATGCACATTAGGATTATCTAAATTTAAAAATATTTTCTTAAAACAAGGTGATAATTAAGATACATTTATAAAGTGAATTATTCTGAGACTTTTAGGTTCTGGGTGAAGGAGATATTTTCACAAGGTCTCACATGCCACACTACTTAAATAATTTCTTTCTATGTCTTCGGGTAAAGTTGGCCCAAAGCTTAGAGTAATTATTGTTTTATTTCTTTCCAGACAAATGTGAGTCTGAGCTAAATTGCTGGGTGTATGTTGAAGGGATAAGTCAGTAAATTCAAGGTCATTCAGAAGTGCAAAGGGAATGAGTAGAGTTGCAAAGAGGAGACTGAATTAAGAGTCAGGACATAGAAAGTTAGAGACATTTAGGGAATGCAGTGGGGAAGATGCAGGTCATTGCTGAAAATCTTGCTAAAGCAACTAATTGAGGACAATACTTATTCTTATTCATCTTCATAATATCAGACCTCAGTGCAATTTTATTTCTTGGAGCTAAATTTTCTCATGGGTAAAATAAAGAAGCAGAACAGCATAATCTCTAAGGAAAACATCTATCTTCATAGGTTCTACAGTATATAATTGTAGGTCAGGCATGTGGTAACTGTCACATTATCTTTTCATCATATTGATGAACACTAATGGAAATTATTGATATTATGAAATAACCACACTAGTTAGTTTTTTAAATACCTTTTATTGATTTTTTACAGAGAGGAAGAGAGAGGGATAGAGAGTTAGAAACATCAATGAGAAAGAAACATCAATCAGCTGCCTCCTACACACATCCTACTGGGGAGGTGCCTTAAACCAAGGTACATGCCCTTGACCGGAATCGAACCTGGGACCTTTCAGTCTGCAGGCCGACGCTCTATCCACTGAGCCAAACCATTAGGGCCACACTAGTTAGTTTTTATCTTTATTTCCACAGCTGTTTTAGCAGCACCCAGAGCATTGTTTAATATAGAGTAGGTGTCTAATCAATGATCAGTGATTGCAATAGTGACCTACTCAGTATTGAGCATCTTTGGTGGCTTTGAATACATTATATCATTTACTTATCACAAAAACTCCAAAGGACAATCATTATCTTACCCACTGTAGGGAGCGTGAAAATCAGACTAAGTGTGGCTCATGAAACTGCCCATTTTCACAGCTAACAACTGCAGACCCCGGATTCAGATTCAGGTTGGACTCTGAAAGTTGGGCTCTTTCCACAGTGTCATGCAGCCTGTTTCTATCATTTTAACTCCCTGATAATCTCCAAACTAAGGTTTAGCTGACTTCCTCATGAGGTTTCATATCTGGTGCATTTATAAAAATGAGATAACAGTGGGGAGAAGAGACATGAATAATAATAATCCTCATCATAAGGGTCCCATCATAGTGCAAAAAGATCTACTTTAAAAAAGCAAGGTGAGCCCTACATAAAGATAACAAAGCTTTAATTTAGCTCAACAGCTATAAAATCTCCTCAGTGTTATTATTGTACAAGCAATAACTCAGGTTCTGTCATGAAAAGATAAATCCCATATTTCTTTAGCATGCAAGAAGGGGCCAAGCAGGCAATTGTTGATGTCCTTATGAACCAGCTAACAGCATCAATACTCTCCCCTTTCCTTTTTTTTATCTCCTTGCTGTGCCTGGCAAGTCCAATCAGAACGATATGCTATGGATATTGTTTTATTTCTTTCCATTTTATGATACTGTTGTGATCACATAGTTTATGGTTCTCTTCGTGTCTGTCATTCGAGCTGGCATAATTTAGCTGCTCCATCACTTTTATTAATCCAAATAAATTGAATTTTGCTGCTAGTTCTCTAATGGTTTGTCCACCATGGAATGCTTTAGAAAGAAAAGGAATTAATTTTAAAAGTTTTGCTTTTTGTTTAACGTGGCACCTAGAACATATAAAATTATATTTGTGTTGGACATCACTAGCCTGGATCCTGCATCAGAAGGAGCCCTTGGGTCGAAACCGGTTTGGCTCAGTGGATAGAGTGTCAGCTTGCAGACTGAAAGGTCCTGGGTTTGATTCCGGTCAGGAGCATGTGCCTTGGTTGCAGGCACATCTCCAGTTGGGGGGTGGGGGTGCAGGAGGCAGCTGATTGAATTGATATTTCTCTCTCGTCAATGTTTCTAACTTTCTATCCCTCTCCCTTCCTCTCTGTAAAAAATCAATAAAATATATAACATATATTTTTAAATAAAACATATTTTTTAAAAAAGAAGGAGCTCTTGGGCCTACCATCCCCACGCACTGCTTCTTAAAGATGCAAAAGGCCTGGATGTCCCTGCCTCTATGCCTCATTCATGCTTGTCCATTTCAGCTGCTCAGATTGCGCTCTTATCCACATGCTGAAATCCTGTCCCTCCTTAAGGCCCAGCTCAAATATAATCACCTCTGAGAATCTTTTAGTGCTCTTCCTCACACTTTCCTTGGCACTTTATTGGTAGTTTCCAGTTTGGAACATCCGTTTTAGGCTAACACCCCCCTACCGTGTGGCATCCATGATGATACTGTCCCCTCCTTTGTCCATGGCAGACCTTGCTATTCTGTCACAGCACTCTCCTATTGAATGGGATCCTGTCAAGAGAATCCTCAGAACAGCATTCGAGGCAGAAACCACCAGAAGATCAGAACAGAGATGTGGTTTGGAACGTTGAAGTGTGTTAATAGGCTGTGTGCCCCTGAGGTGTTATATTAACCAAGTGAAGATTTCCTGTTCCAGCAGAATTCTCAGGGAGGTACCCAGCGTCATGGCTCTCCAGGACGATAGCTGTGAGGGATCATGTATTTGATAACATCTTTCTTCTGGGACCCTAACCTGTAGTGGGTGTAGCAGCTGCTCAGCTGACTGGGATGAGTGGTGCTCCCACAGCAGGTCATGCCCACAGGCCACTGCCCCCACCAGAGCATGAATCTGTGCGCCAGGCTTCTAGTTGTTTTATATGATCAGTGCCACTTTCTGCATCTTTCCTTAGGTGTTTCCACCAGTCTGCTGATGAATACATTGTAGGCAACCTGACTCCTTCAGAGCATATTGGTTGCTGAAGAATCAGGCCAAAGACTGTTTTAGAATGTTGTAAACAATTGAATATTTAATGATGAGATGAGACTCGTTGATTGTACAAACATAGAAATAATTCTGGCCGAAGGGGAGACTGTCCAGTCATGTCAGGTCTGTGATGAAGCAAAGCACAGACGTTGCATGAATATCTATTTTTGTCCCTTTGATGTGAAGGTTGTATAAGTGATGGGAAGGGTTAAAACTGGGAGAAGAATGGAAAGGAAGAGTTTTCCTAAAATGATCTTTTTTTAAAAAAAAAGTTTTATGTTTTTCAGAGAGGAAGAAAGAGGGAGAGAGAGAAACATCAATGATGAGAGAGAATGAATCATTGACCATCTGCCTCCTGCATGACCACACTGAGGATTGAGCCTGCATCCTGGGCATGTGCCCTGACCAGAATTGAATCATGACCTCATGGTTCATAGGTTAACACTCAACCACTGAACCATGTTGGCCAGGCCCAAAGTGTCTTTTTCACAGTCATATTTGGGTACTACTTATCTCTTCTTGTAGAGTTATTATTACACTAGTGGCCCGATGCATGAAATTTGTGCACAGGTTGGGGTGGTCCCTCAGCCCAACCTGCCCTCTTTCACATACTGGGAGCCCTTAGGGATGTCCAACTGATGGCTCACCCCCAGCCTGCCCAAGGCCTAAAGCCTTTAGGCCTTGGGCACTCAGCCATCTCCCTGTTCAGCTCAGCTCCAGCTGCCTGTGACCACCCAACCCAAGGGGCTGGGCGCTCACTTCCGCTCGTACACCCCGGCCACTTGCTCTGCCCCCTGGCCACCTCCCGAGCTTGCTGAGCTCTGCCCCCGGCTACCTCCAAGCTCGGGTGGCAGTGCTCATGTGCTTGCCCTGCCCTGCCCCATGCCCTGGTCGCCTCCAAGCTCAGGTGGCCTGGGTGCTCGCCAGGTCCCGGCCACCTCCAAGCTCAGGTGGCCCAGGTGCCACAGTACTCCTGTGCTCCCCGCCCCCCCCTCTCCCCGCTCACCACCACTACTGCTTCGTCTCCACCCCCGGGGCCCAGTCCTCGTGCCACTCAGCCCCGCCCCTTGCCCCCCCCCCCCGCTCCTGATTGGCTGGTAGCATACCCAATCAGGAGCCAAAGTACAGTCACATTTACATGTTACTCTTTTATTAGATAGAATAGTGAACATAATTTCCTAATTTTGGGAGGCTAACCATTCACTGTTACCCTTTGGGACTTTAAGATGTGATGGTTACTGGATAGCAGTACCCGTAACAGAAATCTATTTGCAACTCTGCTATAATTCTTACTCATGTCAATCTCTTCTATAATGTATGAAACTCATGAGGGCAATTACAGGTGTTTTATTTTGCTAGTGTGTGTGAGGATTTTAGATGAGTGACTGATAAAGACAAAGAAATGCTAGGTGCTTGGCTGAGCATCACCCCGGAGACCTTCCATGCAGATAACAACATTACACAGTTTGATTTAAAGGCATTTGAAATCTAGTTGGCACAGTGAGACAAGCACAAGACATATTATAAAACAATTAAAGAACAGGGTGTGCTGACACCCTGGGTATACAAGGAAACAGCTGTGTTGCCAAATACATTACACAGACGCTGAATGCAGAGTTTGATCTTCCTGGAGGAAAATAAAGATTTTAATATGAGTATGCCCTTCTTCAGATGTTTGTGCCAAAGAACACATCACAGGTGAAACCATGCCACATTAGTAAATTGGAGCCCTTGGCCAGCATCAATGTCAGAACGACCCAATTTCCATATACTGATGATTAAAAACCAGTGAGAGAGTGTTGCTTTTGGACTCTAAGAGTTTTGGGAGAATAATAGGAAGAAAGGAGAGTCTCTTCTAATCAGAGATGAATTTTTTTTGGCAGGTATATAAGAGGAGAAGCCAGGCTAACAACAGGAATTAGATATAAAACTGCTCCTTGTTCAACTTTTAGGCCTCCCCTGGGCCTCAGCAGAACAAAAGGGCTTTTCCCATGCTTACTTTAGAAAGAACTCTGGCCAAAGGGAAGACTGTTCGTTCATTCGTGTCATGTCTATGACGAAGCAAAGCTGAGGCATTCCCTGAATGGACAAGATCTATGAGGCGAGGGGAAGGAAGGAAGCTGAGCTCTTTGGCGATAGAGGTGCCCTCGGGTGCATGTTTGTCAGCCATTGAGGCTGACCTGATAGGGACAGTGCCACGGTGTGCATAAGAAAACCAGTCATTAATCTATGGGGACACTCAGGCAACTGATCAACTTCAAGATAAAGTAAGTCTTGGCATTTCAGTTCTGTTGAAAACTGGTGTAAAATGGGCATGAAAAAGTGGCTCCTTGATGGTGAGGGAAGTCCATAAACGCTCTCTCTCATGAGCTGGCCCTCTTTGTCATTCTGCCTTTTTTTTTTTTTTTTGCTTGTTTGTTCTTTTTAACTTCAGTTTAATTTTTCTCAGCACTGAACCAGAGTTGAAACATAACTGAACATGGACATTACAAACACTCCCAGTGATAGATGAGAAGATCTGGGATCCCAGCCAGATATTGTTCTCGAGGTTTCCCGAATCATAGATAAGCCATGAAATTCTGAGGGGCCTCCTGGAGCAACGCCTGGATATGGGTTCAGGCTCTTGTTTGCACAAACCACTTCGTTTCTCTGTACTGCAGAACTGGCCTCCAGAAGAGCTCTCATGTATTGAGCACCTGCTAAGTACTAAGCACAGCATGCTAAACACTTTAACTTGATTCATCTCTGAAATAACCCCCTTACTAGATCCAGTTATCACTGAACTTTTTAGAGTCCAGGAGCTAAGATTTAGCAAAGTAAGTGTTTTGCTCAAGGTCCTGAACAGCAGAGCCAAGACTTAACCCAGATGGTCTGTCTCCAAAATCCATGCCCTTCACCACTACAGTCCACTGTTTCTACTAAAGCACTTCTCAGCTTCCTCTCCGCAATAAGTGTCAGTGATTCTGTGGGCATTAAATTCATCACCTTGACTGATATGAATTTGAACTGCACGTGTCTATTTATATGCATATTTTTTTCAATAAGAATTGTGCACTTATTTTCTCTTATGATTTTTTACAACATTTTCTTTTCTCTAGCTTTATTGTAGGAATGAAGTATATAATATGTATAACATACAAAATATGTATTAATCCACTGTTTATGTTATTGGCAAAACTTTCTTCCAGTCAACAATACTCTATTCATAAAGTTACATGTGAATTTTCAACTACCTAAGGCAGTGGTCGGCAAATTCATTAGTCAACAGAGCCAAATATCAACAGTACAATGATTGACATTTCTTTTTTTAAAGTATATTTTATTGATTTTTTACAGAAAGGAAGGGAGAGGAATAGAGAGTTAGAAACATTGATGAGAGAGAAACATCGGTCAGCTGCCTCTTGCACACCTCTTACTAGGGATGTGTCTGCAACCAAGATCCATGCCTTTGACTGGAATTGAACCTGGGACCTTTCAATCTGCAGGCTGACACTCTATCTACTGAGCCAAACCAGTTAGGGTGACATTTCTTTTGAGAGTCAAAATTTTTAAACTTCTTCTGATGCCACTTCTTCAAAATAGATTCACTGAGGCCATGGTATTCTGTGGAAGAGCCACACTCAAGGGGGCTAAGAGCCGAATGTGGCTTGTGAGCCACAGTTTGCCAACCACTGGCCTGAGGAATTGGTGCTCCTAACCCTACATTGTTCAAATATCAACGATATTTCAACTGTCTTCAGAGCCATAAGTTTTGAGGGAGGGTTTTATCTAATTTGGTTCTCACATTTTAGATGCCTTTGAGTTTTTCTAATTTGGTGTAGCATAAGAAGGCATATAATGCTACTAAGATTAATATCTGTGTGTGTTTCAAATGAAAACAAACCTTTGCCCATAGAATTTTCCATTTGATGGAAATTCTCTTTAGGCAGACTGTTGAGGTAGGACATGGCAGGGTGAACATTGCTGTTTTCATTTTCCAGGGGATCAGAGAGTGAAGACATTGGCTGAGGTTACTCACCTGGTTACTCACAATCCTGCTATATCTAATATTCTTGGTTATTTGGGGTTGCTAGAAAAATCCATTTGTCTTCATCGATCATGTCCTATATACAAGGTAAGAGCTTGGGAAAAGCCCTTGCTGTGATTTCTTAGAGAATACTAGAAAATCCTTTTCCTTTAGTTTCTCAAATGCATTTGAGAACTTTTGTATACACTTGTAGCACAGAATTCTGTGAAACTCAACCTGCTTTTTGAAACTTCAGCATGACTCCACTTCACTATAATGAAAGACTCACATTAGTGCTTGTCTTCACTAACCTAAAGGAATTTCACTGACGAAAAAAGGCAAAAACTGAAGTCAGCTTTTAGCATTTTTTGGTTTTTGCAGAGAGCCCAGACATTATAGAGGCAGTGAGTACCTGGAGCAGAGAGAGTGACAGTGCGTTTATTACACATTAGGTTTCATATGCTATTTCATATGAGTTGGTCGGTTATTGTGGGGGTCTGAGAAGACTCAAAAAATTTTCCATATATAGTAACAGCGATGGCTTCTTCACTTTCTGCCATTTTGGCTTATGAAAGGTTTCATGGAGATGCTCTACTTTTGGTTGGGGGGTGGGTGAGAGGATGAGGAGGGAAGGAGGGGAAGGGGATCAGTGCCTGCCAGGTGCTGGGCCCTGGATGGGAGGTACACATATAGAACTGGGAAAGCCGAAGAGCTGTATCATCAGGGAGTGCCCACACGATTACCCCAGGGCAGATGCCTCGTTGTTCTGTAGTGACACCGGCTCTCTAGCCTGGCAGCTTGGGCTTGGTGGAGTCTGCAGACGGCTGTCTTCTTTCCTCAGTCACAAGGAGAAGCACATTATCAAACAGCAGAGCAGCTGATCCCTGGATAGCGGTTCTGATGGATTTCAGCCTTGTTGCCATTTTGTGACTCATTTGTGCTCTGCTTCCACTGAGGTGGCTGGACGCTAACTGATCCTTTCTGTCAGCCACTGGCTCAGTAGTTTTTGAAGGTAGACACTTGTTCTCTGTGGATCATCTCTGAGCACGCCAGCACCTGCCAATGCTCATTCTGGATGTCTCATTCCCTGGCAAGCAGTCACTTCATCCATCAAAAAGAGCAGGAGACCATGGACCCCTCCCTTACTTTCCCCTCAGGAGCTGCTCTGGCAAGTGTCTGTTAGCCTCTGCCATGGTTCACACTGTAGTCTGGCCATGCAGATGGGTGAGGGTGTTTCTAACCCAACTGGTAGTATTCAAGTGATGAACTTCTCCCCTGTCATTTCCACTTCTGCCCCCACCTGGCGTGTTCTGGAAGCCTTGATGTCAGAGGGCCTGATTGATTTTTGGCAGCAACTTGGAGAAGTGGTGGTGTTCTGAATTAGACGCAGCTGGTGAATCTAACTTGGCCTTGAGCTCTGATAGTCTGATCGCCACCATTTTTCTTCTCATTCCTAGACCCAGGAGGCAGCTCTTTGTTGACTAAAAACTACCGGCATCTTCCATCTTGCATCTCGATTTATGCCAGAGGCAGGGAGCAAGTGACATTTCTCTTTCTGGGTGGAAAAACCTTGTGTTTGACAGAGAACCTGTGTCTGCCAATGCTTTCGACATGAAAATGAATGCTAATTTACTTTCACCAGCCTTGAAGGGAAGGACAACTTCTTTCATCCAGAAAGTTTCCATGATGCCAGCAGTTCCACTCACATCTTCCTTAAACGTAATCAATAGAAGCATCTTATAAAGTAGGTGATTATTGCTAATGGGTCCTTTGTCCTGACATAATAACTTTATACTTGCCAAAGCACTGTGACCTTTGATTCTCAAATGTTTTAAAATTATATACAGTTGTTAAATATAATTTTTTCAAAAATATGTTTTTATTGATTTCAGAGAGGGAGAGAGAGAAGAGAGATTCATCAGTTGGCTGCCTCCTGCACGCCCCCTACATGTGGGGATCAAGCCTGCAACCTGGCCAAGTGCCCTGACTGGGAATCAAACCGATGGCCTTCTGGTTCATGGGTTGACCCTCAACCAATGAGCACACTGGCCGGGCTACAGTTGTTAAATATTCTTTTCTCACCCTCAAAGCCAAAAACACTTTGCCATCTCCATTGAGGTAGTCCCTTCTCCCTGAAAACTCCTCAAAATGACCAGTCTTGTCCAAAAAGTGGCTTGTGTGTCCCCTGCAGAGTTTTAGAGATGCCTTTAGACCTCAGAGTTGGCTCTCCTCCTTTCTTTTTTTTTTTCCTTTTTGGTTCTGTCAAATCCTGCCTATGTTATCGTTCACCTACCAAAATTTAGGCTTGCGTTCACCTCTACTCCTAGGAACTTGACACTTGAGTAATGCATGTGTTGGTTCTCCCTCAGTCTACTCCATGATAGTAAATGCAAGCAAACAACAGCAAAACAAGAGGTCCAGTAGTATGAGAGACTTGCAGCCTTCCTAAAAAAATCCTCAGGTAAGAAATGAACAAAAAACTTTTATTTCTTCCTCTGAACAAAACTGCTCTTCTTTTTGGAGTTTTTGAGATACAATTAAACCAGATGAGCATGCTCAATGAGAAAGGGGCAGTCATGCCCAGGACAAGACATAATCAGAAGCACAGGGAATTAAAGTGAGTGGTTTTGCAATTGCATAAGACCAGTAATTTTTGCTGTCAGGAAAGTATGCTTCCCCCCAACCCCCAATGCTGAAAGCAGACCGAATGTCAAACACAAGTTGTAATTGGGCTATGTGACTTACATACAGATTAATCCATTATTAGTCTAAACGAGAATCTTGATTCAGCAAGATGGTATTTATCATCCAATTGCCTTGCTCACATAATCCAAGTGGCTTTGTAACTTTAATTGTATTGCATGTTCTCGAAATATTGCTCATGATTACACCCTGTTTGAAATAATTAGGCGGTAATTAGCATTACAAATTTCTTTTAAAAATACTATCATTACAGAGATTGCTAAATGAATTACCTGGCACTGGGGACTAGGTTTTCTTGGCATGAATACCAGTCTCCACAGAAGGGGCAGTGATGTTCAAAGGCACTCTTAGAGCGAGCCTGTATTAGTTTGAAATCATTGCTATAACAGATTACCCCAGATTTTGTGGCTTGAAACAAAACAAATTTATTATCTCACAGTTACTGGAGACAGAAGTCTGGCAGACCTCACTAGGTCTTGGTTTAGACACCTAACCCGCCAAAATCAAGGTGTCGGCAGGCTTGCGTTTCTTTCTGGAGGTGCTAAGAGATCATCTGCTTCTTTTCTCATCCATGTTGTTGGCTGAATTCCATTCCTTACTATTGTAGGGTTGAGCTCTCTGTTTCTTCATGGCTGTCAGCTGACGTTCATTGCCAGCTTTTAGAGGCCACTTGCTTGCCTTGGTTCATGCCCCCTCCATCTCCACACTACCAATGACAGATGCAGTTTTTCTCATACTTCCAGTATCTCGTGCCTTTTCTTCTGTGGCATCTCTTTGACTTAAGCTGAGAAAAATTCTCTTGTTTTATGGAATTTTGTGATTGGATTGAGCCCATCTGGATAATTCAGGATAATTTCCCCATTTCATTTTCTTCTTTTTTTAAAAAATCCTCACCTGAGGATATTTTTCCATTGATTTTTTAGGAGAGTGGAAGAAAGAGGGAAAGACAGAGAGAAACATTGATGTGAAAGAAATACATCAATTGGTTGCCTCCTGCATAAATTCCAACCAGGATCCAGGTTGGGGAGGAGCCTGCAACCAAGATATCTGCCCTTGACCAGAATCAAATCTGGGACTCTTTGGTCTGGAGGCCGATGCTCTATCCACTGAGCCAAATCGGCTAGGGCAGTGGTCGGCAAACTCATTAGTCAACAGAGCCAAATATCAACAGTACAATTGAAATTTCTTTTGAGAGCCACATTTTTAAAACTTAAACTTCTTCTAATGCCACTTCTTCAAAATAGACTCACCCAGGCCATGGTATTTTGTAAAGAGCCACACTCAAGGGGCCAAAGAACCGAATGTGGCTCACGAGCTGCAGTTTAATGACCACAGGGCTAGGGAACCTGTTTCAATTTCTTTAACCATAATCACATCTGCAATGTTTCTTATGCCTTGGAAGGTAATGTGCTCAGGTTCCAGGGATTAAGGCATGGGCTTTTGGTGTGTGAGGGACATTATCAGCGTCTCATAGAGCCTGACCCACATATGTGTTTCCACCAGCATATTGTTTCTTCTCAGAAATGGTAGTAGTAAAGTAGTCATTTCTCTTTCTTTGGGGTATTGACTGACTCGATCAGATAAAGAACAACAACTGAATAATGTTTTGCTGTTTAGGATATATCAAGATGCCACAATAGGCAGAGAAAAGAAGATTTCTATTAAGTAACTTGCTGATATTTTTGGGAGGAGGTATATTTTAATTTTTAAAATATTGGCTTGTATAGTGAGTGAACACTTATTTATTGAAGAAATGTCTGTTTTATGTTGTCCATGTGAAAACAAGGATGGAGTCTATCTCATTCACTATTGTGTCCGCAGACCCAGGAAAGAGACCTAGCATGGGGTGGCTCAGTAGCTACCTGAAACATAGATAGGTATTGAGTGAAGTACTTACCTTATCAGCTACTATGACAGCATGTGGCAGTGCTTGAGAGTTAAGCAATGAAATAGGCAGACATGGTCCCTGCTTGTCTAATCTTAAATGGACATTAAACAAATAATTATATAACTAACCCTATCTAATAAAGAGGGAATATGCTAATTGACCATCACACCCTTATAAAGATGACAGCACCCATAGCCACAAGATGGCGGTGCCCAGTCCCTTTAGCCCTGCCAGCATGCCTGCCTCTGTAGTTCCCTAGTACCCTACATCCCTAGGTGCCCAGGGCTGCCTGAGACTTGCATTGTCAGCAGTGGCAGCAGCAGAGGTATGATCGGAGTGTTGCCTTCCCCTGATCGCTGGGTCACCTCCCTCCCCTGAGGGCTCCCGGACTGTGAGAGAGGGCAGGCCGGGCTGAGGGACTTCCCCCCTCCAGTGCATGAATTTTCATGCACCAGGTCTCTAGTCCATTATAATGGTGGTAAAACAGGAAATTTTGAAAGTGGAACACATGTACTTTATTTTTTTGTTTTATTTTAACTTAAAGTATACAATTGTCCAATAATATTTTGAAGTATGCTCAAAACATTTTCTTAGAATGGGGTTGGTTGAATAAACTTTTACATCTTCTTTCTTATATAAGTCACATCCAAAATGCATATTCTATGATTTCAGTTTTTGTTTCTCTTAAATTGAGTAAAGCCTCAAGATCAGGGTTGGAAAACTATGGCTTAAGCCAAATCTAACTTACAGATTATTTTTATGTAACCCATACTAAGAACGGTTGCTACAGTTCTTAAATGGTTAAATAATATTTTGTGATGTAAAATGACATGGAATTCAAATTTCAGTGTATAAATCACCTCTTATTGGGACATAGCCACTCCCAGTCTTTTAGTCTATGTGGCTTTCATGCTGTGATGATAAAACTAAATAGTTGTGACAGAGAACCTATGACCTGCGAAGCCTAAAACATTAACTGTCTGACTCTTCAGAGAGAACGTTTTCTGACTGCCCTCAAGATACTTGAGAAGCAAATTGAGTGCAGAAACCTGGCAGATTCCTCCCCCAATTATTTCCTTGGTTGGGTGTGTATTCAGAGAGGGTTGGCCTTGGTGGGGGTCAAAGGGAGGCTGGTGATGAGAGTTTCTGACTATAAGATTTGATCCAAATCATATACAAATTTGCATATGGTCATTAAAATCATGAGTTTGTAGGTGTCATGTTGGTATCCCTCATGCCAGGCAACTTGCATATAGAATTTTGAATTTTTGGCATTATTAATAGGGGGAATTATTTCATGCATCTCAAATTTTAAACTTAAGAGATTTTATTGCCAGATTTCTCAGGTCTCTGATTTGACTTTCACAAAAACTCTGTCTTCCAACCAATACCAAAGTGAAACGTTTTATGCCTCTCTGTTTAGAATTCAGTCAATAACTATAGTTGTTCTCAGTGCTTTCCTTGGATACACTATTCTTTCTGTAATCTCTTAGCTTACCAGAGAGTAGACATACTCTCTCCTTAAAATTTTGTAATATGTTCGGTCATCTACCTCTGTTCCCTTAAACCAATATTCATTCTCCTGATTATTAATTTGTTGAAATGAGGCCAATCATTGCAACGTGTAACAGAAAATTGAAAAGTAACAGCTCAAGTACAGATGTATAAAATAGTATGCATGTGGATTTGGTATCCCTTTCCATTTAGAAACTCTGTCTTTTCATATTTCAATAGTTCCTTTAGCCACGATCATCATCACTTCAATGAACAACAGTCCCATTTTTATGTTGTAAGGCCCTAGGATTCCAGAGGCAAAGGCAATGTCTATCCATCTTTTCTAATTCGCTTCAGTAGATGTAATATGAAAAAAAGCAAGCATTAAGGAAGGATTTCTTCTTTCTTTTCAGTTTCCCTCTCTAGAGCCAGGTTAAAATGGAATACAACCATTAAGAGGTTATCTAGTATAACACGCTCCCGCCCAAGGCAGAGCAGAAGGCTCTAGTCCTCTGTGAGTTGTTTATGAAGTAGCTCATGGCTGACAATCAGTGAACTAAATCCTTCAACAAGCAGAGATTTACAAGGACTTGTCTATAGAAATGAAGTGTTTCTACAGAGGTGAACAGAGCTGGGGCCCAGAATTAGCAACCCCTGCAGAGAAATACAGCTCTCGGCTTTGGGATTCTACAGTAGGGAGTTTTCAATAGCCACTCTGTGTAATTATGTCTCTGGAATGAGTTCTAAATTCTCACTGTGTGCTATGTACAGGATTCATATTTCTTCCAGGATCCAAGGACAGGTTAAACAGGTGTCCTCCAGAGACATATAGTAACTATGGGGCTCATTTTCATGGTATCTTGGGAAGCTACAGTGGTGAAACCACTGCTCTGTCACTAGAAGGATCTACTCAATTTAATCTCCACCCACAGTCTTTCTTTGGCTCTCATCTCTGTTTATCCTTTGTAATAGGTGTCTCTTGGCATGTTTGTTAGATATTAAGGGTGGTGATAACAGTAAGTGCATGCTGTGTGCTCCTGGACATTTGCTGTGGTCTGAATGTTTCTGTTCTCCCTACATCATATGTTGAAATGCTAATAGCCTGTGTAATGGTATTAGGAGGTGAGTCTTTAGAAGGTGATTAGGTCATGAGAATGGAATTCTCTTGAATGGGATTAGTGTTCTTATAAAAGAGACCCCTGGAGCTCCCCCACCCCCTTCTGCCACATGAGAACACAGTAAGAAGTCTGTCACCAGGAGGCTTTCATCTGATCATGCTGGTACCTTGCTCTTGAACTGCCAGCCCCCAGAACTGTGAGCAATACATGTATGTTGTCTATAAGCCACCCGGTCTATGATATCTTGTTATTGCAATCCGAGTGGACTAAGACAGCATTGAATTATACAATCTCGTTTTGACATGATGGCTAGTATAATTTGGTTAGGTCCCAATGTTAGAATTGAGGATCAGAGATAAATTGTACCAGGAATGTAAATGCCTGGAATAAGATCTCTCGAGAGATATGCAAGATCATCCAGATCATCTCTGTCATTTTATTGATGAAAAAACTAAGGCCTACAGAGGGTGAATGACTTGTCCATGGATACAGGAGGAATACATTGAACTTTCTGTGTCTCATTGTCCTCATCTGCAAATGGAGACAATAAGGGTGCTGTTTCATTGAGCTGGCTGGTTTATTGAGTTAGCAAATACATGTCAACCACTTAGAACAATAACTGGGAAATGTAAACACTCATGGAATATTAGCAGGTGCTACCATTAATACCACTATCATGGCTCTCCTACTACTATTGGTAACAAAACTACTGCTGCTACTGCTATGATTTGACTGACTTCCCCCAATTCAGTGAGATCTGTGAGCACATAAAAAAATTAAAACAAAGAGAGAACATATACATAAGCATTTGCATGTGAACTATATGTATGAGTATAGTATGTGTGTGTAGGTGTACTATATGGGTGTTTAAATCTGCTGTGTGTATATCATTTGTGTGAAATTACCAAATCAGATCATCCAATGTGGCCCTGAACTAATGCGGAACTGCTCACGTTTCATCATGCTCAAGTTCCTGATTTCTATGTATCAATAATCCATTTTGAATTTGCATATGCCCTTGTAGGGGAATATCTGATGAAATATATTACTGGGGCATGTCTGGGAGATGCCTCTTATTTTTGTTTTTTCCTCAATAAGTTGAGTCACAAAGTAGAATGAATTTTTCTTTTGTCTATGTGCACAGAATGCCACGCAGGTGTAGTAGGTATAAAACATGAAGTTACATATACAAGTTACTCCCTGAATGGTTATTCTAAGGAAGAGTATGAACTTGGTTGAATAAATCCTCTACTTGCTGATCCAGTGCTCCCTGCCATAGTGAATTCAAAGGCAGCCTGAAATAAAGAGAAAGACTGATGGCTTGAAGCAGTGTGACTTTGTTCTAAAGAACTTCAACTCATAGTCCTGCAAAAAGTACCTGGTGGCTCTGTTATCAACCCCCAAAACCTGAAAACAACCTAAATGACCCTTGAGAAGAAAATGAAAAAACAAATTGCTACTGATTTATACAACACAAGATAGTACAAAGCAGTAAAAATGAATGAACTATAGCAACATGCAACTATTTAGATGAATGCTGATAATGGTAAAACCCACAAGTTCCAGAAGGCAATGTATAGTATGGCATGCTTCTTATAATATTTAAATGCAAAACTAAACAATTTATTATTTAAGAATATACATATAGCCTAGCTGGTATGGCTTAGTAGTTGAGCATCGACCTATGAATCAGGAGGTCATGATTTGATTTCTGGTCAGGACACATGACTGGGTTGCAGGCTCCATCCCCAGTAGGGGGCATGCAGAAGGCAGCTGATCAATGATTCTCTCTCATCAATGATGTTTCTCTCTCCCTCCCTCTTTCTTCCTCTCTGAAATCAATAAATATATATTTGAAAATATATATGTTTGTCATAAGCCTCTCTCCCTATATACATATGCATTTTTATATTGATTAGAGACTCAGTGCACAAATTTGTGCTTAAGTGAGATCTAGCCACCCGCCCCCAGGGGATACGAGAGGTTGGCCAGCCCCATCCCCAGTCAGGGGTGGGGAGGTGATTGGGGGTGGGGCAGGAATGGCCAGGGGGAGGGGCCCTTGATTAGGATGGGGGCCAATTAGGGACAGGGATGCCTGGGGGGAGGGGTTATAGGATGCTAGGGGATGTGGGGGTGGCAATCGGGCCCAATCTGGCTGGTTGGCCTCCACAGTGTGCAGCATAGCAATTAGGCATTCTGGTCGCTTGGCTTTGATGTATATAGATTTCTTAAGTAATAACTGGATAAATTAAAATAAAAGAAGCCCATACATTTTCCAGTGACAATGTTGTATTATGATTAATCCAATTCTCAGCACCCGAGGAAGGAAGAAGGAAGAAAAGGAAAGAAAAAAAATGACACTTTTTAAAAGAATGCTCTCAGGGAGCCATCATTTTGCAGGAAATAAGACTTCAGCATGCAGTGTGTGGGTACTGAGCAAAAACCACAGAATGTAACTTGGACTGGGAAACTTACTTAAAAGTTCTTAAAATGTCTTTTATTTTATTTGATAGCATCTGTCCCCTGTAGCCCTTTTCACTCCCTTATTTCTGGCCAGGACATCGCTGTTTGTATTTGAGCCCATGGGGGTAAGGTTGTGAGACAGACTTTACAAGAGATTGTTGGAAAGAAATCAAATCCTGGCACATTTCCATTCTCTCCAGTAGAGCCGGCGCCCAGAGAAGGAAAATGGCAACCGATTCTGAGGGCTCCTCCTTTAAATACGAGGAAGAAGGCCCAGCTCATTCTTTCTTCTACTGCCGGCTCCCCTCCACCTCGGCTGTGTGTGTCCTTCCTCCTGGGGAAGGCGGGGATGGGACCCGGAACAAGGGGAGGTCAGGGGAAGACACCCAACCCAGCCTGGGCGCTCCTGAGAGCCGCGCAGTGTGTTGGGAGCATCTGCTCGGGTTTCTCTGGAAACGCCTGGGTTTTCTTTGACCTTCAAGTGGAAGGGCTGCCACTGAAGAATAAGGAGCAAACCTGTACATCAAGGGCAAGGGTGGCCCCCCCGGGGCGAGGGGCCTCTCAGGCAGCTTTCTCTCTTCTCCCTTTATCTCTTCTCATGATGATAAAGACATTCTCTTGAGATCTGCTTAAAGTTTGTTTTTTTGTTTTTTTTTTTTTTTTAATTGGAATTTTCCAACTTGCAAAACGTTTTTGGGGGTCTAATGAGAAGTAATCTGGATGAATTCCGCCCAGCCGCCCTCTGCAATGTTGAGAGAGAACCTTCCAAAGGCCCAAGGGACAATTAAGCGGATGCTCCCCAGGCTTTTCTGCTGGAGTCCCCTTAGCAGCCAAGGACAGAGAGCCTGTGCCCCCCGACTGGCAGTACCGTCCATGCGGCCTGCTGCCAGCTCTGTAGGTTTGGGGAGTTTTACAGTTTATCTTCACTGACGCAGAGTTTGCCTTCTGCTCAGTAACATACCTGTTGGTTTTAATGGAAGAAAAATACTTCCTGCCCGAATTGTCACAACCAAACAGAGCTTCTGTTAGATGTTTAATCCTGTGACTCCTGGTGTCTCTTGAACAGATCACGGCCTATCCCCACGGGTAGTCATGCGGCAGTTTGAAAAGCACAGAGTTAGGCCGTACTGAAAAGTAGCAGTGTTTTCTTTCTTCTGAGTCAGGTTGCTTTACAAAGTCAATCTGTTTAAACACATTAATTTTATTAAATCAATTAATTTAATTAATTTGAACAATTTAATTGATTAATCTCGCAATAATTACTTGCCCAAGCTTGAGATGAAACCAAGAATGTATAATCAGTATTAAGTAGTTAATTATTACTTTATGGTATGGGTGAGCTATAAAACAATGGCATTATCTGTACTTATAAGAGAGTATATATTATTTACATATAATATTTATAGTAAAGTATAGAAAATTGCCAGCATATGACACATTTTTTCAAAATAGCCTTAAATTTATTTTTTGGAACTAAGAGAAGTATAACAAAATAAACACACATACATAAAAGCATTCAATAATAGAGCAATTGCAATAATGATATATGATTAGGACATGACTGAATTAATAACCTAACAGCTTCCCTAAAATTGACGGTCCACCTTCCTTTTACCCACATCTCTTCTTATTTTTTCTCTTTCACCAAAATTATCTAGGAAGGTAGTCATAGTACTTTCTATTTGTATAGAGCTTTCAAATTTGTATAATCAGCTTTTACCTCTCTCCAGAGCCCTAGAATAGCCCATTTCACTTAAATATCCTTAAAATGTCTAAGAAGTATTGAACTTGGCATGGCAAAATTGGGACTATTTCCCATTTCAGTAAATGGCAATACGAACTACCCAGTTACCCACACCCAAACCGGATATTGTTTTTTGATTCTTTTTCTCCTCATCCTACCCCATATCCAAATCATCAGCCATTCTCTTAGTGCTCACTAAAAAGCCCGGATAGAATCTGTCCACAACTCTCCATCTTCATTGCTACCACCCTGGTCTAAGAGACCACGATTTCTTTTCAGGACGATAGCTGTGGTTGCACTTTTGGCTGCTCATTCCCTCTCATTCCGCCAGCAGCCAAAGTGAAGCTTTAAGAGTGTATGTCAGGTGTGTGACACCCTTGCACAAAGCCCTCATTCGGAGCCCGCTACACGTGGGAGTACTACCTAACCTTCTGTATACTACATAACCTCCTTCCCCCAGCCATGCCGCCTCTCTTGTCCCCTGTCCCTGTCCCTCTCATACTGGTTATTGTGCTTCAGCTGCAAATGACATTATTTGTGTTTCTGGGAGTCTGGTTTTGTCCTGAGAGCTTCGCACCTGCTGTTTGCTTTGCCTAGACCGGATGCTTCTGGATTTTTCCATGGCCAGGCTCTTTTTTTTTTCATCACTAAGGTTTCAGCTCAAATCCCCAATTCCTCAGGAAGACCTTTCCTGACCAATCTATTTAATGCAGCCCCTTTCCCTAAGTCACTCTTAAAACATTACCCAGTTTTAGTTTTATTCTCTCAATATTTATCAACTTCTAAAATTTGCATGGATTCATGTATTTCTGGACTACAACATAAGCTCTACCAGTGTAGGGACCTCCCCTCTATTATTTAATATTGTATCACCGAGTGCCTGGACTGCCCACCACTGACCTTATTTGATTTCTCATAACAAGCCTCTGAGGTCAACATTGCTGTGTCTTAGGGGTTAGTGTTTTAATTATTGGTGTCTTCAGGGCCTTTGAACAGATTCATAGTGTGTGTTTGGTGCATGATTCTTGTTTCACAGATAGCCTCAGTTTATAGAAGCCAATGCTATACAGTATGTAAACGGCATACTTTATAGCCTTCCCAATGTTATAAAGTATGTGAATGGTACAGTTGAGTCCCAAACATATGACTCAAACATATGACTCAAACATATGATATATGACTAGTCTCTTGGCCCCTAGTTAATATTTCCACTCAAACCTGTTGCTTCCTAGTTTGAGTTTCATTGATGTCTGAGTGGAAAATGTTTGCATAATAAGGTTGAAAATATCATTTTGACACATTTACTGTTGTCTTTGTCTGTGACTCTTTTCCATGATTCGCTCTACCTAGCCAGATCCTACTAGTAAGTAGCAAGCATTTTTAGCGCAAGGCAAGTTGAAGAAACCCAAATCTTAAAGGTAGGTGTCACCTAAGCTTGGTGTCCATAAAAATTAGAGATAATTTATTATTCCAAAGGGACAGTTGTGAGAATGGAAAAATGGACTCTTAATAGCAGCACAAGCCTATACCAGACTACCCTGGCAAAATCATGTGCCAGATTCCTAACCTATGGAAACAGTCAGATTAAAATGGAGTTGTAAACCATGAAGGTTTGGAGTCCTTTGTCAAGGAGCAGTAGATAACTCCTATAGTATCCTATCCACAAAGTCAGTGTCAACCACAATCTTGGTTCCTTATCTTTTAGCTTGGGGTAGTGGGCAAGGCACTAAGATTACACAGTTTCGTTAAGGGAACTAAGACTAAAACTTAAGTCTTCTTAACTCCAAGACCCAGGTCTGCTTCTTTAGCCTGTAATTCACATGCTGTTTAAAGAACTCTGTTAGTTTTATCAAACCATTGTCTGAGTATTTGAACTATTTCAAAACTACTGCTTGGGGGAAAAAAATCCAGACAAAAAAAAAATCCAGACCAAACCGAAACAAACACACTTTCTCTTTCTCCTCCTGCAATGGGCTGCCAGTATCTGAGGAGACAGAAATGTAAGATTTTTAATATCCCGGGTGCAATACTGGTGATGCTGTCTCCATTTGGGAACTCATGCATCTCCATTCAGTCAGCAGCACAGGCACTTCCATGGAAAGACTGTCAGGTGAACTTGACTGTTACACATTGCCTGACAAAAATCCTGCAGAGAAAATTGGTATTCCACACTTAAAGACACTTGTCCCTTTTTTTTTCTTTACCAGATCCTTTAGGTTTTATTGCGGTATCAAAAGCACACCAGGAGTTAACTACCTCCTGGAACTTATGACTCTGCTTCCCTGTAGAAATTCCCTTGACAGAACTATAATTTAAAACGATTCCCTAAACTTTGAAATGAGAAATGGTCATAAATACAACTACCTATATGAGATTTTGCAAAATCATTATTAATGACACCACCGTCTTGTTGTTTGTTTTGGTCCAGTGTTCTTTCATTATGAAACATTCTTCTCAGTTCAAAACGATGAAATGGGAGTGTTCCCCTGAAGGATTGAGTGCATGACCTTTTAATAAACAGTGAGAAATATGTAGCAAATTACTTTACCATTTTGCTTTGCTTGGTAGAAAACAGCTCTGATATGATGAATTATAGTAACTACTTAGCTAAAGTTTGCCACTATATTTATTTTTGGGTCCCCATGTTATTACTTCACACTTATTAATTTTAATCATGTTTTTGTTTATTTCAATAACTTTTTTATTTTTAAAATATACTTAAAAAAATCCTCACCCAAAGACATGTTTAGACAGAGAGAGGGAGAGAGAAACATCAATGTGAGAGAGAAAACATCAATTGGTTGCCTTCAGTATGTGTCCTGACCAGCAATTGAACCTGTAACCCAGGTATGTGCCTGACCAGGAATAAAACCGACAACCTTTTGGTGCACAGGACAATGCTCAACCAACTGGGCCACCATGGCCGGGCTTGATGCCCTTATATTTTGAACTCGGATGTTTTGGGAAGTAGGTGGTAAAATGGTGCCTTTTCAACATTTTAGGAAAGGTTTTATTAAATTAAACAAGGAATATTTATTTCATTTTTTCCCCAGTAGCATAATGAAACCCAGTCACAGGAGATTGAAAGCATTTCCTTTGATAATTCTATAAGGGAAGAGGTAGGAATACTTCACTTGATTTCCTCCACGTTGTTGAATAAAAGGTCACAGCTGGGCCAGAGGAATGGGATCCTGGTTCTGCCACACAGCACTGGAGCTTGGAGTGAGCATAGTGAGGTGGTGGCAGGAGGGGTCAGGCCTTTGCACTGAGCCGTGGGAGCCGTCATTTCTGAAGGGAAGCATGATGGACTACTGTGAGAAGTTCTGAGTGTTCTTTCTGCTAAATGGGTCCAGTGGTGTTTTCAGCAGGGAAGCCCTTTTCTGTGGTTAGCATTGCTCCTGCTTGAGCAATTCCTTCATCTGGTGTTCTCACCCTCTCAGCCAGTCTAAGTGTTACCTAATACCCTACCAGGCTCCTTTCTTCCTCTTGAAACTCATCACAACAGATCTTATGTTGTGCATCTAAGACACCTGACCAGCATAGGCTCCCAAACATGGATGCTTCAGGTGCTGGTCAAAAAACAAAGAATGACTGGTGTGGGTCAGGGCAGTGGGGAGGAGGAAAGTACATGTCCCTCCTAAAGGCACTCAATTTCAACTTTCCCAAAACGTATATAACATATATAACGTATTGGTTGCATCTGTTCTCCGAATCATGGAGCTACGAGTTTGTGACTTTTAAACTCGAATTTAATGGAGTTGAGGTTTTTATTATTTTATTTTTATTTTTATTTATTTATTTTTCCTTTTAGCTATTTGATTGAACTTAGAAAATTCCTGCTTGCCTTTTTTAAAGTTTGCATTTTCCACCTCAATATTTTGCCATCTTGACCACATCTTGTGGATGCTCTGGAGTGTCTAAGTGATTTATGCAGTTCTCATTTTCCTTACGGAGAAAGCCAGTCATGATCCTGAGTAAGAAGAAGAGAATCATCCTGGATGTTGCTGGCCAATAGCAACAGCACTTCTCTGGCAAATCCTTGTCTCCATGTCACAAATCTGAAGAAACCTGTGATCTACATGTATTTCAAAGTCCCAAAAGCTCTTTTGAAGTTTAAAACCTATCCTATATAATAAAAGCCTAATATGCAAATTGTCCCCTCAGGCAGTCATGCGCCTAGGAGTTTGGCCACTCACTATGACATGTGCTGACCACTAGTGGGTGGGGAGGAACATGGTGGGCATTGCGGTGGAGGCATTGCCGGTCCCAATGGGCCCCAATGAGAGTAGGACCATGATGGGATGGTGGAGCAGGTGAGTGGGTGGTGCCAGGTCTAGGTGGGTATGAGTGGGGGCCAATTGCCTCATAGGTGGCAACCAGCTGGGCCCCAATAAATTGCCCCATAGGCAGGATGGTGGAGCAGGTGAGGGGGCAGCGCCAGGCCAAGGCGGGGTGCCAGGTGAGGCTCTGGGGCTACGAGGCTAGGGGCGTGAGCTGGGGCTGCAAGCCTGGAGGTGCAAGCTGGGGCCCAATCCTCACAGGCCACCCTGAGGGACCCCACCTTTGCACGAATTTATGCACTGGGCCTCTAGTTTTAAAATAACCACGGAACAGAGAATCTAGTCAACGTTTCTAACCTAAATACAGCAGAAGTGGGGGGTTCTGTTGCAAGAGATGTGCCTGAAAATTGCATTTGAAAGAGTGATTTTTAGGGGGTCTATTGGCCAGTTTGCAGAGTGGCAGCTGTCTGGGATGACACTCAGGGGAAACTTTCCTCTATTTCATCCTTGCCCTCAAGAGCTGGTTTAGCTGTAGTCCCTTAAAGATTGAAATTCAGCACCTTAGTCTTCTCTGTTTTTCATCCAGATGGACTCAGTGCTTGATGCCAACATTTTATTTGCGGTTTGAAAACTACATTTGGATTGCATTGTGTTTAGTGATTCATGTGTTCATCCTTCATTCCTTCTCATTGAAACTCCATGTCTACCAGTCTCATTAGCTCTAATGGACCTTTTAGCTCTCTCAGGGTTATATGGGTTTCAAAGTATTATAAACTCATTCATGCCACTCTCGTTTAAATTTGATGTTATTACTGCACCAATTTTGTAAACTATCCTTCTTCTTCTTTTTTTTTTTTTTTTGCATATCAGGTGAATGAGAGGTAGAAGATAGCATTCCAATCTGCTTTGGAGATTAAAAAATTTGCATAATTGAAGTTGACAAATGTTGAAATATCAGCTCCTAGATACTTGCAACACCTTCCTTACTGGTTCCAGCAACAATGTGAATGTGCTGGTGCTAATGGGGACTTCTACAACAGGCCCTTGAACATGGTCCAGATAATCATCATTAGGCATAAGCCTTTCTGATTTCTTGGTACTGCTTTATCCTTCAACTGAAGTTAGGCCTTCATTTTTTTTTTCAGGATGACAAAGATGTATTTGTTATAGATATAAGTCTTAAATCTTTGCGAAAAGTCCCTCCACCCCCCAACACCATAAAAAAAAAAAACTCATGGAGAAAGTGTGGAAATAAAGTGAGATGATAATGTTTGTCTAAGAAAGAGAGTGGTTTTGATTGTATGTGTTTGGTTTTCTTTTTTTTTTAAACATTTATCAAATTGATTAGGATGACATTGGTCAACATGAACATAGATTTCAGGTGTGTGTTTCCCTGTTATGAGATCTATATATTTTACCATGTTCACCACCCAAAGTCAACTCTTCTCCTATCATCTTATATTTGGACCCTCTTCTTCCCGGATGGTTTGGTTTATGTAGCTCACACAGATATAAGGGGAGAGATAACTACCTTGGTTACTATTTCTGACCAGAAAATGCTGCTTTGGAATTATAGATTATCAGAGTTAGAAGAAAACTCAGGATCTTGTCCAATCCTCTTGACTTGCGGGCAGGACAGTGTGGTTCAGAAAATGGCAGTGACTTGCCTGGGAAGGGTGTGATTGTGAGGAAGGAGGAAATTGATGGAGAAACAGTTTCTCCATAACAGAGCTCTCAGATTCTTAGAAGGGACTTACAACTAAGTGAAAGTAAGGACCTTTAGTGACAGATATGAATCTGCAGTGACAGAAATGCAGCCAAAATAATACTTTTGAAATATGATTCATTTTTCTTCCTTCCTTCCCTCCCTTCTTTATTTTTGGACACCCTGTATATATTCCCCTGCAGTTCTTTCCCCATTAATTCTAGGTGCTAGTTTTCAACAGGGAGTAATTCTTCCTCTCGCCCCACCCTGGCACATTTGCTAATATGTGAAAATATTTTCCATGTTGTGATTGGGGAGATTGCTATTGGCATCTAGTAGGTAGAGAACCAGGAATACTGCAATGCAGAGGACATACCTGATCTTGCCCACAAAGAAAGATTTCTAATCCAAAATATTAGGAGTGCTGAGGCTGAGAAACCTTTTCTAGGCTGATGCTTAGAAAAAAAGCCAGAGCATATTTGGAAGGAAGGATGAGACATAATAGGGGCCATTATCAATGTCTGATAAGTCATAAGACTCTGTCTATGAGACTCATGGCTTTCCTGATAGACAGCGTGTCACTGCATAGGACACCCAGGCACATTCCTGAATCGACTGTGGCACAGCAGAATACACGTGCAACTCTGAAAGGACAAGTTTAAGAAAGGCCTTATTTACAAACTATGGGCAGGGTTATTGAAAATGAATAAGGACTGGAGGAGTGTCTTGAAGATAGCAATAGTGGTCTGAAGGGGGGAAAGGAGGGAGTGGTTATTGAAACCCATTGATGTCTCCAGCCTTATGAAGAGCCTTTGGTAGAGGAAGGACTCATTGCCAACCTATGGCCCCATAGGGAGGAAACCAGAGATCACACACCCTGATCTTGGTCTCCAATTACCATCTGAACTCTTGCTGGTAACTCCTTTAAGTCCATTCAACTGAAAACCAGAAGGCAAAATAACTAGGTTGATGAAAAATCATAGATATCAGCCTCCTGGACACAGAACAGGGTGGAGATGGTATCTGGAGGGGCAAGTGGAGAACATCCAAAATAACTATGTGATGGATTTTCTTTGGATCAGATAACATGGAATTGGGCTCTGCCCCACATATGTGTGACCTTGAGCAGGTTACTGAACTTTTCTGTACATGAATTTTTCTTCTGTAATTTGGTAATAATAACAGTATCCACCTCTTGTAACTATTTTGAAGATGATGGTGATAATGCATATAAAATACTCATAATAGTACCAGGCTCATAAAAAGTGCTTGGCAAATATTAGTGGTTCATTGTTCTGGTCATTTATTTTCCAGCAGGACAGAACAGGGTCTTTGATTTCAGTATGCTGTTTTCCTTGTTCAGGAGTACGACTTGTTAGGGGAATCTTGAACATGTGGAGAATTGGTTCAATTCTATAGTACCAGTGATTTCACACTTAGTTAACTTCACTATGTCACAAGTCTGCTCCCATGTCCTTTAGAGGATGATTTTGAAACATTGTCCTTCAGGGAAAAAAATGAGTCACAATTACACAAAAATTGATTGTCCAGTTGTAAGGTAAATGATTCATGTTAGGATCTCATAACAGCTTTAATGTTCAGATATTGAATTAAGTGGCTTAAACATAATTAGGCCCTTCCCTTAATTCAGGAACAAAACCTGGTCTGTGTTGTTTGGTGCCATGTTGGAAATATTAGAATGGGACCTGCTTTTAGCCACAGGAGAATGCATTATTGGGTCACTGACACATGAACAGAACCTGCTCTAAAAGCCTGGCACATCTTCAGAAAAGCAATTGTACTCTTCATGAGTACAATCAAGCTAGTGTCTTTAAAAATAGAACCCACAGCCCTCACTCAGAAGCAGGGGTAGGGAACATCCAGCCTATAGGCCATAGAAGGCCCAGGAAATCATTTGGTTTGGCCCTGCCAAGGCATTAGGAAGAGTTAATTAAATGTTTGACCGAGTATAGCAGGCTCATTTTTAAGTTTATAATTTTGAATGGCCTACAAATGATATTATAAATATCCAAATGGCCCTGGGCAGAAAAAAGGTTCCCTACCCCTGCTTTAAAATATGTACTGTAGGCAATGTCATCTCTGTCCCATCTGCTGCAACCAGCTGGAAAAACTGAGGGTGTCCCCAGACCAGGCAAAATCAACCCAGTGCCTTGAACATCTGTAAGCTACCAAGACATGGCCATTTCATCAGGTAGGTTTTTCTAGTGGAGCTGCATCTTCTCCCAATGCTAACAGGAGCTGCCAAACCTGACTCTCCTAAAGAAAGCCGTGTGAAAGGGGAGTAAGAGCCTTAACAAGTCACATACAGCTCCGAGACAATAGAACTGCCATCTTGTGCATCATTCTGGTGGGCATTTCTGCCTAAGGAGCTCTAAGGTTATATTAGCACCATAAAATCTGGCACAAACTCAAGGATTCCTGGTGCAGAGTACACAATGGAGCTTTACTGCCTGTGCTCTGGTTAACTGGACTTGAGAATGATGGTTCTTCAATGAGAACCGAGCCTCTCTGATACTAAAACAAGGTGGCCCTCTTGGACACAGAATGTGGCTTTGATGGAACATATGGAATAGTTAAGGGAGGAATGCAGACCATTTACCACCAACCTGGTCAGCCAAATCGATCCTAGAGACTAAAATGGAGATCTTTGTAAAAATCAGATCACCTTAAATCCAGGGTCCTATGAGTCGACTTCTGGATAAATATTTAGTGAGCATTCCAGACGGTATAACAGTCAGTGGAAAAGTTGATTAAAAAAATAACTCGACCCCAAATGTTGCATGTAAGATATGTCTGGAAATTGACTTTGTGATGGAGATTTGCATGCAGGAAGTTTATTGGAGCATATTAATGGAATTATTACCTGGGAGAGGATGAGGAAAGTGGCACCTGGAAGTAGGAGAAATTGGACTGTAATGTAGTCATAACAAAGGTTCTAGCTGACCCCAGAGGGAGCTAAGGATCTTGGGTAGTCCCTTCAAGTTGTCTCATGTTGAGGCCAGGTAACCAGAACGTTAAAAATGATACTGAATAGGCCACTGAATGGCTCAGTGGTTGGAGTGTCAGCCTGAAGACTGAAGGGTCCTGGGTTCAATCTTGGCCAAAGACACATACTTCAGGAGCAGGCTCAGTCCCTAACTCCCATCGGGGTGAGTAGTAGACACAACCAGTCTATGTGTCTCTCTCTCATTGATGTATCTCTCTCTATGTTCCTCTCCCCCCTTTCCACTCTTTTTAAAAACTCAGTGGGGAAAAATCCTTGATTGAGGGCTAACCAAAACAAAATCAAACTGAACAGGCCATTGGGTATGGAGAAGATGGTAATTCCATACCTAGAGAGACAATCCTCAGAGAGAAAATCAGTGTAACCTGTCAATGGCTCCCACGTCAACAGCTGGGGAAATGGATAACTCCATTCTGAAAGGGGAGGGGAGACCTGGGTAGACCACCACAGCAAATTCAACCTTCTGAATCATAATTACATTATATAATCCAGTTGTTTTTTTAAAATTTAATGTCTATAGCTGCCACTAAGTTAAAAGAGGGTGTGAGGTTTACACTAACACAGTCTTATTTACAGTGGTAATTTCATAGGGGTCCAGACCTCAAAAGGGAATTTTTCTATGGACCCCTAACAGTGTTGAGTCTCACTGGGTTGGCTAAGAAGTAAATGAGTGAGGACATTAAAAGCACAAACTAAATGGTAAAACCTTAAGGGTAATGTGAAAAGCTAGATGCAAATGGCCTCACCTAGTGAGTGATGAGTGAGCTCTGCCTGGTAGGCTGACATCTGACACCTCTTTGTCAAGGAAGCAACTCTATGCCTGCAATTCTAGATGAAGTCACCCTACTCAAGAAGAGGGATCGGTGTGATATCTCAAACATTTAAGGCTTTTTTTCCCCCTTTCAATTTTGCTTTAAATTGCCATGTTGGCTCCTATACGTTTTTGGTAAAATGTACAGACAGACACAGATGTATTCTCCTTTTGGAGAGGATATATAAAATATTTGTTTTGAAATGGGCAACTGGATCTAACTGGGATTAGGTTTGAGAGACATATTTACAAGGTTTGTGAAGAGAGGAGAATGCAGTCGAATTACAGGACCAAGCAAACTGGAGTTGTCCCTGTGGCTCTCATAGGGAGAGGTGCTTTCACACCCCTGGAGAGCTTGACAAGACAATTCAGATCTATATACTGTGACTAATGTGGTCTATTAGATCAGGGCACAGATGGCTGTTTCAGTCAGTAGGAAAGACACCTGCCCATTTAGAGTGGAAAGGCTCACAGGAGAACTATATGGCAGTTAAAGAAGTTTAATGTTCACCTCAAAAACTGAGCATGACACAGATTGCATAAAATAGATGACGAGATGCATCATATGCATACCTAATGCAAGATGCAAACTCTCAGATATAAAAGCTCTAGGAGTCCCATTGAGTGATATGGGGTACTGGCAGACTGAAGGAGACAGGAAGTGTGTGGTGTGTTCCTAGAGCTGATTCTTGGGCAGAATCTGGGCTTGAGGACCTGGGCCAGTTTCAGGTGCTAGCAGAGTTCCAGATGGGGGCAAAAGGCCATGTTGAGAGAGAGCACAATAAAAACTGAACATCAACAGGAAGAGGAAGCAGGGGTCCAAGGAATTTTACTAAGACATTCACAGGAGGGTGGATCCCAGAGATGGTGAATTCGCCTAGAAGTCTAAAAAGGCAGTTGCATCCAAAATGTGGTTCCTGACCCTGGCGAAGGGTGGGCTTCATGCATGGACTCCAGGATAGTGGAGAGGACAAGCAAGTGCAAGTCAGAGTTTCCAGTTTTGGAAGAAGTCTTGGAGAACTATGTAAATTTTGAAAATAGAGAGGCTATGCCAGAATATAAGACTGGACTCCAGATAGAAAACAAATTGTGATTGGCTGGTGGGGATCCAATCACTCTCAAGATTATTGGGAGTCTATTTCTTACATTTTCAGGCTCAGTTTGGGTGACTCATCTAGTAGTTCTCAAGTCAGCAACTCGGCAATCTAAGCCTAATTCCCAGTAGTGGGAAGAATCCTTAGTTAGTTAGTCTTTGTGTCCTGATTTTTGGTTTGGAAAATAAGATCACCATATAGCCTTATTCCACTATGTTTTCAGGTCTTAAAATTTGAGAGTTGTTACTGCTTTTCCCTGAGTGAGAACATCCTATGCAGCCTTCATCAGTGAAGCACCATATTAGATTAATATGACCCACATTAGAATTTATTATTTCCATGCTACCTTAGGATACTTATTTCTGGGGATCAGCATCCCCTATGGAGTCTTCATTGAAGGAGATTATGGAGCATGGGCATCAGTCCCCTCTATGCCACCCCAGTGAGCATTGGTTGGGAGAAAGAAATTAAGAGCAATATACTATTCTAAGAACATGCAAACATAATTCTGCCTCTCTCAAAAAATATTTTGAATTTGTTTTCCACAATCCTTCGAGACAAAACAGTTGTTCTTATTAACTGAATGGCCATCAGTGTGACTGCTATAACCCTATGGAACTCACTGCACTTGTTGAAATGTCTTTTTCTTTATTTCCCCACTAGACTTCATACTTCAGGAGGGTAGTGTGGTATCTGTTAGGTCATGGTTCTCCTGCATATCTACTTCGTGCTGGTTCAGAGAGAGGTGACCAATACAGATGCAAAATGCATGTTTGAGTGTGTCCTTAGTGGATTAGCACTCCCAGGAGTCCTCTAGGTGGGTATAACTTTCATCAGATAGTACATAATACATCTCTTGGATTTTATTGGTCCCTGAAGTTTTTGAGGGATTGCTGACAGATGATGCCTGATTAGTTTAAATAAAATTTATTATTATAATCATCTTGCTGCCATAATGACTCTCCTTTTAAATGCTCTATGCCAATAATCAGAAAATTAGTTTACTTATTAGCTAAAGTTGACAATCTAAAAGAACAGTAAGTAAATTAACTTACTAATTAGAATGATTACATTTCTATAGTTCTATTAAAGTGTGGGTGTTTTTTTTTTACACCATTTTCTTACTAATTAGTGTCCTGAATGCTGGTTAAAAATAATTATGTATGTGTGGGTTCCACATTTCTTTAATTTCCCTTCAGTTTCTGGGATGCAGCCTTTAAAATAGCCTTTTATATAGGAACAACTCCATTTCCACTCAGATGCCTAACAGAATGCTGAAATGATTAATCAAAAAACTAATCATCCAGGGAGATTCAGCATGATGATGATGATGATGGTGGTGGTGATGATGATTCTGACTATAAAAATAGTAGCTATTTTATTGAGAGACAAATATGTGTCTGATAACATTATAAAGTTTTCACATGTCGTAATTAATTCATTCCGTGCACAACTTGTGTTACGGACTAAGAAAAGGAGGCACTGAGTGGTTAGTTAACTTGCCCGATGTCATATATATAGCCAGTAGGAGGAGGAGTAGAGATTAAGATGCTACAAAAATATATGCATATGTTACAAATCGGAAGAATTAGTTGTGTTTCAATTCCAGTAGAGGAATTAGAATCTTAAAGATGATTTTGATAACAGTTATTTTAAAACTTCTGCTTCTTATAAGATGCGAGATATTACAAGTTGTCCAAACTTCAAGATGCCAGTCATTTGGTTATAGGGTTTTCATGATTTTATTTAATTAAAGTGATAATTAAAGGCTTGTGTAAGAGAATGTGTAAGAGAAAAGAGAAGGGTGATCAGACTTGCAGGCAAGTGTCTAACTCAGCCAGGTCTGAATACGGTGAAAACCAGGCCTCAGTGGCAGTTACCATGCTCTCTGTTGCCTTCTCACTGCACAGTCAGTTTCTTCCTGGCTCTGTCCCATCTCTAAGTACATAGTTTGGAGTTGAGCTTTGTCTACAAAGGACACACAGGTTTTTACACAAGGTTGAAGCTCCTGATCAGCGAAACCTCAATGTTTATGTGAGAGTCACACCACCAGCAATCCCATGTTGTATTTTGTCACCTGCTCAACCTTATCCTCTTTCAAACCAGGCTCAGGAACAGTCACTATAAGAGATGTGAGTGGGTGTTAGGTTCCAAAAAAGGGTTGCCTTAGTCAAGTAAATTTGGCGATATTGTATCTAACAACACTAAATTAGTTTTATGACACTGTTCTTAGGGTTCTAAAGTACTTTGTAAGTGTCCACCAGGGACATGAATTAGGTAATGTTTCTTAATGTTATTAATAATTTTTTGGGGGTTGTTGTTGTTCCTAGAGAAACTTGTTAGACTTCCTGGCCCATTGAGCAAACACATTTTTATAAAGGCTCTTCTATCTATTTTGTGAAATGAATATATTTATACATAGAAACACTGTCTAAACACATGCGTATGTATAAGAGAGATGATGACTCAAATAGCTCGTAAGGCAATATAGTCCAGTGAAAAGAGATGGAAGTCCATAAATGTTAAGGTTTTATTCTAGTTCTGTCTCTAATTAGCTTTTCAATAATGTATAACCACATGAACATTCTGTACCTCAATTTCTCTATTTAATAAATGACGGATGGAACAGGGTAATGAGGGGGGTGGGAAAACGTAGATAGATAGGAAGGGGTAGAGAAAGATACTTGATGATTACAAAGGGAAACACAGTATTAATAGCTAGTGATCATCATTTTGTTCATCTCATTCATTCACCTGTTCATTCATTCAATAAACTTTTTTTTAATGTATTCCCTGTGCACTGAGGGTGGAGGGAGGAGGAAAACAATTTCCTGTCCTCTTGGACCTCTCAATCCAGAAGTGAGGAAATAGACAATAAATAAGGAAATAAACTAAAAAAAGATAAGCTGTGAAAAGTGAAAGAAAGTGAACTGGGTACAGTGTCGGAGGTAGTGGAATTAATTCCAGTTTCAGAGGCTGTAAGAATGTACTATCCCAAGACCCAGAGGGAGCAGCTTTCTTCCTGAGGCCTCTCTGATGGGGAGGAGAAGTGACTGATTTTTCCCACCCCAACAGGAACCTTCATGGGGCTTTCATTGTGGCTTCGAAACAATCCAGCACTTCACTGGCAAGTTATGAAATGAAAATGAGAAGCCAGTTAGCATATATTTCTGATAACTTCCTGTCTAGATGTGCCTTGAAATATTTTCAAATCCAGCAAATGTCCCGATTCTCCATTACTCTTTTCCTGTAGGTGGAGTAGAGAAGAGTCCCAATGCTGGGAGCCTACAAAATTGTGTCTCAGTTCAGCCCCTAATGGACTGAGCCACCTGGGCAATCCACTGGGCCTTCCTTAGCTTTATTATTTTCTCTTTGGAAAAATGAGGGAGTGGGTATCTTTGTCCCCAAGGCCTTCTAGCTCTTAAACATCCATTCCAGGTTCCTCAGGCCCTTAGTTTTGTTTTGCTCTTGTCCTTGGCATTTTGGATCTAATGTTGATGCCGGCATCTTAGTCTCCGAAACCATCACTTGTGATTTAGCTCATTCCAGCGAGTTTACAGCCTTCAAGGAACTAGCAACGCTCAGGCTTCTATATCACACAAACAGAAACATTAAGAAGTCATTCCCCATGCCAGCCATTTGACACCTGTGAAAGGCTAATTTAATATTGGAAAGTTTAGGTAACTTCAGCATTGATGGTGCTCACTTATTCACTGCCCTGGGTCAGGCAGCTCAAGTTAATATCTAGACTGATTGAACACATGAATCAGAGAAAACGATGATTTGTTGTGCGGATGTGTGTGCTTAAAAAAAATGGGAATAATGAAAAACTAACATGAGACAAATTGAGCTGTAAGAATGTTATAAGTGGAAATTTCTGCTGAGAAAAAGAGGAATAAATATATTGAGGAGCCTTGAAAATCCCTAGCTGAGCTTCTCATTTTTCCCCCTGGCTGGTCTCTCTTTTTTTTTTCTTCAGGTATCGTTCAGTATCATAAATAAAATTGTTTCAGCAGGAAAAGCTCTGAGGGCCTCAGGAGAGAGAGGAAAGCTGCCAGGTAGACCTAGTCAGAATAAAAGGATGAGGTTCTCTCCCAGGAATTCTCTATTTTTAGACACTGGCATGAATGTGTGCATGTGTGCTCTTAGGAGCAAGCTGCTTTCCTTTGCTCTCCACTCCTGGTCGGACATCTGAGGCCTTCAGCTTAGTTTCCTGGAGAGTTATCGCTATTCTTTTCTTTGAAAAGGAGAAAGGTTTGACAGTGGTGAAGATGCATTGGTCAGATCCTCCTTCTATTGCCCTTGCTGTCGGGAGTGCTGTCTCCAACATCCTTCAGCTGTCAGCACTTTGGTGTCTCACCCGCAGAGAGCACCCAAGATCCTGTCCTCCAAGGGCAGGCCCTTACTCAGGGGCCCCATCCAGTGAATGCCTGGCTTTCTCACCTCAACTTGGGGCAACTCTGAAAGGCGTTGTGGCTCCTGATCACCCTGTAGGAATGACACTGCATCCTGACTCCTTCTACCCAATCTTGCTCCCACCCTCACTTTTTCATAGGTGGTGATCCCTCAGACATTCCTTCAGAAGCATCTGCAAGCTAATCCCCAAGTTAGAGCCACTTCCTGGGAAACCTAGCCTGTGGCAGAAAACAATAATATATTTATGAATTGCAGATTGGACCATGTTATTTTCTTGCTTAAAGTGTGTCTGGGATGAAGTCCAAACTCCTTAACAGGTTTAAAGGTCTTTTATGAACTGAGCAATGATCACCTTTGCAGCCTCATTTCCCACTGCTGCCAGAGCTATACCTTGAACTCCAGTGTGTGGTTTCTGGATTGTTTTGCACATTCTTATGCTATAAAGACTAAATATTTTTGGGCCCTTACTCTTACTTCTTGTCCTCGACAAACTTCTATCTTCAAGGCACATCTTACGTCGCAATTACAATCATTCACATTCATGAAGCCCTTCAAATGTGCTCGGGGCTGTGCCAAGTGAGTTTTGTGCATTATTCACTCATCTCCAGGGATTGACAGAGTAGGTACTGTCATCATTCCCATTTTACCAATGACAAAATAGAGGCTGAGAGAGTTTAAAAATCTTGTGTAAAGTCTCAAAATTGGTAAATAGTAGAGCCAGGACTCCTATGGAGGTAGCTGTGCCCTTATCCATTATGTTAAACCATCCTGTGCATGTGTTGAGGGAAGGGCTTTCTTTGGGTATGCACCTAGTAGACTGTAAATGAATGAACAAATTTGAGAACCCCCATACCTAGACTCCACCCTCTCTCCTAGTCCCCATCATGTTGAGTGAAGGAGGAAGAGATGTTTCCTTTCCTTACAGGGGTGTCTCTTACTGGAGGCAAGTGGCCTAGTGAACAGTTACTGCGCCCCTGCCCATCTTGGGCAGCTTCACATTAGATTGTTTTGGCTCAGGCCCCAGCAGTGGCCTTTTTTTCTTCTGATGCCCTCTGTTCCATCGGAGATTGAAACCTGTCCACATCCATCTTTAGAGAGTGGCTTATCAGCATCTGTGCTGAGTCCCCTAATGGAATTCTGAATTTGGGAGGCCTGGATATACATTCTGCTTTGTCACATTCTGATTCTGTGCTTTGAACCTCAATTCATTAATTATAAAATAGATGCAATCATAATTCACAGATTTTCTTTAGAGAAGCAAATGAGGTAGTGTAGGCATCAAAGTTCTAATCATCATTAAATATTATTGATTGTTATAATGGTTTGTATCAAAGGATTGATTCTGAACTGATGTCTATTCTGAACCCCGAGTAGCTAAAAAAGATTAGAATTTAAAAGTACCAACAAGGTGGAGAAATTAAAACTCTGAGAAGGGGAATGACTTTGTTAAGGTTACAGAGTAAGCTGAGGGTCCAAAAATCAGTTCCATGGATTCCTACTCCAGACTCTTTCCTGTTCCCTTTTTCTCTTATTTTCAGACTTGCTTTTGCATTTTAAATGTTAAAGGGCCATGGAGGAGATGACATGTTACTTCCTCTAGTGGCTGATTCTGCAGGTAGCTTAAGTTATCCTTTTTCATGTTCTTGTGGCACCCTTCATTTTCCCTTTGATAGTACCTGCATAATTGTAAAACACTGTTGGATGGCTGTTTTCCCTAGTAGACTTTAAACTCTATTGGTTTAGGCATTGGCTCTGTCCTGTTCACTCTCTATCTCATGTGCCTAATAGGTGCTTGGCATCTAGAAAGTGGTCAGTAATATGTAGGAATATGATATGGTCAATCAATGTCTGACTTACCAACTATATACTGCATTCTAGATCTTCCTGCTTCTCTCTAACAGGACCCATCAGGAAGACCAAGACTTGGGGCTGAGTTTCTGTCCTCAGACCTTAACAGAGTCCCCTCTCCCCACCTCATGGCTTCCCCTTTGAGCATGAAGGTCCAATTTTCCCAGGTGCATACCCAAATGGATCCCTGAACTATTTTCTATGTGACTCTTCTTGTTTATTATCATTATCAGGGCTAGTATGTGAAGGATAATGGGTTGGTCATCAGGTGGCTTTGTAGACCTTTCCATCTATTCATCATCAATTCAACAAATATTTGAGAATCTACCATATTCCAGGCACTATACTAGACCCTGGGGATACATTAATGAAGAAAATGGATATAAACCCCTACTGCATAGAACTCACATTCTAATGGGGGGACATGGACAACATATACTCACATAAATCGGATAATGGTGTGTGTATGAAAGTATATAGGGTGTGGCAAGGGGATCAGGGGTTTCTGAGATGGTGAGGTGTTTTAATTTTGTAATGTTAAGTGTTTGCCAGTTAGTTATTTTAATCCTCACCTGATGATATGTTTTATTGACTTTTGTAGAGATAGAGGAAGGGGAAGAGATAGATAGATAGATAGATAGATAGATAGATAGATAGATAGATTATAGATAGATAGCACCATTGAGAAATGTTGATTGGTTGCTTCCCTTCCTTCCATGTCCTGACTGGGGATTAAACCCACCACCGAGGTATGTGCCCTAACTGGGAATTGAACTTGCAAACTTTTGATATATGGGATGACATTCCATCCAACTGTGCCACCTGGCCAGGACATGTTTGCAAGACCTTTAGATGAAAACATCTCAAGTGGGTGACCCAGATTCTGCCTTAGGCACAGTCTAGACCAGTGGTCTGCAAACTCATTAGTCAACAGAGCAGCAAACCGCGGCTCACGAGTTTGCAGACCACTGGTCTAGACCAAGGAAGAATGAAAATGCTACTGTTCACACCTTTCCTTCACTCCCCTACACTTCCCTTTAAACATGCTCATTTCTACTTGAGATAATCTGGCCTTGCTGAGGCTGAGCTCCACAGCTGGAGAGATAACTGAGCCATTAATTTCACCTCCATTGGCTAATCTGGTGTCAAGGTGATTTATGCTTCCCAGTAACAGATAAAAGTTCAGGAGTCCCAGGGAGTTTACTCACCTTAATGCCATTAAAGCTATAAATACCCTGTAAAGACATAGACTTGGTATTGAAATATCAGCCAGATGATCTAAAAGGCTATGGAAATTTACCACCTCCCTTAAGAAGTAACTCGGCTCATAATCCCTGGAGCCTTCTGAGGCTACTTCTTCCATTAAAATTGGACATCATCTCTCAGGATTTTTTCATAGTACCCTTGGCCATCGTGAAGAAAGGACATATTCTACTAAATAAATACATTTAGAAGGAGGAGGAAGACTTGGCCTATGATACCTTCAGTCATTTTCCATGATTTGTTCCTGAATTCATTTTCTTCTATGAAAAAGCCATTAATGTGGTGTCAGGATACACTTCTTTTAGCCCCTTTTCCAGTTGTATTAATTCTGCATATTAGTAGGATCAATTTCTTCAAATAAGTTCTATGGGTCTTATGATAGGATATGGGCTTTTGTCCTAGGGAAACTCACAAAAGCAACCATGCTGGCCAGTGTAACACAACACTTAGCTCTGGGCTTGTTATGTATTTATATGTCCTGTGCTGCACTTTGGGGAGTCATGAAACTGAGACAATGGAAAAACAATCCAGGGATATGCATCCTTTCAAAGATATTGCTCCATCTCTTTCACTGTTGAATCTCCAGGGTCTAGACTTATGCTCAGGGTTTAAAAGTAACATACACAGTAGAACCTATACTCTCCCCTCAGGTACTATAGTACTGATGGAGGTGTATTTGTGTGAGCACCTGGGGTGAGAAATACCTGTTTATGATGAACTTGACCCATGTATAGGTCCCAGATCATGGTGTGTGTGTGTGTGTGTGTGTGTGTGTGTGTGTGTGTGATTATGAGTAGAAAGTAGTACTGACCCCTTAGGTCCCATGGACTTACAGCTGAGCCAGAGGAGGACCTGCTAGCTGTCTTATGAATACTCTTTCCAATTAATGTCACACTCAGTTGGAGGTTCCTGGCTGTGCTGATTATCCCACTCCTCTGTGCCACAAACCACTTTTCAGTTTCAGAGTGTGGGTGATAATGTCAGCTGGGAGACTATAGTATAGGAGAGGAGACAAAAACAGCAGTGGATGGCAGTGTGCCCAGAAAAAGTTACATGGTGCAGACTGGATTGGCATGTGTAATGTAAATGGACACCCAGAAATGCTCATGGGGTCTGGGGTCTTTGTCAGAGACTGATGTTCTGCATGATCAGATAGAAGCAAGACAGATTATTACTTACCCACAGGCTGTGTGTTTGTGTGTGTGTGTGTGTGTGTGTGTGTGTGTGTGTATTCTTCAAACTAGAGACTCAGTGGGGACTCCCGTGAACCCTGAAGATTGGAGGCTCTTTCTCAGCCTCTCTGATGCTTCTGTGAAATGTAGCTGGGGCAGCAGGTGTGGGTGAGTGGGTGAATTTCCAGCTGGTTTCCCAGGAGGAAGAAAACAGCTCAGAGCACTTGCAAGTCCAAAGGTTTGCATGCACTAGAAGATAATTAAGGATCTCCAGGCAAGCACAGAGAAGAGTAATCGAGAGAAGCCAAGTGAAAAATAATGGGGGAAGAAAGAGAAATGAAAGACCATAACTCACAAGAGGTTGGCCAGCCCTCACTTTCGATGATGGGAGGGCTGGGTGGATGACTAGAAAGGATGGAATGAGATGTACCCAAAGGAAATATCCTTTGGACATTTGTCAGGATGTCCAGACTGAGTGATTTGTTAAACTGGGGGCACAGAAAGTGAGTCGTCAAATCTGTCCTCTCAGTGGCGAGCCCGTCAGGCCCAGGGTCTGGTTAAGAAAACACCTTTCTGGTCTCTGCTGCCTCTCATCTCAACAGGGTCAGAACAAGGCTGAGCTTTGGAAGGCAAGAACTGATGCCATGAGGGTGAGACATGTCCTGCTGTGTCAATGTACATGGCGTGAGAAGGTAAAAGACCAAAGTGAAGCAGAGCAGAAGATCTTTGGTCAGGCAAGATGGTTGGGGACCAGTGGTCCACAGGGGCCTCTTTGCAGAGTGCCCAACTTCTTTTTTTCTTCTTCAGGAATTCTCTGTTTATTTATGTTTTAATTCAGGTATTACATATGTGTCCTTATTCCTCCATTACCCTCCACCTCCCACTCATGCCCCCACCTCTCTTTTGTCTGTGTCCATTGATTAGGCTTATATGCATGGATATAAGTCCTTTGGTTGATCTCGCCCCCTTACCCACACTGTCCCCTACCTTCCCTGAGGTTTGACATTCCGATTGATGTTTCTCTGCCTCTGGATCTATTTTTGTTCATCAGTTTATGTTGTTCATTATATTCCACAAGTGAGTGAGATCATGTGATATTTATCTTTCTATGCCTGGCTTATTTCACTTAGCATAATGCTCTCCAACTTCTCTTCTGCCTGTCAAAGCAGCTTGTAGCTCAGGGGAGTCCAAAAGACTCTCTTACCCGTGCCTTCACCTTGAAGCTAGGCAGTAGGTAATGCAATTTGCCGGCAACTCAAAATGGCTTGTGGATGACTGACAGTTCTATACCAAGACAATGCCCCTCTGAAGATGGACTGCTGGCTTTGAGACTTCCCCATTCACTCCAGTGTAAGGTCATAAATCTGAATCTAAGGGAAACCACATGACTACTCCTTGTTGTTAAAATAGTTGTGGCTTCCTGCTTCAGCCCTATCTGGACTACAGTGAATATGGTACTGCACTGTTAAGTTGCCTTTGCCCGTTGCCTCCTCCGTCTGTGTGAGCAATCAGATCTCCCTCTGCTTCTCTCTTACAAGCACCCCTGCTGGGACTTGCAATGCTGAAACCAAGCCAGAGACTAGAAATGCAGAGCATTGAGCATACTGAGAGGGAGAGCCTTAGGTGCTAAACATTTTACCTCATTTGTTTCATGCATCTCCTCTATCAGCTCTGAGGCACACTCTGTTACATTTGTTTTCTTTAAAAAAGTGTTTTTAGTTCTTTAGTTTTTAGAGACAGAGAGGAAGGGAGAGAGCAGAGCATGGATTTGTTGTTCCACTTAGTCATGCATTCATTGACTTATTCTTGTATGTACCCTGACCGGGGCTTGAACCCCATAATCTTGGTGAATCAGGATGATACTCTCATCAACTAAGCTACCCCGCCAAGTCCTCCACTTGTTTCCATTTTATGGAGAGTGGCCAGGCCAGAAGAGATCAGCAAAATTGCCCCCAAAATGTCAATATCAGTTTATCTTTGAGTAGTGATATTTCCAATGTATGCAACTGTTTTTCTCTGTGCTGTATACAATGAGTGGCCAGATTATTATGATCTCTGAATGCATAATAATCTGCCCACTCAGTGTGTTTATATATGAATCCCTGCATGGGTGGGGTCTGGGCAGCCTGGCCAGGGGGAGGGGACACGGGCGGTTGGCCTGCTTGCTGGTTGAACTCCTGGTTAAGGAGACAATTTGCATATTAGCCTTTTATTATATAGGATATACACTGAGTGGCCAGATTATTATGTGTTCAGAGGTCACTCAGTGTATATTGTTTGAATTTGTTAAATGAACATGCATTATGTGACAATAATAAAAACCCAATGAGCCAGTTTTCCCAAATTCCTGTGTTTAATGAGTCGAGTCTGGAATCCTGCTCTGACAAATTCCCAAGAACATGCTCGTTAGGGTCACATAGGCAGGTCTGGCTAAAGAAGCAACCCCCTATTACAACATCCTTCTGATTCCTTGGGAAGTTTCCATCCTCACACCAGACTGACTTAGAACCGCCCTACGCTGAGTTTTCTATAATGAAAACTATTACGATTTCATTTTTACAACTTCTCAACTCGTTTCAGTATTCTTGTTTGTGGTGAGCAAATATCTTTTCAGCTGCAAGACACCAGATATGAACATTTCACTCTTAGCACATTTAATTAGCACCCTGGGGCAAATGCTGATAAAGTTCTCCTATTTCTCATGAATATGGGAGAGTAGATGGGAACCCAGCAGAGGGGTCCTGAATTTTTCTATTTTATCACTTGCTCTATCCATTCCCTGCTGTTCCGAGCATCTGTTCAGTTCCAGTTGCTGCTTGGGAGAGAACATGTGTTAAGGAGGGTCAGCCAACTGACTGTTCTGTGGGGAAGGGATGGAGGAGGCTTTGAGTCCTGCTGGGCTGGAGCTCTCAAAATTATTTAGAAAACAGTCCAGGTCTGCCTCGAATGTTCCAAATTAATGGGACTCGTGCTCATTCTAAAGCAAAGTCCCTTGTTTGCTGTTTCCTCTTGTTCAGCCTGAAACATTTATAAGGACTAGAAATTTCCTTGCAGTGCCTCTTTTGCTGCCTGGTGCTCATTCATGGTTTGGTGGGGGGCACCTTGGTATACTAGTACTGATCGAGGCTCTGGAATCAGACTGCTGGCATCGGAATGATAGCTCTACTTCCCCCATACCCCTTAGAACTTGAGTAATTCAGTTTACCCCCTAATCTAATATAGTTGCGAAGATTAAATACTACAGTGTATGCATAATGCCTGCTGCAGGGTCAATGCTCAACACCTATATCCAACAGGATTTCACCAGGACAGGCAGAGATCATGGACAGGTGTGACCTCAGGATCATGGGCCAAAGGAAAGGGAGGCTGGAACTTCATGGGCATGATCTGAAGCTGTTGCTTACAGGAAGAATTTCTTCTCTCTCTAGAGAATGTGTCAGTCCTTTCAAATCCCTCCAGCTGGTATAGCTGTGCTCACTCAGGATAGTCTCTCTTACTTAAAGGCAATTGGTTAGGGACTTTCACTACCCCCTGCGGAATCTCCTCTCAGCAGGTCCTAGGATAACGTTTGAAGAACTGAGGACTGTAGCCTAGTCAAGGTGACACATTAAAAAGCCATCACCAATGGTGAGCTGTTACTATCTGTATTAGTTTCCCGTGGCTGCTGTGACAAATGACCACAAACTTACTGGCTGGAAACAATGGGCATTTATTCGTTCACAGTTCTAGAGGTCAGAAACCTGAAACCAGCACGCTGGGCTGAAACCAAGGTGTCAGAGGACCATGCTCCCTCCATGGGCTCTAAGGGAGACTCTCTTTCCTGCCTCTCCAGCTTTTGGTGACTCCCATCATTCCTTGGTTTGTGGCCACATCCCTCCACTCTCTGCTTTGGCGGTCACAGTTCCTTTCTCCGTCTGTGTGTCTGTATGTGCATCAGATCTACCTCTGCTTCTCTCTCACAAGAAAACCTGTGTTGACAGTCAGTAACCACCCAAAAAATTACAGGATAATTTCCCCATTTTAAGATCTCTAAATTACATCCACAAAGACTGCTTTCTATACAAGGGAACTTCTATAGTTTCTAAGGATCAGGGCCTGATATCTTTGGAGACAGTTATTTGGTCTACTGCATCATCTCTTTGTGTATTCCTAGAGATTTGTTCTGTGCCAGGACTTGTCAAATTGTGGGGAATGCTAAAGTGGAATAGTTGCCATCTGTAGGAAAGAAACAAAACTTAACAGGATATTTCAATTCCATATATTACACTAGAATTGGCTCAGGTGATTTGGAGCTGAGAAGTCCCACAATGTGCCCTCTGCCAGCTGTAGACCCAGAGGAGCCAGTGTTACTGTTCCTTCCCAAGTCAGAAGGCCCGAGGACCAGAGGAACTGATGGTACAAGTCCTGGTCCAAATTTGGGGGCAGGCACTCAGCAAGCCAGGCAGAGAGGGAGAATTCTCGCTTTCCCCATATATTTGTTCTATTCAGGCTTTCAGTGGGTTGGATAACATTCACTTGTACTCAGACAGCAATCTCTTTACTGAGTCCACTAATTTATATGCTAATCTCATGCAGGTAAACCCTCTCAGACATTCCCAGGAATACTGTTCAGCCAAATATCGCTGGGTACACCCTAGCCTGGTCGAGCTGACAGATAAAAGTAACCATCACAAAGTCCCTGCCTTAAAGGAGCTGGCTAGTACTAAATGGAGAATCTGCAGGCCCATGAGCAGACAAAGTGTCCAAGTGCTTCAGAATGGTTATCTGTAATGTGTCTCAGGATTTTAGAGGAGGGAAGAGATCACTCCCAATTGTGGAAATCTGGAAAGGCTTCCCAGAGGAGGGAGTTTTGAGTGAGATTTCAAAGGGAAAGGGTGAGATTGTCAGAGCAGTCCATCTCAAAGGCAAGCATGCATCAGAATCACCTGGGAAACTTGCTAAAGCACAGACAGGAGGGCCCCACTTTAAGAGTTCCATTTTCTGGAATAGAGTCTGGGGATATGAATTTTTTTAGCAAGTTTCCAGGTGATGCTGATGCTGTGGCACAGGCTCTGAGAACAACTGTCATGGACATCTAAAGATGATGGTGGTGGGGCAGAGTTCTCTCTCCACTGCCAAATTGCTTAATGCCACAATTCAGATGTCATTTGCGGAGAGACAGTCCTCCTTTAAGATATAAGAATATTTGTCATTTTTCTTCATATTATCATCAACATCACAAATCTCTCTCTCTTCTGTTTATAGCACTTAGCACAGTGCTTAACACATAGTAGGTGTTCAATAAATAACTGCTCAGTGAAAGCATGAATGATCTCTCAGGTCCTATGTCATTGACAGTTCTTTCATTCCTCTGCCTTTGTTCCTACAACACTAAACTAGTTACTTCATCTCAAGAACAATCCTATCTAATAAAAGAGTGATTTGCAGATTGACCATCACTCCAACACACAAGAGGGCTGCCCCCATGTGGTCAAAGATCCTACCCCCATGTGGACACAAGATGGCCACTACAAGATGGCCAGCAAGGGAAGGCAGTTGGGAGGGATCAGGCCTGCAAGGGAGGACAGTTGTGGGTGATCAGGCCAGCAGGGGATGGCAGTTGGGATGTTCCAGGCCTGCAAGGGAGGGCAGTTGGGAGCAATCAAGTGTTCAGGGGAGGGCAGTTAGTGGTGACCAGGCTGGCAGAGGAGGGAAGTTGGGGGCAAACAGGTTGTCAGGGGAGCAGTTAGACATCAATTAGGCTGGCAGGGTAGTAGTTAGCAGGTGATCATGCTGGCAGGCAGAAGCGGTTTAGGGACAATCAGGGAGGCAGGCAGGTGAGCTGTTTGGAGCTAGCAGTCCTGGATTGTGAGATGGATGTCTGACTGCCCATTTAGGCCTGATCCCAGCAGCCAGACATCCCTTGAGGGGTCCCAGATTGGAGAGGGTACAGGCTGGGCTGAGGGACACCCTGTCCCCATGTACGAATTTTGTGCACCAGGCCTCTAGTTATTTTAATAGAATTCAATTGGTCAAGTTGGCTATGGAGTAGAGTTTTACATTTTTACAAGATGTTCTGGTAAACATGGCCTATGCAGAAATGTACACAGTTTGGAGTTTTCTTAAGTAGTGGAGAAAGGTCCGTAAAATAATTAGATGGTTTAAATTAATTTAATCCTCAATATTTCCATTTTTGAATAAATATTTCATACATTGCTCTTCTGGGAGGCAAAATGCCAGGAAATTTTAGCAGTAATATGTGCATAAAATTTCCTTTCACCCTGCAGCAGCACATTCTGAAAGATAGCTCAATAGGTTATGACAAGTAGAACAGGAAAATATTATTTTAATTTCCCTGGATCAATTATTAGAATTACTGAAACATATACATACTTAAATGGCACTTTATCAGTGTGATCCACTCTGCAGAGGAGGGGAGGTGACAGGGAGCCGAGCTGGTTTATCATAATGAAGTCTGTGCCCAAAATGCCAAAGCACATCCAATGCATTGGATACCTTTGTCTTGTGGCTCCTGGAAACAGCTGTGAAGGGGTGGAATTGAGCCTGTCTAAATGTGGCTTGCTGCTTGGTAGCAACTGGTAAAAGCTAAATAAAATTTTAAACAAAGTACATCTTATGAGCTACTTTCCTAAATTTTCCCTTCAGAATCAGGTATCATATAACAAAGAGAATGGAATCTTGGAGTTTGTGGAAGGACATTTTGAATAACTAGAAATTCATTTTAGTTGTCGGGTCTGATTACAGGACAGAGCTCTCTACCTTAGATCCTATTCCTCTATGCAGGACTAGAGAGGTAGGAAAAGGGTCAGTGCAGGGAGATGACCCAAGTGGGATGGGACAGTGAGTGATCAAATCACCCTGGTTGCTGGGCCTACTTTTAGCATCGACAGTCCACAAAACCCTCTATTCTAGGCAAATTCGAACAACTGGTCACTCTAGGAACATGGTGGCTCCCTTATTAGGTAAAGACACCCTATTCCTAGAGTCAGGAGATTGACTGATTGGCCACCTTCCCGCACTGATAAGAAGTGATTATAGCACAGGGAGGTGTGTGTGTGTCAATCTCTAGTGGGCTTTAGAGGCCACCTGGCTACTGTCTTCTCATACTATAAACAAATAAACTTAACCTAAAGAAACTAATGATAATTATGTTTATATAAAATACTATTACTTGTGTGATTTTCCATTTTAACTTAAAAACAATGATGGACAAACTTAAGCCTTCTTAACAGTTGATGATCTTTGTTTTTAGGGTCATCATATTTGATGAGTAAGTCACTCCTCTGTCAAAGATGTATAGTTAATTGGTTTTTAAATCTCCTAACCTTATAGCAAGACTTCTTTCCTTTTGTTGGTAAAAGGATTATTTTGTGTGTGTGTGTGTGTGTGTGTCTGTGTGTGTGTGTGTGTATGTGTGTGTGCGCGCGCGCGCGCGCATTTAAGACAAAAATACTATGTGATAGTATAGTATTTTCTTTAATAATTTTTCATTTATTAGCTCGACTATTGATACTTCTCATTTGAAGCATATGCTAAATACCTTTTGTTCTGGAGGACAATTAAACATCACTCATTTGTCTGTTCTTCCTGGGGGTTTTGAGTGATGCGATGGCACTAAGGAGTCTCAACCTGTGGCCTTGCCCCTGTAGCCAATGGGTGACAGAAGTGGGAGGTTTGAGTTGGGTATGTGGGAGGCAACACAACCTGGGTGAAGGGTAAGGCATATTTGTTCTCCCTACCATCCTAGCTAATGACAAATACGCAACTGAATTTTTTAATTAGATCTCGCGTCTTTTATAAAAAGAGTGAAACAGTTCTTGGACAGTCATTGCATGCACTGGTAAAGGGCCTACTCAATATGAATTTTTCCTTTATTCTTTGCTTATAGACTCCTGGTTTTGTTTAAGGCACAATGTAAGCAATTTAAAGCACTCCGTGTCACAGTCTCTCTTGCAGGTTAGGTGGCCATGTAGTAAGGGTTCAATGCTCCTGGTACAGGCAGAAGAGCTTTTTGCCTTTCCCTTACTCCTTCTTTCCATTGCCAAGAGGTCACAATGCCAGGAGATGCAGCAACCATATTGTAACCATGAGACAGCATGCGTGATGACAAGGCCAAGGACTGTCAGTCCTGGCATGGTTAAGCTGGTGAACCAACAGCTACTTCCAGAGTTTTTGTTGACTTAGTTAGGACTGTGAGTGGAAGGGTTTTCTGTTTCTTGCAATTGCTTCTAAACTGCCTTATTATAGCATGCTGTAGTGGAGAGAATGCCACAGTAGGAAGCCAGAAAACTATGTCCTAAGCTTATTTTACTGCTATTTTTCTCCCGTTAGAAAATTATTTTAAGGTAATCCACTTAAGTCAAGCCCCCAGTTGCCTTCTCTTGCTGCATGGTACACAGTAAGATCTTTATAAATATGGTTAACTTAGCAAAATACATACAAGGTACCTTATTATCCTAAGGCAGAAAGATGAGCCCTATGACCTTTGATGTTCCCTTTAGGTTTAAGATGTTAATTCTGTTCCAAGTATTTCTGAAAGAGAATGTGCTATTTTAAAGGAAATTGTGGTGGTGGTGTGTGAGAGAGATGTTCAGAATTAAAAGATAATGTGAGTTTTATTTTAGAAATGTGTATGAAAGCCTAAAACAAGAATCCAATAATGATGTCTTTGTTTGTTTAAACCAGAACTGATGTTCTGCTGTGTTTTTCTTGCACAGATTCATGTCTTCTCTGTGTTGGATTCAGCTATGTCAGTTCTTATGTAATGTGCTCCTATACCTGTGTTAAAGTTGATTAATGTTGATGAGTGGCCTTGAGCTTCATGGAGACTTAGGATTATTGGAAGTTAAAGAAGGAGGAGTCTTGGTATGTGACAAAGAAGAGATGAGTCTATAATACAATCTATTCAATTTTATAACCCTTAATCTATACCTGTGATGGACCCCTGTTTCTCCACCTGCATATCCTTTGACACCAAGGAGCTAAAATGCAATGAATTGGAGTGACTGAGTTTTGGGTCTGTGTGATGATGAGAGAGAATCATCAGTTGGCTGCCTCCTGCACATCCCCTGCTGGGGATTGAGCCTGCAACCCCATGCATGTGTCCGGACTGAGAATCAAACCATGACTTCCTGGTTGACACTCAACCACTGAGCCACAATATCTGGACAAACTTTTTCTTTATTTTTAATGTTTACTTTGTATTTTACATAATTCTATTAAGTATATTTCAAAAATTCTGAACCTAATCCTCTGTGAATCAAGAATGCCATATCACTCTGGAAGGCAATATTGACAAGAACCAGACTTCAGTGTCTGGTCCTGTCTCTTCTTAATTTCAGGTGTTCAATATGATTTAAATATTTGTACATATTGCAAAATGATCATCACTATATGTTTAGTTAACAATAAGCATATTTATATGCATATTTATATAAATGTGAATATGTATATAGGAACATTATTTCTAACTAGAGGCCCGGTGCATAAAATTCGTGTAGGGGAATGGGGGGTGTCCCTCAGCACCCTCTCCAATCTGGAACCCTTCGAGGGATGTCTGCCTGCCCGTTTAGGCCCAGTCCCAATATGATCGGGCCTAAACAGGCAGTCAGATATCCTTCTCACAATCCAGGACTGCTAGCTCCAAACTGCTTCCCTGCCTGCCTCCCTGATTGCCCCTAATTGCTTCTGCCTGCCAGCCTGATCACCCCCTATCCACTACCCTACCAGCCTAATTGATGTCTAACTGCTCCCTTGCCAGCCTGTTTGCCCCCAACTTCCCTCCTCTGCTGGCCTGGTCACCCACAACTGCCCTCCCTTGCATCTTGGTCCCTCCTAACTGCCCTCTCCTGCTGGCCATCTTATGGTGGCCATCTTGTGTCCACATGAGGGCAGGATCTTTGACCACATGGGGGCAGCCCTCCTGTGTGTTGGAGTGATGATCAATCTGAATATTACTCTTTTATTAGATAGAATAGAGGCCTGGTGCATAGGTGGGGACAGACTGGTTTGCCCTGAAGGGTGTCCTGGATCAGGGTGGGGGTTCCCTTGGGGTGTGGGGAAGCCTGGGCAAGGGGCCTATGGTGGTTTGCAGGCTGGCCACGCCCCCCAGCAACCCAAGTGGAGGCCCTCGGATCTGGGATTAATTTATGTTCTACAATTGAAACTTTGTAGCCTGGAGCAGAGCCAAGCCTTCTGCTCACTCCTTGGTGACAGCCATTTCTGTTTGACACTTTGTAGCCTAGAGTGGAGGCCTAGACTGCAGAAGTTTACCTTCCTCCATCGCCCCGGTAACTCTAGTCTCTTCTCTCTCCAGCTCTGTGGCTGACGCCATTTCTGTTGGGATTATGTATTTTTAATTGAAACTTTGTAGCATTGAATGGAGGCCTAAGCCAGCAACAGCAGGCGTAAAGCTTGGCTTCCTCCATTGCCAGGGAAACCCAAGCCTCCCTCCTGCTCTCAGTGGTGACAGCCATCTTGGTTGGGGTTTATTTGCATAATTTGCTCCTGATTGGCTGGTGGGTGTGGCTGTGGGCATGGCTTAATTGGAGGTGTGGTCAATTTGCATATTACTCTTTTGTTAGATAGGATTGAAATCTGATTATAAGTTGCCATGTGGTTTAAAATTTCACTTTTCTTTAAATTGCTCCATTTAATCATTTTTATTTTCTGTAGTCCATCCTTTACAGCAAGCTAGTTTTATTTTGTTTCAATGCATAAATATGGTAGGTGCCCAAACCTTTATTAGTTCCACAGCCTTTGCAAAGGAGCCCTACCATGGCATGGCCTGTTTCCAGTCTTGCCCCAATTCAGGATTCTAATCCGATCCCCTTTCAGTTAGCTCTCCCCCACTAATGTCATGTCATGATCTAGTATTATTTAGTTCTCAACCACATTGTACTCTTTTATGTCTTTGTGCCTTTGACTGAATGGTTTCCTCTACCCAGAATAGCCTCTATCTCTTCCTTCTGGGAACTGGGAAACCATCACCCTGGTTGATATCCAGCTACTTGTTTCCACAACTCTCATCCCCCAGAGGTTCTTTTTTGGAACTTTTATTATATCTCCTCTTTCATAGTATTGTAACTATTTGTGATTGGAGTTTCTCCTTTGTTAGAGTTAACTCTTGTGTGTCTGCAATGCCTAATATTGAGCCAAGAATAGGGAATAGGATTTCAGGACATATTTTTCTGACTATTGGAATGAGTGTTTGCTAGCATGAAACATAATGTTCACATTAAAACAAAAACAAGCAACAAATAATTTATTCAGCTTCTAACCTTATTTATAAATAATTCAATTTTAACCTTATTTATAATAATAAAAGCCTAAGTGACCATCACAAACCAAATGGACGACTGAACAGGCTGTGAGGGTGACCAGGCCAGCAGGAGGGTTAGTGAGGGGCAACCAAAGGACTGAACAGCAGGTTGCTTGGGGTGACCAGGCCAGCAGGGACAGGCAGTGAGGGGTGATCAAACATCTGAACAGCAAGCTGCATGGGGCAACCAGGCACACAAGGGGACAGTTGGAGGTGACTAGGCCAGCAGGAGGAGGGGGGGGGCAGTTAGGGCTGATCAGCCAGGCAGGCAGGTGAGCAATTAAGAGCCAGTGGTCCCGGATTGTGAGAGTGATGTCTGACTGCTGGTTTAGGCTTGATCCTGGGGGGTCCCGCATTGGAAAGGGTGAAGGCTGGCCCAATGCACAAAATTCATGCAAGAGTAGGCCTTCCTTCCCCCAGCTGTTGGCCCCGGCTTCCCTCTGGCACCTGGGACCTGGGCTTCCCTCATAGTCCTGGCTTCTTCTGGAAGGTTGTCTGGTCTAATTAGCATAATATGCTTTTATTATTATAGAAATTTTAGCATTTACTTTAAAGTGTATCTCGTAGACTTTAGCAGTACTGTCAATTGAACGTGAAGTTGTGATGGAAACATTCATGAGTCTAATATGAGAGCCATTAATCATATCTGTCTATTGGGCACTTGAAGTGACTAGAGTGATCAAGAAACTGACTTTTCAATCTTATTTAATTTTAAGGAATTTAAACTTAAATTCAAATAACTGTATGTGGCTAGTGCCTGCATATTGGTCCCTGAAAGTCTATAGTACTAAGTGAAAAGTTCTCAGAGTTCATGTATAAGTTAAAGTTGTTTTGTTTTTGTTTTTAAGGAAGTAAAGTGCTATCATCAACTTGAGGCACATGAAACACAAAACAAAATCCACATGAGCTTACTTATTAATTATTTTGATTTATGTGAAATGTTAACTTGCTTTTAGAAATTGATCTATTATGCTTTGCTTCATTAACTATTGCATAATAGGAACCAAATCATGGAAGCAATATTTGTGTTCATTTAAATAGATTTAATCTTTTTTTTCTCTTCCTCAGGATTAGTTAAAAATATTTGGCGTCTAAGCTCCTGCTAATAGGTAATTACCTTTAGTTCTGCAGAGAACAACAACAAACAGGTAAATTCCGGTGCCTGAAGGGTACTATCAATAGAATAGAACCCCCAGGTGCAATTTAATAAAGCATAGACTTACTGTAATCTTTTATTCCATTGGGGTGCCTTTTGAGCCTGTGAAGCAGTGATTTCCTAAATTGCACCCTCGTGGCCTCGTGTTAATTCAGCTTCCAGAGATTTTCTAGTTTAAAGTCAAGGAGGAGGTTTTACACCATGAAATCTGGGTCTACAAATTTTATTTCCTTTCACCCTCTAGATTAAGAAATCACAGGTTTCAAAATGAAACTGCAAATTACCAGATGGAGGAGGAGTCAACCATGAATCGGTGGATGGAATTACATGCTTTTTGTTCAGACGTTAAGAATGCTTTGACTCAGTTTTCAAGAAGCTTGAAGCAAAGTTTTGTGATTAGTTTGGTGTCAACTATCTCAGGAGACTGGTTATATCTACTTCTTTTTTAATAGCACTGGCCTACTTTAATTTTTATTGCCCCATTTTACAGTGTGCTTGGTTTTGTAAGCTGTATCTGATAGTCAAAAATTTCCCCTCCTAAGAGAAAATGAATTTCTCTTCTGACTTTATTGACTAGTCATATCCCATATAAGCCCCACATGTTGGGTGGGATAAAGGGAACATACTTAGTTTAATCCAAAATATTTAATAGTCTCTTTAAATCAAAGTAGATTCTAGAACCCTCATTTTTTCCCTGATTTTTACAGTTTCTCTATTTTACTCTTTTCTCAAAAGCTACTAGGCATGTTAGTTGCTTACATGGTCTTAAGGGAAGGTGATGCTTGTGAAGTCATATAAGACCTTTTCATAGGACGACAGCTATGGAATGACTAATGTTCACAGGATTGCTCTCTGGGCTGGTGAATGTGCTGATGTGTGACAGGTCCCATCTATTGGGAGAGAATATTCTTCTCTCCTCTTGATTTCTGTGAAAATAATTTTTCTAAGGCATACTTCTGTGGCCTTTTGCCCTCCTCTCCTCCTGGCAGAAGGTAACTTGAAAAATTATTACAGATCAGAAGCCACCAAAAAGAAAGACATCATTAAAGAAAGCTTGTATTTGAGATGCTTACTCCTGGGAATTTGACTGGAAACAGTGCAGGCAGTCTCAGGAATGCCCAAATTTGTGAATGTCATGAAAGTATATACTTTGCTTGTTACTCTCATCTGTTAAATGGGGCTGATAGAGTTGTTTCTAACATTGAGTTAAATCATGTTGCATATAAGAATCACTTCTGCCCTAACTGGTTTGGCTCAGTGGATAGAGAGTCATCCTGCAGATTGAAAGGTTCAATTCCAGTCAAGGGCATGCACCTTGGTTGCAGGCACATCCCTAGTAGGAGGTGTGCAGGAGGCAGCTGATCAATGTTTCTCTCTCATTGATGTTTCTAACTATCCCCCTCCCTTCCTCTCTGTAAAAAACAAACAAACAAACAAACCAAAACCAAAAAAACAAAAGCCAAAAATAAAAAATATATTTAAAAAGAAAAGAATCACTTCACCAGTATGACTAACTTGAACCTCTAGAACACAAGAGATTACTGCATATTTTTTCTTTGATTGTGAATACAATAAATGAAACCATAACTCTTTGATTGTTAAGTTCATGAATGCTAGGAATTTGATGTAATCATTAGACCCTCCAGAATATCTCTTTGTAACACAAGCAATTCTTATGAATTTTACTTGCCAATTCCTGACTTTTGATTTTTTTTGTGTGTGGTTTAAGTAGGTTACTGCATTTCGGTTTTCTTAGAAAAATGGCACCTGTCTTCATTCTGTCTTTCCCAGGTACAATAAGTATGGATGTGCTATATTTTGGGGGGTGAAGAAAGACTTGGTGTTTTTAGAGAAACTCTGCTCTTACCAGGCTTGTTTCACTAAGAGAGAAAACTCAGGTTAGCAAATCATTATTTGTTTTGCAATAGATGAAGAAAATGGGGTAGTAAAAAATACTGTAGATTGATGCTGGTCTGATGTGTTTTCCCAGCTAGCTATGCTAAGCCTTAATGAGTAGAGTGCAAAAGTGAAGTTATTTGGGGGTACAAAGTATGGTCATCTAAATTCCGTCTCAGGCAATCAAAACCCTTGAGCTTAAACTGCATCCTGATCTTCTTAACAGCCACATGCAATGCCAGGAGTCACTCTGATTAAAATTCCACCATCTGATACAATAGGAGAAGTGATGAATGGCCCATTTCAAATGTGCTTCTCCACTGCCATTTCATCGAATATCTGGATGAATAATTAGTCATCATAAATTCACTTTAGGAAGTATTTATTGAGTGTCTATAGGTGAATGGAACGTGAAGGATAAAAAAAGCTTTCCACAAAGTCTTCACCTCATGGAATGTAATTGACAGGAAAAGACATGCTCACAAGAAAGTTAAGAAATAATGTAAGAATTTAAAGTCATGTGCCTAGGAAACTGGTAGAAAGAAACAACATTTTTTTAAGAGTTCAGAATGGAGATTTCTGTGGGTTCAGGAAGTTGAAGAAAACTGAGTAAGAGAGGAGTGAACTAAATTCAGACTAGGGGTGAGACATAAGAGGTAGGGAGCAGACATAGGACTATGTAGGCTAATCAGCTTGGCTGTTGAAGGGAGTCTATGAGGCCAGAGTTCTGATTGGGAAGTTCTGATTCTGGGCCAGAAAGTGATGATCAAACTCAGTAAAGTCATGAAAGCTGAACACCGAAGTTTGGTTTCCTTTTGTAGGAGGGTGTAAACCACTTTAGAAAACATGTAGCCATGTAGACAGCCATTGTGGTTTTGAGACATATGTGGCCATGAGTGTGTGTGGACAGTGCTAATCCAGGTCTTCACTTAGGACAAGGGGTGGAGTGCTCTGCTGTAGAGGACAATTCTGGATTAAATTTCTAGGTCATGCTCTTTCAGGCCTAAGAGTGTGGGTAGCAGTGACTGTCAAAGGGAGCTAGTAAGATGGTTTACCCACTATGGAGAGTCAGCTTGAGATGAGGAGGAACCTTTGTAGATGACCTTGGTTGTTTACCAAAGAACAGCATTTAGAGTTTCAGGTGTTGAGGGCTGTCCTTGTAGTTGCAACTTAACTTATGTGAATAGTTATCCACTGGCTTTTTCCCCCTGAATTGAAAAACCCAGCCCACATCTGGATATGTCTGTCTGTGAAATGGGACCAGTCACTATAGCATTTCCTCAGAGTGGCATTGAAGACCCTTCCAGCATATCCAGATGCCAGCTGCTGAGTAAGTATCATCATGTGTCGTTGGCTTTGCCAGCACACTATAAACTATTTAGTGGAACTCAGCATAAATGTGATAGGGGAATTGATTCAAAAGGAAGTTAAGTCAAAATTCCTGTCAGCATGGTTGGGTTCAAAGATGAATTACGTTCCATTTCGATATCAAGTTGACAGGCGGTTCCCCTAATGAGATGTTTCCCGTTGGAGATGATGGTGTAAAAATGGCTGCCACTTAGGAGGCTTTGAAGAACCCTTATGCTGCTGTTTTCAGCCCTTTGAGCACTTTGACATCTTCAAAGGAAATGGCAAACCTTGTTCCTACATGTCCATTTGGCCCAGAATGACTAACTCCTGGCTTTCTTCAAAGGAAAGAGCATGTCATTGAACACGGCTTCCCTCTGTGGAACAGCCTCTCCGGTCAGTGGTGGGTTCACTGCTCCAGGAGAATTCTTTGATATATGTGTGTAGTGCATGAGAGAAGATGCACAGTGCCCCTGTTTGATCACTGGTTTGAACTTTTATTTCCTTTAGGTGGTTATAGGAAGAAGAGGACTAATGTCAACCGACAGGGGAAGAATAGTAAGGAAGTTCTGGGTGTGAACACAAAGCTCTCTTATGGTTTATTAAACAAGTGTCAATGTCCATAATTTAAAAAAATGTAGGTTATGACAGAACTATCGTGGGATAGTTCCAAGAGTATAGGACTTAGAGTCAGAAATATTTAGTTAAATCTGCTAATGACAAATATGCCTTGATGGGAGGGTCATTCTTTCTATCTCAGCCTTTGTCTTTTATCGGCGAGGAGATAATATTCCTGCTCTTTCTTTTTCATATGCTTATTGGAAGAATTACATGAGAAATGAACATAAAAATATCTGTTAATTGCAATGGTCTATGTAGAAATGTCACATTTATTTGTATTACTATTCATAGTTGACTATACATTTATTATTTACGTTTTAAAGTCCTAGAACCACACTTGTAACCAAGTTCTTATGGTTGCGGCATAATATTTTTGACTTAAGCAAGAAATATGAGTTGTCTCAATATGTTGTGGACTTTGAGATATAGAACTTGTTTATCTTTCCATTGGGTCCAAAATATGGCTTAAATTTTTGTACCTTCGTTAGGGAAGCAATGAATTAATACTTCTAAAAAGTAAAGGCATTATTTCTTAAGGCACTCAAACCATATGGACTGAAGAATCTTACAATAATAAAATCTGTGTTTTGCATACTCACAACTGTAAATATACTTCCCCCACAGTGTGTGTATGTGTAATATATATATTTAAAGATATTAGAGGCCTGGCGCATGAAATTTGTACATGGTGGGGGGGGCGGTCTCCTCAGCCCACCCTGTACCCTCTCACAACCTGGGAATGCTGGCTCCTAACTGCTCACCTGCCTGCCTATCTGATCGCCTCTAACTGCCCCCCTATCCTGATCCCTCTTTTTTTTTTTTTAAATTATTTTTTATTGATTTTTTGCAGTATAATAGTAGTACATGTTTTCCTTTCCCCCTCCCCCTTATCCTCCCCCCAGCCTCCCCCACCCCCCAGCACATATCCCCAGCTTCCCCCCTCCCCGCCCCAGTGTCTTTCATTCATTGGTTATGTTCATATGCATGCATACAAGTCCTTCCGTTGATCTCCCCCCGCATCTGCCTCCCATCCACCCAAGCCTCCCCCTGTAGCTTGACAGCCTGTTCAAGGCCATCCTGCCTCTATATCAATCAATCACTCTCCCCTGTTTCTTTTCTTCAAAAATATCTTGCCTCTGCATACTAGAAATAAATGTATAAGAACAAAAAGTGTTTCATTCTCGGTTTCAATGTCCAACTTTTCTGAGTCCCAGTTTCAGTGTCAAATAATTCATTATGTGTATAAGTCAGCAATGGTATCCAGATGGTGGACATATCGTGTCAATGCATGATCCATCCTCTCTGGTTTGGTCCTGGGCTGCCTGCAGACATGCATAGCTGCTGACTGCTAGTATGGCAAGGTGTCGTCAGTGTCCCCCATCTCTGGACCGTCCTCATGGCTGGAACAGATCCATCAGTTCCTCACCGTCGCAGGAACCCACATGGTCTTGGAGATGTTCTCTGAAAACACACAAACACATTCTCGACCAAAAGTTAACAAAGGGATCCTCTATGCAAAATAGACTTGGGATTCTTTTTAATTTTTGCCTAAATGATTTTCCTTTGGCTTATTTTGACACCATGTGTGTTTTTTCATGGGTGTCCTGCTATTGTTTTTACCAATGGAATTTACTTTACTGGAGTAAGAATTTTCTAGATGTATTTTACTTACTCAATATTTTTTTTTGTCCCTTTCATGATATTACCCCGCTGTCCCCTCCCCTTTTTTGATTAATGGGGACTTTTGGAAATTTTCTATTGCAGTCTTGATAATTTTAAATTTTAATTTTTGTACACAAAGTGACTGCTTTAGGTTCTTTGGATGTTAGGCAATTTTACAGAGAGATGAACTACTGATAGATTTTTCAGTTAATGTTTTAGGAAAAGCTTTTTGTCCAGTACACTATAATTTTCTTGAGTATTCTCGTATTTCACTTGGCCAATTTAAATTAATCTGAAAACTTGATTACTATTTTCCTGTCAATTTTAATACTCAAGCAGAAATCTTAGTTTACCCTGTGAATACTAGTGGAAAGGAATATTTGCAATTTTGAGTAGGTCCCGAGCATTCCTGGTAATAGACTGAATTTAGATATAGAGCAGCTATTGCTGGCCGAGACTCTGTCTGCCACCTGGGTCCCCGTATGAGTTGTGTGTGGGAGGCGAAGCAGCCGTGGGGGTAGGAGACCTCCCTTAGGAGGGTTGAGAATTCAAACCCCTGCAAGGTTTGTGGATGAGGGTCTGTGCCCCACCTCTGTTGACCTTTTAGTTCTCTCCTGTTGGCCCCTCTGCGACTGTGCCTGTCTTAGGTTGTTCCTTCCCTGAGGAATCTTACCCGTCTCTGGCTAACCAGCCATCCTCCGGGGCCAAACAGGGTGATGTGAGGTTCAGTTCTGTCTCCTTTGTAGTCTATGCCCCCCTGTGGCCTCCACGTCCAGTACCTGCCTTGGGGTCCCCTAGCCTGCTGGCGGGGTCCCGGTACTGATCACATATCTCGGGGGACCCAGGTTTCTTCTCCAGAGAGGGCCCAGCTCACACCATTGGTCGAGATACAGATCCATGGTGCCAGCTGCCCAAAGGCTTCAGCCACAGCTGGAACTGAAAACTCTGGCATCAGCTGTGTGTATTTGGATAGTAACAAGAAGGTCCCTCTTGGCAGAAAGGGCAAGAAGGGCCAATATAGAATGCTCGGATGCCTTCCCAGTGCCTTAATTCCTTCTGAAAGGGATTAATTTCTTTCCTATTCTTTTTTAAGTTGCTGCCCAACATTCAAAGAATTAGTTTGTAAGTTTATTTGGGATAATTGTATAATATGCTGTTGTCAAATATCAAATATTATAATGACATTGTAGAATAATATCATGTAAGGGTATTATGGTGTCATGGGAGGTTAAGCAGGGCCTAGCCTAAGGACTGGTCTCCATAGGATATGACAAGCTCTAGGCCATGTCAATTCAATGTCAGACTAGCTGCCATTTTTTTTATAATTTTATATAAACTTTGTCAGGGATGTAAAAACACAAATCACTTACCTCAGTTCAAGAGTTCAAGTATATTGACTTTTCAACTTACTCTCACCACCTGCCACTTACCCTGAGGTTTGACATTCTGATGGACTTTTCTCAGTCTCTGGATCTATTCTTGTTCATCAGTCTATGTCATTGATTGTATTCCTCAAATGAGTGAGATCATGTGATATTTGTCTTTCTCTGCCTGGCTAATTTCACTTAGCATAATGCTCTCCAAATCCATCCATGTTGTTACAAATGGTAGGAGCTCCTTCTTTTTTTCCGCGGCGTAGTATTCCATTGTGTAAATGTACCATAGTTTTTTGATCCACTCATCTGCTGATGGGCACTTCGGCTGTTTCCAAATCTTAGCTATGGTAAATTGTGCTGCTATGAACATAGGGGTACATATATCCTTTCTAATTCGCCTTTCTAATTTCTTGGGGTATATTCCTAGAAGTGGGATCACTGGGTCGAATGGGAGCTCCATTTTTAGTTTTTTGAGGAATCTCCATACTGTTCTCCACAGTGGCTGTACTAGTCTACAATCCCACCAGCAGTGCACGAGAGTTCCTTTTCTCCGCATCCTCGCCAGCACTTGTCGTTTGTTGATTTGTTGATGTAAGCCATTCTGATAGGTGTGAGATGGTACCGCATAGTCGTTTTGATTTGCATCTCTCGGATAATTAGTGACTTTGAGCAAGTTTTCATGTGTCTCTGGGCCTTCCTTTTGTCTTCTTTCGTGAAGATTCTATTTAGGTCTGTTGCCCATTTTTTTATTGGATCATTTGTCCTCCTTTTATTGAGTTGGGTGAGTTGCCTGTAGATGCTTGAGATTAAACCTTTATCACTAATAACATTTGCAAATATGTTCTCCCATACAGTGGGTTTTCTTGTTGTTTTGTTGATGGTTTCTTTAGCTGTGCAAAAGCTTTTGATTTTGATGTAGTCCCATTTGTTTATTTTCTCTTTAGCTTCCATTGCCCTCTGAGCAGTATCATCAAAGAAGTTCTTTTGGCATATGTCTGAGATTTTTCTTCCTGTAGATTCCTCTAATATTTTTATGGTTTCCTGTCTTACGTTTAAGTCCTGTATCCATTTTGAGTTTATTTTTGTGTATGGTGTAAGTTGGTGCTCTAGTTTCATTTTTTTGCATGTATCTGTCCAATTTTCCCAACACCATTTATTGAAGAGACTGTCTTGACTCCATTTTATGTTCCTGCCTCCTTTGTCAAATATTAATTGAGCATAGTGGATTGGGTTGATATCCGGATTCTCTATTCTATTCCATTGATCTATATGTCTGTTCTTGTGCCAGTACCAGGCTGTTTTAAGAACAGTAGCCTTGTAATACAGCTTGAAATCTGGTATGGAAATCCCACCAACTTTGTGCTTCTTTCTCAGGATTGCTGTGGCTATTCGGGGCCTTTTTTTGTTCCAGATGAATTTTTGGAGAGTTCTTTCTAGGTCTGTGAAATATGCCATTGGTATTTTAATGGGGAGTGCATTAAATTTATAGATTGCTTTGGGTAGTATGGACATTTTAATTATGTTGATTCTCCCAATCCATGAACATGGAATGTTCTTCCACCTGTTTACATCTTCCTCTATCTCTTTTTTCAGTGTCCTGTAGTTTTCCACAAATAGATCTTTTACCTCCTTAGTTAAGTTTATTCCTAGGTATCTTAATTTTTTTGGTGTGATGGTAAATGGGATTGCTTTTTTAGTCTCTCTTTCTGTAAGTTCACTATTAGTGTATAGAAATGCCATAGATTTCTTGGCATTAATTTTGTAGCCTGCTACATTGCTGAACTCATTTATTAAGTCTACTAACTTTTTTATGGAGTCTTTCGGGTTTTTTATGTACAATATCATGTCATCTGCAAATAAGGATAGCTTAACTTCTTCTTTTCCAATTTGGATGCCTTTTATTTCTTCTTCTTGTCTAATTGCAATGGCTAATACTTCCAGTACTATGTTGAACAGGAGTGGTGAAAGTGGGCAACCCTGTCTTGTTCCTGTTCTTAGGGGAAATGGTTGTAGTTTTTGCCCATTGAGTATGATGTATGCTGTGGGTTTATCGTATATGGCTTTTATTATGTTGAGGTATGATCCTTCTATTCCTACCTTATTGAGAGTTTTTATTAAGAAAGGATGTTGGATTTTGTCAAATGCTTTTTCTGCATCAATTGATATGACTATGTGATTTTTATCTCTCAATTTGTTTATGTGATGTATCACATTTATTGATTTGCGGATATTGTACCATCCTTGCATTCCTGGGATAAATCCTACTTGGTCGTGGTGTATGATCTTTCTGATGTACTGCTGGATCCGATTTGCTAGAATTTTATTGAGGATTTTGGCATCTATATTCATGAGGGATATTGGCCTGTAATTCTCTTTCATTGTGTCGTCTTTATCTGGTTTTGGTATTAGGGTGATGCTAGCTTCATAGAAGGAGTTTGGAAGTTTTCCATCCTCTTGAATTTTCTGGAATAGTCTGAGGAGTATAGGTTTTAGTTCTTCCTTGAATGTTCGGTAAAACTCCCCTGTGAAGCCGTCTGGCCCTGGGCTTTTGTTTGCTGGAAGCTTTATGATGACTGCTTCAATTTCTTCCACAGTTATTGGTCTATTGAGTTGTTTAGATTCTTCTTGATTGAGTTTTGGGAGGTTATATTTTTCTAGAAACATATCCATTTCCTCCAGGTTGTCCAGTTTGTTGGAGTAGAGTTGTTCATAGTATTTTTTAACAATCCTTTGTATTTCAATGGGGTCTGTTGTTATTTCACCTCTTTCATTTCTGATTTTATTTATTAGGGTCCTCTCTCTTTGCTTCTTGGTGAGTCTGGCTAGAGGTTCATCAATCTTGTTTATCCTTTCAAAGAACCAGCTCTTGGTTTCGTTGATTTTCTGTATTGTTTCTTTGGTCTCTATGTCATTTATTTCTGCTCTGATCTTTACTATTTCCTTCCTTCTGCTTACACTGGGCTTTTCTTGTTGCTTTCTTTCTAACTCTTTGAGTTGTTGGGTTAGATAATTTATTGCCGCTGTTCCTAGTTTTTTGCAGTAGGATTGTAGAGCTATGAACTTCCCTCTCAGAACTGCTTTCACTGTGTCCCATAGATTTTGGATTGTTGTGCTATCATTGTCATTTGTTTCCATGATGTTTTCTATCTCTTCCTTAATCTTTCTAGTAACCCAGTCATAGTTTAATAGCATGCTGTTTAGTCTCCATGTGTTCGATTTCTTTGGATTGTTTCTATTGTAGTTGATTTCCAGCTTTATGCCACTGTGATCTGAGAATATACTTGATATGATTTCTATCTTCTTGAATTTGGAGAGACTTTGCCTATGACCTAATACATGGTCTATCTTTGAGAATGACCCATGGGCACTTGAAAAGAATGTATATTCTGTGGCTTTGGGGTGAAATGATCTGAAGATGTCAATTAATTCCATCTGGTCCAGTGAGTCATTGAGAATTGATGTTTCTTTACTGATTTTTTGTTTAGAGGATCTGTCCAATGGTGATAATGGGGTATTAAAGTCTCCTACTATGATTGTATTGCTGTCTATCTCTCCCTTGATGTCCTCTAGGAGTTTTTGTATATATTTGGATGCTCCTGTATTGGGTGCGTATATGTTTACAAGAGTTATTTCTTCTTGTTGAATTGCTCCCTTTAGTATTATGAAGTGGCCTTCTTTATCTCTTGTTATGTCCTTCACTTTGAGATCTAATTTGTCAGATATAAGTATGGCTACCCCAGCTTTTTTTTCATTTCCATTCGCCTGAATAACTTTTTTCCAACCTTTCATCCTCAGTCTGTGTGCGTCTTTTTTTCGGAGGTGGGTTTCTTGTAGACAGCAGATACATGGGTTGTGTTTTCTTATCCAGTCTATTACCCTATGTCTTTTGATTGGAGCATTTAAACCGTTTACATTTAAAGTTATTATTGATAGGTGCTTATATGTTGCCATTTTTGTTCTTTGCCCCTGTGATCCTTCTTCGCTTCCTATTTCTTTTTACAGCAGATCCTTTAGCATTTCTTGCATTGCTGGTTTGGTGGTGACGAATTCCCTTAGTCCTTTTTTATCTGTGAAGCTCCTGATTTGACCTTCAATTTTGATTGAGAGCCTTGCTGGGTACAGTATTCTAGGATTCAGACCCTTCCTTTGCATGACTTTGTAGATTTCATTCCACTGCCTTCTGGCCTGATAGGTTTCTGTTGAGAGATCACTTGTTAGTCTGATGGGTGTTCCTTTGTAGGTGACTTTTTGTCTCTCTCTGGCAGCTTTTAAGATTCTTACTTTGTCATTGGTGTTTGCCAATTTAATTATAATGTGCCTTGGCGTAGGTCTTTTGGGGTTTATTTTGCTTGGGACTCTGTGAGCTTCTTGGATTTGTGTGGGTTTTTCCTTTCCTATACCAGGAAAGTTTTCTGTCATTATTTCTTCCAACAGGTTTTCTATTCCTTGCTCAGTTTCCTGTCCTTCTGGAAGCCCAATTATACGGATGTTGTTTTGTTTCATGTTGTCCCAAAGTTCTCTTAGGCTCTCCTCCTGCTTTTTAATTTTTTTTCTAGTATCTGCTCTACTTGGTTATTTTTTCCTACCTGGTCTTCTAGCTCACTGATGCGATCCTCTGCTTCTTCTAGTCTACTCTTAATACTTTCTATTGAGTTCTTTACTTCAGCAATGTCACTTTTCATTTCTTCATGGCTCTTCATCATTTCTTCCTGGGTCTTCCTCATTTCCTCTTGGGTCTTACTCATATTATCAAATTTGTCTTCCATTCTTTTCAGCCACCTTATGACCATTTCTCTGAATTCTTTCTCTGACAGGTTGTTAACTTCCATTTCGTTTACCTCCTTTTCTGGCGAGCCTTGCTTTTCTTTCATATGTGGGCTATTTCTTTGTCTTCCCATGGTCTCTCTTCTCTGTGTATGTGGTTATGTAGTTCTCACTCTCCTGTGTTGATTTAAAGGCACAAAATACAACACAACCAGGTGCAACGCACCAGGCACTGAACCGGAATGTAGTCAAAGTAATTGTAATTCCAAATAAAGGTGACCGCCAGAGAAAGGCAAATTTGGTGATAGGTGGGAAAAAAGAAAGAGAACCTCCCCCAGACCCACACAGACACTCACACACCCACACTCACACAAAAAAGAAAGAGACCCCCCCAAACACATACACTCACAAAAAAGAAAGACAGGAATGCCAAAATGATAATGGGAAAAGGGGGAGAAGAAAAAAAGAAATAAAAGGAGTAAATTATAAATGTGGGGTGAAAACTCCTATAGGATAGCCCCTAATCCGAACCAAAACCTGCAACAAGTACTTGGAGATTGATACAAATTACATACAACTACTAATATCAAGAGAGGTGAGGGAACACAGAAGCAAAAATCTATCTCAAAAACAATGCAGATGAGGACAACAAAACAAGAAACAACACCAAAAATAAAAATAACCCCCCCTACAAGACAAACCAAAATAACAGAATAAGCAAATCAATCTCATAAACCTGCTTAAAAAATCAATATAATCAACAGTCAAGTAAACAACAACAACAGGACAGGGCTAAAAACACTTTAAGATAGTGAAGTCAGAGAAGCTAGAGGTATATATGCACTTGGATTAGGTGGTTAGAGATTAGATATATCAGTGGGGTGAAATTTTAACAGGGGGTAAGGGGAAAGAATTAGGTAAATCTAAAGCGGGAAAAGTGTAAGGGAAACAAGGCACTAAATAGGGAAAGGTTAGCCAGAGAGTGGTGGTATAAAGGTGAAGTTGAGGTAGAGTAAAAGATACTAAAGTGTAGATGAAAATAGACTGTATTCCCAAGGTCGAAGAGAAGATATAATCAATTCCCTGTCACATAAGAGTCAATTTGTGATTTGGCCCCTGGGTGGCAGTGTTTCTAGATTGACTTCTGGGTCTATTGGTCCTCTTTCTCCTGAACTAAACAATACTGCCTCTCTAATGGTGACTGCTGTTTTAGCAGCCAGAACCCTCCCAAAATCTTCCGGGCTTCCCCCCTCTGTCAGGTCCAAACTGATTGCGCTCCAGGGATCAACTCTGCCACCAGCTCCAAGGGCCCTCTCCCAAGTTCACCAGCTTCAACAGCCACAGATTCTATTTCAGGTGCAGATCTCCAGGTTTTGAGTTCCAAGGTGCAGATCTCCCAGACTGCCAGCCCCCTCAGTTTGGCGCCCAAAGTACCCCCAGGGAAATCTGACCTTTCCTTGCTGGAGTTTAGAGCTCCCTGGGCTCTGCGCGCCACCTGGTCGCCGGTGCTCCGGGAGCCCCAGAGGTCCTGCCGGTACCGCGAACGGCAGCTGTATGTTTTCCGGCTCCTCTCGTTCAAGATGTCGTGGTCCGCCTCCGCGCGCCTCCTCGCGCAGTTGGCTCAGGGAGAGAACCCAGCAGTACTGGGGCCTCTCAGGCTGGGGAGGCCAGCGCAGCAGTCCTCTATCTTCTCCTGGAGCACAGCTGTCCCCCTAGTCGCCGACAAATGCTCCCTGCGCGACTCTCAGCTGCTCCCTCCCTCTACCCTGTGAGCAGATTCAGATCGAATCCCTCCGTTCCGCCGCCATTTTTTTTCCTCCCCTGATCACTCTTAATTGCCTCTGCCTTCCAGCCTGATTATCCCTAATTGTCTCCCTTGCTGATCTGATCATCTCCCAAGTGCTCCCTGCTGCTGGCCTGGTTGTTCCCAACTGCCCCCCTCACCCCTTCCTCCACCCCCCATGCCGGCCTAGTTGCCCCAACTACCTCCCCCTGCTGGCTTGGTCACCCCACGCAGCCTGCTGTTCAGTCATTTGGTTATCCCTCACTAACCTCCCTGCTGGCCTGGTTGCTGCACGCAGCCTGCTGTTTGGTCATTACTGTGATGGTGTCCTGGACAATTTGTATATTTCTCTGTTATTAGTATAGATATATGATATGTTTTATGTACCTACTTTGCAGCATACTTGCTCATGAGAATACTGTAAGATAATTATTATTGCCCCCTTGTATAGTTGAGGAAACTAAGGTTTAGGTTACACAATAGGGGGTCAGGATTCTAACTCTTTGGTTTTTTTTTATATCTAGAGTCCTCATTTTATCTGGTGTATGATTTTGCTTTCTTTGTACAGCTTACAGAAAATGTATTTAGACCTATTTCTTCATTTGATACTATCCACACTTTTTTTGATGCAATGCCAGGTTTCTGTATCCCTATTACTTAGGTGGTTCCTCAAAGGTATACAGTGACTTGCCCAAGGTCAAACAGCTTATTGTGAATGCCTGAGTCTCATGTCTATATTTACTTCTATAGGAACTGAAACTGTCAAAGCACCAAGATAGATTGGGACTATTGCTGAAAGCTAGCTGCGTTGTGCCAATAAAGCACTCAGGTTCAGCCAAGACTCCTTGTGTAATGAGACCTTTGTCCTATATGTTTGGCTGTAAGTTCGGGAGCTCTTGTACTGCTTTGTCACAGAGTGGCATCTCCTTTGAGTTTCTGGAAAAATAGGCAAGTGATCAAATGGTAAAAAGTATCTGATAGGGATCAAGAGACCAGTGGTTAAAAAGATGCTGAGGTCCCTGGAAAGGGACCAGTTTCAAGAATTCTAGGGTACACAATGAATGCCAAAATTTCAGCCCAAGTTTATGCTGGCCTGCTGAGAGAAAGTTACTTCTATCCAGCTGTTAATGACCATGTTGGAAATGTCAGAAACAGTGTATTTCTTGTTCAGAGGGGGGCTATGAAAGAAAATACTAATGGTAAAATTAGAAATGCATTAGCTTTGTTTTACAAGGTCTAGATCGTATCATTTCTTGGCCCAGAATAGTTTCTTATGTGCACAGGGGTAGGACATTTGACAGGTTTATAATCTTCCCCCATAAAACGGTTATTGCCTCTTGAATCCTATACCATTTATCACACGGTTCATAAATTGATTTACAGATCCCATAATATCACATGTCTGTTCTGATCAGCCCTTCTGTCTTTTTAATATATACACGATTTCCTGTGACAGAGCTTGGTGAAGTTTGTTCCGGGTGTTGGAGGAGGCTGGAGGAGTGCTGGAGCGGGGTGGCTCACAGAAACCTGGGAAGACTGACAGATTTAGAGGCCACTGAGCAAAACAATTGGGCTGTACCTGACAGGCATCCTGCAATGAAATGTAACGCTGTCACTGCTTTGGTCCTGACGGCTTCGGAGGGAGATACCGAGTATTATGCCAAAAATATTTCCGAGGTGATATTTTGATTGCACGGACCTGTGGAGCGTGAACTTTGTTTATCAAGGACAAAAAAGAAAAACGTAAACACTGTTAGCTCGTGTCAACTCTTGTGTAACCACATAGTTGTGTACTTCCCATCACGAGGCACAGAATCATTCAAGGCTTGTTTCAAAAGTCAGGCCAAGGGGAGATCTCGGGGACATTTGACTTGAAGCCGTTTGAAGCCAAAGATTTGAAATTCTATTTCAGGGATAGGTTTTCTTTTAGTGTGTTCCACCATCATTCACTCATTTATCTTTTTATACAAAAAAATCGAATACATTTTTAGTTAGAGGGAGCCTGCATTATTAGTTAGAACAAATACATGTCATTTGACAGTGGCGCATCAGTATGTCATGTTCAATGTCCTACCTGCTGGGACATGCAGGAAGGGGCTGTTCTCATGAGGGGCACAAGAAGCCTGGGACGCTAACTGATAACAGCTGGTGAGTCTGTTTTTCTCTCTCTACAGGCCTGTCCTTTTCTGATTCCTGGTACTTCATATAAAGGCTGGCTCCTGCCAGGTCCAGTCCATAGGGACTGAGAAGAAGCTGACTTGTGATTTGGCATAGATGATATTAGAAGAAAAATTTCCCCTGAGTAATGGTGCCCTTTGCCAACGTTGATTCTGTAGGATAGCAGTTTCTCTACCCAAAGTTTCCAATTAGCTTAACACATTGTCAAAGGAGCATAAATGAGTTTGTTTTAAGCCACCTGCTTTGGGCTTAGCCTTTTGGCAAATCTAGAATCACATTTATGGTGATTTTTACTCACGGGGGGTTTGTTGGAGCTTACCTGCTAACAGACGTCAATCGGAGACACTCTGTGTCTTCCTCCAAATATTTTGATGTTTCAGTGCTGTTGAATCTGGAAGAAGGTTCAGAAAGTCTTGATAATTTATTTCCCAGAAGGCCTTTTTGCTCTTATACAAATTTGCACCTCCTCTAGCATATGTCAAGCTTTATATTTCAAGTAGGGGCCCAGTGCACAAATTTGTGCTCCTTGAAAGGAATCGTGAGGCTGTGGTGGGCAAAGGGGTGGGTCTAAGCCCATCCTCTGCATCCCAGCCCTGCCTCTCCCATCCTGCCCCCCCCCCCCCCGTTCTACCTGCAGGCAGCCCTGCTCCTGCCATTGCGTTCCCACATGCTGACAGCGCCAGCCCCACTCACACCTGTTAATGGCGTGGAGTGATTGGGGCCAGTGCCATCAGCGGTACGAGCAGCAGCTGCTGTCCTGATTGCCCCTCAGGAGCAGAGGGAGGTGGAGAACCCCTCAGGGGCAACAGAGGCCGCAGCCACCACATGCACCATTGAAGGTGCCAAGTGATCTGGACTGACGCCAGGTGCCAGCAGCAGGTGCGAGCAGGGTCAGTGCTGGCAGCAGGTGTGAGTGCTGGGTGGGACTGCAACACATAGGAGAAAAGAATTTTCAGTAACCACTAGAGGCTTGCCCTGATGACAGTGACCACCTCCGCCCCCCCCCCCCCCCCCCCCCCGCTTTGGTCGGGCGCCCTTGCTCAATTGCTCCACCATCCTACCACCATGTTCCACACTCTGCTGCCTGCTGCAGAAGCCTACCATGTTCCTTGCGTGCTGCCTGGTGGTCAGCGCATGTCATAGTGAGTAGTTGTTCAGTTCGTCATTTGGTCTATTTGCACATTAGCCTTTTATTAATTATACCAGAGGCCCTGTGCACAAAACTTGTGCCTGAAGGGGTGGAGGGGGGGGGGTGTCCCTCAGCCTCGCCTGCACCTTCTCCAATCTGGGACCCCTCGAGGGATGTCTGACTGCCTGATTAGGCCCGAATCCCGGTAGGATCGGGCCTAAATGGGCAGTCGGACATCCTTCTCACAATCCAGGACTGCTGGCTCCAAATTGCTCACCTGCCTGCCTCCCTGATTGCCCCTAATGACTTCTGCCTGCCAGCCTGATCACCCCCTACCCACTACCCTACCAGCCTAATTGATGTCTAACTGCTCCCTGAGAGCCTGTTTGCCTCCAACTTCCCTTTTCTGCCGGCCTGGTCACCCCTAACTGCCCTCCCTGCAGGTTTGATCACACCACCTGCCCTCCCCTGCAGGCCTGGTGCCTCCCAACTGCCCTCCCCTGCTGGCCTGATGGTGCACAGCTGCATAGGCCTGGAACCTCCCACTGTCCTACCCTGCTGGCCATCTTGTGGTGGCCACCTTGTGTCCACATGAGGGCAGGATCTTTGACCACATGGGGGCAGCCCTCTTGTGTGTTGGAGTGATGGTCAATCTGCATATTACTCTTTTATTAGATAGGATAGAGGCCTGGTGCATAAGTGAGGGCCAGGTGGTTTTCTCTGAAGGCTGTCCTGGATCAGGGTGGGGGTTCCCTTGGGGTATGGGGTGGCCTGAGCGAGGAGCCTATGGTGGTTTTCAGGCTGGCCATGCCTCCGGGTGACCTAAGAAGAGGCCCTGGGATCTGGGATTAATTTATGTTCTACAATTGAAACTTTGTAGCCTAGAGTGGAGCCAAGCCTTCTGCTTGCTCTGTGGCAACAGCATTTCTGTTTGAAACTTTGTAGCCTAGAGTGGAGGCCTAGGCTAGGGCTGCAGAAGTTTGGCTTCCTCCATCGCCTCGGCAACCCTAAGCCTCTTCTCTCTCCAGCTCCGCAGGCAGCCACCATTTCTGTTGGGATTATGTATCTTCTCTAATTGAAACTTTGTAGCATTGAGTGGAGGCTTAGGCTGGCAAAGGCAGGTGGAAAGTGTGGCTTCCTCCATTGCCAGGGAAACTCAAGCCTCCCTCCTACTCTCAGTGGTGGCAGCCATCTTAGTTGTGGTTTATTTGCATAATTTGCTCCTGATTGGCTGATGGGCGTGGCTGTGGGTGTGGCTTGATTGGAGGTATGGTCAATTTGCATATTACTCTTTTATTAGGATAGGATTAGTATAGGGGGAGGGTGAAGCTCTATCAAAGAGCTGATTTCTCTCTCTTCAAACTAAAGGACAGCAGAATCCTGCTTCAGTAGGCACTACCTCTATCTATTGTGTGATGGACATTCTGTTAGGGCCTCAGGGGTTGACAAACATTAAAGTATTATTGGAACACAGCCCAGGTATCTACTATTGTTTATGGATTTATTTGCCCTTCAGTAGTAGAGCTGAATAGTCGAGACAGAGTCCATGTGATTTCCAAAGCCTAAAATCTTTTCTGTTTACAGAAAAAATCAATGGGTTAGAGATTAGGCATTCAGAAATGAAAACATGCTATTTCTGCCCATAAGGGGGAGACAAAACCATGAGTTGTAATGGAGCTAAGTCCCCAGATACTGGTGGTACAGAACAAGGAGTGACCTGGGGAGCGTTCCCCAACCAAACAGGTCACATTTAACCTAGCTCTTTTATTTATTTATTTATTTATTTATTTATTTATTTATTTATTTATTTTTTAACCTAGCTCTTGAATTGCTGTCAACACGTGTGTGGGGAGTGGGAGTAGTACAGGAGAGGGTAAGGAGCATTGCAGGCAGTGGGGATAGCTTGTGCAAAGGCACGAATGGTCATAGTGTTATGGGACAACTCCGGGTGGTTGGATATAGTTGGGGGAGGCCAATAAACTGAGTGCAAGCTGCAGGTTTCAGTGCACGGGGTCTAGGACTAGAAGAGAGCCTTGCAAGCCACATCTGGGCTTTTGTGGGCTCTAGGCAAATGGAAGAAGGACTTCAGCAGAAAAGTGACATGACAGGATATGTCCTTTGGAATGATTGCAACTTCCTCTAGATGGGAAAGGAGCAAGAGTGGAGTCAAGGAGATATTAAAAGGCCTACTTCAAATGTACACATCCTCTTTCAACTAGTAGTAACCCAGTTTCCTCCTCCAAAACATTTCTCTGCCCGTATTACACTGATTCTCGGTCTTGGCTGTAAATGTTCCCAGAGTAGGATTGTCTGTGTTCAAAGCCTGAGCTCTCAAACACTATGATAACGGGTGTTTCCATTGAAATAAAGTCTCAGATAAAAAGATGTTCTCCATAAAACTGTCTTCCTCCCAAAGACGTATTACATGTATTCCCATCTTAAATTTATTTTTGTTTTGGTTATGATTACAAACACCTTTGCTCACTATCATGACAGGCACGTAGTAGGTACCCAATTTATAGTGCTGAATGAAAAAAAATGGCAGAGTGCAGCTGAACAGTGTCTCAATGGATTGGGGAGCCACAGGGTATGATGAAAGACACTGGAGACACTGGCAAATGTGCTCCTATTCAGGGAGAGTACAGAGAGGTGTAGAAATCACTCCATTCTTGGTTCTCATCTTTAAGCCCTTCCTCCCACTAACCAAGCACCAGAGAAAGTCAGTTTAACAATGTGGAAATCATTAGAGGTCATTTTCAATATGGTGGTCAGATTCAGACTGGATTGAATTTCATTTTCTCTTTGCAATTTGTGTTTTGTGTTACCATCAAATTTCTCATATTCCCACGCATGGACATCTGCAGGGTAGATGATTGCTTTGAAGTTGAAATAGGAAGGATGCATTGGAAGGCTGTGCAATTGTGGGGTATGATGAGTTTCAAGGAGCAGGCTTGGCTTTGGCTAGTGCACACCAGTGGGGTCATATTGTTGGCAGAATGTGAAGCATTTTCATATTAGTTGGAAAATAACTGCTATTTCTCTCGAGTGTTTCTCCTGCCTCCAACCTGACCTTTATGTTCATCCCAGGGATTTCTTGGCTATTCCTGCAATCGATCACTTAAAAAGCGAATGCCTGGCACTGACGGACATCACTGAACTCTGTTTTGGTGATTTATTTGATTGATTGGTACTTGAACACACCCAGAAAGCCCCGTCTCTGGAGCTCTGTTATAAATGCCTGTCAGGGCCACCCATACCTTCTTTTTACCCATTTTAACCATTCTTTGGGGTGGGTAGCACTGGGGGCTACCTTTTTTGCCTACCAGCCAGTGTGCCTGGCTCCTGCCTCCTGCATTTCCGCCACACCACCACAAACTTATCTTTGGTAGGGAATCTTTGGCGGGGCAGGGGTGCTTACACCCTGACAAGCTAATGCCCCCTGTGGTCATCCCAGGTGAAGCTGTGGTCCACTGAGGCAGAGGGTGCCCTAGGCTGAAGTCATCCTTCTGTTGCTGCTTATAGGAACTGTAGAACCTAAGGGGCTTTTGGATCTCAGAGCTTTGAAGAAACAGAAAGAATGGGGAGAGAAAACAGTTAGAGAGGGGAGAGAAATGGAGGAGGATATTGTAACAATGGCCAACACTGCAGGCTTCTCTGCACATTGGGCATCCCTGAGATGAGAGGTAGGCTGTGGGATGAGTTGAACCATGATGGTTGAATTGTTTTTTCATATAATGAGCTCAGTTTTCAAAATCCATGGAATACCCATTCGTCATGGGCACCAACCATATTCATTTAGTGAGAGCGAAGGATTACATGAAGCTTCTATGCTAGGCATCATGTATAATGACTTATTTGAATGCTATAATAATCATCCTAAAACCCATTTTACAGTTGAGGAAACTGAGGTTAGTTAAAACAAGATATATAGTAGTGTATATTTTGCAGAATAACTAAGATTCAAGCTCAGAAGCTGGAAGGTTTAGATTTGACTTAGTTAACTATGACAAGCCACCAAACGATTTCTATGATGTAGCTGATTATTGAGTCATTGATATCAGAAAATATCTAGACATCATTATAAGAATTACCAAAAAACTAGTTCTTGTGTAACCAGTTCTTGTGTCAGCAGAAGCTAGGAGAGAATTCAGCACTCTTTAAAAAAATTATATATATATATATATGTATTTTATTGATTTTTTTACAGAGAGAAAGGGAGAGGGATAGAAAGTCAGAAACAATGATGAGAGAGAAACATCAATCAGCTGCCTCTTGCACACCCCCAACTGGGGATGTGCCCGCAGCCAAGGTACATGCCCTTGACCGGAATCTAACCTGGGACCCTTCAGTCCGCAGGCCGACGCTCTATCCACTGAGCCAAACCGGTTTCAGTTTCGGCACTCTTAACAGCCCATTGCTGATGGTAAGAGAAGCTCACAACTTTGACTATAATTGACCTGATGATAATCAATTTAGGAGAGTTTGGGGTTTTCCATTAAAGTGTGGCTGAGACTGCGGTTAAATGTCATCTAGTGACAGTTTCATCCAACAAAGGGTAACACCAATAATTTGTAATATTGAGAGAGATTATTCATCAGTTAAACAACTTTTGTTATCACTTATGTAATCGGTAACCAGTTCTGTAAATAGATATACACCTTAGAGATGCAGTAGGAACAGAGTTTTTCATTTTTGATTTATATATTTATTTTTCTACACAGGTTTTAAATATAATTTGATTATATTATAGTTACACAGTGAATAAATCAAATAGGGAGACTAATGGATGTGAAAAAATACATCATAAATTTTTGCACACTCATAAACTATAATGGAAAAGATTAATATATTGTTTTTTACATGCACATATATTTTTTAAAAAGCCAGACTGAAAGCAAGTTTAGAAACATGCTTTTGATTTAGTCTTGGGCTAGGAATCAATACTTCTTTAAAGAAATGAATCTATGTGGTAGCTTAATTGTGTGTAGAAATGTACTTCAATTAAGACCATATGATATAGTTAGTGTTAGGAGCTTACTTTAGATGAGAGAGAGAGGGAGAGAGATGGAGGGGAGAGAGAGAGAGAGAGAGAGAGAGAGAGAGAGAGAGAGAGAGAGAGAGAGAGAGAGAGAGAAAGGGACATCAATAGGTTGCCTCCACAGGAGCCCCAATAGGGGATTGAGCCCATAGCCCAGGCATGTGCCCTGACCAGGAATCAAACCAGCAACTCCTTGGACAATGCTCCAAACAACCAAGCCACCCCAGTCCCTCCACGAGCATACATTTTGAAGTCATAGGGGCACAGGGGCCTGGTATTTATCTACCTAGAACTTACTCTGTTCAAATCGTGGGCTACTTCTGTAACTTTCTAAGCCCCAGTTTTCATTATTGTAAAATGCAGATCAAATTTTTACAATCTCCAGAGTGATGAATATAATGCCCCCATCAATCCCCTCAATATATTGGTAAATATTATTATTAATTTATTTTTGACATCTGTTTCCCTTTACAATGTTAAGAATTTGCTCTCTGTTTTTTTTTTTTAATTTAATTTCAAGTATTACCCTAAGTGTAAAGAAATTCTATTTTAAAGTATAACATATTTTTTTTATTACAAAAGCAATATGTAGTCATATAGAAAACTTAGCACAGAGAAACAGCAAAAATAAACACTTGTTTTATCATTCTAGAGAGTACCGTTGTTAATTTCCCCAGTCTTTTTATGCATAAATATGCCTTTAAAAATCCTGTCATCTATTTTGTAACCTGCTTTTTTTTTTCATTAAATATATAGTGACCATTTTATTTTTCCACGTCAGTAAACTTTCTACAACATTTAAATAGCTATCTACTGTGTGAATATAAAAATCTGGGAAGTTTTGACTTATAAAACAAACCCTTTATTTCTTTTTATTGTGTTTATTTGTGTGTGTGTGTGTGTGTGTGTGTGTGTGTGTGTGTGTGTGTTTGTATTTTGTATGTGTTTGTATTTTTTTTCTGGTGGCTGGGGAAGGTATGGATTGGGGTGGCTGGGGAAGGTATGGATTGTTTTTAAAGTATGTTTCTCCTAATTGTTTTCCCTAATCATGGTTCAGTGGTTTGAAAGATGTGCTTCAATCCATACCTTGGGCATGACAATGCCGGGATTTAGTAAATAGCTCTCTCAGGGAGTTTATTGCCTGCCAAGACCTGGAGCTGGGGGAGTTCCTGATGCTAGAGAGTGCTCTCCACAGGAGTCACTTGAAAGGCATTGGAATAGGTACTATCTTTGAGTTACTCCTGCAGGAATGCCTGCCTTCCACTCTGCTGCCAGCCACCTTGGGTTACCTGAAATATGCAAACCAGCAAGTGACAAATGCTTTCTAGAAAAGTACAGAGGCATTCAAATTGAAAACGGAGGAGGTTGATCAAAGAAGAAAGGAAGAAAGGCATGAAAAATTAATCATTCCAAGGCCATAAACTCAGCTGTAAACCCTTAGCAGTAAAAAATTAAATGAAGAAGTTAATGTTTTAAGCAGAGGTTTTAAATTTTCCAGGGGAGAAAGAGATAGCTGCCGCAGACCTGGGAGCCGACACGATTTACAGGGGAAGCCCGCGTGTCTCCGCCCAACAGAGGCTGCAGGAAGCATAAAGCAGTCATTAAATAAAACATCATCTGTGTTATTTAGTATCATTGTGCAGAACCTGGGCTGTAAAAGAAACTGGCACTTTTGACCGATTGAGGATGTTGTTCTATTCAGAACAGATTGAAGTGGCAAAAAGTAGAGGGATGCTAAAAAAAAAAAAAAAAAACCCAAAAAACACCATATCACTTCTGAAAGAACCCAGAGGAAATATTACAGAAATATGTATTTGGGAATTGTAGGACTCCCAAGCAATAATATTTATCTGCCTTTCTAGCTCAAGAACCAAAGCCCACAGATTATGTGTTTATTGGTAGTTTATCTCTGGGTGGGCTTCATGAGTCATCAGGCCTTTGGATCCAAAAGGAAATTGAGCCAGATTTATCACAGTTTCTGAGCAAAGTTGGCACAAACTCAAAAATTAAAATGATACAGGTGTAAGGACATTATTGCATAATTAGAGGCGTGGTGCATGGATTTGTGCACTGATGGGGACCCCTGAGTGTGGCCTGTGGAGATCAGGTTGAAACCGGCAGTCCAATGCCACCTGCCACTCCTGCTTATCCTGGTCCCACTGAGCTTGCCACCACCCCTCAGTAGGCTCACTGCCACTCTGCTGTGGTCTCTGGGCTGTGGCAGCCATCCATGAGCCCTGCGTCTGGTGCCCTTTGGTTAGCTGAGTGGCACTCCTGCTATGGGAGCACACTGACCACCAGGGGGCAACTTCTTCACTGAGCGCCTGACCCTGGTGGTCAATGTGCATCATAGTGACCGGTTGAACAGTTGAACAGTTGAATGGTCACTTAGGCTTTTATATATGTAGACTAGAGGCCTGATGCACAAAATTCATGCACTTGGGGCAGAGGGTTCCTCAGCCCAGATTGCAAAAGGGCACAGCCCAGGCCGAGGGACCCCACTGGTGCATGATTGGGGCCAGAGAGGGATGTAGGAGGTTGGACAGCTGGGAAGGGGCTGTAGGAGGGCTCCAGGGTGTGTCCGGCCCATCTCGCTCAGTCCTGATCAGCCAGACCCCAGCAGCAGCTAACCTTACCAGTCAGAGAGTCTGCCCCCTGGTGGTCAGTGCATGTGATAGCAAGTGGTTGAGCTTAGCATATCATTAGCATATTATGCTTTGATTGGTTGAATGGATGACTAGACTACCAGACGGTTAGCATATTAGGCTTTTATTATATAGGATGGTTAAGAGACATGGTTTTGGCAGCAAAGAGATACCTGCTTGAATCTTGGCTGTGCCACTTGCAGTGAAATGGTGGGAACATCACTTCTTCAACCCTGTTTCCTTATCTCTAAAGTGGGGATGGAAGGAATGGTGTTCACTTCATAGGGCGGTGGCTATGAGGATATCAGACAGTAAGCATTTCAGTCTACATGCATAGTAAGCCTTCACTAAATGACTGCCTCTTACTCTATTCTTTTGCTAGATCTGTGGTCAGCAAACTGTGGCTTGCGAGCCATGTGTGGCTCTTTGGCCCCTTGAGTGTGGCTCTTTCACAAAATACCATGGCCTAGGCGAGTCTATTTTGAAGAAGTGGCATTAGAAGAAGTTTAAGTTTAAAAAAATTGGCTCTCAAAATAAATGTTAATTGTCGTATTGTTGATATTTGGCTCTGTTGACTAATGAGTTTGCTGACCGCTGTGCTAGATGATCACATAGTCTATGTCTGGATTGCCTTTGGAATCACAGTCTTGGAACTCCAGCTTAGAACTGTAACCAGACTACCAAGGGGTCCATGCTGCCCGACACTACTTCTGCCAATTAAGAGGAGACAGGGTTGATTCATATATGAGCATTTATTCCAATAATGCCAGCAGTATGGGAGAACAGCAGGTCATCCACAAAAATCTGCTGTGCACCCCCCATAAGCCAGTTGCTTATATTGGGTAGAAGGACAGAGATTATGTGGAAAAGTAGGAATTATAGGTATGGGAAACGGGGTGTGGGGTAATCATTTCAGGTTACAACTCATATAGGCAGAGGGTGTCACAGAGCTGGCACCTCTGGGTGCCCTGGGACCAGATTACAGATAATAGGGTGTGGGGGTGGTAAAGAGTACTTGCCTGCCAGACTAGGTGCCACGTGATTGTAAACCTTTCCATAATGTTAGGCAATTCTCAGAAGGAGGATGGACTGCATTCCCCTGTTAGCTCCCATGGTCCTGGGCAATAACTCCCAGCCAGGTTAGGATATGCTTTCTCTAATCAGAACAGGACCATCATGGTGAACAGAGCATGATTAATATTTCAATTGTAGCTGGGCCCCCATATTCTATTTCTACCTCCATCAGAACTATCTTGTGGAATAGAGGTATTCTAGTCTCTTTCACTGGCTCTGCAAAGGGTTTAGGGATCTATTCATGGTATCCTTGCTTCATTCTTGCCCAGTATATAGGGTTTCCTGTTCTCTGGGGTATGGCATTAGCACATTCTGACTTGTCTCTTTGATCCTGGTCAGCTTTTAGGGGGCAAGGTATTCAGCCAGAGAATATGATAAGGACCTTTTCCCAGCTCAACTTTCCTGGTTTTACCCACAGAAATGTTATTAATGCTTAGCAGCCCTAGGAGGAAACCTTCCAGCTGTTCAGGGGAATGAACATGTTGAGCTATTTTTTAAAGCTCATTAGACTTTATGGCACTCTGGTTTTGTACTGATGCTGTTTCGGTGCTGCACTGTCAATCTTCAGTTACGAGAAGCAGCCCGGATGTTGGAGGAGGTGGGCTTTCAGATTATTAGTGCTACATCAGAAGGGGACAATAAAAATAATCCTTTGTGATTGTCGCAGTCCTTTTATTCTCAGTGTTCTTGCAAATGAACTAAGTTCAATTGCTCCTGCGAGAGGAAGCTGGCTCCTTGCACATTCGCGAGCTTGCCCTCTGACTACATTCTTCTTTCCATCTGTCTGACTTTGTGTTACCATCGTCCATTCAGTTGCTCCCAACAGAACCTTCAATGTCATTCTACACTGCAAACCAGGAGTCAATAAACCCTATCAATTCCAGTTCCTAAAATACATCCGTCTTCCATTGTTGCTATCCGGGCCTTAGTTTAGGTTGTTGGCATCTCTTGATGCACTTTAACAGCCTCCATACTGGTGTCCCTTACTTCAACCTTAACCCCATTCTCACCAGTCATTTCCAAGATATTTACAATCTTCTTTCTGAATGGCAAATATGGTTGCGTCACTTCTTTGCTTAAAAAGTAGTCACTACATTCAATTTGGCACCTACCGACTTGGCATACTTTCTTCTTCCCTCCCTCTTCCTCTTAATTGACCTATGTAGGTTTCTGATAGCTTATTTTTTCATGCCTTGTTCCCTCTACCTGAAATGTGCCCCTTCCGGCTTACTCTCTGTTGAGAACTGATGTGATAGCTCATATGACACTTTTTTTTCTAAGACCCATTTAATGACTTTAACCTTATCTTTCTGCCTTTTACCTCATCATCCCCCAGCCATTCAGTCTTTCTGAAACAATGAATATAATATGAGATTATAGCAATTTTGTATGCACTGCGCTGATTACAAGTTTATTTACCCCACTATACTGTGAATTCCTTGAACATAGGGATCCTTTATGTCTGGGGTTAGACACTCAGACATTGCACATGGTAGATGCCAAATGATACGTGGTTGAGTCATTGGATATATAGAGGTATACCTGAGTGGGTACCCCTGTCATTTCCTCTGGTGTTTCTTTTCCCTCATATTCTGACCCCATGGCAGTCAAAGACCTGGACCTGCTTTCAAAGGCAGTCACCTCATCATTCATGATGACTTTTTCCTCCCTCGTTAAAACCATTCTCTTTACACTGAGTTTAATAGCTGTTAAGAGCAAAACATTTGAATTTAAATTATTTTATCCTAAGGTGTGAATGACTCACCACCTCCACATTTTCTATTTTTAAAAATAATATTTATTTCTACTTCTACTCAAAAAAAAGGCAAAGATTCTTAGGTGAGATTTTTACAAAGAAATTATGCCAGAATATATAGCTTTGCTTTTCAAAAATAATCCTTATTTTAAGTATACATTGCTCAGCCTGTTTTCACAAAAAAAGGAGCTTCACTTTTATAATATCAAGAGATGATATTGTTATTGCAACAATAACTAATTTTTCTTTCTCAAGTGTTTGCTATCGATGCCCATTATGCTAACTCCTTTATATACATAATTTCATTTAGTTTTTAAAATAGCCCTGAGAGATAGGTCTCAATTTCCCCCCATTTTGTAGTTGAGGAAATAGAGACAGAGAAGTCAAGTGACTTGTCCCAAGTTACACAGTTATTAAATGGAGGAGCTGGGATTTGAACTTATGTCTTCAGAAGTCAGTCAGCCTATGCCCATACTTAGCCACCATGCCAGGTGAGTACAGTGACATTTCAGAGAAGCAATTTGAACAGCAAAGGTGGCACTAGGAAGTGGGGACTCAAAGAGGAGATGGGGATAATCTGTCAATTCTGGATAGAATGATAATCATGCTCAGTTGTGATTAACATTTTTTTGCACACCAGGCACTTGGCTCAGCATTTTCCTTACTTTATATGCATCCAATCTGCCAAAATTTCTTTAAGTAAAACATGAAGAGGAGAAAAATGAACCCCCAAAATGAAACTCACGATATGACTTGCCTAAGATGCTGATTTAATAAAATAATGAAGAAGAGGAAGAATAAGAGCTTCCCCTAATGAACACTCCTATCAATTTGATGGAAAAAAACAAAACAAAACAAAAACACCAAAAACCTGCAGCTCAGTGTAGTGTTCATTCTAATAAGGGCCTTGTTATGTGTATACTTGTTTCTGTTATTAGTGCAATCATACTTAGCTGTCTGTGATTTCAAGGGCCTCTCTACTTTGATTTATGTAGTCTACCATAGTATTCCCTCAATCTTTCAGAAGGTGTTTATATTCTTTATAGAAGAGAAATTCCAAGTGCTAATTCAATCAATTGCCTGTAAGTACGAGTAAGTCACTGGGACCTGCTGGTGTGCATTTGTTTCGGTTCTCTGATCATCCTCTTTATTGGTCTCGATAGACGGCTAATTCCACATAGGCTCCATTACTCCTAACTTGTACAAGCGTCTTTTCTTTATTTTCAGAGTTGTGATAGCTTTAAGGAATGAGGTCCATATTTCAAAGGCATAATTAATTTAGTATGCCTCCTCCTTCATTAGGAAGCTCATTTTCTCTTGAGCCGCTCTCAGTAAGTCTGCAAAGCCCTTCTTCATTCTCCCCAATTCCTCTTGTGTGCCTGATCTCACTTTTCCTTTCCTTTGTTTGTTTATTAGGTTTCGGACTCGGGTTCTAATTCTTGAACATACTTTCACCTCACAAATGTCATGAACTCTTTTCCAATTCTCATTCTACATTCAGGGGCAATTTATTTCTTTTGCAGGGAACTATGGGTCAAACGCATTGTGGTTCCAGCTGCCTGGCCTAGGGGGCATGCCCACAGGGTGGGCTGTGGCCCAAGTTATATGTTGGTGGGACAGCAATACCTATGATTAGCACAGGGGAAAGTGATCAGCTGTCAATTTGAATAGCTCACTTCAAAGAAATATTTTTAAAATTTTAATTGTGGCAAACTACACACAAAATTGACTATCTTAACCATTCTAAGCCCACCACTCTGTAGTAATAAGCACATTAACATTGTTGTGTAAATAATCTTGAAAAACTGAAGTTATATATCCATAATATAACAAACCCCTTATCACCTTCTTCCCAAGACCCTGGAAATCACCATTGTACTTCCTGTGAATTTGACTACTCTGCATATCTCATATAAATGGAATCATACAATTTTTTTTTCTTTCTGTGCCTGGCTTATTTAACATCACAATATCTTCAAGGTTCATCTATGTTGTAGCATGTGTTGGAATTCCATTATTTTTAGGCTGAATAATATTCCATTGTGTATATATATATATATCGCATTTTATTTATCCATTTATCCATTGATGCTCACTTGGTTGCTTCCATCTTTAGCTATTATAAATAACTAGAGTCCCGGTGCACAAAATTCATGTACAGAGGGACGGGGGCAGAGTGTCCCTCAGCCCAGCCTGCACCCTCTCCAATCTGGGACCCCTCAAGGAATGTCGGACTGCCCGTTTAGGCCCGATCCTGGTAGGCTCCTAAATGGGCAGTCGGACATCCTTCTCACAATACAGGACTGCTAGCTCCAAACTGCTCGCCTGCCTGCCTCCCTCCCTGATTGCCTTTAACCGCTTCTGCTTTCCAGCCTAATCACCCCCTAACCACTACCCTGCCAGCCTAACTGATGTCTCACTGCTCCCTGCCAGCCTGTTTGCCCCCAACTTCCCTCCTCTGCCAGCATGGTCACCCCTAACTGCCCTCCCCTACAGGCTTGATCACCACCAACTGCCCTCCCTTGCAGGCCTGGTCCCTCCCAACTGCCCTCCCCTGCTGGCCTGATGGCCCACAACTGCCCTGCCTTGCAGGCCTGGAACCTCCCACTATCCTCCCCTGCTGGCCATCTTGTGTCCACATGGGGGCAGGATCTTTGACCACATGGGGGCAGCCCTCTTGTGTGTTGGAGTGATGATTAATCTGTGTATTACTCTTTTATTAGATAGCATAGAGGCCTGGTGCATGGGTGGGGAATGACTGGTTTTCCCTGAAGGGTGTCCTGGATCATGGTGGGGGTTCCCTTGGGGTATGGGGCGACCTGGGCGAGGAGCCTATGGTGGTTTGCAGGCTGGCCACACCCCCAGCTACCAAAGAAGAGGCTCTGGGATCTGGGATTAATTTATAGTCTACAATTAAAACTTTGTAGCCTGGAGCAAAGCCAAGCCTTCTGCTTGCTTGGTGGTGACAGCCATTTCTGTTTGAAACTTTGTAGCTTAGAGTGGAGGCCTAGCCACTAGGGTTGCAGAAGTTTGGCTTCCTCCATCACCTGGACAACCCTAAGCCTCTTCTCTCTCCAGTCCCGTAGCTGCCGCCATTTCTGTTGGGATTATGTATCTTCTATAATTGAAATTTTGTAGCATTGACTGGATGCCTAGGCCTGCAAAGGAAGGTGGAAAGCTTGGCTTCCTCTGTTGCCAGGGAAACCCAAGCCTCCCTCCAGCTCTCAGTGGTGGCAGCCATCTTGGTTGGGGTTTATTTGCATAATTTGCTCCTGATTGGCTGGTGGGCATGGCTGTGGGCGTGGCTTGATCAGAGGTATGGTCAATTTGCATATTACTCTTTTATTAGATAGGATGCTGCTATAATATTACAAATGTCTATGTTTCTAAAACAATGAATATGTTTGGTGTACAACTGTCTCTTCAAGACCCTGGTTTAAATTCTTTTGGTTGTATACCCAGAAGTGGAATTCTGAATCATATGGTCATTTTATTTTTTAATTTTTGAGGAACATCCATACTATTTTATACAGTGGCTACACTGTTTTGTATTCCCACCAACTTATAAGAATTATATGGAAGAATCCCAATTTCTCCATATCTTCACTAAAACAGTTGTTTTGTACTTTTCCCAATTTTGGAGTACTAACCTTTTTTATGAGTGTGAGGTTGAATTGCTCACTTTTAAGGAGTTTGGGAGAAATTCAAGTTTAGTCTGTTACAAGAATTTACCTCTAAGGTACAATCTGAGGGTGAAAAGATAATACCTAACACCAAACAGTAGTTCTTGGCATCTGGTGAGGAAATGGTCTTGGATCAAGGGATTCTGATGCAGTAGTCAGGAAATGGATTCAAAAGTCCAGTTGAAAGATGGGGCTGAGAGAACTCTCTGAACAACAGTCCAACCCAACCACTGGCTCTAGTTCCCAGGCTCATTGCCCAGGCGCAGAGAAATCCAGGTAGCCAGGCTGACATCTATCTATTCAGTGTCAGCAGGGAGGCTACCACCAGAGGATCCTCACAGACACTGTGACCGCGTTCACCTGCTGTTTCAAAAAGCTAGATTCAATTTAAATGTTAGCTTGCTAGGAGCTGAGGCGAGTTTCTTGAGCTGAGGGGAAGCTTTGCCTTGTGTGGAAAGAAGGGTCGCTTGAGTGGGAAAGTGCAGCCATGGAGATTAGTTGAGAAAAAGTGTATCCCAATTAGAAAGGAAAGGCTAAGATGACTGAATTGTGTGATGCCATATAAAAGATCACATTGGGTCAAAGTAAATGGCCACTCAATTTCTTGCTGAGTCTTTCTTAAACGCATGACTGGATGTTAGCCACTGTAGGACAGCTTGTTAAAGAGGACTTGAGCAGGTAAAATAGAGTGTGGTGACATGATTTTTCCTGATGGGAATAATTTGTAGAACTTTATGTCTTTTATCTTTTTCTCTTGGCACAATTAGTTTCCCAAAGAGGCAAGAAATGCATAAATACCTATTTTAGGCCAGCCTGTTATTTTCTAGGTAATTTACATCCATTAGCTCTCTTAACTTGATCCTCAAAACAGCTCCACTAATGAAAAATCAAAGGCTCAGAAATGGCCCCTTAATTTCTCAGGTAAGTGGTGAGACCAGGATCTGATCCAAGGGTTATCTTATGCTAAAGTCAGGGTCCTTTTCAGCAAGCCACCATTCCTAACCTGTGCTTCTTAGAATATGTTCTATGAATGCACTGATAGTCTCCGCCTCACTATGACCTTGACCTTCTTCCCTCTAGCATATTTGGTTATTGCCTCCAATGTCCTGACCTTGCAGATATGCCAGCATTTAATAGAACCCTCCTTCACGCATATAGGAACAGCTTCTGAGTTACTATCTCTTATGCTTATTCAACCTTCCACTCCCAAATCCTTGGAGAAACAACAGCCTGATTAAAACCAACCTGAGAAATAATGACTTCTTACTCGCATAAGCCAGGCATTGTTCTATGTGTTCTGGTTACCAACCTTAATCATCATCATAATGTGCAGGGCCAGGCACTATTGTCCGCATTTTGTAAAGGATGTGATAGAGACACAGAGGTTAAGCAGTTTGCCCAAGGTCACTATACTTGGTGAGTCAGGAACTGAGCAGGAGTGCCAATCAGAGCCAAATGTTTTAAGCTTCACATTTCTTTCTCTGCCCAATGAAGACCTTCATCACATGTTTAAAGGGACGGTTGAGCCGATTTTATTCAGTAATCCCTTTACTTGTTCCTTAGCTTATAGATAAAACAATTGAAGATAGGAGCAGTATGTGGGGAATGGAGAGTTGGAGGTGGGATTTGAATCTGGGTTTAATTGTCCTTAAAATCCTTCACCAGGCAGTGGCCCTTGGATCTGACATCTATCTATTCAGTGGCTTTTAAATTACACATTCATTACTGAATTCTTCCTTTTAGCACGGAAAACATGTGGAGGGTCAGCATGCTTGTCTGTGGCCCATTCAACCCCCTGCCCTCCTCTATGATAACTATTGATTATGGAGAAGAAAATCAAACTGGGGACAAGAATGTGTATGGATTTTATATATTATAACTCATGGCAGTAGTTAGTAGGTAGGAGCAGGCTTTTGAGTAAGATCTGGGTTTGAATCCAGTTTGTTTTTTTTTTTAATATATTTTATTGATTTTTTACAGAGCAGAAGGGAGAGGGATAGAAAGTCAGAAACATCGATGAGAGAGAGACATCGATCAGCTAGCTGCCTCTTGCATGCCCCCTACTGGGGATGTGCCCGCAGCCACGGTACATGCCCTTGCCGGAATCGAACCAGGGACCCTTCAGTCCGCAGTCCAACGCTCTATCCACTGAGCCAAACCAGTCTAGGCTGAATCCAGTTTTTTTGTTCAGCCTCTCTAAGCCCAAGTTTCCTCTTTTGTCAAATGTCTGTCTCTTAGGATTGCTATAAGGATTATATGAAGTAATGGATTCAAAGTGCTTAGCATGTGTTTGATTTGGAGAAAGGGTTCAATGAAATGCAGCTGTAATGAGAACCACGCTCGACCTGATTTGGGTTCAGAGGTGTGGTTTACCTGGAACAGGAGATGCCTCAGAGCAGAACTAAGTTACATGTAATTTATTGCCATGAAGTTTGAGTTCTTTGATTGTAGGTGTTTAAAAATCCACAAGGGGGCTATGAATACTCATGAGCTTATCTGAAATATCATTCACTCTTCCCAAGTGTTTTTTTTTTTTAATACTTTATTTTTATTTCAGAGAGGAAGGAAGAGGTAGAAAGGCAGAAGGAGAGAGACATATAAACAACAATGATGAAAGAGAATCACTGATAGGTGCCAGAAGCTGATCATTGTTTTATGATAGAGAGCTGTGGACAGGGAATTTGAAGGGCTGGTCAATCTTAATTGCTCTCAAGGGTCTGAGCTAATTACTAGATATTGGTAGTTGAAGCAGCCCCCACCTGTTAGTCCTAAGTAGATTCACTGTTTGGCTTTTTTGATGTTTCCTGCCTGGGGGATATGGGTGTATCTTATCTTAATCTTAATAAAGGGATGGTAAAGCCAGAGTGAGTAGTAGTCCTCCCACTAGAGTTGGACTACCGCCTAGTCCCCATTTTCCAAATTGTTTTTCTAAGTCTCTATTCATTTGTGTGTGGCCTCCTTCAGAACACGAACCTTGAACTGGAACCCTGAATTATGCAGAACATGAAAGGGGTTTCCACATTTAGTACCCCAAGGTGGGGTGTGAAAGGGATTCCCACAGATAGGCTGCCTCCTGCATGCTCCCTACTGGGGAACAAGCATATGCTATGACCAGAAACTGAACTATGACCTCCTGGTCTGTAGGTTGACACCTAACCACTGAACCACACTGGCCAGGCCCACGTGTGTTTCTTTCCTTTGCCTTTTTATATTCTTTTCTTTCTTGCCTTTTTGCTCTCTCAAAAAATTCAGCTCAACACACACACACACACACACACACACACACACACACACACACGGGAAGTGGGTGGAGAAGGGGGTGGGGAAGAATACCATTTAGAATGCCAAAAAAGTGGAAACGAAAACTAAAGAGATATGGTTGATTTTCTTTTTTGCTTTTTTTTTGGAACAATATTTAAAGATATATCTCTTTATAAAAATTCAAAAACAAAAATATGGAAATAGCAAAGGAAACCACATTTCATAATAAAGTTTTGCCAACTCCCTTCCAGTCCTTTTCCTTATGCACTTTTTGAAATGTAGATACTTTGGAGGATAGATATCTTTGTACTTTTTCTTTTAACATGCTGTTAAATTAAAAACAGGTATACTAAAACCATGAAAAGACATGGCATAACCTTACATGAAATTACTGAGTGAAAGAAGCCAGTCTGAAAAGGCTTTAGGTTATTATTTCAATTATATGACATTCTGGAAAAGGCAAAACTATGGACACAGTAAAAATGTGTGGTTACCAATGGCTTGACAATAGGAAAGGGAAGGAATGAATTGTTGGTACACAAGTGAAATTATTCTGTATCATATTCTAATGAATAGGTGACATTATGAATTTATGGAACACAAAGAGTGAACCCCAATGTAAATTCTTGGTTTATTTAATTATGTATTAATATTGGCTCATCAATTGTTTCAAGTGTATAACACAAATGCAGATGTTAATAATGAGGGAAAATGTGTTGTAGAAAGACAGTATACAGAAATTTTCTGTCCCTTCTGCTAAATATTTCTGTGCACCTAAAACTGCTCTGAAAGTAAAGATTAGAAAAAAATGGATGTATTAGAATTTAAAATGTGAACATCTGTTATAGCCTTCAAAATAGTCTCCTCAGATGTTACATGAATGTTTTAAAGATACAGTCTTTGCTAAAAACATGTCAATCCTTCTTGAAAATTTTCCATGGAGATTAGGTGGTTGAGCAAGATGAAGAAATCATTTTAAATTTACATTTGCATAATAATAAAAAGATTGGGAGTAAATGAAACATATTTTCTCATGTGACTCAGATATTGGACTTGACGGTTTTCTCTACAGAGGCTAACATTAAGCAAGCTTATCCTGGTGGGAATACGTATGTACCTTCCAGGAGAGCTCTTTGAAAGAGAACAGTGTTTGGATGCATGAGATCTTGTATGAGAACAAACAAATTGAAAGCATCATATTCATATCTCCATTTTTTTTCTTTCATGAACACTGGTGACAGGTATGACAATGGATATAGACCTTTATCAAATCCCAGTTTTACCATTTGCCAGCTGTATAATGTTGGGCAAGTCTGAACCCTCATTTGCTTCTCTGTAAAGTAGAAAGAATACACTAATATTACCTTGGAGAGTTTGTGTGGGAATTAATAGAGATTATGCAAACTGTGCCCGGAACTCAATACTGCTCAATTATGATAAAAATTATTATCAATAATATTGTTTTTACTAAAAGAACATTGAACTTAAGTATTCTCTTGAGGCTCGTATTCAAAAACTAAATTTATAAAAAGAGCCATACTTTGCAGCAGAAAATGTTCATGTCACTACCTGACATATTTATACTTATGTTTGAATCTGTTTCCTTTTTTGGTAATTCTTAAGACACACAGTTGATGACCTACTTAAAAACACGTGAGCCTACATAATGTTATTCTAGAATCAGACCACTTGCACTTGCTAGCATTTTGATATACTTTCTGGAGCTGGAGAGACACCTGTTTGAGGAGGCCAGCGCATTGAGAACGGCTCTCAGCCTGCAGCCTGCCTTAGCAATACTCTGATCTGTGACCTGGTGCAGCCATGGATGTGTCATGTGAATGTGATCCACCAGCTGATTCACAGTGAAGGAAAAGACTGAGAATTGTTGTCTTGGCTTGCTCCACGTGCCAGCTTGTTATTCCCATTACTCTTCAAAGGAAAATGAGCTCCTACTGCAATTCCTGGGGGCAATCGCTGGAGTCCAATTTGTTTTCCCAGGGAGTATAATTTTGCCTTTTTACATAGTACATCTTCAAGCCAATGTAAATACTTCAAAAGGAGTGCTGGATTTTCCCGCTGCTTTTCGAAACCCTCCGTTGATATTTGAGGAATAAATAGAAAATATAGCCAAATAAAACTTAGGAAAGGATAGAAATTAATTTTTAGTAACAATATAAATCCACTTCCAAGCCTGGCTCTTACAACTAACCATCAAGTTAATTTAATTCCTCAAACCCCATTGCTCCAACAAAATGTTGTTTAAATCAATTCATTCTTTCATTAGGCTGCCTAAGAGCACCACGGAGTGATGAGAAATCACCAAAATGGCATCCCTGTTTCCAAAGCCCCTCTGTTTCACTGGTTTCACTTCATTCCATCTGGACATGGGACTAACGTTGTGTATTTGCATGCAAACATAGTATTTTTAATTGTGAAAATGGTGTTGTTAAATTACCTTTGAATGAGTTTATTTTAAATGGCTCATTAACGCTTTTGAAATCATTCCCTGCATGATTGCTACTTTTCTCTGCTTTGATGTATTAGGTCTCTCACCCAAAGGGCTGGCGCTGAGAGAAAAACCTTTTCTTGCAAGGTTTTAAAGTGAGAGCAGCAAAGGCCTCACGCAATTGTAGGGGCCGAGGGCAGGGGCTCTGACATCTTGGCTGAGAGGGTTGGGTGAGGGGTGAAGGCAGGTGGCCATGTCCAGCAGTAATGAAAGGTCAAAGTCACAGATGTTTCAAAGGCTGTGGCAGCTCAGAAGATGAAAAGAAGTTCCTTCTGAAAATCTAGTTTGATTCTGAGATTTAGATGCATCTCACAGATTCTGTGTGTTCCCTTTCCTTTTCACTTCTCTCCACCCGGGGCCACCTTTCCTCTTCATTATTTCTCCTTCTCAGAATAGTGGCCCTCAACCTCTCTTAAGCCTCCACAATGCCACAGAAGTGTTCTTATTGTTACCGGTGTTGTGGGCTCTAGGTTCTTGAGGTCAGCAAAGAAAGAATTCAGACCCAAGAACTTCGATAAAAGGGGGAGTTTATTTAGCATGTAAAGCAAAAGTACACTGAAAGAGAACATTTGAGGTGGTTGCTCAGAGAGGTGCTTGGGCTATTAGAAAGAAAGTCACAGAGGCGAAAGTGAGCCAACTTGGCTGCATGGACTCAGGAAACATATTACAGTGGCAATAGATTCACAGGGTTAGTCTGGGATGAGCTGCCATTGCCTGCTGCTCTTCTGGTTACAAGTCTCATGGAGATGCTTAGAGCTTAGGAGAAGGAAAGCATTAAAAAATGGGCAAAGTACCTAAATGTAGCCCTCTCCAAAGAGGATGTACATGTGATCAAAGGTCATATGAAAAAATGCTCAGTCACTAATCATCGGGCCCCCTGCAATTGCATGAGGCCTTTGCTGCTCTCAATGGCAGAGAGATGCACATTAAAACAACAATGAGGTATCACCTCATGCCTGTCAGAAATGTTTACCATCAAAAAACAACAAGTGCTGGCCAGGATGTGGAGAAAAGGGGATGCAGACTGGTACAGCCACTATGAGAAACAGTATGGAGTTTCCTCAAAAAATTAAAAATGGAACTGCCATTTGACTCAGTGATCTCATTTCTAAGAATAAATCCTAAGAAGCCTGAAACACCAATCAGAAATAATAAATGTACTCCTATGTTCATAGCAGCACTATTTACAGTTCAGAAGAACTAGAAACAGCCCAAGTGCCAACCAAGAGTTGAATGGCTAATAAACTGTGGTACATTTACACAATGGAATACTCTATAGCTGTAAAAAAGAAGCTATTACCATTTGAGACAGCCTGGAAGGACCTAGAGATTATGATGCTAAGTGAAATAAGCCATTCAAAGAAAGACAAGCATCACATGATCTTACTTATATGTGGAATATAATAAACAAAATAAACTGATGAACAAAATAGATACAGAGACATAGATTCTAAATTTAGGCCTCAAAGTATTTACAGACCAATGGGGAAATGAGTACATATACATGATAACATAAAAATGTAAAGCACTACATAATGAATATCAAATGATTATTTCTAATATAAATAACTTTATTATTAAAAAGAGTAATTTATTTGGGCTGAGGGCTAATTAGAAAGTCATATTATGGTGGAATGGGGATTGAAGTTCATTCTTTAAGCATTTTTGGAGAGCCCATCATGGTAGTTTTCTATGAATTAATAGTCTGGGGTTAGGGACTGACACATAAATAGGGGCATCAAGGAAGAAGTGACTATGTGACTTGGCGTGGAGTTTTAATGAAAGAGGAAATTGAATAAATATGAAGTGTTTGACATAGCCCTTTAAGGCTGTATGGCTTATTTGGGTAGTTTTTACATTTTTCTTCACTTCTATACTTTTGTTCACGTCACAGAATTCACTAAGACATAGAACAGTTTATATTTTTGATATTTTCCCTACCCAAAGATCTTGCTTTTTACTCTGACATTGGATAGAAACAATTTATATCATTCCTCAGGATTCAGAGCATGATTTTACAAATTTCAATTTGTCTAATAACATGGATATATTCAAGACTTTCACCTAACTTCCACATGAATTCTCCTACATGTTTTTTTCTTCATGTGGATATGCATAGCATTTACAAAACAGTGCTAGCTAAAAATTAGTTGATTACTTAAGTCTTGATTTAGAATTTGAATTTCTTCTCTGTTGGTGAAAATGGGATGTCTTGTTCAAACTATAGTACAGAATGGTTGCATTACTGTATTATACATGAAGAGTCTTCTACTGAAAGTATTCATTGAAATGGCCCAATAACTCATTCCCAGGTTCCAGACAGTACAATATTTTGTTGCTAACCAAAGAGTATATTCAGGAAAAATCAGACCTGTTTCCTATCACATCAGATGTTAGGACTTTTCGCTGAACAGTCCCAATTTTCTTAGCAACTTGTTGACAGTGCTATAGTGCTATCAAATAGAAGTTTGGCAACATCATTTAGGAACCTATATTTATTCACCTGCATATACTGGAGTGACACTATAGCACTTAATTATCAACTAAAAAATCGTTTATACTGGATTTGCCTGTCATTTACTAACTCCTTGGTCTTGAGTAACTACAGAGAATCTCAAGATCTCAGTTTTATTATGGTCAAAGTAGGGTAGTGCTGTCTACCCTGCTTCCTCTTAGGGTGGCTATGAGGATCAAACAAATTCATATTACTTCAAAATTAGAGTATTTTTAAAATACAAAATATTTTATTAGATATCAAACTCCCACTGACTTGACTTGCAGTTTTTATTTGTTTTATTATTCTTAAATCTATTTTTTGTATTGATTTCAGAGAGGAAGGGAGAGGGAGAGAGAGAGACACACATCAATAATAAGAAAGAATCATTGATTGGCTGCCTCCTGCAAACCTCTACTGGGGATTGAACCTATAACCTGGGCATGTGCCCTTGACTGGAATTTAACCAGAGACCCTTCCTTCAGTCTGCAGGCTGACACTCTATCCACTGAGCCAAATTAGCTAGGGCTTGAGTTATACTTTTATTTATTCTTCCTTAGGAGCCCTATCTTAAATTGAAAAAATGTATGCCTCTTTAATTGAAAGAGGAAGAGTTCCTTGGAGAAATGGCCAATTCTAGGACTGGAGTAGGAAATATATAGAATCAGCCTGTGGGGGTTGAGTGAGAGGGGAAGTGGGCGGGAGATAAGGGACATCCATAATAATGCCAACAATAAAAAATAAACTAAAATAAAAAAGTAAATAAGTGTTCAAGGAAACAAACTAGAACAATCCCACAATGATGCGAGGATGGGGGGGTGGGGTGGGGGAAGGGTGTCAGAGTCATAGGAGCCAACTCAGAGTGCCAATGGCCAAAAGTAGAATAATTTGACCCACAAAATAAACATATTAGTATTAGATTATAACACAAAGTATAAAATAAATACTCATGAGTACATTCCATGCTAATAAGTTATTGATTAAGTCAATTAATTAGGTGGGGGTGGGAGAGAAAAAATAAAAATTCATGTGCAGAAAAATTTCAATTATTTCCTATAGTTAAAAAGTTGGAGCATAATTCCCCCTTCCTGAAGGGTGGCTGCACATAGTAACTTTCTTCCAAATATGCATTGTGCAAAAGGTGAAAGAAAGAGCAACTTCTTTGGTGGAGAGCCTTGACAAACTCTATCTCAAACAGGTAATAGAGGATAGAATCCTAGTGATAGTATGTACCTTTATATGATACAATGAAAATGGCACTTCGTCTCTATGGTCTTCCTCCCAAAATATAATAAACTTCTCTGATCATGAAAAAAAAAACATTAAAAAAAATCTCAACTGAGGGGCCATCGCTACCTAACTAGTTAGTACTTCTCAAAACGGCTAAGGTCATTAAAAATAGAGGAAAAATCTGGGAAATTGTCATAGCACAGAGGAGCCTGAGGACTTGACCACTAATGTACTGTGGTTTCCTACAGGGGTCCTGAAGCAGAAAAATGAGATTAGAGGGAAAAACCTGAAGAAATTTGAATAAAATATGATATGTATTTTATCCTATATAATAAAAGGATAATATGCAAATTGACCCTAACAGCAGAATGACGTACACTGACCACCGGAGTTCAGACAATGCAGGAGCTGTCCCCTGGTAGTCAGTGTGTTCTCATAGGGGGAGCTATACTCAGCCACAATCTGAGTTGACACCTGTGAATGCAGTGGACATACCCTGAGGGTTCCTGAGTTGCCAAAGGGATGTCTGACTGCCAGCTTAGGCCCAATCCCTCGAGGAGCAGGCCTAAGCTGCCAGGAGGACATCTCCCGAGGGGTCCTGGACTGTGAGAGGGCACAGGCCAGGCTGAGGGACCCCCGAGTGCATAAATTTTTATGCACCAGGCCTCTAGTTTAATAATAATATTATCAACATTTGTTCATTATGACAAATGTACCCTACTAATAATATGAGATATTAGTGATATGGCAAATGGTATGGGGTATATGGGTACACTTTTCCTCTATTTACTACAATTCTGTAAATAGTTCTAATTAAAATAAATTTCAAGGGCCCTTTGGAAAATACTTAACATGTCTGGTTTCAGAACTTTCACTCTAATTAAAAGGGAGATTTCTTCTACTTTAAATAAGATGCACTTCTTTCAAGCCTAGTGAATTGTTTCTCATTACTGAAATATACATTTTAAATAGTGAATTATTATTAATAAAATGTTCAATGGGGCATAATTTAAATATGGAATGAAATATTGATTTTCATCAGGAATCATCTATTTTAGAAAAGAAGAAAAAAATAATCATAAAACAAATGTGCCTTTTAGTTCTGCATAACATCACTACTATTCCTAACTTAAATTTAACATTTATAAATTAAAGAAATTTTCCACATTCATAGAAAATAATATGAAATTCATGTGTCCCCTATATTGTATTGTATTTTTCAGGTTTTGCTGATCCTCACTCTCTCCGAGTCTTCCAAGATTTTTGAATAGCATGGTGACTTTTCTCTTTAGCCTCATCTTTTGTAGAACAGAGAGTCCTAAGCTTTTAATTACTACCTCTATAGAAATCCTATCATCTTTTTATTCATTGTTCCGAGAAAAATCTGACGTAAAACCAAAGCCCACTACTTTCAAAGCCAAGGGCATGTACTGGCTTTCGGGTTCTTTTTCCCTTATGCATTCTGATGGCTTTGCATGAAGCTTAGCTAACAGCAATGCAGAGATGCATTTTGAATCCAGGATCCCTTCCCTGCACCAAATCTGCAACCCAGCAGAGGACGGTGTTGAGCAGCGCAGTTACATAGTCTGGGCTTTGTGCCGGCCTCCATGACTTGGGTGCCCTGAGCTGAAGCGTTCAGCAGGAGTTGACAACACAGTCTCAGGAGAGTTCAATGGCTCTTTAGTGATCAATTTAGTTCATCATAGAAACTCACCAATTAATTTGATGGTTTGGAAGAGAAAGAAGAAGGTGAATGCTATATTTTTGTTACCAATGAACTCTCAGAAGAACCAAGCAAGAAATCGAAAGTAGACACACTGTTGATATACTCAGTCACTCAACTGAGATTGGCCATAATATGATGGGTCACAGTGACCTCTGAATTTCCTAACAGGGATCCTGACTTTGGGAGGGCTGACACTGGAAAGGGCTGAGAGTAGGGCTATTTTGCAAAAACACAATCTGTCTAAAGAGCTCTTTTCTTCCCAGACTTTCGCTATTGACAACACAAAAGAAAGGATTGTGGGATTGGGCATTTAACTTAGTGACAGGCATATGGTTAGATGGAGAGCTTGCCTCTAATTCTTCTGGAGAGAAATATTCAAATCCACTTTCACTCAATCAGGGTGAATTTATATAGTGACAATTCATTAGTGTGTGCTGTTTTAAGCCCAGTCCTCTGCAGGATGGCCTGCATTTTTAACACAGAGAGAATCAATAACAGCAATTGATGTCATATTGCCCAGGGCACTGGAGAGCAATCCCGTGTTTGTCTGAGCAGAGAAAGCATTCCATTGGGCCATGCCATTGCAGACAAGCGAGATAGAAGCTAATGTTTCATTCTTTTGATCAGTTTAGCAAGAAAAATGTTTTCTAGGTGGTTGTCTCTAGGTGGCCAATGATTATTCCTAGTTTGCATTGGTTGTTTATCTAAGCCGAGCTGCTTAGATAAATTCTCCTAAAATTCCTTAAGTTTCCTAGCTCTGACCTGCCTACTGAAATTGCTCTTAGAAATTTACACTGGTTTTGTGGATTTTTTGGAGAGGAAGATTCCACTTCTCTTTGTTTTTCTTTTCTATTATTTCCTACCAAATGAGGGGAGGGCCGGCACCTGCTGAAGAGGATCCAGGACACATCCAACCAACATGGGCCAACTGAAATCAGGGTCTACTTTCAATCTGGAGTCTGGAGCCTGGAAAATGGTTTGTGGAGAATGAAGTCAGTGTGCTGAGTCATGAAAGAGTCACTGGGAATAGAATCTTAAGAACGTGGACACTAAAGAGGAAGCGATTCTGAAATGAAAAATAAAAGAACACGACTAAGAGCAAGGCCAGGTAGGGAGCCAGCTAAATTCTAGTCAGGGAATGGGAGTGGGGCCATACAGAGATTTCTGCCAATGACTGGCAACCTCGCTGAGATGTGCAAGCTCTGGATTAGGGCTCTTGATGCTGTGACTTCTATACTTTTGTGTGGATTTGTAAAAATTTTAGTATCTGCCAGCGGTTATTCTAAGTTCTCATAGTATTTAGGCTTCAAAGCAACCCTTTGAGTTTCTGTTATTACTATTCCCACTTTCCAGATAGGAAGACTGAGGCTCAGAGAACCTATCTGATGTCACACAGCTATATATCCAGGGTTCAAGGAAGGGAGTGGGATGAAGAGGAGAAATTGAAGTTGTGAGATTGCAACATAGAAGGGCAAAACTTTGGTCTCTCTGTGCCCTTTCCTTCCTATGGAAGTAGCAATAGACATCTGTCAGTCTGAGGATATGTTAGATGTTTCATTACATTGCATTACAAATATTCCATGTGGCAGGGAGAATTTTAGTCTCCATAAACTCTGCCCTGTGGTTTTACAGAGCACAAGTGACCTTGCAGCTGTAATTAAGATTATTAGTCACCTGGCTTTAAAATAGCCATTCATCTTAGATTATTCTGGTGAGCAAAGTGATCATATAAGACCTTAGAAGAAAAGATCTTTTTTTTCCTCCCAGAATAGAGATAGAAGGAAAGAGATTCTGTTCTTATTTGTATAATTATTTGTTCCATGTTTTTTTTTTTTCTTTCTACCAGTCTACTAGCATGTAGTGCAGGAGGACAGTACTCATTTCTGTATTCCTCACTTCAGGACAGAAGCTGTCACTGAATACATTGACTAAATATATTTTTAATTGATGTATAATTGACATACAATAGTCTATTAGTTTCATGTATATATCATAGTGATTCTATATTTATATATACTATGAAATTTTTCCTATGATAAGTCTGGCTACCATTTGTTACCATACGATATTATTGAGTGTACTAGAGGCTCAATGCACAAAATATATGTAAGAGTAGGAATTTCATCCTTCCCCTGGCTGCTGACACCAGCTTCCCTCTGGCAACCAGGACCCGGGCTTTCCTCCAGTTGCCCGCACCTGGGACCGGGCTCAGCTTGCAGGGGGAGGCCCCACCCACCTGCTGTAGGCCTCCTCCCCTCCCCCCTGTCAGTGGCCTGGGCCTTCCTCTGCAGGACAGTCATGGGGCCATGGCCAGGCTCTGACCAATCACATCGCACCCACCTTGGCTGGCTGGTGCCAGTGGATGTCATAGTGTAGTCCTGGTTGGTCATCTGGATGGTCATCTGGAAGGTCGTCTAGACACCTGTTCAACCATTTGGTCTAATTAGAATATTGTACTTTTACTGTTATAGATTCCCTCTGCTGTGCATTACATCCCCATAACGACCTATTTATTTTATAACTGGAAGTTTGCATCTCTTAATCCATTCACCTAGTTCACCCCAACCCTCTTGGTAAACAATATTATCGGAATGAATAAATGAATATTCCTTCTGACTCATTTTTGGGTGGGGAATATCAAAGCGGTCAATCCTGTGCAATAGGAAAAAAAATGAACTGTTCCTCTTCCTGACACCCAACTTTCATGCCATTTTCCAAAGTGCCAACTTTCTATTGATATTTAAATTCAAGAAGTGAGCAATTATGAGAACCTAAAATTATTTTTAATGCTTTCAGATTTGTTTCCAAAAAAAAAAAAAAAGCCACTGATAGGCTGAATGTGATGCCTATCTGATCCCACATAATTGTTCATTTCTGAGCAGACAACCTATGCAGTAAACATCAAGTTTTTTTCCTTTTTATTTGTCTTCCCCTTTTGTTTAAGTAAAAGTAATTATGTTTGCATTAGATTAAGCATTGGCTTGTTGTTGTGCTAAACAATGGAGATTGTTTTTCCTCCCCACGTCCCATTCACTGTGTCATTCTGACAATAGCACTCAGGAGTGAAGCCAGTCATACTGCAGACTTGGAGCTGTGTCCCCAGACACATTTATTTGCCCTTTGTGGAAAGAGAAGGGGGCAGGTAGGAAGGGAAACTGAAGGGAGAGACTGGGCTTATTACAGCTAACTTGTACTAGCAAAGTTGAAAATATAGTAAGAATGCTTTTGGCTTTGCTTTCCTGGGAAGTTTCATGAAAAGCCAAGTTCTTTCAATAGTCACTTAATGCAGCAGAAAAGTAATTAAATTACTTGTGACTCCAGTCATTCGTTTCTGCATATTGTGTGTGTTGCAGCCATTTGGCCTCCAGGATTTCCCCCAGATGCCTAACTTCCCTCCCTCCTCAAAGTTTCCTTGGGTAGACTCTTGGACAAAATTTCCTTATTGCCATGAGTTGTTCTGCTATAATTAGAGAACTTGAGAAGCCTCTGAGGTGATCCAGGAGAGGGAAAGACTGCAGGGGTGTGTGTGGGGGGAGGGAGGGAGGGAAGGAGAGAGAGAGGGAGAGAGGGGAGAGAGAGAGAGAGAGAAAGAGAGAAAAGATTGATTTGTTGTTCCACTTATTTATGCATTCATTGGTTGATTCTTATATGTGCCCTGACCTGGGATCAAGCATGTCCCCTTGGCCTATGGGGACGATACTCTAACCAACTGAGCAACTCAGCCAGGGAAAAATGGGGACTTTTGCAGATAAGAAGGTAGTCAGTTGGTTTCATTTAAAAAAGAAGCCTCACAAGAGGGAGAGGAATGAATGACTTTCCAGATCAGCAGTTACCAAGCGGCAGCCAGTGATCTCCAAAATCAGAATCCTAATGATGATTGGAACCGTAGTTGTGCGACAGAATTTTTGGACTGGAACCCGGATTCTTTGTCTGCCAGAGTTGAAAAATGAATCACGGACAGAAGATGATATAGCAATGGTGAAGATTTATTTAAGAACAAGTACAGACTCCCACATAAGGAGGGGGAAGAGTCCCACAGAATGGACTCCCATTTGAGGAGAGGGAAAGGGTCCCACGGAGTTCCTTTTCCTTGTGGTTTATAAAGGCTGCAGATCCTGGTATCTTTATATCCCTCTGATTGGTCACCATTTCCCTAGACTGGTTACTATAGTAACTCCTGGGCTCAAAGATCAACCTCACATGGGACATGTGAGGTTCTGCCCTCTCCCTCCTTATTGTTTTCCTATTCCCTTTGGGCTTTCTTCTCATTCTGGATGAAGGGCTTCCTTCTCTTTATTTTGTAAATACAGACCTTTTGCTGTTCCCAGCTCCCTCATTCTATGGAAATGTACCTGTTCAGCTTTTCAGATCCCCTATTCTATGGAAATATACCTTCTGCGCTCTGCAGCCCTGTGATTCCGCCATGGTCCCCTTAATTTCCAAAAATTTCTATAACCTGTCTTTTTCATTCCCCCAAATTCCTGTTTCAGTTGGAATGTCTCCCTCTCACGTTAGAAGGCTCACACTTAATTTTCCTCAGTGGCCCACATTTTGAGCTAGTGGGCCTGGCCAGAATGACATGGTTTTGAAGTAGGAACTTTAGGGGGACATAGACAGGATTAGGGATTTTTTTTAGAATTGGGGTTCATGACTGGGAAGAGGGTACATTCCCATAACATAAGGAAGCCAGGTGCATTTATATCTCCATAAGACAAGAAAGCTGCAAGATCTTACTTGATTCTCACAACGACTCTCTGAGGAAGGTTTTATTAATATCCCCATATTGCAGATAAAAATGGAGGCTGGAAAGGTGAAAGACAGAGAGGAAGAGAGAGAGAGAGAGAATCAGTCTGACACAAAAGCACTTGTTTTTTATTTTTATTCATTTATTTATTTTTAAAAATACATTTTTATTGTTTTTTTTTTACAGAGAGGAAGGGACAGGGATAGAAAGTCAGAAACATCTATGAGAGAGAAACACTGATCAGCTGCCTCCTGCACACCCCCTACTGGGGATGTGCCTGCAACCAAGGTACATGCCCTTGACAGGAATCGAACGCAGGACCTTTCAGTCTGCAGGCCAACGCTCTATCCACTGAGCCAATCCAGTCTCGGTAAGCACTGTTTTTTTTTAAATGAAACCACTGACTACCTCTTTGCCTTGAGGGGGAAAAAAAGGTGAATTCAGAAAGTAGGATCTAATCCTAATGCCTGCGAGCACGAGGGAAAAGACTCCAGACCTGTTCCTCAAGAAGCTTACTGGAACTCTTTGCACTCTGTACCCCGACCTGCAGTCTCTGACTTGGGATGTTTCGATTAAGAAGTCTAGATCTACAGAAAAGACATGATTTTCCTGGGTTGTTGCCTCATCTTAGGGGTTGAGACTGAAGAAAAGAAAAAAGAATGAATCTCTGAAGTATGCAAACTTTAATAAGTTTAGTTCCACCTAATGGAGAAATGTGAGGTAATGTGAAGCACATGCCATGGAAAGTTTTTGAGCAGTGGTTGACATGCTATCCCAAGTAGATCCTGGGAAAGGATCTGGGATCTTCACCTAAGGTGTCCCTTTTGATAAACTTTAACTACGCAGGTGTTGGGACATTCAGGTAGTTGCTAGCGAAGAGGCTACCCTACGCAAGCACGACCCAGGGCAGGCCTAGGACCTAAAAGACCAGAAGCTTTAATTTCAGTGTTAAGCATAGGCAAATAATTCAGTTAACTGCTGGAGGAATTATAACACATGAAACATATGCAGTTGCAAATCACACAGCACTTTATTACTCACACAAGTTCCTGATGCTACAGGTATAGGCTCGATGGGATCCCAGTGGTACTGTCCTCTGGGGTCCGGCAGCTGGGCTGGTCCGGTCCAGATGCAGGGGGCTGGTGTTCCTCATCCGAGAGCTTGGTCGTGTCTCGATTGGGAGGTGCTCGTCGCTCTTCTGTTGTCTGGCAGGGAGAGGAACATGGAGCGGCATCGCTTGCTGGACTGACAAAAGGACGTGCCTCTGTGGCTGTCTTGACAGGCGGGCACCGTTCGTTGGCCAGGACCTGTTTTTAAGCTCTGTTCCATAGCCGCAGTAGTTCAGGTGGCTATCAATGAATTACAGCAACGCACTCAGGTTAATCTAAAATGGGGCGAGGGGCTACATGTGGTTATCTAGAGAGAGTACATCACTCGCACAAATGGTTATCTTAGCAAGTCACTCTGAGTCAGTAACTGAAGTTCAAATCCTTATCTCTGGGGTACACATGTTTCAGGGCAGTGGGGAATGTGTCCTCAATGTCACACTTCAAGTTTCAAGAAAGTTAACTCAAACATTTTTAAAGCCTTTTAAAAAGGTTTTAGACATTTTTAAAGCATTTTTAAACATTTCTCTATATTACTACAACACATGCCCAACATGAAAATGTAAAATAGACTAAAGCAGGGAAAAACACTGAAGATATTACTGCAAACCCTAGCTGGTTTGGCTCAGTGGATAGAGCTTTGGTCTGTGGACTAAAGATTCCCAGGTTTAATTCTGGTCAAGGACACATACCCAGGGTGTGGGCTCAGTCCCCAGTTTATATTGTACAAGAGGCAGCCAATCAGAGATTCTCTCTCATCATTAATGTTTCTATCTCTCCCTTTCCCTTCTTGTCTGAAATCAAATACACACACACACACACACACACACACACACACACACACACTCTAAAGGCCCGGTGCATGAAATTTGTGCATGTGGGGGTATGTCACTCTAGTAGGATCGGGCCTAAATGGGCAGTTGGACATCTCTCTCATAATCCAGGACTGCTGGCTCTCAACTGCTCACCTGCCTGTCTTCCTGATTGCCCCTAACCACTTCTGTCTGCCAGCCTGATCACCCACTAACCACTCCCCTGCCAGTCTGATTGATGCCTAACTGCTCCCCTGCCAGCCTGTTAGCCCCTAACTGTCCTCCCTTGCAAACCTGGTCACCCCTAACTGCCCTCCCATGCAGTCCTGGTCCCCCACAACTGCTCTCCCCTGCAGGCCTGGGTCCCCTACAACTGTCCTTTCCTGCAGGCCTGGTCACCCCTAACTACCCTCCTCTGCTGACCCAGTCACCCCCAACTTCCCTTCCTCGCAGGCCTGGTCCCTCCCAGCTGCCCTTCCCTACTGACCATCTTGTGGTGGCCATCTTATGTCCACATGGGGACAACCATCTTATGTGTTTGAGTGGTGGTCAATTTGCATATTACCATTATTAGATAGGAAATATATATTTTTATATATATACATACATAAATATATATATATACACACACATATATATATATACACATATATATATATACACATATAGTACTGCAAGATAATAAGGACTTTTCCTTGATGGTGTCAGTGGGAATAGAAAGAAATAGTATGACATAAGAAGCGAACTATCAGCAGGAAATGGGAGATGACTATATATGGAGGGAAGAGTCAGATGCTTGAAATTTCAAACATGTTATTTGGAAAATCATGGTACTGTTAGTGTAATTAAGGAATTAGATGGAAGCATTTTAAGTTCGAGTTTTGAGCCAGAGGTATATGTTTAAGGTCACTCTGTAGAGAGGATAACTGATGATAAATGAGGCTGTAAAGTGAAGAAGAGCAAAGAGAGGGAAGAACCTTTGAAAGAGGGAGAAAAGCAGGGAGAGAGGAGGGAGAGACTGATAGGCTATTGAGACTGTTTGAGCTTCTAGATCCAATTGTAAGCATAACTGGGAATTTTAAGCAATGGTAGTGAAGCAGTATGCAAAAGAAAAATCCCAGGGTGAAATGTAGAAGACTAAAAGTTTGGCAAAAGATGACATCGAGTCTTAGTGGAAGCGCTAGGAGATGCATTTCAGAGATTTGCTTTAAAGGTTGCATCATTGTTTTATGCAATGCTGAAGAAAGGAGAAAAAGGTCATACAAGAGAGATAAATGTTCACGTGGGGGGAAGAAGAGTTGAGGAAATCGATATTAAGCAGCTAAAATCACCATTATACAGTAGTCACCAATCATGTGTCACATCAACTTGTTACCTTTTCTCTTAAAATGTTATGAGAAGAAGCTTTCATAAAGGTGTTATGTTATTGATTGGCTTCTACAGGTGATTGACTATAAATTGTATATGGAAATATAAAAGGTAATAGGGTATGAAATATTTTGTGAGTGCACACACACACACACACACACACACACACACACTCACACTCACATTCTCACGCCTTATGCACAAGGGTGCCATGCCGGATGCAGTATTGCTAATTTATGACTGTAGCTATGAATAAGCCAAAGCACTAATACTGGATCTCTGCCCTGATGTGATTAACCAGCCAACTCCTAACACACTTTATGAACTTAGTCCTGTTTGGTCTCTATGGCTTTCCTGCCTTTTCCCTTACTCCTTCTTTATTAATATTTACAATGTGCTAAGCCCAGGAGTTACAATTTTGAGCAAGATGGATATGGTCTCTGCCAACACACTGAGGAAAAAATGAAGAAAGGATTAAGAAGGGACCACATGTTTTAGAAGTCTGAAGTCTGGTATCTATTTTACTAACTGCAGAAGTTTTATAAGAACATTATTTATTGATAAATTGTCACAACAGAATCAACTGTGCTTATTTTTATTGAAATGGGAAAGTTGATTATGTCCAACCTGCTTGATAATTTATGTGGACAACCCTTTGGAGAGGAGTAAGTCTTTTGAAACAGTGTACTCAGCTAGACTGCATCTAGTTTTCTTTTATTTAATTAAATATCAGTAAATGTATTTCAGCATATACCATTTCTCTTCTTCCCTTCTTTCCACCTGACAGGTGTTCTTTAAGCAAAAGTCTTATTTTTTTTCTTATGACAGGCAAAGAAAATTAAATGATTTGCAATGATTTCTTCATCTTCCTGAAAGGTTTTGGCACAGGGGAAATATTCACGATTGGAGGTGAGTGGGAAAGGCCATCAGTCCCTGTAGAAGTTACACAGACTGATGCACCAAGCTACAATCCAGCAGTCGGAATGTCATGGAGAATTCAGAAGGAAAATATTTCATGTACATTGCCCTGTCATGTTAAAGAATCTACTGCTCCCTGTAGAGTTTAAATTTCCACAGTGGCTGGTGTGACAGGTTATACAAGCATTGCCCAATATATCTAATTTAACCTTAGCTTACATAAAGTCTGAAACGGTTTTATGCAGAACCTTGATTCAGTTAAAAAAAAAAAAGCTGTTGGTTGGCTCTATTGTTTACTTCCTCTCCAGGTGATTTTTTAAGTCACAATCATATCAAGGGCCTTTCCCTCTTACTGTTAAGCCCGGGACGCCCGCCGCTCTCACAAAGGCACCAAGAGACGTTCTCATGCAAACAGCAAAGGGTTTATTCACCAAGCATGCTGGGGCTCACAACATACCCTGAAGTCAGAGTAGAGGCTGAGAGCGCCGAGACAGTGCAGAGCCAGGGCTTAAATACCCTGAAACAATTAACAGAGTCATACAGATGTCGTCAGGGGGACTTGTTACAGTTTGTTTTTCCCAAAACCGTGATATTTACATTGGTTTTAGTTCCACAATCTCAGTTTTACAATCTTGGTCAAGCATCCTGTTCTCCTGTTCCCTTATCATTACCTCCTGGCTTTCCACTCTGCAGGAGGGGCAGGATGTAATTTACTGGTTAATGTTTCTGTAATCTTTACTACTAATCTAGTTGCCCTACAGAGTGCACGTACACCTTTCCGGCCACTGCTCCCAATTCTGCTGCCTTACATTCCCCCCTTTTCTTTGTCCGGTCTCTAATCCTAGAGACCATCTGGTCCATTTAGTACTGTACACACATCTGGGTGCAAGGTAGGCCACCAGGCACCTGGTGTATGGGTCCCTTTGACTGACCAGACTACTTGCCCCGTTGGGTCAACCACTTCCCAGGTCAAGGCAAGAGGGGCATGGGGATTGCTAGCCACCAGGGGAAGGAGGCAGAGTCCTACCCACGCGGCGAACACGCAGCTTAAGGGGGCTGTCAGTCTTTTCCACTGTCCATTCGGGTCCAGGCGGTGGTGCGGGCTTGAGATGGGAGGCGTGGATCCAGGAAGCGATGCCATCTACCTTCACCGCGGTCGGGGTGGTCAGCAGTACCAGGTAGGGTCCCTTCCACCGAGGTTCTGTGAGTCTGATGTCTTCTCACGTACACCGAGTCCCCGACTTGGAAGGGATGAGGAACCTTGAGCTCCCCCGGCTGGTAGGCGGAGGCTAGCGGCTTCCAGACAAATTGCTGGTCAATTTAGTTAAGGTCTCCTTAACGGTTCTATTCATCCTCTCTACCTGACCTGAACTTTGGGGCCTATAAGCACAATGTGATTTCTAATCTGCTCCTGTAGCCTTGGCTACTGCCTGTGTTAACTGTGAAATAAAAGCTGGCCCGTTGTCTGACCCTAACATAGCAAGAAATCCATACCTGGGTAGGATGTCTTCTAGCAGCTTCTTGGCCACCGCCTGAGCTGTTTTATGCTTGGTTGGGCATGTCTCTACCCATCTAGAAAAGGTGTCCTTCTCCTGCTGTGCATTTTCTATTTTAGCTAAATTAATTTAATCTGAAAACTTGACTGCTATTTTACTGTCAAATTTAATATTCTAACAACAATCTTAGTTTACCCTATAATTATTAATGGCAAGGATTGTTTTGTATTCTTGAGTAGGCCTGAGCATCCTTGGTGCTAGCTGCTGTTAGCCAAGTTTCTGTTTGTTGCCTTGGTTCTTATCTGGACTGGTCCAAGTCTTTGTCTGTTACCTGGGTCCCGATCTGAGCTGGGCGTGGGAAGTGAAGTAGCTATGGGGCAGGAAACCTCCCTCAGAAGGGGCGAGTGTTCAAGCCCCTGCAATGCTGGGGGGGGTGAGGTTCTATGCCCCACCTCTGTTGGCCCCCATGTTCTCTCCTGATGGCCCCTCTGCGACTGTGCCTGTCTTAGGTTGTCCCTTCCATGAGGAATCTTACCCGTCTCTGGCTAACCAGCCATCCTCAGGGGCCAAGCAGGGTGATGTGAGGTTCAGTTCTGTCTCCTTGGTAGCCTATGCCCACATGGCCTCCACGCCCAGTACCTGCCTTGGGATCCCCTCGCCTGCTGGCGGGTCCCCGGCACATGATCATATATTTTGAGGAACTCAGGTTTCCTCTCCGGGAAGGGCCCACCTCACACCATTGGGCCACAGACAGATCTATGGTACCAGCCATCACGAGGCTTCAACCTCAGCATGTGCAGAAAACTCAGGCACCAGCTAATTGGATTGTGAAAGGAGGATCCCTCCTTGGCAAAAGGGTCAACATAGAATGCTCATTGCCTATCCAAGGAGGCCTTTCATGCAGTGGAAGGGATTAAATATTTTCACGTCCCTTTTAAATTGCTGCCAATCATTCAAAGGTTTAGTTTATATTCTTTGTTTTAAGCCATGGCAATTCACTTTCAAACTGGCTGTCAAAAATTTTTTTGTATAGACAAGGTCTAATTACATGTTTCTGCACCTCTCCTTTTGCTTCCCTAGCTAACTTGCCAGAACGTTCTCTCTTCTAATGCCCCTGCTTTTTTTTTTTCAGTAAATACACTGATTCTTTCCTAACTGCTTTCTACCCTTTCTTTCCATACTCTGTCCCCTTTCTCATCACATACACTAACCTTCACAATTTTAAATTAGCCTTCAAATCTTCTTTCTATGTCCTTCAAAAATGCATAACCATGCCTCAAACCTCCTATTATTTAGAAAAGGCAGAGGGCTGAGGGAATTCTCTGCCACTTGCATTTCAAATTGTCACATTTTTCCTAGAGATAAAGATTTTAGCTTTAAATAAGCCTGAAATGGGGAATCTCTAGCTGTTGCCTTCAAGAGCCCTAACAGAACACGGTGAAAAGTGTCCAAGGAGTGGGTTCTGCTAATTCCATGTATCCAACAGATGTCTGAGCTTCTGAATTCTTGTACTCCTCTTTTCCTCATTTTAGCCTCACCTTGCTGAACATAAGGTACAAGTAGTATCTGAGTAAACCTTTGTCCTGGAGTAATTTACATAACAAGATTACATTCTAGCTTAGCTTTAATTTCTCCTTTATAATCTGAATTAATGCCTTCCGGCAAAACAGTTAGTTCACTTAAGGGCGTCTCTACTCCTCCTTAAGATTAATCCTAAAATTCCCTGTGGTACAGGTTTACAAAACTTGCTTTAGGAAATGTCCTGATCCCACATTCTGACAAGCTTGAATTATCTCTGCAATGGATCTATCTTTTCTCAGGCATTTTCCACAATCAGCATTGACATTTTCATTTAGCTGAGAACCTTGACTATAATTTAACAAGCTAATTCATAAAGTAACTTAAGTAGGTATCTTTAATTTAAAAAAAGAAATTCATTCAGTACAGATTAGGTATCCTACTTATTGGTTCTTATTTAAGATTCTGTTGTTCAAAATTTGGCTATATTTAAGAAATATAGACCAACACAAGTCCAATTATCAGAGAAAACATAACATATTTTTTTAAGTTATACTTTAGACATTTAATTACCACATTCATATAATTTCTCCGAGTTTAATTTGTATTTTGAACTTTTAAAGCTGAAAAGTCAAACATTTAGTTATCCTTAGATTAATAATACTCTAGTTTCCAAGAAAAACACAAGACATTATCAATTAATAGCTTCAGTTCTGTCCTCTAGGTTTTTCTCATGAGGAAGCAATACTCAGATTATTAAACAAGTTTTTATCATTTGGCTAACAGCCCAGGCTGCCTCTTGACTTTTCAAAAAAGCCTTCTTTTTTCTTTGCCGGGGGGCATTCAGTAGCCAGCCTGGACTACGCTTCTTCCTCTATTAACAAAGGGGGTAGCCAGTTACCTGGGCCATTAGATCATTACAATCAATACATTATTCATCCATATTTCAACAATTTCTGAGTTTTAAATCCAATTCCAATTATTTTAAGGCATTTACTTTGGATAAATTCTTTTTTTTTTTCTTACAGACTTCTATATTTATATGAAGAAATAATTATACCTAGGCAGACAAAATATCAAACAAACATCTGTATTTACACCCTTTCAGTGAACAAGTACTCTTACAGCCTTGGGATCTGAGCAGATAACAGGAACACTGCCCAAGTCCCCTGATGGGGGCCCAACAGGAACAGATGTGGGGGCCTCCCTTTCCCACATCCCAGACAGGACTCTCAGCCCTTGTTTCAGCAAAACAGAAATGCATTCATGTTGGACAAAGGAAAAAAGTCAATAGGCACAACAAACAGATAAATGCCCTATCCTACAACCAAGGGACTTTCTTTTCTAATTAGGAACACGTGGCCAAAGACTCCCCTTCCTCCACACCTTCTAGATCCTGGGCCGGGTCCTGGCGGCCGCTCTGAGGAGCTCCGCGGGCGGTGGTGGCAGGGCGGGGCCAGCGGCAGATGGGACTTGGAGACCGCACCCGCGCCTAGCCGCTTCTCTGGCCAGGCTCCCTTTCCCCTGCTGCCCACACCCCCAAGCCTTTATCCAGAAATTAAATTTCTTAGCTTTCCTTTAGCCAAATTAGTCAGCTTTCTAGCAGCCATCTAAAGACTCCCATTACAGCCTAGCAGCAGGCCCAGAGCCTCCCCTTACCTTCTACCGTGCTGAAATCCCATTCAGGCCAGGCTAGGGGAAAAAGTTTAAGATTCCCGGAACTAGCCTCCTGGGATCGGTCCCCATTCTCTGTCCCAGCCCTGGTGTGGGGTGGACTGTGAGAGTTATTTGGGGACAGAGGTCTGGAGAAATCTCCAGTTGAGCTGAGGAGAGGGTCCTGGTCAGGGGGTGGTCCTGAAAGGGTGACTGTCCTGAGCGCCCTGGGGCCAACAGGATTGTCTGTCTCTTTCCCAATTTTCCCTTCGAGGGCAGGCAACCTTTTAACCACCGAGGCTTGTCAGTGACAATGTCAATCCAGACATCAATTTAAGGAGTTTGGTCCGGGCGGCCCGGATTGCCATGAACAACACGGCGGACCTCACAAGCAACATTTAGGTCCAACATCCCAGTGGAGGGCCACCCAACCCTGAATGTGGGCCACTCCAATTCACAAAATTTCTGTAAAGCAAAATCATCAACCCAAGCTCCATAGTCATCCGCGCGCGCTTCCGAAATTCCTGAGAATTCTTAAGGAAACACTGTAATGGGGTGGAGGGTCCAGACGGACCCTGGCCCATTCTGACTGTTACTGCACAGGAATAAAACAGCGACAGACTTTGAGCTCGGTTTTTCACTTCTGGCCAATGATCCAGAGTCAAAGACAAAGGAGTGGAGGCAGATTGACCCATGACAAGGTACACACAGACGACAACGAACAATGAACAAAAGACAAAGACAGTCGCGACACGTTCAGACAGGAACCAAAATGGCCTAGAGATGACAACTCCCCTAGCTGGCAACAGAATCTCAGAATCAGAACCAGAATCAGAATCAGAAATTCACCAGACGTGAATTCACCAAACGGGAATTCACCAGACGGGAGGAATCCAGGCGTCCCTGGGCCTCCCCAGACTCCACCAGGGCGTCCCCCGGGGATGTGGCCTGCGACCCGAAGACACGTCTGTCGTCGCAGTCGGGGGAAGCTCACGCTCCACCCCGACAGCCACCAGACCAAACAGATTTGCCAGCTCGGACTGGTTCCTAAGCGATCGCAACCGAAGGCGCCGTTACTCACCCCAAGAAGCGTCTGTTGGAGCCTGAAGGCGGCTGCAGCAATCTCGGTGGAACCTCCAAATGTTAAGCCCGGGACGCCCGCCGCTCTCACAAAGGCACCAAGAGACGTTCTCATGCAAACAGCAAAGGGTTTATTCACCAAGCATGCTGGGGCTCACAACATACCCTGAAGTCAGAGTAGAGGCTGAGAGCGCCGAGACAGTGCAGAGCCAGGGCTTAAATACCCTGAAACAATTAACAGAGTCATACAGATGTCGTCAGGGGGACTTGTTACAGTTTGTTTTTCCCAAAACCGTGATATTTACATTGGTTTTAGTTCCACAATCTCAGTTTTACAATCTTGGTCAAGCATCCTGTTCTCCTGTTCCCTTATCATTACCTCCTGGCTTTCCACTCTGCAGGAGGGGCAGGATGTAATTTACTGGTTAATGTTTCTGTAATCTTTACTACTAATCTAGTTGCCCTACAGAGTGCACGTACACCTTTCCGGCCACTGCTCCCAATTCTGCTGCCTTACATTACTCTCGTTTGCTTGCCATTAAAATCACTAATTCTAGTTTTAGTAGTTGGAGGAAACACAGCTGGCATCAAGTTCTTGTCTCTCATCTGCCATTTTATTTATATTTCTGTCTTGAATATAGAAAAGAGAGTTAGGAGAAAAAAATAAATTAAACTGTTTTGTAAATCATATTATTTTTTGTAAGCCCAGCAACAGATGTCTATACTCATTAGTCCCTGGTTTTAGTCGGCCACCAGAAAGCCAACAATGCTCAATAGAACCTTTGATCAGTGAAAAGAAACTTGGCTTTAGGTTCCTTTAGTATGATTATAATAATGAATAACTTTGAGTTTTTATTTAACTTTTCTAAACCTTATAATTTTATAAAACATGAACAATAATGTGAATCTACTTTGCACAGATTGCCTTCAGAATCAAATGAGATAAATTGTTTCAAAGTGTTTTGTACGTTTATATAGTATTATAAAAATAAACATTATGCCCAGGGAGGTAGATTCCCCTGCCATTTCTTTTGCATATTTGTCATTTATTTTATTTTTCATCACCATTTATCCTCTTGATGCCTTCTTCCACTTCTACCCACCCGCCCCCCTTAATCACCACACTGTTATCCATGTCCATGATTTCTCTTTTTTTTCTTTATTGCTCAATCTCCTCCTTAATCCCACCCTTATTTGTCCCCAGAGCTGTCTGTCTGATCTGGCCATGGTCCTGTAGCAGCTGGTATTCTGTGTTGTTCATACTTGTCATTTTAGATCTCAGCGGAAACATCTCTATAGTGATATTGCCCAGTATAGAAATAAGTAAGCCTCAGTATCATATTAGAAAAGTTCTACTCTTTTGTCTCTCTCACCAAGTACAGTGATACTTGGTGAAATTCCACTTTTATAATTTACAATATTTGCATGTGTTGTTGACATTTGTATAATGGGCCCATGATGAGTCAGTCACAGGAAGTCCTAAAAAGCAAACAGGTGCAGAGTAAACTTTTAGAAGAATAGAGGATTTAATAAACCTTTTTGTTCTTATATTTATTGTCTCAGTCAGAGAGCTGGTATTTATCAATAGAAAAAGGTTTATTCCATATTTATTTGACAGTTTCTTAAACATTATCTTTTCTCATCTAATTTAGTTATAATTCTTTTGCTACACCTTGAATTGTTTGAGTTTCATGACCATTTGATAGTAATATAGTTTAAGTTTTTAGCATGTAACAAACATTTAAGTGACTTGAGATCCTCAAAATACAACATTGAACCTAAATCATTTGAGTATTGGAAAATTAAAAATGGTTAGAGAATTTTGAAATCTTGTGCTGCAATACTGGTGTGTCTGAAAGACCATTAGTCTGAAGAAAGTTAATATCTGAAAATGATGGGATGTGGGTTGTCTTGGTTACAGTCAGGCTTGAAAGACAATATAATTTATCTCCACGGGGTTCCATTGGGTATCAAATGGCCTCAGAGTACTCGGGGTCCTTTGAATTGACTGATGTCTAGTTTTTCTCTAAGTTACCACATACTCTAAAGTGGAAGTAGATGAAGTTGAATGAGAAGTGGAAAGTAGAGGGCCCTATGACACATGCATTAAAAACACATGTATTAAAATTTCACTTTGGGATGTAACTCATATTTAAGCACCTATGTTCTTTATACAGACCAGGAAAGGAGCTTATGTGGTGAGCTTTACTTGAAGAAGTCTCTTAAAAAAGGCTCGTGACTTAAAAAACACACAACTTTATTACCTTATACTTTTGTGCTTCACTGGTTTCGTTGGGCTCAACTTAAGGTGGTAGCAGCCACCTTTCCCAAGGCTCTAAAGGAGAATTTGTTTCTTTGATTTTTCAGATTCTTGAGGTTGCCCACATTCCTTGGCTCATGAGGCCCTATCATAATCTCTCTATCTCAAGGTTCATTACTTTAATAAATCTATAAAATCTCTTTTTCCATGTAAGGTAACATATTCACAAGTTCTGGGAATTAGAGAATGGGCATCTTTGTTGCCATTATTTCTTTCATGAAAAAATTTAAACTCGCTGTACGAAAAGTTATTCACAATACTACCAAATTACTATAGCTGGAAAAAATGTGTAAACCCCTCATTATAAAATTAAGGTCACGGAAATCAAGCCAACCTGTGGTAAAACTCTTTCCATTCTTCCTTAAGGAAAGAGAAGTCTGCATGTGTTTCTCAGGAGCTTTTGCTTTGTTCCTACTGAGGCTACTTTAGCTGGATGACTCCGGAGGGAATAGGATGAACATACGTGTTTGGTGTAAGGATGCAGAAAGTGGTCAGATCTTATGGAGTGAGACTAAGAGTGGAAATAGGGTTTGAGAGGAGGTTTCTAACTATGTAATTAATCCCCTCACCAATGTACAGCAGTCAGATACTACAGACTTCCTTGAACACCATGCACACCGTATACTATGCAAAATGGCCTGGGAAGCAGTGGTAAGAATTCCAATAGAACTCAGGAAGTCCGAGGTTGAACCACTGGGAATATTCTTGAACCAATCTAGAGCTGAGTGTCCAATTAGTCCTAGGACTGATGCCCAGACATAGCTGTAGTCTACAAGGGATGGACATAAAAAATGTTATATATGTGGCCTAGGAATACAGACATTCTCTAGGTACTCTGTTATATGTCCTTAGCATTCTTAAATGACTTCATGGAGTGGGAAGGAGAAACGCCATGACATTTAAGCATTAGTTTTTTTTCACCAATTAGGTGGGGGTGAGACAGCAAGCAGATCGGATATGATTTGAAGAAATAAGCTAATGTGCATCTTCTTGTCATGCACTAAAATATATATCTCTTTTATCAGATTTTTATAAATGGATGCTCCAGTCTTTGAAGATCTTCAATGGAACATTCTTAGGAGAAATGCTTCCTTCACCTCTTTCTTAAAGCATAGAAACTAATAATGAATTGGCAAAGGGCTCAGAAGGTGTCTCTTTTGATAGGGACAGGAAGTGGGTCTTGAATGTAGTTTTGCATTATTGCCACAGAACATACTAAATGTGTAACATTGAACATTTTTTTTTCATTTATGATTCTCAAACTTCTCTGTAAATGAGAATCACAAATGATCTCTTCAAGGCTGTTTTGATACTTAATGGGACAGCATCTGAGATTTCTTATTGCTTTGTTCTTAACATGTTAAATGCTATTCAACCAATTTTGGTTAAGCTATGACCCACATTATCTAACACAATGAGTAGGTATGTCCATAAGTGCATGAAGAAAACTAATATTTTATTTGAGAAGCAGGAAGAAAACTAATTTTTTTTGGTGGTGAGGGGAAGACTTATTATATCTTAGGTACTGTGTGAGATGTGGGTGGAATAAAAATGAATAAAGTTTATTATTTTTTCTTTAACTTTAGTTGAAAATATAGTGTATAAATAAGTAAAATTATAGGACAATATTCAAATATCAATATGAGATGCACGATAAAAGGATGAAATATGATCAAGTGAGACATTCATGCTATAGACTGTTACCACTGTTATCAGTAGCAATAATGGTGATGATGATGAATAGGGAAAAAGAAGATAGCCCCAAGTTGGACTTTTTTGAGAATATTGAAGACAATTTCATTTAAACAGGTTAAATTATGAAATCTTTCAAATTCCTATCTAAGCCAATAAAATATCTTTAATTTTAAGCCTTTGATTCCTATGCAACAATAACTTAGTAAAAATGTTTAAGCGTTGGTGTGTTAATTGGATTAATTGGTCCACCAAGGGTTAAGTTAAATAATCATTTCTACTTCAGACCTTGCTGAAATTTCCTTTTAAAATATTCCCATTCATTTTCCTGCCTTAAATAATAGAGTGTCGTTAAATAATAATGAACTCTGGTAGCAAGATGTTGTCAGACATCATGGAGTTGCAAAAAGGATAGAGAATTCAGATGGATAATCAATGACCCTGAAATATTTTTTGACCCCAGCACATTTTCAGAACCCTCTCTGAGGGCTTCTAACTTCACACACAAGATTTTTGTTTTATTGCCTTGGGGATATTTTGTGAGTAGCTTGTTCTAAAAGTAGAGCAAGCAAAATATCTCAGAGCCCTGCAGCCATGGTCACCTGAATTCCTGTAAATCAGGATTTCCCCCCATTTGTTAGATGAGATAGCGATGGAAAAGGCTTCTGTGGTGTTTGACACCAAACTGCCAGCTTGGATTTAGAGGTGAACGTTTTAAAAATGCAGTATACCAGCTCCAGCTTTCAGTGTCAGGAGCAGAGATCAATATCATTTGTACAGCAGGGCAAGAGCATTTGTTAAGCAATCACTCTGCCTCTGAGTCCCAGGGAGAGAACAAAGCTGCATCCTTTATGTTTACATGGCAGTTCCCTCCGTAAATAGTAGTGCACCCTTGTTACGTCCAAGTGAACTGAGGTATATGTAATGTGTGTTGTGTTTGTAACCTGGGAGAGTAGGACTCGTTCCTGTTGCCTGTCTGAATTTCTTGACACTGACTGATTCACTTTGGAGCTAAGGAGTCTGCTTTGAGTAGTTCAAACAGGGTCAACACCTGGAATGTAGACTTACACAGGCATGGCCCATTGACTGAAGGGCACCTGGAGAAAGCCAAGTTGCTATGGTGGACTTTGGGACCAGGGGCAAAGAATGAACCCATGAGTGAAGATATAGTAAACCCAGTCACAGGGCCTGACACCCCAATTACATGAGATGATGAACTCTGAGACTAGACTATATGTTATTTATCTTGGCATCTTCCATGCCTGGTATACGGTACATGGTGCATTCTTAGTAAAAGTTTAGATCTCTTGAAAGCTTAAACATGAGCCTCTAGTATATTTAGCCAACTAGTGCTGGATTGTTTTATTGCAAAGTAAAAAAAAAGAAAAATAAGAGTACCTGCCAGATGTTCATGATTATGAATGCCACTTTAGAACTTAGGGGAAAGTGGGTTACATAATATGTTAAATAATTATGTATTTCATATTTCATCATTGAGATAATCTATATTCATTAAAACAATAATTGGCATATGTTCCCTTTGGCTTTTGTGTTCTGCTTGGTGAAATAGATATTTAATATACATCCAGGTTTTATTTTATGTGGCTTTATACCAAATATGGTTTTAAAAACACCTTTTATGCAAAAACAGCCTACAAGTCCATTGATAGCTGTGGGTCTTTAACAAGGTATTTGGTTGAAATTGGCTTACATTTAATCTAGCAGAAAAAGAAATCCTTACAAACAAGGATGTTCTCTATCTCCAGAATTATTGTATCTTTCAGGTGTCCAGGAATGTTGATAGGTCAAAATTGTTGATTTTTAAAAAGCTGACTTATTTTTTTTTTTTACCAAACTGCTGAGATTATTTTCAGTCCTGAGGCAGACATAGCACCCTAGAGTCTTGAACTTGAATGGAATATTCCAAATCAACATAGCCTACTCCTATATTTTACAGATGGAGAAACTGAAGTCTTTGGAATGGAAGCAGTTTTTCAAAGGACAAGAACCTATATTGCTTACTCAGCTGCTTACAAAGCACTGGACAAACTCATTCCACACAATATCTTCTAAAATTCCAGCTGTCTGTTTTGCAGATACTGACAAGCTGACCCTAAAATTAATATTGGAATGCAAGGGACCCAGAATAATCAAAACAGTCTTGAAAGAGAAGAACAAATAGGACTCACTGTTCCTAATCTCAAAACTTATTATAAAGCTAATTAATTAAGACACTAGGGTATTGACATAAGATAGATATAGATATCAATGGACTAGAGCTGAGAATCTAGAAATCAACTCTTACATTTATAGCCAATTGACTTTGAAGAGTTCTAAGACAATTCAATGGGGGAAATAACCGTCTTTTAAACCATTTGTGCTGGGACAACTGCATATTCACATACAAAAGAATACATTTGGATCTCTCCTTCCTGCCACATATAAAAACTAGACCTAAATATAAGAGCTAAAACTGTGAAGCTCTTAGAAAAAAAACATAAGTATATATTTTCATGACCTTGGGTTAGGCAATGGTTTCTCAAGCAACAAAATAAATAGGTAAAATGAACATCAACAAATTCAAAGTTAACTATCAGAAAAGTGAAAAGACAATGCACAGAATGGGGGAGGAATATTTACAAACTATATGTGTGATGTGGGACTTATATCAAACACATGTTAAAAATCTTACAGCTCAGCCCAGCTGGTGTGGCTCAGTGGTTGAGCTTTGACCTATGAACCAGAAGGTCACAGTTCGATTGATGGTCACGGTACATGCCAGGAGTTGCAGGCTCGATAACAGTGTGGATCATGCAAAAGGCAGCCAAGCAATGGTTCTCTCTCATCATTGATGTTTCTATCTCTCCCACGCCTTTCCTCTCTGAAGTCAACAAAAATACATTTAAAAAACCGTACAATTCAGCAATTAAGGGACAAATAACCCAATTTTAAAAAATGGGCAAAGAATTTGAATAGACATTTCTTCAAAGAATATATAGAAGTGGCTAATAAACAAAGATGCTCAACATCATTAGTCATTAGAGAAATAAAAATTAAAACCATATGCCTCAGAAATTCCACTTAGAGATACTCAAGAGAAGTGAAAAGCTATGTCCACACAAAAGTTGTACCAAAATGTTCATCTGAGCATTATTCAGAAAATGTAGAACCAACTCTAATGTCCATTAACTGATAGATGTCCAAAATGTAATATATTCATACAATGGAGTATTATTTGGCAATAAAAAGGAATGAAATATTGATACATGCTACAGCATAGAAGAACCTTAAGAACATTTATCCTTAGTGAGAAAAATCAGACACAAAAGACTACATATTATTTGATTCTATTTATATGAAATGTCCTGAATAGGCAAATGCATAGAGACAAAAAGTAGATTATTACTTGCCAGTGACAAGATGATGGGGGCATGTGAGGAAACAAAGTGGCAGCTAGTGAATATAGGTTTCTTTAGGTGAGATGAAATTTTCTACAATTAGATAGTGGTGACTGTTGCACAACCTGTGAATATGCTAAAATCCACTTTAAAATGCATTTTGTACTTTAGAAGTGTGAGTTTTATTATATGTGAATTATAGGTCAATAAAGCTGTTATAAAAGAAAATTCTGTAAGGCAAGGACTATTAATAACTTTATTTTATACATTAGAAAATTTAGGCACTTGCCTAAAGCCATATTAATAATAAATGGCTACGCCAAGATCTGAGTCCAGGTAATCTTACTCCAGGTCCTTTAGCTTCAACGTGGCTTTACTGCTGCCTTATTGGCAATCATGGACTGTATTATTGCTATAATGCAATCATCGTTCATTGGGTAACTCGGATATGTCTAGTGAGTGATGCAGTATACCCAGTAGTCAGAAATCAGCTGACATGTTCTCCATGACCTGAATGAATTGATTCCTCATGTACTCCTACAGAGAAATCAGCTTAGCAAGAGATACATTTTTTAAGTTCGCATGAGGAATACCCATTTAGGTGATTTTATCTTCTTTCCCTCAAGCTGGCACAGCCTAGGAAGTATTTGGTTACACATTAAAACACATACATGATTAAATATACTAAACTGGGTATATAAAGTGAACTTGTTGGTGCTTTATAGGTAAAGAATTTTGCTGATCCGTGAATGATTTGATACCATTTGCTCATGACTGAATAGAACTGACGATTTCTCTACTTTTGCACTCCTCACACATTTGCTAGCTGGAGTTATTTCTCTGTATCACTTTCATTATTTTTCTATTTCATATACTCATTTCCAAAGAGTCACTTTATATACCCTTATTGCCTTCTGATATTTCAAATGAAGCCTTTCCCATAAGCTGAGTGTTTGGCTCTCTCAGCTCTCCATAATATAGGCAGGGGCCAGGAAACAAATAAAAGTCTTTAAATGTTTCTGCATTGACAGTCTTGCAAAGGATAAAAGCCCTTTCTAGGGTCTTACTTTTAGATAAGTGTGGTTTAGATAAGTAAGTGTGGTTTAGATAAGTAAGTGTGGTTTAGATAAGTAAGTGTGGTTTAGATAAGTAAGTGTGGTTTAGATAAGTAAGTGTGGTTTTTTAGTTCATGTAAAATCAGAAACAGAAGGCATGCATTGATGAAGTAGGAAGGGGTAGCTGATAAAACAGAAATCTGGTAGAATCCCTACCTCCTGCCATTAATATCATTGTTGCTAAGTGCTCCTCTACCCTAAGTTGAGTGAATACCACCTATTAGGGTTTGTTGGGTGATGGTCAAGTAAGTCCACTCAGCAGCATCTCAACATCCATCCCAAGGGCATGTAAGATTGAGAGATGCATGGCCTTGAAAGAGGATTTATTGGGAGAGGCTTGTTGCTGCCTTGTACCTTGCAGTACCCCATGGAGGTAGAAAGAGAGAGGTTTCTGTCTCACCTTCAACCAGATGAGAGAGGCTCCAGAACTTGTTACTTATCTCTTGGAGTAGAGACTTTAATATCTGTGATGATGAAAATGTTCCTCTCCTATGTTGTCAATTACTGGCCACATGTGACAAATTGAGCACTTGAAGTAGGTAGGGACATTGCCATGTAGGGACTTACATTTTAATTCTACTTAGTTTTTATTAATGTACATTTAAATTTTAATAGTCACATGTGGCTATGGGATACTTTGTTGGATAGTTCAGTACCAGTATATTCTTTAAGAGCATTTTACCTTTAAACATATCGTTATTGAGTTCAGATAGGAAGGGAGAGGGAGAGAGAGAAACATCAGTGATAAGAGAGAACCATTGATTGGCTGCCTTTTTCAGGCTCCACACTGTGATCGAGCCTGCAACTCTGGGCATGTACCCTGACCAGGAATCGAACCGTGACCACCTGGTTCATAGGTCAATGCTCAACCAGTAAGTCATGCCGGCTGGGCACTTAATAAATAATTTAAATAACCACAGTAACTGTGGATAATTTGCTGTGTACCAAATACTGCACTAGGAAACTTTCCTCCTATGATCTTTTTTAACCTTCCAACAGCCACTTGGTATCCAGTGGTTGGCAAACTGTGGCTTGCGAGCCACATGTGGCTCTTTGGCCCCTTGAGTGTGGCTCTTCCACAAAATACCACAGCTGGGGTGAGTCTATTTTGAAGAAGTGGCGTTAAAAGAAGTTGAAGTTTAAAAAATTTAGCTCTCAAAAGAAATTTCAATCACTGTCCTGTTGGTATTTGGCTCTGTTGACTAATGAGTTTGCCGACCACTGGTATAAACACTTTCATTATCTAGATTTTGACCATGAGAAAACCAAGGCATGCAGAGGTTAAGTAAGGGACAGATGTAGAATAGAATCTATAGGATTTGATTCTAGAATCTTTGCTTTTAACCATCTCACTTTTGAAGACATGCCCTTTTAATCTTCCCCCCTTTATAATCATACTTTTTACTAATGAGAAACAGTAGCAAGGGTCACCTCTGGAAACCTCATTTATGTTATCTTTCTCAACTACTTTTGTACGCTTCATGGATATTTTCCTATATAGCACCTCTAAGGCAGAATAATCCATTTGTCTTATTTTGTAATCATCTTGCTTGCATAATAAAGTGGATCATTTGAAGATAAAATGAGTATTATCCTTGAAATATATGTTTGGGAGTTTCCTAGGTGCCCTGCTATGTTTGATAATATTCAGAAACATGGGAACACAATGCCTCTATTTTGGCAAAAGCTTTTTGGTCCATGATGAGAGTGAGGCTTGGTGGCTTCTATCATGGTTTTCTATGCAGAAGGCACTTTCCCCTTTGATACACAAGCAAGCCATGAAGTTCTATTGGCACTTCCTGTGTTCCAAAAGGGGTAATTATATAACAAGGGATATTTGTCTTTAATATTTTTTATTCTAGGTCCATGGGAAGGTTCTATAGAATCTGTGTAAGCGGCTTCTAATCTTGTGCCTGGCCTGCCTTTGGGGCTCCATACTGGATGTGCTGATGTTCTCTGTTGTCATGATTCAGGATCCCATTAATCCATCAGCCTTTCTCATCCACTTTGGGGTTTTTTGAGGCTCACAGAATTCCAAATGTTCACTCATGCAGCTGGCTGCTAAAGCCAGCTCATAGCAGCTTGCATGATTGTATGAATCTCTCCTTGTGTTGTGTTCAAGGAAATCGCCTTAGTAGCTTGAACTTAGCCTGGGGCCGTGGTCAGCAGACTGAGGCTCTTTGGCCCCTTGAGTGTGGCTCTTCCACAAAATACCACGGCCTGGGCAAGTATATTTTTAAGAAGTGGCATTAGAAGAAGTTTACGTTTAAAACATTTGGCTCTCAAAACAAATTTCAACCATTGTACTGTAGATATTTGGCTCTGTTGACTCATGAGTTTGCCGACCACTGGCCTGGGGGAAGTTTCACAGCATTTGAAAAACCTATGTATTTGTTTCCTATTGTTTTGTAGCATATTACCTACCACATATACAAGTTTATTCTCTGCTCTTTCATCTGGATAATCCAGGATTGCCTCGATATTCTTGATTCAATTACATCTGCAAGGTTCCTTTAGCTACCCAAGGTAACATCTTCCTAAACTATGGGAATTAGGGCAGAGAAATCTTGGGGGTAGGGGGTGAGAGGAGAGTGCGTTTTTCTGGCTACCATACCCTACAAATTAGAGATTTTTATTTGCAAGAGAGTTAGCTGTTAAATATTTACTAGCACCTGCTCCCCCTGGCTCTGTTGTACCTTGGTAGATTTATGAGGAAGACCCTAATCCTTCTCATAATAGACACACTGCGCCACTGTTTTGATGTTAATGCGCCCATGTCTTCTGCTGTGCAGGGACATCTATAAGATTTCTGCCTCTGGAAAGTGGGGGTGCAGCTACTGTCTAGTCCCCAAACTTCTCCAGGGAGTCTGTGACAACCTAGGCTGAAGACTGTGGGATGTGGTACCATCCACTGCAGTTTCAACTGTCACCTTTCCTCTCTAGCTTCCCTTCCTTCCGCATCCATTGCAATTTAACTCGTCTTGGATGGGAAAACTTTCTTTTGTGTCATTATACATTCATCCTAAAACCCTGCTTATCAAATAAACATTATATATCTCCTGGGCCTTCATTCTTAATAGCTGAAGGCAAGCTTTTAGAATTGAACAAACCCTTTTTTTTTTTTGCTCAGAAAGCTGCCTTCTCAGAAATCAAAAGCACCTTGCTCTTAAGATTCCATTTACTTCCAAGTTTCCAAATCTTATTTCAAATCTCAAAGCCAATAAATGCTGCTTTGCTATCCCTCTAAAGCAATGACAACCACTGAATAATAAAGAAGCAGAAGGTCTCTGGGCACCTAGACTATAATGCAGCATTTTTTAGCTTTTGACATAGCCAACAATGTGGTATGACATGCATCAAAATGGCAAGCAGGTGGCACAGACCCTCCACGCTGTAGAAGTTTAGAGGATAGCGAGGTTGCAGGAGGGGGGGGGGGGGTGTTGTGCAGGTGAAAGGAACCACACGTGCCAGAAGGGCTGAGCCAGGCCAGGGTGAATTGTTCGGGTTCAGGAAGGGAGAAAGAAGAGCATAACTTCAGGCTTAGGCAGGAGTGTGTGGAGACTAAGAGGCCCTCAGTATGCCTGAGAGGGTTGTTTCTATGGGAAAGGTCTGAAGAGATGGAATAGCTGAGGGCCTTGAATGTCAAGCTGAAGCCTTAGGACCATATTTCCAGTGCGGGGAACTGGCACATTGGGCATGCTGTGAGTGTTCGTCACCCGAGTGGATGGGTGTGGCTGCAACTTAATCTTCCTGAACCCAAAGCTCCCCTGAGAACTACAGTTGCAGAATGGCACCTCTGGAGAGCACCCTTGACAAGGCACCAAACCTTTGCCTATAGATCACAGGTAATTCCAAATTTGCCTGTGAAGCATCTATCTATACTGCCACATAGGAGAAGGAATGGACCTTGGCATACCTCAAAATTCTCGTGTAAGCAGTTTACTTTTGGTGTTTACTGTTTAGTTATTAGCTCAGTTTGGGGATGGATGGGGAGTGTGTGTGTGTGTGTGTGTGTGTGTGTGTGTGTGTGTCGTGCATGGGATTTGTGGAATATGTGCGTATGAGTGGGGAATGTGTGGTGCAGGGTGAGATAGATGTGTGTATAGTGTGGTCTGTGCTTAGTTAAGTATGAATAATGTGTGGTATGTATATATGTTATGGGACATGTGGTGTGTGTGTGTGTGTGTGTGTGTGTGTGTATGTGGCATATGGTGAATGTGTTGTGTGCATGAGATTTGTGGAATATGTGTATATGAGTGTGGTGTGTGTGTTGTGGGGTGAGATATATGTGTGGGTAGTGTGGCCTGTGCTTAGTTAAGCATGGATGATGTGTGATATGCATGTGTGTGATAAGATCTGTGTGGGATGTGTGTGTGTGATGTGATCTGTGTGGGATATATGTGTGTTCTGTGATCTGTGTGGTGTGTGTTTGGCATGTGTGTTATGTGATCTGTGTGGGATGTGTGTGTTTTTTTTTTTGTGTGTGTGTGTACATGAGCTTATACTGTGGTATTTAAGGTAGTGTGGTCTGGCCAGGCTGCCAGAACTGATGACTTGCTTCATCGTATGGGAAATTACTTAACTTTTTGTGCTTTTCTTCCCTCATCTCTAAAAAGAGGGTAACATGAGTGCCTACTTCTAAGTTAGGTTGTGAGTGACTACCTAAGACACTTGCTCGATGCCCTGCACTAGATGGCACTCAGTCAGTATTAGCTGGGGGCTCACATCACAGGTGCTCAGGCTCCCAGGTGCTGTTTAAAGGTCTCTCTGCCCTTTCTGCTGGCAGATGGCCCTTTTGAAGGAGCCAGCAGGGACAGTTTATTATGGAGCTGTTGGATCCAAGCTAACAGAGAAGGGTTTTCTTCCTTACGTCCTCGCTTATCTCCAGCATCACTACTCATCTTTGAATTCACTGTAGAGCCTGACAACTCATATAGTCTGAGCTGCTCGGTGCTCAGACACCTGTCTGGGTTGATGGGGAATAGAGGTGCCAGTTACAAGCTGCACTTGTGAGAAAGGAAAAGCAAATATTCCACAAGGACAGTAGGTGGGTGGCTATCAAATATTAACCGCAACCAGCACTGCCACTCATTAGTAGTAGCATATGTTCAAAAGATGCACTGTATTAGTTGTGTTTATAACCTTTTATTTTGAACAGCGAAGAGTACCAATGGAAGCCAGAATAGTGAAAACTCATTTAGAATGAGTGGCGCTGTCTCTGGCTAATGGGTCAAAGACTGACATTCAGTACGAACAGCAGGAGCCAGTTGTGGAAAACTCATTCTTCCTTATTTTGACTTGACCCAGAGAGGTTCCTAGGGCATGAGCACTGAGAACCCAATCTGGAAGTCATTTTATAAATGTCAGGAGCATCTTGCCCAGATTCTCAAGTACAGAGTAGAAAATTAATCATAATTAATCATAAAATATGTGTGTATCTCCTGACTATCAAACACAGTCATCTTTTATCCTTCTCTATCCCCTTATCCTATTTTATTTTATACTCTCTTCCCAGGTAGCTTGTCAGGGTTACAGGGGCAGAAATTGTCCCTTTCTTGCTCATAGCTCTAGCTGCATTCTCTGAAACATTCAGGCCTGTTGCAGGTATTCTATCCCTAGTTGTTGAGTAAATAACGAATAAATGAAAAAAAGAAAAAAAAATGATTCACCTGCCATGTGAAAGAGTTTGGTAAAATATAACATGACCCTTATGTACAATGGAAAACAATGGAATTATTAAAAGTGTTGTCAAATTAAAGTTCTTATTTATTAACATGGAAAACATACATCATGTATTTAGTGAAAAAAATCAAGTTGAAAATTACAAAGCAGTTTATAGTTACATGTATGTATTACATGTGTGCATGTTTACAGTTATATGTATGTATGTATGTATATATATATATTTGCTTAAAAATGCACCAGTGATGATTTCTGTGTGGGAGGGTTATGAAATATTTTGATTTCTTTTGCCTTTTGAAATTGTCTGAAAAATTTAAATAGAAGCACAAATTGCTTTAAAATATCGAAAAGTAGAGCTAAAAAATGTTAAAGATAGTTTTTTTGAGCTGCTGAAACCTTCCTTTAAAGCCTCAGAAGGAAGGCAGACGTGGGTGGGTGGGTGAAAAGAGATCAACTAAAGAACTTGTACGCATATTTGCATCACCCATAGACACAGACAGTAGGGTGGTGAAGGCGTGGGATGGAGATCAGAGTGGGCTAGAAGGGATCAATGGGGGAAACAGGGAGCATATGTAATACTTTCAACAATAAAGATTTAATTAAAAAGGCCTATATCCTGGCTCTGATTTGTTCCTGGTGCCAAGGGCAACAGAATCTTAACATTAGATTATAATTGATTGATTATAATTGGGTTGAACTTTTTGGAGCTTCAGAAGGAAAAGAAGAAAAAGTCCAGCTACTGGCGTAGACCCTCCATACATGCTAGTTAAGTGGAATGAATAAAGTTGGAAACTTACACATGGCTTATCCTCTGAAGTTAGCCTCGTTGGCTCCCCATCAAGGGACTTAGCCTGTGGTACTAGGGAGAATTATGACAATTCCCCCAAGTTCAAAGTGCTATTTATCGCATCAAGTGTATTTGTTCAAAGCCCCACCCTTCTAAATTGAGTAAGAATGACAGAGATTTACTTGGTTGCCAAACCTGATTCTTTCCAATGTGGGAACCAGCTAATGCATTTCATGCTGGAATTATATTGAGTTCCAGATGACATAGTTTTGATGTTGAGCTGATACTAAAACCATTATGTTTTTATCCAACCTGCTTTTGGAGTTTTAACAATTTTTGGAAGTTTTAAAATCTACAAGGCCACAATCATTTCAGGCCTCAGGACAGAGGGCTACATAGCTAAACAATGAGGTATTAAAATAACCACTGATATTACCTTTGCTATTTTTATGTAGCAGACACTGGGCTAAATTCTTTTCTTGCATTACCTTTTAATCCTTTGGCCACACCCTCTGTAGCTGGTGCCATTATTAGGCCTGTGGGAGAGAACGATGTGCCTGTAATTCAGGGAAGGTTAGTAGCCTGCTTGAAAATACACATTTAGACATTAATTGATACAATTGGGACACACAGCCAGCTCTCTCATACTTTGGAGATGGTTATCCTGTTTTAAGATTGTTTAATCACCCCATTAAGGGAGCCACCTACTCTATACCCATTCCTGGTTCCTTCTGGTTGTTGGGTGACCTTCTGTGATATCTTTCAAGGTGGATTGGTTTAGGATCATCCCAGAAAGGTTTGAGACTTTATGAATTTGTTGGCCAAGAAGAACAAGGTAGATGTTTTATAATAAGATTATTTTAGGCTTGCATTGCTATTTATTGCTGTTCTTGTTTTACATCTCAAACTTAGCTTGTTCAAGTTTAATCTCAGGCCTTTTTTTTTTTTTAGACAGGACCAGGAAATATAAATCCTCATCTGGGGATTGTGGGAAATGCTGGTTTTCCTTAGCCCAACAGATGAGTAAATATTATATTCAACTAGAAAAATACCTTCTTTGTTGACTTTATATAATTCACAAGGAAGCAGATTCATTGATTCCACTTAATTGATTTCATATTTAAAATGAAAATAGGAAATTTGGGTTATAAACCTATGTCTCATTATCTAGAATCTTACACAGCTTCTTTACAAAGTGACTATTATTTAGGATAGCAAGAGGTAAGCGTTTTGCAATAGCCTGGCCGTATAAGCATGCTGAAATGGAACAATAAATTTTTTAACATGAAGTTTCAGGGAGTGAACACAGGTACCCAAATAGGAGATTAATCACTGAAGTATTGGAAAAGGGACATGGAGACCTGTTAATTACCAGGATCTAAAAGTCAGCAGTCTAATCCAATTAAATATGGAAATTGAGCAGTGGTGTTCATTTTCAGTGTCCTTTTGAGCTAATCGTTATATGATGGGTTTAGGAATTAATTGCTAGGTAGTGGACCGATCATGGCGAAGACACCGCCCCCTTCACTGCTGTGCCTAGCATTTGGAAGTTCTGTGGCCTTGCTCTTTTTTTGACTTGGCAGTGGAGGAAGTGAGATGAAATTTGCATCATGAACAAATAACTTCCTTCCTCTGCCTTCTAACGTGACAGTCACAATGAGAGCATATTTCTCCTCGAGGACAGTGCTGTCTTGCAACTTGACTTGTAATAAGCATCAGGAGAATAGCACCGGGGAAAGATGAAAACTAAACCTTACCAGTACCTCTCCTGGTAGGAAATCAAATGTCTGCGTAAACCCAGGTATATGGCTCATAATGAACAAAGGCCTTCCCTGCCTGCATCAGCCTGCAGCCATCTCTACAGCCTCCAGCTCCCAGAGGGAACATTGTCTTAACAGTGTGCCCTGCACAGCTCTCCTGGCTTACTTATTGCATTCCTAAGCCTGCTTTCCCTAGATGACTGTATGACCAGAGCCTGAGTGCTGTGTGATATATGTGCTCTGCTGAGGTTTGGGCTGTGTGACTTTCTGTAGCTGTGTGTTAATGTGCTGGAGGGTGGGGTCCATCACAGGCAGGCAGGGAGACTGGCCTGGTCTCACTCTAATAAGACAGGATCCTTCCCTCTATTGGGTAACCTCCTAGGTCCTGTCTGTAAGTTTGTTACGTTTTCATTTGAAGGATAAGTTCCAAACATAGGCCGTTACCTATACCGGGTGCTCAGAGAGTCTGCAGAATAAAGTACATAAATGGATGATGAGGAGAAATAGAGTTCTATCTTCTCAGTAGGTACTGGTCAAGGTAAAGGAAATTAGGAAGATTTTGTGTTAGAGTCAGCAATATCAATTGGGAGACATTCAGGTTCAATTCAGTTTAGTTGACTAGGTGTTGTTTTTTTATAGTTAGCTCTTTAAATTTTTTTTTCAGTAGTAGAACAAGCATGAACAATGAAGAAATAATAGGAACAAATATGTATGTGCTCAAATTTGTATAGGGTCCTGATTGAAAGCTACATTTTCTTAACCACTTGTCAACACCACCCCTGTAAAATGCAATTTACTTGAAAGTGCTACATGTAATCATTACAAATGCTACCTCTCTCCTCTTGCCAGCAGGTGACTCCATATTGTGAGGTACAATAGAAGAAAGTTTTATGTATCTTTGAGTTCCTGACAAGTTGAGCACAATCCTTGTGTATAGCAGGTGTTTAAAGTGTGTTAGTTGAACGGATCAGACACACACATTGGACCTGAAGCATTTGGAGCTTTTACTTATTACTAGAGGCCCAATGCACAAAATTCAAGCAAGGGGCTTGGCCCTCACAGCCTCAGCTGGCCCTCACAGCCCTGGCTTCTTCTGGAAGGTCGTCTGAAATGTCATCCAGATGGTCATTTGGCTGTTCAGTCTAATTAGCATATTAGCTCTTCATTGTATAGGATTCCTAGGAGAGTTTTCACAAAACAAAAAAGATGCTATGAACTGACAAGACTCAGTAGAAATGAAATAATGATGGCATAATTTCAGGTATGAGTAATGGAGGCATTTGAGAAGAATACTTGGCATCCAGTGAAGCAACTCTCTTTGTGCTGACAGTAAAGGCTGCCTCAGACTTCTGTTAAAGACTATTGTGTATTTTTCTTTTCAGAGAAAGGCAAACTTGGTTAGAGATAGAGAAAATAGGTTTTGTTTAATTAAACACAATCTGCCCTACCTTGACTTGCTTGTCACTACTGGACAACACTTTGAGCATCTGGACTTACAGTGTTACAAGAAAAAACCCATGATTATGGTGGAAATTGGAGACAATGGGACTTAACATGGTATACTGTAGATACTCAATGAGTGTTTCTACTTCAATAATTGTTTTAATTTTCTTTATATATATATATATATATATATATATATATATATAATTGATTTTTTGCAGAGAGGAAGGGAGAGGGATAGAAACATCGATCAGCTGCCTCTTGCACACGCCTACTGGGGCTGTGCCTGCAGCCAAGGTACATGCCCTTGATGAGAATCGAACCTGAGACCCTTCAGTCCGCAGGCCTACGCTCTATCCACTGAGCCAAACTGGTTTTGGCAATAATTATTTTTATTTTAGTGAGCCCCACTAATATTTCCTAATGCTTATGGTTATCTATGGAATTCTAATGAAACCAACATATTTCAGTCTCTTGAAATCCCAAATGTGGGAGTCTGCTAGGGCTGCCAAATGTCATGGACTAGGTGGCTTAAACAACATATGTTCATTTATCTTCCCTCAGTTCTGGAGGCTGGACTGCTGAGCTCAGGGTGGCCATGTGGTTGGATTCTGGTGAGAACTCTCATCTTAAATTGCTTCTGCAATGATCCCCTTTCTAAATAGGGCCACATTCTGAGGTACAGCCAGGTTAGGACTTCAGCACATCTTTTTGGGTAGGATGCAATTCAACCCATAACACTCAGTCTGGGCTTGGAGTAGAACGAGACCTCAAAGGCTTGAGAATTCTGTTCACATAATTTCCAAATGGCTATGCCTTTGTCCCCAGGGCGCCCCGGCCCCCACCTTTTCTGGGGTGTCCTTCACTGGGCTTTGTATGATTCCAGGAGAGAAATTGTTTTCAGTATGAGGGCCTTTCTCTAAATTCATTTTTCTCCCAGCAGTAATTTTTTTCTGCTCACTGGGTGAATATTTTTGCCTCAGGTGGCCAGGATTTTTTATTATGTAGCCATAGTGGCCCCTGGGGGCCAGAAAGCTGGCTTTCTCCTCTGCTTCCTCCTCACTGTGCTTTTCAGCTCACTTCTCCTGCCTGTATTTGACCGATTGAAGCTTCTGGTCTCATCAGCTTTCCTATGAGTTGGAAAGGTCCTGAGGAGTTTATTGTAACCTTTCCTATGGAAGAAAGGTCCTGAGGAGTTTATTGTAACCAGACAATCAATGGGTCCGGGCTGCCTGTCACTACTTGAGCCAATTAAGCTGAGACGGGTTTGAATCATATGTGAGTGTTTATCCCAATAATGCTGGCACTATGGAAGAGCAGCAGCTCATCCCCCAAAAAGCTGCTTATATTGGGTAGAAGGACAAAGATTTCTTGGGGAAGTAGCCAAAGGGTACGCCAAATGGGCAGTTTACAGGTAATGGGGGCTAGAGATCTTCGAAGGGCTTAGCGATATGCACAAAAGAACCAGCAAAAGGGCTGAGGTTCTTTAAAGGGCTGGCGATTCTGGTTTCTGCAACAAAGTTGTTCATCTTTCCATGTAATGGGCGGCTCCGAATGGGGAGAATGGTTGCATTTCCAGATGAGCTCCCAGGTCCCACAAGCAACGACCAGCCAGATTAGAAAGTACGTTCCTTAATCAGAATAAAACAATCACAGTTAACAGAGCATGATTAATATTTCTTACAATTAGCTGGTTCCCAATATTCTTTCTGCCCCGTCAGTATGGCTATTTTGAAAGGGAGTGGTGCTATCGGTTCTCTTGTGCATATCACAGGTGTTCCTTGATAGAGCCAAGGCTGCTAAGAAACAGGACTTGGGGGGCTTTGACACGGACAACAGTCGTTAGTATACAGCTCACACAGGTTAAAGACTTGGCCAAAACAAGACAGTAGGGATGAAAAAAGGATCTTAATCCCAGGTCTTTCCAAACCCCTAGCCTGAGTTCTTTCCATTATTACACCATCACGGGCACTATAGTAGGAGCCAGGAGGTTAATAAAGAACCAGGGAGAGATGCAGGAGCTCCCTTGGAGTCTGCCTGTGAAAAATTTCCTCTTTACTGGACTATCATTTCCAGGAGATTTTGAGCTTCTTGAAGGCAGAGATGTCATGTTTGTATTCCTCCTAGCTATTAGCATAGTGCTTGAAACATACTAGGTGCTCAATAATATTCGATGAATGCACAAATTAATGAATTACTTTATGTCCTTTTTCTGTTTTTTATTTCCTCTCCTCCTTGCCTCCCTTTCTTTTCTTTAATAGCAGCTCAGTTAGCTCATAGGCTTCATTATGGACCCAGGATTATAGATTGTTAGACTTTGTCTCAAAGATCCTGATCAAATCACTTAGTGTAGCCGAGACAACCCTTAACACAAGAATAGCTGTGTTTTCACTCTTTGCACTTTGGTGGGGAATGCTTAGAGTTATAGACTGTTCATCACTGAGCTAAAGGGTGCAGTGTATGTTGGTATGTGTGTGAGTGTGCTTAGGCTCATTTGTGTAAATTATGAAGGCATGGTTTAGGCTTACCACTTTATCCGAAGACTCCGGAATGGATGAATTCAGAATTTGCACATAGTTTTCTTTGGGGATCATCAAGGTAAACATCACTCAGTTCTGTGTGATTTGGTTCCTATATTCTAATGTACAGTTTTGTTTCTATAATCCAGGTACATGTTCTTTGGGACGAGATTGACCACTCTCTGGACACTTGCATAAACATCCTTTCATGTCCTGAAGGTGGCAGCAACAATTGAAACTGTATTTAAAGAAAATTCAATGAAAGGGTGGGGACCTGGGGAAAAGAGAAAACTCTTTCTGAAATGTTTCATAATCTTCCATTTTCTGCTCAGCAGAATTACATTCATAGTGAAATTATTCATTATTAAGAGCTTATTTCAGCCCAGACTGTGTGTGTCAGTAGATTAGGACATGGAGGAAGATTAGTTTCTCACAGTGGGTGGCTGGAAATAAGTTTCTTATCTGATCATTAAAATCGGTTGTTCATGCTTTTTTGACCAGAATTACTCTTTCTGTCAGGGCTTTGTGCATGCTGATTAAATTTTGGTGCCTGATAGGTACTGTTAGGATTGAGCTGCGTGGTACCAAGATCACATTATTCAAGTTAGAATGACTATGTATAGGTATGTGGGTCTTCAAAAATTCTCAAAGTTTTTCAGTGCCTGATACTTATTTTTGAAAGTTTTTAATGATTTTGAGATTTTTGTGAAATAACACTGTTATTAATAAATAAAATACTAGCAGCTACTATTTATTGTCTATCATCTGCCTGACACAGTCTCAGGACATTTTACCTGTTTACCTGGGGTGTTTTATTTAATAAATAAAATTTATTTATATAGAAGGTTTCTATCCACAGCAAAACTGAGCAGAAAATACAGAGTGCCTATCTACCCCCTGCTCTCACGCATGCACAGACTCCTTTGTTATCAATATTTACCACCAGAGTTGTATAATCATTATCACCCCAAGTCCATAGTTTATATAAGGCCCACTCTTGGTATTGTACATTCTACGGGCTTAGATATGTATCCAGCATCTATATAAGTCTAATATGCTAAATGTCTGTCTGGGTACTAACATCATATAGCAATGCTTGGCTTCCTCTTCCTAGTGACTAGCCTCCTTGCAGTTTTTTCAGCCCAGAAACACGACTTGCTTTATAGCCAGGTGGAAACATTTTACACTTTAACCAAATGTCTATGAAGTATTTTTCTGTGCCACATCTCATCTGATACTCACAGAAATTCTAGAGTAGGTAGATAGGAAACTTGGTGGAATCCTATTTTCTTTTCATTAGCGAGAAAACGAAGATGTAGAAAGCTTAGAAACTTGACCTGATTGGAAAGAAGTAAGAAATGGTGGAACTTGAAAATGACTGCAGGTTTTTTCACTGCATAGAATATAGTCAAAAACTACTGCAGTTAAATATTTTAGCCTTTGTTCTTCCTACATGATCTATAATAATAAATCTGCTTTGTGTTGATATTTACTGCTGTGTTGCTGACAATAACCTGGAAGAGAAGCTGGGGTACTTTCCTGGGCTAGAAAAAGTTTAGCTAAATCAGAATGCAGGTCTAATTAAGCAAGTTTATTCTATACCTATAAAAAGCTAACTTGACTCATGCATGTGTGATACATATAAAGCTCTCACAGGTACCAATCGCACAAATGTGTTTCTATCTGTCAATGTGAATTGTAAATTTGGTTGACACTTCCATTATAAAGGGCAAATAGCAATATTAAAATATTTATTTTAATTAATTTCCTTTCAATGTGCACGAATTTGTGCACCATGCCACTAGTTGTAGTATAATATAGAATATATCAGCTGCCCTAAAAATCCTCTGTGCTCTGTCTATTCACCTCTCTTGCCTCATTCCTGGAAACCATTGATCTTTTTACTGTCTCCATAGCTTAGCCTTTTTTCAGAATGTCGTGAAGTTGGAACCCTACATTATACTGCCTTTCATTCAGATTGTCTTTCACTGGGTAATATGCATTGAAGTTTCCTCCATATCTTTTTATGACTTGATAGCTCCTTTCTTGTGAGCTCTGAATAATATTCTATTGTCCGATTGCCCCGAAGTTTATTTATTCATTTAACTTCTGAAGTACATCTGGGTAGCTTCCAAGTTTGGCAATTTAGAATAAAGCTGCTATAAACATTCACGGGTAGGCTTTTTGTGTGGACATATGTTTTCAACTCCTGTGAGTAACTATGATAGAATTACTGAATTGTATAGTAAGGGTATGTTCAGTTTTATAAGAAACTACCAAACTATCTTTCAAAGTGAGATGCATTTTGCATTCCCACTAGCAGTGAATGGAAGTTCCTCTGGCTTCACCACCAGCATTGGTATTGTGAGTGTTCTGGGTGATTATGCAGTGGTTTCTCATTGTTTTATTTTGCAGTCCCCTGATGAATATGATGTGCAACATCTTTTCATATACCTCTTTGCCATCTGTCCTTTTTCTCTGGCAAGGTGTCTTTCAGATCCTATTGACCCTATTTCTACTCAGGTTGATAGTTTTCTTCTTGTTGTGTTTTAAGAGTTCTTTGAATATTTTGGATAAGTGTCCTTTATAAGATGTGTCTTTTGCAAATGTGTTCTCCCAGTCTGGTTTATTTTATCCTTCTCATAACATTGTCTTTCCCAGAGCAGACATTTTTAATTTTAGTGAAGTCCAGTTTATCAATTATTTCTTTTTAAAAATTCATGTCTTTGATGTAATCTCAAAAGTCATTGCCATACCAAAGGTCATCTGTGATATCTCCTTTGTCAACTTCTATGAGTTTTGTACTTTTGCATTTATGTTTAGGTCTGTGATCTGTCTTGAGTTCATTTTTGTGAAGGGAGTAAGGTCTGGGTCTAGTTTTTTTTTTTTTTGGTATGTTAATTACAAGTTGTTCCCACACCATTTGTAGAATCTGTTGTCTAATGTTTGCATGTGGATGACAATTTGTCCCCACAAATCAATGCAAGAGTTATCACCTTTACCTTTATATTAAAGATGATAAAGTCAAGGGGCAGAGGATAACATAACTTCTCCAAGTTTATAGATCTTGTAAATAGTAGGAACCCAAGTGTTTCTAACTCCAAACCTCTGCTCTGCTGTCTTTCAATAAAATGTTTTTTGTGAGTCTGGCCAGGGGGTAGGACTCTTAAATTATATTGTAACAGTTTAACAAAATGAACAAAGTGATTTTAAGCCTACAGGTTAAAATATTTATTATTTCTGGCAAATCAAACCTAAAAAAATAAATTTTTGAAAATATGTTAAGTGATTTTCTCTTGTCATCCAACTATACATCAATAAGTATTTGAATGTGAAACAATATGTTAGGTGCATTAGATAAAACATTGAATAAGACAGAATCAAAGCTCTGTAGGGAATTTAAATGTGATAAATGTGAATTCAAAAGAGTATGTTTACCACAAAGGAAGAAGTAATTTATTTTGCTTCAGAGGAGGGGCCTGCTACAATAAGCTACAGAACTATTCACAGCAATTTATTCAAGAAAAAAAAATAATGACTTCCCTCAGTTACCAGTACACCCACATGTAAAAACTTTAAAGGGTAGCTTTCTTGGAATTATTATGAAAATTGGTGAAATAAAGCAGGAAGTTCTGTTCTGTTGGCCTCACTCTGCAAAGGAGTGTGGTTATAGGTGAATTCTCAATTGCATGAAACCCATAAAACATAGAATGAAAGTGAAGGTGGAAGATGATGGTGGGACGTGGTAAGGTGATGGTTAGTTATCATAAAGTTGTTTACAGTGAACATTAGGATTCTACAGTAAAGTAGAATTGGAATGCATGGTAAAAGCATGCTTTTGTTCATTCAATAATGATTTATTGGTTATCAAATATACATTGTTGTACACAATAAACCAACACTTGGCTTCCCCTAAGTGGGACACAGGCCCTGCCACCACCCCAGAGCAACACCCTACCAAATCGAAGCCAAGGCTCCCAAGACCGCATGGCACAAAGTGCGGCCCGCAGCCCAGCCCAGAAACGGTTGCTGTGGGTGCTGGGTAATGATGCCACACAGCAATGTCCAGCTTCCTCTCCCTAGCGACTCGCCTCCTTGCAGTTTTTTCAGCCCAGGAACCCGACTTGCTTTATAGCCAGGTGCAAACATTTTTTAGTTCAACCAAATGTTTGTAAAGCGTTTTCCCATGCTTCATCTCATTTGATCCTCATTTGATCCTGGAGTAGGTAGATAGGTGACTTGGTAGAATCCTATTTTCATTTCATTAGCAAGACAACGGAGATTTAGAAAGTTTAGAAACTTGACTCAACTGAAAGAAAGTAAGAAATGGTGCAACTTATTTTACAAATAATGATGCTGAGCCATAAAGATAATGAGTAACTTGTCAAAGGTCACATGGCTTCATTCTCTCACAAATGCATTTTATTTATTTTTTTGACAACCACACTTGGACTGAAATAGGAAGTGGTGACCACAGTCTAGTTTTATGCAGATAATTGATTTATGAGTCAGCATCCCTAGGTGAAAGAAGACTTCATGCACCCACGCATCTGCTTCCCAGCCCATGATTGGCATGGACCTACTAGCCCCTGTTTTCCTTTATGGCATTAGAAAATGCTCCAAGAACCCAGACCTCTTATATTGTCCCAGTACTGAACTGGAATACCACCAAACCCAAATTGATTACAGCTTCTGCTGTCTATCATGTCTTTCACAGCTGAATCACCCCATGTGCCCTAGACAGCCCTGGGCTCACTTTGCCTGCAGACCTTGCTTGCAATAACTCACATACCCCATACAAATATTATCTCATAGCCAGGCTCCAGACTAAGATATGGAAAATAGCCAATAAAGATATTAGAGGAATGGCTTAGAAAAAGCACAGCTAATCACCACCCTGCTAGGTGAGAGTGGGAGGCCAGCAGGGGCCCAGACCTTTTCTTCTATTTTTAAATCAGTTGTCTGAGCAGTAAACCCCACGTCTCCCTTAATTCACTGCTCTGATCCACAGAGAAACATGTGACATGGCCTACGGTGGCAGCTGAATGAATTGCTCGGGCTGATTGTCTCTTTCTCAGTCTGTCTCTGACTCCTGGGGAGAGGTGGTTTAAAAATACACGGTCATTAAGGGCATTTCAGCTGCAGGGCTGGAGTAGTTGGCATCCTTGTGAGCTTCCTGAGTCTCGGGGGCTTCCCGAACCTCTGGCTGTTTCTTTTTTGTTCCTTGACACTCATGGCCTCTGATAATTGTGAATGAAATGTCATGTCTAAGTTGTTGAAAACTGTTTGCCAGCTCCCACAGGTAATTGAAACGATCCCGTATTTGCATTGGAGATTTTGTATTTATGGAAAGGATTACTGAATTACATACCATGGAAGATACATATTTTGAGAAGAGATTTTTTTTTCCAACTGGCTTTGTGGCTCTTGTGGTGTTTATTTTTTTTTTTTAGGAAAGGATGAATAAACATCTGGGATAAACATGTTTTAAAGGGTTTTAGATATATGGTGGAACTTTTTTTTTTTTTTTTTGGGTATTGGTCATTTATAATTTTTCAACTTGATCTTCCTGCTAGTTAGCATTTGGATTTTCATATATAGTGAAGCCCTCTGTAGTTTTTTGAGGCCTTGGCAACTTAAGTCTGGAGACTAATAAATAATTAAGAAAGTATCTAACATGTCAGTTGGAATTAAAGAGTTCATGCCGTTTGTACCAGACTCAGTCTATTTTCCTCTTCATATCTGCTCAGCCCCACCTGTCCCCTGGGTTTTGGCTACTTGTTTGATGGAAATCCCTGGCCACCACGACCTTACTTTCTTCATCTCCCAGCATCAGCTCTCAGGTTCCAGCACAACTTCTTCCAGGGCAGGGGTCACTTCAGCTTCTGTACCTGGGACAAACTGACCACACCCACAGAACATAGAGTCCCTTCCACCACTTCTGGTCTCAGATAAAACACCAAACACCAAAGATGGGGCATGAGAACTAGCTTTCCCAGCGACTGCGTTGAGCAATCACTTTACGCAACCTGAAAACATGGGGCAAAATTGGATTGGGGAGAGACAGGAGATGGAGACAAGCTGGCAGACAACTTCTGTGCCTTTCACACCTCTTCAGATTGTTTCACACAAAGTGGTTATATACAACCTCTCCAGGGATGACTGAGAAGCTGGTCCTCATTTCCTCGTGAAGGCCAGCGCAGGCACATGCCACTTTGTAATTGATTTCCTACGGTTGATTTCCTACGTTCTGCCTCACTTCCCTCTTCCCTCAAACTGGCTGCTCTGGGATTGCTCCACCTGATAGAACATTAGCATGGAGCTTCAGGCTATAATTTTCTAGAGAACCTGACCCAGACAATGTGATAAGAAGGACTGTTTTCTCAGATGATCAATTATAATGATAGTAAAAATTGAAGGTAAAGAAAAATAAAGCTACTAGATTTAGTAAATAGAAAGTATACCAAAAAGCAATTAGCGGAAAGTAGATCCTTTTCAGAAAAATGGAATAAATAGGGTGGATTCAGAGGAACAAAGGGTTTCCACCATTTTTTGTAGGGTATAAAAAGGGAAGAAAGTTTATTTTAATTAGTGTGATAATTCCTGATGCAACAGAAAAACACAAAAATTTCATGGACTTAACACAATATAGGTGGGGTTTTTTCACTCAGAATTTTATATGGTTTTGTGTTGGTGCCCCTCGTTCGGGCATCATAATTGTTGGTGTCCCTCATTAGGGTGGCATAATGCTGGATTCTTTTCCCAGCCTTACAAAAGGTTCGGCATACTGGAGAAAGGGGCTGTGTGTAGATGATTAAAAAGGAGTCCAAGGACGAAAGTTACTTTGGAAAGGCATCGGGTGTCAGAGGAGCTTCAGCTGAAGGAGCTAGAAGACTCTCCCTTGTCCTAGGACCCGGGCTTTTATTCTAAGATAATTTGTCTTAAGGCAAGGTGGAAATATACACTTCAAAGGGTATGGTATCAAAGGATGTACAGAAACATCAGTTTGGGGACTAGCCTATAGCTGTTCAGGTGTTTGGCCAACAGGAGGCAATAAAATACCCTGAGCTGTCTGGCAGTTAAATATTATCCTATTCATATTTGGGGGAAGTTTTGTTTAGCCATTTCCAGTAGGTAAATTAAATATGTGGCTAACTCTTATTGAGCCCACCAAATTCCATCAACCTTTTCATGGAACTCTTGTAATTATTACATGCTGGAATTGGTTCTCGACAATTTTGATAACTTTTCACCAGCTTACATTTATGAAATCTGGAATACTTGGCCTCCAAGATTTATGGGTCTGAGAAGAGAACTAGAACTGGAACAAGGAAAGAAGGTAGGAAGAGAGGGAGGCAAAGAGGGGAGGAGAGTGGAAGTGAATGAGAGTGGGAGAGAGAGAGACATCAGCTTTTTACTGCCTTAGCCCAGAAGTAACACCTGTCTTTTCATAGTTTACTGGCCAGAACTAACATATTGCCACAGCCTAATTGGTAGGGAAGCTGGGAAATGTAAAGGATTGCATAGATTTTTATCGAGCCCAGACTGTCCCATGACAAGTTTCTCAAGAGAATTAACGGAGAGAGGGGGCCCAAATGGGACCTAGCAAGAAATTTCCATTAGAATGCAAAGGAGATTTTCAAGAAGCATAAAAGTGTGTAAGAAAAGATAAAAGTACAAGATCTTAGACCAGTGATGGCTAACCTTTTGAGCTTGGTGTGTCAAAATTTGCCAAAAAACCGAACATAACTCAGGCGGTGTGTCACTTTGAGGAAAAAAAAACACATAATTTCACGATATATATAGTTTAAATAACAAAAATGTATAATTATAATCTATAATAAACCAAAAACTAATTATTTAACTTACCTGCTTAGTGACTTCTTTGTGCATCTGTCAGTCTGTTTCTTTTGTTGGTCTTGATATTATTTAACTTGTGCGGGGTGCGGTGAACTAAGACATGTGAGGGACAGGGGGAATTCTTTAACTAACCTGCCTATTAGTGACTTTTTTGTTGCTGAGTTTCACTGGCTAAACCTTCAACTGAAGGTTGTCATTTTGTACACTTCAAGCCCAAGCAAGTGCTAACTTCATCTGTCAATCTGTTTCTTTTGTTGGTTTTGATATTATTTATCATTGAGAATAAAGTCTCACAAAAGTACATAGAGGGAAAAACTGTGAGTAAAGCCGTTGCTATATTTTTCAGGGTGCTAAAAGTGTCTGGTAATCGGTTCTAGGCACTCCAAATTTCCTGTTCGCAGTGGTACTCCTCTTGGTTCTCCAAGTGGCACCTTTCCAGATTGTCAAGCTTTGACCTCAAGTCAGCAAACACCTGAGCCCAGATGCTGTCTTGAAATTCTGCAAGTTGCATCTCCAAATCATCAATTTGCATCCATTGGAAACCATTTAATTCCAAACTACTGTAGACTACTACATCAGGATACTTAATTATTTTTATGGTCTGTTCTAAATTGATTAAATCTATCTCTGAACTGGTCAAGTAACGAGTCTGAAACATGTTGGTACTTTATATGCAAGGGTTCCATTTCATTTTGTACAGCTGCACTGGCCTGAAAATACTTTGTTACTTGAGGAAAATAGTTATAAGTTTTAGTTTCTATATCTCACTTGAAAATTTTAAGTTTACTTTCAAAAGCTTTTATGTATCCAAACATAACGTCAATACTTTTGCCAAAACCTTGTAACTTTAAATTCAGTTCATTAATATGAACAGAGAGATCTGTAAAAAATATCAGGGTGTTGATGCATTTAGCGTCATTGAACTGAGAAAAGTTTCCCAAATCCTTATCCTCAAGAAATACCGTAATTTCTTCAAAGCACTCCACGAAGTGCTCAAAAACTTTGCTTCAGCTCAGCCATATTACATTATTGTACATCAGCAGTCCACTGTAGGTGGAATCAACCTCTAGTAAAAGTGCAGAAAATTCTCGCTTGTGAAGCGGGGCCAGAAGCTATTAAATTATCTTTGTAACAACTGACATTAAGTTGTTTAAGTCAATGAATCCTGCTTTGGCACACAAAACCTCCTGATGGATAATACAATAAAAAGGCACAATCAGATGTCCAATAGCTTCCATAAATAATTTGACAAATCCAATTTTTTTCTCCACTATGTTTGGTGACCCATCTGTTGTCACTGACACAACTTTAGAAATATCAATGTTTAGGTCATGGAATGTTTGTAAAACAACTTTATATATTTTGCTTCCTGATGTACTTGTTGGTATTGATATTAACTTTATCAACTCTTCTCTCATTGTGAGACCATCAGAATATCAACCAATAATGGCCAACTGAGCATGTGATGTGACATCAGTAGTTTCATCAAGAGAGATTGAAAAATATTTACAATTACTTATGTCTCTCTTTAATTAATGTTGTATGTTTGTGTTCAGTTTCATTATTTGGTCTTTTGTGATATTTCTACTGAGTGGCAACTCAGATATTCTCTTAATAATTGCATCTTTATTCTGCATATCATGAAATAGAACTGGTGCACATCTTAGGAGAGTTTCTTTAATAAGTAAATTCTTTAATAATTACCTCATAAGTAGTTAAGGGTGCTTTTCCATGCTGAGCTATGGAGTGAACAATGCTCAAACTCACAGATGTTAAATTTGTATAGCCTTTTATAAATGTAAGGATGGAATTAGATTGGCTCTTATAAAGGTGTAGCTGCCTGGAAATCTATTCCGTCCTTTCATCCTCACTTTTTTTCAAGAGCTGGGAATGATTAGTTTCAAAATATCTATTTATATTCCACGTTCTGCTCATTACCATTTCAGTATATAGAATGCAAAATGATCTGTCATTTTTTTTTCTATAATGCCATACACCGTGGTCCATGTCTCTTGAAAGGGTCAGCTACTACTACTCCCACTTCCTTTACTTAACGTTGGTTTTTTATTTTTTGGATTCTCCATCAGAGGGCCAGTGACAGAAGATAGAATTATAGATAGCCCGTATGGAATCCTTTTCACGTCCTGCATGTCCAGGGTTCCCATGTCAGGGTTCAGCATCTGGAGGAGGCTGCACACAATGAATAGAGACTTAGAAAAGCATTAATTTTGGGGAATCATGGGGGCCAGGCGGGAGCCCATCTCTAGTGAAGGGACTGCTACCAGCTCTGGCTCTCTATCCCCTTTTATTAGGGCCAAGTGATACATCCATCAATCAGCAAGAATTAACATAAGACAAAAGGTGTGGAAGCTTTTACAATTATGAATGTCTCACCTAAACAATGAGTAAACAGTTCCATTAAGCTTTGACCAGGTTTCCTGTTTGTTCTATTTACATCTCTATTGATGAAGCAATATCTGGCTTCCCACAGCCTGTTAGCCCTCCAGGCAATTGGGGGTTAACTAGCCTAACTGACCATAATATGGCACATGTAACTGTCTTTTAGGAAAGGGCAGGGTTAATAAGCAGAAACAGGGATTTATAAGGATGCACAACAGTAATAGTGGTGAAATGGAGTCTGCACTATGCTGCAAAATGACGTTACTTATATAAATTAAGATGGCTGCCGCTATTTCTAATGGCGGGAAACGGCACCCATAGCACAGGCCTTGCCTCTCCCAGCCTCCCCCTCACTTATCTCAGTAATGATGGTCAATTTGAAATCCAGGATACCCCAGGACAGTGGATTGGATGATGGTTGCTGTGATTATGTGGTTTCTGGTAATGGCGATTACAGGGCCCCCAGAGATGCATCCCCCATGGCATTCTGCTGCTCCCAGCTCTGCTGGCCGGAAGTGAGGTCAAAGATCGCCTAAGGGCCTAACTGGAAGTCCTAGAACTAGACGCTCTGTGTTGGAGTTCTGTTGTTTTGGCCTACAGACTTCTGGCACAGAGTGTCTACAGCAAATGTTTCATCCTGGGCTATTGCACCTGGCCGTGCAGTAGCCAAGAATGAAACGTCCTTCTTGGCATGCAGCCCCATACTTCCCTGTATGCTCCCGCATGTGGCCGCATATCATCGAAAATGGCTGCGTGTGTCAGTGCTGACATGTGTGTCATAGGTTCGCCATCATGGCTGTAGACCAATGTTTGTTAAGAAATACTGGACACAAAAGAGAAATGGCATGACTGCTAGAGGAGGATTAAGAAACTTTTTAGAGCAGAACTGAGAGAAAACACAGGTAGTTGGGATAGTTTCTGACATACAGGAAGAAGCTATGGAAGAAGCAATCCTGCCCCCTCACAGTCAGAGGGGGCAAGCTGGCCACAAAGTAAGGTGGGACAAAGAGTAATATGATAGTACTTCATATATAGATTATTGAAATAATTACCTCATAGGTAGTTCAGGGAGTACCCAAATATCCTTCATCAGCTTGCTCTAATGTCATCATCCTATATAACCATAGTGACTTATCAAAGTTAAGAAATTAACACAGGAAACAGTATTATCAATTAAAAACCACAGATTTTATTCAGGATAGATTTTTCCACAAATATGACATATGTATTTTTAATATGTTTTATTGATTATTTTACAGAGGAAGGGAGATAGAGAGTTAGAAACATAGATGAGAGAGAAAGATCCCAGTATATGCCCTTGACTGGAATCGAACCTGGGACCCTTCCATAAGCTGATGCTCTATTCACTGAGCCAAACTAGTCAGGGCACAAATATGATATATATATATATTTTTATCTAGGATCTAATCTAGGATATTTAGTTGTTATGTCTTCTTGGTTCCTACATTCTGTGATACTTCCTCAGTCTTTCCTTGTTTTGTCTTTGTTTTATTATTATTATCTTAAGTTTTATATGTCTCCTTTTCCACTGATTGACCCTTCCCCCCAAACCATTCCCACTCCAGGCAAACCCCCTCTGCCCCAGTGTCTGTGTCCATTGGTTATGCTAAAATGCAAGCATACAAGTCCTTTGGTTGCTCTCTAACTCCTCTACTTCCCCTGCCATTTGTCTCTGGATCTGTACTGACCAGGTATTTTGTAGACCATCTCTCAATATGGGTTTGTTTGGCATTTTTTCATGATTAGGCTGAGATTATGGAATCTGGCAAGAATACAACAGAGATCCTGTGACCTTTTCAATCCATCATTTCAGAGGTACATGATTTCAACATGGCTTATTATTGCCTCTTGGTTAACATGGCGTATGCCAGATTTCTCTATTTTAAAGTTATATTTTTCTTCTCATACTCTAGTCATTAGAAACAGTCACTAAGTTAACAATAAGTTTGTACAAGGAAAGGAAAATTAGACTCCCCCTTCTGGCAAGAAGATTATCAAATAGTTGACATATGTTAAAACAACCTCTTCATTAATAACTGTTTTAGGGAGGCATTTTGAAGGCATGCAGATATCCTATTTATCTTTAAAGTTTACCATCTATTAGTGGAATTTGCCTGCAGCAGTTATCATTGTGGTATTTTAATGGGCACATCCCCAGTGGTTGTCTATTTCCCTAATCTTTCTACATCTATAATTTGGAATGATGGTGTTTAAATGTCACAGATTCATATGTATTCAGCCAGCTAATCTCATTTGCTTAATTTATTTTATTGACAAGATTAAGAGGTTCTTTAATGAGGAGAAGTGTCTGCTAGCTTAATACTGTATGTATCCAACTCTTCCATTCATTGCAATTGGGGTTGCTTAGGAGGCAATGTAATTTAAAATGTATATAGTTCATCTATTTTGATCTTATTATAAGTCTATTTATTGTTTAAAACTAGACTGAATAAAATTAATAACTTTTCAGTTTTCAGACAGTAGTTACTAAAACAACACCCTCTTCTTAATTTTGTGTTTCCTGTAGAATGAATGCTAGGCTGTCGGTTTTAGACTGGTAAGAATGTAAAGTTCTCATCCAATACAAAGCATTAAGAATATTTCCATAAACTACCCTTAATTTTTTTAAAAAAAATGTGTATATGCTAGTTGGAAAAATTGAGAAAAATACAAATAAGAAAATCTTAAAAACTTATATATCTGCTGTCCAAAGGTCTTTTTTAATGTATTTCTGCAAATATAGTTTTGGTTACCATTTACTTGAAATATCTTTTTCCATCTTTTCAATCTCAGCTTATCTGTATTCTTAAAGGTAATATGAGTCTATTGTAAGCAGCACATCATGGACCTTGTTTTTTCAATCCATTCAGCCATTTTTTTGGGGGGGCTGGATAATTTAAACATTTACTGTTAAAGTAGTTACTGATAGGTGAGGGCTTACTATTGCCATTTTATTCATTGTTTTCTGTTTTGTTTATTTTTTTATATTTCATTGATTTTTTACAGAGAGAAAGGGAGAGGGATAGAAGGTTAGAGAGAAACATTTATCAGCTGCCTCCTGCACAGCCCCTACTGGGGATGTGCCCACAACCAAGGTACATGTCCTTGACCGGAATCAAACCTGGGACCTTTCAGTCCACAGTCCGATGCTCTATCCACTGAGCCAAACTGCTTTCGGCCTGTTTTATAGGTTATTTTGTTCCTTGCTTCCTCTCTAGCTATCGTCCTTTGTGATCTGATGACTTACTGTGGTGGTGGGCTTTGACTACTTTATTATAATCTTTTCTTCTTTACTAAAGGATTTCTGCTTTGTGGTTACCCTGAGGCTTATAAAAATATATGTAGTTTTAAATGCTTTTTAAAGCTGCTTACTTTGATAGCATAAAGAAACTATATCAGTGTGTCGCCTCCTCACCTTTATGCTGTTGTTGTTGTTACAATCTGCATATTTTTTTTACATTGGATATTTAATAAAAAGTTACTATAGTTATAGTTATTTTTGATAGATTTCTTTTTTACCTATATACTAGGGTAGTAAATGACTTATTATTATTATTTTTTTTAGTTTTATTTTAAAAAAATTTTTAATCTTTATTGTTCAGTTTATTAATTACATTGTTTCCCCTTTTTATCCCCCTATAGCTCCCCTCCACCCTGTACCTATCCCACCCTCCACCCTCAGCTCCCCCTCCCCACTGTCCTCTCCCATTGTTGCAAGATTTTTGTCCAGTCTCTTGCTGCACTTCCCACAACCCTTTTCTCCCCAAGAATTGTCAGTCCATTCCCTCTCTATGTCCATGTTTCTGTTATATTCACCAGTTTATCCTGTTCATCAGCCTATCAATTCATTTGATTTTTATGTTCATTTGTTGATAGATGTGTATTTGTTGTTCATAATTTATATTTTTACCTTTTTCTTCTTCCTCTTCTTAAAGAATATCCTTCAGCATTTCATATAATGTTGGTTTGGTGGTGATGAACTCCTTTAGCTTTTTCTTATCTGCGAAGCACTTCATCTGACCTTCAATTCTGAATGATAGCTTTGCTGGATAGAGTAATCTTGGTTGTAGATTCTTGCTGTTCATCACTTTGAATATTTCTTGCCACTCCCATCTGGCCTGCATCGTTTCTGTTGAGAAATCCGCTGATAATCGTATGGGTGCTCCCTTATAGGTAACCAACTGTTTCTCTCTTGCTGCTTTTATTATTCTCTCTTTGTCTTTTGCTCTTGGCATTTTAATTATGATGTGCCTTGGTGTGGTCCTCTTAGGGTTCCTATATATTGGGGTTCGGTGCACTTCTTGGACTCCTAAGTCAATTTCTTTCACCATGTGTGGGAAGTTTTCAGTCACTATTTCTTCAAATAGGTTTTCATTGTCTTGGCCTCTCGCTTTTTCTGACACCCCTATAATTCGGATGTTGGTATGCTTGAGGTTGTCCCAGAGGCCCCTTACACTATCTTCAATTTTTTGGATTCTTTTGGTTTCTTGCTTTTTCAGCTGAGTGGATTTTCCCTCTTTGTATTTCAAATCTTTAACTTGGTTCTTGGGGTGCTCCAGAGCCCTTTTAGGTCTTTGTATAATATTTTTTATTTCAGTCAGTGTATGCTTAATTTCTGGTTGGTTCTTTTTCATATCCTTGAGAGTCTCCTTTATATCCTTGAGGGTCTTGTTCATTTCCTTGTAGGACTCATTCATTTCCACGTTGGTCTTGATCATTTCCTTTGTGGTCTTGCTTATTTCCTTATAGGCCTCGACCTTTTGTTGGAGCCTCTTGAAAAACCCTATAACCGTGGTTTTGAATTCCATGTCCAGTCGTTTTTTTCCCTCCATTTCTTTCACATCTGATTTCTTTCCATGTTGCTGCATGGTGGCTGCTTCCCTGAGTTGGTCAATTAGCTTTGTGTGATAGACTTCCTACTAGGGATAGTGGCTCAGCCTCCCCGGTTACCTGAGGTGGATATGGGCTGCACAGTCTTGCTGAAGTTAAGCTCAGTTAATCGTTGTTAGCACTTGGAGAGGTTGACCTCCAGGCCAATTGTCTGTGAAGCTCAGCTGTGCTCAGGTTGGATGGGCGGAGTCTCCGGGCCAAGCAGACAGTGTTAGCTCTGCCCTATGCGGCCCCCGGGGACTCTGTGCTGGGGCAATGGCCGCCAGCACCTCTGAGAGAGAGCCGCTGCCGAGCTCCACCGGCTGCCAGGGAATTCAGACTCTCCCAAAATGAGTCTGCGTGCGCAATGTCTCCCCCAGGGTTGTAAAGCAAAGCAGTGTGACGGTTTTCTGAATGAGAGACAAGTTGCAGAGCGCTCTGTGCTCCATCACGCAGCCGAGCTGTTCGCGCAACCTGCCTTCTCCACAAGCCGGCAGACCTGGCAGCACCCGAGCTTCGGCATGCCCTCCCACCGTCCAGTCATCACCCTGTATGATAGTGGGTTCTCTGGACTTCTCCCAGAGCTGGACAATCAGTCTAGTGGGATGTCTTTGTCCCCCCGTTCTAGAAAACTGGCCGGTTTTCAGCCGCCTGCCCTCTCCGTGGCGCGCGCTCCAAACCTCTCTTCGCGCTAATCTTTCAACGCTGTTCGCCGCCGCTCCTCCGAGTCACAGTGTCCTGTCTTCACTTTTATTTGTGGAATCCTCACTCGGCGAGCTTTCTGGTGATTCTGGAAGGTGTTTGTTCCTTCGTTAAGCTGTAGTATTAAAATTGCTGAGAATGACGGCAAGACAGGTGTTCCACCTATGCCGCCATCTTGGTTCTCCCCGTAAATGACTTATGTAATAGTATTACAATATGAAAGAATCTGACTTTCCCTTATTACGTTCACCCTTGAACTTTACACTTTCACATGTTTTCATAATGTTAATTAGTATCCGTCCATTTCCACACTTAAGAGAGATGAGCCAGAAGCCAGTCTCTAGGGTGGCTCCTGGAAAACATTGGAAATGTTTGTCGCATTGTCTAGCCCAGGGGTCGGCAAACTCATTAGTCAGCAGGGCCAATTATCAACAGGACAGCGATTGCAATTTAGTTTGAGACCCAAATTTTTTAAACTTAAACTTCTTCTAATGCCACTTCTTCAAAATAGACTCGCCTAAGCCATGGTATTTTGTGGAAGAGCCACACTCAAGGGACCAAAGAGCCACATGTGGCTCATGAGCTGCGGTTTGACAATCACTGGCCTAGCTCTTTTCTCTCCCCACTGGGAAGCTGAGGGATTTTTTCTGATTGGTACTGTGCTTAGAGTGGGGATTATGCGAGAAAGTGTCTCAAATTTTCCTACTGGTCTGTGTTGATGTGGCTGGCTTTGCTCTTGCCTAAGGAACAAGAGCCTCTCACATAGTTTCTATATTTTTCACCGAGGGAATTGATATGTGTTGTTATTGACTCAACCTGTTTTTGGGAGAAGAGTCGTCTAGGGCTTCCTATTTTACCATCTTTCTGATGCCACCTCCACTCATTTATTTAATTACTAGAGACCTGGTCCACGGATTCTGGTGTGCACTGAAGGGTCCCTCAGTCTGGCCTGAGCCCTTGCCACCTGAGATCCCTCAGGGGACAGAGTAGCGAGCAAAGGGGCAGGCAGCTGGGGAGGAGCTCAGGCTGGGCACTATGCCACTCCGGCTCATCCCTGTCCTGCTGCACCTGCCACTGCCACGGCTTGGCAGCGGTGCCTTGGAGGTGGGAGAGGCTTCAGCCTCCACAGCTGCACTCACCAGCTGTGAGCCCAGCATCTGGTGCCCATCGGTCAGCTGAGTGGTGCTCCCACTGTGGGAGTGCACTGACCACTAGGGGGTAGCTCCTGTGTTGAGCATTTGCCCCCTGGTGGTCAGTGCACATCATAGAGATCAGCTGACCAGTTGTTTGGTTGTTTTGCTCCCTAAACTGGTCCCCTGCTGGCCTGGTCACCCCCTAACTGCCCCCTGTGGCCTGACTGCCCCCTAACTGCCCCCTAACTGCCCCCCTGTGGCCTGACTGCCCCCTAACTGCTGACCTGCTGGCCTGATCACCCCTAACTTCCTCTGTCTTGTCCCCTGCCATTGTAGCTTTGTCTGGAAGGAAGTTGGACATCCAGAAGATGTCTGGTTGACCCAGTCTAATTAGCATATTACCCTTTTATTAGTATAGATGGTGTCCATGTTACATTACCCTCATAGTATAAGTTGAATGTGATAGCAAAATTGTAGGATGGCCCCAGAGGGTCCCATTTTCTTGAGTATGTGTTCCTATATAATACTCTGCCTTTGAATATGGAAGGGACCATGGATATAATTTATGTCATTTCTATGATTAGGATAGATTGTATGCAAAGGTGAAGGGCTTTTTTCAGATATAATGTTGATTTTGTATCAAAAGAAAGTGTCCTGGGTGGGCTTGACTTAATCTTCTGAACTTTTGAAGAGAGAGCCAAAGCCTTTCCTGAACAGAGAGAGTCAGGTGAGATTCATGTTACCCCGAATGAGGAAGTGCTGTGCTGTGGATTGATCAGCAGTCCCAGCTAATCCATGCCTAACCTCGTGACTCAGAGAAAGTCAAGATAATAAATTTGTTTTGTTTTCAGCAGCTAAATTTATGGCACTTTATCATGCAATAGCAGAAAACGAATACAGAGGGTTTCCATCTTTTTATATACCCTTATGATTAGTTTTTTTTTAATTTTTATAACAAAAGCATTACTCTTTCCTTGATGATTTGGTCAAAATTGGCTATAAATTGTCACTATCTTCTGTCTTATTAAAATAAATATCTTTTGACTATATTTTCTGTAATGTGTATATTTGTATTATGACTTTCCATTGCTTTTTGAATAAATGTTGTTAAATTAAATTTTCCTTGAAAGCATTCACTTTAACTAGATTTTCAAATCTATTGGTGTCCAGTTTTACATTGTATTTACTTCTAACGAAAATAATTCAATCTTTATATATGTTCTTCTTCATATGTTTTAATGCTATTAATATTTATTTCTTGATTTTAAATCAAATTTCCAAAAGCATTCTATATTTATTGGTCTTTAAATTATCTTTTGTTTCTGTTAATTATATCTACTCTTATTTTTGCCTTTAGATTTAACTTCTCTTATTTACATGACTTTATATATGTAGCTAGATTTTATTTTTAGTGTATCCAATTCTTCCATTGAAAAGATCTTTCTGAGAAATTGTAGTATGACAAAATTTGGCTGCCCCTGTTGAATTATGTTTATTGTGGGGAGGGTGAGGGAAAAGCCTTTTGCCTTTAGCAGTGGGGCCTCTAGATAAAATATCCTATAAGATGCAAAAGAGATCTTGAGACAGACTTATAAAGATTATAATAACAAAAGATATTATAAAAAATATATATTATGTTTACTGTTTCCTTTGATTTTTTTGTATTTATTTGACTGAAAGGCCTAAAATAATTTCTTGTAGAGAGATGGAACTCTAATGATTTACTTTGTTCATGAGTATGTCTGCATGACAGCCAAATAAACTATGTTGGATGTCCGTAAAAAATAAGGTTGAGTTGCTGGTCTTGCTTCTCTTATTCATGCCTTTCAAATATGTTTACTTAATTGTTTTGTAATGTTAAAACAATGCTTTGCATTTGTACTATGGCTCATATTTTCCAATAACATTTCCTAACTGCTCTTTCATGTATTTCTTGAAGGAATCTGATAAGTAGGTATAAAATCCCTTCTAACACCCAAAACAGAACTGAAAACTAATAAAATCTCCCCTCTTCCTAACTTTACATTTTTTGAAGTAGTGATTCTCAATTGAGATCTTCTTGACATTCTATGAATTGCTTCACTCTTTTTCCTTTAATGTCTTTATACACAATAAGTTTTATAAGCCTTTGGTGTCTTCTAAGAGGTCCTAGTCAATGACGAGAACAATAAAAATAATGGAAACCTTTGAAAACAGCCTTTTATCTTTATTTCTAAATCTTGATTTTGGCTATATATTTTTCAATATTGTGTGCTAATGGTATTGAATGTGTATTTTATCCTGATGAAATTATTCCTAGTTGTGTGACAGATTAAATTTATTTACTAGCATTCTGAGTTTCTAAGCCTTTATTCCCATACAGGTTACATAGGGATAATCATCTAAAATTCACTGACTCAAGCCCACCCTGCTCACGTGGAACCTCCTGTTCATGTCATGGTGCACACTGTGCTCATGGTAGCCTGGCAGCTATAGTCTCCAGGTAACAGAGGATATACTTAAATCTCTTGCTCTGACCCTCAAATTGATAAACACTGTCTGGAAAATTTATGTCTAATGCTGCCATTGCTCATGGTATCTACACGAATAAATGAGAAATATGCAAACTGACCATCATTCCACTATGCCCACCAGCCAATCAGGAGGGAATATGCAAATTAGAAGGACAGAGATGACAGCTTGCCCAGCTGCTCCAGGCACAGAGTGGCCAGGCCAGGCAGGATGCCTGCTATGAAATGGGGGGGAGGGGGGAGGTGTGCACAAAGAGATCTACAGGAGAGGCACTCTGGCCGCGGTGGAGATGAAGACTGCAGACTCTGGAGTCTGCAGCGAAGATGGCAGACTCTGGTTGGAGTCTGCAGTGAAGACGAAGATGGCAGACTCTGGCCGGAGTGAAGGCCTGGGCCCCAGGTGCCAGAGGAAAACCGGTGCTGGAAGCCAAGGGAAGGAAGGCCTATTGCACGAATCTCTTCATGCAACAGGCCTCTAGTATTTATGAAAATACCAACCTCTCTACAAAGGATTGTTTCATACAGTTCAAGATGCCACCAAACATTATCAGTTTCCTGCCCCTAAGTGTAGGAATATCTTCTTCTCTTTCTTCTGCCTTTGAATGTAACAGTTGGTTCCCAAAGTCACACTGAATCCCCCCCAGGGAAGGGTTCCTACAGTTTTTGCTATAGGTTCAGCAATGAGTCCGCAGACTTGGGTGGCCACAGAAGAAATGCTTTCTTCTTTGTTTTCTGTCCATCATCCTATCAGCATCACTTTCAGATGGGTCCTTCCTCCCTCAATATCCCATTCTCCTGGATGACAGAGCTACTGTTATTAGTGGGGTAGGCTGTGGGTGCTAGTGCTAGACTCCCTGGGTTCAAATTTTGGCTTTAAACTTACTTGCTTTGTGACTTTAGGCACCTTAGTTCTTTCCTTATGCCTCACTTTCCTCCCCAACATTGGGATTAGACTTCCTAGGTCTGCGGAGAGGATCGAATGAGTAAAACATGCAAAGTACTTTGGATTGTCTGGAAATATAAAATCCATGATAAATATTAGTTCTTATTCTATGCCTAGATCCAGTGGACATCTCTGAGGGCTAAGATTAGGTCACCTCTATGAATTACGGATCACCCATAATCTCTACATGCACATAATATAAATAATTTTTTCAGGTTTAAAGTTTTATGGAGCTAAGAGAAATAGTTTTAGTGTCTTAGAAAAAGCTGGCAGACAACCAAAATGTAGATGCCACCCATTTCACCAAGGTATTTTGACAGTGATAACACATGACTGTTATCTGTACGTTTTCCCAGCCATAGACTCAAAGTTCAGAATTTGTTTCTAGTAACTCAGAGAAGTGCCTGCTTCTCACTACCAGGCTGACCAATAGCTGGAAAAGATGCCAAGAAGGAAAATGGATTTAAAGCTTAAAAGACAGGGCATAAAACACACATCTAACTGATAAGAACAGAAACAAAAGGGTGTTTAAATGGAAGATAAAATGAAATGGTAAGAGCTTTGGGCTTCAGCTACAGAGATTTAATTCTTGATGGGCAGCCTGACAAGAGAGTAAATGAAATGCCAGAAATCTGGGCTTTCTGCCAAAAAGGATTTAGAACCAGAGGGTTCTGATTCAGTGCCTTCTTCTTGGGAGGAGTAATCCTTACTTTTGTGTGTTCATTTCAAGGGGCCAGGCAGGACCTTTGTCCCACTGTGTGATGAGAAGGATGGAGACTCTGAAGGACTTGCAATATGGAGAAAAATGCTTTTGATCTTGGCCAGCTGTGGGTTTAATGCTTTTCCAAGGTGCCATTGGTACAGATTCTTAAGCTCTCTAAGCCTATTTCCTCATTAACAGAACAGAAATTTTTATTTGGTGATAAAGATGGGATATATAAAAGAGGCCTAAATTATCTGTTACATGTTATAGGTAGACTGCCTACAACCTATAGATTTTTAAAGATATTTGGCATGTAAAATATTTTTCTCTCCAAGTTTTAAATAAAAAAACCTAGAAAATTGAAATTGAGAGTGATTTTTATGTCCACTATAATAAAAGTTCATACAATCTTTTAAATGCTCAAAATGATATAATATAGAATAATGATATTAATGAATATGATAATATTATACCATGTGGGATACTCAAAATTAGCAGGTTTAGCAAGAGCACTATGTAATAGTAGGGCTGAAATAGTATTAATTATTTCTCTCTGTCTTTCCCCCCACTGAAAGTCTTCTGAAATGTGGGAGGAAGTACACATTGACATAATTTCAGTCAGGTGTCATCTAGGTATTTATGACATTGACCGTGAAATGATGAAATAATAATTTATTTTCACTATGTTTTTAAATTATTTTTACTGTATATGTACTGTGTACCAGGCACATGTCTAAGTTTTATATATATTAACACATTCAGTTCTTATAATAACCCAATAAAATAGCTGTGGCTATTATCCTAATTTTTAGAAGAGAAGATGAAAAAGGTAGCAAGGCTGGGCAATTTGCCAAAGCCACATATAGTACTGGAGCCAGAATTTGAACAAAAGGGTTTTGACATAGGAGTCGTGCTTCTAACCAGTAAATGATACTTGGGGAATGCAGGTTAGATATGCACTAGTAAAACGCTTTGGTACATGTGTGCCTCAGTTTTCGATTCAAGAAAAAAGCAAATATTCTGATAAAAATGTTCTGAAAAATTCCCCCAATTGCACAACATGTACTAGTAAGATGCTGATCACAGGTGGAATTTTAAATAGTGCAAACATAAGAATATAGGGGCTGGATTTAGAGCAGTGTTATTTGTTTTCATTATGAGGATACTCATTTAAATTTCTAAACTTTATATACCCTCCTGGCATAGTGATGCTTTTAGTAACTGTCATCTGAGGATATATGTGATAGAATGGCACCAAATAGCATGGCATATTATTTATTCAGTACATCATAGACAATTCTGGGAATACACATAAATTCTTGGGCCCCTGTTATTGCTCTATGCCCTCTTAGAATGTAGTTATGGAGAAATAATGAGCTACAATATCACACAGGTATTTGCATTAATGAGGCAGAGTAGGACCTAGGATTTTTCTGAGTATATTAGAAAGAAGCAAAACCTATTTGCTATTGTTATTTACTGAAAGTATTCCAAAAGGATTCAGAGGAATATTTGAAACAAGAACATAAGCAAAAACCAAATGCTTCACAAAAACAACAAGATTCCTCAAGGAAGAAGAAAACATTCCTCTACAAACAGGATATGGGCAATCTGGAAAAAGAAGAAACCCCACTGACCATATTGTATATTGACAGATACTGTAACTCATTACTGGCTTCTTAATGAGGCAGGGCCTCGAGACTGATCCCAGAACTGACTAAAAGTTGTGCTAAAAGTTGTATAGTTTCCAACTTTTAGCACATTAAACAGAAGAAGATTCTCATTTCGAATTGTGTAATCCACAATTCCCAACTAATTTATTTGCTGACTCATACAGCCAATTGGGAGTTAAAGAAATTCAACGTGATTCGTTAGAAAGTTTTCATACCCTTCAAAACATTTAGACTACTTTCTAGAAATTCTATGTCTATGAATTTATCCTAACAAAATAATGAGATCTATGTAGATGCATTTGGGTCCGAATAGTTTTAACTGCATTATATCTAACTAGAGGCCCAATGCACAAAGATTTGTGCAAAAAATAGGTCTTCCTTCCCCTGGCTGCTGGCACTGCCTTTCTTCTGGCCTTAGCCACCTTTCCAACCTCCACTCCAGCCTAGAGCCACCTTTTGCCTCTCACCTTAACACATCAATTTGCATATTCCCTTCTTATTGGCTGTGAGCACCACCACCTTTGTCATGAAGTTATGGTCAATTTGCATATTCCATCTTTATTAGATAGGATAAGCAATGCTTGGAAAACACCTGAATGTTTATCTTAGGACTATTAATTACTAAGTTTTAACACCCTTAATGGTCCAATACTATGCCGATCCAGAGAAAAAGATCCTGAGGCCAGATTTAAGTGCTAATTCTTATTGGAAAGAATAATCATTAGGTCATAAGGAATAAGGCATAGAGGGATGAGAAGCAAATTGATGTCACTACACTAGCCCACTGCCTTCAACCAGACTGTTCTGAAACTGAGGAAAGACTTGAGAAAGAATTTAGGGGTCTCTTGAACCCAGTCTTCTTTTTACTGAAAATGTGTCCCTCAGGGCAGGGAGTTAACTCCTCTAAACTTCTGAGTTGTGTCCTTGGCTCTTTCTTCAGTCAATCAGTAAGGCAGAATCTGCAAACAAAGTGTGTTTCATCCAAGTTCAGAAATGGTGAGAGCAGTGGGAGACTGGGCTTGGGGCCGGCTGGTACCCGTAGAGTCATTTGCCATTGCAGTAGCTGAGGCTGAACAGGGAGATAGTGTCAGGAACCAGTTGGAACTAAGAGTTTGGGGAGGCACATCAGAAATGAAAAAAAACAAATGGAAAACTGGCAATAAAATGGTAAGTACAAAAGAGGCTAACATGTTTATGCAATTTGGTACTGTTTTTATAACTAAACACACATATATGGAAAGAAAAAGAATATAATACTAAAAGGATTCAATAAATTTTATTCAGGCAGTTATATTCTTTAGAAGATGAATTTACAACTGGACTTGGAGATTTTTTTTTAAAATTGAGATATTTTGTGCTCTTCATGGCTTCTATATTAAACATGAGTACATATGATTTACAATTATATTGTAAATGTGTCAATCATAGATGTGAGCCAGACACATTTATCTGTAGGGTAGTTCAATGTGCAATGTTAGTTGTAAAAAAAATAAAAGAAGATAATGCTGGTTATAATACAAAATGGAAACCTAGAGCTTCAACAAAGCCTTTTGCGTTTTATCAGGGAGAATATATCCTGATATTTTAATACTCTGAAACCCAAATAATTGTTTCAAAAAATTTAGTCACATTTTATAACATACTGATTAATAAAAAAATGTAAGTTACAAGACAATATGATGTAAGCATATATTAATATATATATATTTTTTTGGGGGGGGGTGACACTCCCAGATAGGAAGTTAAATATAAAATTGTAAAATTATTCTCAAATTACACATAGTTAATGCAACTTTATTCAGAATCTCATTTTTTTAAAACTCAAAATACTGTGTTAAACTTCATATGAAATAATAAATGTGCAAAATTAAAAATGATAATACTTTGCATAATTTCTTAAAATTAAAATAGTAAAATAGTGGGATAAGAGCAGATGAATAGATTATTGTAACAGAAAAGGGAACCTGGTAGTAGATCTGAGCCTGATGAGGCCTTACATGGTAATAATAATTTTTAAATTCAATGGTAAAATGATGGTTGACTTAAGTGCTACTGGCATATATGGCTATCTATCTTGGAAAACAGTGTTGAGGTTCTACTTCATAGTTTATTTGAAATGTACTTCAGGTTGATTAAAAAAAAACACAAGTGTAACAAGTAAAACAATCAAAGCATTCAAACTTTATAAAGGTTTATGTAAATTTAGTGTGCCCTTACCATACCCAATGTTTTCCCCAGATTTTCCCAGGCTAGTGCCCTCCACCTCTTATGTTTGCCAGTTTGGCTTCCACTGCACATGACTCGTAGTTCTGCTTTGGTATTTGGTATCTACTGCACATGCACTTAGTAAAAGGGTTTCCTCCTTATCATGCTCTCCCTCCCCCAATTACTCAGGCAGATGATGCTGGCTAGGCAGGAGGTTTTGCTCCATTTGGCAGAAAGATGCTGAATCCTCTCTGGGGTGACTGTTCCATTCCTCCCTCCATTTTTTTGTTAATTACCTAACTAACTGCCTACTCTAACAGTTTAATGAGAAAATTAGGTTGCATGTATATTAGCTGTCTGATGGATCATTATGTGAATGTGCCTGTTACTTAAGATACCCAATATATCAGATTCATAAAAAAGTGATAAGCAGCAGATACTCATTTTGAAGGCCATTAAGCAGTGCAATCCACAATCTCTCTCTCTCTTTTTAAAAATTATTTATTGTTTAAAGTATTGCATATGTCTCCTTCCCCCTCTACACCTCCCATTGACCTCTCCCCAGCCACTCCCACAAAATATCTCTTTTAAAATATCTCAGCTCTAGTGCAATACTAGTGTAGGTAACCCAATCATTTGAAGCTGGCAATTTAATTATTCCGAAGTCTCCTAACATTAGTAAACCCTGGGTAGATAAGAAATCAATTTAGTGTTCAAAGTGTAAGCATGAATATTTGTATGCAGTTACAGTACTTGCATTTATACTTTATCCAGAATGAGTTCTTAGCTATCCCATCTTCTTCCTTTATCCCTTATCTCCTTCACCCTAGTTATATTTAAAAAGTGTCAGCAAGAAGTAAGCTATCCTATATAATAAAAGAGAAACATGCAAATTTGATCGTACCTTTGCTCTTGATTGGCTATGCTACCAGCCAATCAGGAGCAAGGGCAGGGCCAAGTGGCATGAGGGCCAGGCCCCAGGGGTGGAGATGAAGCCCCTCCAGGCGCTGTGAGCGGAAGTGGTAGTGAGTGCCCAGCCCCTGGGGCCAGGTGGTCGCAGGCAGCTGGGCCTGAGCTGAGCAGGGCGATGGCTGGGTGCCCAAGGCCTAAAGCCTCACCAGGCCCTGGGCAGGCTGGGAGTGAGCCATCAGTTGGACATCCCCTGAGGGCTCTCAGTATGTGAGCGGGGGCAGGTTGGGTTGAGGGACTACCCACCCCCCAGTGCATGAATTTCGTGCACCAGGCCCCTAATGTATGTATAAAGGCCTAAGACCATGTGTTACAAAGTTGTTTCAACTGTACCCTGTGAATTGAGAAGGATTAATGTCATTAAGAACACACTGCATACATAATAAGAATTTTTGTAAACAGGAATTGATAATGTGCTACTAACTCATTTTTAGGAACCCTTGCATAATTCATGTAGCTTTTGTATACTGTTCACTTAATTCCTGAGTACAAATTATCTGGTCCAGCTGGCTTGGCTCAGTGGTTGAGCTTTGACCTATGAATCACAAGGTCATGGTTCAATTCCCTGTCAAAGCCCGTGTCCAGGTTGTGGGCTCGATTCCTGGTGTTGGGGTTGCAGGAGGCAGATGATTAATGATTCTCTCTCATCATTGGGGTTTCTAGCTCGCTCTCTCTATCTTACTTCCTCTCTGAAATCAATACAAATATATATTAAAAATATATGTACATCACATATACATTGAAATCAGAGTCAGAGTAAAAAAATATTATTTTTTAGTTTTTGTTTCAATTCCAGCAGTTATGTTTGAATAATAAAAGACAGATAAAATTCATTTGCAAAAAATGACTAAAATAAATATGGTTGGTATTATAAAACCAGCAGATATCTGATTTTTAGGCAAACTGAACAGGGATGTCAAGCATATTGGAGGACAAATTATTGGCTATTTCTTTGACATGATAATATTTTCCAGTGAGCAAATAGCTAGGGTCTGTATTCAGTGTCAGATGAGGGAAATACAGTTATGCTGGGTAATGAATCATTTAGGCTGAGGAGGATTCAGGGATCTGAGTCACATCTGCTGTTACATGGATTTTATTAGTCTTGTTCAGATGCTTCCTGCATTCCTGAAGGATTTCAGGTAAAGGGTGTTTGGCCAGGACTACTCACCTTCTGTTTACTTGTAACTGTGCACAAGGCCCCATAGTGAATTTTTCTCCCATCAGATTGCTGAGACGGAAGCCCCCTTCCTGGGCTTCATGCCCTGGTTTGGGGCTTTGCTTATGAGTTAAAAGGAAAACTTCAAGGAGAGGGTATCAGTCTTTTAAACCTTTTTGTGCAAATGTTCATTGAATTATATCCCCAAGTTAGATTAATAGGAGGGAAGAATATGGAAGAACTGAGCTGGCTGGGGCAAAGGAGACTTTATAAAAAAAGGAAAACAGTGTTAAATAACCACAATAATAACTTTAATTTATTATTTGCCAAGCATTGTTCTAGTTCCTTTACACATATTATATTTTTTAATCCTCACAAATCCTGACTATAAAGAATCATTTATTTATTCAAGGTTCTTAAAAATTCATTGACATATAATTGGCATATAAAAATAATTTTTAAGTATACAACAATAATTAGATATATATATTGAAACTGAAATAATCACCATACTATGCTTAGTTAGCATTCATCACCACATGGAGTTACAATATTTTTCTCATGATGAGAACTTTTAAGTTCTACTCTCTTAGCAACTTTCAATTATAAAATATGACTTTTTCATCTTATAATTGGAAGTTTATACCTTTTTGACCACTTGGATGCATTTCACTGAAGCAATCTATAAGCAATTCTTATATCCAAATTATATATGAGACAAGAGGGATTCATATAAGTTAAGTAACGTGCTGACATTCAGTCAGTAAATGAGAGGTGGAAGTGAAATCTGCATGGGGGTTGACCATTCCCAGACATGGACAATAAGCTACTATGTTATCTGGCAACTTTGACAAAGTCTATCTCTGTTGGGATCTGCCAAGTTCTCTTTAACTATTGTCTATATAGTGTCAAAGGAATCTCTGCCCAGATTATCAAAGACCAAGAACAAGGGCATTTTTAGTTCTCATCACAGTTCTATCACTAGCTAAGTGTGTGACTTTGAAGAAGTCATCAAAATTCTTTTGTCCTATTCCCTCAATGCAAAATCAGGGTAGTATGAGATTGTGGTTCTTAACTTTTTCAAGGATCATAGATCCTCTAATAATGACCTTCTCTCCTCACCTAAATGAACTTTCACACAAATTTTTGCCCAAAATTTTACATTCTTATGAACTTCCTGAAATTTAGGTCTAGCTAAGCATCTGTGGATTAAATAGTCTTTCTATTACTCTTTGTTGAAGCCTGCTGGTTTAGACTTTTCACCTTCTTAGATTTTTGGAGGAGTGAGAGTGGGTGATGGTGGTCATGGGTTAGGTAAAATGTCAAAAAACAGCGAAAGTGTGAATCTAGTGTAAAGAAATGTCTGTATTTTTGTAAGATAGTATTTTATAAACTGTTTTTAAAAATCAAGAATGGTATTAATTCTTTACCACTGAGAGGTACTTATAGATGGATAATTTTTATTATCAGGAATGCTCAGTTTTCTGCAATATCTCTATCCTATATAATAAAAGGCTAATATGCTAAGTGTCTGGTTGTCCATTCAACCAATCAAAGTGTAATATGCTAATGATATGCTAAAACCTCTCAACTGCTTGCTATGATATGCACTGACCACCAGGGGCAGACAGTCAACTGGTCAACCAGGCACTATAATGTGCACTGACCACTAGGGGACAGATGCTCTGACTGGTAGGTTAGCTTGCTGCTGGGGTCCGGCCAATAGGGGCTAAGTGAGACAGGCTGGACACTTCCTCAAGTCCTCCCAAGGTCCCTCCCGACCTGGGAGCAGATGCAGTGAGCCGAAGCAGTAAGGAGCAGCAAGCAGGCAGGCAGTAAGGAGCTAGGGGTCCCAAACTGTGAGAAAGTGCAGTCCAGGCTGAGAAACCTATCCCCCCCGCCCCCCACAAAGTGGACAAATTTTGTGCACCAAACCTCTAGTTGTTTTATAATAATGACAAGTAATAATAAGCAGCATCATCTCTCATATATTTAATACATCTAATTTTTGTGCTAAATCTTTTTAAAAAATATACTTATTGGTTTCAGAGAGGAAGAGAGAGGGAGAGAGAAGCATCAATGATGAGAGAGAACCATTGACCAGCCACCCCCAACAAGCCCCCCACTAGGGCTAGAGCCCTCAACCCAGGCATTTGCCCCCTCCCAGAACCAAATCTGCAATCCTCAGTCCACAGGCCGATGCTCTATTCACTGAGCCAAACCAGCCAGGGCTAAATCTTTTGCATGTATTATCTTATTTAAATTTTGCAAACATCCTGTGTTAGGTACTCTTATTACTGTTTTAAAAATGGGAATAGAGGCCCAGAGAAGATGAACATGCACATATGTAATTAAAAAAAAACACTCTCTTCTATTTAAAAAACTCTATTTTAGTTCAGCGTCTTTATTAATTATGGTTCTAAGTAAGCAATCTATTCAACTAAAGTTCATTGTTGTCAAGTGAAAAAGATATATTTCTCCCCCCCCCCCTTACTTTTTATTTTTTAACTAGAGATAGCTGGAAACGTTAACTTATAAAACACCCTTCCTTATGGTATACTGAATCTTGTAAAGTATTGAGTATGTGTTCTTCCAGCGGCCACCAACCTTTTGGACCTCATGAACCACCAGAGATCTTTGGACCACCGGTCGGTGACCAATCTAGACAATGACTCTTCTCTGATTTTAACAAGTCTATGTGTGTGGATGCTCATATGGATGTGACAAAGGGAATAGGAAGTACAAAAGGAAAACCCTGGCCTATGAACATTGCAAACCAGAAATTTTGGGAAATGAATGTCCCCGAGAGGAGCCTCCATTAATGATGAAAAGAGGATGTTAAAAATTATCTCAGCCTCTTCCCCATTGTGCAGTAAATTACTTAGAGATCTGTTCTCCATCATCTTCTGGGTGTCCTCGGTAAGGCAAAACCGTAGTGGCACAAAGAGTAAACGAGTGCATTGCCACACCTGTATTGGCTTACTTCCTTTCCCCCTCTTACTTGTCACTGCATTGGTAAGTGCTTTTCACAAATCATTGTGGGTCAGCTTCTGAGGGAGCTCATCTAAGACAGGTTAATTAGGCTCTCAGTTATTTTTCCAAGTGTAATATTATGACAGTCTCAGTACAGAAAACACATGACAGCAGAGCTGCTGTGATTGAAAGGGGTGATGGAGCTGGGCAGGGAGATAGCTCTATGGAACACAGGACTGCTTGGAAACAGTTTGAAAACCTTTGGATGAAATGTTTCCTCCACTAAATTATTATCCTATTCTTTCACCGATTGCTTCTACTAAATGTTTTATGCCAATGTAATAAATGTTTAGCATACAGAATAGCAGTACATTTATTTCGTGTGTCTGTGAATACAGTATTTCCAAGATTCTCTCTGAGGTGACCAGCACAATTTCCTGAATGCAGCTGTAACGTGTTTCTATTCCTATATTATCTATTTCATAACTAGTTCAATTGCACAGTAATGAGAATCAACTCAGTTAACCTCAATTCCTTGAATCAAGAGATCGTATAAATTCTAGCTGAAGTGAATGCTGACTGAACTTTTTCCCCCCCCTAGAGTGTGACTTTTCATATAATAAACTTATTTAATGGACACACATAACAGTAACTTATCTTGGAGCGTGACAGCCAAATTTTCTGGGGAAAAAAATCAATTTCCCTCTTTCAATATTTCTCTTAACAAGGTTGAAAATCATATATCTTAGCACAGAATGTTTCAGAGCTCTGTGATTATCATGCAAAGCTGTTTCTTAACAGCTCTCTTTTGCTTTTAAAATGACACCGAGAGCTTAGAAACCCTTATTCTTAAATTTTAAACCTACTGATTTCATTGTGCCAGACATAAAGCAGAACATCTTTGCCAGAATGACTGTATAACAGTTATTTTTCACAAAGTTGTAATTTTCCTAAAATTAGCCGGACTGCATCAATTATATAAATTGAATCCTGAGACTTTAATGAGTATTTGTAGCAGCACGCTAGACTTTTATAGGGAAGTATCAGAGGGGGGCGACGGGGAAATCTCCAAATCATTTTGGCTTCACTAAATGAGACCCAGAAAACGTGATTGATTAGCCCTTGGCTCTCACAGGCTCTTGTGAACAGTTGGTTAGGTCCTCTGCCCCCATTGTGCATTAAATAAAATCTGCTCAGAACTTAGGACTAGAATTCTGCAGCTAGAAGAAAGCTCCAAAAGGGAAGAGCTCCACATGACTCTGGTGCTACATTTAGGGGAAGCTAGCCTGCACCTTTATTTTTTTGTCTTCTCTTGACATTGGCCTCTGTGTTCCCATAATACGCCTTCTTCTGCTTATCAAATTGCTGTGTAACAAACTACCCCCAAAATTAAGTGACTTCCAAAATAACTCCATTTTGAATTTCTCACAAGTATATTTATTAAAAGAATACCCAATAGATCTCCAACTACTTATAATCTTTATAAACCATACACATACCCCTCTAAATTTTATGGTCGCTTGTGAATGTCTTCAATAACATAGATAGTTGTAGTAGCTAGAGCATCCATCTGTCCCACACGGGGAGGGCAGTACATATTCCTTCTATTTCTCTTTATGTCTGGTGACATTTTAAAAAAATATATATATTTTATTGATTTTTTTTTCAGAGAGGAAGGGAGAGGGATAGAAAATCAGAAACATCGATGAGAGAGAAACATCCATCAGCTGCTGCCTCTTGCACACCCCCTAGGTACATGCCCTTGACTGGAATTGAACCTGGGATCCTTCAGTCTGCAGGCTGATGCTCTATCCATTGAGCCAAACTGGTTTCATCTGGTGACACTTTTGATAATCATACTAAGTTAATTTAAATTCTAAAAAAACAACAACAGGAGTTTAGAGAATCTTCTGATTACCTGGTTCAGCCTTTACAGTTTAGGTAATTAAAAAGGCATCTTCAAGTTTAAGTATCATTTTTTTTCTTCTCCCTAATAGATTTTGGAAAGAACAGTAAATGAAGGGAAAAGCACTAAGTAGATGAGAAACAACTTTTTAAAAAGTCATTCTGGTTACATTTCTGCTCAAGAACAATTTAGCAATTAGAAGTCAGGCAGCAAGTAGTTTAATGATAGAAAATCTGTTTTATATTGATGACTGAATGAGACCCTGGAATATTTAATTATTTTTAGTTATGGATTCTTCTATGAATTAGTCTTATGCATTAAGTTGAAAAGTATTAGGATTTAGGGATAGACTATTATATTTTTGGTACTGTTCTTAAAATTTCCAGAAAATCAGCCATCTAGATTATGATTTCTGTTTTCTTATGTATTTCATATTTTACTATTTAGTTTTATGTTTCAGGTCATTGGGCCTCTAGAGAAAGCAATCTATAGTATAGATCATAGATTTACATGAGTTAATTTTTTTTTTTTTTGCTTCTCTTCCTATTAAAAGATGGCAATCCTCCTCTTGAATCTTAGTTTGCTTTGAAGGTTTTCTTGATCATGGAATGCTGCAGAAGAATATTCTGGAACTTCTAAGGCTGGTCCATAGAACTCTTGCAGCTTCCACCTGGGCCTCTTGGAACATTTGCTTTTGAAACTCATCCTGTTGGGAGGAAACCCAACCACACACAGGGGGTGGCCCATGGCCAATAGCCCCAGATGAACTCCCAGCTGAAAAGCCCATGGACTTAACAGCCATGTAAGTGAGCTATTTGGAAACGTATCTTCCCTACCAGTTGGGCTGCAGATGTTTTATGGAATTGTGATAAGCCCACCCTGCCAACTCTTCCCAAATTGTAAATTTGTGAGCCAAAAACAGGATTGTGTTTTATTTGATGCCACGAACTTCTTGAGTGATTTGTTATACAGCAATAGATTATAAAACATCATGCATTTTCTGCACTGGTTTCTTTTTAAAATTAAAAAAATATATATTTTAGTTACAGTTGACATTCAATATTATTTTATATTAGTTTCAGGTGTACAGCATAGTAGTTAGACATTTATATAATTTATGAAGTGATCCCCTGCTAAGTACCTACCTGGCACCATACATAGTAATTACAATATTATTGACTATACTAGGGGCCCAGTGCATGAAATTCATGCATTGGTGGTGGGTGATTCCCTCAGCCCAAACTGCACCCTCACACATACTAGGAGCCTTCAGGTGATGTCCTACTGACTGCTCACCCATGGCCAGCCCAAGGTCTAAAGCCTCTGGTCAAGGCTTTAGGCCTTGGGCACCTAGCCATTGCCCTGCAATGGGGCCCATGGCTCTGCTATGTCCCCAGCCCCGGCCTTGGCCCTGTCAGCGATTGCCTGGCCCCAGGAGCTGGCTGCATGCTCGCTGGCTGGCTCTGCTCCCAGCCCCGGCCTTAGGGCCACATGCTCGCTTGCTGGCTGGCTTTGCCCCAACTCCTAATTGGCTAGTGGGTATCACTGGTGGGCATGGCTTGATCAGAGGTACAGTCAATTTGCATATTACTCTTCTGTTAGATAGGATTACCTATGCTAGTCCCTATCCCTGTGACTATTTTGTAACTCCCACTGGACTGGTTTCTAAATCAATATAAAAATAAGACAAAGAAGTCAGGAGAATGGAAAACCAGAATATTTTCTTATTTTCAATAGCGGGTAGGTTTGATAATTTCTAGAGCCAAGGATAGTTTGCTGAGACCTACCCTGTATTCCTGAATTTTCCCACCTGGAGTCAAGTTGAATTCAGTGCACTTAGGACACTGCCTCCTGCTGGCCCAGAAGGGAGCTGATAGAGACTAATTTTGCCATGCCCAAGCCATTTAATAGATCAGATTTACTCTGCAGAGGCACATAGATCAGTGATGTAATCCACTCCAGATCAAGAATGCTTCAAGAATTCAGTAGCATTTAAGGACAATTCCTCCTAATTTAAATTAGGGAGCTCTGTTATAGACATCACCCTCTCCCACTAAGAATTAAGAACACCCTTTCAAATAGAATTTGTTCCAAATCCTGACTCAGCAACTTAATAGAAATGTGTCCTTGTGCAAGTGACTTAACCTCTGTTAGTTTCAGTTTTCTCATCTATAAAATGGGGGTTTATGGCACCTAACTTATTGGGTCTAATATATAGTAAGGGGTTACAAGAGTATTTCTATTGTTTGCTATTGAGAAGCTAGTAAGGACACTTGTGCTTAAAATATTAGGCATGTGGAATCCTAAAAGGACAACTGAAATAAAAATAGCATAGGCCTAGCTAAATAGTTTTTTATTATTTGCTTGCATTTCTGATAGCATGCTTTTCACTATGAAAGAATATGATTACAGCGGAATCAAGATTATTTCCAAGAATGAATGTGATGGGGAAATGGGAGATTGTATAGATGTATATCTCTATACAGAAAAATATCTGCATAAACACATGCTTATTCTAATACCCCCAAAACACTAGACTTAACTGAAATATTAAGGCAGATTAATAGATTATCACAGAAGAGATGTGCAATTAAAAAATATGTTGTATATGGTTTATCAAGCAGTGACTGTGTGTACGTGGATGTGTATGTGTGTGAGTGTGTGTGTGTGTGTGTGTACACTCGTGCTTATGATAACATAATTTCAAATTTTTTATTTCTTCACATTTTGTGCAGACTGAAATTTTATGGTGCAATCCAAGTTCATTTTCATACTGCTCACTGATCTACATCCAGCCCAACTGATATGTTTTTCTTTGCTTTATGCCATTACCTACAAACTTCTAAGAGTTTCAATTATATTAGTTTCATTACTGAAAGTAAGGCCCTCAAAGACATTAGGTACATCAATTATAGAAAACCTTAATCTTACTTAACCTAGAAATGGTTCTCAATACATATTTTCTTGAATTAATTTTAGAGTATTTCATAATATCCTATTGGTAGCCAAATATGTTATCAAAATTCTAACATACTTTTATGACTGCTTCAACTAGAAAAATGGCTTGTGCTCCACTGGCATTAAGGACATCAAATATCATTGTTCAGATTCAGTTACTTACTAGAGATCAACATTTTGTGTTTCAGAGGTTAAAAGAAGAGGTAGCAAAACCCTAAGTGTATTCTGACAGAGTTTGTGAGAGATAAGATGCCAGAGCCCATTGAACCTGTGTATGGAGATGTGTGACTTCCTGGTGGGTGCTGGTACCAATGGACAGGGAGAGGGTAGCTGTGGGCCAACAGAAAGCTATGGAGCAGTTGAGTGAGTGATTCCAGACTACGCATTACAGGAGCTAGTTCTCTCAGGGATGCTGTAACTTTGCCTTGACCACACAAATGTTTTAGAAATAAAAGCCACTAATCTAGTCAATTGGGCATCTCAGCAGCTAAGGAGATTAAGCATCCCATTGACAATCCTGCATACTTGTAAACATTAGGGTCTCCCTGGATATCTAATCAAGAAGTGGGTAACAGTTGGTTTAGACTTGCTACTGTCACTCTTGCATGGACAAGGAACAGATGTTACATGGGACTGGGGACGAAAAGGAGTGTGAACACATGTTCCTGTTGCATATAATAAGTAGTCTTATCACTTTTAGAGAAAGTGAGCCATAAAATGTTGTGATCAAAGTTATGTGACAATGGCCCAGGCAGTGTGCCTCAGTGGCTGAGCATCAACCTATGAACTAGGAGGTCGAGGTTCAATTCCAGGTCAGGGCACAGGCCCAGTTTGTGGGCTTGGTACCCATTGGGGGCATGCAGGAGGCAGCTGATCAATGATTCTCTCTCATTATTGATGTTTCTATATCTCTCTCTCTTCCTTCCTCTCTGAAATCAATAAAAAATATTATTTAAAAGGTCATGTGACAATGCCAGGGTAAAATAAAACTCCAGACATAATAACTTGGCCCAGATCACTATGGCATAGGTAATATTTACCAGAGAGAAGAAGGATTATCAGATTAATAAATTACACAGACAAATAAATATTTTCAATATATTATTAGAATGTATATTATACCATATCATCAATAGTATTAAAATTGAAACATAATATAGATGTGACAGGTATTGTGAATTTCATAAGACTTAATGTTTACAACAGACAGTACTCTCATGAATTTCTTCATTTATTCAATGGCATTTATTGCTTTCTTAAATATAACAGACATGGTATTAGGTATGTTCTTGTACATGAGTGACTGAGATGTAAGTCATAGGATTCTAAAATTTCAATTTTAAAATTGAAGATAATTCAGAAACTTGATAAATATTCTTATTATATATCTAATTGCCATTTTTTCTTGATTGTAAAGGGTATAAAATTACAGAATAATTCTAAGAGAGCAACTGCTTTATTTCATGGCTCACCTGTTTGATACCCTCAAATGTAATGTCATGAGGCCTCAACAAGTTGACTAATGGGTAGTCAAGTTATTTCCAAAAAATATATACCCCCTAAATATCCCTGAGGATATGTACTGGTATATTTACTGAAATATGCTCCTAATAGTAGCAGTCTGTGCATTCAAAAAGTGTTAGTTGCACAATGGGCTGGAGAGCACAGTTGTTCTAGATATATATTCTGAGTGATTGCTACCACTAATATCTAACATGTAGTGAGTGTGTACAACGTGTCAGGCCCTGTTATGTACGCTTTCCTCAAATTTACTCATTTTGTGATCACAAAACCCTCTAAAGTAGGTACAGTTGTTATTCATGTTTGACAGGGAAATTGAGGCATGGGAAGGTGAGGTAACTTGCCCAGATCACATCTCCTGGAAGGCACCAAATCAATATAACTCTGGGGCCTGCATCTGACTTCTTAACCAATGCACTCTGCAATGTGAGACATGGCTCCTGCCCTGGTATTTAATGCTGCTGCTTTCTTTCTGCTGAAATGTGGACTGATGTTCTGCTAATTATGGTGATACACAGTCCATAACCATTCCTACTTGCATTTGGCTTGCCCATCTCCTGGTTACTCAAGGCTTCAGCTCCCACTGCTACCAACATCCTCTTTATTAAAGGGACCCTTTATCCTGTTGGATCCAACTTTTCTATGGTGGTGTCTCACAGTGGAGCCACTTGGTCCCCAGGGATTCAGTAATTTCACAGATGCACTGTATCCCAGAATCAGGAGGGGGTGCTAGAAGAGCTGCACAGGAGGAGTCTACAAGTATAGTCCTACTTTGAACTCCTAAACTCTGCCTTCCACCCTCACATTCATGCCTTATTGCGGACTCTGGTTAACTCAAGCAGATTCCTTAAGGAGTCAGAGACATATTTTGTCTCAGGAGATTACACATTGGTCCATTCCCTAATTGTGGAAACATTTTCAAGTGTTTTTCCTTGCCATGGGGCACTGGCAAAGAAAAACACCTGCATGTAGCTAGATGCTCTCCTACCCCATGTTCTTAGGTTTCTTCTGATACAGAAGACCTTTGGCAGAAGGTTGCACAACTTCCTATGATTGCCTATTCAAGATCTGTGCTGCAATAAATTATGTGCAGTTACTAAGGAAAGCAGTGACCAACTATTAAAAGCACATTCACAAAATAGCAATGTATGTGCCTTTTTATGAAGACATTAAACATTTCTATCTAGGAGCAAGTCTGATAAATATCATAATTTTAAATCACTATGAATATAAATGATGTTTCAAAATGTATAAAACCCGTGGGACATAAAAAGCATCTGATTTCTATGGTGACCAAGTCCCAGAAACTACAAATACTACTGTGGTTTGTCACCTACTTTTGTAATTGTAGAAAATGTTCAGTCTCACTTATAGGTTACTGAAGATAAGAAAACAATATTTTTCCATGAATTTCAACATACCCTGAATTATGCCATGTGTGTCCTCAGTTAAAGACACTAATGTATCAAAACTTCTTCCTATGTCATCTTTCTGTGAAAGGGCCACACTTACACGTGGGATAGCCCTTACATGGTGGCTTGGCAGAATAGAATATAGATTCACGGACAGGTAGATAAAGACTTTGGAGGAAGAATCTTTGAGTCCTGAACAATAGATTAGAAAGGCCACTGTATAGGGATTTTTAAACTTTGGTTCTAGCTTCAGTTCTTCTAGTAACTGGGTTATTTGGGGCAATGAAATTTACTCTCAGTCTCAGATCTCATCAGGAAAATAAAATAAGGAAGTTGGACTAGCTGATCTCTGAAGAACTATTCTGATTTCACATTCTATTATTCTAAAGAACTTTTTAAAATATATTTTTTATTGATTTCAGAGAGAAAGGAAGAGGGAGAGATAGAAACATCAACGAAGAGAGAGAATCATGGATCAGCTTGAGCTACAACCTGGGCATGTGCCCTGACTGGGAATCGAACCGCGACCTCCTGGTTCATAGGTCAACATTCAACCCCTGAGCCACAGAGGCTGGGCAGATTTTTTTTTTTAACTTGGTTCATTGTCACCCACACTTACTTCTTTATGATAAAATGAGAACAGGAAAAAAAAAACTATTTACCAAACTATTTCCCCAGGATATCCTTCACTTCAGAATTTACCTTTCCTTTTCCACCAGGAATAAGAACATTACCTGAAACAAATGTTCTTTTCCTTGAAGATATTTGTCAGCTAAAGGAGACTTGGCACAAACTTAAAAGAAAAGCAAGCTTAGAGATAAAATAAGCTATTTCCTTGGCTAACTGATTTTTGCAATTCTTTTTTGGTTACCTTTTATTATTTAAATTTCTAGAGATTGTTTTCTCATAGCGTGACTTCTCTTTTGAAGAAGATGCAGGGAATTGATAGCTATTACTGTTACTATTGCTAAAAATAACACTAGTATAAAATAAAAATGAACTAAGCAAAATTAGTTTGCTGTTTCCATATTATTATGAGAAGGCTCAGGAAATAGTTCTGGGTGATACTCAAGCAATGAAGGGTCCCAGTTGAATCATTGGAATCCATAGGGAGATTGGAGGATTTAACCACATTGAAACCAAACTGTCAGTAAGTTGTATTCTTGGGCTGTCTCTTGTGTAAGTGTGACTCTTGATGAGCATGAAATATAAGTTAAAATGATGAGTACAAGTATGAAACAACTAGCTCAATGATTGGCCCATATAGAGGCTGAGAGAGAAACAAAAAACTGGAAATCCCAGGATGCCTCACAAAAGTCGAATTATGGAGTCATTTATTAAAGCCGGCGGCATACGAGTGGCTAATGCTCTTCAAACCTCGCAGCCCCGAATGGCTCAACACGTCTGGCTTCTATTGGCAGAATAGCACAAAAGTATTAATTACATCTTTGGGTCTGGAACAAGGAGCCTACTTCGCAAAAAAAGCATTTTTTTTTTTACTTGAAGCAATTTAGGATAATTGTGCTCTCCTTGATTCTAGGACCACTGAGCCAACTGAAACCCAGTTATCTGTAGCTACTGAGACAATTTGGAATGATTGAGCTGTCTTGGTTCCCAGAGGAATGTGCTTCAGTACCTAGTGAGATCACAATCAATGGAACAGTCAAACCACCAGCAAGGGAACATTCAATAATACATAAGTTCAGAAAATCAAAATAACTCTTCTATTATTTTAGCAAGCAAGCAAATGGGCACAGAAGCCAAATAGCAGGTTAAGGTTAAAACTGTAGTGTCTACCTAAGACAATTGCTACCATACTTCACCACTAAGACATGAAATAAGTTCCACAACATACTTATCTCACACATTTATATTTCTTTGTATTTTAATTGGAGTTAATATTAAGACCCCTCTCATGGTTATTGTGAAATTATGTGGCAAGAGGTACATATATGGCACAGTATGAGCTAGCTGTTCCTATTATTTTTCCCACTATGAATAAGCCACTATCAGCAAGGCAGCTGTGAGAGGCCTTTTGCTCCTCTCAACTGGTGCTCTGGGTCTTTGCTTTTTTGTGTGGAACGAATAAATGGCAACAAGTGAAAGCCAGACTTTTGCTTTGCCAAAGCATGGGACAGGTAACAGGAACTCTGAAATCAATAGTCAGGGTTCAAATCCCTGCTCTGCTAATTTGCATCTTTGTGCACTTGGGTAACTTAATTTCTCCGGGCCTCAGTTTTTCCACCTGTAAAATGGGACTATAATGATACCTGCCTCCTTTAGTTATTATAAATATTAAGTGATGCATACCTAAAGTACTTGGAGCATGACACATAGTAAACACTCAGAAGTACTCGGTAAATGTTATATTATTCTCGTTATCACCGTCAATATTGTTACTGAGATTTTAGCATCTCCTAGAGATCATTTGATCCCCAGGCTTGCAGCCTGTGAAATTCTACAACAGCTTATACATTAAGCAGCAATGTATTCAGCCGCTGCTCAGTAGTCCGTAGGTCAGTGGCCATTCACTAGAGTTCAGCCATCTGGCAGGCAGCTGGCAGATGCTCTGAGTCTTTACACACAGTCACAGTGAACAACTGGTCCAGAAATAGCATGCAGTAACGATGCTGAAGGGAGCCAGCAAATGGGAAAGGGAACTACCCATTGCACTGAGCAAATGGCACTGGCTAATGTGGATATGGATTTGGGTCTGGCCTCCGAATCAAGAACTAAAAGCCAACAAATACAGTTGCTATGGGACTAGACTGGTTTGGAGGCAGCTGGACCAAGAGTTCAGTTAAGATGAAGCGTTTGAACCTTTGAGACAGTAACATTGTCTGAAAAATCTACAATACTCCTTTTAAAGGAGATACTTTACACTTAGTGGTGTGAGATATAAGGAAGAGCTTTTGTATGGTGGTCTTATAGAATAATGGGCTTTTGAGCCTGACAGAACTGGGTTTGATTTCTGTCTTTTTTTTATTTTAAAACTGTGTGACCTTGGACTAGTTTCTCCATCTCTCAGTTTCCTCACTTGTAAAATTAAGATAATTTTTTTTCTCATAGACCTAATGAAGGGATTAAATCACATAACTATATTAAAAGCTTAATAGCGTCTGGCACCTAATAGTCACTTAAATGGTCTGTGTTGCTGTTATTATTGTTATTAAACACCATCTGCCAACATTTTTATATTGCTAAAATTTCTTCCATAGGTTACTATTTTCTATTATCTCATATGTCCTGGTTAAGCCTTTCAGTTCTGTGCAAGTGGACAAAACGTTTGACCTTTGCTCTTCTGATATCCAACGAATGACTTTGATGTTACACAACTCATTGGTTACACTCAGGACTGACTTTGATACTGGGCATCTGTATCATTTTTACTTGCTTGTGCAAGGGTTTACTTTTATTAAGTACTTTCCTTAGGAATGGACAAGAGATCAAGAAATCACCCGAGCCCTACATATTAATCTAAGGCAGGAAGATACTATCCAGGGGGCAAGGAACAGGATTTACCAGGTCAGGAAGAAGAAAGGTGACCTATTAATTGGCGATGTGGGATGATTGTTTGTCTTTAAGGAATGAGAAACATTAGCTCCCAGGGTTTGCTCTGAGAACTAGGCCAGCACATGGGCTCTTAAATTAGAAACATGATTTAGGGTTACTTCTTGTTCAGGGGGTGCACAGATCATTTTCTCTGCTGCTTTTTTCAAATTGCTTATGAAAGTTTCAAAAAATAAGGGCATGGTAGGATAAAGAATTTTTTCAGGGGATAATAATAATAAAAAGAAATACAGTTTTTCTATACAGATTTGATTTCTGTCCATTCTTTTCTTCCCCTCTACCACATTTATCTCTTGAAATTCAATTATTAGAGCTTGGGTGAATTAAGCAAGCCCTGTTTTTAGGTCTAATCCCATTAGCTACAATTTTCTTCTCTTCGTGGTAGGTGCCAGGCAGTCTGAGAATCTATTCATAGATCAAGAGTTCTTTTCACAACCAGGAAAGCAATACACAGCAGCAAGTCCTCCAATAACATTGTTTCACTTAACATCTTTTTTGTCATCATGTTGATGAGATGCCATAGTTTTGTTTATCCCAATTATGCTATGGTAAATTGGTTTCCTTATATGTAATTTTGCTTATAGTCACAGAATCCATTGACAATGTTAAGTGAGGACTTACTGAACAGAGCTTCATTGTGGACCAACAGGGTCAGCTTTCTATATAAAAGAATAAAATGCCTGCCACCTGCTGCACACATCACTCTCAGAGCAACCAGAAACTTTGCTCGATATCAAAGATTATCACCTGACACTGTGGGGATTACAGTGCACAAGCTCAGAAATAATGATACTCAGACATGTGAAAGTAGATGGACTAGGTATAAAATATAGCTTTCTTCCCACTTCAAGTACCATGTTCCATCCCTGCTTGTCTAAAAGTGGTACCTCTTTCCAAGGCATGGTCAGGGGATTTATGCATTTTTATACTAGTATGTTTCCCTCTGATGTATTTCTCTTGCAGTCTTCCTGGAAATTTTGGGAATGATGAACTTTGGTTTCTTAGGATGTTCATAGACAAATGCAATGATAACTGATGATTTGCCACTGCTTATTATCATTTCTTTGTTTGTAGCTTAGGGGTGTTCCTTATAGAATATGCAAATTCCAAGATAAATAATTTTATATATATATATATATATATATATATATATATATATATATATATTATATATGTATTTTTTGGGGGGACACCCTATAGAAAGAAGGAAAAAGTTTCTGACTTAGATACAACTAGGACTTACACCATAGGAGCATAAAATTATATAATTTGACCAAGAAGGGATTTTGGAGAATATCAATTCAGCACAAGCATCATTTAAAACTATGGATACAACCTTAGAAAACTAGCAGGTAAACTTCATGAGAACAGACATCCTTATTTCCTGGTTTTAGCATAATAAATGGCTCTGCTTTCAAGAGAAGGAGACAGGCTATCCTGCCAAGTCCAGGCCTGGTGAGCTTTCAGGACTCAGAGTGGGCAGAATTCATGGCCAGCATCTTAGGAGAGAGGTGGACCTCAGGTGACTGGCTCCTTTCAAGTGAGCCACCTCATGCATGGTGGTTCAAAAGAACTGCCATCCCTTTTCTCCCCGTGAATTGTTGTTGCTTTATTAGTTTCTTGCTCGCTGATTTATAATCCTTGGTTCATAGTTCTGGTTCATCTCCTGGACTTCAGATTTATGTCTTCTTTTTGTAGTGGCTCCTCGTGAAACCATCATCATCTCTGTGAGTGATTGAAGGTGCCCACCTCTAATCCTCACACCCTCCATTCAGAGTTGATTTTATCTCTAGTTTATAAGAGAGAGAAAAAGGTGACTTGTTTAAAGTCTCATAGTAAGTGGCAGAGCAGATATTGGAACCGAGGTGTAGCTGATTCTCAAATATGTTTTTTTTTTTACCTCTTCACAGCACTACTTCTAAATAAATGACACTTGGTGCCACCTGTGCCTGCCCCAGACTGCTGTGTCTGACACCCATTAATTGTACACTGCTGATGAGTCAGCATATCCTGGAGTCTAGTGTTTCAGGAATTCAGGCAGGAATGCACCACAGACTCCAATGAGAAAAAATGCAAAGGGTAGACTAGGGCCTACAGCAATCTGAAGGTGACTTGTACGAAATTAGAATTCTTATTTTTAGCCTAACTCGTGATATTATAACTGTGTCTGCTTGTTCTTTGGAAGTAAAACAATCCACCTCACGCAAGCCTCCTTGTGCAGAGGCTCACCTTCTCTCCGATAAGAGCTGGACAAGGCCATTTCTCCTTCATTTGCCAAATGAGAAAGGCAACCTGGGGAAGGGTGCTTCCTGCTCCAGCTTCTAGTGACGCAGCCTCCTTATCTCTTGTCACCCTTGCTTGGCACATATGTCTAAGGAATAGGTCAGGTGCCTAGCACAGTGTGCTGGAGGTGATCATACAAGATAGTTGGGTTTGAGTCAGCTCTGTCAGGTATGGCGAATTCCTTATTTCCTACCAGCATAGCTCTGAATGGGGTGCGCAATACATCAGGCCAATCTGTAATAATAAAAGGGCAATATGCTAGTTAGACCAGACGTCTTCTGGATGTCATTCTGGATGTGCTTCCTGATGAAGCTGGGGCCAGAGGAAAGCCAGCCCTGGTCCTATGTGCCTGCGGGCAGCCGCAGGAGGGCAGCAGCCTGGGTCCCCAGTGCCAGAGGGAAACCAGTGCCAGCAGCTGGGGGAAGGAAGGCCTACTCTTGCAAGAATCTTCGTGCATCGGGCCTCTAGTGAATAAATAAATCCAAACAGTCTTTTAATTTCTGCATTAATAACAAATATTCCTTATAAAGGAAAGATCATTCAGTGGGGACACGTTGTCAAGGGTAAGGTAGCATTCGAGCTACCTTGATTTTATTGCCAGAGGGAAACTTTGTGACATGTGCAAGAGTGTTGATAACTGGAGCAGGGAAAATGCCCCCAGCATGGCTATTCCATGGAGCAAGCGGAGACTGAGGTGAGCAGATGTTTTCTGGGTAAGATTCTTGTCCCAATTTTCCGTGTCATTTTTCACCTGCCTGAAATCCTTTTGGCCTGGGAGCCAGTAGAGTGCAGTGATTATAAAGACTGCTTCTGGAGACATGGGGATCTGGGTTTCCTCAGCTTGTCAGTTTCTAGCTATATATCCTTGGGCAGGTTAGTTACTCAACATTAAAGTTGAGGTAATGATCTCATTCCGACATTATAGGACTAAATTGCTTTGTTATTGTAGTTTGCTCTTGTCTGACACCCACTGGTAGGAAGTCATAGATGAGGTTACGTTTAGGGCATTTATAGCTGATTTAGCCCCCAATATTATGAGACTCCAGTTCCTTTAGGTCTTTATATACTCATTCCCTATATTATACATGGAGCGTAAATAAAAGAATTTTCCAATTTAACCTTTTTCCAAGATGTTTAATTGTGAGGACTGATAACTCTTGTGTGCCTTCAGACTCACACATGGTGGGAAGGCATACAGGGCTCCCTTAATTAATAAGCACTGTTTTCTGGCAACTCCTTGAGCTGCCCCTGTTCCAGACTGTTCCAAAGCTTCTCTCTCCTCTTTGATCAGCAGGTAATGGCTAGAGCTCTCCTTTATTCCCAAAGGGTGCTGGCCAATACTCTCTGAGTTACCTACCATGGAGTGTCCCAAATACCAAGATCCGTGGGGCTATGGATTTCTTCCTGTATCTCACACCTTCTTGTACTTGAGCTGTTCTCAACCTCATTGAGAGTTGCTTCAAGGACATTTTTGTCTCAGCTCAATTCTCTAGTCCTGGAGATCTTAAGACATGAATAAACTTTAGATAATTTATGTAAAATTGGACACAGGCATGTGTCCATAGCGCATTTTTCACATTAGAAGGTACACATTAGATTCTCAAGTTGTTGTTTGTCCTCCCAAACATTAAGAATCATTCTTAGTAGTCGGCGGTTAGCATTCTACAACAATCATAGAGGCATTGTTCTTTGATGAGATAGCGGTTCTTTCTTGCTTCTCTTCTAATGGGGATCTATGGAAGCACAGTGTTATAAAATCTCAGTTCTGCCTCCCTTTCATTTACTTATCAGCCTCTCTTCCAATACCCTAAGAGAAAGTTTCACCTTTTGAATGAAATCTTCCCATGTGGATGCTATGATGCCTTGCTAGTCTCTTCGCCCTCCTCACTCCACTATACCAAACTGTGTCCCTCCTCATCTGAACACGGTTTAAAGATCACTTCCTTTATATATCTCTAGTGTGTAGTGCTTATTACTGTCTTCTATTGTGTTCCCCACACCTTCTTTAGGGCCTACTACACAGTAGGTGGTCACAAATGTTTATAGATTGTGATTATCTTCCCTTCCTTTAGAACTTCTGGACCAGCAGCTGTATGCTTTTTCTCTCATTTTTATAAACTCTGTGCAAGAAAGAGAATCTGTTTGACTTTTCCTTCTGCCATGGTGGGTGACCTTATAGCTTTCTAATCTCAGGCATGTTTGGAGGATGAAGTGAAACAAATTACATAGCACTTAGCACATAGTGGAGATATATAACTGCTGACTACTATTGACAGTAATATTCCATAGTTAACATCTCAGTGAAGGTTAAAGTGTATAAGTCTGTTGTACTTAGTGGGGGTGCTATTCCTGTCTTCACTATGCTCTGCTGTTATAGAGAGAACTTTCCACACCAGATTCAGCAGCCAGTGGGCAGGTAATGGCTCCTGGCTCAGGCTGCGGAAGGCACAGGCATGCACACTCAAATGAAGCTTGTCATTATCAGATGATGGGACTCTCAGGCTTTCTGTTGTCTGGCCCAAGCAATGGAAGGAGACAGTAGCTGCTTCTGATGCTTCTGGTAATTATGAGGGAGGATGGTTCAATTCCATGTAGGATTCAGGACCTGAAGGGAACAATCTGGACTAAGTCAGCATGTGCCTAATGAAATTGTTAAGCTGAGGCTATGGCCTTATCTACCACCAGCTGTGATCTGCTGTGTTCTAACAAAGCAACCCTGGGAGGCATTGTTGCTAAGGAAGGGGAAATGATCGGTAAAATTCACTCCTTGCATCCAGCCTCAAATTTGTATGACAGCCCAAGTGCCTTGTAGGCTGGATTGGAAAATAACTTGCTCTCTCTGGTCAGAGAAACACCACTTCTCTAAGGTGCCTTCCCCACATGAGCTAGCACTGTCTCAGCTGCTGCTGAGGCTGCCTCTTTAACGATTCCCCATTGCTTAATATCGCTCCCACAGCTACCCATGGAAAATGAATCAGGTATAGTCTCACATGGGTTTCAATTAGATGCTCAATTTACTGATGTGCCACTGGGTGGTTTTCAGTGATTGGAACCTCCAAGCTACTGGATCCTGGGCCTCAAAGTATCTTTATGTGTCTCCCTCTATGTGGCATCCTACCCCTTCTCTCCAAGTAGAAAATGATTTGAGGCTCATGAACACTGGGCACCAAATGGTGGCACAAATAATAATTACAAGATCACCTTTATTTAAGTTTCCTCTATGCTTAACCAATAGAGGAATGCAGGAAGCTTGGAGGAATATGATATGGAGGCATTTTTGATTTTGTGATCTTACTCATGTCACAATGAGAGGTGACTACAGTCACCCTGAATTGGTAAGTCAAGCCTCTACACCTTTTTAGAGTACATGTATATTCCAGTGCACTTTGTGTGTTCATGGGCTTGGCATTCTGGCCCGTATTATGTAGCATTCCCATGCTGGCGTCTCATCAATATGGAAAATCAGCTTAGATGCTTGATGCAAATAAGTATTGGGACCACCATTGGTGACAAATAGCCTTACTCTACCTGTATTTTTTTCATTGTTTCATGAATTGTATTGGCTGGAGTGGAGAGGTTGAGGGTAAGGATGACTAATTTCCCTGCTGATTTGATAGAATTGACAGTTAAAACAAACAAACAAACAAAAAAAAACACAAACAAGCAAACATGCAAAATGGATTCATTTCTCTTTGACAGTAAATTGCTTATTGGACTGAATTTGATTGAATCATCTGGCTGTTCTGGCATCATGTAGATAGCACATCATAATCTTATGTGTCAAACTAATGAACATTGAAATGAATCAATGGAACAGCTGTTTTCAATGAAGTAAACACTAAAGTGTCATGTAAATGGCAACTCCTACAAAACATCAGGTGATTTTTTTTCTTGTTTTCAGCAGAGACTGAGGAATGAGACTATAGGAAGTCATCTTTACACCAGATTTAATGAGATTCTGACATGTTTCTTCAGTGGAATCACAGACTAAGTTTGTCAACCACTATCAACTGAATACTGACACTGAGCTCATAGCAGCATATTTAACTCTGTGGGGAAGAGGAAATATAAGAGTTGGCCTGGTTGGGTCAGCATGGCTCAAAGGTTGAGTGTTGACCTATGAATCAGTAGGTCACAGTTTGATTCCTAGTCAGGGCACATGTCTGGGTAGCAGGCTTGATTCCCCAGTGGGAGGCTTGCATGAGGCAGCCAATCAATGATTCTTTCTCATCATTGATGTTTCTATCCCTTCTTCTCCCTTCCTCTCTGAAATGAAAAACAAAAACAAAAAAACAAAATCAAACAAACAAAAAAAAAGGAACGAGCTAGCCTGGGCCTAGCCTTGGTATATGAGGGACTCAGGGCAAGAATGCAAATAGAGATGTAAAGGATATAGGTCTTTAAAGGTTATAAATCTAGCTCAATATGTTTATATAAAATGTGCTCCGTTCTTTTCCCTTGACAAATATAACTTGATGTTATCCTGGAATGCAAAGTTCAAATTGATAACTCTTGGATTTATCATAATTTTGTTTTGAAACTTGGTGGTATACAGAGAGCCATCTCTTGGCCCCAGTCCCAGCCCTTGGCTTGTCACATATTTCTCTCCATTTCCAGCTCCTTTCTACACAAAGGCAAACTCCCCAGTTTGCATATCCAAGCTCTATCTACACCTATTAAACTATTGCCTCTGGCCAACCTTTGGGTATGCATATTATTGGTGTGGCTGGTTCTAGTGGGTTGACTCCAGGACTGAAAGGCATTTGGGCATGGAATTCTAAAGTCCTGCATCAACAAAACATGAGAACCTGGGGTTTGGGTAGTCTGGTCCTCTTGGCATGTGGAGCAAGACACAGCTGAACTTGTCTCTAACAGCAGAACGGAGCTTGTTTCAACTATAAAGCTGCTTGATTCATATCTCTGCTTCAGCTTTGTTTTCCTCTTTATTAGTTTATGCTGAGTCTGTTCATACTCTTGAATGATTAGCTCTTAGTCACCTGCAACTTGACCCAGCATCCCTCAATTTTCTTACAACTCTGTAATAGGACACTCCCTATATCCCCAGAGGACAGGGCAGGACATTGCTTTAAAGACTTAGGAACATGCTCTTTCATGTACAAGTTTCGTGATATCAAGATGTTTAATTAACCACTCAGAATCTGTATAACCTTAGGTTATATGATAAAGTAAGAAGTGAATGAGGAAAGGTATAGTGTATGTCATGTAGTCGACTCTCAATAATGGTGAATAGTAGTACTAATGGTTGTTGTTTTGTTATTATCATTATTATTCAAAAATGAGAACTATGGAGTAAGTCTGCCTGAACTTGAATCCTTGATTTTTGTGTCACTGACTGTGTGAACAAAGGCATATTATTGAACCTATATGTACTTCACAAGGTTGTTGTATTAGAGTTCTCCATAGAAATAAAAATAAGAGATCTATCTATTTATCTATCTATCATCTATCTATCCTCTATCATCTATCATTATCTATCTATCTATCTATCTATCTATCTATCTACCTATATCTATCTATCTATCTATCTATCTATCTATCTATCTATCTATCATCTATCTGTCATCGATCTACCTATATATCTAGCATCTATATATCTATTTAACTAATTGGAGAGAGATTACAGGAATTGTTTCACCTGCTTACGGAGGCTGAGAAGTCTCATAATCTGTGATCTGCTGTCTGCAAGCTGAAAAACCAGGAAACTGATGATGGAATTCAGTGTGAATCTGAAGGCCTGAGAATTGCAAGAAGCAGGTGGGAGAGGGAGATGGTTTAAGTCCTGGTCTGAGTCCAAAACTCCAAGAATCAGGGGCTCTGATGTCGGAGAGCAGAGGATGGATGTCTCGGCTCAAGCAGATGAAAAGTTGACCTTTTTCTGTTTTTTGTTTTGTTTTGTTTTATTTGTTTGTTTTGTTTCATTCAGGTGACCTAGGTCTTCTTTCCTCAGTCTTATTCAAATGATGTTCTCTCCTGGAGACACTCGCACAAGATACACCCCCAAAACCTAGGCATCCCTTAGCCCAGTCAAGTTGACACATAAAATTCACCATCATAATTATTGTTAAGATTAAATGAGAAAATACACAGAAAATACATAGACATGCACATAGTACATAACCGATATTCATTACAATGCCATGCCCTCTCAGGCCTAGAAGCTGACCTTCAGCTTGGGTTTGGTAGGGGGAATGTGTCTGTGGAATAAGCATATAAATCAGACCACATGTAGCATTTTTCTTACTTAAGACTCTTTTTTAAAAAAAAAAAAGATCAAATCTTGCTAAGTTAAGATTTTCCTCTCATGCCTATGATGAAGCATAATTGTTTAAGGAAAAGACAAGAACTCCTGAGCATTTTGTGGAGCTGAAGAACTTTGATAGCAGCTGTAACATCTATTTTGATGAATTTGCTATTATTTTATTTTATTCAAACTTCTATCTGCCTTTATCAGAGATTTATGTTAGACATTCAACAACACTTTTATGAGGATATGAAAGCAGATTTGGAGAAGTGTGTGTGTGTGTGTGTGTGTGTGTGTGTGTGAGAGAGAATTACCTTTCTTTATACCTATATCTGTAATTCTAGATTATGCTAAATTCATAGGTTTTCATTTATAAGAAGCTTTATTTTTACTGTTACCATGGATACAGATATAAGTTAATTTGTACAACCCACCACTCTTAGGAAGTCTTAGGAATAAAGACAGGGAGTTTTGGTTGGCTTTAGATTTTTCTGCATCTACTGAAGAGAGCCAAGCTATATACCCCAACCAGAGTGGGAAGCATCCATTAAGCACATCCTACTTTATCTAAAACTGTAACCCAGCAACCTAAACCAAGTAATGATGAACTAATTTGAAACACAATGGAATATTTTTTCCTGATATTTCTTCTATGTCTTAAATCAATGAAATAACATGATAGGTAAGGGAATGAATGAGTAGACCATAGAAAATTTTTTCAGGATGGAGATATAATTGTGATTTATTTATTTTTTAAGATATATTTTTATTGATTTCAGAGAGGAAGGAAGGAGGGAGAGACAGAAACATCAATGATGAGAAAGAATCATCGATCAGCTACTTCCTGCATGTCCCAGTTGAGGATTGAGCCTGCAACCCTTGCATGTGCCCTGACTAGGATTGACCACAACTTCCTGGTTCATAGTTCGATGCTTAACTCCTGAGAAACACCAGCTGGGCTGGTACTTATTTTTAAAAGGAAAAATTTTTTCCATATCCTAGTTTGCTTATAGAATATGGAATCCTATAACTTTATTTAAAAATAAAGACTATCTGATTATGTTAAATCAGAGAGGCTAAATCCTAGGAGGAGGAGATCATGGCTTGTTCAAAATCATTCAGCTCATTGATAATGGAGAGGGTCATAAAAATCAAGGGGTTCAGTGTTTTTTAGTATTCAGATCCCGTTTTGAGAGGTATGAAGTTTAGTTTGCATATTCCCAGTGTATGAAGTACCTGGAAATGAGTAAGGAAGGCTTTATCAAATAAACCAGTGGGGCGAGCACTTTTGGTAGTGGCTTCGCAGGTTACATGTGGGTTAGGAATGGGAATATCTAGTCAGACTTCAAAGGAGTCCTTCAGACTTGTGAGCAATGACCGTTTTTGACTTGTGGTAACCCACCCAAATGAGTAACCTGAGAGGCTTAGAAACAATTTGGGAGGATTAAGATAGGTGTGAGCAGTGGACCTCTCCATTGTATTATTGTTTCATCCTCACCTGAGGATATTTTCCCATTGATTTCTAGAGAGAGTGAAAGAGAGAGCGAAAGACAGAGAGAAATATTGATGTGAGAGAAACACATTGATTGGTTGCCTCCAGCATGAGTCCTGGCCAGGCCTGGGCCAGGGAGGAGCTGCAGCCAAGGTAAGTGCCCTTGACCGGCATCCAATCCAGGACCCTTCAGTCCGCAGGCTGAGGCTCTATCCCCTGAGCCAAAAAGGCCAGGGATATTTCTTAAAAATTTATCTAATAACTGAAGCATTAAAAAACTCAGTAATGGGGCTCCTCAACCATTCAAAAGTCTTTGGGGGCTTAAAATTAAATTTAAGATGATATTCTACTTACCAGTTTAAAATGGCTTAGTTTTAGGCTATTCTGTAAAGGCCTTTTCAACTGTGCTCAAGATTCAAAGTAACACATGGTCTGTTAGCAAGGCTATACTTTTGCTTCTGTCTGACTTCTCTGACCTGGGAAAATGCTAGGACATGTTGAGAAATTTCTCATCTCTTGGAAATAGCTTCTGGATTAGAAAAGGCAAGGGCGTTGCTTAATGGACAAAGATCTTTCTCCATGGGAAAGTGTGTGTGAACAGATCTAACTCATTATTTTGAAATGATATTACAATCAGCGGTACAATATGATATTAACATGCATTCTAACCAAGACATGCGCACATCCATGACCCAAAATAGCCACGATTTAGTGTTTAGTGAGCACAGTTTTGTTCTTTCTGTTATTCCAGCATATATTCTGAGGGAGAAAAAAAAAGTATAAAATAGTCTTCACTATTTTGGATAACATGGAAAGAAGGCAGATGGGTTTAATCATAGATTCTAAAAAGGATTAGGCATTTTGAATGATCAGTACAAAATCTAAATGGTTGAACTTAAAGTATGGCCATAAATGTCTTCAAATTCTTAAAGGGAACAGCTGATGAAATCTGTAGATAACCCTATATAATAAAGAGCCAATATGAAATGATCGTCATGCCCTCATGCCAGTCACTCTGAAACTACTCTGTAAAAGCTCAGACACTCAACACTGGGAGAGAGGAAAGGGACCAGCTAGGCACAAATGAACGTGAGAGAGGGAAAGAGAAAGAGAGGGAGAGAGAAGGGGGAATGGGGACCAGCCTGGTTGTGGCCAAGGAGAGGGACAAACTGCCCTCCCCTTGGTCCCAGGTGGCTTTGGTTGTGGCCCTGGCAAAGCCGCCTTCCCATGGCCCCCTGTGGCTGAGGCTGGTCTGAGCGAAGCCAGCCCAGATTCTGGGTACCTGTGACTGGCCAGAGGGAGGGAAGCTCTGTTCCCAGGTGCTTGTGACTGGCTGGAGGGGGGAATCCTGGGTCCTGGCTGCAGCATGAGGCAGAGGCCAATAGGGGCAATCAGTCCAGCAGGGGAGCTGTTAGGGGCGATCAGGCAAGCAGGCAGAAGTGGTTAGGGGTAATAAAGCAGGCAGACATGCAAGTGAGCAGTTAGGGGCCAGTGATCCAGGATTGCAAGAGGCAGTCGGATATCCCCTGAGGGGTCCTGGATTGGAGAGGGTGCAGGATGGGCTGAGGGAACCCTCGCTCCACTCCCCATGCATGGATTTTGTGCACAGGCCTCTAGTTAACTAGTAATCTGTGTGGCCATGATTTCTGTATCTGGGTTATTAAATTATATATCATCCTGATTAAAAAATTACATTATGGAGATGTTAGAAATTACACATCTCAACACCTACTTGTTGTGTAGAATCTTTTAACAGATTTTCCTGCAGATGTTACCAAGCCTCTGTCAAATTTCTCCAAGGAAGGAGAGCTTGCTGCAACATGAGCCTCACAATTCTACTTGTGCTTAAACATTGGTTACTGAACATTTTCCAAAAAATTGATCTGAGTCCAACAGCTTTATTGCATTCTTTATCCTGTTTGAAAATATGTAAGATATGGAGCCACTTTGGTATCTCTTTTCTTATTAAGACTAAACATTTGTAATTTGTTTAAATGTGCAATTTCATTTGTAATTAGTTCCACTGTTATTCTCAAGGGGCAGTCTCCAGAGTTCCTTCTTGGGATTCCCTTTAGTTTCTCAAAGTCTTGTTTCTTAATGATACGTTCAACATTGCAAAGATTGTCCTATGTGCTCTTAGTAAGGAGAAGAATGGAAAAATGGAGAGTCTTGAAATCACCTAATGAGGTCCTTCTGATTAGGAAGATTATGAAAACTCAAATGCTTTGTATGCATTAGTTTAAATCACGATGGCCTTCAAGAATGGCTTGCAATACCAGGAAGCTCCAGTTAGGGGAGATCAGGCACTAATGCAAAGACTGGGAAGAAATGTAGCTTAGGATGAGCTACGAATTTCCTTAATACTTCTTTAAGGTAAAGAGAATATTCTCCCTTTTTGATTTCTTTATATGCATGATACATTGAGCGTGTATATTACATCCACTTTGACCTTTGGTCTGAGAAAAATGTAAAGTCCAGGAGGAGAATTTTGACTCAACCCCACAGCCTAAGAAAATGTATAGCTTTGTTTTTTTTTTCCCACAGGATAGTTTCAATGGGAAAATCAAGCCCATTCCACCTGAATGATGGCAGATACTGTGTAATGAGAGTGCATGCATTTAAAATCAGTTTTTCTTTTGAGTATTAAGGCATGTAAAGTTAGATTTCAGAAAGGAGCAGAGAGAGATTGCGGGATTGTAGGAAACAAATATGCCCTCCTATCCTTTCTGAATGGGTCCCCTGAATTCTGTCCTATGTGAGGCAGGCACAGTGCTAATTTCAGCAGCTGTCAGATGTCAAATGGATGTGTGCATGGCCTGAGCCCCCACACTGCTCCCCACAGTTCTATCCCCAGCACAGGCATTCCTCCTGAATGCCACTGAAGTTACTGATCGGCCAGACACGTTCTCATATTCATTGCCCATCTTAGGTCTGTTTTATATTCAAATCCATCCCTAGACAATTAAGGAAGCAATTAGGAGATTGCCAGCACACTAGGGTCATGTATTTCTTCCTAAGGGCCACCCCAGGTACATAGCGGCCTGCTTCATCCCACCTACAAACTTCCATCACAGTGAATTGCCAGCCATGTTTTCTCTCTAATCTTGGCACACACACCACTCTATGATGCCTGTACATCATTTTTCTGTCTGGCGACAGTGAGTTTCAGAGCCACTTAACTGTCATTCTTAGTCTCTGCTAATGACAGAGATTGTTCAGAGTTGACCACCAAGTATGGCTGCTTATCCTATTCCTAATCAGAAGCAGCAGGCTTTCAGTCTGATTGGGTTACACACTCTCCCAAATCAGATGTTTGTATATGAATTTATTCACATTTTGTGAGCCCTCATTCTCCCGTGAGAGAATGCCAAACCTAGCAATTTTTTTTCTGAAGAAAGTATGGCCTAGCAAGAAGAGTATGGAATTGTGAATCAGAGGCACCTAGATTTCAGACCTCATGCTCCAACTTATTATTCAACTGGTGTTAATTTTCTGAGCTGTAGATGCTATGTTTTAAAAATAAAATAATGAGCATATCCACATATTCATGAAAAAAAAATAATACACACAAAATCACTTTGGAAATTGTAAAATGGCGTATGCATATTTGTTATATTCAAAGTTGATTATATTTAGGATGTCTATCAGTTGAATCTTAGTATACCACTATTACCAATTAAAGTTGTTAAATGATCTGAATAATCTTCAGGGAAAGAGCCTACAGGTTAATTAGAGACAGATGGAGTAATGGAGTGACCTCGTATGGAACCATTACAGAAAGCAAGTTCAGGAGAGGTTGCTCTTGGGAAGCCAAAGAAACATCACCCCCAGAAGGGAGAACAAGAATAGCGACTGTTTTGCAAAAAAAAACAAAACAAAAAAAAACAACAAGTCTTACCAATTAAACTCAAAAGAACCTGGTACTAGGTTTTATCTTTATGTAGCAAATTAGAATTGAGATAGTAGGAAAAACACTGCAATTGAACTATTTATACAGTTGACACTAAAGCAAGGTGCAAAGAGACAAGAGTTTTCAAAACTCATTAATTAGTGTCAGGGAGGAGTGTATTCTCGAGTTTGTCTCCTTTACCTACTTGACCTTAGGAATATTGATAGACCTCTCCATGCTTCAGTTTCCTCATGTATAAAGGAGGTGATTGATGCTTGAGATGATCTCTCTAATCTGACCCCTTCTAACATAACTTCTCTTTATCTATGAGACCTTTTTATTATTTCGATGTCCTCTCTCCCTTGTCTGTGTTGTTTGCATTTTTAAATTTATGTTCAAGGGGAAAACTATTTTTATTATAATTTGATATAAAACAAAGGAGTTGTAGATCTTCAGGAATTATAGGTTTCTAGACCTGGAGAGGTCCATACCCAAACAACAGTGTGGTGAGGAGGATCTGTTTCACCTTGTCCTGGAGTGGAGTGAGGTAGAATCTCAAACTGATTCTGATCACTCCCAACCAAGTATAAGTGTTAGGTGCTTTCTGTTTCATGTGGTTCCTTCTAAGGACTGACTATCTATGTCCTTTTAGGGACATAGGATAGTGGGGCCATGGAAGAGGGCATTGTAAATATAGGGTATTTTGTAGGCTGAGCAAAATTTTATATCAGAGTTGTTGGATGAGGTGATCAGAGGATATATACATTCTTCCCACTGTTCCCACACTAGGAGCCACTTCAACGATTACTTGAGAAAGTAATGTGTTGTTGAGACCAACTGGACTGTGTATGACTAAACCCAGTTTAAGATTCTGATAGGAAGGTGAGGAGATCTACTAGGATGTAAGTTCCCTTGCTTATCAATCCTGCCACTTACCAATCTAGAGTAGTCTGCCTCTTTCTTTGGTCACTCCTTCCTTTCCACGTATAGGGGTCAGTTTCAAATTTTCCCCAGTAAACCCCCAAGGTTGTGAACCAACAATAGTGGGCCACCACTTCTGTTGGGTAGTTGGTGGGCCATGTTCAGGTAACTGTTAAGGAGATGCTCTTACCCTTTGGTAAAAAGAAGGAACACTAACCCAGGTGGCAGAGGCACTTGCTGGAATAACCAATGGTGGCTTGTGGGTATCTTTGGTTTTCTCAAGACTCAGTGGGAGGATAGGTAGGAGATCCTCGCTGTGCCTATACATGTAACCCCAGTGCTCTCATTCTCCTGCTGTCCTCTTAGTGCCCTCTCCTTCCTCACACTCCTGGACAGCAACCTCCCTTTTCCCATTTGGGTGGGGCTCTTTAAGTTTTTCATCCTGTTTCTTCTGATCTGTTCCTTGTGAATAAAATTTATATTTTACTTCTTCAGGGCTTTCCCTTTTGACACAAAATCCTTTTTCAACCTTTTTTTTTTTTAACCTCTAACATTTCAGTTCTCACTTAAACGCTTTGGCTTTCAAGAGTATTGTCTTTGAAACAGGCTCCAAGTGACTACTTTGGAAGTCAAATCCTGGAGAGTGACACTCTCTTTCTCTATACTTTCCACCTCTAACTGCCCTCATTCTTCCCTAGGCAATGGCTGGCTCTGCTGAATATCAGGGAGTACAAAAAAGAACAGCACACTGACAGAATTTAAAGTATTAACTCACAACATAACTATAAGGCATCTCACAAGGACACAAAATTTGCTAATTCTGACAGGTTGTTTTTAAAGTCCTACTGTGTGTCCAGCATGGGAAATTCTCTTCAGTGAGTCACTTAATATACCCTCAAGGAGCTAATGATGGTAATACAAACTCAAGGAACTATGGAAAATTGCTATTTCTTAGTTATTCAGAACAAGAATTCTATCTAGTTCTGTTCTATTTGCACACCTCTGGTAATGGAAGAGTGTTTCTGGAAAGCTGACTCTGAAGCAAATGAGTCATATTTAAATGGCCTGGAATTACTATCTATCTATCTATCTATCTATCTATCTATCTATCTATCTATCATCTATACGTTTTTATTGATTTTAGAGAAAGAGGAAGGAGAAAGAAGGGGTGAGTGAATGAGAGAAGGGGAGAAAAAGAAATATGGATGTGAGAAACCGCCATCAGATCAGCTGCCTTCTGCTTCTATTGGGAATCGATTCTGCAACCCAGGCATGTGGCCTGACCTGAGATTGAACTGGTGACCTTTTGGTTCATGGGATGATGTTCAACCAACTGAGCCAAACTGGCCAAGGTGGATTACTTCTTATTTAAATTAATCCTATAGTACTAGTAAACCCTAGAAACATAAAGAGTCAACCACTGTCTTGTTTTATAAATTAATTTTTACCTAAACATTAGGTTTGCTTAACACATATATATTCATATATGGCTATATGCATGTGTTTATATTACCTTTATAAAATATGTATATTATATAGTAAATCATATTTATGACCATTTTTCCTTAGAAAGTTAGAGTTGTGTTATTTTCTTTTCTGGGAACAAAGATTAAGCTCATGGACTTATTAAAAAAATTATTCAGCCCTAGCTGGTTTTGCTTAGTGGCTAAAGCATCAGCCTGTAAACTAAAGGGTCCTGGGTTCAATTCTGGTCAAGGGCACATGCCCAGGTTGCAGGCTCAATCCCCAGTAGGGGGCGTGCAGGAAGCAGCTGATCAATGGTTCTCTTGTCATTGATGGTTTCTCTCTCTCTCTCTCTCTCTCTCTCTCTCTCTCTCTCTCTCTCTCTCTCTCCCCCTCCCTTCCTCTCTGAAATCAATAAAAATACATTAAAAATAAAAGTAAAAATAAAAAATTATTCAGTCACTGTGTTACTTCTGCTCACGGTGATGGCAAAATGCTTCACATTAACCACCTAATCTTCAGAATGTTATAAAAAATAAGTTTATCCAAATATATTTTTAGCTTTATTTGAAGGTCTCAAATCTCCATAAATGCTATTCATTTATATGGTTTCATTGATTAAATCAAGTAAACCCTGACCATGGATATAGTTCAAGTTTTTCCCCAGATAATTTAATTATTCAACAGATTAAAAAATTCTGTAAGTATTGGGAGACGAACACATGCATATTTTTGTATATATGAATAAGAAATATGCAAATGTGACTATTACATATTTTAGCCTGTAATTTTCACATTAAATCATTATCATGAATATAAGACATTCAATGTTAGAAATTAACATAAAAGTATAAATATACAAATATTTGTTGAATCCTAATGGTGTACCACAGGCTGTGACCAAGAGGGGGGATGCAGTGATGAATGAAAGAATGCACATGATTTTCATTCTTAGTCAACATTTATTGAACATATATTGAGAAACATAATCAACTAAAAGGATATTTTGCAATATTATCTGTTTTAAGTCTTGACTTCTTTCTTTCCAGTTCAGTTTAATCTCATCATCAATCTATTAAATGCCTACTTCCTAATATGAATTGCTTTGCTTACTGAAACCTAAATGATTATAACCTGAACTGGAATCTAAGTTAATAAGCATTTATTTATTTATTTATTTATTTATTTAATTATTATTTTTTAAAATATATTTTTATTGATTTTTAAGCATTTATTTAGTGAATGTTAGTGTTTCTTCTATACTGTGCACACTGGGAAAAGATGAGGTTTATTCTTTACTTACAATTTTTTTAAAAAAATTCAGCTTTATTAAGTTTATAAGTAACAAACAAAATTGTGAGATATTTAAAGTGTACATCATGGTGATTTGACATATATATACATTGTGAGAAGATTCCCATCATCTAGTTAATTAACACATCTATCACCTCACATATATGTCTTTTTTAGGGGTGAGGACATTTGAGTTCTACTCTCTTAGCAGATTTCAGTACTACAATATAGTTCTATTAACTATAGGCATCATGTTATACATTATATCCTCAGATCTTATTCATTGTAGCTAAAAGTTAGTATCTTTTTTTACCAACTACTCCCCATTTTCCCTAGTTTCCAGCCCCTGGCAAATTGTTTGACTTTTTTTTTTTTTTTTACATTCCATATACAAATAATAGAATACAGTATTTATCTTTCTCTGGCTTATCTAACTAGCATAATATCCTCAAGGTCCACCCACATTGTCAGAAATGGTAGATATCCTTCTTTCTTGTGGCTAAATAATATTTCATATATATGTATATATATACTAGAGGCCCAGTGCACAAAATTTGTGCACAGGGGAAGTGGGTCCCCTCAGTCCAGCCTGTACCCTCTCCAATTCGGAACCCCTTGGGGATGTCCAACTGCTGAGGCCACTTGCTCCTAACTGTTCACCTGCCTGCCTGCCTAATCACCCCTAACTGTCTCTGCCTACCAATCTGATCGCCTCCAACTACCCACCTGCTGGCCTGATTGTCTCCAACTTCCCTCTCTACTGGTCTGATCCCTCCCAACTACTCCCCTCCTCCATTGGCCTGGTCTCCCCCAACTACCCCCCTTGCCGGCCTGGTTGCTCTTCATTGCCCCCCTCTGCCGGCCTAGTCACCCCTCTCTGCCCCCTCTGCTGGTCTGGTCGTCCCTCACTGCCCTCTCCCGCCCCCGCTGGCCTGGTTGCCCCACGCAGCCTGCTGTATGGTTATTGTTAGGGCATTGTGGCTAATTTGCATATTACCATTTTATTAGTATAGATATATACCATATCTTCTTCATTTATTGGTTGATGGACACAGTTTTTGTTTAATGTATTTTTATTGACTTCAGAGAAGAAGGGAGAGGGAGAGAAAGATAGAAACCTCAATGATGAGAAAGAATCAGTGATTGGCTGCCTCCTGCAGGCCCCCTACTGGGGACTGAGCCCAGAAACCAGGCATGTGCTCTTGTCTGGAATCCAACCTAGGACCTTTCAGATCTCAGGCTGATGCTCTATACACTGTGCCCAACTGGCTAGGGCAACATAGGTTGTCTTTATATCTTGGTCATTAAGACAGATGCTGGAATGAACTTGGGAGTGCAGGTATCTCTTTAGTATCTTGTTTTCATTTCCTTTCACTATATGCCCATCATCTGGTACCCCTAGTTTTTAAATGTATACTTCCATCCACAGAACACAATGTTTTCTTTTTTCCCCCCACATTCTCACCAACACATTCTAACTTGTCTTTTTCTTTTTATCATAGCCATCCTAACAGATGTGAGGTGATATCCCACTGTGGTTTTAGTTTGCCTTTCCCTGATAATTAATGATGCTGAGCACTTTTCCACATACCTGTTGGCCATTTGGATGTCTTTTTAAAAAAATGCCTCTTCAGGCAGTGCCTACTTCATATATACAGGGTTTCCCCCAAAATGTATACACACTTTTCTGTAGATTCTATTACATTTTATTCTGTTTCTATACATTCATGATGGAAGCCTGTAAACTTTCAAAATACAATGACTAATAATCATTAGAAAAAATTTACCATACTAATTGTAATCCATGATCATGACGTTTCTCTGTAGAAATTTTAATTAGAAAGAGATATTTATGTATTCGTTTACGTATGCCTTTTCTAATACGCTTTGACTTCTTTTGAGAAGTGAAAATAATGTAACTAGAGAAGCCTTGTGTTATTTTAGGGCCTAGTTGCTGTGTTAATCGTCGGTTGCCTCAGTAATGTTGTGTTTTGCATTGCCACCCCAAAGCTCTGTGGCTTAAAACACTTAGCCATTTATTTTGCTCACAAATCTGGCGATTGGCAATTTAGTCTGGGATTGGCTTGGCAGTTCTTTGAGGCTGGGCTGGATTTACTACCTGGGCAAAATCTGGCTATTGGCTGATCTAGGATTGTTTTGGCTGGGATAACTGGAGCTATTTATGGTGGGAGTTAGCTAGCTCAAGCATATGCTCATGGCAATCACAGAGAAACAACAGAATAAACTAAAACACACAAGCCTCTTTCTCAGCCTCTGCTTAATTCACTTTTGCTTGCTGACATGGTTGAGCCAGAGTTAAGGGGTGAAGCAGAACACCCCACCCAGAGTAGGAGAGCACTGAAAAGATATGTGGCAAAGTGTGGAAAGACGGGGCTGGGTGAAAATGGGGGACATTAATCTGTTATAGTGGCCTGACTGAGAAATGTTATAGTCAATAAGGAAAGAAAGTTTTCTATCACAAACTGTGTCTTTTGCACACATGGATGGAATAGGATATAGAGAATGATCTGGAGCTTTATTATTTTTATCTCCACAGTGTTCAGTGTTGAGGGGATTTGATTTGATTAAAAATGATTTGATTGGCCTGGTTAAAAATTTTTTATGTTAGAATTATAGACTATTCAGGCTCATTAATTTCCCCTTGCTTTAAAGACTGTGACATTTGTTTTGAATTACAAACCAGTCTTGATTAGGTAAGGGAATAAGCACTTGATAATCAGCTTAGGTACTGCATCCCATAAATATATTTGGTTCATGTATTTTACTAGGGGCATTGGCAGCTTATGTTTAATTATTTATACTAAAACATCATAATATTCCACTAAGTATCTGGCCATATATTTGAGAAGAGGAGCAGCATCTTTCCTTGGCTTTAAATCAAAGACTTGCTGTGGCACAACCAGTTGTGTGGAAATGTGGTGAAAATTATTGTTTTACTTTCTAAAGCATAGGGGAGAGTTTATTACTTAAAATCAGATTCTAAAGACTTATTATTTATGTTCCTCGAAAAATGAGAGTTAGTTACAAGTCTTCTAGATTCTCGGTCCTACTATTCTTTTAGAGGTATCCATAAAAATATGTAAATTTTTATTCTCAGCCCTTTTGTTAACTATGTTATGGCTCTATCAGTGCATAGAGAGACCACCTGTGGACTGAAGAGTCCCATGTTTCTTTCTAGTCAAGGGCACATGCCCTGTTGTGGGCTCGATCCCCAGTAGGGGGTGTGCAGGAGGCAGCCGATCAGTGATTCTCATCATTGATGTTTCTATATCTCTCTCCTTCCTTCCTCTCTGAAATCAATAAAAAAATATATTTTTAAATAATAACTGTTATGTACATATGAAAAAAACACAGTTGAGGTAGGTGAACCAAAATCTTAATGATAAATAGGACCAGGGATTACTTTAACTTTCTTATGATAGTTTACAAATCTCAACTTTGATTATCTGATCAGGGTTAAAATTTGATTAAAATTCCATTTAAGCTGGTCAGTGTTCCCTTCACTCTGGGGGCTCCTAACTTCCATGATTGATCTTGTATCATGGTACCATTCACTTCAAAGTTGTAAGCTATTGTTGAATCGTTCATTCTACATCAACATATGTTTATTTAGTGTATAGATAAGTTATCTATAAAATTACTATATCCCTGCTGGACACTCTATCTGTCTTACATACACATTTTATGCTGCCATAGAGCTAAATCACTCCAGTTTCTCTGAAATGTTTTCTCTCTTGTCTTGCTAGGGGTTTGCTCAGGCTAATTCTATCTTCTAGGTCTTAGCATAAATATTCCTTACCCATGTGAATGAACCTTTTCTGATTCCTTGGACATATTGGTCTCCCTAGCACGCATCAAAACTAGAATCAAGTCATTGTTTATATAGTTAAGTAATTATTCATACTGGTTGGTATCCCTATCTAGATTGTAAGCTACATAACAGCATGATCATGGTTAATCTTATTCACTGCTGGATTTCTCTGCAACTGGCCCAGCATCTGAAACATCCAAGTGTTAAAAAAAAGTCTTCCGAATAAATAGATGGATGGTAGAAAGATGGCTAGAAAGGTGGTTAGCTGGACAGAAAAGTGGATGGACTCTCCTCTAACTTGTAAACCTAGCTAGATACCCTCAATCCCCAGTGCTCCCTCCTGTCTTCCCAAGTAGGCTTAGGTATTTCTCCATTTAGACTTGCATTGTGTTTTTATTTCCTTGTTCAACAACTATTCATTGAATACTTACTAAGTGGTAGGCACTGTATGAAACCTTAGATCCAATGGCAAGGAAGGTGTATGAGATCTCTGCTCACGTAGGACTTATGTTCCAGTAGGGTAGATAAACAAAGAAATAAGCAAGTCATTAAGATAATTTCAGACAGCAATGAGCGCTACAAAGAAAATCAAATGGAGACATGCAAATATCTCTTAGAACTCCTGATTTCAATTATTTTGGATAAATACCCAGAAATGGGATTGCAGGATCATGTGGTAGTTCTATTTTTGATTTTTTTGAAAAAGCTGCACACTATTTTTCATAGTGGCTGTTTATTGCAGCATTTTTCACAATAGTCAGGAGGTGGACATAACCTAAATTCCATTGACAGATGAATGGATAAAGGAAATGTGATCCACACACACTCACATTGAAATACTATTCATTACGGAAGAAATAAAATCCTGTTATATACTACAACATAAATGAACCTTGAGGGCCTCATGCTAAGGGAAACAAGTTGGTTACAGAAAGACAATAAATACTGCATGGTTTCACTTACATGAATCAAACTCCTACAAGTAGAAACTATACTGGTGGTTGCCAAGGATCAGGAGTAGGAAGAAATGGGGAGTTCTTCAATGGATCTTGAGTTTCCATGTGATATGAGTGTTCTGGAAACCTGCTGTACAAGAATGTACATGTCATCAGGAATATTCTACAGCATGCTTGAAACTTTGTTAATGGTAGATTTCATGTTATGTGCTTTTAACTGCAATGAAAAAGTTAAATGGGGTAATGTGACATTGATTGAGTGGGTGAGGGTAGTCTGTCTTCTTCAGAGTGGTGGTCAGCACAAAAACCTCAGGACAATGGGCTGACACCAGATTGCCAAGAAGAAAGTGGGAACAGGTCTGAATGTTCTAGACCATAGCTGTCCTTTTGACATACAATGTGAACCACATAGGTCATTTTAATTTTTCTGGTAGCCACATTTAAAAAAGAAGCAAGCACACTAGTTTTAATAATGTATTTAATAGAACCCAACATTTTAACAATATTATTTACTATGTAATTGAATTAAGAAATTACTAATTTTTTATATTATTACTAGGGGCTTGATGCATGAAATTCATGCACTGGGGCAGAGGCATGGGGTCTCTCAGCTTTGCCTGTGACCTTTCACAGTCCAGGACCCCTCGCTCCTTACCTCCTGGCTTGCTGCTCCTTGGCGCTGCCACAGACATGGGAGAGGCTCCTGCCACAGCCACTGCATTGGCCAGCTGTGAGCCCAGCTTCTGGCTGAGCAGTGCTCCCCCTGTGGGAGCGCACTGACCACCAGGGGGAAGCTCCTGTGTTGAGAGTCTGCCCCCTGGTGGTCAGTGTGCATCATAGCAACTGGTTATTCTGGTCATTCTGCCATAATGGTCACTAAGGTTTTTATTATATAGATTTTTGCACAGAATCTTCCAAATCTAGCAATTATTTTTAACACTTTCAGTACATTTAAATGTAGGATAACCACATTGCAAGTGCTCAATAGCCACGTATGGCTAGTGGCTACCTTATTGATTAGTGAAGATATAGTGAAGACAGGGTAAGACAAATGTCCTAAACTACACACAGCTTTGGAGAGTTTAAAAAAAAAGCAGTGCAGAGTGGCTGAAGAGAAGGGAAGCGTGATAAGGAAGGGGATGGTGAAAAAGGAGGAGGGGTAAGGGGATGAACTGGAGGGAGATAGGCACAAGTTTTCATATCTTCCTTGTAGCTCATGCCATCATATCGAATTCTTTGTGTGCAGAATACACTCACCACCAGCTTCTAAGCTCCTCCTTGAGGACGGGAGCTCTTTTTATCCCAGTAGTTCAGGATAGAGAGTAGGTGATACATAGGTATTTAATACATAAATGAATTGAAGGGAAAGTAGCTTGTTTAGCAAAGGCAGATTTTATTTTTTTCATTTGTGCCTGCCTTCTAAAAAACCCATGCCTAGGTTTCCTTCAGCATACCCATTCATGCCAGGTTTCACAAATTTCTTCTGAATGTATGATCATTGTTAAAAAATTAACTGTCTAGTGAGGTATGTTTCTGAATTATCATCTCTGTTGTGTGCAATGTTTTGGGAAATAATTAGTCGCTGGTACAATGCCTCGTTGAAATAACTGCCTGTTGAGTGCAATATTTTCACCCAGCAATTGTTTAAGCTCTGTAATTTTCAGTTACCCTAAATCTTCTTTCATATAATATTTTATTAAACATTTTCTGTTCTGCATAATGGGAAGAAGAGCTGCTGGAGCTTTTAATTACCAGGTACAGCTGCCTAGCTAATTGAATGATGGGGTGAAATAACTGTATTTTAAGCACACAGGTTGCCCTTGCTTTTGCTGGTTGGCTCCAGTTGAAGACAGAAAAATATAAGCCTGAGGTTACTAATGCTATTTTATGCTGTTCAGTTAAATGTCCATTCCTGGCATTTGTGTTATTTTAAGAAGCATAGAATCTTTCTTTTTTACTGTGTTATAGATCAAATGCTCTGGAAGGAGAGAGCTTGGGGTTTCAGATGTTTGTGATCAATTTCTGTGAAAGGCAGGAGGAAAGGGCAGGACTGGGTAGAATGAGTTGCTGGACTCTGATGTAGACTGATAAAGCCTCGCTAACCTGCTAACCTGGCAGGGAGCTCTGGGTGAGCATTGCTGGTCAGAGCTGCCCCACATCAGGCTGAAATGGTGGCATTTATCCCCTGGCCGTGCACAGTGGCCAGGTGCAGGCTGTTCCAGGAGAGCATGACCTTGGGCTAGGAGGCCACAGCTGAGGTGACAGCTGGATCCTGCTGTCTCCAAAGCTGGTCAGCATGTCCTCCTTGAAGGAAAGTCTGGGTGACACAGCTCAATGTTTGTCTTTTGCTATAAAACCCAACACCAATGTTCCTGTATCACTTTTCCACTGTAATTAAAACATTTTATCTTATTTGTAGTTTTGCATTTAACTTATTTAGCCTTGTGAGTTAATGCATAGCTTTATTTTATGTTGTATAAATTTACATACCACCAGGACTAAGGTAATATAGGCCAGGAAGAGAGAAAGTCCATAAGAGCTTTCTAAAAAAGAATTGTTTACATTATTCGAGTCTGAGCAACACTGATTTAAAAGAAATATATATCTTTTATTGATTTCAAAGAGGAAAAGAGAGGCAGAGAAAGGGAGAAAGGAAGTGAGAGGGAATATATATACATATATTCCCAACAAATTTGTACTACCTACAAGTGAGGTAAAAGAATTTGGTTTGTTATCAAAAAAGTTGAGTTGAATAGGATGCTGGGAAGCCAAGAAATATATGAAATGTTCGCTTCATTGGTGAAGGTAGTTATATAGGTTTTTAAATAGACATTTGGTGTAAATGAGATGCATATTGCATATTGATGCAGCTTATTTAATCTCCAGGGGAATTTTTTTTTTTTTTTTTTAATTGATTTTTTGCAGTATAATAGTAGTTCATGTTTTCCTTTCCCCCTCCCCCTTATCCTCCCCCCAGCCTCCCCCACCCCCCAGCACATATCCCCAGCTTCCCCCCTCCCCGCCCCAGTGTCTTTCATTCATTGGTTATGTTCATATGCATGCATACAAGTCCTTCCGTTGATCTCCCCCCGCATCTGCCTCCCATCCGCCCAAGCCTCCCCCTGTAGCTTGACAGCCTGTTCAAGGCCATCCTGCCTCTATATCAATCACTCTCCCCTGTTTCTTTTCTTCAAAAATATCTTGCCTCTGCATACTAGAAATAAATGTATAAGAACAAAAAGTGTTTCAGTCTCGGTTTCAATGTCCAACTTTTCTGAGTCCCAGTTTCAGTGTCAAATAATTCATTATGTGTATAAGTCAGCAATGGTATCCAGATGGTGGACATATCGTGTCAATGCATGATCCATCCTCTCTGGTTTGGTCCTGGGCTGCCTGCAGACATGCACAGCTGCTGACTGCTAGTATGGCAAGGTGTCGTCAGTGTCCCCCATCTCTGGACCGTCCTCATGACTGGAACAGATCCATCAGTTCCTCACCGTCGCAGGAACCCACATGGTCTTGGAGTTGTTCTCTGAAAACACACAAACACATTCTCGACCAAAAGTTAACAAAGGGATCCTCTATGCAAAATAGACTTGGGATTCTTTTTAATTTTTGCCTAAATGATTTTCCTTTGGCTTATTTTGACACCATGTGTGTTTTTTCATGGGTGTCCTGCTATTGTTTTTACAAATGGAATTTACTTTACTGGAGTAAGAATTTTCTAGATGTATTTTACTTACTCGATATTTTTTTTTTGTCCCTTTCATGATATTACCCCACTGTCCCCTCCCCTTTTTTGATTAATGGGGACTTTTGGATATTTTCTATTGCAGTCTTGATAATTTTAAATTTTAATTTTTGCACACAAAGTGACTGCTTTAGGTTCTTTGGATGTTAGGCAATTTTACAGAGAGATGAACTACTAATAGATTTTTCAGTTAATGTTTTAGGAAAAGCTTTTTGTCCAGTACACTATAATTTTCTTGAGTATTCTCGTATTTCACTTGGCCAATTTAAATTAATCTGAAAACTTGATTACTATTTTCCTGTCAATTTTAATACTCAAGCAGAAATCTTAGTTTACCCTGTGAATACTAGTGGAAAGGAATATTTGCAATTTTGAGTAGGTCCCGAGCATTCCTGGTAATAGACTGAATTTAGATATAGAGCAGCTATTGCTGGCCGAGTCTCTGTCTGCCGCCTGGGTCCCCGTATGAGTTGTGTGTGGGAGGCGAAGCAGCCGTGGGGGTAGGAGACCTCCCTTAGGAGGGTTGAGAATTCAAACCCCTGCAAGGTTTGTGGATGAGGGTCTGTGCCCCACCTCTGTTGACCTTTTAGTTCTCTCCTGTTGGCCCCTCTGCGACTGTGCCTGTCTTAGGTTGTTCCTTCCCTGAGGAATCTTACCCGTCTCTGGCTAACCAGCCATCCTCCGGGGCCAAACAGGGTGATGTGAGGTTCAGTTCTGTCTCCTTTGTAGTCTATGCCCCCCTGTGGCCTCCACGTCCAGTACCTGCCTTGGGGTCCCCTCGCCTGCTGGCGGGGTCCCGGTACTGATCACATATCTCGGGGGACCCAGGTTTCTTCTCCAGAGAGGGCCCAGCTCACACCATTGGTCGAGATACAGATTCCAGGGGAATTTTTTTATGTGAAAAAAATACAGAAATGATGGTGATGACCGTAGAGCGATATAGATAAAAATAATTGGGCAGTTGTCCATTTCTGGTACTGTTCCAAGTGCCTGATATGTAGGAACACATTTCACCCTCTCAAAATCCTAAATAATGGTTGTTGTTATAATCCTCACCGAACAGTTGAGAAAACTGAGGTACCTATGTAGAGGTTCAGATATTTGAACAAAGAAATACAGCTAATAAGTTGCGGAGTTGAGTTTACAAATCAGAAATCTTGCTTTGGGAATCTACCTTCTATATATTCTGAATGTGCAGGGAATCTGGCTCATTTGAGATCTAACAAGGAACAGTTGACTTTCATCATTACCTAAGATGTGTCCCTGGTGCCTTTGAGCTAGCTGCATGGGAATTGCTAAGTGACACATTATCTCATAATTGTGCTGTATTAGGCAAACCTCTCTGAGAGTCAGTAACTATTTCTTTTTTCTTTTTTTCATAGCATTTGGTTGCATTTGTGAGCTGAGGTTGAGTGTTTATTGCATTCTGATTGCCCAAAGCTACAACTTCTCTTCTTTGGCGCTATAACAGATTGTGACATGCACTCCCCAGCTAACAGGTTATTAAGTGCCAGAAATTTTGTAACCAATCAGTAAAGCTTTGTAAGAAACCTCCAATGCCTGACCATTTCTTATCAACCCCTCTGAGAATTGGAACCTTCTTCGTAAAAATGGGGTTTATTTATGTTCTATTTGCTGAGCTGAGGTGTTGGATCATGCGTGATGATGCTTTTAAACACGTTGTAAGAATTAAACATGTAAACCAGACAACCTAGAAGATTCATTTTATTAATAATAAGTATGCTAAGGCCTTATTTTTGCATGCTTCCACTTTATGAAATTAGTAATTTCATTTATTCGTTCAACTAGCCAGTCATTCCAATCTTACCATCTACCTACCCAAAGAGTTCCAGGTGCACAGGAACATGCAGTGGAAACCAAAGCAAGCTCTTGTTGTCCACATGCATAAATCCAGCAAACACAAAACAGTACAACACCTGCTGTGACGGTTAAGTTGGGGTTTCTCAATAATGGCCCTACTGGCACTTGAGACAGATACTTCTTTGTGTGGGAGTTATCCTATGTGTTGTAAGAGATTGAGCAGCATCTCTGGCTTCTACCCACTACATGCCAGGGGTACCCTTCTCCATGAATGTGACACCAGACACAGCCAACTATCCTCTGAGGGGAGGAGCAAAATTGCTCCCACTTGGGAACCTTGATTTAAATGAAGGGTGTTTGGCTTCCTGAAAGACATGATGGCTAAGCTGAGTCCTGTCTGGTGAACAGAAGTCAGCAAACTGGAGAGAGCAGGTAAAGGGGAGAGTTTGTACAGGAATAGCAGAGGCAACATCCTCAAGGTCAAAACATTAGGGGTTATCTTGGTTTTGTTTTGCATCTGAAAGCTGGTGAGAAATGGAGTCATTAAGCTGTTTTGCTGCAACCAACATTCACGGAGTCTTTTTGTACTAAGTGGGAATAGCATTTTATCTCAAAGAGGAAATAGTCCATCTGAGCCCTGTGTTAAGTGGAATAGCATTAAATACAGTCTTTTAATTTAACGGATTTACAAAAGAAGAGTTTAAAGTACCAAGGAAGGCAAAGTAAATGGAGGGAGTTACTATGATTTCCCAACAATTAAGAAAAAGTGGGATTTCTTCACAAGCGAGACTAATCAATGATTTTTATAAGCAAGAATAAAATGAGTGCTTATTATGATGGCAGAAGTGTGAAAAACTTTAAAGCTTAAGGATTCATAAGAAATAAATTATAACTATTAGCATCATTGCTTCTCTTCTGTGCTACAAGTGGGGCGGGATGCTCCAGATTGAGGTAGCCTAGAAATTTCAGACTGCTCATTTGGTAATTATGCAGGCTCTTTTCATGATCTGACAGCTTAGACATAGACATCTGGATCTCAATTATAGCGCAGGGCCAGTCTTTTGGAAGTACAGAATATTAGAGCTTGTAGGGAAACTCAAAAGCATGTTGTGCCAAACCCAAGTTCTCATGTATCTGTAGGTTCAAATAACTACCCATCAGCAGAGTTTGGACTTCATTTCTTGACTTCCAGTCCATGTCCACTGTTCACCTTGGGGTCCTTCCCATATTCCAGGAACCCTTGTTTCACTCTATGCAGTGAGAAGTGTTTTTGTTCTGCCTAGCGCCAGTCAAACCCTGGACAGATTGTTTAGGGGATGCATTTAGTTTCTGGTTTCTAACAAAAATCCAGTGTGATGACTACTTTTAAAGGTAGATGTTCATTGGTTTTTTTCAACCTGGCTTTGTGCATGACATTAAATGAAGTAGTAATTATTAAACCCTTAAACTCATTGGTTAGAAGTGCTATAAGGGGTTTCCCTCCCAACAACCTTGGCCAAGAGAAGGAACTCATTTTTTTGTGTCAGTTTATTTCAAGTTTTATAACACTTTTTAAAAAAAATATGTTTTTATTGGTTTTTGAGAGAGAGAGGAAGGGAGAGGGATAGAGAGACAGAAACATCAATGAGTGAGAGAAACATCAATTGGCTGCCTCGTGTGTGCCCCTGTTGGGGATTGAGCCTGCATCCCGGGCATGTGCCCAGACTGGGAATTGAACCAGTATCCTCTTGGTTCATGGGTCAACCACTGAACTACACCAGCTGGGCATCAAGTTTTATAAAGTTTTGTCTTTTAAAAAGGATTTACTATTTATTGCACTAAAATCTGCTCCCTGTATCTTCAACTTTGTGGCTTTAGTTTTGCTCCTTGGGCATTAAGCATACTTCTAATACCTCTTCAATGTATAGCAATGTTCTAGAAGCTTAATAATGAAAGTTGTAGAGGCAAGCAGAAATACCTCTGAATTTTCCTCAACTTGATTTCATTGCTAGGAACTTAATAGAGTAATTACAATAATATTTTGGAAATATTGAACTAATGTATTTTTGTTCCTCATTTCTCCTTCCCTTGAATGGGTTATTACTACACCGCTATCCTGATAAGTGCATAAGTGGGGACTCTGACCACTCAGGAATTAATGTCTTAGCAACCTAGACCAGCTTAAGTGGTACCCAAGGATGCAAAGAATATCAAATGGATGCTAAAGGAGATATATGATAAATATCAATTAAAGCCTCAGAATTAAGTGCAGTGATGGAGAAAAGTTGTTTCTATCACTAACTTTTCTATTACATGTTTTCATTTAGAAATTATGACCAATTATTATCTTAGAGAAACCACAAGTGCTGAAATATCACCTCCTCAAAAACCTCTGTGTAAGTATCCTACCTAATATGAAGCTATTCCCTAACACTCCAGACTGCTTATTTCCTTAATGGCGTGTATCCAGCCTGTAATAATCTTGTGTGCATCCGTCTCTCCCAATCAACATGCAATCTTAATGACAGCATCGATCATATCTGTCTTTTTTTCCATTTCCCCCCAGTGCCTAGCACAGTTCCTCCTCCATAGTAGTTATTCAACACATATTTGTATAAAGGGTAAATGAAGCAACGAGGTGAAGATTTAAAATTGTTCTAGTTCTATCTAGATCTGAATAAAAACCCACCTCAAATTTAGTGGGAAAACCAGCCATTTTGTTATGCTTACAGATTCCATAGGTCAGGGATTTGGAAAGAGTATAGTAATGATAGGTTGTCTTTAGTTCATGAAGTCTGGGGACTCAGCTTGGGTCATTCAAAGACTAGAAGTGATAAAAAGGCTGGGATCTGGGATGATTTGTCTGATAGGTAGTGTGTGCTATTGATTGGGGCCTGACACTAGATGGGAGTGTCAATATTACATTGTAATGAGACTATGGGATGGGAGTTGTTATTGGAGCCATTTTTGGTAAATACAATCTTTCCCGGATACATGCATAATGTTATGCAATTGTTTCAGATTTTTATGACAGTTTAAGAAGCAAACATTTGGGTTAGAGAGAGTCCTTATTTTTGCCCCAGAATTCTGTGAACCTCAGATTACTATATATTACTTAAAAATCTCATTTGAAAGAGAAAGTAAACTTTCCAATGTACAAATTCCAGGATGGAGGGCTCTCTGTTATCTTAGGTTGCTACAGTCCTAAGTGATTTAAGACTATATTAAAAGCAAATCAAAGTTCTACTTAAATACTAGTAAACTTTAGAATCTATGGGGGGGTGGATGTGTTGCCTTCTGAAACCAGGCCCACGAGAGGTCCCATTCATCTTTAGTTGTGCTTTGTGTAAGGGCCATCCTGGGTGGACACTGGTGTTTGCTTGGTAGGTTGTGTGGCCCATCATTTTCCCTTCTTAATGCAGCTTAACCTCAAGTAACTGACAATTATCCAACCCCAAACAAACCCGTCAATGGATGAACTAAGTTCCAAATGATATCATGGTTGTTTGTAGTTTCAAGCACATGACTATATCTGCATCCTAGGAATCAGGAAGACTGAATGGTGCCATCTGTACTTTCTGTATATATAACCATGGACAATGGTACTTATTCTTCAGGACATTATTCCCCAATATACAATAAAATTCTGATTCATCAACCAAAATAAAAAGGTTAATTTATTTTCTCTAGAAATTATTAAAACAGTACTCATTCAGCAAATGAGTTACTGCATGTTTTATATACTAATGGAGTTTATGGTGCTTTTCAGAATGATTGGAAAGGAACTGAAACAGTAATCCAAACATATTATTATTTAAAATAATCCATTCTCTCAGTCCTTACATTAATGTTTTACTAAAACACATCCTTAATTAATAGGTAGCTGTCAAATGATATAAGGATCATGTTTTCAAGACTTTGAAAAGGATAAAATGGACTAGCAGTCAGGTGAGAAAATATTCGCTTTTCCAGCAGTGGTGATAGATTTATCCTGTTCAGATACATCCATGATCTTTTATGAATGGGTTCTTTTTTAAACAAATATTTAACTTTCCTTTTTTTACCTGTCTTGGAAATTTCAGTAATCCTGAGGGAGAGAAAAAAACATTGCCAACCAATTATGTTTCCAAACTTGGAAAGGTCAGAGATGTACAGGCTATCAGAGGGAGCATGTAAAAGCCATTAGCAGCCTGATACCTCATTTGGTGACTAACAATCAGGGAGGAATACCAAATGACCTCCTCCACATTAGTCCTCTAGAAGTAAAGGATCTTAATGAGAATAGAATAATGTTATCAATTTCAGCCTTACTCATTAAACTCCAAAAGCTATACTCTAGATACCTCCTTGAGTTTTATGCCAGCCAGTATAAAAGAGATGCAGCATATAAAAAGGAAGAAAGAAGTGAAATGAAACCAAAATAGAGCATGGGGTGGTTTATTCATGAAAATATATGTGTTATTTTTAATTTATGAAAACTTAATATACTAAACCTCACTCTGATTTATCTTCCCATTATGTGTCACTAGTGTCCCATAGGAAGCCCACAGGGAAAATGCCAACATCTCCACTCAGAATATTTCTACACTTCTACTTCTCCATGGTTGCTCTTATTAGCAGGGAAAGGAATTCCAGGAAGAAAGATCAATGGAAGTAAAGATTATGGTGCAGACATGCTCATGGAAGGAGAGGTAGTTTGGAGTAGAAAAATATGTGGGCTGTGAAATGGGATGGAAGTCAGATGAACTGAGAATGGAATTGGATAGAAAGAAAATCATGGAAGGCTTTGTACAGCACAGAGATAAGTTTGGTTTAATCGGTGGTCAATGGGAGACCAATATATTTCTATATACTGGAGAAACAGTCCTTTTTTTTAACTAAGATCACTTAGACAGCAGTGTGGAGGATGGATGATAAAGGGGCACAAGTGGAGGCAGAACTAAATGGATTGGGGAATGTTGTAATTGTTCAGTGAAAGATGACTAAAATATAAGCTAATGAAAATAGGAAAAGAGCTATGATAAATTATGAGTAAATAAAAGCCTGACTTCTTGGGGGTGGATATTGTATCTTCTATGCAGCCTTAGGCGCTTAGGAAAGTATATTGTTAATACTTGCTAAATAGAATTGAACTCTTTAGTAGTATAAGAAAAGCCTTCAAGAGGATTGAATAATTTATAATGTCCCCTTGTAAACTAAAGGCAAATTTTGGTCTATAGCTGAGACCAAAATCTTGACATTATATATTTGATGAATTTTTGCTTGAGAAATTAAGAGTTTTTATGTGGACACCTTAATCTGCATTCATACTGCTTCATTTCACTTTCTGAAATAATATATAACAGGGTTATTTTATATTGAATGTCTGTGTGAAACAATGATTGACCTAGAATCATATTAAACCAATAGATTTGTGTAACTGTTCTTAGAAATTATTGATTCTTCTTGGACCAAGTGACAAACTGAATGAGAATGAAATTCCCAGATTAATGGAAAGATTGATCTTTCCACTTTAAAAATTTCCTGACACTAGTAGAATTAAAAAAGGCCATGCCTGACTGGCGTGGCTTAATGGTTGAGGATCAACCTATGAACCAGGAGGTCACAGTTCAATTGCAGGTCAGGGCACAAGCCCAGGTGTAGGCTCAAACCCCAGTATGTGTGTATGTGTGTGTGTGGGGGGGGGGGGGGGCATGCAAGAGGCAGCCAATCAATGATTCTCTCTTATCATTGATGTTTCTATCTTTCTCTCCCTCTCTTTTTCTCTCCCAAATATGTGTGTGTGTGTATGTATGTGTGTGTGTGTATATATATATATATATATATATATATATATATATGATCTTTAAAAAGCCAGAAGCCATTCTCTCCACTTTAAAGGTGATCCTTAACATGATTCGAGTACTATCTAGTTACTGTAGTACTAGCTAGGTATTAAAGTATACCTTGACATTCCTTTTGGAAGAGCAAATAGCTTTGAGGAAAGGGTATGAAAAATCCATTGCATATTGATTTTGAAACTCACAATTGAAATTTTTTTCAGTTTCTTCCACTAAGTCATAATAGATCCATTGGCTTACTCTTCCCATTTGGGAACAAGGTCTAACCACTGAACTTGTAACCTCAGGAATTGATGGAGCAGTATAATATATAATAATACAAGTGTAATATGCTAATTAGACCAGACCTCCTTCGGGACGTTATTCTGGATAAACTTCTGGATGAAGCCAGGGCTGCGAGGGAAGCTGGGGTCCTGGGTGCCAGAGGGAAGCAGGGGGGAAGGAAGGCCTACTTTGCATTGGGCCTCTAGTAGCTTTATAAATGGCATCATCTCTATAATGTCTTTTGCAATGTGACAACAGGTCTTCTGACCAAAAGATAGAATCTAGTTGTCCAGGTAAAAATAGGTCTGGCCTTATGACTTATTTGGTCAATGGAATGCAGGTGAAATGATAATGTTTCAGTTCTGAGCCTAGATCTCAAGGGGTCTCTTTTGGACCCCTTGCTCTGCATGAGGTCAAGCTTAGGCTAACCTGCTGGTGATTACAGATCATCTTGAGGAGAGAGAAATCAAGCCAGGCAATGCCATTTTAGATGATCCAGGCCCTAGCTGACAATTTTGGCCCAGAACAACAGTCCTCCAGCCTACCCATGGACTCGAGAGCATAAAAAATATTTATGATTGTATGCCACTGAGATTTTGTGGTGGTGTTGCACAGCATTAGGCTGGTGAGATAGAACTGATTTGGCCAGGATATGCATATAGGGAAGAAATGAGATCAAGTCATAAGATCAATATTTGACTCAAGTGTTTTAGGTAAGTAGAATTAATAAGTCAGTCCCAAAGATAAAGTTGTTTTGTCCTCTGACTGAGTCAAATATTTTCAGATCAAACCAATCAAGCAAGTGGCTTATTCCCCTGTAGAGTCTGACAGTCTGACACCCATAGTAAAGGATGCTAATGAGCATCAGGCAGAGTTTCAGTTTTGGCATTTACTGGCAGTTGCAATTGGAGCTAATATTTATTAAGAATTTTCTATGTGCCAAGATAATCTTATTACTTTTAATGCCCACAGAATTTCTTTGCTGTAGCTACAATTATTCTTCTCTCTTTACTGGTGAGGAATAAAGGTTTAGAGAGGTTAAAACATTGATTAGATTATGTAGCTACTAACAGGGAAAGTCAGGACACAAACTCAGGTCTATGCCTCCAAACCACCCTTTCATTAACGTTTCTCTAAGCTTCATTTTACTCATGGATAAATGGAATGATAATGCTTATTCTCAAGGTTTGGGGCAAAGATTAAATAAGATAATGCATGGAGGCTTTCGATCATTAGTGCTGTCATAAATTTCATTATGGTTTTATCCTCAGAGCTCCAGATGTACTTGGCAGGCTACATTTTCTCTCTTGGAAACTTTGCAGCTGCCTTGATCCTTGTGGATTCTGGAAATCATTCTTTTCATTACAAAGAGCTTTTGGTCATCTTTTTATTTGCAGAGAGAGCCCCCTGGCATCCTGACCTATAATCTGGCAGACTGGTCAGGGGTGATTCTTCCTCTTCCCTGTGCATTGAGACATAGATTTTCTGTTAAAAGGAAAATTAGTTATCTCCTCTGGTGATGGGAATTGCCAGGATTTATAAAGAAGTGTTAGAGATAAACTACCACATGATAAAATGTGAAGACTGATACACTGAAAACAAGTTTTCTCCTGTGGGTAGTGAAACATATATTTTTCTCCTGTGTATATTTGAAAAAATGCTTTGAGTACATTTCTGTACTTGCAGCCAAGAGAGCCATAAGCAAACTTTTCATAATTCAGTGGTTATAACCCTGGCTGGATATTAGAATTGTGTGACCAACTTTCAAACAATGCATCCTGGACCAGGGTCTGTAATTGTTCAAGCGTCACCTCTGGACTTCTCATTCTCATCTGAAATCCATAGATTCTATATGGCAACGTTATCATTGTCATAATAAAAACAAACAAACAAAAAACCAAGCAATAATAACTAAAACCTTTCCAGATAATATCCATGGCTAATAACCACTGATATAATGGAAGAGCAGAAGCATGGAATGGATCACCCATTTACTTCTGAGGCACAAAACTCATGCAAGTAGGTCAGCTTTCTCCCAAGCTGAGCATCTCTGGTTGTCACTTGGAAGTGTTTTAAGAAGCTTCAGGTAAGAGCTACGAAAGGATGGCTGCTGCTTTCTTGGACCCGGTTTTGCTCATGTGATCTCTAAACTGAGCACTTGGAAAGCAGAAAAAAAAGGGGATGACAAGTGAGGAGATTCAAGTCACCAGCAATACTAAGGTGCCTTCTCCTGGGAGTCGCTTGAGAAGAACCGATGATGAGAAATCATAGCACAAGAATGGCTTAACTCAACCTAACTGAGTATTAGGCCTAGACTAAAGCCACATTCTTGCTGAGCCACTTCTTACTGACTTATAGATTCAAAGACAATAATTAAATCCTTCTCACAAAGTCAGCTCTAAGAACTCTCCTAATTAAAAATGCCTATAGCACCAGGTTCAGAAGTAAATTATTTCTGGTTCTGTGTCTCACTCCCATGCATCTGTGGTCTGAGAAACTTCTGCTCATTCTATGATAAAGTTTCTCTCTCTCTCTCTCTCTCTCTCTCTCTCTCTCTCTCTCTCTCTCTCTCTCTCAGTATTTGCACTATTGCCTTATGCCCTTACTCACTCCAGACTCACTGAAGTGCTTGGCTCTATAATGTATTTAGTATTTCATTAAATTTGAACCTCCTTCACACCTCTACCTGAGCCTTTAAAACATCCCCAACACAAACATAATCATCATCCTAATATATAATAACCCTAAGTCATAAGGACTGGTAATGACTGAGGCTCGACCAACTGGAAGTCCATCCTGCAGTCAGTTCTGGGTTGCTAGGGCCCCAGGACTGACTGCTGAGCTGGGTGGTGAATCAGGGCCAGAGAGTGGCCTAAAGAGAGAAGCAGGGACTGATCCATTGCCTTTGTGGCAGCTTTTGATCAGCTCTTGCCTCTCTCTTTCTCTCCCAGTCTGACCAGCAGCTGTGCCTTCATTTTTCTCCAGGTCTCCAATGGGGCTGCTGATCAGTCCAGCCTTTCTGATCAGGCCACATTGATAGACCTAGAGATGCTGACTGGCATAGAAACTGACTAATCAGAATGAAATATGAGTCAACTGTGAGGAGCCAATGGCTACCTAGGAGGTGGAGCTTTTGACACTAACTGGCATAGAAACTGACCAATCAGAACCAAATTGGCCTGCAGAAGAGGGAAGTTAGAGATGAGAGCAAGCCTGTAGGGGTGAGCAGTTGGGGGCAAGATCAGGCTGGCAGGGGAGGGCCTTTGGAGGTGAGATCAGGCTGGCAGAGGCAGTTGGGAGAGGGATCAGGCTGGCAGAGGAAAGCAATTGGGGGTGAGGTCAGGCTGGAAGGGGAGGGCAGTTAGGGGTGATTGGGCAGGCATGCAGAAACAGTTAGGGATGATCAGACAGGCAAGTGAGCAGTTAGGAGCCAGTAGTCACAGATTGGGAGAGGGGTTTCTGACTGCCAATTTAGGTCCAATCCCACAGGGGTCATCCCCCAAGGGGTACCCAATTAGAGAGGGTGCAGGCTGGGATGAGGGAACCCTCCCTCCATGCATGAACTTTGTGCACTGGGCCTCTAGTGTAATATATAACAGTTACTGATATTTACTGTATGTCAGGCATTGCTGCCATGGAATCCTTATGAAGAATTTATGATGTAGGTCAAATTATGGGTGAACTGATTGAGTCACACACCTCCCTATGATTTTTCATTGTTTTCAGCTTAATGCTGCATATTCTTTTTTAAATTTTTTATTTTATTTTATATTTTTATTGATTTTTTTGCAGTATAATAGTAGTGCATGTTTTCCTTTCCCCCTCTCCCTTAGCCTCCCCCCAGCCTCCCCTACCCCCCAGCACATATCCCCACCTTCCCCCCTCCCCGCTCCAGTGTCTTTCATTCATTGGTTATGCTCATATGCATGCATACAAGTCCTTCAGTTGATCTCCCCCCGCATCCGCCTCCCATCCACCCAAGCCTTCCCCTGTAGCTTGACAGCCTGTTCAAGGCCACCCTGCCTCTATATCAATCACTCTCCCCTGTTTCTTTTCTTCAAAAATATCTTGCCTCTGCAAACTAGAAATAAATGTATAAGAACAAAAAATGTTTCAGTCTCAGTTTCAATGTCCAACTGTTCTGAGTCCCAGTTTCAGTGTCAAATAATTCTTTATGTGTACATGTCAGCAATGGTATCCAGATGGTGGATACATCGTGTCAATGCTGCATATTCTTAACATAGTCTCTCAGATTTTTCATATGACCTGTTCATTCTCTAATTTCTTATTTATCATCCAAGCTCTTTTTTGGGGCATTGTGTTTTTTCCACCATCTCTCTCTTTCTAGTCTTCACATAGTTTTCCTCTGCTAGAAACTCCTAGTTCATTCCTCATCCTCACCTGCTGCTTGGCTAGATCATTCTTACAAACAAATCTCAAATTAAAATTTTTCCTCAGAGGAAATGTCCTGAGGCCCATGTTAATGTTTTTTTTTTTAAGTGTGTTTTCCAGATCATCAGTCTGTGTCAGTTGGAAGCATCTACTACAATTTAGCTTTCAGAGCTTTCCTCCAGACCCACTGAATAATATGTGCTCTTTGGGCTCAAAGAATTTACATTATTATGGAAAAATATTGGCAAGTAACTATTTGATTTTATTATAGTATTGTAACAGTAAATAGTTCTTCTCTGTCTCTCTCTCTTTCTCTCTCTTTTTTACAGTTATCAAATGTCATCATAAAGATTATCTCTCATATATATATATATAAAAGAGAGAGAGAGATTAGAGTATATATAATCTAATCTAGAAGGGGTAATCTGAGAGGACTTCCTAATGCAGGTGACACACAGTTTTAGTTCTTTATTTTTTATTTTTTTTCATTTTTTTCATCTTTATTGTTCAGTTTATTAATTACATTGTTCCCCTTCCCCCCCCCCCCGCATAGTTCCCCTCCACCTGGCACCCATCCCACCCTCCACCCTCCCCTCCCCCTCCCCACTGTCCTCTCCCATAGTTGCATGATTTTTGTCCAGTCTCTTGCTGCACTTCCCACACCCCCTTTCTCCCCAAGAGTTGTCAGTCCATTCCCTCTCTATGTCCGTGATTCTGTTACATTCACCAGTTTATCCTGTTCATCAGCTTATTAATTCACTTGATTTTTATATTCATTTGTTGATAGATGTGTATTTGTTGTTCCTAATTTACACTTTTATCTTTTTCTTCTTCCTCTTCTTAAAGAATATCTTTCAGCATTTCATATAATATTGGTTTGGTGGTGATGAACTCCTTTAGATTTTTCTTATCTGCGAAGCACTTTATCTGACCCTCAATTCTGCATGATAGCTTTGCTGGGTAGAGTAATCTTGGTTGTAGATTCTTGCTATTCATCACTTTGAATATTTCTTGCCACTCCCGTCTGGCCGGCATTGTTTCTGTTGAGAAATCCGCTGACAATCTTATGGGTGCTTCCTTATAGGTAACCATCTGTTTTTCTCTTGTTGCTTTTAATATTCTCTCTTTGTCTTTTGCTCTTGGCATTTTAATTATGATGTGCCTTGGTGTGGTCCTCTTAGGGTTCCTATATATTGGGGTTCAGTGCACTTCTTGGACTCCTAAGTCTATTTCTTTCACCATGTGTGGGAAGTTTTCAGTCACTATTTCTTCAAATAGGTTTCCATTGTCTTGGTCTCTCTTTTTCTAGTACCCCTATTATTCGGATGTTGGTATGCTTGAGGTTGTCCCAGAGGCCCCTTATACTATCTTCAATTTTTTGGATTCTTTTGGTTTCTTGCTTTTTCAGCTGAGTGGATTTTCCCTCTTTGTATTTCAAATCTTTAACTTGGTTCTTGGGGTGCTCCAGAGCACTTTTAGGTCTTTGTATAATATTTTTTATTTCAGTCAGTGTATGCTTAATTTCTGGTTGGACCTTTTTCATATCCTTGAGAGTCTCCTTCATTTCCTTGTAGGACTCATTCATTTCCATGTTGGTCTTGATCATTTCCACATAGGTCTTGCTTATTTCCTTGTAGGCCTCGACCTTTTGTTGGAGCCTCTTGAGAAGCCCTATAACCGTGGTTTTGAATTCCATGTCCAGTCGTTTTTTTTCCCTCCATTTCTTTCACATCTGATTTCTTTCCATGTCTCTGCATGGTGGCTGCTTCCCTGAATTGGTCAATTAGCTTTGTGTGGTAGACGTCCTACTAGGGACAGTGGCTCAGCCTCCCCAGTTACCTGAGGTGGATATGGGCTGCACAGTCTTACTGAAGTTAAGCTCAGGTTAATCGTTGTTAGCACTTGGAGAGGTTGACCTCCAGGCCAATTGTCTGTGAAGTTCAGCTGTGCTCAGTTTGGATGGGCGGAGTCTCTGGGTCAACAGACAGCGTTAGCTCCACCCTATGTGGCCCCAGGGACTCTGTGTTGGCGGCAATGGCCGCCAGCACCTCTGACAGAGAGCTGCTGTGGAACTCCACCAGCTGCCGGGGAATTCAGATTCTCCCCAAATGATTCTGCATGCCCAATGTCTCACCCAGGGTCGTAAAACAAAGCAGTCTGACGGTTTTCCGAATGAGAGAGCAAGTTGCGAGTGCTCTCCACGCAGTCACGCAGCTGCGCTGCTCCCAAGGTCACTCACAAGCCGCCCTCTCTGCAAGCCGGCAGACCACCGTAGCACCCGAGCTTTGGCGTGCCTTTCCACTGTCCAGTTTTCACCCTGTATGATAATGGGTTCCCTGGACTTCTCCCAGAGCTGGAGAATCAGTCCAGTGGGATGTCTTTGTCTCCCCGTTCGAGAAAACTGGCCGGTTTTCAGCGCCCGCCCTATTCGCTGGCGCACGCTCCAAACCTCTCCCCGTGCGAATCTTAAACGCTGTCCTCAGCCTCTCCTCTGAGTCACAGTGTCTTATCTTCACTTTTATTTGTGGAATTTTCACTCGGCCAGCTTTCTGGTGATTCTGGAAGGTGTTTGTTCTTTCGTTAAGTTGCAGTTTCAAAATTGCTGTGCATGACAGCAAGATAGGTGTTTTACCTATGCTGCCATCTTGGTTCCTCCAGTTTTAGTTTCTTAAAAGTAGACACCTGGAGAGGTGGAGAGAGGTATTTTAAGCAAAGAAATATGAGACAATATTGTGTGTATTTTGGTACTGGTGCATGGTTTCCTACAGCTCAGTCAGGGACTACAAGAATCAGATCAGGAAGCTCTAAGGACTTTAAATTTTATTAATAACTCCTGCAGGACATAGTGTATAGACTAATATGTGATTAATTCAGATCCATAGAAATTTGCAATTAAAGTAAGATTTCTATTTTGTATCTCTATTATTATGAAATAGATGTTTGGTTTGATTGATTGAATGGAGCTATTAATTGATGCATTTATTTATGCATGCCTATATTTATATATTCACTCAACACATAGTTTTGAATACACACTATATATTAGTCACATTCTCATATTTTATTTAACATTCACAATGTTCCTGCTAATTAGGTGACATTTTTTGAATTTTTACATTGGAGCTGAATGAGGTTTAATTACTTGATTAAGGCAACATAAATCTTTACTAACAGAACAAGTATTCTGATCCCAACCTTCTTGCAAGTTTTGCTCTCTTTAGTTTCATTTGGCAATACTCAGAATTCATTTATTCAGTCACTGAATATTTATTTACACCTATTATGTGCCAGGTCATATTCCAAGGGATTTTTATTGCGTTGGGTAGAAGAGAAAAGAATTCTGCTCTTTTTGACATTTAGATACTACAGGGTATCTAAACTTCTTTTTAAACATTAATTAGTTAATTATATTGTTTAAACTATTACATATGTCTCCCTTTTCTCTGATTAACCCCTCCTCCCTGCCATTCTGTCCCTCTAGAACAAGCCCCCACCGCCCCAGTGTCTGCGTCCATTGGATATGCTAATATGCATGCATACAGGTACCTTGTTTGATCTCTAACTGCCCTCTCCTCTGCCTTCTCTCTGAGGTTGGACTATCTATCTGTTCAGTGTTTTTCAGTCTCTGAATCTATTTTTGTTCATCAGTTTATGTTGTTAATTATATCTCTCATATGAGTGAGATCATGTGATATTTATCTTTCTCTGAGTGTTTTATTTTGCTTAGCATAATGCTGTCCAGGTCCATCCATGCTGTTGTACATGGCAAAAGTTCTTTTCTTTTTTTATAGCAGCATACTATTCCATCGTGTAGTTTTTAATCCACTCATCTGCTGATGAGGACTTAGGTTGTTTCCAAATCTTAGCTATTATAAATTGTGCTGCTATGAACATAGGGGTGCATATATCCTTTCTGATTGGTGTTTCTGGTTTCTTGGGATATATTTCTAAAAGTGGGATTACTGGGTCAAATGGGAGTTCTATTTTTAACTTTTTGAGGAAATTCCATACTGTTCTCTAGAGTGGCTGCACCAGTCTGCATTCCCACCAGCAGTGCACGGGGTTCCTTTCTCTCCACATACTTGCCAGCACTTGTCATTTGATTTGTTGATGATAGCATTCTGACAGATGTGAAATGGTATACCACATTGTTGTTTGGATTTGCATCTCTCAGATGATTAGTGACCTTGAGCATGTTTTCATATGTCTCTTGGCCTTCCTTATATTCTCTTTTGAAATGTGTCTATTTAAGTCCTTTGCCCATTTTTTTATTGGATTGTTTATCTTCCTTTTGTTAAGTTGTATGAGTTCCTTGTAAATTTTGGAGATTAAACCCTTACCTGAGATAGCATTGCCAAATATATTCTCCCTTGCAGTGGGCTTTCTTGTTGTTCTGATGATGGTATCTTTTGCTGTGCAGAAACTTTTTATTTTGATGTACTTACATTTGTTTATTTTCTCCTTAGTTTTCATTACCCAAGGAGCTGTGTTGGTAAAGATATTGATTGCTAAGTCATATGTCTGAGATTTTACTGCCTATGGAGTCTTCTAAGATTTTTATGGTTTCCTGTCTTACATTCAAGTCCTTTAGCCATTTTGAGTTTGTTTTTGTGTATGGTGTACCTTGGTGATCTAGTTTAATTTTTTTTCATGTATCTGACCAATTTTCCCAGCACCATTTATTGAAGGGACTATCTTGACTGCATTGTATGCTCTTGCCTCCTTTGTCAAATACTAATTGAACATAATGGCTTGGGTCAACTTCTGAGTTCTCTGTTCTGTTACATTGGTCTATATGTCTGTTCTTGTGCCTGCACCAGGTAGTTTTGAGAGCAGTGGCTTTGTAAGAAACTCCTTGTTAGAGAACTGATTCCTATTAACCCATCTATTTCCTCCCAAGTGCAGAGCAAATGAGGTTTTGGTGGTAGCAAATAGCACAGGGTAGTCCATTCTCTCTCCTATACTCAGCATGGTTTTCCAAGGAAAGTCATGAAAGGTATATACTAACTTTGTTAAAAAGAGGTTAGAATGGAGGGCAAGGCTTAGACTTTGATATAAAGAGAATAGATGGAAGGTTATGTAATTACTAATGGCCTGGTGCATGAAATTCGTGCACAAAAGGGGATTCCCTCAGCCCAGCCTGCACCTGCTCCAATCAGGGACCCCTTTGGGGATGTGTGACCCCTAACCATCTCTGCCTACCTGCCTGATCGCCCCTAAGTGCTCCCCTGCTGGCCTGATTGCTCCTAACTGCCTCTGCCTTGCCCCACACCTGGAATCCAGGCTTTCTTCCCTCTGGCCAGCTGTAGGTACCCTGGACCTGGGCCAGCTTCACTCAGGCCAGCCGTAGCCTCAGGAACCCACAGGTACCCAGGACCACAGGGCATGGTGCCTAACCCCAGGGCCGGAAAGGGCCCCAGCCCCTCTATGTGCCTGCCTGGCTGAGTCCCACTACTCTGACCGCCATGGCTTAAAGTACTTTGCCATATATATTCTCCCCAGCCTCTTGGAGAGAGGGTGTGAGCTGAGAAAATGGAGATGTTGCAGCCCGCTGAGAGCACGCCTTCCTCAGCATCTCCAGAAGCCAGAGCACCTGTTTGGAAGGCTCCCGGCTCTGATCCTGGCCTGAGGAGATGGGGACCCAAGGAGTGTGTGTGGTGCTTGAGGAAAGGGTGACCTAACAGGACTCACACACACTGCCATTGACAACGGCATGAGTCATGGAGACTGAAGGAGCAGAGAAATGCATCCAGAACTGGGGGGTCCCGGGCCAATCCAGCAGGCAGGCGGCTCTCCAACAGCACACCTGGCAGACAGCGTGCCCCGCAGCCCCAGGCAGGCCTCCCACAGCCGTCCCGCCTCTCCGCAGGGCCCCCACCTGGGGAGCGCACGCACAGTGCACCACTGCCGTGGCCATCATCTCCCAGCCCGAGGCGCCCACCTAGCCCCACCCCTCCTCGGGGCCCTGGCCTGAGAAGCACATGTTGCACTGTGGCCACACCCTTGCAGGCCTCGCTGGCCTCACCTCCTGTCCTGCTGGCCATGCCCCCTGCTCCTGATTAGCTGGTAGCATAGCCAATCAGGAGCCAAGGTACGGTCACATTTGCATGTTACTCTTTTATTAGATAGAATAACCAATTATGTTAACTACTCAATGGTTATTTTTATTCTTATTTTATTTTATTTTATTTTTTTATTCTACTCAGCAAAGCTATCATTCAGAATTGAAGGTCAGATAAAATGCTTTGTAGATACATGGTTATTTTTAAAGCAAAATATCTTCACATTAGATAGAAAAATCTCTATAGAGCCTAAAACAGTATTTCTCAACCTTTCTAATGTGGTGACCCCTAACCATAAAATTATTTTTGTTGCTACTTCATAACTGTAATTTTGCTACTGTTATGAATCATAAAGTAAATCTGTGTTTTCTGATGGTCTTAGGCGACCCTGCTAGCCATGATCTTAGGCGACCCTGCTAGCGATTGCAACCCATAGGTAGAGCCTTAGACCATCAAAAAACACAGATATTTATATTATTATTCATTAACAGCAGCAAAATTACAGTTATGAAGGAGCAACAAAAATAATTTTATGGTTGGGGTCACCACAACATGTGACTGTATTAAAGGGTCACAGCATTAGAAAGGTTGAGAACCACTGGCCTAAAGAAAAGGGATTGAAATATACATCTTCTCTGCTAGAGCATTGCTGGCAGATCACCTGTCATTCTAGGAAGAGTTAAGCTTCATTATCTGTAAGGTCAGCCAACATTCCAGTTGCAAAATGTCCATAGTGAATTTTTAAAGTGATTAGTACTTCCTTGTGAAGAAGGTACCTCTCCAACCTCAGTTTACTCGCTTATATAATGGCATAAGTCTCAACCAGAGTTCCAAACTCTTTGAGTTATAAAGATCAATTAAGATTATGCATATGGAAATGTTCTGGTTGCTTTTGAGCACAGGTAAGAGATAGAAAAGAAGAATTAGTGATTGCTTTCCTTAATTTAAATAGGTGATTTAACTTAAATAGTCCTCAGAAAGGACTGAAACCAGATTGGCTCTATGACCTTGATAGTAAATATGTGATAGACAAATATGTGATTGCAAATCTGTGGGCCTTCTTCCCAGATTGTTTCATGAAAGTGGCTTATCTACTAACGCTTATCAGTCTCTGTGACTCTCCTCTTTCTTTTTAGTTCTAAATTCAGGTGAGCCAGAGTATGATTTGTCCAACTTAAAACCAAATGCCACCCAGGGTTCATCTACCACGGCCCACCTCTTAGGGTGGTAGACTGACATTAGCATGGCTGCTAGGAGCTAACATTTTTGAACAGCGGGAATCGCTTGAAATCAGACACAGTCCCAAGGATGCCTCCTATCACCGAAAGCAGGGCATTTCCTATTGTATGTGACAATGGCTTCAGGAAGGGAGCCAAGATGTGAAGACCTCTTCCTCCATCAGCAGTTTTACCTGATGGTGGAGCTCCTTTAAGTTTTTGCTTTGACAGCAGGGATCCTTAACATGCAATCTACAGAATTAATGGTCAGCATAGAGATGTGGTTTTAATCAAACTTCTCTCTATAAACTTCCATTATCGGTGCTTACCAGGGGTGAGATGAAAAGAGGAAGTGCAGAAGTTGCCAGCTCAGCATAACCAATTCTCTCAAATATGCTGAGAAGAATAACTAGGAAAGGGGAGTTAATGAATCGTCACAATAGAAAAGCCATGATAGTTTTAAAATACAGATTTTGTTTATCTTTGAGATTGCAGTTTCCAGGAGGCCTTTAAAGAGAGCCTAGAAGCTTATAGAAATGGCCCCACTATTAAGAAAGAAAATGCACTCATAAGGTGGCATAGTAGCTAGCAGTGCTGATTCTGGGAGTTCTGTGGCTTTAACACAGTAAACATATGGCCTTTTTAAGTGTCTAACTACTATAAGACTCACATTGCCATTGCTGAAGTGAGATTTGCAGTACTGTGCAGTGGGGTCATGCGAATAAAATAAAATGACATAATTAATATGTAGCATAATGCTGAGCATTATGCTAAAGGCTTAATGAATGTTAGCTATTGCTGTTGCTAATATCATTATCTTGCATTTATTTCACAACGCTTTGATTTTTAAGGCACAGAATAATGCGTTCTCTAACAGAAGTAAAAATGTACTGTAACAGTATTATGGAATAATATTAACTAAAATAAATGAGCGACCTTCCCATGTATTAACATAGATTAATCTTACAAACATAATGTTGAGTGAAAAAGCAGGTTTCAAAAGATATATTCAGAATAATATAACTTCTATAACATTTAAAAACAAACACATGATGTAATTTTTATGGATATATTTTGCCTTAGACATGATTATTTGTTTATTCAATATATATTTTCTCCTTGGAAACTAAAGGTTTTTAGGGTTTGGACAAATGCATCATACCTGTATCTATCATTACAGTATCACATGGAGTATTTTCACTGCCCTCAAAGTTCTCTCCTCTATTCTTCCCTCTCTACACCTCTCTTCGGAGCCATTGATCTTTTCTTCGGTCTCCATAATTGTTCCTTTCCACTCGGCACTTCTGGTAATCTCAAGTACTTGGGAGGCTGAGGCATGAGACTTGCATGAGTCCAGGAGTTCTGGGCTCTGCTGTGCTATGCTCATCAGGTATCCAAAGTGCCTTCTGCATCTTTATGGTGATCTCCTGGGCCAGGGGACCACCAGGTTGCCTAAGGAGGGGTGCACTGACCCAGGCTGAAAGCATAGCAGGTTAAAATTCCCATGCTAATTTTTAATTTTTTTTTTTTAGTTTTCCTGTTTTATTGGTCAGATATAATATATTTTTATACTTTGGCAACTTAAGCTTTTCTTTATTATTTATTTATTAAAAATATGTTTTGATTTTTAGACAGAGAGGAAGGAAGAGGGATCGAGTGGTAGAAATATCAATGAGAGGGGAACATCATCCATTAGCTGCCTTCAGCATACCCCCTACTGTGTATGGATTGAGTTTGCACCCCCTTCAAAGACCCTGAGTAGGAATTGAATCAGTGATCTCTTAGTTCCTGGGTTGATGCTCAACTGTTGAGCCACACCAGCTGGGCTAAGCTTCCCTTTTAAATAACATATCCAATCATATCCTTTATCTTTCTATTATTTTTATTTTATAAAGATTGTCAAAACTTTTAGTATATTCCAGAGACTGTTTGCTTATGATTTTTAGCATTGTAAATATCTTCTCCTTATCTGTATAAGTTTAATATTTTTATGATGTGTTATACATATATTTTTGAATTCTAAAGTAGTCAGATATATATTTTAAGGCTTATAATTTTAAAAGTAATAATGTTAAAGAAATATTTTTTAAAATTCTAGATATAAATTTTCTTTTAAAATTTAAATAAATTGCATTTCAAATTTAGGTTTGATTTTTTTTTAAATTTTATTGATTTCTGAGAGGAAGAGAGAGGGAGCGAGAGATAGAAACATCAGTGATGAGAGAGAATCATTGGCCGGCTGCCTCCTGCACGCCCCCTACTGGGGATTGAGTCCACAACCTGGGCATGTGCCCTTCACCTTAATGGAGCCCAGACTCTACAGTCCGCAGGCCAATGCTCTATCCACTGAGCAAAACTGGCTTGGGCTAAGTTTGAATTTCACTGATATAGAATTTATTTTTGTATATGGCCAAAGGTAGAAAACATAACATTATTTGTGTATGTGAGAATAATTGTTTGTTCCAGCGCCATCTATCATGTTTGTTAACTCTTTTGTTTTGTGTTCTATTTGTCTGTCTCTGGCCCACCAGCACACTGATGTAATTGTAATTACTAAGTCTCCGTAACTAGTCTTGATAGCTGAGAAGGCAAGCTACCCACATTAATCTTCTTTTAGGAGTGTTTTGGTTGCAATCGATCATTTACTTTTCTATGAGAATTTTAGAATCCGTTTGTCAATTCCGTAAAGAATTATGCAGCCATTTTTATTTTAATTCTTTAGAATTTATAGATTAATTTGTCAAGAATCAATATATCTTTGTGATTTTACATTTTTCAGTCTCTCTATGGATGGCACATCTCTCTAGTTATTCAGGTTTTAATTAATGTCTTTAACAAAATAAATATATATTAATACATTATACACACACACACAAAGGTCTTCTATCTTTTGTTAAATACTGGGTATTTTATAGTTTCATTGTTACAGTGAATAACATTTTAAAGTCATATTTATAATTGTTGATGCATAGAAATGCTATTGATTTCTGTGTTCCGAATTTATATTCTTAGTAACTTCTCTTACTAATTTAACTAGAGGCCTGGTGCATGAAAATTTGTGTACTCTGGGGGGTCCCTCAGCGTAGCCTGCACTGTCTCACAATCTGGGCCCTCTCAGGTAGGGTCCCAAGGCCTGGTTTGAGGTCAGGGCCTATTGGAACTTTCCTTTCCCGAGCTGCAGGCAGCTGGCCTCACCCCCACCACTGCTATTGCTTGCCATCTGTGCAGCGCTGACCCTCAACCCTTACCACTTGTGACCTCCCTCTACAGGGGACAGGCTGGGGTACAATGGCTTGGGTGGCCTGGGCCTCCCTCTTTCTTTGCTGGGGGGTGGGGCCAGCCCTGCGAGGGGCTATCTGCCTACCTGATCACCCCTAACTGCTGGTCTGCCTACCTGATCATCCCTAACCACTCTGCCTGCCTGCCTAATTGCCCCTATTCTCTTGCTTGGGGATGGGGCCAGCCCAGCGAGGGGCCATCTGCCTACCTGATTATTTCTAACAACTATGTCTATCTGCCTGATTGCCATCACTGACTTCTGGTTGGTCATTAGGACCCAGAGTTTTTATATATTAGGATAGTTTGTATGTTTAGATTTTTTATGTCAACATTTGTGCCCTGGAATAAATTTCAGTGTGAATTCTTCCTTTCAATACATGTATTTTTTCTCATTTATTTTCTTGTGGTGCTATATTGGTCGACACCTTAAGTACAATACTCTTGTAGTTGACATCTTTTTATGCCTCCTGATCCAAAATTTAAGACTTGCTCCAGCAACCTAGCAAAGAACTAATGACATCTTTCCTATAGTACATGCTTACCATTTCTTCTTGGTGGACTCAACCGCTCAGTGTGACAGGAGGGGCAAATTGAACACCACTCCGTCTGGATTGCTCTGAACTCCTGCTCAGAGCTTCAAGAAAGAACATTATTTTCAAGTCCAGGATCTCTGTCTTTGAGATTTCTCCTCCAGCAGTAATGCTAAAGAAGATAGATACCTATGTGATATATTACTAACCACAGTCCACAAATGCTGGTGAAAACCCATACCTGGACATTCTTCACAAATCACAAACTCATACACAGTTCCCCCTCTGGGCATCATTCCTTACTTTCAGCTTAGTCATAGCTCAACCCTGGAGGCCCAGGCTGAAGTTACCTTCACATGGACTGTAAAGGAGAGAGATGTGGCTTTCTCTCAGGGAGCGGTTCCTGAACCAGGGTGAATAGACGGACAGGAAGAGGTCCTTCAGGTGCCCTGCTTGGGGCACCCCTCACCCTTCTCCTGACAAACACCTGTGCTAGGGATGTCATGCTGCCTCTGTCAGGAAACTAGGTGGAGTGTCCATCCTCTGCCTTCTCATCTATCCTGCCTCTAACCTGACATCCCTGGCAAAATGACATTTTAGATCTCTATTGTCTTCTGTATACCATGATTGTAATACTGTAAATATAAAACTCCTTTAATACTGGCTTTGGTTTGACTTTTATGCCCATCATTTTTTCAGAGTATTTATCAGAAATTTGATTTTCATTTTTTAAACCCAGCAACAATGGAATCAAACTTCCAGGATCTACTTGACACCTAATCTAAATTCATACTTGATAACTGAAACTGCTGTAGGATTCAACTGGAGATTAGATTTTAGGTGATTTGAAATAAGACACTTCCTGGTAAAATTCCAAAATGTTTTGTTTATGCCACTAATTGCATTATATTTTTATCAATTCCAAGGGATCATATAGGAGACCTTTAACTAACATGAAACCAATTAACCAGCCCTTTAATTACTGAGTTCTACTTGTGAAAAATAGTAAGAGAACAAACTAATATAAGAAATTTGGTTAACAAGTGTTATCTAGGGGTATATCTAAGCTAAAACAGAAAAAGCTAAAATTCTATGTTTTATATGTTGAAAATTATATTTCTTGATCACAAAACATAAAGATAGTATGCTATGTCTATATCTGAGAATAATTAGGCATATCCTTATTGTCAGTATTATTACATTCTTGTACCGAAGCTGAGAAATAAGCTGTTTTTTTTTAAAAAAAATGCAATATTTATTGTAAAATAAGTAAATCTTAAACACCTTAGTCACTGAGTACTACCTTAGCCATGGTATCCAATTAACTAGTATTAGTGCCCTCACACATGCCAGTTTATCGCAGTTTTACACTATTCAGAAGGTTGTGTTTGTAACAAAATGTGTGAAAGTAAACCACGAGTGAAGTTGCCAGTATGTTTACTCACTGAAATTTAAATGTGTGTCCCCATGTCCCAGTGATCACTTTATTGTCACAGGGATTTTTATAGCCCTTTAAGTTCTAAACCATTATTACTTTGGGGGAAAACCAAGTATCAATATTTTTAAAAGCCTGCATGCAGTCTATTTCAGTGCTAAGGTGTCTAACGCCTTTACCATCTTAAACCTCTCTACGAATCCCTGTTTTGATTGTTCACTCATTTAAATCTAATCCTTGGGATTATTTTATCTGTGCCTTTGAAATATTTTTATTTATTTTATTAGTCCAAAAAAATCAGGATTAAAGCAGTGCTTTGGCGGAGTCTGTACAAAATTCAGACCAGTGAATTTAAATATTTGAAGGTTTTTTATTAATGTGATAGGGCAAATCTCAAAGCTAAGTTAGGAGGAGCCTGCTTTCATATTATGGCCCCAAAGTCATAATTCTATGTCTTGAGGCAAATCTGTACTTTGTATTTAACCAAAAAGTATATATAATAAGCAATTTTTTTTGTATTTTTCTTTCATCTAATGAAAACTAAGCTTTTTTCTTTCTTTTAAATTCTGACATTTCTCAATACTATATTAAAGTAAACCGGGCCACATGTTCCAAAGTCACCATCACCATCAGTATCATCTTGCCACTAAACTAGATTTCTGTTTTCTACTACTGAGCTTAAATTTTATGAAGCAAACAAAGTTTTCTCACCTAGAACCTCCCTAGCCTTCTTGCAAGGTCCTCACATTCAACCGTCCGAATAGCGGAGTTGTTTACAGAGATGAAAACTAAGGGGAGGGAAGGACATTTTAACATATCTATTTCATGCATTCCTAGGTCACTTTGATCTGATTAGCAGAAACAGATAAAATGTAAACTTGAAATTTCTTCCTTGCCAAAAATTACATTCATGTCATCATGTGAAGGAAAGATAAACTTGGATTTGTAGATTGTTGGTTTATGTACATTCTAAGTCAAGAGACTGCCTTGGATTGTAAAGATCTCTTCTATTCAAAGAAGTATTGCTTTTACAGTCCCACAGGCTTACAAAAACTTTTATTTGGAAACATTTTTATAGTCAAATAATTCCATTTTGTAACATCTTCAACATATCTCAGAAACGGATCACAATGAGGAGATGTGTGGTGAGAAATAGAAGACTTTGTTCTTCATGGTTCCTTAAGGCACTGCAAGAGCCCATGGCAGGCCCTTAGGTAACTTCTTTATGAAGTAAATCCTATGTAGGTAGGAAGTTTATTAGTAATATGAATTAATATAATCCCTTGAGAATAGCCAAGTCTGACCATGGTCAGTACTTCCCCTGTCAGCAAAAGGAAAGCAGTGTTTATTGGTCTCTGCCAGCCTCATCCTGACCCCTTCCTGCTTCAACCCTTAGGTGTCTGAATCTCTCCGTTTCTTTCTCTCTCTCTTTCTCCCATCCTATCTAATAAATGAGTAATATGCAAATTGACCAAACCTCAGATAAAGCCACACCCACTGCCACACCCATCATCCAATCAGGAGCAAATTATGCAAATAAACCCAAACCAAAATGGCTGCAGCCACTGAGAGGAGGAGGGAGGCTCGGGTTTCCTCAGAAATGGAGGAAGCCAAGCTTTCTGCCTGCCCTTGCTGACCTAGGCCTCCACTTAATGCTACAAAGTTTCAATTATAGAAGATACATAAATCCCAACAGAAATGGCAGCAGCCACAGAGATGGAGAAAGCAGAGGCTAGGATTGCCCTGGAAATGGATGAAGCCAAACTTCTGCAGCCCTAGTGCCTAGACCTTCACTCCAGACTACAAAGTTTCAATTATAGAATTTAAATAAACCCAAAAGGGAATGGCTGTCACCATGGAGTTGAGCAAGCAGAATGCTTGGCTCTGCTCCAGGCTACAAAGTTTCAATTGTAAAGAACATAAATTAATCACAGATCTCAGGGACTCCACTTGGGTCACTGGGGGCGGGGGTGGCCAGCATGCAAACCACCACAGCCCCCTTGCCCAGGCTTCCCCATGCCCCAAGACACCTTTCAGAGCAAACCAGCTGGCCCTCACCCATGTACCAGACCTCTGTCCTATCTAATAAAATTGTAATACCCAGATTGACCATCACTCCAACACACAAGAGGGCTGCCCCCATGTGGTCAAAGATCCTGACCCCATGTGGACACAAGATGGCCACCACAAGATGGCCAGCAGGGGAGGGCAGTTGGGAGGGACCAGACCTGCAAGGGAGGGCAGTTGTGGGTGATCAGGCCAGCAGGGAAGGGAAGTTGGGGAGGGACCAGGCCTGCAAGGGAGGGCAGTTGGGGGTGATCAAACCAGCAGGAGAGGGCAGTTAGGGGTGACCAGGCTGGCAGAGGAGGGAAGTTGGGGGCAAAAGGCTGACATGGGAGCAGTTATACATCAATTAGGCTGGCATGGTAGTGGTTAGGGGGTGATCAGGCTGGCAGGCAGAAGCGTTTACGGGGAATCAAAGAGGCAGGCAGGTGAGTAGTTTGGAGCCACCAGTCCTGGATTATGAGAAGGATGTCCGACTGCCTGCTTAGGCCGGATCCCGATAGGATCTGGCCTAAATAAGTGGTCAGACATCCCTCCAGGGGTCCCAGATTAGAGAGGGTGCAGGCTGGGCTGAGGGACACCCTCCGCGCCCCCCCCCCCGTACTAATTTTGTGCACCGGGCCTCTAGTATGATATAGTGCAATACATAAATTTTTATACATATATGTTTGTATGTATATGTATGTATATACACATACATATGTTTTTGCTGTATTTTCAATATGTGGTTGAGAATCTGTGTATGCTTACAGTTGACAAGTTATATGTGGATTTTCAACATCAAGGTGGGTTTGTGCCTGTAATTCCTATGTTTTTTCAAGGGTTGACTGTGTGTGTGTGTGTGTGTGTGTGTGTGTGTGTGTGTGTTTGTGTGTGTGTGTAGAAAAGATATGGTGCAATCTAGATTCTTAAAATATTAAAAATCTATTCACATTTTTCATTCATATTGAACCTCCCTATAAAGACCACAACATACTGTAAGGGTTCTGCATGTAACAGTCACAGGACTTTCAACAGACACTCCTCACACTTGATATTTGCAGGTAGTTCCATTATAGGATTCTGACAAGAACAACATAGTCTCAGGCCACTCTACGTTACATAACATTTTCTCTGTGTAGTTTCTCTGAAATAGAAAATATCGATATTTCTCAGTCTCGGTTGTTTTGAGGAGTGGGAATACTGACTTATAAAATTAGTGCCTATACTGCTGCAGGGCTGGCTCACAATCTGTTTTCATCTCTGAAAGGTGCACACTGTAGCCAACATCTGTAACTCCTGGAACTTGTCCCTCAAGTGCAGTGCAATAGTGCCCAAGTGACCCTGAGTTATAGTCACCAGCTCCTTAAACTGTGGGACAAATTTCAGGTGTACCCATCAAATGTGGGTTCATGTGAATGGAGGCTGTAGAAGGTGAAGAGAATCAATTACAATAGGAGAGGGTAAAGGCAGGGGTGTTGTCCGTTATATTTCAGAGTATGTGTAATCCAATGACAATGTTAACACTGCCAACCCTGGAAATATTTTCCTGTCTTTTGATTCTCTCATCATTCTCATATGTCTGCATGTGTTTGTTATGTATTTATTTCACCCAGCTGAGAACAATCAGGACAAAGATATTTCTGACAATAGTTTTAAACTATAGGACTCTTGGCTAACATGGTTCATACCAGTGTAAGCTTTAAAAATGAACCACCTGGCTTTATAATGATTCCCCTTTCTTTGATGGACCTTGGAGATACTAAGTTAGTAATGGGTTTTAGCATCAAAATATTTAAAAGAGTATTGGCTGGATAGCTCAGTTGCTTAGCGTGTCATCATGATAAACCACAGTTGTGGGTTTTGTCTCTGGTTAGGGCACTTACAAGAATCAACCAATAAATACATAAATAAGTGGAACAACAAATCAATGTTTCTTCTCTCTCTCTCTCTCTCTCTCTCTCTCTCTCTCTCTCTCTCTCTCTCTCTCTCTGTCAATCTCTCAAAAAGTAATCACAAAAGAATATTCATGTGTAGAAAACATGTAAAAATACTTTGTACCCAGCTAGAATGTTGTAAGACACAAAGAAAATTGCTATGGAAGTTCAGAAGATAACTTCTTATTAGTGGGGAAAATCAAAAGCTTCATGAATGAAGGGATATTTTGTCTAAATCTTGAAAGTTGAGTGTGTCTGTACTGGTAAAGAAACAAGGTGACTCTGAAGACATTCTTATTAAAGGGAACAATTTGAGCACTTTAAAGTAGGGGTTTCAACTCCAGGCACAAATAAGACTATCAGCTCTACACAGTTGCCCTGAAAGTGAGGATAAAAGATTATGCCTGCCTCATTTCCCCTAAACAGAAGACCTTTTGCCATGTTTAACTTATGGGTACAACCTGGTGGTTTAGTAGAAAAATCTATATTTTCAGTTCAGTTTTTTAAATTTTTATTGTATAAGCTAATTTGATCAATTATTTTTTGGCTGTGATTAAAGAAATTATACAGCAAATTTTTACTACATATTTCTGTAAGGAAGTTAAATTAAGCAAATGTACCACACAATACAATATTGAGTTTGTCCTTCCAACTGAACTTTCTGTTGCAGAATTAATAGAATTTAAAGTCAAGGGTAATAAAGAAGAAGACAAAAAGCCACTGAGTTCACTTCTGCTTGCCCAGGCCCGTGAATGCAACAGCCTTGGCCACTGGGGTATGTCAGCAGTATTTTGGCAGGAATTCCAGTTAGCAGCTACCGCAAGACTCTGACGCTGTTATGAATGTGACCCTTGTGTCAAAAGTACAGGTTATGAGTCACTTACTCCTCCTGGCATAGAAAAACCTGGTAGAGGAGAAAAGGTTACCTTGGAACCTTATTTTCTTAACATGTGGAGCAATCTGTCCCTTTGCAAATAGCTGACGTATTTTTGGATGGCCGGTAGAAATTTTCTAAAAGAAATGTGGAAATGTTTATGAAAAAATAGCCTCTAGAGTCTTAAACAAAAACCTCCATTTGTTTGGAAGAAGCAGGCACCTTCTCCTTCGGTTCACTTGGCATCAAATTAAATCCATATTCTCATGCCGTGAGACTGGGTCAGTGCCATTTATTAAATTAACTGGAAAAATTGGCAGCTCCCTACTTGAGCGCATCATGGGCAAGAAACTTGCCTATCTCTATGGAATAGCTTGAGTGGAGCCCTTTAAAAATTCTGTTTAAAAAGATGGAAATGATCCAAATAGTCAACCATAGTAGAATGGACAAGCATTCTGATTGACTCCCTTGATGAAATGCAATGTATTCATTTAAAACACTATTAAAATTTGATGATCCTGCTCATTATATTAGGCCTAAGGATCAGGGTAAAAATAGGAATTTAACTAAATAAAAAATCAAGTGAGCATCCAAAGATTTGTGTGAAAAAATATTAGGAGGATATATACCAAAATACTAATCATTGTAATAATGCACTATGGATTTTTTAAAATCTTTCCTCTACTTTTATGAATTTTGCCAACTTTCTGTCATGTACCTATATAGTTTCTAAAAGAAAAAAAAATCTTTCCTAAAAATTTTGGTTTGACAGATGTTAATTGAATGCACTAACTTTACTGATCTTTAAACCGGTTCTCATCTTCTGAGAACTAGTCTTTGGAGATTGTGATGGCATTGCTGGTGCTTCAGGTATGTCTTTGCACATTTCTGCCCAAATGTATGGCAATTCATTGCATACATTTAAAATAAGATTGTCCTCTCCCCTATAATGTGTAATATATATAATAAAAACCTAAAAGACTGTTATAGTGGAACCACCAGAATGACAGGTAGCTATGATGTGCGCTGACCACCAGGGTCAGATGCTCAACATGGGAGCCCCCTGGTGGTCAGTGTGCTCCTACAGTGGGAGCGCTGCTCAGCCAGAAGCCAGGCTCACTGCTGGCCAGCACAGCGGCAGTGTTGGGAACCTCTCCTGCCTCCGAGGCAGACCTAAGGAGCAGTGAGCCAAGTGTGTAAGGAATGAGGGGTCCCAGACTGCAAGAGGGCAGAGGCTGGGTTGAGGGGGACCCCCTTCCAGTGCACAAATTTTGTGCACTGGCTCTCTAGTATTAAATAAGTAATTTAGGGAATTGCCAGAGATGCAGAAGATGGTCAAAGGTTTGTATCAGAATGAACATATCCAGGGAGGATTCATAAATAAACGTGATTTGAGCTGAATTGTAAAGACAGGTTAGCCCCATTTGGAAAGCCAAAGAGGAGGGATCTATTTATTTCACACCAGTAGCATAGCATAAGTGAAAGTTGGAGTGGAGATTTCATTTGGGGAGTGTGAAATAGAACTATTGGCCTATTTATAGAATGCTTGCAATTGTATATTCCTGTAAGAAATAGGAAGTTAGCAACAGCTCATGAGCTGAGAACTTATTGGATCAAATTAAAATTTAGAGGATATTATTTATAGGATACATTGGGTGAGAAATCATTTTCAAGTACAAAGACCAAGCACACTGCTATTATATTATTCCAGATATAAGGGAATGTTTTTAATTTTTAAAAAAATTTTTCATTGATTCCCATGAGAAAGGGAGAAGGAAAGAGAGAGAGAAACATCAATGATGAGAATCACTGATTGGCTGCCTTCTGCACACCCCCCACTGGGGATTGAGTCTGCAACCAGGGCATGTGACCTTGACCTGAATTGAACCTGGGACCCTTCAGTCTGCAGGCTGATGCTCTATCCACTGAGGCAAACTGGCTAGGGCAGGGAATGGATTTTGACTATTAAATGGATAGATTTAACAGTGATTTCAAAGGAAAAACTCAAAGGATTTTTAAATGGATTGCATAATAAGCATGTTGTGTGGTATAAGTGTGTGTGGTGCGGGAATGATGAAGGTGAATTTTGTATATTGTGTGTATGTAGTAAGTTGAGAAGATAAAAGTAAAACAAAGTAAATATGGTACTATAATTTTCTTGTTGCATAACTGAGAGAAGATAGTGCTCCAAGTGATAGTTTTCCAAGTGTAGAAAACATGTACAAGAATGAATGTACAGTGAGTGAAGACCTAACACTCACTGAGTACATATTATGTGTCAGGCCCTGTTCTAAGCCTATATCATGTCGTTTCTCATTTTACCTGTGCATAAAAGAGAATGTTAGCTACCATTCTGCTCCATATTTTATAGATGAGAAGATGAAAGAATCAAGCTACAAAGAGGCTAAAAAACTTCTGCATTAGAAGTTAATGGAAACATTTGAGTAGAAATAGTATAAATATGGGTTGAGTTTTTAGAAGGAAGAGAAGGGAAGAGGATATGCATATTCAAGTGATGTTTCAAGTTCTGGACTTCTGAAGTACATAGGCTGGTTTGATGCCCTGGGTATGGAAATAAAGTCATTAAACCAATCCCATTGGAAACACTAGAGTCCAGACCAAGATAAAAAGGAGAAAGTGATATGATTCTGGCCTTGCTTAAATTGATGTTCTTAATTATAATATTATTGATCTTCTGTAAGAAAGCTTAGGGCAGAGCAAAATTAAAATTAATCATCGAGAGCATTAAAATCAATGAGTGAAAATGTACAGTGTTAACTCATAGAAATCACTTCTCATTACTTATTTCATCACATGCTTAAGGTTTAAAAAGGAACCAAATATACATTTCAAATCTACACTTCATTTTATAAATGTACCATAAATATTTTTAAGCAATACTCAGTTAAGAGCCTTATATTATTGACCTTCCTTTGAGCGGATGATTTAATATTTTAAAGAGATTTTGAGGTTTTTACAACTGTGTTCTATGAAACCTTATTTAGTAAGCATACCATGTGCCTCAACAGTGCTCTGGTCAGATAAGTCAAGAAAATGCCGACTCAAAGAAACTCAAGGGTTTTTTGTTTTGTTTGTTTTGTTTTGTTTTACAGTGGCATGTCTTGAAACTATTAACATGCTAGTGTAAATTGTGAATCATTAAATTGGAAATAAGAGTATGTAGTATTTCCAAACTGATTTCTTCACCAATCTCTTTTTATGAGGTCCATCCTAATGAACTTGTGTTAAATAATGTTTTAAAAAACACTGATTAAGATTTTCTATAATAAATGAATGTAAGTATACTATAGTCAATTATATGTAACTAGAGACACATTCAGAAAGATTCCTGCAAGAATAGGGTTTCTTATGGCCTGAGCAAAGCTACCTCCTGTCTCTGCTGCCTCGCTCCCTTTGCCGCTGCCTTGCTCCCTCCCTTCTCCACTGCCTCATTCCCTTCTCTGCTGCCTTGACCTCTGCTGCCTCGCTTCCTCCCATCTCCTCTGCCTCACTCACTCTCTTCTGTCTCCACTGCTTCCCTCCCATCTCTTTTGCCTCACTCCCTTCTCTGCTGCCTTGTTCCCCCCTTCTGCCCTGCTCTGCCTGTTTCCTTCCCTTTTCTGCTGCCTGCCTGCTTCTCTCCCTTCTCCCCCACTCCATTTGCTTGCTTCTCCGCAGCTTTGGTCCCTTCTGCAGTGCTTGGCTATCTTCTACGCCTTCTTCTGCACCTGGATTTGCAAATTAACCACCATCTTGGTTGGGTTAATTTGCATACTCTGATTGGCTTGTGAGCTTGGCTTGTGGGTGTAGTGGAGGTGCAGTCAATTTGCATATTGCTCTTTTATTAGATACCCTGTTTCCCTGAAAGTAAGACATCCCTCGAAAATAAGACCTACTCGCTGAAATAGAAGGCATCCTCCCGGAAAATAAGATCTAGCACATCTTTGGGAGCAAAAATCAATATAAGACACTGTCTTATTTTGGGGGAAACAGGGTAGGATATATATTTTATAATTACACTAGAGGCCCAGTGCATGAAAATTCATGCACTGGAGGGAGGTCCCTCAGCCTAGCCTGCCCATGCTCACAGTCCCAGAGCCCTCAGGGGCAGGAGGGAACCCAGTGATCAGGGGAAGGTGATGCCCAATCACACCTCAGCTGTTGCCACCACCAGCAGTGTAAACCTAGACCGGCCCTGGTTACCTGATCCTCAGGTGGCTCTGGGTGACTGGGCAGCAGCCATCCAAAGCTTGCCTGCACTTCAGGCAAGCCCTGGATGGCTGGGGTGCTGAGGAGTCTGGGAACCTGGTGGCAGGTATGTGGAGCCTGGGCTTACTGCGTGCCTGCCACCCTGGCAGGGCTAAGGGGACTGGGTACTGCCATCTTGTGGCTGTGGACGCCACCATCTTTGAGGGCATGGTAGTCAATTAGCATATTCCCTCCTTATTGGCTGTGGTGCTGACATCTTGAGGACTGGGCAGTCAATTAGCTTAGTACCTCCTTATTGGCTGTGGGCACCATCATCTTTGCAATGGCATGAGGGTCCATTACCATATTCCCTCTTTATTAGATAAGATATTAAACTATATGTAATATCTATTTTATTTATAGAGTGACATAGTATAGACTACCATCTCTATAATATAAATGGAATAATTATCTTTTCCTATAAATAATAATTAGATATCCTTTATGTATATAATTATTGTTCTGATTATAAATTATAGAAAATACAGGAAATTATAAAGAAGATAGTAATACTATCTCTAATCCCCTCATCTAGAGAGGATTATTATTATCATTATACATAATTCATTTTTGTTGTGATTACCCTGTATATTAATACTTTTATCCCATTTTTTTCACTTAATAATAGAATGAATTTATTTTTTCATCAAAACAGAGCTTGAATATGTAAATTTTTATTTGTTATGGTCTCTGGAGGATTGCCAGCACATGCGAAGGAGAAGAGATTAGATATATTATGAAAATACCCAAGGTTTAAATTTCAATCTTTGCTGCTAATTACCTGCATAAACATGACCTAGTCACTTAACATATTTAGGTCATAATTGTTTCTCATTCATTCATTGAGGTAACTGCATAAGGTGATTGCTAAGGTCACAACCCGTTGCTAAATCCTATTATTCTATTTTGCCCCATATTATATCAGATTACAGGGATGTCTAAATTACCTACTAACAGAAAGTTATTAGCTCTAACGGAATTTTTTTTGCCATAGTTCTAACTAATAATCAATTACCTGTCAATATTAATTAGATGAAAGGTAATATTGCCTATTAACTGTTCTATTTTCCATTATAAGTGGAAAGCATAGGACATTTTACATTAACTGTAGAATGTCAGTTTATGCAGTCAGCTTAAAAACATAATTCTGAGTCTGTTTTATTTTGTTCATTTGTTTTTTGTTTTGTTTTAGATGACTAATATAGCTGAAATTATACAGTCTTTGTGTGGCTTATTTCACTTGGTGTAATATCCTCTGGGTATTTTACTCTTTCTTATGACTGAGTAATATTCTATTACATGTTCCACATATTCTTTATCCATTTATCTATTGATGGACACTTAAATTGCTTCCTTATCTTGGCTATTACAAATAATGCTACAATAAATATGAGGGACAACACAGAGAATATGGTCAATAATATCATAATTAATAATCTTGTATGGTGATAGTTTAATAGACTTGTCATGGTGATAACATTTTAAGGTACATAAAAGTTAAATCACTTTGTTGACATCTGGAACTAATACAATATTGTACATATACTATACTTTAATCTTTTTAAAAAATCTTAATTCAAAGAATTAAAATTTCTTATTAATCAAAAATTTTCTCTTTACTTTTATAGGGTAATGGATAATTCATTATACCTATAAACTATCTGTAAAAAATGGGTGAGATGTAGATATATTTGAAGTGATTTACATTTTGCTATTTTCTGCCAAATATTAGATATATTGTTTGATTGATCAACCCTTGATTGATCCTACTTGGTAAATCATGAGGCTGAGTTTTAGGAAAAGTAAAACATTGCCATATTTGTTCATGTCCTCATTCCCTGAAGTCCACTCTCATGCCCCTAAAAAAACTTGGTTTTATTTATGATTAAAGAGACCATGCCAACCAGAATTCTACTTTTGTAGTCTGTGCTGCATTGAATCATTTCTCTTTAAGCGATGAAAAAAGAAAGTTACCTTTTTCAGTATGCTTTCTTCATATGCTTAGATGATCTTCCTATTGTTCAGACTAGATCAGTTAGTCATGTAACTAATTAGATTAATAGTTTTACTTGACTAATCATTGGTTTTTAATTTTATGGCAATTTGCAATTACTGTCCATGAATCCTATCTAATAAAAGAGTGATATGCAAATAGACCCTACCTTCACTACATTAAATAAGCCATGCCCACAGCCCATGCCCAAAAGGCATCCCCACAAGCCAATCAGAAGCTATATGCAAATTAACACACAACCAAGGTGGCTGCTGCCCATGGCTAGCCAGGCCAGGTGGGCAGCAATGGCCCAGATCACAGGGCCATTGCTTCCCTGGGAGCCTCAGATGGGGGCAACAAGGCCTTGCCAAGAGGCCTTTTTGCTCCAGGCTTCTGGCAAGCTGGGCCAAGCTGGGGGCGTGGCCAGGCAGCAATCAGCCGGGATCCCGGGGCGATCACTTCCCTGTGTGCCCCAGCCCTCAGGCAGGCTGGACTGGGCTGGGGGTGTGGCCCAGCAGCAATTGGCCCAGATCACAGGGTGATCGCTTCAATGGGTGTCCCAGACCAGGCAGGGCTGGGGGCATGGCCAGGCAGCGATTGGCTTCTATCGTAGGGCAATCACTTTGCTGGGTGCCCTAGGCCAGAGTGAGAAGGCCTCATGAAGAGGCCTTCTTGCCCCTGGCCTTGGGCAGGCCAAGCTGGACTGGGAGTGGGATCAGGCAGCGATTGGCCTGATCGCAGGTGGATGGGTGGCTGGGGTTCCCTGGCCAAGATCCCCTGCCCAAGGATGGAAAGTCTTGGCCAGAGGCTTTCGGCCTTGGTCAGGTCGAGGTTGAGCTGTCAGTAGGACATCCCCTGAGGGCTTCCAGTATGTGAGATGGGACAGGTTGGGCTGAAGGACCACCCACCCCCAGTGCACAAATTTTGTGCACGGAGCCCCTAGTAACTACATAAAATAAAATGCTGGATGATGGGCAGATTGGAACCTGGCGACTCTTTCACTGACTTAGTCTTCTCCCTTCCTCCATCCCCATCATGTGAAGCTCTCACTTAAAAAAGATTGGCAGTTTGGGGCAGAGTGTGCAGGAAATTATACAGATTTAAATACAATTTCTGTGAACTTGATTTTTAAGCATAGTTAAGCATTTTGAATTTATTTAACATTGTTTTAACATTACTGACAGGCACAGATGCAAGGTTAAGAGGAAGATAGTACAGAGATCAGTGTGGTGTGCTGTGAGCAATTGACATGCAACTGTGAAGTGGCTCTTCTTGAACAGAGAGAACTGCACCTACATTCTTCTCAACCTTCTATGTAAATTAGTATTTCCTGGGCCATGTTGTTCATGATATTTAATGTTTTCTTTGTGGTGCTTTTTCAGTGTCAGTAAGGTTACATAATTAGTGGGATACAGTGCAAAATTAAAATGCAAGGCACTTTGATAAAAAAATTATTAAGCATTTCAGGAGAGTAGCAACAGATAACAGGGCAGTAAACCAAGCTAAGCTTTGCTCTGCTTGCAAATGCTGGCACTGCATGACTGTACTATTGCACACCCTTGAAGCTGGCCCTGGAGGGGACCACACTATGATCCCCTTCCTAGTGTTAATCTAATTCTAACCATAACTCCTAACCCAAACCCTAAGCCCAATCCTAACCCCAACCTAACCCTTTAGGTGTTGAAACATATTCAGCTTGCTGTCCATGAAAATTTTTTCGTTTGGTCACTAAGGACCCCTACTAAACTGACCTGTATGGTTTTGACTTAAATGCTATTTCCACACATATCTCTAATAAACAATTATGTTAGCTTGTATTTACCAACAGCTTATCGAATTCCTTTCAGCATTGAATCTTGTCATCCAAGATTTTCTTTGATCATTGTTCCAATGTGCTGTTATAGATGATTCTATCTAATAAAAGAGGAATATGCAAATTGACCATACTTCTGATCATGCCACATCCACAGCCACACTCATCAGCCAATCAGGAACAAATTATGCAAATAAACCCCAACCAAGATGGCTTTGACCACTAAGAGCAGGAGGGAGGCTTAGGTTTCCCTGGCAATGCAGGAAGCCAAGCTTTCCACTTGCCCTTGCCGGCCTAGGCCTCCACTCAATGCTACAAAGTTTCAATTATAGAAGATACATAAATTCCAACAGAAATGGCGGCAACCATGGAGCTGGAGAGAGCAGAGGCTAGGGTTACCCGGGCAATGGAGGCAGCCAAGCTTCTGCAGCCCTAGTGCCTAGGCCTCCACTCTAGGCTACAAAGTTTCATTTATAGAATTTAAATAACACAAACAGAAATGGCTGTCACCATGGATTGAGCAGAAGGCTTGGCTCCACTCTAGGCTATAAAGTTTCAATTGTAGAACATAAATTAATTTCAGATCCCAGGCCCTCCACTTGGGTCACTGGTGGGCATGGCCAGCCTGCAAACCACCATAGGCCCCTCTCCCAGACCATCACACTTCCCAAGGGAACTCCACCCTAATCCAGACACCATTCAGGACAAACCAGCTGGCCCCCACCCATGTACCAGGCTTCTATCCTATCTAATAAAAGAGTAATTTACAGATTGACCATCACTCCAACACACAAGAGGGCTGCTCCCATGTGGTCAAAGATCCTGCCCGCATGTGAACACAAGATGGCCACCACACGATGGTCAGCAGGAGAGGGCCATTGGGAGGTTCCAGGCCCGGCAAGGAAGGGCAGTTGTGGGCCATCAGGCCAGCAGGGGAGGGAAGTTGGGAGGGACCAGGCCTGTAAGGCAGGGATGTTGGAGACTATCAATCCTGCAGGAGAGGGCAGTTAGGCGTGATCAGGCTGGCAGAGGAGGGAAGTTGGGGCCAAACAGGATGGCACGAGAGCAGTAAGACATCAATTAGGCTGGTAGGGTAGTGGGTAGGGGGTGATCAGGATGGCAGGCAGAAGTGATTAGGGGAAATCAGGGAGGCAGGCAGGCGAGCAGTTTGGAGCCAGCAGTCCTGAATTGTGAGAAGGATGTCTGACTGCCCATTTAGGCCCAATCCTACGGGACAGTCAGACATCCTTCAAGGGGTCCCAGATTGGAGAGGGAGCAGGCTGGGTTGAAGGACACCCCTTCCCATGCATGAATTTCATGTACCAGGCCTCTAATCTATCTATCTATCTATCTATCTATCTATCTATCTATATTTCTATTTATCTATATTTAAAAGGCTATTATGCTAAGTTTCTTTCCTACTGTCTGAACAATTGATATGATGCACACTGACCCCCAGTGGGAAGATTCTCAATGCAGAAGCTGCCATGACACACACTTGCCATTTACAGAGAAAGGGTGGCACGAACCTGGTTGACAAAGCAACACTTGGCTTCCCCCAAATGGAACACAGGCCCCACCACCACCCCAGAGTGAAACCCCACCAAATTGCAGCTGATGCTGCAGAGACCCCCTGGCCAGCTTGGAAATGGTCACTGTGGGCACTAGGTAATGATGTAACGCAGCAATACCTGGCTTCCTCTCCCTAGCTACTGGCCTCCTTGCAGTTTCTGTAGCCAAGGAACAGGACTTGCTTTATACCCAGGTGGAAACATTTACACTGTAAGCAAATGTCTGTGAAATGTTTTCCCATGCTTCATCTCATTTGATCCTCACAGAAGTCCTGGAGTAGGTAGATAGGAGACTCAGTGAAATCCTATTTTCTTTTCATTAGTCAAAAAACAGATTTAGAAACTTGACCTGACTGAAAAGAAGTAAGAAATGGTGGATCTTGAAAATGACTTCAGGTTTTCTCAATATAGTCAAACACTGCTGCAGTTAAATAGTTCACCCTTTGTTCTCCCTGGGTGATCTACAATAATAATCTGTTTTATGTTGATACTTACTGCTGTGTTGCTGACAATTACATGAAAGAGAAGTTGGGGTGCTTCACTGGAAAAAGTTTAGCTAAATCAGAAAGCATGTTTAAGTAAGTTTTTTCTCTCTATATATAAAAGGCTAAATTGATTCACATGCAATACACATAAAGCTCTCACTGGCGCCAATCGCATGAGTGTGTTTCCATCTGTTATTGTTGATTGTGAATTTGGCTGACACTTCTAATATAAAAAAAGGTGAATGGTGATATTAAAATATTTCTTTTAATTAATTTCCTTTCAATGTTCACTAATTCGTGCACCAGGCCACTAGTACAATTAGAAAGAAACTATGAAAACTATCATAAACTCTTGTGCTAAAAAACTTTTCTTTGCATCATTAAATACATTGAAAAACTTTGTAATATATTAGGCAGCTGGAGGCATTAGAAATTCTCATTAATTATTCTAAATGTTTAAGAGTTGGGAATTTGCCTTACCTATCATTGGCCTGATCTGTTTCTAGATATTTAAAGCTCTGAAATTAAAATACATGTAGTTATGGTAGGAAGCAGTTCCAGGTGAGTTCATTAAGGTTTGGGACACAATGTCTAAAAATTACAAATGTATCTTCAATTATGCTCTTAATTTGATTTATTTGGTACAGCAAACCAGGGATGTCTCAGTTGTATCAGATCATTAGGTAAATTATTTCAGGGGTGGAGCTTAGAATTGATGATATAGTATTTTACTTCCCGTGAGATGGCCACGAGAGCCATGACTACCTTAGGCAGTGCCACAAACCCCAGAGCTGACTCCTGTTGTCTCTGTGCTGTGTGAAATAAGGTCATAAAAACATTTAGAATAAAACTGCTGTTTGAAACTTTGACCTCGGTCCACCCCTGCTTGCTTAAACAAAAGAATTATTGCTCTAGTTCCTAGCTTGTGACTTTAAAGACTAAAGGAGTAACCTCAGCACCAATTATGTAGATAAGACACTTGTTTTTACAAAGATAGGACCCCATATTTAGCAGAAAACATAGTTAGAAGATAAAGAGCAAGAAATAAGGTCATTCATAACCTTTTGGCACCCCTTCCCCAGATGCGGCCTTGAAGGCTGTTTGCCAAACGCAGGGCAATAACATTCATGGTTCAGACCCCTTTAAAAGGCCTGCCTGCACGCAGGGCAGTGCGGCCGTGGGTGTTTGCATGGTGCCCCCACGACCGTCCTGGCCAGTATTCAATAAATCCTTGCCTGCTTATTACCAACTTAATTGCCTCTGTGGTCATTTGCAACTGGTGGTGGAAGTCACCCCACAACACTGTGCTCATGGTCTCTGGGACTACAATAGAGAGAAAAATCCTGTTGATAAGGCTCAGTGGTTGAGCATTCACCTATGAACACAGAGGTCATGATTTGATTCCCTTTCAGGATATATGCCCAGATTGTGGAATCGACACCCAGTGTGGGGCATGCAGGAGGCAGCTGATAAATGATTCCCTCTCATCATTGATGTTTATATATCTCTCCCCCTCTCCCTTTCTCTCTGAAATCAATAAAAATATATTTTAAAAAGAGAGAAAAATGTGTTGTTGTTTTTTTTACCAACCTCTTCCTTTTGGAGATGAGAAAATTGGGAGCTAGAAAGGCAACAAGAATTTAATATAATTTTCTTTCTTTTAAAAAAAATCTACTTCAGTTTTATTTTTAATTGAATTTATCGGGTGTCATTTGTTAATAACATTATATATATTTCAGTGTAAAATTCTATAATACGTCATCTGTAAATTGTATTGTGTGTTCACACCCCAAGTCAAGTTTCCTTCTATAACCATTTATTCCCTTTTATCCTCTTCTACCTCCATTTTCCCTCTGGTAATCCCATCTCTATGAGTTTGTTTTATTTTTTGCTTAATGCTGTCACCTTTTTCACCCAGTCCCCCAGAATCACTCACCTCTGACAGCTGCCAGTCTGTTCTCTATATTTATAAGTCTGCCTCTATTTCACTTGTTAGTTCATTTTGTTCATTGGATTCCACATAAAATTGAGGTCATATGGTATTCTTTTTCTCTGACTGGCTTATTTCACTTAGCACAATAACCTCTAGGTTCATCCATGCTGTCACAAAAAGTAAGATCTCTTTCTTTTTTTTAAATTCTTATGGCCAAGTAGTATTGCATCATTCTATTGTATACATGTACTTGAGTTTCTTCTAAATTCTGACTATTGTAAATAATGCTGCAATGAACATAGAGTTGCATATGTTTTTTCAAATCAGTGTTTTGTGTTTCTTCAGACATATTCCCAGAAGTGGAGTTGCTATGTCTTAAGACAGATCCATTTTTAATTTTTGAAGTAACTCCATACTGCTTTCTCTAGTGGCTAAACCAGTCTGCATTCGCACAAACAGTGAACCAGGGTTGCTGTTTCTCCATATCTTCACCAACATTTGCTGTTTGCTGATTCATTGATGATTGAACATTCAGACACATGTGAGTGAGATCTCATTGTATCATATAATTTTCATGTATCACAACTTTTTCTTTTTTTTAACTATAAAAATGTAAAAACCATTCTTGTCTTTTAAAAAAGTAGGTGGCATGTTGGGGTTGATCCTTAGACTATACAGTTTGCTGACCACTGTCGTGATGTATTCCTTATATATAGCTGAACAAAGGAAAACGTGAGAAATAGATGGCTAAATAATTTAAAAAGTGAATGAATTGAATGTAATTAATATTATATAACCTGGAGAGTAAATGGATCATTATTCAAAATTAAATTTTAATCACATCAGCCCTAGTTAAGTTTTGCTTAATTAATGTCTTAATTCTAAAACCATTAAGAGTGCAGATAGTGTTTCAAGTAAAGTTCATTTGCACATTATAAAAATAATGCATAATTATTGTAGGAAATTAGGGACATTTAGAAAACTAGAAAGATTAAAATACTAGTGATAGCCGTTATTAATTTTCCAATATGTTTTTTCATATATATAATAATTTTATATACTTGTGGTCATACTATGCATATAATTAATCTAACTTCTAATATAACAAATAATTTCCAGTTATTTTAATATTTTTCTTAAACATTTTAAATGGCTTAGGTGTTAATAATATTCTATTATGTAATGACTTCTTTGGGCATGGATTGTTTTTTCTTGTTTATATACTTAAGTATGCAATTATTTTTAAAGTTAAAATTTCGCTCTATTTTTCAGCTTGTTGGTCAGAGCACCGGTATATGTCAAAATCTTTTTGATGCACCTGGCCAGAATGGCTCAGGGGTTGAGCACCGACCTATGAGCCTGGAGGTCAAGGTTCAATTCTGTGGTTAGGGCACATGCCCACCCTGTGGGCTAAATCCTGACTGTGGGGTATGCAGGAGGCAGCCAATCAATGATTCTTTCTCATCATTGATATGTTTCTCTTTCTCTCTTCCTGTCCTTTCTTCTCTGAAATCAATAACAATGTATTTAAAAAAAATATGATTCTAATTGCCCCAGAACCTCATTCCCTAGACTTTTTCTCCAATTTGTACTACGTCCCCAGCCCCCATTTTTTGTCCCATTCTTCTGTTCCAGCCTCATTTGGGGCACATGCATGGGATCTAAGAGGCATCAAGCTTGCTTTTACTGGTTAGTACTGAACTGATATCCTGGCCTATGTGGTCCATACCCATTGTAGTGACACATGTTCCAAAATCATTCCTGTTTTTTCCCCCCTCCAGTCCACTTAAAACGGTGTTCCAGCAACAACTTGATTGAAGTTATTTGATAGAAGAAGCACTTTTGAATTGTGTTCCAAGGAAACAAAGCTCCTAGCATTGGCATGATGCTTCTCTAACCAACCAGCACCCACAGTGCACGGCTGCTCCCATGAGAGTCCTACCTAAGGCTTAGCAGCAAGAGCAGATCTCTCTCTCTCGCTTGGATCATGGTCTATGCTGTGTCTAGCTGTGCCTGCCCAACACGAGTCTCCATGCAATGTTGAGGAAATCCAGCTGCAGATTATCTCTTCCCTCCCTCCGGTTCACAACAGGTGATGTTTTCCCAAGCCTTTCCAAGACAGTGATAGCCAGCAGGGGGCTCTGCTGTGCTTGAGAGTTCCTTTGCCCTGAGGGTCAGGCTCTGTGGCCTATGAGAAATCTGTGCATGCAGAGTGTCCTCTGACATGTCCTTCCTTCTGTCTGGGCCCGCATGTTCAGTGAAGGCAGACCAATGTTTATTCCTGTCTGCTTGGCCCCTTTGAGTCTCATGCTCCCTCTTTTGCTTCTAGGTTAAGTGTGGCTCCTGTGATTTTGCTGGAACAGAGAGCTCTCTCTGAGGCTACCTAGGCAGCCCTCTGCAGAGACTTACTAAGCAAACTACACAGGTATTTCACCTCTGGGGAGTGAGGCTCACAGCCTCTCTTTCCAGAAAACACCAACGACCATGCTCTTACTGATTTCCCCCCCCCGCCCTCCTTCCCCCAGTCCAGAAAATCATCTTTCTTGAGTGGGTGACTATAGGCAGTGCTTTCACTGCTAGTATTTCTTCCAAATCATTTGTTTCTACCTCCAGTCCTGTCTTTCCTCTAAGGACTTAGATTTTTGGAAACCAGCTATAGGATGCCAGCTATTTTTCTCTCTTTTTCACATCCCTCCCTAAGGCACTCCACACAGAAAAGAACAGTGGCTTTAATTGGAGCAGTATAGGAGTGGGAGGCACACAGCCTACTGTCTGGAGGAAACGACACTGAATCACATCTCAAAATTATTACCCTCCTATGTTTGTTTAGCTCGACTGTCCCTAATTTATTACTAGGATCCTTAACCTACTTAAAACATTGACACCTTTAAGCATCCAAGGGACACATTGTAAGCAGTGCTCTTTTAGAGCATTATGCTTTGAAAAAAATGCACAATATAATTTCAGGGATTTTCCTAAAATAGAAACCTAAGCAGAATTATTTATTTCCTACTCTCTCCCCAGACTCTGGGGCAGTGAGGGCTTGCCCAGTGTGGGAATGGCTTGGGCGGGGGTGGGGGTGGGTGGGTGTTCAATTGGGGAAAAGGAGACATATGTAAAATTTAGACAATAAAAAAATGAACCAAGGAAAGTGAATACCAAAGGGTGAGAAGCAGCAAAGGTTGAAAGTTGATTAACCTTCACAGCTCAGCAGCTATATTGATTAAGGATTACCATGTACCACATATTGAATTGGCCTCATATACATTTATTCCAGATATTTCATCTTGGCAATGGTAGACCCTATTCTCACAAGCCAATCTTTATCTCTGAGGACTTCTTGATACTGCTTCTTATGGGTCATGAGCATCTTAGTACAGCGCTATCCATTATAAATTTCTGTGATGATGAAAATGTCTATTTAGTCCTGGCCGGGTGATGCAATTGGTTGGAACAATGTCCCATACACCAAAAGGTTGCAGGTTTGATTCCTGGTCAGGGCACATTCCTAGGTTGCATGTTCAATCCCCAGTTGGGGTGCCTATGGGAGGCAACTGATTGATATTTGTCTCATCTCTCTCTTTCTCTCTATCTCTCCCCCTCATATCCCTCCCTACCTCTTTCACTGAACATCAATAAAAACATATCCTCAGGCGAGAATTTTAAAATTTTCTATCTCTGAGTGGGGAATGAGGGAGCAATAGGGGAATAAGGACACATATGTAATACCTTAATAAAGAAAAAAAACCATTAAATTGAACTGAAATAAATACTTCCTCATTTTAAAAAAATAAAAAAAAATTCTATTTATCCAAAGTGATACTTTTAAGTTTAAACAACATCAAATGCTTAGTGGCTACTATACTGTACACATAGCTCTGAGATTTTTCTCCTGAGATTTATCAAAATAACTGATCAACTCATTTTTTAAGAAATTTCTGGTGATTTTAGAATTTTTTGATTTGGAGAAGTAGAGAACAGAACAGGATAACTTGACAGGACAAAAAACTGTGCTGGAAAGAACGGGTGGGCTAACGGAATGAAAAAGAGATCGTGCTTGTCTTGTAGAGAAGTGAAAGGTTAGGCTTATTTCAGAAAGTTAAAGAATAATTCTCCCCGTGGCATCTTACACCTGCAACAGTAAGCTTTGGATCACTCATGGCGGTGAATAAATGTCACATATTTCATCTTATTATTTTTATTTGTTTGAGATTCAAAAGTTGTACAGACTATGCTTCCCTGAATAAATGTGTGTGCCTGTCCTCTGAGGTGAAGAGAAAATTCAGGCTCTTCTCACTTCGACAAGGAAAATAAGGCACCTGGCCAGGCACCTGCATTTACCGCTTACTGTCTCTGCACACAATGGGTGGAGGCAGCTTTTTATATGGAAAGGTTGGTGTTATCAGGTAGATGAATAAATTTTTGCTTTCTCTCAGACTGACAGATCTCTAGATCTTGAGGGTTAATAAAACAGTTTCATAAAGATGAATATAATTACCTAATTAATGAAGTATCTAAGTCATTCAGTGTTCCCCCACCTTTCATCATTCTAGGAAATTACTGAATTATGCTGAATTGATAAATATCACCACATATGATTCCAAGATTATTAATCTCATTTTATTTATTTATTTTTAAATTTCTTTATTGATTAAGGTATTACATATATGTCATCTCTCCCCGCCCCCCCCTCCCCCCAGTCTCCCACTCATGCCCTCACGCCCCCTGTTGTCTGTGTCCATTGGTTAGGCTTATATGCATGCATATATGTCCTTTGGTTGTTGATCTCATTTTAGAAATGAGATTTTAATTCTTATCCTAGAGTCTTCCAAAAATATCATTAGTAAGTAATGGAAAGGATATAGTTTGTTATTATATAAATAAATGGACATAAAAAGATTCAGAAATTGATTCTAGTGAATTATAGAGTTATATAAAGTGTATATGTCAGACTGAATCACACTTATTGCTTAATTTGGCTTAAATATGGGAATCATACATTATGCTCTGTTTAGAACATGCATTTGGAATGGGTGTGATATCAACCCTTAGGGGAACACATATTTGCTCTTATGGTAGAGGGAGAACAATTTACTATTTTTAAATATAGCACAGGTGTATTTATAATATCTATAGAGTTAATGTTTTGGAGGAAGGAGATATGCAGGTAATAGAATCTAGAAGAAAAAGGCATAATAATGAAAAAAAGATTGAGAAACACTCGTTTAGAGCTTGGCACCGAGATATGTGTTAAATTTTAAAATGCAAAATAATGCAACCAAAAGTCAAATGTCTTCCATCTCCTATGGTTCTCTAAGGATTCTCTGTGGTAGATATTTCTATAAAAGTAATTTGTGACACGTGAATTATCTTTCTCTGGCATTTTCTTTAGAGTTGGAGATGTTCGACAGATAAAAAAAAAGTCTTCTCTCTAAATGCTTACCTAAGAATTCAATGGAGTTGAATGACCTTGGGATTCAAGAGCCCCCTAAATATCTTTCATTGGATTTTCCTCTTTTTCCTAGGAGGCCTGACCTCTAGTTCAAGGCGTATAAAGAGTACTACTAACAGCGCTCCATGTGGAAAGCATTATGATAGTAAAAATGGCTCTGATCAGAGTTGGAGGATTTACAGCTCCATCTAGAAGGCTGACCTCCCAAGACTCTGGATTTTACTCTCTACTTGTGGGCTTTGGCTTTTATGATGTTTGTAGTCACTTCATCATTGAACATTTTGCTGTGTGGATAAAAGAAACTTTCTCAGAAGTTGGTTTATCCTCTGAAAAGCCTTCATCTTGCATAAAGCTCTGTGCATGTGTGAATGTGAACTGAGTTGGGTCATTTGGGAATGGATTTCATAGAAGTCCTAGAAACTCCCTAAAGTAGATCTCAGCGTGCCAGGGCCTCAGGGGTAATTGGAAACCCGGGATTTGAGTGCAGACAGAGTTAAATATCTGAAAACACATAGCGCTTCGATTTAAAACTGAGCTTAGGCGATTCTTTCTCTCAGCTTGGATCCCTTCCTTTTCTACCTGTGGAAATTGGCAAGAGTCTGTTAGGAAATGCCTGCTGATGTTGCTTCCAAGTCTAGTATCTGAGAGGACATTTGAAATGGGGGAAGATTAGGGCAAGCAAGCTGATGTGAGCCATGCTTCCCAGAAAGTCCATATTTACTAAAATTTGGATGAGAAGGGACTCTTTTTTTGACTGATAGAAGTCTGAATGGTTGTGGGAATAATAGTAATAGTAATACTAGCCATAAAGTAGTTAATGTTTATTAAAGATTTATTATGTGCTTTTTTTCATCATTTCCTTTAGTTCTCATAACTTTACTACCCCTAGTTTATAAAAGAAAGGGTGAAACTCAGAAAGGTTAAATAACTTGCCCACAGTCACATAGATGGAAAGTTTTAGAACTGAGACATGAAGTCAGTTGCATATCATTAGGGCTATCCTATTCCATAGATAAAGGGAGTGAGAGCCAGCACAATCCTTTGGAGAGTGTATAAGTTAGCTATTGCAGCAATAATGCTTTATACGATCCATCCCTAAATTCATAGATTTATTTTTCTTGCTATTTGGTTGTCAGTGCAGCAGATGAGCTTGACTTGACTCCAGGCTTGTCAGTTTCAGGTGTACCCCATGTGTCTCATTCTGGGACCTGTGATGAAAGATCAGAAGCTCTCTGGGATCTGCTTTTCTCATGGTGTCAAAAGTATATAAAAACACGAGCAGATATAATGATATCTCTTAAGGCCTTGACCCAGAACTAGCATACTATCCCATCCTCACACTTTACATTGACAAAAGCAAGTCATATAGTCGCGCTTAATACTGGGGAGTGAGAGGGAGGTGCTTGCGGTAATGGGAGGAACTTAAAGACAAATAGCAAAGGATGTGGAGAAGTAATTCCAAAGCAGGATTCAGATGGGCATGAAGAATTGAGAACAATGGTATCTACCACAGATATGCTTTCTCAATTACAGACCACAGGAGAGCTGAGCCTTATTCTTTACCTCTTTTCATGAGAATGCAAATTCTAGACATTCAAATAGTTAATGCTACTCTGTTAACTACAGTGTATCTTTGTAGACACAAACGTAACTTAATCATTGGGCTTTCCTTGTAACACCTAATTAACTATGGATGCTCACACTTTCACAACAATATTCCTATTAGGCATGCAAATCCTCCTAATTCAATTTTCCATAGTGTCCAGCTCCATTCCTCTTCTCAGTTATTTTCTCATGTGATTACTTTCAACTTTTCTAGAGCCACTTGCTCTCTGTGTGCCCCCATCCTTGTCTGCCACTCATTGTATTGCCAGATTTATATGAATGCTTAACCATTTCTTATTCTTTCCTAAGTTATGAATCCTATTTCTTACCAGTCTCCTCTCCCTCTTCCTGTTTGCTATAACTGGCTTTATTGTTGATTTTTATCTTTCTCTTTGCTTCTGACCAGTCTTGCAATATTCTTTGCCACTAGTCATCAGTAAAGGCTTCAATGATTGTTTTAAAAATAAAATTGGTGAGAGTGTTGAATTAGAAACCCTCATAACAGATATAACTGGTGAAATGCAACTCCAAATAAGAAAACAGATGCTGGGCCAGGGTCTGAAACCACAATGCAGACTCTATCATTTTCTTCCTAATTCTAAGCAACCCTCATGGTATCTTTGGGTTTTACGTCTTTCTCTGTAAAACATGAATAAAGAGCATATGCATGACAGGAAGATACATGTGAAAAGATAATTATTATTTTTCCTAATATAAAAGTTGGAAAAAATTTGTAAATATGAAGATGATTAAATAAAAGTAGTATGCCCATGTAATGCAACCATAGACATTTCTATGTAAATTACAATGGAAAGACAGCTATGAAATAATCAAGTAAAAAAATCTGGTTTATTTATTATAGTCATTCAAAAGTTTAATGTAGCTCTAGGAACAGAAGCTAAAATAGTGGAAAAAATAAGTCCTGCTCTCATATCTTACATCTTCCTGTGGGAGATCTGCTAAACTAAATAAATGCAAAACAAAGCTATGCAGAGCAGGGTAAAAGTAAAATGACAATTGTTCATATGGAAAAGAATACAATACTTAATAAATAATAATACAAGAACAAACTGTGCTTTGTATCTCACAACTGTGAACCTACTTTTGCCACATCCTGTGTGTTAGATAGTGAAATGCGCTAAGGAGAAATAAAATGAGCTGTGGAATGAGCTGTGGCCCACGGCAGACATTGACAGTTTGGATACTGTGGCCAGAAAAGGCTCTCTGTGACAGCAACTTGTAGGTATAAACTAGGAGGTATTCTGGGAAGAGGGAACAGCAAGGGCAAAGGCTGTCAGACTGGATTGTGCCTGTTGTGTTGAAGGGAGGAGAGGGTGAGGGAGGGGGTGGTGGGAGATGAGGGCGTGCCAGGTAGCATTTTGTAGCTCAGGATTAGGGCTCTCTGGCTTTTACTTTGAGTGAGGTGTGAGCAAAAAGGAGTAACAGGCTCTGCTTTATGTTATCACAGAATCTCTCATGTTGCTATTCCGAGAACTGATTGAAGGATGTCAAAGAGCTGAATCGCATTTGTCAGACTATTGCAGTAATCCAGATAAGCCTCAATGGTAGCTTGCACCCAGTGATGGCGTGGGGATGATTCCTGGACATATACTGAAGGTAGAATCAATACGATTTGATGACATAAGAGTTGGTTATGAGAAGAGTCATGATGACTTAATTTTTTTTTTAATCTGAGCACAAGGATAGAGTTCCTTTGTATGGGAATGTCTGCAGGAAGAAGTTACTGATAAGTAAGTGTATAAGTCTCATTTTTACATGGTGTGCATATACATACACACATTTATTATGAACATTGATTTCATTTTATTATTTATTTTCTAATATATTTTTATTGATTTCAGAGAGGAAGAGAGAGGGAGAGAGAGGTAGAAACATCAATGAGGGAGAATCATTGATTGGCTGCCTCCTGCACCCCCCACACCCCGACTAGGGATTGAGCTCACAACCCGGGCATATACCCTGACCAGGAATCCAACCATGACTTTCTGGTTCATAGGTCAATGCTCAACCACTGAGCCACTCCAGCTAGGCTATTATGAAAATTTAAAACAAAAAATCTGAAATGATGTTCATCACTTTGATTAAAGTACTTTTACATCTTGAAGGTATATCATGGAGAGGTGAGGATAGACCTTCCTCTTTTTATTCTGAATTCTTCCATATTGATAGAATTGTTTAAAACACACTTGGATCTATTAATTAATTTCTAATGGATGACAAAACACTCCAATTCTGGAGTTCTGGAGTGGATCAGTTTTGAACGAGGCCTATAAAGCCTTCGGAGATATACACATGCAGATCAAGGCATTTTCATGATTTATCAAGTGCATCATGGCCATGATTTTTAGCCCACTTCTTGGTTGTGGAAATTGAATGAAATATGGGCTAATAAAATATTTGTGCTAGTCACATACTGAATTTGAGAATATGTCTTCCTGACTCATTCTAAGATGTTGCTGAGAACTGAAGGAGAAACCATAAGCCAAGGTTTAATTTACTAGAGAGCTTCCCCTCATTGGCCTTGGCAATGCTGAAGGCTCAATCAATCCTCTTCAGGTCAGTGGGTCTCACCCTGAGAAAATCTCAGTTGCAAACATCTGACTTCTGTCTTCTCTGTGATCATCCAGGGAGCAGAACTGACTAGCAATGCTCAGTGCATCCTGTTTGGCTGGGATTAATAGACTAAGCTTCTTGCCACCGACTTGCTCTGTGACCCTAGACAAGTCATCTGAACTCACTTGCTCTCTCTTAATTGGGAAAAACATGAGGAAACCAATATCAGTTTCCTGCATGCTCCTTGGATAGATTATGGGAGTGTCAGAGGAGGTACAGTAATCCCTTAATTAACAGATTCGTTGGGAAGAGACACTTCAATACATTCATTTGAACAATATCAAACTTGAAAATTCCTGCAACTCAGAGCTGTCTGCTTTTGCAGTATTAGAACAACAATGCAGTTGCATAATTCTTTTTGTCCTTGCAAGAAGTAAGTAAGGGCTCTAACTGGTTTAGCTCAGAGGATAGAGTGTTGGCCTGTGGACTTAAGGGTCCCGGGTTCGATTCCGGTTAAGGGCATGAACCTTGGTTGCAGGCACATCCCCAGTAAGGGGTGTGCAGGAGGCAGCTGATCAATATTTCTCTCTCATCGATGTTTCTAACTCTCTATCCCTCTTCCTTCCTCTCTGTAAAATAAATCAATAAAATACATTAAAAAGTACTAAATAAGGTTTACATCAAAGTGATGCTTAGGGTAAGACACGAAACCATATTTGGAAGGCCCCCAAATATACATTAATGATATAAAGAGGAGTGTCATGCATTATTTTCACCGTGCAAGGCTTTCTTAAATTTTTAAGGTCAGTTCCCTCCTTCCAAATGCCAAGACTCCCTTGCTATTATTCGACAAGATGTATAGGTCCCAAATCATTTTCTTGAGGTGACAGATGTGAAGGGGAAATCAGGACAAAATTTGCTACAAACAGACCTCACTCCTGCTGGGGTGGCAACAGGTGAAATGCTGGAAGCTGATGATTGACAGGGCTCTAGACTCCTGTGGTGAGAGTTAGCCCTTGAGTAAAGATAGGGGAGGGGCTTGATAAGCAATGATTGAGCAGAGAGACAGAGGTGCTAGGATAATGTTGCTTGCAGTGGGCTCTCACTAGGTCCTACCCAATGGGACTTGTACTTCTTGGGTCCATCTCTTGGTATATTCCCTTAGTCTCCAAGCCCCTCTGTTTGGGGAGAAAACTCCTCCCCATCTCTCCATGTATCAGAAGTATTCCGTCACTCTTGTTAAACTCTGTGTGCCTCTTATTCTTTCACAAAGTCCTCATTCCACTTGGAGGAGAGAGAGTTTTGGGGGCATATCTTTGCTCTGTATGGCTCTGGTGACAGTGGAAGGCAAAGAGGAGATTTAAGATGTTTGTCTCATGAAGCTGCCCCCCCACCATGTTCTTTAAGAGATAAAGATTTGAATGGATGGATGCTTTGGGCAGCCAGTTAGTATTCTCTACTCTAGTGGCCACTCTGCTGCTGGCCCAGATCCATGGACTAAATAACTTACTTTCCCAGCTCTGGAAGGGGTGCTTCTGGCTAGTGCTCAGCCTGCAAACCTTTCCAGGAGTTGCTGTCAGTTGTAGAGAGGCTTTCCCACAAGGCCACCCCTTCTGGGGGAAGTCTGAATCTAAGGACTGCTTAATGGGGATGTGTAATGGCCAAGTCCCATTGCCTCAGCTTTCAATGACTCTGAAGCATTGTTACAGCTTCAGGAATCTTTGTAGAGTTGACGGGAGCCTCATTTTGCTAAGTCTTGCTTTCTTTTTGCCTCCCAGGGGTATTGAGTTTGCAAGGATTCTCTAGTCAACTTCTTGCATGTAAACCTCTGTCACAGAATCTGTTTTATAGGGAAACTGATGTGCAACATCTACTAAAGTTGGAAAGAGGAATATTTATGTTCTGGCAACTTTAATAGTAATTATATTCCTTAGAGGCACTCGTATATGTTTGCATCAGGATACATGTATGAGAATGTTCATAGCATTGTGATTTGTAAGAGTCCCAAACTGGAAAATCTAAATATCCATCAGTAGCAGAATGAATGAATATTGTGGTAAAATCAGACAAATATCCAAATAATGAAAATGAAATACAGTTCTACATATCATAACATGGAAGAATCATATATATATCTATCTCGTTATCTCAGGGAAAGAAGCAAAACATTAAAAATTTGCCATAGCGAAGAACAAATGAAGCTGTTTTAGAGATGTGTACATAGGGTTTTAAAACTATAAAGAAAAAGAAAAGTAACTGATCAGCCTGAAGTTACCATTTCAGGATAACAGTTATTTTGAAAGGAAAGGAATTATAATCATAAGCACAGGCAGGGGGCTTTGAAGAGTGAATATTTCTATCTCCAGACTGAGGCGTATTAACATAGATGTTTACTTTGGACTATCTGTGACTGTCAGACTGCACTTTTCAAATGTGGCTCTACGTCAGGAAGGGACAAGGGGCTCAGATTTAACTGGTCTACACACTCCTAAGAGATGTTCTGGAACCCATTTATTTTGGTCAGTGTATCCTAGGAGAATCCAGAGATCTTGAGGTCTCCCCAAGCATGAATCACCACGAAACTGATTTCTCTTTAGTCATAGACTGCCTCCTAAAGAAACAAAGCATCAAGTTTGAAATATAAAGCTGTTTCATGCAGTCAAATTTAGGTGGACATATTTTGTTCAAAAAACACTGATTAGTAGCAGGCTTTTAATTAGGAATATTTTTCAATGTGTGTATTACTTATGCCTCAGTGACCCTTTCCCATATCGTGGGGCTGTCCTAAATGTCTCCATGAAGCTTCTAAATGCGGCTATGCTCTTACTGGCTTGTAGGAGAACAGATGGCTGGCTTTGCTTAACAGTTCAAGGCTGCAGAACACACAGCTGGTCTGTTTTTCCTCGGTTGCACGCGCTGGTCTCAGTTGAGACCCACTGACTGAAGTGTTGTTCCTCCCCCATTGGACAAGGAAATAGGCTATTGAAAAATTCCAGTTCCCTGACCTCTTTCTCCACCATCAACAATTATCCAGCCTTGTCTACAATCACGAGAGACCATGACTTTTAATTTGTTGTCTTTTTATTCATTTATTCATTTAGCACGTTTCTCAAGTGTCTACATTGGCTCAGGCACTGTTCTTACAACTAGAGGTAGATAGACAAGGAGAAAAGTGTGGACAAAAATGCCTGCCCCTGTGGAGCTGATGCTGTGCTCAGGGACTCTTCACGTTATTCCCCTCGACATTGGAGGAGAACCGGGGCAGTGTTCAGACTTACCTTCTAAGCCTGTATGAAAAGCCTCTGTTTAGAAACAGAGACATAAAGTGGGGGACTCTGCTTCTGGCTCCAAGTCTAAATGGATACATAGATGATTCCCATGTCTTCTATGTTATTTCTAATCTCAATAAAAAATTTCTGGCAGAAAGAAACATAATCAGGACATGAAAGCTTACAATTAATAAGATGATTAAGTCATTGCATCTGGATTTTAAATAACCTGTTTTGAGCTTTCTTCCATAATTTATATCAGAGTGAGTTGTGGTTTGTTCATCCTCACCTGAGGATATTTTCCCATTGATTTTTAGAGAGAGTAGAAAGAAGGGAGGGAATGGGAGAGGGAGAAGGAAAGAGGAACATCGATCGGTTGCTTCCTGCACATGCTTGTCCAGCGCCAGAGATCAAACCTGCCACCCAGCCTTTGATTGAGAGTTAAACCCGATAGGACTTTCAGAGTGAATTTTGAAATATTTTTCAACTTTTTTACATCTCAGGAATTTGGGAGTCTTCAATGTCTAGGACATAGGACTGCTCTGAAGAATAAATAGAATTTATTTATTTCATTTAACAAGTTACATTTATTAAATGGATTTAAAGTGCATGATGCTCAGGGCGCACATTGGTCATAATTTCACCGGCATCCATTTCCTGCCTTCCCATTGCTAAGAAGGCCCCCACGGATTTCCCAGCCACTCTATTCTGATAGATTTGACATCCGTTTCCAGGGTCAGAGTTTGGCCCTGATTAGCTTAAGCTACTCTGTCCATCCCATTTTTCTGGACAAATGTATTGATTTAAAGATGGCCCATAACTCAGTTTTGGACATTTTTTGTGAGTTCCAAGAATGAAGATTTCTTACTCTTCTGCATAAAGATAAAGTTCCTAAAGAGATACCATTTACCTTGCTGGATGTGAATGAGGAAGCATAGTCATTGCTGTCAGTCATTGGGTAGGGAACCTGATGTTCTGAGAAACAGAGAGAAAGAGTACAATTCGATCTTTGGAGATGATATTGAGTTAAAGGACCAGATCTCTTTTCTGAATATATTAATTATGTAAACCAATGTGTTCTCTTTCTTGTCTAGGTCTGTTGATTTCAGTTTTTTATTAATCCACCAAAAGAATTTCTAATTTCTGAATACCTAAATACATAAGAACTGTTCATTAAATGTAACAATTATATTTTGAGTCACATAGCAAAATGTTTTAATTTAACTGAGAAAAATATTTGAACTATCAATGAATTTTTTTAGGAGAGATACCCCAATACCTGGTGTTCTAGTATTTGGCCTATAAATTGGCCTATATTTCACTGTTTTCATTTTCCTTCTGGGATGTAATAATAAAAAAAGAAGGCCTTATATGAAATTCATGGATTTGCATTCTTTAATTTGCCATACAAATTAAAAATTTACACACCTTAGTTTAAACTTAGCCATATTCTACTTCTGTGTCTACATACCTCCCTGCTACCCCCTATTTCACTGTAACCTGCTCTTTCTTGATCCCTGAAAATGTCTCTAAATCCCTGAACCTGTCAGGCTTCACAGGCGTGTAATTTTACTCTAGCTAAATTCTAAACACTGGTAATAGGCGAATTTGACATAGAGACTGTGAAAGAGTCTTATCTACAGCGACACAACTGCTACCGCCCTAATATCTATTAAGTAGCCCAGAATTGCAGTGTAACAACTCTCAAATTGCTTGTGACACCTGTATGAATACCAAATAGATCCGTTATGTTCACCTTATTACAAAATGCACTTTCTGAATTTTAAATGATTAAGGCTCTTACAAATTAATAGCTACCACGTGAGTTTACTTTCTAATGTACATATGTTATTTAAAGATCACAGTTTATAACAAGCGAAATGGAAACAGACTCATAGATACAGAGAATGGATTGACAGCTGTCAGAGGAGATGGGTTTGTGGGGCTGGGTAAAAAGGTTTAGGGATTTAAAAAAAGCCTCTCTTTCTCTCTCTCACTCTCTCAGACACAGACAACAGAATGATGATTATCAGCGGGAAATGGGGGAGGTGAGGGGACAAGAGGGTAAAGGGGTGGATAAAGGGTGATTGATAAAGACTTGAGTTGGGGTGGTGTACACACAATACAGAGTAAAGGTGATGTATTATATAGAATTGTGCACCTGAAACCTATATAATTTTATTAACCAATGTCACCCCAATGCATTTGATAAAAATAAAGATCACAGTTCAATTAAATGTGAGCGATGTGAATAATAGTGCCTCTTACTAGAAAGTGTACTACATAAAGCAACCATCCTAATTTTGAAAGCTTTCAAGTGAGATTATTTTAAGAAAAGAAAGTATATCCCTATTTTAAGTGCCACACACCATTCTCCCCATTTCCCTGGAGATGAAGTAAAACAAATAAAGAAAGAAAGAAGGAAGAAGAAGAAGAAGAAAGAAAGAAAGAAAGAAAGAAAGAAAGAAAGAAAGAGAAAGAAAGAAAGAAAGAGATGAATGTCCATATTATGCAGAATTTGCCTTTTGGAAATCCATTTCCCATTGCACTAGCTGGAATTTTATAGAGATATAAATCACAAAGAAATAAGAAGCCAGTAATGAGAGAGAAGTATATTTGAAATATAGATGCAAATTCTGACCACCTGCTGAGCAAAAGTAGTCTGCAGAGACTGTCCTGGAAACCATGATGCCATTAGCATCTTGGAAGCTCTAAATTTACAGCAGAAGAATAGAGGGATTACGTCTGCAGAATCCCAAAGGCCACTCTGATTTATCTCTCAGCAGAATGTTTCAGCCACATCTCCATAAATATTTTAACAGGAATTTAATTTTCATTTTAGTCACACAATAAATCTTTTTATTACACACCATCCTTTTGTCCTTAATGAGTTGCTTTTGTCATGCAATTTGTGTTTATTCTCCTTTTGTGTTTGATAAATACAATTTTAATATACCAAGGAATAATGGTTTTATGTACACAAGAGCTTTGCCATGGGCTGTTTAATTTTAGTCATGAATTCTATTTATTTTAATACGATTTATACTACAGCTACCTAATGGCTGATATGTTACTCCAGCATTTGTTCTTAGGGCATTAGGGAAATGAGAGCACTGAGGAGATGTGGAGTTCAAGTAATGCTGCTTTGGTGCCCTTATTGATACTGGTTTAGATGCATTGACTGTATTCTCTGTCTTATTGTCAGTTTGGTTTATTAAGTGGACTGTGAGATTTGTGGGCAGTGTGGGTCTGGTGGACTCTCACCTTCAAGTTTTGTGTCACAGTGATTTCTTGACTATGGTGACGTTGTATTACAAGTGATGGTCAATTTTGTTGACCACACCCCACCATCAAGAGGACAATAAAAGATAATTGTCTTCCGTACATTTGCTGAGGAAACTAAGCTGACCCTATCAATGCAGAGTGGATTTATCCTGGAACCAATCTGTTCAACAAATTTGTTGGTTGTGGTCAAGATAATAAATTTGCCACTTGCAAACAGGTCACCCAACTGGTGTTGTAGGAAGTCATAACTATAATCTCCACCTGTGTCATCTCCCTTTACTCTTTGTTTGAAAATATTTTTTGCCACACATTTTTGCTTCAATATTCAGAACGAAACAAGAGCTTAATTTTGAGGATAAGAGATACTTAAAAAGTATAAAACAGTTATCAAAGTACAATTGTCCAATGGCAGAGTGCAGGCCAACACAGCCAGAGGTATAGCTTTTAAGGCCATGTTTTTATTATTAAGCAAATTATTAAAATTATTATTTTTATTCAAGGCCCTGTATAACATCTCCCAAACATCTGCTTTTTCTTTTGTTTGTTTTGGTAGTTTATTACGTAGTCTGAGATCCAACAAATAACTTTGTTCTCCTCTATGTGACAAACATGAGTATCTCCCTGAAAAAGCATAGTGAACACAGAGCAGCAGACATTGGATGAGGGAAATGGAATAGGTGAGACTTATTGGTTCTCTTATTACTTACTTATGGTCTGCTGTGGCTTTTTCAATTTCTTCTTTATTAGTACTCCTTAATCTGTTCTTTGAATTTTCTACAAAACATGTCCTTTACATAAAGAAAAGTTGTTTTCTTTCATTTAAACACAAACTTAGGTTAATAAACTCAGTGTTGTTTATACTTTTAATTATTTTAATCTCTCTTCATTAGCTCTATCTGAATGTTTTCTCTCCATTTTTACATGTGAGCCTTAGCTCTATATTAAGGCACCTTGATAGTTCACTCATTCATTTATGCATGTACACATTCGTTCATTGCTTATCATGAACCATGCACAATTCTAGGCACTAAGAATTCTGCTCTAGAAGAGGAAACATCCCTCCCTTCAACTTTCTGGAATCATCTCATTCACTTATTCATTCATTCATTCATTCATTCTCTCTCCCCTCTTCTTCCTCTGTCCCTCTTTCTTATTTTTTTTATTTCATACTACACTATAAGTTCTTTGAGATTATAGTGCTATTTGATTTATCTTTGTATCTCTAATAGTTTCCAAGAGAGCATCTTGCACATACTGAGCATTTCAAAATGTCTCTGGAACAAGCGAGGAGATTATACTCTTTATGAGAAAACTAGGGGCCCGGTGCATGAAATTCGTGCATTGAGAGTGGGTGGTCCCTCAACCCAACCTGCCCTCTCACATACTGGGAGGGTTCAGGGAATGTCCAACTGATGGCTCACCCCGAGCCTGCCCAAGGCATCACCCTGTTCATTCAGCTCCCACTGCCTGCTACCACTTGGCCTCGGGGGCTGGGTGCTTGCTGCCACGTCCGCTCACAGCACCCCGGGGCTGGGCACTCGCCGCCACCACTGTTTCATCTCCAGCCCCGGGGCTGGCGCTCGTGCCACTTGGCCCTGCTCCTGCTCCTGATTGGCTGGTAGCATAGCCAATCAGAAGTGAAGGTACGGTCAAATTTGCATGTTTCTCTTTTTTATATAGAATGGTTTGCTAAAATGCAATTTTCTCAGCCCAAACTTTTTTCTTACTTTGTTCAAATTAATTAAAAAGATACATGTAGTTTGATTGAACAGAGATTTTAAACATCAATGTATAATATGGTGTACTGGCATCAGTTCTGGAATCTACCATTTATTAGCTCTGTGACCTTGTGCCTCAATTTCCCCATTGTTAAATTATGATGTTGATAGTTCATAAGTAACTGAGTCAGTTATTCAAATGAAATGGGCTAATTTGTGCAAAAATTGAATCTAATGTCTATTACATATTGAATTCTAAAAAATTCTTACTATTGTTATTTTTTATTAGTTGTGGTTATTAAGGCTGTTAATAATATTATCAGAGGTTTTGACTTATATTCAAGCTCCTCTCCAGTTCTCTGAGGTAGCATGGTTATCTGCTCTTGGAAGTAATGGTGTCATAGGCTTCCCCTGCCAGTGTATATCTTTCTGTATTTAAGTTATTTTAAGGCACCCGGCATCCTAGTTACAATTGAACTTGTCAGTTGGAATCTTCACTGCGGTGTGTGGGCTGCCACAGGATTCCACAGGGAGAAGAAGGTAAATGAGCTTTTTTTATGATCACATTCCCCATGGTGATCTTTTATACTCAAAATAATAATAGAAAATATTCCATCTTTCCCTTTTGTTAAAATTTGAGGAAAATGCCATTTCTGTTTTGATTACCGAATCTCCTGTTTGTTCATTTTTTTTTCAGATGCTGGAAAACGATGTGGCTTTCAAACAAGGAGAAAACTGAATTGGGCTTTAAACAGGTCATATTCCTGGAGAAAGGTACCTGGGAAAGGTAATAACAGTAATGAGAGTTTCTTAAATGAAAAGCATGATGGAAGTGGGAATAGTTGCCAACCTCTACCCTTGGCTCCCTAATGCAGTTCAGTGAGATGGAAAGCAAACATTTTAGATGTCCTGCCCTTAATTTAATGGAAGGTTGGCATGCGCAGTTTTCACATATTCTCTCTCTCTCTCTGAGTTGTGGTCTGAGAACCAATAAACCAGGGGAGGGAGACACAAATGGCAAAGCAATAGTGACTATTGAGAGAGTGTTCAAATGTTAGCCTTGGGCTTCCATTCTTTACTTTTAAATGTTAAGTAAGTCTTTGGTTTGTTGGTGTTCGAAGGAGGTATATATTTTTGAAATATTTTTTTACTTCTCTGTTAACTTTACCCATGTCCCAGGGCAGGATATAGAATAACTGATCTCATGCTTTAAAACACAAGTTTTTGTAACCTCGGTACCAATGCAATTTGGGGCCAGATAATTCTTTGTTCTGGGAACTGACCTATGCATTGTGGGATGTCTAGCATCATCCCAGGCGTTTACCCAGTAGATGCAAGAATCAACTCCTCAAAGTGGTGACAGCCAAAAGTATCTGCAAACGCTGCCCAATGTCCCCTGTGGTCAGTGTGTTTGTGTGAGGGTGGGGGGAGGGAAGGAGCATGATCATGTTCTAGACACTGGGCTTGGAGCTTTACATCCCATCCTTAAGTAACCCTGAGAAGTAGACATTATTGCTTTCAGTTTTACAGACAAAGAAACGGGAATCCAGAGAGCTTAAGTAATTTTCCTGTAGTTACACAGATTGTGAAAGATCAACTTTTCCTTCTTTACTAAGTTATCCATTCTGTTCCTTCTCTTGACATAGAGACAGAGTGACTGAATCTTATATTTCTAGTTTTAAAAAAATAGGCAAATTATGGAAGAAAAAGTGATATATAATTTCTGATAGTTCCAGTTTAGATTATAGGAAGAAAAACATACATAATGTAATGGCCATCATGATGTATGAAATGGAAATAGATAAGTGGACATCAAGGTATTATCATCAATTAATACTTAGCTCATTTTGGGACACTGTGATAATTGTTCCTTTCAAGATATCTTAAGTTCCTATTCTAAGTAGTTTTGGTATCACTCAGACTGGAAAGAATAAGGAGGCGTGAAAACCAATGTAATGCAGGATCCGGACAGAAAGTGACAATAGTGGAAAGCTGGTGATATCTGTGATTCATTTCGTAGTAATGTGTCAGCATGACTTTCTTAGTTTTGATCATTATATAATGGTTATGCAAGATGTTACCATTAGGGGAAGCTGAGTAAAGGCTATATGGAAACTCTGTGCTATTTTTGCCACTTTCCTGGATGTTTAACACTGTAGTATTCCTTGAATAACACAGCCTTGAACTACATAGCTTGACATATCCTTGGACTTTTCTTCAATAAAAATACTCAGCCCTCCATATCCCTGTATTTAGCATCCAGTGGCTCAACCAACTGTGGATCAAAAAGCAGTGTTTTTGTTTGTGTGGAATCAATGGATGTGAAGAGCCTATGGTTCTATATATTGTTGTTTTATGCTGTTTTATATGAGGGACTTTAGCATCTGATGCTTTTGGTATCTGCACAGGGTCCGGAACCAATCCCCCACTGATACCAAGGTCTGACTATAGTTAAGTTTTTGGGGAGTCAAAAGTTGTTTGTGGATTTTTTTACTGTCTAGTTGTTGAGATCAACTGTATTTAAAATTATGAAAATGAAAATTATTTATAATGAAAACAAAATATACTAAGCAGCAGGAGATCTGGGTTCCTATCTCTATTTTACTGCTTCCTACTGGCATTTTTTATAGTTAAAATCTATAAATTTTATTTGTTTCAAATATGAAAATAGGTGCTAATAATAAGTAATCAATTCAATGGGTTGGTGCTAGACCAGATAACCTTGTAAGGTTGCTCTGATAAATAATTGCCTATATATCTCTCAATCATATGTTTAATTATATGTCTGTCTCTTTAAATACATGCACACGCACAGAACTTTCTGTCAAAAAAACATTCAAATGAAACCTCAACTTTGGTTTTTAACTATAGAGTGTGAAATGACTATTTAAGAGTAGTAAGAATGAGCTCAGTGGCTGAGAGGGTTTAGTATTACATTATTCAGCCATCACCCTAATGCAGGTTTCTTAGGAAGATGAAAGATTATAGGAGGTTGTAGTCATAATGAGGACGAGACCATGTACCTAATGTTCTAGAACTGGCATTAGGAAATGCAAGTATATCACAACCCAATTCTGCTAAGATACTTTCCCTTGTAACTTCCCTTGGAAGAAACTTGAATCAAAGGAACTTTATTTGGAAAGTTTAGGATTCCTTCCTCAGCACATCATTTATCTCAAGATATCCCAGGCTGGAAGCCAGACATTGCCTCACCAATAGAGATGTAAATAGAACAAACAGGAAACCTGGTCAAAGCTTAATGGATCTGTTTACTCATTGTTTAGGTGAGACTTTAGTTGCCCCTCCTTTAGTCTTATGTTAAGTATGAACTGTTTTCCCATTGTTTAGGTGAGACTTTAGTTGCCCCTCCTTTAGTCTTATGTTAAGTATGAACTGTTCACATATTGTTTAGGTGACACATTGGTAATTGTAAAAGCTTCCACACCTTTTGTCTTAATTTTTTAAAAAAATTATTTAGAATTCTTTTTTTAAAAATATATTTCATTGATTTTTCACAGAGAGGAAGGGAGAGGGATAGAAAGTCAGAAACATCGATGAGAGAGAAACATTGATCGGCTGCCTCTTGCACACCCCCTGCTGGGGATGTTCCCGCAGCCAAGGTACATGCCCTTGACCAGAATCGAACCTGGGACCTTTCAGTCCGCAGGCCGACGCTCTATCCACTGAGCCAAACCGGCTTCGGCCACACCTTTTGTCTTATGTTAATTCTTGCTGGTTGATTTCATTGTTGGAATTTCCTGACCTAAAGGACATGGATGTATCACTTGGCCCTAATAAAAGGGGATAGGAAAGCCAGAGCGGTGGCGTGTCCTCCCCCTTGAGATGGACTCCCGCCTGGCCCCCGTTATTCCCAAAAAATTAATGCTTTTTGAGTCTCTCTTCATTTGCATGCGGCCTTCTCCAGATGCTGAACCCTGACATGGGAACCCTGGACACGCAGGACCTGAAAAGGATTTCCACAATATCAGTATCCACTTCCAAAGTTCACATGAGAGGTGCTGATGTTTAATCAATGCTTACTATAGGGACAATATAATACTGGATGCATCTATAGGTCGGTTAATGTCTGAAGGAGTTTTGATGATGAAAAGATGGGTTTTAAGTATCTGGGAAACAGTGGTTGCTGGTTTGAAATAATAGTGAGACCAACCAGACCATCTAATAAAGTTCCTTGGGAATGATCTCACTATGAGTTTACCAAGGATTACAGGTCATGATCTTGCAGAAACATTTCAAAGTTGTATGTTCTATTTTGGGTTACGATAATATGCTTACTTTAATTTGGTTGATTGCAAGGATGTGGCCCTGATACAGACAGAATATAAATAGGGCTTCCTTTACAACAGCAGAGGAGTAGGTTTCCATGCAATTGGCAGTTGGTAATGCCAAGTGCAGTTGTCGCCTTGATACTGTAGGCAATGAGAATTTTTATACTCCATAATAATATTACTTTTGGCTGTGGCTTCTGAAATTTTGAGCAGTTTCATATTGATGACTGAGCTATTTCTCCATTCTGTCCTACAAGGCAAACAGAAGAAATGAGACCTCTATTAGAATGATCATATTTTACCCCTTAATGGACTTTGGAGTTCCTGAGCTGGTGTATTAACTTCCTTGGCCGTGGCACTACTCGTTCCCCCTTAGCTTTGAAAAGATTTAACTTTTTCTTATGGTCCTTATGCTGCCTTTCTTCTATAAATTTCTCCATAGTGTTATTCTAATGTTGTTCCTCAATTGAAGTCCGAATTGATAGTTTACTTTTTATAAAGAATCAAACAAAGGATCAAACTCACTTAATATTACTTTAGAAAAGAGCATCTCTCTAAAGCTTGTCATCTTTTCAAACCAAACTGAATCTATAATCCTCTCCACACACCCTAACCCAATGTCCAATTTCATTTGCTCTTTGAGATATGAGTTGAGGATGCAGCAGACCCTTGTATGAATCTTTACAGGAGCCTTCCACCACCCCTATCTCTGTTTCTGGCTGTCAGAGTTCCAGTCTTCTGAATCACACCAAAGGCACAACTACAGCTGCCAAGATCCCCACTAAGACAGTCATGTGGTTAAGGTATTATCCTATATTTCCCAAATGGTCAGCTGATTGAGAGGTGCCTCCTAGAAAACACATTAAGCAAGTGTGTTTTATTACCCCCAATAAATTTAATAAAAAATATACCATTTGAAGATACTCTAGAACAACAGCAGGAATCTCCAGAAGAAAGTAGCTATGAGGAACAAAGGAGATCTCCAAGCCATTGATACAGTACAATGGCCTCTTACAGCTCTCTGATGTGCTTGTGATAGAAACCAGGTATGAGCCATAGCCCTAGGGGTAAAGGGAAGTCTTCCCCACATAAGGAGATATTCTGATGTCAGTCATCACAGGAAGAGGCGGACCCTAATATGGAGGATAGGGATTTGAAAGATAAATCTCAAATAGGAGAGGAGGAGTACAGTAGGCATTCTTTTCCAAGAGTAATTATTTGTTTTGGATTTGGATTCTAAAGATTTAGAATATGTTAAAAAAAAAAAAGCTCCGTTGGGAAAGATAGTATCTTCCAAGTGAGATTTCTGTGGGCTAGATTAAGTGGGCTCCTATCAAACCAATGAAGTATATTTGCCTCAATTGAACTCACTCTGTAAACCCGAATCATTAGTAAAGTCTGGTTTAAATGTAAAGTCTTGGCCAATTATGCTGTTGAGATTTAAGGAAAGGGTCAGTTCATACTCAGGAAGGTGAAACTTAGCAATAACAGTGTTGTTGTTTTTTTAAAATATGTTTTTATTGGTTTTAGGGAGAAATATCGATGAGAGAGAAACATCGATTGGCTGCCTCCTGCATGCCCCCTACCAAGGAGTGAGCCTACAACCACCTGGTGCAAGGGAGTAAGCTTAATTGACTGAACTACAGGAGACAGGGTGAGATAACAGTCTTGTCCCAAAACAAAAGTGGGAACTACAATATTTAGCTGTTTATTGCCATCTGTGAATTTTTCTCCTAATTGCCATCCTTGGAGTACCCGGGTTTGAATCTCTCCAAGGTAGCCATAGGTGTCTTATAATGACTCCAGAGAAAATTAGAAACTCTGTGTACTAAAAGTGAAATAGATTAAATGTCAGTTTGTAACATCTGAGTTCCTTCTCAGTCTACTCTAAGAGGATTCTTTCTCTGTGATGAATTAGGACTTGACTTTATCAGCTCCTCTCAATTATTTATATTTCATTCTCTTAGTTCTTTAATTTCTTGCTAGGATAGGTGATTCATTAAATTCTTGGATTGTAGACCAGGGTTAGTCCAATTAGGATCATTACAGCTATTCTTTCATCTTCACATTATATACCGGGACTTAATCTTATATCTTGTCTCTGCTCCCTCCTTTTCTGTTTGTATTTGGATCAAAGATAAAATAAATATGCATTTAACAGTTCACTAATTCTTTTCCTCATTGTTATTTTTTGTCTTCCAATATACCTTTTGTAGTGGTGTGCTAGAACTGGCTGGCCCGTAAGGGCTACTGATAAATATTCAGAAATTTTGCAAGCTGGATGTTAAAATATTAATAATTTGAACTTGGCCCTGGGAGGAGTATTCCCATAACCATGGAAGTTGGAAACTGGTAGAAAGCAGAGGTCTTTTCCTTTTATTCCTTTTTTCAAGAAAGCTGACTTAACAACACATCACCAAATTTGGTTGTTGGCATCATAAATGTGGCATAAAATTAGTTTATTGTATTTAAAAGGGGACTGATTTTTAAAAGTAGGTGACAGAGTGGGCAGAGTTCTGGGTGACCAGTCATCATGTCCTAATTCTTTTCCTAACAAGCTACTTGACTCTGGATAATCAGTTCACTTCTTGTTCCCGTGGTTTACTTACATACAAAATAAATGATCGAGCCTGATCAATCATTTATTTTGATCAGTTAAACCATGAAATTTTATTAACAGTAAAAAACCCCACTTTCCATTAAAACAGTTATGGAAAAATAACTGAACTGTCTAGGATGGAAAAGATATTAAGGAGTTTGTGGAGTGAGAAGAACTGGCACTTCACATCGTGAAGACGGTTAAAGAAATGGCATCAGATGAGATAGTTACTATGTAGAAAGAGCCCATTGAAACAAGAGCATATGGAGGATAATGTCTGCGTATTCAAATTAGTGCCAGGTTTTGTGGCTTGCTGGATGCTTTTCCATAGACTTTAGAAGGAGAAAGACTGCAGCTGTGAAAACTCCCCTCTTCACCTTGGCTGAGGAACTCTCCAAGAGAGCAGATGGTTCTGAGTTTTCAAGCCATGAATCATTGTCAAGGGATTTCCTCAAGCTGCCATGAGCAAGTACAGTTGACAAGCCTCAATGGGTAATATTTTTATTACTCTTGGTGTCAGTCACATTCATGCCCTTGCTACTGGGATCAGGCTTACTGTTCATAAAGCTACAACTTGGAAACCAAACAGCAAGAGTCAGCAAATTATTTCTATTTAATGTCTAATGGATGTTTCAAGACTTTAGTATTCCTCTTTTTAACGTTTATCAGTCAATAAAGTTTCAACAACAAAGATCAATTTAAAAAAGAGAGGAGCCATTACTTTCTCTATATTTATTTGTTTAATTTCAATGCAGACTAATAGGTAAATATTTATAGATTTTGGTGCCTTTCTTAGCTGATTCCTGAAAGCCATTATTAGTAACATTATTTTGTTTATTGTAGTATCTGATCTAAATTTATTACCTTTTATAATGTAGGTAAATAAGCGAGCATTTGGTTTTGACCTGGATTATAATGTAATTAACTGTAATCTATGCTTTATAATCTATAATAATAAAAGCATAATATGCTAATTAGACCAGACAGCCAAACGACCTTCTGGACAAAGCTGTGGCAGTTGGGGATGACCAGGCAGGCAGTCAAGTGATTAGGGTCAATCAAACAGGCAGGTGAGTGGTTAGGGGCGATCAGGCAGGTAGGTAAAGGGGTTAGGGGAGATCAGGCAGGCAAGTGAGGTGTTAGGAGTCAGAGATCCCAGATTGTGAGAGGGATCCCGGATTGCAAGAGGGTCTGGGCCGGGCTGAGGGACCACCCTCCCTTCCTCCCCCCCCCTCCCCCACCCCGTGCATGAATTTTGTGCACTGGACCTCTAGTACCCTGTTTCCCTGAAAGTAAAACATTCCCCGAAAACAAGACCTACTTGCTGTAATGTAAGGCATCCCCCCGAAAATAAGATCTGGTGCATCTTTGGGAGCAAAAATTAATATAAGACTCTGTCTTATTTTTGAGGAAACAGGCTATGTGGAGGAATCATGGTGAATTAATTTGACTCTATTAAAAAGTCTTAAAACAGTGGGCCCTTCATATAAGTTAGAATTAGGTCAAATTGGTTCTTTCTGTTAAAACTCAAATATACTTTTGTTGCATTGATTAGACCGTATTTCAGTTTCCTTATTTTGGCTAACATCACTTGCAGTAGCTTTATCTGAAATTCTACCTAGAATATCTTGGCTATTTGTTTTTTATAGGATGTAATAATTAGAATATGATTCAATGATCACTTTTAACATTTTCCATTGCAAAATATCTTGGATCATTAGGCTTCAGAACCAGAACTCTAATAGAGGACAAAGTGGTCCAAATGAGAGGCTCCCCCACTCCCTTCCTCATACTGTGGAACAGTCAACATTTGATGGATTCTAAGTGTCTTCAGGAAACAGGAAAAAAGCTGTTTCAGAAAACACACTCACCTTTTACTTCTGCAGAATTTAGTCTGAAAATGGTTTCATGTTGAGTGCTTCAAAGAGCACTACTTTTTCTTACATGAAGGGTGGGGCTGTCAAGTGCAAAGGGGAGGGCATTTGAGGCAGCCAGATCTGCTCCATCCTTTGAAACTATGTGACCAATTACAAATGATTCTGACACACTTTCCTCACCTATGCAATACGGAGAATAATATGTACCTCCATAGGTGGCAGTGTGATTGTAAAAAGTAAACCGGGTGGCTAGAGTCCTTGGATTTTATCTGGCATGTGGTGGGTCCTCAGTAATAGTAGTCATCATTAGTGTTTTCTCATTATGTTTCTTTTATATATATATTTTAAAAATTTCAATTACAGTTTACATTTAATATTATTTCACATTAGTTTCAGGTTTCAGCATAGAGGTTACACAAACATATACTTCACATAGTGGTCCCTCCCCGATATTTCCAGTACTCATCTGGCACCATACGTAGTTATCACAATATTATGGATTCTGTTCCCCATGGTGTACTTTATACATCCCTGGCACTACGGTATTTTGTAACTACCATTTGTACTTCTTAATCCCTTCATCTTTTTTACCCAGTGCCCCAACCCCTTCCCTTCTGGCAACCATCTGGCAACCATCATTCTGTTCTCTGTATCTATGAGTTTCCTAAACAGTTTTCTTGATAGAACTCTGTCACTAGTGAAAGTTATGACCTCAAGAAAGGTCACATGGTCACTTGTCCTTTCCATACCTCAGTGTTGTGTGTAAAATGAGGAACTGAAATTAGATTAGCTATGGCAACCAGCTCTGAAGAACAGTGATCTTGATAGTCATCCTTAGAAAAAAAGGATTGCATGTTAAACTTAGAATAAAATATCTTTGGACATGTTAGAATATTCTAGGTAATTTACCTTGCTGATTAGCACATTAAGTATGATTAAACATGGCTTTGGTAAATAAATATGTTGAACTTGATCTGACCCAATTTCCCAAACATTTGACAAATCCATCTTACTGAATCTTTTTATGTAACTCAGTTGGGAAATGCTATACAGGATGTGTCCCGTGGTCCCTTACAATTCTAATATTTTGTGACTCTGTATCTAAGTAATTGGTGGAATGTGTGAGGTGATGGAGTACTATAAGGAGTACTACTTTTAAAAATTCATTTCATGTAGAAGAATTATTCCTTAATAGGCCATTACAAGGACATGCTTTTGAATGAAGATTAGGTTCATGAGTGAAATTATAACTGTTTTTATATAGATGACAGGAACATGCTCTAATTATCCATTAATGCTTTAATTTTCCTTCATCTGTCAATTAATTTTACCTAAATAGCATTTTCCAATTGATCACATATTGTCAACTTGTATAGAAATTATCTTCAAAAACACATGTCAAACAGAAAGCCCTTACAGTAACAGTATATATATATGCATAAAATATATGGAATAGGCATGCTATTGCTAGAAGGTTTAAATTTATTCACTGTGATGGCACCAGTGCTTTTCCTTCATTATACCACATGTTTTTTCCCTTTATTTCACTTTTATTTCTGTAAAGAGTGTGATAGAAATTGGATGAAGGATGTGAAAGGTAAGCCATTGCAATCATAGCTGTATGGCATCCTCATTTTACTAGAATAATTTTCACCTGACAGTTTTTCAAACAGTTATAAAATTCCTTGATTGGGCCTATGGACTCTGTGCTTGTGTAGAAGAATTTTTGTGTGATCTCTTACTGCTTCTTCTAGAAAGAGGCTATCTCTGTGAAAAAGATAGGAGTATAATAGCCAAAATAGGCACTTGTTCCCGCAGGCTCTGTGACTCTTGGTCATTCCAGCCCTGATATAGCATTTATTCCTTCCTTCTAATATTGTTTATCCCAAGGAAGTCACAATTCATGTCAGGTTGTAAGTTTCCTTCCTATGTATAATAATGGCTCCTCTTCCCTACATGCCCCGATGTTCTTGGTAAGATGGGAAAAAGGGAAGTGAAAGGTTGTGGAGTACTTACTATGTCTCCCCCTACTTATCTCCTACATCCAACTCATTGTTCATATCTTGATTATGCCTCCTAACAAGTTCCTCAATGTTTCCCCAGGCTTGATTATTGGCTCTATCACTTACTAGCTTGTTCAGATTGCTTCATCTCCTTGGGTCTCATTTTCACTTCTAGAAAATGCACAGACTGAAGCTGTCAACATCAGAGGGAGTGAGGTGGGTGGATGAAAAAAATCAGTGAGATCATTTTTTCCATTGCTTCGTATGGAGATTGACAGGGAGTATGCAGGAAATATGTGCTGTCTTCATTATTTAAATTGTTAATTTTGGTTTTAACTACATGTTGACTCTTAACTGGTATTTCTGAATTAACATCTCTCCTTTAAACTTATCCTCCATGGTACTTCCAGGATAACCTCTTAAAATATAAGAAACGCACTGTTTGAAACCCTATAATGGTTCCCAGTTTCCTGTAATATGGAGCCCAAACTCTATAGTCTGACATGTTGTGCCCTGTAGGACCGCTTATCCAATACCAAGCTCCAGCTAAACATGCAGTTACATGTTTGGACTTCTCTGTCTTTGCAGATGCTTTTCCCTACCTTGACTGTGTCAGTAACTGTGTTCTACCTCTATTGTTCACACTGCTGCACTCTGTCCTTCAAAACCCAGCTGCTGGATCACTGACTTGCCTTTCTTCTTCCTTGGTGCCGCACTGTGCCTTGTGTAGACTTTTATCCTAATGCTTCCTATACTGTATGTATTCCAGTTATGAGCCATGCTCTCCAAAGAAAGACATTTGTTCTGGTTCACCTCTCTCTCTCTCAGTATCAGAGATGATACTTAATGAATGTTTATTGAATGACTGATTGAATGGGTGTTATGGAATACAGTGTGCTTTTGCCTCCTAACTTCCTAAACAATTGAGGCCCCCGAACACCATATAGTGGGTAAACAGTAAGTACTCAATAAATAATGGTGAATTAACTAATTAGTTGGGGTTTATACATCTACTTTTGATTTGTAAAGTAAAAGGAAATTAGAATCACTTAATTGAAAGAAGCAGATCTGAAAGTATTATGGAGTTAAACACAAAAGGGTTGAAACTAGAATAAATTCACAGTCTACTATCATTTGCAATCTCCCATTTTCTCACACTTCTCTGATTTTTTTAGATACCATAATTTAGAGGTCATAATTCATAATTAATTAAATATATGAAGTGTACTTGCCACTTGGAAAGGTTAGTGCTATCATAGGATGTGTAAATCTTCTTACATGAAAAAGATGACATGCAAAATTATAATCCAAGTCAAAGTTTTATAAAACATTGACTTGGATATACTTGCCTTTAAAGTAATTTTAGTTAAATCTCTCATTTGAGATTCAATCCTTATTTATGTGAAATGATCAAGCTGATAATATTTTTTAGTGTCATTGATGAATGGAACAGTGGAAATAAGGTCAAATATAAAATTTTCTTCCCTTTAGAATCACTGAATATTTTACATTCCACATTACTGTTTTATAGACTTTCAATGACTAGATAAATAGGATCCTAGGTTTTACATTTCTGAAGCTATTACTAGATGAGCTTAGGGAAAAAGGATGTAAATGGAGACATAACTGTAGGAAATGTAGAAACGAAGTAGCTCACTCTTAGTGAGCACTGGTGGCAAAAAAACAAAATCAGCTTTGATAGAGTCTTGGCTTTGGACTTGGTCTGAGTGGAACCAATACTTAAGCGAAAAGTGAGGGGCAAGGGGAGAGTTTATGTGAATCTTTGCCATAATTTTCCCAAATGGTTTTGTATTTTCCAAAATTCAGCTCTGCAGTTTACACACTCAACCTCTAATAAAGCATCCATCTTATATAAAAAATACTGTTTGAAATTTTAACCCTCTTCTGTTTGAAAAATTAACCCTGCTATTTTGGCTTCTGTAAACGCTTACTTGCTTAAATAATAAGGAAAATAAGACTACTCCCATTCCAGAGAGACTGTTGGACTATGCCCCAGACAGAGTTTTCAGGCCAGGCCTTGACATATGGTCTCATGGACCCTTTCCCAGAAGACCCGGAAGTCTCATTCCAAATTTAGGAGACAAAAGAGCAAGGAAAAGTATAAATAGAAAAGGTTTCCTCCATTGGGGGGAGGGGCAAGAATTTAAATGACACATTTTTCTCTGGCGCTGCCCTTAATAAGCATGGCTTGGTTTTTCCCCCTGGTCTTCTGTAACACTAAGACTGTACTTTTCTCCCATGCCACTCTTTTTCATATAATCTTTCGAGATCCTTTAAACTTGAGACTATCTGTAATGGAATATTTTATTATACAACACTTGGTGGAGCCACCAGGAGCCTCCAGGCTCTTCCAGTTAATGTAGCACTGTTTTCCCACAGCACCGGATGCCAGGTGCTGCTGATCTCAGTGAAGGGTGGCTCGGCTAAAACCTGAAAATTTTAAGGGAGGAATTAATGGAGTCCATCAGAATGTGGTTTGCTACCTTTTACCACCCTTTACAGAGTGTGGCAGAGGATGCCTGAGTAACAGAGAACAACCAAAGGGAAGGGATTCTTGGCTGAGAGTGTGATGTGGTGGGAAACGTTTGGGCTTTGGAGTCAGCACACCTGGGGTGGGCTCCCAGGCCTTAGTCAAAGTTACTAAGCATACTGAGTTATAAGTGTTACCCTTTCTGCTAGAAAATGTAAATGATTTGCTAGGGAGATGGAATTCACTAGGGATTCACTGGTTGGTTCATTCACTCCTAGCACACGCCATGGATAAGTACTGGAACAAAGCAGGTATTTAGTGATTCTTGAAGATGGTCATTTGCAATTTGCCTTACACACTCAACACTATGTTCTTTTAACGTTCCATATTTTAGCATGAAGGTTGTGGTTTGTTATTTTTAACCATAATATAAGACAAACATACAAACACAGATATATACCCAGGGTTTTTCTGCTTCACTGAAAAACAAGTTGTTTTCCATTTTTTCTTATTTGTAGCCATGCTACAGTTAACAGGTAAGGGCATGTCACTTGTGAACTTGGGCAGCAGTTTCTCTAGGACAGTGGTCAGCAAACTCATTAGTCAACAGAGCCAAATATCAACAGTGCAACGATTGAAATTTCTTTTTTTTCTTTTTTATTTTTTTTTATTTACAATATAACTTATATTTACATATGTTTTCCTCTCCCCCCAATATCCTCCCCCCAGCCTCCCCTACCCCCCAGCACATGTCCCCACTTGCCTCCCTCCCCACCCCAGAGTCTTTCATTCATTGGTTATGCTCATATGTATGCATACAAGTCCTTCGGTTGATCTCCCCCAGCATCTGCCTCCCCTCCACTCCAGCCTTCCCCCTGTAGCTTGACAGCCTGTTCGAGGCCACCCTGCCTCTATATCAATCACTCTCCCCTGTTTCTTTTCTTCAAAAATATCTTGCCTCTGCATACTGAAAACAAACGTATAAGAGCAAAAAAAGTTTGAGTGTCAGTTTCAATGTCCAACTGTTCTGAGTCCCAGTTTCAATGTCAAATAGTTCTTCATGTGTACATGCCAGCAATGGTATCCAGATGGTGGACACATCGTGGCAATGCAAGATCCATCCTCTCTGGTATGTTCCTGGGCCGCCTGCAGCCACACACAGCTGCCGACTGCTATCATAGCAAGGTGTTGTCAGCGTCCGCCATCTCTGGACCGTCCTCATGGCTGGAACAGGCCCGTCAGTTCCTCACAGTCGCAGGAACCCACATGGTCTTGGAGTTGTTCTCTGCAAACACACAAACACATTCTCGACCAAAGGTTAACAAAGGGATCCTCTCTGCAAAATAGACTTGGGATTCTTTTTATTTTTGCCTAAATGATTTTCCTTTGGCTTATTTTGACACCATGTGTGTTTTTTTTTATGGGTGTCCTGCAGCTGGTTTTACAAATGGAATTTTCTTTTCTGGAGTAAGAATTTTCTACATGTATTTTACTTATAGGATATTTTTCCTTACATGATATTACCTCACTGTCCCCCACCCCCCTTTTTTTGGTTAATAGGGGCTTTTGGAAATTTTATCTTGCAGTCTTGGTAATTTTAAATTTTAATTTTTGTATACAAATATTACTACTTTAGGTTCTTTGGATGTTAGGCAATTTTGCAGTGAGATGAACTACTAATAGATAATTTAGTTAATGTTTTAGGAAAAGCTTTTTGTCCAGTACAGTTAGATTTTCTTGAGTATTCACTTATTTCACTTGGCCAATTTAAATTAATCTGAAAACTTGATTACTATTTTACTGTCAATTTTAATACTCAAGCAGAAATCTTAGTTTACCCAGTAAATACTTGTATAAATGAATATTTGCATTTTTGAGTAGGTCCTCAGAATTCCTTGTAATAAATTAAATTTAGATATAGGGCAGCTATTGCTGGCCGAGTCTCTGTCTACCACCTGGGTCCCGGTGTGAGTTGTGCATGGGAGCCGTAGCAGCCGTGGGGGTAGGAGACCTTCCTCAGGAGGGGTGAGAATTCAAGCCCCTGCAAGGTTTGTGGGTGAGGGTCTGTGCCCCACCTCTGTTGATGAAATTTCTTTTGAGAGCCAAATATTTTAAACTTCTTCTAATGCCACTTATTCAAAATAGATTTGCCCAGGCCGTGGTATTTTGTGGAAGAGCCACACTCAAGGGGCCATAAAGTCATATATGGCTTGCGAGCCACAGTTTGCCAACCACTGCTCTAGGATACAAATCTAGCAGTAGTTCTGTTGGTCTGAAAGCTAGAATACACATCCTAATTTTACTGAGTATTGTCAAATTGCTTTTCAAAGAGTTGTGTCACTTCCCATAAGCTATATATCTTAATATTAATATAAGGTATAATCAAACCAATTAATCATTTTTGTCAATTTGATAGTTATAAAAGATATTTCACCTTTAATTTGCATTTCCTGAATCAGTAATGAAGTTAAATTTTTTGTCAAGTTTACTGGTTATTTGTATTTCTTCAGAGTTTTTTGGTATTCATTGTGGAAGTATCCTATCTAATACAGACAGAATATGCAAATTTACTGTCACTCCACAACAAAATAGTGGCACCCAGAGCCAATAAGGACGGTATATGCAAATTGACACAACAAAAATTATGTTTCACCCCACCCCGGCTGCTCTGGGCTTCTGGGCAGTGCCTGTCTTTTCATTTGTTATATAGCTGTTTCTCTTAGGTTTCTACAAGGGTTAGTTGAGCTTTAAAAAACAGTGAAAAATGAAAGTCAAACTGCTTATGAAATGGTTATAACCCCTTGGTGGGGGTTGGAGGGGCTGGGAGAAAGAAGTCAATGTGTCTAATCAAAAGTTAAGTCAGGGTGCTGATTAACCAAAAACTTCTGATTAAGTAGTGGAAAACAAGGAATAAAAAAAAAAATTCTTGTTGTTAAGTATATCAAGAATTCTCATCTGCTTCCTGAGTTTTCAAAAGTTGGGTTCAATGTACCAGTAGCAGTTTGCTGATAATGTTAATTCAGCTCACTAGATAATTCACCTGCTTTTTAAATTAATTAGTCATTTTGCACTTGCTGAGCAACCCATTATTGTCTGTCATGTAAGTTAATGAAATTCATGGGGCCCAAAATAACTCAATCATTTGGAATTCCAATCTACCTATATTACTAAACAGATTTTAGACATACACAGATATTTGCCTAGCAATATTCTCTAGTGTTGAAACTATTATCACTTTGTATGGGAAGAGAGGGGGCTGATCTGTGTATTTTTCCTATAATTAGATACAGCCCAGGTTTAAAATTTGTCATAAGGCATCACACACACACACACACACACACACACACACACACACACACACACACACAAACATGAGTGTATCCATGCAGTAGACAAACAATTACTAGTATAAATACACTCAAATTAATCTAATCTGTGTATCTCTGGAAAGGGATTTTCATCATTGAATATAAAGTTAATCTCATGTTAGTGTAAACTATAGTGGTTAATTGAGGTTGCCAAATTGTACTATGGTCTTCTATACAGAATTCTAATTGTATTTCCAGCCTACAATAGACTGATGCAAGGTATTTATTGACTTCTGCTCCTTCTCTGAATCATTCAGCATTCCACAATCTATCTCTGCATTCAGTATGTTTCCCTGGCCATTTTGTAGATTGCTAATAACCAACTCCTTAAATATTAAGAACAATATGCTTATGGAAATAAATGGCAGTCATTATATAATTTGTAGATACAAAACATTCATTGATTCTAAAATCTTTTCCAAACATTACCTACTATGGATCAGACATTATGCTGAATATTGGAGATATTAAAGATGAAAGAAAAAAGACTTTTTCTTTGTTTCTACCCTTAAGAAGCTCAATTTCATGCATGCTGCAATGTTCTAGCCCAGTACACATATTTTGTGGCTGTGTTAAAACAAGGTAATTATTTTTTTCTCAAACTTATGAACATATACATGTCAGCTCAGGTAACCTTCACATTCCTATGGAAATGACCATTGGTGATCTTACTGAGTATTTTATACAGATATCTGGGAATTAACCAAAAGATTAAGCTCAGAGCCTGGCTATTCCCAGGTGAAACTGTAGCCCTTGTAATAAAAGATATGAGAGCATCCTTTCGATTTGAACCTCCTTGTCCTTCCAATGTGAGCCTGCCAGTGGCATTGTCTTGAAAGGCTGCTCCTTGGCACTGCAGAGATTAGTAAGGCTGTATCAGGCTCCCCGGGAGAGCAATCATGCACCAATGTCACATCCATTGGTTTCTCTTTATGTTCCATGTTAAAAGGCCAGCAGCCAATGAAATGGATTTTTTTTGTTTGTTTGTGTGAGTGTGTGTTTTTTTGGGTTTTTTTTGGTCCTGTTGCTTGTGATGCCGAACATATGGAAGCTGTATAACTAGCATCCATAGAAACAAAGTTTTGTTCAAGCCAGAGAAATGCCAGAAAATGTTTGTTGTTGTACTGAAAGGCCTGACATATTTTCAATTCATCAGATTGTAGCCTGACTAAAGCCAAATGAAAGGGATTAGAAAAGCCTAATTGCTAAAATGCAATTCATTTCTTGTTTTCAGTTCTGGCTATCGCTCCGGCAAGACAAATGACCCTTCAAACCTTGCAAACATTCCTGATTTTATCATTAAACTTATTCCTGATTGCTACCCAGCATGGAAAGTAAGGCAAGCTTTAAATTTGACATCTTGATTACTAAATAGTTCTTCACTAAGCATAAAATCTAGCATAGAATACAGGCATAAAGATCTAAGTGTGGAATTATTTTACAAATACAATAAGAAGGCAAATAAAGGCATGGTGACATGGCAAAATTATTGTTAAATTCACATTCAGCTTGAGTGATTGTTTTGTCATTGCTTGTGTATATGTTCTTGAATGTATTGTTGAGTTGAGGAATTAGTGCCTAGACCCAAGTAGGCAGGTCTATAGTACGAATGTCAGTGTCCCCCACAAAATTCACATGTTGGAATCCTAAATGTCAATGTTGATAGTGTTAGACGGCGAGGTCTTCCTTTGTATGGTGATTAAGTCAGGAAACTGGAGCCCTCATGAATGCGATTAGTCCTTTTATAAAGGATCTCACAGGGCTCTCTAGCCCATTTCATCACTATTTTACAGAAAACAAAATAAAGGCACAGAGAAGTTAACGCCCCCAGGCTCACACAGCAGGTGTGTGATAGAGTATGAATCCAAACCAAGAAGTCTGACACAAGAGCCAGTCCTTCTAAAAAAAAATCAGGGCAATGCATTGCTTCAGAGGAAACAATTTGGCAAGTATTTTTAATGACATATTTTATTCTCTGTAAAATAGTGATGAAATAATGATACTGATTCAGGATCTATTTTGGGATTAAATAAATTATCATTCACAAAGTCTTGCATCTTGCTTATACTAACTAAGTCTTCTATAATTATGAACTATTAAAACTTAGCTAGTTGATGCTATTTTTTAATATCACACGCCTTTTTTAAGTTCCCTTGTTGACACGTCATTATAATTTGTTATACTAAAGCCATATTGGCAGAATAACAAAGGATAATTCCCTTGGCAGTAGGAGCAAAATCCTTGTCCATAGTGACAAAGACCTACACCAAGATTAACTACAGGTCTCTTGTAGTGGCTCTTGAACAATGTCTGGTTGTCAAAGTGTATGAATAGAGGCTCTGAATCATCATTAGTACTGTCCACCCAAGTGTCTGATTCTCCTCTTTCCAGGCATGTGGCTGGATTATGCCTCCCCACTCCCTTGAAATTAGGTATGGCCATGAGATTTTCTCTTATACCATACACTGTTCATCTGGGTCTTGTTTTCTTTCTACTCCCATGTCCAAACAAGGTTTGTAAGGTTGAAGCCTCCATCAGCCCATTTTATAGACCAAAAGAGACATTGAGCAAAGCTAGGATTTTGTCCTTCAGGAAATAGGGAGTCTATTAAAAGATGTGCAATAATTAGCAATGCTCCCGTATGTACAATGGACAAAAATGAGAAAAGACAGAAGCATGTTCAGCAGAAAGCTATTCTAATATTTTAAGGAATTCAGGGGTGAGGGAGGTTTGAGTTATGATAGAAGGAATAAGAAGAAATACAAGGAAATGAATTCATAAGACATTGTAGAGACTGAAAATGATTTGACAATTGATCAAAGATGGGACAAACTGGGAGTGGGACCAGTTAACTATAAAGCCAAAGTTTGAATCCTGGTACTAAAGAACACAACATCTCTATCTGTGAACAAAAAGAACATAAGCGCTGGCTGGGTAGTTCAGTTCTGATACATCAAGGTTGAATCAAGGTTGAGGTTGATCCCCAGTTGGGGCACATACAAGAATCAACCAATAAACATGAATAAGCAGAACAGCAAATCAATGTATCCCCTCCACTCTCCTCCCCTCTCCTCCCCTCCCCTCTCCTCTTCTCCATTCCTCTCTCTCTCTCTCTCTCTCTCTCTCTCTCTCTCTCTCTCTCTCTCTCTCTCTCTCTCTCATCATAGTTGTCCAGTCTCATACTTTTATATGGTATAGGAGACTAAACATGCATTGACCTCAATTTTAAATGAAAAGCTCTTACTACCAACTAAACTTCTCATTTCAACTCCTCCAGCTGTTTTACTTGGTTCTTCTGAACAATAAACTTCTGGAAAATACCAGTTAATTGTGCTGGTTGTGTTTTACATGTCTGAGAACCCTTCACATTACTAACATTTTCTATAATTGTTTGCCTTTCCTGACAGTTTAAAGTAATATCTGTAATATTACATTAAATGTGGTGGGTTTCTAGCTTTTATGTGTGGTATTTCCATTTCCTATATATGCACAATGAATTTCCAGGCAGCTAATGCATATCAGAAATAGTCATTCTGTCAAAAGCTGGGGCTGGGAATAACTCCGTTTTCCTTCAGGGAGAGTTACCGTTTTAGATGGAAAAGTTACCCTTGGGAAAATGCTTTCAATTGGTTGGTACGTGGAAAGAGGGAGCCCTGTCAGCTGACCTCTCACATTCAGAAACATTTTCTGAGTTTTAGTTGGCTCTCACTGATGTCATTTTAATCTGATCTTTCAGGTAATAATGTGTTCAAAAGGCACCTGGGACTGATTCAGATTGAGATGTCCTGGGGTCATTTAGGAATCCAAAGAAGTGACCAAAGTGACAGGTGAGAATTAGAAATGTGGCATTGTAAGCAGTCAGAGCAGATCACAGATTTTTTTTTTATATCAAGGTTTTACAACCTAAGCCAGTTTAATTTTTTTACTCATATCATTGTTCTCCATTGACCCAAAGTCTCAACCATGATATATTGTAGCCACCATTAGAAGCAAACCAAAATTAGTTGGTGAACTTGAAGAAAATTACTTTTTAAAAAAGCAAGAAGGCAAAAGAGTAGAAAAAAATAATAGGTCGTTTTTGTAAAAGATTGTTGCTTGAAGGAGATGGGTAAGTAGGTGACTGGTTATCCAACACCAGTAGGTTTGTTTTATTTTATTTTTAACAAACATTGATAATCTGAGTTCTTTCCAAATAGAGACATTTATTTTAACAGAGAAACCTTGAATGGAAATGAGTCAGGTGATACTTCATAAGAAACACAGTTAACAAGAAGAAACCTAAAAAAATAAAACCAAAACTCAAGAGAATCATATCAACTCAATACACTTCAGTGGTATTTTTTTCTGGGCTACAAAACTGCAGAACTAGCAAAGAAATGATGTTGATAGAGGAATGGTTGGGAGTTATTCATTCATTCCTTTATTTATTGCCTTGTCTGTGAAAGAATTTCTCATCAAAATAGATTTCAGGCATTTCAGTCCAAGACTCTACTTAAGCTTTTAAAAAATGATAAGGAGATTTAATTAAGAAATATTAGCATGATATTTAAAAATCCAAATTTGTAATCTTCAAAGTAAGCATTATCAGAACCACAGAGTAGTTCCTGAAGCTTGTGTTTGTAACCTATGGGGATTTTCTGGACAAAAAAAGAAAAAACAAGATTAATGAAATTGTGGATAATATTTTTTAACATATATTTTCTTGCTTTGTTTGACTCTTGATAAGTTCTACCACAAATGAGTTATTATAGAAATAAATAATGATGAGTGAAGAAGCCTAAGCTGGCAGGTGGACATCCCCCGAGGAGTCCCAGACTGTGACAAGGCACAGGCCAGGCTGAGGGACTCCCACTGAGTGCAAGAATCTTCATGCACCAGGCCTCTAGTTTATTATAACTTTAAAGATGAAAATGCTGGACTCCCAACAGCCTCTGCAAAGCATTGCAACCTGGGCTCCTGGAAATCAATCCATGATTTCCTGTGAGAATTTGCCAGCTTGTCCATATTCTTTTTGGCTCAGGAAGAAAGATTCCTAAGTCACATCTGGTTGCCTCAGTTTTAACTACTGCAACATTACTTATTTATTGCTTCTGGAGGATTAATTGTTATTCACTTGTATTTAACACAGAGAGCACTTAAATATAAGGTGAAAATACAGGGTGGGGCAAAAGTAGGTCTAGAGTTGTGGGCATGTGAAACACAGTTTATTCTTATATCGTTATTTATAAACTAGTAGCCCTGTACAGGAATTCCTATGCCAATAGCTCTCTGCCCACTGCCCCACCCTCCTGTAGCTTCCCCCACTCCTTCCCCTGTCCCTCCATAGCTTGCTGCCTTGCCCGCTCCTGTCCCTTCTGTAGCTCTCCACTGCCTGCTTGTAGCAGTAGCTTGCTACTGCCCTCTTGTAGCTCTCTGTCTGCTGCCCTGCCCTCCTGTAGCTCCCTCTGTTTCCTGCTCCCCCTCATAACTTGCTACCCTGCCCCCTCCTGTAGCTCACTGCTGCCCTCATAGCTTGCTGCCCCACCCTCCTGTTGATCCCTGACCTGGTCTTTAAGCAGTTGGTTGTTATACTTTATGGCATAATGGCCATTTGCATATTACATCTTTATTATATAGAATGATTATATTAATTTCCACACAAACAACTGTAAACCCGTTTGTGCCCAACTCTGTATCATATCTGTTTTCAGGTGCAGGATATTTGAATATTCACTTTCTAATGATAGGCTTTTTGCAGAGCTCTGTAAATGGAAAATATTTTAAGGAGGGGGGAATGGTGGGCAGGGATGAAGTGGAAGGTTCTTTTTTATTCATTTAACACATACCCACAGTTCTTTAACATGCTGTTGTTCTGGGGAATAGGTTGATGCACTAAATTAGAAATAAGCACAACTTAGAAATAAGAAACATAAATTAAAATAACTTCTTTCAATAATCAACATCCAAGAGAAAATGAACATACCATAACCTTGTCTGGGTGATATTTGATTTCACTGAGCTTTTCAAATGTTATGGGTCATCAGAAAAGACCAACTAAGAATTTATGTCCTTAGAGTTCTGTCAACTATCAAGATTAATTATGTGAATCATTCAAATGACCAGTTGTAGTCTTCATTTCGTTGGGGCAACCTGATGTAGATGGGAGTGTACATGTGTGGAGGGGGAGGTGAGGGAGACAGGTGTGAAGTGAGAGGAGGCTGGGCAGGGTGGAAACACCTGCCCTTGTTCTGTGGGTAAAGCTAAAATGCAGGGTCCAAAGGGGTTCCTCACAGAGGGAGGAGTCCACAGCTGGTGGCCCACCAGGGGCTAGCAAAGCAGATGCTGAAATGCTGTGTAGAAGCAAGTCCTGACCACCTTCTGGGATGCTGGGAAGGCAGGTCTGTTTAAAGGGCTATGGCAGAGCAGACAGTCAAGACAGTCATAGGTATCATATGGATACTTTGGACATGTGTGGAATATTTGAAATACTGATTTTGTCCCTGCAATGCTGGTTTTAACAATATTTATATACACTGAGTGGCCAGATAATTATGATCTCTGAATGCATAATAAGCTGTCCACTCAATGTGCACACACACACACACACACACACACACACACACACATATATATATATATATATATATATATATATATATATATGTACACACATATATATATATATTCATGAATTTATGCATGGGTGGTCCGGCCAACCTGGCCAGGGGGAGGGGACATGGGCCATTGGCTGGCCTGCCTGCTGGTCGAACTTCTGGTCCAGGGGACAATTTGCATATTAGCCTTTTATTATATAGGATATACACTGAGTGTTCAAATTATTATGGGTTCAGAGATCATAATAACCTGGCCACTCAGTGGATATTGACTTCTAGACTAAATACTAGCTTAACAGATGCTAGATTTTTATGTTTTATGATGGGCTGCTACCTGATACATTTCTCCCTTATTTCTTACTCCTCTTGCTAGCCTTCCACCTATGCCAGGGCAAACTTCTCTCTCAATGTTCCTCAGCATACCTCAGACATGGGCCTTTGCAAGGGCTGCTCTCTTTGCCCCGGAATCCTTGTTTCTTGCTCAAATATCTTTCCCAATCATCCCTGTAAAATAGCACCTGTCACTCTTTGTGTCAGCTATTTGCCTGTTGGCTACTATACAATGAACCCTATGACATTTGGAATGTGCGTGTTTTGCTGGAACTAGGACTCAGAAATATGTGGAAATATGAAAATGGTTACATGTTATTTATTAGCTGATTTTCTTCTGGGCTGTGGATTCAATATAAGAGGCCATCAGTGAAACGTGGATATTTCTTTAGTGATTCTGATTGAGGAAATAGCAAGGAAAGACAAATACTTCCTCTTTTCTCTTTCCTTTTCCCAGTTTCTTGCTGTGTATTCCTATTTCAGATTAGCTGCAAAATATTCTGGTTCCTTAGCCACGAGCATCATTTACAAAGCAGTATTTGTTCACAACCCTGCTAATTTTACCCCCTCAAACCTACTTCGGCGACTTCTAACAGTGGCACAATTTCAACAAATCCTTGGAATACACTTTCATTTTCTATATCTCTGATATTTGCCAGTCATTTCTCCTTCAGTGTTCTGCCAGTCCATGACCTTGAAATCATCATTGCCCTAACGTTGGCAGAAGCTAGCTCATTACAGTTCCTCTACTCCACAGGCGATCTGACTTTGTGAAGTTTTAGATGAGGAAGTTTATAATGAACATCATTTAAATTACATGGCCCCTAATTTGCTATTGTAAACAAAGGAAAATGAAAGCTCTTTCTAAAGTTTGTGGTGCTGACTAAGGCTGAAAACCTTTGGCCTACTTCAGAGAATACCCAGTTCCTGCCATCTGATGCCTGCGAGCATAATTGAGTTTCTAGAACACTCGCCGTGCAGTCTGGAAGCCCATGGGTAGGAAGCAGATGGGTGAGTCATTAGGGTGAGAGCAGGAGAGTGGTGAGAGAGCAGCCACCACCCACCAACATGACCATCGCAGATAGCTGCCCCTGCGCACTTGAGCACGTCCCCTGCCCTGTGTAGTGTTGCTACTTACAAAACCAATTCCTCTGTCAGCATCTGATCAGACCACAATCTGTAGAGCTGGGGAACTGCCATAGAGACATTTATTTCCTCAATTGTGTTTACTGAGTCAAAAGTAGATTTGAATTCCCAAAGCTTATTGTCTTATGATAAGAGAATCCTACCTATTTTATTGACCCACAGTGAAAGCAGATGGCTTAGTTTTTAATAATTATTAGATATTATCTCTTTTTATTAGGGTCATATAACTTGTACAAATTATGAGGCTTCTAAAAATAAAAGAGACACTAAAGATAATTGCACACACAACATATGTTTGAAAATTATGTTTATAATTTATATTATGATTTATGTCCTCTTTATTTTATATATATTTGGATGCTGATTAACTAAAAACTGATTCATTGTATTAGTAGACATAAAAGTCCTATTTAAAATTATTTTATAAAACATTCTTTTTAAAAATTCAAGTAACATATTGATATACATTGAAGCAAAATTAAAAGGTTTTCTTATTAATTATCTGAACATTAAAATAACAGACATAATAATTACTTTAGTATGTGCTTATGCACATTAATCATATTTTAATGTTGTCTATTAATATATATTAAATTTCTGTAGAATAATTTCTTATGTATTTTTAAATTATATTGACTGAAATCATTTTCACAATTGCATTTTTTTCATTAGTACATTTGATATTGATACCTTTAATGGATTTGACATCATGTTTTCTAGTTGAGAAAATGTTTTCTCTGTAAGTGCTGATATACCAGGTATATAAGATTAAATTCTGCTAAATGGAAAGAAATGGAGAATATTCTCACTATACTATAGTTTTGTTATAAATGTGGAGATGTATCTATGCAAATAGTTATAGAGTTGCTGCCTCCTTTTAGTCTGCTTCAAGTAATGTGTTTACTTAAAATTTTGTGAACAGGATAGAATTCATAGTAAGTGTTTTTACCAAAAATAGCTAATTAAAAATTTTGCTGAGCAGTTAAAGGAAAAAATTGCATACCACTGTCTATAGTACAACCTGCCTTTATTACAAGCCACAGAGGCAGCCTCTCTACTATTCTTAAAATGGATAGCTCATTATCTTTTACCACCTCTATTAGTTTGATCTAGTTAGAAATTTTAAATTCTTTTCTAATTTAATTGAGGAGTTTCTATCCTCAGCCAAAGGTAAGTTTTCTGTGACAATAATGCAAGATTCTAGCTTCATTATATATAATGTGACATGTCAATTCAGAAATAAAGCATCCTGAAAGTTAAGACTCTATACTAAAGAGTTTTAAAGTTAAATCTTAGCTCCTTCACAGAATTTTTATATTTCATTTAGTCGAAAGCTTAGACATACAACTTTTGTAAATTTTGGACGAGAGCCTTTATTTAAATTTGTAGAATATCATAGCTTTTTCAAAAACCATTTTCAATGATATGCACATTGGAATTCCAAATGTGTTTCTTTTTCATGGGTTCCTTAAGGTGTTGTTTAGCTGCTACTGCATAGCAAATAGCCCAAACACCTCATAGCATAATGCAACAGCATTGTGATGCTTGTAGATTCTTTATGTGAAGAATTTGAACAGGGCACAGTAGGGATGGCTTGTCCAAGGTCTCAGCCAGGAAGACTTGAAAGTTTGAACTCAACAGCTGGTGGCTGGAATTCTCTGGAAGAGTCTTCACATATCTGGCACGTAAAATTGACTGTCGACGAGGACCTCAGTTGAGCTGTTTCCTGGAACATCAATGTGTCACATTACCAGTGGCCCCCTTGAAGGAGCTTATTTGGATTTCTTTACTGTGTGGCACCTAGATGGCAAGAGCAGATGCCTCCAGGAAACTAAGCAGAAATCCATGGTATTTTGATTAAGATTTGGAAGTCACATAATGACACCTGCCATGTTCTAATAGAAGTATAACAAATGTTTGCCTGAATGTAAGGCAGGGGACATAGACTCCAAATATTTCATGGGAGGAATGTCAAATTCACGTAAAAAGAGCACGTGGGATGGGAGATATTGTTGCAGATATTGTTCTGTAGACACTATAATTGGGCACACTTCAATGAGTAAAAATACTGTTTTTATCATGACACTGCTCTAGGAAATTTTGTGTTTATATTACAAGACTAGTAGCACCTTCAATGTCAAACTTTGTAACTCCATTTTAAAAATCATCAACAATATCAGATCTTTCACCTTCAACAGAGTGGACTTTTTAAAGTTTCATCTCAGATTTACAAATCAAGTTAAAATATATTATTGAAATTAACCTATTTATAGTAGAAACCTCTGAAATAAAATTTACATAATGGGACTGTTTACAAAGTGTGGGTACTGCTAATGAAACTATTAACAGCTATTGATATACTTTTCACTTGTGTCTAAGAAATATTAGAATTAAAAATTAGCTAAATGAGTTTAAACAAAGAGTTATTTGATCCCAATGAAAAGTCATACATCACAAGGAGATATGTCACATCTTTTGCAGCCATGTGTTATAAGTTGTTGTGGGGCCACATTTTTCTTAAATTTACTATTAACCATGGAGGTAGATGCTGCTGTTTCTTCTGCAGATTTGTATCTTCCTGTTTAAACTGGGTCGGTGATCTGACTGTTTTTCCTGTGATGGACAGTAAATGTTGACAAGCAGGTGTGCAAGCTACCCCACTTTCTTGAAGAACCAAAATTGTGTCTAATTTTTAAAGTATCTTCTTCTCAGATCATTGCTTCTGAAAGGGTTTATAAACTCAGAAAACATTGCCAAGCAATAAAGTCGTCTTTGATTTAGACTATGTAATACATGAGAGAACGACTGTAGCAAGGGTGTTCAGACCACTTTGGGCAATTGGACTGGTCAGCCTGTAGTTCCTGCACTAATGTATAATTGCCCATATTTCCCACTTACTCCCTGGCTTGTCCACAGCAAGACGCACAGAACAATCGTCTGGTGCACCAAATTCCATGCAGGGACATCAAATCCTTCTCCTGCCACCTTCTGAGATCAGGAAGCGTAGACTGAACTTCATGCTTGTGACTGAGAACAGTTGGTTCTGTCAGAAAGCGCTCAGGGTACTTTCTGAAAGGGATGTCCAGTCTGTCAGGAGAGGGTCTGGGTAGGGAGAGATGTGTTATCTGTGGTCTCTTAATACTTAACCAACCATGTGTTAAAGTGAGAACTATGTTCACTGTGCATGTGATTTACACACTACTAGATGGTAACAAATACAAAATCAAGGATGAATATAATCATCCTGGCTTATTTCGATGCAATTATTGTTAATTATAATTTATTAAAATTTTAAAATCTTACACACGTTATTCTAGATAGGATGCTATGGCAGTAGGAATATATCAGGAATGTACCCCTAAAAAAATTATGGTTCTCCTATATCTTATCCGAATTGAACTTCTAACATGGCATCTTTTGAGTTCTACAATCTCTCCGGAGATTGTTGTTTTAAACAATAATAATAATGCATTGTTTTGAAACTTATAGCTATGCTATGTCAAGAAACTTATTTGCACTCTAAATCTGTTTCTTTCTATTTCAAATGAAGTTAATAATTTCTGTTATGAACATTGTGAGGATTAAATTATGAAATCCTTAAAAGAGCTTGGCACAAAATAAATTGTACAAGTAATGATAGATGGTTTTATTAGCTATTATATTAACATCAACAATATTGATTATAACATACAATAGTATGTGGTAAACCCTGGGCATTGTTTTTACTACCATTCCATCTTATAGATTAGCTTAGTCCTCCCAGAGTTTTGAGAACATTAGGAAAAAGGGGGAGGGGGAAGAAGTTGGGATCAAGTATTATGTGCAAGTTATTTTATTAGATGTTTTCTGTAAATCACTGGCATGACATGTCAGTTGACTCAGAAAGTCAAGCATACATTCTAGTTACACTGTTAGTAAACTGGAAACTGGGGTTTCAACTCCAGTCTGTAGAATTATAGGACATATTTCCCCTGTAACATGAGCCTTGAATCCTTATTAAAATGGATAGCTCATTATCTTCTACCACCTTTATTAGTTTGATCTAGTTAGAAATTTTAAATTCTTTTCTAATTTAATTGAGGAGTTTCTCTCCTCAGCCAAAGGTAGATTTTCTGTGACATTAATGCGAGATTCTAGCTTCATTACAATGTGACAAGTCAATTCAGAAATAAAGCATCCTGAAAGTTAAGAATTATCTAGGAACTTATAAACATTTAAATATAGATTTTATATAATAATTTAAAGAAATAAAAAATGATCAGTCCATTTTCTACCTTATTATAACCTTGAAGTGAATAATTAAAAGAAAGTTTTATTATGATTTTCTTCTTGAGTATAGTTTCATAAATGATATAAATATTTTCTCAAGAGTTTTTGTTTTCCTGTATCAAATATTCTGGTATAGCCCTAACTAGTTTGGCTCAGTGAACTGAAGGATCCTGTGTTAGATTCCAGTCAAGGGCACATGCCTGGGTTGCAGGCTCAATCCCCAGACGGGGGCATGCAGAAGGCAGCCAATCAATGATTATCTCTCATTATTGATGTTTCTATCTCTCTTTCCCTGTTCTTTCCTCTCTGAAATCAATAAAGATATATTTTTTAAAAAGATTCTGATATACAGGAAAAAATACACATGCACACACAGACACATATATATCCATGTTTCTTTTTAGTTAATTCAATGGCAAAGCCACTCCTAATGAGGAAACTGCAAAACTGAAAAGAGAAATCTCTTTTCAGAGGTGGCCAGACAACCAGAACCCATCTGGTCAAATATCTTCTCTTAGAAAACAGAAACTGCTATCTAGTACCTTGCTTAATCATCCAAAGCTATCAATAGGATTATGAAGACATCAGCTGGGAATATTGCTATAAAATTTTAACCTGCCTTTATTACTAGGCACAGAGGCAGCCTCTCTACTAGTCTTTAAATACATTATTTCATTGCTTCTGAGATGATGTTGACATCTAAACCCAAAAGTAGAGTTGCCCTTTCTTCCCTCCTCCTGCCCTAAAAATATGTCATGTCTTATTTACATGATTCATTGGGGCTGGTCTCATGAGTAGTCTCCCAGCCTCTCTCCTTTCTTGATGGCCCAAAAAGATGACCAGTTTGGAGCTCCATTCTTGTAACATTGCTCTACTAATGTATGCAAAAGAAAAAGCTGAAGTTCACATCCTAAGAATCATCCTATATGAATCTTCACTAAGAGAAGGGAACTTAGATTTATTTGTACTGACTGTATACTATGTAATATGCTAAGGTCTTTGTCATATTATTTTCTTGAATATTTGTAATTATTCAGTGTGGTAGATATTTCTCCCCATTTTATACTTGAAAAAATGGATGCACAGAAAGGAAAATAAATTTGACCCGGTTTATATGGCTAGTCAATGGAAGCAAAACCTTCCAGAGCAGTGGCTGGTTACTAAAAGCCATTCTGCTGGACTGAGCAGGAGATACACATTTTCCCCAGTCCTTGATGGAGTGTGGCTAGAATCTTGTCCATGCCATGGAGCTGTGCATCAGAAACAGCCATCCCTGCCTTTTTGCAAAGGCATCTCCTCTGAGAACATAACCCCCTTGTATATAGTTTATTTGTTCTCACTTGTTTGCCTATGAGCTATGTAATGTAGGTTTCATAAAGTAGAAATGGAGCATCAATAGCACCATTTCCTGAGAATGTATCACAGATGTGGATTCTTGGGTCCGAATCAGACCTGAGTATGGGCCCAGAGATCTGTGCTATCAGGCTCTCCAGTTGAGGATGCTTACACAAATGCAAATTTGAGAAGCACTGACCTAAACTTAAACTTACACAGCAGAAAATCACTCACCTGCCTGAAGTGCTGACCTCTTGTTTTAGTGTAAATTTCTTTTACTTATGCTGAATTCAAGCATGCAGTGTTCCCCAGGGCTTGGGAATGAATTTTCCTACTGCCCATGCAAAATAGATGAGATCAGAATCTTTTTTTTTTCCCAGAAAAGTGGAGAGGGAACTTGTAAAAATGTCTAACTTGTAAGCTTGTAAGTATAAAATAGTCCCATCCATGGCAAATATGCTCTCAGTCTGTCTGTCTCTGTCTCTCAGTGGAGAGAGTTTTGGTTGTAGATAAAGGATCCTGGGTTCTATTTTGGTTAAGGGCACAAACCTGGGTTGCAGACTAGATCCCCAGCCCTGGTCAAGGGGTGCATGTGGAAGCAACCAATCAATGTGTCTCTCTCACCTTGATTTTTCTCTTTATCTGTCACTCTCCCTCCCTTTCACTCTCTCTGAAAATTAGTGGAAAATGCCCTCAGGTGAGGACTAACACAAACAATAACAACAACAACAAAACACACATACTGAAACTCTGTTTCACATACAACTATAAACCTACTTTTGGATATGCTAGTATACACACACACACACATATAAATCTATCAATCATCTGTCTATCTATCTATCTATCTATCTATCTATCTATCTATCTATCTATCTATCTAATCTATCTATATAAAAGCCTAAGCGACTGCCTGACTGGCCCATTGGCTGTCTGTCTGGTAGCTATGATGCACAATGACCACTAGGGGGCAGATGCTCAAAGCAGGAGCAGAAACCACAGGAATGGGAACATGGAACAAACTGATGAATCTCAGAGGGAAGTGGGGAGCGGGGAGGGGAGAAAGAGGTTAGCGAAAGATCTTATATGCATACTAGAAGCCCTTTTGTAATCAGGAATGTCAGAGAGCAGGTTTTGGCCTGATCCCTGCAAGGCCAGGCTAAGGGACCCCACCAGTGCACAAATCCATGCTTTGGGCCTTTAGTTTAAATATATATGTGTACACACACACACACACACACACACACACACACACCTGGTTTCTAAACTGAGTGAACACATTCAAATGTCTGTATAGACTAAAGACAGTAAATAGCAGACAAACAATGCTGTCAAAACAAGTTATGTTATTTTTGTGACAACAGCTGTATGGTAGCAAGAATGAAATAAGACAAAAGGCTGCAGACTGGAAATATAGTAGAACAAAACACACTGGATGAAATCTGACACATTAGCTCATTTTTCTCTCTTTTAAATTTAGAGAAAACATTGAAAAAGAACACAACACACCTATTTTTATTTAAAAAGGAAAGCATCTCAGATGTCACCCAATGATGAATACAAGAAGTAGGAGGAAGAATGTAAGGAACTGTGAATTTCCCATATATTGTGTTTCACAGATGCTGCATTGAGAATCATAAAAAATATGTTCAGTGGGTAGTCTTTGTTTTCATACATTACACTGCATGAAACTTTTACTATATTCACTGTAAGACCAACATTTTGAGGGTAGTTTATTTCATTGATTCAATGAATATTTATTGAGTTTCTGTTGCATGGCAGGCCTTGTGCTGGACAAAGTTAAAAAAAATAAACCAACATAGCTCAGAATCATGTAGGAAAGAAAGGCATCAAGTAAACAAGTCCACTAAAACATTTTACCTAAAATTGCAGTGCTACTGAAGAATATAGAATGTTCTGAAATTATTGAGCCAAGGCTGCTAACCTGGATTGAGTTTTCAAGTTAAAATGTGAAAGATGAGTGGAAATTGGCCAAGTGAAGAGCAGAGAAAAAGCTGAGAGAATGCCATAAACAAATCCTTTGACTTGGAAAGAAGCTTAGTTTATAAGAAAATAAACAACCAGCACTAAAAGAAGGTAAAATGCCTGACAGTGAACCGGGTGCCAATGAGGCTGAAGAAGATTATAGAGACATGCAGATAAGGTGGCAGAACAAAGAATCTTTTCTGAGATGCTGTAGTCTTTCCCTACAAACCTGTCAAGGTCACATTACTCCATTGTGTCACCAAGATTTGTCTGGATGTTCCTAGGAAAAGATGAACTCAGATCTCTGGTGAGCTGGTAGGAAGTGAGGTGGTGGTATTGCTTTGTGTCTGTATGGGGTGCTGATAGGCTACCTTCTGTCACCCTTCTGTTCAAAACACAGCTCAGAATTGATTGCTTTTCCACCTGTGTATGATATAAGCTGGCTGTTTATATCAGCAGTTAAGTGTACATAGCAGCAACCTTAGCAGTCTTTGTTTTCTAGCCCTAAATGGAGACAGTAATTTGATCAAAAATGCTCTTAATTTTCATTCATCTCTGCTTTATTCTGAACCATCAGCCTCAAAATGTGTCTACTCTGAATGTTGTAAGTTTCTTCCCAACACACGTTCACTCCAGTTAAAACTGAGAAAACTATAATTCAGAGAAGAATCTGACAAATCCAAATAGATCCTGGACTTGAATGACCATCTTCTAGTACCTAGTGAGTAGATGTCTGTGATCATACAAGATTTTCTGTGCTAAACATCATAGGGAGACAAAATCCCCATCTCCATTAAAACAATAGGAATAAATAAGAGCAACGTCTTTACTAGAAAATTTCATTTGGCTAGTGATATACATCAATATAATAATTGGTTTTTCTATCAACTCACAGGATGGAATACTACACAGCAGGAAAAATGAAAGTCAGATGTACCAACAGGAATAGATGTTAACAGAAAAAAAGCAAGCTGTACAATGATGCTTTCAAATGTTCATTTTAGTAAGATGTAAAAGTAAACAAAATTCCTATACTTACTTATAGATGCAAAAGCACAAAGAAAAAGATAGCAGGGATGCACAGGGATTTCAGAAGAGTGATGCCTCCAGAGAGAGAAGAAGTGAATTGTATTGGGAAGAGTCCTGAGGAAGAATTCAACTGAACTCATATATTATTTGTCTAAAATTAACTGAAGTTAACATAATAGAATGTCAGTCTTTGTTAATTTTTATAGATGAGTAAAGGGCCTATGTTGTATTTGTTTCTGAAATGTTCATTTGATGTGCAATAATTTCTAATGTTTGAAAATGAAAGTGTGGCCTGGGTCCCAAGGCAAGGAATGTTAATGAAGGTATTGTGTGTTAGATGTTCGCAGTGGTTTAACTCTACAGATGTGAACAACTCATGGTTTTACCTGGAAAGAATGGACACAATTTGAAGCAATATGAAACTTGGGGTCATCTGTCTTCATTAAGTGAATGTCTGAGTTGTATTTTTTTCCTAATATTGAGACATGTGAAGACTGACTGGAATAATTAGGGGATTTGGATGTTGGATGGTTTTACTTATTTTTTCTCAATAACTCATATGCTTATCTGTATTTGGAGCTGTTTAATCATAATTTCAAGGAAAGGGGTATAAATTTCCAGACAGAGACTTTTGTCATGGTCAGTGGATCTATGGCCTCCTTTGTTTAGCGGGTCCAAGTAAAATCTTGGCTAATTCTGAGTTCTGAATAGAGAAGAGAGACAACAGTTTCCCTGGATAATTTTAATTTATGCTTCAAATTCTATCAAGGACATGAAATCCCTCTACAGCCTCTACCCCTCCACCCCCAGGGACATGGCTCTAAATATCCCTCTACCTTCTGCATTCACCATGCCCAGACTACTCCCATCTACAGCAGACAATAAATAGCTCTAGTTCAGTAACATGGTGTTATTGACAGTAGTTTCTTCTTAATGACATTGACCCCATTTGGTGATAAATGGTTATCTTATACATTTCCAGGTACTTAATATTTAAAAGGCTTCTTAGATCTAAAAGTCTCAACCACTGAATTATTTCAAAGCTTAAAACAAGAAGTTCCTCCAGTGTCTAAGCCTGAAAAGAGACTGGCACATGGTGAAGTTTACCTCAGACTTTTCAGAGAAGTAGGGCAGGTCTAGCCAGGCCTGAAGCAGTAATAAATAATCTAACCTTCAGCTATTCATTGCATGACAGAGTTTATTTCACAAACTAGAGGCCTCAGGAAGGGTCCCTAGGCCTGGCCAGAGATCAGGACCTATCGGGCCTCTCCTTCCCCTGGCACTGGCAGCTGATCCCACTGCTGCTGCTGCCACTGCTTGCCATCTGTGTGCTTCTGCCCCTCCTCCCCTGCCACCAATCGCTTCCCTCTGTGGGTGACAGGCATAGGATGTGATTGCTTGGCTGGCCTAGCATTTGATCATGGGGTCCCCAGTTCAATTGCCCTGCAGAGGGAGGTCCTGCCTACCCATTACAGTGCTGCTAGCTGGGTGGCCTGGGCCTCCCTCTTTAGGGTGATCTATCATGGAGCACCCCCACCCATTGATCACCCCACAAAGTGTGGCCTGGGAGATGGCGCCCCCCCCCCCCCCAATCAATCAATCACATTGCATCCACCTTGGCTAGCCTGGCGCCAATGCATGTCATAGCGTGGTGGTCCAGAAGGTAATCCAGACATTTGTTCTGCTGTTCAGTTATTTGGTCAATTTGCATATTATGCTTTTATTATTATAGATGAGTCCAAGATGATAGTTAGCAGCCATGACATGCAACGAAAATTTATTTTTCTTTTTAAGATGGAAGCCTACTCTGAAATAATGGGCCCTATGAAGGCAGAGGAAAACGAATCACAAAAGATAGCAGAGAATTTGATAATCGTTCCATCCCAATTTTTCACACATTTGTACCTCATGTGTGGTTCTTAACTCTTGTCTCCTGCAAGGTATTTATGTCCAGATTAGCTTTCAGACTTATACAAATCTTTATAAGAGGACTCTTCCTAAGACCAAGTCTTTTATGTTATTGGTACAGAACAGGGAATCAATTAAAGGATTGGTAGTATAAATTAAAACACTTGGCATTATGGTGCTCTGGAGGGTGAGCAGCAACAGAATGGCTCAGAGCCTGATTCGCTTGACACAATTTGTCCACAAATAAGCCTGTGGAGGAAGAGGCGGGCTCCACTTTAGGGAGCTTTAATTTGAGGGCATCATATGACATCCAAAGAGGGAAGACTATAGATTATGATTTCGGTGTTATCTGCCAAGGTGATTGCTCAAGGTGTGAGAGTGAATGAGGTCTGCAAGCAGGTGAGAGTTGGGAGAAAAAAAACAATATTATTGTTGCTGATGGAAATCCCATTCTTTCCCAGGGTTATGAGGAAAGCATTACAAAGACCCATGCATCGGAGTTTGGGGTGTGGCAAGATTTATTTGGGTGCTTGATGCAAAATAAAAAGAGTGCCCCTTCTGGGTTCCCAGTGTTCCATCTCAGTCTGTCCCTCCATAGTAAAAGTCCAATCTTGTCTTCAAGGCCAGTGTCCAGAGTTTTTGCTTCATATCAAAGCTTAGTCCTTTGGAGCTGGTGTGACCTGCTGCAGGCCCCAGTTGGCTGCTAGACTGACATGGTCATATGTTCCTGAGCGAGAGAGAATGTTTTTTGTTAAGATGGGTTTTTATTATCTTGGGCTTGAAAAGAACCAGGAGCTTTTCAAAACAACCAATCAACTCCCGAAGTTTTCATGAGCTTCTGATAGATCCACCCCCTCAACCATGAGCCTTTTCCCATAGGCCTCTATGATCAAGCACCTCCCTTTTTTTTTTTTTGCCATTTTGACTTCTATTGCACACGTGCTCGCCTCCCGACCATCTGGTATTGGAGGGGGAGGAGAGGGGTGTTAATCTTTGTCGAGGCAATGCTGTGATCCCCTGGAGTGTATGAAGTGGTAAGGCAAACAGGCTCATGCTCCCCAGCCCCTTAGACTCAACAATATCTGATTCTCTTTGCTTTTTTCCTTATATTAATAACTAGCTTACTATGGTGAATTTCTGATCATTAAAACACAGGAGGTTTGGAGCCATTCATTGTATGGCTTTGAGCATATATTCTAACCTCTCTTATCCTTTTTTCTTCTCTAGTAAATGGGGATAATAGGACAGTAATGATCAAATGAAATAATATATCAGTGATGTGTCTATAATCACTTATCAGAGGGCCTGGTTCTTTGTAAGTAAAGAATAAATATTATAGATTATAAAATAAATGAAAATGCATATCAAATGCATTCTATGCCCTGGGAGCCTGAGATAAATCAGTAAGCCGTCATTGTTGCTGTATATAATTTAGAGGAGTCAAATCTTGACAAATTCTTGGAAAGGGAGCCATTTGAAAGACTTTTCCTATAAGTGCCCCTAGCAGATGCTGTGCTGCCCTGCACAGCCTCTTGGTTCTTACCTCCCTCAGATATGAAGGAGTTTAGCTCTGTGGCCACCCATGAGTCTCTGTGTCTGAAAACTCCTTTATTCCCTTTTCCCTCTTTTTTTCCTTCCCTCCCTCCCCTCCCTCTCTCCCCCCTGCCCTCCCTCCCTCCCTCCCTCCTCCCTTCCTTCCTTCCTTCCTTCCTTCCTTCCTTCCTTCCTTCCTTCCTTCCTTCCTTCCTTCCTTTTTTTTTTTCTGGCCAACGGAAATACCACAGGCCACCATAGATAACAAGTCACAAATGCCAGACAGTTAATGCCCAAGTAAGTATCCTTTGACAGACAGGGAGTAGAAGGAAACACATCCCAGCTTTCTTGCCTCTCCTTTGGGTTAATTGTAAAGTGTGTTCTACTTTTTCTACTAGATTGCCATAGTGGGATTGAGCCCCATTTATCCAAAGCAGGATGGTTTGATAACAGTCTTTATTGGATTCATTCCCTGCTTTCCTTCTCCCCTCTTTATGTTTTCAGGCATCTCCTCCAAAATTTCCATTGACACCTAATTCCTTATCTCAGGGTCTGCTTCTTAGGAATCCTAAACAAATGAACCACAGGCAATGTCAAAACAGCCACAGGTAAGGTCAGTAGACATGGTATTCATTGCACACCCTGAACTAGTCACTTCATTTGATTTCAATTATCATAAAAATCATGAAACTTAGTAGTTGTATCCCATTTTGTAGATTATAAAGTGTAGGGTAAGGCAATAAGTAACTTGCTACAGTTACTATTGCTCATCAGTGATAAGTGTTGTTGGAATCCCATTAAACTCCAGTTACCGTATTCTTTCCACTGCATTAAATTGCTTGACGTTGAACTTTGAAGACAAGCATCCCCTGAAGATTCAACTAAGTAAGTAAATAATAATCTGACTGTATATAAGTCCTTAGTAAGCTTTTGCCTAATATCCTGTATTTGTATTTGGCTTGGCTGAAATGAGGTGTAAGGCATTTTTTTTTTTTTTTTGCAGCCAAATCAGTAGCAAATGATGTGTGTGTATCTGTGTGGGCAGTGGTAGCTATAGATATAGATATGTAGTTAAAGATATTATAGAGGAGGAAAAGTATTTTTTCTCTATTTTTATGAGTCCACTGAATCCACAATAATAAAAATCAGGTAAACAAGGGGAAAATAAACAGAAGTTGATTAACATATATGCCTCATACATAATGGGAAAAGTGAGCAATTCACCAAGGTGCTTAGAATGTGGACTGAAATAGCATCTTGATGAGGAAAGGGATAGGAATGACAGTCTCTTTGGGGAGAAGAAATGCCTTTTATGAAAGATGAATGGAGCCTGAGAATAGGTAGGAAGTATGATAGTTTGTGACAGAGCTTGTCTGGGTGTGGGGTGGGCTTCTAGTCCCCTTTCCTGTGATAAGAATCAATGCTCCCTGGTTGATGAAAGTAGCAGGAAGGAGATTTATGATAACTGAGTACCTGTTGAAGGTCTGATCTTTAGGCAGATCTTGGGAGTTCAGAAAAAGCCTCTCTCTGCATTTGCTGTTTTCCAAGTGCCTACAGCTCAAAATAATCACTGTATCAAAAGGCATATTTTGAGGGCAAAGTCTACCGCTTGGATATCAGTATCTATCTTTATCTATTTACCTATTTCGTCTATCTACCTCCCTACCTACTTATCTACCTATCTATCTATATAAGGCTGCCACTTTTGGTAGGAAGTTTTAGACAGAGCTATTCTCTGGCCTTATTTTCTTGTTAGCTAAAAGGCCTTTGTAATTGCCACTGCAAGCTCGTATCTAGTTAATTTAAATCTCATTTAAGCCCATTATAGTTTTCTCCAGATAGCTCTGTGATGATGTTATGTAGGACTGTTTTCTCCCTGAAACTTCTGCGATATAGCTCCTCCAGCGTGCTCTTTCTGAGGAGTCTCAGCTAGGGCTTGTACCCTGTGGAGTCTGAGCCACCCTTCACACGAGGAGTCTGAGCCAGAATGTCGCCGTTGCCTTCTAATGATATCATCTGAATTGCAAAGCACTGGCTTGCGGCCCCATTTATAACTCCAGTTTTAGAAACTGCTTCTATGGCGAAGGAAGACTTGTTTAAAGGATGTAATAAAAGGGACAACTATGTTAACAAAACACTGGAAACTCTGCTTTAGGCAACTTGGAGATGTGATACGCGCATGAACTTGACATTTTGACAGTGGTGTCCTCCTGCCATTCAGTGAATAAGAAACTCTATGATGAGCCCAATTTGCTGAATAGACAGATCTAACATGGGGTAGTGATAATTATGGGGTCTTATGAGTGAAACTGATCTAAATTCAAAGACTATCTGTAATAACTGGCACTGGGGCACATGGAAGAGGCTCGAGTATGTTGGCTGAATTCCTGTGTTCTAATTTCAGTTTTGCAAGCCTCAGTTTCTGCATCTGCAGGTTGGAGAGAAAATCAACTTCACTGGATTGTTGAGAGCCCTAAACATACCCACATCTGAAAATATTAGAGCAGCACCTGACATTAAATAATTAGACAGTGGACACATAATGATCTACACTAGTAATTCCATTTGGGCACCTCATTAGAATTAATTTGTGTATCCACCCTTCTTTAACCCATGCATAGGTTTATCCGCTACTCGTTCTTTACATTTATTGCTCCAACCGCATGCCATACTTATTGATATCTTTATACTTTTGCTTGTGATGTGTCTCCATCAAAATGTCTCCCTCCCCCATTCATATTTTGGCCGCTTAGATCTTAACTCATCACTCCAGAGCAGTTTCAAATCTCACTTTGTTCATGAAGCCTTCCCTGAGGCTCTCCTGTTCTCTTTCTCTGACCTGTTTTATTTATAATGCACACAGTTTAATGAAATATATTATATTTTATCTGATTTACCATTCTATGTCCATTTCTTGTATGCAAATCTCTCCCTTCAGAGAGATGACAGACTCTTTGGGGAAAGTGACCATCTATTAACATTTTTCTTCCTCTAGAGTGACTTTCAAAGATATGTAATATTTGTTCAAACAGTATTATGTTACTTAATTTATATGGGCATAATCTAACTGGCATACTGCCTCCGGGCTCTTTTCAATCTGACAGGGTATCATTGCGAGGCTCTTCCAAAGATGACTCTTGTTATTGCCATCCTTCTTATTCACAAACTTTGGATGATTCCCGACTGCAGTAAGAATAAACATCAAATTGAGGCCAGAGCCTTAAAATATTTCACAACCTTGACCTTATCTATCTCTGTATCTTTTTTGTTTTCCTAGGACCATGGTCGGCAAACTGCAGCTCACAAGCCACGTGGCTCTCTGGCCCCTTGAGTGTGGCTCTCCCACAAAATATTACGGTCTGGGCAAGTCTATTTTGAAGAAGTGGTGTTAGAAGAAGTTTAAGTTTAAAAAATTTGGCTCTCAAAAGAAAGTTCAGTTGTTGTACTGTTGATATTTGGCTCTGTTGAATAATGAGTTTGCCAACCACTGTCCAAGGAAATGGGCTTTCTTATGCCCAACTAATACAATATATTTTCTTATATGACTTTGCTTAGATGCCAACCACCTATACACAATTTCTTCTCCCCACTTGTTAATGATCTAATTCCTATCTTTTTTACTATGAAGCTTTGTCATAATGTTTGCTGCCCATGTGACATTTCTAATGTCTATGAGAATGTCTTATTAACTCATTGGACACTTAGGATCATTAGCATCATCATCTTGATTATCAAGATAATATTCATCGAGTACTAATTAATGCAAGGAACTAATACACACTTTGGGGTGTCTCATTTCACTGTATTTCCTGTCCTGTATCTATCTTGTATTTAAACTTGACTTTAGGCTTCTTGAAATCATGGGTCATATTTCACATTCTCAGAATTAACAAGTGTTGAACGTGTCTTAGGTTTTTAATTTTGTGTCAGTGTTAGCATTAGTAATTACATATTCATATTTACTTAATGGATATTTAGTAATTGAAAGCAGTTATGGAACCTCCCCACCCCCACACAATAAATTCATTCATGTATAGTGAGTTTATAAAATACCTTAAAGAAAATCAATTTATGTTCATTGAAATTCTTGTCATCATTTGAGTTCTCTTTTTGTGTTTTGTCCTGAAGTGAGACCTGAATTTTGCCTGTCAGTTTCTCCAGTTCCTGCATCATTCCACAAGATTGAAAGTAGCTTCATATATCAACGATTTGATTAAAAAGATAGTAGTGACCTTGATCAGTATAAAAATAAATGAGCTATATATTAAAGGTTGTAAACACATCATCTGTGGCCTAGAGGAAGGGAAGACAGAGTGGAAAAAATATCTTTGATGTTCTTTAAGTTTTATGGTGACTCAGGACAAATCCAAACTGGCAAAATCAGCAACCTTGCAAATACAGGGATGAAACTTAAAATATTACCAAGACAAATGAACATGGCGTAATTTACATATTATTTAAAAAGGTAAAATATAATTTCTTCCTAGACAAATAGTAACATAAGAAATACATAAATTTTAATAAGAGAAACTTAGGCTTCTTCTTTTTTTTCCCTAAAAATGACTCAGAATAAATTCTCCAAACTTAATGTGGCCGCAAGCTGTGTAATTTTCAAATCACATACACAGCCTAGTTGATCTCTCTTTTAAATGCAAATAAAAGTCCAAGCAAAAAGCTTTAAAAGATATTCCTTCCAGCAGTAGGCCATTTTTATGGTCACTGCTCTTCTGGAAAATAAAAATAAATACAAGATTGAGTTATTGGAATCTGTAGAAAGAAAGTTGTGCAGACAGACTCAGGCCCTCAGACTTGGTGTCAAGATTATTTTAAAGTGGAAATAGCTGAGCTACAGAAGATCAGAAAAAAAAATCTTATCTGCCTAAGTTGAGATTCTAGAAAATACAAGTGCTATGAACTCCCATCCAGCTGCCTTGAAAACAGACTGCTCATTCTCATTAGTACCTAAATACAAACAAACAAACAAACAAACAAACAAAAAACAAAAAGGCAGACAGGCAGACACACACCACACACACACACACACACACACACACACACACACACACACACACACACACACACGGAACCCAGTAGAATTGCTGTAGGCAGTTAGGGACATGAGCAGAGCAGGAGGATGGGCTGGATACAGAAGGACACTAGGGTGAAAAGTCCGAGCTGCCCCTTTTTTCCCCGTAGCACATTGATGGTCTTTGTGTATGGACCTCTTGACCTTTCCTCCCTAGAGATAACATCTAGGCTCAATTATATTTCAGCTCCAGGCCCAGATTAGCAACAAAACCAGCCATGGTTGACCTCAGGACCAGCTTAATTAGTGGAGACCTTGATCCTGAAAAGACACACCTGAAAGACTGCTGAATATTTTATTAAGATCTTTCCCTGGAACCACCCCTAAGATCTCTGCCCTTACAATTCTTAGGATGGAGGACCCAGTATGCCCTCCCTCAGGAAGCACGCCTGTGCCTTTCCCTCTCCCTCTTCTCTCCCCTCCCCAGGCACGTCACCTTTTGCTTCCTCACTCCCAAGCCCCAAGGGCCCTTCCTTTACCTCTAGAACTTGTTTGCTAACCCTGTTTCTTCTAGGAATTGCTTTCTCTACCTCTGTAATTTACCCAATAATTGTTTTTTAAGAGTTTGGTTCTGAACTTTGTATTCTTTCTTAGCCGGAACCCAAGTACCAGGTTGCTGAACCTGAGTTTGGTCTGATCCCCTGGTCACACAAATGGTGCCGTTCCCACAATCTACAGCAGAATCTTCCATGCTCTCCTTTTGGAGGCCCCGAAAGCCTCTTTTGTTAAGTTGATATGTATACATACTCCTTTATTGAGGGCGACTTCACACATACTCCTTATAGAGCAACTCCCCTGGACATGGGCACATTAACCTCCTTACTCCTTCTGTTGTTCTGTCTGTTGTTATTAATTTGCAGACCATCCAACTTCTGGACTCAAGGTGAAAGAGGAAAAAGTTTTGGCTCCCAACAGAGGTGTCCTCACACACTTTGGCTTTGTTAGTGCAACAGTGGGAAACTGCAATCAATTATCTTCACTGTTTTATCTGGAATCTTATTTCCAGTATGAATTCTAGATCAGCAGAGTTGAAAGATACTACCTCTCGCGATGTGTGAAGGAAGTGAGACCTAGACACTTTTATGTGATTGACGGTTGACTTAATGATGCCTGGCTTGGTTAGAATATTTAGAATGTACACCGAGCTCTTCTAAATATGAGGCCATCATAACTAAGGCTTCAGTCTAGCTAATAAGCCAGACTTGGATTGGGGGAGGGGGCATAGAGATGTGCTGGGAACAGGCTCCCTGATTAGAGGGCTATGTCCACTTTAACAAGGAAATTGTTGAATAAGACTTCCCACCTGCATAGTATAGGACTTCCCATCTCATTGGTGATAAAGTTTTGAAACCTAAAGGAATATATGCCCTTCATTAATAAAAACAGTACTGTGTTACTGACTTTCAGATCTCAGGATACCTGGTGTGGTCACAGCACACAGGCTAATTTGAGAAAAAGGAGGTGCAGTGGGGGGAAAATTACACCCAATTTAAATGGAAAGCTGTACCGATTTTTAAAACATCTTGCATGCATTATTTACAATGGCTTCTGGGGAAAATTTTTATTCACATATTTCTTCCCACTTTATTAGAGCCACACATTTTAAATAATCCCATGAAACTAATCTAGCCAGCTTTCCTGTGATAGAATGCTTGTAATTCATCATGCTACCTGCGTTTATGATTTTTATCAGCATGATAAGCCATGTAAGAGTAATTGCCATATCAATTTTATTTTTCCAGTCCCAGTTTTTACTTGATACTGTCTTAATAAATTCTGGTACTTACAGTCATGTCAAAAGGGACAACTGAAGTGTATTTCTGCACTAAGTAAAAGTAATGGCCCTTAATGTATCTCAGAGATCCTTCACCTATCTCTTTTCCTCCAGTAATGTGTTAGGCTTTTATTACAAGTTATTCCTTTTTTTTTTTCTCACTAAAACACTTTATTTAAATTTCCCTAGGACAAAGCTGGCATGGTTGAGAGGAGGAGTAGACTAAATGTTGAGTAGAATTATGATGTGAATTTTCTGGAGTAAGCTATAGAGAAACCTATGTGTGGATATGTTGGCTACAAAATATACCAAGCAGCCCATCGATATTCCTTATCAGTGCTATTGCATGTTCATGGTTCTTCAACCAATGGATTTTGGCTGCTTAAAAACTGGGTCAGCCAGCGGTTTAGTTGGACAATGATATCAACCCAACCATTGAGTATCAAAACCATAGGACCAAATGTTTTTCTATTTTTTGGGTTTTATAAATGAAAATACTATTGCTCTTCATTTGAACTAATTTGCTTTATGAAGGAAGCCAGTTGGTCTTATATAAGCTCTTACTACCAAGGCAAAAAAATAGCAAGAAATTAGTACTAACAGCCGAAACCGGTTTGGCTTAGTGGATAGAGCGTCGGACTGAAAGGTCCCGGGTTCAATTTCGGTCAAGGGCATGTACCTTAGCTGCGGGCACATCCCCAGTAGGGGGCGTGCAAGAGGCAGCTGATCGATGTTTCTCTCTCATCGATCATCGATGTTTCTGACTTTCTATCCCTCTCCCTTCTGCTCTGTAAAAAATCAATAATATATATAATATATATATATATAGAAATTAGTACTAACATTTAAAAGAAAATGTAAAATCTAGGTGACTACAATTATTTTATTCTTTTTTTATTGCAAAAAATTAACCAACAAATAGAGGAGGTATTTCACCTCTTCTCCTTTTCCCTAAGAAATACAAAATACTCTAGAATATTAAGGAGCAAGATGATCAACTTTTTATCAAAAGTTGATAATGCACTTAAAAATAAGCTTTTTTTTTTTTCTGGTTAATCCTCACCTGAGAATATTTTTCCATTGATTTTTAGGGAAAGTAAAAGAGAGATGGAAAGACACAGAGAAACATCAATGTGAAAGAAATACTTTGATTAGTTGGTCCTGCACAAGCTCCAACCAGGCCTGGGCTGGGGAAGAGCCTGTAACCAAGGTAAGTGACCTTGACGGGAACTGAGCCTGGGACCCTTTGGTCTGCAGGCTGATGCAACCAAACTGAGCCAAACTGGCTAGATCCAGAATAAGCTTTTGTCATTTGCAATCATCAACTCCTTAGCACTGGAAAATCATAGAAAGAACACTGAATAGATTTCAGATGGGGGTTTGTAATTAAGCAGTTTTCTGTATGCCTTATTGATGGTATCATCCTATCTAATAAAAGAGTAATATGCAAATTTGACTGTACCTTCACCACACCCAAAAGCCATGTCCACAACTATGCCCAACAGCCAATCAGGAGCAAATTATGCAAAGAAACCCCAACCAAGATGGCTGCTGCTACTGAGAGCAGGAGGAAGGCTTGGGTTTTCCTGGCAATAGAAGAAGCCAAGCTTTCAGTCTGCCTTTGCTGGCCTAGGTCTCCACTCTAGGTTATTATGTTTCAAACAGAAATGGCTGCCTCCCCGGAGTGAAGGCTTGACTTCACTCCAGGCTACAAAGTTTCAATTGTAGACATAGATTAATCCCAGATACCAGGGCCTCCACTTTGGTCGTCCAGGGGCATGACTGGGCCTGCAAACCTCCACAGGTCTCTCGCCCAGGCCATCCCTCACCCCAAGGGAACCCTCACCCTGATCTAGGATACTCTTCAGGGCAAACCAGGTGGCCCCCACCCATGCACCTGGCCTCTATCCTATCTAATAAAAGAGTAATTTGCAGATTGACCATCACTCCAACACATAAGAGGGCTGCCCCCATGTGGTCAAACATCCTGCCTCCATGTGGACACAAGATGGCCACCACAAGATGGCCAGCAGGGGAAGGCAGTTGGGAGGGACCAGGCCTGAAAGGAAGGGCAGTTGTGGGCGATCATGCCAGCAGGGAAGGGCAGTTGGGAGGGATCAGGCCTGCAAGGGAGGGTAGTTGGGTGCGATCAAGAATGCAGGAGAGGGGTGACCAGGCTGGCAGGGGAGGGAAGTTAGGGGCAAATAGGCTGACAGGGGAGCAGCTAAAAATAAATTAGGCTGGCAGGGTAGTGGTTAGTTGGTGATCAGGCTGGCAGGCAGAAGTGGTTAGGGGCAATCAGGGAGGCAGGCAGGTGAGCAGTTTGGTGCCAGCAGTCCTGGATTGTGACAAGGATGTCCGATTGCCCGTTTAGGCCTTATCCTGGTAGGACATCCCTCAAGGGGTCCCAGATTGGAGAGGGTGCAGGCTGAGCTAAGGGACATCCCCCGCCCCCTGTGCATGAATTTCATGTACTGGGCTTCTAGTTTTAACTAAGAAATGGTTGCTGCTGTGTTTTACCAATGTAAGGATGAGCAGAGGAAGAGTTCACTGGACTGTTCATAAAGTGTTGTCTGTCAGAGCAGGTCCTTCCTGTTAGACAATGGGACCAATAAGCTCCTAAGATTGCACTTATATGTCCCCTTGTTCTCATTGATTCTGTAGGGAGAATAATCTTCCCACTATCCTTCTTGTCTTAACATCCTATAATGAAGAAAGTTTAACAAGAAAAAAGCCAATAAAAGTTTATTAACATTTATATCTCTTGTATCCTTGGGAGAGATCCACGAGAAAATAAGTAATGCAAAGTAGTAGCTTAGAACTCCAGTGTATATAGCATTTTCAGCAAAGAACAATAACATTTTGTGGAGAAATCACAGAACAAAGTGGTATTAATTGAGGTTACCAACGGGGACTCCAGTTCTTCTCATCATGGCAGAAAATATTTTAAGGCCAATGGAAATGAAAGTAAAGCAAAGCAATAATTTATTGACCACAGCAGAAATATACTCAAGAGAGCAAAACAAGGAAGGGCATGGAAGAAGCATCAGGAGAACCTAGGCTGGGCTGCTTTAGCTCACTGGGAAGTCAGAGAAAAGGGGACCTTTGAGACAAGGTCAGGATGAGCTGGTGCTGCTCCCCTGGTTGCAAGTCTCATGGGGTCCCTTAGAGGTTGGGGGATATGTTCCTGTGGGGGAAGGAGAGGTAAGGAGGGAATGGCATGGGTATGCTCCATGGAGGAGGAGCTCACGCTGGGTCCTTTGTCCTGAGCATATTAATCTCCTGCAGGTGGATATCTTAGGGAAGGCCTCAGGGAAGGCTCTTAATAGAATATTCATCATATTTCCAGGTATGCTCTTTAAAGGTCCTGGTTTCCATTGATTGGTCAGTGCCAGAACAGGGGTGTTTAGTCAATGTAGCTGGTTCTCAGGCAGCCATGGTGTCACTTGTATGGTTTTGCTGGTTTTATGGCCTGGACTTGAGATACAACTGAGGCCTCGATGTTATTTTTAGGGAAAAAAAGGTAAGGGGGAGGTGGTTAAACCACCTGATCAGTGATATGAGAGATCAGGGGTCCAAACCACTTGACCAGTGATATCCCAGGGGAAGATAGGTTATCCTAGGAGTGAGGTTCTTGTTTCCCCAGTTTTGCCCCTTGCTAGGCATCCAGGTCTTTCTGCCTTGGTGAGTTTCTGTACCTGGCCCATTGTCCTTGTTCTGTTCAGGTGTAACAAAAAGTTTTAGCTTCCAAGGTTGACAAACTATGGGAAGGTAAACTAATAGTAGATAAAGTCCTACTAAAGTTAGTTCTACAGAGTCCTCTAGTGCTTTCTCCAAGCTGATAGGATTAACTTGTTCTTCCTGGTGGAGAAAGGAGGAGGGATATTTTGGAAAATTTGTTTTTTGATTTTATGCAAATAGGGACAGGGCAGGAACTTTTCATGTATCTGCCTCTTTTCAATTACCTTCAGCTCAAAATAATTCTGATGCCAAAATGGCATTATTGGGGTGACATATTCTTTAATTGATATTTTGGCATGGGGAGATATCGCCTGAAGGGGAAATTTAGGATTGAAATTTATTTGATAACTGGTGCACAAATTCATACACTCGTGGAATCCCTTGGCCTGGCCTGCAGGATCAGGCTGAAACTGGCTCTCTGACATCCCCTGAGGAGTCTCGGATCGCAAGAGGGCTCACACCAGGCTAAGGACCCCACCGGTGTACAATCAGGGCTGGGGAGGGATGCAGGAGGCTGGCCAGAGAGGGACCACAGGAGGGCTCCAGGGCATGTCACCCCATCTTGCTCTGTCCTGATCAGCCAGACCACAATAGCAAGCTAACCTACCACTTGGAACATCTGCCCCCTGGTGGTCATTGCACATCATAGCGAGCAGTTGAGCAGCTTTAGCATATCATTAACATATTAAACTTTGATTGGTTGAACAGCTGACCAGACAATCAGACACTTAGCATATTATGCTTTTATTATATAAGATTAGAGCTAAGATAGTGATCGGCAAACAATCATTAGTCAACAGAGCCAAATATCAACAGTACAATGATTAAAATTTCTTTTGAGAGCCGAAAACTGACTTCTGCACATGGGCCACAAAGTTTCAATCACACTGTATGTGTACGCCCGCACATGGTATTTTGTGGAAGAGCCACAGTCAAGGGGCCAAAGAGCTGCATGTGGCTCACCAGCCATAGTTTGCCAACCACTATGCTAAGATATATCTTTCAATGTGACCATTGTGGGGAGGAAGAGGGCTTAATTAGAATTGGGTAGGGACCATGATATTGCAGTTTGGTACTGGTAGGTCACTCAAGGCTAGGTAGGATTCAGGGAGAGAGGTTCACAGCAGTCTTAGGGCACAACTGCCTATGATGTATTGTACTGAAGAGTTAATGGACATTTCTGTAAATAAGGAAGTTTCTATTAGGAGCAATAAAGTTATGTGTCTGGGCAAGGGACTCATAATAGTAAAGTTATGCCAATAAAAATAATGGAATAGTAAAATCATTTAGGGCCACAAACACTTCTAATATTGCTTATTAACTTCTTTATAGGGATGTTATATTTTGAATCTGAGACTAGGTTTCAGGTGTATGTAGATACTAAATGCTCTATAAGTGTGCATTATAGCATGGATTTTCAGAGAACGGAAGTGTAACTGTTGTGTGAAATACACCAAACCATAGAGTAGATAGAAGGAACTTTGTTGGGAATAAATTGTCTTTTATGATATTTTGATTGCCTCTTCTGTTCAGTGAGCCATCTGTTACGCTCATTGTTTCTCTTTCTATTTTTTCTTCTCTCTGCTGTGCAGTTCCCAGTTTCTTAGTCCTCTTCTTCAGGCACTGGCCTGTTGGCATCTCCATGGTACCATATCAGCAGCAGGTCAAAATGAGCAAGGGTTGGGACATTTTCTTCTAGGGGCTTTGGTTTCTGATTGGAATTTCAGCTGGAACAGAAGCATTGCAATTCAATGAGCCGCAAGGGGAGGGTTGGGTCCTTTCTGTCTGAGGATTGCTGGCATCCTCCCTCCCAAGAGGGGTTAGCCACACTCAGAACACAGCACTCTTCACACTGAAGCAAGTAACACTGCAGCTTTTGAGCCATAAGAGGAAAACTCATTATCTGCAGTGTGTGAGAGTGTCAGGCAGGAAGTCACAGTGGAAAGCTTGAGCAATTTAGACTCAAGTGTCATTCCGAGTATAGTTACTGCCCAAATGGAGTTTTCCCTTCCCTGGGTAAATGCACAAGCACGTTACAAGAGGAGGGAGTGGGGGGAGGAGAGAGAGAGAGAGAGAGAGAGAGAGAGAGAGAGAGAGAGAGAGAGAGAGAGAAACCACCTCATGCATGCAAATATTTCCTGCAAAGCAAAACAATGACAAGATTGGATCTATAAGGAAAGTGCCTGTTGAAACAAAATGTCATCCTGCCAAAGTTCAACAGCTAAGCAAGACTTCATTCAATACTATTGCAATAGGAGAGAGACGCCTGTTAGTTTAATTCTGCTGAAACAAATGCTGGAGGAGTGTGTTTTTAAAATGTTTTTATTGATTTCAAAGAGAAAGGGAGAAGGGGAGAGAGAGAGAGAAACATCAATGACTGTCTCCAGCATACCCCTTACAGGGGATAAAGCCTGCAGTCTGACTGTGCCCTGACTGTGACCTGATGGTTCATGGGCTGTCACTCAACCACTGAGCAACACTGGCCAGGCTGGAGAGTTTTTAAAAGCTGAAATGAATGGGATCATAGGCCCTCTGTGTTTGCTAATTGGACTTACCCATAGGAAAAATAAGCTTTCTCTTATCATCATGACATGAGGTAGTTCTACAACACAAGCAAGGGGCCCATCCTGTTAAGGAGACTGGAAGATAGGAGTTCTGTCTACATGGATGGTTATATTTCAAAGAGATGGTTTCCACATCTTTGAGAAAGGTATGCCTAGGGTTGTAAAACTGGCAAGGGGCTTGGTGAAGATATTTATCCATTTCAAAAGAGCAGAGAAGGAATGGACAAGTTTTCTAAAGTAAATGCTCTAAGGAAGAGGAGGTCAGGGGCTCAGAAGAGGGGGAGGCTTGTCTGAAGTAGGGTCAAGTGGAAGAAAGGAGTAAGGCCACCTGTCACTTTCCTGGAGAGCACCTCCCACATCCCTCTGTGAGCTTCCTCGCCAGATATCTGCCTTGCCGTCATTCTGGATGTGCTATGGCATGCTTCACATTTGTGAGGTAGGCTGATGTGTATGGAGTTGAGTGGAAGCTTCTGGGGTCTCTACTGCCACCAACCTGTCCTTTGTGACATTGGCTGTCAACTTAAATTTTTTCTTTTAGACATTTATTCTCTTGGGTTAATCCTCATTTTTACCTTGGGGTTCGTTTTGTGAACAAACATATATTTGATTATACATATAATATATATATCCTATATTATATCTTTATGAATACATGCATTTGTTTATTTTCTCTGAAAAGAAGTTTAAGAATAGCCTTTTAGACTTTAGAACTTAGGGCGTAAAGAAGATTCAAGAGGTACAGGAGGAAGGGGCAATGATATTTGTTATATTAGTTACTGTGAATCAGGCACAGTGTTAAGATCTCTACTGTTTCCTAGTTAATCACAGTGACTCTATGAAGTAAGTATGATCGTTCACTTTTAATATATCACTGAACTCAGAAGCTTAATGCCACTTAACAAAGCTGTACAGTTAGTCAGTGGGGGAGCTGAGATTCCTACACAAGGCTGTCAGAAGCAGTCTGCTGCCTCCAGTTTTGATGTTTGACCATTGACAGCTTTGAGGCACTGCCTTCCCCCTTGTCTTTTTACCCCACATCTGAGCAAGTTAATGTAAAGGGGGAATCAAGTCACACATGGTCCTGCCACTAAGCAGGGCACCCCTGGTCAAACCCCATAACCACAATAACTACCAAAGCCACTCACCTTTCCCTTCTCTTAAGCTGCTCCCAACCAGATTGAGTGCCTGCCCTGCACTACTAAAAATAATCCCATTAGGTGAGTAATTAGACTCTTTGTACCCTCTTTGTGATGTATGATATCATCAATTTTGACATGGGAATCAATTTTGGGTATGGGATTGACCCCTTTCTCTGCAGGCAGGGCAACCACAAAACAGAAAGGCAATGCAAAACAGAAAGGGGAGGTGGGGTCCATGTGTACACACACACACACACACACACACACACACACACCACACACATCATACTGCATTGGCCAAGATTCTACATGTGCCTTAGCTGCAGAGCCCTGCCCATACCATAAATATTACTCAGAGAAAACGGGGGGGAAATCATGTGAAATAGAACCTGTGGAAACATTAATTTGCACTAATTCTATGTGTTTCAATTTGGTTCACCTTCCTTTCCACATGCTTTTGGTTCTTACAATTATAAATTGAGGTCATGTCGGGTAGCGTGAGCCAAAGTAAACCTATTGCAAGTAGGGCTGTTTAGATGGTTTCAAGCCTGCTTCTCCATTCTGTTTTCTGTTGTTATGAATATAATGAATTTAAAAAAAATTAGAGGAACTGTTGCTGAGCTAGAAGACAAATGCTATGTGCAGTAGTGGAGGCAGACCACCTCATGCATCATCTGAGAGATTGAGTCAAACAATCGTCCTTGTGGGTAGTGAACATCTGCTTTATGTTGCTTCCTCTTCTCCAGTGTTCTCTGATAACAGAACTGACTTTCCTCTAAGGACTTCTTTCCTTATGTCCAACAGAGATAAGTTCTTTAAGTTCATAAAAATCTGCCCCCGACTCAGGGATGGACATAGAGGCCAGGGTGGGCCTATAAAAACACTTTACCCTCCTGAATCTAGAAGTGGGTTTTTAAATGGGCAAATCTCTCAATTCAGGCCCACATGACACTTCCCCAGGAGTTTTTCTGCCAGAAACCTCACATGAAGGGTGACATTCACTGGGGTTGTGAGGTCAGTAGGATGTGATAAAAGGGTCTCTCACAGGTGGTTGTTCAAAGGTGATTGCTCTTTGTAGTAAACAGCTCTTACTACCCGAAAGTAGATTTATTGAGAGATTGAAAAAGACACAGGGCTCTAAGATATAATTCCCAAAGCCAGTTATCTTTGAAAGTTTCAATTAATATAAGCCAATGACTTCCACTTTTATTCCTTAAGCGATTTTGAGCTGAGTTTCTATTACTTGTGATCCCAAGTCTACACTGTATGTATGTAAATACTAGTACACTGAACCATGAAAGAGGTATTAGGTAGTGATTAAATAATTTAGTGTCCAAAGAAGGACACTTTTGATAGTGAAAGTGAACATTATTCATACTTATACAGGGAAATAAGTTACATCTGTTCTGGGCAAACCAGGACAATTAGAATTTTACTGTACCATATTGCATAGAGTCTAAACCATGGAGTAGCTTCCTCCATGCTCATAGATTTTTATAAGGTATATTTCATATCTATGGAAACAGCCTATAGACATAAATGCACTGAAAGGTTGTGTGTCTACACTTTAGCTGTCTACCCATCATCTAGAAAATGAGTTTGGATGAGAAAATTTAGAGTTTCAAAATTGCACACTCAGAATTCAAAGACACCTCATTTTAGGAAGTTAGGATTCAGAAGACAGGCCATCCTCCATCTATCCTCAGTGGTTGCTTGGAAAGTTGCATTGAGAAGCGCAATAGACAGAATAATGGTTCCCAGAGACCTTCATGACCTAATTCCCGGAAACTGCATATAATAATTTTATGTGATAAGAAGGACTTTGCATAGGTGATTACATGCACAAAATGGGAAGCGTATCCTGAATTAGCTGAGTAAACACTAACTGTAATGTATTCTTGTAAGAGACAGGCTGATGTGACTACCGAAGAGGAAGGTATGTGACCATGCTGCCAGCCTTGAAGGTGGAGGAAGGGGCCACACACCACCACATGCAAGGAATGCAGCTGTAGAACCTCACAAAGGTAGGGAAACAGATTCTCTTCTGAAATTTCCAACAGTATATAGCCCTGCCAACCTTCTAATTTTAGACATCTGACCAGAACTCTTAAGAAAATAAATTGTATTATTTTAAGCCTCTGAATTGGTTGTAGTTGGTGACAGCATCATAAGTGAATAATCCAAGAATGATAGTGAAGTAGTATTGATCTCACTAGGAAATTGGACCAGGATATAGATGAGACAGACCATTCTGAATGCATGGTGGTGATTGCTTTATTGTCCCCTAGCTGCAGTTTCTGACTTAGAAGGCTGTAAATCTGAATATGTAAAAATAGCTCTGTAATAAATTGGTATGTTCTACTTCTATGTGAATACTGCCCCCTTACCGGGAGCCTCTGACATGTGCTGACAGGTTGTTCTTTAGATTTCCTCATAAGTTATAGTTCAGACAAAAGCAGGGTTGGGATGTCTATATTCAACATCTATCTTATTCTCATGCTGTTTATTACAAGTGGCTTCTAACTGATGGCATGGATCAGAATAATTTAAGAAGTTTATAACAGTGAATGCTTGAATCTCACCCCAATGTACCCAATCAGAGTTTCTATAAGTGTTTATTTTTTTATTTTTTCCATGGAAATTGCAAACAGCACAAAAAGTTGAAAACATGATTACTGCCATTGACTGATGTCATGTGAAACAAACTGAAAATAATGCTTCTTTTGTAACATATTTGACATACTTGTGGTTCTATTTCTGCGATACCCACATTCCAGTGATGGTAAATATAAGTATAGCCATGCCATGAAAAAGGCTCAGGATTTTTCCTAAATATGAGATTCATCACCAAAATGCTATTTTAGGCAATTGCCAGTCTGTCTTAGGCTGGATGGCAGCTCATCAAATTTGATAATTTGATGTAATCTGCTTGCTGATGGGTGAGACAGAATATATTGCTGCTCTATCCCAATTTATACACACATTAAATTGAATCATAAAATTACTGTTTTTATAGATCAAAATATTTGAAAACTGGCAATTCCCTATGGTTTCACCTGTCAAATGAATTCATTAGCAACTAAACGCAAATAAAATAAGCTAAATTACTTCAGTACTTTTTAAAAAATGAAGTTTAATAAGTAGATAAAAGTATTACAGCTTCCATGTTATTGAAAATAATAAAACAGATAAAAAATAAACTCTAAGCTACAACCCTGTGAAGCATTATCTTTGCTTGTTTAGTCAACCTTTCCCAGACGTGAATATAAGTCTGAACACATTTACTAAATGTATGACTATTACTACTTTATATGGAATGAATAACAATTATACATCGTGAATGTTTTGTATGCACTTAAAATTTTGTGTTATGGTACATACTGTGAGTTTATTGCATATACTGTTAGGACTAGGCTAGGTGTAGGTGTAGCTTGATAGAAATATTATGGGAACTAGCTTGAGAAGTCTTGGGTTGGAGGCCAGATCTGCCCCTCGCACTAATTTTCTCATCTGCAAAATGGGAAAAAGAAAACATTAATACCTATCCCCTAGAATTGCTGTGAGGCTCAAATGAGTTAATGTGTATGCAGGTAATTGTAAATCATAAAACACTGCATCATGGTGTATATCAAATAAGTACATGCTGAGAATTCACCATCTGTGCAAGTACAGACTGAAGCTGTTTCTAGAATACTAATTGGGTATGGCTTTTTCAATTGATAAACAGAACTTGTCCATGCATTAAGATAGAAGGTTTACTCATTGCTAAAGAATATGTAACTACCAAGGATGAGTGATGTGGATGAAAAAGCAAGGTCTGTCTATTCATAAAATAAGTAGTAAGGTAAAAATAGTTAGATCAACAATGGCATTGCAAAAAGAATAGCTGCTTTTTTATTTAAATGATGATTTTGAAATCTTCACTCCTCACTTTTTTCCCCGAACTTCTTTGTTTGGGGGTGTATAACATTTCATTCAAATGTCCTCTTAAGGCTATTTTTTGAAGGTTGTTTCAAAATGAGCTAATGAATCAGATAATGTCAAGAGGTAAAACACACACTGATGTTATAACTTCTCTATCAAGGATATTACAAACAGTATATCTACACCTTTTATTTATATTACACCTGCAGGGCATTTTCATGCCATTAAGAATTATTTTGTGAGTGTAATTAGTGAGACTGAAAGTGATAAATGATCATACGTTTGCTTCTTTTACTTCTGTCTTCTTTTACTCATTAGTATTTCTCTTTTGAGGAACAAACATTTAAATAGACCTTTTCAATATGTGTGGACATTGCCTGGAAATAGAAGAGCTTGGAGAACCATGGGGATGCTTGGAGAGTGCAAGGGCAGTGGGGGGGCTGCTGAGGCCTCGCAGAGCAAAGGGCATTTAAGTGGAGCCTTGAATAATGAATACATTCACCCATGTGAGTGTTGGAGTGGTGGATGGGAGGATGACAGAAAGATGTACAAGGAAGAGGAAACAGCAAGGACAAAGGTGAAAAAGCATGAGATTCCTCAGCATGGGGAATTAGAACTCTACTTCATTTAGTATTCCTGGAATAGAAAACTTTAAGAGGAGGAATTCTAATAATTCTTATTTCTAATAATTCTATGGCTGTGGTTCATTCCCAGTGGATGAATTTCCATTAGTATAACACACATCTCCTCTTACCCTGAATTGCTATTCCTCTTGGGGTGCATAGGAGTGATTAACTTAGGTTTGGAAGGAGAAACTAGAAATGTACAGTCCTGCTCCCTTCTCTCTGCTCTTAGTTCAGAGCTAGGCTAACCACAGGGCATCATCTCTTCTCCCTTGTTCTTCTCCATGTCCTGCTTATAGGGGCAGAGCTTGTTCTTAGGTTAACGCTGGTTTGAGTGGTAGGGAAGTTAGATGCATTTTTTTTGGAGGGAGGGATAGGGTTAATTAAATGTATAGTTATTAGAATGTGTAAGATGACATATATTTTGAGGAATAATTAAAGAGAGTTTTAGGGATAGAGTTGTTAGGTGGGGTCCAGTGCCCTAGATTTAAGCCCTGAACTTTATTGCTGGGGTCTTGTTCTGTGTGGAAGCTTGCATTGGTCTGCAAGTCATCTTTTGACTGTCCTATATTTGGATTTTAATCCTTGCAGGCTTCGAAAGGGATTTTGGGTTTGGTCCTAAGGGATTTTGACCTGAATGGCTGATCAGATTGAAACTTTTTTTTCTCCCACAAGCAGATGACTCTGTAAATTTTTATCAATGCTGGTTTCCTTCCCAAAAAGGCATAAGTTTTGCCCAAGCATCACTCGGTAAGAGATGTGGATTAACTGAGCAATTCATACTGACCATGATATCAAAATCATAAAAAAGTGCACAGTACATTTTAGAAGTTGTGGTAGTTGTATTTATTTTGATAACTCAGTCCCTTCCACTAGATGGATACTTTATCACTTAAACTAAATACCTGTCACTCTAACCTAATTTCTGTCTGCTGAACTACAGTTTGGGCACATGGTATCACTGAATGTGCCTTGTTGAATGTATCATAACATGCTGACACCCATCTCTAAGGATTAGGGAGTTGAGTCTCAGTTTATTAAACTGATTAGACAAAATTGATGTATAGAATACTAGACCAGAGTAAGAACTCACCCATTTATTGATATTTATAATTTTTATATGGATATATAGGTCTTTTAAAACAGCTAACATTTTAAATTAAAAGCAAACATCTGCAAAAAAAATCTAAATATACACTTGATTTTTCATTGCATTTTAAATTCTAGAATGTCTTTTTTTAAAAGACAGCCCACTAAAATTGCTTAAATAATAGAATAATGATAAAATATATATGCAATGTAACAGAATTATAGTTCAGTGGACACTTGCCACCCAGTTTATGAAATATAAATTTGCCATTACCTTTAAAACCTTAATGATTCGCTGAATTTTTTTTGTGTATATTTTTTGCCTATTGTTAAATTTTTTTCATACTGTTAGCCTTGAGTAAACATGAAATATCTAGGCTTTTTCTACTGACTAGCAAAGGCAGCTCTGCCAAAGTTCAAGTGCTCATTCACATGTGGGAAAGTGGGGTGGACAGTCTGACACTCTATTGTGTGCCCTTGGTCAACTTGTCTTTCAGTTCTAGTTTCACAGTGCAGTTTTAGTTATTATAGCTTTTTATATTTTAATCATTTTTTTATTTTTTGGTTCTTTTCCTCAGCATCCCAGTATAATATCTCAATGTTGCCTTTCATGACACTGAGTCTATCTTTTAAAGGTCAGTTCTGCTTTACTTAGCATCCAATACATACTTTATTTCAGCTATTGCAATTTTAGTTTTCTTACAATATTTTTTAGTCTCACCTTGTCATCTTATTCCACAATTTCCTTGTGAGAAGAAATGGGTCGCGTAGGATACAAACCCATATATCTGCTAGAAAAAAAATAAAGATTAGTTTTAATGCAAAGAACATTAAGATATCACCCCACTCCCAAACATGTGGGTGTATTCTAGTTAGGATGCCTGGCCAAACACCTGCTAATACCATGTTCTGATTCCAGTAATAAATCCTTATCAGGAGTCTGTGTTCCTAAGGAGTCCTTTGGGTGATATATCACTTTTGTTGTGAAATGAGCTGTCCCAAAACTTCATGACTTAAGACAACATTTATTACACTTGCTCTTGGGTGGGTCAGAAATTGGAGCTGGGCTTGGAATGCTCTCTTGCTTGCCTCAGCTCACTCATTGGACTGCGGGCAGTGCCAGGTCAGTTGGGGCTGGCTGGCCTCCCTCACTGTCATGGGGTCAGCTCCCCTCTGCTCATCACCCTGAGGCCAGCTTGGGTTGTTCATGGGGCCGCCGAGCAGGTCTTTAGGAGAAAGCTGAAGTGTGCAAGGACCCTTGAGCCTCAGGCTTGGAACTGGCACCACATGACTTCCACTCCATCCCATGGACCAAAGCAAATCATAAGACCAGCCGGATCTGAGGGGAAGGAGGAGACTTTACCTCTTCATGGCAGGAAGGTGAAGTCACAGTGCAGAGGGCATGGGCACAGCAAGGAGTCCGGGGTTGTGGCCATTGTTTGATTCTATCACAAACAGGGTTCTGCTTCTCCAGTATTGAGGCTCATTTGGAATAGGTGCCATGTTGCTTTTTATTGCTCTCTGTTTATTATAAAGGTGGGAAAGGTCCAGGTAAAGCTGTTTGGACATATGGTAAAAAGTGTTTAAATTGTCCTTCTCTCGGCTCACAGCCTAACTGCTCATCAGCCTAACCCGGTGGTTGGCAAACTCATTAGTCAACAGAGCCAAATATCAACAGGACAACAATTGAAATTTTTTTTGAGAGCCAAATTTTTTGAACTTAAATTTCTTCTAACGCCACTTCTTCAAAAGAGACTCACCCAGGCCGTGGTATTTTATGAAGAGCCACACTCCAGGGGCCAAAGATCCACATGTGGCTCACGAGCCACAGTCTGCCGACCATGGGCCTAACCAAACCCAGATGTCTTCACCATATTCTCTCCTTAAGAAGCCTGGTCTTTCATGTGCGATGAAGTCTTTTTTTTCCTGATGTTTCTGTTACTATTTTGCTAAGAAGTTGAGAGAGCCTTCATTCGGGATTGCTAGCCATTTAGAACTGGTAGTCTTAGCTTGATCTCCAGATATACTATTTCTCATTCCAGATCAGAAGGTTATAGGCTATGTTCACACACTCTCGCGGTGACTGCCACAATACCTTGTTGTGTTTGACCACTGCTCACTGAAACTTAATTTCCTGACAAGTTACCTGGCAGGCAAAACTAGGATTTCTTGAGTTCAATTTCTCATCAGATAATTCGTCTCGGTCCCATGCTCCTTGCTACCTGCATGGAGACCTGCACTTGTTTCTCAGCTGGCGCTGTCTGCATTGGATCTTGTTTACTCTTTTGCACCCACATCCATCAGCCTGACACCATAAGCACCCACATTTACATAACTAATGGCAATCCAGCTCCGTGTCATTGCGTGTGTGCTATGACTAGAGATCTCATTCACACACTGGTGGCCTTCCAAATCTCACTTCTGTTCCTTTGATCTGGAGGTCCTGCAAGTTCAAGCTGCCAGGTCCTTGCCTGTTCAGAGAATTACCCAAAAGACTGGCTTGCACCAGTGTCTACTCTCTGATGTTTTTCTTTGTTTTTGCATTTATTCATTAGCTCAGCTGAGTTTTCACTCTGTTATTGATTTAGCAAAGTTTGCTCTGATATTTTAGCATCCTTGTGGCCTCACTCTGTTTACTATGGAAGCAATGGGAACCCATGCTGTTTGGATCAGATTACTTTGCTATGTTTTCCATGAGGGTGCAGTACCCACACTGAGCTACCAAATTGTCTGTTTTGATGGAACTGATTAATCATTCAAGGTAAACCTCCATTCCTATTAGCTAAATGAATGGATTTTTGCTTATTTTTCCCCCCAAAAGTGAATTGATTGAATTACTGGTTATTTGACTGAATTGGTTGAAAATGTTTTTTTTTTTTATTTTAAACATCTCTGGTTTCCCACTTTTATCAATATTATTCAGAAAAGCCAAGGTTGCAGTCTTTCTGAGAACGAGATGGGTTTTATTTACCAGTTAAAAGGTCATTGCTTCTTCTAATTAGCATTTTTTTACCCCCATGAAATGTGCCTGTTCACAGGGTGTTGAACAAGGACTCCAGAGTCAGGCTCCTGATTCTGTCTCTATTTGTTCACCTGTAAACCATCAGTAATATCTACTCATAGAGCCTCAGGGGATGAACATATGCGAAGTCCCGAGAACTGTGTGTGGAAGACAGAAAGCACTCAGTAAATTCTAGCTGCCTTTCCTATTTTCATCCTCTAAATGGTGCACAGTAAATCAACACTCAGAAAAAGATGTCCATTTTGACCTCACTAAAAACCATGTCTCTCTGGGAAGCCTCTGGGCCCCCTTGGCCTGTGCGGCATTGCTCCAGGCTGCTGAGTTTCACTTCTCTGGCCCATTTTGGGTTTGCTGTTGGGGGCAGAAATATTGCAAACCCCCTGCTGTATGGAAAAATCTGAGCAGTTGGGTTTGCTGTTGCAAGGGCATTGAAAGGTGAAAACACCTGCCAGTCCTAGAGATGCCCGCTCAGGGCTGCGCTATGGGCACAGCAGCCTTCTGCCTTCTACATCAGAGTAGAAAAACATTGTTTTCCCTCCTGTTAATAAAACTGATAAACTCAAGGTCACACATGTACAACTGCTTCCAGCATCCTCAAAAGCAAGAAAGTCATGGTTTCTTGGGGAAGATACCAGGGAAAGTAACGACAGAATAGACAGAAAGCTAAAATCTCCAGTGTGGATGGAATTATGATAGCCTCAACGTGTTGGCAAGCATGCCTTATTAGGAGGACCCTGGGGTGGTAGACATAGCACAAAAGTAACCCTTTATAGGAAAAGAGACCACGCAAGTACCCCTTGGTACACTTAACTTTGCTTTCCTTCTTTGAGACTGAGTTTCTGTATCTGTAAAGTTGGGGTGCTGATGTGTGACCTCTAAATTCTACTGCTCAGACATCCCTTGTCTGCGGAAAGGCTTGAGGTCAATTGTGGAACCCATTCAGCCTCAATGTTGGTGGAAACCGTGATGAGTATGATTTAGCGGGCTTCCCATAGCAGCTGATGTGGAGCCAAATTCCTGGGGCCGCTGAACCACTGCCTGGCAGTCAGCTAGGCCCACTTCCAGAACTGCTAAGTGGTTCCTTTCTGACCTGGCTGTGTTCATGCTGGGCTGGCCACTTGAGGAGGGATATTAGCTCATTGATATCTCTGGATCAAGGCCAGGTTTGCTTCGGGGGAAGAAATATACATGGGAAAGAAATATGTTCATCCTTTCATAACAAGTATATGAATCACTACCTATCACATAAATATGGGAGATAGCAAGATCAGATTTTGTCCCTGAAACACAGACATATGTATCTACAGGAAGAATTTTAAATACATAATTGGACAATGTGGTAGCTATTAGACCAGTTCTACAGCGTGCTGAAAGATTTAGCGATTAAGTCCACTCTGTGAGACAGAAACCAAAATAACTTGACAGTTGTCTTGTGCATGTCTTCTAAAAATAAAAAAAGCTTCTGCACAGCAAAAGAAACCATCAACAAAACAACAAGAAAGCCCATTGAATGGGAGAATGTATTTGCCAACATTATCTCCAAAAAGGGTTTAATCTCCAACATTTACAGGGAACTCATACAATGTAACAAAAGGAAGGTAAACAATCCAATTTAAAAAAAAAATGGGCAAAGGACCTAAATAGACACTTTCAAAGGAGGACATACAGAAGGCCAAGAGACACATGAAAACATGCTTGAAGTCACTAATCATTCAAGAGATGCAAATTAAAACAAAGAGATATCATCTCACGCATGTCAGAATGGCTATGATCAATAAATCAACAAACGACAAGTGCTGGCGAGGATGTGGAGAAAAAGGAACACTCGTGCACTGCTATTGGGGTTGCAGACTGGTTCAGCTACAGTGGAAGATAGTATGGAGTTTCCTCAAAAACCTAAAAATGGAACTCCCATTGATCCCAGTAATCCCACTCTGGGACTGTATCCCAAGAAACCAGAAACACCAGTCAGAAAGACATATGCACCTTTATGTTTATAGTAGGTCAATTTACATTGGCTATCATTTGGAAACAACCTAAGTGCCCATCAGCAGATGAGTGGGTTAAAAAACAGGTACATCTATACTAAGCTGCTATAAAAAAGAAGTAACTTTTACCATTTGCAACTTCATGGATGGACCTAGAGAGCATTATGCTAAGTGAAATAAGCCATTCAGAGAAAAATAAAAATAAATATTTTTTATTAGCATGAGCGTGACCTAGGATTATTCTCCATATCTAAAAAGGCAGCACTTTCTTATAAGGAGATAAAGTTTCAGATAATGGTTATCTTAACTTTCAAAAATAGGGCAACCACTGAAGAAGTGACTCAGGGGAAATCTGATTATTTCCATCAGGGACTTTACAAATAGGCAGAGGAAAATTGCTTTTATCTATCTAAGTTTCTCTATGGCTACCACCTTTCCAAACACACACACACACACACACACACATTATCATACACACACAGTTAAATTAGCTCAAACACACATGGACACACAAACATGCCTGCACATGTTCACGTATGTTCACACACATACTTGTTTGTTTAATTTGCAAAATAACATAGCATCCAAAGCTTAGGCTTTAGAGGTAGCCAGAATAAACTGAAACATGACTCTGATTTGGTTAGTCTCTTAGCAAATCCAGAATATCAATAGTATTTAACTTACAGACTTGTTGTAGTACTATCTAAAATAACACATTATATTAATCAGGGTGTGTGTGTGTGTGTGTGTGTGTGTGTGTGTGTGTAAGGAGATATTTAAAAATATGCTTTTATTTTTAAATTTATATATTTTCTTTATTAAGATATAACATATGTCTCCTTATCCCTCCATTGCCCCGCCCCCTCATGGACTCACCCCCCTGGTGTCTTTGTCCATTGGTTAGGCTTATATGCATGCATACAAGTCCCTTTATTGATTTATAGAGAACAAGGAAAGGTGAGGGAGAGTGAGATAGAAACATTGATGAGAGAGGAAGATCAACATTGATTGGCTGCCTCCTTAATGTCCCTTGCCAGGAATTGACCTGGAAACCCCAGGCATGTGTTTTGACCAGGAATTGAACCTGTGACCTCTGGGTACATGGGTTGATGCTTAATCACTAAGCAACACCAGCCAAGCGAGAGACATTTATTTTAAGGAATTGGCTCATGTGATTATGGAGGTTTGGCATGAGCAAGATCAGGCTGACAGGCTGGAGTCACAGGGAAGAGGTGTGGGTTAAGTCCAAGGACAAGCTGCTGGCAGTTCTTCTTTCTTGCTCAGGGGAGATCTGTGTTGGTCGTATTAAAGCTTCAACTAATTAAATGAGGCCCACTCAGTTATGGAGGATAACCACTTTACCTGAAGTCTAGTGATCTAAATGTTAAATCTCATTTAAAAAACCCTTCACAGATATATCTCGAATGATATTGGACCAAATATTTGGGAACTATATCCACCCTCCACATTGATACATAAATGAACTGTTATACACAAGTAAAAAGCTATGTAACAATTTGCCTGACACATAACAAATACTCATAAGGTATTAGCCATTACTGTTTTAGGTAGTCATAAAGAACTTCATTTGGCAGCAAATTTGTCTCAGACTCTCTGTATGGGGCTACCAGAAGAATCAGAACCCAAATATGTAACCAATTAGAGTTCTTAAACTCCTTTAACTCACAGATTAGAGGAAATTCACACTTGTATAGCATGAGCCCATGGAGTTACAGCAGGCTGACCAGGAGGGAATAGAGTCTGGGGTTCCCTTCCAGCTTTTCTGCTGCCAATTACTCTCTGTAAAGGTTTTAGATGTCCATTTTTGTTGTCATTCTCCTCGAAATTTTAGATGTAGTTCTCCAAACTGTCTAAAAGGCTTGGCTTTTTAAAAATGGAATTGCACTCATTCAAAAAATATGAGTCAGGTAATTGGACAAAGTGACAATTAAGTTTTAACAATTTTAGAATTCCTGAAAGACAGCTGTGCTCACCACTACACCACCAATGATAAGCCAGTCAGAGAAAAACAACTACCTATGATTTCACTAATGTGTGAAATCTAATGAACAAATTAAACTAACAAGCAAAATATAAACAGATTCATAGATACAAAGAATAGACTGACAGTTGTTGGAGAGCAAGGGGGTTGGGGGCTGGATGTAAAAGGTGGATTAAGCAAAGAAAAAAACATTCATAGATACAGACAACAGTGTGCTGATTAAAAGAAGAAAAGTAAGGTAGAAGGACATAGAAATGGGTAAAGGGGAGATAAATGATGATAGAATGAGACTTGATTTGGGATGGTTAATACACAATATAATATACAAATTATTATAGAACTGTTCACCTAAAACCCATATAATTTTATTAACCAATGTCACCTCAACCCTATATAATAAAAGGCTAATATGCAAATTGACCAAACTGCAGAACAACCAGTTGCTGTGATGTGCACTGACCACCAGGGGGCAGATGCTCAGTGCAGGAGCAGGGATCATGGCTGGCGAGTGCAGTGATGGGGATGAGAGCCTCTCCCACCTCCGTGGCAGCACTAAGGATGTCCAACTGCTGACTTAGGCTCTCTCCCTGAATTTCATGTACTGGGCCTTTAGTAAATTTAATAAAAATTTACTTTGGCAATTTTGTAGATAACAGTTATATTTCTGTTATATCTCATTTAAGTTGAATCAGACCAACAACAGCAAAAGTAACCATTAATTGCTAATCTGGTAATTAGAGCTTCTGTTAAGCAATATTCAGTAATCTTCCCAACTCATCAAATCACTTACTAGGCTTCTATTTGTAAGGCAATTGTTGAAAATAAGAAATTGATGATTAACAGGCTTAATCCTGGGCACTTTTCATTATTATGCAGTGCTCCCCTATATTATTATCTATTTGGTAAAGAATGATGAAAGTGACTATTTTTAAACAAGATAAATACCTTCCTCAAACTATTTCAAGGCCTTTGGATCAGTATTACACAACCATATTAGCAAATCAAAGACAACATTTTCTAATACTGTTAGCATGACAAGATCTAAATCACTTCGTTGGAAAGCAAATTATCAGAATACCTTTTTCCAAATAAAGTCTTTGCTGGTGTGTAGGCTTGACATGAAAGGAAAAACATATTGCTGAATGGTAAATATTCTCTAGAAAATGATTTACATATGTAGATAATAGTGTTCAATATGATCAAGTCCAAGCTTGAATTTATTCCTCAAATGGAATGAAAAGAAAAATTAGAACATGGTAGCGAGTAGCCAAAACAAATAGTAGGGTGATCACAAAATGATCCATTTTTGCAAGCAGAACAAATTTTTAAGTGTATCTCTCCTAGATCTTTTGGAAAGATGTGGCAGTATGAGCCATTATTGACTCCTATTCACTTCTATTCATTCTGCCCAGTTGGGTAACTTGTTTGGTCCAGATTGAAGCTCCTACTTAAGAGAGAACCAGCTCAGAGAATTATAATGATGAAGGCCTCCTGGGCTCTAGCAATGGGACAAGCAGTGTTGTTATCTAGAGCTGCCAGAAATAGAATGAGCCAAAGTATAAGTATAACTTTATGCTTAAAGAAGAGCTTTGGAGTGACCAGATCAAAGAAGCCTTATTCATGTGGGGAAGATTGGGGTAAATAACAGAAAATACATTCTAGAAAAGTTAATATTGAAGGACATAATGGTCAAAATGGCTCAATGAGCACTGGCTGGCATGGCTCAGTGGTTGAGCATCATGGTTTTAGTCCAGGTCCCAGCAAATGCCCAGGTTGCACGCTCAATCCCCAGTAGGGGGTGTGCAGGAGGCAGACAACCATTGATGTTTCTATCCATCTCCCTTTCCTCTCTGAAATATATATGGCTCAATGTAATTGCATAGAATGATTGGAAAGGGTTAAAGGATTCTGCACCTAAAGTGTTTTGGGTGCCACTATTTTGAAGTTGGTAGGGTTCAGGAGTTAAGTGTGCAATGTCAGATCAGACAGTAAGAGCCTAATCCTAATTTATGCTTACAACTATGAAGACCATTAGTATTGGTTACAAGATTTCATCAACATACAGTCCATTAAGTGTGCAATGTCAGATCAGACAGTAAGAGCCTAATCCTAATTTATGCTTACAACTTTGAAGACCATTAGTATTGGTTACAAGATTTCATCAACATACAGTCATGCATTTTTCGTGACTTTTCTTCTCTGATATTACACTAATGGTAATAAGCTAACATTTAATGTATACCCATTAATTTGCTAAAGCTGTTCTTAGCACTCTGAGTGTATTTTCCTATTTCAACATCACAACAGGCCTACAAGGTAGGTACTAATATTATCTGCACTAAACAGTTCCGGAAATAGAGGTATAGAGAAGTAGAAAATCCACCTAAGTTAAAAAATTGCCCAAGTGCAAGGACAAGTTAACATAGTGAGTTCTTTACAGGTGTGTGTCTTATTACATTTTGTATACACATTGCTTAACTTAGAATATGCCTGAATTATTGCATGCGTAATTAATGAATGTAAAATTAAGTGTAAGTTTCATTACAATACAATATGTTGGCCCCATGTCTTCAAGATTCTTAATAAATGCCCCGGTGATGATTTTACCATGATATTAGTATTAATAGCTAGAATTTTTTACCTGAATGTTATAATATGATGCACATTTGAAGTAACTGAGTAAATTGAGCAGATACTAAACTACTTTTCAAATTGCAGTGTTGAAAATTGCATATTCTTTATTATGAATAAGCTTTACCTCATTAAAACAACTGAAGTGCTGTATAGTAATGATAATGAGAGTCGTATCTTGCCTTCCGTGCTGGTTTGTACACTTCTTTGTTCAAAAGAGCAGAGAGCTTACAATAAGATGAATGACAGAACACAGTAGTAATCTTGTATAGGAAACAGCATACAATTAGCTAAAAACTGTATAACGTGTTGCTAAATGGGGCATAGCTGAATACACGGTGCAAGCATTTAATGCGGGAGGAAAATTTATTATGTGGAAATTGTGAGCATTAAAAACTAATATTTCTATTTAAAACTCCCTATCCTTTTTCTACCGCCAGTCAAGTACTAATCAGCCCAATAGAGGTATTTAATGGAGAGAAACAAAATGCAGGTTTCTGCATAAGATCTAATCGTAGACAAAGGCGCATTTAAACTTTCTTTGAAATTTCTTTTGTGGGTTATTTTCTTGGTGATTTCAAAATAAAGCAAGTGACATCTTGTGGGGGTTATGGAGACAGCTGGAATTCAATGTTAAAAAGGAAATAAAAAATATGCATTGAATAATGAGTCTGCCAAGTATAGACCTTAGAACTTGAGTTATACAGTAGTGTCTGTGATTTCTCTATAATGTTATTTGTCTATTTCCCATGAGTCAATTCTGTGACCTTTATCCCTAAACAGATTATGTAAAATCAGATCTTAAAAAAGGAGGATAGGCCTGACTGGAATGGCTCAGTGGTTGCAAGTTGACCTGTGGGCCAGATGGTCAGGGCTGGATTTCCGGTCAGGGCCCATGCCTGAGGTGCAGGCTTGATCCCTGGTAGGGGGTGTGCATGAGGCAGCCAAACGATGATCCTTAATTATTGTTGATGTTCCTATCTTTCTCTTTCTCTTCCTTATTTTCTGAAATTAATAAAAATATACTTTTTTAAAATAGCAGAATTTAAGGATAATAAATTGAAATAAAATTTCACTCATTTGCATGCATGGTCTCTTTAAATAATCCCTGCTAATATCTCCATGGTATAATGGGTATTATTTTATTTTATTTTATTTTTTAAAATATTTTTCCTTTCTCCAAATTTATCTCACCAAGAGCACCATGGTTTTATTTTGAATTCTATCCTTTCTTCATCAGCCAGTTCGTTAGGTGGAATGAACGCCAGCCCAGTCCCACAGTTGGCATTGATTAGCCCAAACCCCTTTAATCCAGACAATCGTTCTAGACAGATCAGAGCCAAGGAGCTGTGAGATATTTGTAAATTGCCTTGAAATTTTCTGAGGAAGACAAACTTTGTTTTCCTAGCTACTGTGAGGTTAGGACTTGAGGTTGGGCCGTGCTATAGGCTGTTTTCTCCCATGAATCAGGAATGTGGACAGCTGTGTTGATGCTGGTTTGGTTGAAAGGGAAGGTTTATAGAGCAAGATTGAAGCCAGTGCCCTCAGAAAGCAGAATAGAGAATCAAACAGATACTAGGCACTTAGCTGATGTAATTCCAGCAACTAAATATTATAAGCCAATCAAGTCTCTTTATTTTTTAGCCAATTTGAGTTGAAACTTTTACTGGCAACATAGAGTCCACATGATTATGATGGGGAATCTCAAGAAATGTTATATACAGTGAGGAAGAAAACAGTAGGGAGAGCTGGCTTAAGTGGAGATCATAGATTAGGTAAAAACCATCTTGACATTTTAAATTCTGATTGGTGATAAGTATACCAGAGGCCCAGTGCACAAAATTCATGCAGAGGGGTTGGATATTCACAGCCCGGCCTGCACCCTCTTGCAATCTGGGACTGCTGGCTGCTAACCACTTGCCTGCCTGCCTGATCTCCCCTAACCACCTCTGCCTTGGCCCCTGCTATGGCAGCTTTATCCAGAAGGACATTCAGAGTGAGGTCTGGGAGGTTTTTTGGGTGTCCAGTCTAATTAGCATATTATGCTTTTATTTTTATAGATAAATTGAAATAGCATGGTACACAGACACCTTCACATTATAGAGGAGACACTAGTGATTTACCCTGGCATTGAATGAAGTAACATAGTGCCTAATTTTGCAGGCTGTTTTTTTTTTGTTTGTTTGTTTGTTTTTTTTGCTTTGCTGAGGAGAGACACATTTAATGAGTAGCCATGTTTGTGTGAGGACCTGTGAGCTTTCAACCTGATGTGTCTCTTTAAAATAGATGGGATACAAGAAATGGAATCTCTGTTTTTTTTTTGGTTTTTTTTTTTTTTAGTGGTTAAGAAAGTCTGGCTACAATGAAAAGAAACCAAATTTAACATAGATTTATCTTAAAGAACAAATGAGGTAATTCCAGATTGACCGGCTTGAGCATATGAATAGGGGATCATTCTTTTCATTTATTTTCTCTACCAACTTTAGAATGTTGTGTTTTGTTTTTGTTTTTTTTTGTTGTTGTTGTTTTTAAGTTGGCTTCCCTAAAATGGCTGTTGGATTTCCAAATATCTTGTGCAACTAATTTAATCCAGAGATAGGAACAGAAGTCTCTCTTTATGTATCTCCATTTAAAAGTCAAGAAAACCAGAGCCACTCAGGAGATTCACTTGTATTGTTCTACGTGTTGCCCCATGCCTATTGCTAAACCAGGGGAAATAAATTATCTTGATGCTCATAGGCACATGGACATTCACTCCCTGTGCTGGAGAGAAACTTCTTTTCCCCATCAGTGGCCTTATGGAAAAGAGCAAAACAAAACTGTTCCTGAGGAACTGATTCTGCCTGCAAGGCACCACAGGAGGTAGAGATAATAGATGTGTTTGTTTTTATTATGGGGTTTTGCCACTTGGTAGAGATCACATGAACTATAACTATAGATCAATCTAATTCCTCTTTGATTCTGGGGCAACAGCCTCAATTCAATTTCCTTTGATAGGGACCTATCGCTTGCCACTGAAATGGCAAAGAAGCATGCTGGTGACCATTTTGTTACACACTTGTGTTGTTCCAGAGAACACAGGGGAATGGTCCTTCCAGAGCATGTCTAACTCTAATCCATGCGGGCACTTACTTGTCCCTTCTACCTGAATTGATAGCAAGAGAGAGAAAGGTGAAGTCACATTAATCATCACAAATCAAAGTGGAATTAGCAGACTCCATTTTGCAACTGACCCAACCAATTTGCCACTGTCCCCCACCCCTGATAAATGGGACACTTATTAAAATATATTGGCTTAATTAACCTGTGCATTTTTTTAAAATCACTGTACCTCCTTTGCTGGGTGGGGCTCACAATTAGATATATCTTAAAAAGTTATCAGAATTGCTTAGGAAACACTGCTACCAAAATGCTGAACAAGAATATATCTAAATAAAATATGACTCAATTCTATACATATTGCCATTTCTTGTCCTGGGTGGAATAAGTGGCAGTTTCCCAGGGTAATTTGAAAGGGATGAGATTGCAAACTCATATATATATATATATATATATATATATATATATATACTGAGTGGCCAAATTATTATCATCTCTGAACGCATAATAGTCTGGTCACTTAGCATATGTATATATATATTAGAGCCCAGTGCATGAATTCGTGCATGAGTGGGGTCTGGCCAGCTTGGCCAGGGGGAGGGGACATGGGCAATTTGCCAGTTTGCCTGCTGGTCAAACTCCTGGTCAAGGGGACAATTTGCATATTAGCATTTTATTATATAGGATATACACTGAGTGGCCAGATTATTACGCGTTCAGAGATTATAAAAATCTGCCCACTCAGTGTGTGTGTGTGTGTGTGTGTCTGTGTCTGTATAAATATATATATTTGGCATTCTCATGGACATCATATATCAAAAAACAGATATTTCGGAAACAAGTATAGTTAAGGTCAGCTTTTATCAATTTTATCAATATGTATGCACATAAAATAAGACTGACCAGGCATTCTGGCTATAGATTTTGCTGCTATACCCGGAATAGTCAAACCTAAGTGTTTATACAAGGTATATATTTCATTAGAACGTGCCATACGTTCCCTTTTTATACATGCTGGGCTGTACCTTGGGTTCTTTCAGAGGACTAAGTATATAACTGGCAGTGAGCTGGCCTTAGTTAATTCACCTAGTTAGGCTTGTTGAGTCTGGCTGGTCATGGGATGTTGTTATAGACTGAATGTTTGTGTCCCCCAGAATTCTTAAGTTGAAACCTAATCCCCAGTGTGATGGTATTTGGCAGTGGTCAGCAAGTCATTACTCAACAGAGGCAAATATCAACAGTACAACAATTGAAATTTCTCTTTAGAGCCACATTTTTTAAAATTAAACTTCTTCTAATGCCACTTCTTCAAAATAGACTCGCCCAGGCCATGGTATTTTGTGGAAGAGCCACACTCCAGGGGCCAAAGAGCCGCATGTGGCTCACAAGCCGCAGATTGCTGACTATTGGTTTTGGGCTGTAAGAGGTGATTAGGTCATGAGTGTGGAGCCCTCCTTATTTGGATTAATGCCCTTATCAAATAAATGCTAGCAAACTCCCTGGCTCCTTCTACTTTGATAGGAAGTAGTGAGAAGATACCATCTGTGAACCAGATCTCCCCAGACACCCAGTCTGCTGCCAGCTTGATCTTGGACTTATCACCTTCCAGACCTGTGAGCACTAAATATTTATTGTTTAAGGCACCTATCCTATCTAACAAAAGAGTAATTTGCAGATTGACCGTCACTCACTCCAAAACACAAGAGGGCTGCCCCCATGTGATCAAAGATCCTGCCCCCATGTGGACACAAGATGGCCAGCAGGGGTGGGCCATTGGGAGGTTCCAGGCCCTGCAAGGGAGGGCAATTGGGGGCAATCAGGTCAGCAGGGAAGGGTAGTTAGGGGTGACCAGGCTGGCAGAGGAGGGAAGTTGGGGGCAAACAGGCTGGCAAGGGAGCAGTTAGACATCAATTAGTCTGGCAGGGTAGTGGTTAGCAGGTGATCAAGCTGGCAGGCAGAAGTGGTTAGGGGCAATCAGGGAGGCAGGCAGGTGAGCAGTTTGGGGTCAGCAGTCCTGGATTATGAGAAGGATGTCTGACTGCCCGTTTAGGGCTGATTCTACTGGGATTGGGTCTAAATGGGTAGTTGGACATCCCTTGAGGGGTCCCAGATTGGAGAGGGTGCAGGCTGGACTAAGGGACATCCCGCACCCCCATGTATGAATTTTGTGCACCAGTCCTCTAGTGCTATTATATTTTTGTTATAGCAGCCTGAACAGACTAAGTCCTTTCACCTAAGCAACTCATCTGTTCACAGGAGCCAGGGGCTCTCTGTCACTTATAGAAACTGGCCAAGGGGGATGAGAATCTGCATTTGAAAGGCTTTGCTATGCCCTACCAGGTTTAGCTCAGTAGATAGAGCATAGATAGACCTGTCTGTGGACTAAAAGGTCCCAAGTTTGATTCCAGTCAAGGGCACATGCTCGGGTTGCAGGCTTGAGCCCCAGTAGAGGGTGTAGAGGAGGCAGCCCATCCATTGATTGAAGTTTCTATCTCTGTCTTCCTCTCCCTTCCTCTCTGAAATCAATAAATATATATTTTAAAAAGAAAGGCTTTGCTACTTTATTTTGAGTCTCCTTACTTCTTTTTAGTGACCTTGGTAATCCATATTTACCCTTTTTAGAATTCCATTATCTAAAGTACTTCTTCCCCAACTAGTATATGTATTAATGCCTTGGAGACCATGTTAAAACAACACTTATAATTTAGTGGGTCTGAATATATGCCCAGAATCTGTATTTCTAATAAGTTTCCAGGGATCCTGATCATGCTGTTTCATGTACCACACTTTGAGTGTCAGGATCTAGTATTCTCTTATTCTTCTTCTTTTTTTTTAAATTTAGTTCCAGAAGTTGCATATCCCACTGTCTCAGAGTCTAGGCAAATGACTAATCATTTGGCAGGCATTAGAGGTGGGACTATGCTTCATTTCAATTCATGCTTTGAGTTCTTGAAGTTTTCTTAATTCGGTAGTGATTTATGATGTAGTTAGGTAGAGGGATTTTTATTTTTGTCTCAGTAAAGGACTGCTACTTAGAGTTTATTTATGCTCTGCTATTCACGGTTGTCCCCAAAGAGGAATAATCTGAACAACACAACAAGAAAAAAAAAGAGATTATTAATGAGTGTAGACACTTACTGTGTTGTAGTCATTTCAATCCTATCTTTCCATTATTATGCTCCAGAGAACTAAAAAAAATAGGGCTGCTAGATAAAATACAGCATGCCTGGTTAAAACAGAGCATAATCATTATTCAGATAAATAATGATCTTTTTTCTCAGTATTAATATGTCCTCTGTAATATTTTAGAAATATTATGTAATTTGTAACAATTAGTGAAAATGAATTGATTGTATTAGTTGGCTTAAAATGATTTTATCTGACTAATCTCAATTATCTTTAGTCAAGACTAGAATTGGACTGTTTTTTTTAATTTATTTTTTTTAATTCTTGTTTGAGGATGTTTTATTTAATTGATTTTTAGAGAGAGAGGAGATGAGAGAGAGAAAAACATCAATGTGAGAGAAACATCAATCAGTTGCCTCCTGTACAAATCTGATTGGGGGATCAAACCTGTGACCTTTTGATGGACGGAAAGGCACTCCAACTCAATGAGCCACCTGACCAGGGCTAGGACTAGGCTGTTTCAAACATGCCATTAATGGGTTGTCACATGTGAATCCTGCACTATTAGAAGGAGCCTGTTTCCACTCTCTCAGGCAAAAGTAGACGAGTTTCACAATAATGTTCTCTTCTGTCTTTTCCTCCAGTTCTTTGCAACTTAATTGTCAATTGAGGCAGTGAAAAAATACCAAATCTTACTAGAATTACTCAATGTAAATCTCACCTGGGGTAGGGACTATGTTTCCAGGATACAAATTATTCAGATATTGAGGGAGAACTCATAGCCTATGTATAGTGTCTAGAAAATTCTTGAAAAATCATCTACTTGTCCCTGGCTTATTTCATCCAGAAACATCTAGGGGTATAGAGAACGTGTGCAGGGTTGGGAGGAAAAAACCTTCCTTTTACCAGTTTCAGTGCAGTTTGGAGCCCTGTGAAGTAGCTGACAATGGGCAGATTAACAGGAAAATGATTATTACTCAGGTGGGAGTACTCGATAGTGGGTAATGCAGATTGGACCAAGGTAGGGTTTATGGATCAGCTTGAGGGAGCAGGAAGGTCAAGAGAGGGTGTGTTTGGATTAGTAACAAACATTCACCATCCACCTGAACTGTTCTGGTTAGAATTTCAGTGGGAAAATATGGAAGCTTCTATTTGGCCATTTCCTCTATAATGAACAGGCTCCTTACTGACTGGGAGCTTCCTTGGAGCAGAAGGAGGTTTACTGCAGCTCAGTCTATCCACACTTCTGCCAAGGACTGATCTTCCCAATGGAAATGCCCTGGGAAAGAGGCTGGTGGCAGCTGCATCTTCAGAATGCTCTGCTTTCCCGAGATAAGGGAAGTTCAGAAAAGGTATCTTTCTGCTGATCTCTTCAGTACCTTCAAACAGGAGCAAGTCAGAGAGAGAAGCGCACCCTCTTAGGATGATTGTACAAACATATTTCAGGCAACAGATCTTACTAAGTAAAAAAAGAATTCCAGAAGTGCGACATTAGGTAGGGTCACAGACACTATGTGCAAGATAACTTTAGGGAAGAAGTAAGGGACAGAGAAAAGGTGGCAGAAAAATGACATTTTCTCCCTTACCTGTCAGCATGGACTCATGAGTTTTTAAGGAAGTACAGCAGGTGTGAGGCGCTACATAATCAACACATTTAGAATAAAAACCAGATGGTGCTAAATAGACACTTGGAGCTATATATCCTATTTCACATCTATCTCCAACCACCCATAGCTTTCAGCAGTTGGAATTTATGAAATTAAGTAGGTCAAACAGAATTATTTCATCTGTAAGTTAAGTTTGTGTGACAATTCTTCCTTGTTAAAAGAGTCCTTGTGTATTAAGGAAGGTCTGAGGCAAGGAGGAGCAGGAAGAGACATTTCTATACAACACTTAACTTGAAAGAAATATATCTTCAATTTGAAATGTAGTTTATTCTTTCTTTATTACCCCTCTCTAAACTCTTAGGAGGAACTCTGTCGATAATTACAAGACAATAGTTACCCATACTTCTATGTTACCATGAAAAATATTCTTTGTTTCCAATGTACACTAATATTTTCACATAAATTATAAAGCAATGCATTTTTCAAAATACCAATGGTGTTAATATTTGTGTTAATTCTTCCAATCATGTCTGTTTGTATACATGTATATAAAAACTTAGATATGTGTCTAGATAGATATAAACAGAAATATTTAATAGTGTTGTTTGCTTTAATTTGCAATGTCATTTGAAATGGATAACTTAATGAGCCATAGACACATTTTCTTCATAAAAGTTTTATCCCTGCAAATTTTCTTTATGAATAAGAAAAAAAATATTAAGTGGTTAGAATCACTAAATGGTTTTCAACTACATCTTTTGGCTTTAGGTAGCATCCGTGTATTCCTTGCTTTAAAGGAAGGATAATTAGCATTCTCACAGTTTTTCCTACTTAACCACCCACATCTTCCAATATTTGTTAGTTATAATATTTTAAACTGTTAGCATTTATCAAATTTACCATCTGCTCTGCAACCACAGTTACCCAGATGTTCAGTCATAGCCTGGATTTAATGTTCACCGCCAGTCCTTTTATTATGCATTTTTATTTTTTATTTTTATTGTTCGCCTTGTTTACTGGATTTGGTCAAGATTCTTTTTCTGGATGAGTCCAGGTGTGCTCTATTTCCAGATTTTTGTCATGTATGTCTCTTGTCTATGTAGTTGAACTAGAGGCCCAATGCATGATTTTGTGCACATGTGGGGTCTGGCCGGCCCACCCTGATGACGGCCACCAGGAGCTGGGGATTATATAAAAATGAAAAATAAAAACTCTTATTGTATCCTATATAGCTAATGTATAAATATTTTGCTAATGAGCAGTTGACCTATTTTATTTAGAGAATTAATTGTATTTATTTCTTGCCTAGCTGAAATATTTCTGTTATCAAGGCAATAACAGAAACTGTCTTACAGGCCATTAAGCTAGGAAAGTATGAACACTCTTTTGCCGGAGTTATCAAGTTAGTGCGGTTGCTAGCTAATAAAACAAGATGTAAAACCACACTTGCTCACCCTCATTGAAACAAAACATGCTGCTATCACATTAATCATGTTCCGGTATTCTTGAGGGAGCAGGAAGGTCAAGAGAGAGTGTGTTTGGATTAGTAATAAACATTCACCATCCACCTGAACTCTTCTGCATAAAGTTAACTACACACCTAGATGTCAAATGCAATTCTTTCTGTTTTCTATAATCAAAAGTCAGTTGTCTTCTCTGGGCTATTAGCGCTAGCACAATCAGTAGTGCTGATTGGGTGCAACTGCTTTGCCTTCCCTCCCCCCAAAAAGTGATTGATTAATTGTCAATGTGATATATTTTCTGTTATGTTTCTAAATCATCTTAGGAATAACTCTTGCCAAATATTTAGGCATTACACAATTTACTATATTTACAGAGGAAGTCTCCAAATAGTAAGATGCCTAAGTAAGCAACTCTAACACTAAGCCCAGTTTATCAAATATGCTTGAAAAACCTAACTTCTAACTATAGATGTATTTAAACAGCTAACTCCATCAGCAGACAGTAATGTATAAGAGGAACTTATGGGTAACAGTAAATAAACATGTGAATGTGAAGATTGGAAACTAAACTAAATATAAAAATTAAATGAAGTGTGTTATTTGTGGAATCTCTTGTCTTTATCCTAGAGGGAGCTTTCTATATAATTGCAATTTTATAACTGACATTTCAGTGTATATAAAAAAGTTATAATGGAACCAATATAAAAAATTGGTAGCAAGAATATAAAATGACACAAATTTATGTGCATGTTCATTCCTTTGAATATCAATAGTGAATTTAATACAAAAAGTGACAAAATAGATTATAAGGTTCAAGTAGACATTTTTCAAGGAAGACATACAGATGGCCAAGAGGCACAGGAAAAGATATTCAGCATCACTACTAGAAAAATGCAAACCAAAACCACAATGAGACTTCACCTGTTAGAATGGCTGTTATAAAAAAGATGAGGTTTCCAGTGATGGGAAGTCTGTAGAGAAAAGGGAACTCTCATACACTGTTGGTAGGAATGCAAACTGGTGCAGCCACAAAGGAAATGGTGAATAAATTCCTCAGAAATTAACAATAGACTATCATAAGACCCAGTTATTCCTCTTCTGGATATTTACCTGAAGAATACCAAACCACTAATTCTTAAAGATATGTGCATTCCTTGTTATTTATAACTAGTGGCCCAGTGCACAAAATTTGTGCATTTTCGGTGTGGCGTGGGTCCCCCAGCCTGGCCTGTGCCTGTCACAGTGCGGGAGCAAAGAGGTAGGCCTCCGTGAGCCTCAAGTCCCCAGTGCTGGTGCTGGGCAGAGAAGCAAGCCTCACACAATTCCTCGAAGCTGCAAGATCCCACCCACCAGCGCCTGCTGCAAATGCAGCATCCTGCTGATCAGTCTTTACAGGTGAGGGTGTCATGGCCATCTGAATATTAGCTCTTTGCTATATAGATAGCCAAGACATGACTATCTAAGTGCTGATAGATACTAAAACTGTTAATAGTGGTGTTGAATCTTGGTTATTGAGTTCAGCGAAGAAATAATTAAGGGCCAAGGACTCTAGTGAAAGAGAAAATTTATTGAGAAAGTCACAGCAGTGGAAGAAGTGAGCCACCAAGCCTGTATGAATGCAGGAAACCATTTACAGAGGCAAAAGTAGGGTCCTTGGAGTTTAGGAGAAAGAAAGCAAAGGATACATGCCTACATGGAAGGAGGTGCAGGCATGCTCTATAGAGATTGTGCACTGGGTTCTTCTTAAGGAATTTTATTTGTTTTCCAAAGGTATAAATTTTAGGAAAGTCTCAGGGGGAGGATCGCAATAGAATATTCATTAGTTTACCAGATATGACCTTTCAGGGTTGTGCTCTTTACTGATTGGTCAGTGCTGGGGTAGGGGGTCATTAGTCATTGCACGTAGTCTTGAAGTCAACCAGGGCATTGCTTTGTCTGGTTTAGTTGCTATTCTGAGCCTGGAGCTGAAACATAACTGAAGCCTAGATGTTATCTCTATTTTGACCAAAACTCAGCCTCTATAATCAACAGACCCAAGGCTTTGTTCCTAAGATTATTTGATGTGTGTTCAGATCCTCATTGTCCTGAGGGCTTAATGCACAAAGGAGTGGTTATGCAAAGGTTTTACAGGAGTCTTATGAGGCTATTATTTGGCCCCCTTGTTCCTCCTCTAAGGAAGTTTAAACCACGTGACTAATGACATGCTAGGTGAGGAAAGGTCATCCTAGGAAGGAGGTCCTAGCCTCTAATAGTTGTTTTCTTTTGTTGCCTGGAACCCAGGACTTTCTGCCCAGGTGACATTCCATACCTGTGCTCTTGTTCCTGCTCTGCTCGTGCCTGTTTAACTGCTTACTCTCAAAGCTAGGGAAGCATCTTTAAAGATTGCTAAGATTTTTTGAGAATTTTCTCAAGGACACATTTTCAAATCCCATAACTTTCTTCTCTGATGTTACCTCAGGGAAATTATTTCAGTGGGGGCCTCAATTTCCTATTTAAAAAATGGTAATAAAAGACAAAATTCAGCTGAGTAAATTTGAAGATCTAATTTATTTACTTATTCAATTCATGAATTGAGCAGAATCCCAAAGCAGCTAGAAAGGAAGATTTTTATAGGAAGAAGGGTCCAGCAAGGGAACTATTACCGTGGCCTTGGCCCGGTAGCTTAGTTGGTTAGAATGTCATCCTGATACCCCGAGATTATGGGTTAGATCCCCTGTCAGGGCATATACAAGAATCAACCAATGAATGCATAAGTAATTGGAACAACAAATGGATGTGTTTTTTTTCTCTCTCCTTTTTTCTCACTCTACAAATCAATATAAATTTTTAAAAGGAAGGATTATTTTGGGGCTCAAGCATCTCTTCTTTGGGGGAAGAGTAGGGAAGTATATTTAGCTCACTGGTAGGGTAGTTACCTGTTTTTTTCTATGGAGAGTAAAGGGGCCCACACTGACAGGTGACCTCACGTGCTTGAAAATTCCAGACTGGTTGGTTAAGATAACATTTCTGGTGGAGGTCAAAACTGCAAATAGATCAGCTTTAAACCCAAGTTTGGAATGATGGGCTTTTAGTGACACTATTTTGGGCCCATGGTTTTGTTCTACAACAACTGGAAACCAGCATTGCAGGATTTTGTAAAGATTTAATTGAATAAAGTGTGTGATGTAGTTGATAATAAATGAATGTTAGCATATATTAAAATATGCCATGACATTTGATTCCTATTGTTAAAAACAAAATTCCACCCAATAAAATTAAAGATCTAATTGGCTTTTAAAAAAATTAAAGAATCAAGCAGCAACCCTTCTAGCAACTAGAAGGACATTCAGAGGGATTGTACAAAATGGAAGGTTTTTGTAGGCAGAAGGGTGGGACAAAGAGGCTATTTAGCAACAGGAAAGAAAGGATTGCTTCATGCCAGGACATCTTTTCCCAGGGGAGTGAACAGCAGGAGTGTTTGTCACGCAGGTTGCCTCTCCTCACTTTGGGGGACTGGAGAGGGTCCAGCAGACTGTTTACCTCACTGATGCTGACCAGAAAATTCCAGACTGGTTGACTGAGATTACATTTCTGGGAGGAGTTGAAACTAAAAACAAAAACAAAACCCCCAAAAACATTTAAAATAAAAAACAAACAAGAGCATGTGCTTATTTGCTGTTATGAGTGCAAACACCAGAGGGGTTAGCATGATATATAATTTGTATGGTCCTGTGAAAAATGAAAATGTAGGACACCTTGTTGAAAAAGTATTAAGAATTTGAAGAATGTGACAGCAGAGCAAGCACAGGACTCTCCATTTGCATTGGCAAATGACAGGTTGCATGGCCATGAAACCAACTCTGGATACTGTGCAGGACCAGGGAAGGATTCCTTGAGGCAGTGTTAATCTCACTTGAGAGCTGAAGGATGAGTGTGTGGTAGGTGTGTAACGAAAGACTGGAGATGAACCAAGCAACAGTTAGAGAGATGGAGCTACACTTTATTATTATTATTATTATTATTATTATTATTATTATTTTTACATGCAGGCTGAGAGAAAACTATATTTCAAATTCTGGGCCTCAATATGGAGGAAATTTCCCTATTTTTATCTTTTTTTGTCTCCCAAATATGAGGTTTTGCTGGTTCCCTTTTGCAAGTTCTTAAAAAGCCCTATGTGCTGGGGCTTTGAGTCCTCAACCAAAAAGTTGGCATGGCACCAGCACTGATAACTTCATCTGGGGGAAGGTTTATGGTTTCTCTGGAATGGGAGTAGTCTTATTTTCCTTATTATTTAAGCAAGCAAGCATTTACAGAAGCCAAAATGGCAGGATTAAAATTTCAAACAGCAGCTTTTAAGAATTTTGTTTTTAACAATAGGAATAAAATGGGTGCTTCAGGTAGACAATGTCAGACTTGCTTTTTTATTTGCTATTTTGATTTGGGCCCAATGTACTGTTATTTTCTCAAGAGCTATTGGTATCATTATGTTTAGACCAAGAAATGATTCAAATTGTTCAGTCTCAGTTAGGATGTTGGTGGTAGAGGGATAGTTATTTTTTGCCAGGTAAGTTTAATCTCCCATGTGAATAAAAAAGCAAAAAATAGAGGCCAAGATTTTATGACTCAGAATTTTTAAGAATCAAAACTTGGAAATAATTCTCAATCATTCTTTCTTAAATATTTATGGGAATGCAGTGACCAGGGAATTTGGAGACCTGGGTTCTTGTCTTGAATCCGAAAAGGGCCTCTTTGGAGCAAAGCTTCCTAATATGGGAATAAAAGAAATAATATTTAAGGGTTCTTCCAGTCTGAAACTTTAAACTACCGACAGTAGCATTTTCTAATTTTCTTTAGTGAGAATACAGGCAGTGATTTTATCTTGGTGTACTTTTTTGGAACCTAAAGTCACAGTGTTTTCTGAATCGCTGACCAGAAATTTACAGCAGTAGTTGCCAAAGGCCACCTTAAACAGGCAATGTATTTTCTTAAACAACCACATTAATTCCCTGAGGTGACCACTGCCATGCCATTCTTCCATTAGTTAAAGGTCACCTCTACTGGCAACCAATTTTTGTTCTTCCTTGGGGTAGTTGCTTAAGACTATATTCATTGCCTGTATTAAACATCTCTACTGCATCTGTTAAATATCAAAGTAATTAAAGACTTACATAGACATTGAGTCACTTTATTTTCAAGTAAAGATCTTATTTAGACTAAGACACTTCAGTGTAGTTCCAGAAAAGTAAAACTAAAATTTGTTTAAATTTATGAAACTTCTTCCTATGTTTGTTAGTGCCTTTTGACAATTTAAATACATTTGGTTACTGAAATAAATTTTGTTGTATTAACCTGAGTATTTTAGGCTATGCTGTGATAAGAAAGAATCCCCTACTCTCACAGACTTAAAACAGCAAATGGTTTATGTGTTTATGAAGTCCTCTGTAGCTAAGTGTACATGTACTCACTGACATCTGTCACTATGCAGGGTAACAGAATCTCTACCACCATGTAGCTGTACCTTCTAGAATATAGGAACTTCTTGATGAAGCACTTGAACATCTCTCACTGAAATTAAATTTTAAAAAATATATTTTTATTGATTTCAGAGAGGAAAGGAGAGAATCATAGAAACATCAATGATGAGAGAGAGTCATTGATTGGTTGCCTCCTGAACACCCAACACTGGGAATCAAGCTCACAACCCAGGCTGGTGCCCTGCCCAAGAATGGAAACATAACCTACTGGTTATGTAGCATAGGTCCATGCTCAACCACTGAGTACACTGGTTGTACTGAAATTAAATTTTGACCTGAAACTGATGCACATTATGTTTACTTACAAACTGTTGGCTAGAAATAATTATACAAACCCAAGTTAATGGATTCTGGTAAGTGTGTGAGAACAGGTGGTGAACTCTAAGACGTTGCTAATGCATTTCTATACAATAAAAAGTTGTTTATCAAAGAAAAGTCTGTCTGAAACTTTTGGGTTTCTGAGAAGTAAGTTCTAGATGAAAGTATATTAACCTAGGTGAAATCTCATAGTTCAGATGGTCACGAAGACACATATGAATATTGCCAAGTCTTAGTATGTTAACTTTTCAGATCATGTGTCTTATTTAGTTATATTTATATGTGTATATGTTTTGGTTTCTGTATTGCTGTTATTCTTCCTTTGAGATAAATAAAAGGAGATATCTCAATGTTGATTGATTTCCTACTGCTTGCTAAGAGACCATAATTAAAGCATTATACATTTCTTCAAGGAGCTTATAATAATCTTTGAACATCAATTAGGACCATAAATAAACATACTTCTCAAAATTACACAATCTAGAGGAATCATATTCAGTTTTAACCATAGACAATTGGCTTTTTTATAACATGCCTTAAAACTTTAGTTAGGCATCAATTATATTTTCCACTCTTTATGACACATGAATATATAATCTCAGATGAATATTTGCCAAGATAGCAGAGCAAATTCGGATCTCTTGAATAAGAAAATAAGACAGCAGGATTCATAGGCACTTCTGTATCCCATAGCCATGAACAAGTATGATAGTTTTATATCAGGGGAAAATTTCACAACTAAATACATTCTGCTAATATTAAATGCAACATCTAAAGTAAAAGAGGTGCTTTTGGATTAGTCACATAGGATCCTTTCTTTTTGGGAAACCATAAATATGAAGTACAAAGTGTTTAGGGATTTGTGTATAGACCATCTATGCATCATTCAGATTATATTATTGTTTGGCACCTTACCTAGCCATTTCTGGCTTGAATTAGTCTTTCTGTAGGATGTATTAGTGCACTTTCTGTTTGTTCTCTCATTGAGCGCCTAGCGTATAGTAGGCACTTTCATAAGCATTTAACAGGTAATGGGGAATAAAACACAATTCCTAACTATTGAACTTTCTGTGAACTGAGAAATAAACATTCCTAACATAGGTAGTAAGTTCTATGCTAGAGGTAGGGGAGACTGCTATAGGAGTTCAGAAGAAGGAAATTTCTATTATGGAGCACATGTGTGTATGCGTGTATGTATGTATGTACATGTGTGTCTGCATGTGTGTGTAGGAATAGCCGTAGAATTTATATTAAGTTAGTCAAATAACAACAGGGCAAAGCAATCATAAGAAGAAAAAATAAAGCTGGAAATAAAACATTTGAGGTACATGAACCAAGCAGGAAAAAACCCTACAACTTAAGCTCCTTAATACAAATACTTTGACTTGAATAAATTGTCCAGTGTGTTACTCAAAGTTTCAATTAAGGAATAATTTATTTATACATTTACTCTGAATTTGGTGCCAGAGAAGGTAAGGAAGTTACTTATTGAACACTAAGCACTGAAGCACCTAATATTTTCCTTCCTCTCATTTGAAAAGAAGTTCTGAATGAAATATCATGCTGCATGAAGAAATAACTGCTTATTCTAGGTAAGGCATATTTCTAGAGAAATTTTAAAGGAAGTGTTTAAAAATATTTAATATGTATCTTCTTTCTTCTTGTTTTAAAATCCTCACCTGAGGATACGCTTTTAAAATTGATTTTAGGAAGAGAGAGGAAGGAAGAGGAAGACAGAAAGAGAGAGAGAAACATTCATTGTCTGCCTCCTGTATGCACCCAGTCTTGGATCAAACCCATAACCTAGGCATGTGCTCTGACTGGGAATAGAACCCACAAACTTTCAGTGTATGGGGTGCTGCAACCAACTGAGCCACACCAGTCAGGGCTGGTCTTCCTTCTTATATTCAATTTAGGTTGGAGTGTAATCCTACATAATAAAAGGCTAATATTCAAATGACCGAATGGTGGAATGACCAGTCACTATGATGCATGCTGACCACCAGGGGGTAGGCACTCATTGCAGGAGCTGCCCCCTGGAGGTCAGTGTGCACCCACAGTTGGAAGCCCGCTCAGCCAGAAGCCAGGTGAGCACAGAGAAAGTGGTGGAGCCTCTCCCGCCTCCATGGACATCTCCTCAGGACTCCCAGACTGTGAGAGGGTGCAGGCCAGGCTGAGAGACCCTCTCCCCCAAGTGCACAAATTTAGTGCATCGGGTCTCTAGTTATAGATAAATAAGTATAATCCAACATTTCAGAGTTCCACACCTTCCCCTATTATTCTGGATTTTTTATCTTTAAAAAACTGGAATGAAATGAGACAAGTGATTAGTCTGACCAAAATTCTATAACTCATTTCAGCTAACAAATGTATTCCAGTATTTAAAAAGAAAAACTAGAACATCACGTGTGGTTCATTAATTTTTCAGGTATAAAGATGAATAACAAAGCAAGTTGTAAATTATTTTAGCTCTTTACCTCTGAATATTAATTTCTGTGCTATACTCCAACAGAAACAATTTATAGCCCTGGCTGGGTGGCTCAGTTGGTTGAAGAGTTGTCCTTATACAAAAAGGTTGTGGGTTCAATTCCCGGTCAGAGCACCCACCTAGATTACAGGTTTGATACCCATTCCAAGAGAATTAAAGAAGAAATGAGTATGGCCCATCCTAGTTGGCAGTAGGCCATAACAATCCACGGTTCATGTATGATAGTGACCATTTCCATGGTTGATAATTACTGCACCAACTGCTGTATGAGATTTCCCTTCTTGGATGTTTGTTTCTCAGGATTCTTTTGTGGGGGTGGAGTGGGGTGGATTTAATTTTCTGTATCTTAAGGAAAAAGAGAATGGACACATCTTTCCTTATCATCACTAAGCTTCTTAATTTCAAGAACTCATTCCAGCTCAGGTGTCCAGCTGGGCTACTTTGGATGATAAGACTTACATTAATTCATCTGTAACAATCCTTAATGAAGGATGAAGGGGATTTAGTTCTCACCTAATAGGAAGGGCGTGTTTGGGGCTGTTAATAAGTACTACACAAACTAAACTGCAGTTAGAACTATGACAATACTGTTTGGTATTTGCAAGAGGCCAAATTTTCTTTTGGAGGCATATAGAAAAAAAATAATCCCTCTTAATTTAATCATTGTGTCTGACCTAATATCATTATTTGGCACCAAACAGGCAATGCATTTGTGAAAATGCAACTGATTGGTATGGGACTTTCAGAAAACAATCTTGCAGTATTTCTAGTACTATCATAACTCAACATAGATTGATAGAATATTATCATGTATATGTCTTTTAGAGATCTTGCTTTAATCAAATGAGGCATTTGCAGCTGGCCTATGAAATGCTTATAAAGGACAGGAAAACTGATAATATACATAACTTATCTCATTATCATCTTGCCCTTTTATTCTTTTAAAAATAAGCCTTTGTGAGAGAGAATGCAAAGGTACACCCCATCCAAACCAGGATTCAGTTATTCTTTTTGAATCCAAAGTAATGATTCTTCACTTTTGGGAAAACCATTTATAATTCTAATGTTATTTACTACATCCCAATAGCTTTAAAAAGGGTTTACAATGGTTGACTAAAACAACAAAAAGGGCTTTTGCTAGCACAGCAGCTTAAGTATAGAAAAACAAATGTAGTAACTATTGGAGTCATTTAATTGCTATTGATCGTCCTCAAAACCTTCCTAGTTGTTAGTTCAAGGAGATTCAGAAATTGAGATGAGTTATACAGCAAATGGGAAACATAAATGCAACCATTAAAAAAAGGCAAATGGTTTTCTAAAGTAGGAAGTAGATGTCTAATAAGTAGCACTGTGTTTTGGGGCCTGTTAAGTAATCAAAAGGAAAGTGTTCAAGCTGTACAAGTAGAGATGCGAGAGATGCAGAAGTGAGTAATACTGATATCTATTACTTCTGTGCGTCAGGAACACATAACATATATAACATTCTACACAGAGCAATCTTGCCTTCACTTTATGTTTGAGGGAAATGAGGTTCACAGAGGTTAACTTTTTAACTAGTGAAGTTTCCCCTTCTGCCTCGCACTGTCATTCACAGTTCACAATGATCAAAGTGGGTATTTGAGCCCAGGTATGGTGTAAACAAAGCTCATGTTCCTTTCCTCACACCAACTACACTTACTGCTTTCAAGAAAAGTATGTGCTTTCATAGGGCTAGGTAGCAACTGGAATCCTGAAGAGAAGGATCAAAGAGAGAATGAGAAAGAAAAAAAGGTGATTACTGGTGACTAGTATAGATGAGACATTAATAAACAGAGCAAAACAAAGACAAAACAAACCTCAACCAGAGAGACCCATGAGGGTAAATGGGTCATTGGATGTCACTCAGAACAAGACATCATAGGCTACCTAGTTCGTTACCTTATTTATCTTAAAACTGGGACTTATTCACATTGACTATACCGTTTGTTTCTATTATACACAGTGGAATGTAAGATATTTCCATATTAAATGATCAGGTGAAAGAGAAGGGACCTCAGCGGACTCCAGAGAGGAAGGATCCATAAGACAGGAAGGAAACCAAGGAAAGGGGAGGGGTCATGGAAACACAGGGAATGAAATGCACTGCCAGAGTTAGCACCTGCATCACTTGATGGTCAAAATGGCAAAAAGACAGGTATTTTCCATTGAATGTTACAACAGCAAAGTCTTTATGGACCTTAACAAAGCAATGCCAAGTGGTGGTGGAAGCCAGAATAAGTTGGTTTTAAAAAGAAATGAGGCAGAAGTTGATAGGATTATAAGAAGGATTTACAGCACCTGACCACACTTAGTAATATTTGATGGATGCATGAAGGGATAAGTTATAATCCTATCTAATAAAAGAGTAATATGAGAATTGACCATATCTCTGATCAAGCCATGCCCCCAAGCCAAACCCACCAGCCAATCAGGAGCAAATAAACCCCAACCAAAATGGCTGTGGCCACTGAGAGCAGGAGGGAGGCCTGGGTTTCCTCGGCAATTGAGGAAGCCAAGCTTTCCCCCTGCCTTTGCTGGCCTAGGCCTCCACTCAATGTTACAAAGTTTCAATTATAGAAGATATATCCCAACAGAAATGGCGGCAACCACAGAGCTGGAGAGAGCAGAGGCTAGGCTTGCCCGGGCGATGGAGGAAGCCAAGCTTCTGCAGTTCTGGCTGGCCTAGGCCTCCACTCCAGGCTACAGTGTCTCAATTATAGAAGGTAAATGTCTCAATAGAAATGCCACCACAGAGCAAGCAGAAGGCTGGGCTCCACTCCAGGCTACAAAGTTTTAATTGTAGAACATAATATAAATCCCAGATACCAGGGCCTCCACTTGGGTGGCTAGGGGGTGTGGCCAGCCTGCAAACCACCACAGGCCTCTGGCCCAGGCCACCCCACACCCCAAGGGAACCCCCATCCTGATCCAGGACACCCTTCAGGGCAAACCACCTGCCCCCCACCCATGCACCAGGCCTCTTTCCTATCTAATAAAAGAGTAATATGCAGATTGACCATCACTCCAACCCACAATATGGCTGTTCCCATGTGGTCAAAAATCCTGACCCTATGTGGACACAAGATGGCCACCACAAGATGGCCAGCAGGGGAGGGCAGTTGGGAAGGACCAGGCCTATAAGGGAGGGTAGTTGTGGGTGATCAAGCCTGCAGGGGAGGGCAGGTAGGGTGCCCAGGCTGGCAGAGGAGGGACGTTGGGGCCAAACAGGCTGGCAGGGGAGGAAATATACATCAATCAGGCTGGCAGGGTAGTGGTTAGGGGGTGATCAGGCTGGCAGGCAGAAGCAGTTAGGGGCAATCAGGAAGACAGGCAGGTGAGCAGTTGGGAGCCAACATTTCTGGATTGTGAGAAGGATATCTAACTGCCCATTTAGGCCCAATCCCAGTGGGGTAGACCAACATCCTTCAAGGGGTCCCAGATTGGAGAGGGTAATCCCCCCAACCCCATGCATGAATTTTGTTCACCAGGCCTCTAGTTAACTATAAACCTCTTTGCTAGATGCTTTCAGGAATACAGAAAAGACACGGGAGACCCTCATTCCCTCTGAAGCACCCTCATCCCCTCCACTGGAAAGTGGAGGTATTATCAATCACCACAGAGGAATCCTCGAGTATAATGTCTCCCAGGGCTCAGAGGAGTTGGAGTGTAGAAAGGTATTGGGGATGGAGACATGAGCGCACCCTAGATTCCTGTAGAGATTGGAGGAGACCACAATGGTTATATGCTAGTGCTAGGCTAATGAGGACTGGGGCCTGGTGATGGGGAAGTGTGTAAATAGATGAATCAAAGAGGCAGTTGTCCCTATAAGAAAGGGCAGGCACAAGCCATTAGTTTGAAAACTGAAGAAGAGCTATAGGTTGATACTGATCAGAAGCAGTGCTCTCTTCTCTAATCATGGAGAGCCAAGGCCATGACCCCCAACACTACACAAAGGACACATCCTGGCTGAGGGAAAGGCTGACCTTTTCCTTTAGAAAAGTATAGCTATTGATTCTGGAAAGCATACCACATGGAAGCCCGGAGTGAAGGAAGAGAATTGCAAATGGAGTAATTGAACATTTATAGTCCAGCCAGGAAGAGGGGTCAGAGTTAGCCTTGCAGGAAGAAGTAAGACTGAGCTGTAGAGGGTTGATCTTATTGTCTAGTCATATCCTGTTGTGTGTTCATTCTGCTCTAAGAGTAATAAAAGAACTTGAGTACAAGGAAACTCAGTTCTAGCCTTTAGTCTTCACCTTAATCTTTGTGTGGTCTTTGGGGAAGTCATGTAACTGTTTCGAATTCATAACATTGACAATAGGAAGAGGAAGGAAGCCAGTTTTCTTCTTTTTCAATATGAGAGGTGTAACAGCATGCTTGTATGCTGATGGGAATGATCTCACAGAGATAAAAGTTATTGGTTATTTTAATAAGCACCCCAAAGTGATTGCCATGAGCAGATGACTTTATAAAAATTGTATTACACTCTTTTTTGAACTCAACATTTTTATTATCAAATTGAGGTGGTTAAACTTTGATTTTAATCTGTCTGTTTTGCTATCTTCCCTTCCTTCTATCCCTCTTCCTTTATGTAATAACTATGGGTGATCGTGCATAGGTGGGGTTCAGTTGGCCTGAGGGAATGCAAGAGGTTGGTGGGCCATCTCTGATTAGGGTGGAGGGGCTGATCAGGGGCAGGGCTGGTGGGGGTGTGGTGAGGGTGATTGGCCAGCTAGCCCATCCCCTGGTTAAACTCCAGTTGGAACTCCCAGTTGAGGGGATAATTAGCATATTAGCCTTTTATTATATAGGATATATTGAATGTATATGTAAGGCAGGATCTTTATTAGGAGCTAGTGCATAACATGATAACTATGTCATTTCCACAAGGAGCTTGAAGTTCTTTAAGAATGAGAATCAAACAAACAAACAATTGAAATAAGTGATTTGTGTTCTGAAAGCCAGAGAAGGACAAACAAGTGCATTCAGAGTATAAAGGCTATAGAATTTCTTCCTGGAGGACATCACTTTTTAAACAATAATATTTAACAATAGATGAGAATTACTATTGATCCTCTATCAAACCAGATTTCTTTGTGCAGTGTTTCTGGATAAATGGAACAGAACTAATATAGGTTTTGCTTCAAAGCACCTGCTGATCTTCCATTGTAATTCGTTTCCAAGCTTAATGATATAATCTGATTTGAATGACCTCAGTTTGCAGAAGACTAATGTATCATCGTTCTGTGCAGCCTTGACGATGAAAGAAATAGATTGCAAAGAGTAGCACTTTAAGCAAAAGCATCAAATAATCACCAAACAACTTCCAGGGAAGTCAGCCAAGAGACTGCACCAAGAGTCAATTAAAGTAAGCCTTCAAACCCCTAGGTGTTTTTTTAAAAAAACTTCCCAAACAGCACTTTTGTGGAATGGGGATCATCTAAATGCACATTGTTTCACACCCAATTTGTTGTGCATAGTTCATCCTGCCTCGCATGCCAATTAGATTCCCAAACTGCTTCTTGTGCAGCCCGGGAGAGGTAGAAACCTAGTAAGCACAGGCTTGATTGTATTGTATGGTAATTGGAGCTTTGCACCTCTTGCAGGCCTCATCATGGATGTGCATAGTTTTGAAAAGCTTAGATTTTGAAGAGCCCTCCCATTCATGTAAAGTGCAGGTGTGTACCTACACTTGATTATTCTCAGATACAAAATAATATGTGATTCCAAAGAGCAATGGGTTCAAAAAAAGAGGAGAGGGTCTTTTTTAATTCAATTGCATAGGAAGGGCAGGATGGGTGATCTAGAGGTTTGGGGATATGGCAGAGATCCTAAGCACTGAATATTTTTCAGGTCACGATTATAATGATGTGGCCAGGAAATGAAATGGTGTATTAGTATGGGGCATATTTGTATTTAAGTACATGTTTTGTTAATGGATGAATGGGGACACGTGTCTTTGACACATGTCAGTTTATGAAATACACCATGGTTTTGTGGCATGCATAACAATCTAAGTGGAAATCTTTATATAATTCCAGAGTTTAAAGAGGGCCCAGCATGGTGAATCTACTTTGTTGGTTATATCTATTTTAAGAATATTTCATGGAGTGTAATATTTATGGCTTGAGGTATAACCTATATCTATGCTAATTTTCCTACTCTCTAACCAAGCAATAATTAGACAGGTAGGGAGGGCATTAGAAAGTAGTATATTTACCTTTCTTCTAATAAAGTTCTGATGTGATCAATTTGTTTATTGAATGGGAGGCCAGGATTTGCTGCATTATTAATAGCCTGACTTGGGCTTTGTATCTCAGCATGAAACTTTATTTTCTTTAGAGATATGACAATGACTGGAGAAAAGGCTCCCAGGTGTAACAGATAAAATATTGTATGCTTGTCTTTCAGCACGGTCACAAATTTGGCTGTGTTCTTTAAAAGGGTTCAAAAAGATTTCCAGCTTTAAAATATTATAATTTCACTTTCATGGGAACTAATAAGCTTGGCTTTAGTCTGTCTTCACCCTTTGTAATGACAAAGAATTATTCCTTTTGAGCTCTAAAACCAGAGTCAAAGATCCTCAAAAATTATTCATCATTTTTTTTCTTTTGACTCTGTTCTCAAAATCAAAGGTACAGTGAGATTTTCAAGTGTTCTGCACGTCACATAAATAGGCCATTTCAGGCTACAAAACATGCGTGGCTCTCTGAATTAATATGCGAGGGAGAAATCCCCTTCACCTATTCTTTATCTCCTAGCATGTTGTCCCTGTTGCAATTCAAGTATGTTTGAAAGGTCTTTTTGTCAATTGGACTTTAAAAAATTAAATTCCAGAAGGACATAACAACTTTCAGAGCAGGAAAAAGATAAAAAAAAATCTTGGTACAATGCTTTGTTATAGCTGCATATGGGGCCCTAGATGAGGTTGCTTAGTTGGTTGAGCATTATCTCATACAGCAAGAGGTTGCAGGTATGATTCCCTGTCAGGGCACATGCCCAGGATGTGGGTTCTATCCTCATTTGCGGTGTATGCTGGAGACAACTGATCAGTGTTTCTCTCTTATCAATGTATGTGGATCTCTCTTCCTTTCTCTCTAAAAATCAGTAAAAACGTAGAAGAAAAAGCTACACTTTGGGATGAAGATGATAGTGGGGATGGGGATGAAGAAAAGTTTGAGATGAGATGAAGAAAGATTTTTTTTTTACTTTAAATAAAATTTAAAGAGTAAAATTTTAGTTATTTGTTATATCCATTGTTTTTCAAATATAAAAGACATTTTTTATTTTTATAGCACTATCCTAAGAGAGAAAAACAATTGTATAGTTCTTGTTATAAAGATGACTACATTCCATGAAAACAAAATATTAATACCTTATGAAAAATATCAGGTAATGTAAAAATGAACAACAATGAGGTAGTAACATGTAGTTTTGTAGAACTTGAGATGTAAGGGATTTGTGATCATCAGGGTCATGGGAGAAGTGAGATTTAAGACATGCCTTTAAGAGTCAATGGCTTGCGAGAAAAGTCCAGATCAACAGAAAATAAAGCAAGATGCAGGGATGGTAGGGACTAAGAAGGACTCGTGGAAAACTTACTTTCAAATAAACATGCACAGTTTTATTGTACACATTTAATAAAAATATATGTTGGTGATATTCTAAGTTCCCTGAAATAAACAGATTAAAAAAACATCAACCAACATAACAACCAAATTAAAAGTTTGGTCATATCCAATTACACCACTAACTGAGGACAGGTGACCCTAGATCACTCACTCTCCAGTGATCAGCAAAATGTTTTATCGTTAGAGGGTGGTCCTTAAAAAGGTTTAATAAAATAGGAGGAAGTGATCCCTACTTAGTGCTGAGCATTGTAAGTGCTCACAGGCTATGTGTCAAGCAATTAGAGTAATCAAGATGCAGTCATGGACTTTAATGAAACTTTACATCATTGAGTGAGGCATAATAAGTTGATGTGAAATAAAAGTGGAGAGGATTTAGGGCCATTCTGAATTGCATATTGATTAGATAATAGTAAAATATATCTGTATGGACACATCAGTAATTAACTACTGTAAATCATTCCCAAGATGTCTTCTCTCTCAAATGTATGCTCACAAGCAATATAGTGAAAAGATGCCCAAACCTCTTGTCAGTTTCAGGCATGATACTAGACATTTGCACATTTCTGAATAGCTGCAGGTGTAGCTTTGCAGGGCAATGCTCAGCTTAATGAAGAATGAATATATTACTTTAATTATTGATGACTTTGAATTGGAATCAGAAGTCTGGGACTAGAGACTCAAGCAGACCAAAGATAACTATGCTATATTCTTTTTTAAAAATCCCTGAAGAAGAAACTAGGGAAATTTTAAAGCAAATTATTTATTCATTTTCTCATCAATCATCAATGTAGTGCTATTATACGCTGACCCAGGAAACCTCTAAGAAGGCGGGTATTCCAGAGTGAACAAATATACAGTTTTAAATTGTGCTTAGTACTGAGATAGAGGGGGAAAAAAGAGGTGTGTGTAGGTGGTGAACAAAGAGATGCTTACTTAGGGTTATAGGGGAGATTCATCTAGAAAAAAAACCTTTAGAATGATACCTTTAGAGTAAGACATGGTTAATAAAAGATCATGGACTGGTAGGAAACAGGGCATAGTTATTCTAGGTAGAAGGGACAATGTGTGAGAAGTACCTGATTTAAGAAATAATTTGGCATATTTATCACTTAACTGAAGTTCATGTTAGTAGTGATGTAGACAAGAGGAGAGAGATGCAGAATGGAGAGAGAGGAAGGGATATAGCATTTGTCAATAGTGTAGAATTTCATTTAGTAATGGAAGCTAATGAAATATTTTTATCAAAAGAGTGTCATTATTGATTCAACAAATATTTATTGAGAACCTTGATATGTACTGGAAGTGTTTTACATCCTTAGTATACATTAGTCAGATAAGAAACACACACACACATTTAGCCATTCAGCTTGTGTTGGACATGAGCTTATATCCTAGTGTGTGTGTGTGTGTGTGTGTGTGTGTGTGTGTGTGTGTGTGTGTGTGTGTGTATGGGGGGTGATGGGGAGTAGAGACAGATGAGAAACATAGGTATAATTAATAATGAAATCTTGTGATGAATTCTATCAATATAATGAAATTCAGAGCGAGAAAATGAAAGTCAGGAATGATAGAGCTGGAATGTGTAATTAACCTGCAATTTAAAATAAAGCAGCCAGGGCAGGCCTTGTAGATTATATTGTGAATTTGAAATATCATTTTACTTCCTATAGTTGGGTTTACTTCAGGCCATGACACTGAACTAATAGAAATACACTTTCTCCTTCTTGACTTGATACAAGCTCTGCCTTTCTATCAAAATGTTATATATTAAGTGTGGTTGTAGGTAACTGACCAGTCATTGCCTTACAGACACTTGCCATCCTGTTGGGTTTGCGCAGTCTCTTTCAGTGACTGAGTCAGTGCTATGATGCTGTATTTATGTCCTGTCCTTGTCACATTATTTGAATGGGAGATTGTTTAGAAATATATGTATTTCCATGACTCTGTAGAGGAAAACATAGTTTTTATATCTAGTGGGTACCTGAGTAACCAGATGAGTAAGATCTAAAAAAGAAACCTGGCTAATTCAATGAACTGGCAGCAAGAGGGAAGTTAGCTGTTTTGGACATTTCAGTATTCTTTTATTGCACTAGATTGGCTGTGTAGTCATGAATTTAGGTCTGATTAAGAAACAACATGACTGTGCTGAAGTAACTTCTAAGCTAAAAATTGTTCCCTAAGTTAGGACGAGGGCCAGGGGTTGAACCTGAAACCTGGAATGTGCCCTTGAAAGAAATAAAACGCTATACTCTTCAGGTTACCAGCCAATGCTCTAACCACCTACAACATTGGCCAGGGTAAGAACTTTTGCATTATATCTCCTTTATCTTATCTGAATAACCCCAATCCACCACAATTATTCCCATTTACAGATGAGAAAATGTAACTTGCCTTAGGATACCTAAATAAAAGAGCCAGGATCTGAGTCGAGATTGCTTCTAGAACTCACTGATTCTAATCACTATGCTAATGTGTAACTTACACACACATACACATACACTTGAATTTGATAATCATTTGTAGCTCAAAGAGTATTTATGCAACACCTATTGACTAGCAGAGGATTCAACTGGCCAGGAATCGTGTGTTTAGAACTCAGTAATACTGAGCAGGGATAAATTGCTATTATGGGAGTCTTGATTACACTGCTCTATTAATTTAATAGCAGACTCTGACTTTATTGTGGTAAATAACATATTCATTAAAATGTTTAAACACTCAGGAATGAAGAGAAGATGCATTAGCAATACACTCTGATGGCATAACTAACAAAGCAGTGGAATCATTCACCGCAGAAGGCAATTCTGAGGAGTGATTTGCATGTTCTCAGTCTTAGACTATCTCTGTCTGCTTAGTGTGGGGAAGGGGGGAAGGGGGTCCCAAGCCTGCCATCCATGCCACAGAGGCTAACTAAAGAGAGCTGTTTATTTGGGGGAGAAAAATCAGCGGGCTCTCAGTAGAACCAAGAAATTAAACCTTCAAGAAGGAAAAATTTGTTCTGGATTAGTTTAGGCCAGTGATTCCCATCCTTTTTTATATATATATATATATATATATATATAATTGATTTTTTTATAGAGAGGAAGGGAGAGGGAGAGTTAGAAACAGCGATGAGAGAGAAACATCAATAGCTGCCTCTTGCACACTCCGCACTGGGGATGTGCCCGCAACCAAGGTACATGCCCTTGACCGGAATCAAACCCAGGACCCTTGAGTCTGCAGGCCAACACTCTATCCAGTGAACCAAACTGGTTTCGGCAGTTCCCATCCTTTTTTTTGGCCATGCCCCACCTAAGCATCTCTAAAATCCTGATGCCCGCCTGTGACATATGATTTTTATTATTCAAAAAGTGAATGCATATGAGCATAACCAATGAATGAAAGACACTGGGGTGGGGAGGGGGGCAGGTGGAGACATGTGCTGGGGGGTAAGGGAGGCTGGGGGGAGGATATTGGGGTGGAAAAAGGAAAACTTATGTACTACTATTAAATATAAGTTTTACTGCAAAAAAATCAATAAAATATATATTTTTTAAAAAAGAGTGAACTCCATTCATGTGGAGGAAGCCTAAAAGGCTATTTATTATCTTGGTCTAAACAAGCTTCCAAAGAGCATGGCATCCACGCAAGAGAAAAATAAAAGAACAAAAAGACAGTTGAAATACTAAGGAAGAAATCACTCAGAAATTGTTAAAATAATAATGATATGAAGTGATATGAAAAATAAGCAAATAAAGTTTCAAAACATAGAGAACTAAAATGCATAAATATATCACTATGTATACTGTATATGACGCCCCTAGAACCATAAGAAATGCAAAGAATTCAGTGTTAACAACTCATTCTTGAATTGCCACCCTTAAAAATAAAATTGGCTCCCTGTGGGGCATGTGCCCCACATTGGGAACCACTGGTTTAGGCTAATCGGCCACAGGGACAACACACTGAGCAAGGTCTTCAGTCTCCTTGCATGAGAAAAACAATTACTTCCTGAGCCAGGAAGTGAAAATGCAAATGTTTTGTGAAAGCGAGGGAAGTTCTACTGGGTTCTGCCGACTATTTTATTGGGGATTCTAATTCTGTAGGCTTAAGATCATCTGTTCTAGTAAAGGATAGCTCCTGGGTGCTCCTGACATCAGAATTATGGACGTGGAAACATGAAAATATTGGCCAATTAAAGTATTTAACAGGGGGTGATTTGGGGAAATAAAACATTATCATTCATCCTTGGAGGTCTTTGAATAGGAGTCGGCATATTAATATGACTGTAGGAGCAGAATGCATTACGCATGGCAGAGAACATTGAGGTCATTGTAATGATGTGGGGCTATAAGAAGCCGGTGATAACAGTGGTAATGGAGAGGAGGCAGAGGGGAGAGAGAGAACAGTTCATAATGATAGGGCATGACTACTCTTGATTGAATGTAAGAGGCAGTGGAGAGGAGAAAGTTGGCTTCTTTCTGCTACATCCACTTATTTAAGTAGATAGTCTGCTGGTTGCCACAGGGAGCAGGGTTGGGGGGTTAGGCAAGAAAGGTGACGGATTAAGAAGTACACATGGGTAGTTATCAGATAAAGCATAGCATGGGGGAATATAGTCATTAAATATTGTAACAAGTATGGGTGATGCTAGGTGAGTACTTGAACATGGCGGGGGGATCAGTTTGTAAATAATATAATTATCTAACCACACGCTGAACACCTGCTACTAATACAAAATAATATTAAATATACACTGTAATTGAAAAATAAAATAAAAAAAAGAAAGTATTTAGCAGGTATTAAGTCTCAGGCATAGGGACAGTGCTGAGGTTACAGCAATGAGATTATCCTCCTAGCACTGGTTATGAAGAAGCTGTTTATGTTAACCATCTCTAGGGTTCTTGGTAATAATACCAGTTATTACTAGAGATATTTCTTTAACCCCCCCTCCCCCATCACTCTTCGGAACTATTTCTCTTCTAAAGGTCTCTATCTCTCTCAAAGTCTGAGGCAGGAAATGGTGTGAAAAAAATCACTTACACCATGGTGTGACTTTGAGTTCATGAAGCATTGTCAGCCTCCTTTCAGACTATACAATCAGTCTCTACTCCGGTCCCCACTCTGGTCCCCACTCAGAGATTTTAAGGAAGAGTAAGCAGATAGGCAAGATCACTGTAGGGACAGAGAGCCATATGTTAGACATGATTCTGTATTGATCTTAGAATAACCTAAAGCTATTTTTTAAACATAGGGTAAATTCTGGGTTCATTTTGATAATGTCAGAGATGGAGTAGCTGAAGTGGTTTTAGCCTCATTTCTAGTGGCCAAATAAATGGATTGTCAGCCCAAAGAATTTTATGCCGGAATAAGCAGGTAGATAACAATCATTGTAGAAATAAAGACCCATCTACTATTCATAAGATTATATGGATATGCAGAGTAATTTAAATCTACTATTTTATACATAGAATAAGCTCTAGGTTTATTTTAATAATCTCAGTTATGAAAGTGGCTGGTTGCCTGGGAAATATATGATGGCTTCTTCTATAGGCATGTCAAAAAAAGAAATTGCTTAGCGATAAAAATTTGCAAAGGATGAGGACTAATGTAGTAAACCTTTTATGATAAATGTACCTTTGAAATGTCTTTCTGAAATGAGGAGTTGCTTCCCAAAAGAGGTATTTATACTAGATATGAAAACTACCACTCTGATTAAAATAGCAGAATGGAGAAAATCAGGTGATTTAAATTTTAGTTATGCCCAAACTAAACAAGTATTCACATGACAAAAGCAAAGAGAGTTCTTATTCCCCCACTTTAAGTCAAACTATTTATTCATGTATTCAAGAGATATTTATTTAGCAGTTGCCTATTTAACAAGTTTGGGGTTGAGCTATGTGAAATAGTGAACATGAATATGCTTGTTTGCCAAAGTTGAGAGCTTCTTAGCTTATATGATAAACTATATGTCTATAACTTCAATGTAACATATACCAGAATCCATAGCAAGGGAGTAACAAAGTCCTGTGGGAATTCAGAGAGAGGAAGATTACTTCTGGTTGGGATGGGATGGTGGGAGAAAATTTAGATGGATTCTTAGAAAAGGAAGCACTAGGGCTGGGCTTTGAAGAATAGATAATCTGCACTAATAAAATAGAAATATGCAAATTGACTGTACATCTGCTACACCCACCAACCAATCAGAGCAAGTATGCAAGTTAACCCAACAAAGATGGTGGTTAATTTGCATAAGCAGGCACAGAGCGAAGACTGGAAACAGGGTAGAAGGAAGCCAAGCACTGCTGAAGGGAGCAAAGCTGTGGAGACAGGAGAAAAGCCCGCCTCAGCGGGTCTCTCTCCCTTCTCTGCTTTGCTCTGGCCACAGGAAGCTTTATTCTTGCAGGAATCTTCCTGCAACAGGCCTCTAGTACCATACATAAGCAGCAATGAAAAGGTTCAGAACTCCTGATGAAAGTAATAAACCAGTATAATTGAAGTAGAAAATCTTCGCAAACATTGTAAGGTTATGCATGTGGTTCAATTTGGCCAGACCACAGAGCACATGTAGAAAAATGCAGAATAATTGCAAAGAGTTATTTTACATTATGCTATAGATATTTGGACTAGTTTTTATGAAGCTTGGAATTAGGCAAGGATTTAGAAACCTGATTATAATCCAGACCTACTGTTAACTATTTCAGGGCAAGTTGGTAAACCTCATTCTTTTGAGATGTCAAATTATTTATTTACATAATCTAAGTCTCTGAAGCTAATCTAAGTCTTTGAAGTTCCTTCCAGTTCTGGGATTCTTTCAGGCGTTCAAACTCAGCTTTGATTCTCCTCTACTCCCGTTTCTCTAATGAGCTTTGTTCTAATTTTATCCTGCTGACTTTCCTCCAGAATAGCTCTTCAGCTCATTCTTTGTTATCGTTCCTACTGACATTCCCTGGTATAGAAATCAGATTGTTTTGCTTTTGGCCCCAATGTGTTTATTCCATACCATTGGCCATTGGGACCCATACCAAAATGTAATAGTAACATTGCAAGTTACCTAAACCTGAAATGCATATCCTTGCGTTTGAATTAATGCTCTTTCTCTTTCTACTTAGAACACCCTTTCTGCCCATCTCCTTTATGCTTAAGGAAGTCCTTATCTACTTTCATTATTCAGTTCAAATACTGTCATTTTGTCAACCCTTCCCATTTTAAAAAAAATTTCCAGAGCAATATTGAACCTTTACAACTTTAGGAGAGAGAATTGGCTTGTAGCATTAACCTGGCAAGTTTCTTTTCTAATCTATGAAAAGCACTCTTTATGAGTTGCCCTACACTTAAATTTCCTAAAATAAGAATTGTAAAAGGTCTCATCTCTCAAGTCACAAAAGATTTGGAGTAAGAGTAAGCACAAAACTCAAGTTGAGCCAATCCATTTGCACTCCCAGATTTTGGAATGAGAACACCAAGTAAAATGGATAACTATGCCTAGAAGCACATTGCTGAGTCACCCTTTCAGCAGAAAAATAAAATGCAGATCTAGAAACTTCTGCAGATTCTGGGACTATTAACCTTCTTGCTTTTCCTAATGCGTATTTGCTCAGTTTCATCCTAAATTTCATGATATCTGTAATAACATTCTGCTTTGAGGTTGTCTGAATTAGGTTGTGTTACTTGAAATCAAATGTTTCCTGATGTGAACACTGATCAATCCTCTGTCATCTCTCTGATATCTTCTTTTTTTAAAAAAAATATATTTTTTTACAGAGAGGAAGGGAGAGGGATAGAAAGTCACAGAGAGGAAGGGAGAGAGATAGAAAGTCAGAAACATTGATGGGAGAGAAACATCGATCAGCTGCCTCTTGCACACCCCCAACTGGGGATGTGCCCACAGCCAAGGTACATACCTTTGACCAGAATCGAACATGGGACCTTTCAATCCGCAGGCCGACGTTCTGTCCACTGAGCCAAACCGGTTCGGCATCTCTCTGATATCTTCTAATCCAGTAATTATTTCTTGAGACTGGTAATGGATGTCAAGGTTCACTAAGTGGTAAATTTCTTTAAGAAAATACCCATATCTGACTTTTAAAAGTATGCATATTTTTATTGATTTCAGGGTGGAAAGGAGAGGGGAAGAGAGATAGAAACTTCAGTTGGATAGAGCCCACAACCTGGGTATAAATCCTGACTGGGAATGGAACTGTGACCTCCTGGTTCATAGGTCAATGCTCAACCACTGTGGCACACCACTGTGGCCATATTTGCTTTCTGATCTTACACCTGACTGGTGTACTATTTGGTTCAAATTAGTGATCTGGTAAATATATACAAGCTAAGATGAAAGGACATCAAGGTGATAACTGAATATCCTCTCATGGAGAACATGGTCAAGGTTCAAGTCAATCTGGGAAGAACTGGTGTAGAGTTCTGGGTAACTCATTAAAGCAGTTATTCCACCACAACAAAGCTGAGGTTCCACAGCAACCATGACAAGATGCAAATATTGATATAAAAGGTGGAGAAGCAGAATAATTAATATTTAAAGGCATGCTGATGGATAGATGATTTGTGTGTGGTACTGGTCTTATCTAAGTGGGATATATATTTTTATTATAGTAAATAATATATTACATGAAATCTACCCACTTAACAAATGTTTAACTGTACAGGACATATTAACTTTAAGTATATTATTACATAGCAGATATCTGGGATATTTTCTTCCTGCATGACTAAAACTCTGTACCTACCGAACAGCAAGTCTCCATTTCCTCCTCTTCCAGCCCCCACCATTCTACTGCTTCCATGAGTGTGATTACTTGAAGTGGAATCATGTAATATTTGTCCTGTGACCTACTTATTTCACTTAGCATAATGTCTTTAAGGTTTATCCAAGCTGTATATCTGACAGGACAACTTTATAATGGCTAAATAATATTGCAGTGTTGTGTTTTTGACATTTGCTTTATCTGTTAATTTGTCTATGGACATTTAGATTGTTTCCACTTATTGTATATTAGGAATAATGCTGCAATACACATGAGAGTGCAAATGTCTCTTTAAGATTCCACTTAAAATTATTTTTAATAAATACCTAGAAGTAGGATTATTAAATCATGTGGTAGTTCTATTTTTATTTTTATTTTTATTTTGGAAGTTCCATACTATTTCCCATAATGGCTGCACCATTTTACATACCCACTGATGGTATACGAAGGTTCCGATTTCTCCATCTTTGTCGATGCTTGTTATAACTATTATGTTTTACTGATAATAGCCATCCTAATAGTTGTTAGGTGAAATCTCATTGTTTGGATTTTCACTTGCCCAAAGTGCAGTAATTGTGTTTTTTAAAAAAATCTTTTAATTTGTTTCCTATTTATAAATTTTATTTGGAGAAATGCCTGTTGAAGTCCTCAGGCCATTTTTTAATCATGCTATTTATTTATTTTTGCTATTGAGCTGTAGGGGTTCCTTCCATACTTTGTAAATATATGGAAATAAATATATTTCCCCTTAACCTGTGGAAACGAATGCTATCTCCATGTAGATAGTGTCAGACTTGAGCTGAATATTTGGACATCCACTCAAATGGGAGAAATGCTTGTTGGTCTGGGGAAATACCATGCATTTTATGACCAGAAGAGTAAGAAGAGTCATGATGGATATGATTGGTATATATATACACATACACACATGACATGATATATATGTTTGTATGTACACTAATGGCCCAATGCACAAATTTCCAAAATTTGTGCATTGGGAGTGAGTGATCCCTCAGCCCAACCTGCCCCCTCACACATACTGGGAGCCCTCAGGGGATGTTCTACTGACCCCTCACCCCTGGCCAAAGCTTTAGGCCTTGGGCACCCAGCCATCGCCCTGCAATGGGGCCGATGGCTGGCTCTGCCCCGCTGCCTTGTCCCCAGTCCTGGCCTTAGCCCCAGCTGCTGGTGACTGACTGGCCCCAGGGGCCCTGTGCTTGCAGGATGCCTTGGCCTTGAGCCTACAGCCCAGGCCTTAGCCCAGGCCTTAGCCCTGTTGGCAACCTCCCAGCCCTGGGGCACCCCACACTCAGCAGCCCCACCCCTCTCCTCGCGAGCCTTGTCCCTGTCCCCTGCCTCTCATGAGCCTTGCACTTGCCAGTTGCCTCACACATGCTTCGGCCCCGCCCCCCACCTCATATGCTCGCCAGCAGCCTTGGCCCCTGCTGCTGGTGAAAGCTCAACCTCTGGGGCCTCCCTCACTCCCCACTCCCTGGCCGCCTCACATATGCCCCTGCCCCGCCCCCCCCCCCCATGTTCCCAGTCATCTTGGACCTGACCCCATTCCTGATTGGTTGGAGGGCGTGGTTTGTGGGCATGGCTGGTGGGTGTGGCTGGTGGATGTAGCGAAGGTGCGGTTGATTTGCATGTTGCTCTTTTATTAGATAGGATGTACATGTATGTATACCTACATATATACATACACACGCACATGCACACACACAAATGTATATATATGTAATATAGCTAATATGGACATTCTTGGTGTTGCTTTGTTGAGTTTCACCTTGATAATGACAGATGAATATTCAGATAAAGATTCAATGTGACTCTTGGGCTGATTTCTGGAGTTTTTCTCCATGATCTGGGCTACCCAGTTCTTCAAACTGAAAGTATCCCTCTTGAACTTTGAGCACTGTCTCCTCAACTCAGTGAGTCTAACATGCTTAGCTTGGTACAACCTACCTATGTCTTGCTCAAGAAAATTATCCTCAGGCAAAAATTTTAGGCAATTTGAAGTCTCCATTAGTTTTGTTCTTGCTGGGGTCACAGGTCCGCTGTATGAGATGTCTGAAAAACTGAAAATTGTCTTGGGATATATTTTATCCAGCACTCTAGTTATTTATGGTGAGAAATCAAATCCCCATCATAAGCTTCTTATTTAGACAAAATGTATATAATCTTTTAAAAACTTTTAAAATACTAAATTTGTTTCTTTATAACCTCCAAATTATCCCATTTTATGCACAATTATTATTTTTTACATTCTTATCATATTTTTTGTTTTATTTTTATTTTTAAAAGAGAGGCTCCTACTTAACAATGATATCATACTTAAGGTAGATAGCTGCTGGTTCAAACCTCTTCGTCCAATGAGGCTTTTGAGTGTGATGGGTGCACCTCACTGATGGTAGCTACTATGGCAATTGCAAATAAGATGACTGCCAAATGACACTGACGCTAGAATTAAGGAGAGCATTATTCTGTAACAAGATCCACACTAGTAGTTTTAGTTCTTCCAAAGCAGTTTTCCCTCCCATTTCTTTAGGGAGCAGTGCTCAAGTTTTGGCCTAAGGATAGACACTGCTTCCAGCTCAGAATTTCAGGAGGTAGGAGACTAATTTTAGCAGCTAGTAATTAAAAAGAAAAATCCAGTCAACAATAAAGAAAATAAAAATAAGAAAAAACATGCAAAGACAACAAAATGAAAATTTAGTATTCCTCTTATTTCTACCCAATCACTATTCCTACTCTGCAAACCCAATACCTTTGAGTGTAGTGACAAGTTCTCCTTTGTTATAAGCTATAACTATTCCACCATATGCTTTATGCTAGGGACATTTGGAAATATTTGGTCTGCTGAAGTCCCCTCTCTCATTCTTAATACTGCTATAGATTGACTAACTTACTGCCTCTTCTCTTGGTTCTCATTTTACAAGGATTTAGGAGAGATAGAAGTAAAACACATATTTTCTCTTTTTAAAAAATGACCTTGCCCTAGATGGTTTGGCTCAGTGGATAGAGCATCGGCCTGTGGACTAAAGAGTCTCAGGATGGATTCTGGTCAACACCACATGCCCAGGTTATGGACTCGATCCCCAGTAAGGGGCCAAGCAGGAGGCAGTCAATCAATTATTCTCTCTCACCATTGATGCTTTTATCTCTCTCTCCATCTTCCTTCCTCTCTGAAATAAATAAAAGTATATTAAAAAATAAATAAAATAAATAAAATATATTTAAAAATAAATAAAATAATATATTAAAATAATATAGATGTACCCCTTTCCCCCCCATTGACCCCCTCTAGCCTGCTTCCTCCCCATACCCCAGGCCTTTACCATACTATTGTCTGTGTCCATGGTTTATGCATATATGTATGCACATACATTCTTTGAACTTGTATTCTCAATCCACTTCTATTGTTGGTGTCAGAGAGGGTACTTTTCTTCTTTTTGAGATGGTTTTACATTTCAAAATTTCCTGTTTTTTCTCTCATACAACATGTACAGATAGCACTATTTGAGAAAAAATCTGAAGGTAAAATGTGTATGAAAGTATTTGGCAATTATAAACAATTAAGTTAAATATTTGGACATCTTGCTGTTCCATCACATAAAAAATAAAAGGAAGGAAAAAAGAAACACATTTAACAAAACATGATCCTTTCAGGAGTTTTGAGAGTACAATGAGAAATTGTCACGTATGCCATCTTTATTGGTGTGTATCACATTTATTAGGCTTGGGCTCTGTGAGTTCGGGTGAAGTTTTAGGCAACTTCACAGAACTAACAAATAGTACAGACTGATACTAAATCCACGCCAAGAAACCCAATGGCTTTAGATATTCACAAAGGAGTGATTGTATGCTGTAATGGAAATCCTGAGAAGGTTCTCCTTTCTTCTGCTTCCTGATGGTGCTTAAACATGCTTATTTCATCTGGGGGGCAACATTTTCACGTGGATTTGTCATAGGAGCTAAGATAACTCTTCTTACAAATATGCGAAATGGGGAATTCCTCTTTGTTTAAAAGTTAAGATAGCATAGCCTGAGTCAAAGGGAATTAATTCATTATTTAAATGAACCACTTTTTACTTCATTTATTTATTTTTTTTCATATGGTTAATGCCTCCATTCTTTATTCATAATTTATCTTTATTGTTGAAAGTATACTTTAGTAGGTAACACTTAAGGAAAAGCTTGAAACTTCTACTTATATTTCTTCCAGTTCCTGTCATGTTTTCGTTATCAAATAGCACACTAATTAGAAGATTTTCATGCTCTATAATTTCATGAGGCATCATGTAACACCAAAAATCATTATCAGTGAAATTAGTTATCTTTTGATTTTCCTTTTTCCACAGCCCAACTCCAAAATTGAATTTCATGTAGAATGTTTCAAAATACACTGAACCTTTAGCCCTGAATTCATGATGGAAGTGATAATTTCTGATAACTTGTGAACTCGTTATTTTCAAGCTTCATGCTTTTGTTGATTTTTAATTAATTTCCAGAAATACTGTTACGTACTATATCTACACCAACCTTAAGATTCTTTTCTATCTTTATATCTACAAAATGATCAACTCCCATCCATGTGGCTTTTGAAAAGTTTGAAGTTTAGACAATTATAGAAAAGATAATTATTAATTAGCATACATACTCCAAATTTTATGTTTCTCTGCCCAGTAATATTTATTTTTCTCCCTTCCCACTACTTATCACAATAATTTAAAAAAGAAATTCAAGTTAAAATTATATATATAATTATATATATTACATATATAATTCAAGTTAAAATTATATACATATACATTCTTTGAACTTGTATTCTCAATCTACTTCTATTGTTGGTGTCAGAGAGGGTACTTTTCTTCTTTTTGAGGTGGTTTTACATTTTAAAACTTCCTGTTTTTCCCCTCATAAACATGTACAGGTAGCACTATTTGAGAAAAAATCTGAAGTTAAAATTATAAATCATATATATATAATTTATTGCCAGGAAGATGACTGACTAATATTCTTTGTGTCTCAAGAATATGAATTAAAAGGTACTGCCCAAAATGAATGTGAGCTCAATTGGCAGTACTCTCCTCACCCATATAGCTGTATTTATCAAGTCCCCCCCAAGCTATATTGAGAAATATATATTCCCTTGTTATAAGCACATATATGTATATATATACAAACATGTATATATTTATGTATATATAAATTAAAACATATTTCATGAAACAAGATCATCTTTATTATATTGTTGCATTATATTTTTTATCTGTTACAGTAAAAAATAATGTTTGTGATCTATTTCATTTCTGATGACTTAGTATCTCAAGACCCTTTATAACTAAGAGTGATTGCCAGTATGTTAGCAAGGGCTAGAATATTCTCACCCCTCATTTTGGCCACTAAAATATGAGGATGAGACTTGGTCTTTTCCAGTTAGATCGTTTCAGAGGGGGCATTAAACCTTTATGTGGAACTCCTAGTTACATAGAAGTACATTTGACACTTTCAGCAGCCCACCCCCAAAAGAAACAGAGAGTGGAATGAAAAAAATATCAGAAAATGAATGTTTGTGCCAGAATAGGAACACAAGTATCTAAGGAGAAAATGCACCTGGTTCCATATAGTTGGATAAAAAATTGTTTACTCAAACCACAGTGCTTTAAACTCCAGACCCCTGCCAGGTGCCATGATTATTCTGAATAAATCTGAATCAGTAAAGTATAAAATATGGAAACTTTCTGTTTTTTTAAACAATGCAATAAAATCAGAAGCATCTTTTCAAAATATATATTTTATTTATTTTCAGAGAGAAAAAGAGAGGGGGAGAGAGAGAGAGAAGCATCAATGATGTGAGAGAACCACCAATTGGCTGCCTCCTGCACACCCCACACTGGGCTGGAACCTGCAACCAGGGCATGTGCCCTGACCAGGACTCAAATTGTGTCCTCTTGGTTCATAGGTGGACTCTCAACTGAACTATGCTAACTGGGCCGAAAGCATTTTCATCAGAAACTTAGCAAGCCAAGTCTTATCAGGCTGATTCTGTGACCTGATTACTTGCCTTTGACCTGAAGACCATCTCCTTATTCTACTGGTGCTGTGTGCCTGGCTCAGCCTTCTGCTGAGTCTTTGCTGCCAAAAGAGAAAGCAGGTGAGACAGTTTAATGCATGCCATTGTAAGGAACAGGCAGTCACTGAACTATGTAGTTTAAAAATCGAATAGGCTGACTTTGCACTATTTTAACTCTGGTGATTAAAGTAAGCATTCTTTGAGGGAAATGAGAGGTGGATGATCGGGGTAGCTGTGGCTTTGTGTTCTTTCCCCCTCTTCCATTCCCGTCCTGCCCTAGGTGAAGGGGAGAGAGGCCATAATTGGAAGAGAGTCCAGGCCAGTTTGATTTTTACAGTTAACTTTGAAAAGGGAATTTACCAAGAGAGACATTACGGGAGGGTTTGAGAGAGAACATGGAGAGTGTCAGTGGAATGGGAAAAAGATGTAAAAGGTGTTGTTTCAGAGAAATGAACCAATTAACAATGATACATTCTTGGGGGAAATGGAACAACGGGCAGTGATAATATAGGGGACATGGGTAAAGAAAGGGGATTTCCTCCCTCTAAGTGTCTAAAGAAAAGTTTCCTAAACTGACAGTCACATACCTTAGGCAAATAGATCTGGTTTTCTCTTCCCTGTTCCATAATCTTCTTTTCCTTTTCAATTCCTATTCCCTGGTTAAAACTGGTTCACTATTCATTCAGGCTATTACCTCTGTCCTCAGCACATACTTTATCACTGCTCCCTAGGATGGAATCAACTTTTTTATCTTCTATTCTCTGACCTAGATTTGGTGACTCCAGTGCCCGGGGTGGTTTTATTAGAACTCTCCTATCCCCATAATTTATTCTGATAAAACATGCTTATACAGACTCAGGAATTAATGCAGGAGAGGACATTTTTGTAATAGGAATATACTTGGTCTTGTTTGTGGCCTCGTTCTCCAGCTAAACCCTGGGAGGATTTTCTCAGATTGAGTAACCTTCCCTGTGCAGCCTGCTGAAAGGGGTTCTGGTCCTCTCTTTATAGTTTTGTGTTCCTCTGGGTATAGAGTAGGTTTGCTACCTAATTATCTGAATGTGGTTTCTGTGGTTTAAAAGGACATGTTAGTTTAAGCAGTGGAGGTAATCAATAGTTTAATTATTCACTCCATTTCTAATTCTGTATGTGTTACTTACATTATTCATCACATGCACAAATAATGCCTCCTTCCCCTGACCCCCCTCCTGCCAAAGTCAAACAAAATCAGGTCAAGTTGAACACTATGGACATATGGGAAAAAAATAAAAATGTGTCACTGAATTCTCCTTATTTGGGATTTGGAGGTCATAGTGTAGAGACACCATAAAAGCACATAAAAATTTATGTGGCAGTATCAGATTCCTGCCAATGAAGTTAGGGGATCTACTTCTATATTAACCATATTGAGTAAAATCACACTTAATTTATTCTCAGAGGATAGAGAATTAAAAATAACAATGAAAGCTAAACATTGATCAGCTGCCTCCTCCCTATTGGGTATGTGCCCGCAAGCAAGGTACATGCCCTTGACCAGAATCGAACCTGGGACCCCTGAGCCCAAAGGCCAAAGCTCTATCCACTGAGCCAAACCAGTTAGGGCTCAGAATTAACTTTGAAAGAGAAATGTAGAGGGTAATGACATCAATAGCACATATCCATAAAATATATATGGAACCAAACTATTTTTCAAGAAATGACAGTAAAACAAGCCCAACCATGAAGCTTGAGGATGTTTGTAAATGCCAAGTTCTTTGATGACAGAGGCAGATTCCATCCATAGGGATCTCTGCTAAGTTAAAGCTGGAATTCACAACTTGGGTTTCCTATTGTCTATGTGGACCTTCTGGGGTATCTGTGTATCTATTCACATGGGTAGGTCACCATTCATTTTCTTGTTTTGTTATTCTGGCTTTGTTGTTGTTGTGGCTATTGTTATTATGTATTTGTCTTCTGCCCCACCTGCCACGCCCTGACCTAGGGAAGGTTTTTGTTGTTGCTGGGAAATTATACACAAGACAGAAAGCAGAGGCCAGGAGGATGGAGGACATAACTTGTCCCCTTTACCTGGACTCTTTACCAGGAATTATGTACAGTCCCTCTAAAAAGAAGGGTAGCATCAGAAACTAAAGAAATTAGTCTCATAAAGGATTCTGTGAGAACTGAGAGGAAAACAGTGCTGGGTTAGGCCCTGGGGAAGCACCAGGTACCCGCGCCCCAGGCAGCACACTGCTTTCCCAGAGGATTAGTTGGAGTGGCCGACTCAGCAGAACCCTGGCAGAAGACTCCAGTTCCTCAAGAAGCACTGAAAGGTGGGTGGGGAGAGCAGCTCCAGTGGGGGCTTGGCAGGGCAGTGTGGTCCCCAGATGGCACAGATTCATCATGATCATATGTGAAAATCCCCCTGGGGACTACAGGGAATGTTTGAGACCAGAAACTTTAAACAGCGTCTGGCATTTCGGGTCAGAAGATGAGGTCTTAGTGAACCATGGATATTTTGCAATGCCCTTCCAGCTGTATGATCCCAGAGAAGTCATTTCCAGTGACAAGAACTAATGTTTGTTATGTATTTTACTCAAGGGCCATCACTAAATGTCATCACCAACAAGTGTCCTGTTAGGCAGTCCCTACAAGAACATTGCATTCAGATGCATTATTATAGCGACATCTGTATCAATGGACAGATTCATTTGGAATTAACATTTTGCAGGCAGTCCACAGCTTGAGAACTAGAAAGAGCCCTTGGGTAATCTAACCTAGGTAATTTGCACACATATTTGGTTTATAGAACTTGTGCTAGAAATGTTTTTCTATTCAATATATATATATATATACTTTGTATATCTGCATGTGTATATATAGTCATGCTTGTCTCAGAAATATTCCTGTTTATTAGAGGGGATATTTCTCTCTCTCTCTCTCTCTCTCTCTCTCTCTCTCTCTCTCTCTCTCTCTCTCTCTTCACATCTAGGTTCATGAATCTATAAATAGAAGGGGAGAATATAAAGTGCAGAAGAGCAAGAGTGGGAAAAATCGGAGAAAATGGGAATGTGTGGAAAGGGAAAGTTTCATGGGAACAATTATTTTTTGATCCTGGGCTTAAAAGATGGGGAAATTTTCAAAAGCAGAAGTTGTCTAATGAATTATTCTTGGCACAAAATGTATGAACAAGGACAGAATTTTAAAAACCTGAGAAATTCAGGAAAATATACAGGCCTCACATTCCGATGTGTTTTAAGGACAGTGTGGGTCCATTGTGGGAAGAGTACTGCTCATGAAAGTTGTGCTGTGGGAAGATGGTTCCAGCACTTGAAGGGGCCCTTTCCTTCTAATGGCAGGGGAATCGCAGAAGGGGCATGGTGTGTGACTGAAACTTGACAGTTGTCTCTCCCCACATCCCTGCAGTGACCTTTGATGTGACTTGTCCAAAACTAGAGGACTCCACAGACAGCATTTGGATGCCTTTTGTTGAGTCTGTCTTCCCCTTTTCACAACCAAAGAAAAACTAAGGATTGGAATGTATGAATAATTTAATCAGAATGAAGCAATAATCCATTCTGGGACATTTGGCTCCTCAGCCCTCAGCTATAGATTGGTGACTTACTTCACACATTAAAGATCTGCTGTTTCTGGAAATATGTTCAGTTTTCCATGAAACTAACAGTTCTTTAGGGAAATCTGAGTCTGTAGGCAAGAACATTGACAGGACCCTGGTTGTGATAATCTCTGTACATTCCTGACCATTATGCACTGTTACTGTTATTACCATTTGGGGGGATTATGTTTTAGAGTCATGAAGGGTCATAGCATTTCATTCTTTTTAGGATCCAAAGGTTGCGGTTGTATTGTTGAGGAGATCTTTGGATTTTAACAACTGCTTTTAGAATGAAGTATGTGGTAATACTCTATTCATAGTCCAGGTGAATGGCAAATTACATTATGTTGTGGCTTTATAAGCACGTTGAATTCTCCTAAAGGTCAGACAGGCATGCCATCTCTGTCCTGGGCACCTAACTAAGGGATAATCCGTGAACTGGCAACTTGTTCTAGTTCCTGGCAGTACAGCTACAGGACCCTGCCTTGACAAAGGTCAAAAATGCACGGGAGAGAATGGTGCACCTGGGAAGATTGCCGATTTTGATGGCTATTGCATCAGCCTGCAGGGGAGAAAAGATTTTTCCTCTGCTTGGGTCTGAAAATAACTGACAAAGACAGATTAACAAGAGAAAAGCGTGCACATTCATTTAACATACATTTTAGGTGCTCTGGGAGCCTTCATAGGAAAGTGAAGATCCAAATAAACAGACCTGTGTGTTTTGATGCCAGGTTTGATGAAGAGTAGACAGTCGTGGTTGAGGAGTATGAGATCATTGTAGTAAATTGGGGGGGGACACTTAGAAAGACCTATTTGTTAGGGTTCTTCTTGGTATATCTGCTCCTTTCCTTCTGGTGCAGGGAGGGCATCCCTCACATGAGGATTGAATGACCCGTGTCAGAGAGAAATGGCCGGTGGAGGTGGTCACAGTGATCTCCCTGCTTCTTCTGTTTTCTCAAACTCCTTCAGCTTAAAATGGTCAATATGCCAAGGTGCCATGTTGGGGACAGTGTGTCCCGAACCTCCAATCAACCTCCCCATCGCTCTTTGATTCTCTTCCCTCTAACCATGCTGTTCAGATAGGACTGTGACTAGGCCTCCTGGCACGTATTCCTTTGCTTAATTGGGAGGGTCATGGAAATATTCTTCCTTCCATGGAAATCTTCAAGGCCTTCTCTTATTAGATACATTGAGTTTAGACTTAGTGCTTGTTATAAGTAAGGGGAAAAAGTCATCTCTCAATAGGTTCTTTCTAATTAACTGCATTAGGGAAAACTGTAAGCTAGGTAGCCCCCTGTTGCTGGATAAGGCATTCAAGTGGTTATCCATCATGTTTAATTTCCTTTCCTCGATGGGATTCTAACCACCTACCTTGGGCGTTGGGTGACTCACTGTTAGCCCTTTGGCTCTCCTGTTCTTTATCTTGTGGCTTCTGCTCCCCCAACACAAAAATCCTATATAAACCAATTTTTCAACACTGTTTCCCTGCTGGCTAGCAGCCATGTATAGAAAATTAAATGAAACTTATTCCTACAAAGCTATCATCTAAGGAGATATTTATAATATGAAAGTAGGGTTTTAGTAAGTTAGATGCTTTTGAGACTCTAAGAAATATTTTTTTAAATATATTTTATTGATTTTTTTTTTACAGAGAGAAAAAGAGAGGGAGAGAGAGCTGGAAACATCAACGAGAGAGAAACATCAATTCAGCTGTCTCCTGCACACTGCCTATTGGAGTTGTGCCTGCAACCAAGGTACTTGCCCTTGACCAGAATCGAACCTGGGACCCTTGAGTCTGCAGGCTGATACTCTCTATCCACCATGCCAAGCCAGCTAGGGCAAAAGTAATTCTTAAAGGACACTTTGAGGGCTGTAGAAGAGAGAGCCAGGGCTTTTAGGGAGGGGCCCCTACATGCCCATCTTCCTGTCTAGTAGGTGAATTGCACAGCAGAGAATGACACTGAGATATGGTTTCCTTTTGGTGCTTCATTACACATTTTTATTTTCATCTTAGGCTTTGATGTTATGCAGCTCCATGTGTGGGAGCACGGGTCGAAGGAACAAATCAACCCATTGAGCTTTGAAGCTACTAATTTGCCTTTGGATATCTTTAACCTGGCAGGAGATTCCCCTTTCCCAAGTATTTTTGCACGTGAACGCTATCCAAAGTAACATGTGGCATTTTCTCTAATTACTTATGATTAAGAAAAAGCACAGTCAGGCCCCCCAGGCAGGGATGCTTTGCCATCTGACTGAAGACACGAAGGCCGCTGAGCAAAGCAGCCTGGAAACGGAAGCAGGCACAGCACAGGGTGGTGGTTCAGCAGCTGTGGCTTTCCTGTGCTGGATTTCGAAAATGTTCTGCACGACAGGAAAGGGGGCCACCGAGAGCAGATGGTCTTGAGTTATGAGAGCCAGGGAAAACAATTGTGCAAAGACATCTCTGTGTGGGAGTAACCTCATCAAAATAGTCAGTCACTGAGTCTGTGGCGGAGGGAGGGGGTGAGTGGGCCAGGAGCAGATATAGAAAACAGAGCAGTTTGTACATGGGTCCCAGGAAATGCCAGTAAGGTGGTGGAAAACATTGAGAAGGGATTGCATGTTTCTCCTGCGGAGTCCCTCCTTGAGTTAAAAAAGATACAGGAACACTTTCCTTTGGGAAGATATGGTAATATCTCCCCAGATCTTTCCTTACGAAGTAATGTGTGAGGTATTCTTCTCTTAATGAGTAATTTATTCTTACTGAATTTGGAGAGAAAAATAGATTTCTCTTACTTGGGGGGAAGAAGTTTATCCTGTTTTGCTATGTTACTGTAAATTTTTCATTACATTCGAGAATGCTTTGGGGGCATTAATTCCTATACTTCATTTACATTTCATATTTTTCATTTACATTTCATTTACATTTACATATATTTCATTTACATTTACATCAAAAATTACATTCTGATACTATGTCATCAGAAATAAAATAAATGAAGGTATAGGAATTAATGCCCCAAATCCAGCTGGCTGTCAATTCCTAAAAGGGGATAAGGGGTGAGCACTATTGTGCAAAAGGGTGGTTTTATATTTCACATCCTTACAAAAAAGGATTTGGTATATGACAAAAACCACGCATGACAGAAACAACAAAAGCCCAGATACCACACACACACACACACACACACACACACACACATCAAACTACTATTGTTAATTTTCTAGCTTCTTCTCCTCATCTCTCCTCCTTATACTTTAAGTCCATGCTCATATCTTCATAGGTTCTCTGTTTCTCTTGTCCATGTATTTAATTTTCAGATTTCTGCCCCAATGTTGCCTTGACTGGCTCCCTTGGTTAAGATCAAATCCCCATTTCTCTGTGCTCAGATAGCTTCCTGTCTATAGCCGTTATAAAATGAGCACACTGCAGTGAAATACTATGTTCTTCCCTTCCTCCCCTCTGAGCACCCTGAGAGCGAAGACCAGGCTCTCTTCATTTTAGGAGCTTCTGTCACATTCTGGGGAATTAGTGATAATAACTAACTTTCATTGTGCACTTAGGATATCTTCAGGAACTGCCCTACGCTTTGTAGATGTATTGAGTCACTTAATATTTCCAATCACCTTAAGATGCGTATTCCATTACAATTCCCACTTTATACATGAAGAAACCCAGAGATTATGGTTATGTAAATTGCCCAAGGTCAAGAAATAAAAAAATGGCAAGGCTTAGCTTTTTAAATTTAAGCGAATGCTAGGGTAAACTTGCTTAAGTTGACCCTCAGTGACTGTAAGGACAGATTGTCCGCCAAAGCGTCTTTTAAGAACCTTTAAGAAGGTTATTTAGCATTAAAAACTGAATATACAATAAGAAATGATCATGATACTAAAAGGGCCATGAGCATACTCTAGCTTTCCAAGCCGAGGAGAATAGTAAAGAGGTCTCTTTGAAGACTGGCCTGAAAATTGATCACGACAATTCATCTTTCAGCAGATGGTGATAGAATAAATTTCCTTTGAAACTTTTAAACCCTCCGCACCCCATCCCCATTTTAGGGTGATGATTTCCATCAAATATCAAAGACTGCAGACAGCTGCAAAGGAGGTACTTAGAAGAGATGAGAAAATTCTGCCATAAAATTAAAGAGATGATGGGGGTTTAAACAAGTTGTAGAAAGAGACCAGCTAGCTAATGTCTTTTAAGGGAAAATTAAGAACCAAGCCTGTAAGGAGGAAAGAACATTCTAGTTTCAGTGGCTCTTATCCTCCTAACCTCCTAGGTCAGTGGTCGGCAAACTCATTAGTCAACAGAGCCAAATATCAATAGTACAACAATTGAAATGTCTTTGGAGAGCCAAGTTTTTTAAACTTCAACTTCTTCTAATACCACTTCTTCAAAATAGACTCGCCCAGGCAATGGTATTTTGTGGAAGAGCCACACTCAAGGGGCCAAAGAGCTGCATGTGGCTCACGAGCCTCGGTTTGCCGACCACTATTCTAGGTTAGGTGCTGATAACAAATGAGCTCCACTTCCCTGTGGCTTAATTAGGAAAAATGTATTTCTCTCTCAAAGCCAAGGTGGGTTGACAGGGGGCTTATTCCTCTAGTCACTCAGGCTGACACCCAGGCCTAATGTCAGAGGGTGGGTAATTTGGGAAGTGGAATCATACCAATTGCCCAGGAGGTGCATAGCAAGAAACATTTGGTGAGTAGCACTAATTGTAACTCCAGGGGCTAATGACAGTGTCTATTCCATAGCAGTTTTGAGTGTATTTAATGAGATTGTGCTTAGAAAGTACCAGTCACAGAGCCAAGTGCTAGCTATTCATGATAGTAGTAAGTGGCACTGTTTCCTCACAGGTAATTTTTTTTCCTTAAAGAAGAAAAATATAATAGAGCACATTATACACACCGTGTCAAATTGGAGTCCAGGGAGGGCAAATTTAATTTTTGATAGAAAGTATTATCCGCAGGGCGAGTAACCCAGTTATAAATTGAGCTCTGGCAAGTGAGAAACAAGTTTTCTGTACAGTCTGAAGAATATCATCACAGTCATGCATAAGTGCTTGATTTAAGACAGATTTTAATTTTAACATTTTAATATTTCTTAATCTGAGTTGTATTTTACCATCAAGTGGATGTAAGTAAGATATACCTTTCTTCATTTAAAAATGTTGGTTCCTGAAAAACTGCTAATAAATGATTAGTATACCTTAAAACTTTGATGCTCTCTGATTTAAAAGAATGTGGGTGGAAAAAATGAGTGTAATATGAAAAGACAGGAAACATTTCTTTTTTTCACCGCAATGCTTCTGATGACATGGTGAGCCCATATGGAAATTGGACTTCAGATGTTCAGCAATTTGTGTTAGGTCCCTCTTCCCCTTCTCGTTATTAGACCATGTTTCTTTGTCTGTTTCTCAAGAAGTGTGATGCAAAGATGGTGATTTTCCCCATGCTGGGAAATGCCTCCTGGTGGAACTTTTTAAAGAGGAAGCTATTGCATTGTGAATCATTAGCTGACAGCGATGTAACTTCGAGGGCAGCAAGGAAACAGCTTCTTCCCACTGGTGTGCAAAAGGAAAACAGCAGGGATTTCCTTGTGCCGCGTCAGTCTAGGTAAATGACATCTGTTAGAGAATTCTGTTTGTGACTGAGACATCCATGAATGGATACAGGCACACCTCACCTACAGAAGACGGCTGCCTCATATAGCAGCAGGGTTTGTCAGCAACCACAAAATCCATAACAGCGGCGGGTTATAAATCACATCAAATTGAAACTGCAAGCCATGTGGCTGACGTCAAGCCATTCTCTAACATCACCTTGTCTAAGTTTGTAGGGTTTTGTTTTTTTTTTCTCTATTTTCTACGTCCAGTGTGGAGGGAGACTGGGTCCAGTTTCTGAGTAGAGAAGCTAGGGATTGAGAAATAAAAGAATAGAATAGAAGAAGATGTAGAGATAATAGCTGGGGCTGGGTGGAATCTCTGTTCTATCTGATGGAGAGACAGGATCTCTAAGCCCACCAAGCCATGTTTATTTATATCCCAAAATACAAGGGGGTTATGCCAAAAACTTAGGATCAAAGGAGATTCAGTGGGCCAGTCCCTATTCATTCCCCCATTCCAGGGGCTAAATTGGATTTACATTTCAAGGCCCTCTCCGGACATCTGGGGGCAAAGTTAAGAGTCAAGCTGATAACACTTCAGCCTTTTTGGTGAAACATGTTCCCAGGGCGCGGCTCTGCCTGTTCTCTTGGATTCAGCTGAGAGAAATGTTCAGATGTCTTCCCTGGGGGTGCCCTCCACAAAGTTTTCTCCCTGAAGTTTAATCGAGGAAATGCTGAGGGGGCTGTCATGCCCAGATGCAATGCTGATACATAACAGTGAATTGTGTCTGGGTAGCCTTTCCTCTGACCTGAAAGATTCCAAAGCAAGTGACCTACTCTGGGGGCAAGATGAAGGGAGTGCCTCACATGGGAGGTTAGTGAAGGAGGAGACATCACCAGCACTTCAGGCTGTGGCTTTCTTGCAGCCCCATTGGGAAAGAACCTTTTCTGTTCATTTGAGTCTTAACCCTAGGACAAGGAAACTCACATTTTGTTGTATGCGCTTGGACATTGCAATTCACAGGCACTCAAGTTGAAACTCACGTAGATAGTGAGTGGCTCCTTCAACAATGATCACTGTCCCCAAAACAGATCGATTGGTTCTTCCATGGTAAATCAACTGTGAAGCTTACTGAAGTTACCAACCTGTTTTGGTGCTACCCTTGGAAGGTCAATCACAGTGGGTACAGCCATCTGTGTTTTTTTCTTTTTTTAATGCCTACATGACTCTGATGTACACTTTACAAGGGAGAGTTATAGATACCAATACCAATTATAGTATCAAAATATATAATTACATTGTGAAAGATCATTAAAGGGATGGGAATCATAGGTCACATTAGAGCATCAGCTAGTATTATGAAAGCGTCACTCTTTATTTGTTGGGAGTATCATGCCATAATAAACAGCCCCTGGTTTGGGGGAATCAGGCTGCCTGGGTTTAAATGCTGGCTTCATTACTTTCTAGCTGTGTGAAATTGAGCAAGAAACTTCTCTCTGCTTTTATTTTGTCTCTTGTAGGGAATTTGTCACACTGGGTCATTGTATTAAGAGTCTTAACCATGACAAGCAATTAGAATATACCTGTCACAGAGCAGATGTTCAATAATGTTAGCTGTGGGTACTACTATGTACAGACACTTGACTGTCACTGAACTATCACAATTCTGTACGGTAGAAACTCTTACAAATGAGGAAATGAAACAGAGAGATTCAGACACCAATCCAAAGTCATATAGTCAGTAGTAATATGTATTCTATAAACTTAGCCACTACACTAAATGCAGAGCTGAAGAGAATCATAGGGTTTCTGAAATCTATCCCACATCTTTCCCAGGGTCATGCAGTGGGTTACTGGCGGTGTAGGCAATGGGTGACAGTAAGAAGTGACTGGATATGATTTTGAGGTAAGACACCAGAGGCTCTTAGTTACTACTCCTAGTATGACAATGGCTAACTTACTCAGTGTTTCTGTGACTCAACATGTAAATATGCAAAAATATTAGCATGGTATTATTAGCTCCATGATTTTTCCCCCTGTGAATAAATGACAGGGGAAATGTGTGAATGCCCTACCAGATACTCTGTACATGTTGTTGGACTACTATAGGATTAGAAAAATAAAACAAAAGCATTCATTATATGCATAGGTTTATGCTAGATAGAGAATCCAAAAAAAATTATAAACACTTATTTATGAAACATAATATCAAATGTATTCCTGCTTTGAATTCATTGTTTGCATTAATAAGCACAAGGTTAGTCCCTGGCTCCTCCAGTGTTTCACATAAAATAATGTCCCCAACATGAGCAGATTCTCTCTCCTAGAATTTGGGATCAGATTTAAGGTATGGTCTTGAGGGGATATTAATTATAAAATTTGTGCCAGACACATGTACAGAAAAACAGATAATCCAAACCTATTGATAAAGGAAAGTGAAGTAGACAGACAAAGCAAAGTAGGTTGAGAACCCATTTGGCAATGTAGAGAAACAATGGGAAAATATCTGCTTAGGTTCTCAATTGTCTGCTGTTTGCTTCCCCTGCCTCTTCTGAGACCAAGTTAATTATATTTTTCTTGGATTGTCTTTTATGTGAGTATGCTGAATATCTTTCCAATCACTTTATTTTATGCTTAAACTAGTTTTAGGTGAGTCTCTCTATTTTGACACAATATAACCTTGACTCAAGTACTGAAGTAGGGAAAAAACAAACACCAATTACACATTTCACTTCATTGAAAACAACCATGAAATATAGGAATTGTTCTCACATTTTAGTGGTGATGAAATTGGGATTGAAACATGTAACTTGCTAAAGATTAAGCTTCTATATATGATGGAAATGTAAGTATCTGTGACACCATGTGCTGCTTTTATTTTTAACACTACCTTACTACACAGAAAAAAAATTCTTATATCATAGATATGACAATGCACTAAAAGGAATAATTCAAGGTCATTTGAGGGAGCAGAGAGTGGGCAAAGCTCAGTGATTATAGGAATGGTACAATAAGGATTGTATTAGACAATAAATAGTATTTTATATGAAGTTTCTAAGTAAAAAAGTAAAAACCACTTAACAAAAATATCAAGATAGATTAGGGATTGTGAATGAAAAGTTCCTGGTCTCCATGTTGTGTCTACCAAAATTTTTATTTGGATTTGTTTTCCTATGAGGAATATTAAAGCCTGAAGACTCACCAAATATTTTGGCAAGTTTAAAGTCCTTTTCTATTTTCAAATGATATCTAATTACAAAACACTATCTAGTTGTGTGTGTTTCCAATTTTGAAGACATGCCTTTATAGAAAGCTGCTTAGCACTCTGAGATTGTGGATTGATTCAAAGTACTATCACATGATGCTTATGAATATCTTCCTGTGACATCATACTAATGCTGGTGGTCTTAATCCCGCATCTAGAAGGTTTCAGAAATCTGGAGAAGGTGTTGTGTGTAAATTAATCAAGAGTCTGGAGATGAAACATAATTTTGAAAGGCATTTTGGGGAGTCAGAGAAGACTTAGCTAAAGGAACTAAGTTCTCCTTGTCTCAGGACCCCTTGCTTTTTATTAACACAATTTGTCCTAAGGCAAGGTGGAGATATTCACATCAAAGGGTAGGGTTTCCTACAGAATCCATTGTCAGATTGGAGGAAATTGCCTGTGGCTGTTCAGGTGTTTGGCCAGTAGGAGGCTATAACATGTAGATTAAGATGCCCTGAGCTGTCTGGCAGCAAGCAATCAATTTATTAATCCTTTTCAGGTTTGGGGAAATGCCCTCAGTCATCTCCAGATGATTCAGCCGTGCTGACATGCTGGAATTGGCTTCCGGCATCATACAGCTCATCCTTTGGAAGAGAGCTTTAAATAAAATGTATAGCACCTGCTGGTGGGTGTTAGTGTGATCATAAGAAAATATAGATCAGAAGGGAACTGGAATCTGCTTAAAATCTTCATTCTACTACTCAGTAACTGTGAATAATACAGATGAATTACAACCAGTAAGTGTACTTGCCTCATAGAAAGTGTGGTAGTTTATTAGATAATTCAAAAGAAATGGATGCAATGCAATACATGCTGTGTGATGTAATAGTTAAGCATACTGGGCTCATAGCCAGAATGACTGGAGTTGTTTATTTATTGTATTGAATTTATTGGGGTGACATCATGATACCATGCAGGTTTTAAGTGTACAACTCGACCAAAAATCCTCTGCACACTACATCCTGTGCCCATTGCCCAAACCAAAGTTTCCTTCCATCCCCTCTTATCCCCCCTTTGCTCACCTTCACCTATCTCACACCCCCCTTACCCTTTGGCTTTCACCACATTGTTGTCTGGGTCTATTTTATGTACATACATATATTTTTATGCTTAATCCCTCCACCTTCTTTCATCCAGCCCTCCAACCCCCATCCCCTCTGACAGATGTCAGTGTGTTTCATGTATCCATGCCTCTGTTTCCATTTTGCTCATTAGTTTATTTTGTTCATTAGATTACACATATGAGTGAGATCATATGGTATTTTTCTTTCTCTGACAGACTTATTTCACCTAGCATAATAATCTCCACGTCTATCATGCTGTCACAAAGTGTGAGATTTTCTTCTTTTTTTATAGTTCAGTAGTATTCCTTTTGGTTAATGTAGCATAGCTTTTTTTTTTTTTAATTCAGGTTTAAATCCTAGCTCTGCCACTTACTAAACAGGACACCTTGACCAAAAGCTATGCAACTTTGCATGTGGTAATCCTAATTCCTATACAGGTGGTTTTGAAGATGAAATGATTCTGTTCATTCAAGGCCCTTAAAATAATGACTGCCACATAGTAAGTACTTTAGAGATATGAACTATTTTTATTAAAATAATGTATTTACTACCTCCACTAAAAATGGGGTTAGATATGTATTTGGTGTCACAGTAGAGCCTAAAGATCTAAGATTACCTCTATGTGACATTGTGATTCACTGAGCAGGAGTCAGGGAAGAATTTGAAAGGAGAGAGACTGTGATCAGAGCCAAGATTTGTGTAGGTCAGCCCTAGGAAATGGAAAGCAGAGGAAGAGATCCTTGAGTAGAAGGCCAGGCCTAGCATGATAAAAGCTGTTATTGATGCTCTAATTCTGCAAGGGTAAGTGGGCTTTCTAGGCTAGTATTCCTCAGACAATCCCAGGGAATTGCCCTACTGCCCAGCTGTTTTTCTAGAACATGAAGATAAAGCCTTCAGTAAGCAGGTATATCAATCAATCTCTAAACATAGAGAAGAAAATATTTGGAAAATATTGAATGTGAAATATGACCAAATTATAGAAAATACCTAATTTATATTCCATATAAAAATAGATCAAATTTCCAAAAAATTGTTTCACTTTTCTAGGAGGTGGTAGAAAGTGAATAGTAGAGAGCACTCAGAGAGATAAAAGAAAATGGAACATATAATTGGGAAACATGCAAATTTTTACAAGGTGGAGCAATATAGTAGAAAAAACAAACAAATTGAAGCTAGGCAGCTCTAGGTTTGAATTCCTGGTAACTATAGAGAATCTACTGCCTCAGCTTTCTAATCCACCGTTTCATCATCTATTATATATATCATATATCTACTTTTTGAATATATATATATTCAAATATATATATATTCAAAAAGTAGATATATGATTATATTAATTAACATATATGAAGTACTGAGCCCAGTAACTGAAGCATAGGAGGCCTTAAATGTATTAGTTTCTCTCTGAAGGAGGGAGAGAGAGAGAGAGATCAATGATGAGAAAAAAATCCATCGATCAATACCTCCTGCATTCCCTGTACTGAGGACCAACCCTAGAATCCAGGCCTGTGCCCTGACCAGGAATCCAACCATGACCTCCAGGCTCATAGGTTGACTCTCAACCCCTGAGCCATGCAGGCTGGGCTTTTTCATCCCCCTTAAGAGATTATAGATTGAAACATCAAACAAAGGCAAAAGTAATCCCATTACTGGGAGAGGAAAACCACCAACCTCTCTCTAGTCTCGGGTCTATCTCATGAGTCTGTCATACCCCTGGTGTGACACCATGAAGCAGCTACTCAATTGTGTGTGTGGCTCTTGCCACAGTAAGAGGCAGTGGCCCCTGGGGAGTCAGCTGTGATATACGTTTGGCAACCCGACTGCCAGGGTCTCTGTGGGGTCTGGTGTGACAGCTAAAAAAGCCTTTACTCCTCCAGGGCCTCTTTTCAGCTCATTTGTTATGGGGAAATTTTCTCTTCCCTTTCCACTGTTGGCCTGAAAGTTTCTGGTTTGCCTTCACTCTTGTTACTCACATTTTAATAATGCTGGATAAGTCGCAAACCACATGGAAACATTTTATGTGCAGCCATATATATGGTAATCTCATTGAGTGACATTTACAGGCAGCACTGCAATGCCATTGATAAATAATACATTGCGTTACATTTTATTCGTGGAGGCTGAAGCATTGGGGATGGGGAAAGAAAAAGCCCTTTTCACTTATTTCCATTCCAATCATTGATGGCTATGATGTGCTGCTGAGTTTTGCACATGATTTAAAAATGAATACACAAAACGTAGGGATGTTGGATTTCTTTCTGATTATTGTACAAAAAAATATTTTCATAAAAATGCTAAGATACACTGTAGGGTATATCTTGATACAGTGATGTAGGGCTGTGCAATGATGAGAATAGTTACCAGTCAGCACATCTGCTTATCCTTAGACATGAATGGCAGATACATACCATAAATGCCATCACTCTTCATTGGAGTACTTATGATTGTATCACTAATTGGCCACAACATGCACTTAGACAGAATTAAGAGGCAGCTGGGGCAGAAAAATGCTTTCTTTACACAATGCCCAAGCAGTCACTACCAAATGTTGTTGACAAAATTAAACTCCTTTGCTATATTTTACCTACAGAGTTAGAGGACATGGAGGAATGCAGGAACCTATAGGCGGGCTGAGGTCAGTTGGCAACAGGTCCACACCCATAATTTCCTCAGTGTCAATACAGTAGGCAGACATTTAAAATCCGAGACCTAATATACATGTCTCCTTATTTTGTCACATTGTGATCAATAGCCCAATGGTTCTCCTATGTGTCACCTAACTTAGGTAACAGCTTTCTTGAGTGTGTGTGATATTACATATGTCAGTCAAACACTGCCATATCAACTCATCCTTCAAAATACACAATTAAGTTGCAGTAAAGTATTCCTGGCAATAGTGTCCTATTTGGGTCCCATACCAAACTTCTTAAGTCACCAAGATCTTAAAGTGTTGGTACATCTATCTAAATTGACCATAGGGCTCAGAGGGAGGAACCAAGATGGTGGCATAGGTAAACCCCTATCTTGCTGCCCCACACAACAATTTCAAAACTTAATGACAGAACAGACATCATCCAGAATCACTGGAAAGCTGGCTGAGTGAAAATTTCACAAATAAAAGTAAAGATAGGACACTGTGACTCAGATGAGCAGCAGAGTGCAGCGTTGAAGATATGCGCGGATTCAGAGGTTTGTAGCCATGCGTACAAGAGTGGATAGGGAGGGCTGCTGCAAACCCAGCTGGTTTTCTCGAACGGGGAAGGAGACAAAGGTGTCCCACTGCACTGATTCCCCAGTTCCGGGCAAGATCCAGGGAACCCAAACTCATATGGGGTGAAACTGGAGAGTAAGGAAGCACGCTGAAACTCGGGCATGGCAGAGGTCTGTGAGCTTGCGGAGAGGGCGCCCAAGTGTGCAGAGAGGACTCCTGACTTGCTCTTGTTTGGGAGAAAAAAAAGAAAAGAAAGAAGGGAAACCACTGGACTGCATTGTTTTACAACCCTGGGTGAGACTTTGGGAGTGCAGACTCATTTGGGGTGAGGCTGAATTGTCTGTCAGCGGGTAGAGCTCGGTGGCAGCTTTCTCTCAGAGGTGTGTGTAGCCATTACCACCAGGCACAGGTGCCACATAGGGCAGAGCTGACAGAAATCAAGGCTACCAGCTCAGCCCAGAGACTCCACCCACACAACCTGAGCACAGCTGATCCTCACAGCTAATTAGCTTGGAGGTCAAACCCTCCTAGTGCTAACAACAATAATCTAGGCTTAACTTCAACAAGACTGTGCAACCCATAAAGGGCTGCAGCAAGAGTATCCACCTCAGGTAACTGGGGAGGCTGAGCCACTGTCCCTTAGAGGACATCTACCACAAAGCTGCTCGACCAACTCAGTAAAGCAGCCACAATGTAGAGACATGGAAAGAAATCAGATGTGAAAGAAATGGAGGGAAAAAATGACTGGACATAGAGTTCAAAACCATGGTTATAAGGTTTTTTAAGAGGCTCCTAGAAAAGGCCAATGAACTTAATGAGACCATTGAGGAAATGAACAAGACCTACAAGGATATGAAAAAGGACCAACTAGAATTAAGCATACATTGATTGAAATAAAAAATATTATACAAAGACTTAAAAGCAGTCTAGAGGACCACAAGAACCAAGTCAAAGATTTGAAATACAAAATCCACTCAGCCAGAAAAGCTAGAAGCAAAAATAATCCAAAAAATTGAAGATAGTGTGAGGAGCCTCTGGGACAACCTCAAGCATACCAACATCTGAATTATAGGGGTGCCAGAAAAAAAAAAGAGAGCAAGATAATGAAAACGTATTTGAAGAAATAGTGACCAAAAACTTTCCACACCTGATGAAAGAAATTGACTTAAAAGTCCAAGAAGCACACAGAACCCCAACCTATAGGAATCCAAAGAGGACCACACCAAGACACATCATAATTAAAATGCCAAGAGCAAAAGACAAAGATAGAATATTAAAAGCAGCAAGAGAAAAACAGTTAGTTACCTATAAGGGAGCACCCATATGATTGTCAGCAGATTTCTCAACAGAAACTATGCAGGCCAGACGGGAGTGGCAAGAAATATTTAAAGTGATGAATAGCAAGAATCTACAACCAAGATTACTCTACCCAGCAAAGCTATCATTCAGAATTGAAGGTCAGATAAAGTGCTTCACAAATAAGAAAAAGCTAAAGGAGTTCATCACTGCCAAACCAATATTATATGAAATGCTGAAAGATATTCTTTAAGAAGAGGAAGAAGAAAAAGATAAAAATATAAATTATGAACACATCTATCAACAAATGAATATAAAAATCAAGTGAATTAAAAAATCTGATGAACAGGATAAACTGGTGAATATAACAGAATCATGGACATAGAGAGGGAATGGACTGACAATTCTTGGGGAGAAAAGGGGTCTGGGAGGTGCAAGAGACTGGACAAAAATCATGCACCTATGGGAGAGGACAATGGGGGGGAGGTAAGAGCAGAGTGTGGGATGGGTACAGGGTGGAGGGGAGTTATAGGGTGAAAAAAGGGGAACAATGTAATTAATAAACTGAACAATAAAAATTAAAATATTAAAAAATAAATTGATTATAGGATATTCTTTTGTGTTTAAATTAACTAACACAATTCATTATTACATTAGGCCATGCACTGAAGTCCTTAAAAGGTTAACATGTACATATGGGTTGGACTTTGTAGAGGAGAGTTGGTAACAGAGAAACAAAGTTAGGAACCAGCAACTGAGCAAACTAAATCATTGTAGTCTTTGCTATAAATACTTAACAAATGTATACCTCCGGACCAAAACAAAACAAGACTTTGGAGACCTCAATTTTATATAATTCCTTTCCACATGACCCTTGTCTAAGGCTGCTTGAGCTTCTTTAAAACTTGACAAATGCTTTCCCCAGAGCAAGTGATCTAGTAGGGAGCAAAGTGAAAGAAGTATATTGAATGGAAATGCTCTGAAGTCATGCACTGTCATTTTCACAATATTCTATTGGTTGCTTTGGTTAGCATTAAGTGTGACAGAAGACTGCAGAAGAGGGTGAATACTTAGAAATAAAAATCAATGGGTAATATCTTGGAGTATCCTTGAGTGCTCTTGAGAACAATTCTTTATGGGTAGAGAAGTAGGTCTGAGCAATGAACTAATTTGGTTCACATTGCATTTTCAGCAGAGATCTCAGTCATTCTAATGGTAGGGGGGTTTGGAATGGCAATAGATATTCAGAATATTCCTGTGAGAGGAATATTCATGAGAGCTAATATGGTGAGACAATGGGCACATGAGCATGAGATTCATTGATCCTATCACTTGCAATATTTCATTGAGGTATAGATCCACAGTGAGAGAGTGATCTAAGTATGTCACTGTGGATCTATACCTCAATGAAATATTACAACTGATAGGACCAATGAATCTCATGGTCATGTGCCCATTGTCTCACCATATTAGCTCTCATGAATATTCCTCAATATTCCTCAACATCTACCTAAAGGGCCAATTTAGGTAGATGTACCAACACTTTAAGATCTCAGTGACTTGAGAGGTTTGGTATGGGACTCAAATAGGACACAATTGCCAGGAATACTTTACTGCCACTTAATGGTGGATTTTGAAGGATGGGTTGATATGGCAGTGTTTGACTGACATAGGACCAGTGGTCTTTTGAAGGCACAGTTGAGGTTGCACTTTGAAATCTTATGCTACAGGAATGATGGTGCTCCATCCAACCAGGAAGCTGTATACAACCTAATTCAGTGGCCTTATATGGTGTGTTTCCTAAACAAGTAGAATACATGAGTTTAGTAACCAAAGTAAAGAAGTCATAGTAGCCTAATTTGTCATCACTCCTAGAGATGTGTTTGGGGAATTTGTACTTCACCTTTCCACAAATCTTGCCTCAATGGGTCTAGCCACTCTTGGTTGGACTTCACTCTGAATTGCTTTGGTTAAAAGTCATTTCATTCTGTGTATGGTTCTATTTCTAGTCTCTCAATTTCTTTCAATTAGTCTATATATTTGTCCTTATACTATTATCACCATATCTTGACTACATTAGTTTATGGAGTAAATCCTGAAATCAAACAGTATAAGTTCTTTTTATTTCCCAAATTGGCTATTCTATTCCTAGGCATTTTCATACAGACTTTTAGAATCAACTCATCAATTTCATTAATTTAGGGGGGTGGTTATTAGGATTGTATTAAATCTGCAGGTTAACTTGGAGAAAATAGACATTTATTTTAGGTTGTGTTCTCTGTAATATGGGCTCTGACATTCTGATATTTGCACACATAAGGTTTATTGGTGAGTGCTCGTGAGAACAATTCTTTATGGGTAGAGAAGTAGGTCTGGGCAATGAAATAAGTTGGCCCAAGTTGCGTCTTCAGCAGAGACCTCAGTCATTTTCATGGTGTGGGGGATTGGTGGGAATAGCAATGGATATTCCAGAATATTCCTGTGATAGGCCACATCATAGTAGGTCTACATTGTTGCCAAATAAACATTGATGAAAATGTCAGAATAGTGAATACAAAATAAAAGAATGCAAATTAGCACTAATAAATCCTGAGTATATATTCTTAACTCCAAATATATATTTAAAAACTCTTTACTTCCACAGAGGTAAGAAAATAAGTTAGCTGCGTGTTAGGGAATAAGCCTCCTTTAACCCAGTTTTCAATGTGTCTTTTTCAAACTTCTATTTTTTTTTTCAGATAGCAGTTCTTCTTTTAGCAGTGTAAGGACTGACTCATGGCACCTAAGTTTGCAGCTATTTATAAGAACTTTCATCTTAATATTCTATGCAAATCCTCTCATTCTATTTTCTCAGGATGCCAGGGGAATAAAACATACTGTTGCTTTTCCAAACAGGATAAAAATGTGTCGAGTTCAAAGGTTTAAAATGGATTTATTGGGGGCATGATCACATAATGTGTTTTATGATTTGCTACAAATTCTGTGGTCACAGCATATTAGGGCAAGGCGCCTACTCTGCATTATTAAAAGTTTTATATTCTCACTTGGCCCATTCTTATAGGGTCTGCTCGATCAGTGCTTGGCAAACCATGGCTCACAAACCACATGTGGCTCTTTGACCCCTTGAGTGTGGCTCTTCCACAAAACACCATAGCCTGGGCAAGCCTATTTTGCAGAAGTGGCATTAGAAAGAAGTTTAAGTTTAAAAAATGTGGCTCTCAAAAGAAATTTCAATCATTGTACTGTTGGTATTTGGCTCTGGTGACTAATAAATTTGCCGACCACTGTGCTAGATAAAATGGTATTTCCCCAAAGAGCTATGTTAGTCCCAAGGTGTGCCTCACTGCTGATGTATCCTCATTTGCAGAGGTGGAGGCGGTACCCAGGGCCCGCTGATTTTCAGTTATCACAGTTGGAGGGAGGCATCCATATCCTGTTCCTCTTCATACTTCATTCCTCAGTGCTGAGCTCAGATGTCGCACCTTTCAGGAAGATGTCACTTTATCTCTTTCCCTCCAATATGTCTCTTGTCTGAATCCCGGTATATTTGCTTCTAGGTGACTTTATTCCCTACAAATTGCTTGCAAGCAGCATATGCTAAGATGTTGTTTTCTAATGGGTCTCCTCCAGGGTGGCTGGAGAGAAGAGATCGGCACTTTATGGTTCAATGAATTAATCTTATCCAAGGGAGTGAAATGGCAATGATATAAAGGAAGAAAAATTAATATAAACCACTTTAATTGAGTACAGTTTTTTTTTTCATTTCAAGCATAACTGTCACAAATGTTGGGGGTAATATTTTTACATTGAGTCAATTAACATTTTAACATTGGCTATACATATGTGATGTAAGTAGCAGAGAATTTTGGTTGCCAAAGATTGTAGAAGGAGAAATTGGTATTTTATGAAATAACAAGTGTAGTATGTATCTGGATGCAGAAAATAGCAAACGACATGTCTTTATCAGAATATGTTCACATGTACTTTAATCAAACTAGTAGGCCATTAGGTACAAATATTTTCAGACATCTGAAAATGCAACATCTGCCAATATTTTGCAAGCAAAGGTATTGTCTACGGTCATTTTGTTAAATGCCTAACAACTGCTAAGTCTCAGATTGCAATGCTTTTTTCAAAAGACTCAATTTCTAGCAGTATTGGTGCCCCTCCATGATTGGAGCCCAGAACCCTGTCCCCCCTCTCCCCCCGCCACCAATAGCCTCCCATCTCATTGAATTCTGGAAACTCTTTTGCCCACTTTCCCCTTCAGTGCTCAGCCTAAAAACAGCTCCCTGCTTTTGCTAACTATTCCTTGGGTGTTCTCTTAATCCTCCTAACACCTTGGGAATTATTCCTTAAATTCACATCTTTTCAATCCTTGCTTTATGTTTCCACCGGTTGAGAACCACTAGCAGGGTTGCTTAAGACCATGGGAAACACAGATATTTACATTACAATTTATAACAGTAGCAAAATTACAGTTATGAAGTAATTTTATGGTTGGGGGTCACTACAACATGAGGAACTGTATTAAAGGGTCACAGCATTAGAAAGGTTGAGAACCACTGATTTAGGTAATACAGAATGGATCACTGGGAAATTTGAATAATATAATCAGGTTGCAGGAAAACTATTTAATATTTAAATTGTCTTAAATTAGGTATTTATTTGTGAATTACTTAGGTTCTCTTTTTTAATGTGCCTTACTTTTTCCTTTAATTTCTTCTCTATAAGAAAAGACCACTCTGCTCCACCCCAGGCTATTTCCACCAGTGCCAATTTTTAATTGAATCTATTATTATCTTAAGTTATACTTATGTAATTTCTCTTTTGTGTAACTGGAAATTGTGTCATATTCAGTAATTGCCAAAAGAATTATTAAGAGATGCAGGTTTTACTGAAATGGGTGTGGAGGTGTGTTTTATATAAAGAGAAGGAGCCTTTGTATTTCAGGCTCCTTTCTTTACACAAAGATGCAGGAGCAGTTATTTAAATGAAGTTGAATGAGAACCCTTTCACTGGCTGGCAGTCATAGAGTGAACATTTGGAGTTCTTGTGGCTTGATCTCATTGTGGATTACTTGAATAGAATGTGTCAAGTGAAATATGGGGAATGCAAGATAAAATTGGCAAACACCACTAAAGCTAAAATACAAAGGTGTGTGCATATTTTGCTTTCTCAAAACCTATGATTTTTTTGATATATTACAAAAATATTGAAGAATGTATTCAAAGTATTCAGTAGCTTACAAATAATTTAGTGAATCAGAGTAAAATAAATGGCCTCCCTCCAAGGTACTATTGCAAACTTTATAAAAGAAGATTCGAACACTAATATACACACACACACACACACACACACACACACACAAAATTCGTGCATGGGGGGAGTGGGGGTGTGGAGGGGGTTGTGTCCCTTGGCCTGGCCTGCATCCTCTCTAATCTGGGACCCCTATGGGATCTGGGCTAAACTGGCAGTCGGACAACCCCCTCGTAATCCTGGACTATTGGCTCCTAACTGCTCACCTGCCTGCCTGCTTGATCTCCCCTAACCATTCTGCCTGCTGGCCTGCTTGCCCCCAACTGCACTCCCCTGCCAGCCTAATCACCCCCAACTGCCCTCCCCTCCAGGCCTGATCACCCGTAACCGCCTCTGCCTTGGCCCCGCCAACATGGCTTTCTCTGGAAGGACATCTGAAGGTCTCATGGTCTAATTAGCATATTACCTTTTTATTAATATAGACAGGATATGCCATACTGCCATTACTATAAGATATCTACCAGTATTACCTATGAGAATGCGTACTTCATGAGATAGGAAGGCATCTAATACATTACATTGTATATGTCGTAAGCAGTAGGAAATACAGTATTTGTGGCAATAATATACACCCTGTGACTTTCCTTCCTGATCTGGGAATGGTTCCCAGGTCTTTGAACATTTCCTGGCCCATAATGTATTTTGTGTGTGTGTGTGTGTGTGTGTGTGTGTGTCATTTAGTGTAACTTTATTTACTATTTATTGCACATGATTTGAGGTCTTTAATTTCTAACCACCAAAGATTCAAAGGACTATTCTTTCCATGAATTTTAACATTAGCACTAGTGAATTCATATATTCATGTGTTTTTATTGTAAATATCTGAATTATTCATATTGTCATAGATCATGAACTCATAAGCGTGGACCATGCACAGCTGGCAGCAAGCCAGGAAGCCACTCTGCAAGCAAACTGATACTCTGTATAAGGAGAAAAGTCATAGCATAACATTTAATGTTTGACTTTAATTCATATACTATAGGGGACTCAACTGCTTGGTTGGTGATGGGGTTGATTATTGGAAGGATTATTCCTGAAATAATTAAGGAAAGGGGGCTCAATCTTTCTTCTTGGTTGCTTGAAGATGGCGGGTGGGTTAGTACACAAAATATGTAAAAGGGGAAAGGCCCTTCGGGTGTAGGAAGCCTTGTGCTCACAGCTCTGGTACCTTCATTCTAGAGCCCCCAGTCCACACCCCCTGCCTCGGAACGCATGCTCTCTCCTGGCCTCTGTCTTTGTTGCTCACATCCCGGCCAGGCTCACCCAGCGTCCCCCAGAAAGCACATGGTGTTGTGCTGCCCAAGAGAAGGCCTTCCTGTTGCCAATCTCTTGGCCAGGTTGCCATTTTGGCTAACCTGGTGCCATTGAACATTTTTTTTAATTGTGCTGATATACACATAATATAAAAACAATCACAAACCATGGTTAAGCGTACAGCTTAGCAGTGGCAAGTACACTGACATTGCTGTGCAACCACCGCTACCCTCCATCTCAGTAACTTTCATTTTGCAAAACAGAAACTGTCCCCACTGAACACAAATTCCCATCGCCCTCCCAGCCTGGCACCCACCCTCCTCCACTGTCTATGAACTTAGGACCTGAAGTGCCTCATGGCATAGAGTCACATGATCTTTGTGTTTTTGACTGACTGGCACAGTGCTCTCCAGGGCCCGTGCTGCAGCGGGTCAGAAGCTCATTGGAGGCGGAGTGTGTGTATCACGTGTTTGTACCTTCACCCTCTGGCGCTCAGGGGCTGTTGTGAGTAAGGCCCCGGGCTGGTGGTACAAAGCTTGCACCTCTTCTAATTCTGATCCCTGTGTCCCTGGTTGTACCCACCCGCCCTCCGAGGCCGTGGGCACCCACACACCTCCCACCGGTGTGTGCGCACATAGCTCCTCAATCTGCACGGGGATGCCGAGTGGGGAGTGGAACCTCAAGATCAGGAAGATGCAGGTGCCCGCCAGCCCTGCCAGCGACAGGAAGGTTGCCACAGCAATTGCCTTTTCCAGACCCAGGTGTAGGCCGGGCTCCGTGCTGCCATGGGGGGACCCGCCATAGCCGCCTGGTCTCGCCCTCGGCCTGCCCAGGAGACCCCTCCAGCCCTGGGCCACCTTGGCCATGCCCCCCAGGCCTGGGCACCTCGGCCACGCCCCCACACTCCTAATTGGCTGGTGGACCTGGCTTGTGGTGTAGCAAAGGTATGGTCAAATTTGCATATTCCTCTTTTATTATATATATATATATATGTCTTTTAATAATAATGTGTTGTTTCAACTGTATATCTGTAGGTTATGTACATTTTGTTAATAAATATAACCAATACTTTTCTGTGCACTACGAAGCAAGGAGTAGAGGCATGTAATAGCATTAAAATCCCATTATATTTTAGAACGTTCAATCATATACATTTATCAACAATCTTATTAAGTGGTTGTCTGAGCATTTTTATTAGTCCTCTGACTTCCAGTTTAATTTTCTTGCATACATTAGACTGGTTACCATTCTTTTGCTTCTGTAAAAAATAAAACTAAAATAAAGTTGGAATCATTAGAATTATCAAACCATCAGTAATTATAGGCTCATCTGACCTCTTAGTTTGTGATTAAATAATGTACATGAAAAGCAAAATAGAACAAGTTATGCTACTCTGCAGCCAAATCTATTTATTGATAAAACAGGATATAGAGAATGCTCAGAGGAACATTTCAGATATTAACAGAGTTGCTAATTATACAAGATTTGTTTGAGAAGGAATTCAACTGTTGTTATATTCCAAGAAGTTGTGTAGCAAGATCAGTTGCAATGCAGAAGTTCCCACAAATAAATTTCCTGGATAAAGAACATGAAAAGAAAGAGAACAAACTTAATGTTTGCCAGTTCTTTAAAATTAACATATGAAAGCTAGGTTAGATCCTCCTTCAGATATCAAACAAAAGCTTTCTAGTGTGGCAACAATGTCACTTTCTTAGAGCAATTAAAGAGGTCAAAGAGGCAAGATGTGTTGGTGGAGAAGATGGGGGTAAACCATGGGCTCCTGTTTGGGGGCATTTACCAGGCAGGAACTATGGGATCAGGTTGACTTAGTTTTAAATCTGAAACCTACCATTTTCAGTGATGTAAATATAGAAGATAGAGATGAGAGAGAGAGAGAGAGAGAGAGAGAGAGAGAGAGAGAGAGAGAGAGAGAGAGAGAGAGAATGAGAATACCTTCTGCCATGTGGAGGGTAAAACCTATTAACCTATTATTTCTACCAGGTAGAGAGTAAGGAGCCTGACAAGGACAGATTCCTGAAGGTGGCCAAGAGACTGACCACCCCCTCTGCCCCTACCCTCCCTGCTTCCTTTCTTCCCAACCCCCTCACCCAGGCTGGGAGCAGCTGGTAGTAAAGTACAATTTCTTTTATTGGTGGTTGCTGACAATACCCTTGCCAGTGGGAGATAAGATGACACTTATAGGAAGTTAATTTATTTAACTTCTCCTCACACTCTAATCCCACCTCTAAAAAAAAGTTTGATTAGAATAAATAAGATTTAACATAGTTCCGTTGGTGATTGTCTCTGATCTTCCTTAAACACAGTTCTGAATGATCATTGGAGGCCAGTGAAAGAGAGAGGAGGAGAGGATGGCAAGGCCAGGTGAGAAGACAAAGGTAGCCCCATCAAGGAGGATACCAATTAATCATAGGTCCTAATGGCCCTGTATTCTCTCAGTGAATTCATGGATAGGAACCAATAAAAAAGACAGCTTTCCAGGAGGGTCTCTCTAACCATGGAACTAAGAATGATCCTGTGGGCATTTGTTACCAACCCATACTAAATGGCGCTCAAAGTCAACTGGATCTTAGAAGGATTTAATCCTGTAGTTATAACTGGGATCTCTCCCAACCAGGAGGCTTGCTTCTTGCTCCCATAGCAGTTTGTCAAATTGAATGTTTGGATCATACTTATAGTTTTATGGAAAGGTTTTACTGTAGTTACAAAGAAAATATGAAATATATAAATTTCAGTTTGCAAGCAGCTAAACTGTATTAGAAGGTAATTTATAAGGAAGGAGATAAATATCTATGGGAGACTGAGTCTGTGAGGCATTTCCGGAAAGCCATGATTGTTTGTAGGGATAAATTCCTATTCTCTTGTGAGAGTGGTATTATGTGTAGAAGTCTTAAAATTTCCTAACGGAGGTACATTATACTGTTTCATACTGAAGCAGAAATAGAAATATAGTTGTAAATCAATAATAAATTTTATATAGAAAAAGGGAATGTGTTCAAGTTCTGGCCGTTTTCACATCTGCACTACTAGATCCTTTCAAGCTTCCTAGGCACAAGCTAGCAGCTTAGAATTGACGAGGAGTGTATAAATAGATGAGGTTTATCGGGTCTCATGCATATGTGCCCAGTCTTAGTCGGGAATATGCTTGTCTCCTAACCACTCAATATCAAGCCACCTAACTCTGAGAAGTCACATCCACTGATAGTATTGATGGGCATAAATGTCACCTGTAACCCCAAATAAAGTAAATCCCTTTTGCCTGCTACAGAAAATCTCATCATCCTCACGACCTGAGCTATGCTGGCAGAGCCACCATGTTAACATGGTAGGGTGGAGAACAAGATAAGAGCATACCCAAGCTAGAATGCCATAGATCTCCACTGTTCCTACTCAAAGTGGAACACTCGTTAAACCATACATACTTCTAAGATTGTTATCTGCCTTTGGTTGCCTTTTAGAGCATTGATATTGTTTTTTGTTGTGTGTTTTTGTTTTGTCTATTTGATTGGCATTATTTGTTTTCTGGGGAGAGGATTTGTCAGTCTGTTCAATTTGCCATTGCTGTAATTCCCAGTGTTCTTAAAGCAAAATTAACAACAAAAAAACCAACCACTTTATTTTGACCAGTGGTTGAACTGGGTTAGAGATTGGGTCTATGGATTCAAAAGGTTTGCTTCCAGAATGCATGGCACTATCAATGAAGACATTTTGAGAGCAAAAGTTGCCTTTCCCCTCAACTCCTTGTTCATATATGATGCAAAACTTATATAAAACACCACTCAACCCTTGCACCACATACTGTGGAGGCATACATTCTGAGAGAATTTGCTTTCAAATACATTTTTAATTCAACTGAAAGGTACATTAATTTAAAAAGTTACATTTTTGTTATTTTTTTTCCCCTTTTGTCTCTTATGTCTCAGGAAAGAAGGTTCATGCCAGGCCAAATTGAACCTTCAGGTGCTCCAAACTTTGCTCTGCTTTCTTGCCACTCCTTGAGGGGATATCATTAGCTAAATCAATTTAATTATCATACTCCTTACTCAGACCCTTTGAAAACTCAGAAGTGGACTAAATTGGGAAATTTGATGGAAGCCCAATATCTTAAAGATAACCATCTTGCTTCAACAAAACACCTGTTTTTTTTAATCAAGCAGTATAAAAATGAACATGCATTTTAAATGCCCTCACCTGTCACGAATTGCATTCTATATTGCTTTGATGAAACAATGGGACAATTCTGCTTGACTTAAGTACTTCACTGAAGTTGGTTGAGCTTCCTCTTTCAACTAGAGTATTATGATTGTGAAACAATAAATACCCCCCAACACACATATACACACACCCATCATCAAAGTAAAATTATTTTCTGCCTGAAAATTCATGATATTAAGAAACAACAACTGTTTCCCTATAAGGCCTATTTAAAATATTTGCATTTTTTTGTTTAATTATAAAGGGAAGTGTTTGCAATTGTCTATGACAGGCACTGCAACTTACACACCAATATGAATTTTTCTCGCCGTTCTTTTAGTAAAGGTGTCACTTCAGTTTTACCTATATCCATACTTGCTCAGCTAGAGAATGAATTTTTCTATCTAACTAGAGGCCTGATGCATGAAATTTCTGCAAGTGCCTTGGACCCGGCCCTGCCCTCTACCACCATGGCTGGGGGCCTCTGATACCTCTCCCACAACCCCAGCCCACTGCAGCTTTTCCAGACGGAAGGACATCCAGAAGGACATCTTGTCTAAGTAGCATATTATGATTTTGTTACTATAGATTACTATAGATTTGCATTTAGGAGAGGTCATAAAATTCAGCCTCAGAGAGGTTAACTGACATGTCAAACCTTACAAGGAAATTTTTGGTGGAGCTGGGACATGAAACCATATGTTCAATCTGTAATAAAAACTTCTGGTGCTAAAATTTTCCAAATTATCCTTTGGGGATAGGTTTTACTAAAAATTAGCTAGTATCATTTTAATATGTATTTCATTTTTTAACAGTCACTGATCCTATTACTCATGTTAAGAATTTTTTCTTCCTGATGCTTATAAGCAAATTTAAAAACTATTCTCAGTGAAGACAGTGTATTCATATTCATTTTAAGCTTAATCACTTTCAGGTTAGAAAATAATAATATTCTACAAATGGTCAGTGAAAACCCACTATTCAAAGGTCATAGAATTTCCATCAAAGATAAGATAAAATCCCAAGCTATAAAGGTACAACTGTTGTATAGTAGGCCATTCTAAATGTTGGAAAGGCAGGAATCAGTAGACGGTAAGTTTAGTTTTATCCATAAGTGAAAGGAAGAAAAGTAATAGATTATAATCTTGTTAACCCCTGAAGCAAAGAAACTATGGACTTTGGGTTACATTTGGCTCATTTAAAATGATCTAATATCAGGAATCAATATGAAAAGTAGACATTTTTATTTGAAAGCAATTTAGCATTTTTTTCTGTGAGCTTAGATTTCTAGCTCTAACGTCTAACTCCACCTGCTTTAGAATGGGAGGGAGCTGTTTTGTTGGAAGAAAAATGAGAATAAGAGAAGATATGGGAGTAAAGATTGATCTATAACTAGTTTGGTCAGTGAACTAGTTGAGCCTTTTTACAAAACTTGATTGGATTTCTTTATCTGAAAAATGAGAATAGTTTCTTATTCCATTAATTTTGAGTCCTACATTTTTCACATTTTAACACATCTAACAATAAATAGCACCTTACAATTATAAGTGACAGCATGTTTTTATTCATAATTCTTAAGATGATAATGATGCATCTTTTAGTTGATAATATCATTGACTTAATCACTTTACCTGTGAATTTGTAGAGAAATCTAGAAAATTTCAAAATGGGATGCCATTTTAACATATTATCTCAATACTTAGAAATAGTGGAATTATTTCAGCTTTTGAAAAATATAGCTCAGTAAGTGCTTAAAAACTAAAGTGACCATAATATTTGTTTAATAATGCCAGAACTGTATTCCCAAAATAAACATTCTCCAGATAAAAAGGATATACAACCAACTAATGAATAGTATGAAAATAAATTAGAAAAATCTAAATCGAGATATGTTTGAAGGTGGGTGATCTTCAAAAATAAAGAAAAAATTCAATGTCTAGTTAGAAAAAACAACTTACCAATGAAGTAGAAAACAAGATTTTTCTTCCACAACAGTATATAATACCAGAACATTGTGCAGCAATGTGCATGCTCTTTGAATGAAAGTATCACAAATAATTTACCCTCAGCCAAATTGTGCTTATTATATAAGTGAAGCCAAGAGACAGGCATTCTCAAAAGGCAAGCATTCAGCAATTGTAGCCCCCGTCCATTTTTCTTGAAGGATAATGAAATCTAGCCCACAGAGAATGAACTCATAATAAAGAACTTAGGACTTAATATATGTGAGCACTTAGGACTGGAAGTGAGCATTTAGTCAATTTTAAATAAATTTAAAACAATGATTAAGAAGATAATGTAGATGTTAAGAGCACTGACTGTTTAAAATTTCAATATAATTAAGAAAATTAGAAGGGGAATCAAGTCCTTCTTCATCTTCATAGCAGAGTCAGTTGACTCACTTTAAACTTGATTAAACTTGTAAAGTCTAGTTAAAAACTATTTCACCCTCAATACTTATTGTTTTTACATTTTCTGTTGAGATATTTTAATAATACCTTATACTTTAATAAATGCTTACGTTTAGTAACCATTTCAGTTTAGCTAAAAGCCAAAATTTTGTTATACTTGTTAATTTTAACTGAAATTAATCTCAATATTATATTTTTTAAAGTATAGAGAATATAGCCTTGGCTGGTTTGTTTCAGTGGTTAGAGTGTTGGCCCTTGGACTGAAGGATTTCAGGTTCGATTCTGATCAAGAGTATGCACCTGGATTGCATGCTCTATCCCCAGTCTCTGTGAAGGTATGTGCAGGAGGAAACCAATTGATGTGTCTCTCTCACACTGATGTTTCTCTCTGTCTGTCCCCCTCCCTTTCACACTGTAAAAATCAATGAAGAAAATATCCTTAGGTGAGGATTAGCAGCAACATCAAAAAGTACAGAGAATATGAATTGATGTTCAATAATATATTTACCAATATCAATCTTGTGATTCTGTGTGTCTGTCTATCTAACTATATTGATGAAATGATTCACACCAACATCTGATGTACTATTTCTGACCTATTAAAAGGTCACTCGCACCAACCCACATATTAGGAAACACAACTGATGTTGATGACACCAACTGGATCCTGCTCAGCTCGGGACTAAATGCCTGTTCACCCCTCTTGCTGTAAAAATATCTCTTCATGCCTGGCCCACAGGGGTCAGGTTGTGCAGCAACTGTCTTAGAAGATGGCCTGGGAATGGCCTTTAGAACGAAGGGTTGAGCGCAGTACAGTGACATCCAGGCATTCAAGGTTTAGAAATCTTATTTCAAGTGCCATGATTTAGAAAGTCGAAACTGACTGTGTCTGAGTGACAAAGCATTGTTTTAGGAAGTGAGGTAGTTGGGACAAAGAAATGAAATGAACAAAAGAGGTGCTTACACAATTGGAAAAATCTATAAATTGTTTCCACTAAAACACCAATAAATCTGCAGGGCAAACAGAATCACTTGAGCACCTTCTCAAACATTCTCCTGAAGCTACATGTTTTTTGTTTATGTCTTCAAATCTTTGTTGAATCATAGCTTCAGTATAACTATCCCAATAGGCACTGGTTGGGGCAAATGAGGAGCCATAGTGTCATTGCACAGAATGCCCTTATAAAGACTAAAGATTGTAACTGCACTTGGAATGCTATGTATTTCTTGCAAACCTCTTTCTCCCCAGATAGGTAGTTGGGTATAGCCACTGAGAAAATGTATTTGAAGGCTCTAAAAAGTAGGATAAAGAATCTATACTATAAATACAGTGAAAGAGCAAAAATACCATCAAGAATCAGTTTATATCCACCCTCCTCCCGCCCCTGACGAGATGATTGCTGTAATTGCTTCTCTTGTGAAACATTTTCTAAGTGCCAAGTTATGTAGGGAATGAAGCGTTACCTAGCAATATGGCCAGCTTTCAATTATCCATGGCAATGGTGGGTTGGGGGTAGTGGAGATAATTAAAATTCACAGACTCTCTCCAAACTTGAGTTTAATCACTTACATCATTTTTCTCTGCACTAAACCTATTGGAAGCACTACCTAGAGATGATGTCTTTTGATTTGGGTTTCATCTCTTTTCATGTTCCTTGACCTCCAAACAGAAAAAAAAACACAAACCAAACAACAAACTGAAAGCCTTATTTCAGGGCCTAATAGTAGTTGTTCAAAAAATATTGAACTGTTAGAATGAAATGAAGTGGTCATAGGAAAGGGATTGCGCAGGGAGAGGATCTTTATAATGTCTGACCTGGAAACTAGATATGATCCTTACTTATTTTTGCAGGAATGACTAGCCCGAGTTTTATAGTATCCAAACAATACAACTAGTTTTCCTTTTTGAGTGAGTATCCTTAAACTAGTTCATTCTCTTATTTAAAAATACAACCAGTTTTTCTTTTTGAGTGAGTATCCTTAAACTAGTTCATTCACTTATTTATTCACAAATGTTTACAATGTACCAGTGTTTGCTTTGAGGATGGACATTTAGCAGAGAACCAAGATAGATTAGGTGTCTCCCTTCATGGAGCTTAGATTATAGTTGGAGGCATCAAATTAAAAGCAAATGAAAACACAGAGAAAGCATAATGGGGGAGGTAAAAGCGGGTGAAGGGGGATAAGTAGTGATGGAAGGAGACTTGACTTTAGGTGGTGAGCAAACAATACAATGTACAGATAATGTATTATAAAACCATACACTTGAAACCTATGTAATTTATATTACATTAACTTCTATTAACCAATACATTGTTTAAAAAGCAAATGAAAAAATATTACTGGAATGTGCTAGTGCTATGAGGAAAATACATTGAGATACAGTACAGTGTGATTTGTATCCGGGAAAGCACTAATATGGCATGATTCGGAATTCCTCTCTTCTGAAAGATAAGTAGACCCTGCCACACGAGGTTGCAGAGAAATAATCTAGAATATGGGAAATATATATCGAGTAGTAAAAAACTTAAAATCTTAGATCATTTTTTCAAACTGGGATTAGCAATGCCCCACCCCCAAAATTACCCTTCTCCTTCAATTTCAAGTAGGAAACTTTAAAACAGTAATTACTTGGTCTAAACAAGTGATTCTTCACCATATTTAGCCCATAAACCTATTTAAGAGTCTAATTTTAAAAAATATTCCTTATTGTTTAAAGTACACCCTTCCCCAAGCACAAGGCCTCATCCCCCCACTACTGTCTGTGTCTAATGGTTTTACTCATATGCATGCATACAAGTCCTTTTGTTGATCTCTTACCTCTTCAGCCCCTGCCTTCCCTCATAGGCTGGAGAGTCTGTTCAATGCTTCTGTCTCTGGTTCTATTTTTGTTCATCACTTTATGTTTTTCATTATATTCCAGAAATGAGTAAGACCAGGTGTTATTTATCTTTCTTTGACTGGCTTATTTTACTTAGCATCATGCTCTCTAGTTCCATCCATACTGTTGCAAATGGTAAGAATTCCTTCTTTTTTACAGCAGTGTAGAATTCCATTGTGTAGATGTACCACAGGTTTCTGAGTGGTCATCTGCTGATGGGCACTTAGGCTGTTTCCAAATATTAGCTATTGAAAATTGTTCTGCTATGAACATAGGGGTGCATATATCCTTTCTTATTGGTGTTTCTGTTTTCTTTGGATACATCCCTAGGGTGGTATTCCTGGGTCAAATGGAAGTTCTGTTTTTAATTTTTTGAGGAAATGCCATACTGTTCTCCACAATGGCTGCACCAGTCTGCATTCCCACCAGCAGTGTATGAGGGTTCATTTTTCTCTGCATCCTTGCCAGCCCCTTGTCCTTTGTTGATTTGTTGATGATAGCCATCCTGACAGGTGTGAAATGGTACCTCACCATTGTTTTGATTTGCATCTTTCAGATAAGTAGTGAATTGAACATGTTTTTATATGTCTATTGGCCTTCTGTATGTCCTTTCTCAAAAAGTGTGTATTAAGGTCCTTTGCCCATTTTTTTTATTGGATTGTTTATCTTCCTTTTGTTAAGTGAGTTCCCTATAAATTTTGGAGATTAAACTTTTATTGGAGATAACATTGGCAAATATGTTCTCCCATGCAGTGGGCTTTGTTCTTTTATTGATGGTTTCTTTTGCTGTCCAGAAGCTTTTTATTTTGATGTAGTTTCCATTTGTTTATTTTCTCCTTAGCTTCCATCACCATAGGAGCTATATTGGTAAAGACATTGCTCCAACATGTCTGCTATTTTGCTGCCTATGGAGTCTTCTAGGGCTTTTATGTTTCCCTATATTATGTTTAAGTCCTTTATCCATTTTGAAATTATTTTTGTGTGTGGTATAAGTTGGTGTTCTATTTTTATTTTTTTGCAAGTATTAAGAGTCTAACTTAATGAGTGACTCTTTTGTCTACTTATGTATGACACACACAGGATTCATTGTTTTTAAAGTCATCTGGGTTTCAATAACAATTGATCATTTTGCCATTGGAGGCTCAGAAAGGTTCTTCAATGATTTATTAAATGCCACTTAGGAGTTAGGTACTGCTCTAGGTCCTGGGATTAAACACAAAGGCCTAATTTTTCATGGAGCTTTATCCAGGGCGCATTTTTTTGGTGGCTTTACAACTAATGCCCGCGATCTTGTTTTCTGAGGTCACTGGTTTTTGGGCCAAACATCTCTATAATCGTCCACTGCCAGGACCCTGCCAATACTAGTATGTCCACGTAATCTCCTCTGTTGCAATGTTGGGGGTAAACATAGCATTCTTCTCATTTTGAGCAGTTACCTTGCTATTTTGCTGGTGTTCAAATAGAGAGAGCTGAGTTATACTCCCTCCTTGAGTTTGTTCAAGTAAATTACATCTACTTTCAGCATGGATTCTTCTGTTTGGCCACCAAGGAGTGACTCCCAGGTGGTCTTCATGAAGTTAATTTTCTCTTCCTTTTCCCATAGTCACATATCTTAACACATATGAGAGCTGAGGCTTCATTTAGCACAGAGAAAAGTGATCAAGAAGGCGGTAACTCCAGGGAGCCTGGGAGTTGATGCTCTGTAGGAGGTGCCTCCGTTTCCACAATAAGGGGTGGCCTGGAAGCCTTGCACTGAGACCCAGGTGGAAAAATCCTCAGCCCGGCCTTGTGAGTAGACAAAAAAGAGGTGGCAGCTCCCACTGTTGGAGAGTGGAGAGCTTCCTCAGGTTATATCTTCTCTCTACTTTTCTCCAGACACTGAGAGGGCAGCACTTCTCCCTGGGATAAAATTTCATTTCAATATTATTTCTCCCTATACCTCATTTGGGTAAAAATGAAAATTTGTGGAATAGAGACCCAAGTCAGCACCTGGAGTTTTTATGATTGAACAGATCTGATTTTGAGGCTCATGTGTTTCAGGCATACATTTCTCAAAGTAATTGCTACTTATTTTATATATATATTTTATTGATTTTTTACAGAGAAGAAGAGAGAGGGATAGTTAGAAACATCTATGAGAGAGAAACATCGATCAGCTGCCTCCTGCACACCTCCTACTGGGGATGTGCCCACAACCAAGGTACATGCCCATGACCAGAATTGAACCTGGGACCTTTCAGTCTACAGGCTGATGCTCTATTCACTGAGCCAAACTGGTTAGGGCTGATTGCTACTTATTAAGTCCAATTTATCTCATAATAAAATTTGTAAAAACTAAAACATTAACAACTTTCTAGGTTTGGGCCTGTCTCCTCCCAGTTGATGATTTGCTCACTCCCAATAGGTTTAATATATAGTTTTTGATTTAATCCTTTGTTTTTTTAATATATATATTTTTATTGATTTCAGAGAGGAAGGGAGAGGGAGAGAGAGAAACATCAATAATGAGAGAGAATCATTGGTGGGCTGTCTTCTGCAAGCCCCCTAACAGGGATTAAGTCTGCAAACCAGGCATGTGTCCTAATTGGAAATTGAACCATGATCTCCTGGTTCGTAGGTTGATGCTCAACCACTAAGCCACCCCAGCCTGGTCAACTCTTTATTAAGAAATAATTGGCATATAATACATTGAGTCAATATTAAGAGTACAGCCGAAACCGGTTCGGCTCAGTGGACAGAACGTTGGCCTGCGGACTGAAGGGTCCTGGGTTTGATTCTGGTCAAGGGCATGTACCTTGGCCGCGGGCACATCCCCAGTGGTGGGTGTGCAAGAGGCAGCTGATTGATGTTCCTCTCTCATAGATGTTTCTGACTTTCTGTCCCTCTCCCCTCCTCTCTGTGGAAGATCAATAAAATATATTTTAAAAAAGAGTACAATTTGTAAGCTCTACCATATGTATGAAACTTGAAACCACTACCACCGTCAAGATAATGAATGCATCCATCATCCCATAAAGAAACTTTGTGATCTCTTCCTCGGTCACATCTCCCGTCAGGCAGTCACTGACCTACCTGCCTCCTGTCACAAAGATTACTTTGCTGTTTCCAGAATATATAAATGAAAGCATAAAATACATATCCTTTCTTCTGTGTTTTTTCACTAAACAAAAGTATTTTGAGACACCACAATATTCATTTTATTACTAAAATCTAATTCATGTACTATAAAATTTATCCCATTAAATTATACAAGTCTCTGATTTTTAAATATATTAAAAAGATTATGCTATGAACACAACTATCTCAGTCCAGAATTATTTTGTCTCCCCCAAAAGAAATCCCATATTCATTAAAAATCATTCCCATTTGGTCCTCCCACAAGCTCCTGGCAACCACTAATTTACTTATTGTCTCTATGGATTTGCCTATTTTTGGACATTTCATATAAATGGATCAGCAGTATTTGGCCTTTATGTGTTCAAGCTTTATCCTTATAGCATCCCTTTTTTTGTGGCTGAATACTATCCCATTGTATTGATATATTACATTTTTTCTGATCCTTTCGTCTGTTGATGGGCACTAGGGTTGTTTGAATTTAGGAGCTGTTTTATCTAAGGTGGCTACGAACATTCCTGTATAAGTTTTTTGCATGGAAATATGTCTTCAGTTCTCTTGGGTATACTAGTATTCCTAGGATTGCAATTGCTGGGTCATATGGTAACTCTATGTTTAACTTTGGAAGAACTGCCAAACTGTTTTCCAGGTGGCTGCACCATTTCACATTCCCATTAGCAAAGCACAGGTGTTCCAATTTCTCCACATCCTTGCTAAAGCTTGTTACTAGCAGTCTTTTTTTGTTGTTGTTGCTTATCATATAACTATCTAAGTAGATGTAAAGTGTTATCTCATTGATTTTACTTGCGTTTTCTTAATAACTAATGATGTTGCGCAACTGTCCATGTGCTAATTGCCCTTTTATGTATTCTTGGGAAAATATATTTATAAATCTTTTATTTATTTTTAATTGAGTTTTTGTTTTGTTTTGTTTTGTTTCAAAATTTATTTGGAGCTCTTTAAATATGGGATTCAGGACTCCTATCAGATATATGATTTGTAAACATATCTGTTTTTGAAACTTGTCTTCTCACTTACTTTATAGTATTCTTTGAATCAAAAACATTTTTAAATTTGATAAAGTCCAGTTCATTTATTTTCCCTCCTTGGTTGATTGTACGTTAGGTGCAGTTTAAGAAACCATTGCCTAATTATTGTTCACAAACATTTACACCTTTATTCTTCTAAGAGTTTTATCACTTACATTTAGGTTTTTGATCAATTTTGAAATAATGTTGATGTGTGGGGAAGAAGATGTTCAAGTTAATTCATTTGCATGTAGATATTCAGTTGCTGTAGCATGATTTGTTGAAAAGACTATTCTTTCTTCCTTAATTTATCTTGGCACCTTGTCAAGGATCATTTAACTATAAATGTCTGGATTTATTCCTGGAATTTCAATTCCATTGAACTATATGCCTGTTATAATGCTAGCACCCTAAGTTGTCTTTCTGTTTTTGTTTTTTTGGTCAGATTAATTGAATAATAGTATTCCTTTTAAACTTCTTTGGTTAAAGCAAGGATGACAAATAATAAAGGATTCATAGATTGTTCTTAGTTATGACTCCCTCGCCTCCCAATATATGACTCAGATTAAGTGGTGTGACATATCATGGTGCTTCTGTTTTTCAAATACTTGTCAAGTACTTAGAGGTTTTGACCCTTTAAGATGTCTTTTTTGGTGATAAAAATACTTTGAGAAGATACTTTCAACTTACAGACTCAAAGTACAGTAACTGCTCTTTATCCCATACACAGGTAGAAAACAATATTATAATTAATGTTTAATGCTTGCATAATAAATTATGATCATTAAAGTCTCACAAAATGTACTTAACACTAAAATAACCATTATAGTCTTAATCAGTCTATGATGATTCGGTTCTTTAGGATGTGAATTCTTACTCTTTTGGTTGCTTGCAAAACTGTAGTGCCCTAGTGTGATTGTAGAGACTAAACATGGAATTATGACCAATTAGTAGACAAAACAAATGGAAGAATAGGGAAGGTGATGAGCAAATGAATGGCCATTTAGTTTATACAAATACATGCTCCTTGAGGAAATAAAATCATTGACTGAGAGTCAGAAAAGGGAAAGTTATGACAAAGTATTAAGTATAGTCCTATTCACAATTTCGTTTTGTTATAAAATCCCACCTTTTGATGTCCAGTGCATTGTGCTTCAAAACCAGGCATGTCAGAGGTCAAAGTCATCCCTGGGCCCATGTGGATTTCAAGTTAAAAGCCTTAGTCACAACCCAGTGAGCAAGCACAGGAATGCTTACACCATTGGACTTAATTAGCTCTTCAGACATAATGAGTTGTATTTTATTTCCATATCCCACAAATCAAAATAAAATTATGATGAAGAAACACTAATTTGTTTGTGGTAGTGTGTTAAGGAGAGACATGGCAGGGGATAGGATGAAGCAGTGGCTTCATTTTTATGCTTGTTCTCTTAAAATTTTCCCGAATTTTGAAGTAGAGCATGATAACTAAATTCATGGGAGCTGGCTGAGATTGGTCAGACAATTCGCAGGTGTGGGGAACATCTGAGTCAACCCCTTCCCATGGTGAGAGCGCCAAAGTGAGCACCTGGCTGTGCGTAGGAATTGCTTTGTCTGCCAAAATCATTGCTGTGAAATGACTGGCAGAATAAACAGCAGTCTAAAGACTGAACACACTGAGCACTGAATGAAAAGAGGGCCCCAAGGATAATAAATCCAAGGCCAGGAGCTAAAAGGTTGAAGCAAATGCAGTTTAAATGCAGCCAGCAAAGTAACTTTTAAAAAATTATTGTTGGTAAGGATTTTTAGGTTTAAGATTGGAAAATCATTGCTACTTTATTAAAACAATATTATAAACCCTTGTGTATAATATTAGTGTAGGAAAAATTTAAAGATAATGTAAACTAAATAGTCTGATGTTTGAACATTCCTACAGCCAAAACTAAACTACATGGGACTGCAGAGGTGAATATCCAGTGTGCACCTTCAGAGAACCCATAATGATGATAAACCATTGGATTGCAGCACATTTATGATAAATTATAACAACAAATGTGTTATAATCACATACACATCCTATATAATAAAAGAGAAATATGCAAATTTGACTATATCTTCACTCCTGATTGGCTATGCTACCAGCCAATCAGGAATTGGGGCAGGGCCAAGTGGCGTGAGCACTGGGGCCTGATGGAGATGGAATGGCAGTGTCGGTGAGCGCCTAGCCCCTGGGCGCTGTGAGGGGAAGCCAGCACCCAGCCCCCGGGCGCTGTGACGGGAAGCAGCAGCAGCTGCAGCAGTGGTGGTGGTGGTGGCGGCAGGGAGGTCCCCGGGTGCTGTGAGTGGAAGTGGCAGTGCTCACCCAGCCCCTGGGGCCAGGTGGTCACAGGCAGCCAGAGCTGAGCTGAGCAGGGTGAGCCATCAGTTAGACATCCCCAGAGGGCTCCCAGTATGTGAGAGGGAGGGTTGGGTTGGGTTGAGGGACCACCCACCCCCAGTGCACGAATAATATAAAGGGCAAATACAGGGATTAAAGGTAAAGTAGAGCGGGTGGAATGCCAAGCAGGGCTTTGTAAAGGGGAATCCTATCTAATAAAAGAGTAATATGCATATTGACCATCATTCTGCTACACCCACAAGCCACACCCATCAGCCAATCAGGAGAGAGTATGCAAATTCACCCAACCAAGATGGCTGTGGCATTGGAGTGAACAGGTAAGTGGCTTGCATTTTCCTGGCAATGGAGGAAGCCAAACTTCCTGGCCTGCCCTGGCCTATGCTCAAGGCTACAAAGTTTCAATTATAGAAGATAAATAAATCCCAGATACCAGGGCCTCTGCTTAGGTTGCCAGAAGGCATGGCTGGCCTGCAAACTATGACAGGCCCCTTACCCAGGCCACTTCGCACACCAAGGGAACACCCACCCTGATCCAGGACACCCTTCAGGGCAAACCAGCTGGTCCCCACCTGTGCATCAGACTTCTATCCTATCTAATCTTATCTAATAAAAGAGTAATATGCTCACTCCACTTGGCCCTGCCCCAATTCCTGATTGGCTGGTAGCATAGCCAATCAGGAGTGAAGATATAGTCAAATTTGCATATTTCTCTTTTATTATGTAGGATGTGTATGTGATTATAACACACAAGATGGCTGCCCCCATGTGAATACAAGATGACTGCCATAAGATGGCGAGCAGGGGAGGACATTGGTAGGGACCAGGTCTGCAAGGGAGAGCAGTTGTGGGTGATCAGGCCAACAGGAGAGGGCAGTTAGAGGTGACCAGGCTGGCAGAAGAGGAAAGTTAGGGGTGACCAGGTCTGCAGGGAGGGGCAGTTGTGGGGGACCCAGGCATGCATGGGAGGGCCATTGGGGGGGGGGACCAGGCCTGCAGGGGAGGGCATTTAGGTGCAAAAAGGCTGGCAAGGGAGTGGTTAAGGGGTTATTAAGCTGGAAGGCAGAAGTGATTAGGAGCAATCAGGAAGGCAGGCAGGAGAGCAGTTGGGAGTCATCAGTCCTGGAATGTGAGAGGGATGTCCAACTGCCCATCTAGGCCCAATCATGGTAGGGGTCCTCCAAGGATCCCAGATTGGAGAGGGTGCAGGCTAGGCTAAGGGACACACACCCCCATGCATGAATTTCATGCACTGGGCCTCTAGTATCATTTATAAAGAACAGTGAATTTAGGTAGAAGGCAGGGGGTATAGTATAGCATGGCATATTTAGGCAACTATATGCAGATATTCCTTTTATGAGTATATCATTGGTACATGATTTTTTAAAGCTCTGCCTTCCTTCTGGCAGTTTTTCTGATATGACCTGAAAAGGCCCAAGTTTCTGGAATTTTCATTGTGTAGACATATTTAGACTACTCCCTAATATTATAGTGTTCAATTTATAAAATTACCCTTAGTAGCTAAGGTAGATTGTATTATTTCTTTAAAATTCTTACTTCTTTCTACTATGTTTGGTCTTTTTTTTCCCATGCAAGTAGTAAAGATGGTTACTGGCAGCTCCCCCCCAAAAATCATTTCATAGCAACTTGGAAGAAAGAGAATGCTTCTTCCTCCTGGATAGCCTTACATCTATTGCCAGAAAGGAATACGCTTTGGGTAATATTACCACCTTTTGTAAGAATTACTAAAGTGTGTAGGACAGGTAATATGATTGAAAGACCTAGAACACATTCCCATAAATGAGATTGCCAGGAGAAGGTGGGTACTTGTGTTTAGTGGTAGAAAGGATTGAAGCTGCAGCCAAATAAATGAAGGAGAGTTGGTTCTCTTAGGCAAATGAAAACAGGCAGAAAACATGCTAATACATGCAGTATGTGTTCAGCTCCACTTGTAGACAAAGGGAGATTCTGTTGATTCTGACCAAAGGAAATTCCATGGTTATTTAATATTAATCAATAAGTATTCTATTTCTTGCTGAACATGGTGTGGCACTGAATTACGACTTATTGAGCCTTGAGATAGCCTTAGAATTCATTTCTATACAATTTGATTAATTTTGGACTTTCGAACAAAAACCCATTTTGTATTAGGTTCTAAATAATAACAGGATACCAGGCAAACCTAAAATAACAGGTGTGGAAATAAATCATGTTTCATGACTAATAGACCTGTCATACAAGAAGCAATTCTACCCTAGGAGTGGGATATAGATAATATAACCAGGTAGGAAGTTGTTCTTCATAGTAGCCACAAGGAGTTGAGCTCTTCCTGAGGGTAATAATGTGAGAAGTGAGCAAGAGGCATAGCAGGAGTTGCTTAACAGCCACAACTTGAATAATAATATCTATTCAGGTAAAAACCTAGAGATATAAGAATAGTCATGATAAAGTCAAGATGAAATCAGGAAAACCAGAATCTACAGAAGAGAAGGATTTAAAAGGTCTGTAGAATATTGAGAAGACTCTCATGAAATTGCTCTTGAAAATTCTGATTCATCTTTCAAAAGCTGCAACTCAGGGCTGTTGAGAGGCAGCTGACTCAGACATTGTCTTCCTTTCTATCCATAGGTAGCATCTTCATCAAATAATCCCAGTTAAACAATTTTTTTTCTTCTTCAACACCCTGAACTCCCAATTCTATCTAATAAAAGAGTAATGTGCAAATTTGACCATACCTCCACTACACCCACAAGCCACACCCACCAGCCAATCAGGAGCAGATTATGCAAATAACCCCCAACCAAGATAGCTGTCACCACTGTCAGCAGAAGGAAGGCTTGGGTTGCCCTAGCAACAGAGGAAGCCAAGCTTTCCGCCTCCCATTGCTGGCCTAGGCCTCCACTCAATGCTACAAAGTTTCAATGATAAAAGACACAGAAATGGTGGCAGCCACTGAGCTGGAGAGAACAGAGGCTTGGGTTTCCTTGGCAATGGAGGAAGCCAAGCTTTCCACCTGCTGTTGCAGGCCTAGGCCTCCACTCTAGGCTATAAAGTTTCAAACAGAAATGGCTTCCCCCACGGAGCAAGCAGAAGGCTTGGTTCTGCTCCAGGCTACAAAGTTTTAATTGTAGACATAAATTAAGCCCAGATCCCAGGGCCTCCCCTTGGGTTGCTGTTGGGTGTGGCCACCTGCAAACCTCCACAGGCCCTTCGCCTCACCTCAAGGGAACCCCCACCCTGATCTGGGACACTCTTCAGGGCAAACCAGCTTTCCCCCACCCATGCACCAGGCCTCTATCCTATCTAATAAAAGAGTAATTTGCAGATTGACCATCACTCCAACACACAAGAGGGCTGCCCCCATGTGGTCAAAGATCCTGTCCCCATGTGGACACAAGATGGCCTGCAGGGGAGGGCCATTGGGAAGTTCCAGGCCCTGCAAGAGAGGGCAGTTGGGGGCAATCAAGCCTGCAGGGGAGGACAGTTAGGGATGACCAGGCTGGCAGAGGAGGGAATTTGGGGGCAAACAGGCTGGCAGGGGAGCAGTTAGACATCAATTAGGCTGGCAGGGTAGTGGTTAGCTGGTGATCAGGCTTGCAGGCAGAAGTGGTTAGGGGCAATCAGGGAAGCAGGCAGGTAAGCAATTTGGAGCCAGCAGTCCTGGATTGTGAGAAGGAGTCTGAGTACCCGTTTAGGCCTGATCCTGTTAGACATCCCTCGAGGGGTCCCAGATTGGAGAGGGTGCAGGCTGGGTTAAGGGATATCCCCCACCCCGTGTGCACAAATTTCAAGCCCTGGGCCTCTAGTAAATATATAATTTCTTGATGGATTTGATTCAATAGATTATGATTTTGGATGATGTACAAGGCCACATCAAATGCTCACAGCCATTACCTGTTGGTACCTATTCATTGCTTAATAATTTTCCTTGTGAATTCTTACCAAGACCTTTTTCCAAGCTCCCAAAGAAGGAGCCTGCTGGAAGCCAATCATTGTTTTAATAATAAAGAGTTGTGGACAGGGAATCCGGAGGGCTGGTCAACCTTAATTGCTCTAAAGGATAAGAGCTAATCATTAGATACTGGTAGTTAAAGTAGTCTCGACCTGTTAGTTTTAAGTGAATTGGCTGATTGGCTATTATTGGAGTTTCTTGCCTAGGGGATGTGGGTGTATCCTATAATCTTAATCTTAATAAAAGAGATGGTAAAGCCAGTGCAGGTAGTAGTCCTCTCTTGGGCTTCTGCCTGGCCCCCATTTCCCAAATTAATGCTTTTCTAGTCTCTTTTCATTTGTGTGCGGCCTTCTCCAGAGCCCGAACCCTGAACCACACAGGACATGAAAAGGATTCCCACAGGAGCCAACTTGAGATGCCACAGGAGACAATTTTATTCAACATTACCTATAATAACCAGTCAATTTTAATTTTACAATATTTAGGTAATATATTTTTAAATAAAATTTAGAGGATGTTACTTTTTCCAAGTGGCAAACAAAAGTGAATATAATCTGGACAAAAGTAATTGTTCTAAAGGGCTTTGAGGTTTATGCTGTGACCTGCATTCACAGAAATGTTTCATCTATCAAAATCAGCTGGACTGTTTCAGAACATCAGTTTGTGGGGCTCTCGTGAGCCGCACCCCATTATGCTTCACGATGACCATCACAGAGCAGATGCTGATGACTGAGCTCCAAAACACGAACATGCGTCAATTAGTTAATAAACGTCTATGGAATGAATCATTAACTTCTTCAAAGCGAATGATTTTTATAGTTATACTCCACTTATGGGGCAGGACTCTTTCTGGTTTTACAGATTTTGATCTCTCATTCATTAATTAAAAATTAAAATAAAACAACTCAGCGTTCTTTCTTTTTTTTACTCTATATAAGCCGGGGAAATCTGAGTTAAATATTTGTCTCTGTTTCTGAGTATAGAATGTATAAAAGTTGAGTTACCTTTGGCTCAAATCCTTGCCCTGTGGGTTATAAGTAACCTAGATTCTGTGGTCATTTGAGAGAAATCTCTGCTTGTCCAGTTGAGCATGAGGAGTCTGGGCTGTAGGTCATTTTGTTAACTGTTTTTAACACTCATTAATTACATAAAGTTGGTAGACCTATTGTCTCACCGACTTACTAAGTGTGTTCAGATGCCCTGACCTCACATTAATGATGCTGTTGCTGTTGGATTTTGGTCATAGTTTGCTCCAAATGTATTTTTAAGAGAAACTCAGTAAAGATATTTACAATTATTCCCATGTCTTTGCACCCAGATGCTGATACCTACACTGTCAACATCATGGGTAGCATATCTGTTTTGCTTTTGTTTTATATTTTTTATCTTTTTCTTCAGATTCCAAGAACTAATATTATACAGATATCAAGAAGTTCATGCTTTCTGTTGGGGTTCCACTCATCCTTCTTCTGTTTCATAGTGCTAGTTGATAAGTAGTAGTGCTTGTAGTGTTTGATATTCTTTGCTACATTGTGGGAACTTAACGATCTAAAAGGGAGCATGTGTTACACAATAGTGAGTCTCATGAGGCAAAATATGAGTTTGATTACTGGTGATACTGGATTAGAGAATGTGGGAAGAATTTGCATCTCTCTCCTCAAATCCAAACATTGGGATATATAACTTAGTTGACTTAGTCGATTGCAGGCAGGGACTTGAAAGAGCTTGAACACAGACTGGCATGAGCTTATGGAGAGAAATGGTGCTTACCACCCTGTAGACTGGATGTGAAAACCCCCAGTGGGCCCAGGTATAGATGATCTGGGCAAGCCAGAGACAACAGCTGGGTTGTCATTAAGACTGACAGTAGCCGAGACCGGTTTGGCTCAGTGGATAGAGCGTCGGACTGGGGACTGAAGGGTCCCGGGTTCGATTCCGGCAAGGGCATGTACCTTGGCTGCGGGCACATCCCCAGTAGGGGGCATGCAAGAGGCAGCTGTTCGATGTCTCTCATCTATGTTTCTGACTTTCTATCCCTATCCCTTCCGCTCTGTAAAAAATCAATAAAATATATATATAAAAAAAAAGACTGACAGTAATAGGACTCCAGGACTCCACCCACTGGGAATGTGGAGCTATTGAGAGTATCCATTTTTTCTCTAATGAGGAAGTGCCATAAAAGGGGACAAATAAAAGGAACAAGATTTTTCACTCCCGTATTATTACACAGTAAGAGATAAAAGGAAATAGCCTGAAATTTTCAGGAAAATTTCTTTGCTATGTTGAATTGTTCTATTTACATATCGATAAGACCTGGTATAAAACTTAATGGAAACATAAGTAAGGGTGAGTTTGAGATAACATGACTTAATGAGATAGCTGTATTGATTTTTGAGTTATAAAACGTAATATTATTACACTGTTGACTTTCTTAACTAGCATAAAATATGTGTATATAACAACTCTGGAGAAACTCTTGCCTAGATTCATATTTCCTGGCTGTTTCTTCATGTAAACCCCAGAAAACTTTTCTTTACAGTTGAGTACAGTTATTTTTGTCACCAGCTTTACTGAACTCAGAAGTGGAAACAAAGGGATTGTATCCCTAAACTGTACTCCATAGTGCCTCCAGCTATTCTCTTTTTGATAGAAATGCATTTTTAGGTTTGAGATTCACCTCAGAGCAAATATATTCAAATGTAGTAGCTGCTTATGTTTATATTTAGTGGGAATCATATACCTATGAGTCTGATATAAGCTATGGATCTTCTGGAAAAGTACACTTTGCTATGTATAGAAAATTTAGTATACATTGTGTAGGGGTTTAGGAATACTCCAGGAGCTTACTCATATCTATCAGTGTTAGAGTCACTCGTTGGGGAGAAATGACCACTATATGAGTTTTGTGGATGATTATTGCATTGAAAATAATCATGTTTTCTGACTTTCTTAACCATCTAAAAGGGAGCATTTGCTTGTGCATGCCTTTCTCTATGTAATATATTTGGAAAAGAAAATGTATGACTTAAAATAAATGTATTACAATAATTATAGGTTTAAGTCTTAGTAGTTTCAAATGTAATGCTTGTACTGTTTGATATTCTTTGCTGCATTGTGGGAACTTAGGGTTACTGCAAAAAGGAAGGACTCTGAAGACTTGCTTGTTTTACTAATACTTGTACAAGAGAGGGTTCTCAAATTATTATTTAATCTTTACACAGGTATAGTACATATATGTATATTATATGTTATGTAATTCTACATAAGAATTAATATATAACACTTTTGCAAAAAGGACGGTAATTTTTTTAAACATTAGGGTTAGCTTTAACCTTTTTAAAAATATATTTTTATTGATTTCAGGGAGCAAGGGACACGGAGAGAGAGATAGAAACATCAATGATGAGAGAGAATCATTGGCTGCCTCCTGCACGCCCCACCCTGGGCATCAAGCCTGCAACCCAGGTATGTGCCCATTGCCAGAATCAAACTTGGGACCCTTCATTCCACAGGCTGACACTCTATCACTGAATCAAACGAGCTGCGGCGAGGGAGGCAAACTTACCTAATACAAGAGATTGGAGAATTTTTTATGTTATTCTCTTATGGCGGCAAAGACAGATTTCATTGGCAGTTCTTCCTAGGAGAGTGTAAAAACATTAAATGCATATGAAATGACACGAAGCAAGCCAATTTCATATATTGCCTCTTCATTTCCACAGATGAGCTCCCAGCCTTTCTCATTTACATCTTTCCCAAACAAAGTCTTCCCAGGCTAAATCTTGGGGAAATGGTTACAGGAAGGTATGATTGTAATGAGGCTGAGCAATATGTAGAAGACTTTTCTCTTATAGCCCTTTGCATATGCTATCAGTGGGCTTTGTCTGGTGCATATGGTTAAGGATTAGTTCAGGAGGCTGCACTAAAGCTGCATTTGCCCTTACAGAAAGCAAAGTAATCACTTTTACTTTTATTTGGGGCATTTTCTTATTGGAAAAAATGTTATATTGCTCTTCCTTTTAATAAGGTTGTATAAGGTCATATTAGTTTATATGTTTTCTTATGTGGGACTTAGCTGATCCAGAAATCAAACCAATGCTTATTTGAAGCATTAAATGGCTTCTAAATCCAGTTGCCATTTCTCCATTTTTCTTTTCACACGATATCCCCACAGTGGAGGAGCCACTTGAAGTTCAGTTCTCTCCTCCTTCCAGGTCAAATTCTAGACCCACTCCTTGTAACATTTGTGCATGAGAGGCACAATTCTGTAGTAGATTTGAATGCTTATTGAGGTCCACTTATGAGGTACTGTATGAAACATTATTTTAAATATATATATTTCGTTGAATTTTTTACAGAGAGGAAGGGAGAGGGATAGAAAGTAAGAAACATCAATCAGCTACCTCTTGCACATCCCCTGGGTTGCCCACAACCCAGGTACATGCCCTTGACCAGAACCCAAACAGGGGACCTTTCAGTCCACAGGCCAATGCTCTATCCACTGAGCCAAACCAGTTTCAGCATGAAGCATTTAAATATGCTTTGTTTAGCATCTTTTTACAGAGTAAGCATGTTAGTAATACTTTTAAAGTAGCTTTTTAGATGAGAAAAATTGAAGATTAGAAAGGCAAAGTAATTTCTCAAAGGTTACACAGATAATAAGTAGGAATGACAGAATTTGAAACTGGGTTTTAGCTCTAAACTTTCTAATTTTTACTGTCTTCCTCTATTTAATCCACATATGGCCACTGAGTCAGTTATAGTGCCAACTGAGAATTCTGAGATGAGATTTTTTTTGTCTACAGAGAAAAACTCTATTTCTTCTACATCATATTCAACCATCAGACAAACCATTTAGCGCTTGATTAAAAGAACCAATACAAATGGCAAAGAACCAACAAAGATGACAGCACAGATGCCATGCACTTGATTTTGACTGTATGAAGCAGTTCATCTTTCTTGCATAAGGCCCTCCTTGATCCTAATGCAACCTATATTTGCAGCTTTAACTTCTCATCATTCCTTAGGCATATCCTAAGTACTGCACAAATGCAATTTGTTGCTTGCAGACCTGCCATTTTGTTTATTTATTTTCTAACCAGAACCTTTCTAAGAGTTAGAGTCTAAGTTGGATCTAAATCAGGGCATTTTCATGGGCCTATGCCTGTGTCAATCTCACTATGAGGAAAATGGTGTCTTTGGTGTTACTTCTACTGGTACTTTGCTGTCTTTGGACTTTAGAGTTGGATTTTTTGTTGTTCTAATAACAGCACTACTAATCTATGAATATATGTTAATTATTTAAATTATCTTAATCTCTATTAAATATTTTTAAATGGCTATAATAATCATAACTATCACATAGATTTGTCACAAGTAGTAACTGAGTTAATGCATGTAATACTCAGCACAAAACAAGCACTTATTAATGATTTACATGTGTAACTTTTTAAAAAAATATTTTACAAAGAGGAAGGGAAAGGGATAGAAAGTCAGAAACATCGATGAGAGAGAAACATTGATCAGCTGTCTCCTGTGGGATGTGCCCACAGCCAAGGTACATGCCCTTGACTGGAATTGAACCTGGGACCTTTCAGTCTGCAGGCTGACGCTCTATCCCCTGAGCCAAACCAGTTTCGGCGACATGTGTAACTTTTTAAAAAATATATATTTTATTGATTTTTTACAGAGAGGAAGGGAGAGGGATAGAGACTCAGAAACATCAATGAGAGAGAAACATCAATCAGCTGCCTCTTGAACACTCCCTACCAGGATTGTGCCCACAGCCAAGGTACATGCCCTTGACTGGAATCAAACCTGGGACCTTTCAGTCTGCAGGCTGACGCTCTATCCACTGAGCCAAACCAGTTTCAGCAACATGTGTAACTTTTATTAGTGAGTCAATTGAGTCTAAGGTGAGACTGACATTTTTGAAATGCAGCTGATTACAAAACCAAAAGATGAAAAACTTTAGCCATACATGGTAAAACATACTTTATACAACCTATTTTACATATTCAACTTTTGAAATATTAATGAATTATGCCAGTAAAGCCAACTTCCAAGTCTTCATCTAAATAATTCTCTCAGCCTGTCCAGTGTTGCTCAGTGGTTGAGCATCAACTCATGAACTAGAAGATCAGGGTTTGATTATAGGTTAAGGCACATGCAAAGATTTCAACCTTGATCCCCAGGAGGGGGGCATGCAGGAAGCAGCCAATCACTGATTCTCTCTCATTATTGATGTTTCTATCTCTCCCTCTCCCTTCTTCTCTCTGAACTCAATTAAAAAAATAATTCTCCCAAATTCTTTATTATTTTCCATACAATATGTGACATTTGGTTCATAAATTTTGTATTGCATTCTAGGTCTATGTTTACCAGGTATATGCATGTTTTTTTCTGCCCCAGGTATATGTTTTTAATTTAAGTGTATGTTATATGTATGTAGGTGTATGTATACATACACATCTCCACTTTCTATCTTAAATTTCTCTTAGTTTTTTTTTAAGCACTAGCCTCACTCAGTTATCTACCAATTTATTCTTGAGAGCATTAACCATGATTGGAGAACAACAATCATAATTACTCAAACAGCTTTGAACAACCAGTGCGTTAGAATTGGAAATTGACAAAGTCAAAAGGAGCTCTAATAATTATAATTAGGAGGAAAGAACGGTATCAGCAGATACTGCACTAACAGAATTCAAACCAGTTCAATTATTGGTGGCACATTACATCTGCAAGCAAATTACAGAGCTTGATGCAAGAAATTTGAAAAGTTACTCAGAGTCAATTCATTATTCATTTCGCTTTTCTGGGATGAGAATTAGGCTAGTGAAGCTGACTCTGCTACTACAGAAGATGCTTTTATTTTGCCAGTTATAGGTGATCTCTCATAATTTGAATAGAATTAACAACATCCTAGTCAAGTGTTAACTTATTTAACTGTCTGTCATAAAGAGGAAATGCTTTGAAATTCAAAGCACTGTCTTAGTTAACAAATTGTGGATGCCTACATATTGGGTATTTTTCTCTCCTTTCAAAGTGTTTTAACACAGAAGGTGGAAGATATTACTTTCTTTTAGATCCCCAAATTTTAAAAAGGACCCCAAAGCTGCCAATGATGACGAATATCCTCAGTAACTTTAGTCTCTACAATATTATTTTACCTTTAGAGAAGTCATTAAAGGTAGCTCTAAATTGGACCTAATCAATTATAATAATACTTAAAACTTCCTTAGTTTTAAATAATGCTTCTTTCAATATTATTTATTTAGTCTTCACAACCTTGTGAATAATTACCTATTAATTCTACTTTAAAGATGAAGAAATTAAAGTTTAGAGAAATTGAGTGCTTTGCCCAATCTAAAAACTAAAAGTGAATATTTAAACACTGAGACTAGTGTTCCTGCTTAATCTTTACATTATATGCTTTTCTTGAAGAGTCTCACTGGGGAAAAGCCATTTCATAAAGAATAAAGAAACATCCAATACAGGAGATAAATAACATGAGAAAGTTATCATTTATATATATATAAATATGTCTGATAAATTGTCATCCATTCACTATCTAAGAAATGCCAAGAACAATAAAGAATACAATGGTTGAAAATTTTACCTGTCCTTTTAAGAGCTCAGACAATTATCAGAGAGATAGCACATGCCCAAATATAATTATAGTCATGAATGCCAAATAAATGACACAGAAAGTGAGATTTCAGATATGAGAGCTAATAATACAGCTAAACATAATTATAGGTAAGCTGTAATAATAAAAATAAAAAAGAGTCAGTGTGTAGTTAAGTACCTGTTTGGACTTTTGTCTTTCATAGATAAAATTTTTCTGACATTTTGTTATTATTGTTAAACAATGCACTGGGTTATCTTCCCAGAGTATTGTTATTTGATTGCTACTCTTATTATCAGTTATATTGATTACATTTGTTGATGACAACCTAGCTATGAATACAATTTATATTAGGAACTGTCCTGAATTGCCAATGATTAGGTGAAGGAGACAAAACTTAGCTTTATTCCCTTCATCGCAAGAACTGTCGTCTTTATAGGACACAATCCATAGAGAGAGGAGCAAGGGGTGTTGATTATCTCCCTTATTGGATGTTTCTTTATTCTTTATGAAATGGCTTTTCCCCTGTTAATTTCAAGACTTGAAAAACTGAGTTTCTAAACTCTAGAAGGGAGCACCTTTCTTTAATTTTATCTCTGGCTACGGCAAGGCAAGGCTTAGGAGCCTGATACCTGTGCCTATTCCTAGGGTGCCATCTGGAACAGGAGTCTCTTGCCAACCTCTAGCCAGACTCATTGAAGAATCCGTCCAAATAAAGTGTGATAGTCTTGCAAGTCTTGGCCATGTATCATTTAAAGGCATAGTTGGAAGAGAGGAACGATATATCCAGAGAAGAAGAGATGGCAATAGATACTATCATCGAACAGTAGCATGGTGGCTTAAAATTGGTCGCAGCGTCTTTGCAACTCCTTACATCAAGAGTTGGTTTCTTTCCACACTGAAATTTGCAAAAAGCGTATCTTAGATGTTCTCACCACACACACACACACACACACACACACACACACACACACACACAGACACACACACACACACACACACAGACACACACACTCACACACACACACTGTGATAAACCTGTTAATTAGCGTAATTGTGGTAATCCTTTCACAATGGATATCCATCATGTTGTACACCTGAAATATATACAATCTGTATTTGTCAATTATACCTCAGTAAAGCTGGAAAAACAACCACTGAATAACGACAGAAGGGGCCTCTGAACTCCTTTGACTGGGCTCCAGAGGCCACGCTCTGAACTACTACACTGTACTGCCTTTTAGTAAAATAGTCTAAGAATGTTAGAAGGAGTTGTTGTTTGGCATGCCCTGTGAAAAGGCCTTGTGAAGACTTCTGAGCAGAGAGAGGACGCAGCAGTCCCATTCTATTATAGTTATGCTGCACATGAGAAAATGAGAGAGGCATGTTCATTAAATCTCTGATGTAATTGCATTGCTACTGAAATTGCAGTCTGAAAATGAAAGAGCTGCTTTTTTTTTTTTTAGTCATTAAAATCAACCTAAAAATTGATGTGGAAAGGAGGATTACTATTCAGGCAAGAGGGGCCTGGTTTAGTAACTACATAATGTGTGTTTTCGTGCCTAAACTCTCTCGTAGGCCCTCGGAAATAGATTAGATGTGAACCTATTAATCAATTACATTTATGAAAAAGTTAAACCACTTAGTCTTTTTCTCCAAGTAATTTTAGCCATAGTGTAATTGACATCCCATAGTGATATTTAGTTGTATGTGCTTAGTGTCAAATGTTAAGAGAATTTTAAAAATAACTAACATGTACCAAGAGAGTAAAATAATAGAGCTTACATTGTGATTCCAGATTCTTTATTGACTTTATTGTCTTTGTTTGTTCACTCACCACAGGGGAAGGGCCTGCCATCACAATGAAATTAATTATGGTTAGCCTTGAAGAGTTATGGATTCTGAATGTTACAATAATGCTATTTTATGAGTATCGTCCAATAATTCATTTCCTTTGAAATTATCTTATAATAATTTCAAATTTACATTTATTTAAGCAGCCATTTGATATGAATGATTTTTCTTTTTTTTTTTTTTGCTTGGCCTCTAGACTATAAGAGTAAGTCTTACAATTTTACCTGAAATGTAAAAATCTAATTATAGTCATTCTGTTTCTACAATTTTGAACTATTGTAGTTCAGGATTAATTAATTTGTTCATGTTTTCATTACCTGTAGATGGGAAGAGGAAGGACATACAATGTTTCTGTGATTAAAATTTAGTACTAGAGATGTATGCATTGATTGGAGATATTGTTCTAAAAAAATCTCTTGTTCCAAAACCACATAAAAATAATATAGAACTTCAGAAATGAATAAGGGCTCTGAAGAGAATAGTTCTACCTTTAAATATATTTAGATGTAAAAATGCAATAACAACAGTGAATATTTATTGAATACTTGCTGTGTGCCAGGCTTACTTCCACACAATTTGCAGAAACTAACTAATCTAATTGTTTAACAACCCACTCTAGTGATGATGGGTATTAAAAATCCAGTCCGGACCCCTTACTCAGGATTTTCCTCTACTTACCATCCTGAAGAAAGATAGTAGTTTGTCTGTAATGACGCTTAAATATTAATTTGTTTTGCAAACACTGGCATAGCAAAGCAATCTGTGTTTCTGCTTTCCAGATGTGCTGAGAACAGGTAGAGAGGGCAAGGGACTAGGTTGTTAGTAGAAAATCCTAACCTCTAGTACCCAGTATGTTCTCAGGCATGGACACTGGATTTAAATGTGTCGTGTGTTTAATTCCATTCTTTCTCTTTTCTCAGAAACTTTTGTAAAGAAAAGTATAATCATAAAGATGATAATAGCCCTAGCCCTTTTGGCTCAGGGAATAGAGCATCTGCCTGCAGACCGAAGGGTCTGGGTTTGATTCTGGTCAAGGGCATGTGCCTTGGTTGGAGCCTTGGTTGCAGGAGGCAACCAATCATTGTGTTTCTCTCACATTGATGTTTCTTTCCCTCTTTCTGTTCACTTCTCTTCCATTCTCCCTAAAAATTAATGGGAAAATATCCTCAGGTGAGGATTAACAATAATAAAAGATGATAACAGCACTGATTATAGTAGCAGAAAATTAGAAAATTATTTTTAAATGAAGGAATTACTATCTAAGATATTTAAAATTAAAGGTATGCTTTTAGATATGAAGACTGATTATAGTGTCAGAACATTCACAATAAATATTAAGGGGGGAGTCTAAACTATAAGCTGAATATGAACTTTGAGCTAAAAATTATTTTTGTTTTATATGAATGGAGGTAACATGGGAAGTTAGAATAGTTTCTTTGAAGGACTTTGGGTAAATTTATTTTTCTGGGAATTTACATATAAGTATAAAAGTAAAATATGAAGGAAGAATGACTTCAACAATTAGCTATAAAATCCGGGGCATGCACGTCCTTATTTTCAAGTCTACAAAAAAAATTAAGCAAATGGTTTGTAATTAATAATTTTGAATGAACAATACACAGTGATAGTGCTCATCTAAATCTAAAGTTAGATTTGAAATGTGTCCCTTACTGTAATCCATCCATCAATGAAAGCATCCATAGAGCTTCCATAGTGGTTCGCAGTGACTTTATATATTCAAATAACAATGGCTATTTCCTTAAAATATTTTTAGTTTAAATTGGAACTTGTACTGCTCTGGGTACAATATAATTCAGAACATATTATTTCCTAGTAAAAGTTCTTGTTCAGTAAGAATTGCCCCAGGATATAGTGGGTGATTTTCCTTGTCGATCCAGAACTTTCCATCTTGCTTAGTTGTAGCACTGTACCTGGAGTTTTCTATATTCAAATGAACATTGCTGCTTGAGGAAAACCAACTAGAACAAACATCAGTATTCTGGCACAACTCTGAGACAAATAAATATTGTTTAAAAATAAAGAAAATCACTCTGATGTGTTCTTCAGACATCACCTTAAGAAGTGGATCAGTTGGGATGGTAAACAGCCTGAGTACCCATCACCCCAATAACCCATGCCAATTATGGTGTCCAGTGCCTACTATATCTGCTGTTGAAAAAATACTGCCAGAATGTTTGAATTTTCAGCAAATTTACCCTCTCTATTCCACAAGGTGGGGTTGTTTGAATATGAAAGAAAAGAGCAAGAAGCTCAAACTGAGACTTGCTCTTTACCCTATTTCTGCAATAAGAAGATATTATTATTATTTTGCTATTAAAAGGAGGAAAAGACAGAATTTTGTGGCTGTATGAGAGGAATGTTCTTGGTGCACTTCTTTTATTCTTTTATCCTAAAAAGCATGTTTTATCTAAACAAATTTGAAATGAAGAAGATTCTGTTGCTTATTCAATAATTAGCATAAGTATATAAATAATTTATCAATTCAACAAATACTTATTGATTATCTCATATGTGCAGGGTATTGTTTTACAGCCTGAATATAGGGAATTGAACAAATAAGTAAAAACTATCCCAATAAAACTCTTCATGGAACTTATTTTCTCGTAGGGCTGTGGAGGCCTTGACCATTGAGCACACAAACTAATACATAAGCCATATCAGATGATAGTACATTTTATGGAAATAAAAAGAATGGAGAATGCTCAGGGCTGCGAGTAGAGTATAGCCATAATACATACTTTGGCCTCTGAAGACTTCCCTGAAAAGGTGGCACAACTTGCAAGTAGAGTGGATATAGCAATGGAGCATTGGATCTAATCCCTTTTTGCCCCCGTTTAGCTGAGTGATTTTGAGCACGTGGCTTTTCCTGAAAATGATGGATTGAAGTGGATGGCCATGCAACAGCTGATTAGATATCCATGCGTTGCCCTGTATGTGCCATCCTCCTTTGCTATTAAATGAGGCTCTATGACTGAGTGATGGCCAATGGGATGGATGGGGGAAAGATATAAATCTTCCCAGATTAAAAGTGGATTTTAATATGCAAAATAACTATTCTTTGTGACAAGAAAGCATCATCATAAATTCATTTCATTTCATTTTTAAAATATATCTTACTGATTTTTTACAGTGAGGAAGGAAATAGGACAAAAAGTCAGAAACATTTGTGCCCACAACCAAAGTACATGCTCTTGACTGGAATCGAACCTGGGACTCTTCAGCCCGTAGGCAGACGCTCTATCCACTGAGCCAAACCAGTTCCAGCCAATTTTCCATTTTAAATAAATAAATTAATGATGCTTTCTACAATCAATGGTATCTTAAGATTCTGTGAAATGCATGTAAGAATAGACAGCCCTTAAGTTATTCTCATAAAAAGAGTTGCTTTATATCCTTACATAGATATGATAGTCTTAAATTATAAAGGTAGAAAATGATATTTCTTTAAGTGGAAACAGGTGTTTTTTGATATTTTTAATTGAAGATAGGAAGAAATCTAATTTTTATTGAATATTTTTGTCTAATACTGGCCTTGTTATTTTCATATTAACTAGCTAACTTAATTATCAAAATAATTTAGAAAAAGTAGGTACCTATGATTCTGTCCATTTTGCATGGGCAATGTGCCTAAAAAGCATTACAAATATTGTTTGAACTAATTTAATAACTAGGAAGTATGAAGCAATGCCTACCCTTGGTAGTTTGTTACCCAAACCTATGCCTTTCATATTTCCCAGAAATAGTAAATAAAGGAGATTTATTGGAAAGATTTTTTAAAACGTTATAAACACTAACACAGACTTGAAATCCTAAGACCTTTAATTCATATCTAAGCTTTATCACTTCATACTTTTGTGACTATAGGCAAGTTTTGTGACTTAACCAACCTTGTGCTTTAATTCCCTCATGTGTAAAATGTGGAAGATAGATATTAACACCTAGCACAGGGAGATATTGTAAGGACTGAATGAATATATATATATATATATATATATATATATATATATATATGTATATATATAAGCTTACATCAATAGGCAAGATATGGAAGCAACACAATGGCCCATCAACAGATTTTTTTTCATATATACTTGATCATAAAAACAAATGAAACATCATTTGCAACAGCATGAATAGATTTGGAAGGTATTATGCTAAGTAAAATATATCAAAGAGAGAAAGGCAAATACCATATGACTTTGCTCATATGTGGAATCTATTTTCTCCTAATGAGAAAAATAAATGAACAAACATAATAGAATTGGACTTATGGACACTGAGAACAGAAGAATGGGTGCCAGAGGGGAGGGGGTTTGGGAGAGTGGGTAAAAAGATGAAGGGATTAAGAAGCAGTATTGGTAGTCTCCTCATGTTTTAAATTTTTTTAACATATCTATATTTTGTTGATTTCACAGAGAGGAAGGGAGAGGTAGAGAGAAACATCAATGATGAGAAAGAGTCATTGATTGGCTGCCTCTTGCATACTCCTTATTGAGGATTGAACCTGCAACCCAGGCATGTGCCCTGACCAGAAAACAAAACTGATCTCCTACCTCATGGGTCGATGCTCAACCACTGAGCCTCACTAGCCAGGAATCCTTTTTTTTTTTTATCAGTGCCAGCAAATATTCCCATGTGGAATGATTTTGTTGCAAATTAGAAAGCATTTCAGAGAATTTGAAATGGCAATGTCAGTCAGCAGTCAGAAACTGATGTGAAGGGTTTCTGTTGCTGCTATGACAACAGCAGAGGCAGCAATAAAAGAGAGGTAGCATGATGAAACATCAACTTGACATGTGGTTTGTAGGCCAAGTTACATAAGACTTTTATCCACTACTGTTCTCTTAGCTTCTTCTAACATTGCTTTTACCACTTGTTGGTCTCACTAATAAGATTAATTCTGCTACTCAAGGTGACAAAGGTCCATGTGCTTCCAGATGGAAGAGGTTGGAAATGACACAGTTTGAGTCTAGTGAAAATGAGTCAATTAACTTGTGTATTTAAGGACCTATTGTGTGACTTGGCTATTTGGGTACCGATTACCTGAACCATATATTGAAGTATTGAAAGAAATAATGCCTCCAAGATAGCAAAGTAACATGTTACATAATGGTAATACAGAGCACCATAAAATAAATGACCTACCCAAAAGTTCCCTGTGGTGTGGTTCAAAGAAACAAATATCATATCTGCCTACGGGATAATGTGACACATTATAGAGAATGTGGGATGCAAAAGCATCTTGAAGAACAATGCAATTCTAGACAAATAGGGAGGGAAGGTACTGAGATCCTTCTTAATCATTAGTTCAGTATTTTGGTGGGAGTTGCAATTGCTGGCTTGTAGGAACATTGGAAAATTTACTGAATTTATGTTTCAACATGATAAGTATAAACCAGATCACATTTTAAGAGAAAGTCCAAAGAAAATTTTTTATAAAGATACTGGAGGCTGGATGCACGAAATTCCTGCACAGGAAGGGTGTCTCCTCAGCTTGGCCTACACTCTCTCCAATCTGGGACCTCTGATCCTAACCACTCACTAAGGGATGGGGGATTCCCTTAGCCCAGCCTGCACCCTCTCCAATTTGGGACTCCTCAAGAGGTCCCTGTAGGATTGGGCCTAAACGGGCAGTTGGACATCCTTTTCACAATTCAGGACTGCTGGCTCCAAACTGCTCACCTGCCTACCTCCCTGATTGTCTCTAACCTCTTCTGCCTGTCAGCCTGATCAGCCACTAACCAGTACCCTGCCAGCCTAATTGATGTCTAACTGCTCCCCTGCCAGCCTGTTTGCCCCCAACTTCCCTCCTTGTCACCCCTTACTGCCCTCCTCTGCATGCTTGATCGCACCCAACTGCCCTCCCTTGCAGGCCTGGTCCCTCCCAACTGCCCTTCCCTTCTGGCCTGATCACCCATAATTGTCCTCTCTTGCAGAGTCTGAAACCTCCCACTGTCCTCTCCTGCTGGCCATCTTGTGGCCATCTTGTGTCCACATGGGGGAAGGATCTTTGACCACATGGGGGTAGCCCTCTTGTGTGTTGGAGTGATGGTCAATCTGCAAATTACTCTTTTATTAGATAAGATAGAGGCCTGGTGCATGGGTGGGGGCCAGCTGGTTTGCCCTGAAAGTGTCCCAGATTAGGGTGGGGGTTTCCTTGGGGTGAGGAGTGGCCTGGGCGAGGGGCCTGTGGAGGTTTGCAGGCAGGCCACGCTCCACAGTGATCCGAGGGGAGGCCCTGGGATATGGGCTTAATTTATGTCTACCATTGAAACTTTGTAGCCTAGAGCAGGGCCAAGCCTTCTATTTGCCCCATGGCACAGCCATTTCTGTTTGAAACTTTGTAGCATTGAGTGGAGGCCTACATTGGCAACGGCAGGCAGAAAACTTGGCTTCCTCCATTGCTAGGGAAACCCAAGCCTCTGTTCTCTCCAGCTCAGTGGCTGCCGCCATTTCTGTATCTTTTATAATTGAAACTTTGTAGTATTGAGTGGAGGCCTAGGCTGGCAAAGGCAGGTGGAAAGCTTCGTTTCCTTTGTTGCCGGGGAAACCCAAGTCTTCCTCCTGCTCTCAGTGGCAGCAGCCATCTTGGTTGGGGTTTATTTGCATAATCTGCTCCTTATTGGCTGATGGAGATGGCTGTGGGTGTGGCTTGTGGGAATAGAGAAGGTATGGTCAAATTTGCATATTACTCTTTTATTAGATAGGATTTATTGGTTGAGATAATGTCCACATTGTGACATGTTTCTATAAATCTTCTTCATTAAAGAATGTTATTAAGGGAGAATGTGATCCAGCAACTGAAACTTTTATTCACAGTTTGGAGATAGACTTCCTCAGCAGTCACAAATACTAACCTCATTAGCACTTGACATGCAAACCGATCACTACTGAAATGCCTTCTTCAAACAATTTGGTAAACTGACATTTTTTCATTGGTCATTTTCATAAATATAATTTCCCATGTCTAATATCAATACTTAAAACCTTTCTGTAAGATATAGGTGAAGAAAATAACCCAGTTCTATGAATATGCATAAATTCAAATGAAATGCTTAAAAATTACTTCTAATTATATAAGGGAAATATCAGCAAAGACACAGATTAAAAGCCAGTTTTTAGAGAATGCTGTATACACAGGTGAAACAAACTGATGTGAAATGAAGGCCAACACAATATTGAAAACCCATTGACCATGGATTTCTGCTCTTTTGTCTGTGTGCCTCTTATAATGCCTCCTCAGAGATTTGTTTCTGAACATGAACTTGGGTTCAGCAGACCACCCATGTGAAAAAATCCAATGTGAAGTCAGACTACTGATCTGAATCTTTGATGAGAAATGAAAGCTAGAAATGTGGATGTGAAATTCACCCACATAGTGTTGATGGTATAACTATGGGAGTATTGGCATAGAACAGAAAGGTTATTTTGAGTAGGGCAGAGATTATTCTAACCGTTTCCAGAAACACCCAGCCAGTAGTTTAGAAACACAGATCACAGCTTGTATGCTTGACATCTTGGGTAGAATCTTTGGGAGAGAGATACTATTGAGGAATCTACAAGCTTAAAGTGTTATCTCTGAGTTCATATGCATAAATAATGTTTTTAATTAAGGAAAGGTCCTAGAAAAATCCCCACAGGTTCAAATACAGAAGCCATTTTTCACTTTATATATAAATATCCCCAAATATTTCTATTCTTATAGCTTATGCATTATTAGAATCAAAAAGTACATTAGAAGTGCTTTTGTTGCTATAGTATTAATTAATAATCCATTAACTTGTACCAAAGAATTAATTTATACATAAGCATTTATCTCATTCTCTTTTGTCAAGTATATACTAACTATTAAAGGGAACTAACCAGAGTCTCTCACATAATTCATAAATAAATAGCTTACCAGAGAATTTTGCTTATTAACAACTAGTCCCTCAAAGGAATGAATCACTCAACAATACAAAAGAGTGTTATTAAGAATTGGAGTCTTTTTAATAAATGTTTTAGTTACTTCAAATATAGCATTGGAAGTTGTTTTTTGACCTCATACATTCTGGACCTGGAGGTATTCACTTCCTCTAAATTATAGATGGTTTTGCTCAGATGAACGCAGTACCCATTTTTTCTTCCACTTTCAGGTACCGTAATTGAGGTTCCCGCTGAAGTGTCCAGCTGTGTGTGTTCTTCCTGACCTTCCCATCCTAAGGTAATGACCTTGCTTTTGGCATAACCATAGATCCTGAAATATTGTGCTGTGGAGTAAACTGAATGAAGCACTGCTTTCTACTGAACTCCAGCAAATCGTTTTCATTTACAAATGCACTTAAATTTACATATTTAGATACTTAACTCCTTTGCTATGTATCCCATTTCTTGCCCTTTAGCCCTAAGATATTTTCAAGGTATAGCTTTTTTGTCCCTGCGAAACATCACAATATGCTCTTTATGTTGTAAAATCAGCTCAGCCTGTCTCATTTACACTCCTACTGTAAAATATAGGTTCCCACTCAGAGTTCTAATTATTTTAAAGGGAGGCGGGGGGGGGGGGCAGAGAAAGTGTGTATGCATGAGAGGTAGAGAGGCAGAGAGCAAGAAGCTGTAGCCTATATATATGATTGTACATAAAAATTTTTAGAGATCAAAAACTTAATAGCTCTAAATAAGGAAAGGTACAATGGAGATGAAGTATTTGAGATGAGGAAATAGTGCTCAATGCTAGTTAAAATAATTTTGGTGAATCCGTTGAACTGAATGTCAATGGGTTAGCATTAGCAACAAAGGGTTGTCAAGACTGTAGGACAGAATGGATAAGAAAGCTGTGCACCTGAGTAAGCACTAACATTTATCTTGGAATTAATGAAAATAAGTGGAATTACTCTCAACACTACAAAATTTTCCCCAGTGCTTTATTTTTCTATTTATTTAAAGCTTTTAAAAACAGAAGAAAAACAACTTAAAAGCCTATATTATGATATAAAAATATAGGTTGAACATTCTGGCAATGCACTTTTCAAGAGATTGAAAAACAAGTTAAAATTATTTTTAAAAATGTATTCCTTCAAGAAATATTTTTGTAGTTCTTATCTGAACTGCACACTATTCTAGATGCTCTGTGGCAATTAAGATATTCCTAGTTCCCATTGACATTCTAGAGAAGGGAAAAGACATGAAACAAGTAATTTTATAAGATTTAATGAGTGTTAGGAAAAGAGAGATCCAGGGCACAAGGAAACACAAAGCAACGCTGGAGTATATGGAGTATACCAACCATTCTATCCAGTAAGTTAAGTCTGGGATGTCAGGTGGAAGGGTAATGCTTCCAGAGTTGTGAGGACTAGGAAAATCAGTAGAGTTCAGTGAGTGATAGGAGTTCAGAAAAGCTGGTGAGTGGGATACCAGCAGCCCAGGTAGTAGAGGGGCTGCTGAAGATTGGTAACACCCCTGCTCCCAAGGAGGTAAATGGATGAGGAAGGCAAGGCCCAGACAGAGGTGGGCTTGCATCTGGGGATCCATCCATTGAGTGACTTTACTAGTAAGCAGAAGAGTGAGCTGATTAGATTTGCTTAAAATTACCCTGTATTCTCTGATACAGCGATAGGAGTGAGGCAAATGGAGATGTGAGGTGACCAGTTTGGAGACTGTTAAATGGAGGAGGTGGGAGACTGGGTGGCTTAGGCTAAGTAGGAGTAAGAAGGCGGAGGCATAACTCCTATGTCTAACTCCACTAGCCTGAGAAACTTATAAATGTTCAGAGACCTCATTTTATATTCCACGACCGTGTATAACTTCTCCCTGAATTCTTTCTCCAACAATAAACTTAACAAACTTTGCAAGGACATTCAGTTCAACGGATTCACCAAAATTATTTTAACTAGCATTTTGCCTTGAGCACTATTTCCTCATTTTATATTTTGGAAGCAGATTATGAACTAAAGGTGGTAAAACTAGTTCATGTTCCCTACATAGCAAGTGTTGTCCAGGTAGTCTCCCAAATCTCTGTAGAATAGATGGATACAAGGAATTCTTAGTAGGAAAGCACCCGTTTTAACATAGTAAGCACAGGTGGTCTGCTCTGGTTACTACTCTTGCTTGAGCACGATTTTTGTTTAAGTACCTCTCAGCTGACATCAGGAATGTAGGCGGAGATAAAGTAGATTATATTTCCCAAATGTGGCCTTGCACCTCCCATCCCTTATGTTCCTTCGAAACTGACGGCTCTGCCATCCAGGTGTGGTCCCTAATTACCCTCTCTTGAATCTTGCAGTTCATTTGTAACTAATTAAATGTGGCAGGAGTAATGTAACATGGCTTGCAAGAGTTCTTCATAAAAAGCAGCACAATTTCTGGCTTGTTAGCTGGGAAATTTCCTTTGTATCTTTGAGCCATGATATAAGGACCATCTTGAGGGTACTGTGATATGAGGAAATGCATACCTCATGAAGAGGCTATGTGACATGTTCTGGTCAAGTTCTCCCCCTGTGGTCTCAGCCCACCTCCAACATGGACCATCAGACTCCTTTAGATAATTCCAGGCACCTGTGTACAAGTCACCTCAGCTTTTGTACATTTCCTCCTAAGGCTTCACATATAGGATGGATATGGGTTGGTTTTGCATTATTTTCTATACCTTACAGACCCACAGAATCTATGAGCTGAATTTTTAGAAAATACTTATTTTTGGATGATTTGTTACACAACAATATTAACTGGAACAGTTAATGTGATTCCCAAACGTATTTACATAGGAGAGCTAATGTGGGACCAGTAATATTTAAATGAGATTTGCTGTCTTATGGCAACTAAAATTTGAATTAAAAAATTTAATGGTAAGGAACATCAAGTCCATCACTTCCCCTATTGTTTATGTAATTGGATCAAGAGGAGATTATAAATATAGGAGAAGGAGCTATAATTGGCACTAAATAAACATATTTGAATTTAGCCTTTACAAAGAAACTTAAAAAACTCTCTACTTTCTAGAATATCCTTATAAGGCCATCATTAATTTTCAGTCTCTCCTCCCCAATTTTTTATATTTTTGCTGGACTTAGCATTAAAGAGGAAAAAAATTGATCTAATACTAGATAATCAAGGGATATTTTTTTAAATACTGTGAAAGATAAATAAAGAAAAACTAGTCTGGCATCTGTGAAACTCACCTAATTGGTCATTATAAAATGCATTTGGTTAATTTCTCATCACTTCTTTCTGTTTAGATTTTATTTTATTATTTTTTAAAAATATATTTTATTGATTTTTTACAGAGAGGAAGGGAGAAGGATATAAAGTTAGAAACATCAATCAGCTGCCTCCTGCACACCCCCTACTAGGGATGTCCCCACAACCACAGTACATGGCCTTGACCCGAATCGAACCTGGGACCTTTCAGTCCATAGGCCAATGCTCTATCCACTGAGCCAAACCAGTTTTGACTATTCTGTTTAGATTTTAGAGAAATATAATTATGTGTGTGTGGTGAAGACAATCAAAGGAAGAAAAGCAGACAGGCACATAATTTAAACAATCCAAATTGTATCATTTTCCCTGGGGAGCTCTTTAGACTTTATCTAATATGCAATAACCCTAACCCTGACACTGTGAGGTCTGTAGCTTCTGGATGGGTACTTAGTACTTACTGTGCACTGTCATCATCAAGTTTATGTTGTGTTTCTTTCTCATTGCATGACGATCACATTTCAATGGTTATTAATGCATCTTATTATGGCAATTTGATAAGATCAGTCAAAGTTATGCATTCCAATCCAGAAATGCTGGATGAGGTTGGGTCTCTTCCTTTTTACAGAGGAATGTCGTACAGAGAGGTTGTTTGTATGGCTTGTCTCTCATCTCTATTGAGCAAGATTATGTAATGACTTAAATACTATGCAGATTTTACAAAGCATATGCATGTCAAGTATGCAGATTTAGTTCATTGGAAGCATTACAAAATCCTGTTAGTCTGATGTAAACATAGTGATGATGAAAGATTGCCAACATGGATAATGAAAGAGTATTTTTCTACAGAACCATGTGTTCAAGTGGCCGTTTAATAAATATTCCTCGTTCTACTTTTGTAATGCATTGGTGACAGTCTGTGTTGCTTTGCCAAGTCCTTTTATTATGCCATGTCTTGAATTTGAAAGACATTGTGTTCAAAACAATGGAAAAATGTTACAATTAAAAGTAAAACAATGATTTAAAATTGCCATAAAAAAATTGCCATAATAAGATGCATTAACAACCATGGAAATGCAATTGTTTTCATAACTATTATTTATTTAAGAAATATTTTGAGAAATGAAAGATATGGTAAGCATTGTGATGAGTAAAATAACCAATCTGGCATTGTTCCTGTCTTCAAGGTTATTTCAATATAGAATAGGAAGTGTAATGGAGGTTAATAACCAAAAAACAAGAAAACAAAAGAATGGATGCTGTCCACAGCCTTCTAATCTTCTCTCATCTACTCTCATGTTGCTTCATTCTGTTCTGCACACACAGCCAGAAAGATATTGAAGCATAAAAATTCTCATTCTTTTGGGTCCCCATTAGCCTCTTCATATAACATTAAGAGTAAAATCCAACATCTGACAGAACATCCAACATCCATGATATCTCACCTCTTTGGCTACTTTTCCATTCTCATTTCAAGCCGTTCTTTTCCTCATTCTTTTTTCTTTAGGTAAATTAGGTTCTCTCTATTCCTACACACTTCAACCTAGACTTGCCTTGGCCTCTAAATATTTTCCTCAGTTTTCCCCATGACAACGTCTTCTCTTAATTCAGGTTTCTATGTATTGCCCTTGGAAGGGGATAGTGTGGGCCACACAAAATCACCTTATCTCATGCCTCTGATACTCTTCATTATTCTGAATTAATAGATTCATCTTCAAATGAACATTAGGTAGAAAGGTAGTCACAAAAGGCAGGCGAGCATAAGTTTTGGGTGGCATTGGTTAGTCCTACCATTTTAGAAGTATTAGTAGCATGGTGTGGTGGGCTGGATGCAGGCATCTGAGTTTGGTTCTTTGTTGGCGCTAGAGACTGAGGCTTCTTCTTTGGGTGAAGAGTGCTTTCTAAAGAACTGGATTCACAACTTCTAGTCCCTGGCTGCTAACTAAATTGTAGGGGAAAAACTTACACATGCAAGAGAAAGAGCTCCCCCTTCCCTTTAAGGTTATTCATCTATTAATGAATCCTAGTGCCTTATTATTTTTTTAAAATATATTTTATTGATTTTTTTACAGAGCGGAAGGGAGAGGGATAGAAAGTCAGAAACATCGATGAGAGAGAAACATCGATCAGCTGCCTCTTGCACGCCCCCCACTGGGGATGTGCCCGCAGCCAAGGTACATGCCCTTGCCGGAATCGAACCCGGGACCCTGCAGTCGGCAGTCCGATGCTCTATCCACTGAGCCAAACCGGTCTCGGCAAGTGCCTTATTAATGTTACGTGGAAATTGATATATCAGGTACATTTTCACATAAAATCTTCATTCATTGAATAAATACCTAATGAGCACTCACTGTGGCATCTAATGCATTGGTAAGCAATTATTCTTAGGTTAGTGCAGCTTAGAGAAGGCAAAGTCTTTAAAGACAAAAGAAAATAAATCAACTCGTGGAAAACCATTAATGTAAAATAATTTAAACATTTGGAAAGTGGTGTTAATAATGACGACCATAAATAAGTTGGTGATACTTAACACATATTAAGTATTCACTATGTTCTATGTATATTTAAACATAAATTATTTAATTTTCAAACAATTCAATGATGTATCATTATGATTCCCATTTCAATGATGACAAAAAAAGCAGCATGGAGAAGTTTAATAACTTGATCAAAGTTGTGCAACTAATGATTGACAAAGCCAGTACAGGAATGAAGGCAAACTCTCTCCAGATTCCAGAAATTCTGACAGCGAGGTTTATACTGAATTATCAAGTTGATAATATATTTATGAAGTTAAGGGAAACCAGAATATATAGAATTCATTTTTTACCAATGACTATTATATTTCTAATAGATTAATTAGGGGAATTCTTAATTACGGATGTGACTAATTCTATATATTGGTGATGAGGAGAAAGGTGAAGTTGGATAAATGATTGGCTGGCCTAAGTCACTTCCAGTTCCAATTACCATGAATTTTTGAACTCTCAGGAAAAGAATTCTTGTTGGAACTAGCTGACTTTGAGAAAATCATTCTTTGGTAAACCGATAATATGAAAGACTCAATCATTCCTGGAGACAGAGGGGCTGATGCAGTTTGCCATATTGTTGGCAGCTTCCAAATCTTTGCCTGTCAGGATTTTGCAAGATAAAAATATCTTGCAAATATTTAAACCTGGGCCTGGGGGAGACTCAGAGTCTCCCAATTTGAAAAGAAATAAACTGTCAGGCGCTTACTACTTAAGTCCTCCCTCAGAATCGTCATGCCAGTGTGGCAGGAGAGGGTGGGTCCTTCTTGTCGGTTTCCAGTAAAAGCAAGGAAAGAGCCTTTCAGCTTTGCAGCACTTAAACACGCTGAGAGGGTGAGAGACTGCTACACAGATTGGATGTCAAGACTAAAAGGTAGCAAGGCAGTGCCAGGAAGATAATCATATATTTTTTTTGCAAATCTGTCCAGTTTCCACCTTCTGACTGCAGATACTTTGAACCTGAAGTTATAGCAGGTATTTTGCAGGAGGAAAAAATGTAGACAGTGATTCCTAAATAACCTGCCAACACAATGTCTGTCCTCTTAGTTATTTTCTTTTTTAAAATGGCATTGCTTTTTCACATTATGAAGGATCCGAATCCCACAGGGATGTGATCTAAAACATACACACACTGCTATTTCCAGTCTATACTCTTAGAATTAGTGGTTTTAAATGTATCCTTGCCGTTTCCTTCCTATATTTTTGCACGCTTATACATGTACATGAATACATATACAGAATGGAGGTTTTGTGAACCCTTTTAAATAAACTTAACTTCGAGTCTTAGACAACTTCATATATATATATATATATATATATATATATATATATATATATATATATATTTGCAAAGGCACGATAGAGTTTAAAGATAACTATGCAGCATAATTTATGTATTGCTGAATATTTAGTTTGTTTCTAGATTTTCTGTTTATGCTTCTATGTTTGGTGTTGAATTGAAATAGATTTATTAAATTTATTGGGGTTATATTGGTTAATGAAATTATATACATTTCAAGTGTATGATATTATTATAATAGGGCAGCTGTATATTTCATTGTGTGTTCATCATCCAAAGTTTAGTCTCCTTTAGTCACCATGTATTTAGTCTCTTTTACCTCTTCAACCTCTCCCCCCACATCCCTGCGCTGCCCCCCCGCTCCGCCCCATGCTTCTGTTCTTAAACACAGTGCTATAGAAACTTCACTACTGACCATGGTTGACTAACTGGTTCTAAACTTACCCACACTGTCATAAGCAACTATAAAACTGTCCAAATTTATGAGACAATTCTGTTCAAGCAATGGATAACAGACAATGGAATAATTAAAAAAAAAAACAACTTATGGAATACTATATAGATCTGGTTATATTAGAGTTATATTAATGCATAAAGTTTCAAAGGGGGGAGAGAAATTCATATTTTTTAAACACTTCTCAGTTCTAGTGACAACTCCTTACTGCATAATTTTAGGCATTATTTCACCTAATTTATATCTCTAAAGGTGATGTCATTTCGACATTTTGGATACTTTTAAAGTATCCATTATGGAGACATTAAAGTCATCAAAAGAATACATGTATAATCTTGATGATATTATTTATTTAAGAAATATTTTGTTCTACTCTCCACATTTAACAGTTATGCTCTGTTTCCTTCATGTGGATCTCATTGCAGACACATCTATTTCTGTTTTGAGTCAGAATCGGAATGCTTCCACAACTGCATAAATTGTATAGCTTCAACACTGTTGACTAAAAACAGTGTGACTTCCCCATCATTAGCATAAATACTGACCCCTTTGATAAGTTTTAAAATTGTGAATCAGCTAAATTAATAATTAAAATATCTAAAATACTGTGCTTGATGTAGAAATAGAACAACAATTTAGTAATTCCTTTTAATTATTTGTATTATAGCAAAAAAGAATTAGGTAGGAGCTAGCTGGAAAAAGACAGAGAAGTGGTAATTTACCCTACAGCTAAAGTTAAAATCACACAATAGGAGATTGATTGACATCCAAGTAAGAACCATAGTGATTTTCTATTTATTTGCTTTTTTTTTCTATTCCTCATGTTGAGGTTGGTTCTATAATCACTGCAGTTCACCAAAGTTCTTTGTTTTGTTTTGTTTTCTTAATTAAATCACATTGATGCCTTTGCAAAGTAGCCCCAGGGAGAAGGTCTTCCATTGGTAATCTGGGATGAATAAGCAATTATGAGTAATAAATGCCCGATTATTGTGCATTACATAGATATTTGTCTTTCTGAGAAATTAGGGGTGAATGCCTTTAGTTAGCAAATGACTTTTTAAAATCTGTAGACAATTAAAAAATAAGAAAATAATATTTCCTGACTAGAGAATTATATCAGGAAAACATGTCAGAATGCAAACCTGACTTTAAAACCTTGATAAAACAATTGAAAGCAACTAAATCTTGTTTGGTTTAATACATATGGCTGGATTTTTTGCATTTGTAAAGACATTTCTACTTTGAGATGAGGTTTTCCTCTGTCACCCCTTTTCCTCTCGCCACAGTTTCATGGAATTGTTCAAGTCCAAGTTGTTTGTTTAATTCCATGAGAGAGAAGGAAAAATCTGTTTGTTTTTATCAGTTAGCTGACAAGACTTCAACGTTTGCTCGTTAGCTTTTAATTTTAAATAAAAAGGAGAGGGAGAGTGAGCAAGCCAGGGAACTACCAATACGATTCAACCTCAAAAGAATCAATGTAATATTCTATGAGGAGAAATAGATTATCTGTATGGAGAATATTTTTCCTCTTTAATAATAATAAAATTAACTAACACTGATAAACTGGTTTTGTGTTGAATCAGCAATCTCACTTCTATCCTAAACACAGGTATCTGCATAAGAGAGTTCTCAACAATGTGAATTACTTTACCATGCTGGACTGTATACTTAAACATGATTCTGGTGGTACATTTTATGTTCCATGTATTAGGCCACAATGAATAATAAAGAACACCCTCACAGATTTGATGATCAGGAATGCAGAAACAACTTAGCTGAATGTGTTTGACATTGAGCCCCTCAGGAAGTACAGGTCAAGTCATCAGGTCAGGCTGCTCTCATCTGAAAGTCTGCCTGGGGCTGGAGGATCAACTTTCAAGTTGATTCACACATTTAGCTATTAGTGTTTTCTGTTTTATCCTGACACTTCGTAGAGAGATTCAGATTCTCACTACTAAGCTTTTCCTAAGGGCTATGTGTCCACAGGACTGACCGGGCACTGACTCCCTCCAGAATAAAGGATTCAAGAGTGAGGCAGAAGGTACAATGTCTTTTGTAACATAGCCTTGACAGTGATGTATCGTTACTGTGTTCTGTTGTTCCAGCAGAACAAACCTCATATATTTGAGAGGAAACTGGCCAGGGCTGAGAATACCAGAAAATCGGGATTGGTTGGGTTCATCTTAGACACCGGCTATGATACCATACCAAACGGACATTTGTTTCTTTTGGTTGTGATATATTGTATTGGACTAGCTTATCCATAAAAAAAAAAACATTTTTAAAAGTACATAAAATACAAAAATAAGTTCTGAGTCTATTAGAAAGCAAATAAAGAAATCAGGGCTTGAGAGGCCAGGCTACTCAAAAGAATGAAAATGCTTTGAGCTGACACCTACTTTTACTTGCTTGCTCTCCTCACAGCATTTACTAATTTGTGGCACTGATTATAGAGGACAAGCACAAAGCAGAGACAGTTTTCCTGGGCTGGGAGGAGATAATTGGTGTTTGGGGCTACATGCTTAGCTGAGAGCCAGTACATCCCCAACAGTGTAGCTGCAGACATTGGAACCAACAGGAAGACCTGAGAATGTAGACCTGAGTGACAGATCCTTTATCAGGATAGAGAGCCTTTCTCTTTACCTATGTAACTTCTTTCCCTTTGGCATCTGATGAAGATGCTTTAGATAAACTTGCATAATAGACTGAAAATATATGAGAATTAACTTTGTAGTTAGAAGAGAGAAGCGCATACGTTTTACAGTGAAGTCAGATTATGGATGCTGCTGCTGCTGCTGATGATGATTATGATGATATTTTTTCAATGTCGCCTTGGCCTTATCCTATGCATTCCATTGGAGGCCTCCTAAGGAGAGAAGTTGATATATATATATAAGATAAAGGTTGTTCTGGTCCATGTATCATCTTTACTTACATAAAAAAGCAATACTTTGGCTTACTTTATCAGGACAACAATAATGCGTGGGTTTTTAGGAAACTTAGAAAACATTTTTGACATGTCATTTATGTTCTACATATAATGACTGATGTAAAATTCACTTGGAGGACTTGGGTGACACTTAAAAAAGATAGCTTAATTCTATTTGTATAGTTATACACACAGATATACATATACTAAATATACATAAAATATACATAACTAATATATATGTATATATATGTGTATATATATATATAGTTGCATGTGTATATGTATGTATGAACACTTCTTTATTTTTATATGCTTATTACTATGGACAGGCACTGCCAGCATTTTGTAGATATTATATAATTTAATCTCTAGAAACATCCTGGGTGACATATTACTCGAAATTAGGCTTAACTTCTATAACATACAGAGAAGAAATATGGAATTGTATTAGCCTCTAAATTAGTTCTGGGTGAGTGGTCCAGGCCAGCAGGCATTTTTGTTTCACATGGTCACGTAAGAACCCAATTGTTCCTCTCCCCCCATGCCCTGCCATTCCTGATTATTGTCTTCATCAACATAGAAAAGCAGATGTCTTAAAATTCAGATTTCAGCTAGTTTAAAGGAAAGGTGAAAGCTGCATGAGGACATCGAAGAGGAATAATCCTAATCTTAAAACACCTGTGCACACATAATTTTCACTCATATCCCAATGGGGAGAATATAGTCAAGTGGTAACATCTAAATGCCATGGGACCAGAATAGAGTAGGAGTTTGTGGAAAAGTAGCAGTCTTTCTTATGGTGGCTGTGATGGAGATGCTGGTTGTTTCCTAATATATTCTTCCTTTTTACTATGATGGTATAATCCCTAATTTTTAGTTGCACATAAATCTATGTAAAATGGATACTATATATTCCAGTCTCCCTTGCCATATATCTATTTCTGGCAATTGGGACATAGTTTTTTTTTTTTTTTTTTTTTTTTTTTTTTTTTTTTTTTTTTTGGTGTGTGTGTGTGTGTGTGTGTGTGTGTGTGTGCCATACATCTGTCTTTTTTCAACATCTATTTACCCTTTATTTCTACATTTTTCTTCCTTCCTTCCTTCTTATACCTACATCAAAATGCTGCTGCATTGTACTATGAGAGGGAGTCCATAAATGAAAGAACAAGATAAAAGCATCCTGATTCCTTGCTACTATTAACTATCATATCAATCCTAGTCCACTAGCTTAGAGTTTTACATGAGAGAGCATAAATTTCAGTCTCCCTTAAGCTTTTGTTACTTTTGGATTTCTCTCAACAGCAGCTAAGTATAACAATAACTGATATGATTGATATTCGCCTTATTCTAATGACCAATTTTGCCTCGAAAGGTTAATGCTCTTGATTTAAGATCTAAACACAAGACAGTCTTGCTCGAAATTCATTGTTTGTCTTCCTGCACTATTAAGTCACTACAAATAAAAACAAATCATGATCTCTTTTAGTAACAATGGGAATATACATACTTCTTTTGAGGAGAGAATTTTAGCAAGTTGATTTGTCAAATCTGTGAGTACTGAGTTTATATATATATATATATATATATATATATATATATATATATATATATTATATCAGTGTGTCAAAACAGTGCTAGCTTTTCTGTCCTGAGCAAGCCTCATCTAGGTAGTTTTTCATAAAAGCTTCAGAATTCTGAGCCCCTAAAAGATAAAGAAGAAAGATTTTTTGAGCAAAATGAAATATCAACTAAACAGGAAAATGCCATCCATTCAGACAATAAGCAGTATGTTTATTCTAGTATGTGTCTTGAACACCTTAGAATAGAAGGATATAAATTGAATCTCCTCTCCCTGTATTGTACTTCATTGTCAATAGTTGTTGTGAACAGTATATCTGTCCACTGTGCTTGTGGAGTAGGTAGGTTAGCTGATTCTTCCCAGAGATTGACATCTTGGAGTTGCAGAGAAATGACTGATGTACAGATGATCTAGACTTTTGACTTTGAGGTTGTCATATGGACAGTCATGCGGTTTAGACTGGTTATAAGTTGCTGGCTAAATCTGATATTTTTCTCCTTAAGAACTAGAATTATGCAATAAATTGGGGGGAGGGGTGAAAGCAAAAGCATAAGATGCAATAAAAGCCTTTTCTCCTAATAAAAACATTACTATTCATGATGTGTTCTAAAATGCACATAAGGCATATAGTTACCGATTAAGCCATTATCTTGTGTTGTAAAATATTCTCATAAAATAAAAATATAACATCTTTTATAATAATAAAAAGATAATATTCACTCTTAGAATGGGGAAAGAAGAAAGATGAAGATTTGAGTTCTAGACTCAGCTGTGCTACTAACTCACAGAATGACCTTGGGGAAGGCAGTCACCTGAACTTTCTGAATCTTATTTTTCACATCTATAATATGAGAGCTAAACAACCTCTAAGGGGTTTCTCAACTGTAAAATTAAAAGAGGGAAAATCTGGGACTCTGCCATAAAAATATAACATAAACTCTTTCTTTATTGTGCTAATTTCTGAGAGCAGGAATAACTCCCAATAGAACAACTTTTATCAGTATTTTACCATATGGAGTTATTTTTATTTGAGGGGACATTATTTGACACCTAGTTTTTTAAAATTTATAACATCCAAGTATGACATAATAATGAGAATAGTTCATCACAATATGTTAAGACTTTTCTGAAGTTTTTGAGAAATTGGTGATAATTATTTGATTTTGCCTGTGTCAACAGTAAGAATAATTAGTCCCTGATTTTTAAAATGAATTATATTTTAATCACACATTTGTGATCACACATTGATCCCTGGTAATTATATTTTGAATTCTTGCTATTATTATAGAGACCAAGCCATGCTGATGTAAGGAGTGAAACAACAACATTGTCATACATGGGACTCTTGTAATATCTAGGGATGCAGTTTTATTCTGTGACTGTCTTTCTTTCTGATTCTATAAATAGTGGAGAAGGGCCCTCCAAATGTTGCAGGTAGCCTATGATATATAAACTAATACTATGAAGCTCAGATTATTAACCATTATATGTTAATTTATAGTTATTATATGTAGACATAAAATATCAAATGTATAAAAATTACCAAGAATAACAAATGCTCCTAAAACCCAGTTTATAAGCATTTGTATTTTATTTGTTTTGGACTTTTTTTATTTTTTATAACTTTAGTAATACAGCTGAAGTCTTTCTTTAACTAATGTATCACATTCCCCTCCTCATTTCGCAAATATAAACATCCATGCTAAAAGTGTTATGAATTATTCACACCTACAAGCATATATATATACATACACACACACACACACACACACACACACACATACACACACACACACATATATATATATATATATATATATATATATATATGTATGTATGTATGTATATATTACCTTCTACATTTTCTTCATTATTTTTAACTTTCGGGATCTATCTTTCTTTTTATTGTTATTTAGTATGTGGAAGCTAGGGATTCTTTATATATGATTCTCTACAAGAAAGCCTTTATGACAAAGGATAATTAGGGATCCAAATACCGCCAAAATTGAAACATTCCAACTAACCAAATTAAGCATTTTAAATTTATTGCATTATATTAATTGAGTTTAATTGAATTGAGATCCTAAGAATATCAAAGGTTGTCCCCTTGAGGAAAGTAGCAGAGTTACAAACATCTTCCTGTTTTAAATTATTCTTAAGACAAAGACTATAGTATCTTGTTTTCCTATTGAGTGTACCGAATCACAGAAAATTTCAATAAATTAAAAGAAAACTATGAGACATAATATTTTGCTAGTAGATTTTAAAAATAATGTTCCTTTTATTAATTGATGCATAATTTGCATGCAACAAAATGCAGAGATCTTACGTGGTAAGTTCAAAATATTATGATCAACATTGAAAACAATTTTATCATTCTAGAAAGTTCTGTGTGTCTCTTCCCCTGCTACCTTCTCCTTGTCATCTTAGATTTCTATAACCCTGTATGAATTTTTCCTGTTTCAGAGCTTCATATTGAAATTATATAGTAGTCTTTCATGATAGGTTTCTTTTACTCAATACAATTTCAATCCTGTCTAATAAAAGAGTAATATGTAAAATTGACCATATCTTTGCTATGACCACAAGCCACGCCCACCAGCCAATCAGGAGTGTGGAGACGTGGCCAAGGCAGCTGGGGCCTGGTGGAGCCTGGGGGGCCTGTCTGAGGCAGCCCAGGCCTGGAGGGCATAGCCTGAGGCGGCCCAGGCCTAGTGGGGCATGGCCAAGGAGGCCCTGGCCTGGAAGGGCGTGGCTGAGGTGGTCCAGGCTGTGGGGGAGCGCGGCCAAAGCTGTCTGAGCCTGGGGCGCTCTGGGGGGTGTGTGTCTGAAGCTGTCCTGGCCTGGGAGGGTGTGTCCCAGGCAGCCAGGGCCTGTGGGGCGTGTCTCAGGTGGCCCTGGCCTGGGGGCAGTGTCTGAGGAGTCCCAGGCTGCAGGGGGCATGGCTGGGTGCCCAAGGCCTAAAGCCTTGTCCAGAGGGCTCCCAGTATGTTTGAGGGACCAGGTTGGGCTGAGGGATTACCCACCCCCAGAGCACGAATTTCGTGCACTTGGCCCCTAGTATTTATATAATTTGAGCTGTCTCTGGTAGTGTAGTGTATTTAGCAGCATCTCTAGCCAGTACCTACTAGATACCACTAGGTTCCCCCGATCTGACTTATGACACCAAAAGTGCCTCTGGACATTGCCAAATGACCCCCGAGGGGTAAAGTCACCCCTGGTTAAGAACCTCTGAATAAGACACATGACTTATGCATTTTTATCAATGAATGTATCAAATATAAAATAATCTTTAATATCCCCATTGGCACAATGGATAGAGCCTGGGTTTAGGAATCACTCTATGGTAAGTTCCAATTCCAGTTCCTTTGGATACAGAACAAGGGACTTAACCTTTCTATATTTCTATTTTCTCATCCTTAAAATGTTTTAATATTACCATTTTGTAAGGATATTATGAGTATTTTTCTGGCAAAATTTTCGTTAAGTGCCCAGTAAAATTCTTCAACATAGGAATAGTTCAGAAAATTCTTGTACATTTGGCATATGTCTTCCTATTATGATTTCCAGAATTTTTATAAAAACAGTGAGGGAACAGAAAGCAATCCAGTGGACTGAGGCTAGGAAGATAACGCAAACCCACAAATAAATGGACATAGAAAGGTAAAGCTACTGAGACATATAATATTTCAATGAAGTAGAAAGTGACATGCTTAGATGTCAGTTGTCATTGGTACTCTTCACTACTTTTACACTTATGTAAACTATTAATTGCACTCTAAACTCAATTGTGAATTGTGAAATATCTTGGTCCATTTTGTTTTCAAGCTGTAAGCTTTTAATTTTCTTTCTTTTCCTGCTGATATTATAATGAAATGAATTTAAAACTTATAATCCTATTTGCTAGCTACACATAATTGACATTCCAAAATGTAGGCCTACCTTCCACCAGAACCATCTATAATAATAAAAGCATAATATGATAATTAGACTGGATAGCTGAACAACCTTCCAGATGTCATTCTGGACATCCTTCAGGACGAAGCCACTGTGGCAGGGGCTAAGGAAGAGGTTTTTAGGGGTGATCAGGGAGGCAGGTGAGCAGTTAAGTGCATCAGGCAGGCAGGCAGAATGTTTAGGGATGATCAGATAGGCAGGAGAGTGGTTAGGGATAATCAAGCAGGCAGGTAAGTGGTTAGGAGCAATCAGGTATGCAGGCTAGTGAGCAGTTAGTAGCCAGCAGTACCAGATTGCAAGAGGGTACAGGCTGAGGGACTCCCTCTCCCCGCCACCTGTGCATGAATTTTGTGAACAGGGCCTCTAGTAAGACAATAGATGTGTGTTGTTTTAAGTCACTACATTTTAGATAGTTTGTTATTGCAGAAGTAGGAACTTAGTACAAGTAGTAAGCAGTATTCAGGCCCTTTAAAAATAAAAGACCAGTCTACTTACAAATTATGCCACCATTTGAATCTTTCATATTCTCTTTTGTGTACCAAGCATTAGAGAATATTTGAAAGCCAGCTTTGGCACTACTGGTATGACTCAGTGGTTGAGTGTCAACCTATGAACCTAGAGGTTATAGTTTGATTCCCTGTTGGGGCATATGCTTAGGTTGTAGGCTCAATACCCAGTGTAGGGTGTGCAGGAGGCAACTGATTGATGATTCTCTTTCATCATTGATGGTTCTATCTCTCTTTTCATTTCCTCTTGGAAATCAATTAAAATATATTTAAAAATGAAAAATAAAAGCCAGCTTTGACCACAAGGTCATATCACAGGGATTAACAAGATGTGGACTCCTATTCACCTTCTTGGTTTATTATTCCTTTCCATTTCAAGGACATTGTATCTAATTAATGGTTTAAATGGTTAAGATATGTTTAAATATACTAAGTGGATTTATACCATGAAGAATTTATAGAAGGCATACCATACAATTCACAGCTATTATTATTTTCATGGGAGTTATATTGATCATGTGTTTGAGGTTACTCTTCAATGAATAACCCAATATATCCCTTAGAAAAAAAATATTAAAGAAACTAGAGGCCCAATGCACAAGGGTCAGCCCTCACGACCCTGGCTGCCTCACAGCCCCATGGTTCCACCTACTGGTCATTCCACCATTTGGTCTAATTAGCATATTAGCTCTTTATTGTATAGGACAATTCTATTAAGCTTTCATTTAATTCTATTCTGACCTTGCTAAGTATTTTATTTTTTACCATGAATGAGTATAAAATTTTATTAAGATCTTTCTAGCACCTATTAAGATGATCACAGTTTATCTTCTTAAAATCCATTAGGATAGTTAAAGACATTTTTATATTCTTAAAAAATATGTCATATTGATATTCTTGGAATAAATCCCAGTTGGTTGTAATGTTTTTTTTTGTGTATATTGCTTAATTTAATTAGCTTATGATTTATTTAGGATTTTTGTAGCAATATTTATAAATAAGATTGGGTTATAACTTTCCTATATGAAATTGTGCTTGCCTGGGTTTAGTATCATAGGGATACCAAACTTGTTAAATAAATTTAAATGTATCTTTTCTTTTATATGCCTTAATAAATATGATATAAAATAGAATTTTGTCTTTCATGAGGGTTTGAAAAAAGTTTATTTAAAAACCTTATTAATATAGGAAATTTCTTTAAAATGGAATCTTTGGAGTTTGCATAGCTTAAATTCAGAGAGTTTTAAATTAATAATGGAACCACCTCTGCTGTGTAATAGTCTTCTTACATAAGAGAAAACCATTAAAAATATCACTACATCTTGTGAACAATCACTCTAGAAGAAGACTGATTATGATGTTCAATGATATTTTCATTACATTTAACACTTTCCTTTAAGATCTGAAAACCATAGGATCAATTTATCTATCTGCAAATTAATAGGCTCTTATCAAATAATAAGAAATATGTATCCATTTTTGATCCTCTTTTAGAGAGAGCAGGAGAGGAACAGACAGAGAAATAGCTATTTGAGATAGCATCCATGTGAGGGAGAAACATCCATCAGTTGTGTCCTGTATTCAGGCCAATCAGGATCAAATCTACAACTGGGGTATGTGCCGTCGCCAGGAATCAAACCCTCAGCCTTTAGGTGTACAGGATGATGACACTCCAGCCAACTGAGCTACCTGGTCTGGGCTTCCTTCCTTTTTAAGCTTCTGGGATCAGAAGCTTCCTTCGTGAGACCTATGGGATTTAAGGTCCTCAGTCTTTGTCAGGAATGGGAAGAGGCAGGAGGGCACCGAGGAGATAATTATTCTCTGATTTACTATCACTTTTACAAGTGTTAGTTCATGTTTTTTGCATAGGAAATGTTTTGGGAAAACAACACTTTGTTTCTATTAAATATTAGAAACCACTGAGTTTAAATTCAACTCTAAATTGATTAACCCCATTTTTTTAAAGTTTTGGTAAAGTAGTGTTTAGAAGTAGTAATATAATTCAAGTCCTAATATGAATTACATCTTAAATCTGTCATCTCTGTGGCCTCTGATACTTTATTTAACATTTTTATGATCCAGTTTTTCCATTATAAAATGAGAAAAATACCTACATCCTAAAGTTGTTATAAGGCAATACTGAGATTATATGCTTGGTACTCAGCGAGCATGCAATACAATGGCACTATTTGTAAAAATGTGGCCAGTGCGTCTCATTCTTGCCTGCAGGTTAGGGTCATCTGGGGAGCTTGTAAAATTATAATGCATTGATCCACTCCTTCAGATATTTTTTTTATAATGGTCTCGAGTATAGCCTGGGAAAGGGGACCTTTTAAATTCTCCAGTTGATTTTAATCTATAGCTAAGTTTGAGAACAACTAAATTACATGCAATGTTTTTAAGAGAAAGAAACTTACTCCATATATGTAGGCCAAGAAAAGAAATTCGTCAGAAGGATATAATGTGGCCCACAGAGTTGAAATAGAACAGTATACTATACCACCTTTAGGTAGACCAGGTGATCCAAGTATCAGAGCTAAAGGACTATCTTATTTTTTATATATTACCTTTTGTTATATAGGATTATTATATAGGATTACCTCTTAACTCTATCCTTGCATGTAGGGCAATTTGGGGATTTTAACGAAAGGACTATCTTTTAAGGGGTAAGTCAGCCTTGGGGTAGTTTTTAAATATTTGTATCAAAACTCATTGTTCAAGTTTCCAAATATGAGAGAAAGAGTATAATTGAACTGGCTTGGGGTTTCTGCTGTCTGCTTGGCTAATATATTTTGATTGCTAGATTAAAAAAAATACAAAGCGAAATGATGAAGAGGTAATTCCTCAAATGGGACTGGGAGGTGTTTTTATAAGAAGATATAAGACTAGAGTTCAGGAGCCTAAATAAACACACACAATACTGTTATTCCTGACATAACAATCTTTCCCATTTCTAAAGAGCTTTTAATTATAGAACTGTGTGTCTATAATGAAATTGATTACTAGTTCTGAGCTCTTAAATAACAGTCCTTGACACCTAAGAAATGTTTTTGCTTTATAAAGATGTGCTAATAAATGCAGCAGTGAATAATTTAATAGTAGCTGTCTAGGACCTCAGAAACTGCGCAGATTCTGTGTTCTGACTGTTATTGTTCTCAGTGCATAAGTGACAGGTTATGTGGACCATAACCCCCATTTCTAGGTAATTGAGTGTGGACATCCATGATTCACTTCTGATGTTATCTGTATCCTGAGGTGTTAATACGATTCCGTGCTAGCATAATGCTCCAGGAATAATGGAAAGGCAACATTTTATAAGGGGAAAGCCCACAAACCATACCAGGTAGACCAAAGCCTGGGTAAACCTGAAGTAAACTTTTCATAGTAGATATTCAGGCAGGGGTGGGGGTGGGGTGGGGGAGAGGACAATGACAGTGGCCTGATCTATTGACATAAATAAAAGGGAAGACTTGAAATAAGTTTGCAAATCTTTAAAAAATACAAACACAATGGTGGTCACTGTTTTAGGGACTAGATAAAGAGTGAAGTCACAATATCCTTAGAGATAAAAGTAAGATAAAAGCTAAAAAGAATTTTGAATGTCTACAGAAAGTTTTCTGACACTGGTATTATTTATTCAGAAAAAGTAAGCTTAAGAAAATAAAAATATGACTGTGAAATCAGTTTGGAAGTATGTCTTATATATTTCATACAATGGTTGCCTGATGGAAAGACAACTATAATGATACAACTACTAATTAAGCCAGGTAATATTTTTATCTTTCACACAATGTGATAATTGAATATTCATAATTAAAAATGTGCAGGTTACTCTTTAATAAAGAAAATATAGCCTATCTAATAAAAGAGTAATATGCAAATTTGACCATGCCTTCACCACATCCACATGCCATGCCCACAGCCATGCCCACCAGCCAATCAGGAGCAGATTATGCAAATAAACCCCAACCAAGATGGCTGCCACCACTAAGAGCAGCAGGAAGGCTTGGGTTTCCTCGGCAACAGAGGAAGCCAAGCTTTTTGCCTTCCTAGGCCTCCACTCAATGTTACAAAGTTTCAATTATAAAAGATACAGGAATGGCAGCAGCCACTGAGCTAGAGAGAACAAAGGCTTGGGTTTCCTTGTCAATGAAGGAAGCCAAGCTTTCAGTCTGCCATTACTGGCCTAAGCCTCCACTCTAGGCTACAATGTTTCAAACAGAAATGGCTGCCGCCCCTGAGCAAGCAGAAGGCTTGGCTCCACTCCAGGCTACAAAGTTTCAATTGTAGACATAGATTAATACCAGATCCCAGGGCCTCCTCTTAGGTCACTGGGGGTGTGTGGCCAGCCTGCAAACCTCCATAGGCCCCTCATCCAGGCTGCCCCTCATCCGAAAGGAACTGTCACCCTGATCTGGGACACTCTTCAGGGCAAACCAGCTGGCCCCTACCCATGCACCAAGCCTCTATCAGATCTAATAAAAGAGTAATTTGCAGATTGACCATCACTCCAACACACAAGAGAGCTGCCTCCATGTGATCAAACATCCTGCCCCCATCTGGACACAAGATGGCCATCACAAGATGGCCAGCAGGGGAAGGTCATTGGAGGCTCCAGGCCTTGCAAGGGAGGGCAGTTGTGGGCGATCAGGCCAGCAGGGAAGGGCAATTGGGAGGGATCAGGCCTGCAAGGAAGAGCAGTTGGGTGCGATCAAGCCTGCAGGGGAGGGCTGTAATGGGTGACCAGGCTGGCAAAGGAGTGAAGTTGGAGGCAAATAGGCTGGCAGGGGAGCAGTTAAACATCAATTAGGCTGGCAGGGTAGTAGTTAGTGGGTGATCAGGCTGGCAGGCAGAAGCAGTTAGGGGCAATCAGGGAGGCAGGCAGGGGAGCAGTTTGGAGCCAGCAGTCCTAGATTGTGAGAAGGATGTTTGATTGCCCGTTTAGGCCTGATCCTACCAAGATCTGGCCTAGAGGGGCAGTTGGACATACCTCAAGGAGTCCCAGATTGGAGTGGGTGCAGGCTAGGCTAAGGACATCCCTTGCCCCCTGTGTAGGAATTTCTTGCACTGGGCCTCTAGTGTTTTCATAATGATAAAGAACCTCAGTTTAATAACTCTAGATTTTATATCATACATATTGTTTAAAAGTTAAAATTAGAGGCCAGAAAGCATGTGGTGAATAGTCTGAAAAAAACTTGTTTTTGAATCTATATAGAGGACAACTGAATATATAATCCCCTATGATGTACACACAACTGTGCACAATCCCAGACCAGGTCCCACACGATATTAAGCCTGTTGGAGTTTTCAATGAAAATACCCACTGGAGCCCTTCTCCCAAGACCAGAGGGCCACCCCCTTGTTCTGAGAAATAAGCATATATTAACTTTCTAAACGCCTTTTTCCTCAAAATCGGATTGTGTTTGTGTCATTTTCCATAACTTTTAAAGATAATTTGTATTCTAACTGCAATGACATCCTATCTATATATTACTTTTATAAGCTTTTACATTCAATAATTTATTTTTAAATCCAAGCAAAACTATTTGTGTTAGGTATTATGTTAACGGAGGGACATATATGAAAAAAAGGAGAACTGAAATTCAATCTCCAAGTGGCCAGTGGTTCTTAATCTTGGTTGCAGAAGAGGAAATTCTGAGAAGCCTGCAAAACTGTTATGTGTGGGTCCACGCATGTGAACGTTTGTTAACTACAATGCAAGGGACACTGAAACAAACATCTTATTGGACAGGACAGGCAGCATAGAGATGAAACTTTCTCTACACCAAAGTTGTCAATCATTTTCTGTAAAGGGTCCGATGGTAAAATTATTTCAGTCTTCATGGGCCATGAGGCTTTGGCCAGAACTATTCAACTCTATATGATTGTGTGCAAGCAGCCATCAACAATACAAAAATGAATGGCTAAGCCTGTGTTACAATAAATCAAAGCTGGAGGGTGGAGTAGATTTGGCCATACTTTGCTGACCCATGTTATCTGGAAGAATTAGATGTAATTAAACAGTTGAGAAAAATATAAGTATTATGTAAGATAGAATTAATAGAGCAGTGTGATGTGCTCTGGGAAGGGTGAAAAAACATTAGTGTCTCCTCCCAGGTGATATGGCTGGAGGATAAATTAATAAATTGCCCTACTCAGTCAATACAGATATGCAGATAATTGATCTTATGAAATGTTCAAACATATGAGAATGACAAATATTTAGAAGTCACTTCTTATTCCAATTGTGTAGGTTTACAGTGCTGCCATTTAAAAGCCATTGATGATGATTTTAGCTATTTATATCTAAATATCTTTCTTTTTACTGATGAGAAGGAAGTCCATCTTACAGGGTAAAACGAAGATTCAAAGATTCAAACACAGCCTTCACTTCAAACTCCTGCTACTTGAACTACCGTTTGCTTCTTCTGTTTGAGGAATATATGCTTGTTAATTAGTAAGCACTTAATAATTACAGGTTCCACCTTTTATATGGGAATTACATTTAGTGTATCCAAGAGTAATTAGCATGGATTGTGAGCTACACTTGCTTAGCATTCTTAGGAATAAAAGTATATAAATTTATTTGTAATTGCATGGTTAGTACCAGGTACTTAATCTGCTTGGAAACACTAGTTAATTATAAATTAAAGGTTGCTAAAAAGACTGAATTTGAAAGAGAATAACTTTTTAATTTTCTTTTTCTCAACATTGTAGGGCAGATTCTGCTTTCATTCACACAACATTGCTACAAGTGGAAATGAATCTATGTCCTTTAACATTTCACTACTGTAAATGCTACACAAACATATGTTCTCCTTGGAGTCTCAATTAATTACAAAAGAAACTGAAGAACCCTAGTTGTTTCTTCTAGAAATGTGAAATGCTCTCAATCATTTCGTCTGTTGTCCTGAGAAAATTAGTGATGTGGTATTTAGGCTAAAGGTTGGGAAGGTTATTAGGCCTCTATATTAAAATAAATAGCAAAAAATCATCATCAATGGCTTTTAAATGGCAGCACTGTAAACCTACACAATTGGAATAAGAAGTGACTTCTAAATATTTATCATTCTCATATGTTTGAACATTTCATAAGGTCAATTATCTGCATCAAAAGTGAAATCTGGAGCCCAGTCATGCTTCATTAGATCCATTAACTATAACAGCAACATCTTAATATAAATTATTCTCATTTGAGTTCTCAAGAAGACAATTAAACACTTCAAAAAAGATGAAACAGGAAAAGATAATAGAGTGCAGGGTTTCCAGTCTTGTGATCATTAATGAACCACCAATTTTTGGTCCTGTTAAATCACCTCTAATTAGTCTGGATGTTATAAGAAATATACTTCTTACCATTTGATGATTCCTTCATCTAAAGGCCTCCTCTCCATAAAGAATGATAGCACTAGGAATGTTTTAGAAGATTAGTTTATTCTACAGCCACATTCTACAGAGAGAGAAATTAAAAGACCCAAAAGTTGTCCAAGTAGCTTAAGAAGAACCAGTGTTACTGAGTCCTCATCTACTGCCCTCTACATTTTAACACACATTTCTTCATTCTTTTTTCTTTGATGAGTATTTTCTCTTTTTTAAAATATTTTTTTATTTTTATTTTTTGCAGTATAACTTAGATTTAATAGTAGTACATATGTTTTCTTTTTTCCACCCTATTATCCTCCCCACAGCCTCCCCTAACCCCAGCACATGTCTCTACCTGCCCCCCGCCCCCACCCCAGTGTCTTGCTTCCACTCGTTATGCTCACATGCATACATACAAGTCCTTTGGTTGATCTCTCCCAGCACCTGCCCCCCACCCTCCCCAGCCTTCCCCTTGTAGCTTGTTCAATGCCTTTCTGCCTCTATATAAATCATTCTCCCCTGTTTCTTTTCTTAAAAAATATCTTGCCTCTGCATACTAGAAATACACGTACAAGAACAGAAAATATTTGAGTCTTAGTTTCAATGTTCAACTTTTCTGAGTCCCAGTTTCAATGTCAAAAGTTCTTTATGTGTACATGTCAGCAATGGTATCCAGCTGGTGGACACATCGTGGCAATGTAAGATCCATCCTCTCTGGTTTGGTCCTGGGCCACCTGCAGCCATGCACAGCTGCTAACTGCTAGCATGGCAAGATGTCATCAGTGTCCCCCATCTCTGGACTGTCCTCGTGACTGAAACAGACCCGTCAGTTCCTCACTGTCGCAGGAACCCACATGGTCTTGGAGTTGTTCTCTGAAAACACACAAACATATTTTCAACCAAACGTTAACAAAGGAATCTTCTCTGCAAATTAGATTTGGGATTCTTTTTATTTATTTATTTATTTTTATTTTTGCCTAAATGATTTTCCTTTGGCTTACTTTAACCCCATGTGTATTTTTCATGGGTGTCCTGCTGTTGGTATTACAAATGGAAGTTACTTTTCTGGAGTAAGAATTTTCTAGATGTAATTTACTTACAGGATATTTTTCCTTACATGATATTACCCCACTATCTCCCCCTTTTTTGATTAATGGGGGCTATTGGAAATTTTCGCTTGCAGTCTTGGTAATTTTAAATTTTAATTTTTGCACACAAATATGACTGCTTTAGGTTCTTTGGATGTTAGGCAATTTTACAGTGAGATGAACTACTAATAGATATTTTAGTTATTGTTTTAGGAACAGCTTTTTGTCTAGTACACTTAAATTTTCTTGAGTGTTCACTTATTTCACTTGGCCAATTTAAATTAACCTGAAAACTTGATTACTATTTTACTGTCAATTTTAATACTCAAGCAGAAATCTTAGTTTACCCTGTAAATATTAGTGGAAAGGATTATTTTCCTTCTTGAGTAGGTCCTGAGCATTCCTGGTACTAGACTGAATTTAGAAATAGAGCAGCTATTGCTGGCCGAGTCTCTGTCTGCAACCTGGGCACCAATCTGAGCCATGCATGGGAGGCGTAGCAGCTGTGGGGGCAGGAGACCTCCCTCAGAAGGGGTGAGAATTCAGGCCCCTGCAAGGTTTGTGGGTGAGGGTCTGTGCCTCACCTCTGCTGACCTTTTAGTTCTCTCCTGTTGGTCCCTCTGCGACTGTGCCTGTCTTAGGTTGTTTTTTCCCTGAGGAGTCTTACCGTTCTCTGGCTAACCAGCCATTTGATGGGCATTTTCAACTGGGATATATACTGACCTAGAATGCAAATTTGATTTCATAGCAGTGAATATACAACATGCTCTCTTCTTCTTGCCAAAGACATCATAATTCACAATTTTAAAAACCCGATATTATGCCCTAAATTTCTAAGTCACTTACTTTATATGATCAAATCAGGGATGAGACATGCATTACTCACATGAATAACATCAATATTTTTACTTTGTAAGTTTTAACTCTGATACCTAGTCACGGTTAGGTATTTTGACAGTTGACTCTATTGCCTAAATCAAATAGATACAATGGTCTGCTGTTTCCTATCACGTCAGGAACTGGCTGCAGAAATAACAGTTTAGATTTTTAAAATTCACATAATACTTTGACCTACCTTCTCATTTCTTTTTTCTCTTTCTACCCTACCCCTCAACAACCACTCACTCTTCTTTCCTAGCTTTCTTTAAACTGATTGACTAATTTACATTAATCCCAGCCTCTTCTCTACACATTTTACTTGGCTTAACAAGGAAAAAAAATCCCCTTTTTGGATCAACCAGATATGATATTTCCTAGCTTTATGCATCTTCAAAACCACAACTTATTTATTCAGAAATTTTTCAGTGAGATAGTTCCTTCTAGTAGCTGTAGCTGATTAAGTGTTTGAGAAATGTAGATTTCAGAAGATTGTTGGTATTCTGCTTAGATTATCTAAAATCTATGGTAAACTGCTAAAAATGCGTGGACTTTTTTCTTCTCTCTGTAGCTAGCAATTAACAGCTCTGATAATATTATGCTGCATGGGATAATTTTTATAGATTACACTCCAATATCCCCATTGGCCTGTTACAGGTCAGGTCAGAGCTATATTCTCAGGGACGTTGCTTGAAACAACCGCCTTATTTGGCATCTATTTCACTGCCATGGTGTCCCCACTTTCTTTTCAATATATCATTTGTCTCACTATCTGCTTTGGTTAAAGTCACCTATCTGGTATCTGATTAAGAAACAATAACTCTGGTTTATTTATATCCACGGGCATACCAGACTTCTCAGTAAAACCACCCTGACTAGACTGGAAACTCTATTTCTGTAATGCTCAAACTATCAAGTCATGCTGACTTTATGAAGGAATTATTATACTGTTACAAGTGACCAATGTGAGAGCACAAGGTACTATTCTCACATCATGAGAAACCTGCCACAGATCTCAACATTTTCTCTTTTCTCCCCATAGAGGTTTAGCTGCAATGAATGTTGTTTCTTTCACATAATTCTTTGTATTTTGGGAGGATCCCTCATGGATGCAAACACAGGCATACATGCATGTTTTCCCTGTCTTCTCACTTATTCTTTCTTCTCTTCTTAACCGTAAATATTGTTTGATTAATTTGTCCTATAATTAAAGACTTCTCTCTCCGTGTTTACAAGATAAAGTTGACTGTTTTTAATTTTCTTTCTATCATGTTATTCCTTCACACAACTCATTTACTGCTTAGCCATAAATGTTCTCTAAACAAATTACCATGGATGACTCCTAATATCATCCTGATGGCTATTTCTTAGGAATTGTATCTGAACTCTTATTATTGGCATAAGCATTTGCTTTCATGGGCCTGTTTCCTTCAATCTCTTCCTTTATGTATCTGAACTCTGTTACTACTTCCACCTCTGCACTTTAAGCTCAATTCTTTATAACTTGTGGAATAAGTAAATTTTCTTTAAGGTGGAAAAATCCTCAGTTAATTGCATAACTATTTCTACTCTTGAACAATAGCTGTTTCTAAGCATGTCAACATAGTAAGGGCTGAGGGGACAGGGTGCCAGTATCTTGTGGCTGTGGGCATCACCATCTTTGAGGATATGGCACTCAGTTAGCATATTCCCTCCTTATTGGTTGTGGGTTTAGACAGTTTTGTGAGGGTCAATTAGCATATTCCCTCTTTATTATATATTTATGGATTTCAGCTTTCATCTAGTTGATAATTAACATTGTCACCGTGTACTCTGTTTTCCCCTTACAGCTTTTGTGTATTTCTGCTTGCACAAACTTATATTTAAACATGATTTATTACTGTCATTTCTAGCATTATTCCTCATTATGACTTTTCAGCTTCAATCCTCCTGCTAATTGTTTCATTCTGTTTCTAAGCTCGATTTCACAAAAGACATTGCTTTGCTGTTCCTCAGAATGGCTATAGACAAAGTACACAGCTTAGAATTTAGTCCCATTTGGGTAGGGTGACCATACTTTACCTGTCTACTAAAGGAATGGCCAAAATATAATTATATACGATATGCTATAAAATCTGACCATTTAAAAAGAGAGAAAGTTTACTTATAATGACAACGAGTATGGTAGACAATGCCATATTCAGTGATACTATGCTATTGGTACATGGTTACAACATAGTAGGTGCTGAATCAATGATTATTAATACTTGTAGTTTCCTGTACTTATAACAAGAAATGAATCTTTATCTACTTCAGGAAAATATATACATAAAGTAATCAATGTGATGGTAAAAAGATTTTCTTGCTTCTCACTTGAGCTGATGCATCACTCAAGGGGAATAGCCAATGGCTGATCACTATGTTTTAACCCAGATTTTTCTTACTGTAAACCCCACATTCTCTGTTTTATTTGTTTTGTTTGTTTAATATATTTTATTGATTTTTTTACAGAGAAGATGGGAGAGATAGAAAGTTAGAAATATCGATCAGCTGTTTCCTGCACACCCCCTACTGGGGATGTGCCCGCAACCAAGGTACATGCCCTTGACCGGAATCGAACCTGGGACTCTTCAGCCCATAGGCTGATGCTCTATCCACTGAACCATACAGGTTAGGGTTGTTTGTTTGTTTTTTATACTAGTAGGCATATTGCCAAGACTGCAGCGAGTTAGAAGAAGCCATCATTTTATTAATGGGAATTTCTACTTTGCCAGCCTTTCCTTCTCTGAATTTAGTACTTATAAAGACTTCTTACATGTATCAACTCATCTGATTTAATAGTTTTAAACTTTTGAGGCAGCTAATAAGTATTTCATTTAATAGATGAAGAAACTGGGTTTTATAGGATGCCCTTGTTTTTTTAATCTTTGTCTTACAGTGTGGTTAATGTTACTCTTTCTGTTTTTTTTTTTTCTTCTCCTTTTTGGAAGCATAAGTTAAGCAAAATCTCAATAGAAGAATCAGGGATCCTAAGCATGATCCCCCCCTTATTTTTTAGCCACAATGCATAACTTATGACTGAAATTGTTTGTTTCTCCAGGATTCCATTATAAAAAAAAAACCCATTGCATTTTGTTTTAATATAGACAACTCCATGCAGTAAGAATTATAAAGTCACAAATTTTCACAGCCCTGAGAATACTTTTTGCTAGTTATCAATCAGTCATTGTAAAACGTTAGTTGAGCTTATAGGATATATTTTTGTTCTGAATTATGAGTTTTAAGAATATGTTATACAGCTGGAGGTAAAAGTAGGCTAATTTATAATTCAAATGTCACGTAGATACAGCAACCTTCTCCTGTAAAATGAACTTATGTCTCCTTATATTTACTAGTGACAGCCATACTTTGCTGTGGAATTGAAAAATATAATAGACATCCATCATTTGTTGTTTACTGAACAGAAGTGAGACTTTTCTGATAGCCAAATTCATTACATTTCATTTTGCAGAAGACAGTAATAGTTAACTATCAAATTCCCCTTCAACCTCTGGTCTTTGTATAAGTGTTTATACTACTGAAGCATAAAAGTAAACTTATTTAGTTTTAAAAGGAAAATAGATAAATACATAGAGATCAGTGGCTTAAAACTATAATATAGTATAGTATATAATATGTTGTTTGATAGTCTTGGGCCCCTGACCAAATATGACCTGGTATATATATGTTTTTAAAATCCTCACCCAACGATATTTTTCTATTGATTTTTAGGGAGAGTGGAAAAGAGAGGGAAAGACAGAGATAAATGTCTATGTTAGAGAAATACATCAATTATTTGCCTCCTGCATGTGCCCTGACCAGGGACGGGCCAGGGAGGAGCCTGCCCTTGACCTGAATTGAACCCGGGACCCTTCAGTCTGCAGGCTGACACGCTATCCACTGAGCCAAACAGGCTAGGGCTGGTATGTTTTTTTGAGAGCATAGAGAGAGCAACCCTTTTCTGTAAGCCCTAAAGGGCTTCAGATAAAAGAGCAATTCTTCACATGCTGCAGTAAGAGAGTAAGTAATCAGAGAAATATGGAGTAAAAGGGATCACGTTTGTTCCCAAGGCTGCCAAGTGGCAGAAAACAGAGGCTTCCTTTGTGGGGAAAGAACTTGACCTTTCAGTATATAGGAGGAACCAACAATAGATGTCACAAAGAGACAGGTAGAAATATGGAGAAAAATAAGCACTGTGCAGAATGGGCTTATTTCTCTACCATAGGGGAGTAGAGAAGAGAGTACCTTCATGTGTGAGATCTTTTAAAGTACAGTGATTCTATCCTCAGGCAAACATGGCCCAATCAGAATCTGCTAGTGAACAACAGAGGCTGATAGTCTCTCCTTTTGATGATGACGCTGAGAGAGGTTACCACAGGCGTCGAGAGTGCTTCCTTATTTCTGGGCTGTCAGCTTATAAAGTAACATGAAAGAAATATGGTCCTGGAACTTTCAAATAAAAGGTATATTGACTATCTTTCACTTTGAATTTCTAGCTTTGCAAAGGAGGAAATAATTCCAGAGATGGTTAAAGTGATTTGCAAAGTAACTGCCTTTATATGTTTATGTGGATGTATGTGCAGTGTGTATAACTTAATGAATTCAGTGACTATATTCCCACATACGGCCTAAAATTAGACTCTTACATAATGATCTTCTTCAGAAAAGATTATTTTTAATGGAAAGATGTCTTATGATGTAAAAATCATTACCTAGCCGAGACCAGTTTGGCTCAGTGGATAGAGCTTCGGACTGCGGACTGAAGGGTCCCGGGTTCAATTCCGCTCAAGGGCATGTACCTTGGCTGCAGGCACATCCCCAGTAGGGGGCGTGCAAGAGGCAGCTGATCGATATTTCTCTCTCATCGATGTTTCTGACTTTCTAACCCTCTCCCTTCCTCTCTGTAAAAAATCAATAAAATATATTTAAAAATAATAATAATAATAATAAATAAAAATAATAAAAATAAAAATCATTACCCAAAGGCCAAACAAAAATAGGGTGGAGGGGACAAGGATGCATATTGTTTTTAAATATATATATATTTCATATAAATAAATATATGCATATATTGTAATGTAAATATATTTAACATATAAGTAAATACATAAATAAATATACACTGAGTGGCCAGATTATTATGACCACCTGACATTTGTAGGCAAATTAGCCATACACTGCATCATATGGGATATGGAAGCCAAAGGCCTGTGTGAACACGTTTGCTGTCTGCAGTTACCAAGATAAAACGTCTCCAATTCACATAAGAACACAAGGATTGGACAGTCGAGCATTGGAAAAGTCATGTGGCTCAATGAATCACATTTCCAGTTGTATCATGCAAATAGCAGAGTGAGAATTTGGCGGAAACTGCTTGAAAAAACGCACCCCATATGCATGAGTACAACCCTTCAAGTTGGTGGGGGCAATGTTATAGTTTGGGGCATGTTTTCCTGGCATGATTTGGGCCCTTTAATTTGTATGGAACAATGTCTGAATAGCACAACATACCTAAGTATCATTGCTGATCAAATTCATTTTATCATGTTTATGGCATATCCCAATGGAGATGGCATCTTCCAACAAGACAATGCACCATGCCGTGGTGCTCGTATTGTACAGGAGTGGTTTCAAGAACATGAGGAAGACTGTACCTTGCTTGGGTTGCACCCACAATAACTCGATCTCCATCCAATTGAGCATCTGTGGGATGAAGTTAAAAGAGCCATCAGGCAGCTGGTTCCACAACCATCCAGTCTCACAGAACTGGGCAGTGCTGTTCATCAGGTCTGCTGTCAGATTCCTCGCATCACATCACGTGGAATCAATGCCAAGAAGAATCGCCACAGCATTGAAGGCAAAAATGGCCCAACGAAGTACTGATGGGGTGGTCATAATAATCTGACCATTCAATATTTATATATATACTTTAGAACTCTGTGAAATTTTTATATATTTCATAAAAGTAAATATATGCATATACATTTTAATATATCTATATTTAATAATAAGTAAATAAATAAATATATATATATATATTTCACTTTAGAACTCTGTGACATTTTTACATTATTATAAAATTAACTAACATTAAAAATTGCTAAAATAAAAAGTTAGGTGTACCAAATGGACCTAAATATGTAGAATACAATAGAGATAATGAAATAATTCACCCATTAATTGAATAGTCTCCCACTAACCAAAGTTGGGACCATTTGAACTTTAGGATAACAATTATAATCAATGGAACTAGATTAGATGATTCATTGCATAATTAGTAGTAAAGAAGAAATAAAAATAGCCACAGGCTGATAATTTTTAAAGCTGAATTATGTGAACCTCGTGTTTCAATATACTATTCTATTTAGTTTTTCATATGTGTGAAATTTTCCACAATGAAGCCAGAAAAAGAAAAAAAATACAGTTTACAGTTGCAAAGAATACGGATGCTAATTTATATCATAGTGCTCCATTACAAAAACACTGTGCATTAAACCAAAAGTGATTTCTCTCACCTAAACAGAAGACAAGATAAAATGGCCTGTCAAACAAATGTATTTTTTATTTTGTTTCCACAAATCATTACAAGAGATAAACTGTTAAACTAAGCTATTTGGAATGCCAGAATTGTTCTTCTTCTAAAATCAGAAAAGCAAAGCATAACTTGAATCGCAGTGCGTATATTCATGAATGATGAAGTGGGAACGGGCTTTCCTGAGGCTGTTTTGTGAGTGATTGAGAGGTTGGGCTCACCCAGCTGGTGTGACCCAGTGGTTGAAATCAACTTATGAACCAGGAGGTCATGGTTGCTGAGGTTGTGTGCCCAGTCCCCAGTGGGGGTGTGCAGGAGGCAGAGAATCAGTGATTCTCTCTCATCATTGATCTCTCTCTCTCTCTTTTCTTTTCCTTCCTCTCTGAAATCAATAAAAATATATTTTAGAAAAAGATAGATTGGGCCCTAGAGTTACACTAGCCAATATGGTAGACACTAACCACATAGGCTTTTTAAATTAAAATTAATGAAAATTTAACACAGTTAAAAGTTGGTGTTAAGTTGCCACATATACCACCTGATAGCATAGTGCTGATATGAACACTTACGTCATCACTGCATGTTTTATTAGTCAGAGCTGATCTAGAAGTTGTCTCTCTTCAAATACCAATCAGCTCAGGTCATAATCCACTCCATGAACTTTCTACCCTTCATTTTTTCATTTTAAATGGTATTATAAATAGTAGAATTCACCCCTAGAATGGCAGTGAGGATTAAATATAAAGTGCTTGGAACAGCACCTTGTACAATATGGATACTGGATAAATATTGCTTTTTTATTTTAATGGTTTTAAAAATATATTTTCTTGATTTTTTTACAGAGAGGAAGGGAGAGGAATAGAGAGTAAGAAACATCGATGAGAGAGACATTAATTCAGCTGCCTCTTGCACATTGCCTACTAGGGATGTGCCCACAACCAAGGTACATGCCCTTGACCAGACTCCAACCTTGGACCCTTCAATCCACAGGCCGATGTTCTATCCATTGAGCAAAACTGGTTAGGCCTGTTTTTTGTTGTTGTTGTTGTTCTTTTGTTTTGTTTGTTTGTTTTTTATGTAACCCATTGCTTAAAATAGTTAAATGGTGATTACGTGGATTAGACAGTCTTGTCTCTGATTCCATGGCACACAAACCTTTTGGTAAGTGAAGCATTGGGCACATTGCTTAGCTGATTTTAGCACACCACATCAACACACTTAGATAGAGCTCTAAATGTAGAAATTAAAATGACAAAATCTACAATTCATTTTCTTAGATTTCATGATACATTGTTTTGCTTAGCTATTAGGAATGGACTGTCTCTAGTATTTAGACAATAGATTCCTTAGATCTTGAGAATCAGGAAAATATTTATTTAGTGTGGTAGGCAAAATAATGGGCTTCCCCAAATGTCCATGTTGCAATCCAAGGAACTCGTGACTATATCATCCCAGGAAGCATGAGAAACAATGCAGAGGGAAGTAAGGTTACAACTTTAAAATCAATTATCCTTGGTTATCTGGATGGTCCTATGCAGTTGCATGGGCCCTTAAAAGTGGAAAAGGAAGTAAGAGGCAGATGAAATTCCAAGGATAAAAGGAACGCCATCAGTTGTTGAAAACAGAGGGGCCACGTCACGTAGAAAACCTCTGAAACCTGGAGATGGAATCCAGATGATAGCCAGCAAGAAAACAGGGATCTCAACTCTGCATCCATAGAAACTGAATTCTGTGGATAACCTGAATAATAAGAAATCAGACTCCCCTACAGCCTCCATTAAGAATCTCAGCCCTGTCCCCACCTTGATCTTCCCAAGACTTGTGTCATTCATTTGACCTACAGACCTATAAAATCAGAAAGATATATTGTGTTAAGCTAAGTTTTACATACTTCATTGGAGCAGCAACAGAAAATGAATGCAATCAGTATAATTGGAAATGCCTTGCCAAACTGGTAAAACAAAGTCACATATTTTAATAGGTTGCTGCCGTGTTATCACAGCAGATTACAAATACTAAACAGTTAAAATTCTCATGAAAATAAGCTTGATAAAATTACAGAGACTAAATATAAGACCATATTCATATTCTAAGGAAAAGTCTTTACTATATTTTTGGTGATGTATTCTTGAAGAAAAAGGAATCTTGATTAGTATGCCCTCTGAAGAGAAAAAAAAAAACGAGTGACTTTGGACAAAGGTGGAATAGTGTGCAATGTGCATCAAAATGTGATCCTAACTCTACATGAGTGAACTGAGCACATAAAAGACAACTGCTCCTTCTTCCATGGCATGTAACTCTGAGTTGGTCCTCATCAGTTAATCTCTTTGCATCATCTTTAAAGGCCCATGCAATTTTGTTATACCTACAAAATTACTTCCAGGGAGTCCCCAAAATAGAGCTCTACTAGGCTCACCCTTACAAATAGAGTATTTTAGCCATGTAAAAAAATATTAATATTGATAAAGTTTTGGATGGTTATTAGGTGCAAGACAACCTATGCATTTTTTTTACTATAATAAACCAGATAATCTTAACTATTTACTGGCAATTATGCCAGAGGTTCCAGGTTGTTTCATTCATATTCCCTAAAAGAATGCACAGTATTTGTAGAAAATGCCTTTGGATTTTGAAAGTGAAACTAAAACAAGGGCAACAGAAAACACTGGGGAAAAAGAACAATTTCCTGAGATAAACGTAGAAGACACTCTGCCATACAGCCCAGACTCATTTGTGGGAAACTCATACCTTTTATAATAACTGTACTGATTTGATAGAATCCTCGTCAAAACCCAAGACAGTGGATGTCTTCATTAAAGCCCTCCTGCAGATATTTTTACAGTTTCCATTAGGCTTTGGAAGTAGTCACAATAATATGTCGATCACGATCATCCCTTCTTTGGTAGACTCCAACCTGTAACTATTGCTCTATATAAAAGGGAGGAGATATGTAATACTTTCAACAATAAATATATATATTTTTAAATGAAGTCAATAGCCATTGATGCATAATTGAATCAGGTCCTGTTGAAAGGAGAAGGAGGTCCTATTTTTGTTCTGACAGCCTGGAGTAAAGAATGTGGCCCTTCGTCTTGGTGATTACTCCAATGACTGAATGTGGCAATAAGTAATGACTCAGAGCATTCTCCTTCCTTGCCATTAGAGCTCAGAGCATTTCGATTAAATTGGAGAGCTTTCATTACAATGGTGCTGTTCTTGCCAAAAGGGAATTTTCCTTAATTAATGAGAAAGTGCTTCTTTTGAGTGCTACACAATGAGGTCATTGCAATACAACTTTCCCAGCAAAGGGCAGTCAGTGTCTGAATTCTGGATTTTGTATCTGTGACGGAGTGGCAGTTTAGTATATTTATTAAGATAATAGGTTTTGGAGTCAGAGCAACTTGCTATGAAATATTGTCTGTCAGCAAATTTTTCAATAATCTTGAGCGTGTTATTTCATAGCTCGATTCCTTCTCTGTAAAACTCTATATCCCAAGACCTATCACAAAATGATTAGGATTGAACATATGCAGTATTTTTTAAGTGGTAGCATTTCAGCCCAACATTCTTATTATTATTCTTTACTGATTTAGTCATGGAAGCTATAATATTCTCTTAAGATATGTGCCCAAGAGGAAAAAAAAGATTTAAAAGATTCATTTTCTATCAGGAGTTAATGTCAAAAAATGTATAACCTCCTGCTTAGCCACAAAAAGTGTAGTTTCATAAGAACTTCACCATTTGAAGTTCAATTGCTGCCCGTCTCAGGGAGAGAGGATGCCAGATTGATAGGAATAGAATTGTTTTATAAGTGGGTATAGACAGAATCTTCCTCTTACAAATCCCATTCTCTGTGCATGATAGCTTTCTCTCTCACCCTTCAGTCCCTGTCTGTGAACATGATCATTCTTTCTCTAAGGACTGTTACTTCAATATAGATTTGTTGTACCAGGGTATCTGTTCTTTTTTTTTTTTGTAATTAAAAAGTTTTCATGTATTTGTAAACTTACACTTACTTTTGAATATTTATTTTCGTGGCTTCTTGTGTCTTATACTCTAAATTTCTTAAGACTCTCTTATTTTTCCTTGTATATATACAACATCCCTAACACACCCATAGACACACACACACACACACACACACACACACACACACACACACACACACAACGCACGCACATGCATGCATTACCACCCTGCTTGCTTCCTAAAGCAAAAGGATGATAAATTCACAGAAAATTTAAGTATAGTTTAATAAAATTGTAATATGTCATTGATTTAAAGATTGTGTTTGCGTGTGTGTGTGTGTGTGTAAAATCAATAGATTCTTATTGATTTCAGAGAAGAAAGGAGAGGGAAAGAGATAGAAACATCAATGATGAGAGAGAATCATTGATTGTCTGCCTCCAGCATACCCCCAACTTGAGATCAAGCCCACAACCTGGGCCATGATCTCCTGGGTCATCGGTCAATGCTCAACCACTGAGCCACCCCGGGCAGGCTGTATGTGTAAACTATTTTTTAAAGCTCTCTTATTCTACAGTTTTTTTATAATACCTAAGCTCAGTTTTTCTCCTTCCAACTTTCAGTTTCTGCTAAATGAGGTTGAAGGACATAATATACTTATGATTCAGAAAAAAAATGTAATTAAGTTGCACAATTATAAGATAGAAAAACCTGTAAGAGAGGTGATGGATGAAGGCACGTGCCTCTGGTGTAGCAGAAGGTCTTGAAGGACAAAGCTGAACCCTGGATTTTGAGTCCCTTGAACAGTGACAGCAGTGACATACGGCTTGTGACTTGATCGCTTGTATCTCGGGGAAACAGAGCATTAAAGAAAGGATATGAACCAGGACATAGCAATAAGTCACTGCAACCTGAGGCGGAAGCTTATACATGTAAATCTGTAAACTCTTTAATAGGTCTAGATAAAACTGGAATTATACACAAAGCTATCATTTGGAATGGTCATTCTGGACAGCCAAAGGACACTAAAGTGTATTTGAATCTGAAGCATATGTCTTGCACCGATTGAGGCGGTTGGAATTGTCAGTAATTCACTTTGTAATAGGTTCAAATCATTTTTTAAAGGTTTCAGACACCGAGTTTTACTGTGCATTCCTTTTGACTGGGCAACTTTCTTCTCTTTTAATTGAGATGCAGTTGACATTGTATAAGTTTGAGGTGTGCAGAGTGTTGGATACATTTGTTTATGGCAATGTGATTACCTTCCTATTATTAGCTAACATGTTCAACACACAGGTCAGTTTCAGAATTATTTCATGGAGATGAAGTGAGGTCCTGGACTCAGTCCAATACTCCTGATTTAAACTCAAGGGTTGGTAGGACTTAGGGAAAGGGGCAACAATCCTCGCTCTCTCTGCCACTTTCAAAGGTGCTGCTCTCTGGAATGTCCAAGCGCCCTCAGAACAAACCTGGGACATAGATAAACCAGTTGGTTTTCAAATTAAACTGGTTTGCTGACCAGCCCTGAAACAGGAAAGCAGTAAATCATTGTGAATGATTTTCATTGTGCATATTTACTATGCATATTCTACTATGCATATTCTAACATCTGTTAGATGATTTAAAAATATTAGAATCATATGTAAATATTTCTATTTATGTGTGAAGATACTCCTAAATTTTATTTGGTATGCCATTAATTTATTCCTTCAGTAAGTAAGGATACTCTTGGCTACTCAGAGTTCTTTTAGTTTTTTCATAAAATGAAATAGAAATGACTTCTACTGAACAGTTGACACTGTCCCTAATTTAAAAAAAAAACATTTTTATAGAGTAGATTAATATTTAATATACCTGTTCAAGTAAGTGAGTGCTACATTAGTAGTATTTACTAGATTATATGCAGTGTGACATTAAACATCCTATCTAATAAAAAGAGTAATATACAAATTGACCAGACCTCCAAACTAGCCATGTCCGCAGCCACACCCACCAGCTAATCAGGAGCAAATTATGCAAATAACCCCCAACCAAGATGGCTGCCACCACTGACAGTAGGAGGGAGGCTTGGGTTTCCCTGGCAACAGAGGAAGCCAAGCTTTCCACCTGCCTTTGCTGGCCTAGGCCTCTACTCAATGCTACAAAATTCCAATTATAGAAGATACATAATCCCAACAGAAATGGCGGCAGCCACAGAGCTGGAGAGAGAAGAGGCTAGGGTTGCTGGGGAGATGAAGGAAGCCTAACTTCTGTAGCCCTAGCCTAGGCCTCCACTCTAGGCTACAAAGTTTCAATTCTAGAACATACATTAATCCCAGATCCTCGGACCTCCGGTTGGGTTGCGGGAGGGCATGGCTGGCCTGCAAACCACCATAGGCCCTGCAACCAGGCCACTCCACACAAAAAGAGAACCCCTACCCTGATCTGGTACAACCGTCAGGGCAGACCAGCTGGTCCCCACCCATGCACCAGGCCTCTATCCTATCTAATAAAAGAGTAATTTGCAGATTGATCATCACTCCAACACACAAGAGAGCTGCCCCATGTGTTCAAAGATCCTGCCCCCATGTGTACCCAAGATGGCCACCACAAGATGGCCAGCAGGGGAGGACCGTGGGAGGTTCCAGGCTTGCAAGGGAGGGCAGTTGGGGGTGACCAAGCCAAAAAAGGAGGGAAGTTGAAGGCAAACAGGCTGGCAGGGGAGCAGTTAGACATCAATTAGTCTAGCAGGGTAGTGGTTAGCGGGTGATCAGGCTGGCAGGCAGAAGCGGTTAGGGGCAATCAGGGATGCAGGCAGGCCAGCAGTTTGGAGCTAGCAGTCCTGGATTGTGTGATGGATTTCTGACTACCCTAAACGAGCAGTCAGACATGTCTCGTGGGGTCCCAGATTGGAGAGGGTGCAGGCTGGGCTGAGGGACACCCCTTTGCCCCCGAGTATGAATTTCGTGCACTGGGCCTCTAGTATTAATTAAAAGCCCAGCATAGCCACTAACCTTTAAAAGTGGAAATGCTGGCTGGCCCTAGAGTAGAGTGATGACTTGTGAAGCACAATAATGAAATTTACCCAAGGCCCATTCTTAATTGGAACACCAACACTGTAAGAAATGGTTATGCTTTCCCATGTATTTACCCCCCATTACCCACAGCTATTACTTCCAGTCTTCTACCCTCTACTAACACATCTTTCTACAAACAACAGACTAATTCTTTTACTTATTTTAGCAGTTACTTTCCTCTTATTTCCCTGAGGTTGGGGAAAAATAATGCCTCAATCTCCATACACATTGTCACAAATGGCAAGATTTCATTTTTTATGGCTGAATTATCCATTCATCCACTGATGGACACTTAGGTTCCCTCCTTATCTTATCCTTTAATGTGATTCTATCTGTGTTACATCTACTAAAAATTATTTAAAGTTATTTTATGGAATTGCTACCATGCTCATTTTAACATCAGTGAAATTTTTATTTATTTGTTTCTATTTATTGAATTATGGAGTTGATATAAAGGTATTCCTTTTCTACAATCTTTTATTATCTTAAATAAGCTTTGATTAAATTAGTGACTATATTTTCACTGGGTTAAAGGTTATGATTTGGAAGATGTGCTTTTTCTAATTAATATGGCACAAAAGAAAAAAATATTTTGATTAGGCAAATGTTAAATAATTCATCCATGTAGCAGGTTCACTGGCTATTTTTTGATTGTCCAATGTCCAGAGCCAATAAACTACATAATATATTTGAATTTTATCCACAAATAGTAATAGTGATAATTATTCAGATAATTCAAACTTAATCAATCTACAGTGTTTCTCTGCAAAGCAATTCTGTCTCTCTTGCCAGTTTTGTATTTATATTGTCTGAGATACCAATAAGACCTGTTTAAAAATTAGGAGAATGTACAAAGTTAACTTGTCATGGAAATCATATAGTGTCAAAAAGTTTAAAATGCAGTTTTCCTAGGTAAACTATGTTATCAGGCTATTCTTTAATATTCACTGAAACTTCAGATTTCTAATGTTCTATACATAAAAGTAATAATGGCAGTAATTATGACATAAAGATGGTTACTATTCAACTCTTTATTTTTAGATGTAGTTGCTATGGAATCACAAAAGCAGCACTAATTAAAATTCATTACTTTTTAAAGTTAAACATCAGCCATGTAATAACAGTAGAATAAAAACCTTTTGATCTATCATACTTTGATGATATACAATTCTTTTTTTTTTTTTACTTCCAAGAGAAGTTAGCACAATTCTTGAAGGAAAGAGCACTTATGTTTACTTTATTGTATATACCCAACAGATTAAAATTAGTATACAATAAGTAGGAGATCTTTTACATTTTTTCTTACTTTAACATTTATTAATAATTTACAAAGAACTCAATACAAACAAAAATCAATAAAGAAAAAGAAATAATACAATCAATAACATTGAAATTCACAGTTGACAGGAATGAAACAATAGAAGAGGTAACATATAACCTTTGTTCAGGATAATCAATATATAAAATTCTACCATTCATTGAATACCTGTTATATATGTAATTTTATCACCAAGTTTTCAAAACTATGAGAAGGTGTTACTGCCAGCCAAAATGCACAGAGAAGAAAACCAAATTACTGAAGTTAAGGAATTTTTCTAAAATATGTGATCAGATTGTAAAGCTAGGATTTCAATTCTAATATCTCTAACTACAAAAAAAGAGATGTGTATGTATTTTTCACAGTATAGCTCAGATAAACAACGTGTTTTCTTTAAACTAATTTCCCGAACACATATCAACAAAAGTTAAATCTATCTTGAATTCTCCGGCAAATACACATTCCATTATCTTTCTGATGCTATTGTGGCTGATGAAGTCATCTTAGACCTCATCCATACACATGAGCAAAATTAATGTCATTAAAGATTTAAGAGGATTCAAAAAGCAATGCCAGAAGAAAATGACCTATTCAAAAGTCATGTAATAACATTTTTAGTTTTTAAAGATGCTCAATAAAATCTTGCTCCAAATTTATAAAATAAGGAAGTCAAATGTACTATATGTGAATGATAGAAATTATATATATTCAATTCATTCATTTAGTTTTCAAAGAACATTTTAAGTCCCTACAGGAATACTACATTGTTTCCAGAGATATATTGAACAATCATTGAAATAAAATAACTAAATTAGACATCAGATAATGAAAGAACAGAGATCCTTTCATTTAGGAAACAAAATAGGTGAGTGCAATGATTGTCCCATCTTCCTTCCTTGATAGTTTTCAGGCTGTGACACAGAGAGAGGGAACTGAAGTGAATCCAGAAGAATCTTGGTGTTAGGGAGAGGGAGATAAGAACTGAATGCCAGTGATGAGACAGGGCACAGAGAGATTCCCAGAAATTTCAGAAGGCCCTAGTTTGAATATTTACTAGTAGTAGTCTACTAATCAGCAGATATATAGAAATATGTATGCACACAAAGACATGTATATAATTATTTATTGCAGCTTCACTTGCAATAACTAAAAACAAAACAAAAAATCTGAATGCTCATCAGCAAGTACATGCATAAAGTGCATGATGAATATATCAATGGTGTAGTATTCAGCAACAAAAGGGATTATTATTATTCTCCAGAACATAGGTGCGTCTCAGATGCTGATTGAATGAAACTTGCCAAAAAATAAATAAAAACAACAACAACAACAACAACAAAACACAAACACCAGTGAATTCACTATGATTCTATGTGTACAAAATTCTTAAAAATGCCAATTAACTTATAGCACAGATTTTTTTGTTTTGTTTTGTTTTTTTTTGACCAGTAGAGGCAGGTGGTATGAGAAGGAGCTGACATAGAGATTATAAAAAGTCAATTTCAGATCTGAAATGTTAAACACTGAGATTGAAACCAATTATCTGCTTGAAAGAGATTTTCTAAAGTTAACTTAAAAAACAACAACAACAACAAAAAACAAATTAAATGTGATAATATTGCTCAAAGCATTAATGGCATGAGGAGTTTGGCAACATATTGATATCAGAATAAATTATTGTTTCAGGCAACTTCAGTAAATCCTTTCCTGAGAGCTTAGTTCTACATTATCTAGGAGATTTAGTAATAAATTATCATTAGCAAATAATATACCTATTTTCAGTAAGACAAACTTTAAATTGAATAATAAGAGCCAGCAAAGGACAAAAATATTTTACTCTTTAATAACATATACAGAATGATTAAAGACATGCCAAGAGGTATGTATCAAAATATAAATTTCAAATTATGTATTTTTAAAAATAATAATATTAAATATGTATAATGTTTTATAGTTTACTAGAGGCCCAGGGCATGATATTTGTGCATGGGAGGAGGGGGCAGGGGATGTTCCTTAGCCCAGCCTGCACCCTCTCCAATCTAGGACCCCTCAAGGGATGTCCGACTGCCCCTACCAGGATCGGGTCTAAACAGGCAGTCGGACATCATTCTCACAATCCAGAACTGCTCACTCCAAACTGCTCACCTGCCTGCCTCCCTGATTGCCCCTAACCACTTCTGCCTGCCAGCCTGATCACCTGCTAACCACTACCCTGCCAGCCTAATTGATGTCTAATTGCTCCCTGATAGCCTGTTTACCCCCAACTTCCCTCCTCTGCCAGCCTGCTCACCCCTAACTACCCTTCCCTGAAGGTCTGATTGCCCCCAACTGCCCTCCCTTGCAGGCCTGGTCCCTCCCAACTGCCCTCCCCTGCTGGCCATCTTGTGGTGGCCATCTTATGTTCACATGGGGGCAGGATCTTTGACCACCTGGGGGCAGCCCTCCTGTGATTGGAATGATGGTCAATCTGCAAATTATTCTTTTATTAGATAGGATAGGGGCCTGGTGCATGGTTGGGAACCAGCTGGTTTGCCCTGAAGAGTGTCCCAGATCAGGGTAGGAGTTCCCTGGTGTAGGAGTTCCCTGGTGGTGAGGGGCCGCCTGGGTGAGGGGCCTGTGGAGATTTGCAGGCTGGCCACGCCCACCAGCAACCCAAGCAGAGGCCCTGGGATCTGGTATTAATCTATATCTACAATTGAAACTTTGTAGCCTGGAGTGGAGCAAAGCCTTCTGCTCACTCAAGCCTTCTGCGGCAGCCATTTCTGTTTGAAACTTTGTAGCCTAGAGTGGAGGCCTAGGCTGGCAATGGCAGGCTGAAAGCTTGGCTCCCTCTGTTGCCTGGGAAACCAAAGCCTTCCTCCTGCTCTCAGTGGTGGCAGCCATCTTGGTTGGGGTTTATTTGCATAATCTGCTCTTGATTGGCTGGTGGGCGTGGATGTGGGTGTGACTTGTGGGTGTGACAAAGGTATGGTCAAATTTTCATATTACTCTTTTATTAGATAGGATAATATGTTATAATTTATAAAACCCTACATATATTATTCATATTTGAACAATGAATAAAAATAGGTTAGTAAAATAGATCATGTATTTCTGTAACATGTTGTACAAATGCTTTGATATTTGAAAATTCTTATTAGTCCATGTTTTCTATATATTTCTCTGATAATTCTTTAGATACTTATTTTTGTTTAATGTTTTATTTTTCTAAGTATGTTGGCTTTGTTGAATTTTGTTTTCATCCAGCAGTGATCTTAATTGAAGATTGACTAGAAGACCCCAATTTTAACTTTTCTTAGATGCATCTCTTGAAATAATTGTATGATATATAGGGGAGGACCTCTCAAGTTCCCTTTTTAAATATAAATAAATATTGAATTCAGAGAGAAAGGGAGAGGGAGAGATAGAAACATCAATGATGAGAGAGAATCATGGATTGCTGCCTTCTGCTTACCCCCTACTAGGGATCCAGCCAGCAAAGCTGGCATATGCCCTGGCCGAGAATGGAACCATGACCTCCTGGTTCATAGTTTGATGCTTAACCACTGAGTTATGCCAGCAGGCTTAAATTCTAATTTTAGTTTTGTCATTCAGGGGTTTTTTGGTCAAATAACTTATTTTCTAGTTTCAGTTTCCTCCCATTAATGTGAGCATAAAAGTAGCTTCTGGTCAGACCGTCTTAAGAACCAAAGACAATGTTATGTTTAAAGCTTCTCAAGGTTAAGTGATCATATTACTAATACCATCATCTTTCCTTGCTTTCCATATGACAAACTCTTATTGCTGAACTTGGCCCCAAAATTGATCAAGTCCTCCTGATCTTGTCGTGTATGAGCTCCTCTCAGTCCTTAACTCATTTCACTATACCTGCCTGATATTATTGTCCTTGAATAATCTATATCTGCTCCCATTGCTCAGAATGCAACTGTTGTTAGGTATCACTTGACTAACTCACATCTTCCGAAACTTGTTCAGTTGTCCTTCCAAGTTCAATATAGAAGGTGGGGCAAAAAGGGGTTTACGGTTGTGAGTATGCAAAACGGAATTTGTTTGTGTATATTATTTATTAATTGTTATATTATTTTCCATGCCAGCAATGTAAACCTACTTTGATCCACCCTGTATATTTGCTTGAATTTATGATATAGCTTGATAGAAGACTGTAATTAGCATGATAATATTAGTATTATACAATGATATATATTTTATGTGATGACTGGAGAAGACTTTAATTTTTAAATATGTTATATGTTGAGATTAGTTAATTGGAATAATATTATATATATATATATATTAAATATTCAGTAAAATCTATTCAGTAAAATCGAAAAAGAAATATTTTTCTTAAAGAAAAGCATTTGTTTCTGAGTGACTTCTTATCAAGGATAGCATTGATATGATAGGGAAAGTGTTAAACAATGTCATTGTGGCCTGGGCTGTGTAGCTCAGTGGTTGAGAGTCAACCCATCAACCAAGAGGTCACCAATTTGATTCCTGGTGAGGACACATGCCTGGGCTGCAGGGCTCCATCTCCAGTAGGGGGTGTGCTGGAGGCAGCTGATCAATAATGTTTCTTTCATTGATGTTTCTATCTCTCTATCTGCCTATCTCTAAAAATAAATAAAAACATATTTTTAAATGTAATTGTGAATTTTGTATGCTTGGTGAAAATTATCTGTGATCTGATTTATATACGAAGACTAATTACTATATAAAATGTAAACTAAATTTGATTTGTGATACTAGGTTTTGTGAATTGCAAATAGAAGCTTTCAAGAGACTGTTCATTCTCACCTCAATGAGGTTGGCTTTGGAAGTAGAGCAAAGCATATGGCTAATTTCTTCCCTGATTATGCAAGGAGGAATCAATTTGAAGGCAATTTTTGCTTAACTTCACCTTCTTAATGGGAGCTTATTGCATTTTAGCCTCAAAGAACTGGAGAAAGGATTTCATTGTATAGTGTTATTTTCCATTTCTCTGTGCTGTGAAACCTGCCTAGAATACCTTCTTCTTTCTCCAGGCCTTATCTTACAAAACAATTACTTGAGGTTCAGTTCATTTTGCCCCATTGTATAACTCTGGAAGCTGATTGCATGATTTCGTGGAGATTTAGCAAAAAATGGTTGATGGATAAATCACTCCTGAATGACCATATTTTTTTTACCCATAAATGTAGTCATTTCTGTCATGTCAAATAGCTATAGGAATTCAGACTACTAACTATACTTAATTACAAATCACTGCAAATCATGAATAAGGCTTGGCCTGTGGGCGTGTACTCACCCTGTTTTTCTGGATGATTATGTTGTAAAGCAGGGTGGACTACTGGACCTCATTGTAAAATGGTATGGGCTTCTCGACCTGGGTCACAAAGCCAGGACATTTATTTTGTTGAGCATAACATGTATACTTGACATTTTTTCTCTCATCTCATCCCACTCCCAAATGTTCATTACATTTAACTAAAAAAAAAACAGTTCTGAATAATTTCCATTGAGGAAAGAATAAAACATGGCATAAAGCCTATGGATTTAATACACTTTTGTACAAGTCTCAGAAATTCAAAATATGTTGTTTCCTTTTTCAATATTGCATGTATTAAATTATTTGCTTTAAAGAAAAAGCATCTACATATATAATTTATATGTTAATGCTTAAGTTTACTTCCCTCCGCTTAATTCTTATAAGGAATTAATTCTGTGGCTGTTTCAGATAACCTGCAATATATTGTGGGTAAAAGATGGAGAGTAGTTTGTCATTATTTACACTCAAAGTGAGGCATTATCCTGTTTGTAGTCTGTAGTATATAAAGGAAAAAAAGTGAAGAAAATATACTTGTTTTGAAATGGCTTGTGAAGAGTTGACATTTAAACATTTTTGGAAAGGATATCTGACCATTTCTCATCACAACCTACATGTAGAGCAGTGTGACTCTCCATCATGGTGTTTATGTCATTTGCAGTTAGATGAAATAAATCCATTGGATTAGTTATTCCAGCAAATATACCTCCATGCTCTCAACTACTAATGCTATTTCACAAAATCATCAACAGATATGTAGATGTCGTTATTACAACACTCGAGGCCCAGTGCACAGGTAGGGTTCCTAGGGGCTGCGGGCCAGGGCTTTTCTTCATTTTACACTGCCCCCTGGTGGTCAGCATACATAGTGAGTGATCGAGCTCCTGGTTGGTCGAACTCCTGAGGGGTCACTTTGCATATTAGACTTTTATATATATATATAGTTGTATAGATTCTTGACAAGAGCTATGCTTCACTCTCTCTTTTTTTCCCTTTTATTTTGTTATCATGTTTTGCTTTTAGGGCACAAAAGTTCCCGGATTGCATTAGGTAGAATGAGAAGTAGTTCCTGTGTAGTCTCTCATGATATATAATATGCTTTTCAGAACATCAAGAAATTCATCTTGTCATCTTGAATCCACTTAGGTGGATGTATGGGCCCTCCATTCACTTGTGTTCTAGCCCTATGATGAGGCTGAATTTTTTTTCTCCCATTCAGAATTAGATTCAATCAGTTAAGATATCTCAGACCAGCATGCCATTTTCCACCACCCCCTACTTTGGGGTCCTCAAAGAGGTGACATACTAGGCAATAAAAATCTAACATATATACTACCAATAATGTTATTACACAACCAATGTCCTCCATGCTGGCAAAATGGGAATACCTTAACATAAACATAGTCTTGGCCACTTTAATTAAATTGGCAGCGTTCTTCTAACCCATCATTCTCCTTTGTCCCTCCCAGTTCCTGTTTCACAGCATTGATGGAAGATGGCAATAGGGAAAAGTTCTGTATTAGACTGAGAATATTGCTATACATAATGTATCAATTTTGTTACAAACTGATATTTATCTCTGTCATTGGTATTTGTAACACATTCATTAGGCATTTATTAAATGACAAAATATTCTTGATCTAGAAAGAAAATTGACAAGCCCAAAAGTTGTAGTATTAATAGCAAAGTTTGACAAAAATATGCTTGCTTTTCTTTATACTTTATGAAAAGAAATGGTGAAAAAAATACAAAAGGCAGCAGCATGGTTTTCCATTATGCTATTCAATCACTACTAAGTTTTCAATGCTCAAGTATTGAGTACCTACTATGGGACTCCTCTAGGTTTAAGCTAAGGGACAAAGAGAAGAGACAAAGATCCCATGTGGTGCTGTTCCCACAGAACTTATGTTCTGGCGTGTCCCCTTTTGTGTGTACATGCCACTCCATGGGTGGTATATATGATATTATACAATCTGGCACATTTCCTCCCTAGCATACCTGATATCTAATCTGGGTTTGAATTCTACATGGCTAAATGAGCTTTTACAATTTCATTTACCTCTCTGAGCCTTGCCATTCACACTTATTAAAATAGAAAAATACCTGGCAGCATTAAAATAATCAAATCGAGTAACATGTACAAAATATTCCACAGAAACCCTTGTCCCCCTCCTACAATTTAACAATGAATATAAAAGTAAATAAAAATTAATCATATTATTGTTATTCCTCAGACTCTTTGATCTAATATGGGATGGCAGGTCTAATGATCTTTTATATTTTCCAGGATAGAAAGTCCTCCCACTTTTTTTTCCCCAAAAATGGGGCAATCTATTTATGTCAACAAAAGATACTGCCTATCTCCTGTCCTCCATCACCCAAAATTCTTAGAGAATATGAAAGGGTTTCAAGTTTAGAAGCAGAAGAAAGGAAAACACGAGAGCATCTCTTTTATCCAAGTGCATTGTGTTTTCTCCCAAAACTAAAGTTACAGTTCATAATGGCCTATTGTCTAGATTAATGCAAAGAACTGTGACTGTGTAAGCACCTGCTAGGCAGCTCTATAATGAATAGCAGTCCTTGCAATCAGGTTCAGAGACAAATAAAATTGAACAGCAGATTTCGCTTCTTCAAAGTTGCTTACCCCACTGGAGGTCTTTTATATGGCAGTCTGCAGCTGTCGATGCCTCCCTCTGAGGCAGCCTTCCCCAAGTAGTGCAGAGCTACCTGCTAGAGAACATCTTGCACAGCTGGTTTCGTCTCTCCTACTGCAATATTGTGTTCCAAGCCGGGATGCATATACAGATCTCCCAGCTGGAAGGGGAAACCAGGTGGGAGAAAGAATAAAATCCTACACTGTTGATTTTGATTTTCCATGAAATTTTTGGAGGAATCTGCCAAAATATATAGGGCTGTCAGAGCTGTGTTTAATTAATTTAGGATGTTCAATTGGGGCCCCCATAGGGTAAATGTGTTTAGACACTTTAGAAACTAAAGCAGAAAGTGTCTGCAGGGGTCCCTGCTAAACTGCTGCTTGGTTCAAAGAAGTAGTCACAAGACAGGGGATGGGTGAGAGTCAGGGTCCAACATTGGGGAAATTTAGCTGATGACTCAGTGAAACCGTGATTACTGAGTCAACACCCCAACCTGTTTTGTAAAATTTAGGGGCTAGTCTCATGAGTGAGACAACGGAAGGGCAGTGCCTCTTTAAAATAAGTAAAACAAGCCAGCCAGAGAAAGACAAATATCACCCGATCTAGCTTATGTGTGGAATCTAGTGAACAAAATAAACTGTTGAACAAAATAGGTTCGGGGGGATAGATGCATGAGCAAACTGACAGATGTCAGAGGGGAGGGCGTAGCAGGATTGGGAAGAGATTAACCAAAACACATACCTGCATATAAGCATAGCCATAGACACAGACAATAGTGTGGCGAAGGCCTGGGATGGGGCAGGAACTGGGTGGAGGGGGCAAAAAAGGAGGAAAATGGGGGATATTTGTAATACGTCAATAAAAAAGAAATATATGTATGTATTATATCTGTCTATCATTTATCTATCTATATATCTATTATCTATCTATCTATCTATCTATCTATCATCTATCTATCTATATAAAAAGCCCATGGTCATAATGCCATAATAATCAAATAACTGGTCACCAGGAGGTACATTGATGGGTCACACCAGTGCAGTGGGTCCAAGGTCCCACCAGCGTGGCAGTCTGGGATCTTGCGTGATTTCGTGCATTAGGCCTCTAGTATATTTATAAAAGGCTAATATGCTAAGTGTCTGGCTGTCCGACCAGTTGCTATGAAGCACACTGACCACCAGGAGGCAGACATTCACCGCAGGAGTGTAAAGCTGCAGTGACTTGGCAGCAGCGGTTCTTGGGTGAGGCCCCCCAAAACCAGAGAAGAAGGAGCCTGGTTCCTCACAATTGCTACGCAATTTCACCTTTGGCTGTGAGTTATGTTGCTCCTGGGACACTGTCAGCCCCAAATCTGATGTACTGCACATTTGCGTTTGTGTTCCACACCCTGTATAACAGCATCTTTGCAGAGTGCCCTCTCAAACCCTAGGACTCCTCAGGGGATGTCAGAGAGTCAGTTTCAGCCTGATCCCCACAGGCCAGGAAAGGGACCCCACCTATCTGAGAGACCAGGTCACTTTGCTGACCGTAGGGATGGACCATGGGAGGGGGGCTCCACGGCATGTCTGGCCCACCTCACCCAGTCCCACCCTGCTGGCCAGCTTCTAATTAATTTCCTTTCAGTGTGCAGCAATCCATGCACTGGGTCACTAGTATGTGTGTGTGTATATAAATATAAATATAAATATAAATATGGACACACACACATACACACATGCACATATATATATATATATGCATATATATATGTGATTACAAAAGAAAAAATTTTATACAATATCAAATTATATCTACTTTTTAAAAATCAGCAGTTTTCATGCTATCAGGAGCAGGCTCTTTTTCAACTGTGAAAGGGGAAGGGATACGCAGTCAAAAACCAGGCAAGGCAGTTTTTCTTGCAGGAAGTCTGAATCCACAGATACACTGGTAAGAACTTGTTTGCTGTGTCCTCGGAGTCTGGGAAAGTAATCCCTCACAGCTTTCACTGTGACCTTTCATTATCTCCCTAATCCTTGCTTACCTGAGACAGCGCCTTAGAACTGCCCTTTGCAGGGTCCATATCTCCGGGAGAAACCCGAGATGCCAACTTCAAAGGTGAGGAGGAAGCAGGCTGTGAGAGCATGTAATGATCTCTTCTCACTCCCGAGTGGGAAAGAAAAACATCCAGAAGAAAAATGAGAATGAAAATGGACTTGTGACCGCAGCCGTCTGCTGTTTAATTTCCAAAGTGTCCTGAGACGCCGATACAAATAACCACCAGCAAAACGTGAATGTGCGACACAGGTTCAAATGTGTTTTGTTTATATTTCATGATAAAGAGTGCAGAACAAGGGTAGGAAAGACAACCTCGGCATGTTTGAGAGTTATGTTTTATATATGTCATGTCACTTCATTTGTCCTGAAACTAATGATCACTTGCTGTGATCAGCCTAATGGGAAAAAATGGACTTTGAACATCATTCTGTCTATAAGCAAAAGAATAGAAAAAAAAAGTGAGCTGGGTAAACTTAAAGCTATCGATTATGTTTACGTCATCTTTTCTTGACTCTGAGCACTTTGGAAGGCGAGTCTGTGTCCATTTTAAGGTTATGTCCCCATTATCTAGGCTATGTAAGACACTTAAATAAGTAAAATAACGAATCAAAAGGATTTGATGTAAGATATTCACTAAGGAGTAGTATTATTGAAGCTAAAGTCGGAACCGAGGGCTGCCCTCAAAGACTGTATTGTTGTTGTACTGATGGAAATGACAGGAGAAGTCTTCTAAAAACAGCTTTGAGCTGAAACCTGTTTGGCTGAGTAGATGGAGCATAGGCCTGAAGACTGAAAGGTCCCAGGTTCGATTCTGGTCAAGGGCATGTACCTTGGTTGCATGCACATCCCCAGTAGGGGGTGTGCAAGGGGCAGCTCATTGATGTTTCTCTCTCATCGATGTTTCTGATTTTCTATCCCTCTCCCTTCCTCTCTGTCAAAATAAGTAAGTAAGCAAGCAAGCAAGCAAGCAAATAAATAAATAAATAAATAAATAAATAAATAAAATATAAACAAACAAACAAAAAACAGCTTTGATATTCTACTCTCTTAATGGTCATCTGACTAGTTGTGCCAGAAGACTTTTAGTATAAGTGAACTGGTTGTTGAATAGGTTTTAAAAATTCTATATTCATATAAGATATTCCATATGTATATAATTGATTGTTATCATTATGATTATTCTGTGATATTTCTGGAGACAGCGTGGTCTTTATATAGTTACAGAGATAATACTTCAGAATGGCTAGCACATCACAGGCTCTCATCTGATAAGAGCTCATATGATTTCAACTGGAAGCAGTCAGCCAAAATCTGAAGTCTTGTTAGGCAAACTGCAGAATAAAAATTGCCTGGATCCTTGAAAGGCTCACAACATCAAGCATGTTCATTTTGACAAGTGCCAAGTCCTTCATTGAGAGGTAATGTTTTTCGAAAATGTACTTCCCATATATGCCAGGCGTCTCATTGGAACATGTTACCACTAAAAAAAAATTATTGATGCCATCGCATTTGTGCAGTTTTTAATTTTTTAAAAAATTTTATACATAGGTGAGGTCCAGAAGGGTTCTGAGCACAGGAGCTTTTGTCCCCGTGGAGCTGGAATGTACAATCCTCCCAGCACGGGCATTATTTTCCAACCCAGACACCCTCTGAATCCCAGAGTTTAAGTTTTTTTGTATTTGGGGTGTGTGTGTGTGTGTGTGTGTGTGTGTGTGTGTGTCTAGGTTTCATTGCACAATGTTTATCATCTCTAGTAAAACTACTATATAATTATTGCCATTTCATAGCTTAAGGTTAAAAAGCATTTACTGATTTTGCTATTGGGGTGATTTAATGGTATGTCAACTCTCTGAAATGGTAAAATACCTTTAGGTTGGTGCTATCTTTCATCCACAAATCCCTGCTATTTACAGCTATCAAAACATCATTACAACGGAAAGGCAGGGAGATAGAAGTGAACAAATACATGCATTATTCATGAACTGATTTCCTCTTCTGCCAGCTTTCTCCAAAACTTCTTTTCTTTAGGAGATGCCCAGAAGCATGCATTTAGATTAGTTTATTAACAAGATCATTAATCAGGAATCCATGTTTCAAAATGTTCTGCTGATCAGCATGTAAAGAACGAGCAGCTGTCTATCGGAAGTTGTGAAATCTAATAGAGTTGCAACAAATTAAAAATTACCTGTCATGATTTTTTAATAATTCAGAAAAATAAAAGTATAATGTACATATAATTACTATATACTCGATAAACCAAATATCACAAAGCTTTGCATGTGTCCATCTCAGGAAAAAGTAAATGTTTCATTGAAACTTCAAAGTGACTTTACATTTATGATCATTATCTCTCCTACTAAAGATTAACAGTGAAATAGGTAGTACTTATTCTAATATATATTAGAATAAAGTACTACTGTATATATATATATATATATATATATATATATATATATATATTGATTTCATATAGGAAAAGAGAGGGAGAGAGAGAAAAAAAATCGATGATGAGAGAGAATCATTGATTGGCTGCCTCCTGCAAGCCCCTACTAGGGATGGAGCCTGCAACCTGGGCATGTGCCCTGACTAGGAATTGAATCGTGTCCGCCTGGTTCATAGTCCGATGCTCAACCACTGAGCCACACCAGCCAGACAGAAAGTATTTTCAAACCTACTTCTTCAAAACCTTTGTGCTCAGAAAAATCACACATGATTTGAACCTCAGTTCCAGAAAAATTACACATTTTCAACCTCAGCTTCTGTGTCCATAGCCTGGAAGGGATAACACATAATGTCTAGCTGAGAGTATTCAATGACAATCATTGGACATAAAGAACTGCAGTAAACATATATATTTGAAGTGTTAGTAATACTGATTACATAATCCTAATGCTATAATAACAGTAATTTTTATTCTTACCATTTCATGCTGTAACAAATAAAAATTCCATAAAAAAAACCTAGTGCCTTAAAAGACATTGCTGATTTTATAGGTCAGTTTTTATCATACTCCATGATTGAATTCAAAGTTGCTGATTCTAAGAAAAGAGTAATGTAATTAGAATAAAAGAAATACTTTTGTTGTAATTATATTATACTAGTAGCCCAGCACGTGATATGGTGCATAGTAGGCCACCTGCAGCTTCTGCGGGAACCAGTGGGAACTGCGATGCTTCCATGGGTGCTGGCGGGATGGAGCTGCACTGCTTCCACAGGAGCCGTGCTACTTTTGCCAGAGGCAGGAGTGAGCCACCAGAACCCATGGAGGCTGGGAGGAAGCCTCACCTCTTCCCTGAGAGGAAGGAAAAGATCGATGCTAAGAGCCCAGAGGGACCCACACTGATTCCCGAGGGGAGAGTGAGCCACTGGCCCCTTTGGGAGGTGAGAGCAAGCCGCCACCCACAAGAGCCAGGGGGCTGGAGGGAGCCATGGCCACTGCCACCCACAGGAGCCAGGGTGGGGAGGGATCTAGAGGTACCCCATGTGCGCGCAGCCTTGGTTGTTACCGTGACTCCAAAATGGACAATTTGCATATTACCTCTTTATATATATATATATATATATATATATATATATATATATATATATATATATATATATACTAGAGGCCAGATGCATGAAGATTCTTCCGTAAGAATGGCCCTTCCTTCCCCTGGCTGCCAGCACTGTCTTTGCTCTAGCCTGGAGCCACCTTTCCACCTTCCCAAGCTGCTCAGAGCCCCAGAGTGGCTGGAGGCAGTGCAGAACTCCTGTGTCATCATTAGGGTGACGACACAGGTGTCCCGCCCCACCCCAATGGCTAGGCACCTATGAATGTAAATTAACCTGCCATCTTTGTTATGTTAATTTGCATACCCACCCTGATTGGCCGGTAGACATCACAAAGGTATGGTCATTTTGCATTTTTCTCTTTTATTAGTATAGCTAGTTACATTTTCTATATTATATATTTTGTCTGAAAAAGTAAAATTACATGGCAGGTGCAGTCATGTGAATTTAAACAGAAATATGAATGTAAAAAAGTAAAAAGTCTCCCTGCTCTTCAGGGTTAGAATTGATTTCACATCTTTTAATAAAGAGCCTGAGATGCAAAATGTGTTACTTGTGTTGTGCTGAGGTTGCTTATTAAAATTTTATACTAATTATGTGTTAAATATTTGGCAATTATTGTATATTCATATACATACTCAGAAATTTCTGCAAACATAATTTATTTAATCACTGTAATAATTATTATTTTCTTATTAAGAATCACACATTGTAGCTTTGTTTTTGAAAAGAAAATCTTTGCTTTTTTCCTTAACAATTATAAACTTCAAATGCTTGTGGAAGGATTGAAAAATTTCCCAGGAGCTGATATAGCTAGAATGATGAGGAAAGTGAGTAAGTTTGTCTTTTTATTTTCCATTTCAAGGCTGCCTGCATAATAACTACTTGGCAAAAAATTAGAGATATAATCATTTTCTTATCCACACACCTGCAAGATAATTTATTCTAATGGTAATTATAATTTTCTCCACATATGCCTATTGTCCTCTGTTAATAGACTTTTTCATTATTTTTATTATTTGGAAAGAGAAAATATAATGGACAAAACGTCTGAGATAAACATTTTCCTTTAGAATAATAAGCAAGACCGGGGAATAGCTGAGAATAAGGAGACCAAGAATCAGATCTATGGCACCAGATAGCAGGTTAATATTTGATAAGACACATTCCTAGAGGATTCTGCATTTTGTCTTTAAAATGGGATACTTCGCCCCTAAGATCCTTCCAATGCTGAAGATTCTGTGATCTAAAACATAATTAGACGTGTCTTTCCAGAAAGGTCAACAACGAAAAATGCTCCTACTTTTACTGCAAACATCTTTCATGCAATAATTACTAAGATGTGCTTCTTCTTACTCATTAATACTGCCCCACCCCAAAGACACCCACCTCTGAATCCATAGGACCTGTGAATGGTACCTTAAATGGAAACAGGGACCTTGCAGTTGACATAAAGTTTGTGTTATTGAGATGGCAAGTCCATCTAGGTTATTAATTTGGGCCCAATGCTATCATAGGGGTCCTTACAAAAGGGAGGCAGGAGAATCTGAAACAGAGAGAAAAAGGCAATGTGGTGATGAAAGCAGAAAAGAGTCCTATTTATAGATGCTCTGCTGTTGTCTTTGGAGACAGAGGAAAGGGCCACCAGTCAAGCAAGTCAAGTAGTTTTTATACAGTGGACAAGAAAAGCAAAGTTTATCTCCCTTTTATCCTCCAGAAAGTTGCAGTTCTGCTAACAGCCTGAATTTTGACTTCTGATGTCTAGAACTGTGACAGAATAAACCTGGGTTGTTTTAAGCCATTAAAATTGGGTCATTTGTTATAGCAGCAATAGGAAATACACCTACCCTAATCCTATATAATAAAGGGCTAATATGCAAATTGACCAAACAGCAAAACAACTGGTCAATGCAGAAGCTTCTCCCTGAGGGGCAGTGCGCTCCCACAGGGGGTGCGCCACTTAGCCAGAAGCCAGGCTCGTGTCTGGTGAGCTCAGTGGCAGTGGCGGAAGCCTCTCCCCGCTCCATGGCAGCGTAAGGATGTCTGACTGTGTGGGTTTAGGCCCACTCCCTGCATAAGATGTCAGTTGGACATCCCCCAAGCACTCCCAGACTGTAAGAGGGCATAGGCTGGGTGGAGGGACATCCCTTCAAGTGCACAAATTTCGTGCTCTGAGCCTCTAGAAGGGTGATAATGAAATATCAAAGATGAGTGAATTTAGTGGCATGGAAATATTTGTTTTCACTTGGAACATTTAAAACTGTAGCTGTCCCTAATTGTCAAGTTGAATTACTTTTTTTTAGCTTAAATATTTGTGAATATTTGAAACAAAAGCTATGAGAAATGACCAAACTATTTTTTTAGTTAATTTTTGAACTTATTTCCCAACAATATCTATCCAAATTTGCTAAATTGAAGTGTGAAGAACACTTGGATAAAAGGGATTCAATGATATTATGGAATAAGGACGCTGATGTTGAAACTTAATATCTATGATTTATTATTATCCAAAGCTGCAAAAATATCTTTTAATGGGTATATCAAATATAAGTCCTTTGAAGGAACTATAAATTGGTTTTAGGTTTTAATTTTTTGGAAGTGAATTGAATATTCCTTTTATTATTTTCACTCAATAAAAGAACGTTTTGATTGGTACAAGTTATAGTATTTATTAGAATGTTCAGCAGCATAGATTCTGTATCTGCACTGTCTGTTACCAAATCCCAGCTCTACTACCTACTAAGTATGTAACTTAGGAAATGTTATTTAACTATTAGAGGCCTGGTACATGAAATTTGTGCATAACCTTGGGGCGGGGGGGCTGGGGTCCTTCAGCCCAGCCTGTGCCCTCTCACAATCTGGGATCCCTTGGGCAGGGTTTCAAAGCCTGACTGACAGTCTGGTTCTATTGGGGCTTTCCTTCCCTCTGCTGCTGACAGCTGGCCCCACCCCTGCCACTGCCACTGTTTGCCATCTGTGTGGAGCTATCCCTCTCCCCCACCATCAGTTGCTTCTCTCTGTGGGCAACAGGCATGGGGTGTGATCACTTGGCTGGCCTGGGCCTCCCTCTGTTGGGTGATCCATTGTGGAGCTCCCTGATCTTTCTCCCAGCAGAGGGAAGCCCCGCCCACACAGCCAGGGCTCCCCAATTGATCACGGAGCAGAGGGTGGCCTGGGTCTTCCTCTGCAGGGTAATCGTGGGGCAATGGCAGAGCCCTCTGATCAATCGCATCACACCCCCCTTGGCTGGCCTGGCACCACTGCATGTCGTAGCATGGTCCTCTGTGCAGATGGTCATTCTGCTGTTTGGTCAGTTTGCATATTACACTTTTATTATTATAGATTCTATGCTGTTTTTACTTGTCTGTAAAATAGAGTTTAAAAATAAGACCGTGTGAGAATTACAAGAATTAACATATGCTGCACTGTGATTGGTGTCTGGCACAAAGGATGTAAAGTTTAAATATGTTATTTTTATTATTACTGCAGTTCTTATTTGATTCCAGAGTAGTACAGGTGACAACTATGTACATTTAATTTATTTTTTAGAAAATACAATGTTATGTTTCATTATAAAATGAATATATCCCTTAATTTCTAAGAGGATCTGCTGAATTCCCTTCAATTTCTATCTGCTTTATTTAAAGGAGTTTTAATATAAAAAAGTAATTGATTTATGCAGAAACATAGCTTTGCTGTGCCTTTGAAGACAAAGGAAGGTGCTCATAACTTTATGTGTTAAGAGCTTTCATGCCTTGTTTTAAAGCAGCTTGCCTTGTAAATCAACTGGTCTGAATTTAATTGTGAAATTAAAAATTTGTGATCCCACAGAGTTCTTAATTGGTAAATTTTTAAATGGCGAGAATCAATGAGAAGCTTCCAGAGCCAGTTTGCATTTTTTATTTTTCAGTGAAACATTAAATGAGAGTTTTAAAATGTTTACTTTATCCCCCGCCCCATTTCAAGCAAGTCAAACTTTGTCTTATAAGATGATTTCAAACTAGAAAATTTGACTTTCCTATTACAATCATGTCATGGTGCATGTAGGTGGTAGACAATATTTTGAAATACAAACTATTATTTCTTGTAATCTCTTATCAACCTCTGTTCATCCTTTTTGCCAAATAAAGTAGTATCTAGATCCAGAAGTCAAGTCTTGCATTTTGAACTTTATATTAGTTAGACTCATTGCGCACTAAGGAAGATAATTAGGAGAATGATGAAAGTGTCTGTGCCTCTGTCCAGAATAGTTTATGAATCTCTAGACTAACATATGAGAGTTTCCAAGGAATGCAAAGGCATCTAGATGGCTTTCCATTCTTTTACCCTCAGTATCAGCACATTTCTGGGCTGGGGAATCATCCTATATAATAAAACCCTAATATGCAAATCAACCAAACAGCAGAATGACTGGTCGCTATGACACACATTGACCACCAGGGGGCAGACACTCAATGTAGGACACCCAACCTGGTCAGTGTGCTCCCACAGGGGGAGTACCACTCAGCCACCAGCCAGGCTCATGGCAGTGAGTGCAGCGGTGGTGGTGGGAGAGCCTCTCCCACATCTGTGGTAGTCAAACATCCCCCAAGGGCTCCCAGACTGTGAGAGGGCACAGGCCAGGCTGAGAAGACCCCCTTTCCCGCGAGTGCATGAATTTGGTGCACCAGGCCTCTAGTATAGTATTAGTTGGGGAAAATAAAGGGGATGGGGGGGAAGGACCAGAACAAACATAACATCTAAAATATTGTAGGGACCCTAATATGATAAAGGATTAAGGAAATGCCTTTGTGGGGTATGTCTGAAGTCAGTCTCTCAGAGCAGTGGTTTGCTGCTCTGTTGATTAATGAGTTTGCTGACCACTGACTCAGAGCAAAGAGAGAAAAGTGTTCTCTTTTAGTTTTTACAATAAAGGCATTGTTTATCTTTGTATAATATTAATTTATATATTTCTAGGACAAAGCAAAAATAAACTAGTCTAGATGTTGTTCATATCCCAGAATGTGTTCATCCAACAGAATATTTTCAGAACCTCTCATTTTCAGGCACAGGGAAAATCTGGCAAGAGTTCAAACATGAAAAATATGGTATATTTGGGCACCTGAAAGCAGATGTTTCCTGTCATTTGGCTTCATGCCACAAATGTTCTTACATTCCCATAGGAAAGAAGTGACAATTTAAAAAATAGTATTATTTTTAAAATTAAAGTTGACATTTTATTGGTTGATATTATATTGGTTTCAAGTGTACAACCCCACGATTGTATATACACTGAGTGGCCAGATTATTATGAGCTCTGAAAGCATAATAATCCAGAATAGTTTAAGAATCTCTAGACTAACAAAATAGTTACTAACGTAACTTTATATATAACTTACAAGTGATCACCCAATAAATCTAATATTTATTGGGAGATCACTTGTAAGTTATATATAGTTATTATATAACTATAATAACCATATATAGTTATTCTAATACTAGAGAGGCCCGGGGCATGAAATTCATGCGCAGGTAGGGCCCCCAGGCCTGGCTGCTGATCAGGGCGGATCTGTGGGGCAACTAGCAGGGCAATCTGGGGGACTCCTACTGGTACCCACCTTGGAGACCACTGGTGGGATGATTTGGGGGCATTGCCAGTCCACACACAGGCTGGCCTCACCTCCTGCCACTGCTCACTCTTTGGCCAGCCCTGCCCCCCTGCTGTTGCCAGGTGCCTTGCTTTGTGGGGCAACCCACAGGGGGATCAGGGGCACCTCTTGCCCCCGCTGGCACCTGCCTTGGATGACCTAGGGCTTGCAGTCTGGGGGCAGCTCTTGCATTGAGCATCAGCCCCCTGGTGGGCAGTGTGCATTATAGCCACCAATTGTTCTACCAGTAGCTCTGCTGTTTGGTTGATTTGCATATTAGGCTTTTATTATACAGGACTATTGGCTACATTCCCCAGGCTGTTCCTTACATCCCTGTGACTATTCTGTAACTACCTATTCATACTTCTAAATCCTTTCACCTTTTTGTTGTCGGTGAGTTTGTTTGATTGATTGTTTGATTGATTAATCACTTAATCCCTTCATCTTTTTTACACAGCCACCCTCCCCTCTGACAGCTATATCTGTTTCTATTTTGTTTATTAGATTCCACATAAGTAAAATAATATGGCAATTGTGCTTTTCAAACTAGCTTATTTCACTTAGCATAACACTCCACAGATCTCTCCACACCGCTGCAAAAGGTAAGATTTCCTTCTTCTTGTTTACAGTCAAGTAGTTTTCCATTGCATGAATGTCCCACATCTTCTTTATCTAATCATCCACTGATGGACACTTGGGCTGCTTCCAAATCTTAGCTCTAGTAAGCAATGTGGCAATGAACATAGGGGTGCATATATATTTTTTTCACTCAGAATTTTGGGTTTCTTCAAACAAATTACTAGAACTGGAATCTCAATGTCATTTTTTGAGGAAACTCCATACTGTTTTCCACAATAGCTGCACCAATCTGCATTACCACCAACAGTGCATGAGGATTTTTTCCATATCCTCTCCAGTACTTGTGGTTTGCTGATTTATTGATGGCAGTAATTCTGACAGGTGTGGGGTCATATGGTAGTTTTAATTTGCATTTCTCTAATGATTAGTGAACTTGAGCATGTTTTAATGCATCTATTGGCCATCTGTATATTCTACTTGAAGGAGTATCTATTCAGGTCCTTTGGCTAGTTTTTAACTGGGTTGTTTGGGGAAATTTTTGGTGTAGAGTTGTATAAGTTCTTCCTAAATTTTGGATATTGACCTTTTATGAGATCTATTATTGGCTAACTTTCAGTGGGTTGCCCTTTTATTTTGTGGATGGTTTCCTTTTTCCTTTTGAAAAAGCTTTTTAGTTTAATGTAGTCCCATTTTTTATGTTTCTCTTGCCAGAGGAAAGATATAAAAAAAATATTGCTACAAGAAATACACAAGATTTTACTGTCTATATTTTCTTCTAGGGTTTTTATGTTTTGAATCTTACATTTAAGTCTTTAATTCATTTTCAGTTTACTTTTGTGTATGATGTAAGAAGGTGGTATAGTCTCATTTTTTTTTGGCAGATAGTTGTCCAATATCGCCAACACGATTGAAAAGAGTCTTTATCCCAGAGTATGTTCTTGCCTCCTTTGACAAATAATTGACCATAAAGGTGTGGGTTTATTTCTTGGCTCTCTATTCTTTTACATTGACCCATTTGTCTGTTTTTTATGCCAGTACCATGCTATTTTGATTTCTAAGACCTTGTAGTATAGTTTGATATCAAGTAATATGATTTCTCCAACTTTGTTTTTCTTTCTCAAGATTCCTGTGGCTATTTGGGCTCTTTTGTGGTTCCATATAAATGTTTGTATTTTTGTTCTAGTACTGTGAAATACATGAAATATGCCATTGGCATCTTGATAGGAATTATGTTGAATCTATAGATTGCTTTGGGTAATCACCATACTGCGTATGAAATTTTGTATTTGGCTTTTCTGCTTAATGTTATACTATAAACATAAAATGCTTCTTTTGTAAACATCATTTAAATACACATTTGACATGATCTAGCTCTCTGAGCCAAATTTTTCATTGCAGATGCAAATACCAACTTATAGTGCTATTGAGTGATTTAGGTAGGATAATGTAGTGTCTTTATACAAGAGATATCTTCATAATAAGGAATTATGAGAGAATAAAACCACTTCATGAATGTTTAGCCAGGTAAATTATTCTGAAACAGCATCCTCACATAAAAATGCATCTTTTAGCATTTCATTGAGAATTACAGGGTCTATTTAATTTCATAAAAGAATATTAGATGTCATGTGTGTATTTTAGCTAGTGCAATATAACAATCTTAGAGCTACTACACTGCAAAATTTCTGCTGCATCAGCCAATCCATGTTTGCATCTACAACTTTGTCAAAAGCCAATAAAACAAAAAAGCTTATTCATCTCGCTAAGGGGCTGTTAGCTCTGTTTATTTAAAATGGAGTTTGAAGATTGTTTTTTTTTTCCATTTTGATATTAGTCATGTATCACTTTCAGTTAGTGACATCAAATGTTAAGCCTCAGTAAAACTGCCTTATAGAAGAAAAATATAATTTTGACTCAGCAATAAACAATTCCAACATGATAGAGGATCATAATATTGAAATCGGTTGCATAGATTTTTAAAGTTGTTTAAAACTCTGGTAATATGTCTAGTTTCAAGAAGCTTCTATTTAGTAAAAAAAAGTTTCTACTCTGGGATGCTAATTATGATACTATACAGACATGCCTCATTTCATTGCTCTTTGCTTTATTGTGCTGCACAGATGTAGGGTTTTTACAAATGGAAAGCAAGACCCTCCATCCTCAAAAGATTAAGACGCACTTTAGTGTGATACTTGCTTTACTGCAGTGCCCTATATTAAAACCCACAATATAGCTGAGGTGTGCTTGGACCATCTCAATTAAAAATTTTGACTGGAATATATGTCATACTCACCAACTGGAAGAAAACAAGAAACCAAAAGAGAAACTCTTAAGCTGAACCTGCTTTTCATAACTCTTCCTCTAAATCTATCATTTTCCTGCAACTCGAACTTGGAATGTTAGTGTTATCATTAGCACATGCTTCATCTTAATTCTCCTTATGCAGTCAGGCATCAGGTCACACTGATTGTTCTTCTAAGATATTCTTCGGACCCACTTTCTCTTTGGCATTTAATGGTTGCCATCTTGCCATCTTAGAATATGTGTGCGGGTGAATATTGATTTTCCAAGGCCGAAACTGCATTTTTAATCGAATTTAAGTGTTCATTGGAAGGGTGGATCCCTCACTAGACTCTTAGTTTTCTATATATATTTTAATAAAAAATAGATGTGTATAAATGAGACCCATACAGACTTGTGCATTTGTGAAGTCTGACTGGGAAATCATCTCACAAATGGTGAGATGCTAACATTGCAAAATGTATTGCTTCCACCCACTAACTCTTCTACACCCTCAGCCACAAACACCTTATATTAATCCTCACTGCAGAAAAAAAAAAAAACCTACAGCAAACTTCTTTAAATACCTTCACCTTAGAGCCATCCCTCTTTGTGACTTGTCCTAGGTTATGATAGTCTAGTATCATGTAGATTTTATGATCTACTCTTATTGCACTTCAGCAAAGATGTTTCATTGTCTACTGCATCATGACCCCTCCATTCCGATCAGATTTTGCTTCAGTTCACAACCTTACCATATCTGGTTTTAAATACCCAAGGTCATTGCCAAGGATATTATGGTGAAAAGTTTTTAAACTTTCAAATTGTTGCTTAAAATCCGAAGTAGGTTCTCCCCACCCCCCAATTTTCTTAAATAGAAACTTATTAGCGAAAAATAACACCACACCATTTATTGAGAAGGGATGATTCTTATTTTGTTTCCAAAAGTTATTACAACACTGGTCATATATTTTATGTTAAAAATATTAACAATTAGTGAATCAATGGATGTATCATATATATCAATTATACATTTCCTGAGAGTGTCTGTTTTTAATCAATCACAAATATATTTAACAACCTCTGATTGGACTTTTCAATTGTATTGGTTAGCTTTTCTGAAAATGTTCAAACATGTTGAGAAATTGTAATTTTGCATGTCTTTCTAATATTCCCAGGAGTAGTTTTACCAATTTTTCTATTATTTAAAAGTACTCTGAATCAGTGTATGAATGAGAATATTAGATGGGATCCTCCATAGTAGCCATCTCACAATTTTTTAAAATTAGGGTAATGATAGGCAATGACAGCTTTAGATATTATCTTGGGCTAAAAGTAGCTTGTAAGCCTGTATTAGCGATTTATCTTTCATAAAAGTAATGGTCCCTTGTACATCTTCAGAGACTTAAAGGATCCTCCAGTGGTTTGGAGGAAAAGAAAACAGAATGACATGAAGGATCCTAGAAGACTAATGTCTTAGCTCTGAGATATGGCAGACAGTTATACATCACTAAATGCACACATTGTTTTTCTTAAAACACTTTTACTTAGCTAACCCATCTTATGTTGAGTATATCAGTGCTATTCATTGGAAAAGTATTATAGACTTTGAAATCAAGTGGTGAATTTTTCAAAAAATTAAGAATATTAATAATGCCCCTCCTTATTATTTTATTAGAACACTAGAGGCCCGGTGCACAAAATTCATGCACAGGGGGTTGGAGGGGGTCCCTTCAGCCCAACCTTTGCCTTCTCCAATCTGAGACCTCTCAAGGGATGTCTGACTGCCCATTTAGGCTCAATTGGGCCTAAATGGGCAGTCGGACAACCCTCTCACAATCCAGGACTGATGGATCCCAACTGCTCGCCTGCCTGCCTCCCTGATTGCCCCTAACCACTTCTGTCTGCCAACCTAATCACCCCTAACCATTCCCCTGCCAGCCTGATTGATGCCTAACTGTTCCCCTGTCAGCCTGTGTGCCCCTAATTGCCCTCCCCTGCAGGCCTGGTCACCTCAAATTTTCCTCCCATGCAGACCTTGTACCCCTCAACTGCTCTCCCCTGCAGGCCAAGGTCTCTCACAACTGCCCTTCTCTGCAGGCCCAGTCACCCCCAACTTCCCTCCTCTGCCAGCCTTGTCATCCCTAGCTTCCCTCCCCTGCAGGCCTAGTCTCTTCCAACTGCCCGAACCTGCTGGCCATCTTGTGGTGGTCATCTTGTGTGTTGGAGTGATGGTCAATCTGCATATTACTCTTTTATTAGATAGGATATATTTATTTAAACATAATAATAAGTGACTTAGAAAGACATTTTTGAAGGGTTACCATGAATGATATAAGGCCTGAAATTATATCCTAGACAAAACAGTGAGTTGTTAAAAATTAACTGTGTTTTTTTATGAGAATTACAAACTGCCCAAGGCAGACACAGTGAAATTGGTCAGCAGTAGCAACTGAGGCAAGTGTACTCCTTTAGAAGAAAACTGTTCTGAAGAGCACCCAGGTTAAAATGGATGGCCCTCTGAGAGGTTGATTTAATCAGCTCTGTGGTAGGGGTTTCACTTGCAGAAAGAAGAGGCATTTTGAGTCCCTCACTTCTTTCATTTCATATTTAAATACATAATAATACTCTGTGAGCCAAAGAAACATAGTGGGGTTATTGATTCTGACAAATAGGATCCCAAGGCATCCTCACTAGAGTCAATGCCAAAGGAAGCAGTCTGTAGAACAAGGTAGGTCATAGTGATTCTTCACTTGAATGTCATGATTCCACTTCCATGCCCCAAAGGGTATGATTCAGGCCTAATGTTTCTAAGCTTTGTAACAACTTTATGCCCTTTATTGTATTGTTACCTCTATTACATAGGTGAGGAAACTGAGGCATCAGAATTATTGACTTATGCAAAACCACACAGCTAATGAATAGCAGAGTTGGGAGCTAAATACACCCTATGGCTCTAGAGACTATACCTCTTGTTACCATTGCTTGTTACCTAAATACATTCTAATTTAGTAATTTCATAATTAATTTTTATGATTGAATAAATTAAAGTGGCTGGTAAAGTCACCTGGAGATCACTGGTTATGCTTAGAGGAGACGAAAGACAATCCCAGAGTAAATGTGCCTAATAGCAATATCCAGTATTTATGAAATACTACATGACAAGTAATATACTAAGTCATCTTTTTCTTATCACAAACTTTGCAGGTAGATTCTGTTCTCACTTCTAATCAATAAATTACAAAATTGATTCTTTGAAAGTTTAACATGACAATGTCATATAGCTGATAGTCCTGAGCTTTCATGACAACACAAAGCATTTCAGTGTTTGTGAATTTTCAGTAGTGAAACCTTTGATTATTCATTTGTCTTACCATGACTACAGTTTTAGCTAAAATGTATTCCTTAAATACATGAAAAATAAGTCTTCAAATATCAAGGTTAAATATTACTCTAAGTTTTCCCAGTGCTCAACTGAAGGGAGGGAGAACTTTTATATTCATATATCATTTTAATTTGTTTTTAAGTTTTCTGACCTCCTGAGAAATAATATAATAAACATCACAGAAGGAAGATAGCTAACTCTGCAACTGATCTATCTGGTGCAGACAACCAAGAAACAACAACAACAAACAAACTAGCATTTAATTATCATTTTTAGTGATAGCTTCTCTAAATGGAGTGAGACTGATTCACATTTATTATTTATTTATTTATAAACTAGAGGTTTGGTGTATAGATTCATGCACCGGTGAGGACCCTTGGTCTGGCCTGCAGCGATTGAGCTGAAATCGGTTCTCCTTGCAAGAGGGCGGTTCTTGGGTGAGGCATCCCAGAAGTGGGCTCCCTCCTTTATGGTGTGTGTGCATCACCTGAGAACCACAACTGCCAAGTCACTGCAGCTCAGCAGCTCCTGTGCTGAGCATCTGCCCTCTGGTGGTAAGTGTGCATTTTAGCTACCAGTCAGACTATCACTTAGGCTTTTATATATATTGCTATATTTTTATTGATTTCCAAGAGGAATGGAAAGGGGGGGGAGAGAGAGAGAGAGAGAAAATCAATGATGAGAGAGAATCATTGATCTGCTGCCTCTTGCCTACCTCCTCCTGGGCACCATGCCTGCAATCACCATGCCTGCAATCCTGTCATGTGCCCTTGACTGGAATGGAATCTGGGACTCTTCAGTCTACAGGCCAGGACTGTATCTACTAAAATAAACTAGCTAGGGCTAAATTCACTCATATTTGTTAGCCACTCTTATTTCTTTATATATAAAAAAAGATTTTTAAAACTATATTCTTTAAAATGAACCAGTGCTAAAACTAAAGACTACTGTGTCAGAGTCTCCAAGTTCATGTGGCTCCTTCAGGGAACATGATTGCAAAGTTTTCAGTTTTACACATTCCCTTTCAGAGAACTACATCTCTTTCAGCATTTGGTGTGTCAAAATGGCAATAGACATTTTAGCAGGAGGCCATGTAATGCCAAATAACTGGCAATCTTATTCTTTCTTTACAGGCAATATCTTAGCAGTCATAATGTAGAATTCTGAATCTATTTTCCAAATTAATGGCATCTTAAAGATAAACGTGCATCTCTGAGTAGTGTTAACAATATTTAATTGGAGTACTTTACATCCACCCAGTGGAAGAAAACTTTGCTATTCTCCCCTTTCCTCTTGGGGCAGGACAGAGTGCACTGTGTAATCTGTGTATTTGTGTGCATTGGCACATGAGCATGCGCACATGCTAATGAATATATTTACATGGGCCAATACCATGAAATAGGGTCTCTGCAAAAGCATAAAGCAGTTCATGTGAGTCTGTTCCGAAGCTGTAACTCACATGAACTGTATGAACTGAGCATGGCCTGTCTCCTACCTCTGGAATTTTGTATAACTCTTAGATTTCAGGCAAAGTACATTTTCTGACCCTACTGATAATTATCGTTTCCTGTGTATATGTCATATTTCTCAAGCAGATTCAAAACAATCTCTTTGCCTTGTATTTAATGAGAACTAAATACAAAATTTTTAATTAAAAAAATAAATGATCCCTTTATCTTTGCTGTAAGTTTCAAATTTCCGTAATGAATGATTTGGAGGCAGGGGGAAGATGAAAGCAAGGGGCACTTAAATCTCTATAACTAGTATTCCAGGATACAAAAACTGCACTAAACTTAAATAAATATTTAATGCTAGAGGCCCGGTGTATGAAATTCGTGCAAGGGGGTGGGTGGTGTCCCTCAGCCCAGCCTGCACCCTCTCCAATCTGGGATATCCCTCTCACAAACCAGGACTGGCTCCCAACTGCTCACCTGCCTGCCTCCCTATTTGCCACTAACCACTTCTGCCTGCCAGCCTGATCACCCCCAACCACTACCCTGACAGCCCAATTGTGGTCTAACTGCTCCCCTGCCAGCCTATTTGCCCCCAACTTCCCTCCTCTGCCAGCCTGGTCACCCCTAACTTCCCTCCCCTGCAGGCTTGATTGCCCTCAACTGCCCTCCCTTTCAGCCCTAGTCCCTCCCAACTGCCCTCCCCTGTAGGCCTGATTACCCCAAATGCTCTCTCCTGTAGGCCTGGGTCCCCCACAACTGCTCTTTCCTACAGGCCTGGTCACCCACAACTGCCCTCCTCTGCTGGCCTGCTAACCCCTAACTGCCCTCCCCTGCAGGCCTGGGCCTTCCCAACTGTCCTCCCCTGCTGGCCATCTTGTGGCAGCCATCTTGGGTCCACATGGGGGGCAGGATCTTTGACCACATGGGTACAGCCATCTTGTGTGTTGGAGTGATGGTCAATCTACAAATTACTCTTTTATTAGATGGAACAGAGGCCTGGTACATGAGTGGGGACTGGCTGGTTCGTCCTAAAGGGTGTGCTGGATCAGGGTAGGGGTTCCCTTGGGGCGTGGGGCATCCTGGGTGAGGGGCCTATGGTGGTTTTCAGGCCAGCCATGCCCCCAGCAACTGAAGCGGAAGTCCTGGTATCTGTGATTAATTTATGTTCTACAATTGGAACTTTGTAGCCTGGAGCAGAACCAAGCCTTCTGCTCACTCTGTGTTGGCAGCCATTTCTGTTGAAATTTATTTATCTTATATAATTGAAACTTTGTAGCCTGAAGTGGAGGCCTAGGCTAGCCAGGCCTACAGAATCTTGGCTTTTACCATCACCAGGGAAACCCTAGCCTCTGCTCTCTCCAGCTCCATGGCTGCCGCCATTTCTGTTGGGCTATATCTTCTTTAATTGCAACTTTGTAGCATTGAGTGGAGGCCTAGGCTGTCAAGGGCAGGCAGAAAGCTTGGCTTCCTCCATTGCCAGGGAAACCCAAACCACCCTCCTGCTCTCAGTGGCCACAGCCATCTTGCATATTTGCTCCTGTTTGGCTGGTGGGCATGGCTTATGGTATAGCAGAAGTATGGTCAATTTGCATATTAGTCTTTTATTAGATAGGATACACAGCCATGTACATGTATATTTTAATATTGCAGCTCAAAATGTATAGTGATACCTTTTTTTTTACTTGAATGTGTATTAGAATTTGCTAATGACAAAGCCAACTTATACCTACAATGGCCTTTACAAAAAAGTATGAATCCTCAAAATTTCTGAATCTTTATTTTTAGACAAAATATCCCATATATTGGAATGGGGCCTCCTATCGCAAAAATATGTATTTTCACTAACTATGAGAATCACATGAATTTTTCCCCAAGAAAAACTCACTTTCCTTGTTGAATTTTAAGGGTAATATTCTTTGCCAGTATGTGAAAAACCCATTATACTGAAGAAATATGCCAGGGCATATTTCTGCAATGCTGGTGATTATAAGTCCCTTTGAAATTTACTGAGCCTTACTGGACATTAAAATGAAATAAAATCTGCATCAGAAAAGACACCAGGCCCTGGGAAGGATGATGTGGAGAATGAGGTGGGTCATTTCTTCAGGGAGTTACACACTAAGTTTCCCAAATAAACCAGAATTGGAGTAATGAATCTTGCTGACTCACTAAAAAAAAATCATGGAAAATATGTTGCTTCCCTCATCTATTCTTTAAAAAAAATAATCCTTATTGTTGAAAGTGTTACAGATGTCCCCATTCTGTCCCCCATTGGCCCCTTACAGCACCATCACCCTCTACTCCCTGCCTCAGGCCTTCACCACCCTATCATCTGTGTCCATGGGTTATGCACCAGGAGCGGGTATTGTGGTAGTGAAGGAAGTGCTCTCTGTAGCCCACAAGATGAAAACCCTGGTTGTACACCCACTGCCTGTGTGGCCACAAGAAAAGGATGGGGTCACTGTCAGTAAAATAAGAATAAAAACAGGATCAGTCCTAGCTGGTTTGGCTCAGTGGATAGAGCCAATAGACTGAACGGTCCCAGGTTCAGATGTGGTCAAGGGCACATGTTTGGGTTGTGGGTTTGATCCCCAGGAAGAGTGTGGGGGAAGCAGCCAATCAATGATTCTCTCTCATCATGGATGTTTCTATCTCTCCCTTCCACTCTGAAATGAATAAAAATTTAAAAATACCAGAATCAGTTTTAGGGTTGTATTCTGGGAATTAAAGAAGGTCATCCAAGCACACAATAAATCAGCTAACAGTACTAGCTCCTAGTACATATCACTAGTATACACTAGGTATGCCTCTAAGCACTTTATATTAACTCCTTTAAACCCCATGCAAATCCAAATTATTGTTATATCTATTTTGCAGATGAAGGAACTGAGTCAAGTAGAAACTAATTTGCCCATGGTTATATAGCTCATACATGGCAAAGTCAAATCAGTCTCAGGCAGTTTGGTTCTAGGGACCAATTGTATCCACTGCAACTTTCTTATATTATTACTAGAGGCCCGATGGATGAAATTCATGCACCGGGGGAGGGGGGTGTGGAGTCCCCTCAGCCAAGCCTGAACCCTCTCCAGTTCGGGACCCCTTGGGGGATGACCCTGGGATAGTGCCTGAACTGACAGTTGGACATCAGGATCAGGCCTAAACCGGTAGTTGGACATCTCTCTCACAATCTGGGATCACTAGCCCCTAACTGCTCACCTGCCTGCCTGCCTGATTGCCCCTAACTGCTCCCTCTGCTGGCCTGGTCACCCCCAACTGCCACCCTTGCTGACCTGGTCACCCCATGCAGCCTGATGTTCAATTGTTTGGTTGTCCCTCAGTAACCCCATTGCTGGCCTGGACACCCCACTCAGCCTGCTGTTGAGTTTGTTTGTTTGCCTCTCACTAACCCCCCTGGCAGCCTTGTTGCCCCAGGCAGCCTGCTGTTGTTCCTGTGACAGCATCCTGGACAGTTTTCATATTCCTCTATTATTAGATAGATTACCATTATGTCTGCTTAAGAAAGTCACTGCCTAACATACCTGTTATAATTGACACATATGGAGAAGAAATTACAGTATAAGAATTCTTAGAAAAATGCATATCTTATGTGGATTTCACATAGGCATAGTTCTTGGTAGTACCTGGAGAATTGCTAATGTTTTTTTCCCCTCTGTCTCTGGAGAAAATACTAGCTAACATTGTTTGTAAAATGTTAATATTGTATATATTTTCTGCAAAGAACAGAGAGTCACATTCATATCCATCCTCTGAACCCTCATGTTGGATAATATAAATAACCATTGTCAGTTTTATGTTAACAATGAAAGAAAACACAGTTTATAACTGATGAGAGATAGTTATGGGTTTTTTGAAAAATAGGACTAAGGCCAATATTCAACACAGCCAAAGATAATTAAACTCAATCCTAATGTAGTGTTTTAATTACTATATTAAATAGATCTGCTTTGCAGAAAATACAGTAATGAATGTATCCATAAAGAAAAAACAACAACATTCTGGGTTTTACTTCAGATGAAATTGTGCTGAAATGATAAATTTCATTGCTAGGTGCAGGTGTGCAACTTATGTATTTTCTTGTTCAGCAGCTAGCCCATGCAATAAAATATGATAGAATATGTAACCCACTGGTTTATAAAGAAAAGAATTCAAGAGAAAAAATGTGAAAATTGAATATATTTTAGGATCTTCTCATGATAAATGAATCCAAAGAGAAACATGTAATGAATGCTTAGAAGTTCCGTAATGTGAGTATATAGTGAAAAAATGCAAATTATTACCTGTTTTCTAACAATGGAGATCATCTTGTGCATATCAAGTGAAAAGGCTGCTATGAAAAATATATAGAATATATGTAAATTTAACATATAAAAAGTTCTTAAAACAGTATGCACCTTTAAAGAAAAAAAATGTCCAAATCAATTGCTTTCAAATATGTTGAAATGGCATTATCTTTGCTGTTTCTAAGTGGAAATGTCCTCCCCAGGATAGAAGTTTCCCCTATATTTTCATTTTTTCTTGCCTAATAGCTCCATTCTCTTTCATAAAATCGTGTTATAATTTCTTGAAAATTATACAAAGAGGGTTTTCTTCTCTCATGCCTCCCTTTATTTTGTGTCCATTCGTTTCTGAAATCTTACAAGAAACCAGCTTCCAAAGTCCTCACCCCCTTTTGGGCCTCTTTATGTCTGCATGGGCCTCATCTCTATAAAGAAACCCAAACTCCTGTCAGGGCCGCCTGGGAAATGCCAGCTTCAAATCCTGACCTTTCTAGACCTTTCTGCATAATCTGTTGCTATTGACTGCTAGCATTTTAAATCTCTCCTCATCCCCAGTCCACTTTTTCAGTTACTTACATTCTTCCTTCACTGCCTAAGTCCTCTGTCTCTTTTGCTACGTTCCCTTTTCCCTGTGTTTCTTACAAAGCTGTATCATCCCAGAAGACTGACATGCATTCTCCTCATTTACATACTTTCTTTTGGTGAATTCATTGACATTCATGGCTGGAGTTGTCTCAGTTATTCCAAAACTCACACATCGGTCACCCCCATCTTGACACCTTCTCAAACTCCCAATCCATGGGCTCCAATCTTTTTTGCACTCGTTATAAAGAATGTGATGCTAATACTGTAACTGCATCTTCCAGAAGATCCATTTGGTTAGTTCAATATTAGTAGTAGTCATTCAGCCAATATTCAAATTCAAAATGTTTGTGCTATAGTTTTATCCTCTATTTGTCTACTGCCTTACCAAATGTTCTATAGCAGGTAGTACAGCTATGAAAAAGTAATAGCCTATCAGCCTGGGTATCTCTGTGACTCTAACCAGAACCACCGATGATAATCAATATAAGTATATAATAAAATTTATACTATAAATAAATTTTCATATATTTGCATAAAGATAAACCATACATATATTTTATAATAGCTAGTTTACATAATATTAAATATTGTATGTATACATAATTATCATATGTAAGTGTGATAAATAGGATTGGGCCTAAACGGCCAGTCAGTCATATCTCTCACAATCCAGGACTGCTGGCTTCCAACTGCTTTCCTGCCTGCCTTCCTGATTGCCCCTAACTGCTTCTGCCTGCCAGCCTGATCACTCCCTAACCACTCCCCTGCCAGCCTGATCACTCCCTAACCACTCCCCTGCCAGCCTGTTTGCCCCTAACTGTCCTCCCCTGCAGGCTTGATCGCCCCCAACTTCCCTCCACTGCAGGCTTGATCACCCCCAAGTGCCCTCCCTTGCAGGCCTGGTTCTTCCCAACTGGCTTCCCCTGCTGGCCATCTTATGTCCACCTGGGGGCAGTCATCTTTGACAACAGGGGATAGCCATCTTGTGTGTTGGAGTGATGGTCAACTTGCATATTACTCTTTTATTAGATAGGATAGAGGCCTGGTGCAGGAGTGGGGGCTGGGTGGTTTGACCTGAAGGGTTTCTGGATCAGGGTGGGGGTTTCCTTGGGGCATGGGGCAGCCTGGGCCAGAGGTGTTTGGTGGTTTGCAGGCCAGCCATGCCCCGCGTTGACCCAAGCAGAGGCCCTAGTATCTGGGATTTATTTATCTTCTATAATTGAAACTTTATAGCCTTAAGTGGAGGCCTGGATTGGCCAGGGTATGCAGAAAGCTTGGCTTTCTCCATTGCCAGGGAAACCCAAGCCTCTTCCTCGCTCTGTGGCTACAACCATCTTGGTGGGGTTAATTTGCATACTCACTCCTGATTGGCTGGTGAGTGTGGCTTTTGCATGTAGCAGAATGATGTTTAATTTGCATATTACTCTTTTCTTAGGATTTCAGCCATGATTATCTCCAGGTTGTTACTATAGTATTACCTTTTCTATTTTCACTAAATGTACCTTTCTTTACCTCAAATTTCTTTCTAGATACCACTCTCTTTACCATTTTCTGTAAGCTTTCACAGCAATTTTGTCTGAAACCATTATGTGCAGGGTAAGTTGACTTTCTCAACTTGCATTCTGCTTAGACCGAGTACTTGAAAATAGCAGATTAAGACTTCTTTTAACTCAACAGAATGTGTGATTTTCAAGTGACTTCTCTTGTCAAATTCAATAGTTAGGTCTCAGGTCTTAGTAAACTCAAACATTTGGTAGCATTTGAAAAATTTACCACCTCCTCTTCCTTTACTTGCTCTTTTCCTTCAGACACACCCTGTCTTTCTATCTCTGCTGGGGTTACTTCTCCTCTTCTCAATCATGTTAGAGTGACATGGAGCCTTTGTCTTTTTTGAGCTATGTTTCTTCTCTAAATGGTCTCAGTTATGCCATAGCTGGTTTGGCTCAGTGGCTAGAGTATCAGCCTGTGGACTGAAGGGCTCTGGGTTCAATTAAAATCAAGTGCACATGCCCAGGTTGCAGACTATATCCCCAGTAAGGAGCATGCAGGAGAGAGCCAATCAATGATTCTCTATCATTGATGTTTCTATCTCCTTCTCCCTCTCCCTCTCCCTCTCCCTTCCTCTCTGGAATAAAAACATAAATAAATAAATGGTCTCAGGTACATTTGTTTTAAAATAACTACTGTGTGCCTGCCTGTTGTAGGTACTAAGTATACAGCAGTGAGTAAGAGAAACAAAAATCCCTATCCTCATAAGGCTGCCATTTTAATAGGGAGACAGACTGGATAAATGAGATAAAAAGCAAATAAATGAAAAGATAGATTCAGGTACTGTGAAGTGCATTTCTAAAATTGGATTTATACATTTGTCTGGACATTCTAATTACCAAAATGTGATTTTTCTTGGCACTGAAATTCAGTGAATGCCTGAATATTTAATGGTGATTGAAAAAAATACTGGGACATTTCTGAAATTTTAACCAGAATCAAGGAAAGAAACATAGCAGGAACAAAAGGTTCCAGCAAAAACAAAAAGGGTTTTCTCTAGCTTAATCCTCTTGATTTCAGTGCTTTCAATAAGTTATTATAAATAAATATTGCTGTAATAATAATATTGTTACTATCTTTGTGGTTATGCCATCTTGTTGCTTTTGGTGTGGTGCTATGTTACTTATCAAGTAATTCTCTAAAACGGACAATCAAATAAAGTCACTCATCTATTCTACTTGATTCCCATTGTGTTTAGAATAAAATCCAGTTTTTATGACAAATTGCTGAGGAAAGGGGGTGAGAAGGAAGAGATTAACCAAATGACTTACATGCATATGTGTATAACCCATGGACAGACAATACTCCAGCGAAGGCCTGGGAAGGCGGCAGTAGCAGGGTAGTGTGGGGAAAAAGGTGACACCGGTAATACTTTCAACAATAAAGATAAATGACAAAACTAATCCAGTTTCTTACCAGAGCCTACCCAACTCTGTGTGACCCGAACCCCTGGGTGACTCTTCAGACTACAGTCTATCCTTCTTTTCCTTGCTCATTGTGATGCAGACAAACCAACCTTTTCCCCATTCCTGACATAGTCCCATTGCACTCGAATCAAACATGCCTCTGGGTCTTTGGATTTGAGATTCTTCCTGGAGTACTCTTTCTACAGACCTATAGATGTTTTTTGTGTGTCTTTATTCAGATTTCTATTCAATTGTCCACTGCTCAGGCAGGCTCTTTATATATCATCTCACCACCTAACCTTATTTAATGTTATTTCCATTCTAATACATATTCTTAGGGGTCTTTATAAATATAATGTATGGTCACTTTTAAAGCAATGAAAGCATTCTAGAGTAAGAATGAAGAAAAGCATGGATTTGAGGCATCTGGTACAAACAGTGGAGGTATTTACATGAAGGAAAGACAAATTTGAATTATATACTATTAGCTATTGCTTGAGACTTTCTCTCGGCTTTGCCATCAGCAAAATGGAGAACCTCAGAGGCTCATTGAAGAGAAAGGGATACATCCTTCACTGCCTGACCTCTGGCAGGGGCAGCAGATCTGATTTTCCTAATACATTTACACAGAATTCTCATTTATCCTAAGGGGAGGCCTAGAAAACATCTTTCTATTGGCTGCAGTTCCACTGAGTTCTTCATTGACTATTATCATAGTCCAGGAAGGTAAGAAGAAGTGTCATCCCTAGTACATTTCTTATTCTACTACTCGTGATGTCCCCTCGTATTTGTGGCTATGAAAAAGATTGTTATGGCAAAGCAAATGAAGGATGGCCAGCATTCTAAATAAAACTCATCCAAGAACAAATGAAGTGCTGACTGAGAAACACCCTGCTGCTTCCAGCATTTTATCCTATTTAATAAAAGAGTAATATGCAAATTGACCATACCTCCACTATACCCATAACCCATGCCCACCAGCCAATCATGAACAAGTATGCAAAATTAACCCAACCAAGATGGCTGCGGCCACTGAGATGCAGCAAGCAGGAGGTTTGGGTTTCTCCGACAATGGAGGAAGCCACCCTTCTCTGCCACAATGGCTGGCACAGGCCTACACTCAAGGCTACAAAGTTTCAATTATAGAAGATAAATAAATTCCAACAAAAATGGTGGCAGCTATGGAGCTGGAGAGAGCAAGAGGCTTGATTTGCCCCTGGTGATAGAGGAAGCTAAGCTTCCCTGCCGCCCTGGCTGGCCCAGGCCTACACTCAAACCTACAAAGTTTCAATTATAGAAGATAAATAAGTCCCAACAAAAATGGCTGTGGCAACAGAGTGAGCAGGAGGCTTGGCTCTGCTCAAGGCTACAAAGTTTCAATTATAGAAGATCAATAAACCCCAGACACCAGGGCCTCCACTTGGGTCACTGAGGGGCAAGGCTAGCCTGAAAACCACCACAGGCTCCTTATCCAGGCCACCCCAGGCCCCAAGAAACTCCCACCCTGATCTTGGATACCCTTCAGAGAAAGCCATCTGTCTCTCCCCCCCCCCCCCATGCACTAGGCCTCTATCCTATCTAATAAAAGAGTAATATGCAAATTGACCATCATTCCAACACACAAGATGGCTTCCCCATGTGGTCAAAGATGGCTGCCCCCATGTGAACACAGATGACCGTGACAAGATGGCCAGCACGGGAGAGCAGTTAGAGGTGACTGGGCTGGCAGAGTAGGGAAGTTGGGGGTGACCAGGCCTGCAGGGGAGGACAGTTAGGGGTGACCAGGCCAGCAAGGGAGGGCAGTTAAGGACAATCAGGCTGGCAGGGGAACAGTTAGGCATCCATCAGGCTGTCAGGGGATTTTTTAGGGGGTAATCAGGCTGGCAGGCAGAAGTGGTTAGGGGAAATCAGGAAGGCAAGCAGGCAAGAAGTTGGGAGCCAAGCAGTCTTGGATTGTGAGAGGGATGTCCTACTGTCTTTTTAGGCCCAATCCAGGTAGGATCGGGTAGGATTGGACCTAAACAGGTAGTCAAACATGTCTTGAGGGTCCCAAATTGGAGAGGGTGCAGGCTGGGCTGAGGGACATACACCCCCATGCACGAATTTTGTGCACCAGGCCTCTAGTATATAATAATGAAGAAAGCATGTGAAGGAAATAAAATTGTCTATAAGTCGGATTAGTAAATTATTCCTAATAGATTGGCTTTTGAAAAGAATGTTTTATTTAATTTTTGAGGCAAGATTTAATTCTTTATTTTTTTTTTAATTTTTAAAAGGAATTCTTTATTCCTTTTTTTTTTTAAAGGAATACATGGTCATGTTTAAGGACAAAGGGAAAAATTCTTTTTGAAAAGTTTAAATTCATATTTCATGGCTGCAGGCTGAGAGCTAAAAGCTTAATGTCTCATGACAGCCCTTTCCAGCAAAATTTATGTGGGATATTTACATTTTATTTTATCAAACTTCTTTTTGAGCTCTCTAGTTTAATCTCATGAGAAAATTAAATAAATAAAGGGATTGGACAGATCTCATTATGTGCATTGACTTTAATTTCCTTAGTTATAGAATTAGTGGCATTGACAGGTAGGTCTCTAAGTTTCTTTCATAATCCATAATCTACATTTGTACAATTTATATTTTTCTTCTTTGCCTTTGGGGAGTTTCGACTGTCTGTGTAATTTGGTTCCAATTTCAAATGTAGTAATTTCAGTCTACAAATTGTTGAGCTTTACTGATCTCAAGTGCCAGTTTCTCACTTTTCGATATTTATTCATTTAACAAATAAGAACTATAATTTGTTATGTACTGAGCATACTAATAAGTGCTTCAGCTACAATGTCTTTGGAAAGATGACATTTTTCTGAAGGTTACAGGCAAAAAAAGACTCAATTCCTAGGATAACAAACATGCCAAAAATAATCATTAGTTTAGGGTACTCTGGTAAGATATTTCTATTTTTTAAGTCTTCCTGAAGGACAAGAACCATCAGCAGATATAGTAATGGTAATTAAAAGTCAGATGGGGTGGGGAATTGAGAAACAATATAGTGCCCACACGTAAGCTATGTAACTTTGGAAAAGTTGGTTGATATCTGTGTCCCGAAATTATAAAGCAGAACAAACCGTAAAACAAAAACTATGAGGGTGGTTATAAGGATTAAACAAAAATATTGATAAAGAAATTAAAGCAAATCCTGTTACATATTATCTTAAATGTTTAAAATATTGCCTTTACTAGTACTATTGATAGTATTATTCTTATAAGAGAAAAAATGCAGGAGCAAAGGCTCAGAATCAAAGGATGGAACATAATTTCATCTGACTGTATAATATTGGTTGTAGTCTATGGAGTAAGTAGGTATCAGCCCAAGAAGGGCCTTAAATTATCCTAAAGGTTTTACAAATTTATGCAGGCTGCGCTAGAAAACCAACAAAGGGCTTTCAATCAGGATATGACATCTGCCCGGCCGGTGTTGCTCAGTGGTTGAGTGTCGACCTACGAACTAGGAGGTCACAGTTCGATTCCAGGTCAGGCACATGCCCGGATTGCAGGCTCAATCCCCAGTACGGGGCATGCAAGTGGCAATTGATCAATGATTCTCTCTGAACATTGATGTTTCTCTCTCGCTCTCTTTCTCTCCTTTCCTCTCTAAAATCAATCTAAATATATATATTTTAAAGTAATGTAACCTCATTAGTTCTGTCTTATAGAAAGATCCCTGTGGCCATTGCAGGGAATATCAATTAGAATCTGAATCAAATGAGCCAGGAAGAAAGAGACCAAAAGATGGCTGTTGTCGTTATCCAAGTGAAAGACAGTGATGACCCAGTTAGTTTGTGTGCCTGGAGAGCTTTGGGAGATATTAAAGATGAAGGAGCAATAGCAGGTTTGGTACTGATTGGATATGCAGGATGATAATGCGGAACTAGTCAAGGGTGGCACCCAGGATTTTGATTTAAGCAAATAAATGAGCGGTAGTATTAATCACTAAGAAGAAGTCCGCGAGAGAAGGCGATAACGGGAGTTAGTTTGGGACATATTGATTTTGAAGTGTCACCACAACCAAGTGGTGACTGTTGTGAAATAGGCCTAATGATGTCACATCGAGTAGGCTCTCTAGTGCATGGGAACCGATCCATAACAGTTTGCAAAAATCGATTGTTAATATTCAGGAAGCAAGTTAGTTGTCAAACTATAGATATCTCGAAATGTGTGATACCGGGGTTACTTACTCCACGGGAACCAGCAAAATAATCCAATGTTTCTTTCCCCCTAGGGAGAGCAATTTGATTAGCTTGCCATTGCATTGATTGATTTCAAGGGTTAGCTCTGGCCTGGGGAGTAGAACGTAGTGATCACCAATGTTACATAATTAAAGTCATGCAAGTGAACACAGTAATTTCCAGAAAACCATGCCAAATCATAAGGATAGCCAAGGAAGATGTTCTAACTATCATCCCAACAGCAGTGGATCCTGTGAGGGAATCAGAGAAGAAAGGGTAAAAAGACAGGAGAAACCACTGGGAACTCTGGGGACATAAAGGCAAGGAAAGAGAGCACTCAGGATTAAAGAAATAGAAGAGAAATCAAAATATGCCTCTTAAGGGAAAGAACTTATTTTGTGTTTCTGCTTAATACATAGAATAAATAACAACAAAAACACAAATAGAAAATGAAAATAGATCAGTAAACAGAAATAGGTTCCTCACACCTAGTTAATATCAGCAGAGGTTTTTTTTTCTCCCTAAAATAACATCGAAAAGGTATTCCTGTTCATTTGATAATGTGCATAATGGTGTTGGTACTTTAAGCTCTTAGAATCTTTCATTAGTCAGATTAATGTGCTATTAGGGGTGAAAGTCAAGGACAAGCTGTTTGCTGATCTGGCAGATATTACTCAGAAAGGAACTATCTCTTTACGATGGCATGTGGGTGTATCAGATAAACACAGTTTCTTCAGCTTTCTAATATAAAAGACCCCTTTCCAATGCAGACCTCATAAAAAGAGACTAAAAGCATAACTAGTTATTTTTTAGAAAGCCAGAGTTGAGCACCGAATTTAAGAGTCTGCTTGTACCGGAATAATTTTGTTTTATTTAAGAATGCTTTTGATCACAAATACCAGATGCATTTAAATTCATTTGGAAACAGGGATGTTTTTCCTCCAATGGCAAACAATCTGAAGGCAGACGTGTACTGATATTGATGCTGGGACTCTGGGTTTTCTTTTCCCTCATGGTTGCAAAAGAGCTGCTGCATTGTGTCTAAGGCTCCAGGCAAAAACAAAGAGGCAGGGTAGGTGGACCTGGGAACATCTCTGAGTATGGTTTCTTGGACAAGTGTATCATGTAGGCACTCCTAGCTGCAAGATAAACTTTCTAGGGTTTATATTATACACTGGAGGCCTGTTGCCTGAAAACTCATGCACTGAAGCAGGGGAACCCTCAGCCCAGCCTGCCTCCTCTCAAAGTCTGGGAGCCCTCAGGAGCAGGAGGCAACCCAGTGATCAGGGGAAGGCAATGCACCCATCATACCTCTGCCTCTGCCACTGCCAGTAGCATAAGCCTCAGCTGGCCCTGGTTACCTGAGCCTCAGGTGGCCTTGGGTGGCTGGAGGGCTGAGGGGTCTTGGTGCCATTGTATTGTGGCTATGGGCAACATCATCTTTGAGGGCATGGCAGTCAATTAGCATATCCCCTCCTTATTGGCTGTGGGTGCTGCCATCTTTGTAAGGGTGTAATGGTCAATTACCATATCCTGTCTTTATTAGATAGGATATTTGAACAACAGGAGAATTGTTTGGTGGCATTGTATGAGCCAACATACAATTTCTGCTTCAACTTTCTTTCTTCAAAAGCAAGAATGGCACAAGCTGGAGATGATGCTGAATAAAGAAATAAAAAGATAGGAAGAGACTCACCAGACATAACGGAGAGCTTTCAGCTAAATCAGGAGGCTCATCTCCAGAGATACACAGTTAGCAGTTGGATGCACTCTGTACAATTGGGTGAGGGAAAAATTGGTGAGGGTGTGAGGGATACCTATGGCATGCATGCTAGTAACTAACCCCTTTGAGAACCCTAGTACTATGATTGGGTTGTATAGTGCTACAAAGCACCATTTCAAATGGAAACAACAGAAATGTACCAATATTCAGGGGAAACGTGGGACGTGCTATCACCAGAAACACAAGAGAATTTAAATAACAGGAAAACAAAACAAGGCACTGCTTCCTGTAAAGCTTAAATCATCCAGCCTCTTTCACATTGTGCCTCCCTGTCAATGGCCAACAGAGAGAAGACACATCAGATGACGTGGTAGCCTGCCACTGACAACATCGGCTACCTGCAGCAAGCACAAGCATTGGTTTGGCCAAAGGAATGTGTGACCACAGGGAAATCATTCTGGCAAACTTACTGACACTGCTGTGGTGTTTCAGCACGAAACCTGGGAATCGAGTTATCTTACGATACAGATGGCTGCAGCAGGATTATGCCACAGTGGGCCCTTGGAATTGAATTATTTAACCAACTACTTTCATTTCTAAAATAATTCTGACTGACTCATGATGACTGACTAGAACTTAATGAGAGTATTATCACATTACACTTATGATGGCGGAGCCTCTAACTGTTTCTCACGTAATTGCAGCACGTGTGGTTTTCCTAAGGATTTTATGTGGTAATGGCCTCACTCTTTTGCGACACATACAACTTGGACAACCCTGCTCTTCCCGATCCTGGGCATAGAAATTTATCTACATTGTCAAATTAGAGCCATTTATTTACCAATGCTTAATCTTCTATTCATTTCATTCATCAGATGGGCTTAACACAACAGAATTTTTTTTTACATTTACAGCATCTCTCTAGATATCCATAAGGAATAAAATCACATTATGTTAATGTATCAAGGTGACACAAAATTAAAAATGAGACTCCCATTTTACTTTAACTCATACAGATGCTCAATAAGCATACTGTTCCTCAATGGTTTAGAAATTTGCTCCAAAACACAATTTATATAACAAATATAAAGTGCATGAATGTGATAGTGAAACATTTTGAATGTTAATGCCTTAATAATAGTAACATATTTCACCTTAGCTGGTTTGGCTCAGTGGATAGAGCGTCAGCCTGTAGACAGAGGGTCTAGGGTTCCATTTCAGTCAAGAGCAAGTACTTTGGTTGCAGGCTCCTCCCAGCAATAAGAAATTTCTAGGAGTGAAATAGGCTAACTAGCAGCAGTAAAGAATTCCAAAAAATAAAATAATGTCTAAGTAAGAAATCTTAAAAGTATTGGTATTAAATTTGTTGAGGTCATAACCCTTGTTTCCTATTTCAGTCATTGTAGAAAGCGATGATTTCCACAACTTATATATAGCTTCAAAATAAATAATACTTTTCTTTCCACAACAAGCTGGGGCCATTTATCAATCCTGAGAACACTGTCAAGAGCAAATAAGGAAATACAGCTGTGGTGATGCTATTGATACCCTAGATGATGACTCAAGACGTAGACCATAAGTTATGATGGGGGGAAAAAGGAACCTGGCTATAAAGACTCCACAATTTGTGATATCTCAGACACAGATGCGTTGAGAAATACAGCCATTTTTAGAAACTGTAAGACACCAGAAAAACTAATAAAATAATGACAGGAAATGACAAGCTTCTAAGTATAAAAGGTACAGACAGTATCTAGTTACATAACAGGGGAAACTATATTTCTGAAATACATCTGAAAACTTGTGATTTGCATATCATTTTCATCTGACTTTTTAATCCTAATGACTGCTTACTAAGCACTTCGTGATGAAAAACATTTCTTGAAGACTAGTACAAGGAATTATCGTGCAAGTGTACATGACAAGGTGTACAGCTGCACATTTTAGGTTTTGCTGATTTTACTTCTCTGGTATTTCTTCCTGAATGTATCCTCTCTTTTTCATTTCCAGTTCTACAAACCATTAGTCTTTTGGCCTCCATATAAACTTAACTGGCAAAATGCTCCCAAAGTAATTTCTCAAGCTTAGCATGGCATTCAAGGCCATCTATTTGTTCATCCCAAACTGTCTTTTTAGTCTTATTTTTCAAAACACATTCCATTTGTCGTACTTCAGCCACATCAAGGTTGTAATCTATCTGTTGAAATCTGCTCATTTATCAAGGCCCAGATCATGTCACCTTTCCCATTTATATTTTTTTCTGAATATCTTTTCATTATTCATATATGCTTTCTTTAAGACCCTCAACGCTTTTTTGTTCCTCTTTTGTAAATATTTTTATGATTATTTCCTGCCTATACTTAATCTACTTAGGCTACTATACTATAAAGGCTGAGAGGTCAGGCTTATGCCACATTGTTTACCTTATAGAATATAGAAGAATGTTATGCACAAAAATGTTCTGTTAAATTCAATGTCAATAGCCCTGGCCAATGGACTCAGTTGGTTGAACGTCTTCCCATTCACTGAAAAGTGGCTGATTCCATTGATTCCTGGTCAGAGCACATGGCCAGTTTATGGGTTCAGTCCCAGTTGGGGTGCATATGGGAGGCAACTCATAAATGTTTTTTTTTTTCTCTCTCTCCCTCGGTCTCTCTAAAAGTAAATAAACTGTGTTTTTTATAAATTCATTGTCAACACTTGAATTCACTTGGTGGTGTTTATTATGTAAATAAAGCAATGGCATTCTCCAAGGGCATTTCTAGCTGCTAAAATATAACTTGGTACCAGATAGTTAATGAAGATCTGGATAGAAGGAGTTGTGGCTTCAGTTCTGAAGGAAGGTATTTTTGTAGTTTTCTCTTTCTATTCTTGGTTCCTTCCAATGGCATAAATCAGTTAATCCTGAGTTGTTTATTGTAAATAAATTTAAAAATAAAATGGCTATTTTGGATTTATTCAAATGTGTAACCAGTAATGACAGCACATTCTAAAACAAACAAAAATTACTTTATATGTAATTTATAACTCAATTAAATTGGAGAATCTATGAAACTGTGCGTGGATATACTGAGCATTGTATTATGTGTATGAAGGGCATCTGATAGTTCCAGTGCAGAACAGTAGAGCATCTGAAACAGTTCTTCTCCATTGGCATGTATTTTCCACAGACATTCCAGAGAAGCCAACATTTAACCTTTCATGACAATAAAGTTAAATCCAGGCCCTCTAGTAATGTAAGGTATTGAATGGAAAAGCAAAGCTGAGGTGGACATAAATATCAATGAAGGTAGAAGAATACTATGAAAGTTATAACCAAAAAAAAAATTCATTTCAGAAATCTCAGATGAATGTTTCTATATGTTCTATTTTATCATATTCATTAACATCTGACCATAAACTGCCATCATTAAAAGCGACTCTAGAAATGACCTAGTACAAACCTATCATTTTGAAATTAAGAAAATTAGTGATTCAGCAAGTTAATTGACTGACTCAAGGTCACGCTGATAATCATGAGTTAATATTAAACCTTAGTAGTCCTGACTCTTAGATCAGTGTGTATTTTATTTTTTGCAGAAAGTAAATTTTGTTACTTTCCCCACAAATATCAGGTATGTTAGGCATATATAAGAAATACTTGTTACATTGGATTTTATTTTATTGCATTGTGTTCATTTATTCTTTTCATTTAATCACTGGGTCAGTTAAATATCAATTCCGTGCTTCTAATTTGCGTAAATCACAAAACCACAGAAGAGTTAAGAATAAATGGCCATTACAAATTTCTTCTTTAATGTCATTGAAATACAGAGAATAAAAGGTATTAGAGAGTCATTGATAAATTCATTTACTGAGATACAGATCAGAGAGTTATAGATGTAACTATGAAGTCAAGAGAAATAGAGCTGTGCTATGATAGAAGTGGATGGCTTCTGAATCCAGAAGATTGATAACCTGGAAACACAACGGAAAGAACACATATAAGAATGAACGACCTTAACACCAATAACTGACACACATACAGAGTGTTGTTGTAAGACAATGTGTCCATCTAATGACAGACTGTGATAGCCTTCAAATCACTGGGGTCTTAACTGGAAATTTAAGAAGTTCTGAATCTTTTCCCACAAGAAAAGCCACCTGGCTGAGTTTGTGATCACTTTCCATTTGTAAGAGTACAAATTATTTTATATGGTGTGAGCAGATGGTCATGCATCAAGGCCAAAATCTCTTCCACTAAGAGAAAACGTTTAGAATTCTCAGAAAATAGTCTCCTAGAACAATCAGATTAGGTTATATTTTCCTAGGCTCAATTCTTTACAGTAGCAAGAGTCCTGAAGAAGCTGTAACATACAACCATACACAGAATATACATATGTAATGGGGGATATGTAATGGTGTCCCCCCCCCAAATGATATATATCCAAGTGCTAATCCCCTTTCCCTGTGAATGTTACCTTATCTGAAAATAGGGACTTTGTAGATGCATTTGGTAAAGGATCTTGATATATCATCCTGAATATTTGGTTAGCTCTAAATAGAATAATGAGTACCCTTACGAGGGGGTAAAAACACAAGCGAATTAAGACAGAGACACAAATGGGGGAAAGCCATGTGAAGGTAGAGGCAATTGCCTCTAAGCCAAGAATTGCTGGCAGTCAGCAGAGGTTAGGAGAGAGCAGGGCACCATTTCTCCTTCAGAGCCTCCAGGAGGAACCAAACCTACTAACACCTTGATTTTGGACTTCTGACCCTCACATCTTTTGGAGAATAAATTTTTTGTTGTTGGAAGTCACCTAATTTGTGGTAACTTGTAATAGCAGTCCTAGGAAACTAATATGTCATATAATCCCATTTTTAAATAACTGATAATAGTTTTTTGTGGGGGCAGAGAAAAATTAATTTTTAAACTATTTATACATATTAATTTCACACATTTTAACCTAATGTCTGAGAAAAGTTTTGGTATTAAGTATAAATATAATCTCTCCATCAGAAGCTCAAGAGATGATCAATATCTATGTTGTTTCTTAATCAGGGGCAGATTGACTAAATTCATGTCTATTTAATTCAAAACCCACTGGCCCTGTCTCTTTACTTGTGTTAATACTATCACATTTGAATTGCTAAGTGTTAAATTACTTGATTTTGATTTTTTAAAAAAGCTTTTGATGGGACATACTAGTAGAGAAGACTGGCTTTTTAATTAAAGGCAAGGTGGTTTGGCACTGGCTGGGTAACTCAGTTGATTATAGTGTCGTCCCATATGCCAAGATTGTGAGTTCCATCCCTTATCAGGACACCTATAAATATAAACTGATGAATGCATAAATAAGTGGAATAACAAATTAATGTTTATCCCTCTAAAAATAATATGAGAAAACCTGCACATACATTCTCATTAACATTCTAGCTACCACTGCAGTAATAAACTACACAAGATTGAGGTGTGATTTTTTTTTTTTAGCTAACTTCTATTTAACTCTCCAGAACAAAGAACATTCTCCCTTCCTAATGGAGTCAGTGCCTAGAAGACTCTACAAATCTGCTTGGCCAATTTGGGGTTCACCAATCCGGTTGTAGGCTTAGTAAGAATCCTGGGTCTGTCTCCAAGTGTGTTGCACTCATTATTATAATCAATACAGTACTTACTCTGATTAAATATGAATGCAGACAGAAAAATAGTTTTGATTTGTATGCAAAGCAAATTAAAACATTCTGACTTCATGAAGGGATGCCACTAAAACAAAATTGCTATCAGGACACATGTGGAAGAGGTAAGTATAAAAATTGAGAAAACGAAGTCATGAAGTCTACAAACATTTTTACTGGGATATTTTTTATAAGTGTTTTAAAATTTTACCTTCACCCTAAGAGACCCATACTTGAAACTGTAGAAGATATATTGTGGGGTTTTAGGCAGGAAAGATTATACAGATCTCCGCTAGCAGGTTCATTCAAGGAAGATGCCTTGACTCTACTTCAGCAGATTGCATACTAGGTATAGATTTTTTTTTATGTTTGAGCCTGAAAAAATATTTAAGGTACATACCCTTTAAATATTATGATTTTTGTTTCAACTAGTTCTTCTGATAACTTAGCAACTATTGGTTCTGATCTTCTCAGGTACATAGCTGCAAATTCCTAGCCACTGGAAAGAATTTTACTTGGATCAATGCTGAAGATGTTCTCCATTTTTTTTATGGGGCTTCTTTGCTATTCCAATTTATGAAGTAAAAGTTCCCAACAAGATTATGTTCCACATAAACTTTTTGGTAGGTTTGTGATGTGAATCTTATTATTACTTATTATTTACAAAATTAAAATAAGTTAAAGAACTCTGAATATAAAAAAGTTTAAGTAATTACATGAAATAATTGTGATAGAATCTATGCAGTCTGTAAAAATGGTTGTAGCCACCTTTTAGAGGGCAGTGAAGTTGTTTTCAGACTCTGTAATCAAAGATTGTCCTGTGCTTGAGTGGTAGGTATGTGTATGTTTGTTAGATTAGCTATTCTTTCTTGTAGCCCTGAAATCTATCTATCATCTATCTATCTATCTATCTATCTATCATCTATCTATCTATCTATCTATCTGTCATTGATCATCTATCTATATAAAAACCTAACAAACAATAGACAAACGGCAGAACAACCAAACAACCAGTCACTCATATGTGGCCTTGATATTCTTTTATTCATTGAATCTTAAAATACTTATGAAGAAAAAAAATATGTCTTTGACTAGCATTCTTTTTAAAAAATATATTTTTATTGATTTTTTACAGAGAGAGGGATAGAAAGTCAGAAACATCCATGAGAGAGAAACATCGATCAACTGCCTCTTGCACACCTCCTACTGGGGATGTGCTTGCAACCAAGTACATGCCCTTGACCTGAATCGAACCCGGGACCTTTCAGTACATAGGCCGATGCTCTATCCACTGAGCAAAACCGCTTTTGTCTTGACTAGCATTCTTGATACAATGTGTACAGCCTTCTACTGAAATATCTGTGAAACAAATAAGATGATGTACTTAAAAATAACCATCTATCCTATAAAGGACACTTAACTTATTTTTAAAATATTGTATACATTTTATTTTCTAAATTAGTGATTTGTGTAGAAAAGAAAAGTATAGTTGTGCCCAAAATGCTTACCCATAGGTAGCATTAATATTTAATAAGTAAGTGATTTATTATTCTACTTATATACCCATTAAAAAACTCAAATAAGATTATAGGTGTTAGAACTAAAGGGCCAATTTATGATAATATAAAAATATCGGATTGAATTATCCAAAAAAATAAAAGATTGACCTGTAGTATATGTGTATGGGCTTGATCCCAGGGCTTGATCCCTATTCTTCTTTGGGCTGCTCCCACTCAAACTCCTAAAGAAGAGAGGATTTGTTGGCTGGTTATGCTATCACCTCCCTTCCTTTCTTCTTTGTTCCCACCCCTCCCCTTCCTTCTTTTTCCCTCCCTTCCCTTCCCCTCCCCCTTCATTTCCTTCTTACAGCACCTACTATGTTCAAGTCATTTTCCAGGCTCTAAGAATAAAATAAGCACAGTCTCTAGTCTCAGGAATCCTGTACCCTGGAGAGGAGATAAACTATACTTAAATAATTATACAGATATTAATGAACTATAATTATGGTAATTGCCATGAAAGAGGAGTTCATAGTGTTACAAAATGCATAGGAACGACCTAATTAAACCAGTCTGTAGTTGCAGAGAAGATTTCATTGGAGAAAATGACATTAACATGAAACTTGAAAACTGACCTAAGGGAACCAGGGGAAAGGAGGAGTTGGGTGCGTGTTCAGGGCAGATGTAAAGGTCTGTGTAAGGGCCCTTTGGAGGACAGGTTAGCTGGGGATGAAAGCAGGAGGTGATGATTTGAATTCTTGTACTTTTTTAGATAAGGGCAATGAAAATGAGGTTTGGGAGAAAGCTGCATCAGACTGTGTTAGCGAAAAACGCAGCTCACCAAAGCCTACACATAACCCCCTGACTGAGAACACCTGGAAGGAGACTATGGTAAACCTTCTCTGGAGAAAACCCCCGGGTAGTTCTCATGGACAAGACAAGTAGTTTCAGATTGACTGACTCAGAGCAATGCACTTTCCCAATGTGTTACTATGTCAAGTTGTAGATATGATCACACTATGTCAAGCTTTATCATCGGATTCAATTCTGGAAACCTTTGATGCTTTTTTCATTTCTCTTTTTCATTTATTCTCTTTTTTTCCCCTCCAAGACAATAATAAAAAATTACATGTAGGCAATGCAGTAAAAACTTCTCTTACTTTTAAATACTGTCTTATTTTTCCTCCTAAACTATCAAAGGCCTAGGTAGGAACACCTATTTCATGAAACACAATAGCCTTTCTGGGGAAGCAGTTTGCCCAAAGCAGTGCAAATGTCTTCTGACTCCAATGTCCCCTCTCTTGCCCCCTATATCCTTCCTGTCCCTTTATCTCTTCTGGGGGTCCTTAGTATTTGTCCTCTTCCCCAAATGACACTTTTCACATAAACTGGATCTACAGTCATAGAAAAAAAATGAAAACAATAGGAAATGCTAAATGTTGAACTTTTCACAGGTGATGTTTTCAGAAATGGATGTCAAGAAGAAAGAAAAAAAAGCTTTTGGTGGTTACAACTGTTTTGGATGTCATTTTACAAAACAATTGCCTCTGAGGTCTTCCCGGATTAAAGGTTTCACATGAATTGGGGAAAACTAGATGCTGCTCTCCCCTCTGACCTCCTCGCCCTGGCATTAAAAAAAATATATAGCTACGTAGAACCATTGGTCTCAGATCTGCCACGCTCTTTCTTGCCTCGAGAAATTATGATTATCAGCGGAGAAAAGCTTCAAATGGAGGAGCCATAAATCATAAGGGCTATTCTGATTTATTAACAGGTGCTGCAATTACAGCGTCCCCTGAGCATGGGTGAGTTTAATCAATTGTGAAATGGGACTAACCTTCTCTCTAGAGACTGTTCAAACATATGAGGCTTAGCTGTATATGGGCAAAAGGATTGTGGAGGAATTTCCCCCCCCGAGATCTACTACTGAATTTCAGAATCAGCAACTAGACCACATGATGGTGTTATAGACTGCATCCCGCCCCCTCCAAATTAGTCTCTTGAAACCCTAACCCCTCCAATGTGATGATAGAGGTATGTCTTGGAGATACTGTGGCCTTGACTCCAGATAACGACATGAAAATGAGAATAGCCATAAAGCAAGTCACAATCTTTTTTACTGGTGGAGGGTCTTGCCTTCAAGGTGTCAAAGATGCAACATTGAGGACGTGCAATAAAGTGAAGTTGAATAAAACCGGGTGTGCCTGTTCTAGCAGGTGTGGCCTCTGGGGAGTAATTAGGAGTTGAGGGTAGAGCCCTGAGGAGTATGATTAGTGCCCTTTATAGTAGAGACACCAGGGAGCTTGCTTCTTCTCTATTTTCTCCACCATGGGAGGACACAATGAGAAGATGACCATCTGCATTCTGGCACGGACAAGGTGGCAGCGGGTGCAGCTATTAGGACAGAGCTAGGGTGCAGCTCAGTTTCCTCTCACTTCATACTCTTCCCTTCAGGCAAGACCAGGCTGACTCCACTGAATTAACCTCTGTGGTGCGGGCCGGGGGTGGCTCAGGGTGCCCCCCCCAGCAGACCCCTGCCCCATTATGGGCAGAGCTCCAAGGTCCCGTGGGGCGCCGTGACCATGAGGAGGAAGCAGGCACTTGCTTCCCCCTCTACGGCCAATGGGACAGGAGAACGGCCATGTGAAAAATCAATGGAGACTTACCCCAACCCCCCTCCTCCGCCCCGCAAGAATGAAGGGGAGTTGCCCCTGTGACTGGAACAGAGGAGGCAGCTGGGGCACTGGTAATGCCATTGAGCCAGCACTCCCTAGCCTGGGAGATGAGGCCAAGGAAGATGTACCCCCAAGAAAACCCTCAAAAAAAAAAAGAAATTCTCTTTCAAGAAGCCTTTCCAGTTGAGTGGCCTGTTCTTTGAGATAAATGGAAAGGAGAGTGGTGGGGTGAATGGTCTGCACAGAGGAGGAGGAGGAACAGGGGAAGAGGGTGCTTGCAGCAAGGAGAGGGTGCTTGCCCAGGGAGAGAAGGCTGTTGCTCCCCTGAGAGCCAGGAGCCGCAAGCCAAGGGGCAGAGGTTAGCGCTGCCTCCAAGGGAGGAGACACAGAAGAGGAGGCAAAACTGTCCACTCCCTCGTGGCCAGAGAGCGGCCCTACACCTGCTGGCCAGCAGCATGAGGAGCTGCAAAACAGCGCTGTCCCTGTGAGGTCACTGCCTGGGCCTGGTGTCCTGGCTGCCTTCCTGTGCCCAGAATGGAAGAGGCTGCTGCCCCCTCCCCGCCGCCTCCCCTTTCCTCCTCTCCCTCCTGTGGATCCTCCCTTAAGCATTCCCACCTGGCCTTCCTCTTAGGGCCAGTTGAAGATGGCTCCCTGCAGTTCCCCAAGTTAGGTTAGGGATGTGACATGCTCCTGCCCCTGTTCCACCCTCTTTCCCCGTCCCCGCCCCACTAGCAGGCAATTGCTGGTTTTCTCCCCCAGTTTTTTTCCAAGGGGATTTTGTTTCCTTCCCAAATCCCTGAGCCAGATGTGGGGTGCCTACACTCCCAACCCTGAGTGTCCAGCCTTCCCTCTGCTTTTAGTCTCTTGTGCTGTGTCTGGGGGCACCCGGGCTAGGGGAGGGCACTGCCCCAGCCTAGGTTTTCATAAATGTCTTACTCAAGTTCAAGCCTCCAGCTTGAGAAACAAAGGTGTCTCTTTTTTGGGGGTCCAGGGGGCAAAGTCTGTAATGTGAAACAACTTCTCTCCCCCACCCCCCATTGTTGTAAATACGTTTTTAATGGTTAAATCCCAGATTTGTACTTTTTTTGGTCTAACTTTTAAAATCCTCCACCAGGTTTGCCCTTAACATTTGGAAAATGAATAAATGTCCCTTTAAAAAAGAAAAAGGAAGTTGATGACTGTAAACCGGGAAGAGGGCCTACACCAAACACCGCATCTGCCAGCGCCTAGATCTTAGACTTCTCAGCCTCCAGAGCCATGAAGAAGACAGGATGTGAAGCCATCCAGTCAATGCTAATTTGTTAGAAAAGCCCGAGCTGGGAGAAATGGAACTGACCAACACAGACAGACAGCTAAGCCAAATGGGACGCACTTCATGTGAAGGGGAGTAATTAGCAAATCACCTTTTTGAAGTTGAACAGAGACACCTCCTGCGGCAGGCAGACTCTTTTGGTGGTCCCCAGGATTCCCATCTCTTGGAATTCAGGCCTTTTGTGTGTTTCTGCCCTGCTGAGTGTGTGCCCGGAACTATGACCAACTTAAAGCAGTAGCAGACAGACAAGGTGATGGGATGCATGTGATCACACTACATATAATTGTAATGCTCATCTTGCAAAGAGAATTTCTCTCCCTTGCTGGCTTTGAAAAAGCAAGCTTCCATGTTATGGGCTAGCATATGAAGAAGGCCAGATGGTCAGGAGCTCGGGGCTGCTTTTAACTTTCAGTGGGTGAGAAATGGAAGCCCACTACCTAGCAATTTGCAAGGAAGCATCTGAACTCTGTCAACAATGGAGAGAGAATCATTAGCAGATTCTTCCCTAGGAGAGAATCAGGTGAAACCACCACCAGCCTCAACAGCTTGATTACATTAAGAGACCCTAAACTGAAGACTCAGGTAAATAATTTCTGGACTTTTAAGCCCTTTGAGATAAGAAATGTATGTTGTATTAAGGTGCTAAGTTTGTGGTGGTTTTGGTATGCAGGAATATATAACTAATACACCTCTGAAAATTGTTAATTGGAGTAGAAAGTGTGGTGGATTCCTCCGCAGAGGTCTTGCCAAAGCATCCATTCTCTGAAATGGAATAACTCACAGAAGTCCCAAGGTGGATAATTAGGCATGAAGGCGGAGGAGGATAAACATACTCGGTATTCAGCTTCCTCTTTTCAGAATGTGGGCGGTTTGAATACTCACTCAAAAAAGCAATAAAATAAAGGAGTTACCATCTGCTTTTAAAAACATCTTTGTCTCTGTCCTGGTAAATAAATGTTCAGAGCCTGGCCTCTGCTTATTTCATAGTCAAATTACTGAATATTTTTCTTTTTATATCACTCCAAACCAAGTTCTGTTAGCTCCACTAAACTACTCATATGTTCATGGTCGTGGAGTAATCTATGAAATAGCTACCCTCCCTCATCACTTGATCTTGTACCTGCTCTTTATCTTTGTAATTTGCTCTTGAACTCCTCTCATTCATTTTTTTTCAGATCTCAGCTTAAACATCACACATGTTAAGGAGTTTTCCGTAACCCCTAGGTCTAACTTTAGTTCTTTCACCATTGTTCAATAAGCATTTAACCTGCCAGAGTATGCTTTATTGAAATTTCCTCTTCATTATCCTGTTTTCACTAGAGTGTAAGCTGGATATAAAAATTAGTGTTTTGATCATCTATTTTTCTCCTTTTTAGTCCCTTGCTTGAGGCAAAAGTGCATGTTTAAATGACTTTATTTTAAAATAAATGAAGTAATGCCATAGTGAAAGGAGGAGAAGCATAGGAGTTACATAAACATATTTAAGTTTCAGTTCATGTTGCGACCTTGGGTAAATTACTGAATCTATATTAGCCTTGATTTCCTCATCTGGCAAAATGAAGATAAATAGCCGCTATTCTTTCAGTGAGTCACCCAAATATTAATCCATTTTCCCCACAGATACTTATGTAGCTTTTATATCATGTCAGACATGGCTCTAGGGTTAGGGATACAGGTATGTACAAAAGGGTAAAAATCACTGCCTCCAGAAGCATAAAACTTTCAGTAAACAAGATAGACAACACATACAACATGTTAGGTGGTGATAAGTGCTAAGGAGAAAAATAATTACAGAAGGAAAATAGGAAGCATCAGGGGATTCCAATTTTAGGTAAAGTAGCAAGGAAAGGTGTCACTAAGAAGGTGACATTTGTGTAAAAGCATGAAGGAAGTGCTATAGCAAGACATGCCAATCACTAGGGAAGAAAAACATCCTTGACAGATAGGAAGGAACTGTAGAGATTATTTTGCTGGGATAATCTGCACAGCCCCTGCCTCATATAAATTCTCATGAAATGATTATAATTGCTTCATATTCATTTTTCTCTAATTGGCTTTTTCTTCCTTTCACTTTCAATCTACACTTAATTTCAGGGTTCATTGTTTGCCCTTGAAAAATGTTTAAACCTTCAAGGCTACTATCAGACTCTATTACCTCTGCTGTGAACAAATCTACATTTTTGATTTCTCTAAATGGAATGTTAGAAATGAACTCTCCAAGTGGCAGGTGGACACTGCAGCTGTTTTAGTTTTCCCAGGTAGAGTGACAAACTTTAGTGTCCTCATTAGCACTGAGTAGCATGTCCAGAAGGAAACCTCGAAGATGCTAAAACTCTTCATTGTGAGGGTGCATGGTGACCACACATGGAAGCAGCCCATGTGTGGCACTTTGAGGTAGAGTTCACTAAAATAATTTCTATTTTAAATAGTTTATCATTTAATGTAATTTGGACTCCGAGTTCTCACACTCCTAGACTTATGGAGAATTCAAGCTCAGGTATTCTTGGAGCTTCAGTACCCTGAAGGGAAAGAGGTAGTGTTGAATGAAGCCTTGGAGAAGCCTCTTTATTGCCCGTATTCACATTGGTCTCAAGGTCCCCTGGACCTACAGCTTCTGTGTCATTCTTGGGGCAGAGTGAAGTTGGGAACCTCAGTGCCCAGGATTTGGTCTAAGTTCATCACACAGTCCTCCAGGTTAAGTTTCAGCCCTCTCTGTAGAGCATTATTGTGGAATATTTATTATTCTACCCTCTGCTTCCTACATGTCTCTGTTTATCCTTAAATATCTCAATACATGGAAGCATGTTCTCCTTAAAAGACTTGGCTTTTAGAAACCACATCCAGTGAGGAATATGTTTTGTATTTAATGTCACTTCCCCTACCAATCACAGGTCTACCTTGAAGCAAAGTAGTAAGTAGATAGTCAGCTATTCAAAGAGGAAAGGGAAATACAAGGAAAAAAATATAAATTAATATTCCAAATTTGCCAGACCAAATCTGCATAGTAACACCTCCAAGTGTATTTATAATTAGTGGAAATCATAATAAATAGAAATTCATATCAGTTTTAGGTTGTATCCGTGTCCTCTTCTTCATCCCAGTATGTTCTTTCATTTACTAGCAATGAACTGCATAATTCTTCTGATATCTGTAGAAAATTTCAAGTAACTTAAATATTATATGGCATATCAAGTGCTGTTTCATCATAAGACAAGTACTTTTATATGTGAAAATTAAGTATTTTTCTATTCAAATGGCTAACAATCTGAAATGCATATGAATGAGCAGCTCTCAATACATTAGGGAAACAAAATTAACTTGGAGCATTATCAACTTCCATTTCTTTTGGTCCAATAAACCACAATATGAGAAAATAATTGTGATCTACTCATCTTCTTTTAGAGCAAATCATGTTTTTGGTTCCCTCTTGGAAGTCTATCAGAAAATGGTTTACTGTCAGTGACCCTAAATCAAAAGATAATAAATGACTCTCCAAGACGGTAGCTAGAGAATGTTTTTGAAGTTGGTTACAATGATATTTCCCTATATTGATGATAGGACTTCAGCCAACACAACAAAGGCACATCCAAAATGTGGTAGGTCTAATGTGCAGGCAATCACAATGTCTCAGTAAACACAGAGAAAGACATTTAAAAAAAAAGACTATTAAGTTAAAGTGTTTTGACATCATATTTCATCAGGTCCAACCTGTGTTTTTACCTCCCTGCAAACCTCTTGAGTCACTCAGTTCTCATCCAGCAAGCACCCTTTGTCATACTACCTCCCATAGAAAAACAAAATTCCGTAATTCATAATTTTTCTCTTCTTTCTATGAACAGCTATCATATCATACTCTAAATCAGGGGATATGTTTTACAATTAAAATTTCTGTCATATTTTTTCCATATTTACGTATGGTCAAGTTTGAATTCTCTAGGTAGACTACACATTTCTTGAGAAAAGTAACATACATACATTTTTTTAATTATTAGAACTCATGAATACTCTCAGCTTTGTGCTGAGCAGGTAGCAATGATAAATGGATATTTTTGTTCAAAGTATTTGAGAACTTAGGCCATTGTGTAAGTCCTACTATAATGCTGAAAACAAACCCAAGAAGTGTTACTGTCATTTTTATTGTATATGTGATTACTTAATGCCAAATTAATATATTATATATTTAATGAGAATTTATATATTTATGACTGTAAGACAAGTTGGGATGCAAACAGTCAGCATATAATGTCAAATCTTAAAGGGTTTATGATTTATCTAGAATTTAAGAACAATTTAAAGACAGAATCAATTTGTCAGACAGTGAAAACATAACAGGTATTTCCCAAGTTTCATGAACATATGTTTATTTCTATCTAATATTGTTTGGAAGAACAATCTATATTTGGTTTTTATTGCAAATTACAACACATTTAATGGCTTAAAACAAATGTTATCTTATACTGAAGGATAGAATTCAAAATAAGTCTCGATATACAAAAAATTAATATCTTGGTTGAACTGAGTTCCTTCTGAAGGCTCTAGGGGAGAATTGGTTCCTTTGTCTTTTCAGCTTCTACCTCTTGTGGCTTGCAGACCCTTTCCAGCACTGGCATCTCTGACTACTACTTTCATTATCATACTAGAGGCCTAGTGCATGGATTCATGCACTGGTGGGAATATGGCCTGTGAGGATTGGTCCACTGTGGGAATGCCACTCATCCCAGTCAGCTGAGCGCCACTCCCACTGTGGGAGTGCACTGACCATCAGGGGGCAGCTCCTGCACTGAGTGTCTTCCCCCTGGTGGTCAGTGCGCATCATAGTGACTGGTCGACTGGTTGTCCTGGTCATTCTGCCATTTGGTTGCTAAGCTTTATATATATATGAATCTGACCCACCTCTTTCCATTTTTGGTTACATTGGGCCCTTCCAGATGATCTAGGGTGAGCACGCCATTGCAAGATATTGAACTTAACCATATGTGCAAAGTCTTTCTTCCCTTGTAAGGTAATATGGGAATTAGAAGGTAATACAGTAACAGAGATTATAGCATGGAGATCTCTATAGGGAGAGGGCTTTATTCAGCCTACTACACCATTCTTTTCCAGTTTACTTCATGTGGTAAGGCTAGGTCTAGTATTATACACACATCTCCCTAAATAGGATCCATAGCACAAAATGAGAACTTAGATACATCATTCGTAATTACCACAATAGTAAGTTCTGTGTTGGGTTTGTGACTCATGCTAAGTAAGTGTAACAACTTATTACTTTTGTCAACAATTTCTAAAAGACACTCTTACTCTTGGGTTTACTATGTTTAAAAGATATGACTTTGAGCAACTGGTAGCAATATTTTTTCTAGTATGGAGGATTTACTAGAGAATAAAATGAAAATAGGGAAAAAATGGTTAGAAATGGAGACAGAAAGAATTCCTATTGACATTTCTAAGCTCAACAGAGAAGACAAAAACCCCATTCTCCTTTTATTTTTCACCAAGTTTGATCTGTTTTTAACCCCTTACAAGCAATCAGTGTGAATATAGTTATGATGAATTGTCTGAATCATAGGTAAAAAGAAAGACATGTCATGTTGAGAAAACAAAGGTTTGCCTCAGTGGATGAAAACAAAAGTAGCAAATGGGTGAGTTAAGAGAATGATTGATACTACTCCAGGGCAAGTGATTCTGAACTTCTGGGCAATCTGTACATTATCCTGAATTTTCTTTTTTGTGGGTTGGATTCTGTGTTGCAGGGCTGGGTGTAGCAGCTTACGTAGCTGTTTCAAGCTGCCCAAGAGAGGTGGTATGATTCAGTAGGCACTTATTGAATGTTATAGGTAAACTTCTATGGTAGCATTAAATAGAAAATGCTTGAGTAGAATTGGGCTTATGTTTTATGGAAGAAAATTACCCAGAAGGTCAGCTCCATGACTGAGTCTGATGAATTAAGTGGAATTGTTGGTATGAACAGAGACAAGCAGAAAACTTTTTTCTTCCCTTATTAGTCCTGGAAGTGAAATATTTTTATGTACTAGTCGGTTATTTTTCCTTCTTGTTTTATGAAAGCGGCTCTAACAGGCAGGTGGCTCAATTCTTGCTCTGCCTTGAATAGTCCTGTGTGCCTTTCACACACTGGGATGCCCTGAGTTGAAAAGGAAATCCCCAGCTTTGTGGGGGAGAGGCCAACAGTGCAGATCCAAGCCCCAAACAGCAGGTTTAATGGCACAGCAGTGGGACAGTCACATGTCCACCAAGATTAGAAAACATCAGAACAAAGTGCCTGTGAAATTCTGAACTGACCTTTAATTAAAACTACGAGAAAAGAAAATACCTTTTGAGATTTTTTTTTACAAGCCACCATGAATAGATGACAGATGCAAGATTTATTGCATCAAGAATTTAATTAGACAAAAATATTTTCTTTCCTAGGGATGTGTTAAATTGTTTTTTGTTATAAGGAGAAAAATACAATAGCCCCGTGGACAGTTGCTTATTTCCAAAGCCTGCTGTTTTACTGAACCTTGTGAAATACTTGGTCCTTTTCCTTTTAATCAGACATCTCATTATCAGCATCAACTGGGATATATAGCTAGCCCTAATGTATTCTGTTCAAATTTTAATTATGTCTAAAAATATACGTCTTTCCAGTTCCATTTAACAAGGACATAACAATGCCAATATAATTCAAATTATTCACGAAAGGCTGGTCTGTGGCATTTTCCAAAGTATTTGGAAATAGGAAATTTCCAAAAAGTGAAAACAAATAGAAAACTTCTTGAACAAAGTATATCAGAAAACATATTAAAAATAGCTCTAGTATAGGCTTGGTCCCCAAAAAATAAATACTGCGAATTTACGAGTAATAAAGTTAAGCCTCATGTAACAATGCAGACACTAGCCCTGCCATTTGGATTTAATACCATATATTGCTTTCAGTAGTAAAGTTGATGATGTATTTAATAAAACTTTAAAATACTCTTGCACCAACCACTTCATGGCATTTCTGGTTGACTCTTTTAGAGAGTCTGTATCCTAATGAAACATAAAAGGAGATGCTATTTCAAAAGCCAATTTCATTTTTAAATGCCATGTGGAAGAAATAGGACAAGGGAGAGAAAGCACAGAAAAAGGCAATTACAATAGCAAAGTAGCCCAAAGCAATGTGCAGGAAGATGCACCCCTCATCCCAATTTATGTCAACATGATCCCCATTTGTGCCACTGAAGTTGATTGTCAGGTTTATAAACAGACAGTGCAGTAACAGAAGGATGAATGGTGGGGAGGGGAACCTCCATATTTAACTATTTCCTATTGTCAAAAGGGTAATATTCATACCTCGGCCACATCTGATCTTATTACAAACTCTGTCATTGGAATCAGGCACCCGGATGTTAATAACCATTGCAGGCCTGGGCAGCTTGTAGTATGAGCACTGCTGTAACCTTTTCAGTATTCTACATTTGATTGGCTCCCAAATCCACCTTGATATCTCTCATGAAGCAGAGGTTGTAAAAGGTGATCAGGGAGGCAGCCATCCAATCCCCCTGCAGAACCTTGAAAAGGTCAAGCACATATTGAGTTGCCTCCTGGAGAACGTTATTGGAGAAATGAAATAAAGGCATTTTTTTAAAACCTGATATTTCATGATATCAGTCTTGGACTAGAACAGTTCAAATCAAAGAAGTTAAAGAAGGAAACAATTTGTATATCCCCAGGAGAAATAAAGATAAGAGTGAGAAGTGATATTTTTGTTTTGTTTCCAAATGAATATAAGACTATATGGATATGATGTGCATATCCAAATAATGCAAACTGTATAGAATAATATTTAAGGTAACTCAGGTTTAGCTATCTGAATAATATGAGCTTTAATTCCCATTCTAGAATTTATTAGCTGAATAAGTTTGGTCAACAAACTAGGCCTCAATATTCTCATCAGTAAAACATAAAATGAAATGTTTTTAAATAATTGTTTTACAGATAAAATTAATATTCACTATAAAATAATCAGAAGATAGCACACAATAGCAGCAATAACAGTGGGGATAAAAAGTAATAATAGTGCTAATTCAGTCATAATAGTTGTAAATATAGCAGTAGATGCAGTATCAAAAATATGAATGTAATTAACTTAGGCAGTTTTTTCCCAAATAGCTATATACTTTTTCAGAGAGAATAATGATGTCAGTATTTAACCAGTATTTATTGAGCATGATACTAGAATTTGAAATAATCAATAAAGAGAACAACAAAAAAATCTGCCTTTTTTGAGCCTATAATTTTCAGTGAAAAGAAGTTAAAAATAAACAGTGCATGTAGGTAATAAAAGAAACTATATTATAGTTTCAGAAAGTAACAATTGCTCAGAAAAATAGAGCAGGTTAAAAAGGTTTCAGATTATAAGGTGGGGTTGCAATTATAAATTTTAATTTTAATTAATTTTTTTCCTCATACTCCTTGGCTAAGACTAGCTATTCCTAACAATTACGGTAGAATCACCTTAAAAAAACATGAGAATATTCTCACCTCATGAGAAAGAGTTTTCTGGAATAGTAGGTTACAGTTATGCATTTTTACACAGTTCTGAGAAATAGTCAAAGAAAATATAGATTTTTCACCATTTAAGGATGTCCATGGTTCTTGGGGAGGGGAGTGAAGGAAATCTGCCTTTGAAAACAGCAGAGCTAATTTTGTGTGTTTGTGTGGGTACAAATGCATGAATATGCACATATCCAGTCATATATACACAAGCACATATACATAAGCAAACGTATACATATAAAAATGAATACATGCATATACATATAGAATGTGAATATTTGATGTGTTCCTTTTACATATATATTTATTTCATCCTATTTAATAAATGGCATCCTCCAAGGAATTTAAGAAAAATATAACTGTAAAGTTACTAAGAACCTTTTACTTGAGGTTATTCATACAGGGGATACTGCTATATGAAAAAGAAGAAAAAATGAATTACTCTAAAATTTACCAGCTAATTGGTATCTTTCTGGCTCTTAGAATTTCAATTCTAGGTTTCTTCCTCAAATAAAAAAATCTTTAATTTAAAATAATTTTCCTTGGGGAAACATTTACCTTTTTTAAGCAGAATAGAAAGTGTCAATGATAGAATGGTATACATATAGTCTCAAAGTATGTGGTATACCATCAAAGTCTATTCTTTTTATCATTCTTTGAAAGGGAGAACAAAGGCAGTAACATTAATGATCAAAAGCAAGGCTGGTGTTCAATCCTTGTTTTGTCCTTTGGTTTTCTCCGGATTGGGGCCTCTTCGCCTGCCTCAGAATAACACGTTCACAAGCTCTCAAAGAGGAGGCTGCTTCTTCGTGGGGCTTTGAGTAATGTTAATGAAGTCCTTCAGGGACTCTCACCTCTGCCAAATGCCAAGGAGCTTCCAGGATGCAAAGTTTAGGAAGCTTTACTCATTGAAATCAAGCCAGATAGGACTATTTATTTCAATGAATTGCCCCACAGTTGTGAGAAATGACCTGAATATTTCAAAAATTCACAAGGAAGAAGACATGCTGTGAAATGTGTGGGGATTAGGAATTCTTTGCCGTCTTTCCTAGTCTGTGGATATTTTGTAAGGCAAAAATTATTTTTGGAGCATGGACTGAAAGACCATTCTCCTTAAAAGCATCTACATGTTACATCTGTTTTCTTCCTGATTGTGGTGTTGTTGTTTTCACATGTTAATTGATATTTATAATTTCGATCATTCCAAAGTAAATTTATTATCTTCACAGTGTATTAAGCATTTGTATTTCTTCTGTGAAATGTCTTCTCATGTAGTTTATTCATATTTTCCATGTCCATATCTTTTTATTATCTATACTAGAGGCACGGTGCACAGAATTCATGCATGGAGGGGAGGGTTCCTTCAGCCCAGACTGAACCCACTTCAATCAGGCACCCTTCAGGGGATGTCTGGCCACCAGTTTAGGCCTGATCCCTGTGCTGTTCTCTGTAGAAGGCAGTCAGCCTGAACGATTCAGGGAAGCACAGGGAACTCTGCATTGGACTGACCAACTCAATGGTGTTCATAGGACAGACTATGGTGGCCTAGCCCATGCACATACAGCAGCTGCTAAAGCTCAAGCAGCAGGCTGTGGAGCAGCAGAAGGCCATCCAGCCACAAGCAGACAGGCAGACATGCCCCAAGTGTTCCTGGACTGTGAGAGGGCACGGACTAGGCTGAGGGATCTCCCACCTTCAAGTGCATGAATTTTGTGCACTGGGCTTTTAGTTGATTCATAAGACCTCTCCTCTCTTAATTTAGTTATCTTTATTTTTTTCCAGAATTTCAAAGTCAAATTTTGACTTGTGTTTTCAAAGAAATATTTTTTCAACAACCTAAGTACGTCCTTAGTCATAATGTAGTTGAATTGGATTTTTATCTTATGCTGTTGGTGTCTTTGTTGTCTATTATTTTTGTGTAATTAGTATCTGCTCCATGATTATTTAAGCTTTATAATAAGAGGGAAATTCAGAAAACAATCAAAACAGATGCAACTTAACATTGTTATAGTTAGCATACACTGAGAAGTTTTACATTACCAAGTATTGGCTCAGACATAGATTAGTATCTCTTAACATTGATATTAGGCACAAATATTTTTGCAACAATTTTGGAGAAGACTTTAACATTATCATATAAAGGGGAACATTTATTACCTTATTACATAGTAATTACTATCCTAACATATATCTGAGAGAAACATTTGCCCATGCTTCCCAGGAAACATAAATATGACTGTTCATAGCAGCATTGTTTGGTAATAACAAAAAATTAAAGTCATTAAAATGCCACCCAATATTTGAGTTCATCTTCCTTTACACACTGGCTGAAAGAAATTCATGAGGCTCAAAGAAAAGATAATATAGCATGCATTCCAATGGGTGTTGTAAAACCAATATGTAAAAGTTCTTTACTTATCTTGCCCGCCTGATTCAACTTCGGGAAATATTTATTATTACCTTTCCTTCCAGAAATGTGCAAAACATAATCATATATGTTATATTACATTATCATATTTTAATTATTCCAGAGAATACTTGATTAATATAGAAATTAAAGCAACTTAGAGTGTATCTTCTTTTTTCATAGCTTTCTTTCCATCTTTACCTTTTTCTCTATCTCTACATTGACATCTATATCTAATTATCTATATACATACATATGTATTATATTGGTGTGTGTCTATATGAGAGAGAGAGAGTGGGAGAGAGAAGAGAGAGAAGAGAAAGAATAAAGATGAGAGACTATGAAGGCATGTTTGTGGGCATGTGGGAACTACTCAACATACTGTTAAATTATTCACATTTGACTAGTCCTCACTACTGTGTTGTCCATGAAAGCCATTCTGTTTAAATACTGTGCCCACTCTCATAAAAATGTTATGCAGCTATATGCATTTCATAGGAAAAAGGTTTTAGAGAAACTAGGTCAGTAGGTTCCAATATTTATGTAAATGTGGTTCTAATATATTTTAAAATATGTGTTTATATATCTAAATAATTGTAGCTAGAGATTCAGCCATACATATAGCTATAGATACACATAATAGTTGGTAAGTTAAATGTATGTATGCACTAAAATATTAACAGTAGTAACTTTTGAGTAATAGAATTATGGGCTATTTAATTGTATTTGCTATAATTCTCTGTATCAATTTTTTCTCACTAATGTGTATTGAATTTATAATAAAAATGAACTATCAATATTACTTAAGAAAACAGTCATCCTTGCATGCAATTAAATAATTTGAGAGATGCTATTTTTCATCTATCAAATTAGCAAAGATTGATACCCCTTGCTGGAAAAGGTGGTGAGAATTCAATATTTATTTATTGCTAATGGCTATATCAATTGGCCCAATTAAAAGAGAAAACAATTTGGCAATACAGCAAAAAGCCATCAAAAATTCATATCCTTTGGCCCTGGATAATAGCTTTAAGCAGGAAGTCCCTCATCTCCGAATAATACAAGATAGGACAATCAGCTATTAATAACAAACATCTGAATATGTGAAGTGTTTATTATAAGTAATAAATTGGGAAGTGTTCTATGCTCTTATAATAAGGAAAGCAGTTAAGATGGGACAATTATGTAATGGATTACATAAAGGTAATGAAGCCATTCATAGTTTTAGAAGCTTGCGATGGGCAAAGCACAAAAAGCAGAATGTAGCATTCCAGTTGCACGGTTGCTTAAGTACAAACATGTGACATGATCTTTATGGTCGAAAGGTTTAACATATAATTTGCCTGACAACGAATAAAATACAGGAGTTTCCCAGATTTACATTTCATTCCATTTTACTTTTCTATATGCCAGTTGGAAACCAGAGTTTGTGACATTTATGTCCTAACTCAATCTGCACTGAACTCTCTAGACATGACCTTTAGAGACCCATTCCAAGTCCTTCAAGAAATTATTGCATGCAAATTGAAATAGAAATGGTATACATAGTTATATATTTGTTACATAGTTAACTCTTACTGCTCCCGCTTCAAATTGCACAAACTATAGAGAGGAGCAATGCTAATTTCAGTCATTTGATTTTCAAGAAAATGACACTAAGTTAAAATAGGAAGTGGCATACTCACCATTTATGATTGCACTAGAGGCCCAATGCATGAAATTCATGCAAGAGTAGGCCTTCCCTCCCCCAACTGTGGGCACCAGTTTCCCTCTGGCACCCAGGACTCTGGCTTTCTTCTGGTCACCAGCAAGCACTGGGGACCAGGCCTTCCCTTGCACAGGAAGGCCCCACTCACCTGCCGCAGTCTGCAGTTCAGTGGCCTGGGCCTCCCTCTTCGGGATGATCATGGAACTCCTTGATTGATTGTCCTGCTGGCCAGTGGCCTAGGCCTCCCTCTGCCGGGTGATCATGGGGCGATGGCCTGGCCCCCAACCAATCGGATCACACTGCCTTGGCTGGCCTGTCTCCAGTGGGTGTCATGGCATGGTCCCGGATGGTTGTCTGGATGGTCACCTGGATGGTCATTCCGCTATTCATCCATCTGGTCTAATTAGCATATTATGCTTTTATTTTTCTTGAGCAAGTTGTGTAATTGTGGCAACCCCAATTATGTGTGTGTGTATTAGTGTGTGTGTGAAAAAAGAATTTCATATCCTACCTATTGTGGGTCATGTAGAAACAATTTTGGAAAGTATTTTTCAGCTTTTGGTTTACTTGTTTAAATGACATTTACATCCCGCTACAATAGAGCTATCCTTTGGCTGATCGCAAATGTGAATTATGCCCAAAGACAGATTTGTATAGTTTTCGGGCTAGTTAGGGGAGGCCTGTCTTATCTAGGAGTGGCTGTAGACACTGATCTGGTCAGTTTAGGCTGACCTTTTTAATCAGAAACTCTCAGAGTATAGATCAAACAAGGTAAAATCTGGTACACCTTGAGGCTTCTCATGGAGAGAAATCCACACATGCTCCTCAAACATTATGGGTTAAAGATAACCAAGTTCTATGTGTTTCAGACTTCTTTATTCAGAAGTAATCTGTAAAATATACTTTTGTTGGAAAAGGGGTCTATGGAGATACTGTATCAATTCCATTTCAGGTACCAAAGACTGTGGGAAATCGGACCAAAGGAACTTGGGCAGGGGCTCTTGAGTAAAGTTCAGAGTTTTATCTGAATGGCTGTCTTCTAAGTCAGATACATCTATCCATTCTGTGTGTGATATGTCATCGGAGTGATAAAAAGCCAGCCTCAGGGTGGCTTTGTAATAATATATACATGTTCTGTGAATTGGAACTTCATTAACTGGTTTGATAAATTTGATACAAAACTTCCATTGAATTTGACATCAATTGGCATTATCATAAGAACATTTGACATTATATGTATCATGAAAGAAAAGTCAGAGCTGTTAGATTTTTAAAAAAATAATTTTAATGATCTAAATTTTTCAGGGGCTATGAAAAGGGTATTAAATATTTTATCACCTTTCTGTTTAAGCACAGTTTCTCATTGATAACTTTCAAGACTTGGAAGAGATAATCACAAAAAATCTTGCTATTTTTTGTGAACATTTCAAGTATAAAAGCTTATGTGAAAATTTTTTGTAAACAGAATGTTTCAATTTCTTATTTAAATATTTTATTTGTAAATTTTATGAAATATATATTTTAATATTTCCTAATACCTTATGAATATTTTCTTATAACTGATCTGTGTATATCTTATGTGGACAATACCATCTGAAACCACTACATTTTCTTTAGTTTTTCCTCAGTATTTTTAAAACTACTGTAATTTTACTTATTTATTTATTTATTTATTTATTTATTTATTTATTTATTTTTGTTATCCTCAACTGAGGATAATTGCCATGGGTAAATCTTAGGCAAGCTATGTTAATCAATACCAATGAAGTCTACTGAGTAAAATTAACTTTACCAATGTTCAGTCTTTACCTACTTATTAAATAAAAATGTCAGTGTTTACAAAAAATGTGCATCCAAGTATCTGTTGACATCCCCTAGGATTGTGTTTTAATGGTCCATGCATCATTACTGGCCATACATTTTTACTGAAAGGTATAATTGGGACCTCCAAATTGCTCTTCCAGCATCCATTCTCTTACATAATATAATCTATGATATTTCTAATATAAATTAAAATATTCTATTCTCTTATTTAAATGTTGTAGTGATTTGCCATTTTACTGGGAATATATTACAAAGTGCATCATATGGCCCAAAGTTCTTTACAATGTCTATTGTATATTTCATAATATTCATCTTACAGCAATTAATTCCTTCTCCAGACACTGTGACCTTCTTTCAGCTGTTTAAATACACTGTTTTCTTTTTGGCTTATGATATTTACACATCCTTTTTCTTATCTTACTGTCATACAAACATTTTCATTCTGTTTCTACCTGTGTTTGAAACCAAGTTAGAGAGGTAAAGGCATCAAGCAGAGATTTTAAAAGCAAAGCAAAACAAAACAAACTCTATTTTGGAAAAATAAAACTGGAGGCTTATAATGGCAGGACTTTTGACCATGTGGACACTTTCTCTTCCTTTCAGAAGTAGCAGTTGAAGCCACACAGGTTCAGATAGATGGGTCAGCCTCCCCCCACCACCATTCCAGAAGGAGTTGCTACTGGCAGTTATGATCTGGTAAAACTTATGTTTCCTACAAGAGGGCAAGTCTCTCATAAAAGCAAAAAGGAGGGAGGGGAAACAAAAAATAAACCAATGGGACAGCATCAAACTAAAAAGTTTTTATATAGCAAATGAAACAAAATGAAGATACCAACCAATGATACATCCTATAAGGGGTTAATATCCAAAATTTATAAAGAACTAAGTGAAGAGCACCAAAACAAGCAATCTAATAAAAAATGGGCAGATAACCTGAAGAGACACTGCTCCAAAGAGAACATACAGTTGGCCAATAGACATGAAAAAATGCTCAGTGTCACTTATTATAGAAATGGAAAGTAAATCCACAATGAAATATCACTTCACACCTAACAGAATGGCTATTATCAACAAGTCAAACAAGTGTTGGTGAGGATGTAGAGGAAAGGGAACTCTTGTGCACTGTTGTTGGGAATGCAAATTTGTACAGCCACTATAGAAATTCCTCAAAAAATTATAAATAGAACTCCCTTATGACCCAGCAATTCTACTTCAGGATATATATCTTAAGAAACCCAAAACCCAATTTGAAACATATACGCACCACCATGTTCATGGCAATATTATTTATAATAGCCAAGATATGGAATCAACTCAAGTATCCATCAATAGACAAGTGGATAATATTCCATATGCACAATGGAATATCACGTGGCCATAAAAAAATGAAGTGTTGCAATTTGCAACAACATGGATGAATCTAGAGGGTATTATGCTAAGTGAAATAAGTTAGACAAAGACAAATAACCATATGATTTTACTTATATTTGAAATCTAAATTACAAACTATACAAACAACAAAAACTAGAAACAGATGCATAGATGCAGAAAACAAACTTTGAGTTGCCAAATGGAATGGAATGTGTGTCACGGTAGCTGGGTGAAAGCTAATAAGTTAGGATGTAGAAATTGGTGGTTACAAAATAGTCATGGGGATATAAAGTACAGCCTAAGGAATATAGTCAATAATATTATAATAACTATGGTGCCAGGTGAATACTTGAATTTTTGGGAGATGACTTGGTTAATTGTATAATTATCTAACCACTATACTGTACACCTGAAAGAATATAAAATAATACTGGATGTCAACTATAATTGAAAAATAAAACTAAAAAATAAATGATCATGGGATTTCTGAGGACATAGACTGTTCCAGTACAAACTAAAATGATAAAATAAAGTAAAGAAGGGAAGGAAATAAAGTGATGAAGATCCTTTTTCTTTCATTGTTTAGACTATGTTAGAGAATGAGTAGAGATCAAAAAGTTTACTTGAATGCAGGATTTCCCCCAGTCTCCTTATTTTTCAGAGCTCAGTTCTGTGGCACTTCCTCAAAGAAGCTTTCCCAATCCTCCAGTTATGTTAATATCTTTATGTAGAAATCTCATAAGTTTAATGTGCTCATCTGTACATGAATTTCTAATAGGGTAGTGTCACTGTGATGTTTCTCACATTCTATGGTCATAAAATTTGTTCTCTGAGCATTCTATGTAATTAATGGTACAAGAAATATAGACTGAGAAGTACTGTTTTGTGAGATCCAGATACTTGAACATATTGCCAGTGCAACCTTGGGGCATCATCAGCAATATTATTGCATCTACTTATCATTTGTCTTATTAGTCCAGATAGGCTGGGTTCAGTCACAGAAGCAATAAGCCTCAACATTTCTATGTTTCAATCACAGGGTCTGATGAGAGCCTGAACAACCCTCCAAGGTACCAGTCTTCTCTGGAGTAGCCTGATAATTCAAGCTTGACCATGAAAATGCGGGGACTTCCCATAATTTCTGTGGAAAGAGAAGAGAGAGGAGAACAAACACTGCAGCAAGTAAGTGCTATGGCCTGAAAGTGACATATATCTCTTTCACTCACAGACCATTTGGATAGAGCAACCCATGCAGTCTTCTTTACCTTCAGGGATGTAAAAGTGTGTTCTTCCATGTGTTCAAGAAATAGAGGAGACTGGATAGCGGTAGTACCACATGTGGCATTTTAATGATCAACTGTACCTAAACATATCTTTTAAATGCAAATTCAGAAGATAATACCAGATCCAAATTTGATTCTGTATGTTTACCAATGGTTTGCAATCAAACATGTCTAACTTTTAACAAATATACTGAGTTATTTTTTCATTCATAGCATTGGACCATGTCAGAGACAGTTTGATATATCTGTGTATCTGTATATTTCTCCTGGCTTTATCAGATTCTGAATTTTGAAGTTCTACTAGGGTCTGGATTGGAGAATGGGTCACTCCCGTGAATGATTGGGTCAATTCTGACATAGTTGATTTTTTTATTAAATAGTAGCATTCAGAAATTAAAAGCTTAATTTAAAAAAGCTTCATAGATATTCTGGCATAGAAACCCAAGACAAGCACAGATAGAGGAATGGGAAGTTGGGAAACCCTGTCTTATATAATTCTGATATTATAACTATAACATAGCATGCTTATATTATACTCTACTAGAAGCTTTGTGCACAGATTTGTGCACTGGAGGGGAGGGTGGCCTGCAGAGATTGGCCCGCTGTGGGGAGTGCCGCTCATCCTGGTCAGCTGAGTAGTACTCCCACTGTGGGAGTACACTAACCACCAGGGGCAGATCCTGCATTGAGCAATTGCCTCCTGGTGGTCAGTGTGCATAATAGCAGGTAGTCAACTGATTGTTCTGGTTGTTGAGCCCTTTGGTCGCTGAGCTTTTATATCTCTAGATAATATAATACATAATTAGGTTATTACTTGAGATCACACTGCATTTTAGGTACAGTATTTCCTTTAAGATGCCTACTCTAATTTGTTTGATAATTCAAATTTATTCAACAATAGTTTACAAAAGGAAAGAGTTAACATTAAATGTATTTATAAAAAGCACAGTAATTTAAAATTTTTTCAAATGCATAAATAGTGTTTTAGACCATAGAAAGCAAAGTTACCTGAATTTTAATTTCTCATGCAAGGTATTTTCTTAGTTGTATCATTAAATCAATGCTAATTAACATGACTATTGAAACAAATTAGATGGGAGAAGGGAAATTGACATATATTTCTATATAGGCCAGGAGATTTGCATTAGGTTGATTCTCACATCTATCCTAGGAGAAAAATATCACCAATTTAACAATAAAGAAATAGATTTGGAGAGGATGAGTCATATACACAAGTTCACACAACTTGTAGGGGCAGAACCAGGCTTTAACCCAGTTCAGTGTGATTTTATAAACTTCACAATGATCTTTCCATTAACTAGGTAAAATTATGCTAATTTAAAAGAAATAATCTGCATGTTTTTATGAATATAAGGTTGTAGCCCCCCACCACTGCCCTGTCTCCTAGGACGTGTGTGTGTGTGTGTGTGTGTGTGTGTGTGTGTGTGTGTGTGTGTATGATACTTAGTTCTTAAAACCAATTAGTTTGACAAAAGTTCTTGGGTTAAAATGTTAAAAAACTTATAGTATTTTAGGTCAAAGGATAATTACAGTGTGAGATTAGTTTAGTCACATCAGAGGAAGTTCACTTCAGATATTGTTCTAGTGTCAACTGCAATATTTTTCACTCACTAATGGGAATCTAAGCTTTCTCAAGAAATTGCAAAATATAAAATAACCATCACATCAAAGAGAAGAACAATGCTCCTTTGGTTTGAGTGAATTTGTAATTTCTTTCCATTATAGAAAAAAATTTAAATTGCTTTTCTTTTTCCTTTCTTTTAAAAAATAACTTCTTGACTAATCATACCTATCTATGTATTGGCTTATAATTTAGACATGCTCTACAGAAATATTCCATTGGGCAGAGACGCCGTTCACACTGGGAACATGGTCACATTTTTGTTTCTGCCTCTCTCATCAAGTTAATGATTCAGAAGCATTGCTAGTGTCATTATTTTGGGTAATAATTTGTGTCTATGAATTTCTCCATGTTTTCCTATTTTACCTTGACTCAAGTTAAAACAACATAAACTATGTATTTGAAACACATTGCTATTAGATATTTTAAAAAATGGTGTTGCACCATTGTCTTGCAATGACATGTGTTGTGAGAAACATTTGTATTAAAATCACTTATGGAGCCTGGCCAGTGTCTCGGTTGTTGAGCATCAATCCATGAACCAGGAGGCCACAGTTCAATTCTCCCTCAGGACACAGCCCTGGGGTGCAGGCTCAAGAGGAGCTCATCAGGAGACAGCCGATCAATGATTTTCTCTCATCATTGATGATTCTATCCCCCTCCCTTCCTCTCTAAAATCAATAAAATATATTTAAAAATTAAAAAAAAGAATGGTGGAGGTAAAAGATAAACAGGAACATCCACTTGGAAGACTACAAAGTAAATAAATAATATTTCCCCATTCCCTCCCTCAAAATATCCTGAGTATCATATAATAGTTTCAAAATAAAAAACTTTCAAATATTCTGAAACATTCATGGAGAGATGATGATGATCCTAAATTTCCAATCTGTTTAGTAAGAGATGGGTTCAAGAAAACAAAGATGCACCAAAACTTCAATGAAAAAGGTATGTCAGGGTGCAGGCTATGGATTCTTTGCTTTAACTGCAACTGTCCTTCCAAGAAATGCCTACCACAGGCTTGCGAAACTGCTTACTTAGGTTGGGAACTGTTACCTTTGTGTAGGAGGCAGATGGCATTTTCTTGGCACAGCACGGAGTGGATTTGCAAAACTATAAAATGGGGGAGGCAGCAGTGGAGGAGAGAGAAAATGTTTTCTCCTGACACTTCTTTCATCAGCAGCTGCTAAGCTGTGCAGTTGACTTGGCATAGAGGACCCATCTCCAGGGAAAAGAAGTGAGGTCTAGGGACTCCATCAAAACATAATGAAATCACCAAAGGAGAGACTCATCCAACTCCTTGTCCACAAACTGTATGGCAGTCAGATTTATTTGCAATCAGACAGAGGTCTGTTTTGCTGCTATCCAGGGCTGGAGTAGAAATGAAATAGAACAACCTGTGAAAGTAATGATACCAATCTCTCATATTTTGTATTGTCCTTTCATTGCTTTAAATAAATTAGCCCTGTAAAATCACAAATTGGGATCCCTAGGATTACAGCAAGGATTCCGACATTTTGTTGGTTTCAGATAGAATTTGAAAAATAATTAATGAGTTATCAATATTGAAAACTATAGTCTTCCTGAAGAAATGAACCACAAAGCTCAGGCCCCTATTACTGTCAAACACTCTATCCACTAAGTCAAATGAGTTAGAGCCCATTTTTTAATCTTAATGCAGAGGCTGTGTGATCACTGACACACTGCTTTGATAACAAAATAATATGTCGAGCTAGACTAAGTGTATTTCTGTTTTGGAGAATATGAAAGTGCTTCTAGACTTCAGTAAGGAATTGTGTACTGTTTAGTGTATTTTCTAGAACTGAGAGTGGCATTAGGTATTTAGTGATTTTGAAAATGTGGCCACAGAATCCTGGCGCATATACAAGTGGCTATATCATTCTCCCTACACCCCTGAAAATATCTTTAAAGACTTAAGCAACTTGCTTTTTCACAAGCCAATAAGTAAAGATATTTGCCCTAAATCATCTGGTTTATAAAGAATTTGTGTAGATGGATTGGATGCTGTTCTAAACCTGGGAATTAAGAACTTTATATGTTTGTTTGAAACAAATCCTCTGAAGTTATATCCTGCAGCCAGACTTTAGGAGTTTGTGCTGATGGGTTAATGCAGTGGCCGGCAAATTGTAGCTCGCGAGCTACATGCAGCTCTTTGGCCCTTTGAGTGTGACTCTTCCACAAATTAACATGGCCTAGGTGAGTCTATTTTGAAGAAGTGGCATTAGAGGAAGTTTAAGTTTAAAAATTTTGGCTCTCAAAAGAAATTTCAATCATTGTACTGTTGATATTTGGCTCTGTTGACTAATGAATTTGCCGACCACTGGGTTAATGGATCTCAGTGGCAAGCATGAAGCTTTGATTACATTGCTATACCCCCAAATCATTCAGGAATATCAGCATTTGGGGTGTGAGTCTGTGAATCCCACCACACCCAATGCCCACAGCAAACTCATAAATGTAAATGCCTTTGTTGAACATCCTTCTTCTAGCCTCTTCATGAAAACTACTAATAGTTTCCCCATTAATTAAATACTACTAAAATGTATCCCCAATAACAGTGCTTTTAGCATTTCTTGACATCTGCAGCTCTATTACCTTTAATACACAGTGGCCCCAATATTTTCCCCAAGTTCCCTGCTAGGGAAGCCCCATAGTGAAAAGGAGCTGTTGTTTGATCTTAAAAGAATGAATATCCTGATTAATTTACCAGCAATGCAAATTGAAACTCATTTTTTTTTAAGCTCACTGAACCTGATTCTTCATTCTTCAAATGGAAATAATGCCACCTACTCTGTACAGGAATCATTAGCATTAAAGAGGAGAACATTGAAAGTACCAAACATTTGTCAGATTTGTTATCTGACAAATAGAGGTTAACAAATACCCTGTCTTCTGCTCTCTCTGTGGATCAGCTTATCAATTTGAAACAGCCTTCTCACATGGCATTTACATTTCAGTAGTGGCCTTTAGTGCTTTTAAGTCATGACACTACTTGAGAATTTTAGTCTAATAGGGGAAAATAAAATAACATTGTTATGCCAGAGTTCAGGGTCCTCAATAATCAACCACCAGGGAGCCCTTTTTCCCATGCAAAAGCAAAGAGCCTTTATTCAAACCCGAGTTTGGCTCCCAGCCTCTTTCTGGCGCAGCAGCAAGACGAGAGAGCTAGCCCCAGGAGAACAATAGGTCGTTTGGGTGGGCGTGGGGGAGTGACGTGGGTTACAGAGATTGGTCACTTGGGTCAGGGTTTTTCAGCAGGGTCTTACAGCATAAAGGTCAGGAAATGACCCGTATATCCTGAGGCTTGAGCCATCCCTCATTGTTTCCTGATTGGTCAACAGTGATGCATAGGGAGCATCCTGTGGTTTAGCCTTATTAGGACCTTCGCTGTGTTCCTGGAGCTTTATTGGTCCATTTGGGTGGTGGTCCGGGCAGTTAGGACATTGCTGGCATATCTGTGGTCACTCTCAGAAAAGGGGGGGGGGGGTAGACAGGGGGCCCAGCCCTAAAGGACAAGATGGAGGAGAGTTCGTTTCTGCTTTGTCCTTTCAGCATCTTGTGGATTGTTTTTGTTTGTTTTCAGAATTGCAACTGAGCAGGGAGGGCCCTGGACTGCAACTATTTAGAGATATCTGATAACAGTAGCTTCTCCCTTCCCCAGCACCTCCCCACAATAAAAGCAGATTATTTGCCTCTCTCCATGGTTGTATGTAAGACATAATGAAAGCAGATTCCCGCTGTAGTGTTGGAGTCTTTCCTTTTCCTTATATGCAAGTACTTTTAGAAAGCAGTTAGAACCACCCAGGTAACTTAGAGAAACCATTACTATTTAAAAACTGTTTTTTTCTTAAGATCAATTCAAGCCAACTCTCCAAGAAGCTGCTTAAAATCTTTGGTGACATGCTCACTTCTTTCCCTTTGGGTTTTTTTCTAGAGGAGCTCTTGGTATTAGGGCTGCTAAAAAGGTGTGTGTCCCATGGAGTAAATGTGAACTAAGTAACAACACAGCAACAGGGAACCAAGCTTTGTTTGTGCTCCTTTGAAACATTAAAATAACACTCGGCTTAGTGGACATTCCCTGACTGCTGATCACAAGGCATAAAATAAAAGTCACAGTGCAAATGAAAAGCATCTCATTCTGACATGCTTTTCATGGCTTTGCAACCTGAGCACTTACTAAATTCAAGGCCTCTTGCTTGCTTTCTTGTCTTTGTCCTCCGGGGATAACTGAGTGCTTCAAATGCAATCTTAATTGGCCTGCTCTGGCTTAGCAGGGCCATCTGCTGTGGCTTCTAAGACTGTCTCCTGGGTCTCTGTTCTCTTTTCTGAGCATAGCAAGGATCCTTAATTTGTCTGGCATTAGCTGTATCATATATATATATATATATAATTTTAAAGACTTTTTTCTAAGTGAAAGTGCATATTTTAAAATTCAGGTTTTTTAAGGCATTTTGTGCTTAACTTTTCTGTTGGCAATATGAAAGAAAATCTTTTTTCAAAGCAAACAAAAAATAAAATAAAAGCCAGCAATAATAAAAACAAGAAACATGCATTGCCTAAATAAGAAATCCTTTTTGTATTTGTGAATAAAGCAGAATACATAAGAACACATTTAGCTTGGAATGGAATTTGTATGCATTAGGAAAATGGGTTTATAATGTGTTCATCTCCTTAGCAAACACATTGTACTGCCAAAAGGAATATTGTAACTATCCGTGTCTGGCTTCCACTACTGGAATCGGTATTTTAAAATAATCATTTTCACTGTATGTTATTTTGATTGAGTTATGCCTACTCTCTCATTCCTTCCAAAGACATAAATATTGTCTAAGTCATCCTAGGCATTCTGTGGAGAGTACCTGCGCATATTCTTATGTTCTATAGAATGTTGCATACTGGCAAAGTTTAGAGGAAAAGAGTTCAGTTTTTCATGAATTGAAACCTGAATAGAGCTGTACTGTTTACTGTTTATAGAAGTTGCTCCAGCATAAAGTGAATTATGGAATTATAGATAACACTTATCAAGACTTGACTATGCCTGGCCAGAGTGGCTCAATTGGTTGAGCATAGTCCAGTGCACCTAAAGGTTGCTGGTTCAATTTCCGGTCAGGGAATATAATTGGGTTTCGGGTGTGATCACCAGTTGCCGAGCTAATGAGAGGCAACCAATCAGTGTTTCTCTCTCTTTCTTTCTCTCCCTTCCTCTTGCTAAGTATGAACTTGGGTAATGATTAAAACCAATAATAACAAAATTTTTAAAATTAAAAAAGGTTGATTATATGCCAGACATTGTTCTAAATGCTTTGCATAAATTAACTCATCATTTCTTTTGCTTTACACTATTTTTAAGTAATCATTGTTACGAAAAAAGAAACTACAATAGAATATGGGTCAGATTTAGACATCTGAAAGTTCCAGATTAAAAATAACCCATTGTATTCCATCTGCTCTTCCATACGCTGGTGTTCATGTGTACAAAACATAAGATCCGTGTTTGTTCATTATTTTGGAGAAATTATAACTAATGGCTGAGAAAGTAGTTTTTATTTTATTTTGGATAGAATCAGAAAATTAGAGACTTTAATATGACAAAAAAATACCTTTAAAAAAAAGATTGTATTAGTCCCAAGGCCAGGGAGTGTCTTCAAATTTCCATTCTAGTGAGAAGTCTTTAGATTATAACAGAATTTTATAAACAGGAAAGTAGAAATGAAAGAAAAGGAAATAGAATTAGTCTGTTGTGGTATGAAAGTCAGAGATCTTGTCGATGGTATTGTTTAATTGATTCATAAAACTTTTCCACCCTTTACAGCTGTGTTTAGTAACTATTGTAGGTACCCAATGAATGAGACTGAGCAATGAATGCTGTTCACTTTGGTTATCTTTAGGAATAGACTGGAGGCAATAAAATTAAAAAGTAATTGGTAGAAATCTATCACAGTGACATTAACAAAATAAACTAAACACCTATTTGATTCTTTTAGTCACAAATTTACCCTCAAATTCTCCATTTTATTTTTCACAAAATTGTTTTGGATCACAGTTAAACCTTTCTCTTTAGGAGAATGTTATTTATTTTAAGCCATTATCATTTCTTAGCTCTGTTTACTTATACTGTAGAACTGATTGTATAACAAATAATAGGGCCTGCTATTATTACCATTCGCATTCCATAGCAGAATCCAGTTTGATTTTCCTGTTAGAAAAAAAAAGAGTTTTAATTAAAATACTTATTTTATAAGCTTTCATGTCTTTCAGATGAATATTGTAAATCATTAATAAACTATCATGGTTTCATTATCTAGTATTTCTCATAATATTTACTCACAAATTATGGCTGTGATGCACGATGACATATCACAGCCAGAGATGGGAACAGGAGTCTTTGAATATCTCACTTGATTTTTCTCTTTATTTATTTAGCAAGGACTGCTCTTCAAATTCTAAATGTTTGTAAGGAAAACAAGGAATGACTAAGTTAAAATCTAATTAAAATGGAAATATGGGAGTTCCATTATCTTTCTTAACTCCATTATTAGCTATTTTTAATTCAGTTACTCTAGGCAGTGACAAGAGTTTATTTTAAGTATGTAAAATTTCATACTGTATTAAAAAATGATCCATTTAAATTTCTACATTTTTTTTCTCCTGTGGCTTAAATTCAGAAAGTAAAATGCTATACTAGTGCTAATTTGATTATTTTAATTTTACATATTTCTCCACTAAATAATTTATGTGAATTATTTGGTTAATTTATATCTAGAATATCAGTGATTTATGTAAAAGTGTTAAAGCTGGTGAAAGTTACTGTCCCTTTACCATTGTAGTTGGTTCTCTGTCAAGGTTCATATTCAATTTTTATTGTCTGGGTTGTTACTATATGAGTAATGTCAACTCATCATTGTCAGACCAAGTCAATGATGCATATTCAAAGAGGATCAGATACTTATCTGAAGGAAGACATCACCACTTCGCTATTTACTCAAGGAAAAGAGTTTTCACCAAAATAGAAAATTAAGAACTAAGTAAACTAACAATCACAATGTACGGTTGGCATTTCCTCATAGGTACAAATGGGGCTTACAGAAACACAGTGTTATGATTTTTTATTTGTTTTTTGATTCTCTCAAGGAAAAACTGTTCATATGAAGATTTCAATAGCTTATAGGGGAATTAATTTTAGTGTCAACAATAAAAGTAAAGTTTAACAATCTTACGAACATGTTGGAAAGGAAGGGTCTTATAATGTCCAACTCTTCCTTGTTATTAACAATAAAGAAAATTCATCAGAAAGTCTCAGGGTAATAAATATCACAAATAGCAAGGAATATTCCTGAATATATGAATATATATGAATATTACTTTCCTGAATAGCAGGGAAATTTAATCAACCATCAAAGGAAGAATGTGCGTGTGTGTGTGTGTGTGTGTGTGTGTGTGTGTGTGTGTGTGTGTTTGAAATGTAGGAGGGAGATCAAATAGTATTCTTAGTTTCTCAGAGCATCCTAATGACTGGTCCTACATTTATTTTATGGATGACTAGGCTATATCGACTCTGGGTTCCAAAAGATAATTTTATATCTATTTATATTTCGGCTTATGCTCAATCAAGTGAACATTCATAAAGTTGTTAATAATTCAAAAAATATATTTTTGTTTAATTAAATATGTAACATTGACAATATAGTTCTCTGGCTATAATAAGATCTATAGTGGTATTTTTTTATGTTACTGTTGGGTAGAGGCTTTATGATAGGTCTGCAGAATTCTGTGTTATTTTTACATTTTCTTGTGAATCCATAAATAGCTAAGAGGAAAAAAATCTAAAAAGTGATCTATCACTCAGATATGGAGTTGTTTTATACATATATAAAAATACACACACACACACACACACACACACACACACACACACACACACACATATATATATATATATATATATATATATATTTGTGCGTCAGGGTTTGGGGGTCCCTCAGTCAAGCCTGTACTCTCACCAATCCGGGATCAAGTGCTGGTGATTTAGGCCCGATACCTGCGGGATTTTGGACATCCCTCTTGCAATCTGGGACTGCTGGCTTCTAACCGCTCACCTGCCTGCCTGCTTGATTACCCTCAACCATTCTGGCTGTCTGCCTGTCTGATTGCCCCTAACTCCTCTGCTTGCTGGCCTGATCGCCCCTAACTCTTCTGCCTGCCTATTGCTCCTAACCCCTCTGCCTGCTAGCCTGATCACCCCTAACCGCCCTCCCCTGCTGGCCTGATCACTCCTAACTGCTCCCCTGCCAGCCTGATCAACACTAACCACCTCTGCCTCGGCCCCACCACTGTGACTTTGACCCAAAGGACTATAAGAAGATGTCTGGTGGACCTGGTCTAATTAGCATATTATCCTTTTATTAGTATATGTGTGTGTGTGTGTGTGTGTGTGTGTGTGTGTGTGTGTGTGCGCGTGCATAATTTCAGAGAGGGAAGGAGAGAAAGATAGAAACATCAATGATGAGAGAGAATCATTATTGATTGGCTGCCTCTGTATGCCCCCTACTGGGGATCGAGCCTGCAACACCAGCATATGCCCTTGAATGGAACCTGGGACCCTTCAGTCTGCAAGCCGACACTATATGCACTGAGCCAAACCATCCAGAGCTGAGTTTTTAATACTATTCTCCAATAAAGGAGTCCAGGACTCCTTAGATAAACTGCTGGTTCTAAGACTAAGGCAAGAATTAACCAATGCTACACAAATTCAACTAAAAATAGAAAGAAATATACATGATGATGTGCAGCCTCTTGTAGTGCCAGGAAGTCAAAAAGTGCTCAAAAAGTTTCACAGTGATATGGTGAACACAGAAGCCAACTGCAATAATTCCCAGTGCTCAAAACTGGGACAAATCGAGCAATAAGATTAATAAGATTTTATTAGGTTACAGTGCAGAGTGTAACATAAATATCCATGGGTATATTCTGATATAAATTAGTAATTGATTAAACAAATAAGGAGAAAAGAAAAATCTTCTGTGCCAAAGAATTCCAAATAATATAGGTATGAACCAAGGTGAGGCATAATTTCTCATTCTTCAAGTATGGGCTGCTCATATTTATTTCCTTCAAATCTGAGCGAAAAGGTAAGAAAAAGAATAATTCCACAGTGGAGAACCCACTATTTTCACTAGATAATCAATGTGAGCATCAAGAGTTTAAGAAAAGTTATAGTAAGCACCTTTGATATGATGTGATGAAAATGGCGCTTTACCACTCTAGTCTTCCTCTCAAAAATCCAGTTTGTTTATGATAAAAACATCAGATAAATACAAAGTAAAAGACATTCTACAAAGTATTTGACCGGTAACTGCCAAAACTGTCAAGGTCAACAAAAAATGAGGAAAGTCTAAGAAATGATCACAGCCAAGAGGAGCCTAAGGTGAAAGTATACTTTGGGGGAGGGGGAGGTGAGGGCAGAGGGTGGGATGGGTACCAGGTGGAGGGGAACTATAGGGGGGAAAAAAGGGAACAATGTAATTAATAAACTGAACAATAAAGATGAAAAATAAATTTTAAAAAAAGGAAGTGTACTTTGGATGGGATCCTGGAAGGAAAATGGATCAGATAAATATAAGATAAATAATGTATCTTAGTCATAATGTTGGTTTATTGTGATAAATGTACCACACTCTTATAAGATTTTAATTATGACAAAAACTGGGTGTGAGGTATATTTCTGTACTATCTTCACAAAATTTTTGTAAATGTACTTACTATTCTAAAAAGAATAGTTTAATGAAACATACAGAAACACTGTAGTGATATTAATTTTCATCCAGGTTAATTAGGGTGTTAATTGTACATCCCTATTTGTTGAAGAAAGCAAACTATCTCAATTTAGACTTCACACATACAGCACACACACACACACACACACACACACACACAATTTTGTGTAAAATTTGTCTGCTTTTGTGCTGACATAACACTTTCATTTTTAAAACTTTATTATACATCTTACTATCTGATTATGTACCTCAGTTTATTTATTTATAAAATTAGGCTATTAATATCTACTCACTGTATTTATGTAGGACTAAAATTATATATTACTAGAGTCCCAGTGCACGAAATTTGTGAACTCAGGTGGAGAGGGGGTTCCCTCAGCCCTGCCTGCACCCTCTCACAGTCTGGACATCCTATCAGTGATTCTCTTTCATCATTGATGTTTCTCTCTCCCTTACTCTCTGAAATCAATAAAAAATATATTTAAAAAAAATAAATAAATGGTATACTTTAGTCTCTTACTCATGGAAACTGTATTCTTCTAATATCTGTGTTTCACCACCAGATTGAATTTATAAAACACAAGGCCTTTTAAAGGAGTGGATTACATTACCTAAAACCCTAATGAGTAGTCTACAAATGTGTGCTGAATTGCTGAGATTGTGTTATAGAAAGGCAAAAGATAGCCTATGCTTTTATTCTCTAGAATTCTCTTGAATGAAATAAAGTTATATATTTTCTCCATAAATTCTTAAACGTAGAGGGATACATTTCTGTCTCCTGGACCTAACCTAAGAATGTGAACCATTTTTGGAATGGTTCTAGGCATAATTTTTCTTTTATCTTTATATTCAGTATGAGTATGAAATCATTCACTTGTCTGACTGATCTCTGGCAGTCCAGTATCACTGGCACTTCCCTCTGAGAAAACATAGAACCAGGGAGCCACTTCTTTGTGATGGATGTAGTCTGAGATGATGGTCCAATTGACCATATTAACTCTGTGGAACTAAGCCATTCAGCTCGCCATTTTAAACATTTACTGCAAACCCTTCATCCCATTTCAACAGTGGTATGCATATTAACTGAGTGGTTTCTCATTCGTCTCTTATATTTGAAAGGAGACTTCTAGTTCCAGGAAGCATTCATTGTCTTTAAGCAAAAATAGCTGGTGAGAGGTGGAAGAAAGGAGAGGACAAACCAAACATAAAATGCTATTGATAGACCTAAGTGCATTATATTTAGACTAGAGGCCCAGTGCATGAATTCATGCACCAGTGGGGTCCCTTGGCCTGGTTGGTGATCAGGGCAAGCGGAGCCAGCCAGCCAGGGGGAGGGACTATGGGAGGTTGGCTGGCCATAGGAGGTTGGCTGTGGGAGTACACTGACCACCAGGGGGCAGCTCCTGTGTTGAACTTCTGCCTCCTAATGGTCAGTCACATCATAGAGACTAGTAGATCTGTTATTTGGTTGACTAGTTGTAACAGTCTCTTAAACTTTTATATATATACTAGAGTCCCGGTGCACAAAATTTGTGCATAGGGGGTGTCCCTCAGGCCACTCTGCACCCTCTCCAATGTGGAACCCATTGAGGGATGTCAGACCACCCCACTGGGATCAAGCCTAAATGAATGGTTGGATATCCCTATCAAATCCAGGACTGCTCACTCCCAACTTCCCTCCCTTGCAGGCCTGGTCCCCCCAACTGCCATTCTCTATCGACCTGGTCTCCTCCAACTGCACTCCTCTGCTGGCCCAGTCACCCCTAACTGCTTTCCCTGCTTGCCTGATCACTCACAACTGCCCTCCCTGAAGGCCTGGGTCCCCCCCCCCCCCAACTGCCTTCCTCTCTGTCCTGGTCACCCCTAACTGCCCATAACTGCTCTCTCCTGCAGGCCATCTTGTGGTGGCCATTTTGTGGTGGCCATCTTGTGGCAGGCATCTTGTGACAGCCATCTTGCAGCAGCCATCTTGAGGTGACCATCTTGTGGTAGCCATCTTGTGTTCACATGGAGGTGGCCATCTTGTGTCTTGGTATGATGGTCAATTTGCATATTACTCCTTTATTAGATAGGATAGATGTTTGTCTCTTAAAAGCCAAGGAGAAAAACAACAGATCTTTGTAATTCTCCCATCTCCTGCAACAGACACCCTAGAAATTAATATAACTGTTTTTAAATATTAGTATTGAATTGAGAAAGCACTCCTAGATGTTACAGCAAATGTAAAGGAACAAGATACTTCTATCATCAACAAATATCAAGAAGTAAATAATTTGTGGAGGGACAGAAACTGGGGAAAGCTTCTCAGTAGGCAACTATTGATGAGAATATTCTTAGTGTGGACCTATCAGAAAGCGCTCTAGCCCTGCCATTGTGGCTCAGTGGTTGAGCATTGACTCACTAATATAGTGGCATTCCTGGTCAGGGCACATGCCAGCATTGTGGGCTCGATCCCTAGTAGGGGATGCATAGGAAGCAGCCAATCAATGATTCTCTCTCAATGATGGTTCTCTCTCTCTCTCTCTCTCTCTCTCTCTCTCTCTCTCTCTCTCTCTCTCTTCCTTCCTCTCTGATAACAATCAAAATCTTATATTGTTTAAAAAATAAAGAGCTTTAATTTCTTCTATCCCCAACTTTCTCATTCCTGCCTTTCTCTCTGCCAGATAATGATTCTTTATTCTATATGACTTCTTCATTTTTATGTCATTATGAGAAGTGGTGCATTTTTGTTTATCTAAACACTGGGTATGTGCATATATCTGTAAAGCTTTCCTTTTAGGAATTTCACTGCTATAAAATATTATTTTTATTTGATGATACTTTATATTTTATAGTGCATAAAAACTGAATTTTATGTATTTTGTCACTAGTCATATTGCTGAATATAATTAATATATACAAATAGTTTTTAAAATATCCATTTTCTTTAAATTACCACTTTGAACATAACTACTCTACAAATAATTATATCTCTATACCACCACAAGCTAAAACAGAACTTTATAATTTTGTAATTATTATGGTGATGGATGTTAACTAGACTTACTTTGACAATTATTTTGCAATATATACAAATATTAAAACATTAAATACACCTAAAACTAATGTAATGCTATGTCAATTATATCTCAATTTATAAAGCAGAAAACATTTATCTATGGCAAACATTAATAAGAAAAAAGCCTCAAACAAGTATAATTTTAAAAATTCTTTTCATGATTTATCATACCAAAGTAAGTTGATATAACCAATTCTGTGATAAAAATAACTGATTCTTTCTTTCTTCCTCATTTGTGTACAATACATTTTAACTATTGACCAACTATTGTGTGCTTGTGACTAGACTAAGTGCCAGGTATGCATAATTATATATGGATCAACCCTTACCCTTATGAGTGTCAAATACAATAGTCATATGGAATGAGTCTTTAAGTAATATAAAACAAGTTACCTCCCCAATGAGGTAACTTGTATATGGATGCCATTCTGCTCTTCAAAAATGTTAGAACTCTTAGACATTATTGCTTTCCACACAGCCCCCCATTTGAGGCCCTTTGTTTGGTGATTCTCAACATTTGATTCAGAACATATTTTCATTGATTCTAAAACCTCCTGTCTCATCGACAGTGTAATACTGCCCAGGTCTAAATTAAATGTGGTGCTTGGAACTGTTACTGAATAGTGGCATGATCAACATCTTTCTTCTTGACCTTTGCTCAATAATAAAATATCCTGTCTCCCTGGCACTTTTACTTTTATAGCTTTCTCTTCTTTCAGATCCTGGGGGCATTCTTTCAGACCACCTTGGGTTTCCAGATAGAACTGCATGATTTAGGCATAATAGCACCTGACAGCACTAGAGAAACAGTCTTTCTTAAAGAACTTAATGGATTTTTCAGAATGCTATCTGGGATGCCACCTCTGACCACTTCACTGATTCATGAGTTCATCTTTGGCAAGACAGACTCAGAATTACTTTTCTACCGAGAACTGATAACTTCTTGGGGGAGAAGAGGGTCAGCCTGTCACTGGTTGAATATCACACAGCATAAAACCCAAATGCTCTAACGCTATAAGAAGCCATCAAACATTTTACCGAATGAGGTTCTTGCTGCTGGAGTCCCAGCAGGCAACCATTTTTATTCTGATTACATAAAGTCTCTTAGTCTGTCTCTCAGCATTCCCCTGCCTACATTTTATCTCTTTACCTTAAAGGGGCATTTGATATCCTGTCAAACTCCCCATTATTTATGGTGCTGTGTTGTGTAGATAGTATCTTAAAGTAAACAAAAAATCTGAACAGCAGAAACAATGTCAATCTATCTTTGCCTCTTTACAGAATTTTCTAAGGTCTATGAAACCTCCAGGCAAGTGATGACATTAGAACACTTTCAGATCTCTGTGTTTGTGTCTCTGCTGTTGTAAACCTGATTTAAGCTTTTTTAAAAAAAAATTGTTTGTTTGTTTAGAACTTGAGTCACGGGTAGCAAAACTTCTTTCTCACATTAGTATTTCTAGTTCATGATTAATTTTGACACCTGCCAACTCCTTTGTGAGATGTGAATATACAACTGAGATTAAAGGATTATTTAGTACACCATAAATATGGAGATGAGATGGTGGTTCTTTTCTGTATGGAATGAGGATATTTTGACCTCCCTAGAAAATATTTATTGTAAAAGTAGAATGGATACTACTTAATGAGGGCCTTCTAGGACCTTGTTATTCACAGGGAAGTGTAAGGACCAACAGGGAGTTTCTTAAAAATGCAGGAGCTTTTCTAATTATATAAATTTCAAAGAGCAAGGGAGATAGAGATAGATAGATAGAGAGAGAGAGAGAGAGAGAGAGAGAGAGAGAGAGAGAGATATCAATGATGAGAGAGAATCATGAATCAGCTCCTCCTACATGCTTGCTACTGGGGATTGAGCCAGCAAACTGTACATGTGCCCTGACTAGGAATGAACCATGACCTTCTGGTTCATAGGTTGATGCTCAACCACTGAGCCATGTCAGCTCTACAGGATATTTTTATCTCTATTGTTGAAAGTATTACACATGTCCCTCCATATTTCCCCGTTGCATGGATCTTGGGTCTCACCTTACACCCACTGAGTCAGAATCTACATTTTACCAAAACCCCCAGCTGATTTCCATATTTCATTTTGAGAAATGATGTTCTAGAAATCATAATGCAATTAGCTGCTTAGCTTTCTGTAATCTTTTGTACACCATCGAAGTATAAATAAATATTATTTCCGTTGTAAAGATAAGAAATCTGGCTCATAAATTTTTAAGTAATTCCAAAATTTCTCAGTCATGCAGGTAGATGAGAATTGAGGGACACAAAAGAGTTTGTCAGCTTTGAATCCAAATAAACTTGATCAAAGCCCTAGCAAAAAATCTGGTTTTTATTTTATGTTTTTTAAATATAATACCCTTTGTTAAATGTAATATAGGTGCTTGCAACATTTTTGGATATCTTCAAGAGATTAATCTGGGGCTTACATAACATAACTGGAAAAAATGTTCAACTCCCTCCAATAAGTAAAAAGTTTAACAAAGTTATCTATCTATATAATAGTAGAATATGCAAATTAGCCAGGATGCCATAATGTCATACCTGAACAGCAGGGACCTGAGGCTGCATGGCATCTGGCTGGGCAAGGGACCTAAGGCCACACCTCCCACCCTGTGGGGCTTGACAGCGGGCCGCAGGCCATGCCCCTGCCCCTGCCCCCCCCCAAGTAGGGCTTGATGGGGTAACTCAGGCAGCACCCTTGCCCTGATGTTGGGTCTGGGGACCTGAGGATGTGCCCTACACCTGGTGCCAGGCTGGGGGACCTGAGGGTACCCTCTCCACCTGGAGGGGTTTACAGAGGTGAGGCTGGCCAGGTCTGAGTCTCATCCAATGGCTCTGGGGCCAGCTGGGTCTGGGTGTCCTGCATTTTTGAAGCATGTATTGGTGGTGGGTAGGGACTTGACTCTAGGTCATAGGTCATATGACCTACACTTTGACAAGAGGGAGATTTCCATATACATTTTACTAATTTTCTTTCATCTCTGACACTTCTATTATAGAGAAAGGGCAAATAGCAATATTAAAATATTTCCTCTAATTAATTCCCTTTTAATGTGCATAAATTTCATGCACTGGGCCACTAGTATACTATAAAGCAAATGCCACTAGCACTGAAACATGTTCAGCTGAACTGAGAACTATCTGTGTAATAAACCTCATTTTGAGTACACAAGTATGATTTCATTCTTTCATTTGCAACTCAAGGCAACACTAATTATAGTGTATATATATATATATATATATATATATATATATACACACACACTATCTATATATAGATCTATATATCTATATATATAGATAGTGGTAAGGCCCAAGTTAGAGTAAACAAGAATTTAAATAATTGAATTAAATAAATACATGGGTAGAGTGTACAAGTTTAACACTGAGCTAACACATCTCCTTATTCTTTGTAAGGCTTATAAAAATGCTTTAAAACTTGAACACTGTTAGTATATTCTTTAGTAGAGTGAAACAGTATGAACTCTTTTGAAATGAATCAAATAATGTAAATCCTTCAGTTAACAGGTAATCAATATTTATAATGATTGTTGAGACATTCAGAAAATCAAATGTATGCTCTGTGGATACAACTCAATGTAAAAGTGGTTTATTAATGCAGAGACTATATATTACAAATGAACAATGAGAGGTAATCTTACAAAGGATTTTAGTAAGAGAATCAGGTAGGAGCTATAGTTTGAATGAGACATGAATTAATTTTCAGGACACCTTGGGGTGGTTTATTAAGACAATAAAATATTTCTCAAAAATAAGAGATGAATGTTTCCCTTACCGATGAGTTATTTCCCATAAAAAAGGCTCTAGGGCTAGTCATGAAAATATAAAGCTCAGAAATAATCAGCTAATGGGGATTACTACAGATTAAATGATTTTCAATTTCTAAAGGCAAGAAGAGGATGCATTTTCAGTTATAACATTTGTCTTTCAAACTCTCTTTGTTTATAAAATATAACCCAAAACTTGAATCTTACCACAGTAAATAATGGTTTCATTTTAGTATGCTATATGTAAGTAATACATTTTCATTCTTTTTTTTATGATAGTGAGATCTCTCATTCCTTGATGAGCAATCTTTGCTGATCACTTCTATTTTAAAGTAATTTATAAGAATCCATTGAACTTGCTTCTGGTATGTCTGTAAGGAGTATTCTTGATGGTATTCTTGATAATACTGATGACATATTATTTGCACACTTAATGAAATTTTAAGTGTGCAAATAATATGTTAATGTTAATGGACTGTTTGGATAGCTTGGTAATTGCTGAAATCTCCAAATTAAATAAAGTGAAGTACTAAAATGCCTTATTTTAAAGTGAAAATGTTTGTGCAAGATTTGCCATCAAAATGACCCTTGGCTTTCTGACCCTTTACCCAAGGGTGGAGATAGGGTAAGATTAATATGAGAGTGTCCCATATTAAAAAAGAGTTGTTGAATTACCAACTGCCTCATTCTGCATTCTCCATCAAGATGAAAATAGGAGCCCTAACTGGTTTGGCTCAATGGACAGAGTGTCAGCCTGCGGACTGAAGGGTCCCAGGTTTGATTCTGATCAAGGCCATATATCTTGGTTATGGCACATTCCCAGTAGGGGGTGTGCAAGAGGCAGCTGATCGATGTTTCCCTCTCATCGATGTTTCTAACTCTCTCTCCCTCTCTCTTCCTCTCTATAAAAAATCAATAAAATATATATATTTTAAAACATGAGAATAGGAATTATTCTTTCTTAAGCCAAATAATGGGCCTTCAATATTGGTTCTTAAAAAGTGTCTCACATGTTATGTGAGGTAGGAAGGACAGAAAAACAAGTGTATACCTTTTTTCCTGGAAAAGTCCAAAGGTGGAGAGATGATTGAGACCGAAATGCATGTCCACTGTTAGTCATGAAGCAAGGTAAATTCCTCCTCCCCAAAAGGAGGTGAAAAATAAAATCTCTCTCAGTCAAGATTTGGGTTTGGAACAAATTTTCGTCCATCCAGAGATCATATCCTTCACATCAGGAAAGTGCCATGAGAGAGCCCACATCAGGAATGAAGGTGTTAGAGGACTGTGTCTGGGTGTGTCAGTGTACATGGTGATGGCAGGAGGCAGGGAGAGTCTAAATAATCCAAAAATGCAACCCCCGAGAGCAAGGACAAGCATGTGAGCATCTTTCAAAAACAAAGGGTCCCAACACCGCATTAACTGTGTCTACCAAATTAGAAGCCAGAGCCAGGGGCAGTCTAGCAAATGGGAAAGAAATGGAAGGTGGAAGTGAAGAGAGGAAGTCAATGTTGAGGGCAATCAAATTGCTTTTCCTGAGCTACCCCTTTTAGTTCAGGCCTTTAAAGTATAATAAGCTAGTTGTATACATAAAGAACAGAGCTTGAAAAGATGCCACATTCAGAGGACCCAAATGATAAAATTTTTATGAAACATGAGAAACATGATTAACCAATTCTATGTTTAAATATATTTTTTAACATTCACTTATGTAGTGTATTTTATATGTCAAATATATTTTTAAGCACTCTACATATGTTAACTGATTTTATTATATGTAATCTTTATGTGTCAAAATAAAATTCTGAGGGACTTTTTCTTTGTACCTCTTTCATTTTAAATTTATTAGGAAGACATTAGAATAAAAGATTGCATTAAACACACATATGAAAACAACTAATCTGACTTATTTGCATTTTTTATAATCGCAAAAATATCTTTACAAAAGCACTTTACCCAATGCTTTTACTTGGGCTAACTGCTGGTTTTGCAATGACCTAGGAAAGTGTAGGTTTTATTAGAAATTCACTTCTCTACGGATTGAGAATACACAAATAGCACTTTGTTAAGAAAAATTATACTTGAAATGCTCATCAGACCCTTTTAGAACTTTCCGAAAATGCTAATTAAATCTCTGCATGGCTGGTGGCTGATGAGAGTCAGAACATCTATAAATGTTATACCCAGGTGATCCTCAAGATCTTGTATAAAAATAGCAAGAGCTTGAAAGCAATTTGTTAACTTGTGAAAACAGCTAAAACCTATAAGTCTATCAACAAAATCATTTGGAGAAATTGAAGTAAAGAAATAAATATTTTCCTGCTCATGAACTTCTCTATTTTTAAGTATAATGGCTGATTCCTATGAGAAATACACTGTCCATTCTCATATCAAGATACACAAAATAAAACTGTGTTTGCCAAACATAGAACATGTGATATTGATGAGTGAACTTTTCCAAAATGGCAATTTAAAACCTAGCTGGTTTGCGTACTGGATAGAGCATTGGCCTGTGGGCCAAAGGGTCCTGGGTTTGATTCCAGTCAAGGGCATGTATCTTGGTTGCAGGTTCCCTGGTCCTGATTAGAGTGCATGCAGAAAGCAAACAATCTATGTGTCTCTCTCACATCAGTTTTCTCTCTGTATCCCCCTCCTTTCACTCTCTCTAAAAATAAAGGGGGAAGGGAGGGTTAACAAAATAAAATTTTTGGAGACAGGAGAGGAACTCTGTTGTTAGAGAAAAGAGCAACATATGCTACAATTTTTTTTAAAATATGCATCCTTTTTTATTTTTATTTTTTATTATTTTTTAAATATATTTTTTATTGATTTTTTACAGAGCAGAAGGGAGAGAGATAGAAAGTCAGAAACATCGATGAGAGAGAGACATCGATCAGCTGCCTCTTGCACGCCCCCTACTGGGGATGTGCCCGCAGCCACAGTACATGCCCTTGCCGGAATCGAACCCGGGACTCCTCAGTCCGCAGTCCAACGCTCTATCCACTGAGCCAAACCGGTCTCGGCTATGCATCCTTTTTTAAAATCACTCAGTATGTTATACATCATTATAGATGTATAATGACATCTACTCACCATTATAGTATTAAGCACAAGAGTTTCACTGGCATAAAAATCCTTTGCGGTCCCTCCCTCCCTGCTAACCTCTTGATCTCTTCCCCTGTCTCTCTAATTTTACCACGTCCAGGCCGAGATCCATTTGGCTCAGTGGATAGAACGTCGGACTGCGGACTGAAGGGTCCCAGGTTCGATTCCGGTCAAGGGCATGTACCTTGGCTGCAGGCACATCCCCAGTGGGGGGTGTGCAAGAGGTAGCTGATTGATGTTTCTGACTTTCTATCCCTCTCCCTTCCACTCTGTAAAAAATCAATAAAATATATATTTTTTAAAAATTTTACCACGTCCAGAATATAATGTAGGTAGAATCATACTGTAAGTAGTCTTTTTCAGATTGGCCCTTTTCACCTAATTATATGCATTTCATTGAGTTTTTAAGAAATTATTTATAGGTGAATAATACTCTGCTTCCTCAATGTACCTCAATTTACTTATCTATTAATGACGTGTTGGTAGCTCCAATTTTGGCACTATGGATAAAACTTCATTAATATCTATGTGCAGGTCTTTGTGTGGACATAGGTTTCCAATTACTTTGAATAAAGATCAAGTGGAATGATTTCCAGATTGGTATGATAAGAGTATATTTACTTCTGAATGAAACTGCAAGCTGCTTCTAAGGGAGGTGTACCATTTTGAATTTCCACTAGCAATGAAGGAGAGCTCCTGTTGTTCCACATCCTGGTTAGCATTTGGTGGTGTCAGTGTTCAAGATTTGGACATTCTTTAAGGTAAGTGGTATTATCTCATTGTTCTTCAATTTGTGTTTTCCTGAGAAGAGATGAGTAAAAAATCCTTTCCTTCGAGGAGGGGTCTGTTAAGGTCTTTGGGCCAGTTTTTATTTATGTTGTTTGTTTCCTTTTGGTTGAGTTTTAAGAATTTTTTTTTGTATATTACTGGTAGCAGACCTCCATCAGGTAAGTTTTTGAAAATATTTTTTCTCAATCTGTGGTTTGTCTTCTCAATCCCTTGACAATGTATTGCAGAGCAGAACTTTTAATTTTAAGGAAGTCCAGCTTATCTATTATTTTTTTTCATCTATTGTACATTTGATATTATATTTAAAAACTCATTACAATATCCTGGTAATGTAGTTTTTCTCCTGTGATATCCTGTGAATTTTTTTTAGTTTTGCATTTTATATTTAGTTCTATGATCCATTTGGATTTCATTTTTGTAAAGGGTGTAAGGTCTATGTCTAGAATAATTATGAACTTAGCATGACACATTTTGTTTTTATATAGATTTTACCTTTGTTTTTGCATAATTACTGTTATATTTATATAGAGCTGAATATTTGAAATGGTAAAGTTATGGTATTTTGGAAAGATAAGTTATAGGAATTGCTATTTTTATAGTTCTTTTCACATGTTCCTTAACTAATGTCAAGCTTTTGAAATTGTTTATTCATCTTAAGTTGTTTATGAAAGATCAAAAAACTATTTTTTTTCTAGTCATAGAACATTCAAAGTAATGTGATCCTTTCAAATATCATCACCCTGCTGGAGAGAATATTTCTAACCAACTCTGCAAAGTAAATTAAAGACAAAAAGAAAATAACATAAAATATTTTACAAGTAATTATAGCTGATGGCATTTATATCACATTGCCCAAACTCCCAAATTCTGTCTAGATTTAGAGGATTAAATAAGTTTTATTTAGTATAACTATGAACTTTGAAGATGATGGATTAGAGGTTCAGTAAAGTTAAATGACTTTAACTTCTCACAGCACTTTGTTATAAGGGTGATGGTTTAGCCTAGGCAGCGTGGCTCAGTGGCTGAGCATCACAGTTCCCAGTCAGGGCGCATGCCTAGGTTGCAGGCTCAATCCCCAGTGTGGGGTGTGCAGAAGGCAGCCAATCAATGGTTCTCGCTCATCATTGATGTTTCTGTCTCTCTCCTTCATCTCTGAAATCAATAAAAATACATATTTTTTAAAAGAGTGATTTTTTTTAATATGGATCCTCTGACTATGTCCAGTGCATTAATTCTAATTTAGTAAAGTCTGTAAACCAAATGGTATTGTAGAATAACAAAGTGTCCATTTTCTTTATTTTAGAGCTATGTGTGCTGACTACATCTATGATAATAAGAATTGTGGTTTTTCCATATTATCTGTTCTCTCAATTTTTTTTTAATAATTAAGTTTAGATACTTGAGCAGGGCACATGACATTTGGGATAAAGACTGCAAGATTAGTTTCTGGCCAATGAGATGCAAGCAGAAGTTTTAGTTATAAATTGTGGAAAGTGTTCTTTAAGGGAAACGTATATATCTTTTCTCATATTTTGCCTTCTACTTGCTAGAGTTTGGACAAAGGAGCTGAAACTGGAACATGGTAGACAACATGGTAAACCTATAGACTGAGGATCAGAGAGCAATGTGACAGTAGAAGTCTTGATACCCAACAAGTTTAATGAACCAACACAGGCTTTCCTTCTATCTACTTCAGGTCAATATGCCTTAGTTTAAAAAATCAGTTTTCAATGAGCCATTACTCCCAGGGAAGTAGAAAACTATTTGATTCTATGAGACTTACTGAGCTCAAATAGAAACCCACTTGTATGGAAGTCAGATAGACTTTATGAATACTTTATAACAAAACTTCTCAAGTGTTATCCCCCAATTTTTTAGGGTGGACCCTGGAGCAGCCAGAGCTGTCAAGCTGGTTGGCTACCATTGATCTCAATATGGCTCAAAGATAAAGGTTTTCTGTGCCCCATATTCAGAAAACATTTAGATAACATTGCATTATAGTCATATACTTTTAAAAACTATTTAAAACTTCTACCATTTAAAAGATGAAATCATTTATGCTGAGATAGTCTAATAAGTTGTCAAAGCCACACCTATTTTAGGCTAGAAAGCAAGTCAGTTAGAATGCAAGTTCCCCTGCCTTTAAGTTTCTTACAATATAACACTCAAATTCCTAAAATGGCTTGCTTTTTTTTTTGCCATACAGATGTGAAATTATTGAGCACATTCAGGAGATTATTAACTTTTGAATTATTACATAAGAAATGTGTCCATGAAAGTGGCCTAATAAAAATAATTTGAATCATGGGCCATTCATATCATGACAGGTGATGAGAGTTAAGTGATGAATGAAAGAGGTCAAAATCAGTTTGATGAATAACCAAAATTATTTTTTATCACTAGTAATAAACTATGGTACATCAATAAATGGAATAATATGCAGATATTAAAATGAATAATGTTACTCTCCATGTGATCACACAAAAATGTATCTTTATGAAGATGATTAAATGAAAAAGTTCAGATTACAGAGAAAAAATGTATAATGTAGGTCCATAATCACTTATCAAAATTCTGGGAAATAGAGCTCTGGATGTTTTATAATGTATTTGGTGTCAAAAACCTAATTGGTTTTGAACTTATTTAGCAGCAAACTTTGACCTAAATTGACATGAGATGATTTGTAGTTCTTATTTATTCTAATGATAAATATGTACATGGGTTTGTTGATGAAATATTACTTTAATAGATATTGGGACAGTTCCCTGGTCCATACTGTTATTTCATCAGTTATAGTATTTAATTATCTTACCTTTCTAAAATTCAAAAAAGTTTTACTCCACAAATATATCTGGCCCTAAGGGTGTTAAGATAAATATTCAGTAATAAGTTAATGGTGTATATTTTCAAAGATTACTGGAAATGTGTATTTTGAATAGAAAATATTTTTATGAAGTCTGCTCTCTATGGCTGTATTACATATATAATCAGAAAAATGTAATAAACTTTTCTTAAACCAAAGAAAAAATTTCCAATGTATGTTATTTCTTAGGAAATACTGAGCACTGAACAATAATATTAACCTTTTGTAAAGCACTATATTTTTCATAGACTTTAGTTATATTCACAAAATATTATTATAGAATTGGGCTTAATAGTCCAAGTTCTAGAAATGAATAATCCAGTTTGGATTTTTGTGCTGTGCCACTTACTACATTTATGAAAGAGATGCATTATAATTGTTGAGCTTTTTATTTTCACCCGAAAGGGGGGATAATGGCTATATCTATCTCATAGAACAATTGGGAGGATGAATGGTTTAATGAGTATAATTCAATTTGCTTAATATCTGCCATTTACTAAAATCCTTGGTAGATGTTAATTATCATCATTATCACATTTTTTTTTCTGAGAGAAAGGGGCAGGGAGAGATAGGAACACCAATGATGAGATAGAATCATTAATTGGCTGTCTCTTGCATGTCTCCCACTGGGGATTGAGCCCATAACCCAGGCATGTGCCCTTGAACAGAATTGAACCTAGGACCCCTCAATCCACAGGCTAATACTCTATCCACTGAGCCAAACCAGTAGGGACATTTATCACATATTTGAACATGTCCTTTCAATATCAAAATTGCTTTTATATGCCATTCCCTCGAATGTCTGAACCATGTCTTTGCCTATCACATAATCCTGAATCTCTTCCTCACTTTGAATGTGCCTATTGGGGAGTATGAGAGGTGAGCAGGTGAGACGAAAAAATAAAAAGAGTTGAGATATACTTTGAGATGGTTTTGTCTCTGACTTTCTGAAACACGTCATTCTATCAATTTTGGTTTTCAGTGCTGATGGAAATGTTTACTGCTTTTTTTCCTTTCTACCATTCTATTGATTTTCTCTTTGTCCCACCTTTCTTCCGTTTTGCTTTAATCACACCTGACGGATAATGACATCAACCTTTGGCAAAGGTATTCGACAGTGAGTAATCAATTTAGATTTTTGCCACTGCTTTATCATCTTGAAATAATTCCTGTTAAAACCTAGAGGAGTATTTTAGCATGTAAGTCTATCAATAAATGCCTTTTAACTGATATTATACTATCTAAAATTAAGCACAGATCCCAGAAGACATGGCTCAGGAGTTCATAGTTCAATTGCAGGTCAGGACATATGCCTGCGTTGCAGGCTTGATCCTAAATCTGGGGCCTGCAGGAGGCAGCCAGTCAATGATTTTCTCTCATTATTGATGTTTCTGTCTCTCTCTCCCTCTCCCTTCCTCTCTGAAATCAATAAAAATATATATGTTCTAATTAAATTAAGCATGAAGTTCATTTTGAAGTTCTCCTCCTTTACTCAAAGACCTTGCAGGGTTTTGAACTTATTTAACAAGCAATAAAGTGAAGTCCTGTCTTGTGAATGACTACATATATTGAAGTGTATCTTCTAATTCTGGGACAGGAATGATATTTTCATTAATTCTTATGAAATTCTTCTTACTGCAGAGCCCAAAACTACAACATTACAAAAGGTTTATAAAGCTAAACATAAGAGTGGTGAAGATAGTTTGTAAGAGAACCAACGGACAGCAATATGGTGTGAACCTCCAATTCTGCTGTTCTGAACTAGTCTCCTTCCTCTCTCGGGTTTACTGGCTCTAAAAGACGACCCAATATATTAACAGAGAACAAAGAAATCTTTAGATATTTGATGTTCTAACCATCTTCCTGTATACCCAAGATGCTGGTCAAAGTGTGCTTCCCTCATATGAAAGACCTATCCTTATCTGTTTTATTTTATTTTATTTTATTTTATTTTATTTTATTTTATTTTATTTTTTCATATACTAGGGACAGTTTATTTAGGAAGTAACAGAGGTAGAAGTGAGCCATGGCAGAAATGAGCCAGCTGGATTGTTGTGGATTCAGGAAAGAAATTCCAGAGGCAAAAGAAGAGTCCTTGGAGCTAGGAGAAAGGCAAAGAAAAGCTGCCTAGAGGAAGGAGAGGGGGAAAAGAGTGGAGAGAAGGAGCGGGGACTTCCTCTTAAGGGGGTTTATCTGTTTTCAAAGGCAGGGATTTTAGTGGAAGTCTCAGGGGAAGATAACAATAGAATATTATCAGCTTTTCCAGGTGCATTTTAACGATATAATAGAAGATTTAATGAAAAGCATGCTAATTATTCTCAATTGCCAATCTCTACAATTATTGACAAACTTTGCCACTTGCCCATGGCATCATTTTATAGTTGAAACTTAATTTGATTTGTATTCTGATAAAATGTAAATATTCAGTTTCAAGCCACTGTGTGTTTTAAAGCTATTACAAATCCTTTATGATAAGCAATAATACAGTATAGCATAAATAATTTGGGAATAGAATTTGATTTGTGTTTATGCCACACAAACTAGCTTCTTTGCTAGTTTGGTTGGTCACCATTAATTTTATAGATTATTGTTTTTTCTTTAAAACTGCAGTTAGTTATATTTGTAACTGTTTCACAAATTTTATGGAATTGTCAAATAAGACTATGTATATGAAAATGCTTTAAACCTTTATTGGTTCTATAAGTAGACCAAATAGTTTTGTGTTGAAGCAATGATTCATTAGAGCAATGAAAGCTTTAAAAAATACTAGGAAAGATATCAATCATATATGAGAAAAATACATATAATGCCAGTATTTACATATAAGTTCAGGGGATTCTTTAGGAGCCTAAATATTCTTTTATATAATTTTATGGCAAAAGATGACCAACAAGCTAAATTGAAATATGTATCACAAAGTCATCAAATATATTCATAAAATAAACATATCCATGAGGGCAACATTCTCTTTATCCAGCTCAGTTCTAGGAAGCAAGAGAGAAAAATGTTCCCTTAAGTTCTTTCTTGGATCTGTTTTTTGTTTTCTTCCTATTTTAAGAGGCAAAGTCACAGGAGCCTGTAATCAGTAAGAAACCTGTCTAAAATTTAGCCCAACTGAGAGGAACATTGAAACCATCCTGGTCACTTTCAATTCCAGAGTGAAACTGACCATGTCCAAGTCGTGGCCCTCACTGCATTCCACATCTTGAAGAAAGCAAAGGAGCACGCTGAACGCCACACACCTTAAGACCAGTATCTCCATTTTCTGCTGTGCACACTGAATACCGATTTCTCTGACCCGTTCTCATATCTATGTGGGTTTATTATTGTTAGTTGATGAAAAGAATTCTTTCTTAAATACATGTAAAATGTCATCTTAAAATACGCTAAGTGATTGCCCTTCTCCTGCCCTAATAGAAATAAAAAGAAGCATTCATCCCTCAGGATAATATAGTCCAGATGAGTCTCTCAATTCTCATTGTTATTTGGAAAAAGAAATAAGCAGAATGATTTGGAAATCATTTGAAGAAATAATAACAATAGGAAGAATTTGTCAGATAGGACTATGATTTGGAATTCATTATGAGGATTTATCTAAAGCAACTGATTAATCCATAAAATATAGCTTTGCATCTCGAATGCATAAAAAAGGAACTTGCCTTAACCTTTTCCATAGAATCATATAAGAACATAATACACATACATGAAACTGTATGAATTGAAAAGAAAACTAATCCTTTAAATTTTGCCAAAATAAAAAATATAATAAATGAGATATGAAGAATATGAGGTAGTGGATAAACTTTCAAATTAATTGTATTTTATATCAATTCAGTCATTATAAAAAGACTAGAGGCCCAATGCATGAAATTCATGCAAAAGTAGGCCTTCCTTCCTCCGGTTACCAACATCAGCTTCCCTCTGGCATCTGGGACCCAGGCTTCCCATACATCCTGGCTTTGTCCAGAAGTCATTCTGGAAGGACCTCTGGTCTTATTAGCATATTGTACATTTTCATTATGTATATGTGGCCTAGTTGGCATGGCTCAGTGGTGGTTTGATTCCTGTCAGGACACATGCTCAGGTTGTAGGCTTGATCCCCAGTAGGGGGCATGTAGGAGGCAGCTGATCAATGATTCTCATGATTAATGTTTCTGTCTCTCTCCCTTGCTTTCTGAAATCAATAAAAAATATTTTTAAAAATATATGTGGATGTTAGAAGTACAGGAGAGGGAAACATTTTTCCTCTTTTCCTTCTTAGTTGACTTAAGACAGATTAACAGGAAAAATAAACAAATTTAATTATTTATCTACATATTTATCTATATGGAGACTATAAGAATACGAGATCCTGGACAAATCAGGTAGTTGATGTATATATGCTATTCTGAACCAAAAAGAGGGAGCTTTTTGGGGACCTCAGAAGGGAAGTAGACAGTTGATAAGTATATGAGAATCAGCAAACATTTGTAATTAAATTCTTGCTGGGCCATCAGAAACAGTGGGGCACAGGGGGGTGTCTAACAAGCAGACCTTCCTAGGTTCTCCCTGACTTCCAGTCTTAGCTCATCTTAGCTGAGGTGATAGCTTCCTTCTTGGAACAGGTTTTTCTACCTGAATTCTTTAATTACCAGCTTGACCTAATAGCACATAAAAGGAATATTTGAGGGTTGCAAAACTCTGCTCCCTCTAAGAAGTAAAGTTAGGATGACTTAAAAAAAATGTGGGTCTCACAAAGGAGAAGACCCTACAAAAGTTTTCCAATTTATTTTCAAGAACATTTCTTATACCATAGTGCCAGGGCCAGCCGGCATCAGTCGAACAGTCCCTGAAATGGAGGTGAGGCTTACGGAAAGACAGAGATAGAAAGATGGATAGAAATAAAGAAGAAACAAAAGATATGGGATCAGGAGGTCCGCAAAGCCCTCTTTAGGACTGTGCCCCCGAGTTTATTTCACTCCACTCTTTTAAACAGTTCTGGTTACATATTACACAATTCCTTGTTCCCCAAACAACAAAGCTACATTCTATTGTAAAAGTGTTTCCCCATTAAACCCCTTATCTTAACTAATTTCCCTAGGCTATATATCCATCCAAGACACCACCTAAATCTTTTCCCATTTTCCCACAGACCCTTTGGCTATTTACAATGTTATGTGCTGGAGGGCAGTATTGTTTGCTAAACTACAATTGAAGGTAACCATTCTCAGGGGGTCAGAAACCATAACTAATCTTTAGAGCAGAAGGGCCTTGCAAGGCCCGCCCTCTCTGAGAATCTTTGTTCCCCAAGGGTGCTCTCCACACCACAGATAGTGGCAAAACTTGGGAGAACATTTGGTTCACGTAAATAAAGCCAATGGGTATCTATGGAACACTTCAGCCTGCTGAAGCTGTTGGGTAGGTTCTTTGGCTTGCTTAGGAAATCTGACATTTTAATTATTTGTGGGCTTCCTCGGAGTGCATATACTGTTGCATACCGTGATGTGCACACTAGGCATTCTGAACGTTGACTTTAAAAAGAGAGAAAAAACCCTAACCAGTTTGGATCAATGGATAGAGCATCGGCCTACAGACTGAAGGGTCCCAGTTTTGATTCTGGTCAAGGGTATGTACCTTGGTTGCAGGCACATCCCCAGTAGGGGGTGTGCAGGAGGCGGCTGATCCATGTTTCTCTCTCATCGATGTTTCTAACTCTCTATCTCTCTCCCTTCCTCTCTATAAAAAAAATCAATTAAATGAAGAGAGAGAGAGAGAGAGAGAGAGAGAGAGAGAGAGAGAGAGAGAGAGAGAGAGAGAGAGAGAGAGAGAGTGATCTTCATCTGGCCCAAGATTCTGTTATATTTAAGTACATCTATACTTAAGAACCAGGGCAGATAAAACAGGAAAACAAGTGCTACTTTTCAAATACTAATACAGGGAATGATAAAGAGAGTTGCATTTCTAATAAGTAGAGATGCTCAAGTTGAACTTGTATGAGACTTTGTTGAAGCCAGTTGAACACTGAATAGGGGTATGGAAGAACAGGTGGCACTAACAACTAACATCACCCAATACTTTATATGTTCCAGCCTTTGTTCAAAGGGCTTTACACATTTCACTTACTTTCACAGCATTCTAATGAAGCAGTGTTGGGAAAATATATACTTTGGACTAAGCATTGAACTGATTATTTTATATGATGTTATCCATAATTCTGATGAGAGTACTCTAGACAATTGGATTATTGTTCTCATTTTTAAATGAAGAGACTGAGGCACAGAGATATTTAGTTACTTGCATGTTGGCACATGTCAAGTAAGACTCGAGCCAGAATGTGCAAAGATAATGACATCCCCAAACTGAGCTTTCTTATCACCATTCCACCAACAGTCTGGGTACATTTTAATTTTTTTTCTATTGACTCATTTGCAAATTTATTCACGTCTATGGAATAATCTGCCATGTGGCATATAACTTCTGAGGATATAGTATCTGTCTTCTGAAGAAGTCCCAAGCCCGTTTAATAGAACACACATGGAGAATTTGACTCTTAAAGAAACATTCTTAATTCTGTTTAACCCAAATGTTTTCCATCTTTATTTTCCCCAAGATACCACTTCATTTACAACACCTATTAATAATGGTATAAGAATAGGGTATAGAGGAGGTGCAAGTTTCATGGAAAGATAAGAGAAGATATCAAAGATGTTAGCTTTAGGCCAGGCACTCTGCTTGGGGCCCTGTCTGCTCTTTGGAGTGGGCCTCCTTCAAATTATGTAAGTCCCCTCTGATGCCTGCGACTGACTGAGGCTGCAGTGTCATCTCTGCAGAGAGAGGACTCCTGAGGTCCTTAATCACTCTTTCTCTCCTTCAAGGTATGTTTTGACCCTTTACATCCCTTACCATAAATAAGCTTGACCATATGTGCTGAGCAGCTCAAGGACTTGTACCTATGAGGGTTGTCTAAGGACCCCAAGGATGGTCTGGGGTCAAGAAGGGGGATCTGGTGATTCAGCAAAGTTACTCCTTTCCTGGAGTCAAGTGAAGTTGAGCCTCTAGAATGATGCTGACATGTTATTTTGGGGGTGATGCTCACTCTCATCAGCCATAGGATGAGTTCAAGATGAATTCAGGGCTCTGATCTATGACAGCCTGGGACTTGAGATTACATGTATCGCTAGTGAGACAGCTCTCGTCTATTAGTATTGCAACCACAGACAAAGATAGTACAGGTGGTAACAGGTGTCCTGCATGCTATGTGTACCTTGCCATTGGCACCCAGGACAGTCCCTCCAACCCCCTAATAGGCTGTCACATGTCAGAATGTTCCATGTGCTTGTCATGTGTACCTGCTCTGAGGGGTTTTGAGACCAGTCATAACATCAAAAATCTTCTTAGACCTGTATTTTCTCAGGTGTGAACGGTGTGGTAATGGTGCTCTCTTAGATTAGTCTGAAGCCCTGCCAGAAATGATAGAGAAAGAATTTGTACAAATGGGATTATTCTTGCCTGGGCATAGGGATATCACCCAGGCTTTCTGCTTGTGGCCATATGCAGCAGCTGTGCTATTGACGTTAAAAGAAATCATATTATAGAATGCAGTGATTACAGCCTAAATATTTCAAGAGGGGACATTGTTTGAAGATGTGTTTTTGTAGATTTATATTATAAAATTCCACACAACAAATTAAATATGATTAGAAAATGAATTATTTTCCCCATTCTCTTGAATTCTCTGGGTAAGAAATGCATTTGTGTTGAGCATCAACAAAAACCAATAAACTTTGAGTCATCAGGAGTTAGCACTCATGAACAAATGATGCTGTCCTATGTAATGATTTAATCAGCATTAAATAGATGTATATTAGGCAAAGACAGAGGCTGAAATATTTATATTGTTTCAGTACAAACAGATGCTAATGCACTGTGACACAGTGAGAAGTAACAACATTTCTGTCCTTATTTTATAGCTACAGGTTTAAAATTAACCAGGAATAATATACATGAAAATAAAGAACATGAAGGGTTGGTTTCTGGCACTGAAAAAAAGAAAATTAGTGAAGAATCTTCCCATGCACTGAATAAGGCAATAAACAAATGCATTAGCTTCTCTTCTCTATCATTTTCCCCACATCTTCATCTGTTGGTTTCTAAACCTCACATGAACCAGTGTGTCTTGGAGTAGCTTTTGAAATAAAGTTGTTTACAAAGTAAGGTGTCCCTAAAAAAACCTGTTGGTCTATAGCCATGTGTACTATAGAGGTAACCATGATAAAAATTGTAATGTTTTTAATTATTTAGGGAAAAATTTTCAGGTCTATTATTTTCACATTGCTTATCTTTAAGAAATATTAGACACTATTACATTTATTGATCTCTTGTTTATAAGTCATTGTTTCTATTTTATTTTTATAACACCATTATAAAATAAAATAAATAAAAATTAAGCAGTGCTAAGAACAAAAAGAGACATTATTTCTAATTTCAAAAGACTGATTTGCATCTATACTTATATATGTATCTTTCTGGGCAAGTATCTTTGCATCTCAGTGACTCTTGGGAATTTTCTGCCTTATATTTAGGTAATATATGCAGCTTGTCTGCTCCATGATGAGGACTTCGAAGCAAAATTTTTAAATTCATACTTCAGCAATATTTATACCCCTGTCAATTGTATCCATGTTTCATTAGTGCAGTCTCATAGCACTGCTTTGCTACAAAATTTTCAGTACAGAAATATTTGTGCAATAAAATATATGTTACGGATCTGTAATATTTCTGCAAAGAATAGTAGCTAACCAGAGACTTGTGAAAGTCATTTGACATCAAGGACTTTCTTAAATGTCACTGCTCAGGAAGAAAGTGCCCCATATTTGAGTGAATAATGGAAAGAATTATGTCCAGGTGTATGGCACATTTCAGGAAATTGACAAAGATTGATGTAGCCATTGTCAAGAGCAATGCCTGCCGGTTACCATGAACTATGCTATGATGACTCCATGTAGCATTGATTATGGAACACATCTATATATTCTCCAGTCTTCCAACCCTCACCTCTGAACTGAATGGTATAAGTCTGTTGTTTCTGACCTGTTGTCAGACAGAACTTCATCTCTGATTCTCAGCCATGGATATACCTAATATCATCTCTGAAGCTTCATACAAATGTAGATGTTTAGTCTCCATTCATAAACTGCTGACTTAGGATCTCTAGAGTGAGGTCTGAGCAGGTGTAATTTTTTAAGTATTTCACTGGTGATTCAGAAGATACATCCTAGATTAGGAACCATTGGGTTAATCAAAACCTAGAATGTTCCTGAACTACTGAAAAAAAACAGTACTCTTCTTTCATCTTAATTCCCTTTTCCCCATTTTTTGTTTATTTCAATAAAATACGCTTATGAATATTTATTATACTAAACACTTTTATGTATGTAGTTCAATGGTTTTAAATACATTCATATTGTTGTGCAACTATCACTTAATTTTCAAAAAAAAAATGTTTATAGTGCAGTGCTGAAGATCTATTCCCATTAAACAAGAACTCCCCATATCTCCTCCCCAGCCCCTGACAATGACCACTTACTTTGTGTCTCTATGATTTTGCTACTTTCAGTACCTCACATAAGTGTAATCATAGAGCATTTGCATTTTGAAACTGGCTTATTTCCTTTCCCATAATGTCCTCAAGGTTCATCCATTTAGTAGGATGTCAGAATTTACTATCTTTTTTTAAAATACGTTTTTATTTATTTTATTTTTTAAATATATATTTTATTGATTTTTCACAGAGAGGAAGGGAGAGGGATAGAAAGTCAGAAACATCGATGAGAGAGAAACATCGATCAGCTGCCTCTTGCACACCCCCCAATGGGGATGTGCCTGCAGCCAAGGCACATGCCCCTGACCGGAATCGAACCTGGGACCCTTCAGTCCACAGGCCGACGCTCCATCCACTGAGCCAAACCAGCTTCGGAAGAATTTACTATCTTTTGAATGCTGCCTGATATTCCACTATAAACGCATATCCCACATTTTGCATACCCACTAATTTGGCAATGGAACTTGGGTTGCTTCCACATTTTTGCTGTTGTGAATCATGCTGCCCTGAAAAGATTTCTCTGAGACCCTGCTTTCAATTGTTTTGTGTATATAGCCCAAAGTGGAATTGTTGCATCATATGGTAATTCTATTCTTAATTCTTTGATAAATTTTATTATTTTTTCATATTAACTTTTATTAATATAGCATTAATTATTAATATTGTGTTCAGAAACAAATCATCAACTATTAAAGCACAGGTCCTGGAGATTTAGGGATAGGTCCATTTTGCCCACCACAGCTCTCTTAAGCTGGTGCAAGCTGATCCAGGAACACGTACATAGCTGATCTCAGTGGGCTGAGGAATGAGGGGTGGATAGCTGCTGAGAACTGTGCTAAGAGCTGAAATTGACAAAAATTAACCATAATTTACCATCCTTTCCTTTCCCCATAAGTTGCAAGCCTTCAATATGCTCTGAAGTTCCAGACGGAACAGACCACATGTGCCAGTACAGTTGTTATCTAATTGGAGAAACAATTTTTTTTAGGGTGAAATTCTTCTTAATTGAGTCATTTCTGGGGTTTAAACCAGATTACCATCAACATTTCTTCTGGGCAGGCCAGCATGGGTCAGTAGTTGAGCATCAGCCTATAAACCAGAAGGTCATGGTTTGATTCCAGGTCAGGGCATGTGCCCGTGTTGTGGGCTCCCTTCTCAGTGTGGGGCATGTAGGAGGCAGATGATCAATGATTCTCTCTCATCATTGGTGTTTCTACCATTCTCTCATTTTCCCTTCTTCTCTGAAATCAATAAAATATATTTTAAAAAATTTTCTTCTGGATCATCTTTCTTAGCTCCCAGTGACCTCTCTCCATTTTATTCCCCTGTACTTTTAAAATGAGAAATATGTTTAATTCTCTAACCTTCAAATCAATAAGAGGTCTGTTTTAGTAACATACTGCTCATATGTGATGTAATATAACTCATAAATTAACATATATTAATTATACCTAGTGACAGGTTCCATTCAATTGTTAGAATGAAACAACCCACTCAGTTGCCTATTCAGGCCACTTCCTTTGTTTTGAATCAACAATTTAAATTTACTTGAATATCCTGAGTAAATTTAATATAAAACACATTCTTTTATGAGAGGTGTAGCTCCTCTGAGATATAAGATTATAAATTACTTATAAATATCATCTATTCTTATACCTGAAATCTCTACAGTTCTTCTCCCAAGAGTGTTATTAAAGAACCCCCTTTCAAAAGAAAACAAGATTTATGAGCAGATATTTTGAAATTTTTTATTACAGTGTTATATAAATCAACTTTTAACGCAACACTTTTTTGAGCATTTTTGAAAACATTCTCCCTTGAAGTCTTTCATGTAAAAAACCATTTTATTGATTTAAAATTATGTGTCTAAAATACTTTTACCTTAAGTATTTTACCCTTTAATGCAATAATGACATGTCTATAGTTTACCACTGGGCATATTTTTATATTCAGAACTCCAATTGGAATATTCTTTCACTTGAAAAAATATATTGAGTGGCATAACAACTAACTGGTTTATGAATGAATGATGACATTAAAGTCTTTCTTTATGTAGAAGAGATAACCAACCCCCCCAAAAAAAACTTAATATTTGAGCAGTTTCATTATAAATATAGATCTCTGTGCACACATATGCAAATGAATATACCCAAAATGATCTACCTGCACATTCACAAATTAATACTATATTAATCTATTAATGTTGTGCTATATTTTTATGTATATAGATAGTAACTATATATGCCTACATATCTGACATAGTATTTATGAACTCAGTAACTACAGCGAGGTTTCCTTTGGCGCATTTCGGACGGGATCGCTAAGAGTGATGCAGAGCAATAGCACTTGTTCCCTGTGTTACAAAGTACAGTGACTATTTTTCAGGATATGCCTTTCGGACTTAAGCTCTGTGAGTCCAGGAACCAGAGCTCTGCATTGATGATAATGCATTAAAAATGTATCCACTTGTAAGAAGTCATCATAGGGATTTAGGTGGGCCGAACCCTCTAGGGTCAATGCATGTGAAGAGGGCAGTACTGCAGGCAGAAGATTGGTCAGGATATTTTTGTTACTCCAAGGAAGACATAATGAAGACTTGAATTAGGGCAGTGGCAAGCGGCAGTAGGTAGATGTTGAGGGAAATCAGATGAAAAATTATGTCCCTTCAGTCTAACACCCCTAATTCAGGGCACCTGGCATTTATGAATCACTTACTGTGGGCTGGGTATCTGACACCACACCTTTTGAGAGTAGACAAATGGGAGAGGATGGGGATATTTCTTTTTAAAGTCCCAAGCATGATGGAGGCCTATTAGTGGGAAGCCATGTCCACGCTCTGATCCATTTCACTCACATTATTTCCTCTCATATTAACTTTACTACACCATCATCACCCTGGGTCTGCTATCCACTCATCTAGTAAACAGACATTAAAAAGCTAATTAGGTGGCTATCTTACCGATGTCCAAGACCAGCTTCATTATCTCAATTAGGACTTGATTTATCAATTAGTTGTAGAACTGATAGTTCCCGAATCACTGTGCATTGCCATGTGGCAAAATTTAATTACAGCACAAGCTATTACAAACGCTTAGAAAAATGCTATGAGATTAAATAAAATATCTTGAAATGTAACTATTACGAAGCCTTTAGCACAACTTTTTCACAATGCCAAAGCAACAGAATTGCCACATTAAGGAAGGATGGTCCCATTGATGCAAATAGCTTATTTTAGTTTCTTAAATAGGAAGTGGATCCCAATAAATAATTCAAAAATGAAAAATATATAAAATTATACATTGAGAAGTCAGAAGTCATTGTTGTACATGTACTAGTGAGTATGTGTCTTCCAGTTAATACTTTTATAGCACTTTAATTTTTAAAATACTAGTACTTTTTTTCAAGTATAGTTGATGTGCAATATTATATCAATTTTAGGTGTACAATCTAGTGATTAGGCATTTATATAACTTATGAAGTGATCACCCCCAAAACTCTAATACCCACCTGGCACCATATGCTAGTTATTACAATATTATTGACTATATTACTTAGGCTATACTTTATATCCCTATGACTGTTCTGTAACTGCTAATTTGTAATTCTCAATTCCCTCATCTTGGTCACCCATCCTCGCAACTGTCCTCCCCCGCCGCCCCCGCCCCCGCAAATGTTAAAATGTGCTCTGCATCTAGGAGATTGTTTGTATTCTGCTTACTTGTTTATTTTATTTTTAGAATTCTACATATATATGAAATGCTCTAGCATTTGTCTTTCTCTGATTTATTTCACTCAGCACTGTACCCTTTGAAACCTTCCTACCCACCCCGCCACCCCACCAAATTCATGTGGCATTTTTGGATTGCTCCTAACAGTAAAGATGTGAAGGAAAAAAAAAATGTTTGCTCATTTTAATGTGTAGAACAAAGACACATTTCAGTGCAGTTCTGAATTATTATCATACCTCAAACACCTGCAAAAACTACTCTATGGAAAACTTATTTTATCTTTGAAAAATCCTCTGATTAAAAAAAAATCTGCCTTGCAGATAAACAGATGGTCTATATCTTCCTCTGCAAGTGATGTTGTGAGATAGGGACATGCTTGCTTTATACAGTGGGTTGCTGTAAACAGTGTTTTTCTTAAATTCAATTTGTTTTTCAGAGCATCCTGTATCACAGTAGAAACAAATGAGCTCAATGTATCTTGATAATTGTTAGTGGTGAACTGTTAGGAACTGGGCTGACAAGGGAAACACACACACACACACACACACACACACACACACACACACACACACAGACAGAGGTATTTAGGAATTTATGTTTCTCTGACACAACTTATTTGTTGTCTTCTTAAAGTAGGAAAAACGATATTATGAGAAGTTTTAAATGGCTGTTTTTATTCAAGCCAATTGTTGTTCTGAGACCTCTACCACATGCACAAAGCCATTGGTGAGAATATTTTAGACTCTATTTAGTATTGTGTGGTTCTCTGAGTTTTAAGAAGGTTGACCCTGGAATATCCATTCACTTTCTTCTCATACTGATAACAGAACTCCAGCAGAGCTCAGCAAAAGCAGTTCTTTCCCAAGACATTTCATTCTTCTCTAATTGGTAGTCCAGGTTGGCCTATACTCTGTTTTAACAGAGTTAAAATAAACCAGCAACTTATAATTTAGGCCAGTCCATATCCCTAGAATATAGTTAAATCATTCTTTAAATATCACTTTCTCATTTTTTTTCATATGTCAGTTGCAATACCAATGTTAAAGACAACAATCTAAAATAATATGTCATACAATTACAGATCAGGCATTAGATGTCTTTTGCTACCTCCTCTCACCCCTTTTCAGAGAGCCTGGACTCATGGGTGGTCCTCTCTGTGGGGATATTAGATTGTGGGACCAGGATTTTGTAGTCCCAACTGCTTAACTACTTAACATAGTCAACTACTGTTTCTATTTCCATGCCCTACGTAGGCAACCAGGGTTTCTGCTTAGAGAAAGAAGGGTTCTGGTGCATCTCTGTTGGTTCTTAAACTCAGAAATAATGTTAAGCTTGAGCTGGGAGTCAATTTTGGTCCATATGTCAATGATATAGTCAAAGCTGTTTTATAAAGAAGCAGGGCAATAAGGAACATGGTAAGTGTCTTTGAGAGAGAATTTTTCCCTGAATCATTTATTGGTTTCAGTCTCTAATTTGGTCACTGCACTTCCTGCCAAGTTTGATGAGATGCTCTTAGATTTCTCCAAAGCATTTTCTTTTGTTTTTCCTTTCTTTCTTTTTTTTTAATCAAAGTCATTTAAGTTGGTTGAAAGTGTCACCAGCCAAACTTTATTTCATATATGTGTCTTTACCTTGAAGATTTTAATTATCCCACTGGAATTAAACAATTTGATTCATGTTTAGTTTAATTTGTTTTCAACAACTCTTATAAAAGTGGTGATTTAGGAAGTGCTGCCCTTTTCTTAGATAAATTAAAACACATTTCAATACTAATAAAAGCCCAATAGCAGGACACTGATTAATTAAGCCTCTGATTGAATGTCATGCATTCTTTAGAAGCTATGAGTCTGAGAGATCCCTTATTACATTAAAGAGTGCTTGGAATGACATCTAATTAAATGCATAGTTCATTAAAATAGGTAGGATGATGAACACACAACACAGTGTACAGATGGTGTGTTGTAGAATTGTACACCTGAAACATGTATATTTTGTTAGCCATTGTCAACCCAATGAATTCAATAAAAAGAAGAAAAAAAAGAAATTCATTGAAATAAAGTGAACCACAGAGAAAACATTCACTTATGCATTTTACTTAACTACCGTTTTTATAAAAACCTATTTAATCTCCATTAAACAGAAGAGGAAACTGAGGTCCAAAAGAATAAATATTCTGCTCATGATTAGAACTTGTAAGTTTATTGATTACCCCACCAAAAATAATTTGAAGAAAAGTTAATGAGAAACACATTAAGTGAAAAAAGGGTGAAAAAAAAGTATGGTTGGATAAATATATTTAATTTTTACTATGACTTTATTTATTACTGTCGTGAAAAGCATAGTAAAAATTAAAATGTTCTCAACTATGCAAACACATCTCTTTTTACATTTAAAAATAAAATTTATAACATGAAAATCATGAATGATTTTTAAAAGCTGTTAAGGTTTGAGGATAAGAAAATGGGCATTGTTTATCATTTTGAAAATCGAAGTACTGTCACAGCTATTTCTTCTATTACTGTCATTCCTATGCTATCATGTCTCTAATTGTGAAGCTTATGGGGGCCACACCAATCTCCCCTAAGTCCTTTTCAAAGAGCTGCTGGAGCTCTCTCACTTGAAGGAGGGTGGCCGCAGCCCTGTTTCTGCTCCCTAAATTGCATAATCATGAGTCTATCTAACTTAACCTCTCTTGATCGAAGATGGGTCCCTAGACAGACTGTTGATGCCCTTCAAAGAAGTTTAAGTAAAGGCTAGTCAATTATCTGGTCTTCAAGAAGGAATGATTAGATTTAGTCTAGGTTAAAAAAAAAAGTTAAATCTAAAGAGTGGACCCATCTCTTCCTCTGTTTTCTTCATTGTTAGCAGGTCTTCATAAACTGATTGATCATAAATTATTAATGTCAGTTGGGCTGAGATACATTCTGTCTTCATTTATTGAAAGGTATCTCTTAAATATCCTGATGGTGGTATTAACGAATATGCCAATAGGGCTGGCATTTGCACATATACATTGGCACCTTGCTGCCAAGCTAACTACTAGCTATCGGCATTGTCATATGAGAATATCTATATTAAGTTAACATTAAATAACCTTAACATTTTAATTCATTGATCACACTAGCCATATTTTATTTGTTTTAATCTTTATTGTTGAAAGTATTACTGATGTTTCATTTATTTCCTATTGACCCTTCCACCCTGTACCTGCCCTCACCCTGCTCCAGGACTTTGGTTAATCCCTTCCTACCCTCCTGTCTTCCCTCTGACATTCATTAGTCTGTTTATATTTCCATGTCTCTGGATCTATTTTGCACATGTACCATATATAATAGCACAAAAACTAGACTATAACTGTAGTCCCTTTTCCTATTTTTCTATTCAACCTGAACTTTGATGGATCATAAACACCCACTGGGGAGTGGGCAGAAGGAGACCAAAAGAGGAAGTGAGGAGTGGTCATACCCAGTTCTGTCCTGCTATTTCCCACTATGAAAAGGGGATAAACTGTTGAAAGGAGAGAAAAATACACAACTTTATATTGGATAGGGAGTCAAGTTTAATTTTACACTGGGGGTGGACGTTTTATTACTGAACAACTAAGAAGCAAAAAAAAAAAAAAAATGGAGAACGGTCTGGGATTTCACCTAGGGATATTATAAGGAAAAATAAAGTTTGCTTTTGATTACACCTGTCAAATCAGTTATATCTCCCTGCTGAATCTTCTGTGTCTGCTCAATGGCACATGAGATCACATTACAGGTTCTGAATTGTTTCCTCTCCCATTTGTAGATAATATGATTCCCTTTAAAATCAAATCATGACTATGATTTATATAAATATGTCAAAATGAAGAGAACTCTTTTTTGTGGGAAGGTAGGAATGTCTATATGAATGGCTGTAAACATATTTGCTCCCAAATTGCTACTTAAATTATCCTATTTGGCCCTCGCTGGTTTCTCTCAATGGATAGAGCATCAGCCTGCAGACTAAAGGGTCCTGGGTTCATTTCTGGTCAAGGGCTCCTCCCTGGCCTGAGCCCTGGTCAGGGTGCATGCAGGAGGCAACCAATAGAATTGTTTCTCTAAAATCAATATTTCTCTCTGTCTTTTCCTTTCTCTCCCACTCTTTAATATGCAATGGAAAATATTCTTGAGTGAGGATTAAACAAGCAAACAGACAAACAAATAAACAGATAAACAAACAAACAAACAAATAAATAAATAAATAAATAAAGTATCCTATTTGTATATCTCAACCTCAGTTATCATGATGAATTAAGGGACCTACAGAAAACAAAGTATTTCCTAGAAAATTTGCAAATATTCTATTTGATGTCACGATATGCAGAGAGAAAGGGATTTGATGGCAAGAGTGTCTTGTAAACCTTGTATATTTAAACAGAAAAGCACATGCATAGGAACTTTCTCAGCCGAGCCAGCGTGTTGGTAATGACTCTTCAAAGTGAAAAATCCAGGCTCTATTCCCAGCTCTGCCCCCAAAGCTGCCACATGGTTCAGGCACCTCTCTTAGCTACTCTGAGATTTCTGCACAAATGAAGTTTCCTGCTCGGGTGATTTCCAAATTGTACACCAGCATACTAAAGGCTTTCTTCTACAAATGTTGCTATACGTCACTTCATCTGTTTATAAGAACCTATATCAAATCGTTTTAAGTTTAATTCTTCAATCAACTAAATATCCACCTACCTTCCAACCCAGTTAGAACATTTGTATTCTCAGATCTCTGGTCATAGACTCGCAGCATTTGAGACTTGCCAGGTTGTCTTATGTAACTGAGAAGAGAATATAATATGCATAAAATAGCTATTTTGAGTCTTCAAAGGTAATAATAACTGTGAAAATATTAAAGACAATGAGTGAATTATACAGTATCTCTATCATACCCCCCAACCAGTTTGATTTTGGGGGGCACTGAAATGATTGTTTTAAAAATTGATCATCCGAATTGACCTGCTATTTTGATGTTGTAAAAGCACAATCTATGTTACTCTGAGGCTTTGTTTCCTATTAAAGGCCACTGACCCACAGCAAATACATCAACAGAAAGCTGCTCAACAATGACGTCACTTATAAGCGATCCATTTCTCTTCTAAAATAAGAAACAGAATATTACTAAATTATTATTTATACACAGAATATACATAGTCTAAATTCATTACTTTCGTAGCACTATAGTATTAAAAGAAAGAGAGAATATCAGAAACATAAAAAGAAAAAAGTGGCATAATAGATATATGTCAAAGAGCCCTGCACAAAGGCCAGATGTAAGAATCATGTATCCATATATTCAGGTAAAAGGGAAAAGAGTATTGGAGGTATTAAACACACACACACACACACACACACACACACACACACACACACACACAAACACAAACGATCATGTAGATTGAATTCTGTGTGTTTATGGGTGTGTGGGTGTGAGGGGATGTGGGAGTGTGTGGTGTGTACTCACATAACTTATAAGAAATATAAGAAGGCAAACAAATGGAAAATGCATTTCTATATAGCAGCATTGTTCCCTTGAATAACAACACCTTAGTACAGTTCTTATCTAAAGGCATGTTTATTCTCATTCTTATAGGAGTAAAATAAAAATACTATTTCTTTGTCTATGTATTGTAAGAGATTAAGTCCCAGGCTGATACCCTCCAACCACTACCCCATACTTGACAAGTAAGCCAAATATCAGGCAGTTCTGTCAGCAGTTCCTGGAGCAAAAGGGAAGCAAATAACCTATCCAAGCAGGAATATTTTTAAAAAATGTTCTTTTCTATAATTGGCTTGTCCCAAATACCATGTTTAAGAAACTCTGCAGTGTGCACAAAGATTAAAAAATGATATTCTCTATGGACAGCTATCTAAAGTTATAAGTTCACAAGTCAAGTTTATATAGAAAGGATTTATTTATAAAGGGAAAATGTTGGAGTTTGGATTGGTTTAAAATTCTAGATCAGTCACTTATTAAACATTTAATTTTAAGTAGACTTCTTAAGAGTTCTGACTTATTTTCTTATCTTTAACATGAAGATAATATAACTCAAGTGGGTCATTGTGATATATGCATAATATATGCAACATAATATCTGCAACATATATGTGTAATATCTGTTTCTGCCTGTAAGAGGTAGAAGCAACCCTTGGCATCTGTTATGTTTTGCATATAATAGAGATAGAATTTTCAACAATTTTTTTATTTAGTAAATGAAGATGATAACTTTATTATTAATGTCTAGCTTTTATTTAATTATTAGAGGCCCAGGGCACAAAATTTGTGCACGGGGGAGGGGGGGAAGGGGTGGCTGTGTGTCCCTAGCCTAGCCTGCACCCTCTCCAATCAGGGATCCATCTCACAATCCAGGACTGCTAGCTCTTAACTGCTTTCCTGCCTGCCTTCCTGATTGCCCCTAACTGCTTCTGTCTGCCAGCCTGATCACCCTCTAACCACTCCTCTGACAGCCTGATTATGTCTAACTTTTCCCCTGCTGGATTGTTTGCCCCTAACTGCCCTATCCTGAAAGCATGGTCACCTCTAACTTCCCTCCCAGGCTGATCACCCCTAACTGTCCTCCCATGCAGGCATGGTCCCTCCCAACTGCCCTCTCCTACTGGCAATCTTGGGGCGGCCATCTTGTGTCCACATGGGGGCAGCCATCTTATGTATTGGAGTGATGGTCAATTTGCATATTACTCTTTTATTAGACAGAATTAGATAGGATAGAGGCCTGGTGCTTGGGTGGGGGCCAGCTGGTTTGTCCTGAAGGGTGTCACGGATCAGGGTGGGGATTACCTTGGGGGGTGGGGCAGCATGGGTGGGGGCCTGTGGTGGTTTGCGAGCCAGCCATGTCCCCCAACAACCTAAGTGGAGGGCCTGGTATCTGGGATTTATTTGTCTTCCACAATTGAAACTTTGTAACCTTGAATGGAGGCCTGGGCCTGCCAGGGTATGCAGAAAGCTTGACTTCCTCCATTGCTGGGGAAACCCAAGCCTTTTGTTTGCTCCATGGTCACAGCTATCTTGGTTGGGTTAATTTGCATAACTGCTCCTGATTGCCTGGTGGGTGTGGGTTGTGGCTGTAGCAGAGGTATGGTCAATTTTCATATTGCTCTTTTATTAGATAGGGTATATACACACACATATGAACACAGATATCTAATATACTAGGTAACTCCTTTTAAGAGACATTTTAAGAGACTTAACAATTAGTTCACTATTGTTCTTTGAGCATCTTAAAAAATTAAATTCTAGGTATGACAGTTTGTGAATTTATTATTGGTCTTTGATTGAAAGTAACAAAGGAATCTCTGGCAAGGTAAAGTCACATATATTTCCTTTTAACTCCTGAAAAAGTTCCTCTATTTATTGTTTTCTCTCTCTACTTAAATTTCCAAAGTATATTTTAAATATATTTACCTCATAATTTAAGCAAAAGTAAAATTCCATGCTTCATTTAAATAGATTGTTTCCATATCTATCTACCTATCTATCTATCTATCTATGCTAATAAAAAATAATATGCATATTGACTATCAGTCCAACACACAAGATGGCCACCCCATGTGGACACAAGATGGTCCCACAAGATGGCAGGCAGAGGTGGGCAGTTGGGAGGGACCAGGCCTGCAAGAAAGGGCAGTTGGGGCAATCAGGCCTACAGGTAGGACACTTAAGGGTGATTGGGCCTGCAGATGAGGGCAGTTGGGAGAGACCAGGCCTGAGGGAAGGGCAGTTGGGGGCGACTGGGCCTGCAGGGCAGGACAGTTGGGGGCGACCAGGCTGGCAGGGGAGGGCAGTTAAGGGCAATTGAGCCCCACAGGGGAGCAGTTAGGCATTGATCAGGCTTGTAGGTAGAAGCAGTTAGGGGCAATCAGGCAGGCAGGCAGGTGAGCAGTTGGGAGCCAGCAGTCCTGGATTATGAGAGGGATGTCCAACTGCTTTTTTGGGACCAATACCACCCACCGGGATCTGGCCTAAATGGGCAGTCGCACATCACTCGAGGGTCCCAGATTGGAGCAGTTGTAGGCTGGGCTGAGGGATACCCACTCTGTGCACGAATTTTGTGCACTGGGCCTCAGTGTGTGTTATGTGTGAGTGTGTGTGTGTGTGTGTGTGTATACATATATATATTAGATAACCTTTCTTGTAAAAATATGACTATGTAAATATCTTCCCAGGTTTATTTATTTGTTTGTTTATTTATTTATTTAGAAATAGAAACATTGATGAGATGTTTCATGGCTCTGGCCGGTTTGGCTCAGTGGATAGGGCATCAGCCTGTGGACTGGAAGACCCCAGGTTTGATTCCAGTCAAGAGCATGTACCTTGGTTGTGGAGACATCCCCAGGAAGGGGTGTGCAGGAGGCAGCTGATCAATATTTCTCTCTCATCAATGTTTCAAACTCTCTATCACCCTTCCTCTCTGAAAAAAAAGTGAATGAAATATATTTTTAAAAAAGGGAAGGAGAGAGAATCATGGATTAGCTGCCACCTGCACACTCCCTACTGGGGATGTTCCCGCAACCAAGGTACATAACCTTGACGGGAATTGAACCTGGTGACCCTTCAGTCCACAGGCCGACACTCAGTCACTGAGCCAAACCAGTCAGGACTTCCCAGGTTTATTTATTGTGGTTTTTCTTTCCTCTGTATTATAAGAGGATACTTGCTTGCAACTCCATGCTACCAAACTTCTTTTCAGGTTTACCTTTATCTTGTTGCAACAAAAGCAACATTACTCTGTTAGAACCTTATCAGAAATAATCAGTCTTTTGCTGCAACATTGGTCTCTCCCTCTCCCTTCCTTTTTTTGTTTTATTTATTTTTTCTTTATTGTTTAAGGTATTACATATGTGTCCTTATCCTCCCATTTACCCCTAACCTGCCCACAAACACACACACACTCAGGCCCTTACCTCCCTGATGTCTGTGTCCATTGGTTAGGCTTATAGGCATGCAAGTCCTTTAGTTGATCTCTTCCCCTTACCCCTACCCTCCCGTACCTTTCCTCTGAGGATTGACAGTCTGATTGGTACTTTTCTGTCTCTGGATCTGGTCATGATTTGGTGCTCTCCCTTCCTTTTGTCTCTCAAAATCAATAAAAGCATTAAAACAAACAATAAAATAAAAAATCAAATTCAGATACTAAATATGGCCTAGTCCAGTGGTCGACAAACTCATTAGTTAACAGAGTGACAAACCAGTTTGCCAGCCACTGGTCTAGTCTTTGGGAAACTTACCATCATCTGGGAATGTATGCATTGTGCACCCATATTTACTTTTGAATAGTAAACATGTATGTGATGGTACATGTCCATGAGTGCCCTTCAAAGCAACAGGGGCATTAATTTGGGAGCTAAAAATAAGTTTTAGCTAACATGCCAATTTACAAATGGAACTCATGAATAATAAGTATCAACTGCATACAAGGTCATACATATTTTGATGTGTTTGCCTTTACCTATGTAATAAATACGCTTCTTGAAGTAAACACAGATACCGCCTCATCCCCTACAGTACACGATCCAGATATACTGGAAGAGAAAAACACTCTCTTTATAAAACTGCATTGAAAATAGCTGTATTTGTTCCTTGGGAAATGAAAGATGACACCATACGAGTAAATTGTTTTGCAGCTGCCATGACTAAATAGCCAATTAATCAGAGGTCCATTGAAAACCTTAGCCAATGTTGTATCGTGGTCCAGAAAAAACTGTCATTGCCTTTTATAAAAAGTAAGTATGAATAGCTTTTGCTACTGTACCAGTCTTCTGTAACAGAATAGGATTTTAAAGTACATGAACCTTTTTTTATTTGAACTTAATTTAGACTCTATTTGAAATCAAAGTTTGTGCAGCAAAATCCACAGTCATTTTGAAACAGCTTCAAATACTTTTTACATCCATGTAGCTCCTTCTTCATTTGCACCCCCACTGTTAAATGAATTCTTTTGACAATCTACTGTCCACTGAGATTAAAGTCTCAGGAGTGGTTTATTTAGAAGAGCAAAGGATGAATAGAAATAGTAACTTCATGGAGAGGTCCTTTGCAGACGCACTAGCTTCGTTTCTTCTGCTACTTTCTCATGCAGGAAATATATTTGGATTGTTAGAATATGAAGGCTCTCGTGTTGTGTCTAACCTTAATATGGAAATGAATTTCTGACTCAGGGAAATGCTGTCAACTTTTTAATTTATTTGTCTTCTTCCATATACATTCCTGTGAGTCTTTCATATCCCTGCTTAGTCTCTTGTGGAAATATATTATTTATAGTGAACAAGGAGCTGACACTCTTCTTACAAATCACTTCATTTAAAAAAAAATAAGGTAGAGGAAAAAGACATGTTTACTAGAAAGACCAGCTTTCTGAGCTAAGCATTTGGTTTTCTCCTGTGTATTTTTTCTGTGCTCCCATTTCTGAAGCAAAACGAGGGGTAAAAATACTACAGAAAAGATTTATTGCTCTAGCCAACATGTTTAAGCTATTCAGACAAATCTTGAAAACTGACATCAAATTTATAAAGATCCAAATACCTAAGTCTGTCTGAAGGGGCCGATGAAGCATTTAATATAATGGGCTTGGACAAAAGGAAGAATAGTTCAATATTCCATCATTTATTAGAGCATTCCATGGTTCTGTAGAGCAAATTGTTCCATAGGTGAGATTTCCTCAGGGAGAGAAAAACGAGGCAGCAAAACAAGGGAGAATCTAACTGTCCAACTACTTGTCATTTCCTGCTATACATTTTCATTTGGTATCAGATTTATGCTATAGGAAGGAAAATTTACTGTTAAATCAACTTACCTTTTATGATTCATATCATTTCTTATAAATTATATATACTGAAGAGACAGTATATCTGTGGCCAGGTAACTATCAGACTGCTATTTTCTTGCGTAAAGTGCATGGATGTTTTAAAGATTTTATCCGATGTCAGGGAAAAACCTTACATCACTGATTAAAGGTAGATGGGGACAGTGGAAGCCAAAAGTAATTAAAGCAAGTTTGTCTTTATTTCATCTCTTCAGTGAGATTCTGTTTGGAAGTTCCGTAGACATTCTCATAGTCCCTTTTCTCTTTTCCCAGTCACTTTTATCTTTTTCATTTTTCTCACTGTTCATATTTTCTAAAACCTCAATCACTAATCTCTTATCCTTCAAACCTCATCTCTCTTGTCCTCGGACAAGAGTTATATCTCTCCTGGCATTTTTCTTTTATTTCTTCATTTTTGGAGTTGGCCAAAATTTCTCTCACAGATTACTCTTTGAGCAATTTCTGAGTGAGGGGTTGGAGATGTATTTCTTGCAGTTTCAAGATTATATTTGATTTCTGGGATGAGATTGCTCATGTCTCTTATCATATCCAATAATAATTTTATCAAGTGCTTCTATCACATATTTCCACTGTGTTCATCATGCTCGATACCCACACATACCCTCCGAGTACCACTGTCATGACACTATCCAATAAGAACTTTACCCCTTCACTTCTTCCTCTTCCTTCTTTTTTGTTTATTTCTTCATCTTTTTTCTTTCTCTTCCTCTTCCTCTTCCTCTTCCTGTTGCTTCTGCTCCTCATCTCTGCTCCTGCCCTCAGGTAGAAATTGACTCTTTCTATTACAGTCTCCTCTAACAAATCATGCAATAAAATAATAACTAATCTTCCTTTTAGTGAAAGTATCAGTCTGAGGGTTGAATATCCAACAATATCTTCATCATGGAGAGGAAATGAGGAATAAGCAGATCATAAATTTTTATCGTTGCTATACTCAAAGTCAGTCTGAAATTGACCTTGGAAATGGCAAGGTTTTACTTACTGTTAGGTCAGAAATGACTATAGAGGGCATTATGATGCAATGGTCCAATCACATTGACCCAATCTCCTGATGACAAGTAAATGAAGAATGCAGCTTCCAGTCTGAACTTTCAAGGTTGCCTTAGGAAGGGTCTTGTGCTGACACATTGAGCTTAGGGAATCTGTGTATTGGTTTCTCTCATCATTTTTTCCTGTGATTAAGTAGGTATGTCTTACATATGGAGCCAGGTCTAGACATTTCCAATAGTCCCCCACCCCTCGATTCATTAAGGTATAATTGACAAATAGAAACTTTCAACTTCTTAAGTCCCACAGTTATCTATGGCTTGAATTATGTTCTTTGGTTCTGATTCTTCATTGGATGACATCTCTGCCTCCCTTTGTCCCAAGCCCAAGGTTAGATTTACTGACAGTGAGAATTTGCTTGCAATTTAGTGCAGAAATTATGGTTTATTGCAATCTTATTTATTACTTCTGACTATACATCAACCTGTGTAATTTTAGGTTAAGTGCTTCCAAGGTTCAGAGCTTCATCTCACGGCTTACTGGCAGACAGCCCACTACTGTGTAGTTCTTCCATTTGGTGCACAGAGACAGAACAATTCTCCCTGGGTCACTGGCATGCTATATTGAATTCGGAATACAAATTCCAGTCACTGTCCCCCTGTCAAATACTTGTTTTATTCTTATACATAAATGTCAGACTTTATGCATTTGGGTCAACATTGACCTGATGGCAGTCAGAGTGAACTCTCACAAGCTGGCTGTGTCTTTCACCTCTGAACCTGTCTTTCCTGCTGTGATGGTTGAGAGCTAGTCAAACCATAATTTCAAAATCTCTTTATTTCGATCCCAGATCATTCATTAACTGCTTTTTCTCAAGTTTTTCTATTGCTGTTCTTAAGCCAGCAGTCCCCACTCTTTATTTCTCAGAGAACTGTTAACGTTGCTCCTGCTGATTGTATTTGCAATAATAGACTCCAGCATTGCTTTTGAATTAGCTTGAGTAAAACTCTAATTTTAGGGAAAAAGCTGTAGTCACACAAAGAGACTTTAATTTGTTAATAAACAGGGAGTGAAAATTATTTTTTCTTCTACTTCTTTTTAATGCTATTTTCCTAAGTTAGTGAGCTAATGCATCTGAGTACATTGTTATATGTTTGGAACATCCAGTTTCAAATACTACATAGTTCATGATTTGCAATTTTGAACTATTTTTTTTCTTTTTTTCTTTTTTTTTTAATCTTTATTGTTCAGTTTATTAATTACATTGTTTCCCCTTTTTATCCCCCTATAGCTCCCCTCCACCCTGTACCTATCGCACCCTCCACCCTCACCTCCCCCTCCCCACTGTCCTCTTCCATTGTTGCTAGATTTTTGTCCAGTCTCTTGCTGCACTTCCCACAACCCTTTTCTCCCCAAGAATTGTCAGTCCATTCCCTCTCTATGTCCATGTCTCTGTTATATTCACCAGTCTATCCTGTTCAACAGCCTATCAGTTCACTTGATTTTTATGTTCATTTGTTGATAGATGTGTATTTGTTGTTCATAATTTTCATCTTTACCTTTTTCTTCTTCCTCTTCTTAAAGAATATCTTTCAGCATTTCATATAATGTTGGTTTGGTGGTGACGAACTCCTTTAGCTTTTTCTTATCTGCGAAGCACTTCATCTGACCTTCAATTCTGAATGATATCTTTGCTGGATAGAGTAATCTTGGTTGTAGATTCTTGCTGTTCATCACTTTGAATATTTCTTGCCACTCCCGTCTGGCCTGCATCGTTTCTGTTGAGAAATCCGCTGACAGTCGTATGGGTGCTCCCTTATAGGTAACCAACTGTTTCTCTCTTGCTGCTTTTAATATTCTCTCTTTGTCTTTTGCTCTTGGAATTTTAATTATGATGTGCCTCAGTGTGGTCCTCTTAGGGTTCCTATATATTGGGGTTCGGTGCACTTCTTGGACTCCTAAGTCAATTTCTTTCACAAGGTGTGGGAAGTTTTCAGTCACTATTTCTTCAAATAGGTTTTCATTGTCTTGGCCTCTCGCTTTTTCTGTCACCCCTATAATTCGGATGTTGGTATGCTTGAGGTTGTCCCAGAGGCCCCTTACACTATCTTCAATTTTTTGGATTCTTTTGGTTTCTTGCTTTTTCAGCTGAGTGGATTTTACCTCTTTGTATTTCAAATCTTTAACTTGGTTCTTGGGGTGCTCCAGGGCACTTTTAGGTCTTTGTATAATATATTTTGTTTCAGTCAGTGTATGCTTAATTTCTGGTAGGTCCTTTTTCATATCCTTGAGAGTCTGCTTTATATCCTTGAGGGTTTCTTTCATTTCCTTGTAGGACTCATTCATTTCCACGTTGGTCTTGATCATTTCCACGTTGGTCTTGATCATTTCTTTGCAGCTCTCGTTTATATCCTTGAGGGTGTTGTTCATTTTCTTGTAGGACTCATTCATTTCCTTTGTGGTCTTGCTTATTTCCTTATAGGCCTCGATCTTTTGTTGGAGCCTCTTAAAAAACCCTATAACCGTGGTTCTGAATTCCATGTCCAGTCTTTTTTTCCCCTCCATTTCTTTCACATCTGATTTCTTTCCATGTTGCTGCATGGTGGATGCTTTCCTGAGTTGGTCAATTAGCTTTGTGTGGTAGACTTCCTACTAGGGATAGTGGCTCAGCCTCCCCACTTACCTGAGGTGTATATGGGCTGCACAGTCTTGCTGAAGTTAAGCTCAGTTAATCGTTGTTAGCACTTGGAGGGTTGACCTCCAGGTCAATTGTCTGTGAAGCTCAGCTGTGCTCAGGTTGGGTGGGCGGAGTCTCCGGGCCAAGCAGACAGCGTTAGCTCCACCCTATGCGGCCCCAGGGACTCTGTTCGGGGGGGGGGGGGGCAATGGCCGCCAGCACCTCTGAGAGGGAGCCGCTGGGGAGCTCCACCGGCTGCCGGTTGCCGGGGAATTCAGACTTTCCCAAAATGAGTCTGCATGTGCAATGTCTCGCCCAGGGTCATAAAACAAAGCAGTCTGATGGTTTTCTGAATGAGAGACAAGTCGCGGTGCTCTCTCTGCGCCGTCACGCAGCCGAGCTGTTCACGAAAGCTGCCTTCTCCACAAGCCGGGAGACCCGGCAGCACCCGAGCTTCGGTGTGCCCTCCCACTGTCCAGTTTTCACCCCGTGTGATAGTGGGTTCTCTGGACTTCGCCCAGAGCTGGAGATTCAGTCCAGTGGGACGCCTTTGTCTCCCCGTTCGAGAAAACTGGCTGGTTTTCAGCCGCCCGCCCTCTCCGCGGCACGCGCTCCAAACCTCTCTCCATGAGAATCTTTCAACGCTGTTCGCCGCCGCTCCTCCGAGTCACAGTGTCTTATCTTCACTTTTATTTGTGGAATTTTTACTCGGCGAGCTTTCTGGTGATTCTGGATGGTGTTTGTTCTTTCTTTAAGTTGTAGTATTAAAATTGCTGATTATGACGGCAAGATAGGTATTTTACCTTTGCCGCCATCTTAGTTCTCTCTGAACTATTTTTTTTCAAACCATGATTAAGATGTTAAATTATTGCAATAATTAAAATACCTTACAATTTAAAAACCAGATATATAATGCAAATATCTGACTCAGTGTAGAGGAAGGTGAGGGTTTTCGTTTGTTTGTTTGTTTTAATATATATTTTGTTTCAGAGAAGAAGGGAGAAGGAGAGAGACAGAAACATCAATAATGAGATTCATTGATAGGCTGCCTCCTTCATGCCCTTTATTTGGGAATCAAACCCTGACCTCCTGGTTCATGGGTTGATGCTTAACCATTGAGCTACACCAGCGGGCAAACCTGCTATTCTTGATGTTTAGGCCCTGCCATGTATTCTATATGTCAGGTAATACTAAATTCAATTGGTATGATTTGGTCGTTTTTAGAATCCAATGGTAATTTCCTTCTGTGTCCTTCAACTCTGTTCATGAGACAAGTGTGTTTACCATGTTCATGAAATCCTCCTGGCTTCAGCGTTTGATTTGACCTGAATAGTTAGAGATTGAAGATTGCGGTACTCTTTTTCTTAAGCTATCTAGTGCTGTTAGGAATAGATACATGTTGAATTCCTCCTGTCATTCATACTATTTTGTGTTAGGGTTAGTTCAGGTCCTCAAACACTGTATTTCTTCTAGGTGACATAATGATACACGAACTAGTGCCTTCACCATAGCACACCATTCACTTTCCGGTTCCTAATCACTGTGTATGCATGGATATGCGTAAGACTTTTACTCTCTTCTAATTCTGTGGTCTCCCAAACCCAATGCATGGTGTCATAAGTGTTCTTGGTTGCAAACAACAAATATTAACTCTGAGTAACTCAAGCAGAAAAGGAATTTGGTAGAATAATTGCAGGTACTTACTACATTGATGGAGTACCTTATAAATGAGGGTTAAACAAATAGGGTCTGAAGGAGAGCAGGCAATCCAGGACGAAACCTCATGGCACCATAGAATCAGTTTTGTTAGTTGTCCTCTGGAACAGATGCTACAAAGGAGTCTTAACTCTGATGTCCACAGAATGAGTACTATGTTGCCACCAACTTGACTGAGAACTGACGGCAGTGCCACCAGTGTTGAGCTGCTTCTCTGAGTTACTAGTTCAATATATAATTTTCCTTGCAGACATATCTCTTTGGCTGAGATTATATTAAGTGTATTATATAGGTAGATAGATATAAATGTAGAAATGTATCCAAGTGTGTGGGTGTAGATAGATACACGTAAAGATGATTGATTGATTGATTGATTGATTGATTATATGATGGATAGATGTTGACAGATAAGTTTGAGTTTGTGTATGTGCGTGTGTGCATGTGTGTGTGAGTGCATGTGTGTGTGTATGTGTGTACGCGTGTGTTTGCACATATATAATCTTCCCATAAATCATAAAATGCTGCATAAAGTGCATGGCACAGAAGTAGTACTCAAAAATAGGAAATATTGTTAGTCAAAGGAATCAATAAAAGCGAATGTTATTGTTCTCTCCCCTTAGATATAGTTATAATTTATTCCTCAGCTTTCATTGATCTCATCTACTTTGCCCAGCTAAAAGAATTAGATTCAAAGACAGAAAACACAATAATTCTTAACCTAAGCATGGTCTGTTTGGATCACTTCATTGTTATACATTGTATGTTCAAAAGTTATTATGTAAAAATATAAGAGATTAAGCAAAAAAAAAAGCATTTGAATTAAGTAAACATGCATTATCTGATATTTTCTTTGATATTCTATGGTGTTTGTAGGTGTCCTTGAAGTAAAAGTTACTTCAAATGCTATGTACTTTTGAACAAACCACAAAAAAATGATGTGTTTTTTAGTATAAATTATGAAAATAGACATAAGGAAACTCAGAATCTTAGAAGTAAAACTATGCTGCTTTCCAGCATTTAAATTTTGCTCTGTTCTGCTGCTTTCATTGACATTATTCTGTCACTAACACAGTTTAGTTTTAGTGACAGAATAATGTTTACTGTAAAAAGTTAGAAGAGTACTTTTCATGCAGTTTATCTTTTCACCGTCTAATCAGTCATTCAACATTATAACAAAAATAAAACATAAATGTTCTAAAAATCACTGGTTATATTAATAGGGTAGTATTTTCAGTGACTGTTCAAGAAAATTAGAAGCTAGGGTCCACAGTAGCTGGCCAAAACTGGTTTGGCTCAGTGGATAGAACGTCGGACTGTGGACTGAAGGGTCCCAGGTTCGATTCCGGTCAAGGGCATGTACCTTGGCTGCGGGCACATCCCCAGTAGGGGGCGTGCAAGAGGCAGCTGATCGATGTTTCTCATCGATGTTTCTCACTTTCTATCCCTCTCCCTTCCGCTCTGTAAAAAAAATCAATAAAAATATACTTAAAAAAAATTAGAAGCTACATTATTATGAGTTCTATTGGTTAAAGGTAACATTCAGGCTTAATGGCACTAACACTATATACACACCACATTACCTCTCTAGCTCAATATTATTATGAAACCGTCTCATCTTACATGCCAGACAACTATCATCATTGTGAGGTGGCCATTGTAGTGATTTATTTGCAACAGATAAACAATCCATAAATGCCTTTTTTCAACAAATGCAGTTTATTCGATAACTGATGTTCTTGTCTTAAGATGTCTTTCCATTTATGTCTCTAAAGTTAAACTTTTGAATTCAGTAAGCTATTATTACAAGTGTCAGAGGTTTAGAATTATTATATGCCTTTATATTGTTAGACTCCAGACTGGTTGGCTTAGTTTTGATATAATGAATCTGATAAATCAGCAAATATGATAGTTCAGTCTAAGGAGGCAGATCCTTTTGACTGTTTTTTTTTTCCTACTGTCAAGATAGGTAAAGTGACCCTAGCCAGTTTGGCTCCATGGATAGAGTGTGGGCCTGTGGATGAAAGGGTCCCAGGTTCAATTTCAGTCAAGAGCACTTGCCTTGGTTGCAGGCTTCTCCCCAGCCCAGGCCCTCATCAGGGCACATGCAGGAGGCAACCAGTCATAGGTTTCTCTTACATCGGTGTTTCTCTCAGTCTTTCCCTGTCTCTTCCACTCTCCCTAAGAGATCAAAGGAAAGATATCTTAGGGTGAGGATTAATGGGAAAAAAACAATGATAAAGTGGCCCCAATCTATTGACAAAAGAGAAAATAACTATGCCCTGAGATTTGATATCTTCAGACAAGTTGGTAATTCTACTAAAAAAAATCCTGTTTCCATACAATAGTTAATAAATAAATAAACAAACAAACAAACAAATAAATAAATAAATACTGGGTCTCTCTGCTCTGAGCAAGGCCATACATGTATTTCTGGTATAGTGGCCACAGAAAACAACACTTGATAGCTTCCTTGAATTCCAGAATATCAATAAAAATGGGACAGATGTTCAAGAAATTGTCTTGAAGGTTGATGGCATTGTAAGTACAGATTCCAAGTGATAAACTCAAGGATTGTTACCTTTAAAGATTTGGTGTCTGGAAAATGTATCAATGTAGTCTCAAATTCCAAAAGCTCCAAACCTTTCCCCAAATAGAAAATAACAAATAAATGTAATGAAATGAGTTATTCTGATAGAAAAAATGAATGATGGAATAATGTTAAACTAAAGAAGAGAAACTTCCTAAATGAATAAGCTCTATTTTCCCGGGAGGGGATGGGGGGGCTTGTTTGTGTGTGTGTGTGTGTGTGTGTGTGTGTGTGTGTGTGTGTTGTGTGTGTGTGTTTTGTAAATGGATGTGAAGCGTCACATCTGTTGTTGAGTTAAGGTACTTTCCATTTACTTAGTGAAACTGCTCCAACCTTTGAAATGTTCCTGTAACGATGCAAAAGATAAAAAGAAAACACAGTGTTGTAATTTCACACATGTAAGCACAGGTAAACAAGTACACAGGAGAGTGAGCCATGTATGTAGAACATCATCAGAGATCGATGATATCACTGTGCTTTCCTTTTAGGGTAGTTCCAAACACCAGAAGAGGACACTATCACTTGTGAAATTTGCACTCTACAAAGTGCTGTGCCCCTTCTTATAAAAACCTTGGAAACTAAAGAACAGGGTATTTTCAATGAAATTTTATGTAATGCTGATCATGTAAAAAAAAGTATCGTTTGGCATTTTAATGATAGTCCTTATGTAGTATCTTTCTTGACAAAATATCTCTATTTAATGTGCTGTTTTCTTTTCTTTTTTTCCTTTTTCTATTTTTTCATGGGCAGAAAATTTTATTTCTCTTAGCAAATATCTAAGGGTAAGACTACTGGGTTAAATGGTTAGTACATAGTTAACTTTTGTTTTAATTTTATTTTATTGTTTAAAGTATTGCAAATAGTAGTACATATGTCTCCTTTTTTTCCTCCATTGACCTTCCCCTAGCCCCTGGCACATGCCCTCCCCTCCCCTCCACCCTCTGCTCCAGTGTCTTGAGTTCATTGGTTATGCTTATTATGCATGCATACAAGTCCTTCCTTTGATCTCTTACCTCCCCCCCACAACCCTCCCAGCATTCCTTCTGTAGTTTGACAGACTGTTTGATGCTTCCATGCTGAGCTTTCTTTGCTTCTTCTAGTGAGATAAACTTATTGAGGGACCTTTTCTGTAATCAGAAAACATTCTTGGGGAAGGAACTTTATTTTTTCCTATTTGGCTCTGACCATTGAATGCCACATGTGTGGGATGAAGATGAAAGTTTCTGACAACCAGAAAATAGATGTCTATCAGATAACATGAAATTGAACAACCCTGTGTGTTCAGATATTTGATTATTGCATATTGGAAATATGGAAATGTATCATGGTTACAGAAATCACTTTTTGATAGTGAAGGAGGCCATCAATAGAAATATCTCTGGATTCTATGCAGCACAAAGAGAAATATTGATTACTCAAGGCACTATTTCCATAACAACAAGGCAATAATATAAACATACCTTTGAAAGTCCAAAGAATAAATATTAGCACATGTGTCCTACCATGTAACATAATGTATGAGGTAAATAAATACAGGATAGGGCAAAAGTAGGTTTCCAGTTTTTCATATATACAATGATGAATTAAATAATCATAATACAAGGTAAACTCTGAATTCTAGATACTCACAACTGTGAGCCTACTTTTGTCCCATCTGGTAAATAAGTCAGAAGTTACATACTCATGACAGAAAACTAATAAAATGGACCTTACTCTATAAGCCAATGAAAATGGCTCAATTTTCTATCTGTTTAACATGCACATATTATTAAAAATTCTATACCCTTCACTATATTTGCAAAACAGATATTATGCCTTTATCAATAACACATATCATATTTGCATTTAGATGCACTCATTTTTACTGGACATAGTTCCACTAGGTTATCATTAAACTCAGATGGCGGAATAACTGGTGTCATCACTCTTGTTACATGACCCTGGAGTAATAATTTGTAAAAATGACAGTCTGTTTTGAGTCTTTTTACTGGATTAGGTGTGTGACTTCGATACATTTTCTAGCTGCTCTGAGTCTTTAAAATTTCTTCAAACAAAAAAATATACTTATTATGCTTATTTTAAAGTATTGGTACATAGTGGACTCAATAAATGTTAGTTTCTCCATTTTTCTTTTATCACACAGCCTGACATTTCATCAAGTAGAGATTCATTGCTATTAATAAACTACCTCATTTAAAATTGAAATGTCTCTGGGAGGTTTAAGATTTTTATATCTTATTTTCAGTTCATTTAATTAGACTATTTTATGCCTGGATCTAAACTCAACCTCCAAGATTGAGTACACTGTGGAGGCAGGATTTCAATAGGGATGGTGGAAATGTAGGCGCTGGAAATAATTTTTATCTGGTTTAAGAGAACTGAACTCAGAATTTTCAAGGGGAGCACTGAAAGAGTTTTCAAATGGAGAATAGGAGTGGATCCATTTTCTGTTCTGGTCTGCTTGGGTTTCAGTTCCTGGAGTTCTCATTTTAAGCATACAATAAGCTTAATATAAAAAGAGCAAAAGACGAGAAGTGTGGAGGGCATTTTTCCTTTAAACACTTAAAACAATTTTTAAAAAAACATTCTGATAGCCAAGCTGAGAGAGGAAGTTCTTCAGATATAGTCCCTTTATAACATAAAAGGGACAGCTCAAACTGGTTTGGCTCAGTGGATAGAGCATCAGCCTACAGAATGAAAGGTCGCAAGTTTGATTCCAGTCAAGGGCATGTACCTTGGATGTGGGCACATTCCCAGTAGGGGGTGTACAGGAGGCAGCTGATCGATGTTTCTAACTCTCAATTCCTCTTTGTAAAAAATAATAAAAAATATATATATATTTTAAAGGGACAATTTAAGACCAATATGCACAAAGAGTAGAGAAATGAATATTATAAAAACCCTGTTTATAATTTCCTATGTAATGATACAGTCTTATCTTTCTTGCCCTCAAGCTCCCAGGAGTTATTCCTTTTCACATAGAATCCCATTTTCCAATCTGCACTACAAGCACTGTAAGGTATCTAGCAATGAGTCTTAATTCTGGTCCAGCAGTTCATATATTGTCACCTCACTGGATGCAGTAACACCTCACAATGACCCCATGAAATAGGAGCTATTTTTCCCATCATGGCTATTTTACCAACAAGGAAATTGAGGCCAGGTCTAATGTTTACAAATATCACAGTTGAAATTAGAATTTAGATTGTTTATTTTCAATACCAGTGCTCAAAACATTATGCCCTAATGAATACAGCCCAATAAATTGCTTTTTAAAAACAGATCATATTTTTGAGATTTCATTTTATACTGGGGCTATTTTTTTGGCAAATTGACTTTATTAACTAATTTTTTTATTGTTTAAAGTATTACAAATATTAGTACATGTTTCCCATTTTTTCTTGCTTTGACCTTCCCTTGGCCTTCCCAACCCCCAGCACATGCCCTTTCCTGCCCACCTCCAATGTCTTGTATCCCATGGTTATGCTTTTATGTATGCATACAAGTCCTTAGGTTGATCTCTTGCTGTACCCCCCCCCCAATCTCCCCTGCCTTCTTACTGTAGTCCAACAATCTGTTCCATGCTTCTTTGCCTCTGTATCTATTTTTATTTCCTCCATTTTCTTTCTTTAAAAAAATCTTGCCTCTGAAAACTGCAAATAAACATACAAGCACTAGGAATGTTTGAGACCCAGTTTCAATGACCAACAGTTCTGAGACCCAGCTTCAATGTCAAACTGTTCCTTATGTGTGCATGTCAGCAATGGTATCTTGATGGTGGACAAATGTTGGCAATGCAGATCCGACCCTCTGTTGTTTGGTCCTGGGTAACCTGCAGCGATACACAGCTGCTGACTGGTAGCATGACAAACATTTTTAAAAATATATATTTTATTGATTTTTTATAGAGAAGAAGGGAGAGGAATAGAAAGTCAGAAACATCAATGAGAGAGAAACATTGATCAGCTGCCTCTTGCACGCCCCCTACTGGGGATGTGCCCGCAGCCAAGGTACATGGCCTTGACCAGAATCAAACCTGGGACCCTTCAGTCCACAGGCCGATGCTCTCTCCACTGAGCCAAACCGGTTTTGGCATCACAAACATTTTTAATGTTGACATTATTGTAGGTGTCCCTCTTATTCCCCCTCCACCCACTTCTACTTCCCCCTCCCCTGCCTTGATAGAAAGTTTCTCTGCATTCTTTTTATATGCTATTTTATATTCAAAGAGCAGCTTTTATGTGCTAAAATATTTGATGGTGATTTATGTGAATAAAATAAAATTCTTGTCTACTTGTTCAAATATTACTATAGACTGACAAGTATATGCACTTGCCTTCCTTCCTACCAAAACATGATAGATGATTTCCTACCAAAGCCTCTCATTGAACACCATGTGATTCCCAAGCTTTGGTGCTGGCACTGGTGCCCTTCAGTCTTTACGATGTGTCTTTGCAAATAAAACTTGTGGTAGAACGTAAATAGTAGAATTTAGTAAATTTATAGCACTACAGCATAATTTCGTCTTACATTTGTGTGTGTGTGTGTGTGTGTGTGTGTGTGTGTGTGAGAGAGAGAGAGAGAGAGAGAGAGAGAGAGAGAGAGAGAGAGAGAAAGTTATCAGTAAAATGGTTAAATAATGCACAGAAATGGAAATGTGTGGTGTTTTCAGGTTTTACAAACACATACACACACACACACCAAACACAAAAGTAGAATAAAATAAAGACACATCTTTGGATCAGTTTTCAGCTCATCAGGAAGACCCCAGAAGCCTGCTGGTGGCCAATGGCCCTTGGAGAGTACTCACTGTCTGTGGAGAGCAGACACGGCCACACAGGTTAATTTTTTTAAATTCTTGCAGCTTAGTTCTTCCATCTCCATCCAAATCCTTAGTGCCTGTTAGGAGAGATTTTAGTTCAGAACTTGCCCAGGGCTAGATGATCCCTTGTGAGGATCTCTTAGCAGCAGATTACAGGATCCCTGCTGTTGGACTGCCCTGGAGTCTCCATACCACCTCCACCCCTCGTTGTGTGGGCACCACATTAACTTTCAGAATTTAATCTGTGCAGCAAAAGAGCCCCGGGTCTTTCTAAAGCTTCCACATTTTTCTGTTTGAGAACTATAGGAAAGAAGTTGCCCATTTTCATGCTTTATTTCTCTTCTTATAATAGATTTGGAAATAACTGGGGCATCCAACAAAAATCCTTGGAAAATCTGCAGTTTCCTTCATACAGTTCTGAATTATCTTGGCTGTTTGTCAAGCAACATCTGAACCAAATCAGAGCCAATGGGCTGGCCAAGTCAGAGGAAGGTACCCTAGCTCCTTTAAACCATTCTTTCTTATTCTTCAGTTCTGACTACAAGCTAAAATGAGTGGCATTCTTTCTGAAGACTAATTTCAAGTTGGCCAGGTTCACAGAAGGTTAGCTCTAAAAAAACTCTGGAGTCCTAACTGCTACCTAACTCCTTCATGTTATAGAAGAAGAAAATTGAGTCTTGGTCAGAAAAATAATGGGACATTTCCAAAGTCACAATGTTACTAGTAAATCTGGAAACAGAACCCTTGATCTCTGAGTCCTACTACTGTAATCATGCTTCTAAATTATTGCCTCACTAGCATTAAAAGGTTGGGTTTTATTATAGAGCAAATGCATGTGCACCCACTCTTTGTATTAATTTTTGGCAGCCTTGCCTAAAAACACACCATTAGTAAATTGAATACTAATCTTATTTTACCTGTTATTTACAATGGTGTTATTCATCATCAGTACCATGATTATTCCTCAAAACATAATAGTTGTCAGGGCACCACAGTGTCCTCAGAAATCTTACTTTCTGTGTTTTCAGGAACACTTTTCTTTCCCCACCTCCAATGTATTGGTTTCTATTATGTTTCACTCGGGTTCACTGTCTCCTTCTGCAGAAAAGTTGATCATGCAGTGAGTACAATGATGTCAACAGTCTCTGACTTGACATCTTTTCAACCCTGGTTTAAGGGCTAGGAAAGATAGAGACAGTCTTTCCTGATAAGTGTAGCAAGAATAAAAACAAACAAAGAAAGAAAATATTCTCAAAGAAAATAATCAGACTAAATGAATCATTTTGCCCACTGGACAGAGGGTTCTGAGGTGGTGACCTCCAATCGGGGGTGGGACAGAATTCCAGCTACTGGGTAAAAATCTCACCAGAGGCTGGCCAGTATGGCTTAGAGGGTAAGCATGTACCTATGAATTAGGAGGTCAGCATTTGATTCCCAGATTGTAGGCTGGATCCCCAATAAGGAGCATACAGGAAGTAGACAATCAATGATTCTCTCTCATTGATGTTTCTATCTCTCCCTCTCCCTTCCTTTCTGAAATCAATACAAATATATATAATTTAAAATTCATGGCAAGAAAAGACCCTGGAGCATAAGATTCAATTTTTAAAGAGACGGATGGATGCCATGCTTGAGAAGTAGCAACAAATAATGCAGAAAATGCAGTGTAGGACTCCAGGGCACTAAAGATGCAAAGCTGAGAGCATGGAATAGTGCTCTTCTGATTGGATAGTTATGGGAGCAAAATGGACCCAGTCATTGTGTTAAACACTGAGCTATTAAGATTCCTTGAAATGACAGGGAGTCTACCCTGACTAATACCTAATACTGTATGTTGCTAATATTTTCTCCCTGATTGTTTATGTTTGTAAACTTTATTCATGATGCCCTAATAGAAATGCTATTTTTTTTAAATTTACCTTTATTGTTGAAAGTATTATAGATGTTCTCCCTTTGGTCTCCATTGGTCCACTCCACCTTGCTCAAACCCACCCCCAGGCCTTCACCTCACTATTTTTATTATGTTAAGCCTGTGAGTTTATTCCTTTTTGTCTTAGGAGTTTTATCTTACTAGGAGAGGTTTTAGCGACTCTCATCTCCAGGGATGAGTATGATCCTGTCTCTTTGAAATTCCTCAGTGATGTAACTCTTGGGCAAACAGTAAGGAAACAAGCAGTCTTCAGTCCAATGCTGATGTCTCATCATCACATCTTCAACTATGTCATCGTTTTTTATTTATCTCCTACGTATTACTGAGAACCTCGCTAAACAAGATTACAGGAAATAGTCCCACCCTTGAATAAGGATTCCCAGTATATTTAACTTATGATATTTTGAAGTATTTCTAAGAATAATTAGTATTTTCTAATTCCTAATAATTATAGTAGTTGAACCAACACTTCTGTATTAAAGATCAACAGTTTAAACTCATGAACTAATATCAAACTTGTGCTCCAGCTTTGTTGAATTTCTTGTCGCCTTTGAGTCATGTTACTTTACCATGACATCACACTCCTCAATTCAGCCTAATGCCCTTTTTGTCTGAAACTAGAGAAGGTGATACATATCTCCTATTATTCATCTGTCAAACTGTAGATAGCTACTGACCACATGGGGAAAAAAATTAAATATCACCAAGAAAACTTTCTCAAAGACTCAGGATAGTTGACATACTCACTTCTTGCAATCTCTACACAGGGTCCAATTTTCAGTCTATCTGAGGCATCTGATCTGAATGAGGTGGATCTCATAGTGGGGGCAGGATTAATGACTGGCCAGATTTCATTTATGCAAGGATAAAGCAGGATTTCCATGTGCTAGTCGCAGATGAGCCTAATTATGCTCACAGTTGTGTCACTCATGAGGCCACTCCTGCACCTAGCTGACCCTCTGCTTCCTTTCCCAGAGTTTTCTACCAAAGAGATGAGACTTTCTAGACTCTAGTGCTTGAGCTCATGCTGACTGGACTAATTAACTGCTCCCAGCTATTCTTCTGTAGCTACACAGAATTCCACATCTGCAGGGCCATTTGGATCACAGATGTGAGTAGCAAAGAGCACTGCTTGACTATGTTTGGAAATTTGGGTTTGTAGTTAGAATTGAAGTCAATTCAAAATGAAAAGTTTTAGTTACCTTATTGTCTGACTACCAGTTGACTTTCAACAAGTGTATCTTTTTGTGGATTGGAAACTAAACTCTACAATCTAAAATCCACCTTAATATAAATAAAGATTATACACATACATAAGCAACAAAAAGGAGGGCTTAAAACTAAAAAATAAATTAAGATCTCTGATTAGTTGAGAATGAAAACCATGAATGTTGAATCTCCACTGACGATCTACATGACCCTAACAAGTCAACTAACATCTTGTGGGGGGTTTTTTCCCATTGATAAAAAAAAGATAGGTTTAGATGTTCAGCAATAAACTTTTGGTTTCTAATTTTATGATATCATAATTTATGTTATACAGGGAAAGAGCTACCAAAATATCATAATTATATGGAAAATGAGGTTTCTCTTAAAAAACACAGAGGATATCATAAATAGGAAATACAGCCTGGCAGATTTAGAAAAACATATGCTTGGTACAAAAAGTTATAAACAACAACGATCAATCAATAAATGGATAGTGAAACCTGAGAGTAATAGCAATACAATGTGATATGTGAAAACTATTATTTAGAAAATGAAAGTGAACTGCAAAACTAGTGAGGTAAGGAAAAGGGAGATGGGTGAGTCTGACAGCACAAAGTCCGGCCACTCAGTCCTTACTGGACTCTAAATGAGTCATACCGATGTTATTTTTTAAGAGGAAATCAGACAACAGGCAAACACTTTCATCACTGGTGAATATTTTCTCTCAAGCTAACAACTATCTCTTTGCACCATTTCCTCCATCAACTTATTACCCATTTGAAAGAAAACTTTGAAGTTTCGCTGTGGAAAAGAATTGTTTTAAAGATAATGGCTATTTCTGAGGAAAACATAATACCGTGCTCTATTTGATTTCTGTAGAAATAACAAATTCAGGGGCTTTTCATTCGAGTTTGGATGCTTTCTTCCTTCCTCTTTCTCCTATTTCTTCACATATTTTTACATTGTTTGCATTTACAAAGTGCTTGGTGTGGCTTTAAAATTGAAGTGTTGCAATATTCCCAATTTACAATATTGCGTCTATTGAAATTATTATCATCAGTATTGCACAGATGAGACTGTTTAATTTTTCTTCTAAAATTTTTTTGTGGTTTTACATGTTCTCACACCCTCCACTTATGTACCTAAATGCCATGTCTCAGCTGGTAATTCAATTTTTTATCCATTCAGGCCCTGATTGCTCTCTTTCTCTCTCTCTCTGTCACACACACACGTACACACACACACTTTTTTTAAAACTGTAAATAGGATGAACATTAATTGCACTCTCCAGTAGAGCCAAATATTCTAATCTCCCTAATTGAAATTATGTGTGAATTTCTGGCTAATGCACCTTACTTCATATTATTCATTATACCCATATCCCTCAGCTTCCTTCTATTCAATTATACCAATTATATGGATTTTTTCCTAGGAAATAGGCTTATTAATATCACATGAAAATCCCAAGGATTATCAGGTACACAGCGAAACATCTTTTCTCTTATTTGACAATCATAATTTACATCTTTCTATTGTTTGTTATATATCCAGAAGTGTGTTGGTAAATTTTAACAACTGGCTCTTTGGGGAATGAGGGGAAGTATAAAGAATAGGTTGATTTTCAAAACTTACAGATGGTGGTGTTGTAAATATTCTGAATATAGCTGATTTTAGGGTACCCATATGACTTCCCTGAATGGGGAATTGAAAAAAACTGATAACACAATTGGCTCTTGTTCACTATTACCAACTGACTGCAGCTAGTAGAGCTTGCTTCTTCAAACTGATGATTATAAAAAGCCTTGAGAGTACATAATGTTTTAAATCTATGAAATCTCCATATGTCCATAACAATACTCTGACTATATTTGCTAGGCATAGAATATATGTGTTATTAGAAATTTCAGTAATGTCTCTTTTCCATGTCCTGGGATGTATGAAAATAAGTGTGATTCAGTGCTCCTCTCTTGCAGATCTGATCATTTGATTTTCCACAAATAAGTGTCATTTGCAGAGCACATTTACAGGCCACATACATTATCTCTTACAATTATTGATCCTCTCAGAGGATATGATTATTGTGCTTTTACAGATGAGGGAACCAAGGGTAAAATGAGATGAGCAATCGCCTCTTATACATAAGTTGTCATGTTACATCAATTCAACTGGCAAAGCCATGCTAGTCCTGAGTGGCTACTTGCTTAAGTTGCAACCACCTGCCTCGCTACCCTGTTTGCCACCACAAAAAGAGAGAAATAAAAGACATAAGTCTCCTGTCATCTTAATAAGTCCACAATAAATCCAGATTTAGATAAAATTAATTGATAATTGTAGGGATGGTGTGTACTGAAGGATGTGGCTGTCATCAAAGAGAGGAAGCTTTTGTCACTGGCTTCTGGGACATTATTTCTAAAACTTTGGAACTTCTTGAGTGATAGGGGTGTCTTTGTTATTGACGGTGGGCCCCTCTCACCACAGCTGATTGTTTATGCTAATGAGGTGAGTCATGGTGAGCCTTTTGAGAGTGTGATATTAGCCAGACTTTTAGAGAAAAAGGTGCAAGGCACTGAGTTCAAAAACAAGGAAAATCAATCAGTCAGTCACTCCTAAGCAATGAGGTTCGGGTTAACTTCACAATGTGGTGATGCTCCTTAAGTACAGTCATACATCAATACCCAGAGGTAAAACATCATGAGGACAATGGAAGCTTCTCATTTGAAACTTTTCTAGACTCTGCTTTATCTGTCTCTCTCTCTTTTTTTATTCATTAAGGTATTACATATGTGTCCTTACCCCCTTTGTTTCTCCCACTACCCCTCATGCCTTCCCCCGCCACCCCCCCCCCCTCCGTGTATGGGTCCATTGGTTAGGTTTATATGCATACATACAAGTCCTTTGATTGATCTCTCCCCTTACCCCCACCTTCCCCTACCTTCCCTCTGAGGTTTGATGGTCTGATCGATGTTTCTCTGTCTGGATCTGTTTTTGTTCATCAGTTTATGTTGTTCATTACATTCCACAGATGAGAGATTATGTGATATTTATCTTTCTCTGACTGGCTTACTTCACTTAGCATAATGACTTGGGTGATTTCACTGTCCTTTTCTTATAATAAACCCTGTGAATATATCTCTCAGTGAGTTCTGTGAGTCCTTCCAACCAGTTATCAAAACTGAAAGTCATTCTGAAGGCCTGTAGTCTAGCAGTTAGTATCTGAAGTCTTGGACAGACTTTGGAATCTGGAGGTTGGTACCCTCAAATTTCTTTGTTTGACTGCAAGAAAATGCCCTATAATAAAAATAGATTTGAAAAAACAAACAAACTACAATTTCAATTTGTTTCATGTGAAGAAAAATGTATCCTTTAAATTCCTGTGTTAGCACCAGGAGGCAGGATGATCTACTCATTTATATTTATACCCTAAAATCCCATCCTTGATTGAAATTTCAAAGTTTCAGTAAAAAAAAACATTTCTATTGGAAATCACATAATTTTAGAAAATTTGTCTTTAGAAAATAAACCTTACATTTGTTTATCTCTTTTTGTTTAGTTTTGTCTTTTGATTCTATCTTTATTGCATGGTGATCCTATAATTCTAAATGATAAATTTCCACATGAAGAACTCAGCTGGTTTACAATTAAGTTTCTTTAAGTTGAATTTTTATGTATTTATTTACTTATTTTAATTAATTTTTTATTGTTTAAAGTATTACAAATAGTAGTACATATGTCTCTTTTTCCCCCATTGAACTCCCCCTGTCTCCCCTATTCCCCAGTACATGCCCTCAACTGCCCCCCACCAAGTGTTTTGTATCCATTGGTTATGCTTATATGAATACAAGTCCTTTGGTTGATCTCTTTCAGCCCCCCGCCCCAACCTCCTCTGCCTTCTTGCTGTAGTTTGACAGTCTGTTCAATGTTTCTTTGCCTCTGTATCTATTTTTCCCCACTTATCTCTTTTTGAGAACTTTGTTCTGCCATAGTACTCTTAGATAACAGAAATTGAGAAAGGGACAGACAGTACTAAGTATTAAAAGATTGAATAGTGATATGCTTGAAATATATTGAAAGGAAAGGAATAAAGAAATAGGAGAAATAAATCAGAGAAATCAAATCTTAGATGGTAGAGAAAATATTTTATTGGTATAATGGTCTTTAAGACCCTACACATCCTCATACCCTTCCATAATTTTTTTCAAAGTAGACCTCAATCCATTTGCATGAACCTTCAAAGTATTCCAAGTTAAAATAATTTTACATGAACTTGGATATGGGTATTGCTATAAGATCTCTAAGATCATTGATAAGTATGCTAGTATGACTGAAGATAAAGTGATTGAATCACCTATACTTTTCGTCACTTTCAATCTTTTCTATACAGAAGTAAAAATAATCAACTTGCCCCCCCACAAAGAGCAGAAGACATATTCAGTTATATAAGACAATGTTTAATATTCCAATGTTATTTCAGATAGTGGCATTAAGAACATTTTAGGAGAAGGCTAGGCAAATTTCACTCCAGAAAGCTAACCTCAAACTTTTGAGGAAACTAAAATTTCTATCTTCTCTGTTATCACTACTATGAGCATATAAATTCAGGCAAAGTACATTTTAATGCTGTATAATATGTATGTATTCATTTGACATAATCAACTCTATATTTAATAATATACATCAATCATTGTTAGGCAACCTATTTAAAGTATTAATATAAATAATAAAAGAGTGATATGCAGATTGACCATTACTCCAACACACAAGATGGCTGCCCTAATGTGGTCAAAGAACCGGCCCCCATGTGAACACAAGATGGCCACCACAAGATGGCCAGCAGGAGAGGGCAGTTGGGAGGGACTGGGACTGCAAGGGAGGGCAGTTAGGGGTGACCAGGGCAGTGGAGGAGAGAAGTTTGGGGTGACTGGTCCTGTTTGGAAGGGCATTTGGGCGGAACCCAGGCCTCCAGGGGAGAGCAGTGGGGGGGGGGGACCAGGCCTGCAGGAGAGGGCAGTTAGGGTTGACCAGGCATACAGGGGAAGGCAGTTAGGGGTGACGAGGCCTGCAGGGGAGGGGATTTAGGGGCAAATAGGCTGGCAAGGGAGCAGTTAGGCATCAATCAGGCTGGCAGGAGAGAGGTTAGGGGGGATCAGACTGGCAGGCATAAGTGGTTAGAGGCAATCAGGAAGGCAGGCAGGTGAGCAGTTGGGAGCCAGCAATCCTGGATTGTGAAAGTGATCCCAGATTGGAGAGGGTTCAGGCTAGGCTGAGGCACCACCCCCCCCCCCATTGCACGAATTTTGTGCATCAGGCCTCTAGTTAATATATAATCCCTAGTGATGGTAGTTGGTGACCAAACATGTACAGATCATTATGGAATGGTTGATCTCTTAGACTTTAACCTAGATACATAATTGTTAAATTTCTAATAAACCTAAGTTTCTATTCCATGGAAACTATCCTATGCTTTGGTCTTTAAATTATTCATCATTGGATGTTCTCTAGTATGTGTATGATTTTGGTGTATGGTAATCAGCCAAGCTGTGGTAATTAACCACCGTATAAATTTAGTGTAGTTGCTTTCTTTGTTTGTATAGGGATTTTCTAAGAAAAAGAAATATAATGCATTTTCAATTCTGAATTACCTATGGGAAGACAGATTTTTTCTCCCCTTCTCTGTAAGCAGGCAGTAAGGCAAATTTAATATTTGAAACACTTACTAAATGTTTCCTCCATTTCAAAAAGTTGGAGAAAGTGCATCTCATAGCAGAAGAGCATAATCACTGAGGCAGTTCTGTTTTATTGATGTATTGGATATGGAAGCTTGGAACTATTCCCCACATTTTTATTTTTATTTTTGTCTACAATGGTCATTGGTGTCAGTTCAACAACGGGGACCTTTAATTTGGTGTGCAGTGAAGAAGGAAACAATTCAGTGCAAAGAGCTCAATTGTGATACAGCACAGCTATGGAGGAGCAGCTCAGATAAATTATGAAGCAGCATGTCTGTGAGGCCTAAGGCCAGGTGGTCCTTTAGCCAGACCCTTCTCTGGCTAAGCAGCTCTGCTCCACTAAGCTTCAGTTTGCTCTGCCCTGCCCGCTCTTCTGCACTCTGGTCTAGCAAGACATCTTTGCTGTTTTATTTTACTTTAGTATTGCAGCTTCAGCTGGGGAAATGCGGTATTTAATCTTTGGTAGAAAGGGAAAGTGTGCTCCCAGAGCCATAGGAGAGCTGTCTTATATACAAAAGTCCCCGCCCTGGGTCCCTGATTGGTCCATCCTTAGGCAAATGAGGACTCCAAATCCTTGCAGTTTGATTGGCTCAAAGACACTGGTCCTGATTGAATAGAATGAAGAGGCTCTGTCTCCATCAACAGTGCAGATGTTGATGGAGATATAGCTGCACAGCTCTAATTGAATGAGGAAGTTGCAGTTCTGTTGGTTAAAATGGGATTCTGGATCTCCTTTATAAAAGCTGGCTCAGAGGGCACGAACACAATGCAGGCAGGCAGTTAGGTGCAGGATTCTCCCTGAACCATACTTTGGGTGAGAGGCCCCTATGTAGAAATGAATGCTAGCCTCTTTTTTTATGTGTGGGGTTTTTGTTTGTTTGTTTGTTTTGTTTTTGGTTGCGTGTGTGTGTGTGTCTGTGTGTGTGTGTGTGTGTGGGTGTGTGTGTGTGTGTGTGTGTCTGGGTTTTGAGGCCAGTTAGCCAGGAGCCCTTCTGAGTAGGCATATTTTTTCTCAAAGTCCCAAGAATGGATTATTGCTAAACAATGAATAACAAAAAATAAAAGATGCTAGTTATATCTTTTTTTTCAGACAAGAAAAAAAATGATACCCTTCTCTAGATCCCTCTGATTGTCAAGACTGACTAATATGTAGGGGTGGGCAAAGTAAATTTAATTTATTGTGCAGTGAAGGAGGGGTACAGGAAACACAGTTTATTCTTATATTACTTTCCATATAAATGAATATAAGCCTACTGTTGTCCAACCTTGTATCTTTATAGGAGTAAGTATTTTTAATCTATTAACTAAACACCTGGGCTCAAATATAAAACCTATTTTGTTCTGAAAGAATCAGAAGAGGCAGAATTAAGAAACATTTCCATAAACCTGTAATCTTCTCCAAATATTAATTATGTATAATAGAAAAAAAGGCTGAAATAACTATATATATGATCAAATGAGGGGGAAAGGTGGGGAGATATCAAATACATTGTAGATTCTTTTTCAAACCCTTTGCGGATATTTAAATAAGACAACCAGATATATTTACCATTAAAAACACAATAGAAAAGTGTTCTAATTGGACTTAAGCAGCCCTTTGGATTTTTATGCTCCATTTAATGAAAATAATTTGCCTCTAATAATAAGAAAAACTCCACTAAAAAATTGTACACCAGAAATAAATGGCAATAATGTAATATGTAGTATGTAATTTAAGCCAGCATGTGCCTGCGCACATAAGCACACTGAATGGTATAAGGAAAATATTAGTGACTTTGATTATATTTATGGAAGAGTATTTTATATATATATATATATATATATATATATATATATATATATTCCTAATATGCAAATAGACCAAATAGTGGAACAACCAAATAATTGAACAATTGGTCACTATCATGTGTGCTGACCACCTGGGGATGCATGTGGAACATAATGGGCACTGGCCATGGGGGAATAGTAGAGCAACTGAGAGGCAGTGCACTGGTCACTTTCATCGGGGAAAGTCTCTGGTAGTTACTGAAAATTCTTTACTCCTACACACCACAGTCCTGCCCAGCACTCGCACCCACTGCAGGCACCCTGCACCAGCCCTGATCACCCACAGGGCTTTTGTACCTCCCCATGCTCCTGAGGGACAATCAGGACCAGCAGCTGCCTCTTGCACCTGCTGCCAGCACCAGAGCCACTGTCTACACCCTCTGCCAGTACCAGCCCTGCTCTCACCCACAGCCAGCACCAAAGCTGCCATTCACATCTGCTGCTGGTGCTGGTCCCAATCACTCAGCACATTCACTGGTGCAAGCAGGGCCTGCATTGTTGGCACTTGGGAGTGGCAGTGGTGGGAGCGGGGCTGCCAGCAGAGAAGGGACCTGGGGCCATGGCAGGAAAGCCCTGGTGGCATGAGAATGAGCTGAGATCTGCCCCTGTGCCCACTGCAACCTTGAAACCCACAGTTCCTTTCAAGGTGCACAAATTCGTTTTCATATAAAACTAGGGGCCCAGTGCACAAAATTCATGCACTAGTAGGGTTCCTAATAGCTGTTGGCCACTGGCCAGCTACTCCCTCCCTTCCCCTAGCTGGCCCTATCCCCCAGTCAAATTCACAGATGACCCCCAGGTAAAGGGGACAATTTGCATACTACACTTTAATTATATAGGATGTCTCACTAAATAGAGGTAACAAAAAGAATGCTTTAAATAAAAAAAATGGCTTGATACATCTTCTCTTGAGAACAATACACTAATTAAAACCATAATCCGAGGTAAGTTTCTCAATATAGCCATTCTTTTGTTGTAAGTAGATACAGTAGGGCTGATAATGGATTTGGTTCATATCATTCTTCAGTATATGTAACAAACACCTCTTCACTAGCTCTGAATTCTGGCAGTGTAGAGAAAGATATTTAGCATTTTATCAGGTTTCAATTAGAATCAAATGCTTGATGAATATTTTTTCACTCAAATAATGATTTTTCATTTCAGACATTTTTATTTTACTTTTTACTTATAGCAGATGCCTCCCCTCTCCCCCCACTTTGCCTCCCTCCATCCTGCCCCCAACCCACTCCCTAGGCCTTCATTGCAATACATTACGTCTGTGTCCAAGGGCTATGTGTATATGTAGTTTAATCTCTTCCAGTCCTCCCCATATTAGTGTTAATTTTCTCTATGAGCCTTCTAATAAGCCTTTAATATATTGCTTCATGGTATTGTGAAATAATGGATTCTATGTTTTCTTTAAATCCAATGGTCAAACCACCTAGCTTTTAGGACTACTATGAGGAGTCAAAAAATGGCACAGTATAAAGCATTTAATCTAATTGCTGCAAATGGTGAGGGTTCTGAACATTGTAGCTATTAATATTTAAATTTAAACTCCTGGTACTGGATATTGTAAACACCTGGAAATTCTGTTATTTGATAACTCCGTTATGAATCGTTTCAGCAATACATGAAATATCCATTTAATTTATGTTTTCCTCAATTATATTGAGCTAATTTTAGATACACCTAGACATCAATATCTGTTTTTTAAGCAAATTTTGGAATATTTAAGTAGTAAGTTTTTTTATAGCATTATCTTATCCTTGTTCGACTCTAGACTTTGTTGAATTTTGCATAATTATTAATGTTACAAACAACAAATCTGTGTGAAATTTACTTGTACCCTTTTAAAGCTAGTAAATTATATTTCATACTTTGAAAAGCAGCTGCATCTTTGTGAACTGATTTTGATTTATTATGACATTGATATTTTTTCTGGGATCCCCAGGTCCAAATTACAATAAGCCTTCAAACAATATTGATGATATTGGCATGTAAGCAAACTCCTAAATGATGGCATCCAAGTGATTTTCACCTGTAGATGCCCCAGAGGCCATCATATATTTAGTTCCTTTTAGGAAACAGCTCTAAGTTAAAGGCAATTAGGAATATCTACCTCCTGAAAAATTCCTCTAGAAAGGACAGAAATTTCTTTCAGATATAGACGACCGGTTAAGAAAGAAAAAAAAAATCACATACGGAGTCCACGGTGGTCAATTTCCCTTCAAACAATTCAGGGAAGAAAAGTTGCATTAGCAAAAAAGACTATTGAGCCCTGAGGTGTTAGCCATTAGATTGTGTAGGAGGAGAAAGACTGTGTGGGGACTGAGATCCAGAAAGCCTCTAATGAGCTCTACAGGGAATATTTATCTAATTCAGCCTCTATGAGATAATGATGGGCTGGCTCAAGAGGGAAGAGTATTTTTTTTTCCTCGGGGTTAGGTTTCTGATTCCATGAAAGCACTTATAAATAGCGCTTTGGCCAATTGGTATATCTCTTAGGCCATGCAGATGGTAGCTTTCTGGGACAAAATGCTAAACAGTCATGTAGAATTTTTTTCTTATACTTTCACCATCATTTTTGTTGGATAGATGGGAAACAAAAAGAATTGCCAAGGTCCATTGTTTAAAAATAAAATAAGGAACCGTGTACATGGTTTTCTCTCATGTGCTTGATGACCAAAACTCATCTGAAAAGGCAAGATCTCGCTGAAGGTATCCAGTGTTCTCGCTTTATGCCAATCTCTCCCCTTTTGTACTTTGCCCTGCAAACTGTGCCTAGTAGACATCCTGGTTATCCCTGCCCAGCACCCTCTCTCTAACTTTGGGAGATCACCATTCCCCTGGCCGTAGCCACGGGTGATAGTGAAGCTTGCCTCCTTTGTTTTCTCTCTCAGAGGTTTTACTACATTCTATGTCCCTGGCATTCCAACTTTCACTTCCGTGGAAGTCCTCAGATAAAAATGATTTATTAGGGATAGAGAGGGATAGTTCACAAAAACAATGGCTCAGTTCAAAAAAGGAACGAAATAATATAAACATATAACTGCCATCTTTTCTCCCATTTACCTTAATTAGGATACCAACCAAACTATATATTTTGCTTTTTAATTATATTTCCATTATTAAAAAGGAGAGACTATCTGAAAAAAAAAAACAACCACTGTAATCATTAAATTTTACTGAATTTTATATTTGTTCTAAAAACACCCTAAATGAATTAAAAATCAGCCTAGTAAAGGTTTCAGGATTTTTATCTCCTTAAATTATATGCATGTAATCTATTTTCTATATATTTAGGTGGAAAACAATTATAAAAATCCTAAGAGTGAAGGTCAGAATACAATTTTTTTTCCTTTCCAGAGTCTGTTTTCTAAAATAAATATTTGTAAATGTTGATGTTTTTTAAAAACTTTACTACAGAGACTAGTTGAAACATTAGGTGGAATGTGCTTTTAATAAAAGAACAGAAAAATATTATTTCAAAACAAATGGAATTTATAATAATTTGTATTATTCTAATGCTATATAATAGTTGTATAATTCTGTGTACTAATACATATGCAGTAAATTACAATTGTAGAATTCCCAGGATATACACAATACAAAAATCTATAAAAATTATGTGTTATATATGTTAATGTATATATATTACATATTCATACACATATATACATGTTACACACACACATATCTACACTAATAAAAGAGAAATATACAAATTAACCATATCTTTGCGATGCCCACCAGCCAATCAGGAGTGAGTATGCAAATTAACCCAACAAAGATGGCATGTTAATTTGCATATGCAGGTGCCGAGTGGATGGGGGCAGGATTGGATACTTGAATCATCCCCATGGCAACGGCACAGGTATTCAGCACCACCCCAGCCATTCTGGGCCTCTGGGAAGCACGGGAAGGCAGAAAGGCAGCTTTGGGCTGGAGTTAAAAGGCAGCTCCAGCATAGTGAGATGGTGCTGGCAGTCAGGCGAAGGAAGGCTCATTCTTACAAGAATGAAACTTTATGTATCAGGCCTCTAGTAACAAATAAAATAGGCTCCCTGAGGTAGGCATTCAAATGGACACTCTCACTGTCATTACAATATTATCCTATCCTATATATAATAAAGAGGCAATATGCAAATTAACCATCACTCCAACACACAAGATGGCCACCCATATGTGGTCAAAGATGGCTGCTTTCAAGTAGAGACAAGATGGCCACCACAGGATGTCCAGCAAGGGAGGACAGTTGCGGGGGGGCAGGCCTGCAGGGGAAGGAAGTTGCAGGCAACCAGACCATCAGGAGAGGGTAGTTGGGGGTGACTTGGCCTGCAGGGGAGGACAGTTTCAGACAACAAAGTTGGCAAGGGAGGCCAGTTAGGGGCAATCTAGCCAGCAGGGGAGCAGTTAGGTGTTGATCAGGCTGGTAGGAGAGTGCTTAGGGAGTGATCAGGATGGCAGACAGAAGCAGTTAGGGACAATCAGGCAGGCAAGCAGGTGAGCAATTGGGAGCGAGTAGTCCTCAATTTTGAGAGGGATGTCCAACTGCCTGATTAGGCCCGATCCTAGTGGGCCTTATCAGGCAGTCGGACATCCCTTGAGAAGTAATAGATTGGCGAGAGTGCTGGCTGGGCTGAGCAACATCCTCCTTGTGCACGAATGTTGTGCACTGGGCCTCGTGTGTGTGTGTGTGTGTGTGTGTGTGTGTGTGTATATAATATCCTATCTAATAATAGAGAAACATGAAAATATGACCATATCTTCGTTCCTGATTGGCTATGCTACCAGCCAATCAGGAGCGGGGACAGGGCCAAGTGGCGTGAGGGCTGGGCCCCAGGGGTGGAGATGAAATGGGAGTGGAGATGAAATGGTGATGGCGGCGAGCACCCAGCCCCCGGGCGCTGTGAGTGGAAGTGGCAGCAAGCACCTAGCCCCCGGGGCCGGGTGGTCACTGGCAGCCGGGGCTGAGCTGAGCAGGGTGATGGCTGGGTGATGGCAGGCTGGGGGTGAGCCATCAGTTGAACATCCCCTGAGGGCTCCCAGTATGTGGGAGGGGGCAGGTTGGTTTGAGGGACCACCCACCCCCAGTGCACGAATTTTGTGCACAGGGGCCGCTAGTGTGTGTGTGTATAGTTAATCCTCACCCAAGGCTATTTTTTCCATCGATTCTTAGAGAATGTGGAGGGAAAGAAGGGGGAAAGAGAAACATTGATGTGGGAGAGACACATTAATTTTTGCCTCCCACATACTACACATACCCTGACCCAGGGCCTTGGGATGGAGCCTGCAACTGAGGTACCTGCCTTTGACTAGAAATCAAACCTGAGAACTTTTGGTCCTTAGGCCGACATTTTAACCACTGAACCAAACCAGCCTGGGCCATTATATATTAACGCTTTTTATTATTAAATAATATATATCACTTGACAAACTAATATGTAAGTTAGGAAATCTAAGATTTTAATATTACAATTGAGTTTCCTCTAAATCCTTTCATAATACCACAGAGATTGCTTTCTCCTGATGTTTTATAATTTTCTTTTGGAGATTACACTTAACCTTCTCTCCAAATCAAAAATGCAATTTTGGAAGCAAATATATAATTATAGTGTGCAAATCTTTTGTGTGTATTGTATGTAAGTAGTCTAAACAAACACACATCACTCTCTTCAAATATTTATTACTAGAATTTTATGAAATACTGGGGACCCAGTGCACGAATTCATGCACCAGTGGGTTCCCTCGGCCTAGCCTGCAGGATCAGGCTGAAACCAGCTCTCCAACATTCTCCAAGGGGCCCTAGATTGTGAGAGGGCATAGGCCAGGCTGAGAGACCCTGCTGGGGAGAGACGTGGGAGGTTGGACAGCTGAGGAGACACTGCAGGAAGGCTCCATGACATGTCAGGCTTGTCTCCCATAGTCCTGATCAGCTGGACCCTAGCAACAAGCTAACCTACCACTCAGACTGTCTGTTCTCTGGTATTCAGTGCACGTCATAGCAAGCAGTTGAATGGCCTTAGCATATCATTAGCATATGACACTGAGTGGTTGATCAGCCCATCAGTTGACTGGACACTTAGCGTATTAGGCTTTTATTATATAGGATAGGATTAGTGAGCAAACAGGCTGTTACACGTTATTTTTTGAGGAAAGGCAACTCATAGTAAGAGCTGCAAAACTAGGATCTATCGTGGCAATAAAACAAATCGCTGTCATTATTAGCACTTAACTATGAAATGTCAAATATCACCTCATGAGGTAGGTGCTATTATTTATCATAATTTTACTGATGTGGAAACTAAGGCACTGAGCAGATAAGGAATGTAAGTGGCAGAGCAGGTGAAAAAGAAGCTCTGGTTGGTGTTACCAGGGCCATTTTTCTCTAGACAACTTTATGAATATATAATTCATAGACCAGGGCATAGAATATTAAGACAAGAGTTTGAGACTTCAAAGAGATTTTAACTTACAGTGGGTGCTTCAAGCACCTCAGCTCTGAGCCTGGGGAGAAAGAAGCATTAATTTAATTCTAGCTTTCAACTCCCTTATTTTGTTGATAAAGAAATCAAGCCCCACAGAAGTGAATAGACCTGCCTAAGAGAATATTAGTAGCAAATCAGTATTTGCCTATTAGTAACAAATTAGTAAAGACCACTGTAGGCTTCAAGTTCCATACACCTACCCATACCAGTTGCTTAACATCGTCTTTCTGCTCCTTAGCTATATTCTCATTTCGTTTTTATGTGACTATAATTAGAAGATAAACGTGGCTTGGTAAATACTAACTTTTTTAAAAGTTTTCCTTTTTCTAAGTTCTATTATATAATTTTTATTTTTTTTAACTTTCCTCTTGTCTTTATACCTGAAACATTTGCTCTATTTGCCTGCTGTGGGACATTTTTGTAAGAAGCCCAGGACACTCAGAAGGCCCTTTTGCTAGCATTTATTAAAATCCTCTGACTACATTTTAAATTTTAATATGTTTTTCTTTTAAATAGACTTTAGTTTTAGAGCAATTTTTGGTTCACTGTGCAGGATGTACAGAGGGTTTGCATTTACACCCTGCCCATAAATATGCACAGCGCTCTCCACAGTCAGCACCGTTCAGCAGGATGGCCCATTCATTACAACTGGTGAACCTTCATCGACACAGCATTATCACCCAAAGTTCGTTGTTCACATGAGAGTGCACTGCTGATGTTGTACATTCTCTTGATTTAAATACATGTGTAAAGCATGCACCCACCATCGTAGTATCGTACAAAATGTGAAACTAAAATTATTCTTTACATGACATAGTTTCACTGCCCTAAAACACCTCTGTGCTCAACTTATCCATCCCTCTATTCTAGCAGGGCTGTTTCTTATGTCTCTAAAATATTATATTAAAATACTACATTTGTCATGTCAGTGTTATAGCTATAAAACAATAGCAAAGGTGCACAAAATAAACATAAAACCTGCTCTGAAACAACCTCCTTTGTATATCTTGCAGAGCAATGAAGTGATTCTGTGATCATTTTGAAACTAGTCCTTATAAGAAATGAAAAACATGTTGTTTCTTGATTTTATTTTTCTTTATAATATCAACAATTACATTTTAGAGTATTGGGGGGATACCAAAATGTAATATTCCTTTCAAAAATGAAATATTCCTTATCAATGGTTGGCAAACTGCGGCCCGCAAGCCACATGCGGCTCTTTGGCCCTTTGAGTGTGGCTCTTCCACAAAATACCATGTCCTGGGCGAGTCTATTTTGAAGAAGTGATGTTAGAAGAAGTTTAAGTTTAAAAAATTTGGCTCTCAAAAGGAATTTCAATCATTGTACTGTTGATACTTGGCTCTGTTGACTAATGAGCTTGCCGACTACTGCCTTAGGTAACAGAACGGTCCTACTATGTGCTTTTACACACAGACTTCCACAACCTTTGATGCTATTACTTTTCTTTAAAGTCTGTTGGAAATAGGCACCAGGCTGGATGTAACCTGTACATTCCTATTATCTTTTCCCATACAGTTGGTTTTCATTAGCTCATTAGTTTTCTAGATTTCTCCCATTTGTTAATGCTTCTGGTAGAGAATTAAATGTGTTAATTTGTACTGTTTCATGTAAAGCGCATAAAGTTTAAAAGCATTCACTGTTACTATACTATATAATACATGTCAGGGATTTCTATCTAATCCAGGCAAGAAAGTTTTTAAAATATGAAAATTCCAAATTATTAGTGTTAAACATAAATTCAGTTATATTGCCAATAAATAAAAATTCTCCATCTACACTTTTAAAGCTGACACTGGGAAATGAAACTCCAGTAAGAGAAATTTGAAGTGGCTTTCTACTTAGAAGACATAATAACAGACTTCCCACTCAGTAATTTCTTTCTTGAATGCTTAATATAAAAGGTTTTTGAGCAGCAATTTTTTCAATGTTCCCTTTTTAGTTAAGTAGAGCAAGGCAAACACGTGATGAAAGTTATGTGAGAGGAGGCAGGACTACCTTTTATTTCATCCATCTTAAACTCTCAATTGACAATGTGAAGATTCTTTGAGACTAATAAAGAATGCCATTAAACGTTTCTGACAAATGCCTGTAGAAAGTGTGTAGGTATTAGTGGTAAGGATAATAGTGAATAAATAATATTTGATGAGAAAATTATGTGCCAAACATAATACACATTTGGTAACTTACCTAATTCTGTGGCAACTCTTTAAGAAAAGGTATATTTTTGCTTCACTTTACAATGAAGAAAACTGAAGTTTATTAAATCCGCATACTGAGCAGGTGTGTAAAGCATAACTTGCAGAGAAAAATATCAAAGCACCTATTATAAACGTGTTCTAAAGTATTGTGTTTAAAATTTTAAAGAAAATTCTGACAACAAATACAAGTATTAATAAAGAGATAGACTTTAAAAAGAAGACAATGGAACTTCTGAAGTTCAAATTTACAATTTTTGAAATGAAAAATTTACTAGAACAGATGAACAAGAGACCTGAATTAGTACAAGCATCCATGGTTTTTATGGTTATTGATGTATTTTCCCCTAGTCTGTTTCTTTCTACCTATTTGTATCTTTTCATAGAAAGTGTTTTCCTTATAGTCATCATACTTTGATCTTGTTTTTCAGCCACACACACTTATACCAATTATTTCCATAGTTGGTTCTATAATTGCCTTTTTGCCATTTTCGTATGTCTTGATATTTTAAGTTATTTTGTTGACTTTTTCCTACTGTTTGTTCTAATAACTACAAAATACATTTTAATTTATCGTAATATAATCCATATTATTATTGACTGAAATTCTATAAAAATTAAGAGGCATTTTTCTCTAATATATGCTGATTCTTTCCCCTACGTGTTACACCTATGTTTAAACTAAATGCTATAATGTTACATTCGTACTGTTGTTACATACATATTTATATTTTCAAAGAAATTAAGAAGAGGAAATACATATTAATGTATATATAGTACCCACATATCTGTAATTTTTCCAGTTTATTTTTTCCTATAGGTTTAAGTTACAGTCTCTCATCAATTTCTTTCATCTGAAGGACTTCCTTCTGTATTATCCATAGGGTATGCATACTAGCAATAAATGGTCTGTTGTTTTTTTTTCTAAGAATATTTTAATTCTATGTTTAATTTTGAAGTATAGTTTTGACAGATATAGAAAACTTTATTGACAAGTTCTATTCCAGCACTTTGAATATCTCATTCTGATGCCTTTGAGCCACCTTGTTATTGTTGAGAAGTCAGTTGTTATTCATGTCATTATTTTCCTATATTGATGATTTGTTTTTGTTCTAATTAGTATCAGGTGTTTGTTTGTTTTTTCTAGTACTTGATAATGGTATATCTAGGTAGGCATATCTTCGTGTTCATATTTTTTGTAATTCATTGAGCTTTTTTTCTCTTATATTTTTATTTTTCATCAGATTTAGAAATCTTTAGGTCATTATTTCATTACATATTTGTCTTCCTTTTTCTCTCTCAATAAACCAAGCCTATAACCTCTGGTAGCACACACTTTGGTTTTCACAGCCAAACCTGCCCTGGCTAAACAATCATGCTTGCCAAATGAGCTAAGGATTGGGAATTGGGATCAGTTTTAGGCAGAAAAACAACTGAGTCATATTCTTACTGAACACTTTTCATGAATAAATGTTTCTTGATTTATTGTATATTTTTGTAGCTAATTTCCAGAGCTCTAAAATGGTTGTCTTTAAGAATTTGTTTTAAAAAATGATGACTGAGAGATATGTGGTAAAGAAAGCAAAAAAAAAAGAAAAAATGTGGAACCAAGTTGAATTTTTGTTCCTTTTAGGCAAGAGAACCTCAAAATATGAGATAAATGTAGTTAAATTTTCAGGTACATATTTTATGGTCACATTAGTTTTTGAATGTACAAATCCTAGAGTGCATGAAAATTTTAAAAGGCTAAAGCAATTGAATTTCTATTTTAATTGATGTTGAGAACTTATGTAAATTTTTGAAAATCCAACTACATTTAAAAGGCTAAACTCAAACCCCTGCTGCATTGTAATATGGTATCAATTCCTGAAAATACACCCACATGTGAGAAATAGAGGAAGGACAATTTTCATTTTGTACATTTTTTTTTGCAACCGTTAGTGTTTTAAAGATATTAAACCATTAGAATGGTTTCTTATGTACAAAGTTAACATTAAATAAAATCTATTAAATAATAAACTATAGTATACATAAATTTCTCTGTTTATTTTCAATAAGTTTGTAAGATATAAAAGTCTAACTTAAGAAAATTTTCTGGCAACATATTCTGAACCCCTCCATCACTATTTCTTCAGCCAACACCAAGTACACAGTTTTGATTAAAAAACGATAATTTGTTCCATTTGATACTTGTATTTTTGGGGGAAAGGTTTACTTACCTTTTTTTGCTTTATTTCTATATATCCAGAACACAAATTTTGCTTCCTTTTTTTTTTCTAACTAAGCAACTATCAGCACCCTATATATTTACCTTTCCACAAATCACATATTTCCTAGGTATATCTATCTATCATCTATCTATCTATCTATCTCTCTATCTATCTATCTATCCTATCTAATAAAAGAGTAATATGCAACTTGACTGTACCTCTGATCAAGGCATGCCTACAAACACGCCCATAAGCCAATCAGGAGCAAATAAACCCCAACCAAGATGGCTGCAGCTACTGAGAGCAGGGGGGAGGCTTGGGTTTCCCCAGCAATGAAGGAAGCCAATCTTTCTGCCGGTCCTTGCCAGCCTAGACCTCCACTCAATGTTACAAAGTTTGAATTATAGAAGATACATAAATCCAACAGAAATGTTGGCAGCCATGGAGCTGGAGAGGGCAGAGACTAGGGTTGACCAGGCGATGAAGGAAGCCAAGCTTCTTTAGCTCTGGTGCCTAGGCCTCCACTCTAGGCTACAAAGTTTCAATTATGGAATTTAAATTAACCCAAACAGAAATGGCTGTCTCCATGGAGCGAGCAGAAGGCTTGGGTCCTCTTCAGGCTACAAAGTTTAAATTGTAGAACATAAATTAATCCCAGATCCCAGGGCCTCTGCTTGGATCGCTGGGGGGTGTGGTCAGCCTGCAAACTACCATAGGCCCCTCGCCCAGGCTCCCCCATGCCCCAAGGGAACCCCCATGCTGATCCAGGGCATCCTTCATGGCAAACAAGCTGGCCCTCACCCATGAACCAGGCCTCTATCCTATCTAATAGAAGAGTAATTTGCAGATTTACCATCACTCCAACACACAAGAGGGCTGCCCCCATGTGGTCAAAATTCCTGCCACCATGTGGACACAAGATGGCCATCAGGGGAAGGCTATTGGGAGGTTCTAGGCCTATAAGGGAGGGCAGTTATGGGCAATCAGGCCACCAGGGAAGGGCAGTTGGGAGGGACCACGCCTGCAAAGGAGGGCAGTTGGGAGCAATCAAACCTTCAGGGGAGGGCAGTTAGGGATGACCAGGTCGGCAGAGGAGGGAAGTTGGGGGCAAAAAGGCTGGCAGGAGAGCAGTTAGGCATGAATTAGGCTGGCAGGGTAGTGATTAGGGGGTGATCAGGCTGGCAGGCAGAAGCAGTTAGGTGCAATCAGGGAGGCAGACAGGCAAGCAGTTTGGAGCTAGCAGTCCTGGATTGTGAGAAGGATGTCTGACTGCCCATTTAGGGGGATCGGCCTAAATGGCAGTCAGACATCCCTTGTGGGGTCCCAAATTGGAAAGGGTTCAGGCTGGGCTAAGGAATGCCCCCTGCACCCTCATACATGAATTTCGTGCACCAGGCCTCTAGTCCATATATAAAAGCCTAAGCGACCATTTAACTGGTAGCTATGACACTCACTGACCACAGGAGACAGAAGCTTAATGCACAGGTATGGAAACATGAAACAGACTAATGAATCTCAGAGTGAAAGAGGGAGGGGGAGGGTGGGAAGAGATTAACCAAAGGTTTTATATGCATACTAGAAGCCCAGTGCACGGATTTGTGCACCATTGGGTTCCCTCAGCCTGGCCTGTGTCCTCTTACAATCCAGAACCCTTTGGGGGATGTCAGACTACTGGTTTGATCTGGTCCCCATAGGCTAGGCCAAGGAACCACTCTGGTGCATGAATCTGTGCACCAGGCCTCTAGCTAAAAAATTAAAAGGAACTTCCTAAAATTTATTTTCCTATAGAATATTATTTACATATTCATGCTGTACCTTAATATCTTCAGAAAAATGAGCACTTCCTGTGATATTTCAGTGTTTTAGTTTTAAAAATATTTTTAGCCCTTACTGGTTTGGTTCAGTGGGTAGAGTGGTTGGCCTGCAGACTGAAGGTTCCCAGGTTCGATTCCAGTCAAAGTCATGTACCTTGGTTGTGGGCACATCCCCAGTAGGAGGTGTGCAGGAGGCAGCTGATCGATGTTTCTCTCTCATCGATGTTTCTAAATCTCTATCCCTCTCCCGTCCCTCTATAAAAAAAAAATCAATAAAAAAATAAAAATAATAAAAATAAAAATACTTTTAAAACAAACATTTGACATTTTCTCATACATGGTAAGATTTATGTAGACTTAGTTTGGACAAAAATGGGGCATGTGAGTTTTCTTTGGTTCTGTTCATTTTCACTGACTTGCAGAACTAATTCCCATTCTTCCCTTTGCATCTGAGATATTCTAGCCCCACCCGCTTCTATTTTAATCACTTGTTACAGGCCACCCATTTTATGATAAAGCAAAAAGTCTAAGGTAAATAGTGAAGAGCAAAGACAACATGTGGAATTATTTTAAGCTGTATCAACACAACTTAGAACGTACAGGCTATTTGATATACACCATTTCAAATCAAGTTCTATTTACTTATTCATTTTTCATATTTTATTTTAAAAATATATCATTATTGATTTTAGAGGGGAAGGGATAGGGAGAAAGAGAATCATTGATTGGCTGCCTCCTGTATGTCCCCTCCTGGATACTGAACCTGCAACCCAAGCATGTGCCCTTGACTGGAATTGAAGCCAGGAACCTTCGGTCCGCACGCCATGCTCTAGCCACTAGGCAAAACTAGCTTGGGCTCAAGTTCTATTTAAAAACAAAACATATTTGGGCCTTTGTTATTCTATGGGAGATATCAAACAGCATGGTAGCTCTGTTTTGTTAAAGAAGAGCACCTTTAAAATGTGCTGTATGCTTATACAATGGTTTCTTTCATACTAAGAATAAGTAATAATTCAATTCAGATGCTCCATTAGAAATAACTATTCATTATTTGCACTGCCACTGTTCCTAGCTCAACAGTTAAAGTACTTGTTCAAAGTGTAAATCTGATTTCTTGGGAGAAAATTTGACTTTATCATGCTTTAACTCTATATTCCTGAAAACTTCTAGTGGGGGGCTATAAATATGCTATTAGAGCCTCTGGCATCTTAATGGAAGGTATCCTAAACTGAAGTCAGTTTTCAGATTTGTCTGTCCTTCAAGTGAAAATACAAATTTTAGGAAAAAATGCCCTAAGGAGAGTTGATCCTTGTGTGTGATCAAACCTCTTCAGTTTGCTCTGCAGCACAGCCTCTCCCTTCCATCTGCTTCTCCACCCTGCAGATCACTTTCTTGGGATCTGATGAAATTGTGCAGACTGATATGGAAGTAAAATATAACTGTTGTCTCACTGATATGCCATTCTCTGAAATACACATACGTTAATTTTCCTCTCATCTGTGTGCATTGTATTTCCTATATGAATGAGTAGTTATCCTATAGATTTGTGAAATATATTAGAAACCCAGAAGAGTACAAATGCTTCTTCCTATTTGATTGTAAAAGGACATTCCCAATTCAGAGAAACTAGAGAAGGTACCCATTAATTAAATATCATCGTCTATTTATTAAGGATATAGCTACAATGATATTCATTTATCTACATTTTTTGTTAAAGATAATACCTTCTAACCAAAATTTACAGGACAGAAGATAATTTTCATTACTGATCAAGTAGGATGAAGAACTTGTCATGGTCATTGATTCAAAACTCTGTTCACCATCTTTTAAATCTTTAAGGATAATTTAAAGAAAAATCAGTCTCAAAACCAGTTGAAGAAAAGTTTAAATACTATCTATATGACAATCATTCCAATAAATGTGGTCTAAATAGCAAGTCAACATTTGATTAGAGCATAATTTCTGTGTCAGAGGTATGCAGAAGTTATTTCCTATTGTAATGAATGAAGTAGATTTTGTAGAGAAAGTCCTTGAAGAATATAGCACAGTGTTTCAGTTCAAGGAAACAGCATTAGCAATTACAGAGAGATTTTGGAGTAGTTTGTACATTTGAAGATCAATAAATGTTTTTCTGAGGGAGAGGGTGAAGGAATATTAACGTGGGAAATGGAATATTGGAAGAAAAGCATGGAAAGCTTGGTGTCAGGCCCCGTTGCAGGGGGAGAAGAGGATAAAAGACAATACACAGATATTCAGAGATGGATTTTACATGATGCAAATAAGTTTTAGATTCAGGGCTCTCCCAATAACTTCCAAGGCCTGGAAAATCACTTGGGATTTTCATTGTTGTTGTTAATTTACAAAAGTAAGGTCACTAATAATAAGAGGTTAAAATCGTGAATTATTTCTACTTCGATTTCTGGTCTATCCCACTTCTCCTTATGTCATGTGGTGGTGAAGTTGCTGTTTTTATTTTGAGGATCTAAATCAAAGGAAATTAAATTGGAAATATATGTAATTTAAATTGTGTGTGTGTGTGTGTGTGTGTGTAATCCTAATATATTATCATGTGTATATCAAATTTAATAGATGTGAGTGAATTGGTTTACTTTCAGTCAAAAGACATATTAAAAATAATGGCCAAAATAATGATATTTATAGACATTATTTTTAACAATAACTACAGTAAATAATTCCCCATTATGTTACCTTGTCACTTGGACAACACTTTCTTCCTCAGCTCTGACATGGCAGATTCCTAAGAAGCCTACTAGTAGCTGATTTTCAGAGCTATAGAGAGAAGGCACATTTGCCTTTCAAATAATAATGGCGCTTCTGTCATCCTACAGAGTAATTTGAAAGATAAAGGAGGAAAAATCAGAATATGGCTAGGTCAGGTGTATGAAATACAGAGCAGTGCTGAAATGAAATATTTGTCTGAGAAATCAAAGAAGCAACCAGAGGTCAAGAGGGTATGATTGGCTGCTCACAGGGAAAATGTCTCCTAGTCCTCCGTGTTGTACTCCAGTTCACTCGAGGAATCAGAATAGGACATTAAGTGAAATTCTCCACATGGGCCTTTGTGTGCACTGCTAAACGAAAAGAAATCTGAAGTGAGAAAGAACCTCATCTGAGAGCTTTTACAATATCCTAGGGAAAAGTCATTTCCTTTGTCTGTTTGGGCTTGAGAAAAAAGAAGAAAATAGAAAACATAAAATCACCCATTTAGAATCTGTGTTTTGTTTTGTTATTTTTTTTAAATAAGGCAGATTGCTTTAAGGTGTCATGGGACAAGAGCTCATTAAAAGTTTTAAAATACAAACAAGTGAGGAATATAGGACTCCAGGGTCTACAGTTTAAGAATATAATCAGCCAAAACTAAGGCGCTGAAGTGAGTAAAGCTGTAAGGCAAATACCTTCTGTTTTTCTGGTACATCAATATCTTAGTACTCCAAGTTTCGTAACAAGTTCAGCAAACACTCAATAATAGGTTTTGCCTTGATAAAAAAAATTAATTGATGGTAACTTAATTATCATGGACATCATCACAGGGATCAATTATTGTCACAAATCCCTGTTCATGTTCCAAAATCTGTGACCTGGTGCATTTCCTGACAACCACATTCAACATTCAACACACACAATTTAAGTTTTCTGATCTATGTGCCCATGTAATCATGAAATTTTCTTTCAGGGAGGCTAATGTGGTGATTTATATATAGACTAGAGGCCTGGTGCATGGATTTATGCACATTGAAAGGAAATTAATTAGAAGAATATTTTAGAGGCCGGGAGGGACCACAGCTGGAGAGCTCCGGGGCATGTCTGGCCATCTCACCCAGTTCCAATTGGCTGAATCCCAGCAGCAAGCTAACCTACCGGTTAGAGCATTTTCCCCCTGGTAGTCAGTGCACATCATAGCGGCTGGTTGAATGGTCGAACACTTAGCATATTAGGCTCTTATATATATAGATAGAGTGCCAAGATTTTAGACTTGGGAATGATAACAATGGAACCGTCAACACTGTATGCTGCATTCAAAGCAGAGATGGTCAATTGGTAGAATATTTTCCTTGACCTTTCAAAAAGAGAAATTAAAAAAGGTATTATTTGTACTAAGAAACAATGTACATGTTTAACTTGTGCGCTAGAGCTAAATGTGAAATTTTGTATTTAAACAGATTTTTGTTTGTTTTTTATGATGATGATAAAAACATACAACATAAATAGATCACATTTAATATTACTATTCTGTATTACTTTCAGGTGCACAACATAGTGGTTAGACAAGCATATATTTTACAGAGTAGTCCCCCTAATATTTCAAATACCCTCCTTCCCTGTCACAAATAGGGCTATTACAATATTATTTTTCCCTCCATTAACATCTCTCAAGCCACTCCTGCCCCTGAGCAAATGCCCTCACCACCTAGTGCCTGTGTCTATTGGTAATGCTTGTATGCATGCATATACATTTTTTGGTTTATCTTTTACCCCACTCTGCTGCCTTCTCTTTGAGGTTTGACAGTTCCATGCTTCTCTGTTTCTGGATCTATTTATGTTGTTCATTATATTGCACAAATGAGTGAGAGCATGTGGTATTTATCTTTCTCTGAGTGGTGTATTTTACTTAGCACAGACCCATCCATGCTGTTGCAAATGGTAAGAGTTCCTTCTTTTTTATAGCAGCTTAGTATTCCATTGTATAGATCTACCACTGTTGTTAATCCATTCATCTGCTGATGGGCACTTAGACTTAAAATCTTAGCCAATATAAAAATTAAATGAGAGCCAAGACCGGTTTGGCTCAGTGGATAGAGCGTCGGACTGTGGACTAAAGGGTCCCAGATTCGATTCCGGTCAAGGGCATGTGCTTTGGCTGTGGGCACATCCCCAGAAGGGGGCGTGCAAGAGGCAGCTGATCGATGTTTCTCTCTCATCGATGTTTCTGACTTTCTATCCCTCTTCCTTCCGCTCTGTAAAAAATCAATAAAATATATTTTTTAAAAAATAAAAAATAAAAATTAAATGAGATATTGATATTGAAAAAGACACAACTATTAATTAAATATTCTAAGTTTTACTGTCCAAATATGCAAATAAAAATAATTATATAAAATTTAGAATTAATTAAAGATTAATTAGGATTATAATTTAAAATTATTAGTTTTCTGTGTGATAGCAGTGAGCAATGAGAACAAAATAATATGAGAACACAAAGATCTCAGTAGTCATAAATATAAAAAAACTATAAAAATAGCAAAGATATTACATAGCCTGGCTTTGCCTACTTATCACAAAAACCTGGCTCATGCTGCCTTAGTTGTAAAGGACAGATTACTGTTTAAAATAATTGAAAACACTGGAGTTAACGGCAGATGAAGCTTAATCCACCGGCTTCATGATATTACCTAACAAATAATTTCTGATTCTCCGTTCTTTGAAAGCCATTATATCATCTTGACCCTATGATTGATTTCCCTTTTACCACCAAGATGAATGTTAGCAAATTCTTGGGCTATACCTTTCCCTGTTTCTGTCCAGAGTAATGTCTTTTTTTCAGCATTCCTAGCAAAGGTCTAATTGGACTAATTTAGAACTATTATCCATTGTAGTAGGCAGAATAATGACTTCCTAAAGACATTATTATTCCTAAAGGCAGGAATAATGACTTCCTTATTCCTGAAACCTGAGAATATGTAATATGATGAGTAAATAGGAATTAAGGCAGTAGATGCAATTAAGGGAGGTAAGCAGTGTCCTGATTATCCAATGAAATCCCAAGTGTCCTTATATGTGGAAGAAGGAATCAGAATAGTCAGTGTGAGGGTAAAGCAATGTGTCAAAGACTCAATTTTGCTCTTTGAATATCAAAGAAGGCCCGGAGTTAAGGAATGTGGGCGGTTTTTAGAGGCTCAAAAGACAAGAAAATAGATTCTCCTGTGCCGGAAGCCAGTCATTGTTTTATTAGTGGGGAGGTGTGGACAGGGAATCCAGAAGGCTGGTCAACCTTAATTGCTCTAAAGGGTCAGAGTTAATTTCTAGATATTGGTAGTTGAAGCAGCCTCCACCTGCTAGTTTTAAGTAAATTCACTGATTGGCTATTATTGGAGTTTCCTGCCTAGGGGATATGGGTGTATACTATAATATTAATCTGAATAAAAGGGATGGTAAAGCCAGAGCAGGTAGTAATCCTCTCTTGGGCTTCCTCCTGGCCCCCATTTCCCAAATTTATGCTTTTCTAGTCTCTTCATTTGTGTGTGGCCTTCTCCAGAACTTGAACGCTGAATCCCATACTCCTGTACAGTCTTTGAGAATTAAAACAGCCACATATATAATAATGCTACTGCAATTCTAAAAGTAGTGTTTTCAATCACTTGAGAAAATGAACCTATTTTTAATGTCAAATTGCTTATCCTTTTGAAAAAAATAGAATAATCATAATAAATATTGATAACGAATTAAAGTTCTAAATGTAAATAAAATTCTAAAATAATTCAGTGAAACCATAGAAAGTATTTCATAATCTTGGGGTAAAGAGGACCTTAAATGACTGACAAAATATAAACATAAAGGCAAATATATTTGAGGATTTTGACTCAGATATATTTTAATCTTGCCAAGGCTCTAACACAACTGTTAATTTCATATTTGATTTTCAAATAAATGTTGAGGTCAGCTTCTCATGATCTATTATTAATGCCATGTGATCTTGATCATTAATCTCAGTTTTAAGATTCTAATTAATCAAAATACACAATTACTCAAGCATATATATTTATTTTAATAACTAGAGGCCTAGTGCACAAAATTCATGCAAAAGGGGCACAGAGGGAGTGTCCCTCAGCCCAGCCTGCACCCTCTCCAATCTGGGACTCCTCTAAGGATGGCGCCCCTATTGGGATTGAGCCTAAACGGGCAGTCGGACATCCTTCTCACAATCCAGGACTGCTGGCTCCAAACTGTTTGCCTACCTGCCTCTCTGATTGCCCCTAACTGCTTCTGCCTGCCAGCCTGATCAGCCCCTAACCACTACCCTGCCAGCCTAATTGATGTCTAACTGCTCTCCTGCCAGCCTGTTTGCCCCCAACTTCCTTCCTCTGCCAGCCTGGTCACCCCTAACTGCCCTCCCAGGCAGGCTTGATCTCCCCCAACTGCCCTCCCTTGCAGGCCTGGTCCCTCCCAACTGCCCTCCCCTGCTGGCCTGATGGCCCAAAACTGCCCTCCCTTGCAGGCCTTGGACCTCCCATTGTCCTCCCCTGCTGGCCATCTTGTGGTGGCCATCTTATGTCCACATGGAAGCAGGATCTTTGACCACATATAGGCAGCTCGCTTGTGTGTTGGAGTGATGGTCAATCTGCATATTACTCTTTTATTAGATAGGATAGAGGCCTGGTGCATGGGTGGGGGTCGGCTGGTTTGCCCTGAAGGGATCAGGGTAGGGGTTCCCTTGGGTGTGGGGCAGCCTGGGCAAGGGGTCTGTGGTCGTTTGCAGGCCAGCCACACCCCCCAGTGACCCAAGTGGAGGCTCTGGGGTCTGGACTTAATTTATGCTCTACAATTGAAACTTTGTAGTCTAGAATGGAGCCAAGCCTACTGCTCACTCCATGGCGACAGCCATTTCTGTTTGAAACTTTGTAAACTAGAGTGGATGCCTAGGCCATAGGGCTAAAGAAGCTTGGCTTCCTCCATTGCCCCGGCAACCCTAGCCTCTGCTCTCTCCAGCTCCGTGGCTGCTGCCATTTCTGTTTAGATTATGTATCTTCTATAATTGAAACATTGTAGCATTGAGTGGAGGCCTAGGCCAGCAAGGGCTTCCTCCATTGCCAGGGAAACCCAAGCCTCCCTCCTGTTCTCAGTGGCCTCAGCCATCTTGGTTGGGGTCTATTTGCATAATTTGCTCTTGATTGGCTGATGGGAGTAGCTATGGACATGGCTTGATTGTAGGTACAGTCAATATGCTTATTACTATTTTATTAGATAGGATAAGAGAAGAGAGTGATCAAATAAATAACATGATTTTATTATGGTACACTGTGCAAGAACAAAAAAGCTGTGTAAGACTTAGTGCACTGACATGACATTCTGAAGTGAAAAAAATGGTAACATAAATGTAAAATATAATGCTCAATGTTCTAAAATTAAAGTGTATATGTATATGTATAATGTGTTTTGTATTATGTGTGTTTGAGAATAAGAGCTATGTGTGCAGGTGATCATTTCCAACATAAAATTAATTAGAAGGATGAATGGCAAATAGCGGTCCTTTTCCTTCTCTCTTTTCTTTTTTTTGCCCTTAGACTCCTCCTAACTCTCTTCCGTTTTTTTTCCAATTGTTAAAAAATATTTTGCCCAGCTGGTGTAGCTCAGTGATTGAGAATTAGCCTATGAACCAAAAGGTAACCCTTGGATTTCTGGTCAGGGCACATGTCCCTGTTGCAAGCTTGGGACCTTGTATGGGGTGTGTAGTAGGTAGCCAATCAATTATTCTCTCTCATCATTGATCTTTTTATCTCTCTTTCCTCCTTTCTTCTCTGAAATAAATTACACACACACACATTATATATATATATAATACCAACTGTAAGTAAGCCACTATTACAGGCACTAAAAGGAAAGATAATTGGGTGAAAATGAAGTAAGATCATTTAAAAAATTGAGTCCATCTAATTTACATATTTTTTCAAAGGTATATTTATATTTTAGTCAATCGGTACATTTAAAATGCATTTTTTAGTTTAGTGTACAATTTAATTAGGTTTATAATTTTACCCAGTTGTACAGTTGTCATCATCATCTTGAATATTTTAATCACACTAGAATTTTTATGCCTCTTTATAGTTAATCTCTATATCCTTCCTCAGTCCTAGGGAACCACAATCTACTTTATGTCCCTACAAATTTTCTTTTCTATAAAATTTATTATGATTAGTTTAAGGTGACCAGAACATTCTATTCATCTAAAATTTTAGGTATATGGAGAAAATATATATTATTGTATTTTCAGTAAGTACCATAATTTTTCTGCCAAATCCCACCTACTATGGAGAGAAAGAAATAATCACATGTTCCATTTCTTTTAAATATAATCTCAACGTACATTTGAAATAGAAATCTGCACAACATAGAATTTCAAGGTTTCTCGTTTGTAAAAAAAAAAAAAAAAAAATGTATATTCTCTCACCCGGCCAGTGTGACTCAGTGGTTGAGCTTTGACCTATGAACCAAGCGATGATGGTTCGATTCCTGGTCAGGGCACATGCCCAGGTTGCAGGCTCAGTCCCCAGTAGGGAGTGTGCAGGAGGCAGCTGATCAATGACTCTCTTTCATCATTGATGTTTCTATCTCTTTCTCCTTCTCCCTTCCTCTCTGAAGTCAATAAAAAAATATATTTTTAAAAGTGTACATTCTCAGTTATGATTTCTCATTTTTATAGTTGTATTATGGTGTGCTTAGGGCAGGAGCATGATGTAAGTTTTGTATTTAGATGGTGTTGGAAACAAAGGAAAGAATTAGGGTTCTCACCTGTTGTCCATCCTCTTCCCTTCCTTGGCACTTATGTCTTGCCTGACCAGGTGTCTCTGGCTATGTCTCCATGTTGCAGACAATTTAACAAGTTTCTGGGATTGTTAGAAGAGGGGCGAGGTGGTTGGGGGCGGGTGGTGGATTTTTATGTTGTTCATTGAAGTGAAACAATTGACATCATCCTAGAAATAAAAGTAGTTTACATAGACTGTTTATATAATACCCAACCATGTTATTAGAATGGATTAACTTAAGCCTAATAAGCAAGTTATTTTCAATATGATTAAAGACCTTATTATATTCATTGGAGCATTTCTGAGACTTTTCATTTTCAGGGAATTGAGCAGATTGGAGATGAGTCAGAGAAGAAGTATGAAAATAAGTAACAGAGCTGGGTGTAGAATTTATTATAAGAAAGGTGAAAATAGTTCATATTGTTTCATGTGGATCTGAGAATCCTCCATGTATATGAAAAGTTATTTCAAGTGGAAAGACCAACAGCTGCCTTCAATTTCATCTTCTAACAAGAAAATGATAGGATAGTGACATTTATATGATAGTGACATTTACTTTAGAAGTCATAAAGTAAGTTTCTAGATAACTGAGGAAAGTTAGTGAAATATTTTAAAACTAAGAGAGACAATATATGGTGAGTGATTCAGGTGGGGAATGAAGTAGGTGAACTCAGCCAACCACATCTCAAAAAGTAAAAATAAAAACAAATCACAAAAGCACCCTCTACTTTTGTACTTGAACTTGAATCTTTATTCTCATTTTTGCATTTGCTAGCATAGGAAATGTAACATCTCCTAAATCTTGTTAAACCAATTAGACTCTGTATTTTGCCTATCTTCACTCATTTTATAACAAGAATCTCCTTGCTGGAAAGAACATTACGCTTAATTAAGTTTAGCAACCCACAAAGGATAAATCCACATCTCGCTCTCAACTCCAATATATGAAATTCCAGTCAAGACTATAAACTTGGTTGGATCATGAGCTCATCTCTTGACCAATCACTGTGGCCTGGGCTGAAGGTGCTGTGAAAAGCACATGCTGGGTCAGATGATCAAGCTTGTGGCTCAGGGGTTGAAGCTTCAGGGTCTGTTAACAGTAGGACAAAATTGATTGACTGACATTAATGAATATAACCATTTATACCGATCCTTTAAACCCCTGAAAACTGAGAGAGCTCTTTTCAGCTTAATGAATATCTAATGAATTCTATTTGTCAGCTTCTCTGCTAGATAATTAAGCCAAATTAAAGACTATCAAGAAAAATACCTGTTGTTATATTAATAAAGAGGCTATCATTGATGGGATAAAAATAAAAATATTATAGATGATTTATAAATATTTTGCTTAACATTAATAGATCTTGCAAAAGCATACTTGTTAGTGTTCTCAATTTTACACCTGGAATTTCTGAGTAACAATGTTAAAAACATGTTCTAGGTCATGGAAGCATTGTCAAAACCAGAATTTAGGGTCATTGTGACCTAAACCCATGTAGTTCTATCATGTTCCTTTATTCCTTTCTATGCCATCATGTTGCTACTAATGGTCCCAGGAGTATGAATTAAGTAGTAATGTATCCCATTTGGAGGAAACTGCTTGCCTGAAAAAGGATCATTTTTAGATTAAGGAGGAAGAGAAAAAATGAAATAATGATTCAAAATACATGAAACTATGATTTGTCAACCACAAAAGTTCACAAAGAAAGAAGTAAAATAAATATTTAATATGGAAATTATCTTAGATGGCAAAGCAATAGTAAATGACAGTGAATATGCAAATATGTAGTCTGAGCAAGAATTACACCTGATTGCAGGGATGTAATAAAACAACTGTACTCCCACATACTTGCTATTGCCAAGACTTTTCCTAGTTTATATTTCTTACTGTGGAATTCAAAAAATGTTCAAGGTTATAAAATAATGGAAAACACTTTTTACTTCTGATATTACATTTATGTCCACATTTTATAAGCTTCAGAAAAAGCAAGTGAACAAAGGCATATGATGATGATTTTGAGTTTACATTAAAATGAAAAATATAAATCCCAGTATAATTTTAAAACACATATTAGGTATATATTTTTTCATAGATAGAAGTTCCTTTTCCTTCTATAGTTTAATATTAACTGTTTGTTGTAGAAATTGAAAATTAAATAACCAAGAGGTAAAGGAACTAACTACTCAGCTAAATATTTTAATTGCTGAACATACAGATCAGCTCTGAAACAAAATTAAAAATTATAGTATCTTACTGAATAATTTCTTAAAGGTTAATGTGTAGATTTTTATTATTATTCCTTATTATTCATACTAACCTGGCATCTTAAATATTCACAACTGTTTAAATAGATTTGCTGTAACTTTGAAGAAACTATTAAACTAGTCTTTTTGCCATACATAACATCTGTTCAGCTTTAATCAAAGTTGGGCCAAATCCACAAGATTAAAATATGTGCAGATTTTTCTCCTTTAATGTATTATTTTGTTTGTTTAAGGTAGTACATATATCTCCTTTTTTCCCCCATTGACCTCCTTCTGGTCTCCCCTCCCCCACAACACATGCCCTCACCTGCCCCTCCACAGCCTCTTGTATCCATTGGTTATACTTTTTATGCATGCACACAAGTTCTTCAATTGATCTCTTGCAGCCCCCCGCCAAACCTCCCCTGCCTTCCCGCTGTAGATTGACAGTCTGTTCAATGATTCTTTACCACTGTACCTATTTTTTCCCCATTTCTTTTCTAAATGTGCAGATTTTATTGTTGTATTTTTTCCTTTCCTTCTATATTTAGGAAAAATAATCTTCTACTGAATTCTCAGAATTTAGAACTTCCCCACCACCCCACCTCCCACCACAAAATTAAGAATGGCTAAAGATGAAAGGTATTACTACTTTTAGCTATATTAAGTTTTCTATGCATATCATTTAGTCAAGTTTGCTTTATATTGATGCTTACTACCTATGTGTTGTAAATTGAAAATCATCAAGGATAGGAGCTATAATTGCTAGCCAGTGGCCAGCAACAACTTACTTTATTTTATTTTTATTTTTTAAAATATATTTTATTTATTATTAGAGAGAGAGGAACAGAGATTCAGAAATATCAATGATAGAGAAACATTGATCAGCTCCCACCTGCACAGCTCGTACTGGGGATGTGCCTGCAACCAAGGTATGTGGCCTTGACGGGAACCAAACCTGGGCCACTCAATCCACAGGCCAATGCTCCATCCAGGGAGCCAAACCGGTCAGGGCAAAACAACTTACCTTAAATGTGACTGAGCTACCTTGGCATTGAATCCCCCAGTGTTGTCAGGCTGTTGGGTGACTAAAGGCTCAGCAAATAGTGATTGCAACCACATAAGAGGCCCCAAGCAAGGATTGCCCAGCTGAGTCTTCCCTGAATTTCCAAACCCAAAGACTCCATGAGCATGATAAATGATTGTTTCATGCCACTAATTTTAGGGTAATTTGTTATGCAACATTAGATAAACAAAGTAATCATTTTCTGTATTACAGCTCATTTTAACTGAACATGAGTCTCTCAGTTTGTTATTATTGCCCACAACCTATTGATATCACCAACAATTTATCTTGACATAATGGCCGGTTTCCTGCCCTCATTTTATTTAAGTTCTCAGTAGTGTTTCCAACAGTAGCCCTTCAGTAACACTACACTTATCTTGTTTTCTTCCTACTTTCTGGTTTTCGTTGAGTATTTTTCATCTTCTGTCTGCAGCCTAAGTGTTCATTTGTATCAGTGTTCAAGCATTGGACTTTTCTTTATCTGCTGATTCCCTTTATTATTTCATCCAGTCCGTATTTTAAACATGAGTATGTATCTCATTTGTCTCATTCATTCATCTCATCCTTCTCAATTATCTATACCCAGGCCTTCTCACTTATTCATTTGAATATCTAGTGGCTTTTTCAAAGATAATTTAATCAAAAAAACAACTGCTAACGTACCCTACCCTCCATTACAATAGAAACCTCTTCCTCTCCCATTAACCCTCGTTCTGGTTAATGGCCCTTCTAGCTGTACAGTTATCTTGACTAAAAGACTCCTACAAATAATCCTTAGTTTATTTGGATCTTACAACCCACATTTAATCTGTTACTAAATTCTTTCTGGTTCTCAAAGTCTACCATCACCATTTTTCACTATTAACTTCCTAGAACCAAGGCAACGTCAGGCAAATGTAAGCATTTAAATGCCTGCTGCCTTCTTCATAATGGTTGATAAAAATCATTTTATTACTCGAGTCATTTCCTTGGGCTATATCTGGTTTAATTGTGATAGAAACAATGATTAGGCTATAAATCCTGGCAGAAACTAAGACCTGGGTATTTTACTGATCCTTTTGATAAATTATCTCAGTAGCCAGCAGCACACAGGTATGGTTCTGATGTTCTCTCAGTTAGCACAAGCTCCAAGGTAAGCAGGAGAGGATGCAGTTCCTCATCTACTAATAAACACCATCTGGAAATAGTGACAACGTTGACCTTTGTGGAGTTTTATATGCTAATAATTGCTGAATGAATAGATAAATCGATTAATAACTTTAACTCAGTAATATATAGTAAAACACTATTTACTAATTAGAGATCTTTAGTCAGGAAGTTACTCTAGTGATGTGGCTCAGTGGTTGAGCATCAACCTATGAAACAGGAGGTCACAGTCTCATTCCAGGTGGAGACACATGCTAGGGCTAGATCCCTGGTGTGGAGAGTTCAGGAGGCAGCTGGGCAGCTGATCAATGATCCACTCTCATCATTGATATTCCTCTCTCTCTCTCTCTCTCTCTCTCTCTCTCTCTCTCTCTCTCTCTCTCTCTCTCTCCTCTCTCCCTTCCCCTCTGAAATCAATAAAAACATATATTACAAAAAAACTCCACAGACGCTTCATATTATTCGGTCCATCGCTACCAAACACATTCCTTCTGTAACAAACCTCAACAGCAACCTAGAACTCACCATTTTATTCTTCAAAGCCATTTGGCTTTTTCACTCCAGTCAAATCCTATGAATGTTGGTGTTCAAGTCAAAGTGCATTTTTTTTTTACAATTTCTCTGTTTGGGTTTTACAAACTGTACATTGTTGCTTGGGCATCAAGATGACTGGTGGTCCATCTTGCCCTGACCTGTAATGTCCACGGTCATTGTTTTTTTTAACTAACAATATGTTACATTTTGGGATCAGCAGGTCCCAATTGATTTCCAGCACAAATTAAATGCCCTGATGGTTTAAATATTGTGATTTATTTCTGGAGTCAACAGCAGTTTTGCTTTGCAGTGGATTTAAGCGAAAGGTTGGGAGAAAACTCAACCTTCTTAGGTAGAAGGTTGAAAGTTTTAAGGGTGCAAACTCTCGTAAAGATTTTAGACAAGAAAACTATCAAGTTTGAGTGTTAGGGAAGTCCTGTGGAAATTGAGTTATTGAAAACAAATGACAGGTTCTGTGTATAATTAAGCTAAGATCTGTGCTGTCCAAGTTGCATGGACTCTTCATTGCTTAGAATTTTTCTTGTGATCATTGAGAGAGAAAAGTACTGTGTTGTCACCCTTCATCAAGCATCCCCTGCCCAGGTCATGAGATATGTTGTGATTTATTTTATTATGCCCAAAACAAAGAACCTAAGTCATTGGGGTAATAAAGTGATTTCGGGAATTACTACAATTCAGAGCTAGGGTAACTAATCAGGGCATTTTCTTGTTATCAATTGACAGAAAATCTACTCTCAAGATGGCCTCTGTAAATAAAACAGTTTTTAGAGTGATGTGTACTAGTACTGAAGGAGGTATGCCTAATTTGTTAATTTTTGTTTCTCACTCATAATAAAAATTTGATAGTTTAATTTGAGGTTGTGACACCTGCAGATGACACATGATTTGACTTCTTCCCTTTGTGTTAGACTGGGTGGCTTCAACAACAGAAATGTTTGTCTCATAGTTCCGGAAGTTATAAATCCAAAATTAAGGTGTTGACAGGATTCGTTCCTTCTGAAGGCTGTGAGGGGGCTATCTATCTATTCAAGGTCTTTTTACTTGGCTTGTAGAGGGTTAGATTCCCTCTATGTATGTCTATTTGTACAAAAATTCTTCTTCTTATGAGGACACCAGTCATATTACATCTCACTTTAACTTGATGACCTCTGTGAAGGTAATTTGTAATAAGGTCACATTCTGAGTTACTGGGGTTTAGGAATTCCCCATATGAATTTTAATGGGATACAATTCAACTCATAATACCCTCATAAACCCAGCAACAAGAGAAGAATATAATCTCTGAGCTACTCGGAGCTTCTGGTCTAAACATGGCTTCATTTTTAGGACCCCAACTGTGACACCAGGAAATCTCTGCTTCTATTGAAAGTATATTGTGGAGTTTCCAAAAGCATCTGCTACACATACTATGCTAATAATTATTTGAAGTAGAAGAATCACTAGCCTTTGTATTTTTTTATGAATAAACTCATAATATTGTGCTGACTTTGCTGAAAATGTTTAACACATTTTGTGGGTTTTTTTCCCAACTCATTTTTAAAATATTTATACGATAAAGTTAAAAAAAAAAACAACTTTTTTAAGGCATCTGCTTTTACTGAATATTGTAAAAATTCTATTTCATTATATCTGTTTAAATTCTAATATCGGATAAATTTGCCTTACAACAATATTACTCTCTTTTACTTCAATAAACAACAGCAACACAGCATGTACATTAACTTATTAGTCACCTGGCACCATTATATACATCTTCTTACATTTTTTAAAAAAGAAGCATGTACAATAATTCAATTTAAATGTATGCAAATGTAGGTACTTTCTTTTCAGTTTGTTCACTGATGATCATACTCTAATATATGGATCACCACTTTTCATGTTCCAGTGTTTTGTAATTTCTATCTTAATTAGACAATGCCAGATAGTCAATTCTGATTTATTAACTCAACATTAATTCAAGCGCTTACAGGTAACAAAATATACTAGAATTATAATTTAAGCTAGTACACTACTGAGAGAACAAAGGTGATTTAAAATTTTTACTTGAAAGATAAAACTTAAAAAAAAAACCTATGAAGATTGTTTAGGAAGAAAAACTGACCCTTGTAAATTTGGCATAAGTTTACAAGAACAAATCTTTTATGAAACATGATTGTAATTTAACTTTTTGAACACATAATTTTACTTGTTTTTATACTTAAATATTCTGTAGCTAAAGCAATCATTTAATTAATAAATACAATGATATTAAATTAGGAAAGTTCAATAGAGCTCCATAGAACTCTATGTGATATATAAATTATATAAAGAATGATTTCAATAGACATATGACTCACTGTAAGAAACAAAATCATGCCTACTGTTGACTGGGTGCTTTAGAACTTGGCATTTTGGTTTGTGTGTGTCCCGTACATTTTCCTTTCTTCCTTGGTGACATGTTGCCTCTACTTTTGTGAACCCACCTGTGTGATGTGAAAGCAACTGACCATGGGTTGTCATGTGACTCAAGCCAGGCTAAAGATGGGCCTGCTTATAAATTTTCTGCTTAAATGCTTAGTAGAGTCTCGGTTAGTTTTTAATTGGTAAACCTGTAGGATGTCAATCTGGATTTGCCTGGGGTTATTGAAGCTGATCTGAGCCTCTCTATCGAAGGGCTACTCTCAATAAGGAGGTACTAAGGAACAGAACCCCATTGGGCTTGCAGGGGGATCTGAAAGCAATTATGCCTTAAGCCTCCCTGGGTTCCTCACATTCTAGCTGTATAGGACAACACATTCCCTTCCTGCGGTTTATCTTTTTTTGGTATTGTCTCTATCTCATTTAAAACCAAATGCATTTTAAATAATTCACAGGAAGGAGAAATAAGTTTGCTCTTTAAATTAGGAAGCACAATTGATGCACATTAAACAGATGAATCTAGACCATAACCAACAAGTGCAAGAATAGCAGAATTTTGTAGTCTCATCAACTGGGTATAAATAACCAGGTAGATTCAAAGTCATGTTTGAAAATTATTAATTTTCTAGTAAAAGATGTCCAAAATGGTAGTAATACCCCAGTGGAGAGCTAAGGGTTATTTGAATTTAGAATTTTCACAAAGTAAATGAAGAACATTTATTTAATCTGGCTACATATAATATTAAAAATTAAATTCTCTCTCACACACATATGTGAGTATTTTATTTCTTCTTTTACTTGCCATTTATATATTCCTCACTGATTCTAGGATAAAGCTCAAATTCAGCAAGATATGTCAGGGCATTTTGATATAGTTCTTTCCTGACATTACTTCCTGACCAAAATTGTATGTATGTATGTATGTATGTATATATGTATTTATTTATTTATTTATTTATTGAATGATCACCTCATTTCCTAAATGTAAAATACTTTCTTACATTTAACTTCTTATACTTCTGTCTTTCTAGAAAGTCTTTCTATGCTTTGTTTGTCCAGGTGACTTTAATTTGTGTACCAGAACTTAGTTTAATATCCATTTCTCCTTATACATTGTCCATGTTCTCCATGTCAATCTCCAACATACATTTGGGTCTCTTTTCTATGAGCTTCAATGGTAAATATAAGCCACCTCAATTTTTTCAAAATATCATATTGAATTCTAATGATTTATTTGGTTACACCTCAATTAACAACGTCTATAATCTTATTATTTAGCATTTTGCATAATGAACTTATTATATTGGGCAAGGCAACCACTTCTACTCTCAAATCTCTCATCTGTTTCATGTTGGGGAGAATAAGGCATAGGCAGGACATAGTTTAACCAGATTAATGATTGCCAAAGTTTTCAACCCCCAATTTCTTCTTTACTATTGTGCTCATGATTTGAAAGATGTATTTGTCATAGTACATTGATTAAGAGTCACTTTCTTTTTATTTTATTAAGTTTACTAATTATAGATACTCCATATGGTGCCAGGTGGGTACTGAAAATATTGGGAGGACCTGTTTGTTAAGTATATGAATGTCCTACCATATGCTAAATATCTGAAACTAATACAAACGAACACTGAATAAAAACTGTAATTGGCAAAATAAAATTTTAAAAAATTCATAACTTTGCATGAGAAGGGAATAACCAGTCATCACATTTTTCTAAGACTTTCGTGGTTACACTTAGCTCGTTAGACTTTATTATTGTGGCAATTTGTGATTTCCATTAGGCTTCCTGAAATATTGAAAAATGATCCAGAATCCTCATTACATCCTTTGGACTCTCAGCAATTCAGGGAAACCACATAAACAATAAATAATTTCTAAGCTCCCTTCTAGCTATACATATACTAATATTGGATAGTATATGCCATATTATAGGTATGGTTAGATGAGGGCATTGATAGAAGATACAGCTGATTTGTGATTCTGGGTGGTCACTGTGCTCAGTAATAGCTCTACAGTAACTTGTTCACCAAACATTCAACTTTTTCTCTTTTCCTCTTTTGCAATGTCTTCACTTGTCCTCATTTTTCTCTAGCCCTGACTTGGAGTCAGAATTCAACTCAACCTTATCTGTCTCATAGTTATTGAATATTACAATTCCTTTTTCCATGGACATTAAAGAATATATAAGAAAGACTAAATAAAAGCATTTCAAAATATCCTCATCTAAAGACAAATTATTTCTTTACCCATTGGCACATACATACACAAGCACACTAGAGATTTTTTGGTTACTTTTATTCTTAGGACATTGAGTCAAAAGGAAGACTTTTCAAAGGCAAAAAGGCATCATTTTATCTTTCTACTCCAGTCTAAGATGCCTGCCAAACTCCTGTGTACTAACACTCCTTTAGAGGGGCATCTAGTCCCACCCACAAAGGGTCCATTCAGCTCTATGGCTTGAAGGAAGCCTGTATAGTAATCCACCATCAGTATATGATCCAAAGTATGTATTAGATGATACTAGATATTATGTACCACCTTCTGTTGTGTGTTAACATGACACCTGAAGTTAAGATTTGTCAAACTTATTCCATTTACTTGTTAACCCTTCATTTCCACAAGCCAAGGAGAGACAAAGTCAGGGTCCAAATGAAAATGTGGTCACCTTACCACAGGATCTTTACATGTTTTGTTTTTTTGCCTCAAAAAGTTTGTTAATTTAGCACTCTTATTAATGTAGCAACAATAGATATTGATATCGTGTAGCATGAGCTAAAATTGCTTAGCATATATACCTTAAATAATTTTAATTTTTAATCTTTATTTTTACTGGAGTTAGAAAAAGATGTCATATCAACAGATATATTTTATATTATGACTTCTAAAGTCAGTGATCAATTTTAAGTCGGTATTTAGCATTTTTATTCTTCTTACTATTTTCCAATGTAATTCCTATATGCTTCCATTTTTCTTAGCAGCTATGGTTTTGTCACTTAGAAGAAAATGGATTATTTTTTTTTGTAAGTCAGACATCCATTGTAATTACTTCAATAGCGATAGTATGTTTTTCTTCAAGAATTGCTTACAAGATGGGGAAAGCAAAAGCTAATGGTCATCACTCATGTTCCTAGGCTCATTACTCAAGTAGCTATTTATTTCTAACTGGAAAATAATATTTTCTAAGTATAATTTACATGTTCAACAGCTTCCTGCCTGGCATTTTGCAAAACTATGAACAAATACCACCTGTTTGTCATCATTAAATGTGCCAGGAGCTGCAATGACATTGTATTGATTATTAGTCACAAATTAGTGGCATTCTATCCTTAACCCTGATGGCTCCTTTAGGAGGATACTAAAATACAAGGATGTTGATCAGCAAGGTTCCCCACACCAAAACCCTTGATCTAAGAGACTATTATAACAGGAGACCTTGAGAACAAGCACGCCTCTGAACCCTGACTTTCTTAATTCTTCAGAGATTTTCACAAGTAGGAAAAGCATGGTCTTTTTTTTTTTTTTTTTTTTTTTTTGCCGAGGTCCTTCCAGGTCTGTGATGATGACAGGGCTATCTGGATGTGAACCTTCTACTTCCCTCATGGAGGAGGATCTTGCCTATGATCTGGTTTGAAATAATATATCAAAAAAAAAGCTCTCACATGGTGGTGATAACCACTGATGTGTGTGCATCACTTTAGACTGTGCTATAGGAATATGTTGTTAAGTACTTCAGTCAAAACTTGCCACCCTGCTAATATTTTAAAGTATAAATCATAATCCTCTTAGAAGCATTATACTTTTTGTGCTCTTGCTATGGGTCTCATTTTTAATGGAACATTAAGGGAACACAGTATTTTAATTATAACTTTGCGAATATCTTTTAGCTAGAGGTCTGTTGCTATTTTTGTCCTTCATGAAACTTTTGTCACCAAGTAAGGCAGGATTACATTTTCTTCCAAATTGAGTTGGTGCAGGGTGTCCTTGGTTATCAAAATACTCATAGCTTTGGGGCTTTGAAATGGTAAGTATTCAAGATGTGTGAGAAAGTATAATACATAACTGTACCATCTTAATTACATAAAAAATGAAAGCTTGTGTAGATACACAAGACTTAGAAGGACACATCAGACTATAAGCTGCTTGTGATTACGGATGGCTTTGTTCTTTGCTTGTGTTTCACTTAAAAAAAAATAAGAGCACCCCCAAAAATAAAACTAAAAAAGCTCTCATCCTAACAGGTTTGGCTCACTGGATAGAGTGTCAACCTGCAGACTGAAAGGTCCCAGGTTTAATTCTGGCCAAGGGCACGTACCTTGGTTGTAAGCACATCCCCTACCTACAGGCAGATAGGAGGCAGCTGATCAATGTTTCTCTCTCATCGATGTTTCTAACTCTCTACCCCTCTCCCTTCCTCTCTGTGAAAAAAAAAATCAATAAAATATTTTAAAAAGTTTTAAAAATTTTTTAAAAAGAGAAGTTCTCATTTGTATTTTCCTGTGACAAGAGGCCTTCAATCCTCAGTTCCCTTGATTATCGTAATAAAAGACGAAACTTTAAGAAAGAGCAACAATATAAAACCCTAAAGACATGCCTAACCAGGTTATACAAAAAAAAAATATATATATATATATACTCTATTCAAATGTCTATACTTATATTAGACTAGAGGCCTGATGCACAAAATTGATGCAAGAGTAGGCCTTCCTTCCCCTGGCTGCGGGTACCGGCTTCCCTCTGGCACCCGGGACCTAAGTTTCCCTCTGACCGCCAGCAGGCACCAGGGACCCGGGCTTCCCTCGCAGCCCAGGCTTTGTCCAGAAGGTTGTCTGGAAAGATGTCTGGTCTAATTAGCATATTATGTTTTTATTATTACAGATCTTGTCCACATCCATTCAGATTATAATTGGTGTTACTTTATACTTAAAAAAAAAATCATATCCTAGCTGGTTTTGCTCAGTGGATAGAGCTCTGGCCTGTGAACTGAAGAATCCCAGGTTCCATTCCAGCCAAGGGCACAAGGGAACATGCCCAGGTTTGGTTTCATGCCAATCAGTGATTCTCTCTCATCATTGATGTTTCTATTACCCTCTCTCTCCCTTCCTTTTTCTCTGAAATCAATAAAATTATATATTTTAAAAATCCTTATAAATGAGTGAAGGATAAGAAGGCCAGAGTTATATTATTTTTTCTAGGAGATATGTCTGTTATAATTCACTTCAATATAAGTTTATTTTTCATTGCCAAGATAATGTAAAGTTATTCGTTTATTCAGCTAACATTCATTAAATACTAAGTATAAGGGGCTACATTAAGTTCTTGTGATGCATATCAGTGAATAAGTGAGATGAAATTTCCTGCCCTTATGGAACTTTCTAATGAGAAGAGGTGAGTGATAAGCAAATAAATGTTAAATATATGGAGTAGATCTAATTTATTAAGCTCTCTGGATTTTGCAAAATATTTGTAAATTCCTTCCATGCTTTTAGACTATTTTTGAACATATTTTTCTGAACTGATGTAAGCTCCAAATTCTGATGTTAGGTAACAACATATTTGCAAGGGCTTCTGAGTCTCAGTAAATATTTATTCTCAGGTGCGTTTCATGATTTAGTAATTTTGGTAATCAATTACTTATGCCATTACCTACAAATATTCCATGATTATACATTTTTATACTTTTCCTGATTGACGTAGGATGTCATAGTTATGTGGGGTACATTTAATAATAGTGGTGTATGCACTGTGAAAAAATACAGTAATTAAGACACATACTGAAAGTATAATGAAAAATTATAACCATTATAGACTCAAGAAGCTATATAAATAAAAATTTAATCAATTACAATAAGGACTTAAAATAAGCAATCTCACTTTATTAACAAGGAAACCCTACAAATTCAGCCCAAAATGGGATAAGTTTTAAATAATGAAAGGAAATTACAAGGATTTATTTTTAATGTATTTAGTTAGTAGACATGCATATACGAATATGATGATTATTCTTTATTTGAGAAAAAGGCATATCTTCAGTTTTCAAGAAGGAATTGGAAAAACACCAATCATTTTTACCTTAGTGTAAAATGTTGTGCTGTGGGCTTTATTTACATGGCTTGATATGATCTGACCAGTTGTTTTCCTAACCTAGATGTCATTATCCTCATTTACAGATAAAGACATCTAGATTCAGAATTAAGTAAATTGCCTGAGTAAGTGCCAAATGTCTTATGCTAAATTCCAGGTTCTTTATTCATATTCTGTACCACCTCCCACAAATTTGTAAACTCATGTCCCCTGTTTCCCTTTGAACCAGATCTACAGTAAGACTGTTAGTCTGTGAAATACCGTTACTCATTACGGTTACTTGTGTTTTCTAAACATATTTGCTTAAATTCCAATCTAATTTGATGAGCCTGGATGCTGGGTTATAATCAACTGTTCATATCATGGGTTAACCTTTACCTAAAGTAATGGAGGGGATGGCCTATTATTTAAATTATCATGGGAACTAATGTTTATAATACCAATTGCTAAATCATTTTTATTGACTATATATAGAATTCTGCTGTTTGGTATGGATTGGAATAAATTTATTGCAAACAATGTCTTCTATTTATTACAAGACATGATTATTTCAAAGTATAATTTCTTTAATCTACTACAACCCAATGCAAAATTGTTTATTTTATTATGGTACCCAGCCACCAGTTCATTGCTTGAATTACTCTTCTCACAAATGCTAATGCTGTTAAAGTGGTTTGAATATTTCCTGTGGGGAATGTTAATGTATTTTGTTTTCATTTTCTCCTTAAACTTGACCTCTCAATATAACAACAAAAAAAAAAGGTGACAGGGATGTAAAATACAGCATTAGGGGAAAAACTCTGCCTCTGGAATTCCATCCTATTACTCAACACGAGAATGATGTGGCACTGGAGAGAGAATTAGTTAGAATTGAAAAATCCATCATATATGTAAATAAAACTCTTACTTCTCTAAAACATAGTTTTTCCATCTGCAAACTTGTGATAATGATATCACTTTATAATTTTGGAAACTACATTGCATATGTTAGGAAGGCCATACAATTTAGATGGTCTGCTCCTATTCAAAGCATCTCTGTCAGGTAGCCCATTCAACCTGAATAATCTAGGCTTTGCTCTACTCCATTCCTGTCCTGATTTCAGCCTGATGTGGCAAGCAACCCCCTTATCTATTTAAGGGGGTATAACTAGCCTCACAGGGGATGAAAACCAATTCCTTTCATCCATCCAGAGGTAGAGCTTTATATTTTGTGCCGCATGGCAATAATTGTATAATCCATATCTTGACATAAATTAAGAATGACTTAATTAAGACCTCAACATGCAAATGAGCCTTGGAATAAATGATTTGGCACCTAAAGGGAAGTGCATATTGTGTATAGCTAATCTTGCTACAGGCTTCAATTCACAAAATTGCGAGTATTGCATCTGCATCGTCAAGACTGTCATTCAAGAGAACACTTGGGCACAAGTGAAGTAGCCCAAGATATTATTATGCAAACATCAGTGCCTCTGCTATGCTTCCTCGTTTGGGAACCAGGTTAGAGACCCACATACAGTATTTTATTTATTTTCAGCAAAAACCAGTCAGGTCATTATTGCTATATTCAGTCTTCAGATGAAGAAAACATGGGTCAGAGAAGAGAGACTTCCTCAAGGTCACTGAAACCTAGTGGCTTCAGAAAGGGGAGCATTAGTTAAACTGGTTTTCTCCCTCCAGAACTGTGAAGTGCAGTGTTTTCTGTACTCTAGTGCTGCACTGGGAAACCCTGTCCTTGAAGTCAAGTAGAAAGCATATCACTGTCTGCAAGTTAAGTGAGGAGCAAAGCAGAGCACAAAATATGAAGCATCTTTAAATGAGATGCAACAATAATGCTAAAGCTGCAAGAGTTGGGTACAGTTTGGGTAGCAGTACTAAAGGTACTATAAGTAAAAGGGGATTGTATCTCCTAGCCAAGGAAATTGCTCTAGGCTGAGGGTGCATCCCTCCAATGCTCACATGCTACATTCTAACATGCCCCGTGTGATAGAGTTTGGAGGTCAGGGTTTTAGGAGGTGAGTCATGAGGGTGAAGCCTTCGTGAATGAGATCATTGCCTTTATAAAAGAGACCCTGGGGAGCTCTGCATTTTCTGCCAAAAAGATGTGCATCTATGAAACAGGTGGTGGACTTTCGCCATATACCGCCTCTGCTTGCTTTCTTTTCTTTTCTTTCTTTCTTTCTTTTTCTTTCTTTCTTTCTTTCTTTCTTTCTTTCTTTCTTTCTTTCTTTCTTTCTTTCTTTCATCCTTCCTTCCTTCCTTCCTTCCTTCCTTCCTTCCTTCCTTCCTTCCTTCCTTCCTTTCTTTCTTTCTTTCTTTCTTTCTTTCTTTCTTTCTTTCTTTCTTTCTTTCTTTCTTGTCTATCTGTCTTTCTTTCTTATTTTATTTTATTTTATTTTATTTGGTGGGATTGTTTCAATTTTGTGATTTTTTTCCCTTCTTTTTATTGAATTGATTGGGATGACTCGTAAAATTAGATAGGTTTCAGGTATACAATTCTACAACACATCACCTGTACACTATATTGTGTTCACTATCCCAATTCAAGTCTCTGTCCATCATCATTTATGCCCCTGTGCCTTCTTCCACCTGCCTTCCTCCTACCCCCCACTGCTGTTTTTTTTTTTTATCTTGGCTTTCTCAGCCTGTAAGAAATACATTTCTGTTGTTTATGAGCCAACCAGTCTATAGCATTTATTATAGCAGGCCAAGTAGATTAAGAGAAACATAGAAAAAACATAGTCTCAAAGACAAACTTTGTACGTATTTAAAACACTCAAGGAGAAAGCTCACTAGCCTTCCAACTCCAGGTAAAGGAAATAAATACTTAAAGGAGACATGGGAATATGTTCCTGACATATTTCAACCTTTTCAATGTTACGTCTGACACCAAAAATTATATCTTCTAAGTATATTTTTTCTTCATACATAAATATAATGTATATCAAATGCTAGTTTCTCCCCAGTCTGATGAGTCTCTTAGGATGCTCTACAATGCTTTTTCCCCTTTAGATTTGTATTGTTTATTTTCAAAGTCTAAATTGGCTTTCTGGCTTATCCAAGGTAAGGCAAAAGTAGGTTTACAGTTGTGAGTACGCAAAATACAGAGCCTATTATTGATTAATCCTATATAGTAATAAAAGGATAATATGCAAATTGACCAAACAATGGAATGACTAGTAACTGTTAGGTGCACTGACTACCAGGGGGCTGACACTCAATGCAGGAGCTGCCACCTGGTGGTCAGTGTGCTCCCACAGGGGGATGCAGCTCAGCCTGAGCCAGGCTTATGGCTGGTGAGCGCAGCAGCAGTGGTGGGAGCCTCTCCTCCTCAGCGGTATCACTAAGGATGTCTGACTGATGGCTTAGGCCCCCTCCCCCGAGTGCACAAATTTCATGCACCAGGCCTCTAGTGATTGTATAATTCTCCATATGAACAACGATAAGCCTACATTTGCCCCAATCTATATATCAGGATTTTTTATTTTGTTCATCTGAGCTTGCCATGTCTGTTCTATTGAATCTTGTGTAATCACTCAGATTTCATTTTAATTCTGATAAAACATTTCAAAATATGCTCATACATTTAGGTCATAAAATTAATATTAGTGGAGCAAAGTGGCATCATTTTACCTTTCCTGTGATAAGTGCATTGCAGAAGTCTGAATGGACTGAATAATGATTCATTTTTCATTAACCTAAAATAATTAAAGTACTCTTTTTTTTCTTAACCTGCCAAAATGACACAGATTTTAATTAAAATCAAGAGTCATTGCCAATGAGGATGCAGGGAAACAGACATTTATAAGCTTCTGGTGACAGTGTAAATTGGTACGGTCTCTCTAGAAATGAGTTTGGCTGCAGGTATCACTAGAATTTCATCTCTGCTCTCTGACCCCATCATCCTCCTAAGATACAGTCTTACTTTTTACCATCAGCTTCAGTTTAACCACTGTTTCAGAGAGCTCGAAAAAATAGTTATAGCTATGGATATAGACAGAGATGATCAAGCTATAAAGATAAGTCTAGAGATATAGATAGAGATGTAATATTAGGTACATGAAAGTCAGTGATCTGCAGGTCACTTCTTTGTGTGCCTAAGCAGTTCATTAGAGAAAAATGGGTCTAGAAACTAAATGAATCAATTAAACTGCTCTATATTACATCATGATGTGGTTATCCAAAGTAAACAGCAAGATCAAAGAGGAGCAGTTTGCAAACAAATTGAGGACAGTGAAGTACAGCCTTGAACTGGAGGCTGCTTTTTTACTTGCAAAGAACTAAACGAGAGTTAAGATAGAGTATGGATTATATGCAGAGGAGGCAAAAGTGGGTCACAGGTGTGAATATGTGAAACAGTTTAATCTTATGTTATTATTAACTATTTTATTATTTTCCAGGTGAACAACTGTGAATTTTCTTTTGTCCAACCTCGTATATGCCATCATAAAGGACAAAGCTATACTGAACTTCTTCCTCTGTTCCTTCTTTTTCTGGTTACCTCCTTAAATTTCCAAATCAAGACATTATCAGCAAATGCTCTATTCTCATCCAGTTATTTATTTAAGGTTTTCTAGCTGATGATTAGAGGAGCCAGGAATGGAATGTCGGTCACCTGATTCATTATGTCATGGACTCTTTTGGAGGGCAGACATGTTATTTTCTTGTATATATGCTGTGGTACATTTTTTATACTTTATAAATCGCAAAATGAGAGATGCAAATCAAAATGACAATGTGGTATTATCTCACGCCTGTCAGAATGGCTACCATCAACAATTCTTATTATTTAACAGAACTGTGATCACCGGGGACATTTATGCACAATGATGTGGTAATGTACATTGTACTGTAGATCATGTTATAGTTTGCATGTCTCCAGCAACAGACCTCAAGGCTAAAAAGCTAATCATTCTGTATAATTACTCAACCCCAGGGAGTCTCCACAAGCATCTTCCGAAATAACTGATTAATTATAGGACTACATGAAGGCCAAAATTGAATAAAAACATCAGGGACTGAGTCAATCTTTGCAGAGGTGGCATTAAATATTTAACACTAGGCAAATGGGAGTCAAGGAACCTGTGGGGAAGATTTGACTCCAAAATTATCAACTGAGAATTAAAAGCATAAATGACAAAAATTTCAAATGCGCTTTCTATAACAGAAGTTCAACTTCTTAAGGTAAGCGATATGTATCCCTTGTCAATGTCATACACAGGTCATTCTAACTTTTACTGATATTCGTGGGTTAATTACAAAAACAGCTATTTTATTTATTTTTTTTTTAAATATATTTTATTGATTTTTTACAGAGCAGAAGGGAGAGGGATAGAAAGTCAGAAACATCGATGAGAGACATCAATCAGCTGCCTCTTGCACGCCCCCTTCTGGGGATGTGCCCGCAGCCAAGGTACATGCCCTTGCCGGAATCGAACCTGGGACCCTTCAGTCCGCAGTCCGACGCTCTATCCACTGAGCCAAACCGGTCTCGGCCAAAAACAGCTATTTTAGATGTAGAAGTTGCTAATGTTAATCCTCTGCCTTGAATCATTTAAACATGCATAGGAGATTAAAACCTTTAAGAACATAAAGACAGTTATAAGGATGAACATAAAGACAGTTATATTTGTTGAGTGTTTTCATTTTCTTATCAATGTCTCATACAAGTAAGGCATGAGAACTACCTCAGAGGCTTGTCATTGTTTTGGACTTAATGTGGTGTCATAAAAATAAAAATAACTTGTCTATATGATTCTAATCCTCTTGTTCATTCCCATTTCCCCCCAAATCAGTCAGTTCCTTTTCATCACTCTTTGGCCTTATCTGAGCAAAGCCTCAAGGTTATATTGGATAGAACTTATAGATACTGATTTTATGATGTGTTCTTTTTCCAAATTTAAAAAAAAATGACTACACTTGAATACCAGAGTTTGTTGCCTTTATCATATATAATTCACTGTTCAACATTAAAATTGCTGTATAAAATTGTTGTATAAAATTGTTGTATGTAATTGTTGAGTTTATTTACTCTGTACTTGTTACTTGCATCAGTTAGCATATACATTCCAAATGGTGTGAGGATAAAAAGCATTTTGTAATTTTATTTACTTAAACATACTCATTTGAAAATGAAGAGACATTGGCTGATATGGGAACCTTAAATAAGAACTCAAGACTATTATCTCCCAACTTGTGGCTTTCAAAAATACTATCACAGAGAACCAACAGTGAGCAAACTGCAATGTTTTCAAAGGGTTAAAAAAAGTGAAACTGTGCCCAGTTTTGTAAAAGAAATTGGAGAAAATAGTTTTGCTGTCTTCTGAAGGTGTTTCCCTATTTGAAACTTCAAAAGAGACAAAAGGCCAGATTAATATTAAGTTATTCTTTATAAGAAGACAGTGTAGGCTCAGTGGTTGAGCATCAACCCATGAACCACGAGGTCACAGTCAATTCGCTGTCAGGGCACATGCGCAGGTTATAGGCTTGATCCCATCAGTGGGGCATGCAGGAGACAGCCAGTCAATGATTCTCTCTCATCATTGATGTTTCTATCTCTCCCTCCTTCGCTCTTCTTCTCTAAAATCAATATAAATATATTTTAAAAAGAAGACACTGTAATAATTGAAAATAGACCATCAAATTCAGTATGTGTGTTTTTTTAACAAACTATAAGCAGAATTTTAGAAATGATGTCTTCAGAGATGTCTAAAGGATTTTCATGTGCATTGTAGCAGCAAAAGTCATAAAGGAAGAATATATTAAAATATTGATCAGAAGTTGTTTTTCTTTCATGTTACTATGGAAATGCGCAGGTATATTTGGGAAAGTTTTATTTATATAGAAAATGGCATGTTACACAAGCAAATATGTCAGGAGCAGGTGAGATGTGGTAAAGAACTGAAAAAATTATCATACTAAAGAGTACATTCTTATTTAGCATTACTGTCTCCGGAAGAATTCCATGTTAAGTGATAAGATAATTTAAATTGCAATAGGTGATTTAAAAAACAACAGTCCTGGCATTACTCAGTCACCAGCCTTTGTTTATGGATTCTTAGGTGAAGATGCCCCATCCCCTACCAGTCCTCAGAAGGAAGAAACAGAACAGAGGGGGAAAAAGCCAAACAAAAGTAATTACAAGTCTTATGAAACTTCAGTTTAGTTGGATACAGAATCCATTCATTAAAATGTATTAAGTTCACTTACAAATAAATGCAAAGGCTCAAACAAATTAAGACTCTGGCAATGGAATAAGCTAATGTTCACTAAAAGTAGACCAAACTTTGAATAAGAATAGATTATGATGGGTAGGACAAGGAGAAGGGTAATGACAAACTTAACTCCACAATTTATTTGCTTCTTTCTCTATTTTTGAATTAATCTCTTATACAGTGAATTGCTTACTACCTCAAGAGTATTTATGATCTTGTTTCAATTGCTTTGCTTTGGTTATTTGCAAAACTCAAGGACTGCTCTCTTAAGTGCTGGTGATTTCTAATACTTTGTACTTTCCTGACATGACGTTGATTCTTCCAATGACAAGACTTCCATAATCTGGATACTGTTCTCTGGAATGGCCTTCAGGTACATTTCCCTTTGAGGCAAGAGAAAAATAAGGGCAAAAGATGATAGTGACCACAAATAAGTGAGTAATAGAAGGGATAGACAGAAGTGGGTGGATTTGAGAAAGGAAACAAAGAGAAAATCCAAAATTTTGGGATTAATTGCCTGTGATTGAAGGTGAAGAGTTAGACAATTGGGTTGGTGATTGCATTGTTGATAGAGATTTGTATATGAAAGATGACATGTTTTAGAGGTGATAATGAGATGAGTTTTGCTCACTTTTTTTCTTGAAATATTATGGTAAATTCAAGAGGAGGTATGTAACAGACAGCCAGGCACATCAATGTGACATTAAGGAAATAAACTCAAATTGTAAGTCTATATCTGTGAGATATTTTTATAGAGATAGTAATATGATCTCTTCAGTAAATGGAGTTACTTATAACACTTTAATATAGTTACATTGTTGTATTTATTAATTGAGCAGGTAAAAACGTCAAAATTGGGAAAACTCCATTAATGTTTGGATTTGTTTTCCCATAACTGAATGATGCCTGGGTCATTTATATTTCCTAAACATTTTTTGTAGTTTATTTAAAACTAGAGGCCCGATGCACAAAATTCATGCACAGGGGACAGGGGGTGTCCCTCTGCCCAACCTGCACTCTCTCCAATCCCTCGAAGGCTGTCTGACTGCCCATTTAGGCCTGATCCCGGTAGAATCGGGCAGTCAGACATCTCTCTCACAATCCAGGACAGCTGGCTCCCAATTGCTCGCCTGCCTGCCTTGCTGATTGCCCCTAATCACTTCTGCCTGCCAGCCTGATCACCCCCTAGCCACTCCCTTGCCAGCCTGATGGATGCCTAACTGCTCCCCTGCCAGCCTGTTTGCCCCTAACTGCCCTTCCCTGCAGGCCTGGTCACTCCTAACTCCCCTTCACTGTAGACCTGGTCCACCGAAACTACTCAACCCCCTGCAGGCCTGGTTGCATCCAACTTCTCTCCTTTGCCGGCCTGCTCCCTCCCAACTGCCCTCCCTTGCGGGATTGATTGCCCCCAACTGCCCTCCCTCGCAGGCCTGCTCCCTCCCAACTACCCTCCCCTGCTGGCCATCTTGTGGTAGCCATCTTTAACCACAGAGGGGCAGGATCTTTGACCACATGGGGGGATCCATCTTGTGTGTTGGAGTGATGGTCAATCTACATATTACTTTTATATTAGATAGGATAGAGGCCTGGTACATGGGTAGGGTCCAGCTGGTTTGCCCTGAAAGGTGTCCCTGATCAGGGTGGCAGTTCCGTTGGGACATGAGGCAGCCTGGGTGAGGGGCCTGTGGTGGTTTGCAGGCTAGACACACCCCCTAGTGACACAGTGGAGGCCCTGGTATCTGGAATTTATTTACATTCTACAATTGAAACTTTGTAGCCTGGAGCAGAGCCAAGCCTCCTGCTCGCTCTGTGGCTGCAGTCATTTCTCTTGGGATATTTATCATCTATAACTGAAACTTTGTAGCCTTAAGCAGAGGCCAAGGCCATCCAGGGCTGCAGAAATCTTGGCTTCTTTCATTGTCAGAGGCAACCCTAGCCTCCTCTCTCCAGCTGCAGCCATTTCTTTTGGGATTCTATAATTGAAACTTTGTAGCATTGAGTGGAGGCCTGAGCCTGCCAGGGTGTGTAGAAATCTTGGCTTCCTCCATCACCAGGGAAACTCAAGCCTCCCTCCTGCTCTCTGTGGCAACAGTCATCTTGGTTGGAGATTAATTTGCATATCACTGCTGATTGGCTGGTGGGCATTGCTGGTGGACATGGTTTGTGGGTGTAATGGAGGTATGGTCAATTTGCATATTACTCTTTTATTAGCTAGGATTACTTCAGGTCATATTCCATGATGAGCATGAGCTATATTGGATGTGTAGAATGCTTTATGAACAGATAAGTGTACATGTTTATCTACATACTAGAGGATTAGTGCATGAAAATTCATGCACTGAGGAGTGTCCCTCAGCCTGGCCTGCCCCCTCTTGTAGCCCAGGAGCCCTTAGGGGTGGGAGGTGACCTGGTGATAAGGGGAAGGCAATGCCCATCACACCTCTGCTGCAGTAATGCCCATCACACCTTGGCCGGCCCTGGTTACCTGAACCTCAGAAGCTCTGGATGTCTCGGAAGCTGCCATCCAAAGCTTGCCTGAGCCTTGGGCTGGCTCTGGGCGGCAGGGCAGCTGCCATTCAAGGGTTGCCTGTTCCTCAGACCTGCCCTGGGAGGCTGGGCGGCTGAAGAGACTGGGGGCACTCTGGAGGCAGGCGCATGGAGTGGCCTGGCCTGCCTGATGGTGGGCCCAACCTTGCCACATATCTGCCACCCATGCGGGGCTGAGGGGACTGGGTACCACCATCTTGTGGCTGTGGGTGCTGCCATCTCTGAGGATGTGTCATGCAATTAGCATATTCCCTCCTTATTGTCTGTGGGTGCTGCCATCTTTGTGACAGTGTGAGGGTCAATTAGCATGTTCCCTCTTTATTAGATAGGATATAAAAACCCAGTGACAGGAACGGCAGAACAACCAGAATGACCAGTGACTATGAAATGCATTATAGCAGCCAATCAGCCTGATCTGGGACCCAATCATTCCTTCCCCCCAAACTGGCCTGGCCCCTGACTGACCCCCAACACCCAACCAGGGTTGGAGCCAGCTGGCCAGCCAACAACCCGCAGGCCTTCCCCACTGCTGGCCAGGCCCAATGGGCCCTAATCATGGCTGGCTGGCTGGACCCCACCTGTGCATGAATTCGTGCACCAGGCCTCTAGTCTTAATATATTTTTCAGAATATCTACTGAGAATAGAAGTGTAGGATCTTTATAAAATACTCATTCATTCATCAGTTTAATCATTTTCAATAACTTTTCAAGGCACTGCATGAGGACAATTTTCATTCAAATTCTCAAAATATATGTGCAATACCAAGACTTATAATTTTTGAACATCGAAAACAGATTTAAATGACCTATTTTTCAGTAACATTTTGTTACTTATAATATAGAAACAATATTTATATATTTTGCCTTGTGTCTCCCATCCTTCATCTCTACTACAGAATTCTCATTGTATACTTGCTGAATGAAAAAAGGCTGAATGCATGAAGGAAAAGTTTAAGAGTGGTGACCTAACCCTAACCAGTTTGGCTCAGTGGATAGAGCATTGCTCTACAGACTGAAGGGTCCCGGGTTTGATTCCAGTCAAGGGCATGTACCTTGGTTGCAGGCACATCCCCAGTAAGGGACCTGCATGAGGCAGCTGATCTATGTTTCTCTCTCAATGTTTCTAACTCTCTATCCCTCTCCCTTCCTCTCTGTAAAAAATCAATAAAATATATTTTTAAAAGGAAGTGTGGTGGCATATAAATTAAATTTACCATAATAAGTTGATAAGTTTTACATTGCTATTTTAATGTTTAGTCCTTGAATTTCTTTACTGTAAAATAAAGGTAGATTAGCAAATCTCTATTGCTTTCAGGTCAAAAATACTAGAACATACTTTTTGCATAAAATGTGTACTTCTTATTTTAAAAGATAAAAATGCCAAGGATATAACTGCTATAATGCTTGTTTCCTTATTTTTATTTTCTACCTGTCCATGAACCTTTGTAGCACCTAGCATAATGCCTTACACATGATAGATATGGGATGTATGTTTAATAAATGAATCATTTTAAAAAATATAAATATAAATTAATCCAGAGTACTGAATATAAGTTGCAAATGCAACTGAGAGGTACAATGAATGGCACATATTTCTTTAATATATATTTATGAAGGACACACTCTAACACAGACAGGCACTGTTTTTTACATTGGGGATGCAATTAGTGATGATCAATGCAAAGTCAGATGCTTGCTTTCATTGATTTTACATTGCATTGGAGGGGAGATAGAAATCAGAGTCAAAAAATAAATATCATATATATATATATATATATATATATATATATGCTTAAGGCACTGAAACGGCGGAATGACTGGAATGACTGGTTGCTATGATGCACACTAAGCAGGCAGGCAGGCAGGCAAGTGGTTAAGAGCTAGCAGGCAGGCAGGCAAGTGGTTAAGAGCTAGCAGGCAGGCAGGTGAGTGGTTAGGGGAGACCAGGCAGATGAGCAGTTAGGGGCAAATGGTCCTGGATTTTGAGTGGGATGTCCTCCAAGGGCTTCCAAATTGGGAGAGGATGCAGGCCGGGCTGAGCCCCTCTCCCCCCAACCATGCACAGATTTTGTGCACCGGGCCTCTACTATAATCATACATAGTGGAAGGAATTTTGACATAGTGATAGACAAGGTTAAGACTTAAACACTTCCATTGCCTTACACTGAGTCACATGCCTTCTTTCTATGCTTTGGACCATTTAATTTTTAGAAAACTTGGTTAGAAAAAAATATATTTTCCTTATCTTCTCATTAGTAATAAGTTACAAATAATAAATAACATATAGATATCATATAAAATTATCCTGTGTAAAGAAACAACACAGTGATTGGTACATAGAAACTCATAAACATAATTTTAAAAAACACACAACTTGAGTTTTAGTAATGCTATGAAATTCCCCCTCCCCCTGAAATAGAATTCAAATGTCAATAAAGAAACTAGAGCCAAGAGTCAATTAGGTACTATGTTGTCATTTGCCAAGTGGAAGCCACAGGGAAAAATGAACCTTCTCCTTATTGCACTATCATTATCGATAGAGACCCTCCTTTTTCCTGATATCACAATTTCCTGGAGAATAAATTTTTTTGTCTCTGGTCCTTCCTAACATCTCCTTTTTCTCCATATTTATAAGGTTCCATCTACATCCTTCATGTCTCTTGTCTACTATTATACCCCTCACCCTCTAAGAGCTATTTTGCCTTGTTTAGGGTTTATTAGTCAGGAATAGATCAAAGGGTGCAAATTAGGTCTTGTGAGTTCCAGCTGTCAGAAAAATCAGCCAGCTGTGATTGATTAATGGAAGAATGCATCCGATTTTTGTGGTGAAAAAGCCCCTTGCAGCTGTTTCAGAAGATTCTGTCAGCAAAGCCTTCTCAGCTGACAGTCTTCACAGAACAGCCATCTGTTTCTGAGGATTACAAATACTTTATCAAAATATTTATGACATGTTTCATCTGAAATATGATATATTATCCTTTTCAATAGATTAATGCCTTGAGGGTAACTGCAAAGCTAAGTAGAGAGACAAAACTTAACTTTAAAATTTATCTCAGTCGAAAGCCAATGCCTGCCCATTTTTTCCCCAGACTGTCGCTAGGTTATTAAATTAATATCAACTGGAGTTGCTTTTACTTTTATTTACAGATTTAATGTCAGATTGAATGAAAAAGTGCATACATTTAAATGGCTCATTTGGGGTTCAATTACATCTCTTTTATCAGTCATGTGTGTCTATATAAAATATGTAAAATTTATTAAGGCATCTAAAGGAGAATTTGGAAATTACAAGATATGTTTCTTAATTTCCTGTAGAATATGTTAGTAGATGTAGAAACAGGATGCTTTTTCTCTTTCTAATGGAAAGGTATATAAAATACATTTATCTCTTGAAGGAAGTTGGCCACACCATTAAGGTGGAAGGAACTTTGCCTCCATTTAAAATTTTATTTCACATTGGCTTGATTATGTCATAAAAAATATTTTGGGTGATGAATGCAGTGAACTAAAAATATTTGAAAGAATTATAACAAAAGGATATAGGCATTATACTCTGATCTTCTAACCTTTTGGAAAGTAAACTTCTAATTGTATGGATATAATTAAGTGGAGTTGTCTCAGTAAAAAGCTATTGTTCAGAACATGCATTGAAGTCTTGACTTTTCCTTTTGCATATAGCATGTGTTTTAAAAAAATCTTTGCAGTGCTGAAACTGGTTTGGCTCAGTGGATAGAACATCGGCCTGTGGACTGAAGAGTCCCAGGTTCGATTCCGGTCAAGGCCATATACCTTGGTTGCGGGCATATCCAGTAGCGAGTGTGCAAGACGCAGCTGATCGATGTTTCTCATCGATGTTTCTGACTTTCTATCCCTCTTCCTTCCTCTTTGTAAAAAAATCAATAAAATATATTTAAAAAAAATAAAAAAATCTCTGCAGTTGTTTTGGGTGATTTTTCCTAATATGCACTATTATTTTACTGGGAAAAAAATACAATAGACCAAGAAGCAATGTTCTTTGTTGTGGTCAGATTTCTACCTTATGAAATTGGAAGTCATTTGTAATTTAGCTCTTTGTAGTCTTTAATTTTATTTTTTGGTCACAAAGGTTAACCCTAAAAATATAATGGTTTTCGTACTTCTCTAAAACCACTTTGGGGATCAACATTATTTTTTTATTGCAAAACTGGAATATCATTTAAACCTATGTATCATGAATATACTTATTAACTGAATTGATATGCAATTTGGTTTATTTGAAAATACGATATCATAGTTTAAAATTTGCTGAGAAAATACAGATTTGGGCAAGAAGCAGAACAATATTATTGAGTTTAAGTAGTTTACAGTCTAGTGAGAAAACAAAATGGATAATCCCTGCTATATGAATTAAAACAGATTCCCAAACTTGCCTGAAATTTAGTATAACTCAGAGATGATGGGCATCAACTCCAAAATGTTAATGCTGAAACTCAATGAGATCACAGCACAGAATTGGCATGCAGAAACTGCATCAACATGACTTTTGTATCCTTATATAATAAGTCATTATGGTAAGAATTATCAAGGAATTTTATATAAGGAAATGTAAAGACAGAGTGAGGAAGGTTAATTAAATTATAGAAATTGAGAAAGTTAGAATTTGAACTAAATAAACATTAAATGCCCATGTAGTTCTTAAAACATGAGAGGAGATGTATTTATATGCAATTCCTGTCCAATTTTGTTTGACTTCCATAAATATCTAATTCCTTTCTATTTTATTCAAAAGTGGTACTACTATATGCTTAATAGAGCCCCAATTTCAGACAAAAGAGAAGGGCCTACTAAGTAAATTAAATTTAAATCCCATAGAATAAGAGTAAACTTGAGTTGAAATGAGAATTACACTGAGTATTCTTTGATGTGATTGAAATTAAACTCAATTTAATGCAGAAAAGTTGAGATTGGAAGGAGCTCAAGGCAGAACTATAAGACAAGTAAAGGTGGTATCATATAGTATATATGATACTTCTGGAAAACAAAGTCAAAAATAGAGAACGAATATTTAAGATGTATCACAAGAAAAAAACAACACACAAAATAAAAGAAGACTTGAGTATATAAATTAGAAAGGTGCAATTTGAGGAAATATTAATTCAGATCAGACCACACACAAGCACATCCCTAAATTTCAAAACAGTTAAAGAGGAAAAATTAGGCTGACCTCAGAACTAATTTATGATACCATCCTAAGGTAATAAAAGCTAAATATGCTAAGTGTCTGGTCATCCATTCTGCTGTCCAGTCAGCTGTTCAACCAAAGTGTTATACGCTAATGATATACTGAGGCCGCTCAACCATTCACTATGATGTGAACTGACCACCAGGGGCAGACACTCAACCAGTGGCAGTGGCAGGGGGCAGGACCAGTGAGTAGGCAATGCCAAGCTGCCAGCCAAGAAGGAGGTACCCCACGGAGGAAGGTGATGGGGGGGCCAATGAGAGTGAATGGTGTCAGGCTGCCAAGACCAGTGTGAACAAGGCCCAAATCACCCTGCCGGTTGCCCCACAGATCGACCCTGATTGCCGGCCAGGCCCAGGGACCCTACCTGTGCATAAATTTTTGTGCACTGGCTTCTAGTAGGATAATTAGACAGTAGAGCAATACCTACAAAATTTTCAGGAAGACAAATAGGATATAGAAAAGGAAAAAAAAAGTTGTTATTCATGGTCTTAGGCAAAATTATTCACATGGGCAGTTTCTTAGGGATTTACTAATTCAGGTGTCAGGGAAGTAGTGAAGATTCTTTCCTGGAAGTGAAAATGCAAAGACAAAACAGATCCCAGAACACTCAACAAACAGGGTTTTGAGTTAAATTCCAAGACTCTAGAGTCAGTGCCTGTACTTGTAGAGGTCTGTGAACTTTCTGGAGAAACCAAACACACCGATATATAAAGTAAGTGTGGTGGGCATATGAAAGTTAGATATTAGGAGCACAGAAAGCAAGAGATGGACTGACTGATTCTCACAAATCTGATAGAAATTAGCTATTAAACCTTTCATAGATGTCTACTAGTAGTTTGTGAAAATGTATTTTAAACCTTTAATGCAACAGGAGTTGAGAGGCTCAATAGAACCCACGTAAAAAAGTATTTTGCAATTTTTTTAGTATAATCTCTTACCAAACCAGAATAATTTCTTTCTTGTTTATAGCTTAACATATAAGAAAAATTCTGAACTTGATCAAAACATAAGAAAAGTTATAATCTTGCTATCATGTAGAGGTGAAAATAAATCTGGACCCTATGACCTCTTAGCTATAAAACCATAGATAAGTTTAAACTTATTTATCCTGGGTTTCTTTGCCTATAGAAGATAAGGGTGACACTTACCTTCTTGTCTTGCTTGAAGTCTTACAAGATAAGTAAATGTAAAATGTCCTACTATTGCAATTATCTTTAAAAAGTCATACATATTATTTTTCCCATTCTAGATATTTTTTGGCATTTTTTGCTGAGGAAGTAGACTGGTTGGCCATATTGGTCTAGTGTGATTCCTCTCCCCGAGAAGCACTCTGCAGCATCAATTAGTGGACTGAGTTGGGTATGGAATAGTGGATAGCTCAATCTATACGTAACCCTCTCCTCTACCCTGTCTCCATATCTGAACCAAGAGATACAATTTTTGTTTTGTTTTTAGAATTAAAATAAATCCAAAGCAACACTGTGAACTAACAGGTGAGCCAGAACTGATTAAACAGTTTACTCTGAACCTGGCATTTAGAGGAGAAAGGAATATAAAACAAGAAAATAAATTAACTAAAACAAACAAACAAAAACCAAGGACCACAAAAACAATCCTGAGACAGAGTACAATTATGCTCTGTTCTTATGCCTGCCTGGATTCCCAGTGACTGAGATTTTCTTAGTTCACCCTGTCATTGCCTTTGTCAATTCCATAACTTTATGAAACTCAAGTTTTCCCTTTTTCTTAAGCTAGTCATGGTTGGATCCTGTTTGATGCATTTAAATAGTCTCTCAACATAATCAGTTCCTTTATCCATTCCCTTTCTAAAGCCTATCAAAGACTTAGCACCTACCCACCCCCCCTTACCCAAATCCATTAGCTTAAATCTTTATATTAAATAAGTCAATACTGTTTTGAAGTAGTTATTTCAACTTGGCACTTCTATTATCAAGTTCTTACTTATTTCAATTTTTTTTTTCTATTTACTCCCAATCCTGGATCTCAGCTACCCTATTCCCAGGCTGGGGAAAGCATGAGTGTACATATTTGTGTATGGGGAGGAAAGAGCATATATCCTCTAAGCAAACTGATTAGCATTTAAATAAAATATTTTCTAAACCGATGACAAAAAAAACAACCCTAAGAATATACTATAGATATTGCCAAATAAATCCATTTTTTAATGATTCTTGCTGCTTTACTGATCTGGTGCTTTCTCATTAGCACATCTAAAAATATCTTGAAAAGTAGTGATTATCATCTAGATAGGAGGACTTTAGTTTATTAAAAATATTTAGAACTTTACAAGAGCTATAGAAAATTGTTGAAATGAAAATGGCACTGGTCAGGAATGAGATTATTATTCATTTGCAATACAGATATTTCCCCTAATTGTCTAAGACCCAGCAGATAGCACATTTAATGTTGATTGACATTGGCCTTCACTGTTGCAGAACACTGACAATTTAAGAGAAGAAAGCAAGCTAAAATATGCTTCTCTTAAAGCAAGATAAGAAGTCCTTGCTTGACTATTTGGCTTAACTACAATGTTTCCAACTTTTCAAATGTTTCAGTTTGCAGACTGAAGTAAATTGTCTCTCGCCCTTTAAAATCCCTCTTTGTTTTTTAAGGCATTTTGTTCAGTAGTGTAGTAAGACCTTATATTAAGGATTAAATTTATTTCCCTTTTCTACGTGGTAGAAATAGCCATAAATGACCCTGGGCTAAAAATATTCCTGAAGACTAGATTATATTTAGCAATGTTTGGTTGTAATGTCCTTAACCAATAGCAAGAGTTAATCTTAAGAGTGTAAAAGGTCTTAGTCTTATAAAAAAAAACTCTTTATAAGCTGTTCATTATCATGTGCAATAGTTTGCACATACAAATAAATTAGACAGGCAATTTTTGTCATGCTTCTATTAAATGTACTCAAAGCCAGAGCATCTGACCCAAAGGTCAAAGCCAGACTGCCCAATATTGCATTTAAACTCCAAGAATTCATAAACCGAGAGCTGTTTATTTTTTATATGTCTGAGGCAATATTCTATCATAGTCCTTCTCATAAGAAAAGTGTTAGTAATACTCTTCATGTTTCACCTTTATGAAACTGCTTGATTTATCATTTTTCTTAAAAGAAAATGATCTTTTCTTTTCTTCATTAAAACTCTATATGTTAAACTACAGGTTGTGGCCCAAAATCATTTCATGAAATCAGTGTATTCAATGGAGTAAGTGTGTACTAACATGATGTACAGTATGATAGAACACTATTAAACTTTTCATTGCATGTAATGAAAGCAAGGGCTGTAACTGAGTTTCACTTTCTTTTTGTGTATGTGTGTGCCCATATAGTAAGTTAGGTCATGATGCAAACTACTATATTTCTTATTATGCTTCTGTCCTAGCTTGTTTAATGAATTACCCAAACTAAGTGGCTTAAAGTGACAAATGTATTATCTCACACGATGACCATGGTCAGGAATTCAGTGTAACTCACGTGCACATCTGTGGCCTCGGCTGGAAGACTTAAAGGCCGAAGTTTGGTCTCACCTAAAGGCCCATTGACTTTCATTTTTGCCCATTAGGGCTGTCAGCCAGAACACCTGTAGGTGGCTTGTGCATGTGACTAGGATTTCCCCCCAAGCTGGAGGCTAGGGTCCAAGGGCAATCACTGCAATAGAGACAGAAACCAGATTGCTTCCAATGGTCTGACATCCGAAATCACAATGTAATACATTTTCTCTTTAATTACATTATGTTCATTAACACAGTTATAGAGGTCCTCTGAGATTCAAGGGCACTAAATGTGGACTCCACCTCTCCATAAAGAATGTCAATGTCACCCTGTAAAAATAACATCTGGATCAGAATATATGATTGTATGGCCATCGGTGGAATATAAAACTTACTGCCACAGGTAAAAGTAAAAAAAAAATCAAAAAGAAGAAAGAAAGAAAAATACTTGGCCCTTGGTCACAGCCTTTGGGATATTAAATGTTAAATAGTTTATTAGGCACAAAGAGACTTACACTGAAGAACCTCCATCAAAATTCCTGGCCAATACTCTAGAACACACATAGGGAAAACAGTTAAATTCAGGAGCAGTAAGAAAGACATGAGCTTCATAAATTATCAAGTCCTTGAAGAGTTATACTAATCAGGAAGTACCTGGCATCTTTTTTCTCTTCTTCTTGTTTTAAATGGTATACTTGGTATTGCTGGTGAAACCAAAATTTTGGGTGTTTGGATCCAAGTTCATTGTCTGGCAAAACCTAAGAATGTATTTGTGCACAAGAATGGGTAGGGGAAGCAAAATTTGAGAGAAGCCAGTCCTGGAAAAGGTGGAGCCAAGGTTCCAAAAGCAGTCCAGTGTCCAGAGCTTCCTTTCATTCCATGTTGTAGTCAGGTACAGTTCAGTGTCCAAGTGAATTAAAGTCCATTAATTCATGTGTGCAGCTCCACATTGGGATAAGTTACATGGGTGTAGGGAAGCACAATCCCTGGAACCCAGTGTGCCCCAAAGTGAAACAGGGATAGGGAGAGAGAGGAAGGGAGAGATACGAATGGAGGGACAGGGAGAGGAGGGAGGGAGGGAGAGAGAGAGAGAGAGAGAGAGAGAGAGAGAGAGAGAGAGAGAGAGAATTACAAACCTTAGTAATTCTGCCCTAGCTGGGTTTAGTCTTTCTTGCCCAGCTGGGTCTAGTTCTAGATCATTTTGCCTGTCTCTGTGGTTTTTCTCAGAATAGGGCTCGGTCAGCAAGTTGTGTTTTCCCCCTCTCTACAATGCTCCCCTCACAAGGCCCCTCCCTGGCCCCATTCCTCTATGCGTAGCCCTTCTGTCTCCTCACTAGGTCATGGGAAAAGTTCTAAATTTTAAAGTAATTAATTATTTTATGCACTTTATATTAATAGACTACTTATTTAACTACAGGCATTTTTCTAGGCAATGGAGTGGATATTTTGCCAAATAAAACAAAATATCTTTCCTTAGTAAATATATGTATTTCAAGCCAAAATAAGAATAATTACAGGGTGCTATGGGGATTGAGAGAAAAGTGTCTGATTCTAGTTGATGGATTTGGAAAGCCTTCCCACAAGAACTGTTTTTTGAATTATATCTTAACTAGAGGCCCGTTGCACAAAGAGATTCGTGCAATAGGCCTTCCTTCCCTTGGCTTCCAGCACTGGTTTTCCTCTGGCACCTGGGACCCAGGCCTTTGCTCTGGCCAGAGTCTGCCTTCTTCATCTTTCCTGCTTTGCTGCAGACTCCAGCTAGAGTCTGCTATCTTCGTCTTTGTTGCAGACTCTGGAGTGTGCAGCCTTGTCTTTGTTCCAGCACTCTGCTCCTATAGATTCTTTCACCCCCTGCCTTCCTTCTCACAGCAGGCATCCTGCCCTGCCTGGCCACTGCATGCCTGGAGTAGCGGGGCAGCTGCCATCTTTGGCCTTCTAATTTGCATACTAACTCTGATTGGCTGTGGGCATAGCAGAGGTATGGTCAATTTACATGTTTGTCTTTTATTAGGTAAGATATGCTCCTGGATATAAGTTATTTCACACAGTAGTTATAGGTTACTAGATGCCCAGTATATGAAAATCCATGCACTGGATGGAGGTGTCCCTCAGCCCAGCCTGCCCCCTCTCACAGTCCAGGAGCCCTTAGGGGCAGGAGGTTACCTGGCAATCAGGGGAAGGCAATGCCCCATCGCACTGCTTCTGCTGCCACTGTTGGCAGCACAAACCTCGGCCGGCCCTGCTTACCTGAGTCTTGGGCAGCCCTGGATGGCTGGGCAGCCACCATCTGAGGCTTGCCTGTACCATGGACCAGCCCTGGGCAGCTGAGGGGCTGAGGAGACTGGGGAACTCAGGAGGCAGGCATGTGGAGCAGCTGGTCGGGCCCAGCCTTGCTGTGCACCTGCCACCCTGGTGGGGCTAAGGAGTCTAGGTGCTACCATCTTGTGGCTGTGGGTGCCGCCATCTTTAAGGATGTGCAGTTAATTAGCATATTCCCTCATTATTGGTGGTGGATGCCACCATCTTTGAGGGCGGGCAGTCAGTTAGCATATCCCCCCTTTATTAGATAGGATGTTACCATTGTCAAAAGGAAATATAGTACTCATAGCAGATGTCAGAATTGAGATAGAATTACCAACTTAGACAAAAGAAACAGCTAATTCTTGTATTCGTTAAGAATGAGGATCAAATTCTGGCTATACCATCCATAACCTTGTACCTTGAGTAAATTACTGAATTTCACTATGCTTCTTCAGGTTTTTGTCTAAAAAATAAAAAAAATAGCAACACTTACCTCATAATGCTGTTATAGAGATGAAAGGAATATATTTGTGAAGTGATTATAATAATGTCTGGCGTGTCTTAAGCAATAAAGAAACATCTGCCAATATTGCCAGCACTGTTTTCACTATAAATATTATGTTATAAAGAGGAGGACATGTTGTGTAGCTTATGAGAATTACACTTGTTTAGCAAAAGTTAAGCTAAGGATGTGATAATTTTAGAAATCATCAACATCAAAATAGAAATGGAGTAAGAACAATCAACAAAGTCAAACACTTAAATTACGGTGTTTCACTCTCATGTTATCACTTAGCACAATAAATGGTGTGTTATCCATTTTTATTTAAGATTTCTCTGTGCCTTTATCAGTGAGGTTTCAATAGGAGAAGCAGAACCAGCAGGAGATACATTTTTAAATGAAGAGATTTAATTCACACAGTTGACCAATAAGATTGGAGACTGGAGGGCAAGTCTAGATTCCTGATGGTAAGGCAGGCCTTCTGGAAGGGGAGGCTGGAACTTGGTACTCCTCAGCAGGGGCAATGCTGCTACTCACAGGCAGTGCTCTTTAATATATATATTTGACATGGAATATTAGCCAATTTAAGATATAAAGCATGTTAATTTGATAGGTTTATATACTGTCACATGATTGCCATTGTAGGGATAATCTGTACCATAATTTGCAATGGTCAAGATACAGAAACAACCTAAGTTCCCCTTAAGGGATACATAGATAAAAGAGATGATATTGATCTACATATCAGTATTATTTAACAATGAGAAAGGAGGACATCCTGCCATTTTTGACAGCATGGATGGATGGTGAGCACATTATGCCACGTTACATAGGTCAGACAGAGAAAGACAGGCAGAGTTCTGGATAAGGAAAATATCAGGCCCACACAGATGATCCAGGATAACCTCCTTTACTTAAGCTGTGTAATAATGTAACTTAAACATATATACAAAGTACATTCACATAGACTCCTATATTAGGGCTTGAATAACTGGGGACTGAAGTCTAACCAAGTTGACCCATGAAAAGACCATCACAGTATCCAAAAGCTTTTCTTTTTCATGCATTCAAAATTTTCTCCACAACCTGTAGCATGCCCAGAGCTCTAGCAGAAACTAAAAAACATATATTTGTTAGATGAATAGAAAAATGCATGTGTGTCCTGTTATGTTTCATCTACATAGCCCACAAACAAATGCCGACCAGAAAATATTTCCAGGTCAGATGATAATTTCCCTGAAGTTTTGGGGGTTTGTTTCCCCTCAAAAATAAATTCTGGCCATATGGAATACTTATTAAAGAGATGGCCTCTAGGAACAACCATGAGGAGGGTGTTTATGCAGGAGAGAGAAAATGGGCCCTCAAACTAGGCAGCAGAGAAAATAGGAAAGAATTCTGAAAGAATCCTGGAAGGGATGCATATACACCACATACATATTAAATATTACACCCATGTCCTTTCCAAATGTGATTAAAATTACTAATGCAGAAAAACCTGTCCATACCATTAAGTGAAGCTTTCTTACATAAACAAAAACCAAGATTCTTTATTAATCTTCGTAATGTGCTGACTTTAAAAATACATGTTTTGAAGAGATCATACTGTACAGTAATATTGCATTTGGTGCAATATGTATGTATGTATGTATCTATCTATCTATCTACCTACCTAATTTATCTATCTGAAAGTCTTCTTTGTCAATGAGGGTTAGGTTGTTAAAAATTATTTTTTGTAAATGGTGAGTGAAAATGATAGATAAATGAAATACTTATCAGATTTTAGCTATAATAATAAAGCTGTAATATGCTAATTAGACTGGACAGCCGAATGACCTTCTGGACATGATTCTAAACATCCTTCTGGACAAAGCCATAGTGGTGGGGGCTGAGTCAGGCAAGTGGTTAGGAGTGATCAGGCAGACAGGTGAGTGGTTAGGGGTGATCAGGCAGGCAGGCAGGTGAGTGATTAAGGATGATCAGGCAGGCAGGCAAGCTATTAGGGGTGATCAGGCAGGCAGGTGAGTGGTTAGGAGTAATCAGGCAGGCAGGGAGGCGAGTGGTTAGGAGCCAGCAGTCCTGGATTATGAGAGGGATGTCCAACTGCCGGTTTAGGACATAAGGCAGTCAGACATCCCTTGAGGGTTCTTAGATTGTGATAGGGTGCAGGCTGGGCTGAGGGACCCCCACCCCCTGTGCACAAATTTCATGCACTGGGCCTCTAGTTTTTCAATAAAATATAACAAGTCCTTAAATATCCTTGTCTAGAATTGGAAAAATAGAATAGCCTTATCTTATCATCAATTTCATAATATAAAGTAAGGCCATAACCTAGAAGGACAATTTTTAGTATCTTATTTGATTTCCTATTGCATTGTTTTGTTTTGTCAGTGTCCATTCTATTAACAGAATTCAGAGGCACCACTTGAACACGGTAATAGTTTTAGCAGCTCATAAACAATACAACTAGAGATAGGAAAGGAAAAATGGTATTATAGAGTACTTTGGTTTGTGTACTTTTTTCTTTGTCAAAGAATGACAACCCCCCCACAAAAAAAAGGAGTGGGGCTTCTGAAATAATAGATCTGAAATAAAAGCTTTATTGTTTCCTCTTGATGCAACAATGCTAGACAATATTTGAAAAAATTTAAAAAGCAGTAGCTAAGCAATAGTTGATATTGTAAATGTCAACAACCTCTCTAAGAGTGCATTCTTTATTGACTTCAGGGAGAAAATAAGATTCTATGGCATTTATTTTCAGTTTTTGAAAATGCACAATATCCACAAATAACATAAGGCTGTCCATGCTATCTACATAGAGTCACACTTGTCACTCGCTATTATGCACATGGGCCCTGTTTGCAGTGGAGGTGGTGGCTGTCTTCCCATTTGCTTTTGTTTTTCTCTGTGATCAGTGACAGTGCAGCTCATTCTCTCTGAAAGCTGATCTACTGGCTTCCCTTCTCCACAGCTATGGTGACACTTTTGCTCATGTGCATAATACGTGCATTAATGCATCAAATAATCCAAAAGTAGCTTCTGCTAGAGAATGATATAGGTTGACCTTCTTTTCCTCTTGACACCAGTGAGGTGAGTGTTCTCCTCTTCCTGGCACTTAGAGAGGACCATGCCATGGGATTCTCTCTGTCTAGCAGATCACAGCATAAGTGACCTATGTGACCTCCAGACCTGTCCTTACTGACAGGACGTGTAGTTAGCTCTCCGATGTTGTTCACTAAACTCTAACCATACTGGACTGGCTTAAAACCCTGCAGACTCTTCTCTGTTCTCTATTTTAGAGCCTATGTAAATAATTTCTTTTCCTACCTGAAGTCTGTATTCCTCTATCTTTTCTTGACTTGTTCATACTCCTTGAGTAGCAACTACAGTATCATATTCTCAGATAAAATGTCCTTTGAATATATCCCTAACACCTATGTTCTTTTCTTACTTCCTCATGTTTATTTCTTTTATGGAACGCAATATAATTTATAATTGTTTTCATTGAGATTTATTTCTCTTCCTTGCTCCCTAAATAAAAGCACTATATTTTGTTGAGTGCCTACAGTGTGCCCAACGTTGTAAATTTTTTACATAGCTAACCACATTCAACCCTTGCATACATTGTATAAAACTTATTGTTAATCCTTCTTTGATGACAAGAAAAGCACAGTTTAGGCAGATAGTCACCTACTCAAAAGCTCAGAGATAGCAAATAGCTGATTACAGAATTGAATATAAGCTGTTTATTCCATAAAGATAGAAAAGAGTCTGCTTTATTCCCTCCTTTATTAATAACCCCTGCCACGTTACCTATTGTATATTTGATACTTTGTAAGTAAATACAAGAATGGTAAAATTTCAGTTTTACTACATTGAGAATCTTCTAAGTTGTGGCTACCCCTTGCAAATTACTGAGACATGATACCAGAAAAAAGATTTTCTTTCACTCTGTATTTTATCAAAGAGAGATATTTGAATTTTGATAAATGACTAGACAATTGTTCACTTTTCAAAGAATTATTCAAAAAGTCTTCTGAACAAAGGAAGCTACATGTATTAGATCTGCTATAGTGTCAGTATCACCTTGAGATTCTCATGGTGTTTCCAGGAGGGAAGTTAGGAGGAACTATTTATGAAGTTTTAGGTCTGCACTAGTTGATTTTAGGAGTTGGGGAACTGATTAATTCTGGACAAAGTTTATGAATTCATATGGTGTATTGATTACAATAAGGCAGTGGTCTTAAAGATAGTCGTAATGGTATTAGCAGGCTGTTAGACTTGATCAGTTAGAATTTTTATTTGACATATAGTCTAATATTCCAGATACAAGTCTCTTCTTGAGCAACTAGTTAAATTATTTTTGCTTGTTCTCAGTATCATTTAACATTGGTACTGATATATATATATATCACTATACATAACAATTATATATATCACTATATATAAAAAAAGCCTAAGTGACCATTATGACCAGTTGACCAAATGACCAGTCAACCACTGACTGCCATTGTGCAGAAGCTCAATGCAGGAACTTCCCCCCTGGTGGTCAGTGCACTCCCACAGCCAGCCTCCGGTGGCTGGCCAAACTCCCGCAGTCCATCCTCCCAGCTGGCCAGCCCCAATCAGTCCCAATCACCAGCCAGGCTGAGGAACCCCACCCATGCATGAATTTGTGCACTGAGCCTCTAGTATTATATAAGACCAAATACCAAAGTATGAACAGATGCTCTCCACTCTCCCTCACCCCCTAATCCCAGCAGAAACTCAGTGTGGCTTTGTATTCATATATTGAAATAAAGATATCTCATTTATCAGTGTGAATGTTAGGCTAGAGATGTAACAAACTGTTGCTTCTTCCTAGCCCAGACTGCATGTTTCTAATTAATAATTTTTAAATTTACAAAACCAAATGGAAATGAACTGCAAAACAGCAGGGCATGCACAGGGCAGTGTAATTCTGAAGACTGTTTAATGTCATGGACAATCAATTTTCTTACTTCCTGCTTTATTGACTCTGAGATTCACAAACATGAGGATAAAGTGCTTTGCAACATGCTGAAAACAAATGTAGTTGTCGACATTGAATCTCTTTGTAAAATAATGTACTACCCATTTTAATTGACTTCAAATAGGGTTTTCTGGAAGTTGACTTTGCGTTTTGAAGAGAATGTCCATTTCAGAGAGTTTGTTGGTTTGAAGAGTGTGACTTTGTTTTTGTCCTCAGAGACCATAAAAATGTGAATCCTTTTACTTATCTTCTAAGATTGCTTTCTGAGCTAATTTATTAGTGAAAGTCATTTAATAAAACAGAAAATAATTTCTACAAATGTACTCTTCATGGGGGAAATGAGATTCATGTTGTATGCATAAGGAAACTTAGACTATTACTTATTATGAATATCACATTCAGTTGCTTTCAAAAATACATGAATGCTGCCCCGCTGGAGCAACTCAGTGGATTGAATGTCATCCCCTGGGCCAAGAAAGAGGTCCTGGGTTTGATTGCTGGTCAGGGCACATGCCTGAGTTGCCAGCTCCATCACCAGTAGGGGGCTTGCAGGAGGCAGCTAATCCATGTGTCTCTCTCATAGATATTTCTATCTCTCTCTCCCTGTCCCTATATATTTGTCTCCCTAACAAATATATATATATATTGAAACTATATATATATACATATAACAAATACTCTAATGCTGCTTTGGGAAAGAAAAAACCTCCCTTAAACTAACCCACCAGAAAATACCAGCATTATAGTGGCTTTGAGCAAAAGGCCTTGCTGTCTATAATGTGAAGGTTTGAGTAAAAAAAGTTTAACTTTTACCAACAGAAACTGTATTTAGGGCAGTTTGTCCATATTACTACAGGTACAAAACAGTAAATGTAATCTTGCCTGTTACGTTTTTGTTTGTTTCATTTTTGGAAGGCTTCTGATTACTAATCAGGGAAGATAAATTCATTTTCAGGGCAATAATCTTCTGATTTGGAATATTTTGGCATTTATTTTTATGACTCCTGGTTATTTCTGTAATTTACTTATTATAATGCATTTACAGTCAAGCCATGCTTACATATCTCCTGTTTTATCTAGGATGTTTATCCCTCTGGCTATCAAGCTCACAAATCCTATGTAAAACCATGCTTTTCTTAGAGATAACATTGATGCCATGATACAAAATCAAAGAGTTAGAGCACACATAACTTGAGCCAATGTAGCCACAGATTCTCACCAGCTTCACTCACTGTTCAAGCACATAATTATAGCCATTAACCTCTAAGAATCTGTCAATCAGGCAAATAAAAATCAAAAGGTAATAAGATTAATATAGAGGTTTCTTTAACTAGGGATAATATTTTAATAACACCAAAATGAAATAAAAACACTTTGTTTCAAATCATACTGACTTTTAGACTAAATATTGGGTTATTACAAAGCATAAAACCATTAAAACATCACACGTAAATAAAAGTGATCTTTTGAAAAAGAAACAGCTGATTTATTTTAGATATGACTTTTAGAATTTGATGTTTTCTGACATCAGTATTGCTCTTGCTATTCTTGGAGTAGTCACTAAACTTAATAGTTGACATGTGGTAACATATTTTTCCATGAGAGTTATTAATTTTGCCAAAAGAGGGAGAAACATGAGCTATGAGAAAAGAAAAGGGATTGGAATCATATGGCCTGGCTTATTTTGAGTCCTAGCTCTGTCCCTTGTTACTCTGTGAGCTGGGCCATTTAGTTAAACTCTGTGGTTCTCACCTGCCTTTGTAAAATGAACATAATGTAAATCACAGAAATAGTATAAATTAGTGAGACCATGGGGAATAAAACATGTAAAAACTGGGAAGTGTCATATATGTATTAGTTATTACTATTATTACTATCGCTAAAATAAAGCTGTAAGAGCCATGAATCTGATTTTGAAAAGACACAATGTCTGACACATAATTGTATAGCTGAACCTCCTAATTCCATTAACTCCATGGGTTTCCTTTCCATGAGCTCTCAAATATAAAAGAAAAAAATCTAAACAACTCTGATTGGATGCTATCATATCTGGTGTGATATGACATCACTGAGAAAGACCTGGAAGTAGCATAGAAATAATTAAGGGCCTGAATGATATCTCCTAATTGCCTATCATTTGACATATAAGTGTGGAGGTGTGGCTATTGCCATGGAGGCAAATATACTGTTGATTGGTCAAAAAATTACACTCCAGAGAGAAAGCAAATTTGGTAATTCTTGCATCAGAGAAGGGAAAAGACAAGAGAAAAGAATATGAACTAATCTTATCCTTTTAATTGTTGAGCAATAGTTACTTAATGCATTCTCTTCATAGGACAAAATAAATAATTATTAAATAAAAATGTGAATTAATTGTTTTCAAAATATATGGGAGGGTATGTAGAAAAAATATAGTATAGTTAAATGAATAGTGTTCAAATTGTTTTGGAAAATTATATAAGACTAGAGGCCAGTGCATGAAATTCAGCCCAGCCTGTTTCCTCTCACAGTCAGGAAACCCTCAGGGGATGACACTCTGATGGCAGCTGGACATCCTTAGCACTGCCACGGAGGCGGGAGAGGCTTCTGCCACTACTGCTACACTAGCCAGCTCTGAGTCCTGCTCCTGTGTTGAGTGTCTTCCCCCTGGTGGTCAGGGCACATCATAGGGACCAGTCATCTTGCCTCAGGCCAAAACTGGCTCTCTGACACCCCCTGAGAGGCCCAAATTGTGAGAGGACACAGGCCAAGCCAAGGGACCCCACCGTTGTATGATCAGGGCAGGGATGCAGGAGGTTGGCCAGCCAAGGAGGAACCCCTGGAGGGCTCCAGAGCATATCCATCCCATCTTGTTCAGTCCTTATTGGCTGGACCCCAGCAGCAAGCTAGCCTATTGGTCAGAGCATCTATCCGCTGGTGGTCAGTGCACATCATAGCTACTGGTAGACTGGTAGACTGCCCTCTGATGGTCAGTGCATGTCATAGTGAGGGGTTGAGCGGCCTTAGCATATCGTTAGCATATTATGCTTTGATTGATGGATCGCCAACCAGATAACTGAACACATAGCATATTTGGCTTTTATTATATAGGATGATGAAGAAGAATGAATCAAAGGAGAAGAGGAAACATTTATTGATTGCTCATTTGCAGGCAATGTTCTGAGAACTTTATGTACATTATAATCATTAATCTTATAAAAAGTTCTGAGAGGAAAAATAAGGAAACACCACTAGAAAGAGCTCCTGGTGGCTAACAGTGCTCAAATAAAAATGCAAATTGCATTTCACAGAGGAGCCTCTGTGCTGAATTACCTGCCTCTGTGCTGAACTTCCTACCTATGCACTCAGCCACCTGCATGTCCTGTGTTTCTGCCATAGGAGCCAGCCCTTATGATGATTTTCTGAAATCCTATTTCAATGAATAGGGATGAGTCTCTCCCTATCTAATCAGAGATATGTAGCTCAGACCAATCAAAGTAGCTCTATTCTCACCAATCAGAACAGTGCCTTTGGACAGATGAAACTGGGAGGATTTGGAGTCTTCATTTGCATGAGGATGGCTCAATCAGAGACCAGCAGCATAGACTTCTGTCCATAAAAGCCAGCTCTCTTCGGGGTTCCAAGAGAGCACATTTTGTGCGTTTGCACCAGAGAATGAAGACTTGGTCTACTTGGTTGAGCTGAAGCAGGAAAGATGTCTCACTTGAACAAAGAGAAGCAGATGGGCAAGGAGCAGAACACAGCAAACCATCAAAGAGCACAACAGAGCTGACTAGCTGGAGAGGGGCCTGGTCCCAGAGCTGTTCTACAGCTGAGCTATATCACAGTTGAGCTATTTTGCACTGTATAAAGTTTCCTTCTTCTCCACACCCCAAATTGAGACTCCAGTTGATGCCATTGGGGTTGAATTGGTGCTAATGACCACCGTTGATAAAAACTATGTTGTTTTAATTTTACATGTAAGAAAGTGATTTGAAGAGTTGAATTTACTCAAGATCAATCAGTGATTAAGTGGTAGAATAGGGTTTTGAACTGAAATAGACTAACTCTGGTCTAACAAAAAAGTGTAAATTTTCAAAATGTTAATAACCATGACTCTCATGTGTGTATAAAATGAACACATATCAAAGTTTATGATAACTTTATTAATTAGCCAGGGGATCAGTAAAATAGTATGACCCTTTTAAAAATCATTTTGATAATATCTACATATATACCCTGGGAATGGGAAAGCTGTGAGTGATTATACTTTAGAAGTTGCTCTTGCCATTGAGGAGTTTCCTTTGGGTGCATATGGTCATCCCCTAAGTTATGTCATTGCGGGGAAAGAGATATGTTGCTTGGCCTAGGCACCATTTCACCAGGAGTCGGTCCCGTCCTGTTTGCTCATCATCTGGGATAATAACATCTCATCAGAAAAGTAAATGGATGGAATATTCAGAATTTAAAGTCAAATATGGGAAAAATCAGGTTAAATAGTATACAAACACAATTATATTACACAATGATTGCTTGTAGCATCGAAAGCAGTTAAGTTCATTGGAATTTTTTATGGCATCAACACATCATTTAAACAAACTTTAAGCATTGAGATACAAGCAAAAATTTGATTAATCAATTTGTTCCCTGTTACAGTATATAATGAACTTTTCAGTATATCTAAAGCTTCTGGTGAATGCATTAATATTGAATGCATTTATAAATAAAACCACATAGACTCTAGAATATTAATATTATGCCTGTAATAAAAGCCAAAATTAATTACCAGACAACATCTTTGAGAAACAGAAGCAATGTTGTATGAATTGCTAATAAATTACTTGAGGTCTATTTTTGAACAATATGCCATTGAACACTATTTAATCAATAAACAGATGATGATGTAATGAAATTGCTTGAAGCAAACATTGAGAACTGCCCTTCCATTTTTCTACTTCCTTTAAGATTCATTATAACTATGTATAGAGTAAAAAAAAAAAAGTTGACTCATAAAAATTCTCTTTCCTTCATGCGCAAAATGATTATTCTATAAGAATACTATATAAAATGTAATTGAATTGTCTTTTGAAGTTTCTGTCCTTTCTACAAATGGTAAAATGAACCATTTGATAACAAAAAAAGCCAATTATGTGGAATATAGATTTCAGTAAATCTACTAAAGACTTGTGTGCTTATCCCTGCAAATCCAGAAAACCATTATATATAAATTGAATTGATCTATCCAGCTTTTGGACTCAAAACCCCATACAACCAAGATTTTACCACCAGAGTCACTGAAAGCTATTTTAGGTCTTGAGAATTTAAAATAAATAGTATCACATTTTTAGTATATCTTCTTCCAAACGCTTTTACTTAATGTTTCAGACACCAAACTGAAGTACATTCGGAGCCAAATTGTGCACGTCTAAAGGTCGTTATCTGTTTGGTATTCCATGTACATCACAATCACTGGTGAGCCGTCCCTTCTCTTTTTGGCTAAACTTTGCTAAAGAAGGTGATTTCAATGAAGATAGCTGCTGCAGTGGCCACACAAAACATAGGAACACAATTTAATTCTTTTCAAGACCAGATGGTCAAATGCTGCTACTGACAGTAATCAAAAAATTATAAACAATGCAGAGTAAATTTAGGGATGAATGTTATTGTTGAACTGTTTAAAAGCCTATGTAAAGAAATGTAGTACATTGACTATTGAAATAAAAATATGCTTGTAGCTCTATATACCTAAGATAATATAGTATAGTTGACACATATCCAAAGAGGGTATATAATAAGTAATCTAACTTGGCATTGATAAACTTACTCTTTACTTTTTGCTTTTTCAACATAAATGTTATCAATGTAGAAGTAATAAAAGAAGTACGTCGTTTAAAGAATACAAGTCTTATTTTATCTCTTCATTCTGATGGACTTTGCTTTTTGCATTTATTAGTGTTATACTAATGGACTGGTGCATGCATTCATGCACATTGAAAGGAAATTAGTTAGAAGAAATATTTTAATATTGCTATTTGAAAATTTCTCTATAATAGAAATGTCAGAGATGAAAGAAAATTGCTAATATGTATATGAAAATAATACATAACCTGATTAACAAATAAACAATAACATTATATAACAACAATAAAGACAAGATATAAAAACAATGACTGTTAAATTGATTAAATTTATTCTAATATCTCCCTGTATACTACATTGAGAGTAAAAAAACTTTAAGAGTGCTTGACTAATTTCCCTTGTTATGAAGCATTTACAATTTTTACTTTAACATCACACACTCTTTGAACTTGAGAGAAAGCAACATATAATTGACCATGTCCGAAAACGGGTCCACGTAGGAATATTCCTACTCTTACTGGAGTTTGTGCTTTTGATTTATTAATAGTCATCACAAATATTGGCATCACTGGAAACTGTCCTTGAATTAATTTAAATGGGAGACCAGTGTCAGATGGGAATAAATCAATTCTTGGAGTCAGAACAGCCTCTCTCTCTCTCTGCAGATCCTGCTAATACTTCAGCTTCAATTATGCTAGGTCACAATCTTTTGATAATAAATCTAGTACTACTATAAAGACCCCATTTATTAGTAAGATTTCTCAGTAGCATGATGATTTCACTTACTTTAAATTTTAATTTATAGTATGGCATTCCAGAAGGAATAATACTATTAAGAAATTTGATGGGAAAATTTTCCTTTTTGGCATTATCAGTTGAATCGATAGAATCATCACTCAAATAGGTGTAAAAATCTTCATAGAGTATATACGAAATTTCTTAATTTAATTTATGAACATTCTCATTTTTGGGATAATCTCATGTTTAGATATATTTTAATATTATCTATAGATATACTAATTCCAAAAGTAGCTTCAATAATAGCTCCATAACAAATCATTTTACAGGGGATTTCAATAATATTTATTCCTAAATGAAACTGCTATCAAGTTTGCCACCTCCAAGTTTTACTAACCATTCACTATAAGCAGAATCCTGTGTTTTCATATTTGTTTTAAGAGACATCTATCTGAAACACCCCAAACACTGTAGTGCTTTAAACTCATTTGTACTATAACCAGTCACATAGCATGCTGCACAACACTGAGACATTGTCAAAAATATCCTCCAAGAAGGATAACTTTCCCACCAAATGCAACATTCAAATTGGCTCCAATGAGAGCTTTATATGTACAGTGCATGTGCAAGTTAACATTTATTTTTAAGTTGCCAGTGCGCGTCATATGTACCAGCTGGTTGGACAGATGGATGGTTGGTCACCTGTCCCTATATATACACACACACACACACACACACACACACACATACTAGGGGCCCGGTGCACCAAATTTGTGCACTGGGGGTGGGTGATCCCTCAGCCCAACCTGCCCACTCACACATACTGGGAACCCTAAGGGGATGACCTACTGACTGCTCACACCCGAGCTTTAGGCCTTGGGCATCTGGCCATAGCCCTCCAATGAGGCCGATGGCTGGCTCCACCCCAGCTCTGGCCTTGCCCCAGCCAGTAATCACCTGGACCTAGGGGCCACTGGCTCGCTGACTGGCTCCACCCCAGCTCCTAATTGGCTGGTGGGTGTGGCCTGATCAGAGGTACGGTCAATTTTCATATTACTCTTTTATTAGATAGGATATAGACTATTGCTACCTATCTTTACCGATTTTATTTGTTTTCTCCCTCCCTCTCTAATTTATTACTACTTTACCTCTATTTTTTTTTCTTTTGTGTCCTAACTTTAAGGCTATAAAATGTGTTTATGTTTTTGTTTTATTTTGTAACCTGATATTTGCTTGTTTTTGTCACCATCCCCTGTGGATGAGGGACCTCAATGTTGCTCACACCAATAGAATGAGATTGTGTTCAGTAAATCAGATTAAAAAATTAATTTGAACAAAGAAGAGAAAAAGGCGAATTCATGCTCTGAAGATTCCTTCTGTCAATGTTGGGAAGTCAGGAAGGTCTTAAGGGTAATGGAGGAAGTAGGCATGTTCAGAGGTGAAGATTTCAGGGTGGGGATTCCAGAGTGATTGAAATTGCAGGGGAACATGTATAGTTTTCAAACATACTTGGAACATGCCTCATCATATATCACATGTCTCATTGTAATGTTAAATTTCCACTCTTGGGCATAAGTTTTTGTGTACTAACAGAAAAAAGTTCCTCTAAATGTGATTTGGGAAGGGGTTCCAGATGCCATCTTGGATCTTTCGAGTGCCAATTGGTTTCTTAGCAGGGTTGAGTTTCTCATGTTTCCTGCTGCCAGGCTTAGCTAACCTGGAATTTCCTCCTTGGCTTGCTTTTGGCAGGGGATATGTTAGATAGAAAACAAGAAATTCAGTAAAAGTTCAAGGATTAACTAATAATGTGGTCACACAACAGTATGTCTTGGAAATCGTTCTATGTACTGTATGTGCGTAGACTTCATTCTCCTGAATTTGCACATGTTATTATATGTTATGAATATACAGTACGTTTATTTTTTTTCTAACAAATAAATTTTGAGATTGTTTCTCTTTATTCTCTATTATATAGAATGTTCAAATTGATCTCCTTTTTATATGCCTTTTGGAAGAGTTTTAGTGTTTTTTTTAAATATAGAGTATAGTTTTAAAACTAATACATCAAAATATATTTAATTATTAATTCCCTTAATGTTTTTCTCCTATATTTAAATTGCATAATGATTTTAATCTTTTTGTGTGTATGTATAGTTTGGTATACTGAATGACCTTTGGACTAGAATTTAAAGAACACAGATTCTAATGCCAACTCTTGTAATCACTGGACATATTTACCCCTAGGTAAAAAGCTAGTGTTCCCAGGCTCTGATCACCCCTCTTGGATAAAACAGTGTTGGCATAGACAATCTCTGGAACATCCCCCTTCATGATCCCATGACACTCTATCAGCTTCACTTTGATAAAACTGCTAATAAAAAAGAATGTTTAAATCAGATTTATGATTCTACGTCTGAAAACAACAACAACCTCGTTTTATACAGAATACAACTGTAACAAAGTTAAGTAAATAATAACAACACTTAATATTTCTGTCCCATTTGTGGAAAAAGTTGGATCTGTATCAATACACATTTTCAGGTGAATAGTAACTAAAGCTCGAATATAATGCTTCCATGAATTAATCATGTCTACCTTTGTACAGCAGTAGACGGTTTAGGGTTTAGGTAAGCCCCATTTAGTTCTCATTCACAGACTCTATCTCTGAGAACATAATATTGATTGCATGAATTGACATTTTCAATCCCAAGGCCCCTACATGTGCAGGAGGTTATGAATATTATGGGGAGATATTTTTCCCTCAGCCTGCTCTGAATTTAGAATTTTATGGAATGTACAGAGGGCAATAAGGCAATGCCACATTCAGCCCATTGGGGAAAAGGGAAATGAAGAGAAGCCACATGAGGATTCCCGGGGGGGGGGGCGGGGGGGAGGTCAGTAGACACATCTGTCCCATTTATATTCAGTTTGAAGAAGAATAGTGATTATTATTACACATCCAGAGTACTTTACTGAACTTGATATCATTTACATTTAATCATCATGTCTCTTTCGGCTTGTCTTGACTATGGCAATTTCTCATACCTTCCTTGTTTTTGATGACCTTGACAGTTTTGAGGAATACTGCCCAGATATTTTGTAAAATGGCACAGAATTAGAACTTGTCTGGTGGTTTTTCTCGTACTAAGACTTGGAATATGAGTTATTGGAAGGAAAACTAGAGATGTAATATGCCATTTTCATTACGCTAAATCAAGGGTGCATATTGTCAGCATGATTCATGACTATGGATATTGTCCTTGATCACCTAGCTAAGTTTGTGTTCATCAGGTTTTTCCACTGTATGGTTACTCCCTTTTCCCCCCTCTTCACATGGTACACTTAAAAGGGATTCCTTATGCATAGTTCACACCAAAGGGGTGGGTACATATCCTCTCCCCTTGAGCATTTGATTGTAGAATTCTTCTGCATGAAGCATTAGTCTCTCCCCCGCCCAATGTCTTAATTTATTAAGTAGATTAATTACAGTATATATATAATTGATGATTTCACACTTGGAGTTATAATCTATAGATTATAGAATTTGGCTCAAATTGAATCCAACTTTGATTCTTTGAAGCTCTTTTAGTTGCCTCTGATATATTTTTATTCTAGTTGTTTTCCTGTGTGTGATGTTTTTAGCACTTCCTTATTGCTGACTCTACAGAATAAATATATTGTTTATTTCTTGTCCCATCCCTAGGTCAGCCATTATTCAAAGACTCTTGGTTCCTTTTATTAGATACTGATATTATAAAGTAAGGCCTAGATATAAGGCAGACTCTTTGCTGCTGGGATGTCAATTTTTTGGCTCTCTTAGATAATTTATGGGTTTTCACTAGTCTCTGATATAGCTATCTAGTATGCATCTTTCCTACACTAAGCTAAAAATGAGTTGAATTAATGTTTCTCATTCTAATTTATCACTTGTGGCTAATTTTAGTCTTCTCCAATGGCTTATCTGTAATTTTCTACTTAAATTGTACTAACCTGGCTCCCACTATATTTGCCATATATTTACTTAATACTTTGATCTGGTATACATGAATAGAAGTGTCATAATGATTAATCTGTACCACAGTTTATGCAATTCTATCAGTGAAAAAATAGTACTTATGCAGTTTCTTTTGCTTTTTGTTTTACAGACTCTACTCATTGCTAAAATTCGTTAGGTCAGTGAGGTTATTGCATTCATGTGTAATATAGTTAGAGACTATCTTTTCCTATTCTGCATTTCTCCCAGGGTATGCTACAATTTCCTGAGTAATATTACTTTTACTTTACCTACATGAAGTTTCTTTTCATGCTATGAATTTTAAGAATATAGACAAGAGCATAAGTTATTTTATTCACCCTTAAACTATTGAACAGAATTATTTTGTTGCTTTCAATGTGTTTCACCCATTCATTCTCCTTGGCCAGTAATAACTGTAGTTAGTAGCCAAGGCAATGATATACCACTGGGCATTTTCTTGGTGTGGCATCTGGGGGAGCTCTTGGTTTCCTGATCACATGAGACAGCTGTGCCTGTCACGGCCTCTGATTTGCCCTCCCTATGTCTTCCTGCTTGGTATCCGATGTGATGCCTAGAAGTAGAGCCATCATCTTGCCACACAAGACAAAGTGCTCATCCATTAAGGGATGGTTCGCAGAGACTGCATCTCTGATGAAGTCATTAATCAGCTTCTAACTCCACAGACTATCTCCAGGCTTCTTGTCATGTGTGAAATCAACTCTTATTTAAACTATTTTTGTAAGACTCTCTCTTACTTGATGCTAAGTGTAATAGTAACTGCTATAACCATCTTGCTAGTTTGCTTTTATTATTTGTAATTTCTGATACCTCTTACTCAATCTTTCATCTCTAATAACAGGCTGTTTGCGACTTAAAAAATGCTAGCAGTGCCTCTTTCAAAGAATGATACTATTTCTAAAAATAAAAGTCTCACTTTCATCTTATTTATTTATTTAAGTATTTATTTATTTATTTATTTTAGTAAGTTGAGAAGAAAATGTCAGGACCCTATGTTTCCAAGTTCTGTGAAAAGAATTAGCTTTCCCTTCTGTTCTTACAATAGTAGAAAGCACTCAAATACTAGAAAATACTCAAATACTAATTCCAAAATTTCCACTAGCTGCCCAGCCAGTGTGGCTCAGTGGTTGAGTGCTGACCTATGAACCAGGAGGTCAGGCTTTGATTCCCAGTCGTGGCGCATGCCCCAATAGCCCAGTCAGGGCACATGCCCCAATTGCCCAGTCTGGGCACATGCTCCAATTGTAGGCTTGATGCCTTGTAGAAGGCATGCAGGAGGCAGGTGATCAATGATTCTCTCTCATCACTAATGTGTCTATCTCTTCCCTTCTCCCTTCCTCTGTGAAATCAATAAGAGCATATTAATTTCTCCCACTTGCTATAGGTGAGCTTCTTTCCTAGCTGTTCTCTAATAAATATGGTCCAGTCTCCTGATGTATATATAATTCTTGCAGTTTAGTGGAGTGGCAAGAAATGAAGAGACACATAAGTGATAATCATTTATAATTCTTGTGTTTCTCATTAATATTTTTTTCTATTGTCATAATGGGCTTTTTGTATTAAAAAAGGCATTTTTTTAAAATAAAAACTTTAAAGCTAGGTAATAGAATTTTAACAACAGATTATTCAGATAAAGTCATTTCTCCCTGCAAAGGATTCTCTGATATTTGGAAGTTTAAAACAATTATGAGCCAAAACTGGTTTGGCTCAGTGGATAGAGCATCAGCCTGTGGACTGAAGGGTTCCAAGTTTGATTCTGGTCAAGGATATGTACCTTGGTTGTGGGCACATATCCAGTAGGGGGTGTGCAAGAGGCAGCTGATCGATGTTTCTCCCTCATTGATGTTTCTGACTTTCTATCCCTCTCCCTTCCTGTCTGTAAAAAATCAATAAAATATATTAAAAATAATTATGAATGATAATATAAGTGGGAATATTAATCTTCCCAGTTTTTTAGGGTTACATCAATTTTTTACAATGCATAAGAGCAGCATCTTCAAAAACTCCCCTCTTACCTCGGAAATGGGCACTACATAGAGAAGTTGATTATTTTTATATTAGTGAAATTTTAAATTGCCGTCATACTGACACATAACCATGCTCTGTCATAGTTAATATTGAACAGAAAGCAGGAAGTAGCCTTGACCTTGTGTTCAGGGGCCTAATCCTCAGATGATTTGTACCCAATCTATATGTAGTTCCTAAAGAGTGTGGTTTTAAAATACATGTAATAAGTTTTTGAAGGGAATGTCAGTCATTGTGCACTTTTCTGTTTTAAATTTGTGGGGTATTTCATTTTATGTTCAGAGTTTATGGAACTGTATAATTTATGAGGTGTCAGAGTCCTTTGCGATCAGCTTATCCAACCTCCTCTCTACCCACATGAGAATATTGAGACATCAAGAGCCACATAACCAACTGTGCTGTCATGGTGATCTCTATCAACTTGAGGACAATCTCAAGCACCTCCCTTCCTAACCATCCTCACCTTAAATCACTGAAATAGGTGTGGATGTGACAAAAGTCTTTGAATTACTGAATTAGAGAATAACATCCCAAGCCCACTTGGATCTTCTACAGATGCACAGATTTATGTGCTCTAAATAAAAGTAGTAAACATATTAATAAGATAGTTAAAATAAATGAAACAGCACCTGAAAATGACATGTGACATGTGGTATACAGTGAATGTAACTTGTATTCAATGTTAACATCAATTTCTTGGATACAACATTAATTTATGTAAATAATCTGGAAAAATGTTCCTATTTTGTTGCAGATTTTCCTTATTAACTATATGTAGCTTGGTATATTATTTGTCCATAATATATTATCCATCCTGGTTTGTATTCATATTGTCTGAAAACTCAACAGTTAATTATTTTGACACATGATCTGAGGTTAAAAGGCTTAGATAAAAGCTGGGTTTTTAAAGATTGTATGTCTTTACAAAAGAAAATCTCACAAATTGTATTTTCTGTGAAGAACTACAAAGTCCTATTAGTTACACTTCACATTTTATAGTAGCTGCTACTTTCCAGTGATCATTAGGTGAATAAAACATCTATCATGTGTATGGAAATGAGCCCATTCATAAATCATTCTGCTCAATCTGTTAGCAAGGTGAGGCTACATGAACATTTTAGGGGCATCTATAAAAATTTAAGATCAATAATTTTCTTAATCTATTTAGTAGCCAATACTGATAGAAGTCTTATAAGAAAACATTTTTCAATTCCTTTTTGCATGTTGCATAGCAGGTATTCTAAAGAAGTATCTCTCCTTGTGTATGCCATGACTTCTACATGGAGTGAATTTTCTGTCCTTACACAGTCCTTTTCTGAGTGAGATAAGTGTTCACTAAGGAAGTAAATAACAGGTGCATGTACCCAGGAAATCAAACAACCATATTTAGGAATCTTTCTGTTCCATTTCCTTAAAGTACTGCCCACCCATTTATAGAATAAAATATAAAATGACTGCACTTCAAAAGCTATAGTCAAGAAGAGAGAGGAGAATATGGCTACTTTCATTAAAAACTTAAATTCTCAGTAATTTTATGCAATAGATGATAAAATTTTATATTATTTTGTTCTGTCATATTTCTCATTTGTCTTTTAATGTTATGATAATTAATCATGTAGCACCAAAAAATTACACACTTTTTTTTTCAGATGCTAAAGATGGCTTAAGTAAACCTTGAGCATTTTGAAAATGCAAGAGTGGATTGTTTCAGTCCACCTTTTAATATAAATTATGACTAGCTGTTAAACTACAAATGTTCTGCCATTTAAAAAATACCTCTTAGCATTTTAAATAATTCAATGTTTCCTGCTCAACAAATGGTGGTTTTTGCCACAATATTACCTACTAATTAAAGAGAATTTTACAAATGTCCAATATTTTATGATATGATAAGGTGAATATATTGATCCTCCCAGAAGAATCTTTCACTCAAAGTACAAATGTATCCAATGTTAAACATTTCAGGTGTACTGATATCAGTTGAAATTAATGAAGAATTCATTTGATAGAGACCTTTACAGAGGTGGAAGGTACTGCTCTGGATCATAGTGAAGGTCACTTGCCAATGGTCTCCTGGCTAGACTGAGGATTTTGTCCTGAGCTTCAAACATCACATACATGGATTCTAGGAGCTTATGTGTCTATGGACAAGTTATAAATAAATGAAGGGAGCAAGGCAACCAGACATGAAACATAATAAACTCTGGAGCTGAATGAGACATTGAGTCTACTTCACTGGAAGTTGCCGCATTCATAGACCCCCTGGGAACCACTGCATGCTCCTTCCATGGGGATCTAATTCCTGAAGCAGACCAGAGAAATCTGATTGGCTATTAGCCAGGATTATCAAGGCAGGGGGATGAACAGCGAGGTGGAAATTCCTCTGCGGGGCACATCCCCAGCAGAAACCAGTGGTGCAGGTGGAGTCCCTTCTACCTGGACACATGGGCAGTAGGGGCCAAGAATGTCACCCACAAAGGGGAGATGTCTAATCTGGGAAAAAGACTGGATTGGTTAGGGGGCAAGACCTACACACAAGCTCATGACGGATTGGGAAATTAATTAGTTTGAAAGTAAACTTGACTTTTCCCAAACTGGAAAGAATATAACAGAGCCTATCAGAGGCCTCTAAGTTGGTAATAGGCATTGGTCTGTTCATTTGTACCCTCTCTCTCTGTAGCCCCCTTGTTGGGCCAGCAGCCACATGGGCCTGGTCTGGGAATAGACTCCCAGCCTGGCAGACTCCAAGCACAGGCTCCAGGCACCAGCCTGGATGGTGATGCTATACCAGCCAGAGCACAGGCAGGAACAGAGAGTAAGCCAGTTGACTGGACAGAGACAGAACTCAACTGAGCTTTGGCATGGACTAGGCCAATGGCACCGAATTTCTGGCCTTGACCTTCTTTTGGGCTTGATGAAAACAATGCTAGACTTCGTCCCCAGTGGGACAAACAGTGGGCACCAGGAACTTGGGCTGGTCTTTGTTTCCATCCCAGTAAATATTGCCATTACACTTTATCCTCTCGGTTGTGGGTCCTTCGAAATGCTTTTCTCATGACTCCATGAAAAGACCCCATTTTCACTTGATGGTGGTGAAGATGCTTTTTATTGACATCAAGGGCCTAACCTCTACCACTGAAGCATTAATAGTAATTTTAAGTTTACTGAACTCAAACTCTCAGCATCTGTAATTGATCAACCTCTGTGCCCTCAACTGCATCTAGCTATCAAAAGTTTTGTCAGCATTTAAATTGCTGGCACTTTCCTAACAGTCCATTTTAATTCAACCCCAGTTTTACTAAAGGAAGAAGTTATTAAACCAGATATTTGTTTTATAAGAAGCTTTTCTCTTCTTCTTTTAGAAAACTAGGAAGTAATAGTGATCCTTCACAGTAATCAATCTCAGGCGGCCCCTCAAGCCAATGAGGAAATTAAATTTGCTTGCCCTTGTGTTTTGTGTGTGTCTCTCCCCCCCCCCCCCCCCCCCCCCGCCCCGGAGAATGAGGTTGATAATTGTAATCCACTTCAGAAGATTTTGTTAATATTTTGCAAACATTTATATTCACTTAATACGTGTAAATTATTATTTGCAGAATACAGATTAGTATTTTGTGATCTGAACTGTGGTGTCTCTTTTATTCCCTCAGACTTCCTGTTGATAACGTAAGAGTTCCTTCCTTTTGTGTTGCTTGGCTTTTCTAGAAATTTCCTTTCTTCACTTTATCTAAAGATGTCCTGAATAGAAACTGCATCCCTTCCATTTCAACCATTCTTAGATCCTTTGCTTAAACTTTCAGAAGTGATGTAATTTGTGTTCATTTATTTTCACCAAGCAATCCCAACTTTCTCTACATTTCTCTTGTCTCCTTTACCATGTATCTATTTCCTCCACAGCCTGATCGCCTATGCCCCTCACTTTTTTTCTGTCCACAGATGTCAGAAGGAAGGATGGGACATCTTGTCACCAGTTCTTAGTAGAAATCACAGGGTCAGCTAGGCCCTTTCCAATTAACACTCCAAATTGCATTGGTGAGGTGTGAGCTTCAGTGCTATATTCTTTACTGCCAGACCTAGTGAAAAGAATTCCGTAGAAAATAGCCTGCAGTAATTCACATGACCTTGAGTATCATTGGAGATATAAATGCTTTATAAAGTATTTAGAACAAAATAACAAAATGCTTTACTGAATAAAGCTAAAATAAGTAAGGCATGATTCCATTTGATTTGATGCCACCTGTTGTGATTTTTTTTTTTTTTTAAGAAAGAAAAGGAAGGAAACACAACTGTGGCTATCATAAATAAATAGATAGATGATAGATAGATGGTAGATTGATAGATGATGGATGGATAGATAGATAGATAGATAGATAGATAGATAGATAGATAGATGATAGAATTCAAGCAGGAAGCACTTCCACTTTATGGGGGCAGTTTAGAATACCAATTTGAAAGTAAACTGTCTCCATTGCAAATCGGCAGCATGTTTCATGGAATCAGGAAGGGGAGTAGAGTATCCTGTGGCTATTGGATTGAATTGCATTGCTCTGTTGCTTTACTGCTTTGTGCAAGTAGTAGCCAGGTTTTTTTCAGGATGTCCTTGAAAACTATGGCATTATTTTTCTTCCTACAACTAGGGGAAGGAAATAAATGTTTTTATCCAAAATTGGAGGGAAAATACAACAACAATATACATGCATTAACGTGTATGTCTCTGAAGGTAAGTAGTCATATTGTTCTGCAGGGAAGTCCCCAAACTTGGTTCACTCTCATGCCTTGGCAAAATGCTGTTCTCCTATCCGACATCGCCTCTCTTCTTCCTGTGCCCTGTGTGTCCTTTCTTTTTTTTGAACACTGTGGTCTTGTACTTGGATGTTGGGAATGCTTTTCCTGGCTCTCTTTAACAAATACCTTGTAGCATTCATTTTCCTATACTTCAATAGATCAATCATCACATACATTTTTATCAGAGTTTGTTTACTTCATGCTCTAACTCTTTTTTAACACATTCATCCTCCCACACTGACACCTAGCTCCATGAAGCCAGACTCTATCTTATTTCTCTTTGTGTCTTCATCTAATTCCCAGCATATATTACACATGAAATAAATACTATATTAAGTGTATAAACATATATATGTATATTTAAATATGTCATGTGGTCTTTTATATGTGTTTAGACACTCAGACACGCACAGCACACTTATCTGCACACATAAAAGGAAGTTGTTGAGATAGGCATATAATACAAAAGAAGATATCTAGAGATATAAAAGAACAAAAAAAGTACATATGGATAATTCTTGGTCCGTAACAGCTGTTCATATAAAAATCTGTTATCACAGCTCAGAGCAGAATACTACTATTCAGAAACTTTACAGCATTAAGTTTACCTTCTACTTCTTAAAAATTAAAACTCACTACATCAAATCAATAATGTACATACTTGGTTTCCTACTCAAAGCGTATATGTTCTCAAGTGATGATACTATAATCTTTTCATTAATTTCTCTAAGATAAAAACACATGTGTTTAACAATCTCCTTAATAATCAAATCTGTAGATGTTATGACAAAAGAGCCAACTCAATTACTACTGACCTCTACTTTGTTTCCAGAGTCACCATTTTCTATAGCCCACTGATTATTTTACATTTTTGTTTGCTCTGCTTTCTTGAAACACCCTTACTTTTCTTTGTTTTTGATATGTACCAGGGCTCTTCATTGATCCCACAAAGTATATACACCTTACATGGAATACATTTAATAAAATTGATCTGAAATGTGTCATATTTCATTCTGAATTAGGAAAATACCTGCAACCCTTGCTCCTATGTAGTACCTATCCCATTTCTATTAATTTGAATCATGGATGTTTTCTTTACCTTTCTTCAAATGCTTTTCAGGCAGAATATTTTGATGGAGGTCTGTATTTATCAATTCTAATGGTTGTTCACATCTTGTCTTGATTGTAAGGCTGATTCTTTAGGCAAATAAATTTCAGCTATTCTCTTCTGTGATGTTTTTTTTCTATTCATTGAGAGAATATATATTAAGCACTATATTCAAAGAATATAGTAGGCAGACAATATAGTAGGCAACATGCTAAGAACTAAGGAAGTACTAGTATACTAGTATGTAAAAGCCCAGAGTCTATATTCCAAAGAGCTTGCTCCCCTGAGGGACACAGGCCCACAGACAAGAAATTATATATAAAATGACATCTCAGAGATAATGTCAGTCAAGACTTCTTGGAGGAATTTCTATTTCATCATCATGGTGTTTTTACTTACAGAGCATCTTGTATTTATTAGATGCTATTCTTTCTAATACTTACTGTTATCACTCAGATTTTAGGTGTGAAAAAAAAATAAACCTAGTGGGACACTCAGGAAATACTAAAATGCTGAGAACTATGCCATTAAAATCAGATGCTCTGTGATGTACATAGTACCTGACTTTATTATTCAACTTCCTCCAAATAACTTCTAAGACTTTTAGATCAATTGTTATTGGCAAACCACTTTTAGAAACTCATATGAAGCCAATATATCCATATCTAGACTCTATACATATATACATAGAATGATACATATACATCTGTATGTTTATACACAGATGCATATTTATGAAAAGCATTATTGATTAGAATATAGAAAAATAAATATGCACTTAAGTAAATGTATTGGCACTGCTGAGGATTTTATTATGTGGTGACTAAAAGATGTAACAGAAGTCGGTCAAAGAATAGTATGAGCACATGTGTGTACATGCACTCCCTCACACATACGTATACATATATTCACACACAAACAAGTCAATGCCCAAGTATTGTTTATTGCTAACTCTCACTATGCATGAGTTTTCTCACTAACTTGTAGGGACCATATTCCAATGCTAAAATGCTTTCCCTTGGTCTACATCAGTTATTATCATGTGGTCATCCAATCATAACACATCTTATCTCTCCATGGCTTAACTTTATATAAAATTGTTGATTAAAATCAGTGTTAAACAGATCTGAGGTTAAGAAAAATCTGCTATTAATGTTCTTTGCAATATTTGAGATGTGGATAGCAATCAAAAAGAATATGGAGAGATTACTCAAAATTCTACAAATTCCCATGATTCTGGAAAGCTCAAATTTGCAGGACAGTTTTGAGGTTGTAATGGTTCAAATGTGATTTATAAGATGGTTGCTGCTCTATTTGTAATTTTTGTTACTGACCAGTACTTTGTAAGTACAAAAGTATAACCGATATTATACCAGTATTGAGTGTAAAATGTTTTCATTGTAATGTGTTGAGCTACTGCTGTTGGTTGAGACATGTATAATGGTGTTATAAAAAACGGTTTGACACAGCTCTTATATTATTATATCAATTTTCATCTGGACTCCAATCAGGAAGACATTCTTCTCACCTCGTGTTTTAGAACTTTAGCATTATAGCAGTTTGCTAAGAGAACAGAGGCAACCTAGCAAAAGAATGGTGTTAATCGAAGAGAAGACTCTAGTAGTATCCTCATTTAGAGGCATATTTATGTAATCAAGAAGCCATTATAGATTATAAAAATTCAGTGAAGAAAAAAGCTCTACTTCGAGGTAAGGCAGAAATAAAGCCTAAGACATAGCAAGAAGGGTCTAAAATAATATGCTGATAGCTCAGTCAGGCCATGTGAGACAGAAAAATAGTATGAGAGGCAAGTCAGTATCCAGAATAGGTAAGAGTTATCACCAGATACTTGCTATATACACTAGAGAAAATTAACAGAAATCACAAAAAGTTCTCCTTAGGTATTTATACCTATGGCTAGTCAAGTGTATAATAAATTTATTTATTTTTCATACTCTTGAAGGTTTAACCAGACCTCTTCTTTATTGTATTATATATAAATCTTTGGAATGGATTGTCTACCCATTTTATTAGAAGTAAGATTTGGGGGCTCCAATAAGCCACTTCCATAATTCTGAATCAGTATATCACATTATATCCTTAGCAGTAATTTGTAATGAGTATGAATCCATGCTAAAAATAAAAGTCATTTGCCATAATAGTTTGTGGCCAAAATTCTACTATATAAAGATAGAGAGAAAACTGACTTAAGGGATTGATATGACTAAAAAAGAGAGAAAAGCTGACTAGTCACTACAGAGATCCAAACTAGAATACTTGATTTAATTACTCTGAAAAAGAAGACAGCTTAGATAATTAGCAAAAATACATTAAAAATGCAAGATTGCCCTGGCCAGGTTGATCAGTTGTTTGGAGCATACACCTAGGTTGTGGGTTCGATCTCTGGCCAGGGAGCAAATGGGAGGCAACCGATCTCTCTCTCTCTCTCTCTCTCTCTCTCTCTCTCTCTCTCTCTCTCACTCTTTCTGTCTCTCTCTTTTCTCTCTCTCTCTCATCTATAAAAGCATATCCTCATGAAAGGATTAAAGGGAAATAAGCAAGCCCTAACTAGTTTGGCTCAGTGGATAGAGTGTTGGCCTGCAGAAGAAAGTGTCCCAGGTTTGATTCCGGTTAAGGGCATGTACTTTGATTGCAGACATATCCCCAGTGGAGGGTGTGCAGGAGGCAGCTGATCAATATTTCTAACTCTCTATCCCTCTCCCTTCCTCTCTATAGAAATTCAATAAAATATATTTAAATAAACAAAGGGGGAAAAGCAAGACTAATGTGAACCGTGTCCAGCATAGCCAGGGAGGATGGTGAAGGATTAAAGAAGACAGACAAGAGAATATAGTTGGGACCAGGTGGGTCAATGTGCCTGGATGAGGAAACAGTGACACAGCCTGTAATCAGAAGCTTATTTTATAGTCAGATCACACAAAGAAAAACAAGGGCAAGATGTTTACAATATTCTTGCAAACTTCAAATCTGCTTCTTTCCTGTTACTGCCATTCTCTGAACTCCATCAAGCTTTGTTTAGGCAGCACTTGCTGACTCCCCCCATCCCCCTGTGGCCCACATCCCTCAGCTACCTAGGACTACATGGTCGGGCTATAAGGTCAAGCTTACAACCATAGTCCTTTAGCTATAATCACCTTCCCTGCTGGGACTTGTATGTGGCTTTGCCACAAGTCAGTCAGAGTCTTGATCTTGTCTAAACTCTGTAGCAGCTCTCCACATTAATGGTAAAAAAATAATAACTTTTTTTTCACTTATGATTTGGTTATATTTTGTCTGACAATTGATGCACAATAATGAAAATACAAAGAATTAGGTTGAGGACTAGCATTCAGAGTTTACGTATATTCCCTACATATGGGAACATTATACTAATGTTCTTCTTACATTTTAATAGTCTGTGTTATGTTAGAAAAAATATGAAAGATTTTGAAATTAAGTAGAATATCAACAATCTTTTATTTTAGGTTACCAGCACCCTTAATTTACATTTGGACTATTTACTCTATAACTTGTGGAAAAGTGATAGTGACACCAATGATTATTTGCCATAGAATACAAATAAATGTGTCTAATTGAGGTATGATTTATTTCTTCAAACCAGTTTTGAATCCATAATCAATTTATTTCAGCATTCCTGATTTCCTATGTATATTTATGTTGAATTCTCATTTGGATTAGTTTTAACTGGCTAACTGAAGAGTTAAATGAAATATTTGACACATATTCAATTTATATTTTTATGACAGGCCTGATTCACCCTTTTAAAAATGTATTAACTGGTAATTCTTAAGATCTATTGTGAAATAGATGCATTCCCTCAACTTTCAACAAATCATGAGCAGCCACTGTGTGCCAGGAACTTTTTATATTTTATGCTCTCATGGAGCTTGTTTTCTAATGGGGAGACCGACAATTAAAATGTGAATATATGGTATAACTATATATATAAAAGGCTATGCAACCATTGGACCCTTTGATTGGTAGCTATGACTCGCACTGACCATCAGGGTGCAGATGCTCAACACACAGGCATGGAAACATGGAACAGACAGATGAATCTCAGGGGTATCTATATATGATGCCAGTTGGGTACTAGACTTATTGGGGGGGGGATCACTTCATAAATTATATAAATATCTGACCACTATGCTATACACCCGAAGCTAATCCTACCTAATAAAAGAGTAATATGCAAATTAACCATAGCTCCAATCAAGCCACGCTCACAGCCACACCCATCCACCAATCAGGAGCAAATTATGCAAATTAAACCAATCAATATGGTAGTTGATTTGCATATCTGTGAGCAGAAGATGGTGTAGAAGGAAGCCAAGCACTGCAGAAGGGAGCAAAGCTGCAGAGAAGTAAGCAAGCGGGGGTGGGAGAGATTGGAGGGAGCAAGGCAGAGGAGATGAGAGTGAGGCAGCGAAGACAGGAGAGGCAGCAGAGATGGTAGAGGCAGCAGAGAAAGGAGGGAGCTTTGCTCAGGCCACAGGAAGCTCTATTCTTGCAGGAATCTTCCTGCAATGTGTCTCTAATATCTATATAAAATCCTAAGCAACTGGCCAACCAGCCAACCAGCTGACCAACTGACTGGCCAGTAGCTATGACACACACTGACCACCAGGGGGAAGATACTCACCACAGGAGCTGCCAAGCTGTGGTCACTTGGCAATGGTGGTTCTCAGGTGACACACACAGAACCAGCAAAGAGAAAGCCCAATTCTGAAGTGCATCACCTGAGAATTACCCTCTCACAATCTGGAACCCCTTGAGGGATTTTGGAGAACTAGTTTCAGCTCGATCTCCACAGGCCAGGCCAAGGGACCCTACCAGTGCATGAAACTATGCTCCACAACTCTAGTATTTTTTTAAATTAATAAATTCAATGGGGGAAAGGAAAGGCAAATAGGAGAATAGCAAACGTCAGTGAACATTATGAAAGATGTTGAAATGATAAAAAACATTATTGAGGGTCCTGTCTAGGGCACTCTTCCATGTCATCTCTGCCTTTCATTGCCTTTGAGCTCATATATAATTTTAAATTGTAGAAAAATTATAATAATAAACTTCACATTTTTAAAAAATGCACATTAATTGTATCTGGTAGAAGCTATTGATTATTGCTTTGTGTATTGAATGGTTTGGTATCCTATATAATAAAAGCCTAATATGCAAATCAGAAGTGGTGGTGAGGGGTGAGAGGGGAGCCGCTGCCTCATTGAGCGGGAAGCTGGGTCCTGACTGATTGCTCTGCAGATATTGACCAGTGGCCAGCAGGCCATGGTAGTCCAACTGGGGCTGGGCCCTGAGCTAGAATGGGAAATTGGGGGTGGGTGGCAGTGACCAATATCCTGCGGTGCCAGGGCAGGGGGCTGCAACTTCTCGCTGCCTACCTGGGGGTAGGGGTGACAAGGACAGAGGTGTGGTGAGAATGCGGGGTGTCTGTGGAGCTCGCTCTCACTCCCCCTGCCACCCTTCCCCAGAATGTAGGGCTTGTGTGCAGAGTGAAGCCCTTGCACTCAAGTGCCGGGTGCCCACAAGAAGCCTGTCCCGCACCTGCGCTACCTCTTCTGGGTGAGCCAGGCCACAGCCTCCGGGACCACAGAGGCTGGTTGTGCTCCCCATAGGTTCACACAGGAGCTAGTCTGTGAGGCCAGCCAGGAGAGAGAGCACTGCCCAGCTTCTGAGTGGCACCTTTGGGTAGCCCAGAGGCTCATGCTATAACTCAGGCCTGTGGTGTCCAGCTGTGCTCACCACATCTCCAAATGGGGACTCAGGTGCTCTGACTCAGGTGGAGGGGGTGCATGAGGGCCTGGGGGCCCAGGTGCTGCCCAGGGCCCAGAGGTCAGCTGGAATCTACCCTTCCATGCCAGATGCTTGCCCTTCACTCACTGGCAAGACTTAAGGACCTCACCCTATAGAATTTTGTGCACCAGGCCTCTAGTCTATTTATAAATTTAATTCAGAATTCCTTAGTGTCTCTGTACATATATGGTTCTTTGAATTCTCCTTTAAACTGTTTGTGACATTTAATTGGTTTCCCCTGTTATTTTTTAATATTTTAAATTTGTATAGCCTTCTTGAGCTTATCTTGTTAAAAAGCATGATGGAGGAACAAAGCTATAGCTAGGATGGGCTTGTTGATATGTTGCTGAATAAAGAGCTAAAAGAATGATGTGTATATCTAGAGAAAGAACACTCAAGGAGGAGGGGTAAATGTGGAAATATTTTCCAGTAAAAAAACTAGGTATGTCTGAGGAAAGGTCAAGAAAGAGTTTGAAGAGATTTAAGCCATATAAAAAAAGGGATGGGTCTAGAGAAGTCAGCTGAGTCAGCCAATATATGTGAAGATAGACATTTTATAAGTATGATATAGCAGACAGAGAAAGGGTAAGGATTAGATTTTACTTGCCTTTGAAAAAGATAAGGTAAATCTGAATCCTGTGCTAAAGATAGTTTTCAGGTAGGAAGAGCAGCAGAAGAAAGACCTATAAGGAAACTGTTTGTATTTTGTAGGAACTGTGATTGTGATTAGACATAGGGTGGTAACAAATGTAAAGTGGTAGTCTGATTTATAGTATATATATATATATATATATATATATATATATATATATATATTTAAATATATTTTATTGATTTTTTACAGAACAGAAGGGAGAGGGATAGAAAGTCAGAAACATCGATGAGAGACATCGATCAGCTGCCTCTTGCACGCCCCCTACTGGGGATGTGCCCGCAGCCACGGTACATGCCCTTGCCGGAATCGAACCCGGGACCCTTCAGTCCGCAGTCCAATGCTCTATCCACTGAGCCAAACCGGTCTCGGCTGATTTATAGTATATTTTTAAAGAAGAGTCAATAGCATTAACAAATTGAATGTGTTATGAAGACGGGGAAAAAAACAACTGTGATTTCTAAATATTAAGACTGAGTAACAAGATAAATGATGGTGTGTTTATTGATTAATTGAAGACCTGTGAAAGAAAAAAAAAGTTTGAGGGTGAAATCAAGAACTTTGGAGGTGTAGTCAACTTCTAAGGATAGATGATTGCTAAGCAATTGGACACCTGAGTCTGGAATAATTTCATCCAGGTTGGAGAAAAAGATGTGATTGTCAATAGCTAAGAAACATAAAGCCATGAGAATGAAAAAGATGACTCAGGGAGAGTGAAAGAAAATACAAAAAGTTGAAGTGTAAAGGACACAGTATGAGTTCTTTTGCAACTTAATGCTGATAATTCAGCAAAGCAATATATAATAATAATTCAGCTAACAAAGTGGATCTGACCTTGAAGTAGGAGGACAGAGAAGAGCGCATAGTGTCCAGGATGTCAAGTGAAGCAGGCATTTCAGAGGGAAAATCAATTTTTTAAGCTCCACTGAGAAGTCAAAAAATATTGACAAGATGAAAATTCTTGACTACAATGACAAGATATTTCCTGCTCCTCCCCTACATAGTGGAGCTATTAGAATGAAAGTATAATGGATTGACTCTAGAGGGCAATTGAGCAGGAATTGTAGACAACGTTTTCAATGAGTTTTGCTATAAAGTGAACTAGATAAAGAGGAGAAGGAAGGGAACTTGGTAATTAAAGGGTTGTTTTTCTTCTCTAAATGAGAAATATTGCAGAATGTTTACATGGTGATAAAATAGTCCAGAGAAAATTAATGCACTGATGATACAGGAAGAATGAGGAGATGACTGAACAGTAACTTAGAAAGATAGGAGTTAATAAATTGTATGTAGGTGATTAAGGTTGAGATAATTATGAGTAACAGTGCTGTATCATATGGCAGAATGGAGATATTGTTAAAAATGGTGAACCAAGGAACCAAATGACCCAAATTGATTTAATAATCAAATGTTGGTTGAATGATACAGTTGAAAATTTTAGCGACTGAAAACAAAAATAGAAATAGTCCTAGATATTAACATTTTCAAGAAAGGAGGTGGAATGAGTTGGAGGTTGTTAGATAACCACAAATGCATGGGATGTCTCACTGGTATAGTGTCAAGTTACATTTTTTATGAAGGAAATGGCATATTTGAGTGAAAAGTAGTTCACAAGTGGAAATGAGGGAAAAGGGAGACATCCACTTCAACCTCAGGCTCCTTAGTAGGAAATATGTAAAAAGCTATGCTGGAGAGGTTTGCAGTCAGGTTTCAGACAGACCAAATGGTGAAGCAAACACTGAGAGAGGGTTTGAAAACATAATTCACTTCATTCTTAATGGCTGGTATGAGTCTAAAAGGCACAGTAAAAGGTATGAAAAGTGAAGAAGGTTTATTCCTGCATATATTTCATTTAGTGGCTAACTAGAGACATAGGAATAAAGGCCTAGTTAATGAGGAGCAATTATTGGTAGAGGGAATATATGCCTACCTTCTTTTATTCCTGTTGTTTCAATGTTATTCTTAATAAAGTTTAATTCCACTTTCTGGAATATTTTGGAAAATAAATTATAGATCAATCTACTTACAAATGAATGAGGTAAACAGGAATAAAAACCTGATCCAGGTTCGATTCTGGTCAAGGTCTTGTACCTTGGTTGCATGCATATCCCCAGTGGGGGAGTGCAGGAGGCAGCTGATGGATGTTTCTCTCTCATTGATGTTTCTGGCTTTCTATCCCTCTCTCTTCCTCTCTGTAAAAATCAATAAAATATATTTCAAAAAATGAGCTTACAGTCTCTGATAGTTGGTAATCAGCTCTAATTATAAATTCCTTTTTATCATTGGCCCTGTAAGAAGTTGCTTTGCAATGCTCAAGTTGGTGATACCAGTATCAGGGAAAGGATGGTATTCTTTATGTGATGAAATGGGTAGTTTGGGCACATTTGTTGGGGGCAGGTGTGATATTATTACAAGGATTTAATGAGAAGTGGATGATTGAGTTATTATTAGATTTTAAAATATTTTATCTGTAAGGTTCACTTACTTAAATTTTTTTTTCTTCTAGTTTACAAATGGAGATTACTAGTATAATGGTTTGAGTTGCGACTACACCTCAGAACCTCAGAATGTGATTTTAATTGGACATAATCTTTGTGCAGGTATATAGTAAAGAAGAGGTCCTACTGTATTAGGATAGGATCTAATCCAAAGGCTGGTATCTTTATAAGAGAAAATTCAGGAAGATTCAGAGATAGACATAGAGAGAGAAGGCCATGTAAAGATGGAGGCAGAGATTAGCATAATGCAGTTTCCAGCCAAGCAAGGCAGGGATTCCTAGGAGCCACCAGAGCTAGGAGAGGCAAGCAAAGATGCTTCCCTGGAGCCTTTGGAGGAACATGACCTTGCTGGCACCTTCATTCTCTCCTTTTAGCCCCCAGAATGGTGAGAGAAAAATTCCCCTTGTTTTAAGCAATAATAGTACATGGTAATTTGTCATGGCAACCCTTGAAAACTAGAACAGAGATCAAGAGCAATTTTTTAAATAATAAATTACTGAAATTCATGTCTCTTTTCTGCTTCAAAGTAAAAAGACAGCCTTATTTTTATATCTTTAAAGAAATTGACAAACTCACCGAACCAGTTTGGCTCAGTAGATAGAGCCTGCGGACTGAAAGGTCCCAGGTTCAATTCCGGTCAAGGGCATGTACCTTGGCGGCAGGCACATCCCCAGTTGGAGGTGTACAAGAGGCAGCTGATCGGTGTTTCTGACTTTCTATCCCTCTCCCTTCCTCTCTGTGAAAAATCAATATATTTTTTAATAAAGAAATTGACAAACTGTTATTTTAATGTAGTTTTCTTATCACTTTGCTATCTTCAGGAAAATGATATATGGTGTAAACATGGCATGTGGCTAGGTGAATTTAGTGTATGAATTAGGTTTTTTTCAGGTGAATATTTTAAAATGAGACTCAGAGTGACTTGTATAGAATAGACACTGAAAATTATGGGAATTTGGATAAACTAAAAGCTAAATGTTACAGAATAGGGAAATTTTGTGACTCCAAACATGTAACTATAGTATTTATAGAATTATAGTGTTTATAAGCCAATGCATTTCAAAGCGCCAATCCTAAATTAAGAGCTACTCCTTGACTCTGCTAAGTAACGATAACGGAAATGTTTCCTTTAATTAGGAGGCTATTTGTTTCTAAAAATCAGAGCATACTCACTAATCAGCGGATGGAGTTCTTGAGGCTACCATCAAGAAAATATATGCAAGAGCTGAGGCAATTTAGGATGTTATGCACCAGTCTCATAAAGTAAAATCATGGAAATGTAAAATATGCCAATGCTAGAAGTGACATGATGTAATTGTCAAGAAAAATTAACTTCCTAATGTGCTTCAGTCCCTTTAACATGCAACCACTTGTGTCTGAATGCATAGGGTATGACAAATTACCAATGGCGGTAAGTTTAGCAAAACGGAAAAATAATTGATGCTATAGGAAATGACAGACAATGCACCTTGCGAAAGAAACAGTTATTTGGGGGTTAGGATCAGATATACAAGAAAGGAAAGCTGCCTCCATAGGGCATCCCAGTATTTCTTTGGAAATTACTTATTGATAGTGTTGTTGACTTATTAATAGAACATGGAGTGTCAATGATTCTTAGAAAGTTATTTAAAAATATAACTTCTTTTTTTGGCTCTTAACTAAAAATATATTTTTTTATTTCTAATGTGTGGGGTACCCCAGGCAAGACACCTTGAGCATTCCTTAACTGTTTGTGGATAAATCCAAGGCATCTGGCTATCCCTTTTGTTCAGGTTGAGGATATATCCATTGCACTTAGGCAGGCAATTCTAGTAACAGGCAGATTATCTTGTCAGTAAGAATTTACATGATTGTTTGATGGGGAAAGCTGCTTTAATTAACAATGTTTTAGCTCTGACCTTTCAGAGCCAATCAAGGTTGTTTACCAGCCTTCCAGCTTCCTATCCACATCTTTCTATTGGTGAGATGGGATCGGATTCCTACACTTTTGTATTTTTGGATTATAAATAAACTGCTGCTGTTTGGGTGTCAGATGCTATCTCTCCCTCAGAGAGAACAGACATCCCACCTGACCCCAGCTATTTTTTTCTATTACTGCATCTTCGTCTTCTATACTTCTAGTTTTTAATCCCCAGCTCCTCTAGTCAGAAACTGGATCCAATCTCTCTCTCTCCGCACTGGACGTGGAAAAGAGAGAAAAACACCCACACTAATGTACAGCTATGAATAGAAATTAAATGGTCTGATGGTTGAGATGGTGATTTATTGTTACTTAGTAAATTTCTATAGCCAAATACTTTAATTTATGTGAGTATATATTTTATAAACTGGCATATTCCCTTAATAGTTATAATTGAATTTGTAACAATTAAAAAGCAAGTAAATAGACTGAATTCGATAATTACAAATGACTGACTATACCTTATTTTGGATTTTAACAAACTCAAAATAATATTACCCAACAATTCTGTTGAAGATGTATTGGATCCTGGCAAGCATGGCTCGGTGGTTAAGCATCAACCTTGAACCAGGAAGTCATAGTTCGATTTCCAGTCAGGTCACATGCCTGGGCTGTGGGCTCAATCCCCAGTGCAGGATGTTATGGAGGCTTCCCATCAATGATTCTCTATAGTCATTGATGTTTCTATCTCTCCCTCTCCATTCTTCTCTGAAATCAATAACAATATATTATTTAAAATAATAAAAAGTTGGTCAGGTTTGCTAGAAGCTGCAAAAGATCTAGATTTTTTTAAACCCTGAGGTTCTAGTGCTCTCATGTCTGTGGGACTTTGGGAGCAAGGGATCTAATGTGAATGTGAAGTTCATGCTGGCTCCTTTGTCCTGAGTAATAAAGTCCTTCAACTCTGACCCAGAATCATCTCTTCCCACAGCATCTATGAAGCTGGGGCAGGCTAACTGGTTAGGTTACAAGTAGAGCAAAATCTTAGTTTCTATACATGGTAATTATTTATTTCTTACTATAAAATAATATTTTATCAGTACAGGAAATTAGAAAAGTAGAGAAGACATGCAAGAAAGAAAAAATAATCAATAATCTGCATGCCCACAGGAGGGTAATATTTTTATTTTAGCACAATTGTGATATTGCTGTATATGTACACATACACAACATTATATCCTCATGCTAATAGCATAAATTGGGTTTCGCCTATAGTGTTTGTCCTCAGAAATTATATGATGAGTGTTTCTGTGTCATTACTTTTTAAATATGGTTTTGAATACCTGTTCAGTATTCTCTTTTATTATAACTAAACCAGTATTTACAATCATCAGTCTCCTATTATTGAACACTTAGGTAATTTAGAGCTTTGCGCTATTAAAAATAATTCTATAAGGAGCATCTTTTCATACTCTTAGTGTACCTCCCTCTCTTCTTTATGTTAAAAACAAATCCATGAGGCAAACTTGCTGGGACTTAGCAGCTTTTCATTAATATGTCCATGTGTACTTTGGCCCTTTCATGATTGAACCAGAATTTCCCATAATCAGAATAGGCACTGGAGGTGATTTATCTAATCCTTAACCTCATTAGACTTCTGACCTGGGTAAAGGGCCCTTTCGGTTGAATTCTGGATGGGTTGTTCCACAGATTCCACTGAAATCATCCCTTTCACCCTATACTCAGGGAGTCATGTAACATGTTGCATCAAATTTCTTTTCATTTATGTGGTCTTTTTAGGAGATATTTCTTGATTCTTTTGAAATGAAGGGAAAAGTATACAGGGCAGATTACTTCAGGAACCTATCAAAAATCTACTTTTTAATCCCCTGGGTCCTTAACATTTTCCAACAGGTTAAGCTTGACCGCAGCAATTTGTCTCATCATGGCTTTGCAATTGATCAATTGTTTATCTTAGAATTCATATCAGAATGCAAATGCTTGATTAAATTAAACATTTAATCTGGATAATACCATCTCTGCCTAAAGCTTCCTCATTGCGTGCACCTCTCTGATGTCTGCCACATCCTCTGGAGTAACTTCCATTGCTTCTCTAAGAAAGTTTACCTGCCATTTTGATAACCAATAGTCCATTGTCATAGCTTAAGTAAGAGTAAGGCTTTCATATATAGGATCTAATTTTATAATTGTATCAAATTCTAAATACCCATCACTTTGTCTCTTCCTAAATCAGTAGGAATGGTTCTAGGGTCATGGGTGGACTGCAGTTTGGAGTAGCACGCTGCTGGTCCCTTAGCAACTTACTCATAAAACTCCAATGAGATCTCCCTCTCTGAGATGTGATAAGCAGAAAGACAAAGCAACTATTCAGTTTTGCATGTTTATGGACTGACATATGAAAGGAATATAAACGAAGCAAGTGATCAAATGACTACAAAAAGAAATGAACAAAGAGCCCTTCTGTTCTTCGGGTGCCAAAATGATTGTAATAAACACAGCCTTCTAATTCTTCTGTTTGCAGTTTTCCTAAGAATGTTTGGGTTCTTTTCAGGATTCCAGCTTAGAGAAGACAAACAAGCAAAAACAAACAAGCTAACAAAACAAAGAAACCAAGGTAAATATGTAAAGAAAAAACAAACAAACTCCTGGGTAGATCATTGGTCTGGGTAAAATCTTCCTCTCCCAAAGGAATTTGTACTTCTCACTCCTACTTTACACACAGAATCTACAGATGTCTGAACATTAAAACAAGGAATAAGACTGCTCCTTCTTTCTATCTCAACACAGTCCAAAAACTGGCATGTACCAGATATTAAAAATGTATTTATAAGATTAATGAATAAATGAGTGCTCTGAATCAAGGAATGATGAATGAATGATGGCTTTATTTTCTTATGAGGATGCAAAATGTGGATGGACACATTTATCTAAGCAAATATGGCACTGAACAAATTTAGATAGGTAAGGAAGACTTTATTCAGGATATTGGAGTGGGGAGAGAGGCCAGAACTCAGTTTGAGTTCAATATCAATGAAACAGAATGTGAGAGGTTTTTCTTTTCCTTTTTAAAATCAATCTCTCTCTCTCTTTCTCTCTCTCTCTCTCTCTTTCATTGGGGCTAGCTAGTTGAAAGGTTAAGGGGAGGTAGACCAATAGGATGTGTCCAGTGCTTTGAGTTGTTTCTGAATTTGCAACTGTTTTTCTTGGTGATTAGCCCTTCTGTGTTCACAAATGATACCATTGACATTAGGCTCCTACTTTCTTAGCGGAGCCTGGGAGATGGGGTTCCTAGTATTCCCTGGTAATTAAATATCAAAGAAATTGCTCCTGGGCAAGATGATTTTGTTTTAAAAGATCTGCAAATATCTCAAAGGGGGAGAGAAAGAATTTATAGTTGCAAGAATTCTACAGTCCAATGCTTTCAGAAAAGAGGAGGTAGGGGTCTGTGGTCAGGAAGGAGGTATTCTTAAATTTAGTCAAGATGATGTGATAGAGTTAGGGTCTCTGTCACATGCATCTTCTTAATTTAATAGATATTAATGACAAGGGAATATTTCTTCTGCTCCCTGTGTACTAGTTGTATTGGTTAATAATGCAATTTTTTTTCAATAGATGAGCTACACATATGTAACTCATATGCGATTTATTATGTTTGCTATTTTGTTGTATTGACAACGAGCTTCAACATTTCATGTCAAATATTCTGAAGGTGTTGATATTATAGATATTTTTACACTTAAAAATGTCAAATTTTGTGCCAGAAAAAGAGCATTTATGGGAAGATTTAATTCATTACTTTGGAGAAAAGTATTGCTGAATACTTCAGAATGCTTATGGTGAACATGCTCCATCTCAAGATACTTGTGAACGCTGGTTTAAATGCTTTAAAAGTGATGATTTCAATGTGAAAGACAAAGAACATCCAGATCAACTGAAAAAGTTTGAAGACCAGCAATTACAAGCATTATTGGATGAAGATGTGTGTCAAACTCAAAAACAACTTGCAGAAAGATTAAACGTTGCTCAGTAAACTATTTCCAATCATTTATAAGCAATGGGAAAGATTTTAAAGGAAGGAAAATGGGTGACATATCAATTGAATGAAAGACAAATGGAAAAACGAAAAGTCACCAGTAAAATTTTGCTTTAATGGCATGAAAGTCTTTTTTGCATGGAATTGTGACTGGCGATGAAAAGTGGATTTATTTTGAGAATCCCAAATGCACAAAATCATGGGTTGATCCAGGTCACCCATCAACATCGACTGCAAGGTCAAATTGCTTTGGAAAGAAGACAATGCTCTGCGTTTGGTGGGATCAGGAAGGTGTGGTGTATTATGAGCTTCTAAAACCAGGTGAAACTGTTAGTACTGATTGCTACCAACAACAAATAATCAATTTGAACCATGCTTTGATTGTGAAACCACCAGAATGTGCCAGAAGACACGGCAAAGTAATTTTGGTTCATGATAATGCACCATCACACATTTCCAAACCAGTTAGACACATTAAAAGATCTTGCCTGAGAAGTATTAACCCACCTGCAGTATTCACCAGACCTTGCTCCTTCAGATTATCACTTGTTCTGATCGATGGCATGTGCACTTTCTGAGCAGCCCTTCAAAACTTACAAAGAAGTGGAAAATTGGGTCTCTGGTTTTTCTCAAAACAAACAAACAAAAAAAGTTTTATTGAGATGTGTCCACAAATTACCTGAAAGATGGGAAAATGTGTAGCTAGCAGTGGACATTACTTTGAATAAAGCACTTAGGATGTTTCTCTTGAAATTACTGTGCTTTCTTTTATTACAAAATTTGCATTACTAACCTGTACACCTTATATACAGAACTGGTAACTATTTCCATTGCATGCATATTCTCAAAAGGTCAAATACAAGAAAATTATTACATGCGTTCAGCAAGAATTGAACTATAACTTTTAAATAACAAAGCACTTGTATGTTATTTAATAGAATCAGAAGATTAGAATATGTAGTATTTTTGTCTTTAATTGGCAGGTAATAAATAACAATCCCTTGATGTTTTGTTTATATTATTGTCCCATCACTTTTGTTGGGTTAGAGCCATGTGTGATTGGAGCATCCACTGACTTACCACACCACAATATCTTTCCCCTGAATTGAAACCTAAAGCAGCAGAGATGAGATGTGGGTTGTCATTTACGCCAAAACTCTTGACCATTGTCACTGTCACATTTCTCACTTTATCAATTCATGTCCCACCTTTTCATTTCATAAATTTTGCATGGTTCTCCTGCTTTTTTCTTTAACAGGGCCTAATTTGTTTCTGCATCTTAAAGAAATACATTTTATTGATTTCAGAAAGGAAAAGAGAAGGAGATAGAAACATCATTCACCAGAAAGAATCATTGATCGGCTGCCTCCTGTAAGCCCCACACTGGGGATTAAACCCTCAACCCAGGCATTTTCCCTGAATAGGAATTAAATCATGACCCCTGGTTTATAGGTCCAGTCTCAACCATTGGGCCATGCCAATTGGTCTGCATCTTCTTTTTATTTTTATTTTATTGATTTATTACAGAGAGGAAGGAAGAGGGATAGAAAGTCAAAAAACATCGATGAGAGAGAAACATCGATCAGCTGCCTCTTGCACATCCCCTACTGGGGATGTGCCCACAGCCAAGGTACATGCCTTGACCAGAATTGAACCCGGGACCTTTCAGTCTGCAGTCCAACGCTCTATTCACTGAGCCAAACTGGTTTCGGCTGGGCTGCATCTTCTTCTTGGCCATCTTCTTGCCTAATAATAGACAAACATGTAAATTGACTATACCTCAGCTACACCCATATCCAATCAGAGTGAGTATACAAAATAACTCAACAAAGATGGCAGTTAATTTGCATACACAGGTGCCCAGCACCTGTGTCCTGGGAACAGCCTGGCACCTGGGTCACTGTGAGGTAAGCCATCGGAGCCGAGGGGGCTAGGGCAGAGCCTGCAATCCACCAAACACAGGGTGCTGGGGGGTCCCCTGGCTGAAGTCCCCTTCCCAAGGCCAGTATGTGACAGGAGTTTGGCTGAGGGTTCACCCACCGCCAGTGCATGAATTTCATACACCAGGCCCCTAGTCTTATATAATAAAAGCCTAATATGCAAATAGACCGAACAGTGGAAAGACTGGCAGAACGACCATGACTATGATGTGCTGACCACCAAGGGGCAGATTATCAATGCTGGAGCTGCCCGAGCCCATGGGTCCTAGGTGGGTACCAGAGGGGGACTTTTGATTGTCCTGTTGATCACCACACAAAGGAAGGTGACCAGCAGCAGCAGTGGGGGGCAGGACCAGTGAGCAGGCAGCACCAGGCTGGCCAAGGCAGATGCCAGTGGGGGCCCCCTGATTGCCCTGCCAGTTCCCTGACAGATTGGCTCTAATTGCTGGCCAGGCCTAGGGACCCTATCCATGCATGAATTCTATGTACCAGGCCTCTAGTAAATACATTTTCCTAAATACATAGTGGATGGAGGTGAAACTAAATCTTCTGATAGTCCCAGATTGGCTACACATTGCCAGAATAGAAAAGAAAGTACTTGAAGAACAAATATACTCTCTAAGATTATAACAAATCATTGTATGGATGAGATTTCCTTTTCAGCTGGGTGGAATTTTCTTTGTATATATAAAATTAACTTAATTATCATATGGTTTTATTTTAAAACTATAATTAATATAAACATAATCTTCATTTTGAAATACAATGAGGATACTTTTTAAAAAATTACTGGGACAACACATTGTTGTCAATGAATAAAATTAAAAAGGGTATATCTGAAGCCTCAGTTTTGGCTTCTGTATAATAGGAATAATGTTTTAATTATTAAATGTTACTTTATAAGGAAGCAGATGCCTGGGAGAAAAGAGCAAGAGCATATTGGAATAGATCTATAATAATATTTTAGAAAAAATTGAATTTTCAATTAAATCTAAATGTTTCAACATGAGATTTTAAAAATAATATTAAGAATTTAAAAAGACCTAAAAATAACTTATTTTCAAACATACTTAAATCCTTAGCCAAGTGACACTGTGTTTATTGCAGGATTTGGATGCTTCATCAGAGGAAAACACTTGTCTCTTTCAGATAAAAAGATGCTCTGTCTTCATTCTAGGAAGGCAATTGTTTTAAGCTTTGTTATAAAGAAATATTGTGTTACCTATGTCTTATAATTCTAAAATACAAGTAACTTTTTCCTTAACAAAACTTCAAGCATAACCCTGTTTAAATTAATTTGGAGATATAAAGCTGAACCTAGTTATTCTGTAGAAAGCTTTTAGGAATAGTTTCGAATGGATAACCAGAGCTGATTTGAGATATACTTTATACACCTAAACATAAAATTAAAATTTTGATAGAATCACGGGTGCAAGAAGGTGGCCATCCTTGATATATATCCTTACACTGGGTCAGAGAGAGTGCACAGCCAGAATGTATCCATCTGGCAAGATTTTAAGTAAGAACTAGATTGTTGCATTACAAATAGAGTTGAAATTACATCTATATTTATATCTATACTAGTAGCCCTGTGCACAAATCTGTGGGTCAGTATCTTACCAGAAGCTCACAGCAGACCTCCAGTAGTTCTCTACCTGCTGCCCCACCCTCCTGTAGCTCCCTCCACCCCCTCCTTCCACCCCCCCTTCATAGCTTGATGCCCTTCCCCCTCCTGTAGCTCTTCACTGCCTGCCTCGCCCTCCTGCTGATCTGTGATCCCATCATTACGCAGTTGGTTGTTACATTTCAAGGAGTAATGACCATTTGCATATTACATCTTTATTATATAGGATCTATATGTCTCTATATCTCATCTATATCTTTATATCTACATCTATATCTATCTATATCTATACCTCTATATCAATATCTCTATATCAATACTCTATCTATCTATCTATCTATCTATCTATATATATATATATATATATATTAAGCCAGTGACCAGGACAGTGGAATGACGAGAACAACCAGAATGGTGGAAGGACCAGAACGACCAGTTGCTATGACGCCCACTGCAGCTGGCCAACCAGCCCAATCAGGGGCAGGGCTGACTGGCCAACCTCGTGCGGCCCCTCTCCCAGGCAGCCCAACCCTGATCAGCCTCCATTGGGGCGGGCCGGCCAGACCCCACCCATACACAAATCCGTGCACTGGGCCTCTAGTCTATATATAATTTATCTATTTTTCTATCTATCAGGAAAAAAACAACCATACTAATTTTCTATAACTGAAAAATTTAGTTTTTCTCACCATCCTTCTGAATCTATAAATCTTGTTTTTTTGGAGCTTGACTAAATGAATTCTTTGAAGTAACAAGGAGTCTTCCTTTGATGCTACATAAAAACTTGAGCAAGAATGTCAGAATAGCCAGGAAAAGAGGTAAAAATAATTAAAGAGGGTACAGAGAACTGGAGCAGAACTGGTCTGTGGCGTTGCAACGTCCCATTGGGCCTTCCTTTGAGGTATGTATGCCACTGATTACATTGCCAAATAGCAGTCCAGCTACCACCCCACCCCATGTCTACTCTGTAGAATTTATCAGGTTACATTGTCCATACCCTTACTTATTCATTGTCACCTGAAAGGTTGCATCTTTGAACATAAAGCACATATTACAAAATCTGGGGCCTTAGGGCATGTCAATATGAATAAGAATTTGAAGTGGCAAGATTTGGAATTGATACTACCTTTATTCATCTTCCCCCCTCCAAGTACCTAACCAACTAGACATAAATTTTTAACAATATACAACATAATTATTTTTAAAGCACCTGAAAGTTAGACATTTCTAAATTTTTTCCTAAAATACCAAGTCATCTTTTTCTTTTTTATGCCTCCCTACTTGAAGAATTTGAAGATAATATTCTATCTGATTTTGATTCTTTAGCTTCTTTCTTTTCATCTTCTGCTCATATTATCATTTTTGTACTATATGACTTGTTTCATGTGTTATATATCCATTTTCATAAGAAATGATTATAAAAACAATCAAATCCAAAATCTTTTGAATCTTGGAACATGTACTCAACATGTTTTCAAAAATCTCAAGGGCTTTATCATTTTAACTTTTGCAACACAATATGTGAGATAGGAAATTAATTATAGGTGCACCTATCTATTTCTTCTTCCCTTTTTATAAGACCCTCAAGGCCATCTTTAAGGTGCTAAGTAGTTTGAAGTGTTACAAAAGACAGAGAATGGCTTCTTGTATGCAGGGATATCCTTGTCATAAAGTTACACAGGCTTTGGAAAGTCAAGGTTAAATCTAATTTAGTTAACATTAGAAAATGTAGCTTTCATTAAGTCTTGAATTTTCATTCATATTATCATTTTGTAAGTGGTACAGATAGCTCTGGGACAATCACACAAGCAAAATGTATGCCTTTATAAGTGAGTTACTTAATAGAAGACACTAAACATTTGTTTTATGAGGTAAACATTGCTATCAAGCTGACATTTAAAAAAGATGGGCTTCTAAGTGTCTCTTTTCTCAGCAATGATATAAACAATGTCTAATTTTTTTTCAACCCAAGGGTCTGTTTTATCAGCCTTACCCTCATTAGTTGTTGTTTTTTTGATAGTTTATTGGTATAGCTTTCCAAGAGCATTTAGAGAACTATAACAAAGAGAGTGAATTCATAATAAAGTCATTCAGGGGCATTTCTGTAGTAACAAAGCTGAGCAAAGTTTTCATATCTTTCTTGCTAAAAAAAATTGGTATTTGCAAAGCTGCCATTTACTGTAGTTTGGGTGCCAGTGGAGAACACAGAATGTTCTTCATGTTCCTTGGTCGCAGCCTAATTTTCTCTACAGGATGCTCCCAATGGAATTTCAGAAAAAATTCCTCAAGAAAATAGGTGACTTTTTAAAAATTATATTATCCCGTGGTATTCACCCATTTTTTTTAAATGCACATACAGGTCAAATTTCTATCATGTTAAAAGAAATGAGCTGAAGATAAGAAGGAGACAAAGTTTTTCTAGATCTGCTTTCCTGGATTGTGCAAAGTGTCAGTTTCCATTTTCGTTGGTTCTTAAGACACCACTGGGAAATTATTCCAGGCTTATAATTCTCCTCCAGAGCACCTTTCTTTAAACACATTGTATTTATTTTATTTTATACTTGTGGAGGTAAGATGCAGGGTATTAGGAAGATTGGTATAATAACTTCTCTCAAAAAAATGCTTGAGAACAGTTTCTAATATGGAAGAATAATATATAATCACAATTTCTTAACTAAAATATAAATCAATTGTTGTTTATAAAATATCCAATATAAAGTGATTTGCATTTTTAAAAGCTCTAAATTAAATATATCAGAAGAGAGAAATATTAAAATTTGAGAATAATACTTTTGGATATTATTGGGTATTAACATATTAAAATGAACAGAATAAAATTTTTAAATGTATCTGTGAAGAAATTATATATACTTTTCACTTTACAAAAAATATGACATGAAAATATTTTTATATAAAATATAAATCATTCAATATTTAGTACATATTTAATAGGAATTGCAGTTTATATATGTTATAAAATATTTTCTTTTTGGTAAGCTTTTTTCTTCCACATCCCACATACTATAAACTATGGGGTAAGGTATATATCTTACTTGCTCCTAATTTTTATTTTCAAACTATTGCCATTCCTACCCCCCATTTCTCAAATAAATCAATAAGGATTATTTGAACCCATGAAATAAAATTATCTAGTCAACTGACCTTCCAGTTACTCTCCTTCATTTATTGAAGGTTTTAATATGTATTTCATTGTTTTTATCTCAAATGCTACCTTTGTCATTCTGTGGAATTCACTACCAATATAATTCACCCAATGGGAAACCCAGTGATTGGTATCTCTTTATTCAAGACTACAAACCCCACGTGTTCTCTCAAGTGCACTGTTTCAGACCTAACTACAATTTGCTCTTTCATTCACTTTTCCATCCTCCCAAAGAACTTCCTCAAAACGTTTTTCTCTACTCAAAAATATAGCATTGCTTAGTCCATTTTATATCAGTATGTATCCTGGCTTCTTGATAAACAATTTAGCAATTACCTTCTCGTCTTCCCATGACCAAAATCTACTTTATTACCATATACTTTTTCTACATTGCTTTTTTTGTTGTGTTGCTCAGGGACAAAGGTGAATATAAATGATGACAATGGTTATCCTTGTCATGCTCCTAACCTAAAAAAAAAAAGACTGTCTACTGTGCATTCTTTGAGATTTTTATTTCATATAGTCTGTGTGAATAGTGTTAATTAAATTGAGGAACTCATTTGATGGTGACATCTCTCTGGATGATTTTATTTTTTCTTCTCTGAACTTCAATCGTCTTACTTGAGTCTATTATAATCATTGGTTCATAACACACTTCATTAGCCCACACCTGACATGCTTTCATGTATTTATCCAGCTAGCTAATTAGTACGTCTGATGGATTTCTAAGGAAATACGAGCCACAACAAGTATAACGGAAATAAGGATTGCATGTAGGAACTAGAGATTCCGCAAATGTGTGTGGACTTGGGTGAGAGCATGTCTGGGTGACTGTAATAAAAAGGTCATAACTAATGTCAATATGATATTGAGCATAAGCAATGGTCAAGAGAAAGAAGCAGGTAATCATGGGGGCATCTGAGAATTCACTACTATAAGCCAAAAGAGGGTAAGGGCCAGGTCTGAACAGCTGCCAATGTTCCAGAAGTTTCTGTGACTGGACCATTGGTTTTACTTGTTTGAAATATTTCTTTCTTATATTACAATAGTTGTTAAGTAAAGCATACTATTCCTTGTTTATATTTCATGTCCCTATATATCACAGCTATGGTGTAAAAGATACAATATGTAGGTCACCGATTCAGGCATGTACCATATCCTGCAGAAACTATTGCAGTATCATCTGGTGCCATAACAGTGCTTCTTTTTTGTCAAGACAGCTGCCTCAGAGCTATGGGCAAAACAGTAAGATCTGTGACTATATTGAGTATGAGGACATTGCTTTTTAATTTCTATAAAATGAATGTCATAGAGATTAATATTGGTATATTGTATTTTGACTGGTTTAAAAAAAAACTCAGAACTGTCTGTGCTCAGTGAAGGCAACTTAAGTATATATTAAGGTGTACTCTTCATAGTTAAAGTCACTCAGACACTTGAAATATTTTTTAAGGATAAAGTATCTATTTTTTTCATGATTTGCTTTGGAGAAACATCTGTTGAATATTGAATGTGAGTTGGCCATAGGCCTTCAGCAAATATGATGCAAGCAGAGGCATAAAAAGTACTTGGACATTGGGGCTCTGTCTTAATGCTTTAGAGAATGCCCCATGAACAAGCCAGAATTAGCCTGGAGGTAATGGGAGATAGTGGTCAAGTCATCTCTTCACTTAGCTGACACCTACCAATCATCAGACATTTCATGAGGCTAATTTGAAATATTCAGGCCCAGCAAATCTGGCTTAGACAAAAGGAATTCACAGCTGAGTGAGCTATGATAAATATTTATTATTTAAATCACTACATTCTGGGGTGGGCTGGTACAAATGTTGATACAATGTTCTTATAAGCAGGTGGTTCTTATGTTTCAGGCACTATGAATGTGCACATAGTCTGGAAAAATATATGTTAAGTTTTTGCCTTATTTAAGACTTTCCTTTGAAAGAAAGATGCATTTTGTTCTTAATCTCCAAAACTGATACTTTTCTTCTTATGCCCAAAACACGGACTCACTGTTTATTTAACTAATAATATAGAAAATATCTCACTGGAACTTGTTTAGTACACTGAATTTAAAATGCTTTTGTACTTTTCATTTCCCCAGTTATCATTAGGTGAAAACTTCAAATAATATAGCATGTATTGCATAATCACACTTATGAGCATGGATAAGATATTTAGAAAAAGTTATTAGTGATTCTATTCATGTAATAGTATTTATGTTTGTATGTCATTTTACTTTTTGAATCAAACAAATAATAAAACTCTTGGGTTTTGGGATGGGGGAAAGATGGCCATGGATTGCAAGTGGCAATTGAAAATAATACGAAGTCCCACATAAAGCTCCTCTAATCCCTGCAATGGGAATAATAATTTCTATTTGATCTCCACAACAACCCTGTGTTTTAAACTCTGCTTAGGTGTTTAGAGCAATCACATGACTCTGTTGTCACAGTTTTGAATATCACAGTTTTACCTGTTTGTTAATAAATTGAAAACATTCTTTTTCTCTTTCAGTCACTTACGAAAGAGAAAGCATACTTATAAGGGACGTATCAGGCAGCTTTATCCTAAAATTTAACAGTGGCTCCCCCTTCCTTTTTCATGATCTTTTTCACCTTCAGATTTCCTGTGATTATCCCTATCAACAACCACACTCTTCCATCACTGTCATCGACTACACTGATGGTGTGCTGCTCATGGATTAATTTGCCAAGCCATCTGTCTGATTTCCATAGTCTAAGTATTTCTACATCACATGCCCTGGCAGTAAACTGAATTCATTCAGTCGGGAGCATTAGTTTAATCTGTGAAAGATGCAGCAATTTGTCTGGGAATTCCAGCTGGCATAATGCAAACATCAGCGCAAGGCAGATGAATGTTGATCCACATAGATGAATGTAATCCTCTTTTTATGATACTTATTTATGCTTTTCCTCTATATTTTATTGCTGTATTAGCACTGTGCTTTGTTCTCTCTTTCTTTTTTGATAATGCCATGATATGCTAAAACCTTTTGCTTAGCAAAAATGATTAGCTCTCCCCTCTAGATAGGCACTCACTATTTTGATATACTAATAAAAGTGTGAAGAGGGGAAAAAAATTCTGACTTAGCTCTCTTTCCAATAGCCTTGGATTTTGAAATTTTCATGACAAACTCAATAATTCAATTGCTTTGGAGCTTTGCAAGCATTACCATTAAGCATTATTCTCAGGTGCCAACTATTCCCTTTCCTTCTCAAGTTCTTTTCAGCATGAAACCATCGATTGCAGGAGAATAAGGGTGGAACCCAAGAAAAATAATTGCTAGGTCATTCGCTCTTCATCTTGGATAGCAGGGTTTCTCAACTTCCCAAATACTGAAACTTAGACTGGACAATTTTTTGGCACAGTGGCTCTGTCCTGTGCATTTTGGAATGTTCAGAAGCATCCCTGACATGGAAAATCCATCTTTATTCAAGATGAAACAGTCTCATGTATTATCCCAAGAAAAATAGTATGCCCCTTACATAAATGAACTTACTCGCTAAAATGAAATTGAGACCTTAATGAGAAGAAAGTCAAATTAATTGCTTTACTGTTTCAGGCCCCCCCCCCCTACTTGAGAGGTCTTACTTTGATATTGACACCGTTCAGTAGGGGACTAACTGCTTCAATTTTAAGTTGTTATTAATTTTTTTACGCAAAAAACATGGCTCTTTAAATTCTCTTTTTCCTATTTAGAATAAAAGATTAACATTCTAAACCTCTTAATATATGCAAATTGGAGCTTGATTTATACTAATTTACATCTCATCTTTAGAGACTAAACTTCTCACATGATGTTTCTGCTATAGAGGGTATCCAGTAAGCGGCATTTGAGAAAAATATGTGTTTCTTTTTATTCTTACAAGTATAGTCTCCTACTTGTTATTACTTGTTCTACCTTTGAGTTTAGGGCCCCATTATATGCATCTCAAACATATTTTACTCTAACAACTGAAAATTCATTAACATGTGCTGAAGTCACAATACAAACTTCCATGTATTATGATTGTCCTTAAGATTCATAGTAAAGAATTCACTGTTTCCCTGTGTTTTTTGCTCCTGAGCTACCTTTTCCTTGTTTTCAGACAAGTTGTCTACTTTTTGGCACTCAGTGATCCACATTCATATTACATTTGTCCTAAATGAGGATACCAGCAGAACTTTCCAATTTGACCATTCATCATCTCATTCTGAGACAAAAGAAGAAAACACAGGTAGAATGTTTGGATCTCTCCTATCCTCTGCCAGGATTACCCATTTCCAAGCTTTGTGTTCCAGACTTGTTTTTACTGATTTTTCATGTCCCAACATAAATGTTGACACATTTGTAAGTCTTTCCTAGAGTTTCAGCTCTAGCTTCATGGTTTTTCCATTTGGTTTCTACATTGGTCTGTTAATACTTTCCCAATACAATGCAATGATGTTCTCTCAACTCTGTCTTTTCTATACAATTAACTTTGTAGAGTATGGATAGTTCATTATTGAATATTGAATTCAAGTGGCTTGGTATATTATATGCATAAACACTGTTGGAATTTTAAAAAATAACCTAGCATTCTGCTACATTCTATCAAATATCTGATATCAGACATCATATGCCTCAGGATGAATACACTACTACTGTGAGGAATAGTTAACATTTGAAACCATAGCGCTAAAAATATGTTTTAATCTGGTACTGGAAATATCGCTCTTAATGGTTGTCTTATAACCTTGTGAGATTATTTTACTAGTAAATGTCAGCATCAAACTTTATAACTGGTTCTTGTGAGCAGGTCTCATTGACGGTAACGTCTTCCCTTTATATTTAATACTTTATATTAAAGAATTTAGCTGTTATTTTTATAATTTATCACTTACTAACAAACATTCCTCAAATTGAATATTATTTGTTTGGGCCACCAGTGTTGTCATTGAAATAATGAATCATTATGTCAGTTAAAATGAGTAGAAATCAGCAGTTCTCAATCCCTATGCTTTGCATACCATGTGTAGTATGATGAGTAGAGGTATCACTCTCTTGTAATTACTGACACACCAAAACCCATTTCATCACCTCTTGTGATGAAACCATAGGTCCTCATGTGAAGCTCCCTAAATTTCAATTTTACTTCTGGTACTTATAGGGGGTCTCTCTCTGTCTCTCTCTCTCTCTCTCTCAAGCATGCCTTGTCTTTCCCCATCCTCTGGTCCTACCCCCAGCCCCCAAGGTGTTCTCTCTCTGGGGCCCATCTTCACTTCCCTCAGACATGTTTTCTTTGTCTTTCCTCTAAGATGAAAGAGCCCTTCTTTTGCCTCCGTAACCTGTTCCCTGAGCCTATGCCGCTAAGATGACTTACTTCTTCTATAGCTCAATTTTTCTGCCTCTGTGACTTTCTAAATAAACGTTCACTTGTAGTTGAGTCTTGACTCTGAATTCTTTCTTAGCCAAAGCTCAAGGACTGAGGTCTGATATCTGGTACTATTAGCCATTAATAATTCTACTTTTGTGTATGTATACCTCCGGACTACCACTGTTATTAATATGTTGTTAAAATTATTTAAAATAGGTGCCTTTATATATTTTCAAACAGCCACCTTATTTTATCACTTAATATGTATATTTTATTCTCCCCACCTTTGTATATGATAAAATATATATCATATCTCTTTTATTCTCTTTCTTTTCCCAAACTTTACTGAGGTATAATTGAAAAATAAAAATTATATATTTTTAAGGTATATGACTTAATGATTTGATATACTTGTGAAATAATCACCACAACTACCATAATTTTTTTTAAAAAAATTCTCACCCAAGGGTAAATTCATTGATTTAAGAGAGAGAGAGAAAGAGAGAGAGAGAGAGAGTCATTGATGGGAGAGAGAAACATTGATCAACTACCTTCTGAGCATCAAACCCCAAACTCAGATATGCTCCCTGACAGGAAATCAAGCCCGCAACCTTTTGATATATGGCATGATGCACCAACCAACCGAACCACCTGCCTGCCCTTCATTTTTAACTATTTATTCAAAAATTTCTGTTTGTAATTGAGATTATATCATATTTAGACTATAGCTGGCATTAAAATGATTTTGAAATGTAGCTGATGTTTTGCAGCATCCCTTCCTGAATTTTCTATTTTTCCTCTAAATTTGATCCTTGCTTGACTCTTCTCTCTTGTTGTGGCCTTGTGGCAAACTATGAACTCTCTAAAGCCTTGTCTATAAATTCAACAGTGAAACTGGGTCTCTAGTCTTCCTTTAACCTTTGACAGTCCGATTTCTTTTGTTAGTGGATCATGTGTAGGTCACATTCTCTAACGAGTATAAAAATAAATCTGGAAAGTGAATGGCATATGGAATCAGAAATAACTAATGAAAGGCAAAGGGAATTATTCACATAAAGTTTAACACCGAAAAGTACAGAGATAGATCACTCGCAAGTTAGTAATCCCTTGTGGCAGATTATTATTAGTTTTAGTTCCCATGGAAGAAGAGTGGTATATTCATTGTCAAACCACCCTTAATGAAATTGGAAACAAAATTATATTAAAATTAACAGGTATAAAAATAACTAAAAGAAACATATTTTACTAGATAAATAGAACATATTTAAGTAAACGATATTCTGGCTTACTAAGATTACAGTGTTAAGCATTTGATTATACATTTATACATATGTCATTTTAATTTGAATATAAAAATAGTTAAGGTAGGGAATTGTTTTAGTCTCTCACATGGCAGCCTATTTTCAACATAATCATTATTACAAATGAATTGCTTTTCCCTTATACATGTGATAATAAATTGTTTCCCTCTAGCATTAAATATTATTTTGATTAATTTATTTTACAAACTTTCCATTGAAAGTTTATTTCTAATAATTTTATAATTTTGAAAAGAAAGATAAGGGAATACAGGGAGGGAGAAAGGAAATAAGGAGGGAAGTGGGGAGAAAGAAAACTGTGATAAAGAGACTTGAACATAAATTTTTGGCTCAGTTAAGATATTCAATCTTTTTAAAACAAAAAAAAGCACATATCATTTTTAATGATAAAGAGTCTTATTGATATTTAAATATGCAAATACTCCAAACACTCTTTGGCCATTAGGTTGTCTCCTTTGAAAGGAAATATAGAAGATGCTAGTCATGAGAAGGTGGTAACCAAAGAAGAAAGTGTTTTGCTCAATCCGTAGAGGATGTAACTTATAAAGAGGAACTATGAAATTGGAGGATACAATTCAGATCAAGAGTTTTCCTGCTAATTAGGAAATGATTCTCTCCATCCTTCATCTGTGCTTTGCTTTTACAAATACTGAGTCTTTGTACCTTGTCCAATCCAGAATAAGGATCTCATTAGCGCAGGAGCAGATAACTCCCACATGTGTTCTGTTCTAACAGAAAGTTGATTGCTTACAATTTATTACACATATTAAGGAAAAATAAAGTAAAATAAACATGAAGGCAATTGAAGAAAACATGTTCTGCCTAATTAGTTAAAGAGAATGTGTTTAATAAGCAGCTAAGGATTTCTCTTCTGCATCTGAGATTTTGTTTTATGGTGCAAAGCCATTTGAAATTGACCTTATTACCTGTTGAATTAAAACTACAAAGCTATATTTCAAGGTAGCAGTATTCAGCAAACACAATGGCTAGAATTCATTTGGTGTTTCTATGTGAGTTATTAAAATGTTTTACTCTCTATAAATTCAACACCTACTTTTCTGTGATGTGAGTAAAAAGTAATTGGGCCCAAATGGCACAGCTCAGTGGTTGAGGATCCACCTGTGAACTAGATGGTCATGGTTTGATTCCTGGTCAGAGCACATGCCCAGTTGCAGGCTCCAGCCCCTTAGGAATATGTGTAGGAGGCAGCCAATCAATGATGTTTCTCTCTCATCAATGTTTCTATCCCTCTCTCCCTCTCTATTCCTCTCTCTCTCTAAAAATCAATAAAAACACATTTAAAAAAGAAACAGATGGAACAACTGAGTGAAGATATGCTGACAGTTAATACTTTTCGCAATCAACAGAACTGCAGTTTCATAAATGTCACTCGAGGGTACAAATTCCAGGAGAGGTAAGAAATACTGGAGGATCACTTTCCCTTTCTGCTAACCTTCAATGTAGCAAGAAGAATTGGTATTCCAGAGAGAGGCTGATTTGTAACTATGGTGAGTAGTGGTGATATAGTTCATATACAATCTAAGTTTGAATATTCATAGATTTGACAGGAACAAATGTCTTTTTAAAGGCTTTGAAAAGACACAAGAAGTAGGTGATTTTCTCTAAGCCCATAAGCCATGGCCTCAATAACATTACATTTTATTACTGAAATCTGGACTTAGTAACCTAGCAGATGTGGGGTGTGGGATGAGGTATGTGAGTTTTATGTATATTTATTGTCTTTCTGAGGAATTCCATTTGATTTGATTTAATTTTTCTGACATTTTCTTCATCAAATTATAATCAGTAGAACATTTGTTTTTTTAAAAAGTTCATAATCATCAAGGTGAAATGAGGAAATGAGCCCTAGCTTCATTTACAGAGAAAATAAACATTGCAGGTGGATAGAGAATGCAAAGTAGGTTGCATTACACATTTTTTCCACATCTCAATACAGATTATCTAAGTCATCCTGTTTTAATCTTCAAAGGCCTAAAATGTACAAACAGTTGTCTTTTCTGTTCAAATATGCTGTTGAAATAAATATCCCTGAAGAAACACACTAAAAATTAGAAGAAAATTATTTGCTGCAGTGTAGATTATGATCTGATTTCCCTATATGAAAGACATCCATTAGAGTGTAAAAAATATATTTTACAAATGTTGCTCTTCTCCCACTTAATTTTATAAGCACCCAAAATAAACTGCAATTGGCCAATTAAAAAAATAGTGATTTTTTTTCCAATTTGTTCAACTCTGAAATCTCACCAGTGGGTGAAAAATGGACTCTATTCAGATGTCTTTGCTTATTGCTAAAGGTCATCCATAGCTCAGTGTTTTCAGGTCAGATAATGGAAACTGATTGATTGTTGCACTTAGAATATGAGAATGAATTTGGTAGAGTTAGAACTAAGGCTCTATCTTATCATAATTTAGCAATGTATAGGCATTTTGAATAAATATAATATTGAGAATGTATAAAATGTTGAACATTAATGATAACAAATGTCTCCTGTCTTTTGGGTTCTATTATGGAAGCAAGGTCAGGTTGATTGTCTACCTGAAACACAATTAGAGGTTTTAGTACTTTCCATATTAAGGCCAGAGTGCTACTTCAGATTACCTTCCTAAACACATTTGGTATCCCATAAATTCCACAGACAAGGAAAATAGAAAAAGTTGTATAAACTGTAAGCTCAACTGTCATTGATAATGAAATTATTTCCCTTGAAGTTTCTGCTTATAAAAGTTGTCTTGGGAGGAGAAAGAAAAATGATGAGCCATGAATCACTATATATAGTTAGTGTTACAATATTTATCGAGTTTCCCAGATATACCAGGTGATACAGAAAACAGAGTAGGCTGCACAGTCTTCAAAAGGGAGGGGAAGAAGAATGTGTAAGGCTTGTAAATAGGCATTCAAAAGTCAAGACTGTAGATTTGTAAATGAGGAAAAAGGGGAATGGAAATTAAATAAGCAACAAAATTATTATTTACTTTAGTCATGTGTAGAATTACACTTGTAATTTGACTAATCCAGAGAGCACTGAGCCATTCTACTGGATTGCATATCTTCTGTCAATGCCTGGGATGCTCCAGCCTTGTATGTAGTTTGTGGGAATATAAAGGTGAGATTGCCAGTTTCTGTTCTCAAAATCTTATGATATGCTAGTCAAGCAAATAGGTAAACATAATAAAATGGGATTATTGATAGAAATATGTAAAGGAAATGGAAGTGAATATAGCTAACATTATTCCAGGCAATCAATGAGAGCATTTTATAGAAGGTGAGGTCATACCGAACTTATTTATTTATTTATTTATTTTAATTATTTAAAGTTTTACAAATAGTAGTATATATGTTCCACTTTTTTCCTCCTTGACCTCCCCCCAGCCTTCCCAAACCCCCAGCACATGCCATCTCCTGCTCCCCCCACCCCGTAGTGTCTTGTGTCCCATGGTTATGCTTTTATGCATGCATACACATTCTTCGGTTGATCCCTTGCAGCACCCCCCCTCAATCTTCCCTGCCTTCCCCCTGTAGTCCAACAATCTGTTCCATGCTTCCTTGCCTCTGTATCTATTTTTATTTCCCCCATTTTCTTTCTTAAAAAAAAATCTTGCCTCTGCAGACTAGAAATAAACATAGGAACACAAGAAATGTTTGAGACCCAATTTCAATGGCCAACAGTTCTAAGACCCAGTTTCAATGTCAAACTGTTCCTTATGTGTACATGTCAGCAATGGTAACAGGATGTTGGACAAATGTTGTCAATGCAGATCTGACCCTCTGTTGTTTGGTCCTGGGTAACCTGCAGCGACACACAGCTGCTGACTGGTAGCATGGCAAGGCGTCGTCAGCGTTTTCCATCTCTGGACTGTCTCTCCTCTTGTCTTCATGGTTGGAGCAGCTGAACTAATTTTTGAAAAGGGGTCTTATCAGTAGAAAAGGACTATGGAGGCAGAGGGTCAATCACAGAGCATGGGGCAGTAAATTTGATTTCAACAGGTATTGCTAGCTCAATATAAGAATCCAGGAGTAATATTATAGACTAATGAAATTTTCCTTCGTTAGACTATCTATGGCAGGCTTAATAGGTCATTCCAAAATCTTAATACTTGGTAAGACAGAGTACACTAGCTGGTATTGTTTTAGATAGGTGCATACATGAATGAATGAAAGGAAGGATGTATAGTCTGATGCATAGATGATTTTATTTAAAAAATCAATGGATTAAAAATCAGAATTTATCAATTAGGTAGTGATCACTCATTGAAAATGGTTAAGAAGGGCACATATAAGAGCAACCATACAATTTTGGGAACTGTCACTCTGTTTACCTGTGAGGGAAAAATGGTAGAAGATAAGATCTGAGCCAGCAACAGCAAAATTAAAACCATAGAAATAATTTCAGGTTAGAGATTACAGCAACCTAAACATAAGGAGTGACATTAAGCAAATCAAGAGGAAAGTTGTAGAAGCTTTGGGAGGTAAATTAGACTTTTTGATAATAATATAAAAGAAAAATTTAGAATTAAATTGAAACTAGCTTAATATCTTCAACAATGATTAACAAATAGAAAATGTAACCAAATATACTAGTTCAAACATAACATGCAATAGAGAAAAATATTTTTACACATGTCTTTTAATAACAGAATTTCTAACTAAAATAACATTAAATGAATTTAGCATGGACAATTCACTCAAACCACTGTTAAAAAGCTTGTGAAGTTAACAGTAAAACCCTAAATATACTATTGTTTTAATCAAACCAATAATAAGTAAATGCTAAATGGTATAAAATAAGGTTAAGCAGTTATGTCTGTTTGTACACTTAACTCATCTAATATAAATGAAAATGAAATATATTAATCAGGAAAACACTATTGTAAAGTAATATTCACAAAATTAGAGCCTTAGAAAATGAAAATAAATAGATGAGAAATTAATAAGCAAGGGTAAATGAATTAAAGATAACTGGAAATTAGGAAAAACAATTATACTTGGACACACAATGACAAGTGCCTACTTCAAAATGTTATGAATTTGATTTGAGATGCTAGAAATGTAACTACAGGCAATCCTTAGGTTACATATGTATGCCATTTCATGGTTATGTTGCCATCTCCCATTTATTTATTTTTTTAAAAATCACATGATTTCAGTCATTTATGAAATATAATGGACAACATAAACTGATAAACAAAAATATAGAGAGAGACAGAGAAGTATTGATCAAACCATCAAACTATCAAACCTCAGAGGGAAGGTAGGGGAGGGTGGGGGTAAGGGGGAGAGATCAACGTGTATGCATGCATATAAGCCTAACCAATGGACACAGATGACAGGAGGATGAGGGCATGAGTGGGAGAGCGGGGGGAGAATAAAGGATAAGGACACGTATGTAATAACTTAATCAATAAAGAAAAAAAGGTTCCATCATTTTGACATATGTACATATGTGCTTTATGTTTTTTCTTATTTATTTACCACAAGTAAAGGTCAGGAATTGTTATCTTTATTTAATTTTTTTTTTTTACTGTTTCACTTCACTACTCTTGTATATTTGTTCCATGTGAGTGATGTAGAATGCTTATGTAGGTGGGTTCCGACTTATGGCAAAAATCATGTTAGATTGTACCATAGGAATGTATCTCCAACGTAACCCGAGGACCTACTGTAATGACCATAATTAAAAGAAAGATAATATCAAATGTTGTCATATTTTCATAAGTGAATGAAAATAATAAAAACTAAGATAAAAAATAAAGTAAGTTAAGCCATGAGCCAATGCAAGAAGCTTCACAAAAAAAGGGGGATGTGTTTGATCCAAATTCCCAAGGATGAATTCATATTGAAATAACAGAAGTGGATGATCTATTCTGAGAAGTACATTGACAGATAGTGTATTATATCTAACTAATAAATGATGGCAAAACTGTGTCTGCTAGCAAGTAAAACTAGCATAAAATATTGTTTGTACCAGAGTAAACTACTATTAGCACAATTACATTACTAAATATAAAATTTGGTAACAAACATAGGAAATAAGAGCATTCAATCTAACATTATCAGTGCTGGCATAGTCAAAATTTTATTAGGATTGAATACAGATATTGTGGCTGCAAAACCCAGTTGAGAGCCACACCAAAGCCTTGTATAAACAAGGAAATCTTTCAGAGGATACAGCCCCAGTTACTGTCTGACTATAATTAGGTGAAAGTAAAAAGAGACTAGCTGAGTTCAGTGTATCCCCAACCATGAAAATATCATAAAAATCCACTGTTGTTGTTGCTGTATATCACTAAATCCAGTGTGGCCTTGTTTTCTTTTAACTCATGAACACCTATAGATGTACTCTTATGCAAGGTCATGATATATCAAGTGCCAAGTGAAATAAAACAGTCATGGAAAGACAAGTGCCATATGATTTTACTTAGATGATGTAACTAGAGTAGTCAAACTTATAGAAATGATATTCACTCTTATGTTCATTGCAACACTAGAGGCCTGGTGCACGAAATTCGTGCACAGAGAGTGACGGATGTCCCTCAGCCCAGCCTGCACCCTCTCCAATCTGGGACCCCTCTAGGGATGTCCAACTGCCTGTCAGACATCCTTTTTACAATCTAGGACTGCTGGCTCCCAACTGCTCACCTGCCTGCCTCCCTGATTGCCCCTAACCACTTCTGCTGCCAGTCTGATCACCCCTAACCAGTACCTTGCCAGCCTAATTTATGTCTAACTGCTCCCCTGCCAGCCTGTTTGCCCCCAACTGCCCTTCCTTGAAGATGTGGAACCTCCCATCTTGTGGTGGCCGTCTTGTGTCCACATGGGGACAAGATATTTGACCACATGGGGGCAGCCCTCCTGTGTGTTGGAGTGATGGTCAATCTGTATATTACTCTTTTATTAGGTAGGATAGAGGCCTGGTGCATGGGTGGGGGCCAGCTGGTTTGCCCTAAAGGGTGTCCTGGATCAGGGTGAGGGTTCCCCTGAGGTGTGGAGTGCCCTGGGCTAGGGGCCTGTGGTGGTTTGCAGGCTGGCCACACTCCCCAGCGACCCAAGCATAGGCCCTGGGATCTGGGATTAATCTATGTCTACAATTGAAACTTTGTAGCCTAGAGTGGAGCCAAGCCTTCTGGTTGCTCCGTGGCCACAGCCATTTCTGGTTGGGTTTATTTAAATTCTATAATTGAAACTTTGTTGCTTAGAGTGAAGGTCTAGGTGCTAGGGCTGCAGAAACTTGGCTTCCTCCATCACCCAAGCAACCCTGGCCTTTGCTCTCTCCAGCTCCATGGCTGCCCCATTTCTGTTGGGATATATCCTCTATAATTGAAACTTTGTATCATTGAGTGGAGGTCTAGGCCAGCAAGGGTAGGTGGAGACCTTGGCTTCCTCTATTGCCGTGGAAACCCAAACCTCCCTCCTACTCTCAGGGGTGGCAGCCATCTTGGTTGGTGTTTATTTGTTCCCAATTGTCTGGTGGGCATGGTTTGGGGGCGTGGCTTGATCAGAGGTACAATCAATTTGCATATTACTCTTTTATTAGATAGGATTAGGCACAATAGCCAAGATATGGCCTCTACAATAATCAAACTGGGACCTAGAGAGAAGAGTGATTGCCAGGGACAGGGGATGGGGGAAGTGGAATGGAGAGTTTCTGTTCAAGATGAATCAGTCTTAAAGATCTGTGTTCAACACTGTGGTTAACAAAACTATATTGTGCCCTTAGAAATTTGTTAGGTGAGTAGATCTCATGTTGTGTTCTTACCACAGCAATGATCATAATACAAGTAGATGGTGTTGCTAGTAGCTGCACGGTGGAAGACACAGACATGGGAAACTGTTGTTTAATAGGCATAGGGTTGCAGTTTTGCAAAATGAAAAGAAGTTCTGAATAGGTTGCACAATAATGGGAATCTAACACTTCTAAACAATAAAAATTGTTAAGATTACAAATACGATGTTATATATTTCGGAGCACAGTTTTAAATGTAATTTTAAAAGACGATTTTGGTATTACTCATTCAGAGAGAATAGTGGTGTTGAAATAAGAATGACTTAGAAAAAACTGATGGATTCAACTATTAGAATTTGGTTTCTTAATAAAATAAAAGCTATGTGAGAACTAAAAGGAACCCTCGGAATCGAACACCCATCCTATATAATAAAAGGCTAATATGCAAATTGATGGAACTATTTAACAACCATTCACTGATGTACACTGACCACTAGGGGGCAGATGCTCAATGCAGGAGCTGCCCCCTGGTGGTCAGTGCACTTCAATAGAAGGAGCGTCACTCAGCCAGAAGCCGGGCTCACCACTGGCAAGTGCTGCAGCAGAGGTGGGAGCCTCTCCCTCCTCCATGGCAGTGCTAAGGATGTCTGACTTCTGGCTTAGGCCTGATCCCTCCTGGGAGTGGGCCTAAGACATCAGTCAGACATCCCCCAAATGTGAAAGGGTACAAGCTGAGCTGAGGGACAGCCCCTCCCCCATGTGCACAAATTTTGTGCACCGGACCTCTAGTTTTATATATTTAAGGAAGATAAAGTCCAGATTAAATTAAGAAACTTGCTAGAGAGTTAATCTGAACCCAAGATCATTCTTTTCCCCAATAAATACAAATAGGGAATGCAGCCATGATATATTCAACAGATAGCTTTGTCAATAAGTGCAAACTACTGGTTGCTATTCAGAATAGGAAACTACTGAAAAGATTAATTTTTATGCTCTTTGCATCAGTGAGACTGTGAAACTATTTGCTTTGAATCATATTCTGCTGTTGCTCTCCCTTGTGATACAGCAGTGCAGGCAGACCATATTTCACAGCATGGCTGTTGTGGAAGGAATGAAAAATAAACTTTGATGAAGTTGTTGACGTGGACATCTCTTTTCCCACTCTATTGGAATCATTCCACCTGCTGCTGACTTCAGGAAAATGAAACCTTCCGTTCCTAGCTTTACAGATACTCTGAACAAAATATGATACAAAAAAAATGAAAACAGTAACAAGTCTCAGACCATGTTGTTCTAGCCTGATAAATCATGGGGAGAAGGTCCTACTACACCATTAGCTAATCCTTCTTGCAGAAGATTATGAATGTGGATATCACACACACACACACACACACACAAAAAAAAAAAAAAAAAAACACCCACAAGTAAAAATGATCTTTGCAATAGTTCTTGACATGTTAGTAATCTCAAAGAATATAGATGTGCCTGCCCTGTAGAGGAGTGAAATTTAGCAGAGAAGGAGTTTATGAAACATGATAGCAATACATTAAAACCAAATTCTGATATGCAGACACCCAAGGGCAGCTTTAGGCTGTGGAAATCTAGAAATGGATGTCAGACAATTCTTATTTAATTTTCCTGAAGTTATTACCCCAGAGATGAAAGAACTGAAGTTTTGAGGGTCTTTTCCAATCATACAGTTAGTCAGAGTCAGAAGGACGCCAGCAGACTCCAGGTGTGCACTGCTGCTTACTGAGCACTCCCATGGACCAGATGCTTTACCCAAATATGTCAGGAGCTGATCTTTTTCAACTTCTGGCCAGGTAAATAGCAATCTTCATTTTAGCATGATAAAACAAGGCCTACAAAACTAATAACAGGTTAAGTCAGGATAGAAAGCGTTATTGTTGCTCCTCTTATGGATAAGAGATTTCATGATTCATAAAATTTAGCATCATTCACATAAACTAAACAGTCATATATTAGGAGGTTGCTCTATCACATCCTTCTTGCATGCAAACACAGTTTTTCATTCAGAAACATTATCCTCACTGTCAGATTTCAGGAAGCATTCTAGTTGCTGCATGCTTGCGTTGAGTTTGATGGTAGACATGGAGGTAATAGTAAGGCCAATGGCCTGAAAGGATTCCTTTTCTGTCAAACATATATAAGTAAAATGGAATGTCAGGATAATTTGGATTATCAAAAGCAGGAATCTCACTCTCCACATGTAGGATATTAAAGAGAACTATAATAATGAACTATAATAATTATTATTATATAATAATAATAAACCAGCTGTGTATAGAAAAATGAAACTTTATGTTTTAATTGTGGTTTTTATGATATACTAGAAGCCTGGTGCAAGAATTCGTGCATGGAAGAGGTCTGGCCTGCCTGCCCCGATTGGGATTGGGGGTGGAACTGGGGATGGGCCTGGCCAAGGGGGTGAAGCCATGAGAGGTTGGCTAGCTGGGGGGAGGGTAGTTGGGAGGTTGGCTGGCCAGCTCCGCCCCCATCAGGCCGGTTGACTGGATGCAGTGCTCGTCATAGTGACCAGTTTCTCTCGTCCTTCTGGTCCATACAGTTGTCCTGGTCGCTTGGCAGATAGATAGATGATAGATAGATAGATAGATAGATAGATAGATAGATAGATAGATAGATAGATAGATAGATAGATACTTTTCTTAAAAAGGTGAAAATTAATTCAGTCATTGTATCAATTGTAATACCTGCCCAGAATGCCTCTCAGACAAAATACAGTTTGAGGTGAGAGTTAATAGCTGTCCTTACAATATGGATACCATTTTTTCCTTTGATTCTGTGATCTCAGTTGAGAGGTTCCTCCAAATGCAATGCGGATATCTCCTCCCTTTTCTCCACCTGAAAGGATGCAGCCAAACATCCAAAACAGCAGAGGCCCAGCTGGTCAGCCGCCTCCTGCAGTGTTTAGGCAGGAAGAGTCAGAGTCCAATTATAGCATATTGGGCTTTCCCCAGGAAATAAGTATCACCTTCAGGAATGGCCCCCCAAGTCTAATGACAGGTTGGATGTGGGGTTTTATTGTTTTTCTTCTCAACACTCTGTATCTCCTGAATCCATTAATACAATTCATCTCTAAGGTTTGTCCAGGCCAGTTCTGCTGAACATCTTTATTTCTGTTCTTATTCTTATTATTCTTTCCTTCCTTCCTTCCTTCCTTCCTTCCTTCCTTCCTTCCTTCCTTCCTTCCTTCCTTCCTTCCTTCCTTCCTTCCTTCCCTCCTTTCTCTCTCTCTCTCTCTCTCTCTCTCTCTCTCTCTCTCTCTCTCTCTCTCTCTCTCTCGTCTTTATTTTTAACAACAGATACTTCAACAGAGTATGTTTTGTTATAATGTGTGTAAAAAGCAACACATGCCTTTTAAGTGCTTTATACAATTAATTTTCTTTAACTTAACAGTCCCATATAATACTTCAGTGGGAGTTTGGTTTGTTCTCCGTGCTTCCTTTAGAATCGCCAAGAGGGTAAGAAATCTAAGCTTGGCCCTAACCAGTTTGGCTCATTGAATAGAGCAGCATCCTGTGGACAGAAGGGTCCTAGGTTTGATTCTGGTTAAGGGCATGTACCTTGGGGGCGGGTACATCCCCAGTAGGGGATGTGCAGGAGGCAGCTGATCGATGTTTCTCTCTCATCCATGTTTCTAATTCTCTATCCCTCTCCCTTCCTCTCTGTAAAAAAAATCAATAAAATATATTTAAAAAATAAACATAGGCTTGGCACTTATGAGAAAGAGTGGACTCTGCAGCTTAGGTATTAACCAGTTATGATGGCTGCAGCCATATTTGTCTATGTAAAAGAAAATGATCTAACCCATTGCATCTGCTGCCTATTTGTCTTCGAGTCACATCTGCTGACTTTATCAATAAAAGCAAGTTGTGCTTTTCCCCATACAGTTGGCATCACAGAGTTGGTACAGATGGGGCAGGCTCTGAAGCCGTGGCTTTTTCTCTTCTCTCTTTCATCATCAGCAACATCATCACATAAATCCAATTATAGGGATTCATCATGATGACTGAGGGACTGGGAATGGAGAAGAAGTTGCTTTTTAAATTGTATTCTTTTTTTTAGAGTTATTGCTATTTTTAAACAAATTGCTATTACTTATGAAACTTCTGATAAATTTAGAATTATGCATATAGAAAGTAACTCTAGAACATGACTTAACCTTTAATCTTGTCCAACATGTAAAATATCTAATTAGAAAACATTACTCTAAGGGCTATTTCTAGATAGTTACTATGCTATTTTTTAAATATCTCTAAGGGGTTTGCTTTCATTTATTTACTAATATTTCTATTTTAAAGGTGAATGAACAAATACATAAACTTGAGGATATATTGGTAGTGCAGAAACTTTCTTACTTTATAAAAGGTTTATTTTTCTTTCTTGGGAAAATAGTCAACATGGAAGATCCAATCAGACCTTTTATAAAGTTCATTATTGGGATTAATGGTATTTTATTTAAATAGATATAACACAAAATGTAGCTCAAAAGAATGTCATTGAACAATAGGTAGTATCAGAGAATTTATTTTCCACACTTGGACATCTTGAGACTGAAAGCTTATTGTTAGAGAAATTGTCCAGAAACCAAAGATAGCAGAAATAATTTGCCAATTATGAGACTGACCAAAATGTATTAGCATATATGCAATAATTATTATCCAAAGAAAACCAGCAATAAGCACCTATTATGAGGTAGTACCAGATTGTTCTGAAACAGCTGAAGCCTTGAAAATGAAGTAGCATAGAATTAATGGTTCTATGCAGGAAAAGGACAATGTGGACATCAATCATATAGGCAGCATGGATGAACTTATCAAGAGAGGAACGTAATGACTTCCAGTAATGCCTGTCATCATACCATTTTGATGACTTTAACAATTCTATGTAGTTTTTGCTAGAATGATAATTCACAGTAGTTCTTACACTTTTCAGAATAAAAATTGGCATTATCATATTTGATTTATACACTAATGTTGTATGGCTCAATGGCAGCTTGGCAGCCTCTTATCATCAACATTTTGTGAATAAAGAATACTTATCTTGAGCCGGTGGATGGCAGAATCTGAACTTGAACCTGAGTTCTGTTCATAGCTCACACTACTATAATTCTCTATTTTAAGAACAGTAACTGTCTTCTAATAATAACATTAAATAATCAAACTGAGCTCCTTATGATTTGGTATATTGTTGTATATATGCAAACATACATCCATATTGATTTTTCCAATAAATTAAATTTTAAATAGCAAATATTTTAAAAATCAAGGTTTAAAAATATCAAAAAGCCCCCTCCCCCAAAAAACAAAACAAAACAAAACAAAACAAAAAAACAAGCACGTAACATTGAATCCTATATTCCCTCGATCCCCATCATGCCAGTTATGTTTCCCAGAGCCAATCGTTTCTGATCATTTTATTCTTCCACCATTTTATTCTTCTTGCCCTTTTTATTCTTCCACCTCTTTGCAAGGGGAATTTTCATTCAGGTCATCTTGACTGACATTTGGTTAGAATTGCTGCTTTGTAAATTTTTCCTTATATCTAGCTATTTCAACCCATCGACCCTATTTGTCTGACTGTTTCTAGCAAGCCTAATTCTAGCTAGCAGTGGCCCCAGCATCTCAGATTTCTCTGTTTGTTAAAGAAAAATTTAGTCATGTAAAGGTTTTCATCATTTGTAAATCTGATTATGTACATAAGATTTATAAAAGATGCTGAGTTCTTGTCTACAAATTCTTTAAAGTTCACTTGAATAAACTTACATGTATTATTGAAAACAAGTGGGTCCAGAAATTCTTAGATTGTATCTGAAATAAGAACTACGTGTTTTTGAGATGGAGTAGAATTCAAATACAAGTAAAGGAAGATTGGCACTGCCCTCTATCCATATATTCTGGGTTTTGTGCTGTTTCTTTGTTTGTTTTAGAGATTTCAACTCTAGTTAGAAAATATCTATGTGCTTAGGAAGTTTTAAGAGACTCTTAGGAGAATTATGAGGGTTCATAAGAAAATAACTCTGAATTAATCTTTTATTTATCCCTGCACTATCCCCCACCCCTCATTCTTGTTCCTAAGGAGATACACAGACATATATATGAACAAAAGGCTGGCATCCACTACCCTAATCCAGCACTTGCTTTACCAAGCATTTTATCACATACTCTTACCATGGAAATCTCAAAATGAAATTAAATTACTTTGGATCTGAATGGTAATATTACAGTAGAGAAAGCCAGCAGCCACCACTTTAACCGAATAATCAAGATTAGTATCAGCAATTGAGAGACATACAGACATGATGGGCCCCCTGAAGGGATGCACTGAGAAGGTCATTAGCATGTCTATGGCATTCAAACTAATCATGAGAAAATCAGACCCATATTTGACACAATGCTATTGTGTAAAATGCAAGAGTGAGATAGTTGTGACAGAATAAAAACCTGAGAGTCTGTCAGAGATTAGAGAAGATAAAGGTGACATGGCAATTAAATGCAGTGCAAGATTCTGAAATCAGAAAAAAAAAAATACATTAGTTGAAAAAAGCCTAATATAATTTAATTAAGGCAGTAGTTAAATACAATTGTATAAATATTGATTTTATTATTTTAATGATCATGTTATTAATGTTCATACACATTAATGTCATTTATGCTTAGAGAATGGTATATGTGAACTTTCTGTATAACCCTTACAATCATCTGTATGTTTCTGTAATTCTAAAGTTACTTCAAAATAAAGACTTAAAAAACCATATCCTAAATACTTGCAAATAATAACAGTAAAAATTAGAAAAGCATTTTAATATACTTTTCAATGGAGGGATATTGTATATTTAAGGAACTATAGAAATTATACATGTATATCTCAGTAAGCCACCAGTAAGTGAGCACATGCATATAACTACCACTGGTTCAGTTGATTGGGCGTTGTCCCATGCACCAAAAGGCTGTTGATGTGATTCCTGGTCAGGGCACATGCCAGAATTGTCAGCTCAATACTGGGGATGGGGGGAGAAGGGGTAGTACAGGGAGCATTCAATGGATGGTTCTCTCTCACATTGAAGTTTCTCTCAATGCTTCTTAATTTTCAAGCCTTCATATATTACAGAAAAATCGAGTACTAGTTCACAATAGATGTTTAGAGCTCATTTTCTTTGGATAGTAATTATTGCATATATGCTAATACATTTTGGTCAGTCTCTTATAATTTGCAAATTATTTTTCCTATCTTTGGTTTTTGGAAAATTTCTCTACGATAGTTACTCAAAATATAGAGCATCATTTTTCTTAGCTGTCTACAGAAGGCTCATTATGGCTTATTACACTTTACTTTTACAAATTCTCTTCTCTGACAATGAAGTGATTGGCTGCCTTTATAGACATTGTAATTTGCTAGTCCATGATTTTAGAAAATCCAGGTTTGCGTGCCTATCACACCTTACAGGGAAGTGGTGTACTGATAAGTGTTAATGTAAATTTTATACATTACTAACTACAAATCACATGATAATGCCACAGAATGGAATAGCACACCCTGTGTGCACTGAAGAAAAGTGAGCAGGAAATGATTATCCATAAGTAGATAGTTGTGATTCATTAAGGATTATGATCTACAGCCTTCTGGGAAAATGGGAGGCATAAGGAAGCTACTTGACACCAGATGAAGTTAAAACCAATGACACTGCAAAGGAGTTTACTTTGAATGTGCTTAGGAACTTTGGCTCTGAAGAGCTAAGCCCATGGTCCAAAACTTATGGGCATTCATTAAGAGCCTTTCTTCCTTTTCCACTTCCAGTAGTTCACTGGCCTAGGAACACCAATTTACTGTAGAAAAATATGGCTGACCTGAACTTAGAGCCTAAAGGAAACCCAACCAAATAAATACATTAAATAAGCTTAAAGTACTCATCTTTCATACATATTTTGATAGTTTTTTTATATCAATGCTCTTTATTGTTGTCAACTTATATTTCCTTTGAGTCTTTAGCAATGTGTTTTAATCACCATCATATATAATTAAACATTGTGATGAAGATCTGGTACTAGAAAATATTATATATAAGATAACACCAAAGTTACCCAGCATTAATTAAAATCTGTTAGTTAAAAGTTTCATATCTGCTCATCACTAGTTGTATAATTTTGCACAAAATAACTAATCTGTTTCTTTATGTCTAAAATAATGAAGTTCAATGCAATGATACTTGGGGTATCTCCTAGGGCAATACATGCCATGCATAGAAGTAAGTAAAAATATGTACATTTTACTATTACTTTATGGCAAAAGTAATACATATTTTATCTTTACTGTACTAACGTTTCAAACTAAGTGACAGTAAACAACTGAGAACAATAAGGAAATCAATATCAGTATCACATTAATTGCAAAATTAGATGCCTAAAAGATTATACTATAAACCTCATGCTGTCAGTATATATGTGAATATAATTCATCTAATATAGCCAATATTTTCAAGATTGATAATCTTCTTTGTTTGTGTAAAGCAGATTAGACTACACAAATTATCTCAAGGAGGAAATACTGAAATATGCATATGCATTAGTATGGTAGAAAGCAGGAATAGCCATGTAACAAGAGAGAAAACAGGAGTAGGGAGGGAAAGCAGGCAAAAGGAAACAGCTTAGCAAGCACTGAAATCATTGAACATATTGAATAGAAAAATTGCAAATGGGGTTCATTTAGTTCAATGTAATCTATATAAAAAATGAAATGTTTGATATCTTCTAGCAACTTTAAAATGTGTAAAATATTTAAATATATACTACTTACCTGGAATTCAAAGATGTAAATATCTGTGTAAAAGTAGCTCTAGCCCTAACCAGTTTGGCTCAGTAGATAGAGCATTAGCCTGCATACTGAAGTGTCCCAGGTTAGATTCCTGTCAAGGACATGTACCCTGGTTACAGACACATCCCCAGTAGAGGATGTGCAGGAGGCAGTTGATCAATGTTTCTGTCTCATCCATGTTTCTAACTCTGTATCTCTCTCCCTTCCTTTCTATAAAAATCAATAACATATATTGAAAAAAATAAAAGTAGCTCTAGTCCTCCAATAGTTCACAAATCAATTGAGAATAAAAATAAACAAAGATTTAAATGCAATATGATAAGTTCTTTAATGGAGATAATATGATATTAGTTGTAATATATTATATGGTTATGATGTCCTAGCCTTTGTTTTAAGCATTACATTATAAAATGAATGCATTTTTCATTATAAATATAAGGGTTAAAGAGGCTAAATATCTTGCAAGTAGCCATAGTTAAAGTATGGTTTGCATTTGTTTCTCTGTGGAAATCCTTTTCACCTCCTGCGTGTCCAGGGTTCCCATGTCAAGGTTCAGCGTCTGAAGAAGGCTGCACACAAATGAAAAGAGACTAGAAAAGCATTAATTTTTGGGAATCATGGGGGCCAGGTGGGAGCCCATCTCTAGTGGAGGGACTGCTCCGCTCTGGTTTTCCTATTCCCTTTTATTAGGGCCAAGTGATACATCCATGTCCTTTAGGTCAGAAAATTCCAACAGTGAAATCAGCCAGCAAGAATTAACATAAGACAAAAGGTGTGGAAGCTTTTACAATTACAAATGTGTCACCTAAACAATATGTGAATACTTAACATAAGACAAAGGAGGGGAAACTAAAGTCTCACCTAAACAATGAGTAAACAGTTTATACTTAACATAAGACTAAAGGAGGGGCAACTGAAATCTTACCTAAACAATGAGTAAACAGTTCATACTTAACATAAGACTAAAGGAGGGGCAACTAAAGTCTCACCTAAACAATGAGTAAATAGTTCATATTTAACATAAGACTAAAGGAGGGGCAACTAAAGTCTCACCTAACAATGGGGAAACAGATCCATTAAGCTTTGACCAGGTTTCCTGTTTGTTCTATTTACATCTCTATTGGTGAGGCAATGTCTGGCTTCCGGAATTCCTCTTTAATTCAACAACCCTGGTATTTAGGAAAGTCATTCATTTCTCAAGAAGCAGAGAATATGCAAATTTTTAAAAATCCCCTCTAGAATAGATCAATAGAATAGAATAGAGAACCTAGAAATCAACCCAAACCACTGTGCCCAATTAATATTTGACAAAGGAGGCATGATACAATGGAATTAAAAGTCTCTCCAATAAATGGTGATGGGAAAATTTGACAGATACATGCAAAAAAAATGAAACTAGACCACCAACTTACACCATACACAAAAATAAACTCAAAATGGATAAAGGACTTAAACATAAGATGGGAAATCATAAAAATACTGGAAGAATCCGCAGGCAGCAAAATCTGACATTATGCCTAAGAAATTTCTTCACTAACACTGCTCCTAGAGCAATGGAAACTAAAGAGAAAATAAACAAATGAGACTACATCAAAAGAAAAAGCTTTTGCACAACAAAAGAAATAAGCAACAAAACAAGAAAGCCCACTGTATGCGAGAGCATATTTGCCAATGTTATCAGTCATAAGGGTTTAATCTCCAACATCTATAGGGAACTCCTAAAACTCAACAAAAGGAAGATAAACAATCCAATCAAGAAATGGGCAAGGGACCTAAATAGAAACTTTCCGAAAGAAGACAAAAGGAAGGCCCAGAGACATATGAAAACATGCTCAAAGTCACTAATTATCCGAGAGATGCAAATTCAAATGACAATTTGGTACCATCTCACACCTGTCAGAATGGCTATCATCAACAAATCAATAAACAACAAAAGTTTGGAGAGGATGTGGAGAAAAAGGAACCCTTCTTCAATCTGCTGGTGGGAATGCAGATTGGTACAGCCACTGTGGAGAACAGTATGGAATTTCCTCAAAAAACTAAAAATGGAACGCCCATTTGACCTAGTAATACCACTTCTAAGAATATATCCCAACAAGCTAGAAACATCAATCAGAAAGGATATATGCACCCCTATGTTCATAGCAGCACAATTTACCACAGCTAATATTTGGAAACAGCCTAAGTGCCCATCAGCAGATGAGTGGATTAAAAAAACTGTTATACATCTACACAATGGAATACTACACTGCACTAAAAAAGAAGGAATTCCTACCATTTGCAATAGCATGGATGGAACTGGAGAGCATTATGCTAAGTGAAATAAGCCAGTCAGTGAAAGATAAATATCACATGATTTCACTCATCTATGGGGAATAATGAACAACATAAACTAATGATCAAAAACAGATTCAGAGATAGGGAAGCATCAATTAGACTGTCAAACCTCAGAGGGAGTGTAGGAGAGGGTGGGGGTAAGGGGAAGAGATCAACCAAAGGACTTTAATGCATGCATATACGCCTAACCAGTGGAGACAGAAAACAGGGGGGTGAGGGCTTGAGTTGGGGGAGGGGGAAGGTAAAGGGGGGATGAGGACAAGTATGTAATACCTTAACCAATAAAGAAATTAAAATGCAAAAAAAAATCCTCTCTAGAAAAACCACCTCTAAATTTACACAAATAAAACTGTATGCCTATTTATCACAGCTAACAGTATTATACTATGAAATTGATAATTCACTAATGTTTCAGGCAAATGTGCAAATTATAAGAGAAAAACTAATAATGTGTATATATGTAGTTTGTAATTTAATGAATTGCATTTATGTAAAATAATTTAAAACATTATCCAGATTACAAAACCTACATTTGTTTATGACATTCTACAATGTGATTCCCTCTAATAATGAATGTTCAATGTTTTCTTTAAAATAGTTGTTTAATCAACTGCTTGAATACTTAGTGTGTGCTCTTCATAGCCTCATGTGTACCCAGACTGCCACTGATTTGTCATCTACACTAATAAAAGAGAAACATGCAAATTGACCATCATTCTGCTATGCCCACCAGCCAATCAGGAAGAAATATGCAAATTATAAGGACAAAAATGGCAGCTGCCCAGCTGCTCCAAGTGCAGAGTGGCTGGGTGGGGCAGGATGCCTACTGTGAGAGGGAGGGTGGGGGGTGAAGGGATCTACAGGAGCAGCACTCTGGCCACAGCAAAGATTAAGACTGCAGACTTCAGCCAGGGTCTGCAACAAAGACGAAGATGGTAGTCTGGTGGGAGCTAAGGCCTGGTTCCCAGGTGCTGGAGGAAAACCAGTGCTGGTAGCCAAGGAAGGAAGGCCTATTGCACAAATCTCTTCATGCAAGGGGCTCTATAATTTCCAATGTAGTTCTCCACCATAGCCTTTGAGTCTTTTTCAATTAATACATCATAATTTGTAATTATGAACTATAATTATACACTTAATTGTGAGTGTCTCTTTCATATTCTCTACTCTAAGCTCCCTGGTCCTGGTTTGCTCCCTTCTGTCTTCATGTATTCTCTGTATTCCTATATTAAGTTTACCACATGGCCATGCTTAACAGTATTATTTGAGTGAAATAAAGTTAAATACATTTGCATGCTCATGAAATTAAAAATTCTAGGGTTTTGTTTTTGTTTTTATTTTTAGGGAAAGAAAAAAAAATCTAACTCTGAAAAGCACTTTCTTTATTGTCTGAAGTTTTACATATGTCTCTTTTTTCCCCAGTTGACCCCCTCTCCCAACCTTTCCCAGCCCAAGCAAGCCCTAACCACGCTAGTGTCTGTGTCCATTGGTTATGCTAATATGCATGCATATAGAAAAGCACTATTAACAGATTTTTTTTTTTTTAGCAATGCATGAAGTGAAGATGATTGGTTTTTGTGTTTTTCTAAACACTGGTGTTGTTAACCTCCGTCATACAATGTCTAAGAAGCAGTTGCTCAAAACCTGGTTGAAATGGGAAGTAGTGAGGAGAAAGAAACATGTTTTTGGATCTGCTCCTTCCCCAAAGATGATTCTATAGTCATAAGCTCCAAAGAGACTTCTCTTAGCCCCAAAGAGATATTTTGATTGTAGCAAGAATTATAACTCCAGTGAATCAATGGTATCCCCCAAAGTCAGACAGGCTCAGTCTTGCTTAATGATGGAAATGGTTTCTCCATGGGATAGATGTGCATGCTGGGTCAAAACAGGTCTTACATTATAGGGGCTCCAGTCTGGAGACTTAATTTCAAGTTCCACATCTGCTGGTAAGCAGCTGTATGACCTTGAGAAGCCGACTTCACCTTTGTGAACTTCAGTTTCTTCTGTAGAATTGAGATTAACTGGACTGTATAGATTCTTTTACATTTAAAAACACTAACATGCCATTCCCCTATCCCCAAACACAACTAATATATTCAGTCAAAATCTGGTATAACACAATGATCTCCTAACAAGGTTGGCTTCTGCTACTTATCTAGCTGGAACATCCTTACCTCAAGCCCCAGCATTACAAAGGAATTCATATGCAGCATTATTTCGGAGGAGTGTGCCTCTGGCAGAGGGGAATAGACATTGCAAAGCAAAATTAGGTTTGTGCATATTTTTCTGGAAAAAGCACACCTCTCTTCCCCTGTGTCCTAGCTTCTAAAATTTCAATTTTTGCCTCCACTAGCCAAAGGAAACTAAACATTATGCAATTATTCAGTGAACATGAAAGTGCTGAATAGGAAAATAGGCACCATGATTTTATAATATATGAGGTTTTTTTTATTTCCTTAAAGAAATATGGGTGTAAAATTCAAGTGGTATCTGTCTATGGCATTTCAGTAGTAATAAAATATAACCATAAGGTAAATTAAAGGCTACTTTGTCATACACGAAAGCATTCTCTTCCATATGTACCTGGATGAATCAAGAAGGCATAGAGCTTCAACTATTTTCAAACATTCAACATTGAGCTGCTCAGAGTATCATCCTGTGTCTGTAATTTGATCAATTCCATTTTTCTTCCACTTCCTCTCAAGGCAAACTCATCCTCTTCGGAATAATAATCTCTTTTATGTTACTCAAGTTTACATCTGAGTTACAAAGATTTGCACCTGTTCAGGTTATTCTCATTTGTGTTTCTGAGATACCTCGGATTTAACCTATCACATGACTTAGATGCCCACTCCTTTAGATGCTACTTTAAGCTTTCCTCTTTAGGAAATGGCACCACCATATTCCAACTGCTGAGGCCAAAAATGTGGACACTGTTAAAATGAAATAAAAAAAAAAAAACAATTGAGACTGACTTGAGAATTCCCTGAGCAGACAAAACCATGTAAGCCACATAAGTAAAACCAAATCTTGCTTATTTCATGAATATAATGGAAACTTAATTTCTTGTAAACACCTCTGATACACATAAAAGAAACTTAAAAATAACATAATTACTTTTATCAATCCCCTGCCATCTGAAAAATCCCATTGCAATAACCAGTCACTGTAAAGTTTAACAACTGCCTTATTTTCACTTTATAAGCCATCCTATAATACATGTCTCTCAGCTTCATATCCATTTTAAATTTGAAAGCTCCCAGTTGTCACTTGTTCTTATATGCATGGCAAATCCTTGCTAAATACTATTTATTGATTTGCTTGTTTTAAGTTTGATATTTGGGATTTAAAAAATTTTTCAATTTCAATTATTTTATTTTCCTCATTTTTACATGTGACCCATCAGCAAATCTTATCAATTCAACCTTTAAATTCGGTCTTGAATGGGTCCTTCTCTTTATACCTCCACCATGTTTCTCACCCTTGAACTTTTTTATCCATCTCTCACCCTTGTCTTTTTACATTGAAAAAACGCAAATGCAAGTCCATCACTTCCTGTTTAAATATTTTCATGGTCAACCAGTGCAATAAAAATAAGAATGAAACTTCATTCCTAAACCTAAAAGTTGGCCGGCCCTTCATGACATGACCCAATATTTCTTCAGCCTCGTGAGGCATAATTTCTCCCTCACTCATTGACTACAGTCTTATTGGTGTTTCTGCAGTTTTTAAGGATATGAAGCTCTTTCCTGGCTCAGCATCATCTACCTGATGTTACCTGTGCTTGGAAGGTGTTTTTCTTTCGTTCTTCCATTTGTCTGTTCACTATTTCTTCAGTGTCAGCTTGTGTGTACTTGAACAGACTTTAGTGAGTCCCTTCCTGAATTAAATCCTGCCCATTCCATGCCCTCATTGTCTACTTTAGCACTTTGTTTTCTTTATAAGATTTCTAAAATGTAATAATCATTGCATCCATAATCAATTCATTTATCTTCTACTTTTGTCTTTAGAATATAAATTTCATATGGTTACATGACCGCTATCTTCTTCATTGTTGTGCCTAATGTCTAGTGTCAGTGCAGGGAAAAAAAAAATTGTCCAATGTTGAATAAATTAACGGATCTCACAAATTCTGTGGAGTAGTATTTATCCTGAAGTGAAGTTGCTGTCACATTTTTTATCTAAATATGTGGGAGTAAAGGACAGTGAGAAAGTGATTACCAGCAGATGGAGTGTGAAATAAAATAAACATTTGGATGTATAAATGGGATGGCTGCTATTTAATATTCCAGAAAGCAAAGGCTAGATGATATCCTGCATTAGCATCAAGCTGTCCGCAACCCTGGTGTCCATACCTAGTTAAAATGAGAAACTGACCCCTCTGATAAACATGCCAGCAACCACTATCGCTTTTCACAGACTGTGCTTTCAAAATCAGAGGCCGGGAACAACAGCAGAGAAAGGGAAATGACCAACAGGACACGCCAGCTTCCTCATCGGTATAAGACTAAACTCATTTACTGTTTGTGGTGTCAGAACAAATGTCCTCCTGTTTTTCCCTTTACGCATTGCCACTGACAGCAGAACAATACCAGCATTATTTCCACCAAGAGGAGAAAATGAAAGTGCAGATTAGACACACAAGGCTTTGGGGTTTCGAAAATAAAGTGGCCCCAGCAGTTGATGGCTATCAACAGTCCGCACTCCCATTGAAGAGGATTCAATCTATGAAAAGAGCTTATCTAGATTGCAAAATCTTTTCTACTGTCCCCAGGGAATGAAAGTGTTTGACCACTCCCCGTGCAGATTTCTCCTCTTGCTTTCAGTCCTCAGCACTCACCCCTCCACTCTCCGAAACTTCAGTGAAGAGAAGAATGTCAGGAGCCCAAATTCAAGCTGTTTACCTTTAGTGTGGACTGTGAAGTGTTTTGCATTTTCAGAGTGTTTGGTTTGCAACCTCTTACTACAGGGGATTGTTGAGAAGCCGAGAGCCTTCAGTCTAACTTCCAGCACATTTATATTTAGCTGATCCCTACTTCAGATAAGGGCTGGATTTCTTTTCCTAACCACAGTTCTCAACCTGTCAGAATTATAAGTTTGTATTGGGTTGAGTTTCTGCACATGTATTTGAGCATAGATAGGATAAGAGAAAGAAACGAAGACTTATCCAGTACTATTTACATGCACTGTTTCCCTTTTATTCATGAATGAAATAATAAATAATACCTAAAACATAGGTATTATTATTTTTTCAGGAAACGGAGGGGTAAAGGGCATTATTATATAACTAGAGGCCCAGTGCACGGATTCATGCACATTGAAAGGAAATTAATTAGCAGGTGGCCACCAGGGTGGGACTGGGAGAGACAGGCTGGACACATCCTAGAACAAAACTCCTGTGGTCCCTCCCAAGCATCTGTGGAGTGAGCAGGGTCTCTCTGGCAAGTGGGGTCCCTCAGCTGGGTCTGGGGGAATAGGATCAAAACCAGCAGTTTGACATCCCCTGAGGGGTTTTGGAGTGCGTGAGAGCACTCTGCAAAGTTGCTATCACTTGGCAGCTCCTGCATTGAGCTTCTGCCCCCTTGTGGTCAATGCACATCATATCTACCGGCTGGCCAGCTGGTCACTTAGCCTTTTATATACGAGAATATTGTTACATTAAAAAGCTCCAGTTTTGCCTGACAAGTTATATAAATTTTATATGTTTTAAGCCAGTCTGTTAACAGTTCAATTGCAAGTTTAAATGTATATATTCTAGGAAATCACTTTCATATTAATGCTTTCATTACAATGATAAAATTTAAGGTATTTTCTCACCTCTCAAAATTCAAGTGATTTTTTTCTCTTTTTACTCTTTAGGGGAAAAATAAATGACAATTTTAAAAACTATATTTTTATTGATTTCAGAGACAGTAAGAGAGAGGGAGACATAGAAACATAGTGATCAACTGCCTCCTGCATATCCCCTCCTGGGATTGAGCCCACAACCTTGGGCATGTGCCCTGAGTGGGAATCCATCCAGGGGCCTCCTCGTGCATGAGTAGATGATCAACCATTGATCCACACTGGCCAAGCTAAATGGCAATTTAAAATATTCCCTGTTGAAGGGCACATGCCCAAGGTTGTGGGCTCTAACATTGTTTCCAATGTTAGAGAGTCATGAATAAGCCTACCAGCCACATCTGTGTGGGGCTTTTGGTGTGGACATGTTTTATATCATTTGGGTAAATATCAAGGAATTTGAATACTGGCTTAAATGATAAGAGTATGTTTAGTTTTTTAAGAAACTACCAAAGTGTCTTCCAAAGTGGCTGTACCATTTTGCATTCCCACCAACAACTGGATGAGTGTTGTCAGTATTTTGTACTTTAGCCATTGAAATAGGTGTGTAGTGATATCTTATTATTGCTCATATTGGCAATTCCCTAATTCCACATGATATTGAACATCTTTTTATATGCCTTACATTCTATATATTTTCATTGGTAAAGTGTCTTTCAAATATTTTGCTCAATTTTTAATTGAGCTTTTGTTTTCTTATTTTTGAATTTTAGGAGTCCTTTATATATTTGGAATACCGGTCCTTTATCAGGTATGTGTTTTATAGAGATTTTATCCCAAATTATGGGTAGTTTTTTCATTCTCTTAACTGTCACTTTCACAGAGCAGAAGCTTATAATTATAATCTTTTTCATTTATGGATTATGCTTTGGTTTTATACCTAAAAAGTCATTGCCAAACTCAAGATCACCGAGAGTTTCTCTTGTATCATCATATAGATATGTTATGATTTTGTGTGTTACCTTTGATTTGTAATCCATTTGGGGTTAATTTTGTGAAGGTTGTAATATCAGTGTTTGAATTCAGTTTTTAGTTGCTCTACCATCATTTACTGAGAAGATTATCTTTGCTGTATTTTATTTCTTTGCTAAACATCAGTTGGCTATATTTGTGGGGCCAACCCTATAAGCTAGCCATATCAAGAAAACACTAACCAACTGAGCTACAAGCCAGGGCTATAGACCTATAATAAGTACTGTTAAATAAATAAATGAGTGAAAAAAATGAAAATTGGGAACATTTAGGCAAATACATATTGTAAGTCAGCAGTAACTTTTTACATTTATTTTTTTTTAATCAGAATAAAATTACTTTCATAATACCACAATTAGTTAGGATGGTGAAACTTCTAAATTCATGATTATATCTGTAAAAAAAATTCAACACCTAATGATGTTGAGGAGTAAAGTTGGTTAATAAATATAAAATGTATTTTTGTGTGTTTATTTCTTTAGTGAGGATGTCCTTAACCTCAGTTATTATTACTCTTTGTTTGAATTTCCTACTTCTTCCTCTGAAAGTTTCAGTTCTTTTGAGGAATATTTTGAATCTCCTGCTAAAAGAGTAGAGGTAAAAATGCTTCTTTATATAAAGAGGGAAAACAAACAGGCTCCCTTGTTCTAAAAGGCCCCAAAATGAAATAAAACTTATGAGACATGCATCCATGGAAAAGTGCATGTAACAGACACAAAGAATCGAATATTGCTTCATTTGTTATAAACTGTGGTGTTTCTCCCATTGTCTCCAGGTTTAAGATTATACCATAATGTATTAAACCTGCTCTACAGGTATTCTTTGCAGAAGGTGATAAAAAACAGACAGTAAAAGCATTTTTAAGATTGCAGTGATGTTTGTTAAGCACTCTTAGACCTATCATAGGGTACTTTTCTTTTCTAAATTATAGTGCATTTGGCTGAATCAATAAATTTAAAATGAGAAAGAAATAGATAATGGTTTGCCACAACTGCTCTGAACAACTTGATATATCTACATTGGGTATGGTATCAGTGAATTACATCAATAAGAAAACTGACAGAGGGATACTAATTCCTTAATGAATATGCAAATATATACAGATGCAGTAAAAATATCTGTCAAAATATGTTTGACCTTAAATTATTGAAAGACATATATTGTTAAGAGACTGAATAGTTTCCTAATCAGTTGGATTATTTTTTGCCATGTTAGTTGCTTCAGCCTTATATTACATGTATTATTTTTTAATGAGAAGGCATCAGAAATCATAGGTATTTTGACTGAGTGGCATTTTATTTGTTTGGAGAGCAAACTTCAGCAAATGTTAAATGATACTGGATCTACAAAATTCTCTGGGGAGTTTACCAAAGCTAAAATATTATATATAATATGCCAGCTGCTCAATAAGGTACAGTGCTGATTTTGTCCTTTTAACTTGTTAATACTTCCTAAGTGCTAAGATGGCTAATTAGTTTTGTTGTAAATACAAGAATCCACAGAAAGTATTTGCACAGTGAAAAATGATCTTGGAAATTTACAGTAATTTTCTCTAAAGTGGAGTTGTTGGTAAAAAAACAATTACAACAGTTGTTTTATAGCTCAGCAGGATTTATGAAGTGTGATTATTCCCATTTTGCAGGTTAAGAAACTATGTCAGAGCAATGAGATATTTTGTCCAAAATGCATTGCTCAAGATACAGCTAAGTGAATTTAACCTCCTGACTACGGAGGACATCGCACAGAGGAAAACAGGGTCAACATGCTGTAATTCACTTAAGTGACATACCATACATTGTCAAGGTTGATGAAATGGTCACTTTGAGTAATTGTAGAAAATGAGAAATAAATACTATTTGTGTTCTACCCAAATTTCCCTTTATTGGGAGGTGTATTACTGGAGCGCAAAATTATCAGTACCTCTATTTTGAGACCATGCACTACATTGATACTTTATGCATATTATATCATGTGAACCTCATAAAAAATTTATGGGTTGCCCTGGCTGGTGTAGCTCAGTTGGTTGAAGTGTCATCCTATATACCAAAAGTAGTGGGTTTGATTCCTGACAGGGCACATATCCAGGTGGAAGATATGATGCCAGGATGGGTTGGATGATGGAGGCAACAGACCAGTATTTCTCTCTCTCTCTTTCTCTCTCTCTTTCTCTCTCTCCCTCTCCCTCCCCCCTTCCTCCCTCTAACATTTATGGGGTTGATGTAATCATCTCCATTTACAAATGAGAGAACTAATGTTTATAGTCTTTGAGTAACTAGTTCAATCGTATAATAGATAATCGAGTGGAGGTTAGAACCTACACATATCCAACTTCAAAACTTGAATGTCAGATTACTACATATTATGCTATTACATATTTCATTTATCATTCCTTTCTTTTGTTTTCTTTCCCCCTTTCTTCTCTTTTGCAACAGTAAGATAGTCATTAGCTCAACAAATATGTACAACATATTTAATGTCATTTATATTCAGTATTCCATTAAGAAAAAGATATCATAATTCCAAAGATAAGACATAGTAAGTCTAAGTGATTATAAAAAGAAAAAAATAATTGCCAGAAATACAAACAAAAATCCAATAAATTATGATCTAAGCAAAATACAATAATTATGAAGATTTTCATTCTATTGCTTTGTTAATTTAATGTGTAAATTTGGCTAGAGAGATCTAAAAATGTCATAGATCAAAAGTATTGATATGTCCACCCTACCCCTATCTAACATGATTTATCACAATTGATGCTAAGTATAAGTGTATGAAGACGTATATTTTATTTTGTGTATTTATTTTTTATCCTCCATTGGGTTGATTGGGGTGACACAGGTTAACAAAATTATACAGGTTTCAGATGCACAATTCTATACATCTCATCTATAGCTATATGTGGTTTTTTTTAATATTGACTAGGTAATTTTCATATTATCTCTTTATTGAGAATTTCTAATTTACTTTCTTAATTTATCACAGCTTTAATTCCTTTTGCTCAGCAAGCTTTTGCTCCAAGTTTTAATATACATTCAGTTTTTGGCAATGATTTAACTCACTCATGCACCATACTTAATTTAATTGGTTTCTCTGCCACAAACACCACAATCCCCTATTGTTTTTGGTTTGCTTTGTTTTGTTTTTCACTGCTGCATGTTTTGTTTTGCTAGACCTGGTGGAAATGATTTGTCTACATGATAGACGGCTTCTTATTTGAGACAATTTTCACAACAGTAGACAAGTCATACAGACTCCCGCTCTTATGGCAACTGATGTGAATGCTAGTATCTGTCGTGTAAGCCTTATTCTATTTCATGTTTTGGATAATTAATAAATATTGAACCATATGCTGGAAGGAAAAAAGACTGCAGTATGGTAAACTGGTGTACACAGTAGCTTTAATGTAGAACAAACAAGATAAATCTTTGAGGAAAGAAATAACATGGATATTTGAAAGAACATATTACTCTTTGGAAGCCAGGTGGTCACTCCGTGTGTCTCTCCTTGCTTCTCTCATCATCTTCTCTTTTTCTTTTTCTTCTTCTTCTCAATTTCAGTGCCCTGTCCATTTTGCATAATGATGAGTTTTAAATAAATGCCTGTTGAATAAATCAATAAGGTTTACTAGAATGAAGCAAATTTGCTACCATCAGTTATAGATTTTTAAATTATAATTTTTCTTAGATTCTATCTCGCATAAGAAAGGAAACGAATTTTGTTGGGTTTGTTTTGGTTTGGTTTTAGATTGCCAACTTTGATTTGTGGTGAATACTTGGGGAAGAGCACTTGGCATTTGGAAACTTTATAAAACTTTCTCTGGCCTCAAAGGGAAAACCTTTTGCAACTTGCCTGAGCTTCTGCTTTTGGGAGCTCTGAAGTTCCAAACTCTCATTTTTCAAATGATGAAACAGAGCTGCAGGTAAATGAGTTGTACAGAGTCTCACAGCTGCTTAGAAACAGCCCTTTCATGGGAACTCAGCTCCCCTAATGACTTGTATAAAATTATTTAATTTATGATATAACATTATTTGCCCTATAGCTATGAAGCAAAATGGATTCGTTTGAAATCTTTTTTTCCCCCATTTTATTTAAACTTTGTTAATGAATTTATTGTGGTAACATTAGCTTACAAAACCACACAAGGTTTCAAGTGTACAGCTCAATAGCACATCACCTGCACACTGCACTGTGTACCTTTCTCTTGTTTTTATGATGGAGGGAGGGAGGAAGGGAAAGATACACAGCACACACACACACACACACACACACACACACACACATACACACACACACACACACACACACACACACACACACATCATGTGAGGGAAAAACATTGGTCAGTTGTGAGGGCCTTTTCTTTTATTGATGAAAGTGATACACTTTCATTTTGAATCCTCATCATTTAGTCCTAAAGATATATGTAAAAATCAAAATAAAAAGAAAATTTAATTTACATAAAACCCCCACAATATATACATACCTACATACAACTCTAAGATTTTTTAATAAGTAAGGCTATCTAGCTTATTTAGTAAAGAAATATTGATTTAATAATTATACACTGAATATGGAAAGAAATAGTAACATCAATATCCAGTTCAATCCTTTTCAAAGATATTGGAAACTGGATTTTTTTTAAATGTCCTTTTAGTAACCACTCTTACAGAATTGCATTTCTAACTACCTGAGGCTATATTAAAAGGACATGTGGGTGAAAGTTTTAAACTCCTTGTTGTAAATGCTTCTTTTCTATAATATAGTGAATATATTTAATATTTCATAGAAGTGACAAGAGTGAGCATCCTGGTTTTGTTTTAATATTAAAGGAAAAAAATTCAGTTTTCCTTCTTGACTATGATGTGAAGTGTGGGCTTGCCAAATATAGTCTTAATTACATTAAGGTAATTTTATCTCTATTGAGAGTTTTTATCATGAATGGGTTTTAAATTTTTTAATTGCTTTTTCTGCATCTACTAAGATGATTATGTGATTTTTGTATATTTAATTCTGTTAATATGGTATGCCACTTTAATTGATTGTCATGTAGAATCATTCTTTCATCCCAGGGATAAATCCCTCTTGGTCTTGGTGAAAGACCCTTGTGAAGTGCTGTTTAATTTGTCCTGCTAATGTTTTGTTGAGGATTTTTGCATGTGAGTTTTTCAGGGATAAAAGACTATTGCTGTCTTTCCTTGTGATATCTCTATCTTACTTTAATGCCAGGGTAATATTGGCCTCATAAAATGTGTTTGGAAATGTTTCTTCCTTTCCAATATTTGGAAGAGTTTGAAAATAATTGGCTTTAATTCTTTAAAAGTTTGTAAGATTTAATCAGTAAAGCCATTTGTTCCTGGGCTTTTCTTTGTTAGCAGATTTTTGATTATTGATCCAGTTGCCTCACTAGATTTTATGCTTCTTTGTAGTTTCAGATTTTCTGTTTCTTTATAATTTATTCTTTGTAGGTTTATATTTCTAGGAATTTATCCATTTCCTTTAGATTATCTTGTTTGTTAGTGAATAATTATCCTATATGGCACCATTTCTTTCTGTGGTATCAGTTGTAATGCCTAAAATCATTTCTGATTTCAATTATGAGTCTGGCTCTATAATTTAGCTAAAGTTTTGTTTATCTTTTCAGAAACTAAATCTTAGTTTTTTTTTTCCTATTTGCTATTTTATTTCTGCTTTAATCTTTATTTCCTTTATTGTGTTAAATGTGAACTTAGTTTGTATTTTATATTCTAGTTTCTTAATATCTAAAATTAGGTTGTTTATTTGAGATCTTCTTTTAATGTAGTCATTTTTAGCTATAACCTTTCCTCTTTGTACTGACTTTTCTGCCTGCCTTTATTTTTGTAAATTGTATTTTTGTTTTCATTTGTTCCAAAATATATTTTTTTAATTTCCTCTTAATTTGATTCATTGTTTGCTCAAAAGTGATATTTAATTTCTACATATTTGTGAATGTTTTAGTTTTCTACTGTTATTGTTTTCTAGATTCATTCCATTGTGGTTGAAAATTTTTTTTACCATGTTTTAATCTTCTTACATTTGATATAATTTGTTTTTTAACCTAACATGTGATCTACTGTAGATAGTGTTTCTTGGCACTAGATAGTGTTATATCACATGGTCTTTATACATCTATTATATGAATGTGTTCTTTGCATTAAATATGTGGTTTCCTTGTTTATTTTCTTTCTAGATGCTCTATCCAATATTGTTCTTCATTTTTTTAGAGAGAGAAATGAAGGAGGGAGGGAGAGAGAGAGAGGGAGAGCAGAAGGGAAAAGAGAGAGAAAAAAACATTTATTTATTGTTACACATATTTATTTATTTATTGGTTGATTCTTGCATTGGGATGATGCTCCAACCAATTGAGCTACCCAGCCAGATCATAGTTGTTCTATTCATTATTAAAAGTGAGTATTAAAGCCTCTTACTATGGTTATATTTCTTCCTCCAGATTCATGAATGTTTGTTTTATAGAACTGAATGTTCTGATGTTAAGTGCATGTATATTTTATTATTGTTATACTAGGGGTTTGTTGCATGAATTCGTGCATGGGTGAGGTCCCTCAGCCTGGCCAGTGATTGGGACCAATGGAGGCGGGGGGCTGGCCAGCCTGGGGGAGGGATCATAGGAAGTTGGCCCCAGAAGCAAGATAACTTTTTATAGTTTAAATTTTGTTGCTTCTCTGGAATTCACAAGTCTAGATATCCTTTTCTAACCCAGATTTAGAAACATTTCAGCCATTATTTCTTTAAATAAGATTTATCCTCCTTCTCTCTCTCTCCTTCTCCCCCCCTCTCTCTCTCTCTCTCTCTCTCTCTCTCTCTCTCTCTCCCTCTCTCACTCTCTCTCTCTCTCCTCTCTCTCTCTCTCTCTCTCTCTCTCTCTCTCTCTCTCTCCTCCCTCCCTCCCTCCCTCCTTTCTTCCTTCCTTCTGCTTTCTTTCTTTCTTTCTCCCTCTCTCTCTCTCTCTCTCTCTCTCTCCTTTTGAAACTCCATATGCATACATTAACTTGCTTCATAATGTCCCCTAAGTCTCTTAGGCTTCATTCACTCTTTTCATTCATTTAGCTTCTCTGACTGAATAATTTCAAATGGTCGTCAAGGTGGCTGATTCCTCTTCTCCTTGATCAAGTATGCTGTTGAACCAATCTGAATAATTTTTCAGTGTAGTTATTATATTCAGGTCCAGAATTTTTTTTGATCTATTTAGCTCTTTGTTTATATCTCAATCTTGTTCATGTATCATTTTATGGACTCTGTTTAGTTGTTCATCTGTGTTTTCTCCTAACACACTGAGTTTCTTTAAGATAATTATTTTTAATTCTGTGTCAGGCAATTCATATATCTATATTTCTTTAGGGTTGGATTTTGGAGATTTATTTATTTGCATTGTGCATTGTTTCCCTTATTATTCATGTTTCTTGCAAATATGTGTTAGTATCTGGACATTTAAAGAAACAGTCAAGTCATTCTTTCCAGTCTTTAAGGACTGGTTTAACATAGTAAAATATTCACCAAATAGCCTGACTAGAAATTCTGAGAGACTGTTAAACATCTCCTATGAAAATATGTATGAAGATTCACAATTTAAAAAGATCCAATGGTTGATACAGTTTGGCTTGACAATGATGAAATGAAATTGATCTTCATATTTATTTCAATGTAGCTAGTCTTGGTGTATCCTTTTCTGGGGTACTGCATCTTCCTAATCAGATTTTGAACTTCTCATAAAGGTATTTTGGTTTGTATATGGTTGTTAAAAAGTATTTCTGTGGGGGGGGAAATAACTGAAATTTTCTATTTTATCTTCTTGCTAATAGCATTGCTCCTCACCTATCCTATCTAATAAAAAAGTAACATGCAAATGTGACCATACCTTAGCTCCTGATTGGCTATGCTACCAGCCAATCAGGAGTGGGGGGCAGGGCCAAGTGGCGCCAGCACTCAGCCATGGGGAAAGAGACAAAGCTGCTGTGATGGTGGCAGCCAGGGCCTGGCCCCCGGGCTCAGAGACGAGGTGGCGGCGTGGCACTCCAGCCAGAGCAGAGAAGACTGAAGGCTCCGGCTGGAGTGAAGCCTCCAGCCGGCCAAAGCAAAAACGGAAGGCAACAGCCAGAGGGAAGGCCTGGGTCCCAGGTTCCAGAGGAAAACTGGTCCTGGCAGCCAGGGGAAGGAAAGCCTATTGCATGAATCTTCATGCAACGGGCTTCTAGTTTTTTATAATTAGATTCTAGTTTTCTTCCAAGATTGAATTCAAGTGCTCTCTCCACTGTGAATGATCCCTTAACTCCACAAGGCATTTTTACTCATTGCTCCCTTTGTTTCCCTATCCTAGCTTGTGGTTAATATAGCCTGTCATCACCCTGTATTTAACTGTTTCTGTGTGAGTCTGCCCCCTGCCTAACAGTTTGAAATATTTACTCTCCAATTCTCACAATAGCTAGCCTGGCACAGAGAAAAACAAAACCCCAAAACCTTGATGAATAAACTCTCCTTCCCAACCAAGTTTACTATATTATTTTGCCAGTTCTTTTTTAAGTATAAAAGGTAATTCCATTGTGGACACCTGTGGTGATCCAGGCTTAAATTGTCATAAAGCCAAGATAAAAGCTCTTTCACACAATCCTCTTTTGTGAACTCCCCACCAAAAAAAAAAAAAAATCCAAATGCGTTAGAACACAGTCTTTCTCGGGGTATCATAAGATGGGCTAACATTGCATTAGTGTGTGAGTAGAGAATCAGCACTTAGTTCATATGTGTGGAATCAGGTTTCAGGGGGTAGGGTGCTAGAAATGCTTCCTGTGTGTCTTAACAGAGCAGGAAGGAATAAATGGACTTAGTAGAACAAATCATGTTGGTCTTAGTAGACCAACCTCTTAATCAGATTGCCTCTGTACTCTTGGAATAAGAGAGCCATAGTAATGGAAAGTAATGGGAAACAAAGATGTGCTCTCCAAATGAAATACACTTATATCCCAATGTTACACAGGCAAACAGTTAACCTCTGAGACAGAAACATATTGTTACTTTTACTGATAGCAAGTTAGGTCCTCTTTGCTGACTCAACCCAAATTTTACCCTTTTTTCCCAGTCATCTTCATCTAGGGATAGTCAAAAATGTTGTGAGCTTGAATGTATAGCAACAAATGGGGGTCATCAAGAAAAAAATCCCCATGGGAAAAAAAGAACCCAGAAGGATCCTAGATCGCCACTTAGAACATTAAATCATGGCATTGACATTACTCTGCCTACTTTTGGACTGATTACCTCAACATAAGATACTCTATAATCCAATGATCCAGTACACAAGACCACTAAACCAGATATTTTCTTTTAAAAAATATATACTAGAGGCCTGGTGCATGAATTCGTGCATGGGAGGGGTCCCTTGGCCTGCCCAGCAATCAAGGCCTTTTGGGGGGGGAGGTGCAGCTGGCAGGGGAAAGGGACTGCAGGAGGTTGGCTGGTAGACCAGCTGGCAGGGGGGTAGGAAGGAGAGGGCCACAGGAGGTTGGCTGTAGGAGCACACTGACCACCAGGGGGAAGCTCCTGCATTGAGTGTCTGTGCCCTGGTGGTCAGAGTGTGTCATAGTGACTGGCTGACTGATTGTTCCAGTTGTTCTGGTCATTCCAGTTGTTTGGTCATATATATATATATATATATATATATATATATATTAGAGAGAGGAAGGGAGAGGGATGGATAATTAAAAACATATAGAGGAAAGAGAAGCACCAATCAGTTGCTTCCTGCACAACCCCTGCTCTGGATTGAGACTGTCACCAAACTGCATGCCCTTGATCAGAATAGAATCCAGGGCCCTTGAGTCCACTGGCTGATGTTCTATCCATTGAGTCAAACAGGTTAGGGCTAAACCAAATATATTCTGATCAATAACCTGTTCTGAATTAGAATATAAAAAATCCTAATTTATGAAAACCCAGGGTCCATAATATCCAAAACGACTGAAAGCTCAACTGACCAGAAGTCAGTGCTGAGTTGCTGTGGTGACCCAGCACTGACTGCTGAGAGGGCTGCGGATCAGGACTTAAGAGAGGCCTGGAGAGAGAAACAGGGTCTGATCTGTAGCCTCCATGGCAGCTGCCTGGAGGCTGCAACTGCACCTCTCATTCTCTTGGGTCTCCACTGAGGATGCTGACCAGCCCTGCCTCTCTGATCAGGCCCATTGATAGGTCTGGAGGTTCTGACTGGCATAGAAACTAACCAATCATAACCAAATCTGGGTGAAGTGTAAGGAGCCAATGGCTACTGAGCAGGTGGAGTTTTTGATGCTGGCTGGCATAAAAACTGACCAATCAGAACCTAATCTGGGTGAACTGCGAAGGCAGAACCTAAGGTGGGGGCTGATGAGGGGTTTTAAGGGCAACAGCTGTTTGGTATAAAGTATAAGAAAGTGGTTCAATTTTTTAGTGACTGGTTTGGCAGCACAGTCTAGATGTAGAGATTATGTATTTTCTTCTGCCAAGAGCATCTCCTCCTCTTGAAGGAGGCTCCCCCTCCCCCCAATTTAAACAATCCTATCCTATATAATCTATCTATACTACAAAAAGGGCAATATGCTCATTAGACTGGGTTGACTGGTCATGTTCTGGATGTCCGACTTCCTTCCGGACAAAGCCATGGTGGTGGAAGCCAATGCAGAGGCTATTAGGGGCAATCAGGCTGGTAGGGTAGGGCAATTGGGGGTGACATCAGGCCAGCAGGGGAGGGAAGTTAGGGGTGATCAGTCAGGCAGAGGCAGTTAGGGGCAATCAGGCAGGCAGGCAGAGGCAGTTAGGGATGATCAGGAAGGCAGGCAGGTGAGTAGTTAGGAGCCTGTGGTCCCAGATTGCGAGAGGGATGTTTGATCGCCTACACAGATCAGGCCTAAACCGGCAGTCGGACATCCCCCAGGGGTCCTCAATTGGAGAGGGTGCAGTCTGGGCTGAGGTAACCTCCCTACCAGTGCATGAATTTCATGCACCAGACCACTAGTAATTTGGGGCTCTATCAAACTATGTTTTATATATTAAGCATTTTTCTTTTGATATGAAAGTGTGTGTTTCCATTATTGTAACAGAATTCAGTGACCATGCATAATTCAAAAGGTGGGTCGGCTGGTTGCCTTTCAAAAAGCAATAGCACCTCCAAGGCTTCAAAAATGTTTGCTTTATAAACTGCCCTCAGCCTGTCACTTACAATTTCCATTTTCATTATAAATAAGCAGCAAAATGTGCAGACTGTCTGTGTTGCAGTAAAACACAGCTGTTTCCATTTGCTCTCCCATCAGTTTCATTTTCACATCATTCTACAATGGAATGGAATTGAATCATCGCATCTCTAGTACAATGAGTGTTCTGCAGCTTAGCAGCAGGAGCCCTTAATCCTTAATTTCACTTTCTTTTGTGTATCCCAATAGCCTAGAAATGGAACTTCAGTTTCCAACGGGGCTCTTTTTAATGTAGGATATATGGTCTTGGACACAAATAAACACTTGACCCAATCTCACGGCCACACAAAATGAAAGAACCTTTGCTAAACTCTAAGTATCAAAATGTAGTAAGATTCTTTCAATTCCAGTTAATTATATAAAATAGTACGCTTCCATTAATAGGAAAAAAAAAGGTTGTTTGTATGTGTATTATACAAGTTAGGAAAGATAAACATTAGATGTGAATAGTATGTCACGATAAAATATGACTTGGTTGTTATTACTTAACTAGGGCCCAATGCACAAAATTCTTGCAAGGGGCTCAGTCCTCTCAGCCCCACTGTCCCACTCACTAGTCGTTCAGGAAGGTTATTCCATCCTCTGGTCTAATTAGCATATTAGCTCTTTATTATATAGGACAATAACTGTCGTGTGCATAATGCACACATTTAAAATATTGACAACATATCAACATTTTCAACTATCCTAACTTAGGTAGGCAATTATTACTAATATTATAAATTATGAAAGTGAAGATTAGAAATACTAATATCAGCTCAAAGTTATATATACAGTGGCTGGAACAATGAACATGCTTTTTTGATTGAATAACTAGGGACATCAGCTAATAACTTATGGAGCTAGAATTTAAATGCACGTACAATGAGCCTTTCCAAAGACCACAATCTCTTATCTATATTTATGTCATCAGTTTTTAAGTTATTTTCTGCTCCTTACAAAGTTGGTTATGTTATGTAAATCTTTATCCAGGTCCTGTGGTGTTACTTTGCCTGGTATCTGTATTTTTAGACACAGTATAAAGAGCTTTAACATTCTCAGGTAAAACCCCTCCAAAGCTATGGGGCTTGTCCCTTATTATTTATGGACACCACTGATTTATCCATGCCAGGAGGACCCAGGGTCATAAGCACTCAGGGATTGGCAGATAGTTGCAGAGTAAGGTTGTGTGATATGAGTCTTACTCCCAAGGAAACTGATGACGGGGTGAGAGTTCTAGATACAGTAGCAGTAGCCTAGTTTACATACTGGACAGATGGCTAGTTAGGACTTTGATTTTACTACCTCTTGGTATTATTAAATATTGCTGCTGCTGAGAAATATTTTAGCATTCTTACTCAGCCTTACTGAGGTAAAGATGCTTTGGTATATTGGGCAATCTCCTTGCTTAAAAGCCATTGTTTTTGGTTCCCTTCACTATCTTTTGAAACTGTACCCCCATCTCCTCACCCCCAATATTCCTTATATTGAAGATTTATTGCATTCTTTTATTTTTTTGTTATAGTAACATTTAAAGGCATATCAGCAAAAGCCAAATTGAGTATTAATGCCAGAATATAAGAAACAATAAACAAAATATGTAGAACCCAATTTTGAGATCAGAGATTGAAAATACTTCCTAAAGTGGCCATAACTAAAAAAAGATCTATGTCTATGGCCATTCTCAGAGATAAATCACAAAATCTTCCTTCCTACCAATGAATGCCCAAATGGTACCTACTAATATATCAAGTGAAAAAAAATTATTTTTTTTTCTAACTGTTCAGCATTCTTAACTCACCAAGCTAGTTACAAGTACTTTTTTACAGGATTTTTTTAAAAATAATTTTTACAGGATTATTTTCTAGAGTAGATTTAGCTACAGAATAAAATTGAATGGAAAGTACAGAGAGCTTGCATATATCCCCCGTTGCTGGCCCACTGTCAATATCCTGTATCAAAATGGTACTTTCGTTATAATCCATGAACTTGTAATGACTTACCATTACCATTCAAAGTTCATAGTTTGCATAAGGTTCACTTTGGTGTTGTATATTCTATGCGTTTTTATTTGTTAATATCTTTAATGATTTCAGAGAGAGGAAACAAGAGAGAAACATCAATGATGAGAGAGAATCATTGATCTACTGCCTCTTGCATGCCTCACACTGGGGATGGAGCCTGCAGCCCTGGGATATGCCCTGACTGCAAATTGAATCCAGACCCTCTGGTTCGTGGGTCCAAGTTCAACCACTGAGCCACACTGGCTGGGCTACTCTATGAGTTCTTAGTGAAGTAGAATAACATAAATCTATCATTACAGCCATGCAGAATAGTTTTGCTGCCTTAAAAATCCTTCATGCTCTGTCCATTCCTCCTTCCTCCTTAACCCATGGCAGCCCTTGACCATTTTGCTATCTGCATAGTTGTGTCTTTTCTAGAATATTATGTTATTGGAATTATACAGTATATAGTCTTTTCTGATTGACTTTTTTCACTTGCATTAAAGGTATCTGGTATCTTTTTATGCCTTGATAGCTCCTTGCTTTTTAGCTTTGAATAATATTCCATCAGCTCAATGGACTACAGTTTATCTATCCATTCATGTACTAAAGGATATCTTGTAGATTGTGAGTTTGGGCAATTATAAATAAAATTGCTATATATATTTATGTAAGTTTTTGTGTGGACATAATTTTTCATCTCATTTGAATAAGTAGCAAGGAGTGTGATTGCTGGAATACTTGGTAAGAGTATGTTCTATTTTGTAGTAAGTTGAAAGACTATTTTGTCTTTCAAAATAGTTGTGCCATTTTTGTATTTTAACCAGCAATGAATTAGAGATCCTGTTGTTTCACATCCTCATCTGTATTTGGTAGTGTCAGTATTTTGTATTTGGCCATTCCACTAGGTGTGTCGTGACATTTAACTGTTGTTTTAATTTTCAATTTCTTATTGATATGTGGAACATCTTTTCATATGCTTACTTGTCATCAGTATATCTTTGGTGATATGTCTATTGAAATGTATGACCTATTTTTTAAATTGTGTGAACTTATTGTTCAGAGTTCTTTGTATATTTTAGTTAGCAGTTGTTTATTAGATGTTTTTGCTCTTCATTTTCTTGACAGTAACTTTTGCAGAGCAAAAGTTTTTAATTTTAATTAAGTCCAGCTATTCAATTACTTATTTCAAAGGTTGTGCCTTTGATGTGGTATTTAAAAATCCATTGCCAAAACCGAAGTCATCTATATTTTCTTTTTTGTTATCTTCCAGGAGTTCTACAGTTTTGAACTTTACACTTAGGTCTACAATGCAGTTTGAGTTAATTTTATGAAAAGTCTGTGTCTAGATTTATTGGTATTTATTTATTTATTGGCATGTGGATATCCAGTTGTCACAGTATCATTTGTTGAAAAGACTCTTTTCTCCATTCTACATGGTGGGCAAAAGTAGACCTACAATTATGAGTATGAGAAATACAGTATTTTTCTTGTATTATTTATTTATTATTGTATTATTTTCCATTCAAACAACTGTAATCCTAATTTTGCCCCATCCTGTATTGATTTTACTTCACTGATAAAGATCAAGTGACTATATTATGTGGGTCTGTATCTGGGCTCTTTAGTCTATCCTATTAAATTTTTATCCAGAGATTTACGCTTATCTCTTGCAATGCTAATAGAAAATATATAAGATAACCATTATTACATTCATTTTGTAGATGAGAAAACTTAGGCTATTAGGGGATAATTACTTTGTGCAGTATTTAGCAAAATTATGTTTAAATCCATTTCATGTAGTTCCATAGCTTCTGTTCATTCCACTAAACCAAATACAACACTATATAAAAGTGTTTGGGAATAATGCACACACAAAAAGAGGATGACTAGAATGAGTTTAGTGTTATTTAATACAAATACAGTTGTTCTTCCTTTAATATTCTCTTATGCTCTTTTATTTTAAAACTCTATCAGGGTCTGGATCAGTGGAAAAGAAAGTTTAAACATTTAATGCATGCCCTGAGTATTTAAATCATTAAAGTGGCCACAACTAAAATGTCTCCATATTTAGGGCAAAAATTTTGTGAATAACTTTTCACATTAGCACATTTTCCCACCTCTCTTATGTGTAAGCTGAACTAAAGAATAAACTAATGCTTTTAAGAAATTTCAAAAAGTCTAAGAGCAATTGCTCTCTTTTATAAAGCTCTTTAAAAGCCAAAGCATCAAGCGAGAAAGATACGTTAGTTAAAAGGAACCCAGTTTTAAAAAAAAAGTATTGCTTGTGCTTTTACTTCTGATCTATTTTTAAGGTATTCAGTGTACAAACAGTCATTGGGGATACTGTTTGACAGATGAATCTGTCTCTAAGAAAGAAGATAATCATGTTTTTAAAACTATCCTAAGAGAAATCAGAAAACTCTTTGTAAGTAATGGGAATTTATCTAAAATAAGATCTAGTAGAGACCCATTAATATTTTTTGAGATAAAGTTCTTTATTTCCTTATCCTGAACTGCACAGCAATAGAGGTTTAAAGGACATGCTATTTATTTTCAAATAGTATTTCCTCTAATGAGATTGGAGTAAGCTGAACAGAAAAATGATGTCCATGGCTTTAAAAAAAAAAAAAGCTAAAGGGGCCGAGACCGGTTTGGCTCAGTGGATAGAGCGTGGGACTGAGGACTGAGGGGTCCCGGGTTTGATTCCCGTTGGGGGCATGTACCTTGGCTGCGGGCACATCCTCAGTAGGGGGTGTGCAGGAGGCAGCTGGTCCATGGTTCTCTCTCATTGATGTTTCTGACTTTCTATCTCCCTTCCGCTCTGTAAAAAAAAATCAATAAAATATATTTTTAAAAAATGTTAAATGGTAAGGTGGCTTTATTAGTCACACTCTGTCTTATGAGAATTGAGACTATAATGATTACAGATAAGTTAAAAAATTTAACAATTATTTAATTGGGCATTTACTTGGGCCTCTTCTTCAGATATGCCTTCCTTATATGCTACTTGCAAATCTATTTCAACATATTCAAAAACATTCTAAGTGAATCAAATACAAAGTAGATTAAAATAAAAGTGATTGTTGACTACTGGACTTGAGTATTAATGAATCTTAATTGAAGTCATTTACTTTCTTCAGATTTTATCCTCCTTAAGTGTGATGGTGGTTTGAAAAGTGATTGTAAAATGCTGTACAAAATTTTTAAGTAATTTTCTCCAGTATCTCCTACATTATATTTACTCCCTTTTGAGGTATATGGGCACTTTTCTTCATTCCCTATGCTGAAAGTCTCATTTGGAATTTAAAGCTATTTTGATGGCCCTCTTAAGATTTATGACTTTTCTTTCTCTTGTTACGTGAAAGAGTATGCTCTAATGAATTTTCTTTGTCAAAATTTGAAGTAGTTTTCTTTAATAAAATCTTTCTATTAAAATAATTATTATTATTTATTGGGTGATTGCTTTGTTTTCTGTATTTTACTAGACCCCTTTATATGGATTATTTCCTTCATTGTTTGCTTCTATAATTTACTAAGCCATCGTTCTGAGAACATATTTATGTGAGTGGCTATATAAGGAGGCCATGATGGCCAAATATTTTGTGGGAATCCACTTAATGAAATGTATACTAGATTTTTTTTCCAAATGAATTTCTTTGAAAAAAGTCTTAAAATAAGACAAATAGATATTAAAATAAGTGGATCAAATTAAAATGTTAATAATGTGAAAAAGGACATATAGAAAATTTTGAGGCAAATAATTAAGTAGAATATAACCCAGGGAATGTAAAACTACCCAGTGCTGATGAAGAAAAATGACTGAGTTGTGGAAATATTTTTATGTTTTGGAATGGTTAATTTTGTGTCCACTTAACTGTACGTAGTAAAACGTTATTTCTGGGTATATATATGAGATTGTTTCTATAAGAGATTAGCATTTGAGTTGGTAGACTGGATCAAACAAGGGGAGGAAGGACATTATTTACTAGTACTTTTGCTTGACCTGGGACATCTTCTCTTGCTCTGGGATATTGGTGCTCCTGGTTCTTTGGCCTTCTTCAACTTGGACCTGGACTTAGATTATTGAGTTTCCATGGTCCTCAGCCCTTTGGACTCCGAATGAATTGTAGCACTGGCGTTCCTGGTTCTCCAGCTTCCAGACAGCAGATCATGGAACTTCAGGACATCCATAATGAACAGCCTGAGCAGAATCTGAAAGTACAAAGTTAGTTACATGAGGAAATGACTCAAATGCTCATGGTCCTCATTCTGCTTCTCTCCCAAACTCTTCTCATTGTTTCATGGGAAATTCCCTCTGACAACTTGACAGAGGAAGAGGCGGCCCACCGTACAGATGGTTCTGTAAGATATGCAGGCACCACCTAAAAGTGGACAAGTACAGTACTCGCAGGCCCTCTCTGGAACATCCCGGAAGGACAGTGATGAAGGGACTTCCCCTAGTGGACAGAACACCTGGTTGTTCACTCTGCTTGAAAGGTGAAAAGGCAAGATATGCAATTACATGCTGATTTAGGCTGTAGCCAATTGTTAGGGTGGTGGTCAGGGAACTGGATGGAAAAAGATTGGAAAATTACTGATAAATAAATTTGGGGAAGAAATGTGAAAGTGGAAAGAGCTCACTTGATGGATTAAAAAAAAAGGAAATATTTGTGTCCTATGACAGTGCTGACCATGAGGTGAGCTCAGTAGAGGTCCTTTGGAGAATGAAAAGCATCACGGAATACACAAATCATATTAGGGGAGGTATTGTGTGTAATCAAGGATTCATTACTACTATTTTTCTACTTTTGGGCTAAATATAAATCATTTATTGAGAGTAAACTACAAACTAAAAGTGGAAGTGATGAGTGTGAAAGCAAGATATATGTTAGGATATATATTTTTTATCTATATTGATATATATAGATTTTTATCTCTATTTCTCTGGAGAAACATAATGCAAGTGTGTAGTGTGGTCTGAAGGATGACGAAATAACCACTCCATATATGAAATAAAAAGACAAAGCTGATTTTATAGTTCACTATAATAATGGAGGGCTATGCTGGTCAGGCATAGTCTCTCTGAGCATAGCAGATTATTGATCTTATATAAGTATTCAGGGAAGCATGGTGTTTAGGAATTTGCTAACTTTACTTCTAAAGGTATAGCTAAGTAAGCATGATCTATAGAGTTGTGGCTCTGAGAATGAAACTGTTGTTGACTAGTTGGCATTCAGAGGAGTATTGCGTAGAGCTAGTTCATTGCTGATTTTATGACTTTCAGAAGTGAAGGGCTGAAACCAGTTAGTTGGAGGTGACTCTCAAAATGCATTTATGCACTAATCTAAAGGTGGATCGAAATGAAAATTATTAAAATTTATAGAAAATAAATTAAAAACGTATAGTATTAATTAAAATTTAAATATATACATCCCTTTTATTCTATACAAAACAATTATCAAGTTCTAAATTGCACTATTATCATTCCAGTATTTTAAATAATTTGTGTGTAGCACTTGAATTGTGGCATTGTTCATGATCTTCCACTTCTTGGATGTAATATAGTTTTTAAGAGTCTAAAAAAAGCAGCCTAATTTAGTCTTCTTTCCCCTACTTTTTAAAGAATTTGGTTCTTACAGATAATAAGAATTTAGAACTTTAAATCCTTCCACATTCTGCTAGTCAGTAACTATGTACTATATTATGTAATAATACCTAAGTCATTCCTCCACACTGAACTCAACCCAATTCTATTTGATTTCAGAAACGGATTTTGAACATGGGCCTGTTTGACTAATCAGATGATCATTTGCCTATTCTTGTCTATTTAAATGCTGAGTGGCAGAGCTGTATTTAGGAGGGCAATGATTTCATTATACAGACTGAGGGAACTGCCATTCCAGCAAAATAACAAGAGCCAAGTTGGCTAATGGAAAATATTTCCTATCACACTGAAGGAGCCACAAGAGAAATACCAACAAAATGTCACCTCAAACACAATGACTACAGGATTACAGAAATCTAATTAGCCATTTCATTAACTGAGTCCTGTGAACATGGCAAACAATGGGAACTGAGAAGCATCTATTCATTGGAAATACATGGAACTGTCAAGGAGCTTGTACAATAATGTGTCCTCTAAATTTTTTTCAGATGGTGAAGATGGGGCTGGTGTGGGGGGGTTGAATAATTTATTAAAAGGGTGCATTTCAGCATGTTTTTAGTAACTGAAGGCACTTTCAGGGAGCTAACTCTACTACTATGGGTAGACTGACAATAAATAATACCTTAGAGAAATGTCATTTCTTAATCCCCCACATGCTAATTAAGTACATTTATAGACATGATGTACCAAAGGTTATATCTGACAAACATCGTCAAAAAGATGTTATCTGGCACTATTGAATTTTCATAGAGCATTTACAATATGTATAAATTACCCAAATAACATTAAAATTCTTTACTGGCAGCTGCCTCTTTTTGTAAGTATTTATACCTATAAGTTTTAGTGTCTGCGACATTTTTAGTATAATAAATAAGTGGATGGAACAATTTTTAAAAGGAAGAAAGTATTCTGACTCCAAAATAATAAAGGAGCATGAATCCAAGAGACATGATAAGCATTTGATGGCATTGTTGCCATTTCTGATTTATTGAAATAAATCACTTCATCTTAGTAAAATGTTAAGAGTTACCACTGAATTTTGATGAGGGTGTCACTGCAGATAAAAACCACTGAAGTGGACAGTAGTCAAGTTTCTATAAACTGTACCTTGTCCCTCTGGTGCTGATCCAAGTATCCTCAATGGTTATCATGTATTAATTAGTAAAGCACATTTCGATCAAGCCAGTGGCCACTGCTCTGGCATCCTGGGCGACTGCTGCTTTGTGACCTGGCCTCTCCCCGTCTTAGGTCACAAGTTTGCATTGGGTCTCTGGTGACAGCATAAGACTTCCTCCTGGCTGCCTTCAGGGTGTGGCTCTCCGCTCTGCAGTGGAGGGGCAAGTTGTATTGTTGATACAGAGCGAAGCCTAGAAAAAAGTGAAGAAACGTTCCTTCTTTAAAAAAAAAACAAAACACACACACACACACACAAAATCTGATTTTTAGGTAAATAGCAATGCCAAGAGAATGAAGGCCAGCACAAAAAGGCCCACATTCTAACCAACGAAGAAGCACTTCCATCTCTGAACTATCCCTTTTCAAAGGAAGAGGCTCCAATTCAACCCCATACATTCAAGACATTGACGCTTCAAAGATTCACCTGCGGGAGAATTAATTCCTTGAGAATACGCATGCGCAGCTGTGACGCTCCTCTGGCGGGCCGCTTCCACCTTCCTCCTCCCTGCGGCCCCTTCCGGGTCAGCGCCGGAAGCCCCTTTCCCAGAGTGCTCTGCGCTCAGAAGCAGCAGCTTCACGGAAGGTGTTGGTGGAGCCAGAGTAACAAGATGGCAGCGTCGTTGGTGAAGTAACAAAATGGCATCAGCAGGTGAGTAACAAAATGACAGAACCGCGGAGTAACAGCGACATGGGGGCCTCGGGGAGGGAGGCCAAGGCGGTGGGGGCAGCAGTAACCCTGTCCTAACGCAACGCACCCCTTTTCCAGCCTGCGACGTCACGAAAGCCCAGAAACCAAGTGGCCCAGCCTGGGAACCTCAAGAAGCCCTTAGAAACGGAGGCCCGAAAAGGAGCAGCCTGACAGAGCGGAGGTGATTAGGGTCCCCTTGGGGGATTCTGGACCCTGTAACACCGAGAGCCACCATTTCCGTTTCCGTTTCCGTTTCCGTTTCCGTTTCTGGCTGAAGACCTCTGCAGAGTTGCTCAGGGCCCAGCCCAGAGAGAGTCCTCTTTCCTCCTCTCCGAGGTGTCAGGCTTGACCCCAGCCCCTCTGGAGACCGTCTCTCAGGATGGCGAGCTGCAGCACCTCTCAGGCCGAATTCACTGTCCGAGGGAAATACAAGCTGGTGCGGAAGATCGGCTCTGGCTCCTTCGGGGACATTTATCTGGCGATCAACATCACCAACGGCGAGGAGGTGGCGGTGAAGATAGAATCGCTGAAGGCCAGGCACCCGCAGCTGCTGTACGAGAGCAAGCTCTACAAGATCCTCCAGGGCGGGGTGGGCATCCCCCACATCAGGTGGTACGGGCAGGAGAAAGACCACAATGTGCTGGTCATGGATCTTCTGGGACCCAGCCTGGAAGACCTCTTCAATTTCTGTTCCAGAAGCTTCACCATGAAAACTATCCTGATGCTAGCTGACCAGATGATCAGTCGAGTGGAATACGTGCATACAAAGAATTTTATACACCGAGACATTAAACCAGATAACTTCCTCATGGGCATTGGGCGTCACTGTAATAAATTATTCCTTATTGATTTTGGTTTGGCCAAAAAGTACAGAGACAACAGGACTAGGCAACACATACCATACAGAGAAGATAAAAATCTCACAGGCACGGCCCGATATGCTAGCATCAATGCACACCTTGGTGTTGAACAGAGTCGCCGAGATGACATGGAATCGTTAGGATATGTTTTGATGTATTTTAATAGAACCAGCCTGCCGTGGCAAGGACTAAAGGCTGCCACAAAGGTACAAAAATATGAGAAGATTAGTGAAAAGAAGATGTCCATTCCTGTTGAAGTATTATGTAAGGGGTTTCCTGCAGAATTTGCCATGTACTTAAACTATTGCCGTGGGCTGCGCTTTGAAGAAGCCCCGAATTACATGTATCTTAGGCAGCTCTTCCGCATTCTTTTCAGGACCCTGAACCACCAGTATGACTACACATTTGATTGGACGACGTTAAAGCAGAAAGCGACACAATCAGCAGCCTCTTCAAGTGGGCAGGGTCAGCCGGCCCCAACCCCCACAGGTTTCTAGGCATGAATCAAGGAACAAGAAGTAGTGCCGATGATTGGAGCAGCATTGGTTTCTCCCCAAACCTAGACATTTTAGTTCATATGTCCACTAGCCAGTGGTTGTGGACGACCATTTCTTTGGTGTAAAGAACTTAATTTCAGTATAAACTGGCTCTGGGAAGCATTGTTGTAATTGTAAATATTAACTGAGATAGGGAAACATGGTGTCCAGTTTTCTATTCCATTTTTTCAAGTGGAAAAGGGAACTCAATGGTTGACCCACACAAATAGGTGGAGAAATTCTGCATACGCCAATTTTTTGTGAACATCTTTTTTTAACTAGATGGCTTTGAGATCTCATTTCAGAAGAATGGGATGAACAGCGTTCATCCCCAGTTGTGATGGTAGTATATCCTCACTATTGTGCATTCTTAGGGTTTATCCAGCCCTAGGGTTTGCTAGTCGTTCACTTAAAACATTCTTAAAATGGTTGGCTTCTTGTTTGCAAGCCAGATGATATGGTAGCAACCAGAGACTACAGTGTTTTGAGCATATGAAAGACTGCCTGTTCTCCTCTTATAAATAACAGCATCTAAAGTAAAAACTTAAGAAAAACTTAGTGACTACTAGATTATCCTTAGGACTCTGCATTTAACTTCATAATGCTCTTGGTTTATATGTATAGTTAAAAAGAATATTTGTTACAGACAGTATCTTAAAATTGAACATGTATGTTACTTACATGTTGCTTAGATAAATGTAATCACTGTAAACATATATATGATTTGAGATTTTTTTTTAAAATTGGGAGCTTTTTTGTAAGTTCACTGAAAACAAAACGAAAGAAGGACACAATGGTAATTTAGGACATTTCATTTTTTCTGAATATATTGAATTTGTTCAAAAATGAATTTTTAACCTAGAGCAGGTACAGTGTAAACAAATAAGCCAAATAGTAATATATTGGTTTCGAAGAGCAAGCAATGAGACTAATGAAGTTATGCATTGTACTGGGGGAAAAGAAAACTACATTAAAAAATTTGAATAACAGAATTGATTACATTAAGTTTAAAAGTAAAGAAAATTATTTTGTAAAAGGTTTCTTTGGTTTTTATAGATTTTTCAGTAGAAATACCTTTTGAAAGACTGAATTTGAGTTGGTATCTTTTAAAAAGGATTATCTATTAGCCACTTCATTGGTTAGGATTAGCAATAACCTTCAGATAAGCACAGTTATTTGTTTGTTTGAACTGAAGTCTCCTGGATATTTTACTGTCATTCATGTTGCTCAGTAAGAGATAATGAGCTTATAAATATAAACATATTTATCCCTTAAAATAGATCTAAGACAATATTTTCCTGAATTCCAATTCCCATGTGATACTAAGACATTTTAAAATTAAATCCTAGTCTAATGTTATTTCCACCAAACAGTAATTTCAGTTTCTTATTCTATAAAATGAGCTTAATAATACCTTTTAAAATGTTGGGGAAATGCTAGAGAATAATGAATTTTGAAATAATTACTTATAGGAAAATGATATACTTTTTCTATATTACTCATATAAATAGCTGGGACTCTCTTAACCAAACTCTCATCAACTTAGTTGAAAAATAAGAGGAGTTCTTCAAGGACAAAACCTGCCCCATAATGCTTGCAGGTTGAAAATCATGGGACTTCTCAGTCTCCATAATCACTTGAGATAATTCCTTACCTCTCTTTGTGTTTGTTTATATACTAGAGGCCTGGTGCACACAATTTGTGCATGGGCGGGGGGCGGGGGGGATGAACTCCCTCAGCCTGGCTGGCACCTCTCACAATCCAGGACCACTTGCCCCTAACTACTTGCCTGCCTGCTCGCCCCTAACTGCTCACCTGCCCGCCTGCTCAGTGTGTGTCAGAGTAACTGGTCATTCTGGTCATTCTGGTCATTCCAATCATTCTGCTGTAACTGTCTCTTAGGCTTTTATATAAAGAGACTGTTTCTCTGGGAACCCTGACTAATACTGTGACCATGTCAAAATTTCTTTTATTCTTTCAATTATATTTCAGAATCTCCAAAATACACTAATTTAGTTGGTGTATTTTGGTGCACTCTTATGGTACTTTACTAAATATATTTTCTTCATATATATTTTCTATAGTAATTTACATATTCTCTAGATATATGCTTCTGTGTGTGTGTGTGTGTGTATATATATATATATATATATACACACATATACATATTATATACATATATAAAGAGTCCTAGGGTTACATCAGACTTGACTTATATTGTTTCATGGTTACATCACCATCCTCATTTCTAGTATTTATATAAAAAAAAGTGCCATCATTTCAAAGTATGTAATATATGTGTGTTATGTTTTTTTATTATTTATTTACCACAAGTAAAGGTCAGGAATTCTTTTATTTTATTTTTTTGCTGTTTCACTTCATTACTGCTGTGTATGTGCTCCATGTGAGTGACGCAGGTATTTATTGTAGGTTGGTTTCAATTTACAATGAAAATGATGTTACGTTGCACTATAGGAACAAATCTTTTACATAACCTGAGCACTGTGTGTAGGTGTGTGTGTGGGTGTGTGTGTGTGTGTATGTGTGTGTGTGTGTGTGTGTGTGTATAAAATATGGAGGTGTTAATGTATGTATTTGTAAAAGTGTAAAAGAACCTGGCATAAAGTAGGTAGTAATAAATAAATTTGAGTATTGTTAAGTATATCATACACATACATTTTTTTCCTGTACTAAAATTGTTCTTGATTATATCTTTTAACTACATAAAAAAGAAAGACTATTTGGCTTATTTTGGAAGTGATGTCAGCCAGTTCCCAGAGAATAGCTGGAAGGGCTCAACCTCATTTTCGAGATAAGGGAAAATATTATGCTGAGATAACTTGCCCAAGGTCAAAAGCCTACTGTGACTTACTGTGGGATAGAGTTGATATTAGTACCCAGGTAGCTCTGTACTCCCTTTGATTACACTATGCTGCCTCTCAATTTAACAAGTTCAAGATCTCTGAGGGTTTCTACTTGCTTGTTTGTTTTGTTTCTATTTCAGTCACTATCATAGGATTTGGGGCCATGGCAACAGCTGCTCCAGTGATGCTCCTTGCTTGCCAGTTCTCTGGGATGGCTGGCCATGGAAATGATGGTTGATTATCCTGTTGGCACAGTTGTGTGCTTCTAAGATCTCTGCCATATGGTTGTGTTTTCCCATTAGAAAATACAACTAGTTTGTAAACTTTTTTTCCTCAAGAGCAGAAACCATGACTCCTACTTCTTTGAAAATTTTATTTTGTGCTAAATATAGTACATACAAGAACAAGAGCTTAACAAACATAATGGGGATTCACACCCCCTCCCCCTTCTTATTCTCTTGTCTAGCAAGTGCACATGGCTCCTCTATTAGGTTTTTATTGCTGCTGTGCTACAAACTTTGTACAATTCAGATATATTAGCTTACAGGTCTGGAGGTCAGGAGTCTGAAATGGACCTTGCTAGGTTAACATGAAGAGGTCAGCAGCACAGCATTTCTTTCTAGTAGCTCTAAGGGACAATCCAGGTTTTTGCCTTTACCAACTTGGAATGGTTGTGCAATTCCTTGACTCTTCCAACTTCAAAGCTATCAATGGTAGATTGTGTCTTTCTCACTTCATATTACTCTGACACTGTTTCTATCCTCCACCTCCTACTCTCACTCAGGCTCTTCTGCCTCTGGCCCTTATAAAGGAAACACGTTACTACATTGGGTCTGCCTGGATAACCCAGGATCTTAAGGTGAGCTCATTAGAAATTTTAAACCCAACTGTTACCTTAATTCATATTTGCCATGACCATAATATATTCACAACTTCTGGGGTTATTTTATGGATATCACTGGGAGTATGCTGCACCTACCATACTTCCTTTTTATCATTTGGTGATGATTAGTTCTTTACATAGTTACATTATCCAGTTGTGGAATTTTGTTTTGATTCTCACCTGAGAAGATATTTTTTCATTGATTTTTAGAGAGGGTGGAAGAGAGAGGGAAATATAGAAACATCGATATGATAGAAACACATTGATTAGTTGCCTCCTGCAGAGCGCTGACCAGGCTCCTGGCTGGGGAGGAGCCTGTAACCAAGTACCTGTCCTTGACCAGAAACAAACCTGGGACCCGTTGGTCCACAGGCTGATACTCTATCCACAGAGCCAAACCAGCTAGCATTAATTGTGGCATCCTTTTATCATGATATTCTGCCTACCCATTATTATAAACATCAATAATAACATGGTTTCTACAGCATAGAATAGGTTAATACACGTTTGATGAAAAAGTGAAAGCGTGACGAAAGATGCCAGTTAAAAATATATTACCTAGAAACACTGTATTATGTGAACATAGCATTTTCATTCTACAAATATTTTGTATTCTTACTATACACTAAGAGCTAGTCCAGGCACTTTGAACAATTTATATTCTAGTGGTTGGTAAAAAAAATCAACAAATAACAATAAATAGAATATATATGATATGTAAGAAGGTGGTAGATGTTGTAAAACTAGAATAGGGGAAAAATGAACATATATGTCCATACAAAAACTTGCACAGGAATAATTATAGCATCATTGTTCATAGTAGCTAATAAGTAGAAACAACCCAAACATCCACCACCTGGTAAATGGATAAATAATTGGTAATATATCCATACAATGGAATATGGTTCCGCAATAAAAAGGAAATAGGTGGGAGCTGCCAGGGAGAGGTCAATGGGGGGAGGGAGGATTGGAAGGAAATATATCTAATACTTTAAGCAATAAATACTTTTTTAAAAAGAAATAAATTCAGATATATGCTAAAAGGCTGATAAAACACTAAAACATCAGGCTCAGTAAAAGTTGCCACACACAAAATAACATATTTTAAGATTTCATTTATATGAAATGTCCAAAAAGATCAATTTATACAGACAGAGGTTCACAGTTTCCCGGGGCTGGGTCTGGTAATAAGATGGACATGAAGTTGCTTTTTTAAAAAAATATATTTTATTGATTTTTTACAGAGAGGAAAAAAAGAGGGATAGAGAGTTAGAAACATTGACGAAAGAGAAACATCAATCAGCTGCCTCCTGCACACTCCCTACTGGGGATGTGCCCACAAGGAGGTACAAGCCCTTGACCAGAATTGAACCCGGGACCCTTGAGTTCACAGGCTGACGCTCTATCCACTGAGCCAAACCGGTTACAGCATGAAGTTTCTTTTTTGGGGTTATAAAAACACCTTACAAATACATGTTGGCTATGGTTGCACAAATCTAAATATGCCAAAATCATCAAATTATAAACTTAAAACATAATTTTATGTCTTTTAATTATATCTCGGTAAACCCATTAATTAAAAAAGATAAAGAAAAGGGAATGTAAGTTAATGGTAATCTGGAGGGTTGGCTGAGTGAAGGTGTAATTTCATTGAGGTTTTTGGGTTGGGTCTCATTAAGAAGGAGATATTTTGCCCTAACTGGTTTGGCTCAGTGGATAGAGCATCGGCTTGCACACTGAGAGGTCCCAGGTTTGATTCCAGTCAAGGGCATGCACTTTCATTGCAGGCATATCTCCAGATGGAGGTGTGCAAGAGGCAGCTGATGTTTCTCTCTCATGGATGTTTCTAACTATCCTTTCCCCATCCTCTCTGTAAAAAATCAATAAAATATTTTTTTTAAAAAAAGATATTTGATCAAAGATTTTTGGAAGTGATAATATTGTATATATCTTGGAACATGGGTTCCAGCCTGAAACAAAAACATGTAAAATATTGTTGATGTGCATGGGTATGTGGAGTGTTGCACAGAAAGTGAGGAAGGATGAGTTGAGTCGGTAAAAATAAGAGAGGTAAAAGGTGGTGCACAGAATGAGTGGCCACTAAGAATTTGACTACACCTTGCCTGAAATGAGAGAAAATGGAAGATTTTGAGCATAGGAGTAAGATGTTTTCACTTAACATTTTAAAGTGACCTTTATGAATACTCTATACATGATTATTGCAGGGGGGCAGATTTGGATGCAGGAGATGCTGGAAGGTCCAGAAGGAGGCTCCTGGAGTAATCCTTTTGATAGAAGCTAATGGCTGGAACCAGAGAGTTGGGAGTTCTCATAGTCAACTGTGGTCTGAATTGTGTGTGTGTGTGTGTGTGTGTGTGTGTGTGTGTGTGTGTGTGTGTGTTGTAATGCTAAGGAAAAAATTTCCTTTGTAAAAGTAATATGACATCACATTTCTTTCATCTAATAAGTTAGATTTGATTTTGCCAATCTGCTCTAGACCTTCAGATATGCAGTTGTATGTCATTAAGCAATTTCCTTCCCTTGTCTGATTTTTGATTCTATAAAGCAGTAATAGTGCACATTTATGGAAGCATTGTAGCGATGAAGAAATGAAATAGATCTGAAAACATAAAATTTTATTGACCTTAGTAAAATATGATTGATTTTAGCCAGTAGATCAAACAAACAATCAAATTCTCATGACATCTGCAGAAAAAAAATTAAAAAGACTTTCAGGTCTTAAGTAATAGATGCCTATTCTAGAGTGAGAAAACTAAAAGTATTTGGATTTTACATAAAAGTACTATTCAAATTTGTATCATAATTATTAAAAAATTCAAATAACATTTATTTCATCTTTTTACGGGAAAAATCTGTAGAAAGTTTACTAGGCTTATATTTGGGCAAAATTCTAATTGCTTGATAAGTCTTTGAAAAATAAAATTAGTATTTTTAAGTAATTATAAATATTGTTTTTGATAAATTAATGCATTCTGGAGAGTACATTAAAAAGACCCCCTATGAATTACTCTGTTGATATTCTGAGAAAAGGAGAACTCTCTTCCCCATATATGTGAAATTTACACAAGCATGTAATATGTACATACATATGAATATCTCTAAGTGGAATTATTCAGTCCTTTAAGTTATTGTGTACAAGATACTAGTACTCCATTTTATACATAAAAGCACAGAAATAAAAAGAGGGAAAGAGAGCCAGGGAGATATCAATATTAAGTAACCTATCATTAATATTATCTTCAGTCACTTTATTTCAACCATATAATAATTTTATGATCTATAGGTAGACCTTAATAAAGATTTGTTCAAATAAAAGATTGAGGGTAATTACAAATTTAAGTACAAGTAAATATGAAACTATATTTGAATATTTGCATTCCACATAAGAGACAAATCCTGATTAACAAGCATATCATACTCTCTCAAAAATTAAAAACAGAAAAAGACAAAAAGATTCTGGTCAAAAAGAATTTCTTTATCGTGATCATGTTTGTAAATGTATTTTTAGGTCCTACGATATTATTTTAAGTATAGCCATTTTGTGATAACATTTTTAATTTAGAGGTAAATCTTATCTAAAAGGCTAGCAGGGTACATGCCAGTTTACACACAGGATGCAAATAGTAGAAAGAGCTGAGGTTCATTTACTAATTACAGTGGAGCCTTATAGCACAGAATTCGGATCTAATAGCCAGAGTTACCTCACAAGTGACAGCTTTTGAGATGAATCTGTTTATAATTAATATTAATTTGTTAAATTGCTTCATAAAATGGTCAAGAAATATCATTTCGATAAGAAAAAGTTTGTTTCCTGATTTCTTCTTCCTTTTATAATGTGATTAGACATGCAACACTAACAGCATATTAGAAAATGTATAAATATAAACATCTAAATCTGTTAAGAAAGAAAAATTCATTGTTCTTTCCAATGTAAAGGAGTCTTAGTTGTGGGAGCAGTGGTTTTAGTTTTCTAAGTTTCTAATTTATAGTTGGACAAAATTATGAAAAAGTTTGATGGCAATACTCTACAAAGTAAGTCATAAAACAAATGTAACCAGAGGCAAAAGACAGTTTAACAGTCTGATGTCACAGGTGCGCATGTACGCGCGCGCACACACGCACGAACGCACACACACACACATAGAGGGATTCAGCATACTCTCATAAAAAGCCTATTCATATGAAAGTGTTTCAGATAAGGCACTAAGGCACATCACCTATGTAGGCAGATGCAAACAAAAATGCCAAAAATTCAGTGTGTGCACAGAGGAAAGTGTTTCTTCACTCACACAACCTAACACTATGGTGTGCCCATTCTGCAAAGCCTCCTGGGCACCTCCTCCTTTTCAGTGATGGCTGAGGGACCCTGCATCTTCCTATCATGTGTAGATAGATTCAAGTACAATTGCTTATTATGGACACTGAGTAAATGTGAAGAACTCATCTAAGCTATATTTGGTTCTTAATTTTAATCTGTGCTGTTAACTGAATAAGAATATAGTTTAATTTTAAAAGACCTTGCAGTTTAATGGACTATAACTTCCACCCAGTAAGTGCCTTCAATGTTCAAAGCTATTATTTCTTTCAAAAGTCTTTTTCCAACTACCTATTATCATTCAACCATTAAATACACTGAATGAGTAGCTATTCACTATACACTTTTTATTTATCTAATTTATTGAAATTTTCTGTGACTCTTCAAAAGCTGTAAACTCTGTTCTGTTCTTTGATGTTTTATTCTCCAACCATAGAGTTTATATTGCAAAATAACTTCAGATTTAATTACTGACTTTAAAAATATAAATTTTAATTCATTTTTCAACCCTAACAATATATTTTGATTACTTTGTAAAAAAAAATTTTTTTTTTCTTATACATCGAATCCCAATCTCCCTTTTGAGAGACAGGGATGGTTCTTCTAAGTAAATTGCTGTATTCCAAAAAAGTCAATTTTTCTAGCTATAATAAAAAGATTACCTGAACGAATAGAAAACACAAACATTTCAGCTCCTCATTTTGATCTCCTGTATCATTTACCATAATAGTATATATGTGTGAGTTCTTTACTCACTGCTGTAGCTTTAAGAAAGAGGAGAGACCAGCACCTTCCCTATATCACTTGACCTCACTGTGCATGTGCCCATCCTTCCTTTGCTGGTGATCTGCAGGGTATAGACTGGGGTTCCCCATGGAGAATGAAGCTGAGCTTCCTGGAGAAACTGCCGAGATGTCCATGCTTATGTCTGGCCTCCCTTTGGCTCTTTTCCTATGAATAGTTTATCGTGGAAAATAAATGTGTATTCTGTTACCTTCTTCTTACAGAAGCTGAAGGCAAAAGGCTGAAATTTTAAACCCTATGTTATACTAAAGGCCCGATGCATGAAATTCATGCACAGATAGGGTTTCCTAAGCCTGGCCTGAACCCTCTCCAATCTGGGACCCCTCAGGGCATGTCTGACTGGGATCAGGCCTGAACTGGCAGTCAAACATACATCTCACAATCTGGGACAACTGCCTCCTAACCACTCGTCTGCCTGTTTGCCTGCCTGATTGCCCCTAACCCTTCTGCCCACTGGCCTGATTGCCCCTACCTTGCCCACCCCCTGACTTCTTGATTGTCCCTAACCTCTCTGCCTGCCTGCCTGCCTGATGGCCCCTAACTGCCTCTGCCTGTCTAATCACTCCTATCTGCCTTCCCCTGCTGGCATGGTTACCCTGAACTACACTCCCCTGCTGGCCTGACTGCCCTTAACTGCCTCTTTTTTGGCCCCCACCACCATGGCTTTGTCCAGAAGGAAGTTGGATGTGTAGAAGATGGCCGGTCAACCTGGTCTAATTAGCATATAACCCTTTTATTAATATAGATGATGAGACCCAGAGTAGGAGATTCTTGTTGAGTGGGTCATATTAATGAGTCTTTTGGTGATGAGAAGTAGGCTCAGTGGTAAGTCAGGGGAAAAGCAGAAAAAAAGATTTTTCATTTAATGCTCAAATCTGTTGAGAGTCTATGTAGGCATTCTTTTGTGTTCTATCTAAACATGCTTTTGTAATAAAAAGGCTTGTGCTGAAACTGTGCTATAAAGAGAATATAATAAAAAACATTTTAAAAATTATGTTCTTTGTGTTAATATACAACCTCTTAAATAGACATATTTACTATAAAATACCTTAGATTTAGAGCATTGAATACATGACCATTTGTGATTCTTTAATTGGGGGGTACAGAATTCAGTCTTTTCTGAAAGTATTTGACCATGATGCTATTTTCTTTATAAAAAATCTAGCAGAATGTTACTCCCTGGATCTTAAAACAACAACAACAACAACAACAACAACAACAACAAACAAATACAGTGTTAGATTAATGGTCTGGTATTTCTCAAAGAAGACAGTGCTTCTTCACTTCTGAACAAATGCTTATTTTCCTCACCTTATAGGGGAGCATCCTTTTATTTTTTAAATATATTGTATTTATTTCAGAAAGGAAGTGAGTGGGAGACAGAAATAGAAACATCAATGATGAGAGAGTATCATTGATGGATTGCTTCCTGCACACCTGACACCCAAGATTGAGCTCGAAACCCAGGCATATTCCCTGACTGGGAATTGAACCAGGACCTCTTGGTTCATAGGTCAACATTTGACCATTGAGCCATGCCACCTGGGTGAGAAACATTCTTTTAAAAAGAGATCGCTATTGCTACCTCAGGTGTGATATGTGATTGGAACTTACATTTGAAGGACTTGTAAGATGTATATGATATTTTAAATCTGAAACCTAACAACCAAGTCAAAAGCTGTATTTATGCAGCCTGCCATCATTAAGACAATTATTTTATTTACCCTTTCACACAGCGGTATCACCACTAGCTTCAAAAAGTATTTACCTATCATAGTGTTATTTGTTTTATTTAACAGGTCACAGTCATGTTTTCTTAAATCTTGGTTTAAAAGCCTGTTGTCACATCAAAGTTTATCTTTTCAATAGCCAAATGTAGTTGTTTTTCTATATGCAGACCTGGTCTCTAGTATTTTCATTTTATTATTCACATCAGACACACGAAGATCCCATTAGTTTATAATTTCTGCCTAAAATTTCTCTGGCTTATTGAGTGATTGAGATAAATGAGTTTAATTCTCCTTCTAGGCTGTGTTGGTGGACATTTATAATATGTCCTTCTTCTCAGACACAATTCATTGAAGAGAAATACCCAAGTCAGAACAACAACAAAATGTTTTTCTAACTCTTTCTTTGGTTTATGCTATACACCAATGTAATATTCCTAGTTTTGACTTTGGGAATTGAAGGTGTCTGATATAAAATATTTTCTTGTTCTCTTTTTTTGACTTGACTAAAGCAACATGTAATGGCTTTCTTAAAAGTGAGTGCAATATCAAAGCCCATGTACATTTTACAAATTCATTTTTACTCTGATATTGTTTGGCATTTTCTAGATGGCCTTCATCCTTACCCAAATTGCGTTTTGTACTTTCCTGTAAAAAAAAATTGTAGGAAGGGAAAGTTGCTAAGCTTCCACAGGGAGCTACTGTCTAGCTCAGATTACATTGTTTTGACTTCTTGCCACCAACACTAGTCCTCTCTGTATTTTACATGATATTCCTGGAATGACAGGAATTATGCATATCCTTTTAACAACTATAAAACTATCAACAGATGTGAGGCAATTGTTTTCAGGAATGGGACCAATGTTACCAATGAAATAAGATACTTCAGCAAAGGGAACTCCACACTGACACTGGATGTCTGCCTGATGGAGATTTCTCAATGACAACGTAAGGAGAGAGAGTGGTCTTGTCGATCTAAACGGTCATACTGGAGTCTTAGCTGCTGCAGTGTATATTTATGAGGAAGTTTACCAGCGAGGAACGTTAGGATCAGGGGAGGAACAGAGATTTGTTTGGGGTTTACCTGCAAGAACTTGGCCAAGAATGTAGCCACACATGAACAGAGAAAGACTACAAGACAATGTAGGGAGCAGGTGGTGTGAGGCTAACAGCTCAAGAGAAATATCGGCTCAGTAAGGCTTAGGAGCTTTGGCAAGCTACCCTATAAAGACTGTAAAGATCTCACTGTGGTCCATTAGTATTCAACTGACAATCCAGAACTAACATAACTTCCAAGTAAATAAACATACCCTAGAGTTCAATATCAGAATAAATTTTACTTAACACAGTGTGAGGCCAAGTTTGACAAGATCTAGAAAATTTGCCTCCAGTAACTTGTATGTCTGCCAGACTAAAACTCAACCCTCCTTAAAAGAAGATAAAGCAGTTTAAGCTCCTTATATCTTGTCTTCTACAATATCCAGCATTTACGAACACCACAAAACTAAACAAAACATTGGATTTGCACTCAAAAATCAAAGAGGAGATGTATTCAATGGAAACTGAATATAACGTCACAACTTGCAATGAGTAGACAAGTACTTAGCTATTATAGATATGTTCAAGGACATAAAGAATGAGAATGTGATGATTATAAAAATATATCAAATTAAGTGTAGGGAATAAAAATTATAATAGCTAAAGTGAAAATTTTTACCAAATAATATTAGGATCAAGTAGATGAGAAAGAATCAGTAAAAAATAATAAGAAGTTATTCTACCTGAAAAGCATAGAGAAAAGACTAAAAATAATTAAATCCAGTGATAGTGCCTTGGGGAAATAATAGTCTAACTTAAGTATAATAGCAGCCCAGCTGGCATAACTCAGTGTTTGAGCATTGAGCTATGAGCCAGGGTTCATGGTTCCATTCCTGGTCAAGGCATATGCCTGGTTTGTGGGCCTGATCCTCAGTGTGGGGCATGCAGTAGGCAGCCCATCAATAATACTTGCTCATCATTGATGTTTCTGTCTATCTCCCCTCTCTGTAATCAATAAAAGTATGTTTTTTAAAGTGTATAATTAGAGACTGACAGAGGGGAAAAAATAGTGTTGTGAACTGGCAGTTGGACATCCCCCAAGGGATCACAGATTGGAGAGGGTGCAGGCTGGGCTGAAGGACACTTCCCCCCTACCACACATGAATTTCATGTACAGGGCCTCTAGTTTTGTATAATAATTTACAATGTATAGATGACACTATGCATATGCCAAGACCCACATAAATTCACAGAACAAAGAATGAACATGAAAGTATGCAGATTTAAAAAATGGTGTGGGAAATATGTGACAGTCTCACTGAAGGGGTTGGGGGAGGGGAAGTTGCTGACCTAAGTAACATTGGAAATGAGATGAAAGACGGAAAGGACTGTATATTTTAACTATTCTTTAGTTAATGAAGTTGTTTCCCATAGAGTTACAGGTTATCAAAAAACTGTCAAAGTCATGCAAAACATATTCTGAGAAACCATCCCAGCTAAAAGAAGCTAAAGGAGACATGACAAATAAACACAATATAGTATTTTAGAACGAATCTTATAGTGAGAATAAAGGACATTGGGTTACAAACTAAGGAATTAGCAACACATATGCATGGACTTTAGTTGATAACTAGAGGCTCGGTGCACAAAATCATGCATTGGGGTGGAAGGAGTTCCTCAGCCAGGCCTGCACCCTCTCACAGTTTGGGAGCCCTTGGGGGACGTCTGACTGGCATCCTTAGCACTGCCACGGAGGCAGGAGAGGCTCCTGCCACCACCACTGCACTCGCCAGCCAGGAACCTGGCTTCTGACTGAGCAACACTCCCCCTGTGGGAGCACACTGACCACTAGAGGGCAGCACCTTCATTGAGTGTCTGCCCCCCTGATGGTCAGTGCATGTCATAGTGAACAGTCATTTCCCCGTTTGGTTGATTTGCATATTAGCCTTTTATTATGTAGGATAGTGGATCAATATTGGCTCTTGAACTGTGAAAAAGGTAGCACAGTAATGTAAGACGTTAGTAAAGAAAACTGGGTGTGGGGTGTGCAGAAACCCTCTCCATCCTTTCTTTGCAATTTTTCTGTAAATTTATAAGGATTATAAAGTATCAATTTTGTTTTAAACAAAAAGTATTCAGGGAAATATATATTGTGCTCTGGTTTATTTTAAAAACAGATTATTGAATAAAATCAATCCTTAGTTTTTCTGTTGAACACCCCTACATGTGTGTATTTCTGTGCACCTGGGCTTTTTTGTCTGCCTGTGTATGTGGAAGAAACTATTATGAGAGAATAAATAAAAACCATATAATATAGTTATTTTTATAGAAGATTGGGAGTTAAGGAAGATTTGATTAAAATAAAATCTTCATGCTATCTGTAACATTCCCAAATTTATAGGAGAATAATGCAATGGATTCCTTAAGTAATTTTGAAAATAAAAGGGGGAGGGCATTGTATTTAGAACCAATGTATGTGGGCTTAAACCTCGACATCATTCTTTATTAGATGCATGATTCTGACCAAGTCTCACATATTTTTTTATCCTGTGGATAATGTAAACAATCACATTTCCATCAATGTTGCAGCACTTTACCTTGCATCTTTCCCCTCTTCCCAACAAGTCCCCACATCCAGATTTTCTCAGATCTCACTACTTTCATACATTGCTGTCTGATTGAGGCATCTGTAGCAGAGCAAGTTCAGCCCAAGATCCCTGACTGGTTGGTAGGTGGAGTTGTTGAGGGGAGAGATTGATGGAAAACTTCAAGATCAACTTAGGGCTCAAGATAATAGTTCTTAAAATTAATGCCATTGTCTAGTGCATGTTTTTACCATTTCATCTGTAAGACAAAATCTCAGTACATTACAAAGATAAATAAAACATTAGCCATTATATGAGTATTCTCAATATTTATATACAACTGTCCAGATTATATTGTAATTCAATATTATATACAAAAGTGCCTATTTTATGTGTTTTTCATATATAAATTATCCTTCTATAAATGATATGTATCTAGTCACACATATACGGGAAGATATATATATATATATATATATATATATATATATATATATAACATATATATACACATATATATATCTATATAAACAGACCAAAACATGAATCTCAGCAACTGTTGCATCTACAACTTTTGTGAAGTTGCCACATATTTTCTTTTCAATTCCCTGAAAATTCTAAAACAGTGCTGCTTCCAACGGATGATGGATGGGCTACAGAAACTCAATACCATCTCACAGGATTCTGAAAAATGGCTCAAAAGCCTTGTATGTGATTTATTTTAGATGGAAATCATAAGAGGAATTGATCATGTTTATAAAACTTAAGTTTATGCATTCTCATTCCAATAAATACATAGTATAGAGACATTGCCACAGGAAAAGGCAGTGCCCCCGAACTATTCCTCGGTCATTCCTCAAATCACATAACTCATTAGTTTCAAAGTGATGCTGAAAACTCAGATTTATGGACTCCACAGTGAAGGTTTTGCCAAGCATGATGCACTGTGGACTATGGTGACTTCTCTCCTGGAAAGGGGAGCCCCGTTAAGATTTGTATGGATCACAGGAGAGCACTTGCTGTCCATGGTTTCTGGCTGGCGATGATTAGCAAGCGGTACTTGATGTCCTGATCATCTCCAGCTTTCTGAAGCGCAAATCAACAACATGATTTTGGAAATTTCCAAGTCATCTAATATTATACTATCAGAAAGAAATGTAGACCAGCATTAATTGCATAATAGACCAAGCATGAGACATATGAGTGATAAATACAATCTAAAAGAACCAATTAATCTAATTAGGAGGCAAAATGAAAATTCTGTTGGCAGGTAGCTGTAGGCAGACAAAAAGATACTCCTTAGTTAATTCTTTCATCACCAGTAATAAATACGCATTAGCAGGTTCTCCAGTGTCTGTGCTTACTTTAGCATCTGAGCCTCTTTCTGTTCATGTGCTGGCATTCCTGACTGCTTGAAACTATCAGAGTCACACAACACACATGAGTTTAGGATACAGGAGGCACCACCCTTGCTGACAGTGTTGTGCAGGACATCCAGGTGAACTCAGCAGGGCTTTGTTTAAATTCAAAGCCAGCAACCGAATCCTTTACTTACCACGTTATAGAATCACTGCATATCCATTCTTTGCTCAAGCATCTCTCAAGGTGTGGGCATTCCTTAAGACTACTTTAAATGCTCTGTGTCTTTTCTCCTTGAATTCCCTTAAAGCAGAGGGAAATCTGAGTCTAATGTAAAACTCTGAAGTTCACTGAAGATTTTCAGATAGCGCAGTCTCAGCTCACTGGCTACTGAATGGGAAGCTCTTTTTTTTTATTTTTTAGAAACAAGCATTATGGTACAGTCCTGTTTAGCCCAGCTGGGAAAGCCTAATGTAGCTTGAAATAAATTTTGTTACAAAGTAGTGATTTTGAGTTGGAACGCCTAGTCTTGCCTTCCAGGGGTGTTTACAGTCCTGATCGTCCTGGGTAAGGGACTTTGAAATAAAGGCATGCGTTATGAAAGACCAGAAGTGCGCTTCAGCGCAATCGCAAGGTCTCGTCTCATTTCTTTGTGTTTCTGTGCAGAGCTGATATACATTCCTGATGTTGCTAACTGGAGCTTCTTTGGTTTCCATAGTGATATCTTCAGGTAATTTCCCTTCAACTTTGTGTTTGGTTTAGGATTGTTGATTTGTGGTCTTATTCTGCATCATAAACCCATTGTATGCTAACCAGCAGTAAGTAGTAACAGGGAATCTATTTGGAGAATCAGTGACAGTCTTCTCTATTTCTCAAACAGGATAAGGCTTGAGATTTTCAAATGTAGCAATTCTTCTAAAATAATCAGAACAAATCCTAAGAGTAGACAGTCCCAGACACTTTCCAAATAAAAGTAAATAAAAAGAAAGGTATTTAACCAGACACCTTAAATCACTTCTAAGCAGTAAAATTATATATATAATAATATATATAGCCAAACTTCTAGTAATTATTGAGAAGCTCTTTATATAATTAAAAATACTAATTTTCTTTATTATAAAAAAGAGAGTCAATAAAGTTTAGAGAAAAAAAATCACCACAAAGACGATTGTGGGAGGCACTAGGGGAACAGCATGGAATGGAATGTGATGAAGCTTGGCAGCCTGGCCTCTAGCCCTGAGATTTCATCAGAAGCTCTAGCTTTGGGCAAATCAGTTCATCTTTCTGACTACATACTTTTTCAGCATCATTTTAAAGAGTGTCCTAAAGGCATGACACACATTCAGTTGGTACTATTATTTTCTCTATTTTTAAATGGGCTAAGTGAGGCACAGAAACTAAATAACATAACCAGGATCACACAATTAATAGGAAGTGTAATCCCATCACAACTGTCAAACAAGTTTCATATTGGGGTATATATTAGGACAGTGTGTCATTTGACCTGAGAAGCCTGCGTGTATAGAAAAGGACACTAAAGTTAAATTACTCTCCAGGGCCATGCAGCTAGTTAGTGGCATCTTCTAGATCTATATCTTATTTTTTAAATATTTTTATTGATATTTTACAGAGAAGAAGGGAGAGGGATAGAGAGCTAGAAACATCAATGAGAGAGAAACATCGATCAGCTGCCTCCTGCACACCACAACCCCCACTTGGGATGTGCCCTTGACTGGAATCGAACCCAGAACCCTTCAGTCCGCAGGCCAAACCGGTTTCTGCAATATATCTTATTTTCTTTTCTCAAACACACAATGATATTATAAGAGCGTTTATATTTTAATACTCAGCTATGTTCTGTTCTTTCAGAATAAAAAAAAATACACAGTAAATTCTTTCAAAGAAAATGCCAACATTGCAAATGCACACTTGAGATTTCCTTAAACTAGAAAACATTAAAGTGGAAATTTGAGTTTAATCTTAATCTCAGTGTTTAATTTTGTTAATCAATGATTGTTCATTTAGAGTAAAGAATGCATCACACACACCTTGTGCGCCCTGCACCCCCATAAATTCCCCAGCACTTGTTGTTTTTTGTTTTGTTTTTTTTTCACTCTGGCCATTTTTGTTTCAACCAGCTTCATTCAGCTGTGATCCCGTTTTGCCTCAGCTGGACCTCCTTTTCCTGCCTCAGCTTGTTCCTGAGGCTTCTGGCATCTTCTGGAGAGGGCCGACACCCATGCCTCTGTCATTTGGAAACTCTATACTGGGCGAATGGAGATAAGGTTCATCTGTGCTGGAATCACTTCCCCAGATAAAAGGCATCCAGAAACCCAAGCAAAGACATGAGCTTAAAAGGCCCACAGGCTGAATTATTGTGCATTTGCCCTTAATTCTACCTGTATCAGGAGGGTACATGCTATATTTTTGAAATTTGTACAGATGCTCTTATCTTTGAATGGGTTTAATTTGAAGTTCTTTTTAAATAACCAAGTGAAAGGTATTGTAGGGTGGGGAAAAATAGGTTTATAGTTGTTCCTATGAGAAATAATGAATTAATTAATAAATAACATACAAAAAAATAAACTGTGCTTTGCATACTTACAACTGCAAACCTACTTTTGCCTCACCATGTATTTACAAAATTCATAATTAATGGCGTGCTTTGGACTAATCTTATCTAATAAAAGAGAAATATCCAAGTTGACCATTACTCCAACACACAAGATGGCTGCCCCCTTGGGGTCAAAGATAGCTGCCCCCATGTGGACACAAGATGGCCACCACAAGATGGCCAGCAGGGGGGGGAGTTGGGGACGATCAAGCCTACAGGGCAAGGCAGTGACCAGGCTGGCAGAGGAGGGAAGTTGGGGGCATCTGGGCCCACAGGGAAGGGCAGCTGCGGGGGGATCCAGGAGGGGAGAGCAGTTGGGGGGAGGGATCAGGTCTGCAGGGGAGGGCAGTTAGGGATGACCAGGCCTGCAGGGGATCAGGCTATCAGGGGAGTAGTTAGGGGGTGATCAAGCTGGAAGGCAGAAGCCATTAGGGGCAATCAGGAATGCAGGCAGGCGAGCAGTTGGGAGCCAACAGTCCTGGATTGTGAGAGGGATATCAGATTGAAGAGGTGCAGGCTGGGCTGAGGAGCACACACCTCCATGCAAGAATTTCATCCACTGGGCCTCTAATATATATAATTAATTAAAATGTGTATATCTGTGTACATATTATGTATACACATAGTAATATAGCATATAATAAAATATACACATGGAAAATAATGTAAATAATGTTTTACCATTTATTAAACTTATTCCTTTGGTCTACATTAAGTCAGAAACACAGGACACCAATAGCCAGAAACCAGTCTCCCCTTTTATCACTTAAATTTCTATACATTTCATTTGTAGAATGCATTATATAGGTTCATATTTTAAAAAATAGTATCATTGTTTAGTTCTAAAAAAAACAAATCTTCTTTGACTAGGTCTTTACAATTCTAAGTGCAATAATATTAATTTAATTTTGGTTTTTAAGAAAGAGCAAATTACACAGGATTTTTCAGGAAAATATTTTGGGATATTATAAAAGAAACTAAAATGTGGGTACAGTGCCTCTTACTGAAACTCTTCATTTGTAGCTTTATAAAAACTCTAGGGGCTTCAATTTTCTTCCCAATCTACTCAGCACCATTCCATGACAGGAAACAAATATTAAATTGCAGGAGGTGAAGTGGATTTTCTTCATTTCCGTATTCCTGCAATCACCCTTCCTCCCTGTCCCTTGCAGCCGCAGTACATGTTTCTTTTAAGCTAGTTACAGAGCCATAACTTTATCTCATTAAATTATCCTTCAACCAGGAACTTTTAGGAGGTCCAAATGAGGTCTTTATGTAAGCCAACGGGAGAGCTTTTAATTGGCTTTCAAGAATTGCAATAAACAGCCTTGAAGATATTTCAAGTACCTAAGGGGAAATGCTAAATACATTTAGAAAAAGCTTTGAAGCTAGTTAGTAAGATCTGAATTTCTTTCCTTTTTAAATCTTGCCTTCATTTTTTTCTTTCCTTTATTTATTAAGTATTACATATGTGTCCTTATCCCCTATTACCCTTCTTTTCCCCCATTCATGCCCTCACCTCCCTGGTGTCTGTGTCCATTGGTTACACTTATAGGCATGCATTCAAGTCCTTTGGTTGATCTCTCCCCTTTACCCCCACCCTGCCCTACCTTCCCTCTGAGATTTGACACTCTGATTGATGCCTCTCTATATCTCAATCTGTTTTTGTTCATCAGTTTATGTTGTTCATTATATTCCATAAATGCATGAGATCATGTGATATTTATCTTTCTCTGACTGGCTTATCTTGCTTACCATAATGCTCTCCAGAACCATCCATGCTGTTGCCAATGTCATAGCAGCTCAGTTTACCATAGCTAAGATTTGGAAACAGCCTAAATGCCCATCAGCAGATGAGTGAATTAAAAACAACATATGGTACATCTACACAGTAGAATATTATGCTGCTATAAAAAGAGGAAATTCTTACCAAATCTGAATTTCTTAGCTGGATGAAATCATTGCTATATATTGTGTTACAAAGAAAGTACCCAAGGAATCTATAAATAAAGCATTTTCTTTTCTTTTGAAATGTAATTAGGCATTTATCAAGCAATGCTACATAAGCAAAACCTAGCATACAGTAGTGCTCAATTCATGTTGGATTAAATACAACATCGATATTCTCATTTTCATTTCTCTTGCACTCCCGCTTCAAGGATTGCCTTGATGCCTTACTTGATTTCAACATATCTGACACATTGGGTATTGTTTCCCTTCCCTAGGATGAATGTCTTTAAGTACAGTGCTGCTGCTACTCTTAGCAGACCAAATAGAAGCCCTCTCCACTGATCTTTACTCTTTTGTTGACTATTTTAAGTTTTTGCATTTCCATGTAAAATTTAGAATCCTCTTATCAACATCAACAAAATTGCTTGCTAGTATTTTGATATGGATTGTTTAAGGGTTATGTTTAGTTCTATAGGTTAAGTTAGGAAGCATGGGGTTTTAACAATATTTAATCTTTCAATCTATAAACACAGAGTATCTCTTTGTTTATTTAGATTTTTGATGACTTACTTCTATATTTTATAGTTTCCTGCTTAGAGATCTTATAAAACATATTTTGTTATATCCAAGAACTTTATTTTTTGTTGTTATTGTAAATTTATTTCTGGACAATTAAATAGCTTATTACTTAGGCAATCATGTCATCTGTGAAGAAAAACATTTATTATTTTATTTTCCAAATATGCACATATTTTTTTATTTCCTGTAATATTAAAGTAAATAGGAGACTCCAACACAATATTGGGGGAAAAAACTGGTGAGAGAGAAAATATCCTTGAAATTTAAAGGGGAAAACTGTCCATTCTCTCACTTTTGAGTATGTGTTAGCTAGGCTCTTAAATATATTTTTATAAAGTTGAGAAAGTTGATTTTCAGTTTTAGTTTGTTTTATCATGAATTGGAGTTGTATTTTGTTACATTAATTTTTTACATTAACTAATGTGATAGTATCATTTTTATATTTAGCCTGTCAATATGCTGGGTTATAATAATTGATTTTCAAATACTGAAACAGTCTTGCATACCTGAAATAAATTTACTTTTAAGAGTTTGAATCTGACTATACATTCTCACACTTATATTTATTAAAACTAATCTTATTGAAAGCCTAAATCTCAAAGATGTCATAGTTCTTTATACATTTTAATATCAAATGTATGTCATATCTCATATAGCTTTGTGCATGTCTTCTTTACTCTCTTTAAGCATGTTGAGTAGACAGAATCTAGGAAAAACTTAGATCTCATGCTGAGATTTTCATGACGAAATTAATTAGTAGGATTCTCTTTTCCTACTTTTCTTAGTATATTTCTTGTCACTTTTTAGGCATGTGAACTTAGACAAGAATTTTACTCCCTTTAAAGTTCAATACATGTAAAATAAATATTGTACATATTATGGGTTGTATTAATAGTAACTGCTAATACAAATATTTATGACTTAGATTTTAATTTTCTAATGGCTCTTGAATGTAACCCTCTATATACCTCCTTTTTTTCATTCACAATGGCACCTGAAAAAAACTTTACAATCTTTATGAATCCTTAGAAACTGTACACCTTTGGTTTCCAATTTAATGTTTTCCTAAGGATCTTTTAGTAACCTTTAGCTGAGATTTATTTAAACACACCAGTCTAAAGAGTTCAACATTTCTTTTTATAAGAAAGTTTTGCATGTCCATGTCTTTTGAGTTTTGAACATTGGTTGCTTACATTTTTCTGAATCTGCTCTTATGTGTCAAGGAGGGAAAGTTATAAAAATATGTTTGTTGCCCAACCACGGTGGTTCAGTGTTGGGCATTGACTTCTGAACAAGTAGGTCAAGGTTAGATTTCCAGTCAGGACACATATTCAGGTCTGATATAAGCACCATCATGCAGAGGCAGCCAACTAATTATTTTGTCTCATCATTGCTATTTCTATTTGTCTCTCCTTCTCTGAAATCAATAAAAATATAAAAAAGAAAATTATTAACTATGGAATGGAATATGCAAATGTCTCCGGCTACTGCTTAAATTAAGGATTTTTTTAAATTCACACACATATACATTATATGGAGAAAAAGAGATAGATTTACTACTGTCTACCCATTCCATGCTGAACTAATATCTCTATTTTTTCACATTTTGGGGGTGACACTCTAAAAATAGAAAAAAAAGTTTCTTAGCTTTCCTCCCCTCAATATGATCTCATTGGGATGTAATGAGTGTAATATTTGAAGCTTAGAATTGCATTGTTCAACCTGCCACTGTCTTAAGCATAGAAAAAGAATTTAAACTATTTGAATGATATTGCGTGTGTCTAATACACTACATCTTTTCTCTAAAAGTCCCATTTTTGTTTACTTACTATGCCTAGCTCATCACTAGGCTGCACGAGGTAACTGTGAAATGGCATTTCTTGTCAGTCGTGGCTTCTTTGCCAGAGGAGAAATTACTATCATAGAGATAGATGCCATTTTGACATATTTTAATGTAAATGCCATTTGTCTACCCTGATATATTTGAAAATAAGAAATTACAGAAGGAAGCTACTCTAAACATTCCATTCCATCACACTCCTATTCCTCAGCTCACCTTGTACACTCTGCTGAAAGTTATCCTTTAAAATTAAATTTTAGTTTGAGTCAACTCATACATGCAGCATTATCTCCTTGCATAAATGTTTATTTATATTTAGAAGTTGATGAAACCTGAAATTGTACCATTATTGCTTTGCATTCTTCAATTTTTAAGTCTTCTCCTGTAAAATTCTAATTTTCTTTGCTTACTTGATTTGTCATTCTGGTGGTAATCCTGAACCTTGAACAGCCAGGATTCATTCGGTCACTTGTCTTCAGTTTTTTTTAAAGGATGACTATAAAGGCCAGCTGGTTTGGCTGCATTTGAGCATAAATCTATGAACCAGGGGATCAAGGTTTGATTCCAGGTCAGGACACATGCCCATGTTGCAGGCACAATCCCAGGTAGGGATCATGCAGAAGGCAGCCAATCAGTGATTCCCTCTCATCATTGACATTTCTATCTCTCTCTCCATCTCTCTTCCTCTCTGAAATCAAGAAATTATATATATATATATATATATATATATATATATATATATATATAGTAAAAAGAATGACTAGAATAAGATAGATTTGAAAACTGGTTCTCTATAAGCTCTAGATTTCACCAATAGCTATGGACTCATGAGCCTGAAGTCCCATGTCTATAATTGTAATAGTCTTTCCTTTCAGGTTGTAGGGAGGATGCTGAAATATTTGGGATACTTGAGCATACCTGGACCCATTTTCACAGTCTGAGAGGAAAGAGAAATTGCTAATATAATTACCTGTCTAGATAATTATGGGGAAGAGGTAACTTTGATCTGCCTTATGGAAGATTTTCTGTGATTTCATCCTCCAGCATTTGAATTCCTTATGGTTGAAATTAATTAGATTAATTTTAAGCTTTGATTTTTGAGACATTTCTATGAAATATTTTATTGTTGATTTGTGTGTGTGTGTGTGTGTGTGTGTGTGTGTGTGTGTGTGTGTGTGTGTGTTCCTTTATTATTTCCTTGGCCTTAGGGATTTCATTATGGTGGGAATCCCAAAGACTATCCTCATGTGTTGTGGTTTATTAGAAATAATGGGGGGCCTCAGCATATCGTTATATTCTTCACTATGATTCATACCAGCAGAAGATGCAAAGCAAAATTAGCAAAGGGAAAACACACATAGAATGAACTCCAGAAGATACTGAGCACAAACTTCAAAGGGTCTTCTCTTCTGGAGTCACACAGATGTGCTTAATTCCTCCAGCATCCAACTGTGACAGAAATGTGAAATGCTGCCTTACAGAGAAGCTCATTAAGAGACTAGGTAGGGCTCAGGGTTTGTATTGGGGGCTTGTCACATAGGCACCTCTGCCTAGCATGAACCCAAATCCAGATGCTCAGAAGAAAAGCAACTGTTCAGCATAACCACATTATTTGTCTAGTGTAGGCACAGTGAGCTACTCTTACCATTTAAGATTAAAAAAAATTATCAGTGTAGGAAACTTTTTACCATTCATGTTCTTGGCTCTATCCACGAGCCAACCTTGAAAGGAGACCTGTTTAAGGATAGCAATTTCAGGCTTACTATATTAACTTTAATTTCTGCACTGATGTATACACAATTATACTGGACTTAAAAATTAATGTTATGTAGTTCTGATTATAGGTGATAATTATCTGATCTGTTTATGTGTAAACAGGTGACTCTGAGTTATACTATTTTTAGAATACTCACCTCAAAGGCAATCTCATGTTGACTACGTGTATGATTGTAATCAGACTGTAAATCATTGTTTTTCCAGGCAGTTTGATATAAACATTTAAGTTAAAAAGCATTTACTTAGCATGGCCTTTTTTCCTCTGTTACTAATTTTCCTTGCCCAACAGTATTTCTCAAAATATTCCCTGGAAACACCATCGCTCATTGCTTGTTCTGTCTTCTGATGGCTTTTGCATTATTGAATGCATATATATATATATATATATATATATATATATATATATATTCCATGTTGCCAGAAATGCATCGCCTTTGTAACTACACCTTCAGCTAAAAAGCCTTCATGCGTTTGCTAGGCATGTATTATTTCTTAAGTTCCTTAACTAATCTTTGAGGATTTGATTAACTCAGTTATTTTTTATTGTTGTTATTAATTCTCACCCAATGATTTTTTGTTGTTGTTGCTTTCTAGAGTGGAAGGGAGGGGGAGAGACACACAGAGAGAAACATTGATATGAGAGAGACATATTGATTGGGTGCCTCCCACATGAGCCCAGACTGGGACCAGGGTTCAAGCCTGCAAATGAGGTAGATGTCTTGACCAGAATCAAACCCAGGACCCTTCAGTCCATTGGCCACTGAGCAAAACAGGGCAACTCAGTCAGTTTCTATAATTCTATCATCCTATCATTATGATTGGATACTTAAAGGAAACTTTAGTTAGACATAGACAAAACACAGAAGTCTATCTGTTACAAATAATAGCTAAACCAGCTTCTAGCAGTGCTTACCATTATTGCCTGACCATCACCTCCAAGCTGGATTTGTATCCCTCACACTTCCAGCATTCAAGACACTACTGTGGACATCCATGAACCTTCCATTTTTAACTTCAAATGTAAAGGGTCACCTGGCTTAATCCCTCTTAACCCAAATAAATCCTAAAATTAATTAACTTCTCATCAAGAGAATAAACCAAGTTTCCTGAAGTTCTAATAGTCATGCGGTGTTGATACCTGAAACGGAGAAATGGAAAACACGCAGTCACCATTGCCAGGAGGCAGTCCTTCGAGAGTTCCATTCAGTTATTTCAGTCTTGCTTAGCTGGCTCCAATCTGGTGAGTTCACAGCCTGAGATATTTGGATGCAATTTGTTTTAGATGATATTTCAGCGTTCCGCCACCTAATTTCTTTCTTTAACCTATTTAACAGCAGGAAATCCAAAGTTGTCTGTTGGAAAATAATTATGAAATCTGATCTCTGTAAGAGATTTCTATTTTTATTTTTCTTCTAATTGTGGATATATTATTTATTTCTTTTTAACTTATGAAGTTCACTCAACTCCAGCATTGAGGCCAACCACAGGTTAATAAATAGTAAATTAGTTACATGAGCATACATCCAAAACAGTATTCTCTTTTTAAAAAAATATTGGTATTGATTTTTTTACAGAGAGGAAGGGAGATGGATAGCTAGTTAGAAACGTCGATCAGCTGCCTCTTGCATACCCCCTACTGGGGATGTGCCCACAACCAAGGTACATGCCTTTGACCAGAATCGAACCTGGGACTCTTCAGTCTGCAGGCCAATGCTCTATCCAGTGAGCCAAACTGGTTAGGGCATCTTTTTTATCTTTTTAATAGAGGTACAAAAATTATTTTTCATTTTAAATACTTACATTAAATATAATGAAATTTTAAATGTTAATATCAATAAATGCTGTTATATGAACAAAAAAGTGTAAATGATAGTTTTTTGAATGTGTAACAATGCATTGATCTTATTGATGATAATATAGGAAGGTTATCTAAGGAAATGTGAGGCTGAAGATTTTCTTAGGACTTCATCTGTCCTACTTAATATTATCTAACCGGCTTCATCAAGCATAAAGAATGACTTACTAGCACTCAAAAATAGCAATTTGAGTTTTACAGGGCCTTTAGAATTCTAATACTATGATTAGAATAAATGAATAGAGAAAGCTGTACAAGGTACTTCAGTCACTATTAAATAGCTGGCAAATTTTATTACTGATGCCTTGAGGGAAATAGACAGAATTTAAGAACTGATTATAGAAAACACAAAATTAAACAGCTCTTGGATATTTGCTTGGGGCTCAGGAAAGACAATGAGATTTTGTCAATCAAAGTTGTCTGTCTTCATAGTTCAAGAGAAGTGATATCAAAAATAATAGAAAACCAAACTAGACTTCAATAAAATCCATGAGGGTCATCCTAGTCATCTGCACTGAGGTGACTAACAAGCTCAGCATAGACCCAAGAAAGACCAGCAAAACTTTAAAAGACTAGGCAGTTATAACTTTACTGGGACAGGAAATTATGAAACTTTCAAAAAAGAAACTAGTCTGCCTGATTCCTCCTTCTGTAAATTAAACTGATGATTATATTATAAAAACACATTAATATACTTTTAGCATCCACCAGTTCATGAGACATATTGTTTCTGTGATTGACTAAATAAAATCCTGATAACCCAATACAAACACTGAAGTCATTACTTGTCCCATTGTATTATAGATATAAAGCTTTTACTTGTAAAATGGCCTTCAGTATGGATGCCATATTTCCTTCTTTTATATTTTTGTTAAGTCTCACGAATTGGCTTCTTCATCTTGTCTTCTAATTCCATAACCCCCCTCCTGCATTGTTTCTTTCTGCTCTAGTAAATATCCTAGTAACTGTTGCAAAGAGGATCATTCAATTGATAGCTTTCTCAGGTTTTGTATGATTAAGGGCTCAATTTCATTAGTTTCTTATACATCCTGTCTAATGAAAGAGTAATTTGCAAATTGACCATAACTCCAACACACAAGATGACTGCTCCCATGTGGACACAAGATGGCTGCCATAAGATGGCCAGCAGAGGAGGGCAGTTGGGGGCAACCAGGCCTGCAGGTGAAGACAGTTAGGCATAGCCAGGCTGGCACGGGAGCACAGTTAGGGGTGACTGGGCTGGCACAAGAGGGCAGTTGAGAGGGACCAGGCCTAAATGGGCAGTTGGAAGGAAGTAGGCCTACAGGGGAAGGCAGTTGGAGGCCACCAGGCCTGCAGGGGAGGGCAGTTGGGGTGATCAGGCTGGCAGAGAAGGGCAGTTGGGGGTGACCAGGCTGGCAGGGGAGGGCAATTAGGGGGTGCTCAGGCTGGCAGGCAGGCAAGCAGTTGGGAACCAGCAATCCTGGATTGTGAGAGGGATGTCTAACTGCCCATTTAAGCCTGATCGCACTGGGCAGTTGGACACCCCTCAAGAGGTCCCAGATTGGAGAGGGTGTAGGCTCTGCTGAGGGACACACACACACACACACACACCCATGCATGAATTTCATACACTGATCCTCTAATGATTTTATATAACTCTTTTGCTGAAGCCACATGGAAAATGCACACATCATACAAATGCAACTGTATGAATTTTCACAGACCCACCACACATATCAAGTGATGACTTTAATTTGAAATAGAAAGCAAAACAACTGTATGTGTGTGAGAGAGAATGCTTGTGTACAAAATTAAACATCAGAAGGCACGTTGATTCATATTGTATTTATAAAATAACCCCTACATATTCACACATCATAAAAGGATTTTTCTAGTCTAAAACTATGGTTTACTTAATCATAAATAAGTATAGACCTTGTTACAGCAGAAATTTTGATTTAAAAAAAGAATTCCCTTTTCACACATGCATTTTTCTGGCTCTAGTGCTCAGGGTTAGATATGAGTATGAGAAAGTTATCTAGGGTATAATAAGTAATATAAATAAAATATGAGTAATAATTATGATGAGTAAATGATGAAATGGTAATTTATACTTATTGTACAATATGTATCAAAAACTTTATCTAGTGGTTTGCATGTGTTATTTAATTTCACCGAGCTAGTACTCTGTGAAATGAAAATAATAACACTGTAGTCATAGAGTTGTTGAAGACCCATATATGCCTATGCATTCATATATGGGAAACAATAATAGAGTTCCTGGGATATATTATGATTTAATTATTTGTGTTGTTTTTATTGCAGTTGTGTGCCATATGGTACGAAATAGGAGTTGTTACTTTAATTTTATTGATGAGACTCAGAGATTGTCAATATCTTACTCAATGCCCCATAGGAATAAATTGGAGAACAGTGATGTAAATCTTTCTCATTCTAATCCCAGAATTAATGCAACCTTTATGGGATAACCATCTCCTTTGTTATTAGGAAAGGGGTAATAATATACTATTTGTATATATCTGCAAAGTTTAGATAGTAATTATTCCATATATATTGGACTACTTATAGGTCACTTCTGTGCTCTGTAAAATGATGGGTTGGACAAAGAAGTAATATTTTCTTCCTTAGCTACTTTTTCTTCAGCCAAATAGCTATAAGTAGTCTGTAAAAGTGCCTTCCATACATATGCTTTTAAGCACCTTAAAACTACCTCTATAAACAGGTGCTTTCTTTGAGATCTTCCCTGGACCCATCCAAATTGCTTTGAGATATCGTGCAGCAGTGTAGGGAAAGAGGGATAAAGTTTCCTTCTCTGAAAATCACTAAAGCAACTTGCAATAGATGTACAAATTGGGTAATTTTCACCTCTTCAAAGTAAAAAAAAAAAGGAGGATTGTTGCTACTTGGCATTTATTTCTTTTTTGAGCTGAGAGCAGTGAGAAATGATTTTCACTCAATTCTTTTATATAGAAACCAAATTAGACTTAAAAAGAAAGTGCTTCTTTTCTCTGTGGGTAACTCTTTGATTTTGTTAAGTTGGCACTTGTTCTCCCTCTTTCTATTAACTCACTCATCAGTTGGTAAACTGGGACTTATTACATACATATCAAGTGAGAGCAGAAATCCAAAGCTATTAGCTGTGAGCCTGAACATACCAATATATCAAGAAACTTTGCTGAACCACATTCTCAAGTGGCACAGAGAGGCTGGCTAAAAACACACACAGATAGCATTATACTTCTGAACTTATCTTTCCTCTCTGCCTATTCTGAAAAATATTTTCCAATCTGAGAGAAAGAGAAAAGTAAGAGATCATACTTGCAGGAGCTCTGACAAAGAGCCATGGTTGAGTACCAACCGATGATATGAAGAAAGATGTGTCTTATTAAATGGATGACGTTTATTAATAGAAACTCGATGGCACTCCTAACTTTTTGTAAATTGCTATTAACATAATCAATTTCCAAGCTGTTAAATATACAACATCAAAGATACGGTTTTGATAAGCCATGACAAGATTAAGAGAAAGCTAGAATGGGAATGAATGCAAAAGAGAGCATAGCTTTCCAACAGGAGCAATGCTTTTTATGGAAGTAGTGAGAGCCAAAGCCATTCCTTCAAACACCCTACATTAGTATAAAATTGAACTCATACCATATTTTTTATCACTCCCTCAATATCTAACCTTCCTTATTTTTCCAGATACAAACATAAGCAAATGCAAATGTTTGATATATTAATAGATACTTTTTGACATCTGGGAAAAGAAAATATCAGTGTGATCTACATTATGATCATAGGTCCTAACTACATTAATTTGTGCAAAAATTATATTTGAACAGCTCTATGCTGGGCAGTGTTCTAGGACCCACCAGACAATACTAAATGGAAGAAGCAAAAACTGTTATTATACTAGAACTTACAGAGCGCACTGAGATGGATAATAATCTATCTATCTACATTTATATAAAGCTAAGCAACCATCAGACCAATAGTTATGATGAGCGCTGACTACTAGGGGGCAGATGCTCAACAAAGGAGCTGCCAAGCTGCAGTGACACACACCCAAAACCAGAGAGGAGGGAGCCTGATTCTGGGTGCATCACCCAAGAACTGCCCTCTCACAATTCAGGACCCCTCTCACTCCACAGACAACCTTCCAGTCTCGGCACTGCTTCAGGTGCAACCTGTCTGGGAGGGACCATGGGAGGTTGGCTCCAGGGCGTGTCTGGCCCATCTCTCTCAGTCCCACTCTGCCAGCCATCTTTTCATTAATTTCCTTTCATTGTGCACAAATCTGTATACCAGGGCACTAATAACATAATAAATGTAAGGAAAAACTGCCATAGGCAAAATGTAGCAGGAAAAATAGAATTAGGATGCATGTGTATTGGTTTGGGGAGGGGGTGGGAGTAGAAGGGTGGAAAGTTAGAAAATCCTCATTATAAAGGTAGTATTCAAATACAGACTTGAAATACATGGGAGATTTCACCAAGAAATGATAAGAGAAATGTAAATGATAAAGTGGCAACAAACACGAGATACCCAAATAGGATATAGGTGTTCATAGAACATCATAGTAGCCAGTAAGAAGAAAAACAATACAAGATCAATGATATAGAGTTGTGTGGCTATTATGATCTTTTAACCTTCAAATGAAAAGTCATTGCAATATTTTGAGGAGTGGAATGACAGTGCTTGGCCTACATTTTAAACAGGTCATTCTGGATGCTATGTGTGTGTGTGTGTGTGTGTGCGTGTGTGTGTGTGTGTGTGTGTGTGTGTGTGTGTGTGTGTGTGTGTGTGATTGTGGGTAGTAATAGTGAAAGCTGGGAAACTAGCTAAGAAACTAGTGAGAAAAGTTCAAAATCAAAATTTATTTCAAAGAGAAAGCCCACAGGAGCTTCTCATACATTAGCTGTGGGATATAAGATGGTTCCAAGGTTTTTGATGGGAGCAAATATGTATCAGGTTGAGTGCCCATTTGATGAAATGGCAAGAGGGCAGGTAGAGCAGGTTTTCAAAGGGGAAATATTAAGAGCTAAAATTTAAATGAGTTAAGTTTGCAATGCCTGTTTGATACCTCAGTGGAAAAAATCAAGCAGACAGTTATATGACTTTGATATATAACTTTGAAGTTTAGGAGAGAGTTGAGAGTCAAGGAGTTTTCAGCACACTAATGGTATTTTAATATGTGATAATGAATTATGTCAACAGAAAAGTGAGTAAAAGATGAATAAGATGCAAGCACTAAGCTCTGAGGAAAAGAACAAAGGGTGTCGAGTATATGGGTCAGTAAGTAAGAGGGAAATACAAAGAGAATGCTGACCCACATGCCAAGGAAAGAAAGAATACCCAGTCAGAAGTGGTGATCAGTTTTTGCAGATGATGCTATGGGTCCACCTAGATAAGAACTATGAAATGACCTAACGTCTAGGAAGATCTGCTCCTAGATGTTTACTTTGTTTGGCTTTTAGTTTGTTTGAATTTTCATCTAAATTCCATTAGTCTCAATATGTTACAAGGGTCTATTTTTCCTGTTCATTTTTACATCTTGAGAGCTCAACACCCTACCCTGAACATAGAAGGAGTTCAGTAGATATCTGTTGAATGGATCCATTAATCTATAAGCATTACAGCAAGGGTGCTGCTAAGCCCATTCAGTTCAAACACATTGATAGACAAACCCAGTTTCACATTTAGATCATATAATTTATGCTTGGAATAATCTCTAGGCCAAGGAAGAGCTCTGTTGTCCATGATGGTAGAGTTCTGGCATCAGAAATACCTTGGTGTGCCACTCCAGACTGTCTTTCCGTGAAATGCACATTGCAAGTAGGCAGTTTGGGATTGTGCTGATAGGGCTGAACAGGGAAAATTTACACAGCCCATTCCTGATCAAATCCAGGTGCTTGCTGAAGTTGTTTTTGTCTCTTTCTATGGCACTAGCAGACAATCACACTAGTATTACCCCTTTTAAGAATCTCGGAATAAGCATATTTTAACTTGTGTCTCATGGACTTGTGGGGAAATCAGCAGTAGCTTCTTCTTCTCTGTGTATAATTTGGAATATACATACATATTGTCTTAGAACCTAGACTTTGAAAATAAACATTAAGTTGTCAGGATTTAATGTGAATGCTTCTCCATTCCTCTCTGTAGTTTTCAGTATGTAGATGATACCCTCTTGTTTGGCAAGTCAGAGTCTCAATTCCCCAAGTCCTGACTGCAGTGTTATCATATCTTCATTAGTAGAAGTAGTTGATTAAACCCTGACAAAACTCAGGGACCTGGTTACCAAGTAAAATTTTGGGGGCTGTGTGGACGGATTCACAGCACTCAGTCCCTCTGGCATTCGGGGGAAATTGTTTTCTCCTCACCCAATGGCATTACCAAAAAGGAGATTCAGACTTTTATTTGGAGACAGCATCTCTTTGGGCATTCTGCTTCGTCTTTTATATTGCCTAACTGCAAATAAGCATTCTCTGAGTGGAGGCCAAACTGAAGGTTTCACTGGAAACTGTTCAGCAAGCGGGGGCACACTGCTTATATTTGGAACTCCACGGCCCCTTGGATCACTTTGAGCAACATTTGGGCAGTTATCATTGACCTCCTTTGATTTTGCCGAGTGGAGTCTCTAGCAAAGGTTATCAAGCTGAGTTCTCCTTTTGATTTTTGACTTACCACCTCTCTCAACCATCTATGAGGCACGTTCATTTGGGAAAACATCTATTAGGTGGTAACTGTGTTCCATTGAAATGAATGCTTGAACCAGGAGGTCTCGTGCCTCTGTCACTGATAGTCCCATTTTGGTGTGGCTTAACTCAAGATGGGAAGCACCCATCAAAATGCACTTGTAAAATGGAAATGGCATATTCATGAGCCTGCCTGGTCTTACCCCTTAAGCATCTTGGGTTTACATGAAAATGGCATCACAGCAATTGCTCTTTGGGAAACTTGGTCTTTCTTCCTACTACCTGACGCCTATCTGTTGGCTCAGAGGGGCTCTGGATTCAGAGAGGTTTGTCTGTGTGCATGAGCCTGTTTCACAGGAAATCCATGGGGATGTTGCACCTGTTCAAACTCAGCACCAGCAATGCAAAACTAAAAATTGGCAGAATTCAAATTCATATCTATGGTCCTGCTATATTTTTACCGAATCTTGGGCAGTTGCCAATTGCTTAGTTGTTTGGTTTGCTTTTTGGAAAACTGTGGACTGGAAAATTGGGGGATGGAGGGGGACTATTATTTATGTCTTTATTTACATAATTTATTTTCATTATCATTATTTAATTATTATCATTTTTAACATTATTTTCCCTTTAGATTTAGTGTTTTCTGTGTTCTAAGAAATTCATGCTTACCACCACATTGTGGAAATATTATTCTGTTTTCTTCCAGAAGACTTACAGCTTTAGCTTTTATCTTTAGGTCTATAAGGCATCTCAAAATAATTACATTCTACAATATAAAATAGGAGTCAAAGTTAAGTTTTTTAATATGATGTTGTCTCAACACTGTTGGTTGAAAAGACTTCCTTTTCCCATTGAATTGTCTTAATGACCTTGATGAAGACTAAGCAACAGCTATTTAAAAAAAAAAACCTATGTTATTATATTGTTTTAAGTAGGATTTCTTAATCAAAATACAAAAATAGCTAGGTACAAAAATAAAAAGTTAATATATTTTAAAAAATAAATTTAAAACTTCCATTAGTCAAACGTACATTAAGGAAAATTCAAAGATGAATCGATAATTGTAGAAGGCATTAATTTTGGCTCATATGACTGATACAGAGATGGATAGACATAGATTAATGCTTCCACCAACAAATAACACTCATATAAACAAGCCAATAAAATGCACACAGATATTAGCAAGCCATTCACAGAAGAGAAAATATTCATGGCTATTGAATATATGAAAAAGTGTTTAACTGTTAGTAACCATTTCATATTCATTCAATTGGAAAGCAAGTGAAAAAATGCAAAATCTTAGTGATAATATGGATTCCTTAAAAACCGATGGTTGATACAATTTGACATTATATTTTACATTTGAATATTTAAATATATTTTGACTCTGTTATTCCACTTTCAAGCACTTAGTTAAATTGTAGCACTTGTGTAATATAAGGTGTATGTAAAATATCTATAGCCTATCGTTTACGATAGCAATATATATGGAAGTGGCATAGATGGCTATTAGCAGAAGTAATCAATAAATTGTGATATATTTTAATAGATGTTACACAGCAGTGAATATTATTGAATTAATGCTCCAAGCAAAAAATTAATGTAATTTAGTATCATAATGTAATATAAAAAAACAAAAAAACAAGTTGCATAAGGCTACACAATTTAAGAAAAGAGCAAAACTAAGAAACATATGTGTGATAAATGTACATTAAAAAGCAAGTAAGTGTGAAGCCAATTAAAGACACATATTACCATTTGGTGGCAGCAGGTGGGTAAGAAAAGGAAGACATACAAATCTAGACGCAAGTTATTGGTAATGTTTTAACCCAAAGCCCAATAATCTCACCAATACTTATTTTATTATGTAAAATATCTATATAAATAAATATATATTTGATTGAATGTACACATAAATTTAAAAGGTGCATTTGTGGTTTAATTATGACGGTGAATTATGAGCCAGGGATAATCACTAATTGAATTCTGTGTACATGAACCCTCTATAAAAGCCTAAATAAGCATGTGGCAATTATAAAGGTGGTGGCTTCCATGAATGTAATAGCCAGATTCTAATCTTTGGATTATATTTTCAGATCTTCATTACTGAAACATGTATGGTGAACTGTGAATGACAGGCATGTCTAGCATCATTGGGAATATGGTTACTAAGTCTAGGCACCTCATCTTTAAATCAGTGTGGGCTGCAAGACTGAGCTTGCACTTCCCCTTAGGTCTTCCCTTTTATGGAACATTTCACCACAGCGTGGCTGAGACTTCCCCGGAGAGTAAAGCATATTTTTATTTTATCAGGCAACGCTGTGCTCTTCATGCTGGCTGTTGAGCGCCGTGAATCTCTGCACAAACGATTTTAGACACTAGTAAGTCATCATTAGGCTCATAGATCTCAAACTTGTTGACGGTGCTATTGCTTTTTGACGGGTGAAAGAATGCCCCAGAAAAGATTATAGCAGCCTAACAGTAGATGCCTGGCATTGCTTCTCTGGGCGACACATCCTGACCAGTAAGTAACAGGGAAAAAGATGAATATTCAAATAGTTAGTGACAACTTGATCAAAGGAAGAAAAAGAGGTGAGTCATGCACAGCAGGCTTAATCAGGTTAATGAGGATCTGAGCTGCAGCCTGGACATGGGAATACTTATCAACAGGCTGTCATCGCAAGCAGTGTTTTCTTCACTTAGTCTAAGGAGCATGGCAGGTGTGTTACCTGTGGCTGGACTGTCTCGCACCAGCCCTCCGGAGGAAGCTCTCTCAAAGACTTGTGATTTAGCAGCTGACAAAGGCCTGGTGCCCTGTTTGTCCAATGTCTGGAAGCACCACTGTCTGGTGGAAGTGGTGCAGGTGCAAAGGAAGGAGAAACTGGGAAATATAATGGGGAAGAGAAGAATATGCATATATATTTACATATACATATGTAAAATTGATTTTAGAGAAGTAGGGAGAGGGATAAAGAGAGAAACATCAATGATGAGAGAGAATCATTGATCCACTACCTCCTGTTCACCCCCTACTGGCTTGTGTCCTTGACCGGAATCGAACCCAGGACCCTTCAGTCCCCAGGCTGACGATCTATCAGTTGAGTCAAACCAGCGAGGGCATTTTCTTTTAGTATAATTTGCATCCAAAATATTGCCTTGATTTCTTTTTTAAAACTTCCTTGCCTTTTGTCTTTTTCTTTCCCTTAACCACCTATTTCTCTATATCTCTTCCTCCTTATTCTACTAAAAATGATAACTATTCATAAGATGTCTCTTCGAACCAAAAACACTTTCCTAGCTGCATAAACCGAACATTTCAACTTGCCATTGACAAATGACACAAAAATTGGATGGCATAAAATACACTGATTTCTTTGCAAATATCATGTATTACCTTGGAGGATAGATGTGGATTCAATTGCTTGTGTCTGCCTCACCTGAAGAGGCATACTGAATGTCAGGATCAAAGAAAGTTGAAGGGAGATAAGAACCGTATGACTTCACTCCTGTGGAATACAAAACTGAAACTCATAGATACAGACAATAGTGGTTACCAGAGAAAACAGGAGTGGGGGGGGGCAGGAAAAAGTAAAGGGGGCCAAATATATGTATGGTGATGGAAGATTATCTGACTTTGGGTTGTGGGCACACAACACAATATACAGGTCATATTTCATAGAAGCCTACACTTTAAATATATAATCTTATTAATCAATGTCACCCCAATAATTGTAATAAAAATGTAAGTCAATTAAAAAAGAAAAGGTTAAGATACAAACATGTTTCAATTGTATGTGAGACAACTGATCAATGTTTCTCTCCCACGTCAATGTTTCTCTTGTAATCTCTCTCTCTCTCTCTCTGTCTCTCTCTCTCTCCCCCTCTCTCCCCCCTTCCTTCCTCCCTCTCTCCCTCCCTCCCTCCCTTTCCTCCTCCTCTTTAAAATCAATAAAAACATAATCTTCAGATGATTTTTTTAAAGCCAAGTCATTACTTGTATTAAATAGTTTTCTGGTTTACCACTGCATGTAGGCAGCCCCAGAAACCAAGAGAATGAATGTGAAGAAGCCCTTATTTTAATAAAATATAGCTTGAAATGCTGAAAAGTCTGCAAGCAACTTGAGTTCTCTATGCATGTAAAAAAATCCTTTGTACCCCCACCAGCTTTATTTCTTTCATATAGCAATAAAGCTTTTCACTGAGGTTGCAATTAGTTTGGGAGATAGTCAAGTTATCCAGCTGTGTGGAGTGCTCTGATAGGTGTGTACACAGAGTGCTTTAGGGGCAGAAATGAAAAATAATTATCGGCAGCCAGAGCGTGTAGGTGGCAATGGCTAGACAGAGAGGGCAACTCTGGGAATGGTCTGATCCCCGGGTGAAGTTAAAATCTAAAGAATGGACAGCAGTTATTCTAATGGAACAATGTGGGAGACGGTTTTTCTAGCCATCAAAGTCTCCCATCAGAACTCCTGCATCTCTCACTGAATTGTAGTGGTGCACTGTGGGCCTGGAATATATATGTGGGAAGATGCTGAAAAGCCACTGGGGCTCATGACAAGTTTGGGCAATATGAAACTGTCACATAATTTATAAAAATCGTTTCTTTGATGAATCTGACCGGATCAAGCAATGTGTGACTAATATGATGCCGGGAGATTGGCAGGGAAATAAGACATCCGCCCTGGTAAAGGGCGGGAAATGACGGTCCATCATTTTCAGAAATATGACAGGCCTTCTCACATCGCTGAATTCTCATTACCCACCTGACAGTCTTTCAGGACTAATGTACCTGATGGAAGAATGTGGATGAGGACTTGTTCTAAAGACAAAGGGGATTGACACTTATCAGAGAGAAGCTAAACAAATAGTCTGACTCCATTAGAGAAGGTTGTACATTTCTATTGTAAATACTTTCTGGAGATGAAATGCACTTTCATAAAATGACTATATAGCACCGGGCCTTACATATTTTCCTTTATGATAGTATAAGGGAAATACTTTATCACGAGAGGAAGCTTCATGGAGACTGCAACATTTTAATGTACTGACTACCTGCTTGGGACTTTGTGATATTGCAAATAATGGCACAGAAGGCTGAGTTGTAAATGGGAGAAATCCATAGATTGTTTTGTACATTTCCTGCATATTTGTATCTAAGATCTCAGAAATGGCATGTCACAATTGACTCAAAAACGAAGACTGAAAATTGGAAAAGTTAGCATTATTTTTAATTATCAGAACTTGCAACCTAGGTAATTGCCCTGACTGGGAATGAAACCTGCAACCTTTTGGTGTCTGGGATGATGCTCCAATCAACTGAGTCATTTGGCCAAGGTGGTTAAGAGTGACTTTGAGAGGAGACATAGACCAGACAGGATGAAAGGTGAATATTCTGACCTACAAAGACATTAGAAATGTAGTAAAGAATAAACAAAAGGAATTCAATGTCAAAATAATTTGTACAAAGTGGGCACTTGGGAAATCATTGCAAGTAGGAACCAAAGGCACAGCTATTAATCTAACAGATTGCAAATAAGTACAAGATATGCACCCAAATCGGACATCATCAAGAGCAATGTAACCTGTAAGATAGCTAGAAGCAGAAAGGTCAAATAATTCTATATCTTTGTGAAGTGAAATTTCAAGTGCATTCGGAATGCACAGTAGTGCAACCTCAGTAACTATCAAAATTTAAGAAAGATGCAAAGGAGCAATTTCATGATTATAGTATAAATGATATAATTGTTTCAACATATTAATAGTCTTTGGCAAATGAGAACAAAGAAGATAACATTTTCTTAGAATAAAAAATAGGATAACTAAGATAACGTTCCCAAGTATGTAATTTTCAATAAGACACAGATAGTACGGGCAGCTCAAATAAAATTTCATGGTGTTTTGAAGGCCATTTATTTTTTTTTTAAGAACACTTTCAGCGTTTGAATGCTAATCTTACTCCAAGTCTAAGAGAAGACAATATACAATATTCTAAATTTGTGAATGCTAAGCTTGCATAGCCTTCTTCACAAAAGAACATCTCTTAAAGGTACTCAAGAGTACCACTGAATAGCAGGTTACTTAATGATAGATACACTATTTGGAGTGTCCTTTACATGCCTGTAGTTTTTATATAGATTATCTTATTTTGTCCATTAACATTTTGATGAGGCAATCATAATTGCTTTCATTCTAGATATGAGATCCTGAGACAGATTGCTTATGTCTTTTATTTTAATTTTTTTTCTTGTTTTTAATTTAATAAATCTTTATTGTTCAGATTATTACAATTGTTCCTCTTTTCCCCCCATAGCTCCCCTCCACTCCACCCTCTTCCCTTATCTCCTCCCTCTACTGTCCTCATCCATAGATGTATGATTTTTGTCCAGTCTCTTCCTGCACCTCCCACACCCCTTTGCCCCCAAGAATTGTCAGTCCACTGATCCTATTATATTTACCAGTGTATTTTGTTCATCAGATTTTTAATTTATTTGATTTTTAAATTCACTTGTTGATAGACATGTATTTGTTGTTCATAATAGGTTGCTTATGTCTTAAAGCAGTAGCTAGAAAGATAACAAAGGTTGCTCTAGGTTTAGATGACTTGAGTTCCATCATGGCCCTGTCACATTTTAGTTAGGTAACTTGGTACAACTTACTTAATGTTTCTTATTACCAGCTTTTCTCACAGGTTGGGGTTAATTTAGTTTCCATAAATTGATTTAGTTTATATTAACTTGAGACAGTGCCAGGCATTAGTTTCTATATATAATTGGCTCGCCCCCCCCCCCATTTTTGTCTTTATTGATTAAGGTATTAAAAATGTGTTCTTCTCCCTTTAAAGTCTCCTTAGGGTCTCACCTCTAGTGAGTACAATTGCTGAAAGTCAAAGCCAAAATTTGTCTTACACTAAAGTCTGTTTTCTTTCTATGTTTATACATTGTCACCCTTCCTGGTGGGGACAAATCAGAGGAGAAACTAGAAGGTCTTTAAAGCGGGGAAGGAGCACAGAGAAAATGGTTGGCAATATTGTATATTTGATGTGAACCCAGAAATGAAGAAACAAATAATAATGAATAATGTGGAGTTATATTTAAAATTAGTAGAATTAGATATGTTTTACTTACTATAATGTGTCTGTGGGATGAGCATGTTATCTCAGTCCTTCTCACATGCATTTACTGACATCTTTCATATCCACACTGAGCCATACCACTTTTTTGTGCCATTTCAGACAACAGAGTGAGAATATATGGGCATATCACTTGTCCTTACTTTGGCTTTGTTTTTGACCTGATGTCCTTACATGTTCATTGAAGCTCAGGACGATGGACTCACCAGCCCCTTGTTGAGTTGATGTGTGGCAAAAAACTGAACTCAACTCCAGCCCTGTCTCCCCTTTTTATTCCAATGTCTATTCTAGAGGTGGAATTTCTGCCCAAACCCCCATCATTTATGTATTTCTTTATCACATTTTTGCCTGAGGTCCTCATATCTTACTCAGCCTTCTCCTGAAATGTCATCTACAGTTTCTCACCCAAACCCCTTAGTTTCCTGAAGGTCCAAGATGAACAGGCAGATTTAATAGAATGCTTTTACTTGACTTATTTTCAATAGTCCTTCACAATTCCTTCACTGTTCTGTTTCACTCGTCATTGGACCCCCTAGCATGGATGCTCTGTCCCCTATGCCCATTTGAGTACTGGTAATGAGCTGTCCATGTGCCAACCAGAAGCCTACTGCTATGCTCTTGTCTATTAGCATTAATTGTAAATCATCATAAACATATATAAAGGATAGGATATATAAATTGATGTAAATATTATTTCATATTATATCATTTATATGTATGTGTACAAATATACACACAGATATATCTTTATCAGCATATTTTACCATTATATCACTAAAATTAAAAGCTCAAAGAAAGGAGCATGGCATGCAATGTGAACAGAAAAGTTAACATCACATGTGAGATGTTACCTGTCATCCATCTTATTAGTTACCCCTGTTTTCCAATCTCTTCTGCTTCTTTCCACAACAAATTATTCTTGATATCATTATAGGATTAAAACTTCCAAAACAAACTGAGCAGAAATCTAGCCTGCTCCATACCACTTAAATGGTAAGCTAAATTTCAAATTCTAATTCCTATTTATTAATGTTTTTACTAGTGATTCATTTTTATTTATTTACTTTAAAGTTTTTTTCTTTTTTATTTAATTTGTTGGGTTGACCCTGGTTAACAAAATTATACATGTTTCAGATATAGCAAGAGGTAAAAAATCGTACAGTTTAAACTTTATTTTTTCCAGATTCCAAAGTAAGGTTTTCAGCATCTGCAAGATTGAAAAATAACCTGCATATTTTTAATATATAAAAATTAATTTGAGATCTCAGATATTGATCATACCATATTTTTTGACTTTAACAAAGCTACTGACATTTTAAGGAAATTTTTTGAAGAGGACTTTGAAAAAGATTCAAATATTACTAAATATTGTCATTGAAACAGAGTAATTTTAAATATTGGGCTATTTTTCCTCAGAGTGTCATTGAAAGAAAAATGAAAATAATAATTGTGTTTAGTTCAATTGTGGATGTGGTCAGAATAAAACCAATCTTTTTCCTAGGTATTCTTCCTTATGAAAATAATGGGTTATATTACTGGGTTTTTGTTTCGTTTTGTTTTGTTGAACGTTTTTTATTGACTTCAGAGAGGAAGGGAGAGGAGAGAGATAGAAACATTAATGATGAGAGAGAATCATTGGTTGGCTGCCTCCTGCACGCCCCCTACTGGGGATTGAACCCGAAACCCCGGCAAGTGCCCTTGAAGGGAATTGAACCAAGACCCTTGAGTTCATAGCCTGATGCTCTATTCACTGACCCGTGTTCAACAGAGTTTGCGCCGAAATTTTTTAAGACATATTTCAGATTTCCCACAAGCTGTTTTCTAGCTGATCATTGGAATTTACATTGTTTGCTCATATTTCTTGAGATAGTAGCCTCTTATTCAATCTCATTAAAACAGCAGAAGAAACCTGGCTGGCATGGCTCCGTGTCTGAGTGTTCACCTATGAACGAGGAGGTCACAGTTCACTTGCCAGTCAGGACATATGACCGGACTGAGGCCTTGATCTCCACTAAGGGACTTATAGGAGGGGGCAGATCATTGATTCTCTCTTGTCACTGATGTTTCTATCTTTCCTTCTCCCTTCCTCTCTGAAATCAATAAAATGTATATTTAAAAAATTAATTAAATAGCAGAAGAAAATGAGGTAAAAAGAGATCAATTACCTGATTAATTTCACACAGCTATTGTTTGAGAAACCTGGAACAGGAAACTTCCCTGGAGATTAATATTACCTAATTCTCCAAAAGATGAGATTTTTCTCTACATGATGGTGTCAGGACAAATAGCCAATAATGCATCACCTTTTGTTCTTTGGATTTTCCACCAAGCCTTGCTTATTTATGGCATTGGGTCAATTAGTGATTGATTGAGCTGTACGCATTAAAATTTGTGGAATGTCTATGAAATCTATTTGCATCCTGATTTTGAATAATATGGTGGTTTGGTGTGCTTCCTGGAAACATCAAGATAACATGTTCTAGGCCAAAATGTTACAAAGAAATGAAATTGCTTCAGAATTCTATTTCTATCTTTATCACATATTTTCCCAAGACAAGGGAGAGCTTTAAAATAAATTGGGCACGTTTAGATGTAAAGCCTTAAGTAAGTTCCTGATTTCCTAAAACCTGAGGGATCCTGGACCACACAATGGTTCTGTTTCCTAATACAAAAAAATATATACAATATTCTGAAAGGGGAATATGTGGGGCTTCTCATATCTCTCTGTGCTCAAACCTAATCGCATTACAAAGTGAGCACCTGACAACTGAAATTGGAGTCTGCCTACATACAGCTGGGCTTTGTTTGCAGCAGACTTTTTCATAACCAGTTAATATTACCTTACCCTTTTTGCATGAAATCTGTGTTAGGTAGGGAGGATAAATCAAATAATAAAAGCTCCATATGAGGCCTCTGTATATTTTATGTGTTCACAAATGGTATTCTTTCACAGCCTCAGGAGCTTGTTATTTATAGATGTCGGTGGCTCCGGTTCAGGAAGCCTCTCTGAGCGGCGTTCTGTGTATATGTGTGTACAGCAACATCCTTGGAGTTATCTCCCTTGAAACAAGTACTATTATCAGAAGTTACCTGTACATACACAAGTATCAGCTAATACTACTCTACGAATGAATGTAAAATTCAATTAAACCCAAAATTTGGTGAGATAAACAGAAAAAAAATTGGCATTTTTTTTTCTTTGTGTAAATTCAGCCAGGTTCAGAATTTAAAAATCCAAATTTTCACACAAAAAATAAGTATCCGTTTGGTTTGTTTTTGGAATAACAGAGTAAAATGGGCTGAAGTTTAGGGGAAGTTAGTGAATTTTTTTTCTATAAGATTCACAGGTGCAGGAATATTAGATAACTTAGATAAACTGAGATGAACACTCACTGGACTAGTATCTTAAACCACCACAGGAGAACTTTCTTCTGTTTTCTAGTCCTATAATTTATGAGACTGTCTATATTTTAATATGAGGTAAATTTAAAAAGTTCTTCATCCACTTATCATAGTTTTCAAATTGTGTTTTTCTCTGGAATTTTTGAAGCATTTAAAGCAGTTGCTAAATATGACAATCTGCCACTCCACAAAAGTAAATTTTTAGAGAGATTTTAATTTAGGAAAACATTAATGCATTGCCTATTTTTACAGAGGCTCAGCTTATAGAAAATAATAACTTCTCAGCTTAAATGCCATCCCTTCAACATAGGTATATAGATATATAGATATAGACACACAGATATTGATATAGTAAATTTCTAGTTTTGAGGGGCGTTCTGAATGTGATATGTGTTCCTTAAGACGCTGAAAGTTATATTGTTAATTAAAAACAAAAATGTCCGCCAGCGAATGTGGCTCAGTGGTTATGTGTCAACCTTTGAACCAGGAGCTCATGGTTCGATTCGCACTCAGGGCAAATAACTGGGTTGCAGACTTGATCCTCAGTAGCGGGTGTGCAGGATGCAGCTGATCCAATGATTCTCTCTTAGTATTGATGTGTCTATCTCTCTTTCCCTCTCCCTTAATCTCTGGAATCAATAAAAACATATTTAAAAAATATCAGATGTATATTGAATATTTTTAATCCTGTGTAAATTAGAAATGATTTAGCTATCATGGACAGAATATCTAAAGAACAATCAATGCTTTATCAATTCAGACGATTCAGTATGTAATATAATTACTAGTATATAATGTGTTATCCAATCTAACTATATAATTCAATTTCATCTAATAAGAAGTCTGAAATGTCAGATTATGTGGTCATTCTTTCTATGAACATTCCAGCATTGCTTAAATAGTTGATCTAGAGGCCGCTGGATGAGTAGAAATCACATATAGTTATTTAACTGAATACAAAAGCAAAACACAGTGAGAAACTCAGGGGAAAGGTGGAGGGAGAGGGAGAGGAAGAGGAAAAGGTGGGGGAAGTATGACCCCTTTATATGTTCTCTCCTTTACCAGAGACAAATGAATATATTTTACAGAATACTTTCCCTCACATCTGATTGGCCATGGGCCAATACTTTCCCTCACATCTGATTGGCCATCAGTGTGCAATGGGCATTCTAAGTGCCAGAAAGCATAAGACAGCAAGTTCTGTTTTCGTCTAACTTTTATTTTATGAAGGGACAAGGGAAAAAGATTTTTGGGAATGCATTGGATAATATTTTTAAATGTATTTTTGTTGATTACAGAGCGGAAGGAGGATGGAGAGAAAGAAACATCAATGATGAGAGAGCTTAATTGATCAGTTGCCTCCTGAAGGCCCCACAGTAGGGTTCTAGCCTGCAACCCAGGCATGTGCCCTGACTGGGAATCAAACTGTGATGACCTCCTGGTTCATAGGTCGATACCCAACCACTGAGCCATGCTGGCCAGGCTAATTGGGTAACATTTTAAAAGCAGACAATAATCCTATGGAAGCTCTGCCTGTTAGAAATTTCTTTCTTTTAATGTATATGAATTTGGATAATATCCACTAAAAGTTGTGTTCAGATTATTTTGCCTTATTTTTAAATTAAACTTATTGGGGTCTCACTGGTTAACAAACTTATATTGGTTTCAAGTGTGCAATTCTATGATTCATGAAATTTTATTGCAGTGTATGCCCACCACGCAAACTGAACATTTAATGATATTTTAAAGGAGTTTCTGCATGAAATGTCTTAAAATCACAGAGAATATCTCAAATGGGACCTACGCCCTTCACAGCTAAAAGTAAAAATATCTAGGTTAATGTGAAACAACAAATAAGTAGTAACAACATTTTTTCAAGTCCTCATTTTTGTTTTTAATAAACAATAGAATTCCACTGTATTCAGAAAAAACATGTTGCTTTCAAAATGCAAGATAATTTAAAGAAATAGTGATTTTTATATCCACAATTATCTATTTCTACTGATTTTTTATTTCATAAAGACAGATACCTATATCTATTTATAATTTCATATTTAGTACTGTGTAATATCTAGATTATGCAGATATATAAGTGCCCCATTAGTTGAAATTTCTGATAGTCATTATTCTAAAGTACATTGAAGTGACAATATTAAGGATATCGTCTTTATAATTATTCAGTGATTTCATTTTACTATGAATTTTATTGCATGCAAAGGACACAGAGAATTGAAACTAGAGAATAAAAGATAAGTAACTTTAAAACAATAAAAGTTGAATGTCTAGCTGACCAGGGTGTATAAATGTCAATATGAATTTCATATAGATCAGTTCAAGTTCAGAGATCTTGACTGTAGTTTTGATTTTGGTAAAAGTAAGGGAGAGTCTATAAAGCTGCTGTTGTGCTTCTGCAGAGGCTGTTGTGGAGGATGTAATAAGCAATTGTGTTGCATAGAAAAGAGGCGCTAGGAGGTGTCAATTTAAAAAATAAAACTTATTTTTGGGAGACGTTTCTCTGGGTTTATCTGTAATAATAAAAGTGTAATATGCTAATTAGGCCAGACAACCTTCTGGATCAAGCTGCAGCAGTGGGGACCGAGGCAGAGGCAGGTGCTGCAGTGGCCAGGGACTGAACACCTTGCATGAATTTTGTGCATTGGACCTCTAGTCCTATCTAATAAAATAGTAATATGCAAATTGACCATAACTCCAACACATAATATGGCTGCCACAAGATGGCCAGCAGGGAAGGGCACTTAGGAGGGATCATATCAGCAGGGAAGGACAATTGGGGTGGACCAGACCTGAAGGGGAGGGCAGTTAGAGGTAATCCAGCCGGCTGGCTGGCAAGAGAGTGGTTAGGGGGTGATCAGGCTGGTTGGCAGAAGTGGTTAGGGACAATCAGAAAGGTAGGCAGAAGTGGTTAGAGGTAATCAGGAAGGCAGGCAAACTGTTGGGAGCCAGCAGTCCTGTATTGTGAGAGGGATGTCTGACTGCCCATTTAGGCCTGATTCTACCTGGATCGGGCCTAAATGGGTAGTTGGACTTTCCTTGAGGAGCACCAGATTGGAGAGAGTGCAAGCTGGGCTGAGGGACAACCCTCCCCCCCAAGCACGAATTTTGTGCACCAGGCCTATAGTATAATAATAGTGTCTCTGCTGGAGGTGAATTTATAGCTCCATCGAGCTCCACCAATGTGGAAGAATATTATTATTTCCTGAGTGTCTGTTGTATTAAACTATATGTCATTTCCCATGTTTTCTTTAGAGTGAATTTGAGAAAAGTTTAATGTCACTGAAAAAAATATAGAAGGAAGTCATAAAAATATTGGTTGGAGAACACGATGACCTTGTGTCTTAGTAGTTCAAAACCTTCCATTCCATATTTGCATTCAGATCAAATCCAGAGGGTACTGGAGATGAGGTTAAGAAAAATGCCCTAATCAATTCTAAAACATTAAAAAGTTAGTTGGCTGCAATTTGCAATGGTAGATATAAAATCTTCTAAGCCAGTGGTTCTCAACCTTTTAAATGCCATGACCCTTTAATACCATTCCTCATGTTATGGTATCTCCCAACCATAAATTTTTTTTGTTGCAACTTTATAACTATAATTTTGGTACTGTTATGAATCGTAATGTAAATATCTGTGTTTTCTGATAGTCTTAGGCCAGTGGTTCTCAACCTTCCTAATGCCGTGACCTTTAATACAGTTCCTCATGTTGTGGTGACCCCCAACCTTAAAATTATTTTCATTGCTACTTCATAACTGTAATTTTGCCACCGTTATGAATCATAATGTAAATATCTGTGTTTTCTAATGACCTTAGGTGACACCAGTAAAAGGGTCATTCGACCCCCAAAGGGGTCATGACCCACAGGTTGAGAACTGCTGCTGTAGAGACTAAGACAATCGGAAAACACAGATATTTACATTATGATTAATAACAGTAGCAAAAAATTACAGTTATGAAGTAACAACAAAAATAATTTTATAGTTGGGAGTCACCACAACATGAGGAACTGCATTAAAGGGTCGTGGCATTAGAAAGGTTGAAAACTACTATTCTAAGCAATCCACCATTCTAGTTAATTCTGGTTACTGATGTTTATTTTGAGGACCAACAAAAAGCATTTGTATTTGTAACATTTCCTACAGAATAATTCTTTGAACCTAAAAATTATTACTCATTATTAATACACAGGCTTCTCCTTCTGTATTCTACAGCATGTCTGCTTCTCTCCTCTCCTCCTCCTCCTCCTCCTCTTCTTCTTCCTCCCCCTCTTCTTCTTCTTCGTCTTCTTAATTCTCACTCAAAGATATTTTTCCATTGATTTTTGTAGAGAGGGAAAGAGAAATGGAAAGAGCGAAAGAAATACTGACGTGAGAAAAACACACCAGTTGTTTTCCTCCAGCATGAGCCCCAACCAGGGACAGGGCCTAGCAGGAGCCTAGGTACATGCCCTTGACTAGAATCAAACCTGAGACCCTTTGGTCTATGGTCTAATGCTATCTATTCTGATCCAAACCAGCTGGGGCTGCTTTTCTCTTCTGAAGTAGTAGATTCAATTAGATTGAGTAGCACACCCAATCATTATCTCCTAAAACATCCTTTGATTTATTTATAGTTTAAGATAATAACATAACATGAAATCATCTTTCATTGACAAATAAATAGTCATAAAAGTGGCTGGCTATGGATAAGGCAAAGAGAAGGTTGTCCTCCCAATTTAAAACCAATACGTAATGTTTTTGTGATTTTAAGGCAGATATTAGGTTTTTGGATAGATATAATTTCTTTCACAGCTTCTACACATTTATTTTTCATTGTTCTAAGTATACACTTCTATCAGATTCCTTAACTCAACTTCTCTCCAAGCAAATATTTTCTTAAAAATAGGCATGAAGATTATAGCATATGGTGGTGGGAAAATATTCCTAACATTCATAACAGATATGGGCTAAGATTTTACTTTTTTGCAAACACAACAATCTCAAGATTATGTTATCACTGCAGTCTTTTATCAGAGTGTTAAAGGCTGAGAGTTTTGGCCAAAGGAAATAAGTATCTTTTGTTCAAGGTGTTTTAATCATCAAATAAATTATAATCATTAACTTCCTGTTATAGGGCAGTAAGTGAAGTTAATGTTCAAACTAACTCAATACATGTAACACTGTCGTTTTTTTTTTTTTCTGGGTTACTTGTGGCAATACTTTTCACGTAATGTGTGTCCAGGGTTCCCATGTCAGGGTTCAGCATCTGGAGAAGGCTGCACACAAATGAAGAGAGACTCAAAAAGCATCCATTTTGGGAATCATGGGGGCCAGGCGGGAGCCCATCTCTAGTGGAGGGACTGCCCCCGCTCTGGTTTTCCTATCCCCTTTTATTAGGGCCAAGTGATACATCCATGTCCTTTAGGTCAGGAAATCCAACAATGACATCAACCAGAAGAATTAACATAAGACAAAAGGTGTGGAAGCTTTTACAATTACCAGTGTGTCACCTACACAATATGTGAATAGTTCATACTTAACATAAGAAGACTAAAAGAGGGGCAACTAAAGTCTCACCTAAACAATGAGTAAACAGATCCATTAAGCTTTGACCAGGTTTCCTGTTTGTTCTATTTACATCTCTATTGGTGAGGCAATGTCTGGCTTCCCGCAGTTACTTAAGAACAGGAACCTCTTTTTTTGCTATGGCCCATTTGGATATTTATAACATCATTTGCACGCCATGCAAAATTACTAGCATCAACTTAAAAGTTAGCCTGCCATACTAATACTAGGGGCCTGGTGCACAAAAGTTGTGCACTGGGGGTGGGTAATCCCTCAGCTCAACCTGCCCCCTCACACATACTGGGAGCCCTCAGGGAATGTCCTACTGACCACTCACCTGTGGCCCTTGGCACCCAGCCATCACCACACAATGGGGCCGATGGCTGACTCCGCCCCAGCCTCAGCCTTGCCCCAGCCAGCAATTGCCTGGCCCTGGAGGCCAGGCGCTAGCTGGCTGCCTTGGCCCTGCCCCTCCTCCCTGGCCTCAGCCTTGCCCCAGACAGCAATTGGCCGGCCCTGGGGACCACAGGCTCACTGGCTGGCTCTGCCCCAGCTCCTGATTGGCTGGTAGGCGTAGCTTTGTAGGCTTGGCTTGATCAGAGGTATGGTCAATTTGCATATTACCTTTTTATTAGATAGGATTTGGTCAAATATTTAATTAACTCATCCCTAATGCCTTGGCAGGGCAAGACCAAATGACTTTCCCCACCCCTGCTTTAAAAGATATACAAGTTGTCCACCTTATGATTGCTTTTTAAGGGGATATATCTCAACCCCTAATCAGATATACAATAAGCAAGGATTTTCTCCCATTTCATGTATTATCTTTGCACTCTGTTAATAGTGTCTTTTGATGCAAAATGTTTTAAATTTGATGTAGTATAATTTACCTATTTTTCATTATTGTCTGTGCTTTTTGTGTCATAGTCTAGAAATGATTACCATATTCAATGACATGATGTTTCCCTCTGTTGTTTTAGTGTGTCTGTTTGTTTGGTTTTACATTTTTAAATCTTATATTTAGGTCTTTGATCAACTTTGAATAATTGTTATATGCTTGAAAGTACACCTGCATTTCTATAGGGCCATTTTCTAAAGTTTTATTTCACTCATTTGAATGGGCTAATTTCCTTGTTTCTTGTTTGTGATCTTTTTTTTTTTTTTTTAATGGAGCATTCAAAAATAGCTACTCCTTCCAGTTGTTTCAGATTGGTTCCCTGCTGGTGGAAACCCTCACTAATCCTCCCATTAAAAGTCTTAGGTTCTTCTCAGGCATTTTCTGGGCCTGTGTTCTCCCTGGATATGTGTACATGTGTACGCTTTCCCGTTTCTTTGCTGCATTTAAATGTCTACATTCCCCCCAGTGTCTCAGCCCATTTCTTCTCAGACATCAGGGGTCCTGTTGTATTTCTCTGCCTGTAATCTCTGAACCCCAGCAATCTGTGAGGCTGAAGTTTTCATTAGCCTGAGTGCATGCCCCTGCCTTTTGCAGCTCCCAGCCAAGCCATGTTACCATTCCAGTGTGGGCTGTGAGTCAATCTATCTGGAAGCTGTTATTTTGGGCAGTCCAGAGAACTTCGAGATAAAGTTCCACTCTTTTCCAGAGAAAGGACTGGGAAGTGGGTTGCTTCCTCCTGACCTCCCTTCACCATGTGGGGAAGAGAATGGGACAAGAGTCACTCACACACACACAAAGAACCACAATGGTCTTCTACTATTTTGAGTGTGGATTTTGATTGATTGGACATTTTCTTGGTTGCTGCAGATCCTTGAGTGGGATCCAGAACTCCCACGATGCTGTATTAGTCAGTCTACCTGTTTACCTAATGTTTATATGACCAACTCTCCACTGACTTTCATACTCACTTTATCTCAGGCATTGATTATTTTAGCCACAAGCTCATTTGTTATCATCACACTATTCCTGAAATTTTGATATAAAAGTGTTAGCACAGGCATGTCTTTTCTATCATTCCAGTTGTTGTGTTCAATTTTCCAACTACTAATTTCTCATGGAGACTTTAGAACATGGGTTATCTATACCTGGTGCCCCTCTGTGATCCCTGTTCATCCTCTCAATTGAAAGTCCTTGCTCCTGAGGAGTTTATATACCTAGGAAACCTTAAATGTGTTCAATTGTTTCTTAATGTTTCTTCCTGAATTTAAAACTTAAAATGAGCCCTGCCAGTTTGGCTCAGTGGTTGAGCATCTACCTATGAACCAGGAGGTCATGGCACATGCCTAGGTTGTGGGCTCGATCCCCAGTAGGGGGTATCCAGGAGACAACTAACCAGTGATTTTCTCTCATCATTTATGTTTCTATCTCTCTCTCTCTCCCTTAATCTCTGAAATCAATAAAAATATTTTTTTAAAAACCTTAAAATGAGATCACATGCTACATCTTGCATAATACATGTGCCTAGAGTTGCACTTTATAAATGATGAACAAATGAATTGATAAAGTTGAATAAAATTGCTGAGATGGGTACACACCTTGGAGACTAAAAAGTCTATTAATAATGAAAAAAATAAGATTCAGTATTTCTCCCTTAAAAAAAATGGCTTTGGAACAACCATAAAACATATTTGCCATAGCAGGTATCTATGCGATATCCAATTACAGAAAAGAACATATTGAGGAAAATAAAAAGCCTATCCAATCCTTAAAGGCATTTGAGTGTTATATATTATTTTGTTTAGGGGTAACCATCTTTCCTGGAGAGAGATAATTCTGAAAGGAAGATAGACAGCAAGTTATACATTTAATACTAAGATTATTTCCTCCTATTTGATTTTCTTAAGCAAAGTGAACTGTAAAGTGTCTTCAGAAAGATTTGGTCTCAAACACAGAATAATTTAATGTCTAAGATTAGGGAAAACATTTTAGAAAAATAATACAAGTTGAATTTGATAAAAACATAAAGGGGAAGATTATTTGTAAGGTGTAAGCAATGACAGCAAATAAAATGAAACACAAGGAAATCCATAAAGTCCCCTACTTAAATAGGAAGAAGCAAGCTTACATATCAGCAATGTAAGATAACTTTGCATTGATACTAATACTGGTTTCTGAACTGAATGGCTTCTTAAGACAATGCCCCTGGATAAAAAGACAATGAGAGACTTCACTAGTTTCTCTAAAATTCTACCACAGAATCTTATCAGCTAAAAACAGGATTTACTGAAAACCTTTAGAGGCAAAGTACAGGAATATATCCTTCACCTCTATGCAATTGACAGTGACTTTTTTTTTAGCCTCCAGAGTATTGTTTTCATCAATTATTTTATTTTACTTTATACTGTTATCAAACTAAAACTAATGTATTATTCTTTAACTAAACAATTCTAAGATTTTTCAAGCAGTGCCTAATATTTTTTCACAATTTCATATCTCCCAAGTTACTCTCCTCTAATTTAGGTGGTAAAATACTGTCAGAATAATTATCCTTAAATAATTCTCTCATTACTATATTTAAATTTTTCTAAAAGAGCTCCATTACTTTTACCATTTGGCATTGTTTCAAAAAGTATTTTAATGTGTACTAAGTGTTAAGCCTTGTGCTAGGTGTGTAAAAATAACTGTGAACAAATAAAGCTAAGAATACTTAGAAATTTTTCTCACTTAACTCTTTCATCATTATGCCACGACTATGTAGAACAAAGGTCACCAAACTTTTACTGTAAAGAGCCAAATGGTATTTTTTTGTGGTCATTAGGTTTTATTCACAATTATTCAACTAAGCCTTTGTAGCATGAAATCAGCCACATAGGTCATGTAAATGAATGAATGTGACTGTGTCCCAGTCCAATTTTATCTGCAAAAAGGGCCAGTAGATTGTATTTACCTAGGAGCCATAATGTGCCCACATGTGTTCTAGTATATTTTGTGATATATTTCTTATTGTTCAGCATATTCAAGACCCAACTGAAATTCTGTTTTTCTATGAACTTAGTACAGAGCTTATACTCCTCCCAATATAGAGTTTGCATGATGTATTATTTACCATTAGATAGGCCACAGATTTAATTTCTGGATCTAATATATATTGTTATGTCATAGACTGGTAACTAAGTATCACTGTACCTCATTTTGTCACGGGTAACAAGAATATAATATTTCTTGATAACTGGATGATGATGAAAGAACTTACTTATGTGAAGTGTCTAAATTTTTAAGGCCAAATCTATTGAAGAATACACTGAGTGGCCAGATTATTATGACCACCTGATGTTTGTAGGCAAATTAGCCATACACTGCATTAAATGGGATATGGAAACCGAAGGTCTCTTTGAACACTTTTGCTATCTGCTGTTACCAAGATAAAATGTCTTCAATTTACACAGGACCACAAGTATTGGACAGTGGAGCATTAGAAGAAAAGTCCTGTGGTCTGATGAATCATGTTTCCAGTTGCATCATGCAGATAGCAGAGTGAGAATTTGGCAAAAGCAGCATGAAAGCATTCACCCCATATGTATAAGTACAATCCTTCAGGCTGGTAGGGGCAGTGTTATGATTTGGGGCATGTTTTCCTAGCATGATTTGGGCTCTTTAATTTGTCTGGAACAATGTCTGAATAGCACAACATACCTAAGTATCATTGTTTATCAAGTTCATCCTATCATGCTGATGATGTATCCCAATGGAGATGGCTTCTTCCAACAAGACAATGTGTCAAGCCAAGGTGCTCTTATTGTGCAGGAGTGGTTTCAAGAACATGAGGGAGACTTTACCTTGCTTAGGTGGCCCCCACAATCACCAGATTCCAATCCAATTGAGCATTTGTGGGATGAAGTTAAAAGAGCCATCAGGCAGCTGGTTCTACAACCATCAAATCTCACAGAACTAGACAGTGATATTCATCAGGTATGCTTTCAGATTCCTCACATCACCTTTCAACATCTTGTGGAGTCAATGTCAAGAAGAATCGCCACAGTATTGAAGGCAAAAGGTGGCCCAACAAAGTACTGATGGGGTGGTCATAATAATCTGACTACTCAGTGTAGTTTTCTAGTATGGTCTAAATCAAAGCTGACGGATGTGGGTAGAACATCCTATCTAATAAAATATGCAAATTGACCATACCTCCAATCAAGCCATGCCCACAAGCCAATCAGGAGAAAATTATGCAAATAAACCCCAACCAAGATGGCTGCTGCCACTGAGAGCAGGAGGGAGCCTTGGGTTTCCCTGGCAATGGAGGAAGCCAAGGTTTCTGCCAGCCCTTGCTGGCCTAGGCCTCCATTCAGTGCTACAAAGTTTCAATTATAGAAGATACATAATCCCAAAAGTAATGGCAGCAGCCATGGAGCTGAAGAGAGAAGAGGCTAGGATTGCCTGGGCGATGGAGGAAGCCAAACTTCTACAGCTTTAGCCTAGGCCTTCACTCTAGGCTACAAAGTTTCAAATAGAAATGACTGTCACCATGGAGCAAGCAGAAGGCTTGCCTCCACTTCAGGCTACAAAGTTTCAATTGTAGAACATAAATTAATCCCAGATCCCAGGGCCTCCACTTGGGTTGTTGGGGGATGTGACCAGCCTGCAAACCACCATAGGCCCCTTGCCCAGGCTGCCCCACACCCCAAGGAAACCTCTATCCTGATCCAGGACATCCTTCAGGGCAAACCAGCCGGTCCCCACCCATGCACCAGGCCTCTATCCTATCTAATAAAAGAGTAATTTGCAGATTGACCATCACTTCAACACACAAGAGGGCTACCCCGATGTGGTCAAAGATCCTGCCCCCATGTGGACACAAGATGGTCACCACAAGATGGCCAGCATGGTAGGACAGTGGGAGGTTCCAGGCCTGCAAGGGAGGGCAGTTGTGGGCCATCAGGTAAGCAAGGGAAGGCAGTTGGGAGGGACTAGGCCTGCAAGGGAGGGCAGTTAGGGGCGATCAAGCTTGCAAGGGAGGGCAGTTAGGGGTGACCAGGCTGGCAGAGGAGTGAAGTTGAGGGCAAACAGGCTGGCAGGGGAGCAGTTAGACATCAATTAGGCTGGCAGGGGAGTGGTTATAACGGGGGTGATCAGGCTGGCAGGTATAAGCGGGCAATCAGGGAGGCAGGCAGGTGAGCAGTTTCAAGATAGCAATCCTGGATTGTGAGAAGACTCTCCAACTGCTCATTTAGGCCCGATCCTACCGGGATCAGTCCTAAATGGGCAGTCAGACATCCCTGAGGGGTCCCAGATTGGAGAGGGTACAGGCTGGGCTGAGGAACATCCCCTCTTACCCCCCAGCCCCCATGCACGAATTTCATGCTCCGGGCCTCTAGTTGTTTAATATGCTACTTTCAGAACCCAGAGAGGCTTATCAGGCACAGTGATCCCCTCTTAGTGATGAGATGCAAGATGTAATTATTTGTTTCTCACTTTGCATGGACTATGTCAGCATGCTTCATACCATTGGAAAGCTTATATGTCATTGAGGTGATTATTACTTAAACTTTGCAGTATTTGTTCACACATTCTGAGCACATACATCCTACCAGGGCTATGTGTGTGTGAGTGTGTGTGTGTGTGTGTGTGTGTGTGTGTGTGTGTGTGTGTGTTTGTCTTGACTCATAATAAGTTCTAATGATCATTCTTGTTCTTTTTCCATCCTCCACTTCTTTTTGCACTGCTAATACAGGCCTGCTGGTTTTCTCAATCTACTTTATATTAATATCCCTTAGCTTTTAATTTTCTCTCTGCTCTTTGTCAATAGGCTTCAGTTCTATAGTTATCATTGTTTCTATAAGTTTCTCTTCCAACTTATCTCAAGATATTGCACATACCTTTGTGTTCTTTTACAATTATCTATCCTGATTTATCAACAGTTCAAGTTTTAGTAAAAGTTTTAAAATTGCATCCGTGGATCCATCAGTTCTCCACTTACTACAAGTGACCAGGTCTTCATTGCCGTCTGGAAGATGGCTTATCAATCTCAGAAATCCCAGTTTAGAATTGGCTTTCTACGACTCCTCCTAGGAAAACCTGTAGTTGGTCAGGTTTCCTAAAAAAAGATTCTGAGCCTCTGGAATTTGCATTCAGTACTTTTATTGAGGATTTATATGAGAAACAATATCTGTGAGTAGAAAGGGAAACAATGTTAAGGGAAAAGAGATAAGTTTATGTGAGGTGCAATTACAAAATAAGTTCCACCAATCCTACAAGAAGTCTTGAAGGTCCATTCATAGCATACAATTAGGCACTTAATATATATTTGTTAACTAAATGCAAAATGTATTTAGTAAATTCAGTACACTAGTACACTATTGGCAACCTTTTTGTTTCTAAAGATCCTGTAAAAATGAAGCCACTTTACATTGGTAGCCATTTTTTATGGCACTTAGCAAAGAAATTCTAGTCAATACAAGCATTTTAATTCACTTCAATGACTAATCTGTGATGAACATATTTGGAGTAACATGCTGTTGGTAGAGAGAAAAATAGTATTCTGCAATTACATATAGAACATGGACATCCTCACCTGTATATAACTCAGGTTATTAAAAAGTATCACCTTGCACATTGATTTTACCTGGCTCTGGATGTTCTTGAGAGGAAATCTTTTAAGGATTGACTCTAAGATTTTCAAGGATAGTTTCAAGTATGTGAGTTGGAAAAACTGATCCATGTTTCTCCTGGTACATAAAATGGGAGTTTGGGCTATTAAGAGATTCTTGGAATCCCTTGCTTTCTTGACTATTCTGCTTACTAAGCCATTGCAAGTTATTATTTCCCTAATTGGTGCTTGTACTCATGAAGTGTATCACCATCATTAACCAAAATCAATTAGGCACCTACAAGAACATGGCCTTTCTCTTGGGCTCTGGCTAATTTATACATGATCTTGTGACTCTGAGTTAGGCAGTTAGGTTTTTAACCCTTTTAGCAATTCCATTCTTTGAGAAAATTCCATTTCCAAATTTATACTTTCTATTGATGAGAAAAAAATTAGGGAAGCAGATGATTATTATGCAGATTAAGGATATGTCATTTAAAAAGCACAGTTGATCAAGGCATTGTTAGCCCTTCATGAATGGAACAGAAATAAAGCCATGGCAAATACTAATATATTCATTCATGTTAATTTGATTGGTTTTTAGTCTACGTAGATAAATCCTCTGTAGTGATAACTTTGGCTCTGATCATGTGGCTGCTGTGATTTAGAGTAAAAACAATTTACCCAGCATAGAGACAAATTTGCCGTGAGAAGTTGGAGTTGGAGAAAGAGATGTATCTAGGCAAAAGCCTACTTCAGTTGAGGAAAGTACAGAGAATTGAAATGACTTGAGAAGTACATCCTGAAACGTTTTCTCTTTCTCATTTCCAATCTTCACAATATTTGCAGAATTGAAATGTTCTTTTTCTATAAATGTCAGGGGTTCTTATGTCTCAGAATTATAGCATTTAGTATTTTTAATTTAAAAGTATAGGATAATGGTATTATAGACACTTTATAGGTTATACCCAACCATTTTTAGACATTATCTCAGAATTTCCAGTAAATTTTATATAGTTAATGCAGTAGTAATATACTTAGGATTAATAAAAATATGAAAAATTCATATTTATTTCTAAATGGTATATGTGTAAAACCATTTGATATACTTAAATTATTAAACTTACACATTTCAATATCAAAATAATAGCTAAAGTAATTAATAAAATATTAACAATAAAGATTATGCTTATTTAATGCTTACTGTATCATATAGACATTTCTAAATGATTAACATGGATAAATTCCTTTAATATTCATGGACATGCAATGAAACAATGAGAATTTGAGAGTAGACTGGAATCTAATTTTATATGTGAGTGGAGTGCCAAGGAAGATTCCTGACCAAAGTTTCTATGAAGGTTTATAGATATCCCTCTGCATCAATTCTTCTATTTCAAATCCATTCATTTTCAGAAGATACATTATTGTTTGTTACTGTTGTCATTTCTAAATCAAGACTATGAAATGTTGGGTATATATTCTCAAGCTAGGTTGGTTCCAGGCAAACAAAAGGTTAAATAAATGAATATACAATGAGTATGTTAAGGTTGTTTAGTAACATTCACCACAAACAACTTTTGCTCTTACTGAAGATAAAGGGCAGAAAGGCACAACACTCTTTTTATATTTAAACAGAAACACTTTATGATAAATATGGCGATGTAATTACAATTTAAATTATTCATTCTGGCCCTAACTGGTTTGGCTCAGTGGATAGAGTGTCATCCTGTGGACTGAAGGGCCTCAGGGTCGATTCCAGTCAAGAACATCTACCTTGGTTGTAGGCACATTCCCAGTTGGGGGTGTGCAGAAGGCAGCTGATCGATGTTTCTCTCTCATCGATGTGTTTCTAACTCTCTATCCTTCTCCCTTCCCCTCTGTAAAAAAATCAATAAAATATTTTAAAAATTATGCATTCTGTATATTTTTTTAAAAATGAAGACAAAGCAAAGGTACAAGTTAAGTACTTAGCAATGTAGTATAGATAGAATATTTATGGAAATTCCCAACACAACACACACAAAAAAAATAAATAAGTGAATGTGTCCCTGAGGACTCAAAATTGTTTCTTCTAAAAATCATTCATTTTATTTCCCCACGACTATCTCTTTCAAATGCTTTACATTTTTGATAAAGCTTCTTAATACTGTGTGGTAATTTCTTAGTAAAGGCTGCTTTGAACATGTGAACTATGTTATGAGTTGTTTTCTTTCACAAATTTATATTATCCAAATTTTGTTTTCCTTGAGATATATGATTTTTTTAATTTCAAAAGTATAAGAAACATACTGTGGTGTGGGATGTTGATAATGGGGGTCGGGATTCTGCACATGTGGGGCTAGGGGAAACATGGAAGCTCTCTGAAAATTTTACTCAATTTTGCTGTGAACCTAAAATTGCTATAAAAAATAAAGTTTGTAATTTTTTTAAGTATGGAAAGGCATATTTAAGACTCTTGTGTTAATTAATCCTAGGGAAAATTGGCAATAATGGATTATACTTTTTTTTAAATTTACCAATAGAGAAAATAACATCAATGTTATTTTGTGAATTAAATCTACTAGCATTACAAATATTTATTTTTTATCCCAAATATCTAAGTGAATTAAGAATACTGATGTTTTGTTAAAAATAATTTTAAAAAGCACAATAATGATGAAATATTCAGAAATTTTCTAATTATGACAAATAATCAATTGGAGAACATATATTGTGATTATTATTTTCATTTTTCATAATAGATTATATCACCATTTTATAGCATGTTAGAAGACATTTAGAGATTGGATTTTGTTCATGCAATGTATAAGTATATCTGGAGGTTTACTCATAACTAAGACTTTGAAGAAAAATTGGAATGAGATTGAGAAGATGGGAGAATAATTTTAGATCTTCCATTAACTTCTGAAGCTCCATGTGATTTTAGTTATGTCACTTCACACATCTGCCTCAGTAAAGATCTGACCTTTTTATCTTGGGGTACATGAGTAAGTGGAAGAGGATTTATGGTAATCTTGTAATTAAATGTAAAAGTCAGTGAAAACATGTTATAGGAGAGTCTCCATACTTAGACTCAGTGGAAGCTCTGGAATCCTATATAATAAATAGGTTATATGAAAATTAACCCTCACATCCTCTCAAGATGGTTGCCTAAGATCAGGCTGGCGGGGGGCGGGGGTGCGGTTAGTGAGGGATGACCAAACAACTGAACAGCATGCTGTGCGGGGCAACTAGGCTGGCAGGTGGGGTTAGCGAGGGATGACCAAACTACTGAACAAGCAGGCTGTGTGGGCCCATCAGGCCAGGGGTGGGATCTGTGAGGGGTGACCAGGCTGGCGGGAGCGGGGGGGATTGGGGGTGACCAGGCCAGCAAGGGAGGGCAGTTGGGGGTGACCAGGCCAGCAGAGGGTGGGGAAATTAGGGGTGACCAGGCCAGCAGGGGAGTAGTAAGAAGCAACCAGGCCAGCGGAGGGGGGGTGCAGTTGGGGGCAACCAGGGTGTCAAGGGGGACAGTTGGGGGTGATTAGGCCAGTGGAGGGGGCAGTGAGGGGTAACTAGGCTGACAGAGGGGGGAAGTTGAGGGTGCCCAGGCCAACAGGGGGGGGCATTAAGGGGTGACCAGGCCAGTGGGGGGGCAGTTAGGGGTGACCAGATAGGCAGGCACATAAGTGATTAGGAGCCAGCCGTCCAGAACTGTGAGAGGGCTGTCCTAGGGTTTGCACCTAAACCAGCAGTTGGACATCCCATGAGGGTTCCTGGATTGGAGAGGGTGCAGGTTGGGCTGAGCAGATCCTCCCATCACCACACCCCGCGCACAAATTTCATACACCAGGACTCTAGTTTCTATATACAGAAGAAAAATGTATTTAATTAGGTTCAGTATTTAAATGAGTTGGCTTTGGAAGCACATAGATGGCCATTATTTTTTTACTGAAGCCTTCCACCGAGATGCCGGGCAGTGCCACTGCTTTCAATGGGTTTGCAAAAGGATTATTGAGGACAGGACAGGCAAAAACTACTCGTATAGATAGAGTCTAAAGCCCTTGAGACAAATATACATACATACATATATATATATATATATATATATATATATATACACATATACATATACACACACACACACATCATTAAGATAAAATGAGATATGACGTTTCCAGTTTTTCCCACACTTCTGGCAAAGTGGCAAAGTGGACTGAATGCCACACAGGAAAGCACAAGGCTCAAGTGGGAATCTGGTTACTAACCTCATGTTGAAAGTTTGGAGATAATATGACGTCTATAAAAGTCATGTATCTACAGCATCAAAAAAATGAAATGGTTACCAGATTTACAGAGACTATGTCATTTGTTCCTCTCAATATATTTCCAGTCCTCTCTGTGCCTCCATGACAGTGTTCTTCTCTGATACTAAAGCTGGAGATAAAATAAAATAAATATTTAGTCAAGTCAGCTCTATAGATTTTTGTCTTTAAAAGTGTATGCTCCAAATACATCAATTCTGCTTTTTAAGTTATCACTTAACTTTACTCAACGCTACCATTTTAAATGTGAAAGACTATAAAATAAAACCCCAAATTCACCCCAAAGTTCACAGCAAAAAGTATGACAGTGATTCTGCCTCATATCTTTTGAGAGTTTAAAGAGCAAACACAGAAATGCAATGAATCAAAACGGTGCAAACAAAGGACCTATTTTTACATTATGTGACATTGTTTAGTTTTATTCAGCCCGTATGGACAGAGAATATCTTGTTCAATTTCTTTCATCACTCCTCACTTTGCGTTTCTTTTGTCTCAGGCTGGCTCTTTCTTTTAGCCTTCAGATGACTGATAGCAGCTTCAAGGGCTATATTTAGTCGCTCACAACAAATAGCAAGTGCCTTCATTCTAGCATCCCAGGGAACAGTGCTGGTGTGTGCTGATAGATCCACTGTATGCTGATCTCTCAACCAACCTCTGAACATGAGTACACTGTTCTGCTTGGCTTAGGCCTAAATCGTGTGTTCTGCTCCTACAAGCAACAGTGATTAAAGAAATAGAAACTTCCTCAAGGTACCAATGTTGCCTACTATGCTAGGAAAGAAATAAAGCAAATGTTAATGTTGATGCCTCCAGACAGCTATCTGAGGTTTATTCATGCATTAAACTAGAGCAAAGTAGTTGTGCTTCATATAGTACTTGTAGGCAATAAAGCTGAAAAATAGAAGGGGGTAGGGGGAAAGGCAAACGAAGCTCCTTATTTTTGACCCAGCATTTTAATGCCTGAGAATTTATTCTCAGAAATTAAACCCCAAATTTAAGTATGTTATTAAATTATGCAATTTTGTATGTTTACTTCAACAGAAGAATTTAATGTAGTGAATTTTCAGAAGTACACACGAGCAAAAATTAGGATGTATTCTCACATTCAGTAGCAGGAAAATGGTTACTCTCTCTCCCCTGATGAACCTGTGTATCAAAATAAACTGAGACGCTATTTTCACCTAATTGTATTCCACTTTTTAACGCTGCATATCATCTCCTCCCCTGAAAAATTGCATCGATAATGGATCCCTATGGAATTGGTAGTGTCACATCTGTCATTTCTATGAGTTATGTTATTTTAAGAAAATGTTGGTAACCAGCTCTAGAAATAATAAATTATACAATCATTTAAATGGAAATTTTGAAAACTAATACATGAGAAATATTTTATAATTTGTTAAATTTCAAAAAAAACACATAAGCTAGTGCATTGTATATGTACATTGATTGTGATCACAAAAAATAAAATAAAACTCCAGAAATTAATTCAGGTTAGGCTAAAGAAATTGAGTGATTATTTTCCCTAGTTTACCTATTCTCTACTATGCAATATAAATAATAATATATTGTCATTAACTTTTTGACATATTTATTTTATTAATAAAGGGTAATATGCTAATTAGGCCAGATAGACCATACATTATCCGGACAAAGCCACAGTCCTGGGGGCTGAGTCAGAGGTGGTTAGGGGCAATCAGACCAGCAGAGGAGAGCTGTTAGGGTTGATCAGGCCAGCAGGAGAGAGTGGTAAGGAGCGATCAGGCCAGCAGGGGAGAGCCATTAGGGGCAATCAGGCCAGCAGGAGAGCACAGTTAGGGGCATCAGGCATGCAGGTAGAGGGATTAAGAGAGATCAGGCAGGCAGGCAGGTGAGCAGTTAGGAGCCAGTAGTTCCTGATTTTGAGAGAGATGTCTGACTGCTGGTTTAGGCCTAAACTCTGTGGGATCAAGCCTAAACTGTCAGTTGGACATCTGCTGAGGGGTCCTAGATTTGAGAGGGTACAGGTGGGGCTGAGGGACCTTTACCCTCCAGGCATGAATTTCGTGCACCGGGCCTCTAGTATACACAATAAAATGAAAATTATTTTTCTCCCTCCTGCATAGACATCCAAATGTATGAGAAAACTAAGTTAATAAACATGTTTTTGTTTATTTGGCAGCTCTTTATTCACTGGCATTGCACCTCAAATAGTTTTTGAAACAACCCTGTCCAAAGTGGTGAAATGAGGGCTGCCTTCTTTACCCTGTACCTCATGTATTTGGGAGGCTCACCTTCTTGCATCACCCAGGCTGTGGGCTGGAAGAGGGGGAAGAAAGGACATGCTGGGATCTGGGCTCAGGAGGATGCTGTCCGTTGCCAGTGCGGGCTAACCCAGCTGGCAACATCTACCATGGTCTGCCCAGGTCTGCGTCATCTACCATGTATTTGAAGGTCACACAGGAATAGTCAACCCCATAATAATACCATAGCACTTGATAAAAATAATTAGCTAAAATTCTTTAAAAGATAGTACCTTGCTTGTATGTAGACCTATTAACACTAGGTTCTTTTATCATGTTCCCTCACTAAAGAAGAGTTCTATCCAACTGATTCTCAAAGTGAAAGCAGGAAATTAGAATGACTGCTTCCCTGATCAAGTATCTGCTGCCTATTCATGTACAAGGTCTGAAAGGTGATCCCTTCACACAATCACTCAGCTTGATTGTCCGCTTCTCATTAAAATTATTGCTGCTGAGTATATTACCACCTTACAGTCATGCCTCAAATGTCCTTGAAGATGAGAAATTCCTGGGACAGGTGTGAAGATTGGAGGAGCAAAGTATGAATTTAAGGGGAATTTCTTTATTTTGCTAAATGAAGCAAAGCAAGTTGGGTAAATTGAAATGACTTCCTTTAATTTTTTTACTTGATTTAAAGGTTATGAAGTAAAAGGATAAATTAGAAGAAGGCATAGGACATATAGGTAGGGACCAAGACAAATGCATATCCCATGTAATGCAGAATTTAGGAATTTGCACATAAGTTTCTGTTGAATGAAATTTCTGCAAATGTGTCTGAATGAGATAGCAGTATTTGTTATACCTGCTAACTCTGTTATGAGCACTTTGGTGGAATTTGAGTAAATTGTAAATGTGTCCACAAATTTATACTCTCTTTGAAGAGAATTAGAGTTTATGTCTCTATCCTTTACATCTAGGTTTTTCTTGCAAATCTCTTGTGTTCACCTGGACATTAACAAACATGAAACAAATAAAGGCTTGAGAAGTAGTTGTACAGTAAAATGTACTCACTTTGTGATATCATGGTTTGATTCCCAGTCAGGTAATATGGCCAGTTGTGAGCTCAATCCCCTGTAGGGGACATAGAGGAAGCAACTGATCAATGATTATATTTTATCATTGATGTTTCTATCTCTCTCTCCTTCTCCCTTCCTCTCTAAGATCAATAAAAAAATATTTTAAAAAATATCCAGTACACTCACAAAGATGAATAGTGGTTTCCACTTTAACTTAGTAATCTAAGTGTACAATTTTAATCTTGTCTCCAGTTATTTTAATCATTGTTATTGCTGTCATCTAAAGTATATCCAAATTCCCTAGAAAATTTAGGACCACAACACCAGATTTTAAAGCAGAAAGACATAAGGCAATATAAATAGCTATAAAACATCATAATCAATTTATTCTCATACTAAAATCTCTTCACAACTTAAGCATGGCTTTGCAAAAGGGATCTAGAAAATTGAATGTCAAAAATGATAAACTTGGCAATTTGTCCAATTGCTCATTGTTATGGACATGACACTGCCAATAAAATGAAGGAGGAAAACACCTTTATCCCTGACAGCCTCATTTAGGGAGGGAAGGGTGCACCTGCTTTTCTTCATTTACATTGCCAGGGGCTTTTCTGAATTTACTTAGTATAATTTTTTTTCCCTGACTACAAACTTCACATTCCTTCTTCTTTTCTTCCCTCCTTTCATTCCTTAATTCTTGAATCCTTCCTGCCATCTTTTTTTTTTCTTTTTCTATTCTTTTACTTAATTATATTAGTCCATGAACAGACATTCTACTTGTCACAGTCTAATACAATCATGCTTCCCCACCCCATGTAGAGCTCAGGGGAGGAGATCCATTGTCATAGTTCTTAGGAGGTACCTAAATATCCTTCCTTTTTTAAAATATATTTTTATTGATATCAGAGAGGAAGGGAGAAGGAGAGAGAGATAGAAACATCAATGATGAGAGAGAATCATTGATTGACTGCCCCCTGCACACCCCACACTGGGAATCAAGCCCACAACCCAGGCATGTGCTCTTGACTGGAATCAAACCCAAGACTCTTCCGTCCACAGGTCTATGCTCTATCAACTGAGTCAGATGGGCTGGGGCTCTTTATAATGTTTTAGACTAATACTTTTTGTGTCTTTTGAATTCTATTCAATAAAATATTATGTTAATTTTAATCAAACTTATAGCCACACTATGTAATTTTCTTTTCCAGGTAATACATTAACGTTTTTGTTCTGGGCAGATAGATTATTCCCAGCTTGGTTTGATATAGTACCAGCACACTGCTGCATTACTTAGTTTCAAAGCAGAGCAGAATGCCACACTGAAAAGGATACATGAAGCTTCCTACTTATTAGATTAAAATCACAAAACATTACTAGTTAATATTACTAAGAAATAGCTAATACAATATTATTTAATAATTTTAAGAGCAAGTAAGTTTTATGTAGACAAAAGAGTGCTTTTATTTTATTATATTTTATTTTATGCTTATTTTTATACTAGAAGCCTGGTGCACAAAATTCATACACTTGGAGGGGGGCATCCTTCAGCCCAAACTGTACCCTCTCACAGTCTGGAAGTCCTCAAGTGTCTAACTGATGGCTTAGGCCCACTCCTCATAGGGACATCTTTAGCGCTCCTGTGGAGGTGGGAGAGGTTCCCACCACTGTTTCTATGCTAGCTAGCCATGAGCTTGGCTTCTGGCTGAGTGGCACTATGGGAGCACACTGACCTCCAGGTGACAGTTCCTGCATTGAGCATCTGCCCCCTGGTGGTCAGTACATGTCATAGCAAAACTGTCGTTCTGCTATTTGGTCGAATTGCATATTAGCCTTAAATTATATAGGATTACCTAACTCATCTTTTAAAGAGAAATGAGATTCAAAGAACAATATCAAAAAACTGGAATAAAATTACCTCAGAGAATTGTGTCTCCTATACAACTGTGAGGGATTGGATAATTGTTTGTTCTTGGTTTCTGGTTGCCAAAATAAAGAGGTAAATTCAATCAAGGATTGAAATCAATATATCTATAAAATAAAAAAATAAAAAAGTTGGATGAAAATGCTTCATTTCTTCATAGATTTTATAATTGGTTTTGTTGATAAATGGTAATTGAACACGGAAAAGGATTTTATTATTACAATAATTGCTTTATGATTTTTGACCATGAATAGTTTAAGCTCTTATTAAAAAGATGTATTCTCTATCTACAGGTTCACTGGAGTGTTTTATGTATTATTTTAAAAGCCTCAAAGCAGGAATCACTCCTTTTGTTACCTCACTCTATAGAACATACTAGGTTTGATCAATAATAAAGGCATCCTTTCTGTAGAATCTCTTATGTAGTTACAAGTCCAAAGGCCCTTTCCTTAAATTTTAGACTAAGGGGGAATTAAAATAGGCCATTGAACGACACTTTCATTCATTTTTTACTTACTGAGTTCCAGGTATTCTCTAACGGACTATAAATATAATACACAAAAATAGAAAGGCTGTTATATGTGATAGTAGGGAACAGAAATTATACTAATAATACATATCATATGTCAGAAGTGCTATAGAAAAGAATAAAGTAGGACAATAGGGAGAAGAAGTGGCAGTTAGTGCATAGGGCTATTGTATAAAGAGTATTTGTTTTTTAATAGCCCTAATGGTATGAAGGGAAACTTTTATTTTTACTCAAGACTATTCCAATGGGTTCAATACTATTGCACTATGGGAGAGATTTTGAACTCAGCTACATTGAACCAAAATGCAGGAGAGGTTTTAAGCAGCGGGGTGAGCTGGTGGAAAAGTGAGGAAATTCAAAGAGCTCAGTTAGAGTAGGCCATTTGTGTTTGTGGATTGGTGTCTATTACTTAGACTCCTTTCACAGGAATGGAGGGATAGTGTAGCTGCACCCAGGTCCCACTGCCTTCCCCCAAACAGCCAAACTTCTGATACAGATGCTGGTGAGAAGCACCTGAGGAAATGGGAGACACTGGTACCAAGGCCCATCTTAACATCTCAGAGCAGGCAGATGTTTTTATAAGGAGGGAGAGGGAAAGCAGAACAGAAACAAGGGGGAGGGGCTATGCAGACAGTGCCCTTGCTTGTTGCCATGTGGATTTTCATGGTCAGCGTCCTTAGGTTAGTCATCTGGCTTTATGTCAGTGGATTTTTTTTGTCTGGGCAGTCGGAGTTAGCTAGGGCCTTAAAGGTCAAGCTGCTCTAGGCGTACACAGGAATTGAAACTGCTGATTCTAGTAAAGTATACTTAGAAAATAAACTTTTAACGTGTACGCTCTAGTTTGGAGAGGACACATCAGGTTGGAATAACAAGCTAGGTTTAACATTTACTAAGATTAGCATTGGTAGCTCTATATAAGTATAGGGTATCGATTCCCTATTACAACATAGGTCTTATTTTTGAAGATAATTATACTTTTGTTTAATTCGTTTATTTATTCTTTTAAAAAAATTTGTATTAATTTCAGAGAAGGAAGGGAGAGGGAAAGAGAGATAGAAAGATCAAGGATGAGAGAGAATCATTGATCGGCTGCCTTCTGCATGCCCCACACTGGGGACTGAGCCTGCAACCTGGGCCTGTGCCCAGACTGGGAATTGAACCACCTGATTCATAGATTGATGCTCAACCACTGTGCTACACGGGATGGGCATACTTTTTTTTTAAGTTTTAGACCTTTAGGAGAAAAATTATCACAGGTAAAACATAATATGCTTCATTCAGAGGAGAAATGAAGGTTCTAATACAACAGAAAAAAAGTCATACACACCTAGTCATGAAAACATTTGTCATAAAAAATGCCTCATTGTTCTGGAAATATTGTCCCTAGAAAGATATGGTGATTTTCTACATACTGTATACATTATGTAGTATATTATAAACAACCTCAGGTTCCCATAAAGTATAAAAATGATTTCATGCATTATTTCCTTCAATTACATGAGCAAAAAGTTGTATGACTTACCCAGTTTCACAGGATTAACCACTTGAAAAAGTTCCATGCCTCAAACCCTTTTTGGAAACCTTAATCTTCTTTTGCTCTTTGACAGCAAGCCTCTGAGGCAGCCACCACTGACTGAACACTTTCAACATGGCAGTAAACATTCGTAATCCTTTTTATCTGTGATTTTACAACAAATCTGCACAGTAGGTATATTGTGATTAAGGAAAGTAAGATGAAGGTGAATTAAGCAACTGAGTCTGGGGTGTCCCTAGTTTTCTCTCATCAGTAAGTGTATGTTCCAATCCATTTAAGCAGGCCCTTTATCTGATCTGTGGGATGGCTCCCATCAGCTCAGAATGTAATGGATCTTCTGTATAGAAGTAACCAAGCAATCAGACCGTTCATTGTTATTTTTTAAATATATTTTATTGATTTCAGAGAGGAAGGAAGAGAGAGAGAGAGAGAGAGAGAGAGAGAGAGAGAGAGAGAGAGAGAGAGAGAGAGAGAGAAACATCAATGATGAGAATCATTGATTATTGCCTCCAGCATATCCCCTATTGGGGATCAAGCTCCAAACCTAGGCATGTGCCTCCACCAGAAATTTGTGACCTCCTTGGTTCATGAGTTGACATTCAACTACTGAGCGACACTTGCTAGGCTCATACCTTTTTTTTACAAAGAGAATTTCAACAATTTCATCAGTGGTGATGTTTTTCTCCTCCTCCCTTATAATAAAGTAATTTATATCTCTTGATGCTCTATGTTAATGACTTTAATGATCTTGAATATTACTCATGTTACAAAAATACATACTTTCAGGAACCATGGGGTTGAAATCTCTTCTTGTCTACTTTAGCCTGGAAAGACAGCCAGAATGTTCTGTGAGGATTTTTGTTTTGTTTTTAATTGCATAATAGTGATAAAATAGTTCCGGGCATTTACTGGTTATTCTGAAATCCAGCAGCAGGTGACAAATCTCATGACACTTATTTCCTCTCCTTCCATCTTATTTACTAGTTTACATATAAATGGTCTTATGCCAGACAAATCCTTATTTGAATCTGAATTGTGCTGATACAAGAAATATTTGAAAATATTTCTTGACCTGTCATCTTGCATGTTGTCAATCTAAAGCTTCATAACTTATACACATACATTCCAAATGCTGTTCTTAGCTCATATAAATGCCAAATTACTCTGTCAACAAGACAGAGGGTCTAAAACTGTTCAAAAACTTGGCAAGGTTTTTTCTCAGTTTTAATATTTTCATTTAATTACACACCAATCTTATATACACATTTCTTTAAGAGAAATTGTTCTTACGTTAAATATATTATTTAACTTTTATAAAGACAGGAAGAAATTGTCCTTATTTAGAAATAATATTTCTTCTTGAAAATTTATAAGATAATGAAACCTGGATACAACTATATGAAATAAATTCTTGCCCATTTTCTTAACTGACATTCCACATAATTAAAACCTTCTCATAACTTATGATATTATTCATAAAATAAGCTTATTTCATATCTTGCAAAGATATGATAAATGGGTATTTAATTGCTTATTTTGGTCTTCATCAATGCCATTTCTACAGGACATGCATAAATCAATTTCAAATGGCTAGGAAATAATAAAGTACAGTTTCAAAAATTGGTTATTAGCAGTTATTTCTCTTTAAATGAATCCAATAAATATAATCCAGTTTTACACAAGAGATATTAGTTACAGGGAAAGAAGAAGCTATTTAAATAGAAAACACTGTTCTAGTTTCCATCATAGTAGTTTAATCTTGTCTGTTTTAGAATTTCTGAAAATATTAATCATCCAATAAATAATCTTGGTCTAAAGCTGCATTTGCTCAGCAAAATATCTATGAGATATGTTTGTTGTTGCATTAAATAATTGAATGTTTAATGTTTGAATTAGTTCAGTTGGTGATACCAAAGTTCAAATCATTTGTATCCTTATTAAAATTTAAAATTTCTACTTATTCTAATATATGCTGAGAGAGGGCTATTGACTTTTAGAGTGATGCCATAAGTACTTGGTGAATTGTGGTGTCATTGAATGCTATAGTAATCGGGGCATGAAGGAGGAAGTTTGGTGATATAATTCAAACACTTTGATTCAAATGTATAAAGTTTGAAACATCAGGGAGACATTTATGTAAAAAGATTGAATAGGTAATTGGAGGTTTGAGAAAATCAAGTTAAGGCACATAAAAGAATCAGGATAGCTCTTAATAACTACTTAATAATATGATGTACTATAACTATATGACTTGAAGATTATCCTTTTATATTCCTATCCTAGATTATGAAGAATTGTGATCTTCTAGAATTTTTACTACTGGCTTGGGAAAACAAAAGCTCTTGATTTTCAATCTATCCACATAGGCTTTAAAACAAACTTGAAAAGACAACTCTTAAAGAAGGGGAGCTTTCACTTAGAATTTTAACAAAATGTGAGATTCTATCTTTAAGAAGATCCATGATAGTATATTTGGAATTACTAGACATTTGTAGTGAACAAGTACAGAATAAATGTTATTTTCAATGCATGTAACATATTTCAAGTTTTACCACAAAATTAATATTTAATACTTTTATAATGTTAAAATAATGCAAGAATATTATTTTATGCCAAAAGCATTGGATGAAAAGTATTTATTATTTGAGATTATTGAGAATTCTTATTTTCTATACATTATATGTTCATCTTCTTGCAGCCTAACTCGCCACTACCTATTGTATATATATTTCTCAGATTTTATAATTATTTTATGCATTTTGGTCTTTAGAAGAAGTAACATAAAGAGGATTGACAGGATAAGTATTTCTGTCTTGATAGAAAGGCATTGGAATTCCAAGAGGATAGCACATCAGGTGATGACGAGTGCCAGAACCTCAGAGTGGAAAGGGTGTATGAAATGGAGTGGGATGAAGGTCAAAGCTGTGACAAAATGTGGTTCTAGGTAAGCTAGTCATGTAGCCTGGGAACTCAGCCCAGTTAAGGGAAGAACTGAGGAGTAAGAAGGAATAGTGAGAGTCCAGTAGCAACACTTTTGCAGGTGAAAATTATTATTCTCTATGATGCTCTGTGGTGAATGAGGAGCAGAGTATTCAGGAAAGTACGGAATGGAGATGTTTTGAAAATATACTTGGGAAGTGACAGTTAGTGCAAAACATGTTGCGATAGCATCCGTGAATAGGAAAGCAGTGAGTGGTGGGGAATGGAATAAGAGGGTCTGATTTCTCTACTGACCCACATATGAGGAACCTGGGAAAAGACTCGCCGTCTTTGTCAGTAGTATTCTTTGGCAATTTGTTAGATTCTGTGGACCTGAAAAGGAGCAAGTATTCCTTCAAATCCAAAGGGGCAGGGGTTATGTAAAAGTTAAAAGAAAGACAACTATTGTTTATATTCAACTCCACAAAGCATATTGAAGAATAAGAGGGTCAGGATCATAAAGCATATCATACTGAGCCTTGCTATCAGGTCTATTCAAGTGAATCATTTACTAACAAAATAGATGTATTGCTGATCTGGTTTCCATTTCATTGGCTACACAAGAAAATAATGAAAGCTTCATCTCTCATAAAAAATATGCATTTTTCCTGAAAATGTATGGAGGACATATAATAAAACTTGTTCACAAAGTGAGGAAAAAATATGAATATCTCCTGGTTGTTTTATGAAGAATCTATGTATCTCATGCATTCTTCAGACCGGTTGTATATTTAAAAATACATCTCTAGATTGAGTCCTAGAATCTGTATTTTAAAACTTGCATGCACTTGGATCGTATATGCATTTCAATGCATAGGAATCATAAACCAATTCTAGAAATATTGATAGACTTATGTATTGAAATAATCTGCTCATTTTAACATCACTTGGCTTATTCCTCAAATACTATCAGAGATTTATTTTCTTTTACATTTAATTTAACATCTGATTAATGCATAAGTGAAATTTTTTAACTTCATTGCAGAAAAATATATTTCATGATGCAGTTCAGTTAGCAAGTTAATGATACATGAATTTAATGATTTATGGCACATGAATCAGAATTCTAATATGTCTGGTTTTATGGTTGAAATCATTCTCTTTTCTTTGAACCATTCATAAAAGGGTAGAATATACATTATCAAACACGATCTGATGGAAAAATTATTTGTGAGAAAGCTTTCTGTCTCACTAGAAGAAAAGAAAGGGGGTTTGTTAAAATCAATGAGAAAATTAATAGCCAATAGATAAAGATAAGTAAATCGTAAATTTACTTAGATAAATAGTACAAAATTTCTGGTAAGTTCATGAAGCCAAAGAAAATGAAACCTACTTTCCTTTCATCCTTCCTTTCTTTTTTGAGCTAGCTTTCCCCACAGTAGGCTTTCTTGAAGATAAATAAAATTTAATAATAGATAAGTAAAATAAAGTTGCAAATAATATTGTTAAACTACTATTAATAATGTTCATGGAATATTGAAAATATCTGAGAGATTGAAATATAGTCAGTCCTTGAATAACACAGTTTTGAATTGTGTGGATCCACTCATATGCATATTTTCTCAATAAATTTTTTCTTATAATAATTAATTCACTGATTATTAATAAAACAATTATCAATTAGTAAATAATTAATAATGAATTTTAATATATCATATCTTATTATTTCCTTCATAACATTTTTACTCTAGCTTACTTTAGTGTAAGAATGTAGTAGATCATACATAGCACATAGACAATATGTGTTAATCAACTGTTTATATTATCAGTAAGGCTCTCAGTCAATAGTAGACATTAGTTGTTAATATTTGGGGAATCAAAAGTGATACACCAATTTTTGGAAGTGCAGAGGTCTGTGCCCCTAACCACGTGTTCTAAGGTCAGTTATACACAATTGCTATTCTTATTTTCAATCTATGTTTTATAGATTGATGACCTTAATATTAAAAAGAGGCAAATTCTAACTAACTTGGTTGTGTATTCATCTCATATTTGTTAGCATCTCATGGAAGAAATAATGATGTGAAACAAGTCAGACAAATTACCTTTGATAATGATAACAAATAGGTCAACTAGACAAAATATAAATAACATTTATGCAAGGGCTGTTTTGATTTTACTCTGAGAAAATTGTAGAAATTTGGAGGAGATACGAAGTAAATTAAATACATATTTAACTGACTAAATCTCAGTAACACAAATGTGCTCATATAATTAATGTGTGCCAACAGATACAGAGTTCTCTACTGACATATTGAGTCTATTATCTACTATTTCCAAATAAATTATTTTAACTTACTTAGGTGATCATAGAAAAATGGATTTTCGTACAAGAAGTTAGGAAGAGTATATTGTACAGTAGACTTAAGTTAAAAAATAAATTTGATTGGTTAGAAAATAGGCTAAAATTTAACAAGATAATAAATTAGTTTTCTTTTCATTATTGTGTAATAATTTATCTCACATAGTAGTTCAAAATAATAGCCATTTATTATCAAATGCATAGTTAGAGTCATGTATATTGTTAGGGCTTGGTTTCATCCTTTAGGGTAGAACTAAATACAAGTTAAAATACAAGGTATCAGCTAAATTTGAAATTCAGATAAACAACTTTTTAAAAGTATGTGTTTCTCAAATATTTTATGGGACATACTTATACTGAAATTATTTGTTACTTAAATTCAAATTTAATTGGATATCTTGATGTTGTTACATGAGTATAATAAAGGTCTCAGCAAATAATAAGGATTTGTCTGAAAGCTAAACTTTCAAGGTCAGCTTCTGTGCTGATGTGGTTGTTGGCAGAATTCAGTTCACTGACAATGGAGGGTGTTCTTTGCTTGATGCTGGCCATAGGTCAAACTGAGTTTCTTGCCAAGTAGACTGTTCCACTAGGTGTTAATTAACAGGAATGCATGAAAGGTCCTTTGCTAGGAGCCTTTCAACCAACTACACATTTCACAAAGGATCTTGGAAGGGCATGGACAAATATTCAGGAATTTTTTTTCCCAGGGGTTACTTTAAGATGATTCAATAATATATTTGACCACAAAACTAGAAACAGTACAACCAGAAGAGAATTAATCATTTTCTCTACTCTTTTCTCACTAGGTCAAAACCATGATATTGTGTTCTACATGAACACCATGCTTTTTCAAGGAGTATTGAGGATGGGGCTTTGGAATGACACAACAGTCTTCTTAGATCTGAAAATATTTTAGTTTTTCATAACTTATAAAAATATTTGCCTATGTGAAAAGATTGCTTGAGTATCTCCCAGGGATCTAGAAGATGACTGAAAAATAGAGAAATCTTGAAAATTTCCCCTGATCCCATTTGCTGCATAGTAAATGTTATGGTCAAGTTAGTCTCAACAAACCTTTCAACACTAACTTTTTTTTTAATGTAAATGTTTTTATTGTCCTATCATATAGGAATAGTCACTACAGGGTTAGTAGGAGGAGTTTCATTAGCTAACTGTAGTCTTCTATAAAATGATTTGCCAAAACCCCACTTGCTACTAACTAATTCTAAGAATACTCAAACATTTCACAACAGGTTCTACACCATGCGCAACTCATTGGAACACTAAAATTAAGTAGTTCTACACAGAGTTTGCTATTAGCAATTATAGTCATTGAATATGGTGTTTTGAAATGTATTCATTATTAGTTATATCAGAATAATACATGCATTAAAATTTGGATATATGTAATTTACTCTTTGACAGAATACATAGGAGAACCCAGTGTGTGGAATGCTGCCATCTCCTGTGAGGTGATAAAATACCATTTACTGTGGGAACACACTGCAATATCCACAGAAGAGTTAGTAGGAGTTTCATTTAGTTAAGTATAGCCTGTGCTTAAAAAATATATATGTACTAAAATCATGCTTGTTAGAAATTAATTGCAAGAGTGTTTAAACACTGCACTATATGTTTCACACAATGCATAGCTCATTCAAACGTTAATACTAGACTGAATTAGATAGTGTCAACACTAACTTTTGAAAAACATAAGAACAGGCTAAAGGAGGTAGAATGGGGGAATTTAGGAAGGACTCAAGTTCAAAAGGAGTAAAGATGATTCAGGCAAATAAGCCTTGAGTAGAAAATAATGGTGCTATCAGAGAGAGTCAGAGTGCTGTGGACTCACAGAGAAGGGCAGACTCAATCAGCACAAGTAGATTCAGTAAAGCAATGGGCAATGGTTAGAAGGCGCCAATTAACATCTGTATCAGCAAAAAATAAAGACAATCATTGAGAAAAACACTGTGTAGTCAACATTGGAATTAGTCAAATAGAACAAAATGACGGGATAAAATTGCATAAAGTTTGACAAAGTTTTATGAAATAAAAGTGCAAGAAGGGAGCTTTCTGATGTGGAAGGAGAACAATTTATATGTTTTACAATGCTGTGAAGACAATTTGATTTAATACATCCTGTCAATGACTGACTCACAGATTATGTTTTACACAGCCTTGATGTACTCTGTATTCAAATTTTATAAGCATCATTTCCAGGTGATAAAAACATTTTCTATCTTTAAAATGTTGAGCTACACAATATAAGAAAAAATAGATATGTTCTATGGGAAAGTATTAATTCATTCCAACTGCAAATATTAGGCACCTTCTGTAATACATATAAGATTTTAATTGAAATGTTACTTTAGCTTTGCTATCGACCTCAGGTTCATATATATCATTTAGATTTGGGCCACCTACTTGCCTCAATGAATTAAGAGTGAATAAATATCAACTCAGTTCTTAGATTTGGCCACAAAACTCATTCAGATAACCAGTGGGTCATTAGGATAACATCTGCCCACACAAAAGGGAATTAGTCAAGACTGCAGTGAATATTTTCTTTCTAAGTCTCCTGCTGTAGCTCAAATTCCAAATTTCATCCTCCCCACTACACCAGAAATAGTTGCTTTAGTTATAATTTATTCAGACAATTAAAACAATTCTTTCATTTCTATGTCTTTAAATTTACATGTTCTTCCATCATGATACTTGGAATCTGAGTCTCAGCACTTTTATACTCAATGCACTTTACCCAGTAACCTTACTCTGTCCTCTAAACTACACTAAGTGTACTTGCTTTCTCTCTACATGTGTAAAGTCTAATTTGTTTTTGCTTCTTGATTCTCTATAGGAGTAGATTCCACTAAAGACTATGTTGTTTTATTATGAAACTAGAGGCCCAGTGCATGCGGGGTCTCTCAGCCTGGCCTGTGCCCTCTTGCAATCCGGGGCCCCTTGGGGGATGTCAGTCTGCCAGTTTGGGCCAAATGGCTGCAGGTCAGGCACTCCAACATCCCCCAAGGGATGTAGTAGATGTACTAGTATGTAAAGCGGCAGGCAGGCAGCCAGGGAGGAGCCCAAGCCAGAGGCCAGGTGGGCCACTGCGCCACTCCCGTTCATCCTGGCCCTGCCTTGGAAGCAGGAGAGCCTTGTGCTACCGCAGCTGGGCTTGTCAACTACAAGCTTGACTTCTGGCACCCCTCGATCTGAACGGTGCTCCTGCTGTGTAGCCCACTGACCATGCTGAGGGGCAGATTCTGCATTGAGCATCTGCCCCTTGGGCGTCAGTGCTCATCATAGCAACCGGTCGACCAGTCATTGGGTCATTCATTTGCTTAGGCTTTTACATATATAGATATTTAATTAAGTAACGTCATCTGACATATGTGATTGTGGAAATGTCTGAGACTAAGAAAGTAGTTGAAAAATAGCACTGGAAAGTCCAAACACTTGTAAGCAACTCATTTGGAACATCATTGAGGAGGAGGTGTATTTTCCTGATAAAAATTTTTTTTTCCAATTCAGTCATTGTTGCAACACCTGAAGCTCATAGAAATTGATTAATCTCTTTTCAGTTCAAACTAATTGAATTTATGGTATAAAGCACTAAGAAAAAAAATGGAAGATTATATTTTACTTTGTTCCCATTTCATAATTTATTTTAATTTGTTACATTTGCGTGGCTCTTCCTCTTTGGTATAACCTATGGGATCAACACTGCATTAAAACTATATGCCTTACACTTTCAAACCCCCATATTATGATAAATTTTCCAAGTAGGAATTAATTATTTTTATGAGTTGCATTGTAATTGTGTCAAACAAAAAATAATATGCAAGCCGAAACCGGTTTGGCTCAGTGGATAGAGCGTCAGCCTTTGGACTAAAAGGTCCCGGGTTTGATTCCGGTCAAGGGCATGTACCTTGGCTGTGGGCACATCTCCAGTGGGGGGTGTGCAACAGGCAGCTGATCAATGTTTCTCTCTCATCGATGTTTCTGTCTTTCTATCCCTCTCTCTTCCTCTATGTAAAAAATCAATAAAATATAAAAAATAATAATAATATGTGAGGAGGAATACAATGAATTCTTTTCACTTTATGAGGATACGAAAGGTGATAAATAAACATTGTAAGAGTAGTACATACACTGAAACTTTTTGATTAATGTTTTTATGTCAACAGCCTCTCTCTCTCTTTTTCTCTTTCTCTCTCTCTCGCTCTCTCTCTCACACACACACACGCACACGCACACGCACACACACACACACACACACACACACACACACACACACAGACATTTAGCTATGTGGTCTTGTGAGCATTACTCAAACTCTTTGGAATAAGACTTCATGGGTTAACATATTGACTATTATTTATTTGCAATATGAACTTAGACAAGTCACTTAACCTTTGTTTACTTTAGTTTCTTATCTATATAATATGAGGGTAAAAACTAATAATACCACCTTACAGACTCATTGTGAAGTTTAATTTAGTTAAAACATGTAAAGGATCTTCTCAGCAAGTGATCACCATTAGGTGATCAATGACATCAGCAAATGTATGATTAACCACATTCAGTTTATTCCAGAGAGAGGAGCAAATCCTAAATCCCTATGTGTCTCTATCTCACTACTTTTTATCATTTCTTTACTGATCAAACACTGAATGGTGATACTGTGATATAAACTTATCACCATCTGTGGTAAAGGAAGAACAACTTGGTTTCATCTCTCGCTCCAGAAAAGAGAAGCATAATCATGCAAGGTCAGATATCAGAGTTGCCATAAACCCAGTCATCAATACAGGGACTTCAATTCCATTAGATTTTATCAGCAGACTCTGACCATGCTGCCTCAAAGTATTATATAAATTGAGCATCTCATTATACCCACATCAGAGGATTCCCTAATTTAATTCTCACACCAATGTATTACTTTATAAACATGCAACCTAAGTTTAGCATCACCAAAGAAGACTTCAAAAGCTAACATATTGGGTAAGACTGTTAAGTCCCCAGAATTTCTAGTAAATCTTGCTGAAAATATGAATTTCTGGTAACTTTCAGGACCATAACTGAAAAGGGAACCGCCTAAATATACACATTTTACTGATATTGATTCAGGCTCAGAACCTGAAATCCTAAGACTCAAGCCTTTTTCTGGAGTCCTATAACACCTGGTATCATTAAAGTTTTGAGATATAATAGGGTCCCCATCTGCTAAATGAATGGTGTCACCACTGAAGCAAGCACCAATATATTATGGCAAACACGGAAAAAGTATTGTCCATCAAGTATAGTAACAGTTTAGAAACAAGAACTGAGAGAATTTCAGGGGTGATCCTCCAACCTCAGGGGATGACACTGTTACTATGGCTAGAATAGTCTACTGAGATCCCAGAAGTGCCAGGTGCCAATGAGCAAAAAAAAAAAAAAATAGCTTGTTATGAATTCTTTTCACTTTATGAGGATACGAAAGGTGATAAATAAACATTGTAAGAGCTCAGTGTATGTACTACTCATTGTGTATTCTGTGGATGTGCTTCTGAGTGTTCTAGAGGTTAAAGGCTTAGTCTGGAATTTGGGAGAGTCAAGAACCATAGTTTTGTGCAAGTTAAATGACTGCACATCAGAGGGAAGATAACTCATGTACACCATGGCTCAGAAGAGTAATTGAAGATAGTTGCTAAGGTAGCAGTGGATCAGAGAATGTTCACAGAGCCTGTTTTCTACAGCTAGAGACAAGGACTCAGAAGTGAGACCCCTTGAGTGATGTTTCTAGTATCAGTAGATGAACCTTGTTTTTGTATTTCCAAGAAAACTATACTTGTGTACAGGAGAAAAGGGAAACCCAAGTCAAAAAAAAAAAAAAACACAATAAAGGGTGAGAAGGAAGGAGGAAACCAGTTCTCTGGGATGTATAAATATGAGGACACAGCCTAAAAAGGGAGACTCTTTTCTATCTATACCATAAAGGCTTGTGGTTGGGTGTCACCACCAAATGAGCAGTGGCTCTTGCAGCAGGCGGGTTGGGCCACTGGCAGTGTGGGAATCATTGTAAGGCGGGGCACTGGCTGCATCCAGGGAGTGTGGGAGGTGTCTCGGGGCAGCAGACATGGCTTTGATGGCAGGCTAGACCTAGGGGACCCTACACACGCACAATTTAATCATGCGCTGGGCTTCTAGTAACATTATATGTTTTTTGTGGCAGTGGAAGGGGGAGGGAGGATGCATATTTTTTTTTTAAACTGGACAAGAATGGGAGAAAGGAGGTAATTAAGAAGTTCAAGTGATAAGCTGTTCTAACTTATATAGATGTGGAAAATGTGGGCATTTGACCTGAGGTTATGTACAATAAAAAATATCAAGGGTGTTTTATGAAATAGTAAAGACATTTTGATTCTCAAAATCCCCAGCGCTCAAGATAACAAAATTGGGATAGACAAAGGTCAGGACCAAAAACACATTACTTTGTAATTGATGAGACCTAGGTTACATTTGGGGGAAAACAAGGGGAAGAGGAGGGTGAAGAGTTGATGTTCAGCAGTATACAATGCCATACATCCCAAAGGATAGTTTATTATTTATTTATTTTTATTTCTTGATTAAGGTTTTACATATGTGTCCTTATCCCCCTTTGTCCCCTCAATTCCCCCACTCATGCCCGCACGCCCCTGGTGTCTGTGTCCATTGGTTAGGCTTATAGACATGCATAGAAGTCCTTTTGTTGATCTCTCTCCCCTACCCCCACCCTCCCCTACCTTCCCTCTGAAGTTTGATGGTCTGATCAATGCTTCTCTGTCTCTGGATCTGTTTTTGTTCATCCGTTTATAGTGTTCATTATATTTTACAAATGAGTGAGATCATGTGATATTTTATTTTTTATATTATTTAATGTTATTATAGTCAGGAAAGCTACCTTCTATTAGAAAATGGAGTTGAGCAAGGCTGCATAGTGTAGATTCCCAAGATTCCCAGGAAATCAATTCTATGATTTTAAGGCTATGTGGTGTGATCCTGCAATGGTGATCACACAGAAGCAATGGATACAGTAATAATTTAGTGCATTGAAAAGTCTGCGATAATAAACTAACGCATTATGTAATCCCCAAAGTCCTGTGATTCATCTCCTGATGGCACTGTTACCAGTCATGGAGGTAGAGCATTCAATTAATAATGTGTGAACTTGGTGAAATGCTGATAGTGAGAATTACCTAGATAATTTACAAACAGGTGAACAAATAGGATTGTATTCCTGAATGTTTGATGGGGTAAATCTATTGTTTATAAGAGATTCTTAAGTTGTAGAGATTTCCCAATGACCCAAGATCAGTGAGATAGGTGAGCCACTAGTACTCTTATGTAATACTGATGTTATATAATTCAGATGTTTGGAAAGCTGCTTATTACTCCCAGACTATAGTTTCCTGAGATTGTGTGTTATATATTTGATTACCCTGACATTTAATAATGTCAGGTACATGCAATAAAAATTTTACAAAATTCAGTTAGGGAATGATTTTTTCACTGATTTAGATAGTGTTGAGATTGTTCAGAGTCTCTCTCTTACTCATGCTACTTTAGACCATTGAGATATGAACACTAGAAAGATATTCAAGCATTACATTTATTACTGATAGAGTGATTAGAGGATGACACTTAGTCTGTAGCTAAGCAGGCTTGTTAATACTTCACCATTACATTATACATGATTATACACATCATTTCTCAAATAGCTAGACCAATTGCCAGACAATTCTAAAAAGTCAGAATATTGAAATGCATTGCAGAAAGCAAACCCAAACCCCTGATGCCTGGGGTTGACACGTCTTAAAGGAGTATTTTATGTATCTAATTTCAAACAAGCCGATTCTAACATAACATCAGCAACTATAATGTTTTAATAAAGTCTTTATATTCTTGATACAAATGTATGTGCCATTTCCATATTTTAAATAAATATAGAATTTTTCAAGATTGTTAGGAAACATCACATACATAGATCAACCAAAAAGTCAGTTTCATCTGATTTTATATTTTTTAGCTATGCATTTTCAGTGAAAATATCCATTTTGTTGTTTTAAAAATGTCTCAGCTAATTTATTTTATTTACTTATATAATATAAAGGGTTAAATGTTGATAGTTGAAGGCAGAAATCTCCATCTGGTGTGCCATTTTAAGTTGCATCAATTGTATCCTGTGGGGAATAATACCCTAATTTAATGCCATAGTATTTCTGCATCTTGAAATCCCTTATCTCCAGGGCTTATATTACATAGGAAAATAAAAAAATAAAAAAGTTAATGGTACTTTGCACTTCTCTCTTGTACAGTAAAGCATGATATGCAATGCATTTGTTGCTATTAAAACGAAACAAAAAAATCACAAGAAAGCATCCAGCAGATCTTGCTTGGCTTTGATACCTAAAATATTTTAGGAGCTAAGAATCCTCCTACTGTTTGAGTTGGCATGAGACCAGGCTTGGATCTATGTGGATTTCTGGTCCGACCGCTCAGCACATATTGCACAAGGCATGCTTAACCTCTGGGGAGTAATTGCTCTCCAAACTGTTAGCAAAACAGAGCTGGAAGCTGACGGGCAGGCCTCACACTTAGCTAAACTGTATTGGCAATGCTGTCCAGAGAATAAGCAATGCCTCAAGAACAATTCAAAGGTGATGGAAAAGGGAGTGTAATGAGCTTAGCTTCCTGATAGTTGAGGTTATGTGTAATGGCTAGTGTCAGTAAACTGATGGAAATTCACTGCCAATGGATTGTATCCACCTTTGTAAGTAATCCCCTCCTGGCAATTTAGAGGAAAAACTATTTAGAAAAGTGTATTGGGATATTTTAGTGCTCTTCACAAGCAATGTGTTACTGTTTTCTCCATCATGACTTCCTGGAATTGTAACCAAATATCTTTAAATAAAATGCCCTGTTATAGCAATATCTCACCTATCCCAAGATCACAGGTCCATGAAATATTGTCTAGAAACTGGAAAATGAGAATCCCCTGAATCACTGAAATAGACATATAAAAATAAATGTTTACATACATAAATGTATGTAGAAATATTCTTATAACATTGCCTAATATTATTTAAGTTATTCATTTACATATTACTAGTATGCATGTTCAAATTCCACCACAGTGCCGAAGTTATGCCTATATTTTTACTTCTAATGGCTACCTCTTCATGGAAGAAAGTGTTGGCTAATAGAAGAGTTTGATTCTATCACTAATCATGTTACATTCATTATTGGCAACAGATATAGTTTAAATTTATATGAACTTGACTCTATTCCTGAGTTATGCTGTATCAACTATACATGATTTGAAAACCACTTTATTCATTTTGATAGGTTAAGAGTCTCACTATTCTTCATGATTGGCAATGATACAGCATCAAGTCAGTTCTAACTTACAATTCTTTTGTATAGGCTTAGGGCAATTGTAGGGGATATGCAAATTACACTGGAGAACAATTATTCTCTTAATGGTGACTTAATCAAAATTCAATGACACCTTGAGAAACTTTTATGTTTATGGCCATCCCTAGAATAATCTTTAATTCCTCTATAGCTTTCTTCCAATTTCAGTAATGTTGCTAGTTATGACAGTGACCTTTAGGAATTATGAACATTTTGTATTTGTTCATCAATCACAGAAGGGTATGGATGTTTTGAATATATCATCATATGTTTACTTGGTTATTTTTTTTTTTGCCTTTGACTAAACATATTTTTTAAATATATATTTACTGATTTCAGAGAGGAAGGGAGAGTGAGATAGAAATATCAATGATGGGAGAGAATCATTGATTGGCTGCCTCCTGCATACCCCCCACTAGGGATGGAGCCCACAACCTGGGCATGTGCCCTGACTGGGAATGTAACCATGACCTCCTGTTTCATAAGTTGATGCTCAACTATTGAACCATGTTGGCTGGGCTGACTAAGCTTATTCTTGAAGCCTGACATTGAATCACTTTCTTTTTTTATTATTCTATAAAATTAAAGTAAATTTAATATACTATAGTAGTAAAAAATATTTAACAGTGAAAAGGTGCCTTTAAAATACTTTTACTTATATGATATCATATCAGTTTAATCTCAGATTTAGTGGAAGTTATAGATTGACCATTAAGCACTTTGGTTAAAAGGTTAGCTTAAGATCATATAGCTAGAGCATAATTGCATCAGGAATAGAACCCAGGTCTTCAGTATGCAAAAAAAAAAACATACTTTTTTTGTGACCATAACAATTAATTAATTAATTCTCAAATAATTTTAAGTGGATGACTAAAGCAAATTTCTGATAGATCTTTCCACCCACCAACATGAAGCAAATTACTAAATAAAGCTTGCCGACAGCTGGTGCCTGAAAGAAGAATGAGGAATCCTTTGATTGTCACCTACCCAACAAGTAGCAAACCAAGATTGGCAGGACTATCCTCACAACAATGGGTAGCTGGCCAAGAACCTCATTTTTTTTTCTTAGACTGAAATATTTGTAAGGATCTTGTTAGAACCTTAACAACTTCCTTCTTCACGTGTTTTCCAATTGTTTATTTTTTTAAAAATATATTTTATTGATTTTTTTACAGAGAGGAAGGGAGAAGGATAGAAAGTTAGAAACATCAATGAGAAAGAAACAAACATCTATCAGCTGCCTCCTGCACACCTTCCACTGGAGATGGCCCTGCAACCAAGGTACATGCCCTTGACCAGAATCAAACCTGGGACTTTTCAGTCTGCAGGCCGATGCTCTATCCACTCAGCCAAACTGGTTAGAGCTTCCAATTTTTTCTTTGCTAGCACATTCCCTTGAAAACCAAGAATGGAATATCCAATGACCTATGCTGCCTTCCTGAAGAACTAGGCAATGAAGCTGAGCCATAGTATTTTTAATTATTGCTATATATTTACAGTTTGGGGACACTGTATTTCTGTTTCAGAAACAATTGATTAAATAAGTTAAAAAATGGTAAAACTTTATTTAGGCAAGTTATATACATTTGTACACAAAGTATACTAGTATAAGCAAACCACACATACTGAAAAAATTCCCAAGCATTGCTTTTTAACAACAAAAACACATGAGTTATTAGCAAGAATAATTCAAAATGTTTTCTAGTAATCAATTGGTATAATTGCTCTCTTATATTGGACCTGAGAATATTTAACCTAATATCAAGATTAATTCAATCTTTTTTGTAGGTCCACAGGGAACAGTTAGTCTGATCAAGTCCTTTTCTTTCTCTACAATATTTATTGACTAGAGGCCTGGTGCACAAAATTCACTTACTGGGGGGTGGAGATCCTCGCTCACAGTCCGGGAGCCCTCACTCCTTACCGCCCGGCTGCTTGCTATAACTTACCTAGCTCGCTGCTCCTTAGTACTGGTGGCAGTGGGAGAGGCTCCCACCACCACAGCCAGGCTCACCAGCTGTGAGCCAGGCTTCTGGATGAGCAATGCTCCAGCTGTGGGAGCGCACTGACCGCCAGGGGGCAGGTCCTGCATTGAGTGTCAGCCCTTTCATGGTCAGTGCACATTATAGCGACCAGTCATTGAGGTGGTAGGTTGATTTGCATATTAGGGTTTTATTATATAGGATCATCTACTAAGTACTCTAGATGCTCCAGGAATGTAATGCAAACAACAAAAACTTTGACCTCCAGACTATTCCATAAGCAGTAAAGAATAAGTACAATAGTCCTAGCCAATTTGGCTCAGTAAATAGAGCATAGGCCTGTGGACCAAAGGGTGCCGAGTTCATTTCTAGTCAAGGGCATGTACCTTGGTTGCAGGCTCCTCTCCAGCCTGGGACCCTGGTCAGGTTTCATGCAGGAGGCAACCAATGGATGTGTTTCTCTCACAGAGATGTTTCTCGCTGTCTTGTTCTTTTCTACTACTTAAAAATCACTGGGAAAATATCACCGGGTGAGAATAAAAATTATATATAATAAATTAGCAAGCTCTATTATATATTTAGAGATGAGAAGTACTATCCATAGATAAGAAAGTTATGGTAGAGTACCAGAGATTGGGCTCAAGATGGATGTGGGCTGCAATATTAAAGAGGCAGTCAGATTCAGCATCCATGAGAAATGGGACATAAGAGAGGATTTGAACATAAGCAGAGAATGGCAAAGCAAAATCCCTGAAGAAGAAACAAGTCTGAATTTAAAGGCAGAGCTGGCAGTGGTACTATAATGGAGTGAGCCAGAAGAAAGTACTAGGAAATTAGGGCACAAAGCAAAGTGTATATGAGGGGATGTGATATTGCTTATTGGGAGGGCCCATTCCTTAGGCATCTCTGTAGCTCTGGTCAGTGACACATCCAGCCCATACTAGTAATTCACTAAACATTTATTGAGTAATCATTAGCTAATAAATAAAATATAAGACAGTGAATAATTATGGAGATCAGAATGACCCATAAATCCCTTCTCAGTAGTATTAATCGTAAAAAGCAGCCAGATATCATTCCAGCAAAATGGGTTTATTTGGGAAAAACAAGAAATTGCAATTTGCTGTATGCAATCATGGTGAGCCACATGCAAGTCTGCTAAAGCTCTTCAGATAGGGAAAAGGAAGTTGGGAAGAGCTATTCCTTTTTCCTTGGGCTTTGCAATCAACATTGGGCTCGAGCGCTCCCCCTTCTGGCCTTCCTACTTAACTTCACTTATTTAAATATTTATAATTTTTTTTAAATTAAAGTTTACATTCAACAGTATTTTATATTAGTTTCAGGTGTGCAGTATAGTGGCTTTATATGAATTTTTGTTAACACTTTATGTTAGGTAAATACAATTATCTAATTGGTAAGTCTGATATGCTATTATTAGTCTCCAGAATAACCAGTTCTTAATTCTGGAAACTCAAAACTAAATAAAAGACTCGACAACCAAGTCAGCCCATGATAAAAAGAAAGTAAAAAGTGGTTAATCCCTGGAATGAAATGAACTGTTGAGAGAACTATCTAGTCTCTTTTAAAAAAGAGAAAATAATAAATTGAATTTAAAAGGCATGGACTCTAAGAGTTAATGTTCAGGAATAAAAGATTTAGAAATATATGCATCCATTATCTGACAATGGTATACTTTATGGTCATATTTATTTTTTATATCATCAATAAAATCTAAAGATAAAATGACTCCATTAGCAATAATATGACTTCACAACATCTTCACTTTCATATTTTGTAATGTGCAGCGTAAAGCAGCTGTTTATCAATTTAAAAGTCAGAAAAATAAGGAAAATAACACATTGAAAGAAAGTAATTTATAAATACATATTTAGCACCATTAAACTTAGAGCTTTCCAAATAAATTAATGAGGGTTTAAACAGTCCTTTAAAGCCATTAGATATTAATATCACCTTCACAATATATTATGGAACAGTTGAAACTGATCTCTAGTATATGGAAGGTCTTATTTCAAGAAGTCTAAACTAATAAATACTTTGATTTTTCTGTCTATAATAGGGGGAGGGGTGCAGGGAATTTTATGTATACTTTCCAAAGATCTGGTGAAATGATTTTCAATGACGTGACACTTTGATTTAGAATTTTCTAAATTCATTTAAAAATGAATTTTGTGATTATTTTCTTCTTTCTAGTCTGGGAATGTAAGTGACCAAAGGCAAAGTTGGACATCATATGAGTAAAACTTAATATAAAGTGAGGGCTGCTCATTTAATACAGAATTAAAGAGAGACCCAGCTGTATGTAATAACTAACTTAATGCATGTAAAGAAATATGAATTTTACTAACTACACCTACTTACAGGATTAAATCCCTTACTATTTTTATTAGCACTAACAATGTATTGACTGTAAATCCAAGGGATATAAATTCTACTTTACTAATGTACTAATTTTTTTAATGCGGACATCCACCCTCAACTTTCTATTCTTGATCCTCTTGTTCCTTCTTCTCTTCCTCCTCCTTCACCTATCTCCTCCTTTCCTAATTTTCCTCTTTCTACTCCTCCATCAGCTTATTTGAGACCTTGTCTATCAGCATCATCTCTTATACACAGGGGGGCCCGAAAATGTATACACACGTTAAAAGCTGATAGCTCAATTTTGAAAATTAAATGTATTTTTCTAAACACTGCCTTTCTAATTATTCTGAGTGTATGTATACATTTTGAGGTACAACAATTATATATTCAGTAATTTATATTTAAAGAACACTTTCACATAATATGCATAATCAGTACTATGTTAAATATAAAACAAGAGAGAAGGAAGCATGAATGAGATCTGGCTAAAGAAGAAATCAACAGCAATAATATACTATCTGAAAATCAACCATATGCTGAAATGGAGAACATGTTGCAAAACCTTGGTAAGAGTTGTAACAATAACAATAGCATGTATACTCTTCTTCTTTTTTTAAAATCCCAACCTGAGGATATGTGTGTGTGTGTGTGTGTGTGTGTGTGTGTGTGTGTGTGTGTGTGTGTGTATATATGTATATATATATATATCTGAAAAAAAAAATATATATATATACAGTTGCTTCCTGTATGTGCCCTGGAATCGAACTCACAACCTAGGTACGTGCCCTAACCTTTTGGGTGTACAGGACTGTGCTCTAACCAACTAAGCCACTTGGGCCTGGCCTACTCTTTTTTTTAGACAGTCCACACTTCTAGACAGTTATTTTCCTCTAGAAATTTTTCAATAGAGTTTAAAATATATAGAAAAGCTAGTTGTGTGTACATAGATGGAACGATTAGGTAGGTAGATGATAGATTTGGTGTATTGATTACTATGTGGGTGAGACTTAGGTGGCAGTGGTTCTACAGTAAGCATTGCTAATCAGTCCAAGTAAGTTCATTGAGGACGTTTACATTGCCATTAGTGTACTAATGAAGGCTCATGTGGTAGGAAAGAAAACAGACATGATTTCTTAAGAAGCATATGGTCTGATAGAAAAGAGAGTAAAATGCCACTAAATCTGGTAGAGAAATTGTTACAAATATGAAATAAGCTTCACTCCAGTATATTAGGTCATGCTTTACCCTAGAAAGGCTGAATACTATTCAAAGAAACATGTAAAATACTCCCCTTACTAAGAGGTATCCTTAAAATGCTATATTATTCATATATTATTGACTTCATGGTGGTAATGAGTTTCTAAGACTTATTATTCTGGTGTCAGTTATCAATATATAGTTCCTGTCTTGATTGCAATATAAGCTCTGATACTGATACTCAGAGAGACATGTTAACGAGTCACAAAGCAGAAATCTGGTGGAGCTGATTCTGGGCAGATCCTAGTGTTTCTTCATCACAGAGAATTCACTCTCATTATCAGGAACATCAGATACATATGAATGGCATTGTCCAACATGCAGTTAACTGGCTGCGATACCCCATTTATATTTTCGGGCTAGTCCATGATTCTGATGGTCAAGATGATATTTGTCCAGATGTGGGAGGCAATGCTCATGGTGACATGAGATGCCTCTTATCATTGTGTGCTAGTTCCGTGTTTTCAGCTGTGTCAGATAAAGACAGTAGCTGATGCTTAGGAATCTCTGTATTAATCTTCATTTTGACACATATTTATTTTTCACTTTAATCCATTTCAATATTCTAACTCTAAATACTCCTAAGTATAAATTCTGGAAATCCAATTAAGATCTGAGCTATTGTCCTACCTCTAAGAAATTATTGTACAGAGACGATTGCAAAGATCAAAAGCCTAAACTGGGTACATTTTATCAAACTCTCATTCTGTAATTACCCTTTCCAAATTTTATCTTTGTGTTGTTGTAGTTGTGAATCCTTGCCCAAATATATTTTTCCATTGATTTTTAAGGAGAGTGGAAGAGAGAAAGACAGAGAGAAACATCAATGTGAGAGACATCGATTGGTTGCCTCCTGTACAAGCCCCACCCAGGGAACGGGTCAGGTGGAAGCCTGCAACCAAGGTACACGTCCCTGACCCACATTGAACCCAGGACCCTTTGGTCAGCAGGCTAAGGCTCTACCCACTGAGCAAAACCATCTAGAGCAAGACAATGAATCTTTTATTAAATAAATAAATAAAAACTCACCTTAAAACTGCGTGTGTAAAACAACGACCAAACAGAGCCAATTTGATTCACTACAAAACATTTGAATGACAAAATCATTGTGAAAACATATTTGCAATAGTCATCATTCAACACTAAAGCAATGTGATGACTTTCTAGTGATTTCTTTAATAATTCTACCATAATTTGTTGCAACAGAATTCTGGAATAACCCATCACCTTATGCTATCTTTCAAAATGCACCAAAATTGAGCTTTGATCTGGTGTTGGCAGTACTTCAAGCAAAGAAATTGTTCATTGATTTGGACAGTTTGATTGAAACCCTGTGTTTCACAGGAGCCATGATCCCATCTTGTTATTTATTTCTGGAAATATATAGGACAAAACCTAGGAGAGGCATACTGTTTTAAAAAACAAAAAAACAAAACAAAATAGAAATGGTATAAATTTGAAGTGGATGGAAATGGGCACAGAAAATGGTCAACTGTGTGCACGGGCCACCCACTCATCGTGAAAGTGGAACTCATCAGTTTAGGTTGCCACTCTGTTCTCTTTCCTTCACATTCATAGCAGTTTTCAAAGGTTTTGTTTTATCCGAATCTGAACAAAATAAAAACTCATGAACAAAATAGATTCAAGGACATAGAAGCATGGAACAGACTGTGGAAATGCAGAAGACAGGAAGGGGAGGGTGGGTGGGTGGGAGAGATTAACCGAAGAACTTGTATGCATATATGCATAACCCATGGGCATAGACAATAAAGTAGTGAAGACATGGGCTAGATGAAGTTAAAAATTTTAAACTTACTGGTTTGAAGTACTTGCCTATTCCATTAATAAAAATGTTTAATTTTTTAAATCTACAAAAAATATATAAAACGAATTCATGAGTAAGTTCTCTTTACAAATAGATTAGACTTTTGCCTGTTAAATTGCCCTTATGGTTATTAAACAGACATTGCCAGGAGATGTTTTATTAATTAGAATGGAGAATTTTACACATTTGAAAATCAGGCAGTTGATATTATAAATAACCACGTAGTTTGGGGTGCTTATGAGAAGTGCATCCTGTAATTGAAGAAAAGACTTGAGCATGGTAATGTCTTCATTTTAATGGGGGAAAAAACAAGGCCTATCAAACCTTCTATTCTTAATTATTCTACTGTATCTTCAATTTATTTAATTTTTTTTCTTCTGATTGAAGTTAAGATTTAAAAAATAATTCTAAAATAGTTGCAGAGGATATATGGGAAAAGTTACAAATTCTTTACCAGTAAGTAGGATATTTCAGGCTATAAAATTTTTCTGTGCTCTATACTTAAATGCTGTACAGCTATATAAAGAAACAATAATGTGGGTCATGGTAAATATCTATCTGAAAAATCTTACAGAAAACAACCTTTCCTTAAGATTCCAACTTTTATGATCTCTTTCAATAAAAACCTGAACTAGTTTCCTGAAGATGCTGCTCAACCTCTCTGGTTACTTCATTATTTTTAATCAACTCTAACAGGAGTCAGAAAACTCTGACACAAGCCAAATCTGACTCACCATCTGCTTTTGTAAATAAAGTTTTACTTAAACCACCTCACCTAGTCCACAAATATTACCTATAAGTGCTTTTGAAATATTAAGTTAATTATTTTTATTATCGTAGGGTGATAGTTTCTTAACATAATTAGTGTAATGCTCTATTTGGTGGTAGGTTTCTCTTATAAATAAAAACTGGCCTTTTGGAAGTATTATGGATTCATGGTTAACAATACCAGAATAGTCAATGAGAAAAATGTATCTTAAAAAGAAAAGAAAAAAATAGCAAATGTGTTGAATTGAACAAGATAGAACGAAAGTAAAAACAATATAATACTAGCCAAGACCAGTTTGGCTCAGTGGATAGAGCGTCGGTCTGCAGACTGAAAGGTCCAGGGTTCGATTCCGGTCAAGGGCATGTACCTGGGCTGCGGGCACATCTCTAGTAGGGGGTGTGCAAAAGGCAGCTGATCGATCTTTCTCTCTCATCGATGTTTCTGACTTTCTATCCCTCTCCTTTCCTCTCTGTAAAAAATCAATAAAATATATTTAAAAAAACACAATATAATGGTAATTATCTTCCTTAAAAAATGTCTACATCGCTTAATTTTTGTTTAGATGTAATTTTCAGCATAATTCTCTCTATTATTTTTAAAATGTTTTATATTCAATTATATCTACAAAGAAAATCTGTTTCAATTCAATACAAAGCCCACCATATCACCTAAGATCAGATTCATTTTATAATGTTGAACTCCAAACACTCCAGGCCCCACTTACCTAGTTCATGCCCTTTTATTACATTTTTTGAGTGGAATTTAATCAGATCAAAGCATAACAGTGGTAATAATCCAAACTAATCAATTTAATTTAATAACATTTATCTCATTTATTTTGATGAGTGAAATAATTTTTCTTTTCTGTGAATTGAATTTAATTCAATTCAACCCAAATCAGAAGTCAGGCCAATCCTAACTCTTACTTCCATTTCAGTTTTTCAACAAGATCAGAGATAACACACAATATTCGGTTCAATTCATTTGCATTTAATTTCTCCTTTTCATTAATTTTAACCTAAGTTATTCCCTCTCTACAAATGTCACCCCTGATAATATAAGAAACTTAAGACTATGGTGTTTTGTAATCAATCTTCTTCCTTTGGGTTTTCCACAACTCAACTGAAAACAAAGCTCCTTATTCACAGAACCAGATCATCTGTCTTCTCAACCACCAATAATTGCCTGTTCCAATATTTATAGTCTCTGTGAATAAGAAACTATGCTAAGTACTTCACAGCATAAAGATGAGTTAACCAATTAAAAAATTGTCTTCAGAAGTATACAATGTAAGGCAAAGTAGCAGAGAAATGCTACAGAGTAATGGGGAGTGCTAAGTGGATCAGAAATGAAATGTAAAGAATGGTGGAGCCCAGAGTGTGGCTCGGTGGTTGAGCATCTATCTGTAAACAAGGAGGTCACAGTCTGATTCCAGGTCAGGGCACATGCCCAGGTGGCAGGCTCCATCCCAATTAGAGGGTGTGCAGGAGGCAGCCGATCAATAATTCTCTCTCATCATTGATGTTTATCTCTCTCTTCCCCTCTCCCTTTCTCTCTGAAGTCAATAAAATATGTTTTTTTAAAAATGGTAGAGTTAAACAGAAACATCCACTTAGAAGACTACAATGTAAAGAATAATATTTTCCTATTCCCTTCCTCAAAATATCCTGAGTAGCATTATTTATATTAGTTTCAAAATAAAAATGTTCAAATATTCTTAAAAACTTAAAGTTATGATTATTTTAAATATAGATTTCATACAAATAAATATTTCATAGCAATTAAAATGAATATGTTGATACAATGCAAAAACACTGACTTTATATATAAATTCAATAAAATTATATATGGCAATATATCACCACACACAAACCCAAAACCATACTAAAAATGAGAGGGAAATATTTGCAGTTTATATCTGAGACCAAAAGAAAATCTCACTATTATATAAATAATACCCACTAATTATTTCAGAATCAAGCAAAGGTTCAATAAAAAATAAAAAAGGATATAGACACTTTAAAATGAAAAATACAAGCACTTTTTAAACGTAGGAAAAAATCAATTATGCTTATCAAAGCATAAAGAAGAAAACAAAACTAAATCAAAAATGATTTTTTAAGCTATTATTTATATTGTGTCGACAAGATTTGAAAAAGTGTTCTCATGAATGGTTAGAAGTATAAGTTAGGATAAATCTCTAAAAAATAAATTAAGGTAATTTTCAAAATTACTACTACATATAACATTTGACTAATCAATTATGTTAATAAAAAATTAATCCTAAATATGTATTCATATATGTGTGGAACTACACATAATAAATGTTACTCATTCAGCACAGATTAATAACAAGCTTAATATGTTCATTGATAGGGGATGTGCAAATTAATTATCAGATACCTATACTACATAGCCAAATAAAAAAATGAGAGACCTCTTTGTGTTCTCATATAGAAATCCTTGCAGAAAAATATTAACAAAAGTAAGATATACAATAAAATATATAGAGTTTTATCAATTTTATAAATAACTAGATTGTTAAAGGACAAAAGTGAAAGAAAAACTAATTTGATATATTTTGAATTTTGAAAAATGTATAGCATTTCCTATTTAAATTTTTAAAACTGACATTTTAACAAACCTGTAGACATGGAAAGAGAATGTTTTAAAGATTTTGTGGCATAATATTTAATGACATGAATTTAATCAATTCCTTGCAAAATGCAACTAAAAATACAAAGAACAATAAGAGAAGCTAAATGTTCTTATATGTATCAAAAATGAAATTTTAGAGCAAAATCTCAAGGCTCAGATAATTTCATTTGTGAATTCTATCAATAATATATGTTAGAAATAATAGCAATTTTCAACAAAAATTGTTTAGAAAAATGAAAAAAGAAGACAACCATGATAAAATACTTTGCACTGATTAATCCTTCTGCCAAAAATAACCATAAATCTAAACAAAATATATCCAATAATTGTCTGAATCTTTGGAGAAGACTTCATGCAGGCACAATTCAAAAAATTCACAATGGGAAGAGATTCACATTTAGACCATCTTGTTCCCTAGGGCATTTGTCAGCTGGAAGTTTGGGAAAGTCAAATACTAGAAGAAAGAGTTGGCCTACTTGATTCAGCTCAGTGGATAGTTGGCCTGTGGACTGAAGGGTCCTGGGTTTTATTCTGCTCAAGAGTTCTTACCTAGGTTACAGGCTAGATCCCTGGACCTTGTCAGGGTGCCCATGTGTGTGTGTATTGGTGTTTTTTTCTGTCTCTCTCCCTCTCTTTTACTCTCTCTAACAATCAAAGAAAAAATATCATAGGATGAGGATTTACCAAAAAAAAAAAAAAAAAAAAAAAAGCATCAGGTTTCTAAGCCTCAGGACTGACTGACCTTAAGAGATGCTAGATTATGAATATGAAAATACTGGGGAGCAAGGATCAAGTAGGGCATTGGCAATTGATTCAACCTTCGGGCTCCCTTTGTCCCTGCAAGTGGGGAAGGACTAAAAGCTCCACCTCTATTCATGGTTAGCTTATTTGGCAACCAGCCCACATTTTAAGATGCTGTCCAAAGTTGCCTAATTAGCATGACAAAAGACACCTATGTCCTCTCAAAGGCCAAGGGTGTCAGGGGCTCTGCCAGGGATTGGGACAAAAATAAAAAATATATTTTTCTTATTATAAATTACCATATCACAGAACGTAATTACCCACCCATTGACTATAAAATGGATTCCATTACAATGGCTCTTTCTAATAAATAAAACATTGCATAATGGACAACATATCATTTCTGAGACTAGGTCACAAAAAGAATTGTTGCTTTCATTTTCCCCACTTTAAAGAGAAACAGAGAAAAAAGCCTATGTTGTGAGCGAGCCTTTGTAGCTCTGTGGAAAGGTCACATATGAAGCTCATGTAGAAAGGAACCCACTTGTGAATGTGATGAATCCACTTGGAAGTGGATTTTCCAGTCTTAGTCAAGACTCTAGATCAGTGGTTCCCAAACTGTTTTGGGGATGCTGCACCTAAGCTTTTCTAAGATCCTGATACCCTCCCCTGCCTGTGACATATAGTTCTTATTATTCAAAAAGTGAGCTCCTATTCACATGGAGGAAGCCTAGAAGGAAGGCCATTAACTTGGTCTAAACAAGCTTCCAAAGAACATGGCAAGAGAAAAATGAAAGAACGAATGGACAGTTGAAGTACTGAGGAAGAAATCACTAAGAAATTTTTAAAATAATAATAATAATAACAACAACAATAACAACAACAACAACATGAATTGTTATGGCAAAATAATAATAGCAAAGTTTCAAAATATATAATAGAGAACTGAAATGCATAAATATGTCACAGGATATATTTATGTACTGTATATGAGGCCCCTAGAACCATAAAAATGCAAACAAATTCACTGTTAATAACTCATCCTCAAATTGTCCTCCCATAAAAATAAAATTGCCCCCCTGAGGGGTATGTGCCCCATGCTAGGAATCACTGCTCTAGATCCTTTCTGTCCCCCAAACTTTCAGTGTTATAGCTGAGACCCCACATATCACAGGGCAGAAACCAACCACCCCCACTGTGTCCACTTCAAATTCTTGATCCACAGATACCAACTGGTAATAAATATTATTGTTTAAGCCACTAATTTGGAGGTAAATTATTATGCAACAATAGATAATGAATAAAAATGTATATGGATTTATTTTTTAAGTATGTCATGAGCTTCTGTTCCTTAATTTATCATTAAATGTCCGGCCAGTTTGAAAGTCAGAGAGCAATTTAACCTCACTCATCTTGAGGTTATTTTGCAATTCTACACATGCATTTTACACCAACTCCACAAACAAGAGATCACCAATGAAGAATTACACTATATAAGCAATATTTGGAGAAAAATATATCTATTTTCTTTAGCAAGAGAGATATGAATGATTCATGGTTTAACTATAACACATAAATGTCTTAAAGTCTACCTGTTGGAAAATTATAGACCACAAATATGCAAATATGTACATGCTGCAAGGCTATGCAGACAATCCTCAACATATTAAACAAATAATGACATAATTAAGAGTGAAAGAGTCAGCAAATAAAAATCAAAGCCACGTCGAGATATTACCAATAATACATTGCTAAGAAATCATTATTGTATAACACATAATCGCCAGCCATCTGTGTAAATATGTGCTGATTTATGAACTTGCTATACTAGAGCTTAAAGACCTCTAATAATATATGTGCAATTTAGGATTAATAAATTTTAGTGGGTTTGAATACTTTACTTATTCAATAATTACTAAAAAAATCCTTAGCTAGATGCAAAAATAACAATCTATTTAATTCTCTGTCATTCGTCAATTGAAAAGCACTTCAATATTTAAAGGTCTTTGTGACTAATCAATGAGAATTCTCAGAGCCCACATGTACCAGGACTTGGAAACTAGACATTATATCTGGTCTGAAAAAGAAAAATACTCATCATTCTTCAATTATCTCTTTTTCTGTCTTTTTTTCTTAAATACCATATAGCACCAAAAGCATATTCTGCTACTCAGTCAATGAATATGTCACAGAAAAGCCTCATAATCCTTTGTGACTAGTCTGTGGAGGAAAAGAAGCTTTTGTGTACTGTTGGTGGGAAGTAAATTTGTGTGGCCACTATGGAAAACAGTATGGCCTTTATTGAAATATTAGAAGCCCAGTGCACAAAATTAGTGCAAGAGTAGGCCTTCCCCTGACTGCTGGCACGTGCTTCCCTCTGGCACTGGGGGCCCAGGCTTCCCTCTGGCTATAGGCAGGGGGACCAGAGATCTGGGCTTCCCGCACAGGCCCTGCTTTGTCTGGAAGGTCATCTAGGAGGACATCTGGTCTAATTAGCATATTATGCTTTTATTATTATAGATTTAAAATAGAACTGCTATATGACCCAGCAATTTTTCTTCTGAGTATTCATCTGAAGAAAATGAAAGCACTAATTTGCCAAAACATATACACCTCTATGTTCATCACAGCATTATTTATACACTAGAGGCCTGGTGCACAGATTTGTGTGCTGGTGGAGTCCCTCAGCCAGGCCTGCACCCTCTTGCAATCTGGGACCCCTCAGGGATGTCAGGCCGAAACCGGTAGTGTTCAAAGTGACAGGTGGCCGGGGAGAAACCGGAGCTAGGGCCAGCTGCCACACTGCTCCCACTCATGCCAGGCCAGCTGTGCTTGCTGCCACTGCCCCTCCATAGCACTCTGCGGAGGTGGGAAAGGCTCGCTCCTCCATAACAGCACTCCCCTGCCGTGAGCCTGACATCTGGCACCTGTCAGTCAGCTGAGTGGTGCTCCTGTTGGGGGAATGCACTGGCCACCAAGAGACAGCTCCTGCATTGAATGTCTGCCCTCTGGTGATCAGTGCACATCATAGCGACTACTTGACCGGTCATTCGGTTGCTTAAGCTTTTATGTAGAGAGATAATAGCATACTACTCAGCCACAATCAGAATAAAATCGTGCCATTTAAAATGCCTCTAGAAATCTGACCCTGACCTTTGAATCAAATTCTGATTCAGCTGTTCCTTTTATTTCCTCCCACGGCATGTTGTTCAGTTGTCTATCATTATCACATCATATTTTTTGCACTTTATTTTTGACTGGTTTTGCTTAATAGACTAAATATCCATTGAGGGATGACACCATATATTATTTAATCTGGTGTCCGAGGAGTCTAACATGATGCCTGCCACTCAGTAGGTATGTAAAATAGAATCACCTGTGAGATAAAATAGCTGTGGATTTATATGTAGATTGAGAGATCTGCAGGTTCTCTGGAGATAAGTGCTTTGGTTCCGCCATAATGATAAAGTCAGGCTGGAAAAGAACACTTCATCTGATTTCTGCTCTCAGAATTATAAGATGGGTTTAAGTTGAGTTTATAGAGAAGATGTTAGCAAACACCATTTTCCCCTCTCAAGTATGGATCACACATGCATGCTTGTTTTTTTTTAAAGGATTTTGTTGGGTATCTTGTTTTTGCTTTGAGTCTCTCATCTGGAACTTGGAGATAATAATACTAATCACTGTCCCATTGGAACATGTTGAGTATTGAATGAGTTAAAATACAAAAAAAAAAAAAGAGCTTAGGCAGTATCAAACATTGTGGGGTTTTTTGGAAGGGAATCAAATAAAGTTAGTTATTATTGAGGCTCATTAGATGATGATTCTTAATGCAATATTTGCTGGTGCTCATCCTTGTGAGCAAGTCCACTGAACCAAGTTGTTATTTCTGATGTGAAAATACACAACGGTGCTATTACTACCTTCATGCACAATAATTCCACAAATAAATTAGTTATGACCTATAATTAAAAAGCAAACTTGCTTTATAAACACTGGGGCATGTATTTGTATACAGCTGCATAAACAGAGCAGGAACACCATAAAACAGAGGTTTTAAAATTGTGGTTTTTTTTTTTTTTGCATTGTCTGATTTAGAAGAAATCATATTGCCCTGATCTCTCTCAGTCTCCCTCTCTGTGTGCAGGTATCAGCATGTTTTGCACACATTTGCACAAGATAGGCAAATATAATAATCTATTAGACATATACAAAAGAAAAAAAACAATGTTATGGCTCATAGAAGAGTTGGTAGTTGGGGAGTCTTTGGCTTTCATAAGGTTACTTGCTTTTATCACAGTAGAGATTTCCAATCTGACTTTTCTGTGCACTTTGTTAATGCATGAAAGACTAACTGTGAAGAAGCATCCCAGTAGGAAGTCCACAAATTGGAATTTCATTTTGGGTCTATAGTTGAAAGGAATTGATACTAGTCATGTGAACAAACGAGAAACAACACAAAACAAAATAATTTGATTGCATCAGGTTTTACATTCTGTTTTGATTTGGGGAAGTTGAATAGAAATTTTGAATTTAATATTAACACTGAGGACTTGAAGCCAAATTGTTTTTGTATATACTGCCAAAAACAAACAAAAAAAACCATCAACAGAGTACATGTAGACAGAGCATCATTCATATTGACTGGATGTGTGACATCTGTTACATGGAACTCTATTCCAAGGTAATTACAAAGTGAGGAGCAATCCAACCAAAACTACTTTGCCAGTGACTCCTTAGTTGAAAACTGGTCATGTCCACATGTAAAAATATGAGTTTGGCTGGAGGATGCCAAAACATCCACCAGAAAGCTAACAGATATTATCATCATCCAGGATATATGATCCAGCTTCCTGTCAGTCAAAACTGGATCAGGTATTGAGAAAGGACAGGAAGAAGAATGTAGTCAGTAGCCCTTTGGGAAATTAACACAATCAGCCCTATCCAGTTTGGCTCAATGGATAAAGTGTTGGCCTGCCACCTGAACCCGGGTTTGATCTCGTCAAAGGTTGCAGGTTCAGTCCCCAGTAGTGGGGGGGTGCAGGAGGCAGCCAGTCAATGATTCTGTCTCATCACTGATGTTTCAGTCTCTCTCTCTCTCTCTCCTTTCCTCTCTCTGAAATCAATAAAAATATATATTAAACACACACACAATAAAATCACATATCTAGTATTTGTGGGGATACGTCTAAATTCTGTGAAACAACAAATGAACACTATAATAAGTAAGATCAATAATATAAAGAATAAGTTAAAGACAGCTCTGTGGGAAGAAAAGGAATAAAATATGAGATTATTTTATGTTAAAAAAAATCACACACACAAATTTTTAAAATTTTACCAGCCTCGCTGATCTCATAATCAAAGGTTCTATAACTTCTCCTAACAGGAACCATGTAGAAATAATTTAAGTGTAAGTAAGAGTTGAACTAGTATGCATATTTAAGTGTACCCAATATAATTATAATTATAACTTTAATAGTATTTTCTCCTCAAACTTGGAATGATTTTCTCATCTTTACTTACTGGAATTAATGTAATATTATCTGATATTATATTTTAATATATTATATTTCTTACTTCTAACCATTTCTTGGGCAGTTGTATAGATTCTGATTTTCCCCTTCTCTAAAAATGATAATTATTCTCAGGAGTTGGTCAGACATCTTGGCAAATGACTATTCACTTTTTGATAACAGGCTATCCATCTCTGCAGAGAATTATTACTTTGGTTGACTTGTCATCAATCATTATTCATTTACACTTTACTCTCTCAAGCTCTTCATAACAGCTTCATAAAAATATCAATAACCAAATCTCAGGCAGCATGTGGAGCCATATTCCATTTTGACTGAGGTTCAATGTGTGTGGGTCTTAATAAATAGCTCTGCCACACTGTTACCAGCCTGCAAGGTGTATTTTTAGATTTTTCATCTGAGGGGGTTTTAAAACAAAATCAAACAGCTTCTGGGTACATTTATCAGTGTTTTCCCACCAGAGTATACTGAGGACAAAGAGCACAGAGCTCTGTGCAACATGTGGTTATCCCTAGAGTACAATGTGAAGCTTGAAGTGTCCTTCCATTTATCACTGTCCCTCTGCCTGCTGTTGTAGGACCATAAAGGGCTAGAGAGGCAGCGGTATAAAGTACAGCACTGGATAATAGAGGAAAACATACTGTTCTCTTTATGTTTGTTAATAGGGCATGACAATTGTTCCCAAATTGCCTGGAAGCCATTGTGCCTTGCTACTCTGGAGTGTGACAGCTGATGTACTGAAGGGCATCGTTACTCCACTAGTGCAAGCAAAGCATTTCCCCCACCCATATGCTCAGAGCTCTCATGGGTTTGGGAAAGCTTTATTTGCTTTTTCTTTTTTTTTTTTTCTTTCTTTTTTCTTTTTTTTGTCCTTAGACTAATAAAATGGCTTAACTGAACGCTACTTTTTTAAAAGTAGGTCAATAGGTGGATTATTTAATTTGGATTAGAAGAGATTATGTTTTAGAAGCTGCAATTGCCCTATGAAATGATGCAAAAGTGGATGATCCCTCAGCCCAACCTGCCCCCTCACACAGACTGGGAGCCTTCAGGGGATGTCCTACTGACCACTCACTCCCAGCCTGCCCAGGGCCTGGCGAGGCTTTAGGTCTTGGGCACTCAGCCACCACCCTGCTCAGCTCAGCCCTGGCCTTAGCCCCGGCCAATGGAGACCACCCAGTCCTGGGGGCCGCCTCGGCACTCCACAGCCCCAGCCTTAGCCCCAGCTGCCTGCAACCACCTGGCCCTGGGAGCCGGGTGCTCCCCGCTGCTGCTGCTTCATCTCCATCCCCAGGGGCTGGATGCTCACCACTGCTGCCACTTCGTCTCCACCCCTGGGGCAGGGTGCTTGTGCCACTATGCCCTGCCCCTCACACCGCTCGGCCCCGCCCCTGCTCCTGATTGGCTGGTAGTGTAGCAAAGGTACAGTCAATTTACATGTTTCTCTTTTATTAGATAGGATTGTAAATACAGTTTCATATAATAATAGACAATGATAGTCATTGAGTCCCTCAGGTTTCCTTAAAATAGTTTAACCACATCTTCATGGACTTGGAAAATGACATCAGTATTTTTGCAAAGCTTTAATCATTTATTTTCCAGGGCTTATAGATGTCTTGAAATTTTCAAAATAACAGGGTAAATATTAAGAGAGAATTTAGGTTAATGTTAAAGAGTCATGGACATTTGTGTCACTGATTAAAACCACATAGACATGGATATGTATTCTGACTTGAGTTTCTTCTAAGTATTTCATTTTGGATATATTTCTTAATTTACTTAATATAAAGAATGTTCACCTATAATATAAGATTATTTCAGGTATTTCAGCTCATCTCTCAAGTTGAAGTTAAATAGGATGATATATATAACATATTCATCACTGTGCCTGCCACAGGTAATGCTTACAATAAATATTAGAGTTTTTATCCTTCTAATTTAAATTGTACAATCTCAGGAGCCCTCAGAACAAATTCTAAACTAGCTGTTTCAGTGATGGAGACTTAGTATGACTTTGTTAAAATTAATTACATAAAAACCATGCAATATATGACCTAATATCGGGGAGAAAAAAAACTCAAAGGATTCAGCTAAAAGTCCAGGTATGAGGCTTGCTTATCCATCATGTTAGTGAATAAAAATGAAGAATAAACTAGGGGATCTAAATAAAATGATGTAGATCACAATCTTGCTTACTGTCTGCTCCATCCCCTAATACGCAAGCTCCTCTATCCTCCTACAAACAGAAAACGATGAGTGAACTAAGAGTGGGGGTGCCTGTTTGGCTCAGATAAGTGTTTCAAAGGTGGCACATTTATCTTCACTAGCTGCCACTCTTGAGACAGAAAAATTACTTTGGTTATCTTTCCAAACCTAGTTTACTTATGACATTTTCTTCCTCTTTCTAAAGTCTTCAAGATAAAACTACAATGAAAAAGCATCAATCTCTGTTCTTCTGATCCAACCAAAGTCAGAAATTCTACAAATTGAACATAGTGTGGACTTTATAGGTCAACGTAAGATGATAAATGTCCTAGCTTTACCAAGTAGCCACAAACTCCTGGAGTAGATTTTCAGAGTAGGTTGCCACCTTGTTGTCAAAAATGTATATTGTGAATTTGTGAAATTAATTTTATTACATACAAAAGAAAATGAGGAAGAAAAGACTGAGGGAAAAGCTTATAGTATGAAGGGGGATTTCAATGTTCTTACTAATGACTATAGGGAAACCACCTAGAGATGCTATTTCTCTCTCTCTCTTTCTCTCTCTCTCTCTCTCTCTCTCTCTCTCTCTCTCTCTCTCTCTCTCACACACACACACACACACACACACACACACATACTCACTCACACTTAGTACTTATTATTTTTACATAACTGGAGACATGAAATTTGCAAAATTCTGATTTAAAAAAGCAACTCAGAAAACAAAATAGTCACATAATACATGCACTACAGTGTCTATTTACCCCAATACTAAATAAAATCAGAAATAATCTCTTCATTTATTTGCTGATTTCACACCCTTTGCAAATGCCTGTTACATGAATAACCCTTGTGGTAATATGCTGTGAGGACACCAAATGAATGTGACTAAGAGCCTGCTTTTATGTTTCTTGGAACAAATGATGTTGAAAACTACAAATCAGTTTTCATTGAAGAAAAACATTCTGAAATGATGTCTATATGAGTTTTTCTTTGACTACAGAGAAAAATGCTCAACATTAAGTTTGTAAGCCTGGAGAAGAGTTTTGTAAATGAGGAGGAGAGATTTGAATGAGCCAGCCTTGGTTAGATATAGGAAAGCAAGTGTGATATTCTATTTCAGATGTGAAGCGTATGGGGGAAATATAGTCAGAAATGATGATGAAAATGTTTTCCAACAGACTTTGGAGGAGCCCACCATATTCTGGGGCACTAGAGGTTTGTTCTGCAGATTACAGAGAGTTGTTGAAACTCTGTGGAGAAATAAATGATATGCTCCAGGTCTTTTAGTTCTAAATCTTTTACAGGTTCCCAAGGCATTGAGACACAACAAGGAATTATTTGACTACCATCCAGGAAATGTCACAACTTGATCACCTTACTGGTTGCTTAGAGTTTTCTTATTTCTTCCCTCCATTACTGGTGTCTTATTCAATCCTTTTATAAAACTGGATATTTTACTTATTAGCTCCTCTTTTCACCAGTTCAGAGTGATTGTGGTTTTCTTTTCAAATAACCCCCACCAAAACTAGAAGAGTGTAGCTTTGATTTATTCAACCCATTAGAATTTTAAGCATGCTCCTTTCCATTTAAACTTTTAAACAAAACTTAAATAACAGAAATCATTATAGTCAAAAGGACTCACTTAGTGGATGCCTTTAAGAAAAATTTCCGACTTTCTTGACTGTGATGGATTCAATATACTCACATCCCTTTCCCTTTCAATGACCTGTTCACTGTTTTGAAGTGAGAATTGGCACCAAGTTCTCATGATTTATAACCTCTATATAATAAACAACCATTATTCTTGCATTGCCAATTAGGATCACTTAGACCTATTTTTTAATATTAAATTCTTGCCCAACTCCTACTGGGCACAATGGAAAAGACCAGGAATTTAAATCAATAATTCTGTATTGCTGAGAGGTAAATACTAAGGACTGTCCCTATACATTTACATGATTACAAACTATATTTAAACGCACTCTCACAGCAAATGCCAAATATAACTGATACAGTTGTTTGTCCAAATCTATATTATATCAACCCTTTCCTGTGATCCAGGGGCTATGCCATAGATCAAACTGGAATTACTTCTATGGTAAGTTTTTTATTTCCTAATTATCCCTCTGGCAGTCACAATAAAAAAGGTTTATGCAGCATCTTTGCTTTGGTGTTTTGATGGTTTTATTGTCAAATGCTCTCAGAGATAAAAATGAGTCAAAAGACTCCGATAAAAATGTTAGTACCTGTGTGAAGCATGGCATCACGATTACATTTTTTGTTGTCGTTGTTCTCTGGAGTTATTAGTGCCTCTGAAGCAGACATATGCTTTTATGGAGTCTTAGTGCTGACATACATGTAGGAAGAATTAGTAGTTTCTTACTAAGTTTTACAGGGGCTTCAGGCAAAAGGAAATTAATTTATTATGTGATTTAAGAAAGATGCAATATTTACCCAAGCAGTTTCTCATTTATAATCATATCACACCATCAGCAAAACTGCTTGAAATTTTAAGGGGCAGCAATATAATTTTATGAACTATAGCTACCAATACCAAGTAGATCTTGAAAATACATAATTTACTTTTTCCCATTCTTTAAGCTTCCCCCCCCCACTCGAGATTACGATTTATACAGTAGAGGATTGCATTGTGGCAGTATTGTGCATTCTTGACTTTGCTCTTTCTGTAAATCTAGATTACTCAACATCATTTATCACCCCAAAGTGATCCCATTTTTCATACTAAAGTGACCTTTACATTTCCAAGGTGACTTTTCTTAAACAATCAGTAGAAAATGTTCTCTTATTTCTCACTATTTTTTATTCCTATACAGTTTTCAGAAAACACATTCAGAGGATTTAGAGCCTAAGATAATATGATAATGACCCAATTAATTGACAAATAGATCTTTAACCTGCTAGATGATTGTCTTTCTAATATATAAAGATGCATTTTGTATTCCTGCCTTGGAATTTTTTGTTAAGAATGTTATAACTGCTTACTTATATTAGTATAATGCCTGCACAGGGAGCATCTCTATCCTGACTTTTCACAGGATCCTCAAAGATAATAGGTCAAAAGTAAATTTATCAGTGTCTTTCTCCCCTTTCTAGAGTTTTAAGAGAGATGTTTCTTAGAAATTTTTAGCATGCCCTGAGTTTTCTTACCTATTTATTTTGTTGTTGGTATTAGTTTTTCCCCACTCCACCCAGGCCTTTCCTTATAGGCTTTTTTCCTACTGACATATCTTCCAGTTCACTAAACATTTTTGTGATGTAGACCACATATTGCTTAAATTATCAAGTTCCAAAATTTTTATATTTTATTTTTCAAATCTAGGATTTCCATTTTATTCTTGAATATAGGTCCCAACTGCCTATTGAAATGTATCATTATTTCATACTTCTATCTCTCTTCTTTTATGTTTTTAACATATTAAATATTGTTATTTTAAAATTCTTTCCTGGTCATCTGCATATTTTTTCTTATTTTGATTATTTTTCCTTGCCATGTCTAAAAAATAAGAGGCAGGTGATGCTCTCCACCTACAGAGACTAGTTTGTGGATTGCTTTTAAGATTGGCCTAGACTTATTTTATAGTAAGGCTCACCCTACTTCTGGTTCAACTTTATATTTCTTAACTGGATTCCATAGGTTTTGACTGGGAACCTGGCTGATTCTCGATTTCTTTACCTTGAAAGTCTACAATCAGTTCATGTCTTCTGTTTTCTAGACCATCTCTTCATCATTTCACTACATATTTCCAAGTCTAGGAAGTGCTCGAAAGTGGTTGTGTGTTGGAGGCAGGCCACTCCCTTGTTTGCCCTTACCTCATAAGCCCTTGACAGACTAAAATATGTATCCCTATGCATTTAAGAAGATCTCAGTTTGCCTCCTGTGTGCAAACCCATGACTCAGCACAATCTCTTACATCAAGCCAGCTGATCATCTGGGGTCTCCAGGTCTCTATTGTTTTTTTTTTTTTCCTGTGCTCCTGGAGTGACCACTAAAAAGTTTCCTGGTTTCTCTTTTCCCTAATAGGGCCTCTCGACCTGGGAAGATCCTAATCCTTAACCCACATCCAGAATTAAGAACACACTGGGAAAAATTGTTCTCGTAGTTTGTAAAATTGTCAGTATAATTTGTAATCTTAAATCCCTGCAAAGGTACACTGACAATGGTAGGAGACACCAAGGAAGTATGATGTTATAGAAACCAAGCATGGTGTTTCACACAGTATTAATTTCCAATACCACTGACATACCAAAGAAAAAATGTGCTGTTTCATTTTCATTCTTACCTTTCTATTGTTACATCCTATAAAATTGAGTTTAATGAGTCTCCCAATATCGTTAACTTCATCTTGGGGTATCTGTGATTGGATCCCAAAACAAAACAAAACAAAACAAAACAAACAAACAAACACCCCAGAGATGTCATAGTTAAAAATCATGAGAGGAAGAGAAGCTGAGAACTTGAGAGATTCTGACCATCTAATATACTGATTCAGCCATTAACCTTTGTCCAAATAAGAAAGGTAAATAAAATTTACATACCCTTATTCTATATTTTCTTATCATCTGGTTAACCTTCTATTCAGATCTATATAGTAGGATCAAAACACTTTCTATTTAGTGGCTTGTTTTAATAGTTCAATGAATAATTTTGTGTAACTTTGAGATGACAAATATCAATTATGAGAAATTGTATTTGGTATAAGGTTTGTGATATACAATTTTTCCTTCATTTAAATTTTTAAGCCATGCTTGTCTTATGAGACAAACTTGGTCCCTTCCTTATTATTTATTTTTAATTATAACAGTGAACTCACTGTTAATGTTTAAAATTTACTTAATCAATATTAATGATGTGAAATTTGTTGAGTTGAAAATATATTTAATTTTTTCTAGTAAGTTATTCTTCATAAGCACTGAATCATAAATGTATAATTTTTCAAATTTTAAAACATAATGAAAAATGTCTATCTTCCTAATTTCCTAAGAAAGATAATTATTTACATGCTAGAGACTTAGTGTATGAGTGGAGTCCCTCTGCCTGGCTGGAAATTGGGGCCATTTTGGAAATCTGGCTGGCCAGGTAGTGGGACTGTGGGAGGTTGGCCCCAACAGCAAACTAACCAACAGCCAATTCTGTGAGAAATTATGCTTCCTCTTTCCTCCTATCTGGGTCCGGGTTGCAAGTGAACCATATTTGGGGCTGTCAGAGCCCCAGCAGCAAGGTCTGGGTCAGTGTGTGTCATAGCTACTGGCTGGTGGTTCAGTCATTTTGTCATTCAGTCATAATGGTCACTTAGGGGTATATATATATATATATATATATATATATATATATATATAATGATATATATTCTAAGAAAAGAGTAATATGCAAATTGACTATCACTCCAGCACACAAAATGGTCACCCCCATGTGATCAAGGATGGCTGCCCCCATATGGACACAGATGGCCACCACAGATGGCCTGCAGAGGAGGGCAGTTGTGGGCAACCAGGCCCACAGGGGAGGGCAGTTGTGGGGGGAGGCAGGCCTGTAGAGGAGGACAGTTGGGGGAAACCAGACCTGCAAGGGAGGACAGTTAAGGGTGACCAGGCTGGCCAGGGAGGGCATTTAGTGGCAAAAAGGCCAGCAGGGGAACAGTGAGGCGCTGATCAGGCTGGCAGGGGAGTGATTAGGGGGTGATCAGGCTGGCAGGCAGAAGCAGTTAGGGGCAGGCAAACGGTTGGGAGCCAGCAGTCCTGAATTGTGAGAGGGATGTCTGACTGCCCGTTAGGGCATAAATGGGCAGTCAGACATCCCTCAAGGGGTCCCAGATTGGAGAGGGTGCTGGCTGGACTGAGGGACAGTCCCTTCCACCACCACCCCCTGCATGAATTTTGTGCACTGGGCCTGTGTGTAACTATCTTGAATTAAATGTGTAGATATGAAGTACAAAGCTAAAAGGAATATGAATGTGGAGCATTGCTTAATGTTCATCCATAATATCTAGAAAATTGACTAATGGACATATACATACATTTTCTTAATATGAATATTGTATTTTAATCCATATATTTGTACTGTCTGTAATCAATCACAAATTATTTAATTAAAAAAATAACTACCCTAGCCAGTTTTGCTCAGTGGATAGAGCATCTGCATGTGGACTGATGAGTCCCAGGTCCAATTCCAGTCAAGAGCACATGCTCAAGTTGCAGGCTCGATCCTCATGAGGGGCCATGCAGGTGGCAGCTGATCAATGATTCTCATCATTGATGTTTCTATCTCCCTTTCCCTCTCACTTCCTCTGTGAAATCAATTACAAATAACAACAACAATGAAAACCTCACATGGGAGGTGTTTGTACCACTGAACAATACCACAACAGCCATAATAATTACCTTTATGGTAAATCAATAAAACATACATGCAATATAAATAAAATTAATGCTCACAAAAGTATAAATTTCTAACCAATCCACCTATATAAAATATATCATAATCACACAAACTATACTTAAAATCTAATTTCTTGGGACATATTTTATAAATCACCTCCTTCCCCATCTATTTATTGAAAAGGTCAATGTTCAAGGCAAGGGCAACAGCTGGGAAAAGTTGTTATACAATTTGATGCACTCATATGCTCCTTCCCGTTAGAATCAGAGAATCAAAAAACTACTGTTAACCTCTGAGATTATCTATTATCATGCTAAACACATGGGAAGAAAGGATTTGCCAAGTTGAACACAGTGCTTGCCTTTTGAGTACTATTTTGAAGGGGATAAAATTGCATAGAGCAATAGTTTTGGCAAAATTCTTAAATCCTGTGTTTCTGCAATTTAGGCTTTCTGCACCCATGCAATTCTTTAACCTCCTTTGACTTTTAAACTATGGTAAGCATCATAACCTACACTTACTGGTTGGAATCCTGAGGAGACACTTATTGGTGTGTGTTTTTTTTTTTTAACTGAAGATGATATTCAAAAGAAATTAACTCAGTCCTCCTTATCATGAAGTTCTTTATATTCAGGTGAGGTCAGGATGCCTTTATTCTTGAATTCGACCCAGTTGCTGACATTTTAAACCATACCTACAAGACATTGATTGAAAGTTGATTTAAATGACTCAAATAACACTAAGCTGGATACCAGGGTCTTGGTCTTCTGTTGATTGAAAGTAAATGTCAAGGTGATAAAAACAAATCAAGTCTGTTTTACTCCATTGAAATGCTGGAAATTCAATAAACCTAAAATTCACAAACAACAGTTGTCCTTACTTTAAGGACACCTGATATTGTCATTTTTATGACTTCCCTAGGTTTCCAGGATAGCTTCTGGATTCATATCAGACACCTATAAATATCTCAAGCTTTATAACTCAAAAACAAAACAAAAAAAGGAAGACTGCCCATATTTCAAATAACTTTGTTCTCTTACAAACTTTTTTAGAAGCTGAACTTTCCTATTAGTGGGAAGTCACAATTATTAATATGAATATTGAGATAATAAACCAAATGATGATATCTAGCTATTCTTCATTATTATGTGAAAATTATGTTCTATTCCAATCACTCAATTTTTAATGTTTATTTATAAAAACAAAATAGCTGTCAAGCGATTTGTCTTTGTGAAGTATTACTGCCTGGAAAGCTTTTGGGAAGCTTGAAATTTACAGTAAGTCAACTCTAGTCATTCTTTCATTCTTTCAGAATGAAGGCAATTAATCTCAATGTGAATGCACTATGTCAATGTGACAGTCACTGGTGTCAATGTGGCTTATGAAATTCTCAAAGCTGTTTATTTAAATGTGCTCTATTTCATTCAGAAGTGGGAACACTGAGTATGAATCTACCTTATCTATTATTGTTTTTCTTTCTTTTTTTTTTTTTACTATAATCCAAGAAGTTTAGGTATCTAGAAAAAAATAAGGTTGGAATCTATAAATAACTACTTATGGTTGTACCTAAAAGAGTAATAAGATACGACTATATAATATTGAATAGGATCCAAAATAAGTAAATAAAATAAAATATAAGCCTGAGGTTAATTTGTAAAGAGAATAGAAGCAGATAGTTAAACAGTAATATTGAAAATATCGCATGATTGTGTTTAACTACACTTACATACTCCTCATATATTTATATTTAAATTAGAATTATCAGAACACTCTTTTTAAAAAGAAACACATACAATGATATCCATATCTTGACACCCTGAAGGATTTATTATTTTGGTCATTCTCATAATTAATCTGGGAGGCAATAGTCAAATGAGAAGGAAGAGATTGCTATCTACTGCCAAATAGACTTCAGACTAAGATTCCAAAAGTTAAACTCCATTTAAAAAAAAAAAAGTGGTATAAATCTCCTTGACAGGAAATAGAATAAAGTTGTCATTTAGTAGAGTCTGGACACCTCACCACTATCTCTCCCCCACAGAGTTGCCTACAAAATAAAATAAGCATAGAACTTGTCAAACTTTAGGTCTCATCTAGAGAGAGAAAGAAAAAAAAAAAAGGTCCTGACAAAAATAAACAGAGTATAACTACATAGTGTGAAGACCTTGGCAGATGTGGAATAAAAGAAAAGCCTACATTTAGGCCTTAGACATCTCATTATAGTTGTTGCCAATCTTACAGAATGAATTATATTAAAATCCAAACTGGGGGAAAAATCCAAACTTATTCAATTGAAGATTATTCCAAATTCAAAATCAGAATGCAAGGTTTGGCAAATGTATTAGTTTATATGCTTTTTTCAGAAAGAAAAAAAAAGTATTCAATTTATATTGTATGCTGTTTTAAATATATTACCTTTTACTGAAAATATTTCCATTACATAAGATTAGCACTAAATATTCTGAGCAAGATGATTATCATTTTTCAAGCCTGTATCTCGTATTTAGAGATATTAACAGCATATTTCTCTAGTGCAATTTTAAAGTCCTTCTAAGAGCTGAGACTATACCTATAAGTTTTTGTATTCCCTATGGTGCAATGAAGATAACAAGTCACCACTCAATAAGAGATAGTTGACATAATACATGAACAGGCAGCAAATGGAGGCTCTTCTAGATGACCTATTTCAGCAGATCCTCAAAATATCCATGTCTCATGCATCTTCCTCCTGCTATCCTAATATATAATAACCCAGGGCCATAACATACAAAATGACTACAGCCGTGGGCGCCATGACCCAGCACAGACTGCTGAGGGGGTCTCGAATAAGGCCTGAAGAGAAGCCTGGAGAGAGAAGCAGAGTCTGATGTGTAGCCTCCATGACAGCTGTTCATCAGCCCTTTCCTCTCTCTTTTCTTGAGGTCTGGCCAGCAGCCACACCTCTCTTTTTCTTGGGCCTCAGCTGGGTCTGCTAATCAGACTCATCTCACCGATGAGGCCCATTGATAGGCCCAGGGATACTGATTGGCATAGAAACCGACCAATCAGAACCAGATCTGGATGAATTATGAGGAGCTGATGGCTCCTAGGAAGCAGAGCTTTGCACATTGACTGGCATAGAAACCGACTCATCAGAACCTAATCTGGGTGAAATGCAAGGAGCCAATGGCTGCCTAGGAGGTAGAGGTTTTGGTACTAACTGGCATAGAAACTGAACAATCAGAACCTAATCTAGTTGAATTGTGAAAGCAGAACCTAAAGCGGGGGTATGAGGAGGAGTTTTAAGAGCAACATCTGTTTGGTAAGAATGTGGTTCAATTTTGTAATGACCACTTTGGCAGTATAGTGAAAATGGCTGGCTATCAGTCCAGATATAAGGATTATGTATTTTTTCTGCCAAGAGCATCTCCTCCTGATGAAAAAGGCTCCCCCTCCCCCTGTCTAAGGAATCCTAGTCTATATAATCTATCTATACTACTAAAACGGTAATATGCTAATTAGACTGGGTCCACTGGCCATTTTCAGGACATTCTACTTCCTTCCAGACAAAGCCAAGGTGGTGGGGGCCAAAGCAGAGGTCATTAGGGGCGATGAGGCCAGGAGGCAGTTAGTGGCAAGATCAGGCCGGCAGGGAAGGGCAGTTGGGAGCAACCAGGCTGGCAGCAGAGGGCAGTTGGGGGTGATCAGGCAAGCAGGCAGGTGAGTGGATAGGAGACAGCAGTCCCAGGTTGCAGGAAGCATATTCGACTTCTGGTCAGACATCCCCCAAGGGGTCCCCGATTGGAGAGGGTTCAGGCTGGGCTGAGGGAATCACCCCCTCATGCACAAATTCTGTGCATCAGGCCACTAGTATTTTAATATTTCAGGCTCTTTTACATGGTTTCTCTATGGCAATTGCTCCTCTGATCAGCTGAATAAAGGAAGTACTCCCCAGGCTCTGTTTTTCCCCATACAATATAGCTAATGGCACAACTTTCTCTTCTTTGTCTCATGTTAATGATGTTTGTCTAATTTGTAAAGCCACCTTCAGGAATTCCTAATAATTAGCACCTAGGTTAGAGTTGTAAATGCTATTAGCATATATCTCCCCCCCCGCCCCCCCCCCAGCAAAAAAAAAAAAAAAAGATTTCCTTATCTATAGCTTTGCTGATTCTACAAGGTGTTGAGAGGGAACTGAATTAACCAGGATCCAAAAGATCTAAATTTAATCCTTTGGGCATGTCTTAGAAAAATTCTATTGATATATTTAGATCACAGTTTACTTATTACAGTTTACAGTTGAAAAACACAGGGGTGCAGTTAAAAATTCATGTATAACTTTTGACACCTCCAAAACTCTACTTCTGTTGATTGGAAACCGTACCAATGAAAAGCAGTCAATTAACACATATTCTGCATGTCATATATATTTATTCCTACATTTTCATAACAGATTAATATAGAAAAAAAGGAAATGTTATTAAGAAAGTTATAAGGAAAAGGAAATATATTTACAGTCCTATACATATTTATTTTAAGAAATCCACATGTAAATGGACCGGCATAATTTAAATGTATGTTGTTCAAGGGTCTACTGTATTAGTATAAGTGAACTCAAGTAAACTTAGTCCAGTTGCCTAATGTTCAGTTTTATTTTTCTGAGAGGATCATCTGCTTATAAGTATCCTATATGTTAGAACAGAGAAAAGAAAATGGTTAGGAACAAATTTACATGAAAATCCAATCTCTTTGTGTTCTCTTTGGTAAATAATTGTGTGTTTCTAAATCTCAGTAGTTTATCATTTGGAAAATGAAAACACTAGTAATTACCTTATATTCTTTTTATGTATTTTATACGATAGACCTTAGATAAAAATTATTAATTCCCTTCTCCCATTATTCAAGGCACAATTCATATCGTATGCCCTTTTGAAAGTTTTAATGCTTTCTTTTATTTCAAGGCACAGATTATACTAGGCAGTCAATTTTTTTAAACATGAGTCATTATCTAGAAATGAATTTTTTTATTTCCAATAAGTAATAATCACTATTTAATAATGATTGTAGTATTGACACCTGGCCAGTGTCCCTCAGTGGTTGAGTGTTGACCGACGAACCAAGAGGTCATGGTTTGGTTCCAGTCAGGGCACAAGCCTGGATTCAGGACTGGATCCCCAATGTGTAGTGTACAGGTGGTAACCAATCAATGATTTTCTCTCATCATTGATGTTTCTCTCTTATTCTCTCCCTTCCTCTCTGAAATTAATAAAAATTTATTTTAAATAATAATAATGTTTGTAGTATTGAGTTAAAGTTGATGTCATAATACATTTTGAGAATAAAGAAATAGTGCCATTTATGTTGTGTTTCAGATTAATAAAATAATTTTGTGTAGTGGCAGTATCAATGAGAGAGATTATTGGTAATTGAAAAAAAAGATTAATAAAAATTTCATAGCTTTGTCATATGTAATAAAAACTGGTGAAATAAGTGAGTGAAAACAGTATTGAATATAAATCCATTGCATTGAATCAAGGAATTAGGAATGGATGAATAAGGGTCTGGTTCTGATTTTGAGGAGGAAAAAATTACTGAAGCTGCAAATGCCCAGTTCTGCACTAGCAAGTTTCTCCGATCTGATGAAAATATGAGTCATTGTCATATTGGTCAGCAAACTCATTAGTCAACAGAGCCAAATTTCAATATTACAACGATTGGAATTTCTTTTGGGAGCCAAATTTTTTAAACTTAAACTTCTTCTAATGCTACTTCTTCAAAAAGAGACTCGTCCAAGCCATGGTATTTTGTGGAAGAGCCACACTCAAGGGGCCAAAGGGCCACATTTGGCTCGTGAGCTGCGGTTTGCTGACCATTGGTATCAGTTCAGACACCCTAAACAATAGAATTTAGGAATAGGAAGAGTATTATAATCAAAGCCGTCCAGAAGAATGAGCAATTAAATAAAACATATGAGGTTGAAATAAAGTCCCAGGCCTTCTGAAAGACTGGTGAACTTTGAATTTTGGCTTTTGATCACTCCTACTTTATCTATACTAATGAAAGAGTAGTATGCTAATTGGTCCGAGAGACCTTCCTGGAGACCTTCTGTACATCCATCCTTCTAGACAAAGCTATAGTGACAAGGCCAAGGCAGAGGTGGTTAGGGGTGATCAGGCCAAGAGGGGAGGTCAGTTGAGGGTGATCAGGCCAGCAGAGGGGTCAGCTGGAGGCAATCAAGCTGGTGGGGAGGGGCAGTTGGGGGCAAGCAAGCTGGCAGGCAGAATGGTTATGGGTGATCAGTCAGGTAGGCAGGTGAGTGGTTAGGAGCCAGTGGTCCTGGATTTCGAGATGGATGTCCCTGTGGGATTGGGCCTAAACTGGCAGTTGGACATCCCCTGAGGAGTCCCAGATTGGAAAAGGTGCAGGCCTTGTTGAGGGCCACCACTCCTCCTCCCCTACCCCCACCCTGTGCACGAATTTTATGCACTGAGCCACTAGTACTTATATAAGCAAGGCTAAATGCAAATTATAAAGTTTAGATAGTCCAGAAATAAGTTTGTTCATGGTCAGTTTTGTGGTGTGCATTTAGCTGAGCATTGATATTTGGAGCTATTAAGTCTTACACATCTCTAAAGAGATGTATTATGCTCATTACTGAGGGATCATTAAAACAAACCATTGCTTTGTGCTTTTAATTGTGCTTGGTGTTGACATTTAAGTGTATAATAGTTTTATTTTCAATTGAAGATTTTATTCTTTCTTGCCAAGAAATAACCCTTAAAGTGTAAACTGCAGAGTTACCATCTATTGGAACAATCAAGCCACATTTTAGAAATCATTCAGTCATTACACTGGTTCAACAAGTATGGGTGCAGATGTGCTATAAAATTTCTGTTTATAAAATCAAAATTCTAATTTTAACATCTCCCAATCCAATGATTATGACATACACACAAAAAATCACTAACACTCTACAGTGCACCAAAGCATGCCATTTGACAGTTTGTTTTTAAGGGATAAAGAGGAATGATGACTTTAATATTGTGGCCATTAATCTGATCATATGTCATACTGTCGTATTTATTCCTCAACTGTCAATCAGAATTTTAGGAATTTTAGGAATGTATAAGCTTCTCATCAATAAAACACAGGAAGGTAAACTAGTTGTGAATGTAGGTTAGGTGAACTTAATCGAATGGAGAAATCCACAGCTGTTCTAAGTGTCAACACTAGAGAAATTCAAGGGGCCTTTAGAAGTCAAAGACACAGTTGCTGCCTCTGGAAACATAGGAACAATCTCCATCTGGGGCCTTCCATGTGCCAAGTTTTTCTCATAAGTGGTCACAGCAGTTAGCTTCTTTGCTCCAGATGAGAGAGAAAAGCACCAAAGGGAACTATTCTCCACCCTGCAATCAACAAGAAAATGCTGCTCCAAGTGAAATTGTAATGATATATATATAGTGATGTGTTAATGAGCTCTGAAAATGTTTGGTTGATAAAGTGTCTGTATTGACTAAAACAACCGTATCTGAAATTGCAATATATGTATTAACTACAATTTTCTGGGTGCCAGAGTGTATGCACCTATATGAATGCATTTGTGTTGAAATTGTCTGAACATCACATAGAAAGCTCTGTGTGCTTATGCATTTAGTTTGTTAAAATGTTTCTATCTGAATTAAGAAGTAGCTTTATGGTGATTTCCAGAGGGAAGAGGTAGAAGAGGGTAAAAGGCAGATAAATGGTGATGGAAAGAGACTGACTTGGGGTAGTGAACACGCAATACAATACAACATACAATAGAATTGTATATGTGAAACCTATGTAATTTTATCAACCAATGTCACCCCAATAAATTCAATAAAAATAAATAGCTTTAAAATATTAAGTTTATTGTAATTACCTGAGGAAAGCAGTGTAACTTTCAGCAAATTTTAGATAGGACTGTCAAATCCAAGTACAAACACCTTCAAAAATTAAAATTTGTTGGAAATGCTTTTCTTTTATTACAGACTTATTTACCAACCCTGGTGGTAATGACCTGCTGGGCTTCCTCCCCACAAACCACCATTAGTTCCCATAGCTGTAAATTAACATGGACCAGGTTCTTGACTTAAAAAAAAAATCCTAGTAAATAGTTAGAAGGATTTAGTGAAAGAACTCTAAAAAAATGCAAGAATTTAACTTGCATCAGTTCCCTATATGGAAGTGCATATTTTTTGAGAAACTAGATTGCATGTATATTTATTGTGTGCTAGTTTTTTCTCTCAATCTCATTCCTGCCCCAATAATGACATTAACTCTAACACCACATTTCCGTTTCCAGTATCTCAGTTCTTCCGGAATTAGGTTGCTGCCAAGGTTGTGGGATAAAAATTCCTAATTGCAATGCTTAAGCACAAAGTTTTCATGACATTGTCAGTTTTTGTTCTGTTTCTAAGAACCTGGATCAGGCTTAAGTTCTTAATGCATCAAAATTTGTATGCCTTTGTTAACAATGAAAGACAATGCATTTGTTTTGTTTTAGTTCATTATTAACTAGAAGCCCAGTGCATGCAATTCATGCACTGGGGGTGGGGGAACAGTGTCCCTCAGCCCAGCCTGCTCCAATATGGGACCCCTTAGGGGATGTCTGACTGCCGGCAGTCGGACATCCCTCTCACTATCCAGGACTGCTGGCTCCTAACTGCTTGCCTGCCTGCCTGCCTGATTGCCCCTAACTGCTTCTGCCTGCCAGCCTGATCACCCCCTAACTGCTCCCCTGCCAGCCAGATCTCTCCTAATTGCCCTCCCCTGCTGGCCTGATCTTGCCCCCACATGCCCTCCCCTGCCGACCTGATCTCACTCCCAATTGCCTGCCCCTGCTGGCCTGATCTGGCTCCCAATTGCCCTCCACTGCCAGCCTGGTCACCCCCAACTGCCCTCCCCTGCAGGCTAGGTCCCTCAAACTGGCCTCCCCTGTCAGCCTGATCTTGACCCCAACTGCCCTCCTATGCTAGCCAATTTGTTTCTGATTGGTCGGTTTCTATGCCAATCATCATCAAAAGCTCTGCCTCTTAGGCAGCCATTGGCTTCTCACACTTCACCCAGATTTGGTTCTGATTGGTCAGTTTCTATGACAGTCAGCATCTCTAGGCCTATCAATGGGGCCTGTTAAGAAAAGTGGGGCTGATCAGCAGCCCTGGTTGAGGCCTGGAGTAAAATGGAGGTGTAGCTGTTGCCTCTGTCTGGAGAAAAAGAGAGAGGCAAGTTCTGGTCAACAGCTGCCACAGAGGCTCCAAATCAGACCCTGCTTCTCTCTTCACGCCTCTCTCCAGGCCTGATTCACAGCCCCCTCAGTGGTCAGTGCTGGGTCATCATGCCCCCTGCTGTAGCAACCCAACACTGACTGCAGGATGGATTTCTGGTTGGTTGAGCCTCAGGTCGTGATGGACCCAGGGATTTTATATATTAGGATAATCTATTAATTGGCCAAGTGTGCAAATGACTTGATTTGAATATAAGTTAGATTGACCTCAATGTGGTTTTTAAGTGGATAAAACATGTATAATTAGTATATGTCATGATCATTATAGTTATTTTTATATTTTTTATCCTCATCCAAGGATATTTTTACATTTATATTTTTAAATAGAGTGGAGGAGAGAAGGAAAGACAGAGAGAAATATTGATGGGAGGGAAACATAACAATTGGTTTTAATATTTTAAAATACTTTATATTAATTTTGTTTACATCAATATATTTCATCTCAATATAAAATTATTCTTATAAAGATTCTATATGATAGTGTATCTAGTTTAAATTAAATAGAATTGTTCTGTTTAAAATGGCTTTAATTGATTAATTTGGCCTATTCTTAATTTATTTTACTTAAATATATTAATAATAAGAAAATGTTATTTTTATGGCATTGTCAGTTCATGTCTGAATTAAATCTTATTTCATAAATGTCTCTTTTCTAATCCTGTTCAGATTAAATTTATTTCATCTAGGTTGATTTTTATTTACTTAGTGGTTTGGTTTTAATACAATATGGGAATGGAGAATGAGAAAAGAGTTTTAGAAAAAAATGTATTAAGTGAAACCAGATTATAGTGGAAAAATGCTGTTTAAATGTGGCATATCCTTAAATAAATTTAATTAATCTGATAATTTAGACCAGTCTATTGGAATTTATTTAGTCCACATTTTGCATTTGTCTGTCTGAGAGACAAAATACTTTATAAGCAATAATACATTTTCTTTTGCCCATTTTTCATGTTTAACTAGTCCTATATGCTGTGGCCTTATGTAAGTAGGTCTTAGCTTTTTTCTTCTTGTGCATTCCAAAATAACAAAGAAATTATGTTTAAATTTTCTATCTACTATCTAACTGGCATCTGTTTTTAACCTGTTTAACTGTGAGTGTCATTTTCTTTTTATTCAAATTTCATTGTGATATTTGAGATAACATTGTATAAGTTACAGGTATACATCATATATGTATCCTATATAATAAAAGACTAATATGCAAATTGTCCCTTGACCAGTACTTCAACTGGAAGTTCAACCAGGGGGGCGTGACTGACCAGCCAACTGACCAAGGCCCCTCCTCCTGGCCGCTTTCACCCTCACCCCCTCGGCCAGGCTGGATACTACTCTTGCACTAATTCATGCACCGGGCCTGTAGTATATTATAAAATAATTACTACAATAAGTTTAGTGAACATTCATCAACTCACATAACATAGTTACTAGTACACAGTTTATCTTGTGATGAGAAACTTTTAGCATCTACTCTTATAGCAACTTTGAAATACACAATACAACATTTTTAACAAAAGTAACCATGATGTACATTTCATCTCCACAACTTATCCTTTATTTTATAACTGGAAGATGTACCTTTTGATCATTTTCCCCATTTAACCCATTTTCCCCACGTCTAACCCCCCACCTCTTATACCTGTAGCTATCAATCTGTTCTGTTTCTGAGTATTTTTTCTTTCAGATTTCACATGTGAGATCATACATTATGTTTTTCTCTCTCTGACTTGTTTCACTTATCATAATGCCTTAAAGATTAATCTGCTGCAAATGGCAGAACTTAATTCTTTTTTATGGTGAGATAATACTCTCTTAAGTGTGTGTATGTATATACAGTATATTGTATGCATAATATATATATCTCACATTTTATCTATTTATTGATGGACTATTGGATAATCAAGGTATATCACTTTTATTATGTTGAACAATTTTACATATTACACTAGTATTGAAAGCAACATGAAGAGCTGTAAGCCAGAACACAAAATCTGCATTAACTTAAAAGAACATGAGTTTTTAAAGGAAATGGCTTGCTTGCTTCAGACTATATAGCCCCTGACTGTTCCTGTGAAGCAAGTTTTTCTTAGCAGAAAATTTTAACACTTCTTGAATGAGATATGTTGGATAGTTTGATGTGCTGGGGCAGGGTTTGGGTGAAGAATCTTTTATGATAGCTGTTTTATTTAGTAAAGCACATTTTGATCTTGTAGAAAAAATCTAACAGCTGGAATAGTCAGTGATATTTGTTCCTTTTGTTGCCATCTTTTGTGAAGTTAAAGAAGTTCCTCAACATCTATAAATCTTAGACTCTCCTCATTTATAAAAAAGGACAGGAGTGTTTGCTATCTGTGAAATTAATCGTAAATCGCTTTTGAAAATTTCACACATGCCTAATTACAATAACCAGCAAAACACCATTAATAATAAGCACATTTTATGAAATCACGAATAGTTTCTCATTGTCAGTGGGTATCATTTGTGTTCACTGATTAATGTATTGGATAAACCTTTTTTATTAATGAGAACAAAGAGAACAAACACCACATTAGGAAAGATATTTCACACAATGTGACAATATCAGAACATGGGTCAAATGGGTCACTTTAGAAAGGGTCTGTAGATCCAAGATTACCCTGGTGACCTCAAAAATTTGCTTCTTTCATGCCTCACAGGCAACCTATTTATCATTAAAGGATTGACAAGAAATTAATCATGAAACTAACATACTAAGACCAAATCTGGTTTCTTTTCCTTGTCCAGGACACATTTTTATTTAGGAATCAAAGCATGCTTATTAGGATTACTTATGTCATACTATTTAGAATCTTCCAGATCAAATATAATATTTGACAAGCAGATGCAAGTCAAATATTTAGGGTCCCACTGTAGCAGAATTTTGATTGCCTTCAGAATAGAATAAAATAAAACAAAATAAAACAAAATAAAATAAAATAAAATAAAATAAAATAAAATAAAATAAAATAAAATAAAATAAAATAAACTGGTTTGGCTCAGTGGATAGAGCGTTGGCCTTCGGACTGCAGGGTCCCAAGTTTGATTCTGGTCAAGGGCATGTACCGTGGCTCTGGGTACATCCTCAGTAGGGGGTGTGCAAGAGGCAGCTGATTGATGCTTATCTCTCATCGATGTTTCTGACTTTCCCTCTCCCTTCCTCTCTGTGAAAAATCAATAAAATATATTAAAAAATAAATAAAGAACTGATAGAACTGAAGGGAACCTTAGAGCATATCCAGTCAGGTCCACGTTACATGGATGATACACAAATATACAATGGAAAACATTTTTGATATTTACTCAGAGCCTTAAAAAAATCTCCAAAAGAGAGAACCAAGATGGTGACATAGGTAAAACACCTATCTTGCCGTCATAAACAGCAATTTTAAAAGTACAACTTAACAAAAGAACAAAAACCTTCCAGAATCACCAGAAAGCTGGCCGAGTGAAAATTCCACAAATAAAAGTGAAGATAAGACACTGTGACTCAGAGGAGCGGCGGTGGACAGCATTTAAGATTCGCGTGGAGAGAGGTTTGGAGCACGTGCCAGCGGATAGGGCGGGCGGCTGAAAACCAGCCAGTTTGCTCGAACCAGGGAGACAATGATGTCCCACTGGACTGATTCTCCAGCTTTGGGTGAAGTCCAGGGAAACCACTATCACATGGGGTGAAAACTGGACAGTGGGAGGGCACGCCGAAGCTCGGGTGCCACAGGAGTCTGCCGGCTTATGGAGAAGGTGAGTTTGCGCGTTAACTTGCGAACAGCGCAGCTGCCTGACCTAGTAGAGAGCGCTCTGCGACTAGCCCTCTCATTTGGGAAACCGTCAAACTGCTTTGTTTTATGACCCTGGGTGAGACGTTGGTTGTGCAGACTTATTTGGGGAGAGTTTGAATTCCCCGGCAGCCGGTGGAGCTCCATAGAAGCTCTCTCTCAGAGGTGCTGGCGGCCATTGCCCCCAGCACAGAGTCCCTGGGGCCACATAGGGCAGAGCTAACGCTGTCTGCTTGGCCCAGAGACTCCACCCATCCAACCTGAGCACAGCTGAGCATCACAGACAATTGGCCTGAAGGTCAACCCCTCCAAGTGCTAACAATGATTAACCTGAGCTTAACTTCAGCAAGACTGTGCAACCCATATCCACCTCAGGTAACTGGGGAGGCTGAGCCACTGTCCCTAGTAGGACGTGTACCACAAAAAGCTAATTGACCAACTCAGGGAAGCAGCCACCATGCAGAGACATGGAAAGAATTCAGATGTGAAAGAAATGGAGGGAAAAAAATGACTGGACATGGAATTCAAAACCACGGTTATAGGGCTTCTCAAGAGGCTCCTACAAAAGGTTGAGACCTATAAGGAAATAAGCAAGACCGACAGGGAAATGAATGAGTCCTACAAGGAAATGAACGAGACCTTCAAGGATATGAACGAGACCTGCAAGGAAATGATCAAGACCAACATGGAAATGAATGAGTCCTACAAGGAAATGAATGAGACCCTCAAGGATATGAAGGAGACTCTCAAGGATATGAAAAAGGACCAACCAGAAATTAACCATACACTGGCTGAAATAAAAAATATTATACAAAGACCTAAAAGTGCTCTGGAGCACCTCAAGAACCAAGTTAAAGATTTGAAATATGAAGAGGGAAAATCCACTCAGCTGAAAAAGCAAGAAACCAAAAGAATCCAAAAAATTGAAGATAGTGTAAGGGGCCTCTGGGACAACCTCAAGCATACCAACATCTGAATTATAGGGGTGCCAGTAAAAGAGAGAGAGCAAGACAATGAAAACCTATTTAAAGAAATAGTGACCAAAAACTTTCCACATCTGGTGAAAGAAATTGACTTAGGAGTCCAAGAAGCACACCAAACCCCAATATATAGGAACCCTAAGAGGACCACACCAAGGCACATCATAATTAAAATGCCAAGAGCAAAAGGCAAAGAGAGAATATTAAAAGCAGCAAGAGAAAAACAGTTAGTTACCTATAAGGGAGCACCCATACGATTGTCAGCAGATTTCTCAACAGAAACGATGCAGGCCAGACCGGAGTGGCAAGAAATATTCAAAGTGTTGAATAGCAAGAATCTACCACCAAGATTACTCTATCCAGCAAAGCTATCATTCAGAATTGAAGGTCAGATAAAGTGCTTCACAGATAAGAAAAAGCTAAAGGACTTCATCACCACCAAACCAATATTATATGAAATGCTATATTATATGAAATATAATATATTATATTATATTCTTTAAGAAGAGGAAGAAGAAAAAGATAAAAGTGTAAATTAGGAACAACAAATACACATCTATCAACAAATGAATCTAAAAATCAAATGAATAAGCTGATGAATAGGATAAACTGGTGAATGTAACAGAATCATGGACATAGAGAGGGAATGGACTGACAATTCTTGGGGAATTGCAGCAAGAGAAAGTGCAGCAAGAGACTGGACAAAAATCATGCAACTATGGGAGAGGACAGTGAAGGGGGGTGAGGGTGGAGGATGGGATGGGTACCAGGTGGAGGGGAGCTATAGGAGGAAAAAAGGGAACAATGTAATTAATAAACTGAACAATAAAGATTTTAAGAAAATCTCCAAAAGAGAGAAATATATTATTTTATTCTTTTTTTCAATTACCATTTACATGTCATATTATTTTGTATTAATTTCAGGCATGCTCATAGTGGTTAAATAATGAAATACTTTACAAAGAGATCTCAATATTTCAAGTACCCACCTGGCACCTTACACAGTTATCAAAATATTATTGACTGTATTCCCTGAGCTATACCTAACATTCCTGGAACTATTTTGTGACCACCAATTCATGTTCTTAATCCTTTCACTTTTTAGACATTTCTGCCCAGCCTCCCTCCACCCCGCACCCCTTGGCCCAGAATTATAGTGTAATGAAAGAAACCAAAGTCAGTGATAAAACACTTTCTAAACTCGTTTCATTCTTTAACACTATGATAAAGACATATGACATATTTATTCCACCTGTCTTGAAATCATCTTTCTTTTTCTCATTTTTTCCCTAACCCAGCTTCTCTTATATGCCATTGCTATTCTTTTGGATCTCTCTTTGCAACACTCGTTATTAAGATGATTTCATAGCCTTACCGAAAAACACTCTTTGCCCCTTGTTCCTGACTCAACATAAGAAAACCGAATGACTAACCTAGCAGAGAGTCATTAAGAATCAACTTTGTTATGAGAGAGGTCAAGAAATGTATTGGAACAAATACCTAACTGGAAAATGGCAGAAAAGTTGCAGAACATTGATATGCTATTGTTGTTCAATGTTTGTACATCAGTTGATCTTATGAATGGACAAGCCCCTCTCTCTCTCTCTCTCTCTCTCTCTCTCTCTGTTTATGTTTGTTTACATAAACAAAAGGACTATACACATATATGATAGAGAGAGAGATATTTGATAGAGAGAGAGATATTTCTATCTATACACATATATGATAGAGAGAGAGATATTTTCCTCAGTTTACTGGGCCATATTTTTTTTTCTGACTGAAAGTTAAAATTATTTTATAGGCCATCAAAATGATTTTAATATTCTTACCCCAGATTCAAATGCCTAAGGGAACTAAACAATTAAGTATGTACAATCAATTTGCTTAAAGTTATATCTTAATGAGCCTCTCCAAGGAATATTTCTTTTAAAGTCATTTTAATAAATGAAGCCAATCAGGAGGAAGTAACATTTCAATTTAATCAGAAATTCTATCTAACCACTAAATCATTTTGAAAGTCTCTCATAACAGTCATAACCCTACATGTTAACTATTGAAATAAAGGTTTTTTATAAGTACCATGGGAACACAAGAAAGGATATTCTTGGGAGATAATAGAAAATCTTCCTTAAAAAGATAATATTGCATTTGGGTCTAGATGATAGATAACAAATACTTTCTCCTATCAAACCTTTATCCCTTGAATCAAAATGTTGGTTGGGTCTATTGAAGAGACATATAGCTCCTGAAAATAGAATGGGATTTTTTATTTTTTTTTAAACTTTTTATTACTTTAAAAGTAACCTCCCTAACTTTTAAACAGTCCACATAAAATTAAAGGACATTGTCTTCCCCTTCTCAGACACACAATAAAGGCTTATTTATAGAAACCAAGAGTGGACTATGTATTTGTTTTATTAAAAAATCTATCCTATATTGTAGGTAATTTTTTTTTTTACTGCCTCTAAATTTCTCCAATGCAAGTAAGGGCCAGAGTGAGCTACTAAATCAAACAGAACAGGGAAATCAGTGGTTTTGTGTGAGTTCTAATCTATCTTTCTGCTGGTCTGGATTATAGTATTCAGTTAAAATGATCAAATCTATAGAAAATTTTCTTAATCTTTTCTTCCACCCAGCCAACATTTTTATAACGTGCACACAAAAATAGGCTCATGATGGCTGGCTTCTACACCATATTTATAAAGGTACTTTTGTTCACATAACTTTACCTGGCAGTGTGTCAATAGCATTGTTAGATATAACCAAGTATTTAGCTTGTAATATCATTTTACATCATGGTTCAATGCAAGCTTTCTAAAAATGTTACTGCTTCCCTTTTTCTACTGCTTTAGAGTCACGTTTCATTTTTGTCTTCCATTTTTCTTTGTCGGAGTGAGCTTTCAGATGTTGGGGGGTCATTGTCATTTTGGGGTCTGTGTTTGGGCAGGCATGCCAGTCAGGAACAAGGGCTGACTGCTGTGTCCCAGGCTGTTTCTCAGTCTCTTTGCCTCCTTTCTCATCTATTTTTTTGCTATTAAACGTTATTATTTATATGGTTGGATTAATATCTACCATATTTTTTACTATTTTCCACTTGTTGCCCTTGTTTCTTCTATGCCTTTGTGGCTTTAATTGAGCTTTTAATGATTCTACTTTCTTTTCCTAGAATATTGTTTTTTCTATTTAGTGGTTGTCCTAGAGTTTATAATATACATTTATAGCTAATCCAAGTGCACTTTCAAATAACACTATTCCATTTCATGGGTGATGTTAGTGCCTTACGATAACAAAATAATCTTAATTCTCTCTTCCCTTCCTTTGTATTATTAATCTCATTCTTTTTTTTTAATTTCACTTATATATAAGCATACATGAGCATATACTGTATACATATATACTATCTATATATATAAAAGACTAAGTGACTGACCATCTGTCAGTCTGACTGTCTGACTGATGACCAACGGATATATGATGCACACTAGCAATTTAAAAACAAACATTGACTGGCACATGCACAATACATATAGAGCCCTCACTGGTGCTAGTTGCACAGGTGTGTTTAGATCTGTCATTGTCCATCATGAATATGGTTGTTTTTATGCCTTCCACTTAAATTAATTTGAAGACAGTTTCCTGTAATGTCAGCATTTGTGATGACTATTAATAACTCTCAAGGAAGAACTCAGAATATTCCTACCTGAACCTGTTTTCAGACATGGTCAGTTATATGTTGCTTTCTCTCAAGTTCAAAGAACATATGATGTCAAAGTTGTAATACTTTATCACAAGGGAAATTAGTCAAGCACACTGAAAGTGTTTTTACTCTTAATGTAGTATACATGTAGATATTAAAATAAGTTTAATCGATTTATCAGTCATTGTTTTTATCAATGTTTTTATATCATGTTTTGTTGTTTTTGTATCATATCTTTGTTGTTGTTATATCATGTTGTTATTATTTATTAATCAATGTAAATATTTTCATATACATTTTATTAATTTTCTTTCATCTCTGACACTTCTATTATAAATGGCAAATAGCAATATTAAAATAATTAATTTCCTTTCAATGTGCATGAATCCATGTACTGGGCCACTAGGGCATATATAAATAAACAAATATACTTTTGATATAATTATTTTGAACAAATCATTACCTGTTAGATCAATTAAAATTAAGAAAAATAAAAGTTGTTATTTTGCCTTTACCTTGTTCTTTCTTTCAAACTCTTTCTTTCTTTAGGTAGATGCAAGTTATTACATAATTTTCCCTCTCCCTAAAGATCCTTCTTTAATATATTTTTTTTATTTTAAAAAAATATTTTATTGATCTTTTACAGAGCAGAAGGGAGAGGGATAGAAAGTCAGAAACATCGATGAGAGAGAGACATTGATCAGCTGCCTCTTGCACACCCCCTACCAGGGATGTGCCCACAGCCAAGGTACATGCCCTTGCCGGAATCGAACCCGGGACCCTTCAGTCCGCAGTCTGACGCTCTATCCACTTAGCCAAGCCGGTCTCGGCCTTCTTTAATATTTCTTGCAAGCCAGGTCTATGGGCAAGAAATTAATTCAATTTTTGTTTGTCTGAGAAAATATGATTTCTCTTTCACTATAGGATAATTTTCCTAAGTACAAACATTTAGGTTGGTGGGCATTTTTCTCTCAATACTTTAAATATTTCACTTTATTCTTACTAGAATGTGTTGTCATATGTTATTAACTTTGTTCCTCCATGGATAAGGTAGTTTATTCATCTGGCTTGTTTCAGGGTATTTTCCTTATCTTTAATGTTCTATAATTTAAAAATAATATGTTTACATGTCATATTTTGGCATATTTTCAGCGTGGTGTTCTCTGAGATTCCAACATCTGTGGTTGGGCATCTGACATTAATATGGGGAAATTTTTATTTCAATTATCGTTTTTGTTTGTTTTCCTACTCACTGTCCCATTACACATAATATTACACCTTTTGTAGTTGTTTCACAGTCTTAGAATATTTTATTCTAGTTATTTTTTAAATCTTTGTTCTGTTTATATTTCGGTATTTGAGGATTCTACTGATATATGCTCTAGCTCAGAGCTTCTTCCCTCACCACTGTGTATAATCTACTAATAAGCCCTCCAAAGGCATTCCTCCCTTCTGTTAAGGTGTTTGCGGTCTGTAGCATTTCTTTTTTTTTTCCCCAAAGGATTTTCATTTCTCTGCTTACACTGCCCATCTGTTCTTGCATACCATCTACTTTATCCATTTCCCAGTCTGACCATCTCAATATTCCTTCTGCCTGGTTGTGATGCTTACTTACTCTTGTTCCTTCCTATTGTTTTTCACCCTTTGATTTACCTTGCAGCATTTTCTTGATGGCCAATCATGATGTACTAGATGAAAGCACCTGTTGTAAACAGACCTTTAGTAATGTGGTGGTAAAGTATTGGGGGGAAGGGAAATGTTCTCTAGTCCTTTAATGAGGTCTCTCTGGACTGTAAGCTTCAAAAGAATTTCCAATTTTGTTTTTGTCCCTCTTGGATGGGACAAGGCGGCTAGCGTGGGCTGGATTTAGGTACTTCTTTTCTCCCAAGAGAAATTTCAGAGCCAGCTGAAGTTTGTTGATTCTCTTCCCCAAGTTGATTAAGCTGTGGTCAAACCAGAGAAGGTTAGGCTCATGTTAATCAGTTTCCCCAGAGGGCTGAGGGGCTGAGGGCGGGCCTTCTTAAGAACTGTGTGCTGTGTTAGTTGGTTTCTTCTCCCCTCTTCTAGCCAGAAGCACACAGGAATGTTCCTTCAGTATTTACTGAGGGAACTTGGTCAAGCTCCTGAAGATAAATCTCACAGTACTGTGGGTGCTTCCATGGAGTTTGAACTCTCAGACTTGTCCAGAAATTACTCAGTTGGAGTTCAAATTTTCCAGCCCAGCCCTGATTCCTGGTTGGTTTCTGCTCCTGAATCACCACTCTGGTAAGCCACAAATCCCTGTATTCTATGGTCTCTTTTTTCTATCCTAGGGCCAGTGGTTTGGCTTGTATCCCCCTCAATCTGATGCATCCAAGAATTGAGTTGATTTTTTTCTGTCCAGCTTATTGCTTGTTGTAGGATGAGGTGGCAACTTTCACACTCCTTCCATATGGAACCAGAAGTTGGAAATCTAAATTATATTTGTATTAAAAACATGGTATTCTACATAAAAAAAAAAGCCATTGTAATTACCCAGGATTAGATGATCTTGTTGATAAATCAGCAAATACCAAATGGGGACTGTCTCCTCCAATGATACAAATTACTTCTGAAATTAGATGCCCTTGAGAGTTGCCAGCTCTACTGGCTTGCTTTTTTATTCAGACACAGAAAGATTTCTTCTGGAGTAAGTTAATAAATACCAAGTAAATTAAGTTGCTTACCCAGGTATGGTGGCATGGCTCTGTGGGGCTGAGACCGCTTTTAATTTATTTGTGGAGTGATGTCAAGTGTTTTGTGTCAATTTTAAGCCTATGGGTAACAAATGCTGTGGCTTGATGGCCTTTGTGGGTCTTTGTAAAATGCCCTCACCAATAACCATCAAAACACGTTGGATTAAAAAATAGGTTTATTACTGTTTCTGGAAAGCATATAGCACACCTGGGGTCACAAAACAAGGTCACTGATAGAGAAAGAGAGGGGGAGTATGTTGGCCTTGAGTTTGCTTTTATTGGGGTTGAGGATAGGAGCCTAGGATTTTGTGGGTGCACTATAGGTGAATTTAAGACATAAGAGCACGAATTCAAATTGTGAAAGAGAAAAAACAAGAAATCAAAATGGTCCATTACAGAAACCAATCAGAATCTCTAAAGCAAAGGAGCCCTGATTGGGCGGGGCGGGGCGGGGGGGGGGGGGGGGGAGGGTCTTTATTTAGTCAAGTAGCTGTGGCTGTCAATGTGTTTATTCCAAATAGCTGTCTTTCGATTGGATACCTCTTTCAAGTGGATGGCTTGGCATTCAAAGCTTAAATCAGATTGCCTGGCTGGTGTGGCTCAGTGGTTAAGCATCAACCATGAACCAGGAAGTCACAGTTCAATTCCCAGTCAGAGAAAATGCCCCTTTTCCAGCTCGGTCCTGAGTAGGGGGTGTGTAGCAGGCAGGTGATGAATGATTCTCTCTCATCATTGAAGTTCCTCTCTCTCTCTCTCTCTCTCTCTCTCTCCCCCCCCCACTCTGAATTCAATAAAAAAAAAAATTTTTTTTAAAGCTTAAGTCAGGCACTTGCGTTATGTGAAAGAAAACCCAACTTTCATGACTAGTTTTTCACAATTACCTCTGTTTTGAGACTTAATCTATATAATATTCATACAGAATTGGCACATACATGTGGGAAAACTGAAAAAAATTATAAGTTACAGCTTGATTGGATGGTTTTCATTTAGTTGAGTCAAGAATGTTTCATAGATATTATATCCTCAAAATTTCAAGAGGCTTGACAAATTGTTAGCAACCTCCAGAGACTACAACTTATGGTAGAAGAATCACGGGCTTCTCTTTCATAAAAAGAGCATTTAAAATGCTAGGAAAGACTTTTTTCAAATAATCTAGTCGAAAATGAGCTTACCTAAACTTTCATTGATTTAGAATACATTTGTGTGTGTGTGTGTGTGTGTGTGTGTGTAAGATAAGCATTTTTTTTTTACATTTGTTAAGAGAATTAAAACTATAATGAGTGTATCAGAAGTACAGGAAGAGAAGGTACTAATTAGCCAACTTAATTGATCTGATTTAATTGTCCTCTGAAATATCAGAGCATCTCTAGTGATCAGGAACTCCTAACTTTATTACTCAGTTATTTTCAATTTTGAGGCAGAGCTTACCTCTTAGATATGGTTAACAAACTCAAATTCCAACATAAGGAAACCCTAACTTTCAACTGCTCAACTGAATAGTGACTTCAGTTTCACCTCCTACTGGTTCTCCTATTACTAAGTGTCCTTGGACATCTTAAACATATTTCATATTTCTCTATTAACAATTTTATAGATTCCTGTGCTTTCAAACTTTTATCTTGTCCTCCCCCAAGAATCTTCTAGTTATATGTATGTCTTACAGTATGATTGTCCTTAAAAAAAACACAAAATCTAAATAATCTAATGAGGTTGTCTTTTTATTACTGATCATTTCATAATTTAAAGTGTTGTAGAATACAGAGTTTATGGAAGGTTATTTGATTAAATTCCAGTGGCCTTAATTTTATTATAAACAAGGGAGATTGGAACTCCAGTTCTGAGTTTCCAAAATTGATGTCATAAATTTGGTACCCCAAATTATTTAGGATTTTTTATGTTTCTGTTTCTAGTACAGGATATATTTGGGTTAGATATGGTAGAAAAGTACAAGGACATGTGAAAGAGTCTATGTTGCTAAAAGATTCACTTGCTGTTGACTGTGAGAAAGGTTGTATTTTAGGCCTTAATGTTTTTGTTAGTGACCATCTTACTACCAATTGCCATGGGAATATCAACAGTAGTTCATGTTTTCTATTTTGTCTTAAAGATGGCTCTAAATATCAATTCCACACCATATCTTTCCATTCCCTAAGTTATTCTTATATGTGTAAATATGTAAGTTACATAAAAGTATGTGATTTATGTAAAAAATGGAAATGGCTGATTTGAGGTTCTCTGTAATCCATTATGGTAAATAAATGCTGAAGGTGCAGTTTTAGATATGGTTAACTGAGAGCACTGATACATTGCTTGTGTCATCAACAGAAAAATCAGACAAAAGACATATAAAAATTTTAAGTCATTTTTTCCAAATAAACCACTTAAGCTGATCTAAATTCTCTTTCATATTAATGATTCCAGACCTAAGTAAGTGAGAAGTCGGGCCATGTAATGAGCAGGTATGTTTAGTCAAAGACAGTGGAAGCCCATTAATGCTGACATAAATAAGTACTGTGAGGCCAGGGGTTGGTCACCATTTAGATATTTCACTCACTGATCTAATTCCACATTCAAAAACCCTTCAAGTTATCTCTACCCACGGAAACAAACGTATAGCATTTTTACTTATGGTATTTAAAATGTTTTGGAGGAAAAAAAAGAGCTACCTAATAACACTGACAAGCTCAAAGGAGATTACCCGGTAGGCCTTACAAATTCAGAGACCTAAAGTAACCGCATAGGAGAATCTAAAATTAAATTGTCTAGCTAAAAGCAGATCATGAAAGGCAGTCTGTTTCTATCCTGACAAAGGTCAATCTTTGCCTTAACTGAGCCTTATCTTCTTGTACTTAAGATAACATGACTTTGTATCCTCAGGGTAATGTTGCATTTATTTTTCCCACAACCCCGTAAGGTACAATCTATATCACCAGAACAGAAACCTCAAATCCCCTCATTGGTATTACAATCATGTTAATCATTGACTGGTAATTATCTTCCACTCACCGATGTAAAAGAAGTTTGTCTCTATTTTATTTTTTATCCAACCACAGAGATTTTCTCCACTTTGCTTTCTGTTGCCTCCCTAATCTATCAGCAATGAATTTCACGCAACTCCCTTAAGCCTACTCTGTTTGTTATTGGTGGAAGGGAGTTCCAGCAATGTCAGGAGGAACATTATTATCAGGGACCTACAAGGAAGAATGAGTTCTGGTGGTAGTATTTATTGGTGATGCAAAATTAAAAAGAATGCTTCTCTGAAAGCCCATCTCCATCTATCCTGCCATGCAAAATCAGGGCCAGGGATAGAGGAAATAGCCAAAGATCCTGTGCCATATGAAAGCTTAATCCCAGCCCAGCATTTGGTAAATTTAGCTAGTGTTCCTGGCTGCAATCTGTTGCTTTGTGGCTGTACTTAGGCTCCCACTGGGAGTCTACTTGTGGGGTCCACACAGCTATTGGCCAGGCAACTGCTAGGGCTATATGGCTATGAAGAGAGAACCCCCTAACCCTGGGGTGAGTGCCAGTCAGGAGCCTAGTGAGTGAGAGAGAGAAGAGAAACAGAGAGCTTCTTTGTTCACTTGGAATCATGTATTCTCTGGCTTGAGAGGAACCAGAAACTTCTTCAAAATAACCAATCAGTTTCCCTGACTTTTGCAGGCTTGCATTGGCTCCACCCCCTTAGCCACTGATGGTTTTCCAAGGTTAAACTGACAGGCTTCTAGGATTCAAAACCTCCCAATGTGACTTCCTTGTGCTTGTGGCTTAACTTACCTTTGTTCTATTCCTTCCCCCAGTGATCTCAGGTGTAGAGGGGTGGTTGCGGGAGGGGGGGGGGAGGGTGAGGGGGTGGACAGGTGGTTTCCTGGGGGAAGTAGAAGCTATAGCCTCTGCTTCCCAGCTGAATAGGTTCAACAAGTCTGAGTTCTCTTTATTAAGAATTTGCTAACCACAGTAACATTTTTTAAAATATATTTTATTGATTTTTTACAGAGAGGAAGGAAGAGGATAGAAAGTCAGGAACATCAATGAGAGAGAAACATCGATCAGCTGCCTCCTGCACACCCCCTACTGGGGATGTGCCCGCAACCAGGGTATATGCACTTGACCGGAATCGAACCCGGACCCTTCAGTCTGCAGGCCAACGCTCTATCCATTGAGCCACACTGGTTTCAGCTAACCACAGTAACATTTTTATTGTAATGTATAAAATAAGGTGCACAACTGCCATTCTCTGGAACATTCTCTCAATTCTTTGAGATTTTGTTCCTGCCAAAAGTCATCAGTTTGGTTTAAATAAATTTAGTAAAATCTTACAGGTTTTCACTGGAGGATTTTTGGGTAGTGTAGCCCGCCCATTTAAATAGTGTACCTGAATATGTAACAGGTGTTTGCACTGGTAGGCATTTGGGATTTTGCTTGTTATTTGGGAAAGAGATCTTTGGTCTGGAACCTGGGACTCTAAATGTGATGTGCTAACTAAATGCCTTACTTCCTTATAGGAGGAAGTGGGCCATCCAAAGGTATCTTTATATATAATCCTATATAATAAAAGGCTAATATGCAAATGAATGGTGGAATGACCATTGATACACACTGACTACCATGGGGCACCGCTCTGCCAGAAGCTGAGCTCACGGCTGGCGAGTGCAGCAGCCGTGGCAGGATCAGGCCTAAACCAGCAGTCAGACATCCCCTGAGGACTCCCAGACTGCGACAGGGTGCAAGCTGAGGTGAGAGATCCCCGGCCCTTGGCCCAGTGCATGATTTTCATGCACCAGCCCTCTAGTCTATATATATATATATAAGGCGAATATGCAAAGTGTCTCCTTGGGAGTTTGACTGGGAGACCAGGAGTTCGCTTGCTTGCTCGCTAGCTAGCTATGATGTGTCCTGACCACCAGGGCGTGGCATGGAATGAAGGAAGGCCCCAGTCAGCATCCTGGGAAGGGAGGCCCTGGCCGGCAGGTGGAAGGCCCTGATTGGCCTTTATTGCCACCCAGGGCTAGTAACCCTACCTGTGCACAAGTTTCATGCACCAGGCCTCTAGTCATTCTATTTGGAAAAGTAGGCTGAATTAATACAGAAAATGAAAAAGACTAACAACTTTCTGATGTCTCACAGATTAATCCTAGCAATAATTCTAATAGATAGCATTGATGATCACCTGATGTGTACTGAATGTCATGTTTACTAACAATTTCATACTCCCAGCATCTTTATATTATAGGCATTGCCATTATTACTCTGATTTTTTCAGACAGGAGTTAAGTGTTAATTAGTTTAATTCACACATTACCATTCAGGGAACTGAGACTTGTTCCAGAGACTCAAAAGTTCACTTCCAGTGAACTTTATTGTTTAAGAAAATCAAATGGGTTCCAACAGTAATTTGTGAATTTTTATAAGATTGATGCAGGCCTGTTTTGAAGAGTTTATTATTATAGTAGGAAAAATCATATCTCTAATTTATAGAATCTTCTTGGGGCTGACATAGAATAGCACTCAATCAAGCAATATATCCAGATAAGGAGTGCGTGTCTTTATCAAGAACATTTTAATCACTCATGGAGGGACTGTGGTTAGTGAATGACACTGCCAGAATCAAAATTCAGATTTTCTTGATTCTATTATTGGACTTCTATATAATATTGCTAGTTTCTAAGCAAAATCACGGTTTGAATTAGATGGTGGTTTAACTACATTAGCCTAAGAAATTTTCATGTGGATTAAAAAATGAATTACAAATATAATGTCTGTGTAAGCAGGGGAAATGGTAGATGTCTCCAAAATGTAAAACTTACAGAAGAAGACAGATTTTTGAAATATTCTTGTTAAATTTAGCTAAGAGTTGACAACAGTTTAAACCACTTAAATTCTGGTAATATAACATTGTGGGTGAAATTTGCTGAAGGAAATGCTGTAATTTGTTTTCATTTAAATGCAACCCAGACCCAATTGTACTGCTTACTAAAATCTTGATCAATAAAGCAACAAGATTTTGAGAGTAATGATGGGTTTTATTGCTTCTGTCTCAGATTCCCTGCCTCTGTAAAGAGTCACAGAAAATGTATAATAAAACATTTCTCTCCATTGTGAAGCTTTTGATTTGTTAATTTCCTAATACACAGTCAAAATCTGCCCTTTAAAGGCAAGAAAGAACATAGCCAAGGTTTGAAAGAATAAGCAGCAAGCATAGATACTAAATTTCATTTTATATTGTTTCTTAATCTTTTGGTCTGATTATAAATTATACTAGAAAGTACTGGCAAATTTGTAAATTGAGAACTTTCTTGATGATAATCAGAAATATCAATACAAATTTATAATGTACAAACCTTTCTCCAAAACTACAGGTTTATGCTATAAAACTTTTTAAGTGTGGGAATGAAGATGCTCATAATTAATACAGAAAATGAAAAAGACTAACAACTTTCTTATGTCTCACAGTATTTTTAGTGTAATGCTGTATGACATGTTAAAAAATATGTAAACATTCATTCATTGTTAGGTGAATGGCTAAATACATTAGGACATAAATTTTATGAGGATACACTGTCATGCTAACACAGAAACTTAGGCTACCGTAGAAAAACTATAACTAAAAGCTATATTTCGCAGAAAATATATGTCAGCTAAGGTTTTTATTACATTTATATGTAGGTGAAAATTGATGGTAAATAGTTATATTTACAGAAATGGATAAAATCGTAAATTTATAAGAGGAGGAGTGAGATTTTAAGAAGGATTTTTTCTTTTTAAATTTTTGGTACTTGTATTTTTCCATGCTAATTTCATTATATTGGGTTGTTAAGGGGTTTAACTTATTTTTCAAGGCAGAATGAATATTGTTTTTAAGAAAGCTTCAACTTTTAAATTTGATTTGGGGAAACAATTATATATGTTATCACCAAAGGGAATTATATTGGAAGTTATGAAAAAGAAAACATTACTAAAACTAGCCCTCTAGCTGGTGCAGATTTCTTTCTGACTCTGGCAGTCTACCAACCCACACTTGCCCTTGGATAACCACTATACAGCCACCCAAGAAATTGCTTCAAGCACATTTCTTCCAGAAGGTAACCTGTTGAAACTCCCTTTTTGAAGCTTAATTTTCAACAGTTATGGATGGCTTGAGTTTCTGCTTCATAGTCTAGACAATAAATGAGCTTATCTTTAATGTAGGAAGACTTTTTCGTTTATTCTCCAGGATATTTAAGTCTCAAAGTGCTTGAATGATTTGATTACCTACTTCCACATAGAAGATTGGTAATCACAGACAACAGGCTGATTGCTGGTGAATGAAGATCTGCCATTGATGTATTAGTGCTATGGACTAGCAATGCAGTACTTAGGCTGAGCAGGAACTTCCATTATAAATATCTACTATCGGGTATTTGTTTTATACCAAAACCACCATGAGGCAGAAGGTTTCACTTCTTTAAGCCCTGTTTGAAATTATTTAGTCAGAAATTATAGCTCAGCACTTTGAGTTTAATTAAGATACATTTGTGTCTTATCTTTTTTGTTGTGGTTTTTCAATGACATCAAATCTAATTTTGAAATATTTCAAGCATTTGATATCGTGAAATACCCCAGAGTTTTGTGATATACTGATGTCGGAGAAAAGTGATGTGCTTTGAAAAATGACACAAAAGAGGCCATATCAATTTGTAAAATTATGACAAGGCAAAGAAGACCAGTTACTTTAAAAATCATCTTCCATTAATTTAGCATTATTTGAGAATATTTTATTTTAAAAAATGTAAAATCATTGGACAGTGAGTGATATGGTTTCCAGTGACTCACTTTTGATGTCTGAACCAAACAATATCTTAGCCTTTCCTGCTTTCTAAAGTGTAGATGGATTTTAGTTTAATTTAATCTAAAGATTATTGAGAGAGTTATCTGTATAGATTCAAGATATAGATTCAATATTGAGACCAGTAGATATCTAGAATGACTGTATCTTTTGTCATTTAAAGTAACTTCAATACACAAATATATGCTAGAAGAGTGTGTGATATTATTGACCAAGATCTACAGATACAGAATCACTAGTAAGACATCCTATCTAATAAAAGAGTAACATGCAAATGTGACCGTACCTTGGCTCCTGATTGGCTATGCTACCAGCCAATCAGGGTTGGGGGGCAGGGCCAACCGGCATGAGTGCCTGGCCCTGGGGGTGGAGACAAAGGTGTGGCAGCGGTGGTGGCGAGCGCCCGCCCTCGGGGACGGAGATGAGGTGGTGTCAGCATGGCACTCCAGGCAGAGCAGAGAAGACTGAAGGCTCCGGCTGGAGTGAAGCCTCCAGCAGCCAAAGCAAAAACGGAAGGCAACAGCCAGAGGAAAGGCCTGGTCCTGGCAGCCAGGGGAAGGAAAGCCTATTGCATGAATCTTCATGCAATGGGCCTCTAGTTGTTATATAACCATGGCCAAGTGCTTGAAAAATAAACCTATTGTCAGGTGAAGGTATAAAGGAAACTAACATTGGTGGAAGCCTACTTTGTGCCATGAAATTTACAGGAGCATCTCACGTATTCCCTATGACAGCCTGGTGAGTAAGGAATGTGTCTCACAGATGACAATTACCTTCTCTAAGGTCTGAAGTTTAATACAATCCAAAGCTGGGCATTAAACACAAGGCAGAATTATACAAAGCTTGTGTTCTTTCAACTCGTTCTTTTTTGGGAAATAACAATGTCAATACATGAGTATAAAGACAGCTTTGTGTTTTAAAAAAATTTATTTTGTTCATCACCATTTATTCCCTCTTCCACTTCTACCCTATTCCTTTTTTCCCCTCCACTATCCCTACCTCACTCCCTTCCCCCACACACACACTACCCCTACAATCACCACACTATTGTCCATGCCCATAAGTTCTCTCTCTTTCATTTTTTGGTCAATCCCTCCACCCCCTACTCCAAAACCCACTCCCCTTCAGCATTGACTAAGCTAGAATGTATGCTCAATGAAGGCAGGTAGCATATCTGTTTTGATCCTAAACTATGTTTCCAGTACCCATTTCATTGTCCAGTGAAGACCAGTGCTCAGTGAATATCCAGTGATCGTGTGAATGGAAATAAGAGGTATTTAAATATTTTTCAAATGAATATTAATGTAAATTAAATTACATATGAATAACATAAATACATGCTTTTCATACTTGTTTTAGTATTTCAGAAATCTTCCCAATATTTTAGCCATAAGCTCACATTTACTATGGCTAAAAAAATAACATAAAATTTACCAATGAAACTATTCTCAAGTATATGATACAGTAGCATTAACTAGATACACCTGTTGTGCAACAGACTTCAGAACTCTTTCAGCTTACCTCTTAAGCATAGCTCCAATTTTCGCCATCCTCTGGTAGCCACATTCTACTTTTTGTTCTAAGAATTTGACTACTTTAGATACCTTGTTTAGGTAGAATAACTTACTATTTGTCCTTCTGTATGTGGTGTATGTCACTTGGCAAATTTTTCTGTGTTCATTCATCCTGTATAATAAAGAGGTAATATGCAACTTGACCCTCACATGCTCACAAGATAGCTAGACCAATTAGGCTGGCAGAAGGGTCAGTGAGGGACGACCAAGTGACTGAACAAGCAGGCTGCATGGGGCAACCAGTCTGGCAGGTGGGGAGGGCAGTATAAGTGATCAGGCTACCGGGGGGCAGTTGGAGGCAACAAGTCTGCCAGGGGTTCAGATGGAGGTGATTAGGCTGGCAGGGAGTGGGGGCGGGGGGAGACAGTGAGGAGTGACTAGGCTAGTGGGGGGCAATTGGGAGTGACTAGTCCAGCAGGGGGGCAGTTAGGGGCAACCAGGCTGGCAGAGGGGGCAATAAGGGGTGAGCAGGCCGGCAGGGGAGGTAGTTAGGGTTGACCAAGCTGGTGAGGGGGGGCATTTATGGGTGAGCAGGCAGGCAGGTGAGCGATTAGGATTGTAAGAGGGATGTCTGACTGCCGGTTTCGGCCCAGTCCTGGGGATTGAGCCAAAACCGGCAGTCAGACATTCCTTGAAAGGTTCCAGGTTGGAGAGGGTGAAGGCTGGGCTGATAAACAAATTTCGTATACTGGGCTTCTAGTCCTATATAATAAAAGAGAAACACACAAATGTGACCATATCTCCCCTATAATACCAGCCAATCAGGAGTGGGGGGCATGGCCATGGCACGCTGGGTGCTAGACAAGAGGCCGGCAGGGGGAGTGGCCGCAGTGAAGGGGAAGGGGAGGGGGAAGCCATGGTGCTGGGCAGCCAAGGGAAGGATGGCCTATTGCAGGAGAGCTGGGTGCAAAATTTGGAATGCCTCTGTGTTGTTCCAATTTTAGTATATGTGCTGCCAAAGCAAGCATGCTATGAGCTCCACCTGCACGGTATTTAAGGGTCACCGAGATCACTCCTTTTCAGGTACAGTGACTGAGTCGTGTCCTTTCACAGTGACCTCAGGACAGTTAGGGGAATTTGATGCCATGGGATCCCCTCACATGTTGGTTGCTCTGATAGTTAGGCTGTGACTGAGCTACAGGGTTTACTTGTCACATGGGACATGCAAATGAGCGCCCTGGCCACCTTGGGTAATGAGCGCGACATGGTGGGTTGTGAGCTCTGAAGCCAAGCAGCAGTTTGGGTCCACGACCCCAGCCCAGCGCCCACGACAGGGTTGGCTGCTGGCCTCTGGAGCATGCGGAGACCCTGATGTCTGCTGCCGTGTGTGTCCCAAGGGTCCCTACATGCCCACTAGCCTGGCACCCACAACAGGGCTGACTGCTGGCCTCCGGAGACAGAGATGTTCCCACCCCAACCCCGGCTGCTCGCAAGCGGTGCTTTGGGTCCATTCCCGAGCCCGGCACCTATGCTAGGGCTGGTTCCTGGCCTCTGGAGCATGTGGAGACCCTGGTGGCCACTGCTGTGTGCAGCTCAGGGGTCCCTGCATGCCCCCCAGCACAGAGCTGTACTTAGGTTCTGAGTGGCAGGTGTTCCAGAACTTCCCCGTCACTGCGGGACTATGGGTGCAGCAGCAAGCTGCTGGGGGCGGGCTCTGAAGCCAAGCAGCAGTTGGGACTATGCCCCCAGCCCAGCACCCACCACAGGGTTGGCTGCTGGCCTCTTGAGCATGCGGAGACCCTGGTGGCCGCTGCCATGTATGGCGAAGTTGCTAAAACCATTAAAAAGGCCCAACTTCTTATTATTGATGAATGAACTATGGAATCCAGTCATGCTATAAAGGCCATAGACAGATTACTAAGAGACATTATGAATGTGACTGTTGCATTTGGTGGAAAAGTTCTCCTTCTCGGAGGGGATTTTCGACAATGTGTCAGTATTGTGCCACAGGCTATGTGATCAGCCATAGTATAAATGAGTTTAAGGTACTGTGATGTTTAGAGATGTTTCAGAAAGTTGTCTCTTAAAACAAATATGAGATCAGAGGATTTGCTTATAGCAAATGGTTAGTAAAACTTGGAGATGGCAAACTTGATAGCAGTTTTCATTTAGGAATGGATATTATTGAAATACCCCCATGAAATGATTTGTAATGGATCTATTATTGAAGCCACCTTTGGAAATAGTGTATCTTTTACAGATAATATTAAAAATATATCTAAATGTGCAATTCTTTGTCCAAAAAATGAGCATGTTCAAAAATTAAATGAACAAATTTTGGATATACTTGATGGAGATTTTCACACCTATTTGAGTGATGATTCCATTGACTCAACAGATGATGCTGAAAAGGAAAATTTTCCATTGAATTTCTTAATAGTATTACTCCTTCAGGAATGCCGTGTCATAAATTAAAATTGAAAGTGGGTGCCATCATCATGCTATTGAGAAATCTTAATAGTAAATGGGGTCTTTGTAATGGTACCATATTTATTCTCAAAAGATTACTACTTACTATTATCGAAGCTGAAGTATTAACAGGATCTGCAGAGGGAGAGGTTGTTCTGATTCCAAGAATTGATTTGTCCCCATCTGACACTTGCCTCCTATTTAAATTAATTTGATGACAGTTTCCCGTGATGCGATCATTTGCAATGACTATTAATAAATCACAAGGCCAAACTCTAGACAGAGTAGGAATATTCCTACCTGAACCTGTTTTTGCCCATAGTCAGTTATATGTTGCTAAAGTTAAAGCTGTAAATACTTTATCCCAAGGAAATTAGTCAAGCACTCTGAAAGTATTTTCACTGTTAATGTGGTATACAGGAAGATATTAGAATAAGTTTAATCACTTTATCAGTCATTATTTGCATCAATGTTGTTTTTATATCATGAGTTTGTTATTGTTATATATTAATGAAATTATGTATTATTTTCATACACATTGTACTCATTACCTTTTATCTCTCACACTTTTATTATAGAGAAAGGGCAAATAGCACTATTAAAATATTTCCTCTAATTAATACCCTTTTAATGTGCACGAATTTCGTGCACCAGGCCACTAGTGTTGTTATAACGCTAGTGGCAGACTTCCCTCTTTTATTAACTCCAAATAAGGTGCCATTGTGTGGATATGCAGCATTTTCTTTATCCATTTATACATTGTCATCTATGATACCTCTCCCTCTGGGTATTCTAAATGATGCTGCCAAAATCGCAGGTGTGCAGATGTCTTCTTCCAGATTCTGCTATTAATTTGCTCGGACAAATATCCAAAAGTGAAGTTATGGGTTAAATTGTTAAATAGCCTATATTTCTGGGAGGCAGGGATTATTGCCTTCATTGGCTTACACCAGGCTTGAGACACAGAAGTTGAAATGCATTTGGGGAATGAATGGATTCATGCCTGAAAATTAGTTATGAGACATCTTGAATGATTTTCTACTTACAATTTTTTTCTGATATAAAACAAATGGATTGCATTAATACATTCACCCAACGAATCTAATTCTAAGAAGTGTGCAAATGGCTTATTATCTATATTAGCTGTAAGATATGATGAGTAAGAGAATGAATCCTAGAGCCAGACTCTTGGGTTTGAAGCCATCCACACAGCTCTGTCTTGGGGAACAAAAATTTATTTTTAAAATATATTCTATTGATTTTTTTTTACAGAGAGGAAGGTAGAGGGATAGAAAGTCAGAAACATTGATGAGAGAGAAACATCGATCAGCTGCCTCTTGCACACCCCCTACTGGGGATGTGCCCGCAACCAAGGTACATGCCCTTGATGGGAATCAAACCTGGGACCTTTCAGTCCACAGCCCAACGCTCTATCCACTGAGCCAAACCGGTTTCAGAGGGGAACAAAAATTTAAACAGGCAAAGTCCCTAGAAGGTAAATAAAAATGTTAATTCATCATAGCCCTTTGTGAAATATTTGTTAATCAGTTGAGATGCAAGGCAAATTTGAATCTCATAAAAGATAATTAAAATAATAACAACACTATGTGACAAATTCCTTTCTTGCTACAGGCAGGTTGAATTTCTTTGTATCAACTTGCGCTTTCTGTCCCTAGTTCTAGCTTTCAGTATTTCGTTCCTGAGCTGGAGGTTTCTCATGGAGGGTGAGAAGAGAGTGGGAAGGGAGGAGGCCACAGAGAGGGAGCCCAGCACGCTTTGAGAGTCAGCTGAAAGAAGAAGGGCTTACAGATTGCATTCAAATGTGACACCAGTTGGGAGGCCGCCTGCAGTCTCGGCTGCACACAGCGGCCATTGACTCCCATTCTCTGGCTCCGCATCCCCGCCGAGCAGATCCAAGCACAGAGCTCCCACTGTCTTCAGAAAGAGGCTTTGTGCTTGGATGCGCTTGGCAGGAAGAAGAGGAGATGCTGACCCCTGGCTCCTGTTCTTTTCCCAGAGGCTTTGCCCAGACGATGCTCTGCTAAGATATGCGAACGCTGTACAACTTTTAATACGTTCATAGGCAGGATTCTCGAGCAATGGCAGTTATGGAGATTTCATTACATTGAACTGTACCATGGCAGCCATACAAATAGCCCTGAAATTGCACTTTCCCCTTAGTTACTGTGATAAAAGATAATATTAGACCAAGTCAAATATATCTTTGGAGGCTGTTACATAATCTATTTTCAACGGTATGAGAATGTGACCTGAATACTCCTAAGCTAGACAAGAATCCCCATGATATTTTGGTTTCATTTTAAAGAGTACACTAATAAGGAGTTTGGATATTGTTCCAGTTCTTACTCAATCCTTCATTACTTTTTGCCCCAAAAGGGAGAGAATAATTATACCACTTGATTAAACCTGCTTTAGGTTTACAGTTTAGATCATTCCTTCCAGGTGCAAGGACACTAGATTTTCAAGATCCTAGATCAGTGGTCAGTGGTCAACAGAACGAGTGGCAAATCGGGGCTCAGGAGCCTCATTTGCCTCATAAGCCGCGTTTGCGGACCACTGTCCTGGATGATTCTGGAAATTCTCTTTTCCCAAAACTTCTCTCTTTCTCTCTCTCTCATAGCTTTTTCTCTCTCAATCATTTATATTCTAAAATGATTAAAAAAATATTACTGCTGGTCAGATGATGAAGTAGAAAAGCCAGGTGTAGTTAATAGCAACATGTTATATTGATTCTGTATAGTAATTAGATTGAAATGCACTAAAGAAAACAACAAAACAAATAACAAAAAATGAGAACGCCAAACCAGCGGTGTTTTTACCTGCCCCAATACAGCGTTTGGACATGAGAGTTTTCCGTTTTACAATAGCGCTTTTAGTCACTGAGGTAATGCAAACATCTTCTCCTTCTCTGCCTATGGATGTTGCTGGAGTGAAGCTGATGCCAACCAAGGTTAAAAACAAATATAAAATAACATTTGCAAAGTAGTTTTTCTTTTTTTTCTTGTAGTTTTATGAATCAATACAGATCACCCTCCATGGAGCCCTGGTTCCTTTTATTATAAATCTAGAGGCCCAGTGCATGAAATTCGTGATGGGGAGTGGGGGATGTCCCTTAGACCAGCCTGACCCTCTCCAATCTGGGACCCCTTGAGGTATGTCCAACTGCCCATCTAGGCTGGATCTTGGTAGGATCAGGCCTAAATGGGCAATTAGACATCCTTCTCACAATCCAGGACTGCTGGCTCCAAACTGCTCACCTGCCTGCCTATTTGCCACAAACTTTCTTCCTCTACTGGCCTGGTCCCTCCCAACTGCCCTCCCCTGCTGGCCATCTTGTGGTGGCCATCTTGTGTCTTCATGGGGGTGGGATCTCTGACCACATGGGGACAGCCCTCTTGTGTGTTGAAGTGATGGTCAATCTGCAAATTACTCTCTTATTAGATAGGATAGAGGCCTGGTGCATGGGTGGGGGCCAGCTGGTTTGCCCGGAAGTGTGTCTCAGATCACGGTGGGGTTCCTTTGGGTGAGGGGCAGCCTGGGTGAGAGGCCTATGGAGGTTTTTAGGCTGGCTACACCCCCCAGCCACCCAAGCTGAGGCCCTGTTATCTGGGATTAATCTATGTCTACAATTGAAACTTTGTAGCCTGGAGTGGAGCCAAGCCTTCTGCTTGCTCAGGGGCAGCAGACATTTCTGTTTGAAACATTGTAGTCTAGAGTGGAGGCCTAGGCCAGCAAAGACAGACTGAAAGCTTAGCTTCCTCTATTGCCAGGGAAACTCAAGCCTCTGTTCTCTCCAGCTCAGTGGCTGCCGCCATTTCTGTATCTTTTATAATTGGAACTTTGTAACATTGAGTGGAGGCCTAGAGAGGCAGAAAGCTTGGCTTCCTCTGTTGCCAGGGAAACTCAAACCTTCCTCGTGCTCTCAGTGGTGTCAGCTATCTTGGTTGGGGTTTATTTGCATAATTTTCTCCTGATTGGCTGGTGGGCGTGGCTGTGGGTGTGGCTTGTGAAGGTATGGTCAAATTTGCATATTGCTCTTTTATTAGATAGGTCTAGTGTCCTGGTGCATAAAATTTGTGCACGTTAAAAGGGAATTAAGAGAAATTATATTTTATAATAGAAGTGACAGAGATGAAAGAAGATTAGTAAAATGTATATAAAATCTCACTTCTGTCAGAGTCTGGGGTGCACCTCGGGACCTAAAGTGAAGTCCCTGCCCACCACCCACAAGCACTTTGAAAATGCAGGAGACACAGACTCAGCTGGTCCCACCCTTGTCAAGCCCCTTCTGGTAGAGGGCATAGCCTCAGGTCCTCCAGCTTGGCACCGAGCAGGGGTACAGCCTCAGGTGCCCTGTCAAGCCCTGCTGGGGTGAGTGTAGCCTCAGATCCCCTGGCCCAATGCCAGGGTAGGGGGGTGCTTCCTGAGGTCTCTCGTCAAGCCCAGGCCCCCCCCCCCATCCCCACAGCGTCACATCAGCACTGAACGGGGACACATACAGGCAGTGTCATGTCCCTAGCTTGGGATGCAGGCAGGCAGCTTCACCTCAGCGTTGCACAGGGATGCATTCAGGCAGTGTGACAGTGCTGGGTGTGGAAATTCTCACCCCCATCCACTGCCATAGACTGGTGGTGACTGTGACACCATAATGGACAAATTAGCATATTAGCTCTTCATATGTATAGTTAGTATTTAATATATATTTTTTATTGATTTTTCATAGAGAGGAAGGGAGAGGGATAGAAAGCCAGAAACATTGATGGGAGAGAAACATTGATCAGCTGCCTTTTGCACACCTCCAACTGGGGATGTGCCCGCAGCCAAGGTATATGCTCCTGACTGGAATCGAACCTGGGACCTTTCAGTCCGCAGTCCACTGATCCAAACCGGTTCGGCTATAGTTAGTATTTAGAAACTGTAACATGGGTGCTGTGTACACTAGTTGCTGCTGAGATGCCACTGTCTGTAGGCTCTCAGTGGTCAGAGCTAGGAAATATATGTATATATCTATAATTATATATCTTAATAAAATAAGCGGATGTATAAATGCCCTATTCTTATCCAACACGGCAGGGTTTATTCTAGCTTTGTTGTAAAAATTTTTCAGACATTAAGAAGTAAGATTCCTACTATCTATAAGTTGTTTGTTCTATACTCATACATGTGTGAAGTAGGTTCAAAATTACTAATTTGCGCCTTGGTAAAATACAAATTTACCACTGAGAGTGCAGTGATTATATATAATACAAACTGGTTAAAAAGAGCTAAAAAAAGGATTGTATAGAATAAAACTTAGAAGAAAATCTTGAAGACATTGGGTATGTAAAGATTTGTTAGGGCGCAACTAGCAGGAAACAAAATAAAACATGGATAAATTACTAGTATATTTCCTAAAGATGGAAACCTTTTTTTCTTTTTTTTCATTATTGGATACTAGTTTGAAAATGAGAGGTTAAATCTCAGGCTAGGAGAGATCACTTGGAATATCATATATCTGTTCAAAACTCATGTCCAGAAGATAAACAGTGACCTACCTATTCTATATGAGACAATGAGCCCAATTTTAAAATGCAGGGGGGAAACTTTCACACACACTACCAAACAAGCACATGAAATTGGTTCAACACCCCTAATCTGAAGAAAATTCATATTATACCTATAGTCATTAGACTGCTAACACACAGCCTAATAAGTTCCCGGACACTGTGTTAGGGTTGAGGCAGATTGACTGGCTGAGGGCTCTACTACTTCCTCCTCCTAGAGTATCCTTTTTGGCCTTCCAACTTGATAGTATCCTCCCAGTGTGACTGAGAGACCGTCTTTGACTAGCGGGATGTCGGTAAGCCTAACTCAGCCCGTGGTTTTGTAGGATTCGAGTCATTCCTGTTGTGCTCCGGTATGAAAACGAGAACACGCCTGGGCCAGCTTGCTGGAAAGTGAGAATCACAAGGTCCCTTGTCTCCCATCCCTGTTGCCCAGGCTACTGCTAGCGGAAAGCACTGAAATGTATGCTCCAGGACCATAGGAGCCACACACCTATACACAGCCTAAATGGTTATAAAAATAAATAACTATTTACTCTATGAGTTTTGCTGTGTCTGTGTACACAGCATTATTGCAATAATGGAGAGCTTCTATAGGGAGAAATTCTCTTCCTCCATGGCCATAGATTTTGCTCTCTCAGGATAGCATGGGTCCCCAGAGATTTCTGTAAGAAGATAATTCGCTTAGGTTGTGTGCCCTTGGCTGCATCGGGCCACCCTTTCCAGATTCTTTCTCTTTTGTATGAGGTCACTCTTTTTTCCATTAGCTACTGGTTTAATGTTGTTGGTGGGATTTGGTCATTTCCTTGTTTTTTTTAGAAGTTGTGAACTGCATTATCATTTTACTAGTTAAACAAGAACTCCCACCATTATTTTAGAAATGATACTCTCTTCTCTTTATATATGAAAAATATTTTTAAAATATTTAAAGTCACTTCCAAATTTTTAGCAATTGTACACCATATATGATGTGAAAACTTTAGTTTTTGCCCTAGCTGGTTTGGCTCAGTGGATAGAGTGTCAGCCTGTGGACTGGAGGGTCCCAGGTTCGATTCCGGTTAAGGGCATGTACCTTGGTTGGGGGCATATCTCCAGTAGGGGGTGTGCAGGAGGTAGTTGATCAATGTTTCTCTCTTACCGATTTTTCTAACTTTCTATCCCTCTCCCTTCCTCTCTGTAAAAAAATCCATTATATATATATATATATATATATATATATATATATATATATATATATTTAAAAAAAAGAACTTTAGCTTTTAAGACAAAGTCTTATAGACCAGCTATCTATTTATCTATTTATATCATTTCAAAAATTATTTGGATGACAAAGAGATATTGACCATCACCTAGCATGTATTATCTAAACCAAGGGGGGAAAAAGTGTAAATACACTTTCCTTGAAAAGCAATTCAGATGATAACATTTAAGTATTTCTCAAGCTTTTAAACATCATTGTTCACTTTAGTCACTACAGTAAACGGTGGTTTAGAAATTTTCTCTTATAAAATCCACTGTTGTTTCTCATGACCTGATCTAACCACATTATTACAGGAACTTAGAACATCTCCCCTTCACTGCCACATGCCTCCCACCTCTGAATCACTACCTGAGCCAACCCCGAAGACCATATTCTGTCAAAGAGCATTTGATTAAATGGAATCACCATCTGTCAGAGCACAGTGATTAAAATGTCCTCTGTTATCCCCACTGTCATCCATAAATTAAAGGCGGGATTTATTGCAGCAGATGTTTTTTTTAAATCATCAAAGTGATACCACAGATTTGATTAATCCACTTCTAATTATTTGAGAAACAGAGACAATTTCAGAAAGCCAGGAACAAACTTACCACAAAAATATCTAAAGATGAACTAACAATGAATGTACAGCATTTGATGTTCACAGTGGCACCTGTAGTTTTGAGATTTCAACAAAGTACTGTCAGTCTTTCCTGGCATTTTGCAATCAGCCTAGAATTCCATGGGCAGCTAACTGTGGCTCGTGAGCCACATGCAGCTCTTTGGCCCCTTGAGTGTGGCTTTTCCACAAAATACCACGGCTTGGGTGAGTCTATTTTGAAGAAGTGGCACTAGAAGAAGTTTAAGTTTAAAAAATGTGGCTCTCAAAAGAAATTTCAATTGTTGTACTGTTGATATTTGGCTCTGTTGACTAATGAATTTGCTGACCACTGACCTATGTGTTTCAACTGAAAAAGCTACCTCCTTGACCAAGTTCTTTCAGACACCTCTGAGTCCTTTTCTCTAATATGCTTTTACTTTTGGACCTCATTGTTTCTCTCTGTATGTTCCAGGTGTAGCAAGAATCTTGCTGAATCAGTTTAGTATTAATCTCCCCCTTTGATAGCTGAGCTTCGTCAGTAACTGATCAATGCTATCCTCTGCTTCACCTTACCCTGCCTGCCTCCAGTTAGATTCCTATCAAGTCACTTTTAAACAGAGTTCCCATTACTACCTAATGTTTTCTTCTAATAATCACCTACTTTTCCTGTACATAGAATTGAGTCCAGTTATATACTGATGTCTCTTTTCCTCTATTGCAATATTTCCTCTTTCCCTCTTGGCCAGCTCTGGTTTCCTTTGATACAAACTAGATTAAATCAATTCCTTTTTGCTTATAGGAATCACATTTCGGATAGAAAAAAAAAAAGACTAATGTCAACACTGACTGTTATAAACCTCTTAGAATTGAATAATATATGATTGATTGCACACTTCTAAAAAGTTCTGAGAGTTCAGGCAAGCACAAAAATTTAGCATAATTCTAAAGTGAATGCATTTTATTTCTACAATATTCTAGCAAATACCTCTACCTCAGGAAAGGAGGAAGTAACTGAAGCCTAAGATTCACGATAATCATTGAGTGGAAGGCAATGTTTTACACAGCTGGAAGTGTCTCAGGCCTGGAGAGAGAGGTCAAGAGTTTACCTTTGGAAATTTACATGACAGCAGGCTTCAAGTAGACTAGTTAACTTGTCTCTAGGAATTTGGGCTAAGTGTTATAGGCCAGTTATCAGTCTCTGTTATCAGAAAAGTATCTGTGTTTCAATAGAAGTGAACATGTAATCCCTCAAGACAGATTTGACTTGTGGGTTGTTGTGTAAAGATGAAAATAGTAATAGTGAATTGCTAAAATGGCACAGATGTGTGACTAGCCTGATAATCCAAATCTTTAAGAAACTGTTCTCTTTTTTTTCTTAATATATTTTTATTGATTTCAGAGAGAAAGGGAAAGGAAGAGAAAAATAGAAACCTCAATGATGAGAGAAAATAATTGATTGGCTGCCTCCAACCCAGGCATGGGCCCTTGATCAGAATTGAACTTGGGACCCTTCAGTCCGCAGGCTGATCTTCCATCCACTGAGCCAAACCAGCTAGAGATAAGAAACTGCTCTTGAACTCAGGGAAGACACCTTTTATCATTTTAGGACACTTTCCACAGTGTAACTTATTATCCTAGCTAATAAAGAGGGAATAGGCTAATTGACCCTCACTCCATCACAAAGATGGCAGTACCCACAGCCAATAAGGAGGAAATATGCTAATTGACCTCCCACTCCCAAAGAAGGCCATACCCACAGCCAATAAGGAGGGAATATGCTAATTGACTGCCACACCCTCAAAGATGGTGGCACCATCTGGAAGATTGCAGCTTCAGGTCCCCTCAGGCTCAGTGGGGCGCCAGGTGCACAGCAAGGCTGGGCCCACACTGCACGCCTGCCTCCAGAGTCCCCCAGACCCCTCAGCCCATCAACAGCCCAGGGCCGGCCCAAGGTACAGGCAATCCTCAGATGGCAGCTTCCCAGTTGCCCAAGACCACCCAAGGCTCAGGTAACCAGGGCTGGCCTAGGCTTGTGTTGCCGGGAGTGGCAGCAGCAGAGGTGTGATGGGGTGTTACTTTCCTCTGATCACTGAATCACCTCCCACCCTTGAGGGCTCCCAGACTGTGAGAGGGGGCAGGCTGGGCTGAGGGAACCCTCTCCAGTGCATGGATTTTCATGCATTGGGCCTCTAGTGTCCAAATAAACTTAAAGAACTTGAAACAATATATGATAAGATCTGTCAAGCAGCTCAACACACAACATAATGTTTTGCATATACCAGGTGCTTATTGGAAGATAATTTTCTGCCTTAGGTTAATTATTAATTAGTTCACCAGATTAAAAAATTACTAGATGTACTGGTTAATAATGGCGGATTTTGAAATCAAAGAAAACATAATTTAAATAACATCAAAAGTGCTTTATTCAAAGTAATGTTCATCGCTAGTTACACACTTCCTCATCTTTCAAGTAATTTGTGGATAGCCTCCCAATAGAACTTTTCTTGATTTGAAGCAAACCATTCAGAGATCCAATTTACCACTTCTTTGTACCTTTTGAAGTGCTGCTCAGAAAGTGTGTGTACCATTGATCAGAACAAGTGGTAATCTGAAGGAGCAAGGTCTGATGAATATGATGGGTGGGTTAATGCTTCCCAGGCAAGATATTTTAACGTGTCTATAACTGGTTTTTGAAGTGTGATGGTGCATTATTGTGAAGCAAAATCACTTGCTGTGTCTTCTGGCCCATGCTGGTCATTTTACGATCAAAGCAGGGTTCAGATTGACCTGGATGTTCTTTGTCTTTCACATAAAAATTATAACTTTAAAGCATTTAAACCAGTGTTTGCAAGTATCTTGAGATGGAGAATGTTCACCATAAGCTTCCTGAAGTATATACAATAACTTTCAGCAGCACTTTTCTTCAAAATAAAGTAATTCTGCAAATGTTCTTTTTTTTTTGGCACAAAATTTGACATTTTTTAAGCATAAATATATATATGATATTAACACCTTCAGAAAATTTGACATAGGAAGTTTTGAAGCTTGTTGTCATGGCCCCAACAAAATAGCATACATATGAAATCGCATATATATCAACATATATGTAACTCCATCTAATGAAAAAAATCCGCATTGTTAACTGGTACACCTAGTATATAGTAATGGTGGTTGCTTTTGGCTGTAGGTTGGAAGGCTGTACATTTTTTTATTTCTTAAATAATTGTTACCAAGTAACCCAAAAGTTTATATGGTACTATGCAAATGTAGTCAAAGGAAAAATACAGGTTGATTAACTACTATGATCTTTTAAAATATTATGACTAGAATACAATGGAGAGTACCATTTCGTTCTTCTCATAACAATTCTAGGGTTATGTTAATCTTTTCAGAACCAATCATAATCTCTCTCTCTCTCTCTCTCTTTTTCTCACCTCCCCTCTTTCTCTATATTCTCTTTATATATACTACCCCGTCTTTCCAATGACTTCTGCTTCAATAGAATTTTACAGACAGAGAAGCCATAAAGACAGTTACCACTAATATAAGTAACCAAGCTTATTTATTTTATGAGCAGAATTCAGTTATTTGCAGTCCTAAGACTGAGATCTTCATTAATTTTCTGGCCTTTAACTTGGGAGCATCCCTCAGTTTCTGTGGATTATCCTTATTCCATTGACTACACATCTCGTCCTTCTCCTCTTTTCAATCTTTCAGATTTCTGCTCTCAGAGAAAGCTGTAAGCTTTTCAGGGCTCATGTAGGTAGATAAGGCCCAGCACAATGCTCTCCCTAGGGGGAGGTAAACTGCGACATATAACGTAGCACAACCAGGAGAGGGGCATCTCACCATATTTACAGGGAAGCAAGGTGAGTCATCTTTGAAAGTCATTTTAGGAATTGATTCCACATTAGCAACAACAACAAAGAGTATGATTTCTTCAAATAATAAAAGGAAATCCTATAATGGTTTCTTCAAATTATAGGATCTCAACACTTTCATTATTTTCTCCACCTCCATTGCCCATAAGGCGAAGCCACATCATATGCCTATTCTGTATGTCATCCCCATGGCAAATATTTGACTTTGGGTGGTGTTTAATAATCACATCCCTCTGCTTTCCATTAGAGTAATTGTTTATCTCCTTTGCTCCTGTGGAAGATCATTATGTCTACAATCTATCTACATAAATGTTCTGGGTTGTACATGTATATCTTCTCCCTGGATGACTATTATATACATAATCTGTTACCTTTTCCCATTAAGCTAATGAATACTTGAACTTGTGGTTAGAACAATCTGGCATAATTAAATGTCTTAAAAAAAGAAACAAACAATTGAAATAGTCCATAGTCAAACCTACAGAGCAACATGTATTTCACATTCAGCGCATAATGATAAAATGTTCTTGCTACCTACTGACAAAAGAAGGTATTAGGTGGATTGTTAAATGGATTTCTCTCCTACTCTAGTCAGAGTATCCTTGCTAATGACACATTTAAGTTCTGTACTTGGTTCCCTTAATAGGAAAAGTTTTAAAAGTACAAATATTGGAGAGTGCAAACTTTTATTTACCACTGATTAGTACAAAATACCAAATTTAATCACAAATAATGCAATGCAATCGTATATAATAAAAGTCTAATATGCAAAGTGTCAGGTCATCTAATCGGCCATTCAACCAATGAAAGCATAATATGGTAATGATATGCAAGGTTGCTCAAATGATGTGCACTGACCACAGGGGATAATATGTTCCAACTGGTAGATTAGCTTGCTGCTGAAGTCTGGCCGATCAGGACTGAATGAGATGGCCTGGACATTTCTGGAGTCCTCCTGTGGTCCCTACCTGGCTGGCCAACCTCCTGCATCCCTCTCCAGCCCCTATCCTGAACTGGTGGGGTCCCTCAGCTTGGCCTCAACCCTCTTGCAATCCTGGCTGAGGGACCCTTGCCCCCGAGTACACAAATTTCATTCACTGGGCCTCTAGTTATATATAACTAAGTTAAATTCCAATCTTCGGAATCACTGTAAAAAGACACTGGTTCTTTCAATCAGATAATTCAAAGAATTCAATAAAAGATGACCTAACAAAAGGATATATATCTTACACACACACACACACACACACACACACACACACCCTTGCATGCACAAACCCTTCACCTTTTTCACCCTGCCCCGCAACCCCTCATTCTTCTGACAGCTGTCAGTCCTCTCTATCTATGAGTCTGTTCCTATTTTGTGTGTTTTATTTTATTCATTAGATTCCACATATAAGTAACACCATATGTCTTTCTCTGACTAGCTTATTTCACTTAGCATAATACTCTCCAGAGCTATCCATGCTGTCTCAAAAAGTACAATTTCATTCTTTTTACTACTGAGTAGTAGCATTAAATTGTATAAATGTACCACAACATTTTCTACCCACTCATCTACTGATGGGCACTTGGGCTGTTAGAGATCATGGCTATTATAAATGAGGCTGCAATGAATGTAGATGTGCATTTTATTCTTTGTTCCCCTCTATAAATTTATTTTTTTCTTCTTAAAGAAGGTCTTTTAACATTTCTTGCAATACTGGTTGGATGGTAATGAACTCATTTAGCTTTTTTTTTTTTTGGATAGCTCTTTATTTTGCTCAAAATGATATATTTTATATATTTTATAGTTTTCTTTGGCTTGAAATACAAAAACTTGGACTATATTGTAAACTCCAGGTTTAGGTTTGAAATGTGTGAAGATATGGGTGACTTTCCTGAGATCCTATGAGATTTGACCTTTCAGATAAATTTTACTTTTATATATTCTACTGGTGCTGGGATTTTTTTGTTTCATGATTCCTACCTTAAGAAATAACAAACACCATTAAAAACTGGTACTCATTTTAAAATTATATGACTAGAATACAAGAGAGAGTACCAGTTTTTTGACACATGTATCAAATTAATAGTAATTTTTTCTCCTTTTCCACTTTATATCTGTCATTACTTGAATTACTAAACGAAAATCCCAGAAAACAATATTGGTCAAGACCAGTGGTTGGCAAATTCATTAGTCAACAGAGCCAAATATCAACAGTACGATTGAAATTTCTTTTGAGGGCCACATTTTTTAAACTTCTTCTGATGCCACTTTTTCAAAATAGACTCACCCAGTCTGTGGTGTTTCGTGAAAGAACCACACTCACGGGGCCAAAGAGCTGCTTGTGGCTTGTGAGCCACAGTTTGCTGACCATGGGTCTAGACATTTTCCTTTATCTTCTGATTGTTTGATTGTTTTCTAGTTGTTCCTCTGTCACTACTTCAGTCCACTGCAACCCTAAATTACTGTACAATCTGGTAAATGGCTCCTTTACCTGCAACAGACTCTGTCCACTTCAGTCAGACTAATCCTTGTGAAACACTGGTCTCATCACATCAGTAAAGGACTTGTCTTATTATGGCTCTCCACTTGCAATCAAGTCCAATTTTCTTCTCTTGACTAAAAAGCCAATCATTCCTTCAACTTTATTTTCTGCTACTTACATATACACTATCAATTGCAGTCCTATTTCTGTTTGTACTATCCTCATATGATCTTTTATTGTCTATTTCCATGCACTAAATTGCAATGTATTATGCTGCATCATATTCTCCATTATAAATTATTCCAGTTCCTATATACTCAAAGCTGGCTGAGTCTTGACCTCCCTATTAGATAAACAATTTTAAAAAATTCTATTTTCTGCTCCAAAATACATACATTAGGCTCTGAATGTGCATACATGCACTCACATGTACACATTATAATCTAATAGGTTCATAAATATTGGACTGTAGTGGTCCATACCACTTAATTCAGCACATTGCACATAGTGTAGTCCTTAAGCGCTGTTTCATATATTTGAGCACATTTGAAATTTTAGGTGGACGTGCTTTGGTTCAGTTTTAATTGGCCCTGTTCTCAACTCTAAATATGAGCCCTGATGAGATTAAGCCCATAATTCAAATTTTCCTACTTACAAAGATTAGGTTAGGGATGGTTAAAAGATTTAATTTGAAATGATGAAAGAATAAACCTAAGGACTTCTTATAACTATGAGGAGGAAACTGCAGTCTTACTTTCTGGATTTTTTTTATAGATGTGAAGTCTCAAACAATTATAGTAATTTACTGACCATGAAACAGCTCAGAGTCATGTCTGACTCTCCTATAGCAAGTATGTTATATCAGACACTTACCTGAGAGCTTTGCATTTATTATTAGTTTATTAAATTTCCATAGCAATATGCGGTAGGTACCATCAATTTTACTCCTTTAGATAAGGATACTGTGGCCCAGATGAGAAATTAAGCCAAAGGTCAAGAAACCAAGGATGCACAGTGATTCAAATATAAGTTTTTGAGTCTAAGTCACTAAATATATAAAAAACGAGAGGCCATCATATGGAATTGTAATGTAAGAGTTATAAACATAGATGAACAATATTCCTTTAAGCCATTGTTTGGTCTATACAACAAACCTCACCTGACTCTCTACACAGTTTAGTTACAGGAGCCAATAGCTATCCTATTGCATGTGGTTTTTATTATTTGTCTGGTTACTTTGTTTGCTCTGTTCTGTTCATTAATTTGTTTGTGTTAAGTCAGGTGGAACACATCATTCTAATTTGATCACATTGTGTTCATTGAGAAAATGCAAGGTATTCACCATAATGACCAAAACTTATGGGTTCTGGAAGCTCACTGCAAATGGCATTCTAAATCCACAACTATTTCTTAAACAAATGCACTCTTTGTATTTCATTATGACTCTCATTTGCCTTTTTGATTCAGAGACGTGGCTAATTGCTCATGATTTCATAAAGCAAAACTCACAACATGGTAAAATAAATCTTATTTCAATATTCTTTATCTCCGCTGCTCATACAGTATTGAATAATATAATTAGTACTCAAATATTGCAAGACAAGTCATTTAAATACTATTTGATTCACAACATCATTAGTGATTCAACATAGCACAATTTATTTTTCTTAATTAAACATATCAATCCCAGGGGATTGGATGGTTTAAAAGAGTGTTATTGGCACTTGATTTATTTCTCTGTTATTTGGTTTACTGAGTTACTCATTTATTACCTCCAGGTCACTGAGCATGATCAAATTGTAGTGGGAAGTTTTTCTATTACGAGACGGGTGTCACTCAATTTTCACCAGTGATCTGGTTACACCAATATTGCTTCTTCATGTAAGGTATGAAATTAATATTAGTAACAAATATTTTCACTGAGATATTACTTTATCTTAGACTATTAAATGAAATTTTGATAGCCTTTTTAAGCAAACCACCTTTTCCAAGATGATGAGATGTATATTCACTATAGACAGAGATTCATTTATGCATTTCTGGGGTTAGTCTAGGAAGAAACTATAAAGTTTGAATAGTGTCCCCTTTTCACCTTATCTTTGTAACCCACTTTTTACACTTGAGATCACAGAGTAATTCCCATTACAATTTATTCTCATTAAAAAAATCATATGCATTTTTACTCTTCTGCTTTCTCTCTCATTTGGCTCTCTGAAGATGTAAAAATGTATGGTTTTATTTTGTATATATAAGTATTATATGATCACTGTAAAAAAGCTTAAAATGAGAAAGCAGTTAAACGCTATTGCTAAAATCACTGGGATATAATTTTATATTTATATTATGTTGTGCACTGTTAAAGTTTTGGAGAGATATGAAACATCTAGCTGCCTAGTTATCTGGTAGTATTACTTATAGTTAGAAAATGTGATGTCTAATGTGTAGAATAGGTCTTGCGTGTTGTAGGTCAATAAATATTTGTTAAAATAATTCATTTTATGTGAGCATTCATTTGGATAGGCATTATTGTGTGTGTGTAAATCTGCTTTACTATGTTAAAACCAATAATATATTGAGATAGTCATATTTTTCATATATTCATGTTAAACTTAACAACTATCCTTATCTCTGATATGGGCCAATCATTCTTATTTCATAATTAAAGAAACTTCCAGCTGAATTAAATTAATGAAGGGATAACCATGTTATTTTCATTATAATATTGGGGTGGGATGATCAAATAAGTTTTTCTTTATAAACTCTGAAACAATTTCAGAGATATGCTTTTCTTCTTTGGTTAAAATAAGCTTGTATGCCACTGTTCCAGTGATGTATGGCTGTATAACAGTGGCCTAAATCCAGTGGCTTAAACAACATGATTTATTGTTTCTCCCAGTTCAGTGTGTCAGGAATTCAGATAAAACTTGGTTGGGCAGTCCATTTGATCACCTGAGATTAACTGAGGTGACTTGGGAGGTGAGTTCAACTACTGATTGGGCTGGTCTGGGGTATCCAAGATGGTTTACTTACATGTGTGGCATATTGGAAGGGAAAGCTCCAGGGTAGGGCTCACCTGGCTCTTTCATTTTACCATTCAATCTCAGGTCTCTTCATGTGGTTCACTATCTCTTCATGGTTTCACCAACAGGACAGTCACATTTTCCAAATGGTATCTGGTACCTTCCTGAGACCAAACGCCCGTGTTGCAGGATCAATGTCCAGTAGAGACCATGCAGGAGGCAGCCAATAAGTTATTCTCACACATTATTGATGTTTCTTTTTTAAAAAAAAAATTGAGGTTCTTCTATTTTTAATATATTTTATTGATTTTTTTTTTTTTTTTTTACAGAGAGGAATGGAGAGGGATAGAAAGTGAGAAACATCGATGAGAGAGAAATATCGATCAGCTGCCTCTTGCACACCCCCTAATGGGCATGTGCCCGCAACCAAGGTACATGCCCTTGACCAGAATGGAACCTGGGACCTTTCAGCTCTATCCACTGAGCCAAACCGGTTTGGGCAGATGTTTCTCTTTCTCCCTCTACCTTCCTCTCTGAAATAAAAAATATTAACAACAATACAAAAAGAAATTGTAGCATTTGGGGTATTTCATCTTACACAAAATAAATTGGCGTAGAGTGTATTTTAAAGGAAATGGGGGGAGAAGCAGACCTGATTTGCTCTTCTTCCATGCACAATATTTTTAGGAGAAAATGAAAAAGAAAACCTACAGTGGTTTACTTTATATATGCCATATTATAAGACAGGGAGTACATATTATTCTCAGTTATGTTATACCCTGTGTTCTTTTCCTCTTTTTCTTACATTAACAGAATGTTCAAGGCACATTCTTAAAAAAACAAAACAAGAGAATCCTATTTATCTAAGCATCTTATATTATACCTCATCTATTTTATACATTTGAGAATACCAATACAATGAGCAACCATTTAATGATACAGGGATCTTCTGCAAGTTTTAGCTTAGCTGTAATTTAATTTCCTCAGCTGTTGAATTTCTGTAACCTTCTGCAACTGTCATTTTGTGTTTGGAGTGCCTTATTTATTTATCAAAGCCAATTTAAAATATGTGTTTTCTAGCAGCTCCTGACAATATTTGAAAAGTTATCTTCTAAATCTTCCTGGATTTTGGCTTTTGATTGTGTGCATCGAAAAAATGGGCCACAAAGCCTCAGCTTGCACTGACTGACATTTCATTAGCATGTCAGTAAATATGCTTCATTGTTGGGAAGTTTCTGGAAAATGTAGTGATAGTTCTTTAAAGCATTTGCTCATGAAATGTTCAAAAATACACAGACTCTCTTTTTATCTCATTGAGAGGTTGAAGAAATATTGAGCAGGCATAGTACACATTTTCCATTTTGCCTTCTTGTTGTTATGGGCAGCAGCATGAATTTTGACTGAATTCCTTTTTCAGCTCTTTTCAGCCTTCCTATGTCTTTCAGATTCTAATCTTTAATCCTGCTACATTCGTTTTTTAAGCTAATGGCTGTCATAAGGCTCTTCTGTTAACTGAAAACTCTTCTATTTTATTATGATGCATTTAGAGATAAATGGGTCACTAGAGATAAGGGTCACTAGAGAGAGAGCTGACCTAAGGTATATAAAAAGGAAAGTTGTATGTTAGTGAGATGAGAGTGACAGGTAGTGATGTGATGGTGATGGTGTAGAGGGAAGAAAACAAGAACCAATTTGGAAAAAACAAAAAAACAAAAACAAAAACACCAACATACCCACAGAAGCACAGGAAGGCCGCATGTCAAAATTATTCTATGCATTTCAGCACATTGCAAAGCATAAGACTAGGGAAAAGTATAAAAAAATATTAAAAAAGCAGTAATAAGATAATAAAAATGATAAGAGTAGAAATTGTAAAGGAGTCAAGGTTTAAGGAGATATAAAGATAAAAAACATTTAACCTGATTTAATTTTATCAGTATTTCAATTTGCATAAGCAACATAGCATCAGATTTGATAGGATTCTATATTTTCTGCATTCTGATGCATTTGTTTAATGCTATAAACCAAAGCAAGAAGTAATTATAAATATTTTATTGCAAATTATCTTTAAATTAAAGAAGTTAAATTTAAAGATAATTAAAAATAACCTAGAAGTCTATATTTACATTTATAAATCAGTCATGATGAAAGAACAATATTGTTATATTAAAAATACATATATATTAGTAATCTTTCATTAATGCAAGTGGTGACTTCTTTTGACTCAGTCCTCAACACAATATGGATTTTCTGCTAAAACTTCTCTGAACACTATAATTTTGTTTCTCAGGTTCTCAATATAAAAGAGAGTTGACATTTCTCCAGTGAAACCTGATGTTAAAAAAATAAATAATTAGGTTTCATTTTAAAAATCTAGAGAATAATTAGACCTATGCAACATAATCATCATCGACAATATCATCTGTTATCTATAATAATAAAAGTAATCATGTGCTAATTAGACCAGACAACCACATGACCTTCTTGACATTCTTCCGGACAAAGCCTGGGCTACAAGAGAACCCTAGGTCCCAGGTGCCTGCTGGTGGCCTGAGGCAATGAAGGTCTGCTCTTGCATAAATTTCCTGCAATCGGGCCTCTAGTATTTAATAAATGGTATAACAAAAAATAAAACTGAACTACAATATTATGCAAGTATAAAGTATATCATAGCACACAAGCATATCAAACAGGGCTAAGTAGTCTACACATTTATTTAGATGCCAGGGAGTAATATTAGGCACTACCTCCCTCAGGACCAATAATGTGGAATCTGTCTACTCAGTATCATGGTCCTATTTATTGTAATTGTAAAACCAGAAGCTTCCTCAGAGAAAGCATTGCTGGAATCAAGCATAATTTATTGGAAAGTTTAAAAAGACTATCTTAAATCACAGGATTGAAGATGCATAATATATAGGCAGTATCCTTTCTTCCAACTTAATGACTATGCCCATTTCATGTTCTTTATTTCATGTGATAAATTTTCCACCATTAATAGAAAATACATAAGTAAGAAAACACACAATTGCTGAAAACAGTTTGGCTCAGTGAGTAGAGCGTTAGCCTGTGGACTCAAAGGTCCCAGGTTTGATTCAGGTCAAGGGCATGTACCTTGGTTGTGGGCACATTCCAGGAAGGAGGTGTGTAGGAGGCAGCTGATCTATATTTCTTTCTCATTGATGTTTCTAACTTTTTGCCCCTCTTCCTTCCTCTCTGTAAAAACTCAATAAAATATATTTAAAAAAAAGAAAACACAATTATTTTGTTTCTTAATTTGAGAATTTTTTTTCTTAAAGGGGAGTTTATGAAATAACCAGGAGCACAACCTTTCTGAATAAATTACTTAGTACTTTCAAAGACATTGAGATCCACTGGCTGTAATATTGCTTCACTCAGAAAAGATTTCTGTGTAACACCTGGCCTCATAAGGATTTCCAAAATTTTCTATCAGGATTGTGCACTGAAAAATACTTTTAAGTTTCTGTGGAAACCACTGTCAATAGCACTATTTCCTCATCAAAGTTTTGAGATCCTATTTCTCTGACCAGGCAACAAAAATCCACTCCAACAGCGAGATCATGAGATTCAAAATAGTTGAGCAAAGTAAGGAATATGCTAGTATGTTTGCCGTTGTCAAAGAAAGAATCAGATTAATGAGGAAGTGTGATCAAGTCAAAGTCCACAACTGTTTAATATCATTTGCATGTCCAATTAGTTGGTTCGTCATTAATCATGGTTGGTTGCACTTGTTTTTTTCTGTAGAATTCATACACCAATTGTGTTATAGCAACTATTCGCAAGATGTTTATAACAGTGATTACAGCTCTGTTAATTATTTCACATGTTTTGGAATTGTTTCATAGTCAATGTATTATTTTTAAAATGGAGGTTATCAGTAGAAATAAATGGTAGGTTGCAAGAAACCACTCATTACCTCACCAATAAAGATGTAAATAGAACAATTAAGAAACCTGGTCAAACCTTAATGGAACTATTTACTCACCGATTAGGTGAGACATTGGTAGCTGAAGCAGATGCCTTCTTTAGTCTTATGTTAAGTATGAACTGTTACTCACTGCTTAGTTGAGACATTGGTAATTGAAGAAGCTTCCACACTTTTAGTCTTATGTTAATTCTTGCTGGTTGATTTCATTGTTGGAATTTCCTGACATAAAGGACATGGATGTATCACTTAGCCTTAATAAAAGGGGATAGCAAAGCCAGAGCTGGTGGTGTCCTCCCCCTAGAGGTGGACTCCCACCTGGCCCCCATGATTCCCATAATCGATGCTTTTCCAGTCTCTTTTCATTTGTGTGCAGCCTTCTCCAGATCTTGAACCCTAACATGGGAACCCTGGACACGTGGTACGTGAAAAGGATTCCCACAGTAGCTGACTTGTTTAGATAATTTTTATGCACATTACAGAAGTAGAATGCTTTTTATTTATTTTTAAATTGGTATTCAGGTGAATATGGAGTCCTGATTCTGGTGATTGAGGCAGGGAGATGTAGAGAAGCTGGATGCTTTTTTAAGAATTTTTTTTCTTCTGTATCAGATAACAGTACTTAAGAATTAAGAATGAAGAACAACATACATGACTATCTATAGCTAATAAAAGATGTCAGTCATCTGCTCTTGTCTGGTTCTTAATATTTAGTTGAGAATTCTCAAAATTTAGTCCCCGTGTATTATAGTACAGCCTTTGGGAAATTCTCATTTGAAAGACAGACATTTGTCTATGTTACATAGTTCATTTACCATTCAGGGATGATGCCCACTCATGGGCACAAGTCAAAAGTGAACACTATTGGAGAACCAAGATGGCGGCATAGGTAAACACCTATTGTTCTGCCCCGCACAACAATTCAAAAACTACAACATAACAACAAAACAAACATCGTCCAGAATCACCAGACAGCTGGCTGAGTGAAAACTCCACAAATAAAAATAAAGGCGGGACACTGAGACTCAGAAGAGCGGCGGGAGCACAGCCTTGAAGATACGCATGGAGACAGGTTAGGAGCCACCGCGCATGCTAGCGGGCTGTAGGGCTGGAGCAGCAACCCTGGCTGGATTTCGCCAACGGAGAGGGCGGAGACGTCCCACTGCACAGATTCCCCAGTGCCAGGCGAGGTCCGAGATCCGGGGGATGTGGAGACATCCCACTGCACAGATTCCCCAGTGCCAGGTGAGGTCCAAGGTCCAGGGAACGGACCCTGTAAGCCGGGTGCGGCAGAGGTCTCCTAGTCTGAGGAGAAACCTGGTTGCTTGGAAAAAGCAGTTTGCGTGCGCGTAAACTGTGCGACAGCACAGACTCACGACTTGCCCCCTGGTCCCGGAGACCACCAGACTGCTTTGTTTTACAACCCTGGGCAAGATTTTGGGTGTGCAGACTCATTTGGGGAGAGGCAGAGTTGTCTGGCAAGGGGAATAGACTAGTGGCTTTCTCTTGGAAGTGTCTGCAACTATTCCCATCCAACAGAGACTCTCGCACGAGCGCCACATAGGACGTAGCTGACGCTGAGGCTGCCAGCTCAGGTCAGAGACTCCGCCCATCCAACCTGAACACAGTCTTCCTTCACAGCCAATTGGCCTGGAGGTCAAACCCTCCTAGGGCTAACAACAACAAGCTGGGCTTAAATTCAAAAATTCTGTACAACCCATAAAGGATTGCAGTAAGAGTACCCACCTCAGGTAACTGGGGAGGCTGAGCCACTGACCCTTAGAGGACATCTACCACATTAAGCAGCCACCAGGCAGAGATATGGAAAGAAATCAGGTGTGAAAGAAATGGAGGAAAAAAGACGTCTAGTCATAGAGTTCAAAACCACAGTTATAAGGCTTGTCAAGAGGCTCCTAGAAAAGGCTGATGAACTTAATGAGAACTACAAGGAAATAAACCAGACCAACCAGGAAATGAATGAAACCTACAAGGAAATGAATAAGACCCCTGAGAATATGAATGAGACCCTCACGGATATGAAAAAGGACCAACTAGAAATCAAGCATACACTGACTGAAATAAAAAAAATATTACTCAAAGTTCTAAAAGCAGTCCAGAGGGCCACTAGAACCAAGTCAAAGTTTTGAAATACAAAGAAGCAAAATCCACTTGGCTGGAAAAGCAAGAAACAAAAAGAATCCAGATAATTGAAGATAGTGTAAGGGGCCTCTGGGATGACCTCAAGCATGCCAACATCCAAATTATTGGGGTGTCAGAAAAAAAGAGCAAGGTAATGAAAACCTACTTGAAGAAATAGTGACTGAAAACTTCCCCCACTTGGTGAAAGAAACTGACTTAAAAGCCCAAGAAGTACACAGAACCCCAAAATATAGGAATCTAAAGAGGACCACACCAAGACACATCATAATTAAAATGCCAAGAGCAAAAGATAAAGAGAGAATATTAAAAGCAGCAAGAGAAAAACAGTTGGTTACCTACAGGGGAGCACCTATACGATTGTCAGCGGATTTCTCAACAGAAACGATGCAGGCCAGATGGGAATGGCAAGAAATATTCAAAATAATGAATAGCAAGAATCTACAACCAAGATTACTCTATCCAGCAAAGCTATCATTCAGAATTGAAGATCAGATAAAGTGCTTCGCAGATAAGAAAAAGCTAAAGGAGTTCATCACCACCAAACCAATATTATATGAAATGCTGAAAGATATTCTTTAAGAAGAGGAAGAAGTAAAAGGTAAAAATATAAATTATGAACAACAAATACACATCTATCAAAAAATGAATATAAAAACCAAGTGAATTGATAGTCTGATGAACAGGATAAAATGGTGAATATAACAGAATCATTGACATAGAGAGGGAATGGACTGACAATTCTTGGGGAAAAAAGGGGTGTGGGAAGTACAGCAAGAGACTGGACAAAAATCTTGCAACAATGGGAGAGGATAGTGGGGAGGGGGAGGTGAGGATGGAGGGTGGGATGGGTACAGGGCAGAGGGGAGCTATAGGGGGATATAAAAGGGGAAACAATGTAATTAATAAACTGAACAATAAAGATTAAAAAAAAGTGAACACTATTGCCAAGCCTTTACTTGGCTGACTTTGTTGTAATACATTACATGGCTCTCTATGCATTGCTTTATATTTACTTTTGAAGGATTTTTTTAAAGATTTCACCACTGTTAAGGCCATGAAAAAAATAAAAACACAATTGCTATAGTTTTTCACTTTGATAGATGTAAAGGGGCACTTTCAGTGACTTATCTTCCACTCTAAAAACTTCAAAAAGCTCCCTCCAGAGTTTCTGCATATAAGTAGTATTTGTGATCACTAAGATGATTTATGTTTGCAACTCATTAAAGTATTTTAAAAGGGTCTTTAGCAAGGTGAGCATGAGACAAGGAAATTAATTCAGTACTGAGACTATAAATAGAATACTGTGATCATAAAAATAATAGAAATCAGCTCTTTCTTATCCAACATAAACTGCTTTCAAAAAGATATCAAACAGCTTCTTTAATTACATTTTGATTGTGTTTTTTATTTATACCATATTCCTCTCGTGGGTAAGCTTGTAATTGCAGACAGCTCTACTTTATGTATTTAAATTAAGGTCAAATGGTCCCAAACTCTGAGGATTTTTTTCTCTTGTTCAGTAACTAAACAAACAAAATTGTTATTTTTTTCAGAAACCAGATTTGAACTGTTAGATGGGCTAGAAACTGCCATATTTAAATGCACTGAATAAAGGAAAAGATAAAAGACAATTTATATGCCAGACACTGTGCTAAATGTTTTGCAAAAATTATCAAATTTTATCATCAAAACAACTTTCTGAAAAAAATGTTTTCAGTCTCTTGATATTGCTAGTATTAGACATTCCCACCTAAAGGCATCCGAAACAATAATGTCCTTCATTACTCTGCAATGTGGGTTGTCTGGAGGAAGAGGTAGCTTCAGTTTGGGGTAATTCCAGTAGGGAACTGCCAAGGCTATTGCTGTTTTCATTCCCTCTCCCCTGAGCCCCACATTATCAGCATGCTGCTTAGGCAGCCCTTCTGTACAGGATTGCATAGGTAAGAACTCCTAGTGCTCCATGCTTCCTCACTTCCTCCTCAGAAAAATGTTTCCTTTGTCCCAACATTACAGTGATTCTACTTAGATTGGTTTGAGTTACAAGTTCATTCCTGGCACTGTCACTTGGACCAGAAGGAAGTATTGTGATAGTTAAGATACAAAATATTCACTAGTCTGGCCCATGTGACTCAGTGCTTGAGTGTCAACCTATGAACTAGGAGGTCACAGTTCAATTTCTGTTCAGGATACATGCCCAGGTGTCAGGCTCGATCCCCAGTAGGGGGCATGCAGGAGGTAGCTGATCAAAGATTCTCTGTCATCACTGATGTTTCTCTTCCTCTCTGAAAAATATAAAAGATATATTTTTTAGAAAGTTGTGCACTTGAGGGGGTGTGGGGGCAGCCCGGACTGCAACCTCTCACAATCCGGGAGCTCTCAGGGGATGTCCAACTGATGGCTTAGGCCCACTTCCCATAGGGACATCCTTAGCACTGCTGCAGAGGCAGGAGAGGCTCCCACCACTGCTGCTGTGCTAGCCAGCCATAAACCCAGCTTCTAGCTGAATGGTGCTCACCCTGTGGGATCACACTGACCACCAGGGGACAGCTCCTGCATTGAGCATCTGCCTCCTGGTGGTCAGTGGATGTCATAGTGACTGGTCGTTCAACTGGTTGGTCAATTTGCATATTAGCCTTTTATCATATGGGATTTTAAAAGAAGTGGAACTTACTTACCTTTTCCTTGGAGAAGAGCTAACCTTTACCATTGGCTTTGATCAACAGAACATGTCACAAGTGACATACTAGAAATCCAGACCTGAAGATGATGGGCAGCTTCCCTTATCTGCCTTAATGAATCCAGAAGCTATAGTATAAGAAGCCCACACCACACAAGGAGACTGCATGGAAAACTAACTTGCTTATTGTCATTCTCACCTGAGTCTCGCCAACAGCCATAACCAAATGCCAACCATGTTAGTGAGACAACTTGAACATTACAGGCCAATTTGAGGTTGGCCTGATGGTCTGATATTGCATGGCCATTTGACCTTGGATAGCCAGCTAGTATTGCATGAAGCAACGAAACTACAGAGATTAGCCATTTCATTTCCCAGACTAGGAGAGAGAAGACACATTTCTGTTGTTTTAACTCCCTATGTTTTATTATGTTTTATAATACAGCAACAGAAAAGCAAGATAGCTGATATGTGATAAAGTTCTTATATTAATTTGTAATCCCTGTTCATTATAAACTTCAGGAAAATTTGGCTTAGTATTTAGAATCTATTCTTGTTTCCTAGGTATACTTTCCTACTTCCTTCCATGTTAATACACAGCCTATTTGGTCTGCCCTGTCTAGTATCAGAAATAGTGTATTAAACTTACAGGAAATTAGCAGTCTCTCTTAAAACTGCACAAAGTTCAGAACTTAAAGGAGAAATGCATTCATACTATTATTTTTATAGCTATTTATGTCTCTTTTTAGTAAATGGACAGATTCATGCAATGCCACATTCAAGGAAAACGCTCTCTTTGCCAAAATGCACTTGGCAAAATCACCCACAGCTCTTGCTTAGAACAGTTGTGGGTTAATGTGTGTGTGTGTGTGTGTGTGTGTGTGTGTGTGTGTGTGTGTATGTGTGTGTGTGTGTGTGTGTGTGTGTATGCATGCAAATTTGGGTTTCTCTCTGATTAAAAATCTGACTATTGAGATTTAAATGAAATTCTGAAGCAAGAATCTTTTATAGACACTCTTCTGGAATAGAAAAATGAACTTTTCTGAAAATTTTTTGACTGTTAAGTTTTACGTACTACTTCTGTAAATGTTCCCCTTCCACTATTACTATCTATTCCCAGGCATTTTGTTTATTATGATGTCATATCTATTTTGCAAGGACCATACTTGCATAGAGCATATTCTTAAACTTTTTTGACTAAAGAGAATTAATTTCAGGCAATCAGAGATTGTGTGATTTCACTTTTTATATCTTTACTATCTATTTCTAGGAGTTTTGATTATTATACTGTCATATCTATTTTTCTAACCTATACAAGAAAGGCCAAACTAAATTAGGATAGGAGACATTAGTTTTGATGCTCTGAAGCCATTAGCAGTGGTTGATGGGATTTACCATTCTTAGTATTCCATGTATTTTTAACATGATGTATAATCTATAGTATGCCATAAAAATACAAACCTTAAATCATATTTACTCTGTAAGCTTGCTTCTTTAATGGCATTGACAAGTAATTTTTAAAACAATTTACTACAGCCCAGATAAATTAGGATGAGTATATGTTGTTTCTGATACAGGCTAATTTTTCAATAGATATATGATATTATGCTCTCTCATACAATATTCATTGCTTCTTAAGGCAGAACATGGTTTTAGGTTCTTATTAAGGATCTCTAATCCTATTTAAATCAGATTTACTGGTGAACATAATAAATAGATTGAAATAGATTGTCATAATATAAAAAGGCACATGACAAATAACAGGAATCCCCAAACCTAGAGTGTTCTATATGTCATTGAATTTTGCCTTTTGTCCTCTCCTACAGCATTGCATTTAAGGAAGTACCAAAAACTCAACACTCAAAATGAGAGGGGGGGGGGAGAGAGGGGGAGAGAGAGAGAGAGAGAGAGAGAAACACTGGGGACTGAACCCACAAACCAGGTATGTGCTGTGACTGGGAATCAAACCAGGAACCTGTTTATGCTCACGACAACACATAGACACTGCAGCTCGACTTAGAATTTTTTTTGCATACTTAATGAATCTTTATCCCTTTCACCTGACTAACTCTGTTACATTTTTGAGGATCAGCATATTAACAAAAATGGTACATTTTCATTGAGTTGTCTGATCTAATAAGCACTAAACATTTGTGGTCTTAATTTCTTTGAAAGCTGCTGTGTTTGGGACTGACATACTGCTAATGTGAAGAAATGACTTTATTCTGCTGACTACTAATTAATTTTTATAATTATATCTTCTCCCAAGCATATTCAAAATCAGATGTGAGAGATAGGGGCTAAGAAGTAAGAAACATCTTTATCTGCACAAATGTTTTACCATTTAGAAAAGACTTCAACTAAAGACTCACTTTGGGATAAGCCATTAGCTTAGTAATCAATGTTCTCAAACTAAGAATTTAAAAGGAAGTAATGTTAAATTGTTAAATACATTGTGTTTCAGTGAGATATTAAAAAGTTCTGAGAAAAATGTTTTTGATAAGAAGTAATTATTATATTTTAAATGAAACCACAAAATTCTATAGTTATATAAGCAATTTTCTTTATCCTCACAATAAGTTCATAAAGGTGATTTCTTTGAATTCCAGTTTTATCCTATCTAACAAAATAGTAACATGCAAATTGACCACGTCTCTGTAACACCCACAAGCCATGCCCACCAGCCAATCAGAGGTGACTATGCAAATTAAGCCCAACCAAGATGGCAGCACAAGATGGCTAGGGATGACAGTGCACCCATGAAAAGTCTCCGAAAGCCATCCAAGCTGAGATCCGCTCGGTGATCAGACAGATCACAGCCACCCAGACATTCCTCCCGCTGCTGGAGGGATCCTCTTCCTTTGACCTGCTGATCTAGACAAAGACTTGGTTGTGTCTGAAAAGTGGGAAGAGTCTGGACCACAGCTCATTGCCAATTCTGAGCAGCACGGTGGCCTGCAAGCCCCCCTCTCTCCACACAGCCTCCCACCCTCCCCCACAATCCCCTCCTTGTCAGTGACTGAAGGTGCTGACTGGAGCAGTGATGGAATCCCAAGTGTGTGTTTCCTGAGACCACATCAACTGCAGTTCCTGTTTGGTTGCACTGATTAATTTTTTTTAGGCAGGGAAGACTTAACATTGTCCTTTCCTGAACCGTGCATATTGTTCCAGTTTTTGGTGCCTGTTTGTTTGACTTTCGAGAGGGTTGGCATACTGTTTTGCACACTCTCCAAAGGGAAGCAGCAGACCCCATCAGCCCTGTGATGGCAGTTCCTTTGAAGGTGCTAACTGGAGACGGAAAACTTGTGCCATACAGCTCAATGCCTTCCTCCATCAGAGCTTTTGGTCAAGTAGCTTGACGCAGAGTCTAGGTGAATGAATAGGAAGCAGCAAAAGAAGTCTGAATGTTCAGAATCTTTGTGTATTTTTACAAATAACTGATAAACTATGGTAACAGTATTCCTAGCAGGCCCTTTTGCTATTTGCTTCAGTTGTATAGTTGCCACATGGAAAAACAAAAGAATCATTTGACTTGAATGTGTATAACTTACAAAGCTGTTGTTATTTCTCCTGTTAAAATTCTGCTGGTGCAGAACTCTTTAATAGCTTACTGTGTTTTATAAAAATCAAGCTTTAAATGACAATGATAAATACAGTCAAATGTGCACATTAAAAAAAAAGAAAAACATTATGAGCATTAACACTGACAGCCTTTATTTCCACGGTTCCTACATCCAACGGTTGTACGCTTGGCGTGAGCAATTTGCCTATGCCAAGTGGATGTGCCTTGGGTTGTCTGGTTATTTTTAAGACAATAGACATTGATCCTTTTCAGGTTTACCTGTGACACCCGAGAGCCAGAATACACACGGGATGGCAGTATTCATGAACTCAGCCAGTGTGGCAGTGATTTCAATTCTGACATGCTTCAGTACAAATAGATATAATTCAGGGAAAATCATTCATGAGTATCCCTAAGGAACTGGAAAAAAAAAAAAACCCAAAAAACAAAAATCAAAAAAAACGTATGTGAAACAAATTGTACAATGGGAGGATTATGTTGTCTGAAACTATGTTTTGGGAAAACTTTGGGATATGATAATAAACTAGGTTGGCTATAAGTAAGTTTCAGTGGTTGATTTAATCTAAGACTTTGCAAGATAGGAAGAAAAGTTGTCCCATTATGTTTAACTTTATTTCTTAAAGCACATCCATCTTTGGGGATTTGTTAAGGAATTCTGAAAAGGTTAGTTGGGAGCCTTGGCAACACTTAAATGGTATCTTTTTAATCTAAAGCTAGTGTTCTAATTTTTAATTTTCAAGTTTGTTTTTTATTGTTGTTTTGTTTCACAGAGGAGAATGAATGAAAACACCCCATCTACAATATCTTAGCATAATATCAAGAAGGCAAAAAAGCTTTTCAAAAATCCCTTAGGAAGGCAGATAAGGCATTCACTTTTGTGGAATGTTATTTATGAAAAGAATATGCCAGGGACTGTGTAAATAAACATTTGAATTCTGCTAGAGCAGTGGTTGCTCCTTGGTCCCTTGAGTGTGGCTCTTCCACAAACTACCACGGCCTAGGTGAGTCTATTTTGAAGAAGTGGCATTAGAAGAAGTTTAAGTTTGAAAAATTTGGCTCTCAAAAGAAATTCCAGTTATTTTACTGTTGATATTTGACTCTGTTGACTAATGAGTTTGCCGACCACTGTGCTAGAGCCCCTTACTATAAAGGTAATGTGCTCCCTTCATCCCGCAAAACTAAGCCACTGCCCTATTATACAGGCAATGCAGCTAAAGGCTTGGCCAAGGGTGCACACATTGGCATTGGCAGTGTTACAATTTGAATTCAGATTCCTTTGACTTTGATGAAAGATTTGTTTTTCATATTCAATTGCTACCTTCTCAAAAGGTGCTGTTTTTAAAATGGAATTGCATTGCCCTTAGGGAAAAAGATGCAATTGATTAAATAGAACATAGAACATTGAAGGGGCAGGTACGTGCACCTCTAGCACACTCCTTTATTAGCCCTTAGCTTACCAAACTATTACACAATGTAAAAAAGATCATTGATAAAGCTTTCTGCCATGTGTAAATGTAAGATATACATTTGGAAAAACTACCTATTGAAATGTGAAAGCAAAAATACAGTTTAACAGTGTTTTCTAACCATTTGGATTTTTGAAATTCTAAAACATAGTATTTTATGTCACTCATGTTCTTTAGCTACATTGTAGGAAAGTACATTTCAAAGGTAGTCTATACAGATCTCTCGTATGAGGGACATAGAAAAATAGAGATATGAAAAGGGAGCAGTGTAAATACCTTATTGGCAATGTTTCAAAAGCTGGGAAACAAATGCTTCATGTCATAGAAGTCTGTTATTATTTCTAGTCTGGGGAATTGCAGTCCTGTCCTAATGCTTCATCTCTCACAGTGTTGAGAAAGCTGTACCAAATACATGTGAAAGGAACAGCACTGGCTTATCTTTGCTTTCTTAATATACATCAGGCAAATGGATGTTGCTAAGTGTCATTTCTACAGAAAATAGATGCTCTTCATCTAGATTAGTACTGATACTGGAGAATCCTAAGGAATTAGTTGGTGGGTTGGAAGAGGGGAAGCAGAGAGTTTGTCTTAGAAAATTATGCTTACCTTCATTATATTGTAAATATTACAGCAACTATGCTTAGCATCTGTTCCTGGTTGTTTTCTAACAGATAACAACTACACGTTGGTGGTGACAATAGGTAGGCTAAAAAATCCAAGACTTCTTTCTTGTGAAATTCTTCCTTGGAAATATGGTGATTTTGTGTGTGCAAAGGATAATTCTGTATTGTTAAATAAAAATAAAATCAGCACCGACTTTAATTTTAAAAGAGGAAAATCCAAAAGGGTAGCAGTTACATCTTGGAGATAAAGAGAAATGACACGTAAAATTTATTGATTGGTTACTTTTTTTTTCTTGATAACTACGTAAGGAACTTTATATTAATTAATTCAGGTAATTCTCATGATAGTCCGCTAGGAAAGCAGGGTTGGTTCTATTCTGTGAGGAAACTACATTTCCGTTTTTGAGAGGTAATGACAGCATGAAAAACTGGCTCAAGCCACAGATAAACTCAGCCAGTAACCAGAGATGTGAAATAACATGCCCAAGTAGTAGAGGGCAAGGATGAAATTAGAAACTAAGTCTGCTTCATCCTCAAGGTCATGCTTTTTTCATGCCCTCACATGTTTTACTGCTTATCAATACTTCTGGCAAATTATCACTTCATTGGTATTGATTTGTGTGGGTTCTAATAGGTAACATGAAGTGTATACATTAGAAAATATGACAATGGAAAATAAAATCTTGAATAGTTTCAAAGTGGGTGACATGTATAAAGAAATGGGAAACACAGGAAGGGCAAAAGGGTATTATCCAATGGTCTAGAAACACCTACAATGGTTTAGTCTTTGAAGAACAACATTATTGAATTTTAACTATCAAAATTACTCCTTGTAATGTCAGAGTGGGCAATTTAGTAAAGTGGACAATAATTGACTTTCATATTTGCATTTAATATTATGAATGAACCAAGAGCTGTATAGATGACAGAGTAGCTACATCCCAAGGGAAGAACTACTTATAAATGGATCTGTCATCCTTAAGTTAGATCAGTATGACTAAATGTTTTGAAAAAGTTGTTCATTTAGACAAAGTTGGTCAAATTACTTAGCTTCATGACCCTTAACATCTGCATTTTACATTTTTCCCACTAGATTGACTTGATTTGGATACATTTTTCAACTTTAAAATATTTTATTTGTCCCAGAACAATAAAGTATTTAGCAAAGAAGAAAATTTTATTTTACTAACCCATAGAGTTGTTTTCATCGGAAAATAAAATCAATATGTGAAAATAAAATCAATGTTTTTAAGATCACTTTTGTTTATTTTTAATTTTGACAATTTTTATATTACCTATGGATAAACAATTTAAATATTTTTCAATTAAATATTAGAATGCTTTAAAATAATTAATCACCATGCAATATGAATAACAGGCCATCATCTAATATGAAAAACATCACCATCTGATGTGAAGCCGAATTGATTTACAAATGGGTAAAGGTGCCAGTGCTAACATTACATTCTGTGAGCAGTCAAATAAAGCAGATGCTCAAGAATTTCAAATGCCCTCTAGAGCCAGCTCCTTAATTATAAGCGCTCACAATGCCAACCTTATTATGTTCAGAAGTATAGCTAAAGGAGATAATGGGATCTTAGTATACATGCTGATTACCCAAACCTTCTGGTTGTCTAAGACCCATGGCAGGAGGACATGAAAAGAAGTAAAACCCCTCCAAGGAGTTATCCTGAGTAACTGTTTGATGAAATGATTGGCATTTGTAAAATCTCTTGATTGTGTCTTGCTCTTATTCACAATAAGAAGTTGGATATAGTTGTGACTCTGATTTTGAGAATTTACAATATGACAACCTACTATAGGGCTTGGCAGCAAGGCATCTTGGTTGTATTACTAAAAATTCTCTCTATATAAAAGGCTAAGTGACTGACCATCTATGCTAAGTATGCAATACATATAAAGCTCTCATTGGCGCCAATCTCACACATGTGTTTCAATCTGTCATTGTTGATTGTGAATTAGGTTGTTTTTGTTGAAACTGAAAGAAAGTGGAGTCATTGACTCAACATGTCTGAAGACCAACATTTGGCATAACATGCCTCTGAAACCGAAAGCTGGCATCCCCATCTGACATTGGCCTCATATTTAAATTAATTTGAGGATGGTTTCCCATGATGCCAGCATTTGCCATGCCTATTAATAAATCACAAAGACAAACTCTAGACATCCATTTTCGGACATGGTCAGAGTTATATGTTGCTTTCTCTTAAGTTTGACGAAAATGTGACATTCAAGTTGTAAATACTTTATCACAAGGGAAATTAATCAAGCACTCTGAAAGTATTTTTACTTTAAATGTGGTATACAAGGAGATATTAGAATAAGTTTAATTAATTTATCAGTCATTGTTTTTATCAATGTGGGTTTTATATCTTTGTTGTTATATCATTTATTGTTTATTAATCAATTCATATATTATTTCATAGACATTTTGCTAATATTCTTTCAGCTCTGACACTTCTATTACAGAGAAAGGGTGAATAATGATATTAAAATATTTCTTCTAATTTATTTCTTTTCAATGTGCACAAATTCATGCACTGGGCCATTAACTATATATATAATTTAATTTCTAAAGCTACATAAGTTTGTGCCAAGTATATAGGTCAACTATGTAGAGCACAAGGAAAACAAAGAAAACATGTTTCTTTTTCAGAAGCTAGAACAAGCAAAGAAGCAGAATGTGTGGTAGATCAGGATGAAAGACTCTTAATTGAGCCCCTTTTAATGACATAAAATAACTTTATTGGAACAGATTAGTGATATGAGAGAGATTGTTGAAAATGTAGCTAAAGTTAGGCTTTTTTTTTATTAGGCAGTATTGAACCATGGATATTTTTAATCAGGGAATGACAAATCATAGATTGTGTTCCTGTATGTTAGAATAATTAAATGATAATAAAGATGGACTGAAAGAAATAAACTATAATTTATTAAAGTTGTTCTATGTGCTATACATTGTATTAAGCATTTTCTCAGTAGTAACAATTTGAATCCTCTTTTTCAGTCTGTATTACTTGGAGTCAAATTACTCTTATTTAGTTGCTAAGAAGGGCAAAGAAAGTTACCCATTATAACAAATTTTAAATTTAGAAAATGGAGAATGTATTTTAGATGCAAAATCATCACTTAGAAGAGAGTTTTACACTGGCTCTTTGGCATTAGGAAATGGAGCATTGGATTCTAACTAGGATTGCCCACCATTCAAGGGCTGCATGTTGTATGTCATGGGATAGAACATGTTCATGTCCCTCATTGATATCTTCTACTTTCTCATTATGTACATGTTCATATTTTTATTTTATAAGTACTTATGTTGCACTTGATATGAAACTTTTTTTAATCCTCATAATGAAACTCTGAGGTAAAAACTACAATCTTCATTTTATAAATGTAATTGAAATTCAGAGAGCTAATTAGTTTGGCCATGGTTGCCCAGGTAGAGTGGGAGGTGCTGTAGCCTAGCTTTAGATCTGTGGTCCTAATGACTGTCCTATACGACTGCATTGCACAACGTGACTGATCAGTAAGATGAAGTCTACATCAATATTTTAAAATGATCTCTGATAGACTTTCTTCTCAGCCTTCCACCTCAAATATTTGAAAGAAGATGACATTCTGAAAGGATTATTGGAAAATAACAATTTGAGGCGTAGGTGGTTCAGGAGTAGATGTAATGGGTGGGGCAGGAGTCTGGAATTTCTAAGATTCTTTAGCCAGGTTTAGGAAATGCCAAACTGAAGTCTTCCCCATAATTCAGGCCAGGTTGGCACACAATTAAAATATCCTACAATTCCAGTTAACGATAGATGTCAAAATGAATGGCATAAATAAGGAGCATGAATATTACTGGAATTGGAAAATTTGTGAAATCATGGTGTTTTGTTTCTCTTTTGTTGTTGTTTTTGTTTCTGTTTTTTTGTTGTTGTTGTTTGTTTTTTTTACTAATGGTAAGAACTAAAAGTCTGAAATAACCGTTTGCAAATAGCAGAAGGTGGGAGGAGGAAGAGTGAGGAAGAGGTGGAGTGGGAGGAGTGAATAGGAGAGAGAGAAAACATTGTAAGTAAAAATAATCAGTGCTCAATGTGCAGAGACTGAACAGCATGTCAAATAGCTTAGGTCCATGGTCGGCAAACTGCGGCTTACGAGCCACATGTGGCTTTTTGGCCCCTTGAAGATGGCTCTTCCACAAAATATCACGGCCTGGGCAAGTCTATTTTGAAGAAGTGGTGTTAGAAGAAGTTTAAGTTTAAAAAAAAATGGCTCTCAAAAGAAATTTCATCATTGTTCTCTTGATATTTGGCTCTATTGACTAATGACCACTGGCTTAAGTGAATGGGCTTTGACATCAGATTGCCTGTGTGTGAATTTATCCTTGGCTATTTGACCTTGGGAAGTTATTTGTTCTCTATATGACTCTGTATACCATTTTATATATAAATTGAGTTGATAATACTTATTCAGGTTGTTAACAGGGTTACTGAGGGGACTCTGCATGAAAATGCATTGGTTTTAAGTAGTCACAGCGAATATTAAGATATTTAAGGATATGTGAAATTCTGGGGTAAAGGAAGCTATTCTAGTGAACCTTGTGGCAGGCTGGATTGGTAAGAAAAACTACAAAGAAATACTGTTTGGAGTATAATATTGAATTAGTCAATGAGATCATATATTTTATGGAGTTACCTATTTATATATTTTCTTATAATAGGTTAAGAAGCTGAGCTAGTGGAAAATAAAAAAGAAACTATTCACATAATAAATATTAAACTTAACTCAATTTCTTGTTGACAATGCTAATGTCTTTCATTATGCACTTCCTCTTTATATTAAATCTTATTGCACTAACACGATATTATTTAACATAACTGTCCCTTGTTTAAAAGTAATTTTTCAATGGACTCTATGAAAAGAATGTGTTCCAAAGTTAGTAATGTAAGTGGACTCAAAAATTTATTTTATATTGTATTTCAGTTATAATTTATAAGATTACATTAGAAATAACCCGCAAGTTCTGGAGTTAGTGTTTCCATAGTTACAGGCTATAACACAAGATAGTCATTCTTTGAATTCGTGCTTTCAGGTTCCATTTCAGTTTTCTGTCTTTTTCCTTTTTAAAGCCCTGTATGCTTTCTTCAGGTTAGGCTGCGGAATGAAGGTGACAGAAGAGAAATGTCACATTTCTGAGACCCGTGCAGAGAATAGTAGAAGTGATTTGCAATAGCTGCTGAGTTCACACCAGCTTTCCCAGGTGGCTGAAATGGGACCTGGTGCGTTACCAATTTAGGTAAATATGACTAATTCTAGGATCGCTACTTACAATTCCACTGTCTGAATTCCTCTGTATTATTTACTTCTTGCTACATAACAAATGAGCCCCTCATTTGGTGGCTTAATATGATACTGATAGAAGTGTGGACAAAATCAGATTTAGAATTGGAATGTGTGAAGCACGGGGTTTTATTCTCCAGTTATTCTTTATCAATCATGGTGTTAATTTCCATATGAACAACTGTAAACCCAGGTTTGCCCACTGTGCATTTAATTCTAAGTTTCTGCAGTCAGATTTGGGCACAGCTTCTCTGGATCCTTTGCTTCATATTGTCCCTTGGGGCAGTGATCAATGTCCACATAGGGTTTGTGGGCTCATTTGAACCTTCGAGTGGAGAAGCATGACTTCCAAGCACACTCAGGGGCAGGCTGAGTTTGCAGGGGCTGTGGGTCTCGGTCACTGATGGTTGTTGGCTTGGCTTTTCCCTAATGGCAACAACTCACTTTATCAAAGTGAATAAGCGAAAATGGCAATGAAGGGTCTGTCATCAAGAAAGAAGTCATCTTTTGTGACCTTCCCATGAAAGTGGCCTCGCATCACCTGTGTGGTATTTTATTGGTTAGAAATGAGTCATTAATTCAACCCAATGAAAGGATTCCACAGTATGTTAATATGGAGGGTATCAAGGGGGGCTTCCTTACCACTGTCTCCTATTACAATCTCATTACAGTCTATATTGAATAAAAAAAAATACCATTAGCTGACCTATGCCAATCCATACCCCTCAAAAGCAACTATGAGATGGATATGTCTCCTGTTCAAATATCTATTTCTACGTTTAGGCCTCAGAGATATTGATTGGAAAAAAAAAAAACTTATTCTGGTTGTGTATTGAGCAACCTTTACCCTGGTGATGCCCCCAGGCCTGGTTAACTAGGTCCCTCTACTCTTCTACTGTGTTGCTCAAATGGAAGCTCATCCATGTGGAAGTGAGGTGCTTGCATTCTGAGTTATCATACATCCAGCCTGCTGCCTAGGTAGCTTATGAGGAACTGACTTACTCATAAGCTACGTCTTAAGCTTTGTGAACACAGCATTCATTGGTAAATGACACAGCACTTAGCAGAGGGAAGCACAGTGTTTCCCAGCCAGATGCCAGTCCACATATGCCAAAATGCACTCCCCAAGGCTGATGGGAACTTCAGACCTCTTTTCTAGATGAGTAAGCTCTGATCAGGCTTGCATGTGAAGTAAAGCGAATCTGGATTAAATCTGGGTCGTCCACTGTGTAACCTAGTGACTGTGGGCAAATCTAGTCTCAAAAGTCTGCTAATATGCAAATAAAAATATTATCTTGGTGTGTAATAAGATTTTTTTTATTAAATGGCATCATTTATATAATATGCCCAGCACATTGTTTAATAATTTAGTTACCACCATTATCTTTTAACACGATGATGCCAAATACATGATTTGTCCCTTATAATTGATGATTTTTGAAATGTTGGTTCTCATAATCATTTCGGTGGTCACTATTATTAAAAGGTATACTTCAGACTAACTTTGTGTTTTATTTTTTCCAGTGGCTCAGGGTCAATTTAAGGTTAATTACTCTATTTGTTGCAACTGGTTTTCTATTCATTGCATGGAATCAAATTGATTTTTTCTATATGCAAAGTGATGCCCTGGTTTCTTAGATACACAGCTAAACTAGGCATAACTCCTGTCCAATTTAAATAGGCACCTATCTCTGGGGACAATCCTGGCCTTAGAAAGAAAGCTTCTGAGGAGCTCCTTTTTTATATAATATATTTTATTGATTTTTTTTTACAGAGAGGAAGGGAGAGAGATAGAAAGTCAGAAACATCGATGAGAGAGAAACATCGACCAGCTGCCTCCTGCACACCTCCTACTGGGGATGTGCCCGCAACCAAGGTACATGCCATTGACTGGAATCGAACCCAAGGACCTCTCAGTCCGCAGGCCGACGCTCTATCCACTGAGCCAAACCGGCTTCAGCTGAGGAGCTTTTTTAACTACTTATAAACTCAACAGCAGATTGATCCTCCTCCTGCCCTAAGTTTATGTAATATTTGTTGATTAAGGTTGACACTAACCCAGTTTTGTCATTTTTTATGCCTGTAACTGTGTTATGATAATGTCCCCTAAAACTCAGGTTTCTAGTTTTGTAAATTCTTTTTCTCGCCACACAAGTTTGACTTGCCTGCTATTATCTAACTAACCTCACTGAAACCCATAATGCACCTGAAACTATAAATACTGCCTGCATGTTCTTCCCACTTTCTTACTGTGGAAGGTCATTCAGCCAAGTTGCAAAGTAGATCCAAGATTTTATCCACAGAATCCCAATGGATAAAGAGTCTATTTGATGACACCATTCCCTAGGTTGCTAGATAAATAATGTAGATATCAAGCTGATCCTGAAGAGATTTGGTCCGACACAGAGATTATTTTTATGGTGACAAGTTGTAAAGACAAAGTGTACTAAGAAGGGATTGTTGGGGTTTTCCTCTCTTCCACGTCCAGAGTGGAAAGAAGAGTAGGGTCCAGTTACTGAGTAGAGGGGCTGGGGATTGAGAAATAATAGAAAAGAATAGACAACACAGAAGTAGAAAAAAAAGCTGGTGCTGGGTGGAATCTCTGCTCTCTGATGGAGAGACAGAGAGTCCCCACCCAAATGCAGCATGTTTGTTTACACTAAAATAGAAAGGGGTTTCACATGAAAAGACTTAAAATCAAAGGAGCTTAAGTGGGCCCAGGCCCCACTCATTCCCTCATTCCTGGGGCTCCACTGAATCTACATTTCAAGGGTCCTACCCCGGACACCTTGAAGCAAGTTAAAAGTCAGTACTGATAACTCATTCAGCCTTTTTCGTGGATGTGTTTCTAATATGTGGCTCTGCCTGGTGCCTCAGATCCAGTTGACTTAAAGAATGCTCAGGTGCCATCCCTGGGAGCCGACCCTCTACAGGGATAGTGCTCCAACAAGTTAATCTTTTAAACTGTTGTTAAAAAGGAGAAAAGAATGCTTTTCACAAGGTTTCATCAGCCAGATAATTACAAGGCACAGAGCTGAGAAATTCTACTTTGTGAGTCCTTGTGAATGGAAAATAGTACCTCTTTTATTTGTTAGAACCTGAGCAGAGTTATGTAGGGATGTAGGTACTCTTATTCTGAGGTTGTGCATTGTGGTTGGAATTATCATGCTATTTATCATCAGTTTCAGTGGGCATAGGACAACAATTTGTACATAACACCCATGCTTACTACTGGATCCCATTGGCCATTTCCATAGCTACTTCCTACGGCAAGGTAACTGAGTCATTTAGTTCTGAATGGTATGTAGTATTCATTAAGTATATTTCTGAAGGAAGGAAATATGGAAGACAGAAAAATAGTTTTCAGGGTAAGAAATGAAAGAGAAGAAACCTAGACATTCTGTACTCATTTTTGCTTTAGATACTCGCTCCTCATTCTCTGCCTTTTATTTTCCTTGATTTCACTGACAGGGTATAGAATGGTCCTGAAATCCATCTAAAATAGCAGAGTCTCAAAACAACCTACAGCTTCCTTTCTTCATTCTTCAGACTCTATGTTCTAACCATGTTTAGCTCACAGCATGAGTAATAGGATATTATTTTGTTGAACTGTTTCTGATTTCTCAGTGGCATAATGAGCAATGCCAGTGCATGGTGCCTTGGATTTCCTCCTAAGCATCCATTTGCTTTTTCATCATGGAATGTTTAATATTTTAGACACTGCCATGTAAATAAGTCAAAGGCAACAGAAGGCAAACAGAATGGGATGAACTAATGACAGAAGATAAACAAAATCTGTTGGCTTGGGATTTAAGACTGTGGGATTCTTTCTCCTTTCCCGGACTGTATCCCTTGGACACACCACTTCACTCATTGAATTCAATTCCTTCGTGAGCATTTAAGCTGTAGGAAATGCTCCAACTCACACTTTAAAACTCACTGAGTTTAGAGATGAATTATGTATATAAGTTTTTAGCTACACACTCTAACACTGATCCTTTGAAACAACAGGAAAGACGTGATTGAATTCTAGACTGTAGAAACCTAATAAATTAGAAAATAAGTAAACAACAAACACATAATTATGTAATTCTGAAGAAATTATTAAGAATTGGTAAAATTGAAATATGGAGTTCAGATTAGAGAGGAGTGAGTTATCAATGTTTAATTCCTGATTTTGACAAATGTACTATGGTTGTTTAAAAATAATTCTTCTCTGAATAATTTGAGACAAAAATCAATTGTTTAAATGAGGGAGAAGAGGAGACACAACAAAGAGCATGCCTAAAGCATCAAGAATTCTAATAGTATTACAATTCCTGATTACAATTTCTTCTGGAGAGTTATTAATGCATTTGTCTATGTAGTTCTGTTACTGTCAACGTATTTTCTCAAAGTGATTTGTGCTTTTTCTTCTCTATCTCCAATGGTTTTCTGTTCCTCAAAGAGAACTAATAAATATGGTATCTAAGGTCAACATATTAAGGCAGTCTATAAAGAGTTGACATGAAAAATTATAACTGCCTTACCTAAAGTCAGAATATACAAGTGTTCACTGCCTCAGAACCCAGTAAGTTACCTGTTCACCTGCGCACAGTAGCCATAATGGAGTTCTCATCCACTCTGTATTGTTAACTGTGGCTAGCATATAGATGCCTTTCATTCCAGGCATTTTTGTACTATTTTGCTCGCACTGCAAAGACATCCTATATAATAAAAGCCTAATATGCTAAGTTTCTGGTCATCCAGTTGGCTGTACAATCAATCAAAATGTAATAGGCTAATGATATGCTGAGACCGCTCAACTTCTCCATTTAATGTGCACTGACCACCAGGGGGCAGAGAGTTGACTGGTCGACCAGTCACTATGAAGTGCACTTACCTCTGGGGGCAGACACTCTGAACTGTAGGTTAGCTTGCTGCTGGGGTCCAGTCCATCAGGAAGGACTGAGAGAGATGGGCCGGACATGCCCTGGAACCCTCCCACTTTCCTTCCTCACCTGGCCAATCTCTCTTATCCCTCCCTGGCCCTGATCTTGCACTGGTGGGGTCCCTTCAGCCTGGTGTGTGCCCTCTTGCAATCTGGGATCCTTCAGGGGATGTCAGAGAGCCAGTTTTGACCAGATGGCAGAATGACCGGTCACTATGATGTGCACTGACCACCAGGGGACAGACACTCAACCAAGGAGCTGCCTCCTGGTGGTCAGTGTGCTCCCACAGTGGGAGCGCCACTTAGCAGAAGTAGGGCTCATGGCTGGCAAGCACAGCAGTGGTGGCAGGAGCCACTCTGACCTCTGTGGCAGTGCTAAGGATGTCTGACTACTGGCTTATTCCCAGTCTCTGCAAGGAGTGGGCCTATCATCAGTTGGACATCCCCCTAGGACTCCCAGACTGCAAGTGGACACAGGCCTGGCTGAGGGCTTTCTCCGCCCCCCGCTTCAAGTGCATGAATTCTGTGCACTGGCCTCTAGTTGAAAATAAGATGCATTCTAGCCTGGTGGTTAAGTTCATTATTCTGGAGCCAGACATTTGTACCTTGGCTTCACTACTTACTTAATTATATAAACTTGGACAAATGTATTAGTTCTTCAGTGCCTCTGTTTCTCTACTTCTAAAGGGAGAACGATAATAACACTTAATGGGTTCTTCAGTGAAGGAGATGAATTAAACTTGGAAATCACTCACATGAGCGCATGGGCCTGAGTAAGTGTACAGGTGTCCTCAGAAGTCGTTAGTGCGGTGTTACATATTTTTATCTGCATAACTGAAAGGAGAGACTCTCTCTCACCACTGGGGTTGCACCTGGTCACATGAGTTGAAGGCATGCCTTGGGATTTAAGGTTGACATAGGATTTACATGAATCAATGTATCAAAAGCTTATAGAATGGTGCCAGAAATAATATGGTCTCAGTTCATACTGGCTGTTCCCCCATTTAAAATATATCCCTTATATTTATGACAAGATTCACTTCTTATGGTTTCTGCAATCTTCAGTAATCTGAAGTTAAAAACATACACAAGTCTCTGTTCTAAAGAGCAGTCTTTATCATGTTTAAATGAAACAGCATATTTTTTAAATTTATTTTTTTCTCCAGTCTATGTTCCATGAGCTTTTCCACATGTAATGTAACTTTAGCTAAATCATTTCTTCCTTATAATTTTCTTATGAGATGCAGTCAAGGGTGTACATGTTCCTCACTCAAGTGTGACCCAAACTTTCTATGCACATTCTGTTGCAAAAGAGAGAGGCTTTCTATCACATCTCTGCTTTTGAATACCATGCTTCTATTTCAAAATTCACCAGATACCCTATCTGGCAGGTGCTTAGTACTCCTTCTTATATTGATCAGCCATCTCTCTTGTCTTAGAGGCCTTAACTACCCTTTTTCCTTCTAAACTCACAAAACTGATTTATTTTTGCTCGGAATTGTGATTTACTCACCCACCTCAATTTGGTCACATTAAAAAAAATACAAGATCCCTGTTAACTGATTTTATCGATTCCTTCCTGCTCTGAAATCCTTTGATTTATTATCTTTATATTTATTTACTCTTATTATAATTCATCCTATGGGCCTGATCTCCACCAGGTGGAGATAGAGAACACTAGTCTTTTCATGCCATCTAATACACTTATCTTGATTTTAATTCTATGCTGTAATTAATTTCATAAATAAGCCATCTATATCCTCAAGCAAGACAGTGATTAGGAGAAAATATTGGCAATAACAAGGACAGAAATTCAAAGCAGCCCAATTACCTTGTCTGATTATTAATTGTCACTGTTCAACATCTAATAACCTTAGAGTATCTAGTATGTATCCTAGGTAATAAAGCCATTCTTGTTGTTTAATTTTTAATTTATTTATTTTAGAGAAAGAAAGGAAGGGGAGACCCAGAGAGAAAGAAACGTCTATTTGTTCTTCCACTTATTTATGCATTCATTGGTTGATTCTTGTATGTGTCCTGACTGGGGATGGAACCCACAACCTTGGTGTATGGGGACAACACTCTAACCAACTGAGCTACCCAGTCAGGGCTCATTATTGCTGTTCTATTCCCTGATTTAGTGTGTTAAGTAAAACTCCAGTGCTGTTGTTTCATTAAATGTCTAAATTCATTTTTTTTCTTAAATCAGATTTTTAGAACTAATTGTAGGCATACAATTAAGGAAAACAAGCCTCAGAAATGTAGACTCAAAACATTCAAGTTGATTATTCAGTGCTGATCAGTTCTCATTCTTGGAATTACTCTCTGAGTTTATAGTGGAAGTGACAAGACAAAGACCTTGACCCAAACAAATGCAAAGGGCAAAGTAGCACAATTTTCATGGAAAACAAAAGTTTTCTCCAGCGTGGATTCCGTGTCCTTGCCTGTTCTGGGAAAGTACGTGAGAAGGAAGGTGTCATCTTCCCTTTCTACTAAATATGCTGCTCAATGCCTTGTGGCAAAACAGCATCAAAACTCCTCAGATGCCCTGCTGCTTTAATGAGACTGAGGCTGTGTCACGGTGGCTCCTACAGAACTATTATTTGATCTTACCTTCAACTCTTGCACATTCTGGCCTGCATTTTCTGTTGATTCTTAATGTGGGAAAATAAGCCAGTCAATTAAAAAAGGTAGAGAAAGACCTACATCTAGTGTGGCTGTTTATTGCCAGGCAGCCTGACCTTCTCTAACCTAAGTAGTTGATTTTGCTTATGTTATCCTTTACTTTGAAATGTACAGCAAAGCACCAAATATTTCTGCATTCTGAAGGTGCTCTGGGATAAAAATCATTTCCTATTTATGTATGTAAGCATTATTAAAGGTCATGAGGGACGAGAGAAAGATGGTGGCGGAGAGAAAGGATGATAGTTCTTGAGTCCTTACTGTGGACCAGAAGATGTACTTGATGCATTTTATTCATTATCTCACTTAATTGTCAGAGCTGTCTCACGTCATGGAAAGTGGAGTGTGGGCATGTGGTCATGTGTGGGGGTTAGGAGTTTCTAATTTACGTGATAGGGTCAGGGAAAGCTTCTCTGAATGTAATGAAGCAGCGAGCCATGTGGCCCAAGTGTTCCCCAAGCATAGGACATAAAACTATGACAAGACCATTACAAATGTGCTCAATTGAGACTTAACAATTAAGCACATTTGGAAATATTGCTGTGGAACACATTTTTTCATGTTAGGAGAAAAACAGAAAATAATAGTTCTTGCACAGTGCCGGATAGTATATGGACAGGGTTGCTACAACCAGCGGCAACAAAGCTGCCTTCAGCTAAAAGCTACTGTGAGCTCCCCTGTCTTCTCTGAGGACTGAAGGGAGCAATACCTTGGCATATAGTAATACCTCATAACAATGTTGTTGTTTTTTTAAATATATTTTATTGATTTTTCACAGAGAGGAAGGGAGAGGGATAGAAAGTCAGAAACATTGATGAGAGACATCGATCAGCTGCCTCTTGCATGCCCCCTACTGGGGATGTGCCCGCAGCCAAGGTACATGCCCTTGCCGGAATCGAACCCAGGACCCTTCAGTCCGCAGTCCGACGCTTTTCCCACTGAACCAAACCGGTCTCGGCATAACAATGGTTTTTGAAAGCTTCCTCATCATTGGTTCTAGAGGGATTTGCAGAGAGAAAGGATGACAAAATTCAAAGAAAAGGATTTTTGCATTGTGGTTAAAATTTTTCTATTAGCATAATTTAGCATTAGAAATTCTTTGAAGCCCATACGGCCCAATAGCTACGTGGAAATCTACAAATGTTATCCATAGACTATCAGATGTAATGGTTTCCATTTTCATGCAGGACTCACTTCCTGGGAAATATATTTGGCTCAGTGGAATTCGCCTACTATTTATGTGTTGAATTTATAGATAATCAGAAAAAGAAAAAAAAATGTTCGTTCTGCTCAGTTTAGATTGGAATATGTTTTTTGGAAGCATGAGATAGAAAAAGGCTTGATGAATGAGAAGCAGGTTCTATACATGCAGAAGCAATTTATAGCAAGATTAGCTATACAATCTTGTTTTGTTTTTTAGAGGAAAGATAATATTGGAATTACAGTTGTTTATTAATTTATCAGAACAAAGTAGAAATCCCAGGAAACCAAGGTCATGATGACCCTCATCCCTAAATCATTGGGGCAACTTTGGACAGGTTGATACTAAATGAAAATATCTCATTTGCTTTTGAAGTTAGAGCACCCCAAGTGAGGACCCAGTAGGAAGCAGAAATGGTTCACCAATTCTAAGTACAGAATTTTACCCAGGTTCTAGATTTATAGTCTGCTTCCAGTCTGAACAAAGGGGGCTAACCTTGTTGCAGAAATGAGAATCGCCAGCCCTTTGAAGACCTCCGTGCCTTCGCATATCACTAGCCCTCTGAAGATTGTAAACGGCCCGTTTGGCATACCCTTTGCCTACTTCCCTATGTAATCTTTGTCCTCCTACCCAATGTAGACAACTGGCTTATGGTGGGGTACAGAGCTGGTTTTTGTGGATGACCGGCTGCTCTCCCATACTGCTGGCAGTATTGGAATAAATGTTCATATTTGATTCAACCCTGTCCCTACTTAATTGGCCCAAGTAGTGACAGGCAGCACAGATGCATTGATTGTCTGGTTATGAGATTACTGTAACTTCTTAATTGCTCATTTTCTTGGCAATTATAAAAAATAATAAAAGTGGAACATATGTGATAATGCAACCTGAATTCCCGAGGATTTTTGGAATATAAGATAATTTCACAATTATTTGAACTGTGAAAGTGAAAAATAATTAAGGGGTTATTGACCTACTATACCATCCTTCTTCACTTGCCTTAATCATTGGCAATTAAGCGAGCAGGGATTAAACTTTGGCTCTCATGTTTCCTTCCTATTCCAAGTTTCAGAGGTGATTATCTGATAGAAACAGCCAACCTATTATAAAGCTTGACTATGCTTCCAGAATTGTTCTACAGAAATCACCATCATCCTTGTGGTACAAAGGGAAGATTAGAAAGAGGATTTGCCACTCAATGGAGAAACCCTTGAGTGAGAGAGAATTTGTCTCTCTTTTGTGATGAAATTCTTGCCAAGAAGTTCTTCAAAGAAAAATAAATGAGTGGAAAACTTTTCCTCAGGAGTTCCCATGCATAGTTGTCCATGAGGAACAAAGGAAAAGCAGTAGCTGGAGATGCATCCTGGAGAAGCTAGACACCATCAGTTATATGGGTGAGGCTCCTTGTAGGCAGTCTCCTCAAGGAAGTAGCGCAGCTGGAGTGTGGCATGGGTTAATAAAGAAAGAGGAACATCAGACTAGACTGTACTAGAGGTGTTTTTTGGGTGGGGGTTGGTAGAACAATCTCTGGCACATACATGGATTATGGAAGACCTCGACTTGAGACACTTTTTTAAAAAAGAATTTTGGTTTGCTAGCAAACACTTTATCTGTATCTGAAAGATACAAATAAGTACCTTGTGATTATTTTTGTTTACTGGAATGCCTATTTCTATAATGATTTTATGCAGGAACATAGCCTCCTAAAGACCCAGGCTGTATTTAAATGATACAAACACTACTTCTAAAAACATCTAAATACTAACTCAGCCAAGAAAGGGCTATTCAGACCTTTGGTGAAAATTTCTCCCACATCAAACTATAGTGAGAATTCAAACTATAATTAACAACAACATGTCAGTACCAAATCAAAGCAAATTAATATTAGTGCTCTATAAATATCACATTTCAAAAACAAGTGCCTCCATGAATCCCCGTGTTAGAAAAGGTCTGTTTCTACACCCTTCCTTTGTCAATGTGAAAACACAGACCCAAAGAAATAAATGATTTGCTATGTTTGAATGCCGTTTTACCAACTTAGACACCCATCAAAAATCCTTCCTGGAAGTCTTTTCACTTTTACCACATTTTTTTTTTACAGAAATCTCATTTACTTCTCTAATGTATTTCTTTTTCCTATCCCTCTATTCCTCTAAACATTCTGAAACTTCTTTAGTGCATGAGTGGACTTGAAAAAGGTCATTCTCTTGAGTAAATTTCAATTCCTTGATAAAATTCTAGGCAAGTTCAAAACATAATCAGATATGTCCTTTCATTCTTAGCAGTTATCTCTGAAGTTTCATGTTTTTAAAATAAATTGTGATCCTGGTTCATACATTGTAGACCCTCAGCATTGGGAAATGGGGTTTCCTAGCAAATGCAATGATAAATCCAATGAAAAGAGAAAGACTATGCTGGAGCCTGATATTGGCCCCAGATTCAGGCTGGCAATCCCCATCGAAGTCATCCTGCATGTCTTGGAGACGACATAGGCTTGCTTCTAGGCCACTGCAATGAAGCCAATTTTTCAATATAACATGTCACAAGAATTTCTTTTTTTAGTTTCCCAGTGCATAGAAAACTTATATTTATACTGTATTATAGTTTGTTGCATGTAAAATAGCATTATGTTAAAAATATACATAATTTAAAAATTCTTTATTACTAAAAATGCCAGCCATCATCTGAGCCTTGAGCAGGTCAATATATCTTTCTGGAGATGATGTCTGAAAAATTAAATGAAGTAAATAACATTGACTTTTTTTGCTCTCATCAAAGAGGTAGCAAATATATTGTTTTCATATGTAGTCAAAGTAAATATAGGCTTTGCAGATCAAGAGGTAATAATCAGAGGCCCCTTATATAAGAGCAAAAAAACAAATTTTCACAATTTTTTATATTGACAAAATTCAAATTATTTATAACTACGTTTTTTCTTATTGTATAAACTAATGCACTCATGAGAAGAACTGAACAAATGGTTTGGGATAACATGTTGCTTAATTAGTCTTCAAAGTTAGCATTTTTAAAAAGTATATTGATTTTGATTTTTTTACAGAGAGGAAAGCTGACAGAAAGTTAGAAACATCGATGAGAGAGAAACATTGATCAGCTGCCTCCTGCACACTCCCTATTAGGTATGTGCCACAACTAAGGTACATGCTCTTGACTGGAATCGAACCTGGGACCCTTGAGTCTGCAGGCTGACACTCTATCCACTGAGCCAAACCGGTTAGGGCCAAAGTTAGTATTTTTGATCAAATTGATTTCACATATTCATCTGTAAACGCCCCCCCCCCACACACACACACACACACACACACACACACACACACACACACACACACACAAAACCAACGCACAAAACATTTAGATGCCCATAGGAAAACAGGAAAAAAAATGGATTTGTCTAGCAGGCCATAGTATGCAGACTCTCTGTCTAACCCTTTAGAAAAAATAATGTTTTTTTCCTTTTCCCTTGATTTGCTTTCTTTGAGATCATCACTCCATATAAAAGATGTGGAACTATGGGAAAGGAATCACAGCTAGGTTTTATTCTTTTCCTCGAGACTTTTTTCCTAAGCAAGGGATACCTTCATTCTGTCATGGAGATCAACTCAGTTGAGTAGTAGTCTCTTTTGGGATTTGATGTCAAAATTACAGGAAAAAAAATGTTTTGCTTCACTTATTCTATTGTGCATAAATCTTCCTTGGGGACTTCATGGAGGTGGCTGTATCTATAGCAGAGTTGACAGAAGGTAATGAAGATTCATGATCATGCCATCCTTCAAGGCTAACATCATATTGCTTTATAATGTCACCAGTGCCAATACTACTTATCTCAAAATGGAGTAATTCCAAGCTAAATCTATAAGTTGTTTGTCCTTCTCTGGCTGATGAGGAATTTCCCCCTTAGGTGTAGCAGTTGTCTTTCAAGTTCAAGAAATATTTAAATATATGCATGTGTGTTGGGTGTAGGTGTGGATGTTTTGTAAAGAAAAATTTAAAAATTAATTAAATGAGCTGTACAAAGGGACAACATATGTAAGTATTGGTATATTAATAGAAAAGCCTAATAGGAAACCCATTTAGAGAATTGGGTAGTCCTACAGGCACTTAGATGGGAAGCTTTCAAAAATGTATTCCATAAAAAAAAAACATTGCTTAACATATATCTGTGTGTACCATTTCAGTTTTTCATATCTACAAAATGTGAGTCTAGAGATGTGAGAAGTTCATATGGATAGGAAATCTTGAATACATGAGAAAATAAAAGGGTATGCCCAAGCCTTCATGCAAAGAAGTACATGCTTTTTGATAAGAAACTGGGTGACCATCCCTCTGAGGTTTAATGGTCTGATCAATGTTTCTGTCTCTGGAGCTAAGGGGGAGAGATCAACCAAAGGACTTGTATGCATGCATATAATCCTAACCAATGGATGCAGACAACAGGGGGGTGAGGGCATGAGTAGGAAGGTATAAGGGGATAATGGGGGAATAGGACACATATGTAACACCTTAATCAATAAAGACATTTAAAAAATAAAGTTTGGGAAAAAAGAAAATAAAGAAACTGGGTGACATGATAACTGCTAGAGAAGTCTCTGCCAAGTGAAGACCATAGTTGATTGAATCAACTGAGCTGGGAAAAGAAGATGGAGGAAAACAGGAAAGAACAGGAAGTATCTGCGCTGGCAAAGTAGAGCAGTTCAAGATAAATTATATAAAGATATGTCAGGAAAATGCAAAGCTAATATTGTGGCCTTTGTAATTTTGACCTTTATTTTTTTCTCCATCCATTTTTTAAAATATATTTTTATTGATTTCACAGAGGAAGGGAGAGGGAGAGAGAGATAGAAAATCAATGATGAGAGAGAATCATTGATTGGCTGCCTCCTGCATGCCCCCTACTGGGGAATGAGTCCACAACCCAGGCATGTGTCCTTGACTGGTATCGAACCTGGGACCCTTCAGTCCACAGGCCGATGCTCTATCCACTGAGGCAAACTGGCCAAGGTTCCATCTATTTCTTTACCTTTTAACCGGAGAGAGCAAAAAATGCTAATATCTTTTCCATATTTTTCCAATTATCTAGAAACATCAAAGAAGGGTAAATTAAGACATACTTATTATAATCCAGTCTCTATCTTTTCAAGTCATTTTTCTGATGTTCTTCCTTTAGTTGGTAAATTGGTTCATTTTATTCATTCATTTATTGAGTTAGTGGGTTTGTTCATTTAATAGTTACTATCCATCAGCTATCTTTGGGTTCTGGTGCTACCATACTGAAGAAGACAGATGCAGGTTGTGCCCTAGTGAAGTTGTAATCAATCAGAAAAGATAAATGTAAAACAAATTATTTGGAATAATCAATAATGGCTGTGCTACTTAGATACCATGAAGTGAGAGGATAGGTTTGGAATACAGATTGCTCGGTTCAGCTAAACACAGGGTTAATATTTTATTTGTAAAATATTATATTCATTTGTAAAACATACAAAACACTTTGCCCAGTGTGATTGGTTATAACTTCAGAGAAAGCAGAAATTCTTAAAAGGTCAGGATTTTAAAGTGGATTTAATACAAAATTTCTGGGTATCAGATTTATGCACAAAGATCATTTTGGTTCAAGACATTACTTTGTAAAATTTATATTAGTCATATTGAGACTTTTGGATATAGAGACTAAACGTGTTATCTATTTGGGTTAAGTCCCCTATTTTTACTGATCAAGAGCATACCCTATCATTTTATACCTTAAGAAAAAATGCATAATGTTGTTTAAAAATACCAAATAGCAGGGTGAGCATATTTTCTTTTTATCATTTCAGCCATTTCCAAAATAAGATTGTAAAGAGTCACCTTGTGACTGAACTATGTGGCATGGCATTGAAGTGAAGGAAACTCTTGTCTTCCAACACAGATTCCTGGAGAGTGCCACTTCTTAAAAACGATTTATGTTTGCTAAAAAGGAAAGAAACTAGAATTCAAGTGAAGAATAAAGGCCCCCAGCTATGCATTATTGCCCAATTAGTGAACAACTTTCTCAGATCCCTTCAAAAAGAAAGCTCTTCTACCAGAAAAGTATTTGACAAAGGAAACTGCTTTAAGAGAGGTAGGTAGGTGGCCCTGAATAGATAACTTAATTAATTTAATTCGTTTATATACCTAGTTCTTTCTTTATTCCTTTCATTTTTTAATTTTCATTCCTTCTTTCTTCCTCCCTTACATTAGGCTGTAGCACATGTGTGTGCACACAAACAAACACACACACACTCACACACACACACAAGAAAGTGATTTATTGGTTTATTATTGTGTATTTATTTTGCACTGTTATTGAAGAATGAAAAGAAGAGTTTTATATTTTTCCTTGCCCATTTTCCACTAACCTCATCCAACCAGAAAGCAAGCAAGCAAGACTTTATGAAGTTTTTGTTCTGAAAAATGAACATGCTTAGATTCAGAACCAAACTACTTAAAATGTGTATCTTTGTTATCTGCTAACTGTGCAGACTGAAATTGCCACAGTTGGAGAGTTTCCCATGGGGTAGAAGAAATTACTTTGTTGGGGGCAATATCAGCAATTGATAGTACAGGGTGAACCATTTCCAGATAGCATCGAAAGAGGCTCACAGCCTCTGATGTAGAGAGATGGAAATGCCCAGAATCGAAACAGGGGTCTGCCCCTTGGAACCACAGGAAGGAAGCCTGGGACAACGTCTGAACACAGGGCGACAGTCCGGTGACTTTGCATGCTGGGATTGGTCTGATGAGTATCCTGTTAATAACAATTTTATTCTGTGTTTGCTCAAGCAAAATGAAAGCTTTCAATATATTTTTAAGTGTATTCAAGTGTAAGGGCCACACATAGGATGAATAAGATTGAATTTCTCAGAATCCTGTATAGCAAATGCTTAGAGTCGCTTTTCACTTTATTCACAACACTTAAGGAATATTACATGTTCCATACCTTGGAGTTGTGGAACACATTTCTTTTCCCAATATATTAAAAATATTATGGGGCTTTATAATATTTTGGGTTTTACAAAGAGGTGATTCGCAGTTTGTGGAAATTTTGATTTTCTGAAGAGGAAATCCTTCTGTAGAACTTGATAAGTAGAATCAACCAAGTAAAATAGACTAAGAGAAGGAATGAAATGTGGCCATATCATATGTACTTACTTATAAGTAAACAAACATATACTAAGTCATTTGATTTATTTTAGGGATATTTATAATAGAAATCACAAGTCACGTCGGTATTCAATGTAAAATGAATCATCTTATAGATAAAAGGACTTAGGACTTTATAATACTGAAATGCAGGTGAGACAATTGGGTGACAGTTTCATCCCAATTGCCTAAATGGCTCAATCAATAAAGGCAATTGATTAGATTGTATAAAAGTTTTATTTGCGTTAAAATTCATACCCCTGCTTTGTAATCATATTTACAATTCTTTCAGTGTTTCTTAAGTAGTGAAACTCTTTGAGGCATGCCACAGTTTTTTGCAGTTACCACTTGGGCTCGAGTTTTGTTTTCATCTTCTTTTACCCACAAAATTTGCCAAAGACATTTATTTTCAAATTGTTAGACATGTTACAATATGTGTAATATAGAATGTTTTATTTCTTTGAATGTTATAAGAACTTGGAAGTACTCAAGCTGTAAAATGAACCATTATGCTTATGGAAATTAATCTAAAATATAAGACCTCAATAGCTTTCTATTTATGTTTAATCTCTTATTAGTAATAAAACAGTCTTGCCTTTCTTCTCAATAACCCATTCATTCTCAATATTAGCTTGGGAAACTTCATTCTCACAAGGCAAAGTCCTATTCCTTTCAAAATGCCAAACCGAAACAAATTGATCTTATCCTTAGGGCGTGTACTTCACTTGTTCCATTTCTAGACTGGTTTCAGCCACTGTACCAATCAGGGGTGGTAGGACTTCCAAAGCAGAGGGGACAGTATTGTACAAGGAGTCCTCTACTCTGATGGTTTTCAAAGGGTAGAATCCAGACCAGCAGCAGCAGCATCACCCGCTGACATGTCAGAAATGCAGATTTTTGGAAACTCACTCTGGACCTATTGAGTCAGAGGATGACCTGCTTCACATTCATGTTTCATAAGCACTGCTCTTACTCCATTCAGCAAATCAGCGCCCTTACCCATCACTGACAAATGCATTTCCATGGCTTTTTTCTTAATTTTTTATATCTTGTTTAAAGCATTCATAGCCCTACAGTTAGCCTATAATTTGATTTTTCTCAGGATCTGTATGAATAAAAAGTAGTTTTCCACAATAGCTTTGACTCCACGTTCACCTGCACTCTCTAAAGACAATTTGGTTTCATCAAAAATATGCACATATAAATCTCCCGGATGAAAATCCTATCTACTGATGTTTTTATTCTGCTTAGTTTACAGCTAAAATATCAGCATCTTTTGCGTCTCATATGCTAGAAGCTCTGCCAAGGGAACAGATTCATTTCCCTGAGTGTTTTTGTTTGATGCACTTAAAAAGCAACACAGGTAAACAATAGGAGTGCCTATGTGAGCACATTTCCTCAGAGCTGATTTAATGTCTAATTCACTTCTGCGGAAGAAAGATGACACATAGGCGGCTCTAATGGAATAGACATACAGCTGCTTTTAATATTAGACGATTAAGATCCTGTCAGCAAAATGTGATTAGACTATTCTCCCTTTTTTTCTGAGAAAAAAAAAAACAACCAAAAAATAAAAAAAATGACTATATCAGCAACATGGTGGTAAGATTGAAGCACTGAACTCCCTGACATTATCTTATATATTGTGTGAAAGGAAGGTGAGTTTCATGCTGGGAGAGACTTTGTGTCTCTTGTTTAGCCTTGCTATAGGCTATACTTTTAGAATTTGATTTAAATAAATTTTTATGAGTAAATGAACCAAGTGTACAACCTGAGACCTAGGGATCTGTGTGAATTTTCAACAGCGCTTCATTTGTCGGGTCATTGTCTTTATCTGTAGAGAGGGGTGAAGACAAGTGAGGTCCTGATGTATAAATGGAGAATGGCCAGACCACATGTAAAAAAAGATAGGATTCTGACCCATAATCTACAGCAACATGCAAGAAAGCCAAATCACACCCTGTGCAGCAATTGACTCCTAACTGTCAGGACTTAGTCAACTGCCAGCTTCCCTAACTTTGGTCTCCTCTTCCAACTAAGGACCAGCCAGAGAAAGCCAAATATGCCCCCCTAACCAATCATGTAGGATGCCTTGCTTTTAATGAGCCAACCTTCAGCTTCTCAAGGCCACAACCTCCAATCAGGCTGTCTCTTTATTTCACTGAAAAACTTTTGTACTCCCCTGCTATCAAACACAAGTGATGGTAGCTGACTACCTTGCTGTGGCAAGCTCTGAATAAATAGCATTTGCTTGTTCTAATTTGGGTACTCTTCATTTATTTCCACACAAGCAATTTTATAATACTGAAAATGCTGGATGCATGACAAATCTATGAAATTCCAGGGACATAACTGCTAAGAAAGAATTTGTATTGGTCTAAATGCAATTTTTCAACTCTAAATGTTATAAAAACCTGAAAACTCACAATGAGTAGGATAAAAGAGTCCTAAGGTTTTAACCGAAGGTGGAAAGAAGAGGTTGGGTTAGCCACATAATTAAGAATTACAAATTTGAAGTAGTATTTCCAAAGAAGGTGTTATCATATTGTCTGTATTGTTTTTAAATTGTTATTTGTACTGTGGTACACCAACCAGAGATTTCCAACTCTACCACCACTCATTCCAAAACAGGAATGCTTCAAAGAACTCTGCTGAAGCGGAGGATACTACTTAATAGATACACCTTTTCAGAAATACACTAAAAAAGTGAAATAAATCAAAGGCCATTACTCATGATATTTCATAGTAGAGTGATTAGGAAGGTCAAGTGGAAATGCCCACCCTGGGTATAAGGACTAAAGGGGCAGTAATCGGTAGAGTACTTAAAAACTATAAAACTGAGTAAAAGTTGCTCTGATTTGATTTCCATGCACCAGCAATCTAAGCAATGTCATGTCAGTGTTTAAATCCTACAAAAACACACACTGGAGAAGTCATAAAAAGGTCCAAACTTTTGCTGTTCAAAACAATTGCCATGGTTACAGTTGAGCTTGAGTTGTAGTTTTATATCTGTAAGCTTTATGTTAAGAGACTCCTTTTAATTTAAATTTCACACAAAATTTGCATGAAATACATCTGAGGTATACAAGGTGGCCCCTTAACACACACAGGCTCAGCCAGGTTCATTTCTTTTGAGAATAAGAATGTAATTGTCCAGCTCTTCAGTCTCAGTTTGGGTATAGTATATATTTCTAAAATCGTGACTCTACACATCCCTGTATTTTAATTGGAAATTTGGGATAAATCATGATGATATAATGATTTTGAATAGGAAGCATTAGAATTTGATTCACTTCAATTCTATCATTCTGTGTTACCACTTCGTGTTTTATTTCTGTGACAATTTAAAAACTTTTAAATGACGTGTTAACAGTGAAGTGAAATATTTTAATTTAATAAGTGTTTAGGAGCTGACATAAAGAATTCCCAGTTAAGTTTAAATTAAAAAAAAATATTTTTAGTATGAATATGTCTCTTAAAATATTTGGAATGTACTTACAAAAAATGTTATTTGGCAGAAATTCAAATTTAGCTGTTTGTCCCGTGTTTATATTTGCTAAATCTGTAACACTTGCAGAATTTTAGTTCATAAATGACATAGCTTATTGAATTTTAAAATCTTTAAAGTTGAAATAAAGTGGAAGTTCATTTATTATTTATTTATTTTTATTGGTTTTGGAGAGAAAGGGAGAGGGAGGGAGAGAAAGAAACATCAATTGGCTGCCTCCCACACAGCCCCCCGTTGGGGATCTAGCTTGCAACCGGGCATGGGTCCTGACCAGAAATTGTACCATGACCTCCTGGTCAACCACTGCGGTACACTGGCTGGGCTGGAAGTTGATTTTAAAGCTTTGATCATTGTTTAAAAAAATGCATTAAGAAATTTAAATTGTTTTCAAATTTAATTTTAAAGTAATTTCAGTTCATAAAAATCTATTATAGGACATGTATTTTATAAAATATTATCAGTAGGACTATCATCAGAATAGATAAGATTTTTTTTCTAATAAGAGGCACTAGGGGAAGACTATATTTACCTTTGAATAAGGGAAAGAAAACGATTTTGAAAAGAAGATGTCTGAATTCTCCAGTCTCTAACTGGGTCATCTCTTCCTCAAAGCCTTTCCTGTCTTCCCTTAGAAAATTGACCATTCATCCTCTCAGCTCTCCTTGTATAGCTCTGTTGTTGGCTTTGTTCTATGCAACCATTATTCATTTGTATCTCTACCTTGCCAAGAAGACTGACATTACCTTGAGATAAAAGATGTAGGTGTGTCTACATCTACATATGTGTCTAGACTAGATATATTTGCAACTAATGCTGTACTTTTTCAGCTAGCTCAATTATATTAAGTTTATTTGGTATTCACATCCATGTCAAGCAATGGCACCCTTGTTTCCCAAGATCTTGTGACATGGCCTTTTGAATTTAGAAAGCAGTTCTTACAAATTCGCCAGAAAAATTAACTGAAGGAAACTTCAAGTGTATGAGAGATGAGTGTGTCTGAGAGCTAGATTTTTACTCTTACCAATTTAGTTCAAGTGATTTTTCTAAAAACTTAAATCAATAGTAAAAACTGTAAAAACATTAGACGGCATGCAAATGTTTTATATTTCTAATATTAAAAATAAGAATTGATATTTATAAATGTACTATTTTATTTGTTATTAAAGTAAAATGTGCATGCTGGAAAGTGCACTAGTTGACAACTAAATTTTCATAAACAAAGATATTTCTGTAACTAGAACTCCCAAAGTCCTCTTTATTAGTCTCTTTCTATCACTACATCCCCAACAAATAGTACTCCTATTTTAATTTTTAAATACATGACTTAAGTTGTTTTTATACCTAATATTAATGGCATTGTCAGCTATATACTCTTTTTTAAAAAAATATATTTTATTGATTTTTAACAGAGAGGAAGGGAGAGGGATAGAAAGCTGGAAACATTGATGAAAGAGAAACATCAATCAGCTGCCTCTTGCATACCCCCTACTGGGGATGTGCCCACAACCAAGGTACCTGCCCTGGATCGGAATCAAACCTGAAACCTGAGACTCTTCAGTCCGCAGGCTGATGCTGTATCCACTGAGCCAAACCTGTTTCGGCAGCTATATACTCTTTAAGTCTGGGTTCTTTCATTCAAATTTCTATTTCTACAATTCATTGATAGCATTGTGTTTTGTAAAGCATCCATTCAGTTGTTGAATTCCATTCTATTGAATGAATGGCTATTCAACCAGTAGTGGTCACTAAGGCATTTTACAGATTTGGACTATAATGAATAGTGCTGATAAAATCATCCTAGACCATGGCTTTTGGTGAACATACATACAGTAAGATTTCTGTGTCATGGAAATGAATGTACTATTCATCTTTAGAAGATCCTGCTGAATACTTTTCCAGGAGAGTTGTACTAAACTATTTCCACTAGTAGGGTATCAGAATTCTGCTTGCTGCATATAATTATAACTTCTCATCCCTATTATTTCTGAACACTTATAATAGTTACTTTTCAGTGAGTAGGCAATTTGCATAGATTATCAAGAATCATCATAACAACCTTGCAAAGCAGAATATAATTTTCACTTGACAGATGAAGAAACTTATGCCTATAAGTTTAATAAATTTTCTCAAGATCAGAAGCTGATAGTATCATTGCAAGAACTCAAACTGAGGTTTACCCAAACTAATGTTTTCATAATCTTATCATAATCCTTTTAGTAGAAAATTTAATATGATACTATCTGTGATAGCCATCTGTAAACCTTAAAATTAATTTGCTGTTATTACTTTAATTGTCATAGTTTCTTCAGTGTTTTGTTATCTGAATAACAACCTTGTGAGAAAATGATCACCATCTCTATTTTACAAATGAGAAAATGAAATTCTGCAAAGATGTTCATGAATCCATAGTAGATGACATTTCTAGGAGGTCAGAGTATATAGAGGGTACAATAAGAATCATTTGAGGGGCCGAAACCTGTTTGGCTCAGTGGATAGAGCGTCAGTCTGCGGACCAAAAGGTCCCAGGTTCAATTCCGGTCAAAGACATGTACCTTGGTTGTGGGCACATCCCCAGTTGGAAGTGTGCAGGAGGCAGCTGATTGATGTTTCTCTCTCATCGATGTTTCTGACTTTCTATCCCTCTCCCCTCCTCTCTGTAAAAAATCAATAAAATATATTTTAAAAAAACCATTTGAGGGGATATTTTGTTAATCATAGGAATTGAATTTTGTTGGACTTTATATGTAAGATGAGCATCATGTCCAAAAGACTCAAAGAACTTGATTCAATTAATCAGACATTCTCCTGTAACCTGAAGTTAAATTGATATAGTCTATTTGCCTGCAAGTCCTGTGTGCCTTTCTCATGAGGCTTGTTCTTTCACTTAGAAGATAGTTAAAACATAATTTAGGCAAAGAGGTACAAAATACAAAATCTCTATTAAATCTCCTCAGTTGGCTCATGGTATGTGGTCACTAGATCCAGTGCAATGATAACCTAAAAAGCTGAATAGCAATGATTTTACCCTTAGTTTAGCAAAAACACCTTGAACTACTCATTCAGTTTGGCAGTCTGGAATATTTAATCTGGTTACATAATGAAGAGGTAATAATTTCAAAATTAATATCTAAAAAATCTCAAGCATATGATTTTAAAAAACTAATAAACTGTTGCTTATATTACAAAGCGAAAAAAGTGAAGTACTGGCCATATTTTCTGGGATAAAGATTATAGGACAATGTATTAAATAGTTTTAAGTGATTATTTGTGATAATTAAATTTTAAACACATTTTCTTAAAAAATGATACACTTTTGTCAAACGTAAACATAGTTTTTTGTAATGTATATGAGGGGAAATTATTATATGTATAAAATATTTTATATATGGATATGATGTTTGTATTAATCTCAGTGGCAATGTTCCCTTTTGAAAATAATCTCTTAATAATTCCGATGAAACAAAAGTAATTGAAAAACTAAGATGACTCATATATTTTATTTAGTTGTTTACTCTAGGTCTCCCTGAAAAAAATAGTATATTATAAAACAGTCAGAAAAACACCTCAATTCATTTTTAATAACAGCCATATGATTTTTTTAATTGTTTAAAGTATTAAAAATAGTAGTATATATGTTCCCTTTTTCCCACTCCTTGAGCTCCCTCTGGCTTCCCCTACCCCCAGCACATGCCCTCACCTGTCCCCACCCTTACCAGTGTCTTATATCCCTTGGTTATGCTTTCATGCATGCATACAAGTCCTTCAGTTGAACAATCATGTGATTTTAATCATCAGTTTGAAATATTAAAGTGCGAAAATTATAATGTAGCCCTGGGGAGGGGGGCAGAATTAACCTTAACTACTTAGCTTTAGTGTTGGCCAGAATGTCTAAAATTGTAGCCAAGAAGTCTCTCTACTAGTGAACTTGGGAAGAATCTGACTCCAGCTAAACTAGCTCATGATTAAAATTGTAATGCCTAAGAAAATGTAAGGCTTCTGGCTGTGACTCACTCTGAATTTAGGAGATCATTTGGAACATGGCCACCAAGCTCAAAGAAAGTTTAGCCCTCAATTTGTGCACTGAGCTCATTTTATAGTTCTGTCTGAGAATCTACCTACCATTCCAGAAATAACATTTGAACTTTATTTCTGATTTTTGGGGGTCTTTTATATTACTCTTCTTTTGACCAGAACTTTTCTATCCAGGAGATGAGCTAATGTCAGGCACCAACATCATGCTAAAGCATATTAAGGTCACTAGATTGTAGTAATAATTATAACTCAGTTCCAGTAACTTTATCAGGAGGATAAGAGAACACATGTGCTACATCAGAAGTTGTTACTTCTGCATTTTTACTCTCTTCTCCACAAATTTCTTTTCCAGGGATATTTCCACAAGCAAGTAGGAAGAGAAAGGGTTCATTGTGTAGAAATTTTCTCTCTGAACAGTTTCACAAAGTATAACAAAATGTGTGTGCATAATCTCCTATTAGACTCGTAGGGGATAGAAAGGTTCATTGGGTGAGAAATACACATATTCTGGGATATTTAATAGCAACTCTATGGTAGGTGAGATAAAATGAATAAAGATCAAAATAGTGAAAAAATGAATCAGGTATAAAGAGCTGGTAAATAAAATCAGCATGCAGGCAATATCTGTGAAAAATCAGTTTTCCCTCTCAATGAACCAGCTATTGACAGATGCACTCAGAAATCTTCAAACAAAATCTTTAAATGCAAAATTTACTTGAACTGAAAATAAACTATTTTCCAACTAATCCTATTAGGCAGGCCCAGAGACCTTAATGAAATTAGACAAAAAAGAATGAGTATGTGTTATTATGTGACTTAGGTCATGGTCCAAAAATACTAGCCCAATAAAAAGGTCAGTCTCCATGATTATTAGAGAATTAGAGGCCTGGTGCACGAATTCATGCCTGGCTAGCAATTGGGGCCAATCAGTGCCATCTTGTCCAATCCCGATGGGGGATAGGGGCTGATCAGGGCCTGCTGGTTATGGGGAGGGGCTTGGGAGGTTGACCACCTATGGGAGGCTGGCTGTGGGAGCACACTGACTACCAGAGGGCAGTCTCTGCATTGAGCATCTGTCCCTGGGTGGTCAGTATGCGTCATAGCTAATGGCTGGTCATCCAGGCATCGGGTCATCCAGTAGTCTGGTCATAAAGGTCACTTAGGCTTTCATATATATATTAGAGGCCCAGTGCACAAAATTCATGCATGGGGGGCCGGGGGTGTCCCTCAGCCCAGCCTGCACCCTCTCCAATCTGGGACCCCTCTCCAATCTGTGACCCATCAGTTAGACTCAATCCCATTGGGATTGAGCCTAAATGGGCAGTTGGACATTCTTCTCACAATTCTAGGACTGCTGGCTCCAAACTGCTTACCTGTCTGCCTCCCTGATTGCCCCTAACTGCTTTCTGCCTGCCAAACTTATCACCTCCTAATCACTACCCTGCCAGCCTAACTGATGTCTAACTGCTCCCCTGCCAGCCTGTTTGCCCCCAACTTCCCTCCTCTGCTGGCCTGGTCACCCCTAACTGCCCTTCTCTGGAAGCTTGATCACCCCTAACTGCCCTCCTTTGCAGACCTGGTCCCTCCCAGCTGCCTTCTCCTGCTGGTCTGATCACCCACAACTGCCCTCTCTTGCAGGCCTGAAACTTCCAAACAACCCTCCCCTGCTGCACATTTTATGGTGGCCATCTTGTGTCCACATGGGGGCAGGATCTTTGATTATATGGAGGCAGCCCTCTTGTATGTTGGAGTGATGGTCAATCTCTGTATTATTCTTTTATTAGATAACATAGAGGCCTGGTGCATGGGTTGGGGCTTACTGGTTTTCCCTGAAGGGTATCCCATATCATGGTAGGGGTTCCCTTGGGTCATGGGGCACCCTGGGCCAGGGGCCAGTTGTGGTTTGCAGGCTGGCCATGCCCCCCAGCAACCCAAGCTGAGGCCCTGGGATCTGGGATTAATTTATGTTCTACAATTGAAACTTTGTAGCCTGGAGTGGAGCCAAGCCTTCTGCTTGCTCAGTGGTGACAGCCATCACTGTTTGGGTTTATTTAAATTCTATAATTGAAATTTGGTAGCATTGACTGGAGGTCTAGGCCGGCAAGGGCAGGTGGAAAGCTTGGCTTCCTCCATTGCTGGGGAAACTCAAGCCTCCCTCCTGCTCTCAGTGGCCACAGCCATCTTGGTTGGGGTTTATTTGCATAATTTGTTCCTGATTGGCTGATGGGCATGGCTGTGGGGTGTGGCTTTATTGGAGGTACAGTCAATTTGCATATTTCTCTTTTATTAAAGATAGATGAACATGTTAATACTTATATCCTTGGGGAAACTTCATATCTGAAGAGGATCACACCAGTCATTCATTTGTCTTTTTGTCTATAGTTCTCAATATTTCAGACATGTTTGTGTCTCTTTTTCTCACCGACCAGAACATCCTTTTGCTCACCTTTGCTCATTCATTTCTCAGGCACACTGAGGCGATAGACATTATTTCACTGACTTCACTGTTTTGTTGCTCTCTCCAAAAGTCATCACGATGGCATCCTCCTAATTTTTTTCCTACTTATAAGCCTTCCAGATGCATAATGGGAGCAAAAGCATAGTTTTCAAATTGCCAGAAAATGAAACAGGCTAATTAGGACAGCAAACAAAAACTTCAAGCTCTCAATAAAACGTAATGAACTTCTGAACATGGACAGGATGACTGAGCTGAGATAGGGAGTCATCTAGTGGGGGTCAGAGGACAGTGAAAAGATATTCTTGCCTTGGCTGGCTTAGCTCAGTGGATAGATCATCAGTCTATGGACTGAAGTCTCCAGGGTTCAATTCTGTTCAAGGGCACATCCTCAGTTGCAGGCTTGACCCCTCAGTCCAGGTTTGGACACATGTGGGAGGCAACCAGTGAATATGTATCTCTCAAATTGGTGTTTCTCTGTCTTTCCTCCTCCCTTCCACTCTCGCTAAAAATCAATGGATAAATGTCCATCAGGATGTTTTTGATGGACCCTATAAACTAAAATAATACAGAAGATCCTTATAACCCAAGAAAAGGGACTTTTCTACCCACCACGAACAGAAACCTGCGTGAGTGGCACAAAAGTCAATCAGCAAAAGTAAGAAAATCCCACAGGTTCTAAATTGATGATGAGTCATATATATAACCATTCATAGATATAGGAGAATCTTAGACTGTTGGTCTAAGTTCTTATGAACCCCTTTAGTATGCATCAGATACTACTCATGAGGGGATATTCTGAAAATAAAATTCAAATAGAGCATAGCAAGAACACTGGGTTAAGAAAGACATAAGTTTAAGATAGTTGTATGGGAGGGTAAGATACATAAATTACTATTAACAAGAACATTTAAAAATCCAACTAAGAGAAAAATCTTAGAGTACTTTTGATATGGAATTGCATAAATGTGTAAATTAGCTGCATTCCCTTTACAAAACCAAAAGAGAGAATGTCCTAGCCCTCCATTTTTTTTCACAGAGGGATTCCTCTAAATTTCTAAGGATAATTCACTAGCATTGGTCTCAAATGAGTTTTAAAAACTTTAAATGTTTCTTTTATGAAGTGAACATCCCATTGTTAAAAAATTCTAATAAACATTTATTTTTTAAAAAATATACAAATCAATCTCAGTTATAAATATCAAAATAAAAATCTTAAATACAGTTTAGCAAGTAGTATACAACAGTGAACAACAAAAAATAAAACACATTATGCTTCAGTGAGATTCTTTTCAAGAATGTAAGTATGTTTCAATGAAGGCATTCATTAATATAATTCATCATATAAATATATCCAAAAAGAAAAATATTCATAGCTACTATTGTTAACATGATTTTTTGCCAAAAATGAAAATAGACCAATATTATTAAGAGTAAATAGAAAATTCTAAAATAAATTAAAAGTAAACAGTATTAAATTCAGCATTTTACTTGATACATACTGTAAGCATTTATCCTAACACAATGAGAAACATACTCTTGCTCCTACTATTTACATTTTTTTTCAATTACAGCTGGCATCCAATATTATTTTAGTTTCAAGTGTCCAGATAGTAATTAGTCAGTCATATACTTTACAAAGTATTAGCCTCAATATTGCTAGTACCCACCTGGCACTTTGTGTAGTTATTACAATACTAGAGGCCCAGTGCACAGGAGGTGGGGGTGTCCCTCAGTCCAGCCTGCATCCTCTCCAATCTGGGACCCCTCAAGGGATGTCTGACAATTCTAAATGGGAAGTTGGACATCGTCCTCACAATCCAGGACTGCTGGCTGCCAACTACTTGCCTGCCTGCCTTCTTGATTGCCCCTAACCCCTTTTGCCTGCCAGCCTGATCACCCCCTGGATGCCAGGGGTTCAGAGCAGGGAGGGATGAATAGGTGGGCCACAGGTGATCTTTAGGGCAATGAAACTGTTCTGTCTGATACTACATTAATGGTACATTTGTCAAGACCATAATATGTTCAACACAAGGAATGAACCCTAATGTAAACTGCAGATTTTACTTTTGTTAATAATGTGTCGATAAAGGCTCATCAATTGTAATAAACGTATCACATTAATTTAAGATGCTAATAATAAAATAAGCTTTAATGTGGTGTGGCTGGGCTTTGGGGTGGCGGCGTGGGTCTGGATCCCCTGCTGCCTCTGGGGCAGCCAGTGAGATCCCTGCCGCCGCCCCAGATTTGTCGAGGACAAGCCTCAGGGCAGCTGCGCGGGTCCGGACCACCTGCTGCCTCTGGGGTGGCCATTGGGACCCCGCCAGCCCAGTGGCCGCCTTGGCCTGCTGGAGCAGAGGGGGCTTGCCTGCCATCTTGGTTGGGGGTTAATTTGCATATTGCTCCTCTTAGCTAGTAGTGTAGCGAAGGTTCAGGACATTTGCATGTTTCTCTTTTATTAGATAGGATTGACTATATTCGCTACACTGTGCTTTACATCCCTGTGACTATTTTATAGCTACCAATTTGCACTTCTAAGTCCCTTCACCTTTGAAAATTTTACAGCTCCTCTATAAAACCTTAAAGAGGTTCCTTAAAAAAATGAAACTGTTTTATTATTTCTATTATTGAACATGTGGTCAGTGTAACCAGTTAAGTAAAAGAAATCATAAGCTCAAGAAATAGGAAGAAGAAAAGCTATATTTATTTGCAGATGCTATGATTGAAATGTCCAAGAAATCCATTGAAAAACTGCAAATGATAATAGAATTGGCAAAGTAATAGGATAATAGAATTTATGTAATCTATAAGTAAGCCTTTCTTATTTTTTAAAAAAGTGATAAGATAAAATTAAAAGAGCTATTTATAACATCAATAAAATATAAAATGGCTCACACAAACTTCACATGGATTTTGAAAATGTTGTGTGAAGAAAATATTAAGATTCCTAAATGTCACAAAGTAGAACTGAATAAATGGAAAGATATCTCGCATTATTTGATAGAAAGACTCATCATGAAAGATATTTCAATTCTACTTTAGTAAAATGGCCATCTTTTGCTGTTCTTCAAACTTTGTAGGTTTAGAAAGTTAAAAACTTGATGAACTGAAAATGATATATCTTTCAAACGTTCCTTGTGAAAATATTTGAAATTCTAGGATGAGAGCTTTAAAGGTCAGAGATTTCTGTCACTTCTGTTCACCAGTGCACCACAATGCCTAGCCTGCAACTGGCATATAGTAGTTATTTAATTAATTAATTTTTGCTGCTTACATTGAATAACCAAATGAAGAAGGAAGTGAAATAAAAAATAGAATTATGGGTGGTGGACGCACAATGCAATATACAGGCCCATTGGACATATTCTTGAATTCTATGTAGTTCTATTAACTAATGATGTCACAGCTATAAGTTTAATAAGCAGATAAAATGAAATTTAAAACCAACAAGCAAACTCCTTGCCACATGAATTGCTCATGGCCTTAATGTGTGTGTGCAAGAGTTTTAGGATATGTTTTCATTCCCAACTTGTTATACTTTCTACACTCATAAACAAACAAACAAACACGCCTCTGAGAAGGATGCGTCCTCTCCCTTGATCCCTTCAAAGCATTGCCCTTAGCTCGGCGGGTGGACTAAGATGAGAGGGTACCAGTGAGGATACTGAAAATGATAGCATCTTCAAAGTGCATTTTACTAATTTGTTCCCACTTACTCCCTCCCTACCTGGTCTCACCAGGTCCTTTTCATATATTATTGATGTCAGCACTTTTTAAATGAAACAACCTGATTACTCCTCTGGGGAAGTTGTTCAACTGAGCAATAAGTTTTAATTTTGAAAAGTAGTCAAAGATTTCAGACATCACTTTTTTTTTTAAAGGCATGATATTGGCATCAGCCTACTAATTCTAGGCATGTTCATTCATTAAAGGCACTGGAGGCATTTATCCTGCATGTTTTGATGCATAATGGAAATGTAAAAATGTGCATGAGCGTTTTATTTCGCACGTTGGGAATTAAAGACCAAAAGCAAAAAATCATTGTTGTGTCGATGTTTTCTTTGTTGTTGCTGCTGCTACTCTGACTTTTTCTATGGCTAATAAATTATAGATAATGAAGACATTCTTTAAGTATATTTTTACAAAATCATCAGCAGCAACATGTTGATATATCTCCGGCAATAGATGCTGTGAAAAAGACAACAGTGAGTACATGTAGCCAAAAAGTAGAAAGGCCAGTTCAAGAATCTGGCGATCTGCTGAAACCGGTTTGGCTCAGTGGATAGAGCATCAGCCTGCAGACTGAAAGGTCCCGGATTCAATTTCGGTCAAGGGCATGTACCTTGGCTGCGGGCACATCCCCAGTAGAGGGTGTGCAAGAGGCAGCTGATTGATGTTTCTCTCTCATCCATGTTTCTGACTTTCTGTCTCCCTTCCTCCCTGAAAAAAAAAATAAAATATATATATATATATATATATATATATATATATAGAGAGAGAGAGAGAGAGAGAGAGAGAGAGAGAGAGAGAGAGGGAATCGGGGAAATCTATGGCTTTTTTTCTGGAGAGTACTTTAAAAACAAAAACATCACCATTTGTTCCATCCCTGCCCCATGAGTTCTGACAAAGTGATAGAGCATGACTGGGTTTATTTTCTGGGCATGGTTTTCAACTGTGGAAATAAAAACAAGAATTAAATAATTCAGGTAAGGATTGATGTACTAATCATCTTAAAGTTGGAGTTGGACTAAGCCTAGGTTTGAGAAATCCTTATGCTACCACATTCAGCACAGTATGGGGAACAAGTGGTCCTCACATGGGGAAGGCCTGGGGGCAGTTGGAAAAAATGGAGCTACAAACAAAAAGCCTACTGAGTGATAGTACTAGCAACTGGCAGGTAATGTCAATGCCATACCCATGGTACCTTCTTTGAATTAGGAAACAATTCACATTCTCTAACTTATTAAAGTTGAGTATTTGACATTGAGAAGGCTTGCATCTTACCTTAGTCCACCCGTTCATTCTGTAGACCAAAGAAGACTTTTCAGAATGAAGCCCTACAATATGGGTTTATATGGGTTATTTTCTATCTGTGCTGCTCCATAGATTAACCAATGTCACTTACATTTAATTTTAAATTACTTAAGTGAAATCTAAAATTCAATTATATGATTATCCAGGCCACATTTCAAGTGCTAAATGTCAATGTGATTTATGGCTGCCATGCTATTGATCAGTACGGATAAAGAATATTTCCAGAATCCCAGAGAGTTGTCTCAGATAGCCTTACACATGAGGATGGACAAGAGTAGGTATACAGTTGTAATACAAATCAGTAATACAGTTATTAATAATAATGAATGAATACATTCTGTTTCATATCCTCAACACTGTAAGCCTCCTTTTGCCCACCCCAGTTCTTTGACCAGTAGCAGAAAAAGAGATGAGAGAGATTGGAAGCATGAGGGATTTAATGGAATAAAGACTTTTTTCTTGCTGAGGTGGTGAGGAGATAAGGATCTGAGAACAGCTGAGAACATTAAGCACAGTCCTAGCCAGACATCAGAACTTCAACCCTGCAGAAATGCAACCCTGCAGAAATGACAAGGCAGGGTTGTCTGACAACAAGGTCTGACTGACAACAAGTCAATGAAAATTGCTCAGATTGAATAGAGAGGAAGAAAAGTAAAAAGAAAGAAAGAAAGAAAGAAAGAAAGAAAGAAAGAAAGAAAGAAAGAAAGAAAGAAAGAAAGAAAGAAAGAAAGAAAGAAAGAAAGAAAGAAAGAAAGAGAAAGAGAGAAAAAGAAAAACCAACAAGCACAGAACAAACAACACAGTAGCAGGGGCAGAGACGTGAAGGTCCAGTTTAAATGGTCAAACACACGTAATTAGAATCTCGGGACAGAAATGAAATCAGAGTAACTGAAAACATCATGGCCAACAATTTGCCCCCTGTTTGTGAAAGATATTAACGGTTCCAAGAAACTCAGCAAATTGCCAGTAGAATATTTTTTTAAAAAGCCACCCTGAGGCATATCAGAATCAAATTGCTGCAAACAAAAGGTACAGAGATAAGTCTTTAAAATATTATGTAACAGTACTTAACAAAGGTAATAGTACTTAAAAAAAAAAAAAAAAGCTGGGCTCTAGCTGGTTTGGCTCAGTGGACAGAGCATCGGCCTGCTGACTGGGTTCAGTTCCTGTCAAGGGCACATGCCTTGTGGCTGCAGGCTCCCGGGGCCTGTGCGCGAGGCAGCCAATCAATGTGTCTCTCTCACAGTGGTTTTTCTCTCTGTCTCTCTCTCTCTCTCCGTCCCACTCTCTCTAAATACCTGTGGGGAAAAATAGCCTTGGGTGAGGATTAAAAAAGGAAAAAGAAAGCTGGTGCTCTGGGTGGTACCTCACCGCCGGTAGCCTGTGGGATGGGCCTTGTGCTTTCTCTCATGGGCGCCCAGCTCATGCGGGAACAGAGCGTTAGAGGCTGCTCTCCAGCTCTCCAATCGGGGATTTCCCCAGACTTGGCAGGTGCCAGAGCTCATTTTCAAGGTATATGAGTAAAATGTTTTTGTTGGTTTTGCTTTGTTTGTGGATTTTTCACCAGCTGGGAGAGGAAAAGATGAAAAACTAATAATAAAACAAGGTTCTCCCTCAGACTGTCCAGCTCCCAGGGATTCCCTCCCCAGGCTGCTTGCCAGAAAGAAAATATTGTTTTTTGGGCTTTTTGTTGTTTGTGCCTGATTTGTTACCAGAGCCAACCTTGGGACAAAGCCAGAAAATAAAATAAAAAAAAAAAGCAAATGAAGAGGAAACTCCCCATGGTGCAGTTTGTTCTTCGCATTCTGTTTTCTCTCCCCAAAAAGCTCCACTGTTCTTTACTCTTGTGTCCTCATGTAGTTGCTTTTGAAATTATTTCCAAAAGTTTTAGTTGAGATCAGTGAGACACATGGGTTTGTATTCCACCTTAGCTGGTGCTGAAGTGCTCTCCTGAATTTTTTCATTGTAGTCTTGTGTTCCTATTTGGAAAGGATTGGGTTATTGTTCAATCTTACTATGTAGTCTTTATACATTTATGGTCTCAGATAATGTTGAAGTTTGTCACCTAATTATAAAAGGACAAAATAGCCCCAGCATGTTTGGCTTAGTGGATAGAGCATTGGCCTGCGGACCAAAGGGTCCTGATTTCAGTTCTGTCCAGGGCGCCCACCTTGATGACAGGCTCCTCTATGGCCTGGGCCCTGCTCAGGGCTCGTGCAGAAAGCAACCGGTTGATGTGTTCCTCTCGCATCGATGATGTTTCCCTGTCTTTCTGTCTTTCCCTCTCTCTTTCCCTCTCCTGAATAATCAATGAAAAAATTTCCTGGAGTGAGGATTAACAAAACCAAAACAAAAGAGAGAGAGAAAGAGAGAGAGAGAGAGAGAGAGAGAGAGAGAGAGAGAGAGAGAGAGAGTGCAAAATCAATTTGCTAAACATTCTTTGTTTTAAGTCTTTGAGGATCAAATGCTACTATCTTCTTGTTGTAACTGGTTCTACTTCATATTCAAGTTGTTTTTCTCTGTTGTACTTAACAGATATTTAACTGTTTACTAGACTTTGCTTAAAAATGATACTTTAGCAGTTGGAATGAATTCAAATGAGGTTGAAGCTATGAGAGTCACTGGCCCACCTACTTCATGGGAAGGTTGGCTGAGGTCTGAGGAAGGCTTTCTTTTTCCACTTTTCTTCTTCCCTTTCCATCTTATTCTACAGGTATCTCCTCTCCCACCCCACCACCACCAAAAAAAAAAAAAAGTGTATGCATGCTTTAATAGCCGATCCTATTACATTTTGAAAATAGAATGTATTTTAATAAACACTGCCTTTATAATTATTCAAAGTGTGTATGCATTTTGGGGGCACATTGTGTATGGAAGCTCAGCAACATTTGCAGAAGGTTTTTACGATTACAAGTAGAATGAGGGAAATAAGTCTGGTTTTCCTCCATGACCCCCAAAGGTGCAACTTCCTGGGTTTTCCTATGAAAGTAGAAAAGGCCTACCAGAACACCCCCTATTTTTCACAGATACCAGGTTATGATCTTGGCTCTCTAGCTCTCAAATGTATAATGTATAGATGGATGTTTTCAGAGTTAAAGTGGATTTTCTAAGTGTTACTCCACCTATTTTTTTAGCTATATTATGAGCTAAAACTCGGTCTGCATGTTTTTTGCTCTTTTGGGGTGGGGGGTGTCTTTGGGTATGTGTTTTTTAATCTAACATTTTTTATTACTTAAAGCAGGATGTTAGGTTTAAAAACTAGATAATCCCTAAAGTAAACTCTAATTCTTTCAATCAGGACTCTTTCTGGTCAAATTTAATTTGTTAGGAGACTCAGTACTCATCCATAGCCATTGACCATAGGAAGAATCCCTCCCCAGGTGATGACAGAATCATTGAACACTTTATACTCAAGATAACTTCTCTTTTCTTATGCAAGGTATTTTATTTTTTACTTTGTGCCAGAATTTTTTTCCCAGTTGATGGGAACATGATGAAAACATGATGAAAACATGTTGATGAAAACATGAATTACTATATAGAGTATACAGCATGATGGTTTGATTTACTTATATTGTGAAATGATTAGCACAATTAGTTCAGTTAACTTTCATTTTCTTGTAGAAGTACTATAGAAGGAAAAGAAAGAAAACAATCATCCTCATAATAAGAATTTTAAGGGTTCATTCTCTCAACAACATTCCTGTATATCCGAGTGAGTTTAAGCATCTTTTCACATACCTGTTGGCCATTAGTATACCTTCTTTGAAGAAATTCAGATCCTTAGCCTATTTTTTCAATTGGGTTATTTGCTTTTTACTACTGACTTTTATGAGTTCTTTATATATTCTGAAAATTAACTCTTTATCAGATACATAAATGCCACTCCATAGAGTGGCTTTTACTTTGTTGATTGTTTCTTCTGCTGTACAGAACCTTTTTATTTTAATGTGTTCTGACTTATTTTTTATTTTATTGTGTGTGCTTTATGTGTAATTTCCAAGAAATCGTTGTGAGACCCATGTCAAGGAGTTCCATTCCTGTTTTCTAGTAGGAGTTTAATGGTTTCAAGTCTTACATTTAAGTCTTAATCTATTTTGAGGTACTTTATGTGAATGGTATATAAGCTATTTTGAACTTAACAAAACTACAATGAGCGCATTATGCCACAGGGTTTTGTGTCTCTAAAATATTGTGCTTCTGAAAGTTATGTGCCAAAAGCAGGTTTTTTTTTTTTTTTAGCTTTGAAATGCTCTTTCTTTATTCACATTCTTTGATGATAATTTAATATTCAGTTGAAAGTATAATCTAATAAGCAGTAAAGTCAACACTACAATTGTTAGTGAGCTCTATTACTGGTGTATTAAGTCAAGAGAAGGAAAACAAATTAATGAATCTAATTGTTCTCCACTCCAGGCAGTAATGTTCAAAGGTTAGCAAATCAAGCAAGATTTTTCACTAAGAGACTGGGGAAAAAAGTGGCTTTTAAAGTAGTCACAAGTATAATGCTGTGTGACATCTGAAGAACCCAGGGACCACTTTCAATTATGAGGAGACCTTCTCATATCTCATTATCTAATAGATTCTTTGTGTTCACCTCTGTCAAGAGTCTCTGAGGCCAGGCTTATAATGTTATGGCTTAAAATCTTCACTGATGCTCATGTGCTTTTATTTAAAAACTTCATTAAAAACAACACACATCCTTGAGTACTGCTATTTGCCATTTATTAACAAAATATCAACTAAGGGCATATTTTAAAAAAATTACTAAGTTCCATAATCAAAGACCATGAGTTGCAAACTGCCAAGAGACTCAATGATGTTACCAATAAATTAAACACTAAAAAATAAAATAGTGTTAAAGTTCATTTTAGAATTAAAAAATACTTTACTAAAAAATAGTTTATTAATGCACTTCATATAATTTTTAAAGGCCTTGTGTGTTTTTTTAGATGTAAGTATTAAGATATTAAGTATTTGATAAATAATTTGTGAGTGGATAAATGGTTAAAATAGCTTTAAAAGAGTAGTTAGATTTCTCATTGGTTATTTTATTTGGTGTGCAATAAAGTGCAGAGGGGAACATATAAAGTACATATAAGAAAGAAAAGCATAAGAAATAGAAGAATAGTTATGGGCAAGACACATATATATTAGAAAGGTTAAATTTATTATGCCACTGATATCTCCATATGTAACCAATTCCTTTTTTAAATTAATATTTTATTCAATCATTTTTCAATTATTCAAAAAGTTGTAGTATTATTTCAAATAATGTTTCTAATTATCATCAAATAAACCAAATCATTTTAAAGCTTTGTTTTGAAGCATGGACAAATGTTTTTCCCTGAACACTATGGTCCTTGATTTATTTATCTTATTCATGGTCATGTTCTATAGTTTAACATTTAATTAAATCTGTATTTGTTTTATGTACAGTCATATGTTTAGAAAAATGGGCTAGAGTTTCTTTGGATTCAAAAAATAACTCTAATTTTCCATATGCATTGAAAGTTGCATGATAAATCTGTATGTTTCATTGGCTCATTTATTATTATATTCATTTAACAAGTATTTATTGTGATTCTTGATGTGTGGTCCACTAAAACAGCAGTTAGTGATAAAAGCTGAACAAGACACAGCCCTAACCTGCTGTTCAGAAATAAGAAGTACATACAACTGTAACTAGAAGTCCTAAAGTTGGACAAGTATGAATAGGATTGCATGAGGAGTCTTAATTCACAGGGTAGAAAATGAGGGTTTGAAAAATATGTCTTTAATGATTTCAGAGAGGAAGGGAGAGGGACAGAGATGTAGAAACATCAACAATGAGAGAGAATCATTGATAAGCTGCCTTCTTCACACCCCCTACTGGAGATCAAGCCCACAGCCTGGGCATGTGCCATGACTGGGAATTGAACCATGACCTCCTGGTTCATAGGTTGATGTTCAACCACTGAGCCACACCCACTGGGCATAAAATGAGGATTTTTTTAAATCAGGGGTGAGAAAAAAAGGAAAGAAACTCCTCTTCCACCTACAACGTATTATTAGTATTTTCAAACAGGTAGTAGAACTAAGGTTGTTAGAAAGTAATTGGAACACCGTGCTCTCTTGTGGAACAATAATAATGGCTGGAGAGCAACCAAGATGGCGGCATAGGTAAACACCTATTGTTCTGCCCCGTGCAATAATTCAAAAACTACAACAAAACAACAAAACAAACATCACCCAGAATCACCGGACAACTGGCTGAGTGAAAAGTCCACAAATAAAAGTAAAGGTGGGACACTGAGACTCAGAAGAGCAGCGGAGCGCAGCCTTGAAGATACACACGGAATCAGAGGTTAGGAGCCGTGGCCGCACGGGCTGTAGGGCTGGCAGCAGCAATCCCGGCTGGATTTCTCCAACAGGGAGGGTGGAAACGTCCCACTGCACAGATTCCCCAGTGCCAGGCAAGGTACGAGGTCTGAGGTATGCACCCTGGAAGTCGGGCATGGCAGAGGTCTCCTAGTCTGAGGAGAAACCGGGTTGCTTGGAAAAGCAATTTGCGTGCGTAAAGTGTGCGAAAGCACAGACGCGCAACTTGCTCCCTGGCGACTTGCCCCCTGGTCCCAGAGACCACTGGACTGCTTTGTTGTACAACCCTGGGTGAGACTTTGGGTGTGCAGACTCATTTGGAGAGAGGCAGAGTTGTCTGGCAAGGGGTAGAGACTAGTGGCTTTCTCTTGGAGGTGCCTGCAATAATTACCACCCAACAGAGACCCGCGCACGAGCACCACATAGGATGTAGCTGACGCTGAGGCTGCCTGCTCAGCTCAGAGACTCTGCCCATCCAACCTGAACACAGTCTCCCTTCACAGCCAATTGGAGGTCAAACCCTCTTAGGGCTAACAACAACAAGCTGGGCTTAAATTCAAAAATACTGTACAACCCATAAAGGATTGCAGTAAGAGTACCCACCTCAGGTAACTGGGAGGCTGAGCCATTGTCCCTTAAAGGACATCTACCACATAAAGCTGCCACCATGCAGAGACATGGAAAGAAATCAGGTGTGAAAGACATGGAGGAAAAAAGACGACTAGACATAGAGTTCAAAACCACAGTTATAAGGCTTTTCAAGAGGCTCCTAGAAAAGGTTGAGACCTATAAGGAAATAAGCAAGACCTACAAGGAAATGAATGAGACCCTCAAGGATATGAACGAGACCTGCAAGGAAATGAACAAGACCAACATGGAAATGAATGAGTCCTACAAGGAAATGAATGAGACCTACAAGGATATGATCAAGACTCTCAAGGATATGAAAAAAGACCAGCCAGAAATTAAGCATATGCTGACTGAAATAAAAAATATTATACAAAGACCAAAAAGTACTCTAGAGCACCGCAAGAACCAAGTTAAAGATTTGAAATACAAAGAGGTAAAATCCACTCAGCTGAAAAAGCAAGAAACCAAAAGAATCCAAAAAATTGAAGATAGTGTAAGGGGCCTCTGGGACAACCTCAAGCATACCAACATCCGAATTATAGGGGTACCAGAGAAAGAGAGAGAGCAAGATAATGAAAACCTATTTGAAGAAATAGTGACCAAAAACTTCCCACACCTGGTGAAAGAAATTGACTTAGGAGTCCAAGAAGCACACCGAACCCCAATATATAGGAACCCTAAGAGGACCACACCAAGGCACATCATAATTAAAATGCCAAGAGCAAAAGACAAAGAGAGAATATTAAAAGCAGCAAGAGAGAAACAGTTAGTTACCTATAAGGGAGCACCCATATGACTGTCAGCGGATTTCTCAACAGAAACGATGCAGGCCAGACGGGAGTGGCAAGAAATATTCAAAGTGATGAATAGCAAGAATCTACAACCAAGATTACTCTATCCAACAAAGCTATCATTCAGAGTTGAAGATCAGATAAAGTGCTTCACTGATAAGAAAAAGCTAAAGGAGTTCGTTACCACCAAACCAGTATTATAGGAAATGCTGAAAGATATGCTTTAAGAACAGGAATAAGAAAAAGGTAAAAATACAAATTATGAACAACAAATACACATCTGTCAACTAATGAATACAAAAATCAACTGAATTAATAATCTGATGAACAGGATAAACTGGTAAATATAACAGAATCATGGACATAGAGAGGGAATGGACTGACAATTCTTGGGGAGCAAAGGAGTGTGGGAAGTACAGCAAGAGACTGGACAAAAATCTTGCAAAAATGGGAGAGGACAGTGGGGAGGGGGAGGTGAGGGTGGAGGGTGGGATGGGTACAGGGTGGAGGGGAGCTATAGGGGGATAAAAAAGGGGGGACAATGTAATTAATAAACTGAATAATAAAGATTAAAAAAAAGAAATACACACACACACAAATAATAATAATGGCTGATGTCAATAAAATCTGCATCATAAGTATGGAGAGTGAAAAAGAAGAAGAAGGAGGAGGGGAAACAGAAGGCAGAAGAGGGAGAGGAAGAAGAAGAGGAGAATGGAGAACTGTGTTTCAATGAAGAGCAAATCAATGGAGGGGAGGTACAATAGCTAGATGGGAAACTATTTATTCTAGAGAAGCAGAGAGGAGTAAGACCTTCCCTTAAATATTGCTGGATAGAAGAACACTCTTCTCTGAAAATGTAAATAAAAATATAAGCCAGTTGTTAAAACAATTTGCATGACTAGGGTGACATGGGAATGAAAAAGGAAGGGGGACAGGAATCTAGCAACAAAGACAACAGCTAACACTAAAAGGATATATAATCTCTCTTATGCATTTAAATATATATATATATATATATATATATATATATATATGCCTATAAATTTAGTTCTTTTTACTTTTTAAATTTTTGCATTAAATCCTATATACTAAAAGCCTAATACGCTAAGTGTTCAGTTGTCTGGTTGCCCGTTCAACCAATCAAAGCATAATATGCTAATGATATTCTAAGGCTGCTCAACTGCTCACTATGATGTGCACTGACCACCAGAGGGCAGGCACTTCGACCTGTAGGTTAGCTTGCTTCTGGGATCCAGGCAATTGGGATTGAGCAAGATGAGCTGGACATGCCCTGGAGCCCTCCTGTGGTCCCTCCCTGGCTCCAATCATGCACCCACTGGGGTCCCTCGGTCTAGCCTGTGCCCTCTTGCAATCTGGGGGATGTCACAGAGCCAGTTTTGGCTCGATACTGCAGGTCAGGTTGAGAAACCCCACTGTTGCACGAATTAATGCACTGGTCCTCTAGTATTTATATAATATCGTTTATCTAGAATCTTACTTCCTGAAGTCCAGTCAGCTTGAGGCAATTAATAGATAACAGGCAGTTTGCGTGTATGTGAATTACTGTTTTTGTGCCTGTTTATGGTTTTTTAAAAATATTTAATGTTGTTTAACTTGGGGCCCAGTGCACAAATCCATGTACCTTGAAAGGAACTGTCAGCCTCTGTGCCCCTGCCTGGTTCCTCTCACTGTGGTTCTTGGTCCCTTGTCTACCAGCAGCCCCATTTCCACCGCTGCTCCTCCCATGTGCTGATGGCACTGGTCCCGCTCGCATCTGCTGATGGCAGAGCGTTTGGGGCCAGTACTAGCAGCTGATGCAAGCAGAGCTGGTGCCATCAGCTGGTGCAAGCAGCAGCTGCTGCCCCAATCACCCCTCAGGAGCTGGGGGAGATGGAGAAGCCCACACATGCTATTAGGGTTGGGAGCCACTGCTCACACCGCTGATGGCACCAAGTGATCAGGGTTGGCACCAGGCACCAGCAGCAGGTGTGAATGGCACTTACAGCACCAGCAGTGGATACCAGCGATGGCTCCAGTGCTAGCAGCAGGTGCAAGCATGGTTGTTGCCAGCAGTTGGTATAAGAGGTGGCTGCTGGCCCTGATCACCACTTAGGAGCAGGGGGAGATGGAGAAGTCCTTAGGAGTGATCAGGGCCAGTTGTGGCAGCCTGTGTGAGTGCCAGGATGGACCGTGGAATACGGGAGCAAATAATTTTTAGTAAACACCTGAGGCTTATCCCAATGACAGTGGACGGTGCCCACCTTGGTCTGTGCCCCTGCTCACCTGATCCACCATCCTGCCATGACCAATGCCTGCCATGTTCAGTGCTCTGCCACCTGCTGCTGACGCCACAATTTCTGTGAGTGCCCCCTGGTGGTCACATCATAGCAACCGGTTGTTTGGTTATTCTGCTGCTCGGTCTATTTGCATATTAGCCTTTTATCATATAGGATTATTAATAAAGGGAAGACAATCAGGTTTCATACTCAGACAAAGCCTATGTGTTCAAGAATAATTTTATCTGGGTTTAAGAATCTCAGGGATTTCATTTTTTTCTATTTTCACGTATACATTTATTTACTCACTTTGCAATTATTTATTGAATATCCACTCACAAAGCTCAATGGTAGTGTTGTAGAAATGAAAAAAAAACACACATTTTTTATACACATGTTAAATAGACACAGAAAGACAAATTAATTATAACAACTCTTCTTAAGTTGGTTACAACAGAGAGAACCACAGGTTTTTAACTACTAGAGAAATGAAAGGCTGTGTTCAGATTGAACCTGAGTGAAAGAGGGCTAAATCTCACAGGTCATTATATGTTGATGTGACTTAAAATCTCTTGTTGTATACAAGCTATTTTGTAAAATGCATCTTTATTGTTTAAAGTATTACAGATAAACCCTTTCTTTCCTCCCATTAACCCCCTTTCCCTCTCACTCCCTATCCCATTCCCAGATGTTCACTGCACTATCATCTACCCCATTGTCTGTCCGTGGGCTATGCATATCTATACTAACAAAAGGGTAATATGCTAATTAGACTGAATAGACCAGATGTCTTCCAGACATCCTTCTGGACTAAGCCATGGTTGGGCTGAGGCAGAGGCAGTTAGGGGTGATCAGGTTGGCAGGGGAGAGTTGGTAGGGGTAGTCAGGCCAGCAGGGGAAGATGGTTAGGGGTGATCAGACTGGCATGGAAGGGTGGTTAGAGGTGATCAGGCCAGCAGAAGAGTGTGGTTATGGGTGATCAGGCCAGCAGAGGAGAGTGGAGTGGGGTGATCAGGCTGACAGGCAAATAAGTGGTTTAGGAGCCAGTGGTCCTAGATTTCGAGAGGGATATCCAACTGCCAGTTTAGGCCCAAACCTGCAGCTGGACATCCTCTGAGAGGCCCCAGATTAAAGAGGATTCAGACTGGACTGAAGGACACCCCCCGCCCCCAGTGCATGAATTTTATGCACCGAACCTGTAGTATGCATATAAGTTCATCGGTTAATCTCTTCCTGACTTCCCTCACTCTGAAATACATCAATCTGTTCCATGCTTCTGTGTTTTCCTTTTTGTTGATCAGTTTATTTTGTTTATATAAGTGAAATCATGTGCTACTTGTCTTTCTCTGGCTTATTTTGCTTCGTGTAATACTCTCCAGGCCCCTTCATGCTTTCTCAAAGGGTAAGAGTTTTTAAATTCACATGGTCTATGTGAATAAACAGAATTTCTGGAACAGATGTGCATCTAATTTCTTCCATAAAATAAAATGTTTTTGCTCTGCTTCTGCTAGTGAGTACCACAGGAGATATCCCTCAGTAAAGGGCACCAGCTGAGAAACAATAGAAGAAGCTTTCAGCATCTGTCCTACGACTGAGGGCTGCCTTGCCCCCTTAGACTTCATAGCGTTTATATTTATTAGAGCAAAATGCAAAAAACAAAAACAACTCAGCCATTGTATATTGAGTTGTGAATAAAATGTACAAATGTTTGGAAATAAATCTTAGTTCTAGAAACAGTTTTCTTTTTCTTAGTATATATTTTTTCTATTTTCTTTTTCAGAAGAAGAATATTTCTTATTCAATAAGGAAACAGACCCTGGCTGGTTTGGCTCAGTGAATAGAGAGTTGGCCTTCACACTGAATGTCCTGGCTTCGATTCTGGTCAAGGGTACATATCCAGGTTTTGAGCTCGATTCCCAGGAGGAGGCATGCAGGAGGCAGCAATTAATGATTCGTTCTCATCAACTGATGTTTCCATCCATCTCTGCCTCTCTCTCTGAATCAATAAAAATATATTTTAAAAATTAAATATAAGGAAACAGAAAGGTTGCAGTGCTTCTTCAATAAGAAAGCTGCCTTCATTTATTCTTTCCACCTATGTTGCATTGAGCAAGTTAAATGTGACAGGCACCAAGCTTATTGGGAGAGAGAACTTGAAGGCTTTAAGCTTGCAAAATATTAGACAATCATTTCAGGGTAATAGCACAGCAAATGTTCACAACAGCCACCTTTGCAGACCTGCCCAGCTCCCCCGAGGCCTCTGAGAAGTGTCCTTCTCTGGAAGCCATGGTATATTTCTTTACTTGAACAGCAAGTTCTAATTGGACCTGGGTCAGACATTTACCCTTTCCTGATCCAATCAATTTTACTCAAGGAGGATCTGGAATCCTGATTGAAAGATGCTAGCAACCTAGGTTTTGAGCAAGAAGACTTTCATGTTCCCCTCAGCCTGACTAGCCATTAGACACATTTCTTCTGATTACAGGCCACTGGCCTCTTTTTCCTTAGTGCACTTACTTTTGAAAGCCTGTAATTGAGAATTATTTTTATGCCTCTTTGAAATGTAGGTATATCTTCTCCAAGCCTCCTAACAATTTATAACCCAGGAAATATTTCATTCAAGGACCTGAGAGCAATTCATTTGAAAGATGCCTCCTGTATATTCCAGTTTCTTTAAAGTTAGGACTCTAACTTCCATGGATGCCAATGAGCAAGCACAGCCTAGTCAGAGAGAAAAATGTTTGTAAATTCAGGAGTAACTGAAGTTGCTCATCCTATTAATCAATCTCCACACTAACATCATCTATGACAGTTTCACTGGCTTACCCAGCACTTCAATCTACATTTGTTTCAGAGTTGAGGTCAAACTCTCTCCCTTACTACAATAGTCCAATAAAATCTTTGCTTGGCAATTTTTCTCTGACAGGTTTGTGAGTGAATAGGGTCCACTTGTGAGAACTAGACCTTTACAATTATTATCTGGCATGGGGAAGTAGAGAAAACTCTTCCTCAGAAAGATAAATGAAAGCATATAGGAAAACAGTTAAGTAAGATAAGTGATGAATTGCATTGAATGAGAGAAAGCAGTTCCCTCAATTCCTGGTGGCTTCCTAGTGCCCACAGACCCTGGAAAGATCTCTTGCTGTTAAAATCGGTGAGCTATCCCTATTTTCTCTTTTCTTAAATATAATTATTTTCAAATGTGTTTTGTTACTTGTAATTAAAATAGTATTGGCTAAAATAAGTGGAGTGTTCAATTTGGAATCATGTCGATTCAGAATATTAACTGTGTGTTCACTTTTTTTTTTTTTTTTTTTTGCTAGCATGCAAAATCAAAGTCTGGAGTTATTGTGGGGATAAGGATGGCATTTTGTCAAGGGTTTTCTCTAATATGCTTGCTTCGGTGTGAGGTGTCTATATTTTGTAGAATATCCTGTCATCACCTCTAATTGCTACTTTAAAAATGTGATATAATTTGATTATGGAGTGAAAAATCTTTCTATGCAAGTATGTCACTTTGCTTTCCAGGGAATGGCACTGACTCAAAGCAAAGATAATTTTAATAAAAGAAAAGAAGGATGGGTAAAATGAGGGCCAGAGCAGAAACATTAGGAACCAATGTGAAAATTAAAGGGAGTGGGAAAGCCACATTATTTTCTTTAGCCTTATGTAAGGATTTGGGGGGAGGGGGTTGGAGGAAGGGGAGAATTAAAAGTGACAGAGAAGGCAAATTAAAATAGCTAATAAATATATTAAACTAAGGTAGGAAAGCTGAAAGGGAATTATCAAGGCATTCATCTTCTGAATAAGTCAAAAGCATATTACATCTAATGAATAATTATAAATATGATAATTGATAAACTCTAGACTTCTATGTAAAACATGCACTATTAAAAGAAAAATGGAGGAAATCTACATAAATTTACATGGAAGGATTTGCGGGGCATATTAATTCGCTAGAGCAGCTCACAAAACTTAAGAAACCTACTTGTTCACTAGATTAACAGCCAGATGGAAGAGGGGAAGCAAGGGCAAGATAGGGCAAGCTATGGGAAAGGGCATGTACCTTCCCTTAGCTCTCCAGGCGCCCCATGCCCACTAACTCAGAAGCTCTCCAAATTCTGTCACTAAAGATTAAATTTGTTTTATATTAATAATTTATTAAAGATTCTGAGTTTTTCATTGTTAATTTCTTAAATAAGAAACTGTTCAATTAATCTCATTGCCCTCAGGCAAATAGAATAACCAATATTTTTCATATAAATTTCCTCCATTTTTCTTTTAATGGTGCATGTTTTAGATAGAAATTCTAGTTCTTGTGAGAAGCTGTTTATCACTTGTGAATATAAATGTAATATAATTTTTGAGTGAGACTGCATTATTAAGACTGTTTACAATGACAAATATATGAACAGATACAAGAATTGTTTCTTTTCATCAGTGATAATATAATAGGCTCAATATTTTAAAAGCAATTGGACTGACATTTTTTTACATTGAAATCTTGAATATTTTAATGTTCTCATTAGCTGATATCAACTTTGAATATTTTAAACTAATAAAAAATAGATATAAGAAAATATGTGAAACTGTAATAGTTGATGTTGTATACCCAGGAGGGTTTGTATGTTTCCTAAAGAGAACAGAATGCTGAGGCAAAGTTGGAAGGAGCTATTTAAGCTCACATTTCTGTTCTCAGGAAACTGTGTCTGAATATTAATAGCTCTTAGTAGAAGCTGCTTCACATCTCAAAATAAAGAATGCAGTGATGTCAAATTTTCAGGTCAGAGGTTAAAAAATATAGCAATCGCAGAACAAATTCTGAATTGAAATTAGCCAAGAGTAAAATTGAAGTCACTGGTCAGGATCACTGTTGTATTGGTTGTACCAGTACAGTAATTCGTGCAATGAGGGTTCCCCCTAGTGGTCAGATACAAAAGCAATGTTTGAGGTAGCAATCATACATTACACAAATGCGAAAATAGAACTTTAAAAGAAAATATAAAAATAGAAGCAATATACAGAGTGACACATTTTAAAACAGTAACAGAGGTAAACAAGAAAAGAGCTTTCTGAGTTTTCCTACTGCTTCCATTCCCCAAGCCATTCTCCAAGCCATTCCCCACTGGCTCATTGGCTAAGTGCACAGAAATGACTCCTGCTACATGTACCTGGTGTGTTTGCATAGAGGGGGGCGGGGGAGAGAGAAAGGGAGAGAGAGAGAGAGAGAGAGAGAGAGAGAGAGAGAGAGAGAGAGAGAGACCCAGTGGTTACAATGATCATGTTTTATTCTTTGTTTTCTCAATTTTAGACACTATTCAATTCCTGGTGTGAAATCTTTGGGTTAAAATAAACCGACAAAACAGTATCCTTGTGTCTAGAGTGTTTTCATGAACTTCATTTCATGCCAGGGCTACTGGTTTTCTTATTTTCTTCTCTAAATTTATTGAAGTGTTAACATTTGTTTTCCTGTTTCTCTGAATCTTCTGTTGTGTAGACGACTTTCTTACATGGCTTTTCAAATCTTCACATATAATTATTAAGTTTGCCTAGTTGTCTTGTAAGCTATTGTTCTTATTATTGTCTTAAGATTTTTATTAGTCAATTGATTTTACTCTTCACCTGAGTAATTGGAAAGTTTCTTCCCTCACTTTATCTATGCATTCTAAAAATAAGGTAATTGCTAATTGAGCATATTTCTTTGAAAAAAAAAACCAATGAATCTCAGTATAAAATAAAATAATTTCATTTTGCAAAAACAAGGCCAATGATGCAGTATCTTTTTATTTAATATAATGACATTATTTGATTATAAAGTTAAGACTTTCTCTTGGGTGTTTTGAAACATGAAATTTTGAAAACCAATGCTTGGTGATAAGAGTCAGAGTTCATCCTGAAAAGTAGTATTTTTTATTTTGATTTTTCACGAAAAAGTGAATCGCCAGTTCAGTATTTTGAAGCAGTTAGCATTTGATTCCATACTCCCCATCTCCATCCCAATTATGGCTCATTTGATCCAAAGAATTTATCGGCTTTCATAAATGGTCTTCATCAAGTTGTCCTATATAATAAAGAGTTAATATGCTAATGATTGTGATGCCCTCACATTATAATGACTGTTCAGCAGGAGGCTGCCTGTGAGGCGAGGTGGAGCTGCTGCATTGCTCTGGAGATGGGGCAGAAGCAGGGAGGTACCCAGAGGAGGCGGGACCAGCCTGAGGCAACTTTGGAGCGGGACCAAGGGCAGGGCTTGAATTGGCCAGAGAGGGCAGAGGGGCTGGAGCAGTGCCAGGCACACTCAAGCTCTGGGTGGAGAGGGTAGGGTGTCAAGGTGGGGCAGTGGGCGGGTGAGTAGGGTGTGTGTGGGTGGGCTGGGCCTCACAATTTTACACGCTGGGCTTCTAGTAAAATAATAATTATTTAATGATCTGCTTATCCATGTAACTCACATAAAAATAAATTGAGGGAAAATTATATTACGATTGATTCATTATACATACCAAAGTTAAGACCCAACATATAAAAGACAATTGTTTCATCTTTTAAAAACTTTCAGGTTTGACATCCTTTTTTTAATTTTGGATTCGAATTTAATTTGTACACAAATCGTGCCCTTTTCAACATACTGATACTGTCAGCACAGGGTTTTGCTTGGACGTCAGAGAGATGGGGCCACCACTGTGGTCTCATTTGTCTTCGGCGATGTGGCCTATGTATGGGATCCTGGTCTCCTCTGCAGGGGCCGTATCCCCAGAACCTTCTCCAATTGGAGGAGGGGCTCATGCAGCAGGTGAGCAAGAGGATGCAGTCGGCATGAGCACGTACCACAGGAGACACACTGCGCGTGGAAAGTAATCCTTCAAGGGCAGCAGGGGACAATCAGCGCCTCCATTCACATCCCTGTGAGCTTCTGGCCTCCAGAGGGCTCTTCAGAAAAGAGCACGGCCAGCTAGCTTGACAATACCTGAAACGACTTCCATTTCCTTCTCAAGAGAAGCCCTTCGAGCATCAGGAATGAAACAGCTCACAAAAGTTCCTCTAGTGAGATTTAGGCTTTCACTGTTTTTAAACAATGGGACCATTTATTTATTTATAGAGGCCTGATACATGAAATTCATGCAAGAGTACGTAGTCCCAGCCAGCTGGATGGATCCCTCCCTCGCAGCAGTGGCGGCTGCAGCCCCGGCTTTGTCCCTGAAGGACGTCCAGTCTAATTCACATATTACCCTTTCATTATTACAGACTTTTTTCATTTTTTCCCTAACCTTGATAATGTGTTACTGTTTGTCCTCATATATTTTAGTTTATTACTCCACAATTTAAAACCCTCTTCTTCTTTTATTTTAATCCGTAAGTAAGCTTTGAATGCTTCACCTCAACCTTGATCAGGTCCAGACCTCTGTGAAGTGTGATTATGTCATCATCATAAGTGACCCTGTGGGGAAAATTGGGCCTTGAATTTGTCATACAGGGCTTGGCAAAAGTAGGTTAACAGTTGTGACTACACAAAACAGTTTATCTTTGAATTATTATTGATTCATTATTGCATTCTTTTCCATAGGAACCTACTTTTGCTCCATGCTGTGTATGTTTTATCTACTCTCTAAGGCTGCATTTGCAGAACAACAAAGGATATAGATGGAGTCTTGCAGGAGTGGAATTCTTCTAGGCATAGTTATGTGGAATCCTGATATATATATATATATATATATATATATATATATATATATACACTTATATCCATTGCCTAATTCTTAGCAATATTTAAAGGTTTCTGAAGATCCAGATCAGATAGAAATGATCTTGTTTTAATAAATTTCCCATTTCTACATTTTAGAACCAGGATAAACACTTACCAGTACAATGTTCAAAAGAGGAAATGTAAGAGGTTTGTAGAGAAAAATAAGTATTTTTGCTTTGTAATACCAATAATATTTATAATGTTAAGCTATCTTTAAAAGAATACAGTCACTTAAAAGTATGAAGGGATCTCTCTAATACATAGGATACAATAAATAAGTTTCTCATACATTACATATACAAAAATATTGCATACACCGGAAGGTTACACTTTAACATTTGAATCAATCACAGACAGTGTAAATGGTAAATACTTTTTTATTTTCTCTTTTAAAAATATATTTTTATTGATTTCAGAGAGGAAGGCAGAGGCAGAGAGATAGGAACATCAATGATGAGAAAGAATCATTGATTGGCTGCCTCCTACAAGCCTCACACCAGGGATTGAGCCTGTAACACAGGCATGTGCCCTGACCAGGAGTCAAACCCGTAACCTTTTTTTGTATGGGACGATGCTCCAACCACCTGGCCGTGGAAAGACTTCTAACTATTCATAGACCATTCAGAACACAATAGAGGAAAACAGAGACTTTTATTTGAAAACAGTGTTATTGTTTTTTCCAGGTATTTACTGTTTGCTTGGTATTATTTTTTAAGCTTATGTAAGTAAAGACTGCAGGTAAATGACATGTATGCATTTATTGTTTTATAATGTCAAGGAACGGCAACTCAATCTTTCTCTAAAGCTATTCTGTGTGCATCACCACCTCTTTTTAAATGGTAAACTCTCAACTCCCTCTCTCTTTCTATCTCCCTCATTCTCTCTCTGTTATTCTGTCCATCTATCTTTTGTCCAAACCTGTCACTTTTAGCTGCATGTCCCCTCAAACTCTGCCCCTTCCTCACAACCCCTACAATGGCTGTCTTTGGTGTGTCCATCTCAGAATTCATACATCACTGTCATTCCGATGCCATGCTGATGACACCGACAGTGATTGCCTGCTCTATACAAATGGAAAAAGGAAAGCCTACACCAAAACATCGCCTGTCCAAAGCTGCAGCCAATAATTGCAAGCCAGTTGCATTTGCTGCTTGGTAATTCTCAATTTTCAAAAGGAGGCCTCCTTGCTGATAGCTTCATGCCAGGCTGATCTGTCTGACACCGTTATTTCCCAGAAGTGCACCTGTCTGACACATTGTGTAGAACTACTTGGCGAGTGGGCACCTCTGCCACCTTTGGACTAGGAGGGATAGCATTAAACTTACAGCAAATAACCATTTGTGTATTCATTTGACAGCTGTTACAAAGATAACTTCCTGACTGCATAGGAGCACTCCAGTTAATGAAAGCTGATTATTATACATGTGAATTGGGGAATGAACCTTTGCATTATATAGGAATTATTTATATCACAAAAGGATTCATTGCAGGGTTCCATTGAAATGATTCTTTTGTTCAGCTCAATTGATAAAACTCAAGCACTTCTTAGATCACAGAGATTTTCTGAAACAACTTTTCTCCCAACTATATTTTATTAGCCATATATACATACACTTTCAGGAGGAAATATAGAACTTATATGGCAGCAGAGATAATATTACTATAACAAATGGTATATGAAGGTATGTTAAAGTTCTCCTTTAATTTTGAAAATGTTTTCTGAAATATTAAGATTAATGAGCTCAGTGGTTGAGCATCGACCTATGAATCAGGAGGTCATGGTTTGAGTCCCAGTCAGGGCACATGCCTGAGTTTTGAGCTCAATCCCCAGTATTGGGCATGCAGGAGGCAGCTGATCAATAATTCTGTCTCATCATTGACGTTACTGTCTCTCTCCCTCTCTTTTCCTCTCGGAAATTAATAAAAAGTATTTTTAAAAAAGATTAATGAGAATTAATTTTTTATGTATGTGTTAGCTTTTGTCTTCCTGGAAAGTAAAAAAAAAAAAAAAAAATACTTCGAGTCAAGAACAAAGTAAGAGCAGGGACAGAATCAGATCCATGACATAGTTTTATTTGGAAGAGCAGTATTAGTATACAGCTTAATTAAATGTTGCACCCCAGCAAAGATATTTTCAGGAGATCCTACAATTAAAAGGGCAGAAGAGAAACATTGCAAAAATGTTCCAAGCTTCTGTGAATGACAGACATTTTTAGAGTGATTTTTTAAAAAGTGGGTTTACTTTTTAAAAATTCACTTGGTTCCATTAGCCTAGATTTTTAATTAGGAAGTTGATTTCAAATAAACTCTTTAAATACGATTTGAACTTTATTAAATTAGCTATACTGTATTTGAATCTCAAATTTGTATTCAGTGCTTCCCTGGAGAGGAGATGACTTTACTCTAAGGGTTTGTTTGCTTGTCTTTGTCATTTTTAGAAGATGTATCCTGCGAAGACCTGACTGTTAACAAACAGAATTATCTAACAAATGGCAGTAAAGAGAGAGGGAAGTTGCAGGATATAACATCAATACCTTTGGGTACAATGAAAATTCTGTGTTGTTACAGCTTTGCTATGTGACCTAAAAAAATTCACCTTAAAATCTCTGGACTTTATCTTCCACATGTGCTACCTGAGGATGACACCAGTCCCATACAGCTCACAGATAACAAGAATAAAACCAGTTGGAAATCATTTGAAAATACTAAGATAACTTCTCAGAGGTTGCTTGAAATAAGGAAAAGAAGTTTATTACTTATTTAATCAGAAAGCAACCACCACCAGGACATCCTAAGTTCGTGATGGCGAACCTATGACACGTGTGTCATCACTGACATGAGTAGCCATTTTCAATGACACGCGGCTGCATGCGGTCACATACAGGGAAGTATGGAGCCGCATGCCATAAAGGACGTTTCATCCTCGGCTACTGCACGGCCAGGTGCAGTAGCCGAGGATGAAATATTTGCTGTAGTGTAGTGTATACGCTCTAAATTTTTAAGCAAGATGTAGAAACTAAAACTTATAAGTATTTTCCTTGAGTAACAAAGTATTTTGAGAAGGCCAGTGCAGCTGTACAAAATGAAATGGAACCCTTGCATATAAAGTACCAGCATGTTTTAGACTCATTACTTGACCAGTTCAGTGATAGATTTAATCAATTTAGAAGCCTAGAACAAACCATAAAAATAATTAAGTATTCTGATGTAGTAGTTTACAGTAGTTTGGAATTAAATGGTTTCCAATGGATGCAAATTGATGATTTGGAGATGCAACTTGAAAAATTTCAAGACAGCATCTGGGCTCTGTATTTGTCAACTTGAGGTCAAAGCTTGAGACTCTGGAAAGGTGCCACTTAGAGAATCAAGAAGAGTGCCACTATGAACAGGAAATCTGGAGTGCCTGGAACCAATTACCAGACACTTTTAGCACCCTGAAAGATATAGCAATGGCTTTACTCACAACTTTTCCCTCTATGTACTTTTGTGAGACCTTATTCTCAGCGTTCAGTAATATCAAAAGCAACAAAAGAAACGTATTGATAGATGAAGTTAGTAGCGCTTGGTTGGGCTTGAAGTGTACAAAATACCTTCAATTGAAGGTTTAGCCAATGAAATTCAGCAACAAAAAAGTCACTAATAGGCAGAAAAAGGATTCCTTCCCTCACTTATCTTAGTTCACAGCACCCCACACAAGTTAAATAATATCAAGACCAACAAAAGAAACCGACTGACAGATGAACAAATAAGTCACTAAGCATGTAAGTTAAATAATTAGTTTTTGGTTTATTAAATACAATTATATATTACAACTATACATTTTTGTTACTTAAACTATAAATATCATGAAATTATGTGTTTGTTTGTTTTTTTCTTGAAGTGACACACCACCTGAGTTATGCTCATTTTTTTGGCAAATTTTGACACACCAAGCTCAAAAGGTTGCCAATCACTGTCCTAAGTGTTCAACTGGAAGAGCTAGAATACTTTTGTTTCTAAGAAGAATCTGGTACTTCAGCATTGTAGGTAACTTTGACATGAGGAGCTATTAGGGTCCCCTAAATATCTTTGCTACAAGTTGAAACTGAAGTTCTATTTCCTCAATCCTCCAACATGCACTATACATATGTAGAAAAAAATATGGTGGGGAGTTATATATACATTTACAGGCATATTCTTAAGGTCTCACAATCTACCTAAAACATAGGCTGTGGGAATTATACACAATTAAAGGGACCTACCTTGACAATGAGAAAATTCTGATAACTTTCTCAATAATCCCCCTTAAAAGATGTTAAGTTCTTTATATTTACTATGTTGTAACTAGTTTATACAGTTGATTCCTTTTCTTTCTTTTTATCACTGAAAGTATTTCTTTTCACCTTATATAATACTCTAGAGGCCCAGTGCATGAAAGTTGTGCACTGGTCGGGTCCCTTAGTGGCTGCTGACTGCTGCCCAGAGTCTCTTTTTCCCTGCTGCCAGCTGCCAGCCAGGGCCTTTCTTTGTTCCGCACTGCCCCCTGGTGGTCATCGTACCTCATAGTGAGCTATCAAACTCTTGGTCAGTGGAATTCCCTAGGGGACACTTTGCATATTAGGCTTTTATATATATAGATATATGTGTATGTGTACAGGTACATATATAAAGCTTGTTTCTGTGCGTATATCTTTATCCCCCAGGTGATTCATATATATATATATATATATATATATATTTGATTTTTCACAGAGAGGAAGGGAGATGGATAGAAAGTCAGAAACATCGATGAGAGAGAAACATCGATCAGCTGCCTCTTGCATAACCCCTACTGGGGATGTGCCCGCAGCCAAGGTACATGCCCTTGACCAGAATCGAACCCAGGACCTTTCAGTCCACAGGCAGACGCTCTATCCACTGAGCCAAACCAGTCTCGGCCCACAGGTGATTCTTTATGTATTTATTCTGAATATCATATATATGACATAATACACATGTGCTTAATTTATATGGGAATATAGCACTCATTTTCTATCTATGTATATTTACCATTTAAATTAACATTTAAAATACACATTGCATTTAAAAATTGATATTCATATATTCATCAATTTTATTAATAAAATACTTTAAAATTTAATGTATAAAATACACTTTATGAATGAAAATGTATTCTAAAATTTTATCTCTTCATTTTTTTTCTATCATATATATTAAAAATCTTTCACTTTTGATTAGGACAATTTGATTCCAGCATATTTGTTGAGGAAAAACATTTATTTAATATACTAGAGGCCTGGTGCATAACATTCATGCACTGGGGCTCGGGGCTCCTCTCAGTCAGGCCTGTGCCCTCTCACAGTCTGGGACCCCTCAGGGGATGTCCACCTGCCAGTTTAGGCCCCCTTCCTGCCGCCACCACTGTGCTTGCCAGCAGTGAGCCCTGTGGGAGCGCACTGACCACCAGAAGGCAGCTCCTGCATTGAGCGACTGCCCCCTGGTGTCAGTGTGTGTCATAGCAGTTGGTGGTTCTGCCATCTGGTCAATTTGCATATTAGGGTTTTGTAATATAGGATAGTATATTGCCTATATAATTTGTTTTTCTGTATGTGCCTATGTATATGTATTTTAAAATACAGAAAAATGTTTCTTATATGTTTTATATCTACATATAGAAACATTCACATAGGCCAAAGTCATTGATCTGATAAAGCAATAATTTTCTTTCTTTGTCATATTGAACCAAAAATGTAATAATTCTTCTCTGTGATTCATCCACTCATCAGAAATGCAATTATTAAGCCCGACTCTATGCCAGATAATATGCTAGGGTTTAAAGATGATATCTATGTAAATAAGTTGAAAGTATGGGCTTCTTATTTATTTCTAAATTATCTTCTAGCTATTTGGAAATGATTTTTTTTCTTTCTTATCTCTGGTTTTTTGAATATGCATTTGGGCTAAAATGCTTCCTCAGACTTCAATTTTTGCTTCTTGTCTAAACTCATTAGTTGATTTCCTTTCATTCTGTGAATGAAAAAAGGGTTTCCATGGAAAGTACCCACACAGGGTGATCTGATTATAAATTCTAATTGGACAGGTCGTGATGGGTAGTCATATCCCAGTCATGTAACATGTTAGTAAAAGGTCTATCTTTGCAATAAACTAGCCCTGTCCATTGTTTCTGTACAACTAGGCTAGCACACATTTGAAATAAGCCATACCCTCTCAAGAGAGCACATAATCTTGTTAACTATCCTATAATCCAATTCTGGCCTTACTTTCTTCTGCCTGCATGTAATCGTCCTTAAATTCCCTCTTTAATTTCAAATGCATAAAGGAAGCTGAAAAACTGTTCTTTTCCAAAGCCTTTGAGATCTTGCCCCTGGCATATGTCATCAGTTTGGTTCAAATAAACTCGGAAAAATTCTCTACAAGGTTTGGACTTTTCTTATGTAGATACTCTTTAGAATTTTCTTCCAAATATTTTGTAAATAGACTAGTATTATCTAGTTAAAACTTGGAGTTAATCATCACATACATTGTATTTTGTATAGACTGTAATTTTTTAAAAATTATTGTTTCAAATGTAATGTGTGCTGGCAAAATAAAGGAAGCTGGACAGCAGTTAAAGTGGTATGGAAAGGTTTTAATCAATATATTACAATAGGAAAAAAAAAAAGGTCCAGCGTGAACTGAATTTAACTTTGATTTGTGCAGAGCTAATTGGATATTTTAAAGTACAAATAAGGGAAAAGGGAGGAAAGGACAGGAGGCTCAGTACAGTCAAGGGAGTAAAAATTACCAAAAAAAAAAAGGAAAAGGGTAGTTGGTCCATGTGAAACACATCTGGATTTGCTAACTGGTTCTTATTAAAGTTAGGTCCCCCTCTTGCAACAGAGGATGGGAGACAGCGACCCCATCTTTATGCGCTGGCTGAGAGTCAAATCTTTTGGCAGCCTTGACTTTCCTCAGGCAAGCACTGTAGGGAGTCTAGGATCATCCTAAGCACGTGTCCTTGAGTTGTTAGAAACTATGTTAGTGCTGTTCCAGTCTTCATAGGAAAGGGTTAAAGTTTATTGGAGAAGAGGGTGCAGAGGAACGTGACTAGAATTTGGTCAAGGAGACAATGTTCTTTGTCAGTGACATGCGTGCATTGTCTTTTTTATTTAGGTTGGTGGTGTTAGGAGACTCTGGCACAAGGGAAGAAGAGAGGAAAGGGTTCATTGTCTTTGAATTGAGGGCTTCCTTTTACTTGCTTCTATTGCTTCTGAGAGCTTTGAGTCTGGAAACCGGATCCTCAGGCCATGGGCTGCCTGAGTGTAGAACCTGGAGCTAGTGGATGATCCCCAAACCAGGCCTTTTTGTCTCTGGGGAACTGCCTTCTTCAGAGAGAAGAAAGTAGGTGGGTGTGAATTGATGGCAGTTTCTGAGGTTTACCAAAGAAAGTAGAATCTAAGAAAAAATAGAGAAAGAGAGAGAGAGAGTTCACAAGAAGTGAGTTTGAGGTGAGAAGAGGACCAGTCTGTTGAAGATAAGTCAGTTTACAAATCAAAATCAGAGGAACCCACAGGGCATCCTCCAGAGAAACTAAGAATGTTCCTATGAAGAGTGCTTCTCTCTTAGTTAACCACTGAGTCAACAGAATGCACAGATGAGACAGACAAGGAAGAAGTGCTGCTGGCTTTCCCTGCTCTCCTCCCACACCCCAGAGCCAAGGAGGTCTGGGGCCAATGAGATTAGTGAACTAAGGCCCTAGTTCAGAATCCTGGCTCAGTGGCCTCACCTTTGAATAAAAATCAAAGTGATGAATAATGTACCCTGTTTCTCATAATTAAGACTAAGATTTCTTAGTGCCATTGAAATGATAACTAACATTTATTTTTTTATGAGTGACATGCAAAGATTTGGGAATATGGCAGTGTTCTAGACCAATGGCTCATGGGAAATCTCCGGCAAAGAAATGTTAAAGTGACAGTGGGTAACAAAAATAGATGACTTTCAGGATTGCATTCTAAAACTTAAGTTTCTGCAACATACTGATTGTAGATACATATCAATATACCAATATTTATGTCAATAGGCAGCTACTTATAGCTATAGACATGTGTTACAGAATTGAGTTATAATATGTACATCTAATTTCTCTTCTGTGTTATATCTCCTTAAATATCTTGTCTTTGTTCTAAGAAGACGTTCCTTTCTCTCCAATATATTCTGTACTAAGACATATATATATAATTTACAAGTTTAGCTAGCATATAGTAGTCTCTTCTCCAAATATTACTAAAAAATAACTGCATCAAGTCTTCTCAATAGAAAAAAAAAAACGCAGAACATCATTTATTTTCATTTCTTTCAACAGTTTACTGAAAGTGATTTAAGGAAGAAATTTAGTTCCTGCCCTGGTTAGGTAGGCATTCCTGCATGGAATTTACTAGTAACACATTTGGGATCTTCATAGTCTCAGAGACAACTTTTTTTTTTTTTTTTTTTTTTTTGTGTGTGTGTGTGTGTGTGCCTGTGTCCTGAAAACAAATGTTACTGAATAAAAAGTTCTTTCTTTCATGATAAAGTTATATCTTCAAGCAGTGCAATCCTGTAAGACAAATATAAAGCAAGCTCATGACACTGACTTGAATGCTGTAGTTAGGACCCCAGTGAAAAGACTGTGTTTGAATTGAGAGTATAATGGACATTTTGCTGTATAATCTAAAATATTTCCTGTGCCTGTATGTATGGACACTTTAATTAGGAGGCAAGATTAAACAAGGTGTTGTCAGGAACATGAGCGCCTTGGAGCAATCTGGGACATCATATCACATCCCCAGTCTTTGCTTTCTATTGTACCAAGTGACATTAGCTATCCTCTCGTATAAGTTAATAATTGGGTTAGGCAGTTCTAGACAGCACTTTCAAAACACTCAATTAAGAGGAAAGTGACTATACAAAGAGGGTAATCATTGTATCCGAGTTTATTTTCCTTGTTCAATCCGAAGCCCGGAGAAGAGTGGATTCTAGCTTTGGTTTAGCGGCTGCTTATTATATCTGTGGTTTGTACAGTAGTTTTGGGTTTTCTCCCCTGATCTCAGGATGACAGCTGACATTTGAGCCATCATACCCAATATTCTAGGAAGTGGGCAGAAGATGAAGTGCAAGGCCAAAAGGATTTGCTAATGAGCCCCACCTTTCTACGCATGTTAATTGTTCATTGTCCATACAGATCTACAAAGAAAATGGAAAAATAGAATACTTTAACGGGGCACATCGCCACTTGCAATAATTTTGTGAGAGGGTGGGGGTCACTGATGGTCATGAAGGGGTTTCTCTTAGAAGGAAGGAGAAAAGGGTAATTTTCTGTCATTTGGCTAAGCCCAACGGAAGGCCACAAACATGATCAGAGCACAGCCTGACTATTCTCAACCTGCTTGTTCCGCCTGGGGTAGGAAAGCTCCAACCCTCAATGCCACTATTGCCTTTCCTTTTTTCTTTGTGGCTCAAAGAGAGGCAGAAGGCAACAATCACGTGTGCCGTTGGTTTATCCGCACCCTGTGCGTTCACTATAGGTCCCCATTCAGATGTCACTCAATTGGAACAAAGGGGATCTGCTTTCAGTTTAAACTTTGGATTAGATAAATTGCTCTATATTAATTCACTGTATTTTTATAAGAATCGATGAGTATTTTTATAAGAATAGTAGAACATAGTTAAGAAAGACTTCCACAATTTTAGAGCAACTCTTCATGAAAGTGAAGCACAATTCAGTGGCATTAAAAGATGTTTTAAGCAGAACAATAGTGTTATCCCTCTGCAACCTGTGTTTATCACTCCCTATTTTTTGTTGTTGTTGTTGTTAAGATTTACCTGAGGATATTTTTCCATTGATTTGTTTAAAGAGAGTGGAAGGAAGAGGGAGACAAAGAGAGAAACATCAATGTGAGAGAGATGCATTGGTTTTCTCTTGCATGCACCCTGACCAGGGATGAAGTACCTGAAGCCAAGGTATGTGCCCTTGACTGAAATTGAACCTGGGATCCTTCAGTCCATGGGCCAACACTCTATCTACTGAGCCAAATCTGCTACAGCCATCACTCTCTATTTTAACCAACTCTATACTCTTCCATCAATGTGGCGATTCACTGCTGCTGATACTGTTTTCAAAATCAATCTCTCTCCCATATTCTTCACACTATTTCAGTATTTTCCAAGCTGTATTCATGTGTATCTAGTCTTTTATGATATGTTAACAAGCTCATTTAAAAAATAGCCTCTGACGTATACCACCACTGTGGAATATTACTTTCCACAGAGATCTGAAATTTATATTGGTCTTTTAAACATTCTAAGAAACTTTATAATGAAAAGAGCCATTTAATTTAACTTATCTAAGTATTTCCCATACTTGTGTTACAGTAGAAATAATATAAACATTGTGTGGCAAGTTCTATGGAAGATAGTTAATATGAAGTGTATTCTACTTTAAGATGGGTGCTTATTTCTACCTTCCATTGGCTTTAGTGTTTCAATATTATTAGATTTAATATCCCTCTGTCTTTCAAAACAAAATTCAATAAGATATCTATACAGCCTAATCAGTGTGCTTTGTTTATCCTGGTACTTAACCATAGTCCAATCGGTCATGGCTTGAATGATGGACCCCACATGAAAAGAATGGTAACATGTGTATTAGACACTTCTCCAGGGAAGGAGCTTCCCAGGGGAGTTGCAGGTGCTGCATTAACTCAGGGGATCCCTCAGTACACACACTCTTATGTTCCCAATAAAATTGAGGCCACAGTCCCTCATAATGCACTCCTAGAAATAGCAAGTCAGATTTGGGAGAATAAATTGAATGAACTGTCACAAACATTTCTCAATAAAATAAGAGGAAAAGTGTAACTGTAGCCTGCATAAGAATTACATATAGATTTACTAAGCTTTGGGGTCTTCTTGGTTGAAATGCATTTCCAAAGGGGAAAAAATCAATATTAAACTACATTTGATATATTTCTTTGCTAAAAGCCACAACTTTCAGTATTCTAGAGAGGAATGATTTATAACTATTACATCCAACAAAATGTTCTTTTTAGCCCTGAAATCTGATAATTTGGTTTTACATGGTGACTATGCTTCCAGAAATAAAACTCCTGTCCATCACCATTGTTATTATCAAGGATAGGCTGAGAAGTGCTGCCAAAAGCATAGCGCATTTTCACTGCTTTCTCATGGGTGATAATTGCAAAGCTTAGGAAATGTATTAGCTACAGAAGAAGAGGAATGAAGACCTTAAAGCTGTTTTAGCAAGGAGCCTTGGTTTTCTATGTTGGGAGCACTTATCCTGCTGTACTTTGTATAATATATTTCCTCTTGGCCTTGCAGATGTATTTTTGAATGCTTCAGCCTGAAAACATTTTCACTGCCTTGCAAATGTTTTATCAGCATAGCTCCCTCCCACACCTGAACCTGATGATATTACAAATAAAGGATAGAGAATGAGAATATAGTCCTCATTTTCAATTTTTTATGTTAGTTTTTTTTTGTTTGTTTGTTTGGTCTTTAAGGATAGTTCATAGTCATGTGGTTGCATATTTTAAGGCAAAAAGACACATCAGTTGGTGGGATATTGATAATGGGAGAGGCATGTGTGGGGATAGGGTGCATATGGCAAATCTCTATACTTCCCTCTCAATTTTGCTGGGAGCCTAAAACTGCTCTAAAATATAAGTCTTTTTGGAAAAAACAAACAAACAAAAAACAAAACAAAACACAAACCTCTCCTAGACAGATGTCCTACTATGAAGACATCAATACCTTTAGGCTATATTGTGTAAGAATTATTCAGAAACTATTGAATTGTGTCTCTGCAAAAAGATATGTCCTAATCTTAATCCTTGGGTCAGATGATCATGATTTATTTCAAAACAATGTTTGTGCAGATCCAAGTAAATGATCTTGAGCTGAGATCATTCTGGATTAAGAATGGCTCTAAGTCCAATGACTGTATTGAGAGATTTGATAAATAGAGATACACTAAGAAAAGCTATGAGAAGATTGATTTAGAGATTAGAGTGATGTAGCTACATGCCAAAAAAAAATGCCAAGAATTGCTGGAAGCCACCAGAAACTTGGAGATAGGCATGGAATAGATTTTTTCTTCAGAGTCTTCAAAGAACCAGTTTTGACAATACTTTGCTTTCAGACTTCTGGCTTACAGAACTGTGAGGTAATGCATCCCTGTATTTTATTTTATGTTGGCTGTAATTTGTTACCAAAGCCCTAGGAAGCTAACAGATTCATTTAAATTGACTTTAAAAATATGGAAATTTATTAGCTCACATAGGTACTAGTCCAGAGAAATGGCTCTCTTTGGAGTTGGGTAACTCTAATTGTATTTTTCAGCAACTCTTTTGGAGTTGCCACCTTCTTTTAAAGCTGCAACTTTAGTTCATTTGTGAAATAGTGGCAAAACTCACATATATAGTTGGTAACTTTCAATGAGAGCGAGGGAGAAATAAGAGATTTACTTAAGATTGCTCTCAAAATTCAGGAATAACAACCTTTTCAAAGGACTCCTAGATAACTTCCTCAAAATGTATTTGCCCAAATTATGCCATATACTTTTTTAGAAAAATAAATTAAGTCCTAGCCAGTTTAGAGCAGTGGATAGAGCATAGACCCTAGGACTGAAGGCTCCCGGATTCGATCCCAGTTGAAGGCACGTACATTGGTTGCAGGCCCTGGTAGGGTTGCATGCCGGAGGCAACCGATAGATGCATCTCTCTGGCATTGATGTTTCTCTCTGTCTCTCCCTCTCCCTTTCATTCTCTCTAAAAGCCAATGGAAAAATATCCTCAGGTGAGGATTCACAACAACAGCAATTAAAATGAGGTTATCTTTAGATCATTCGGAACTTTTCATGGAGAAGGAGCTGGCTTAAGATTCTTTAGCACCGCAAGGCTGCATAAAAAAAGTTGGCTACCTGAACCGGATTGGCTCTCTTTCAGGAAGAAGGAAGGATCATAGGTGTTAGTTAGGTACACAATTGTAACTACAGAGTAACCTGAGCAATGTAATGCTCCTACTTCATACACAAACTCACTAAGCTGCTTGTCTTTATAAGAAATAAATTATCAAGTGACTAGATTTTCTCTGTGAACTTTTATAGCCACAATTTTCTCCCTAATATCTCAAGCTTTTAAAGTGTTGCTTCTATAATGGCATTTCTAGTTGAATTTGGTGAAACTACCACACCTGGAAGTGGAAAATAACATTGGCTTTCTGTATTAGAGCGAGGATACATTGCCCATCATGACATATTTAGAATCATAATTCCTCTGCACTCTATATCTTTCTGCCTCTTACCCTCTTAACGCTCCTGTCTTCCTTAGAAGATCAGGATGACATAGACTAACCTACATAGAATGATTAACTGATTTTCTTACTGCTGTTGAATTAAATATATCACAGTTTTTGTAAACATTTTCCAAGAAGTAAAGGGATGGCTAGGAGAAAGAGAATTATTTTATAATGGAAATCTATGAAAAAAGCACTGGGCTCGACATAGTCATTTTAATATTCAGTGCATTCTTCTAGGAATTTATTACAATGAAGTTGAAGCAACAAGAGCTAATTATTTTTTCCAGTGTTGCACAGCTAGTGAGCAGCCCATGTTGACTTTGAACCCATGCTCTCTCTGAAAGGAACTCGAACAAAAATTATTATTGCAAAGGATTCATTAATACAATAAATTATTTTTGCACTAATCTTTTCTGGTAGACCAAGAGTTATACTTAATATTTACATCTATATGTAAAACAAGCTCCCCAGAGATCAAACTCAAAGTGAGCATTTGTATTCAAGTGATTTATTAGGAAGAACTTCCAAGGTAAATTCGGGAAAATAAAAGAAGGACAAGGATGGGTAAGAAACACCCAAAGCCATCAAGGATGGCAAAGCATCATAGAAGGCAATTTGGCTGATTTTCCTGGAAATCTGGATTACAAGATTTGTGTAGGAGTGGCCAGAGACCTGCACTCTCACACTCTAACCTGTCAGTCTTTGTAATATCTTATTTATACTTGGTCTATGTCACCCGTTGAGGCGACTGAACACCAACTAGCACCTGTGAATGCAGGTTGTACCTATAAGAATCATAAAGAATCTCATATAAGATGAGGAAGTAGTTTTAATGTATTTGGTAAGAATAGAAGCCCTACCTCTCTCCAAAGATCTCATAGGGCCAGAGACCTGCGCTCTCACACTGCCACCTGTCAACCTTTGTATCCTTGTCTAAGGTCTGTAGCAAACAGATGTAAATCTCCATGTTTGTAGGTCAAAGTGACCACAGGAAAAGAGTCACAGAGCAGACCACTAACAATAGCTCAGGCCAGGGCCTACAGAAATGCAAAATAAATCCAGAAGGACCTGGATAGAGCATCTTCATTGTTGGTTACATCAGTCTTGTACAAAAGGAACATATATGTATAGAATAACCCAATCTGGAGCTGTCCAAAACTCTTACTTTAAAATTAATACTACAGGTGTGTTCCTTATCAGATTACTAAATATCTCATGGTGATAGTGATTCTAGGTTGATAATATGTTGATGGAGAAAAAGCGAACTAAATATATTTTCCTTTAGCAAAAGGATAAAAGGTAAGCTCATTTGGGTGAGGAATAGTATCCCGAGTGTCCTTGCAATGAAATCGATTTAAGCTTGTCTCTTCCTCTCCCAGAAATTAGTTGAAGGATACTAGTTGAAGCGTGATTAGCAAAGTAAATTGATTTGGGGCCATGCTTATGATGTATAGTTATTTTAATTTCTATTCTTTAGAATTGTATGGGTTGCTGGAAAATTAAACTGGGAATTCATGTAGCCCTCTCGATTTGTGTTTGCCTTTCAAGTCACTGTGGATAATGTCCCATGGTGTGCTGTTATAAACGTCAGCTGTTACACAAGGATTGATGCCACACATTTACTTGGAGGTTTCTGGTTTGTGTTTTTGTTTTTTATTAATGTATTAGCTTCAAATTGAAAAAGAAAAATCACATAAAGTCCCTTAATAAATGTAGTGTGGACTTGATTGAAACATAATGTTTAATAATATTAAGCGCCCCAGTGAGTAACTAAAAATCACATGATTGGGATTCATACTTTCTTTCACTGCACAGGGCATATAAAACACAAACACATTACTATATGCAAAACATAATGCCTTTTCTGGAACTCTGGTTTTTATGGACTTTTATGACTGAACAATTGATATTTACCTATTGAGATTGGCTTGGAAGACCCTAAAGCTGCCCAGAAGAAGATAAACTATGACTATTTGCCTATAATATGAGAACAGCAAAATAGCTAAAGGCCTCTTTAAATATTTCTGGTATTAAACCAGCTTGACTGTTTAAAAGTTCAACATTTTACTTTCATATTAAACCGTCTGGTTTCTCTCCCAGTCCTCTTTGGTTAAAGAAAAAAAAGGTCCTATGAGATCTTTGGAGAGAGGCAGGGCTTCTGTTCTTACCAGATACATTAAAACTACTTCCTCATCTTATCTGAGATTCTTTATGATTCTTATAGGTACAACCTGCATTCACAGGTGCTAATTGGTGTTCAGTAGCTTCCGATGGGTGACACAGACCAAATATAAATATTAAACTAAAGATGGTACTCTTTGTGAATACTTAAAAACAGATTCCTTTTAATTCAATGTAAGAAAAGGCTGTTTCATTAGAGGGTGAAACTCTCTGTTCAAAAAATATTTAATCAGTATATTTAAACACCTAAGAGCAGATAGGTCAGAACTGAAACAGCTAGAGTTAAAGGACAATTATTTTACTAGTTGAGAAAAATAACAATAGTAAAGAAATAAAATTAGCCAGCCCTAGCTGGATAGTTCAGTGGTTGGAGTGTGAGCCTGTGCACCAAAGGATCATTGGTTGGATTTCTGGTCGAGAACACATACCTGGGTTGCAGGTTTAATCTGGGTCCTGGTTGAGTGTTTGCAGAAGACAATGAATCAACGTGTCTTTCTCACATCTGTGTTTCTCTCTCTATCTCCCTCCCTCCCATTATTTCTTTCTATATTCTAGAAAGCAATGGAAAAATATAATTGGGTGGGGATTAATAAATAATAATAATAATAATAGTAATAAACATTTACTTACATGCAAATAAGTGCTACTAATAAGTGAGACATCAACAAAACACAATTTAGATCCCTTTCGCTAGCAGGTGTTATATTAATTTGATGTGTAAAAGGACTGACTGAATTTACATAGGCAGAAGAGGAATGAAAGCATTTTTGGAGGACATAGTAACAATATAAAAGGTGAGATGTTAGGATTTGCTTCTGGGAAACAGTGAATATAAAGGCTTGGCATAAAGGGATAAAACAATCATAGGGAAGCAGTGAGGGTAACAAGGGTGGGAAGGCAGGCCAGGCTGTACCTTCGAGGAATCCCAGCAATGAAGGTAAAGAACAATAGAAGGCAGCAGGAAAAGAGCAAGAGCAAGTATGAGATGGACTGACTCCATCAAAAAAGCCACAGACATTGCATCTACAGGAGCTAAGCAGGGCTGGTGAGGACAGGACCCCGTGGCCATCACTCATTCATAGCATGGCCAGGAGTCAAAGTCACGTACCACACAGTGAGACTCTGTTAATACATGTGAACAGAAGCGTTAACAATTACAAGCTTCTGCTCCACTCCCTGCCAGAACTGAGACTATCAATTACCAACGATTCTGTTCTCTCCTGGTGAAATGGGAGCCGATGGGAGAACTCCTATTGTGGGCCAAGAGTGGGAGGAAAGAGGGTACGGAAGGCCTTCTGAGTAGTCAGTACTCCCAAAGGTGGCACAGCTGGTGCTCTTCTGTACAGAAAAGGGGATAATTAGGCCCAGTGGTGTTCCATCACAACATGCCCTTGATGACTGGGCCTGACCAATGCCAGGCGCCTGGCGAGCATCGCTTTATTGTTCTAACTGCTCATTTTGATTCAATGCAAACTGAGCCTAGGGCTAGGGCCTCTCCTAGAGCAGCTGAGGGCATGTTTGTGGTGGAATTTTCCATGTTAACTTTCAAAATTATGTAAAACAGGGGTCTTTATCTAATGTCTTTATGGTCTAAGCCCAGGAGCTACATGTATAGTGGCGAGACCCTTGTTTTCAGTAAGTGAGAAGGTAAGATGGAGAGCATTGAACCCACAGCAGGAACCTTGCGTTTGGAAGGATTTCTCTGGGTCAGTGATGTGCATCCCAATGACTGAAAATGCCATGGGAGGAGAGCAAGCCTGTGTTCTGTACTCAGGGCAAATGGTTTGAAAGCCAAGAGACCTGAGTTTCTTTTCTTTTCTTTTTTGTTTATTTAATGATCATTGGCTGCATAAGCTAAGCAATTCCATCTTCTTTTACAAATACCTTTCAATAGACCTTTGATGAAATATTTTCAAGTGAACTCATACAAAATAAAATAATGCAATCATTTAAAAGGATACTATGGATATGTATTTCCTGACATAAAATTTGGTATTTGTGTCTACAGCACAAAGTGAAATAGGTTCACAGTGCTGCATGTATATTATATAGAGACTAGAGGCTCGATGCACAAAATTCGTGCAAGGGGCTCGGCCCTCGCAGCTACAGCGGCTTGCCTTGGCCCTCACAGCCCCGACTTCATCCGGAAGGGGTGTCTGGAAGGTCACTTGGCTGTTGGGTCTACTTAGCATATTATGGTTTTATTATTATAGATAGTCAGAGATAGATATACCATCAGAGTGCTATACTTTGAAGGCAAACCATCACTGAAATGTAAATTATTTTTTTTAAACTGGGATGAACAAAGTAGGTGTTACAGTTGTTTGTATGAAAACATATAGAATACAAAAAATAAATAATAATACAAGCATAAACGCTGCATTTCACATATCACCACTGTAAACCTACTTTTGTGCCACCCTAGAGTCACTATAGTATAGTGAGACTTTGGATCATTTTGCTTTCTCTTTTGTAATTTTACAAGTGCTTGATTTTTTATTTTTGTATTTATTTATTTATTTTTTAAATAAATTTTATTGATTTTTTTACAGAGCAGAAGGGAGAGGGATAGAAAGTCAGAAACATCCATGAGAGAGAGACATCGATCAGCTGCCTCTTGCACGCCCCCTACTGGGGATGTGCCCGCAGCCAAGTGATGTGCCCTTGATCAGAATCGAACCTGGGACCCTTCAGTCCGCAGTCCAACGCTCTATCTACTGAGCCAAACCGGTCTCAGCAAATGCTTGATTTTTTTAAATGCACATAACTTACATGTGTTTAGAATAGAATAAATTTTAAACAGAAAAACAAAAAGAATGGACATGGACTAAGGAATACTCCCTTCAGGCTATTGCGTCTCACCTACAAGAACTCTAATGACACACAATTATCATTGAAGATGACAAAGGTGTTACCCATCTTATCCAGCACTTTCAGGTTTGCTGCCTGCCAGGCTCAGAGCCAGAGTCGAGAAGGCTTGAATCTCTAAAACAGAAGCAGTTCCTGGGAAATGTTTGCTGCATAGGCACATTATTGTCATGGCAAACGTGTGTTATTAAACTTAATGTGATCAGAGAATTAGGCTCACAGCCATGAGGGGGCATGAATGAAATTATAATTGTTAAGTCATGCAGAGAGGATGGGCAAATTTTATTTCAAAACCTGTGCTCTTTCAACAACACAATATTGCTTTATCACTGCCCAGTTTAGACTCAAATAATAAAATGTAAGCAGGAATGGCTCTAGGATATGCTTCCCTTAGGAGATCATGTAGGTATTACTCTGATCATATAGGTGCATAAATTAGAGGAGTATTTTTCCCCCAAAATAACACTGTCTCCTCATTCTATCTTTTTTTTATAAATTTTAGGCTGGAAAAGGTATTAGAGCTGACAAGTTGATGTTAGAAACTTGTAAAAAAGAAAGCAAATAACTTCTAAATTCTATATATTTCCCCATCACACAAATGTTTAAAAGCACAGGTTAAAACTAGATTGGTTTAACTATGCTAGTGATGGATCCAAATTTAAATAAGCAAACAGACTAAAACATAAGTAAAAATATTGAGATAGAAATTAAAAAAAACTACAATAAGAATGAAATAACCTGCATATACTTGATGACTTGGCCCCCTTGGAGTTACATAGACTGCTTGGGTAAATCCTCAGATGGTCTGTGTGGCAAAATTTTGCATCAAAACATAAGTTTGGAAGGCATTTGGGGGAACCAGAGAAGACTTAACTAAAGGAACCATGTTCTTCTGTCTCTCTGGACCCTTTGATTTTTATTAGCACAAATTGTCTTAAAGCAAGGAAGATATATAAATCAAAGGCCAAGGTTTAGTATACAGAATCCATTGTGAGATTGGGGGAACTGCTTTTGGCTGTTTAGGTGTTTGGCCAGCAGGAGGCAATAACATCTAGATTAAAATTCCCTCAGCTGTCTGGCAGCAAGCAATCATTTTTGCATCTTTTTCATGTTTGGGGAAATGCCCTCAGAAATTCCAGATGATACAGCCGTGCTGACATGCTGGAATTAGCCTCCGCACCTATCTAATACACTGTCTTCTTTCCCCATCAAATTGATGTGCTTATCAAAAGGTGGGAACAGTATATAAGGGTTGCCTCTGATGAATCTGATTCTATAAAGTACATAAAGATAAGAAAGGGAGGGGCTTTCACTGTTTAGTTTAACAAAAGTAAACTTTTTAGAATAATTCCTTTTGCTTTAATATGTTTGATTATTGTGTTTTAGTTGACATAAATTAGAGGTTGACAAACCAGAAGATACTCTACACTACCTACACTGATTGGACTCATTTTTCTAAATAGACAAAAAAATAAAAATAAAAAGAGGAACTTAATGCTTCAAGGCATTCCATAATATAATATGATGTCGTGTAAGTTCTCCACCATGTTTAGACTTTGTTACTGTGGATACAAACCATAGGTCATGGTTCCCTTGGTGAGTAATCTATGGAAATACCTAGAGTAGAATCTTATGTAAATATTATTAGATAGTATGGATATATCAAGCATGCTATTCCTGGGAATGCAGATTTTATTTATGTTTTAGCTCCAAAAAGTAAGGGAGAAAAAGAACTTCCCTATTAGCTCTCCAACCTAATAAGCACCATTAATTGGTGATGGTGGTGTTTGGGGTGGGCGATGGATGTTGCAACGATAAATTGAGTGGCCAGAGCTGAAGGCCCTAGGAAATCCTGTACTTCTCACAATTGGAGTGTGGACAGAAAATATCTGAGAATTTGCCCCAAATTCATGAGCTAATGATTTTAATTAGAAAAGATGGCTCCCTAAAAGCGATCCCTTATGTAAACCACATGCAAAGTTAAATAAGCTCCTTTTGCGATAATGACAACAAACAGAATATAGCAGCAGCAGCAGCAGCAGGAAAAAAAAAAAGAGCATCTTTCTTGAATGGAAGTTAACAGTGGAGCAGTGAATGGAGATTCGAAGGCTATAATCATGTTCTGAGACAATTGCCCTTGTATGTGTTAATGTGTGATTGTTAGGATCAGTTTAGCTCTTGGCTGAGATGGAAAAATTATGGATTTTTCCAATGCTTAAGCCTATTTCCATTTTGTGATCCCTATACTAGGTGTTTCTGGCTGTTGCTGATTAAGAATCAGCGAAATACAGTGAGGCTCACTTGGCTTGTCATCTGCTTCTAAATGTATCAGTTTTCTAGTAATGTTGCTTTTCATAGGTAAATGGCTCTTCAATCAAAGAGCACATTTGCATACTTTTCAAATCTCATCACTCTGAAGTAATCATTACTTGATCATAAAATACCTTTCCAAGAACTGGATGACATTGAATAATTTGTTGTACAAAACGTATGGGAAATAAGCTATGTGTCTAAAAGACTTTTTAAAGAGAATATTTTGGCTTTTAATAGATTCCTCTATATCTCTCCATTATAGAAAAATGTGTAGCTTCTGGCTGATGTAATTTAAATATTCTTTAGTTAAATTTCTTTGTTTATGCACCATTTTATTTTCATGCATAATATCAACCTCAAAAAAGGTTTCAAAATATGATGAAAAGTACCCCAACACAATATTATTTCAAGACTAGATTTTCTTTTGCACTAGATCCTTTTATCCAAGATTAAGGAAAAGTCTGCAATTTTAGACATATCATGAATATGTCCTTGTTTTCAAAGGGAATACTAAAATAAACAAGTACATAAATAATTTAAGGTCACAGATCTTTTTAAGAATGTAAGAGTAAAGTAATATCAATTTTGATAGTAAAATGAGAATACCTTATTTTGTTTGTCACAAAACTTAATGAGTATTAGGGTGAGACCAATTCAAGTTTCACTTCTGTATATTTTACTTATCAGCCATATCACATTAAATAATATATCAAGACATTTTTAGTCTGTTTCCTGAAGGCCTATAATAGTTACTTCCCAGGTCTGTTAAATGTGTTACACATTTCACAGCACAGAGAAGGTACTTAACCCATATTAGTTTGCCGTCATTCTAAGTCACTGATTAAAGTGTAGAATTTTTTTTAACATTCTAATATATAAAGAGCCAGGGTCTGTCACGACCTAAACGTCCAAATAGACAGCTGAAGACCAGGCTAGGGTCTTGGCAGGTGCAGCAGAAGTCAGTCCTGGGTCCCAGAAGCTCGTGGCAGGAGTCAGTCCTGGGTCCTGGCTGCCTGTGGCACCGTGGCAGGAGGGAGCTCTGGAAATGGAGCCATGCTTCCATCATACTGGCCTCTGAGTCACCCCCCCCCCACCGCACCCCCAGACTCTGGGGAACCAGAGCCAGGCTGTGATCTGGGAATCTTGGTCCCTCCTCTGCCCAGAGCCATGCTGCCATTGGACTGGCCTCTTGGTCCCTTCGCGCCTGCCTCCCCCCCCGCCCCCATAGGCCTGGGAAACCAGTGCCATGCTGCGATGGGACTGGACCCTACCTGCAGGGTTGCGGATTGTGAGAGTGTGCAGGCTGAGAGACACCCCCGCCCTCTGAGGGCAGGAATTTGCATGTACTGGGCCTAACAACCAACTGACCCATTGACCAGTCGCTATGATACACACTGACCACCAGGGGGCAGATTCTCAACACAGGAGCTGCCCTCTGGTAGTCAGTGTGCTCCCACAGTGGGAGCACCACTCAGCTGACCAATGGGCGTCGGAATCTGTGCTCATGGCTGGCGAGCACAGCTGAGGAGGCTCAAGCCTCACCTGCCTCCGTGGCAGCTACCAAGCAGTAGCAGCAGGCACAGCGGGAATTGGACCAAAACCAGCAGTGTGACATCCCCCCAAGGGGTCCCAGATTGTGAGAGGACAAAGGCCAGGCCAAGAGACCCCACTGGTGCATGGATCTGTGCACTGGACCTCTAGTATTAGAATAAAAACATATTATGTGATTCCAAATAATATAATGTACTCATGGAATAGCGACTCTCAATTGGATTATTAATTATATGTGCTTCCTCATTGTGTGATTTCATATAATTTTGACTTCTAAAGGGAATGTCATTTTACAAGACATTGCCTAACATACCGTGTCCAAGTAACTTTCTGGAAGTATGACAGCAGACCTGTTTACTTTGCTTCCTGGGCACAGTGATCATTACATCCCTTTACCCCCCACCCCCAACCATTTTGTTTAGCAAGAGAGAATGTACACAATGCCCACTCTGACCCCAAATCTCTTACAGATGATTTTTTCTCTCTCTTCATGTTGTCTGAAATAGAGATGTCCTTCGTGGTGATCTCTGAAGCCTGCTCTAGCATACAGGGGAGACATATGGTGGAAGTAAAGAGGTGTAATCGTCAGCACTGAATAGGACCTCTCTCCCACATTTTCTTGCCTTTCTGTGGTGTTTTCTCAGATGGAATTGGGGCCAATCTGTTTAACACCTAGGAATGTGTGGAAGCGATGTGTGATTTTTAAGGGTAGGTCATACAAAGCATCGCAGCTCCACGGCTGTTCCTTGACTTGCTCCTTCTGTCATGGGGACACCCAAGCAGACTGAGGAGAAGTCCATGTGGAGAGAAACCGAGGTGTCTGCCAACGGCTAGCACAAATCTCTCAGCTCTGTCAGTGAGTCCCTCAGAAGTGATTGCAAGCTTTCATCCTTTTTCAAGCTTCCAGAGGACAGCAACTCCAGGAAATATCTGCTTCTCTCTGAGAAACTTTCGGCCAGTGCTGCCCAGCCAATCTGCTCCCAAATGTCTGACCCACAAGAACTATTAGACGCAATAAATGTGCTTTTGTTATTGTTATTTAAGCCATTTTAATTTATGAGTGACTTCAACTTAGGATGATTTTGTTATATAGCAGTAGATAATATATCTAGTGACCTGATTCTTAGGTTGAAGGAAGATATTCCAATCAGGAATAGTTGCATTGGACTCATTTGAACAAGGACAGGTTTCCATTATGTAAGCAACTAAAATTTGTTTTAACACCCTGACCTGTTTGGCTCAGTAGATAGAGCATCACCCTGTGGATTGAAGGGTCCCAGGTTCAATTCCAGTCAAAGGCATGTACCTTGCTTGTGGGCACATCCCCAGTAGGGGGTGTGCAAGAGGCAGCTGATCAATGTTTCTAACCCTCTATCCCTCGCCCTTCCTGTCTGTAAAAAAAAATCAATAAAATATATAAAAAATTAAAAATAAATAAAATTTGTTTTAACAATTTGCATTAGCCAATTAATTAACTAATATACATAGTATGTAGAGTTTCTTAACTTCTGAACTTTGGACTTACATTTTGAACTAAATAGTTCTCTGCTATGGGAGAATGCCCTAAACCTTGGAGGATATTTAGCTGCATACTTGAGCCCATAGCAACCCATTTCCCCAAGTAGTTACAATAAAAAATGTCACCATATATTGCCAAATATCCCCTGGGGTACAAAATTACCCATGGTTGAAAGCCACTGAGCTGGAGAAAGGTTAGCGTTGTTTTCAGGACTAAGCTAATATGAACTTGGTCAAGTTGTTAGACTTCGTTTCCTCATTTATAAAATCAAAGAGTATTAGCCAGGTGAGATTTAATCCTGGAAGTTAGCAAGTCATATGGAACTCTCTCATACTTTCTATTGTAACAGTATCATAAAATCACTTAGTAATACCACCGAATGTAATTCTTTTTTTTTTCTTAATATAATTTATTGATTTTTTTTACAGAGAGGAAGAGAGAGGGATAGAAAGTCAGAAACATTGATGAGAGAGAAACATCGATCAGCTGCCTCTTGCACACCCCCTACTGGGGATGTGCCCACAACCAAGGTACATGCCCTTGACCAGAATCAAATCCAGAACCTTTCAGTCCATAGGTTGACACTCTATCATTAACCAAATCGGTTTTGACAGAATGTAATTCTTTGAAGGAACAATTGTCCTACCTACTGATTTAAACAGGAAAGGAGACAAAATGTATGTAAATTAGAAATAAATAAGCTAAACAGCATTTGTTCATAGATAGTAAGGTCAGGTATGTAGAAAATCTGAAAGTAATTGACAAAAAAACAAAACAAAAAACCCCAACAAACTCCTGCAACTAATAAGCAATTTGAGTATGATTGAGGATACAAGGTTAATATATAAAAATCAATATATTCTCATATATCATCAAGGAATAAGTAGAACTTTAACTTAAAAACGCAATACCATTTATATTAGCACTTCGCAAAATGAAACACATTCTTAACATACAACCTATCAATAATACTCCTGAGTATTTTCCTCCTTCTATTTCTGATCCCAATTCTCCATCTTTCTGCTAGTTTTGTCCTTTGAAAGTTTTTTTGTCATCACTTTTATACAAGTCATTATCTTGGGATCTATTTTAGGGTAATCAAAATAAGATAAATAGTAAAAAAAAAAAAAAAAAAAAAAAAGAAAAGAAAAGAAAAGAAAAAAAAATCTCTACTGAATCTGAGTTAGTCATTCTTTCCAAACTTTGGAACAAAAGCAATCATTTGTGGTTTGGCCAACCTCAGCTCCTCAGAGTATATATTCTGCTTATAGATGTAAATGCAAAGAAGCAAAAAAGCCTATATATTTTTTAAGGAATGAGAAATACTTTATATTTGTAAAAACCTCAAAGCAAACACAATAGAGGATCCCAGTTCCTCTTTCTCTTTGGGCCTTTGCCCCATGTTATTCCTCAATCTACGTTCCTCACCCTGATTAGATGATTAAATGCAAGATTGGCAAACATGATTCTCAGAAAATATTTTGAGAATATTTTCAAAACTCTGAGCAAGGAGCATGAATACAGGACTGGTCCGCTACCACATGTTTTGGTTAAAGTAAGAAAATAGCCTAAGCCTAAACTTCAGGACACGTGTGCAGCTTTTCTCTGTTCTGGAAAAATCCTGAAGTTGTTTTATTGGGAGCTAACTGCTCTTCTAGTGCCTCTTGATTTGCATAAGCTGAATGAAGCTTTTCTTCTCTGAATCAATTTCTTTTGACGTCTTACCTCATCCATCAAAAATGTAGAATAAATCTGGGAGCCATTCTAATGCTACCATAATGGTGTCATAGTTCAGAAGCCATACTAGATGCTTGTTTATGAAATACAACAATGACATCATATTGATTAAACTAGGATCAGTGAATGATTCAATTTAATTTGCCATTAATTCTATAAATAAACAAACTCATGGCACTAGTCAATATAACTTCAAAAATATTTAGACTCTCTTAAATTGTTTTTTCTCTTCTAATTTTTTATCAACTTAGAAATTGGTAGTTGTCATTTCATAGTAGGGTTATAGAAGTCACATTTCCCCTACTGATTCACTGAAGTATACCAGTCACCTTACTTTTTAAAACAATATAAAATATTCCAATGGCATCAACCTCATGTCGTTTCATGAGCCTAATTAGTTCTTGGCTCATATTTTGCTAAGAAATAAAGAAAAAATATTTACTAGAACAAATGTTCTTTGTGCATAGAGCAACTGATTTACTGCAGAAAGTAGACATTCATCCATGTTCTATCTCAGAAAGAGTAGGAGAAAATAATAGAAATTCAGAGGAGTCAGCAAAAAGCACATTAAAATTCCAAAATCTTGGCAAGAGAGGTAGGCAATAAGTTAGAGAATAAATTTTCACTAGAACAAATTTGAAATCTTTGAGTCACTTTCTTCTGTTTTCTGGAATTTTATTTCTAAAAGAATCAGAACTATGTGGGATGAAAAGCATTGACATCAAGAATAACTTATACATGCCTCAGGGTATCATACAAAAATTGACATTATAGCTATAGTTGAAATAAAAACAAAATCAGGAAATGAATCACCTTTTATGATGATGGTGTACTCTGACAAATTTGCTTTTTAAAAAAAATCTTTTTCTGCATCATTACTTATTTTGAGATATACATATCAGATGTTTGCTGTAAGATGCCCTATCAAAGAGCCAGGTGATTCAGTAATATGAGATAGTATAACATTTCTATGTGTTTGAGGGACTTTAGATAAGTGACGTCACATAGATAACTGATATCAAGCAATTTCTTAAATTTCTTTGATCTTAACTTCATATTCTATGAAATGATACTTAAATATCTTAATAAAGTTGATATGAAGAATATAGAATAATATGTGGAAGAAAAAATGATCCGCCGTATATTGATTTCCTTAGTTTGTAACATATGTATTTTTTACATTCTGCCCTTAATATATTGACTGTTATTTTCTCTCATGCCCATCAATAATACATAGTTAAGCAGTTATATGCTAAATTAGCAAGTCAATGTTGTTGAAATATATGTATTGGCTTAAAAAATGGTTACTGGAAGGAACCAAGATGGCAGGGTAGGTAAATGCGGTACTCAGATCCTCCCACAACCACATCAAAATTACAGCTAAAACACAGACCAATCATTGGGCCGATGCTCCAACTACTGAGTCAAATGGGTCAGGGCTCAAATGCACAATTTAATAATTTTTGGTAATGCTATCTGTTTGTTCAGAATATTCTGATGTTATCCTTTGTTAGACTTTGTGGTTATTTCAACCACAGGCACTAATTTTTTACCTCTTCTTATCATGACCTTCTCTGTTTGATTCCTTCCATTAAAAGAATGAAGGATAGATGGTAGGTCATTGAAATTTTGTTAGGAAGCAATGGTTAACTGTCACACGTGATAAAAATAATTGACTATAATATGTCATTCAATATTATCCACATTTAAAATTAAAATGTTAATATTCTTCTAAGTGGCTTTAGACTCAAAAGACACTATCAAACAAAGGTTACTGATTTGCAGTGATAGCCTCTGTTGATGTGCTTTCCATATAAACTAATTTTTTGAATGGGCTCTCTGACCCAGCCGGTGTGGCTCAGTGGTTGAGCTTCGACTCCTGAACAAAGAGGTCACTGGTTCAATTCCTGGTTTGGACACAAGGCTGTGTTGTGGGCTTCATTCCTAGCGGAGGGCTGTGCAGTAGGCAGTGGAGTGATGATACTCTCTCATCATTGATGTTTCTGTCTCTCTATTCCTCTTCCTCTCTTCCTAAAATATCAATAAAAACATTGAAAATACATAAATGCATAAATAAATAGAATAACCCTCTGCATCTGGATGTGTGAAATAAATAATATTTAAACATAAATAAATCATATTAAACATTCTGATTCAGATGTAAGAAACTAAATTCATAACCAAATAATCCAAATTATATAAGGTATTTCTTCCATTTTGTGGTGAATTCAAATGCATATTATGAGGTTTCTAAGTGAAATGGTATACATTTTTATTCAAACTTCAAATCAAAACATCTTTTTTCTTTATTTACTGAGAGCTTAAACTTTATTTAGCATCCAATCACTAGGTTGTTGTTTTACAATTGGCATAATTTTGCAATGGACTAAAGTGCATAATTTTAGAAAATTACTGATTTAAAACTCGATGGAAGAGTAAAATCTCAGTTTTTCTTATTTTCAACAATCCTTTCATATCTTATGGTTACCTAATAGCTTGTTTGCATATTAGCATATTTACATATTAAAACGAGTAAAACCATTTTAGAGCAGCTTTTCCCCATTTTTAAACTTATATTTTTAGCATTTGCCTTCTGAAGGGAAATGTTGCTCCGCTTTGAGACACCACTATTTTATGTGATTTTGGTTTTGTATCATTTTTGGTGATAAGGCTTCTTTATAATGCTGGATAAAAAAAAAATAATAATAATGTCAGTTTTTGACCTTATTATCATCTGAACTTTAGAAAAATCTCTAATTAGTTGAGAACCCTTTTATTTCTTCTGAAATAAAGAGGCAATGCTTCATGTAACCTTTAGAGTCCCTATAGAATAAAATCATTAGTAACCAATGTCGTCCTTTTAAATTCTTACTTGAAAACCAGGGATGATGAAGGTAAGAAAGAGCAAAAGCAGTGGAGACACTTATATGAATATAGGACAGAAAGGACTGATCAACCACATAAATGTGTGACCTAAATCTGTTGTATATTAATAAAAAGATATACCAAGTAGATATTTGTAAAAATAGCTTCATGACTTAAAATTTTTGGAAAATGATTCTAATGGGGTAAATGTGTGGAATGAGGACAGGATCGTGAAAACTGCTAATACATGAAAAAGAAAGGGAAAATATTGGCTGCTCTCCAACCACCATCTGCTGTCAATTTCAGCTTCATCTATAATACATATTTAAACAGCTAGGCAATGTGAAGATTAGATGTAACTTTTCTGTTTGCAAACAGTAGTCAGGGAAGATTGAGTCGGGGATATGTTTAAAATTGGGTAAACTAAAAACGTTCAAGAAAAATAATGGCATAATTATAAAGACAACCATGCTTATTAACCCCTGTGTATCTCAATTATTTATTCATAAAGTGAAGTAATAAAAATGACTATATTGTAGTATTGCTTGGAGGCTTAAATGAGTTAATATATGGAAGACGCTTAGATGAATGCTTGTAATATATTAAGGACTATTATTACCATGTTCTCATACTTAATTCTCCTTGGAATTAGTCCTCTGTATGTAGCTCTACTCTCTACTGAAGAAAAATATATGGTTCATTCCTGAGAAAAAGGCAAAAACCATACAATTGTTTTAGCACAGCTTTTTTATCCACTCACCTACTGATGGGTAATTGGGCTGTTTCCAGATCTTAGCTATTGTAAATTGAGCTGCTATGAACATAGGGTTACCTACATTCTTTCTGATAGGCGTTTCGGGTTTCTTAGAATATATTCCTAGAAGTAGGATCGCTGTGTCAATTGGCACTTCTCTGATTCTATATAATAGTTATATAATATATAATTCTATATTATAGTTACAGGTTTTAGTTACATTCCATAGAAAAAAGAACAAAAATACAGAATAATTAATGGAAACATACTGGACAATTCATAACTATTCAATTTTAAGCAGAATAATACACAAGAGACAATTTAGAAGAGGCCTTTTACATACATGTATCATTGTAAGTTAAACAATGTTCTAGTCATCCAGAAGTAACTCTTGCCCTTAGCCAAACACTCGGTTATTTTTAGAGTTTAAAAAAAGTTTAAACTACCTCACATCAAATAACAATTTTAAAAGTTTTTAAAATAATTTTCCACCTTGCTATTAAATCTTGGGTAAGTCACCTTTTCCAGGTAATAGTTTTCTAAAAGGGGAAAGTTGTGTACAAGTTTAAAGCTTTCTAGCTTTGGGCTTTTCTGATTTTAAATAATTATAACTTAAATTCACTATTTAAGGAGGTCAAGGTAAGCAATGAGAACACTGGACATTTACCTATATGCAAAATCTTGTCACACCTACTAATTGCTTAATTGGATTGCAAGTACACAAATACAATTACTTAAACTTCGCAACATGATGGAATAAGACATTTAATAATCTCTTTCATTAATATATTTATGCCGGTGAAACTATATTGCTATGACAACATTCTATGGCGGGGTCTCTCTTTTCTGAGTCCAGCATGGAGAGAGAGATGATCTCCTTCTTCAAGTAGAGGAGCTGGGGATGGAGAAATAAAAGTAAGGAAGAAACAAGACACAAAATGGAAAGGAAAAGCTGGGAACTGGGTCGGACCACTGCTCTCTTCTGCTGGAGAGACAGTGACCCAGAGCCCAACAACTCCTTAGTTTTATACCCCCAATACCAGGAAGTTTCACCAAAAGTCAAGACAAAGGAGATTATTTGCATTCTTGAGTAGGCCCCAGCATTCTTGGTGCTTGACTGGATTTACATATCAAAGTCCATTTCCCAACACCTGGGCAAAGGTAAGAGTCAAGTGCTGATAACATATCTGCCTTTTTTGGTAAATGTGTATCCAAGACAAGGCTTTGCCTGTCACCTTGAGTTCAGCTGAAAATAATTAAAGAATGCCCATGTGCCTACCCAGGGGGTCCGCTACAGCATTCTATACTTAGTTAATTGTGGTAATATCAGAAGCATGATTTGGATCCTACAAATCACATTGCTTAGTAGGTGCCATTGCTACAAATGAATATGTCTAGGCTTTGGGATATGACTGATAGGTCTTTAAATCTTAACTCTTCTACTTTCTACATATCATCTCAGTAAGCATTTCATAACTCTAGCTTAATTTTATCTGAAGCTAAAATGGAACTATTAGCAATCTCATTGGTTGAGGATTAAAAGTTATAAAATATTTAGTTCTGACTTATGAGAATTCTTCAAAATATATTTATCTGTCTTCACTTAGAATAATTACATAGTATAATAGAATCATCATACTTGGCTTTCATTTCTCCTGTGTCATTCTCATGAAGTTATTTTTTAAACTATAACTAATAAAGCTATTCATTGCTTGCATGCTACTGCTACAATTAAATATATCATTTAAGAAACATAATATTATGTAGAGTCAAAAATTATTTTACCGAATATCTGCTAAAGGAGACTCATCTATTTTTCTCAGAAGAAGAGAATTATATATATATTGCTCATTCATTTATCTTGGTATTACTGGGAGGAAAAAAATGAACAGTCATACTAGTCAGTGAAGCTATTATTTGATGATATAGATGATTACATAATATACAATTGTTGTAATAAATGAGAGCCAATAAGTATTAAAATAAATACATGTTATTTGTTCAGATCAAGGAAAGTATCTTCCCTGGACTGCTGCTATCTATATCATGTGGATTTTTGTTATAAATTGAGCCACAAATAAGCCCTTCCCTCAGCTTTCAGAATTGCAGATTATTAGATCTGAGGTTCAGAAATAATTGCTTTCACAGAGAGAATTTAGTTTGTCATCTGTTCAGTGCCACATTTTTCACGACAGCCTGTTTTCTTTGGTTTAGAATCAAGATATCCTCATGGCCTCCACTGTCACTGTCTGTCACTTAGCATCTGTGGCTGGGGATAAGAACGATCAAGAAAGCAATAAAAGAGGAGAAAGCCTAACCCTCCGAGTTTATTGACCTACTCACTTTTCATAGATGAATGACACAAGAATGAGTTCTGAAAATATTTGCAATGAGTGGAAGACTGAGGAAATAAAGAGGAACAATACATTTTATTAGATTTTCAGAGATCACAGTCTACATGGAAAGAGCTAGAAAAATGAGGTGTCACCAGTGGCATTTTGTGCAGAGATGGTGTGGAGCACCCAAGCCAGTTTAAAACCTGGGGTGTGATGTCTTTGTTCATGCTCCATGGAGATGAAGGGATATTGCTTAGTACATCCAGACTGCAATGTTGAAAATCTTTCCTTAAGAAATTTAGATCACTGACATTGTCAAGATTGAACTTCGTGGGCTCTGGTCCAGCATTAGTGCTCGACTCATTATTCTCTGAATATATATTCCAAGGTTTCTGAACTCATATATTCCTGCTTGGCAACTGAGTTGCATCAAATCACCAAAAGCAATTAAGAAATTGATCTTGATGTCCAAAAGGATTAACTGTATGCCAAAAATAGCAAATCCCTTATTTATACCCACAAGTAAACTTGTGTGATGGATTGGGAAGAAGTGCCACTAATATCCACATACATTGTGTCCCGGGCAGGAGAGACTACTTGGAAACAAGGTAGTAACAGAAACTTGCATTACAAATAAGAGAGGTGAGGATTAAATAAATAAATAAGTAAGTAAGTAAATAAGGCTCCATAGCCTCATTCACACACACACACACACACACACACACACACACACACACACACAAATAAAAGAGCTGGATGTATAGTTTGAAGCAATGTTTATTATCAAATCAAGAGTAAAATCAAATTATTACCACCTGAGATACTTGTTTTACTAATGACATGTATCTTACCAAGTATCTTAGAATTAGGCGACAATACATTCCCATTTGCCCAGGAAAGACTGCTTTATATATGCTGAACCAGCAAAACTTTTATTATAAAAAATTTCCCAATTTGGATGCTTAAAAATTTTATCCTTATAGAGTTTTGACAACAATGTAATAAATTACGACTCTCTATTTTTGTTGTTGTTGTTGTTGTTCACAAGGATGAAGTAATCCAAGCAAGTCTCTGAATTTTAGTTTTCATTAAATTAATGTCATGGTTTCTATTAAGTATTTGAGTTTTTTTGCATTGGAAATTTGTAGTTTTGTGTTTTTTTTTAAACCTTTATTTTCTATAGAAACAGATACTATGATGAGATTAAAAAGATACTACATTTCAATCAATAGCATATATATGACCTCCATTATTATTATGTTCTTGGGGTTTATACATTCTAACCTCTAACATCTTAGGTATTTTAAACACAGATATTTCCTGATCAAAAAGATCTTCAACATGCACTGTTGACTATTTCTTCCTCCATGACAAGCATTTTACTTGCGAATTTTTATTCTCCATTTACATTCTTAAGCTCATATTCTCAGTGTTATATTCTGCCTCTTCATTATGTACAAAATATGTTTTCTAGAAGCACCTGTGGCCTTCTGCATATCTCCTATTGCTTATCTTGTTACAGAATACCAGAGATAAACCAAGCAATGCTTAGAGAAACGGAGTTACACTTTATTAGCATTGTGCGGTCCCAGAGAAAAATGTCTTTCAAATTCTGGGTCAAACAACAAGCAGAAGTTTCCTTTTTATTAAGAGCCAGCCCTATGTGTGCTTAGTAGTTATCTCGCTGGAAGCTTGTGGTCTTGAAAACAACACAGTTCTATTCAATTAAAAAAATACATCTGGTGTGACATGAGAGCACGGGAGTATCTAATCTCTGGCCTACAAGGTCAGACAGCTAAGTTTATCTTCCTCAATAATCAAGCAGGTGAGAAAGCAAAGTTATTTTTGCAGAATAAGGGGCTGTCTAAAAATAGCAGAGTTGACTTTACAGAATAAGGGACTATCTAAATAGCAGAGAATTTCAAAGAGTAGTTTTACAAAATAAGAGTTAGCCGTCTCAATCTCACATTTCCCTAAACTCAACATGCTCAAATCACATTATTTAATTTATATTAAAGATTTTCTCCATTAGTTTAAAAAAAAACTAAAATATTCTGCACAAGCTAGCTGTGGGGGCTTTTTAAAATATACTGTAACAAACACACCTACACAATGAAAAATAAAACCAAAAAACCTTCAAGAAACAGAAGAGGAAGGGCTAACATTAAATCAAATAGACATGACATATTGGCATGAAATAGCTGTGGAGGGAGAAAAGAGGGAGTTTGCAATGAGAGCCATGCAGTGCTGACCCCACTAGACTAGCGGGAAAACGTGACCTTCAGAGCTCAATGAAAACAAAGTTTTAAAAAACTTATTCCAGAGATTAAAAACAAATTTTAATTAGTTTAACAGAACATTTTAAAAATTAAAATAAAACAACTAAAAGTTAGAGTGTACCACAACTCACAAAAAGAGGTAACAAAAAATAGATAACAAAATTAGTTGCATAAAATCAGGCATCTAAAATAAATATTTTGGAGATTAAAAAGTCATATTATTTTATATAAAAATGGTAGAATTACCTATGATGGCATTATAACAATGGATCCCTATGTACCAAATTATAGAAATCTATATTGCTAAGCTAACCACTCAATGACTAAGTACCAACGATAATTTAGTCAATAGGTTGTACATCCTTTCTCTACCTCTGTAGAATGGTAACAGCATCAAATTCATGTGGCTAATGTAAGGATTAAAAAACTATATTTATAGTGTCCAGGTTTGCGGGAAGCCACTGTTTGCTGATACTGTCAGTGCACCAAGGAACACAGAAGGCAGATGGATCTTGGGCTTTAGAAGGGCTGATGCTAAGCACCATTATTCATGTTGAGATAGTGGTGGCTTGAAGCAATTTCCTGACCTAATAGCCTCAAAGTAAATGTTTATTGGACCTTATTTATCTTTACTGATCTTTATTGACCTTAGAGATGGTCTGTCTGCTACTTGTTTGCCATGCTTTACTGAGGGCAAGATGTGTATCTAAAACTGAATAAAAAGGAGATAAGGCCAGGTTTCGGTGTGCCTCTTTAAGAAAGAAGGTCTCCACCTGGCCTCCCTTGCCTTCTAAATTCATATTTCTTATATAGCTTTTTTATTTTTAAAAAATTTTCTTATTGATTAAGGTATTACATATAAGTCCTTATTCCCCTATTAACCCCCATACCCAATGCATGCCCTTACCCCCAACCCCTGTTGTCTGTGTCCATTGATTAGGCTTATATGCATGCATATAAGTCCTTTGGTTTATCTCTCCCCCTTACTCCCACCGTCCCCTACCTTCCCTGAGCTTTGATGTTCTGATCAATGTTTCTCTGTCTCTGGATCCGTTTTTGTTCATCACTTTATGTTGTTCATTATATTCTGTAAATGAGATATGTGATATTTATCTTTCTCTGCCTGGCTTATTTTACTTAGCATAATGCTCTCCAGCTCCATCCAGGTTGTTGCAAATAGTAATAACTCCTCCTTTTTTACCACAGCGTATTATTCCATTGTATAGATATACCACAGTTTTTTAATCCACTCATCTGCTCAAAGGCACTTAGGCTGTTTCCAAATCTTAGCTATGGTGAATTGTGCTGCTATGAACATAGGGCTGCATATATTCTTTCTGATTTGTGTTGCTAGTTTCTTGGGATATATTCCTAGAAGTGGGATCACTGGGTCAAATGGGAGTTCCATTTTTAGTTTCTTGAGGAAACTCCATACTGTTCTCCACAGTGGCTGCACCAGTCTGCATTCCCACCAGCAGCGCACGAGGATTTCCTTTTTCTCCACATCCTCTCCAGCCTCCTCATTTGTTGATTTGTTTATGATAGCCTTTCGTGCGTCAGCCCTTCCTTCAGATCCTGAACCCCGCTGGGAAGGTTGTGGCACTGGTCAGGGCCTGATTTGTTAATAAGTGCTAGTTGTCTGCTCATTCTGTTCTCAAGCATAAGAAACATGTTTTATTAATTTTTTGTGTCCTTGATAGAGTCATTGGCACACAGCAGGAACAAAATAAATACTGCATGGGTATTGGTAGGATGATGTTATTTCGTCCCAAACTTGTAGCATTACTGCATGCAGGACACCAGCGTCAGCTGGATGTTTTGCTATTTGAACTCTTTTAACCCATTTGATTATATGTGATGCTGAGATGAGTTTCATGACATCTCATACTGTGAATGAGGCAAGGTTTATGTCAAGATGCACAATGTCAAAACACTGTTGCTCTTTTCAATTCCAATATTAGACTAGCTTTTCTGACCTGAATTTCAAGTAAGCCTCAGAAAAGAAAACATCTATAGAGCTCAGATACTTGCAAACCTTCTGCAAATAGCTCTTGTATTTTTCAATACCTGGGGTGAAACAAAGTACAAGTTCTTTAGAAAATGGGATGCACTTTCCCACACCCCGGAAGAGACCTCTTCTGGGAGGAGACCACATCAGGGAATGTAAAAGTGTATTTGTAAACTGGCCATTCTGTTTTTCTAGTGTGTGTATGGGAGGGAAAGTAGATTTGATACCACTGGGAATGTGTAAACTGCAATGATAAATAAGAAGTAACAGCAAAAGGTATAATTTATCCAATGCTTTTCCATTCTTGGAAGTAAGGCATATCAAAGTGGGTATATAAACCTATCTCCTTCTGAAAGCCCTCTTGGTTCCATCTTCAAAATCTTAATGTTGGCAACTTGAGATTTCTTTGTTTTTTTTCTTTGGTTTTTGACTGCTTTATTTTAGAATTTCCATTTCTTTAGGAAATTATCAGTTTCCTCAAAGAAAGTGGTAAAACAGAAACATCATTTTACCTGTAGTTTGTCAACAATATTTTAAATTTGGAGATATCACTATATATGCGTGTGTGCACATGTGTGTATGTGCATAATTAAAAAAGGCAGTGTGTTTGTGTTGTGTGGTATATATAATCTAAATAATAGTATATTCTAGGTTATAATATAATGAAAACATTTTAAAATAACATGCCATGATATAATGATCTTAAAATTTTACATTAATTAATGATTTGCTTTTCTATGTCACAGCTTATAATTTATAGTGTGCATACATGAATGTCATTGTTTTAAAATATAAATATGTTTGAGAAACAGTGCTGTGATATTCTACAGTTAGCACCCCTTTAATCACTGACCATTTGGTGCTGATTGAATTATCTAGTCAGACTCAGAGGGAAATAATTTTGTATCACCCCAAACATTATACATTTAAGTATTTTGGGGGAGAAAAAGCCCACCAATATTTATGGTCATTGCCTGTTTTGAAGAATCCTTCTCTTTATCTTTGGCCATACTGAGTATGCTGTTTATAAAAAATACTTTTTCCTTTTTTTTTTTAGAGAGAGGAAAGAAGAGGGATAGAGACAGGAATATTGATAAGAGAGAAACATTGATCAGCTGCATCTTGCACGCCTCCCCACCTCCTGGGGATCAAGCCCAGAATCAGGGCATGTGCTCTGGCAGGAATCTAACTGGTGGCCTCCTGGTTTATAGATCGATGCTCACCCACCGAGCTACACCAAGTGGGTGATTCTTTATGTTAACTACTTCTAGCATTTGTCTTTCAAAGTATTTTCAAGGGAAAAAGAAAACATTATCAAAAGGAAATTTTTTTGTGTTGCTTTCGTTGAGTTTCTTCTTCTTTACCTTATCCCTCTATTCATCTCCACTCCTTCTAGTCCTCATTCCTTCTCCTTCTCTTTCTCTAATTCCTTCTCCTACTTCTTTTCTTCCTCTCTCTCTCTCCATCTTCATTGCTTTATTCATGGGAAAATATAGTGTAATGATTAATAGCACAGCCTCTAAGACCAGCCTGACTTGTTTTGAACTTATTTCTATCAGTTTCTGTCTGGGGGACCATTTGCCTCAATATCATTATTTACTTAATCTATAAATTAGGATATTTACGGTATTCAACTCATAAGGATATGCAGAGACCTGAAATTACATGTACACTGAATTTAGAAGAGACCTTTCTAATAGTTATTCTTTCCTTATGTATTTTAAAATTATATTCACAAAATATTTCCAGAGCATATTTATTAGAAAAGATAATATTTGGAGAGGGGCATTTATAAAGTATCAATTCTGGTTGTCAAATCATTCCATCATAAATATTATCTCCCTAATTTATGAGTTTTCAGTGTCTTGAAAGCCCATCTCAAAGCTCAGAAATGATAAACTTTATTAGGTTTATAATGTAGCAATGTTTATTTCAATACCACCCCAGCAAAAGAGAAATCATCTCCATCTGTAGAACCAGAATCTTAATGCTGGAAGGAACATTTGAGTTCCTTTCATCTACTCCATTTATTTTACAGTTGACAAAACTGAAATTCAAATAAATTTAGTATCATACTCAAGTTCATAGAGGTAGCAGATTTCATATCGCTTATTTTCTCCCTTAATAATAAATGGAAATTTTAAAAAGACAATAAAACATAAAAAAGATATTACAACAGAAAATAATGTTTTCAATCGCTGTAGGAATCTATTATAAGAAGAACTACCTTAATTGAGTGAACTATTTTACTGAATCAATCTGACATGAAGCAATACATTTCTATTATTTCTGCAATTATTTATAGCTGTTCATTTTAACGTCAACCTAAATCAAGTCAGTGCCCTAATAAAAAAAGGATAATAATCAGACTTCTTGAGAGCCAATAAAGAAGACATACAGGAGGGCAGGCACGTGCAAACGCACACACACACACATACACACACACCGCACATTAGATATTCTGTAGTACCTGGAGAGAATAAAAATACTTGTGGAAATATCTGTGAATTCTATCTAGATGCCAATTCTGAATTGTAACCATGAATAAGAACTACTGTTTTCATGTCTTCCATAAGTGTGAGTGTAGAGGTTTGCTCTCTTTTCCATGTCCAGCGTGAAAAGAGAGTGGGTCCAGTTTATGCGTAGAGGAGCTAGGAATTGAGAAATAAAAGAATAGAGGACACAGGAATAGCTGGGGCTGGGTGGAATCTCTGTTCTCTCTGATGGAGAGTAAGGAATCAAACCCAACAGCAGCATGTTTATTTATATTCTAAAATACAAAGGGATTTCACCTGAAAAAAACTTAGGATCAAAGGAGCTTGAGTAGGCCCAGGCCCTATTCATTCCCTCATTCCCAGTGAGGCTGAATTTACATTTCAAGACCCTCTCCCAGACACCTGGAGCAAAGTTAAGAGTCTGTACTGATAACACATCCAGCCTTCTTGGTGGATGTGTTTCAAGACGTAGCTCTGCCTGGTGCCTCGGATTCAGCTGACAATGATTTAAAGAATGCCCAGGTGCCTTCCCTGGGGACCCTCTACATGTATGTGAAAGCCTCTTGCCATCACAAATGGTTAACTAGCATTCAAACCTATGTTTTCCCCAAATCTCAGATTTTCTCATTATGCTGTCCTCCCCCTATAAATAGATGAGCATGAGCCTCCCAGAACACTGAACCTACATTGTCTTTCACTGTATTTGGGTTTTGCATGTTTCTCCTTCTGCATTCCAGCCCCATCAATCTCTTACATGACTACTCTGCAGCTTTTAAATTGAGTTTTGCATCAACTCTATTACCTCTCCATCCCTACCCTGCAAAAGTTGATTCTGAATTATAAAACAGAAAATAAAAGATTAGATAGGAATTGGGTTGTTTCTAAATCGTGAAAAGGGCTTGACACATGTGCTCAAGGCAAAACTTCTAGCAGTAAAACCCAAAAGCACAGCTTGGGACTAGTCCAATCTGAAGGGAAAAGAGAGGCCAATGCAGCAGCCAGAGAAAGTTTTCCTTGGTTCTCTGCCTGCTCCTTCAAGAATGTGACTTTGTGACTAGAATTGCTGTCCTCACAATAAAGAAGAGGAAGCTACTAGCCCCTTTTGTGTTGTGTCTAAAATAGGCTCTGTGGTTGAGCCCAGTTGCCGGGGGACTGGGAAAAGGAGAGTGAGGGTGCAGATTTCTCAGTGATTGTGGAGGAGATAGTCTTTGCTGACCAACGGGACGCCTGTGATATGGAACTGCCACGCTCAGTGAGAATGTTCACTTCATATGCCATTCATTGTGATTTTCAACTTTCTATAGACTCGGATATATTTTCTCTTGACTGTTTGTTAAAATAGATGCAATTACAGAGCTTAACATAGCACCCTGTTAGCAACCTACTCAATTTTGACACAATGCAATGGTTTGCCTTTTTAATTTTTTTTAGGAAATAAAATGTGAAGGTATTGCTAAACTCAGGCTTGCAACTTGTGAATCTTCCATTCTTTCTCATGCTTTCTTTTTCACTGGCATAAATATTCATTTGCATTGTTGTCATGCAAGCTTCTCTATTTTTAGTGCATATGTATGTGCCTTAGACAAGGATGGGAGGAGCCCTAGGACCAAATAGATGATTTGTATAGATCTAGATGTCAATATAGGCATTTATAAATGCTTTTAAGTATGTTTATTATTTATTTTGGCATACAATCCCCCAGATTATATAAAGAGACAATTCTCAATATTATCATATGTCACTAACTCTGAAAACTCAGTATAGTTATTACTGCTTCTCTCATGACCAGAATGGCATCCACACTTTCCCTCTTCATTGGAGTCTCAGGCTTACAGTTCCAGGTGTGGGTTGGCAACAGCTGATTGGTTAATTAAGTCCATGTCTTTGGCTTCTGTTCCAGGTACAAGGGGAGTTGGTCAGACATCTGGCTTACAGCTTTTACAGTGACAGGGAGACTTTGTTTCACATGGCCTGGATTTCCACGGTACTGGACTGGGGTTCAATTTCTGAGTGATCAAAAACAATTGTAGTTCTGGCCAGTGTTCTCAGTGGGTGGTGCACTGAAATGATGTGGGTTTGATTCTGGTCAAGGGCACCTACTTGGATTGCAGGTTCAATCCTTCCTGGTCCTAGTCTGTGCATCAACTAATGGATTTCTCTCTCTCTCTCTCTCTCTCTCTCTCTCTCTCTCTCTCTCTCTCTCTCTCCCCCCCTCCCTCTGTCTCCTTCCCCTTACCTCTTCCTCTCCATTGTCCTCTCCCTTCTCCCCTTCTATTCTCTGTAAAAATCAAGAGAAAAATATCCTTGCGTGAGGACTCATAATCAAACAACAAACAAACAAAGTTACAAATTGACACTATAACCAGATACTTGTTAATTTTTAGGAAACTACTTGACTTGGATGATCAACTGCATTTATCCATTAAGATTCACACAGTGAAGCAACATAGATAAGAAATTAGATTGTAATCTAATTTTCAAAGAGCAGGAATCTATCTAGATCATTTGCTATTTCTATCAAGTCAAGGTCAGGTTTTAATTTTCACTTAAAAAGTCATTGATTAAAAAAAATATTTTTAATTATCAGTAGTTTACAAGTGTTCTTGTTGGTTATACTTTAAAAATTTAGGCCAAAGTCTCATAAGGATATTCTTAGAGAGTGGATTTTCAGTCTTTCATCTTTATAGCTAGTCATATACAGAAGGGAAAAATACATGGGCAACATGAATAAAATAATGAGGAGATGGGAATTAAAATATAAAAATTTTGATGTTCAAAATGAGTTTTTGAAAATTCTGAGTAGAGTTATATTAGATTCAAAAATGTACACCCATCATATGTTTAAACTACTTAGTGGGTCTTAAATTTCTCACAGATTCTCATATATAAGTGAATAAATAAGATAGATAAAGGCCAACATTTAATGGGTTGTTTTCTTAGGAAATGAGCATTTAGTTATAATGTGCACTTCATAAAATTCCAAATGTTTCAAATTCAATTATTTTCATGAAAAAAAAAGTTTATTTCCTCATGAGGTTCATCCAAAAGAACTGTCCATAAATCAAAAGAGTATATTTTGACTGCATATTTACATGTTCATTTATTATTAAACTGTATCATTTTAAGAAAATTAATATTGATAGACAATGAAACTTAGAGATGGTTGATTTACTTCACTGGTTATTTAATTAAAAGTTAGATGGCAAATTTAAAAATTTCCATTTATCTTTTGAGTATTGGATTGAAACAATTGAATATTTGGAGAGATCATATTTAGGAAGTAAGTAAGGAAGTAATTTTGCTCTTAACCCTCTTTTTCTTTGCAAAAGATGAATTAAAATATGGCATGCTTTAGAGAATGGAACAATTTTTTTTGTAAATATATCTTAAAACAAATTTTTTAAAATGTATCTTTATTGTTGAAAGTATTACATATATCTCATTTTCCCCCACATGACCCCCTCGGCCCTACCTTATACCTCACCAAGCCTTCTCCACACCATTGTCTGTGTCCAAGGGTTAAAAGGGCTATGCATATATACATATACATTTTTGAGTTAATCTCTCCCTACCTTTTACCCTCCTCTAGCCCTGACCTTCCTTCTGAGATTTGACAGTCTGTTCATGCTTCTCTGCCTCTAAATCATTTTGTTCATCAGTTTGTTTTGTTGATTAGATTCCACATCTGAGTGAGATCATGTGATACTTGTCTTTCTCTGACTGACTTATTTCCCTTAGCATAATACTCTCCAGGGTACCCTAAATTATTTTTTAGGGAAAAAAACTTAATTACTAACAGAAACTGCAGAAATATATAATTGCTTAGAGTGCATTTATTTATTCATCCAATAAATATTTTGATCTACAATTATATGCTGTGAAATTGCATACATGAGTCTCTGCTTAACTTGCTACAATTTAATATTATACAAAAAATAGCATAATACATTCTATAATACAAGTGTGACTATCTTAGGCAGCATTTTGAATAGAGGTTGCTTTTTATCCAAAATAGAAATCCTAATTATTTTTTCTGCAAAAAAAATGTGTCTGTAATAATCCATCATATGTTTAGTGTGCATTTATATTCAATTTAGGAAGAAGTGTTCTATGAATAGATAATATTTCATATACCTAGGATACAAGTTCAGATTGAAAACCATAACATTGAGCAGTGATATTTTTGTTAAGTTCTAAGGCAAAAAGGGCTGTATATTGCTGATGAAGAATGGCTACTAAAAAGTGATTGCCCTGTAGGAGGAAGACTTTTGGAAAAAATACCTACATTTAGTCAAGCATATGAATTACATAAAGGATGCAGTTTGCATTGACAGCATCTGAACCTTGTCCTGCCCCAGAGGGTTTCAAACTAGGTATAAATTCAAAAATGCAAATGTTACTACTTCCTTTGAAAGCTAAATTTTCACATTATACCTCAAGCCCTGAATTAATTCTACAGATTTACACTTCATTCTACTTCATCTGATCATTAATCCTTTGTATTCATGAACAATGTAGATATGCTTTTACTATCCATTCTGCTAAAGTACTGAAAAGGTAAGTTTGTGATTCCGATGATGATGATGATGATGATGGCAATGGTCACAATGATGATAATGATTCTAATAATGATGGTGATGTTATTTATGAAAACAGTTCGAAGTTCTTACTCATGTCTGTATGTTGACTGGAGGGAGGCTAAAGAAAACCATTGTTGTTAGCAGACAATTGTGAAGGATTAATATATATCAGGAAGAAGGTCACAGTTCGATTCCAGGTCAGGAATCTGTATACCCTGTATCCATTCTTTCCATTTTCACTGTCGTCATTAATTACTCTACTCATTATTTGATTCACTCATTCATCCATTCAATACACACATTTTAGGCGCAATTAATGTGCTGTAATCCCACTGAGAGCAAACACACACATAGCTCTTACCTTAAGGGACCACTGTCTCATGGCAAAAGCACGTTAGTTCTATGAAACTAATTGAAAAATTGCAACTGTGATAGTTCTGAGAAATGAAATGACACGAGGCTTTCCAAAGCTTATAAAAGAGGAGTTTGATATAAAGATGAGCAAGGAACTAATGACACATAGGAATTAACAGAAGAAGAAAGGAGAGGGGAAAAAAGATATCCCAGGCACAGATATGAAGGGAAGCATGAGTGCATATCAGTGATTGAAAGCCATCTTGTTTGAATAGAGGTTCAATATGTGGCTGGGAATGTAGGTAGGATGATATCAAGCTGAGCCCTCTTCCCTTATTTTAAGTGAAAGAGAAAATGATAACAATATTTTAAGTGTATGATGTACTGGTAACTTTTGCATTTTGAAAAGCTTACTCAGACTTGACTGCTGTTGGAAGAATTAGTTGGAAAGGGTTATCCTTACTCTATGACAAGTTATAGAATTAAAAAATATATATTTTAACTTGGTATTTGGCATGGGGGATGATTGTTGTAATAAGAAATATTAAAGTCAAAGAGCTAAAATAGCCTGGTCACTGTGGTTCTGTGGTTGAGCATCTACCAAAAAATTCAGTTCTGGTCAGAGTACATGTCCAGGCTGTGGGCTCAATCCCCAGTGTGGGGCATGCAGGAGGTAGCTGATCAATGATTCTCAACATTGATATTTCTATCACTGTCTCCCTCTCCCGCTCTGAAATCAAAATATTTTTAAAGAGATAAAATATATTTTATATAATTAGTATCATAACTTGATTTAAAACAAAATTTAGATGACTAATTCTAGGTGTGTTTTTTTCAATAATGCCCTGACATTGTATCTAAACTTTCTTAACTGCTATGCTCTTAGATCATTTGTGGCACTGTTTACTTCCCTCTTTCTCCAGAGTTCCCTTTAATTTCACCCACCTCTAGCTGCCAAGCAGAAACATCACTTTGCCATTCTGAGCTACAAAGACATGTGTGTCTCCCCAAAGCTCTCCTTGAATATTTCCATGATGTAATAATATTTATAAACAAAGTATTTATTTGTAATAAATTGTATTGTTTTCTATGATACAGGCAATGAATCGATCTGTTTTTTCTTCCACTGATGCTGATTTGATGTCGCATCTATAATAATGTATAAACTGGGATAACCTTTGAAAATCATATTTTTTGAATGAATACATTGAATACTTTGCTTTATATTGCTATATATTTCTGGCAAATTAGTAAATGAAATATCTGTCATCTATAATAATAAAAGTATAATATGCTAATTAGACCGGATGTGCTTCCAGACGACCTTCTGGAGGAAGCCGGGGCTGTGAGGAAAGCCTGGGTCCCAGGGCCAGAGGGAAGCTGGTGCAGGCATCTGGGGGAAGGAAGGCCTACTCTTACATGAATTTCATGCATCTGGCCTCTAGTTGAACAATAACAAAAGCAAATAAGCAACTAGCCATAGTTTGATTAATGAAAATATCACCTAGTACTAAGGTTTACATAGCCAAATTTGGAAATCCTAGAGGAAAGAGGTAGAATCTACAAATTTAATGAGTCCCTGTTTTGGGGGTCAGAAAATTTGCCAACATTGTCATATGTAATTGAGAAAATATTGTAAATTTGTAGACCCACAACATTTAATTATTTTAAAAACCAAAATATTTTTTCAAATGTAAGAAAGATACTATAAACCTATTATAACTTTTCAATAAATTCTCATTGTACTTAAAATTCATAATAAATGATCCTACATGATGAAGCCATGCTTAGGCCCCATCTCATGTCCCATTCCACTTCCCTCAATTATTATGGTTGAAAAGGGAGGTCTTTTCTCAATTCTTCCAACCTTATATGCCCACATCCACCATGGGGCCTTTGCACTTGTTCCCCACCCAATCCTCACCCTCCACCCAGCTCTAAAGCGTTCTCCCTGCACAACCTAGTAGGTCTGATTGTTTTTCATTATTTATATTTCATGTGAAGTATTAACTGCTCACAGATCATCCTGGACACCTCTTCACTTCCAGTTATCCTGTCACATTCACAGCCATGTATCTTCCCAGGTCTTCTCATTATTTCAAATGATCATCCTATCTAATAAAAGAGTAATACACAGATTGACAATCACGCTAGCACACAAGAGGGCTGCCCCCATGTGGTCAAAGATCCTCCTCCCAGGTGGACACAAGATGGCCACCACAAGATGGCCAGCAGGGTAGGGCCATTGGGAGGTTCTAGGCCTGGAAGGGAGGGCAGTTGTGGGTGATCAGGCCAGCAGGGGAGGGCAGTGGGGAGGGACCAGGCCTGGAAGTGAGGGCAGCTGGGGGTAATCAAGCCTGCAGGGGAGAGCAGTTAGGGGTAACCAAGTTGGCAGAGAAGGGAAGTTGGGGGCAAACAGGCTGGCAGGGGAGGAGTTAGACATCAATTAGGCTGGCAGGGTAGTGGTTAGGGGGTGATCAGGCCGGCAGGCAGAAGTGGTTAGGGGCAGTCAGGCAGGTGAGCAGTTTGGAGCCATCAGTCCTGGATTGTGAGAAGGATGTCTGACTGCCTGGTAGGATTGGGCCTAAGTGGGCAGTTGGACATCCCTTGAGGGGTCCCAGATTGTAGAGGTTGCAGGCTGGGATGAGGGACATCACCCCCACCCCCCACATAAATTTTGTGCACCAGGCCTCTAGTATTTATATATTTGCTTATTATCTGTCTTTTCCTATAAGTATGTTTTATGAAACAGAAAATGTGTTTTCATGGTTCTCTATTTTGCTTCCAGAAAACAGACTATCACCCATCCCCTGGAAAATACATCATACACATTCATTAGATAAGGGAATGACTGAATGAGTAGTTAAAGAAAGCATGCCATTATGAGGCCTCCTCTGTACTACTGCTTTAAAGCAGTTGTAGGCATAGAGGATTCTAGATCCTTTATTAATTGACAATTCATGACACCTATATGATTTTTCAATTCATTATTAGGTGTGTTCAGGAAGAAATATACATAATTTTATGGCATTGCATCTCAAAAATCAAAGGGCTTGGAATAATAATGATAGGAGTTAAATTAATACCAATACACTTTAGAAAATCTAACTATTAAGTAACCCCTGACTTTATAGAACTACAAAGGGCAGCTATAAAAAAACACTTGGAGCTTGAATGTTAACAAGGTAAAGAAAGAAAGCCTGAGAGAGTAAAACATTCTGAGAATAATAAGCTACCTGCTATCTAGATTAAATTAATATTTATTAGCTGTGATAGATCAAAATAATTTTTTAACAAATGGTGGCATGTAATTTTCCCAGAAATCAAATTAATTCTGACAGTGTATTCATCTTACTCTGATGATCCAGAGCTCCAAATGAACCCAGCCGAACAGCCATCAGATACCTGCCATGTAATCATTATACACAGTGCATGGTGTAACCAGGCAACAATAAATGTTTATATAGCATTTATTACTGTTCTACACACTTCACATATATTAACAAGTTTAATCTTAATGATATTCCTTCAGAATAGCTGTTATTATTCCCCATTTAATACGCAAGGCTGAGTGACTTGACCCAGATAAAACTTGTCAGAGCCCAAATTTGAACATGGGAAGTCTGTCTATAGAAGTCTTGTTCACTATAATATACTACTTCTCACATGACCCTCTTCAGTCTGAAAATAAATTATTTGTGTGTAGAATAAAGTCAAACATGACTGTAAGATCTGTAGAATTTTTAAGTCAGAGACAGAACATCTGGACTTTGGGAATTAGATATCTAAGGGGAATTATATAAATGTTTAAGTGAGTCAAAGAAATCAAAGGGATTACCTTAGTTCATCCTTCTTTAAAAAATATCAGACTGGGTGGCTTATAGGCAACAGCAATTTGTATTCACAGTTCAACAAACTAAGAAGTTCATGATCAAGGCAACAGGAGATTGTCCGGTGAGCATCCATGCCCAGTGTACTCACATAACAGAATAGAGAGGGGAGGCCTCGGGATTGCCTGTTTAAGGACATTAAACTCACTCTTGAAGGTTCTACCCTGATTACCTAATAACCTTCCAAAGGCTCTACTTTCAAATACCTCACATTGGGGATTAGGTTTTATTTTATTTTATTTCATTTATTTATTTTTAAAAAATATTTTTATTGATTTTTTTGCAGTATAACTTATAATTAATAGTAGTACATGTTTTCCTTTCCCCTTCCCCCTTATCCTCCCCCCAGCCTCCCCTACCCCCCGGGGATTGGGTTTTAACATGTGAATTTAGGGGGCAAAATCTTTTAGTCTAGACTGGGATAGGTTTTGGTTGCTTTCTCTCCAATTGATATTGCCCAGTGATAGACTTGTAATCAGATTCCTTAAAATATGAAAAAAGGCCACATAACTTTAAGATAACTCTGCTGTACCTTATACCTTAAAAATTCATTCAAGAATTCAAATTGTTTTAAATACAGTATAGTGAATGGTCTAAACACAATTATAAAAACCTTTGAATTCCATTCACAGTGCACACATTTCCTATTAATACATTTTAACTTGCCATGCCTTTACCATTTATCTCAGTTTCTTTATTCTTGAAGGTTTAAGCCTCGTAATTTTTCCAAGTATAGTTATAAAAGAGCACTGCAGTCTAGATATTTCATATGTTGAATTAACACCCTTAGATACTGCCAAGAAAGCAGGTGAGCCTACATTAATCATAGAATCATATAGCTGATAGGGAATTCCAAAGGTCACATAGTTAATTCTCTTGATTCCATGTAGACTGCCTTGGAATTAACCTAGACAAATAGGTGTCCATCCGAGAGCGTAAAGGTCAAATGACACAGTGAATGTATAGACACCCACAGCCAAGTGGAGTATGAGGTGATAATTTAGACATTTCAAGTACAATCTCTTCACATCGGTTCAATACTCTGACTATATGAGTATTTCCATTTGACAGCAGTAAGTAGAATAAAGGGCTTTTACGTCTTAAACAGTCTACTGGAAGATATTGTTGAGAATGGAAAGATAGACTGCATATGAAACGTCTTCATCAGTTATCTACTGCTGTGTAACAACCCCCCACAAAGCTTAATGACTTAAAAGAAGAAGAATCGTTTATTGCTCATGCTTGCACAACCTGGACAGGGCTCAGTAAGCATGGACCGTCTCTACTCCATGTAGTGTTGACTGGAGCATGCTGACTTGGATTGTAGGACACAAAGTAGCCTCAGTCACCTGTCCAGCACAGCAGATGGTGCTGCTGGGATTAATAGGAGCATGAAGAACCTTTATATCTTTGTGGCCTCAGAAGAAGAAGAGTCTTAACATTCTTCACTCTATCCATAGGACAAAATTAGAACATCCTTACCTTTTCTTTAAGTTTTTTTTGTTTGTTTTTACTTTTAAAAATGTCTTACTGAATTTAGAGAGAGAGAAAGAAAGAGAGTGAAATATTTCTGTGAGAGAATCAATTGGCTCCCTCCTGTATGCCCCTTACTGGGGATCAAGTCCTCAAACTTGGCATTTGCCCTGATTGGGAGTCAAACTGGTGAACTTGTGGTACATGGTAGATGCTCAAACAATTTAGCCATATCAGGTAGGTGAAGATCTTCACCTTTTAAGGTCCAGAGATGGAAATGACAAACATCATATCTGTGATATTTTATTGATCAAAAAGGTCACTAGGTAATTCGTAAGGTAAGTAGAAGGCCACTTGATGTGAGGAAGGCAAGCATGTATAGGGAAGGGTCAAATTCCTAGGATCAGTTTTCAGTAGAATTTACCATAATAACTAATGTGAAAAATGCACCCATGCCCATTCAACACTTCTAACCCCCGAAACTCATCTCATAGCCTTAAGACTTGAAGTTCAATGTCTTATGATCTGTATCAGTACTACATTTAGATGATGAGTCTGGATTCCTCTGGAGAGTTAATAGTTAAAAAGACTACTTATTGCCCTAACTGGTTTGGCTCAGTGGATAGAGCATCATCCTGCAGACTGAAAGATCCCAGGTTCAATTCCAGTCAAGGGCATATACCTTGGTTGCTGGCACATACCCAGTAGGGAGTGTGCAGGAGACAGCTGATTGATGTTTCTCTCTCATTGATGTTTATCTCTATCCCTCTCCCTTCCTTGCTGTAATATATATATCCATCCCTATCTGCACATCATATTATTCATGAGACAGAGACAGGACAGGACAATAGAAACTACCTTTAAAGGGCAAAAGAATAGTTGCAGCTCTACTCCATGGCATTTCTGAAATCCAGCTGAAACTTGCTTTCAGTGCTCCCTGCTCCTGTAGACAAGGAACGTTCTTTGACTAGAACCCATTAATCCATAGCTAACCTTGGTTTTTGGCTCCGTCTCTGAGATATTGGCCTTGTGCACTGACACGTCATTTATTTATCATAAGAAATAACTTGTAGCTTTTGCTTCCTGATACTAAACAGCTGGCAGCCAGAAGCATCTTTTCATTTTGAAATGTCTAAGTCCCTTTTAGTCCAAGCTTGTATAAATCCTCTAATAATTTTGTATTAAGTTAATGTATCAAATTAAAGTTCATTTTATTAGACAAAAGCCTTTCTTGCAAAGTCTTCAAGACAAAGCCTTTCCTGCAAAGTCTTCAAGTCTTAGATATTTTCTTTTCATGCTGGGAGGATACAGGTTAATATTTCTTAAGTATTTCTGGGGTTTTTAAAAGAGGTCTTACAGAAGCACACAAATGGATCATTTTACTGGCAGTCCCCTGATCTTAGCCTGAGTTAATTTCTATCTTTGAGACGTGGGATTAAAAAAAAAATATTATTTTCCAACCTTGAAAGACCTCAGGTGAAAATATTTCCTCTAAATTTTGTTTCAAAATTGAATATTTGTTTCCTTAGCTCATTACTTTTCTTATCTACATCATAAAAGGCCTGTGATCTTAACATCATAATGGGGGAATGACCAAAGACTGGTCATCAGGAGGCTGTGCTCATGGCAAGGAATGTGGGTGGGCGGGGCTATGGGTGGGGCGAGGCGCGCACCCACCTGCACCCCGCCCAGTGCAATTGGAGTCAGTCTGGGTCCTGCATTATGCCTGGCATGACTGGAATCAGTCTGGGTCCCACCAAAGCAGTGGGTCTGGATCTCCCATGATATCACGAACTGGTCCTCTAGTATTTTATTAAAGTCAACTGGCACTTTTTAATATTTAATCTTTATTGTTCAGTTTATTAATTACATTGTTCCCCTTTTTTCCCCCAGTAGCTCCTCTCCACCCAGTTCCCATCCCACCCTCCACTCTCCCCTCCCCCACTGTCCTCTCCCATAGGTGCATGATTTTTGTCCAGTCTCTTGCTGTATCTCCCACACCCTTTTTCTCCCCAAGAATTGTCAGTCCATTCCGTCTCTATGCCCATGATTCTGTTATATTCACCACTTTATCCTGTTCATCATATTTTTAATTCACTTGATTTTTATATTCATTTGTTGATAGATGTGTATTTGTTGTTCATAATTTTTATTTTTACCCTTTTCTTTTTCCTCTTCTTAAAGCATATCTTTCAGCATTTCATATAATATTGGTTTGGAAGTGATGAACTCCTTTAGCTTTTTCTTAGCTGCGAAGCACTTTATCTGACCTTCAATTCTGAATGATAGCTTTGCTGGGTAATCTTGGTTGTAGATTCTTGCTATTCATCACTTTGAATATTTCTTGCCACTCCCATCTGGTCTGCATAGTTTCTGTTGAGAAATCTGCTGACAATCATATGGGTGCTCCCTTATAGGTAACTAACTGTTTTTCTCTTGCTGCTTTTAATATTCTCTCTTGTCTTTTTTCCCTTGACATTTTAATTATGATGTGTCTTGGTGTGGTCTTCTTTGGATTCCTATATTTTGGGGTTTGGTGTGCTTCTTGGACTTTTAAGTCAATTTCTTTCACCAGATGGGGGAAGTTTTCTGTCATATTTGTTCAAATAGGTTTTCATTATCTTACTCTCTCTTTTTTTCTGGCACCCCTATAATTTGGATGTTGGTATGCTTGAGGTTGTCCCAGAGGCCTCTTACACTAACTTCAATTTTTTGGATTCTTTTGGCTTCTTGATTTTCCAGCTGAGTGGATTTTGCCTCTTTATATTTCAAATCTTTGACTTGAAATTGTGGTCCTCTACATTGCTTTTAGGTCTTTGTATAATATTTTTTATTTCAGTCTGTGTATGCTTAATTTCTTGTTGGTCCTTTTTCATATCCTCGTAGGTCTTGTTCATTTCCTCATAGTCTTGTTCATTTCCTTGTAGGTCTCATTAAATTCATCAGCCTTTTCTAGGAGTCTCTTGAAAAGCCTTATAACCTTGGTTTTGAATTCTATGTCCAGTTGTTTTTTCCCCTCCATTTCTTTCACAACTGATTTCTTTCCATGTCTCTGCATGGTGGTTGCTTCCCTGAGTTGGTCTATTAGCTTTGTGTGGTAGATGTCCTCTAAGGGACAGTGGCTCAGCCTCCCCAGTTACCTGAGGTGGATACTCTTGCTGCAGTCCTTTATGGGTTGCACAGTCTTGTTGAAGTTAAGCCTAGATTATTGTTGTTAGCACTAGGAGGGTTTGACTTCCAGGCCAATTGGCTGTGAGTTTCAGCTGTGCTCAGGTTGGATGGGCAGAGTCTCTGGGCCGAGCAGGCAGTGTCAGCTCTGCACTATGCAGCACCTGGGACTCTGTGCTGGGTGGTAAAGGCTGCAAGCACCTCTGAGAAAAAGCTGTCACAAAGCTCTACTTGTTGCTGGACAACTTAGCCTCTCCCCAAATGAGTCTGCACACCCAAAGTCTCACCCAGGGTCATAAAACAATGCAGTCCGGTGGTTTTCTGAATGACAGAGCAAGTCACGAGTCCTCTCTGGGTGCTTGTGCACCTTCTGCTGTTCCCAAGTTTACATGCCCTCTCCACAAGCTCGCCCTCTCCATAAGCTTGCAGACCTTTGTTGTGCCCGAGTTTCACCGTGCTTCCCTACTGTCAAGTTTCACCCTGTATGAGTGTGGGTTCCCTGGACTTCGAAACTGGGGAATCAGTGTAGTGGGACACCTTTGTCTTTGCAGCCGCCCACCCTCTTCACTGGCTTGTGAGCACACAGGGCTCCAAACCTCTGGCTCTGTGCTTATCTTCAACGCTGCCTTCCACTGCTCCTCTGAGTCACAGTGTCCTATCTTTACTTTTATTTGTGGAATTTTCACTCAGCCAGCTTTCTGGTGATTCTGGATGATATTTGTTCTGTTGTTAAATTGTAGTTTTGAAATTGCTGTGTGGGGCAGCAAGATAGGTGTTTAACTCTGCCGCCATCTGCCATCTTGCTTCCTCCTCCAATTGGTACTTTTGACATTCCGCTTAGATATCTCTTAGTCAGATATATTTTCTCTACTTTTTGTTGACTTGGCAGTTTTCCCCATCAATAGGTAGCACTGGTTTCTTTCCTTCATCCTCCTGATGCAGCCATCTTCCTCCTTATCCAGCCTCTACCAACAGTCTTCTTCGTGTGCATCCACACTCTTCCAACCACCTGGTTCCAATTCAATCCCATATATTTGAAGTTCCTACCATTTAGCACTTTATTATCAGATACCATTCTCTGTCTCATTCATATATTACTTAGTAAATAGCCACAAAATACTTAGACACTTAACCATTATTCATTATTTTCCATAATTATGTAAGGACCAAGATGTGATGGGTGGGTCTCCCACTCAGTTTCATGCTGCCTGTAGTCAATTATCTGCTTAGTGACCTCTGTGTTTATCTGGGAGCAAACATGATGGTGGAACATCTAAGTTGGCTTTAATGACATAATCTAGTACTTAACAGGGTTGCTGGAGAGTCTGATATCTGATTGGACCTCTCTCCACATATTCTCTCACTCTTCACTAATTTGATTTTAACTTCTGCTTGACATTTGGATTCTAAAACAAGTAAAGCCCTCAGAGACTTCTGGACATGCAAGTTGAAATCTGTCTTCTTCACTGTTTTTTTATTGGCAAAAGACTAGCTCAAATTGGGAAGAAACCGTGTCTATCTATTGATAGGACTGAAGTATATACATTCAGAGATTGAAATAATTCTTCAAATTTAACTTTAAAGACATGTCTCTTGCAGGTATAATTCTAGACATATAGTGGATGATCATAAATGTCAGTTACCTTCATCCACACTTCCCAGAAGCAAATGTTAATATTCTTTTATTAGGAATATATTTATTAAATAGCAATTTAAAAAATAAATTTACTCTCTTAATTCACTTACCACTCTAATTTGATTTTTAGTTTTTTTTCTTTTTTTTATCTTTATTGTTCAGTTTATTAATTACATTGTTTCCCTTTTTTATCCCCCTATAGCTTCCCTCCACCCTGTACCTATCCCACCATCCACCCTCACCTCCCCCTCACCACTGTCCTCTCCCATTGTTGCTAGATTTTTGTCCAGTCTCTTGCTGCACTTCCCACAACCCTTTTCTCCCCAAGAATTGTCAGTCCATTCCCTCTCTATGTCCATGTCTCTGTTATATTCACCAGTCTATCATGTTCAACAGCCTATCAATTCACTTGATTTTTATGTTCATTTGTTGATAGATGTGTATTTGTTGTTCATAATTTTCATCTTTACCTTTTTCTTCTTCCTCTTCTTAAAGAATATCTTTCAGCATTTCATATAATGTTGGTTTGGTGGTGATGAACTCCTTTAGCTTTTTCTTATCTGCAAAGCACTTCATCTGACCTTCAATTCTGAATGATATCTTTGCTGGATAGAGTAATCTTGGTTGTAGATTCTTGCTGTTCATCACTTTGAATATTTCTTGCCACTCCCGTCTGGCCCGAATAGTTTCTGTTGAGAAATCCGCTGACAGTCGTATGGGTTCTCCCTTATAGGTAACTAACTGTTTCTCTCTTGCTGCTTTTAATATTCTCTCTTTGTCTTTTGCTCTTGGCATTTTAATTATGATGTGCCTCGGTGTGGTCCTCTTAGGGTTCCTATATATTGGGGTTCGGTGCACTTCTTGGACTCCTAAGTCAATTTCTTTCACCAGGTGTGGGAAGTTTTCAGTCACTATTTCTTCAAATAGGTTTTCATTGTCTTGGCCTCTCGCTTTTTCTGGTACCGCTATAATTCGGATGTTGGTATGCTTGAGGTTGTCCCAGAGGCCCCTTACACTATCTTCAATTTTTTGGATTCTTTTGGTTTCTTGCTTTTTCAGCTGAGTGGATTTTACCTCTTTGTATTTCAAATCTTTAACTTGGTTCTTGGGATGCTCCAGGGCACTTTCAGGTCTTTGTATAATATTTTTTGTTTCAGTCAGTGCATGCTTAATTTCTGGTTGGTCCTTTTACATATCCTTGAGAGTCTGCTTTATATCCTTGAGGGTTTCTTTCATTTCCTTGTAGGACTCATTCATTTCCACGTTGATCTTGATCATTTCCACGTTGGTCTTGATCATTTCTTTGCAGCTCTCGTTTATATCCTTGAGTGTGTTGTTCATTTTCTTGTAGGACTCATTCATTTCCTTTGTGGTCTTGCTTATTTCCTTATAGGCCTCGATCTTTTGTTGGAGCCTCTTAAAAAACCCTATAACCGTGGTTCTGAAATCCATGTCCAGTCGTTTTTTTTCCTCCATTTCTTTCACATCTGATTTCTTTCCATGTTGCTGCATGGTGGCTGCTTCCCTGAGTTGGTCAATTAGCTTTGTGTGGTAGATTTCCTACTAGGGATAGTGGCTCAGCCTCCCCGGTTACCTGAGGTGGATATGGGCTGCACAGTCTTGCTGAAGTTAGGCTCAGTTAATCGTTGTTAGCACTTGGAGGGTTGACCTCCAGGCCAATTGTCTGTGAAGCTCAGCTGTGCTCAGGTTGGGTGGGGGGAGTCTCCGGGCCAAGCAGACAGCGTTAGCTCTGCCCTGTGCGGCCCCAGGGACTCTGTGCCGGGGTCAATGGCCGCCAGCACCTCCAAGAGAGAGCCGCTGTGGAGCTCCACCGGCTGCCGGTTGCCGGGGAATTCAGACTTTCTCAAAATGAGTCTGCATGCGCAATGTCTCACCCAGGATCGTAAAACAAAGCAGACTGACGGTTTTCCGAATAGAGACAAGTTGCGGTGCGCTCTCTGCGCCGTCACACAGCCGAGCTCTTCACGCGCAAGCTGCCTTCTCCACAAGCTGGGAGACCCGGCAGCACTCGAGCTTCGGCGTGGCCTCCCACTGTCCAGTTTTCACCCCGTATGATAGTGGGTTCTCTGGACTTCGCCCAGAGCTGGAGAATCAGTCCAGTGGGACGCCTTTGTCTCCCCGTTCGAGAAAACTGGCCGGTTTTCAGCCGCCCGCCCTCTCCGCAGCGCGCACTCCAAACCTCTCTCCGTGCGAATCTTTCAACGCTGTCCGCCGCCGCTCCTCCGAGTCACAGTGTCTTATCTTCACTTTTATTTGTGTAATTTTCACTCGGCGAGCTTTCTGGTGATTCTGGAAGGTGTTTGTTCTTTCGTTAAGTTGTAGTGTTAAAATTGCTGTGTATGACGGCAAGATAGGTGTTTTGCCTTTGCCGCCATCTTAGTTCTCCTGATTTTTAGTTTTAAATTTCTTCTTTTAAATAAAACTGGAATTTCTTTGATGGCAAATGACTTTAGGAGATCAGGTAATATGACGATTACAGAGATAATCTTGAATTTTACAATTACACAATCATGTGAACCTATCTTTTTATATGTCTTAGAAGCTCTTTCATTAGGATGGAGGGTAAAGGAGGAGAATAAAATATGTGATTAACAACTATCCTAATTTCAGTGCTTAAAATAATATAGGATGTGGGGGGAGAGAGATTATTTTGTGGTAGATGTCTTTCCACTACTTTAGTTTTATTGACTTATATGTAAGATTTTAAGTTTAATAATTTCAAATTTATGAGCTTCCTTCTCTCTCTTTGTTCACTTTTTGATAGTATATCTTGTTCTAACCAAAAAAGATATGTGCTGTGTAGGTGTGATAGAGTCATCTAAATAATAATGTAGGTGACATAAAGTAATCATCTATATTTTGTATAGATATAGGTAATACTTCCAGAGTAGGTGGAACTTTAACTAATAACATATAGGCTGATTTTCTTTACACTTAAAAAAAAAAAAAAGGTGTCAACAATGAGATTCCCCTCCCCCCACCCTCCAACACATACACACACACACACACACACACACACACACACACACACACACACACACAGAGTTCATTTAGAATTTGGGATAAGCATTTTCTAGATGAGTACCTTCAGGAGTATTGACACCTTGTTCTCTTGGTGTCAGGCTTGAGGGAATGATTTTAAAAGGCCCTGGAAGCACCCTGGGTGGGGAACTCAATCTGACATATTGGTCATGACAAGTGAAGCTCTGTGGACAGTGTGAGTGTCCTGGTAGTAACAGGTTCTGGCAGGATGGTCACCACCACTGGGTGATGAGAGGAGTTTGAACTTGTGAGTTTCAGAGGCATTTCAAAAGGTTTCAAAAAGCTCTATGCTGGCAGTATTGAGAAAGATAACATTATAGTGTGTTTTTAGGAATGACAGAGGAGATCCCCTCTGCTCACCCAAAGCTCCATGGGAGCAGTAAGAGTTTTGTGTTTTGTCATTTTCTCCACCTGCTTCTTTCACTCTACACAGTGGTGTTCATCGACTGGAGGGGAAAGAGATGGGGGTAAAAGAGATCCTGTCATAGGGACAAGGATAGTGATATGTGCCAGTTACAGTCCTCAGTGAATCCAGACCATGGGTTTAGATCAGAAGAAGATAGCACATTTTAGGGGATTGAAGAGCAAACACTGAAAGGAGCTCCTGTAGAATTGAGTTCAGAGAAAGAATGAGGCTTCAGGCATAACATAGAGTGAAAGAAAAGTTGCATAAACTGGCTTCTGGGTTAATATAAGCAATATGCTAAACCCCAAGGAAAGGATTGATATGAGGTGTGAAGGGAGTGGTGGATAAATTCCTCCAAGCTACCAGAAATAAAAAGCACTATGATTAGGTACAAAGTAAAGAGAAATTTTAAGAGTGCTAAAAAGTGGAGTTATATGAAGGCTATTTTATTCATATACATATACATACATATACAAATACATATACATAAATATATATACAAATACATATACAAATGTATATACACACATATATACATATATATGTGTGTATACACACATATATATGTATACACATATATATATATATATATTATTCCTTTATGTTAGACTACAGACTTGGTGCATGAAATTTATTCATGGGGGTGTCCCTCAGTCTGGTCTGCACTCCTTCCAATCCAGGACCTCAGAGATTAGGCCTAAACCGACAGTTGAACATCCCTCTCACAATCCGGAACCACTGGCTCCTAACCACTCACCTGCCTGCCTTCCTGATTGTCCCTGCCTCTGCCTACCTGACTGAGCATCCCTAACTATTTCTTCCTTCCTGACTGATGCCCTTTATGCTCCCCTGCTGGCCTGATTGTCCCTGACTGTGCTCCCCTGACAGCCTGATCACCCCTAACTTCCTTTGCCTTGGCCACCATGGCTTTGTCCAGAAGGAAAACCAGAAGATGTCCAATCTCTCTGTTCTAATCGCCATATTACCCTTTTATTAGCATACTGTACTAGGCACAAAAAGACAAGGCTCTAAATTTTAGGTAAACACTTTTTATGTTGTCAAATCAGCCATGCAAACAAATAATTATGATTTTGTGCTCAGAATACTAAAACAGAAAATTAAAAATCATCCTCATTCCCATTCACAGCTTTGTGGGTAAAGCTAATTAGCAAGCATGCCTGGCCTAACATCAGCCCTCATCCCAAGCTCTGTAAGACACGCTGATCCTTCCTTTCAATGCAGTTGAGTATAGACAGAAGTCTAATCTGTCTCAGTTGCAGTAGTTCTAAACTATTCCTGGTCTTTTTAACCTTGGTGCAATTTTTGCTTTTATAACAACTAAAGCATGCTGCCTAAAACATATTGTGCAAATGTTTAGGTTGTGAACAAAAGTTCAACATATGCCAAGAACTAGGAAGATTTGAAATGAATGAGAAATCAGTAAATGCCAGCAGCAAGATGGTAGAAATATTAGAATTATCTGATAAATACTTTAAAGTAACCATGATAAAAATTATTTTAATGGACAATTATAAACAGGCTTGGAGCAAATGAAAACATATATATAAAATTTAATCAAAGAAATATAAATGATCAGCTCAGAAAAGAAATCCTATATAATAAAAGAGAAACATGCAAATTTGACCGTACCTCCGCCCCAGATTGGCTATGCTACCAGTCAATCAGGAGCAGGGGCAGTGCCAAGTGGTGCGAGTGCTGGGCCCGGAGGGTGGAAATGAAATGGCAGTGGTAGCGAGCACCCAGTCCCTAGGCTCTGTGAGGGTAAGCGGCAGCAGCAGCAGAGGTGATGGCAGTGGCAGGAAGCGCCTGGCCCCTGGGCACTGAGAGTGAAAGTGGCAGCGAGTGACCAGCCCACAAGTCTGGACGTTCACAGGCAGCTAAGGCTGAGCTGATCAGGGCAATAGGCCTTGGGCAGGCTGGGGGTGAGCCAGAGGCTTTAGGCCTTGGGCAGGCTGGGGGTGAGCTATCAGTTGGACATCCCCTGAGGGCTCCCGGTATGTGAGAGCGGGTAGGTTGGGTTGAGGGACCACCCACCCTCAATGCACAAATTTTGTGCACTGGGCCCCTAGTAAAATATAGAAAGATTAATCAAAAGGAAATTTTTAGAACTGAAAGGTACAATAACTGCAATAAAAATGCAGTGGATGTTCATATCAACATAGTATAGGAAAAATAAAATTGTTGCTATAAGAGATGATTAGGTGGTCTGTGGTTGTGACTTGAAATGACATTGAATTATACAGAGAAAAATTATTTCTTTTTCTGGTTTTCTGGTCACATCAAAGAGAATATCTCTGTTTAATACCACAATTTCTTTATAATTTCTCCCTCTTTTAACAAAGAGAAAGCCTGGGGCTTGGAGTCTTCAGCAAGCATGATGTTCAGATAGCTAGGTACAATTTTGTGGCATTACTTTTTTTTCAGAGTGTTTGTGTTTTGGTTTTCTGCTATTTATGGAAAACACCTTTGTCTTCCATTATAATGTGGATATGATGTTTTCTTTTAGAAAATACTAAAACGTGTATGTCATTAAAAGATCCTATTTTAAAGAAAAATATTAAACAAAGAGAATACATATAAAACTTAGCAAACTTGTGATGGCATTATGCTAATGCAGGATTTTGATTTAATATGCATCAACTCATTGGGCTTCCTTTAACCTATGAGATTAATGTCTCAATTTTACAAGTGCAGGAAATGAAGCTAAATGATTTATTCCAGGTTCTACAGATAGTTATAGATAGATCCTACATTTTACATATTTGGCTTCTTGTCTAGTATCTCTTCTTTTAAAACAATTCCACCTCAAATTAAGAAGTTACACTTTCTCTACTACATAGGAATTGTAATCCAGGTTATGTAGTTCATTGTCACCAACATTGATGAAATGACTTTGGGAATCTTAAATTGTGCCCTATAGTAAAAACATGTAATTTTTAGCAGTAATCACTGAACTGGGATTATAAAAAAGGAGATGAGATAATCTCTTTGACTTCAGTAAGCTTACTTTGTCATGTTATAATGCAGATCATTTAATAAAAAGCTGGGCAGGCAAATAACTTAAGGAATTCTTGTGTTCTATCTCTTGATAAGTCATCCATTTGCTAAGATTGTAACTCAATGGGTGGGGGGAAAGATGCGATTAAATTAAAAGAGAAGCACTAAATAAATCTAAGAGTTTGCATTTAATAAATTACTCCATGAAATCTACAAGATTGAAAAGCATGGGCTAGATGGGTTAGGGAGAAAGCAAAGGAATATATTTGCATATGTTTTGCTCTAGAATTGAATTACATGTTACAGCTTCCAAAGGATCAGGGCAACAATCACAGATATAGTTCTGATAAGGGAAACGGAATGAATATATTTTGTTTTTCAAAGATGTAGACTGTAATATTAATCAAAAGAAACAAAAAAAGAATCCCTTTCATTTATTTGATGAGCATATTTAAACATAATTTAATGTGGAGAAGGGTACAACTATATAAAACATTTCAGTTTCCTCCATCTAACTCTATTGGTGCATAAATCATTTTTTCTTTGAGGTACTCATGTAAAACACTAAAGCCTTTTGAATTTTTCTTTTAAAGTTGTAGAAACATACATGATAGGTCATTTGTAATGGATTGACTTTTTCCCAAATTCATCATTTGGATTAATCCTTTGGACCTCTTTTTAGAAAGTCATAAAGACAAAAAATGGTATCTGTAATTATTTTTATCATAATTTGTTCAGATACATTGTTTTGAAATGACTAACAGCTCTGCCCACACAAGGAACAATAACTAGACTATTATACCAATTAAGAACAAAGAATAAAGTAAATTAGTTCTTAGATTTCAGTGACTGGAGTAAAAAAAAAAATTCCTGAATTTTTAATCTTTTCACCTCTGGTGAGTTACTATGGATGCATTCTATATCAATTTCTGAATATATAGACTAAATGCGATATAGCTTTGGGTAAGTTTAGTAAATCAATATTAGAAAATCCCATTTACAAACTAGGATAAATTCACTGGGTGGTATAATCTATCAACTATTTAAGAGTTTGTAGTTAATAACTGTACTGTTACATAATGTGGCCAAATCTTACCTGTATAATAGATATGAGATTCTAAGGCATTAAAATCAAATTAATGTTGTCTACTGATAACCTATGAATCATAAGACAATTCTAGCAGAACAAGTATGAGCTCAATGTGATTAGTAGACTAGCAGAGATGTATGAACAGTTCCAGTCTATTGTGCTTTCACAACATTGCAATGCAGATATAGTCAGTCTAATTTTCAGGAGCATTTTCTATTAAACAACAGAACAAGATTTCTGAAACCACTCCCATAATAATGTTTCTACTACCTTAATTATCATATTTCTGAGAAGCTATGATCTGCTCTGTTATATATCCTACTCACAAGCTTAAATGTTTTATGATGTTAGGCAATGTTTCAGAACAAAATGAGGAAGGAGAGAATTAGAGTGAGGAGTTTAGGCACATAAGAAAAATATTCTTATTAACAACTAAATTTGGAGTAAATTAGCCCATTTTGTCCCAAGATAAGAAACATAACACATTACATGAAAATGAATGTTATTCAGTCGATTTGAATCATCAGGCCAGAAAACCCAAATGAGCTGCCTCACAACTTTAATTCAAAATTCCCCTTGTTATCACTATTTTAATAAATGATAAACGAATAAGTTTTTGCATCAGTGCCAATAACTAATGTATTTCTTGGGACCCTAAAAGAGTCATTTTATAATGAAACTAGATGCCCCGCACACAAGATACATGCCCTAGGTCAGGGGAGGGTCCCTCAACTCAGCCTGCTCCCTCTTGCAGTCCAGGACCCCTCAGATGATGTCTGCCTGCTGGCTTAGGCCTGATCCCCCCAGACATCCCTTTCACAGTCCAGGGCTCTCACAGTCTGGGACCCCTTGCTGCTTACCACCTGCCTGCAGCAGAAGTGGGAGAGGCTCCCACCACTGTGGCTGCACTCACTAGCCGTAAGCCCAGCTTCTGGCTGAGTGGTGTTCCCCTGTGGGAGTACACTGACCATCAGGGGCAGCTCCTGCATTGAGCAACTGCCCCCCCTGGTGGTCAGTGTGCATTATAGCAACCAGGTCATTCTGCTGTTTGGTCAATTTGCATATTATGCTTTTATTATATAGGATAGCATGGGGAATCTCTGATTTGATTTGTAATTGATTAGAGGCACCTAGGTTGTAGTTCACAAGAGGAACAGTGAGAGAGGAACTGCATAAAATCCAGCCCCAGCCACAGAAGTATACCAAAAAAAGGTTACAATTTTAATTTTAAGAGATTTCTGTGGAATCCTACTTAGAGTTAATAAAAATGACTGGATTACCATAAAACTATGCAATATTTTCAGCTGTTCTATAAAATCCTCCTAAAATATTGGGAGCTATGAAATAACCAGTTAGAAAAGATTTGTCTTGGTTATAGGGGAAAAAAAAAGAATCTTTAAAAACAGATGTGTTGTAAACTGCAAAACTGTCATTAAACAATTTTTTTAATTGTCTACATTAAAATATTAGATTAAAATATTACATTGAAATTGATGATGTTACGTTACAGTGTGGAGTAACTTTGCAATATTAACATGATTGTTAAAGCATTTATATTTCATGTTGTGATAATAGCACTTACATGTCAATACTGTGGCTCGATTTTATTCCGACCAATGCTAGCTAAAGAGAAAAGAGGCTTCCTAAAGAAGAAAGCTAATTTTTATGTTTTATTTAAAAGAGAAGTAGCATAGCTTCTTTCCGGGTTTTTGCGGCGCGAGGAACCATGAGCATCCAAGTCTCCCGCGACACCCTCTAGGAGGCGGTGCTGGAGGTCCTGCACGGGAACCAGCGCCAGAAGCTTTTGGAGACGGTGGAGCTGCAGATCAGCCTGAAGAACTATGATCCTCAGAAGGAGGAACGCTTCTCAGGCACCGTCAGGCTGAAGTCCAAGTCTGCCCCCACCCCCCATGTTCTCTGTGTGTGTGCTGGGGGACCAGCAGCATGTGATGAGGCCAAGGCCGTGGACATCCCGCACATGGACATCGAGGCGCTGAAGAAGCTCAACAAGAATAAGAAACTGGTCAGGAAGCTGGTCAACAAGTACGATGCCTTTTTGGCTTCAGAGTCTCTGATCAAGCAGATCCCACGAATCCTGGGCCCAGGCCTGAAGAAGGCTGGCAAGTTCCCTTCCTTGTTGACCCACAATGAGAGCATGGTGGCCAAAGTGGATGAGGTGAAGTCCACAATCAAGTTCCAGGTGAAGAAGGTGCTGTGTCTGGCAGCGGCTGTTGGCCACGTGAAGATGACAGGTGATGAGCTTGTGTACAACATCCACTTAGCTGTCCATTTCCTGGTGTCATTGCTCAAAAAGAACTGGCAGAATGTTCGGGCTTTGTACATCAAGAGCACCATGGGCAAGCCCCAGCTCCTGTTCTGAGGTCCCACTAATAAACCATACTGTCACCGTGGGAAAAATAAATAAATAAATAAAAGAGAAGTAGCATCAAATTAATAGGAGTAGAGAGGGAAAGTCATTTTGTGAAAACCAGAAAAAGACTATATAATAATATAATAAACAAGTGATACTTGTATATTTTTAAATTTTTGTTTGAGATATCTAAAGAGAATATCAAACATTGTTTATTTTTATTTTTCCTTTAGATTAATTATGTTTTAAATATTTGTTTTGGGTAAAGGTATTCTGACATTTGTGGCATTCCTGTATAATAAAAGACTAATTTGCAAACTGAACAAATGACGGAATGACCTGTTGCTATGATGTGCATTGACCACCAGGGGGCAAATGCTCAATGCAGGAGCTGCCCCCCCGGAAAGAAAAAAAATCATATTGTCAGATGTTCTATAAAATAATACCATTACAATGAAGTGTCTAATAATAAAATGTGAGGTTTATCTATTCCCAAAGTATTAAAGCCAATTGTCCAAACAATACATTTAAAAATATCTTTAACACAATAAATTATAGCCAGGCCTGTGTTGCTCAGTGGTTGAGCATCGAACTGTGAACCAGGAGGTCATGGTTGGATTCTGGTCAGGGCACATGCCTGGGTTGTGGGCTCGATCCATAGTGGGAGTGTTTAGGAGGCAGCTCATCAGTAATTGCCTCTCATCATTGATATTTCTATCTCTCCCTCTCCCTTATTGGCTGAAATCAATAAAACTATATTTGAAACAAACAACCAAAAAGCAATAAAGTATAAGTGCAGGAAGATAGTTACAGCCAGAGTAATTTCTATTGATTATCTTCATGAAACATAACCTTGGGTAGTGTATGTATACCAGGTATACATACAGCAAGTCTCATTACAGAGTATAGTCAACTCATCCATGTGAAGGATGCTTGATCATGCAACAAACCCACTGCACTCCTTAAAATTGTGAGCATTCCTTAATTGTGTTATGCTATTACCCTTAGCTAAAGTGCCAAGAGGCTGCTCTTTTTTTACGCACGAATTGAATGACTACCCACACTATACTCCACACTCTAAGGGGAAAGCATGCAAAGATTTTATCATCCCTCATCACCAGTTGTTCCACCATTGGTATCTGCTGTGTGATCATTTATTCTATTAATGAACTTACAGTCTTCCAACAGAGTCAATTGGATGACTAACTAAGGTCTATCCGAGGTCATTCTCCCATTACTGAGTGCCTGAGCCTCATTAGTGATAAAGAGAGGGAGGGCCACTAGCCTGCAACAGCATGAAATAGACTTAGTGGGAAACATTCAAAGATCAACAAGAAAATTATAGCTTTTCAAAAGTTATCATTAAAGAATTCATTCTCTCTGGGAAGCAAAAGTCAAAGCAATTAAATGGTCTGCTTTTTATTGGATATCAAGACACACATATCCACTGGATGGTACTAAATTGAAAGTTCAAAATAAATAAAATGACTCTTTTATTTTTATTGCTGCCTGTGTGTTGAAGGAAAAATGGAAAAAAAAAGTGGTTCTTTCCCATCCATCTTCCGTCCCTATTTATGCTCTGCCTTTTTAATTCACAGTCATAGATATTGGGCCCTAGAATACTCTTAAATTCCAAATGATCTGTTTCTGGCCTAAGGGTCTTCTATGCAAGTGTTTTTATTTTTAAGTCTGGATGTGAAGTGAGCAGACACAGATGGGGGTTAATGGATTGCATGTCCTTTTTGTGTGAAAATGAAGGCTTCTTTTAATAAGGTGCCTATTAAACATTTGCCAGTTGCTGCGCTTTTATGATAATTCAGTCTAGCTGAAGGTTAATTTTACCTTGGAACTTGAAATCACTGGTTCTCGATTAAATGCATCGAATTCACCGGGGGAACTTGTTATTAATCTGTACTTCTAGGTCTAGAGCTGAGTGATTTTTACAAAGTAGGGCCCGAGGTCAGAAATCGTAAAGTACTTCAGAAGAGGACCACATTTTTAAAAACACCAGTTTAAACTTGTAGTTGTTCACCTTCCTTTATGTATTTACTGAAATTTAAAAATGGCAAATAGTTTTGTTTTCTTAAGGTCCAATTTCTAGCAAAGCCTTCCTTTTCCTGTTTCCTCCCCAACTTCGTTTTGGATAATGTGTTTGCAAACAGAAATCAAGATTCACTAAACTGAGCTCATTTTTCCTAAGAAGAAATGGCAGTGTTTATAAAAATAAGCAAATCAATAAAGTAATGTGTAATATTTTTTAAAAACAAAACAGTATTTGTGGGTTTTGCTTCAATTCATTAAAAAAAAGTTAAACCTCTACCAATCAATTCTTTTAATGAGCAGTAAGTTTGGATTCATAATGACCCAGTGATTTATTTTCCTTTCCTATATTATCATGCAGACATGGACAGCTTTCTTTTGTACTTTCTAATAAAAACTAGTAATTTTTGATCACTGAAAGTTTTTAGGAGATTTCAGAACCCCAGATTGTCACTTACTAGCTATGCAATATTGTGCATATTAATTTATTTTTCTATAATTTCTGCTCTTAAAAAATGGAATTCATAATATCCCTGATCATAGAATTGCAGGTACTATAGCTTAAATATTTTATGTAAACCTTAACATAGATACTTGCACATGCAAAACATTCAGGAACCGTCACAGAATTAATATTGTCATCTCCCTGATTTTCATTAATAAAGTATAACCTTATGATTATAAAGACATTATTATATTTCTTCCAGGAAATGAATATTTTCCTCTTAATGTAATAAGCTAACATTAATTTTTCCTTAGTGAATGATGCATATACTAGAGAAAGTATTTGTGCCCTGCTGTTAGGTCCAAAATAAGACACACAAGTCAATGGTTAGTCAGTGGATAAATAAATAGCATTCTGACATGACAGTGTGAGGGATAGACAAAATATTTTCCTTCCCTGTCCTGGATTCCAAATGGTTAGAGCATGGTCAATGGACTGAAGGGTTATAAGTTTGATTCCAGTCAAGGGCATGTTCCTTGGTGAAGGCTCAATCACTGGCCCTGTTGGGCAACCAATCCTTGTGTCTCTCTCATATCCATGTTTCCATTTCTCTGTCTCTTCCCCTCTCATCCATTTTCTCTAAAAATCAATGGGAAAAATAAATATACTTGGGTGAGGATTAACAAAAAACAAATAATAATTTTTCGGAGAGACACCAAGATGGCGGCATAGGTAAACACCTATCTTGCTGTCATACACAGCAATTTCAAAACTACAACTTAAAGAAAGAACAAACATCATCCAGAATCACCAGAAAGCTGGCTGAGTGAAAATTCCACAAATAAATGTGAATATAGGACACTGTAACTCAGAGGAGCGGAAGAGGACAGCATTGAAGATACATGCAGAGAGAGGTTTGGAGCCATGCGCACGCCAGCGGATAGGACAGATGGCTGCAAACTCGCAGGTTTTCTTGAAAGGGGAGACACAGACGTCCCACTGCACTGATTCCCCAGCTCCGGGCGAAGTCACGGAATCCACAATCATATGAGGTAAAAACTGGACAGTGGGGAGGCACGCTGAAACTCAGGCGCTGCAAGAGTCTGCAAGGTTGTGGAGAGGGCGAGTTTGTGCAGAGTGCGTGTGAACTTGGGAACAGCAGACCTGTGTGACCACACAGAGAGGACTCGTGACTTACTCTCTAGTTTGGGAAACCACCAGACTGCATTGTTTTATAACCCTGAGTGAGATGTTGGGTGGGCAGACTCATTTGGGGAGAGGCTGAATTGTCTGGCAGCAGCTGGAGCTTGGCAGCAGTTCTCTCTCAGAGGTGCTGGCAGTCATCGCCCCCGGCACAGAGTCCCAGGTGCCGCATAGGATAGAGCTGATGCTGCCTGCGCGGCCCAGAGACTCCGCCCATCCAACCTGAGCATAGCTGAAACTCACAGCCAATTGGCCCGGAGGTCAAACCCTCCTAATGCTAACAACAATAATCTAAGCTTAACTTCAACAAGACTGTGCAACCCATAGCCACCTCAGGTAACTGGGGAGGCTGAGCCACTGTCCCTTAGAGGACATCTACCACACAAAGCTAATCAACCAACTCAGGAAAGCAGCCACCATGCAGAGACATGGAAATAAATCACATGTGAAAGAAAGGATATGAAAAAGGACTAACTAGAAATTAAGCATACACTGAATGAAATTAAAAAAATATTATACAGAGTCCTAAAAGTACTCTAAAGGACCACAAAAACCAAGTTAAAGATTTGAAATACAAAGAGGTAAAATCCACTCATCCAAAAAATTGAAGATAGTGTAAGGGGCCTCTGGTACAACCTCAAGCATACCAACATCAGAATTATAGGGGTACCAGAAAAAGAGAGAGAGTAAGACAATGAAAACCTATTTGAAGAAATAGTGACCAAAAACTTCCCACACCTGGTGAAAGAAATTGACTTAGGAGTCCAAGAAGCACACCGAACCCCAATATATAGGAACCCTAAGAGGACCACACTGAGGCACATCATAATTAAAATGCCAAGAGCAAAAGGCAAAGAGAGAATATTAAAAGCAGCAAGAGAAAAATAGTCACCTATAAGGGAGCACCCATACGATTGTCGGTGGATTTCTCAACAGAAACTATGCGGGTCAGATGGGAGTGGCAAGAAATATTCAAAGTGATGAATAGCAAGAATCTACAACAAAGATTACTCTACCTAGCAAAGTTATCATTCAGAATTAAAGGACAGATAAAGTGCTTCACAGCTAAAAAAAACTAAAGGAATTCATTACCACCAAACCAATATTATATAAAATGCTGAAAGATATTCTTTAAGAAGAGGAAGAATAAAAATATGTAAAAATAAAATTTATGAACAACAAATACACATCTATCAACAAATGAATCTAAAAATCAAGTGAATTAAAAATATGGTGGATGAACTGGTGAATTTAATAGAATCATGGGCATAGAGAGGGAATGGACTGACAATTCTTGGGGAGAAAAGGGTTGTGGGAGGTACAGCAAGAGACTAGACAAAAGTCATGTACCTGTCGGAGAGGACAGTGGGGGGTGGGGTGAAGGCAGAGGGTGGAATGGGTACCGTGTGATGGGGAAGTATAGGAGGAAAAAAGGGGGGAACAATGTAGTTAATAAACTGAACAATAAAGATTAAAATATTTTTTAAAAATTAAAAATAAATAAAAATATAGTAGGAGTTTTTTGCATGGTATGTTTTTTACCAGATTTTTGAGTGAAGTAATAAATTTATGACACACACACACACAAACAAACAAACAAACAAAACAAAAAAACCTTTTCTCCAGCCTTCTAAGTTCTTACTTAACAGGTAAAAATATCCAAAATTTATGGCTATATATTCAGGGGTGCCATAAGCTATGAGACCCAAAGACACATTGAGCGGGTGAGGTTTATAGGCCGTTTTGAACAAAGGAGAATGTTGGACAGGGGTCTGGGATTTCAGAGGGAAAGTAAGCAATTTGCACATCGAGGAGAAAGAGTAAACGTTTGGCAACCGAGTTCTGGCTGGACTACCCACAAGCAATGGGACACAGACGTAAGTCAATAGGTTTTGCAAGACTTCACTTTGCCTGCACATTGAAATGCTCCTCGCTAGGGTAAAGAGGCTAAAGTATTCTTCCCAAGGCAGGGTTTTCTCTCTGGATTTCTTTTCCGCAAGAATCAGCAAAGTGGAAGGTTCTTTCTGAGTCTTTTGTTTCATAATAACCAACTTAAAGTCAGTATCCCAAACCGGATATCTTAGGGATGGCAAAACATTAGTCTCTTTCATTAGTTCAAACCGAATCAAAACAGAAACTATTCTGTAGCGTGAGGGTTGTCTTTATAGTACATTCAGAACAACCATGGAAATAACAATTTCTCCCTTTCTGTTACTTAAGATGGAACATGACAGAGGCGCAGTAAGAACATAAAGAGTATAACATTAAGGAGTGATAAGATGTAGTCAAATAGTCTGCCCCTCTTCCCATTTGTACCTGTTACAGAATGGGGCCATCAGAACACGTAGCCAAAAAGTACAGCTCGCTTTCCAGTGACATTTGTAGCAATTTGAAAAGAAAACCAAAAGTGAATTGCAAATTACTGAAAACAAGAAGATTCAAACCACTCATTTAAAAAGAGACACACAGAGAGAACTAAACCTAAAAATTCATTAACCAGAAGCAAGATTTCCTATTATGCAACACGTATTAAACTAGAAACATAATCAAGTTAAAGAAATGCTCTTGTTGAATCTTGCTAGTCTGATTTTTGTCCTTGAGCTTGTGGTTGATACAAGGAAACAGCCACTTGCTGCTTTCTGTTTTCCTGCATATCATTAGGTACACATGAACTTTTACCATATCCAGTGTGCTGCAATAAATTGCAGTCATTGGTTTTGAATACTTTAGTCAGGGGAAAGGAGTGGACCAAGTTATTACAGCCTCATCTTATACATTCCCACCCCAGTCCTGTAATTTAGTCAGTTCTTCAAGGAGGTCTGTTTATTTACAGTGGGATGAAAACATACTTAAACAATGAAAAAATAACAACAATTTTGCAAAAAAGTATTTAGAGCAGTGGTCGCGAACTGCGGCTCGCAGTTTGGCCCCTTGAGTGTGGCTCTTCCACAAAATACTAAGGCCTGGGCGAGTCTGCTTTGAAGAAGTGGCATTAGAAGAAGTTTAAGCTAAAAAAATTTGGCTCTCAAAGTAAATTTTAATCATCGTATTGTTGCTATTTGGCTCTGTTAACTAATTTAGAGAATCCACAGTTTAAAGAAGGAAAGGGTCTATGGTCAAGTGTTGATTATAGAACCCAATTTAAGCCTATTGATAAAAAGTTGTCTACGCCTCTCTCCTATTCCTGAAAAACATCAGAATTTGAAAATATACCTATGTTCATTGATTTCAGAGAGATGGAAGGAGAAGAGAGAGATAGAAACCGAAAGAATCATTGATTGGCTGCCGCCTGCAACCTGACCCTGTGTCCTGACCAGGAATAGAGCTCCTGGCTCACAGTTCAAAGCTCAACCCCTGAGCCCACACTGGCTAGGCCAGAAACATCAGAATTTTAAATGTCATGTTGTATACTCACCAATGATTAACACTTTTTATGCCAATAAAAATTGTTGTTACCATTTACCACCTGAGATCAATGGACTCTTGTGATTGTTTTTTTTTTATATTTTTATGTTCATTTTGAAAAAAAATTATAAATGACAAGAAGGGATTTTTAAGATGAAAGTCAGTTGAAATTTTAATAAGAATATAAACATAATTTTACTCTGTATATTTTCGGTTTAATGGTATGTAAGCTCTAAATGAGAAATAATTTCTTACTGCAATTAACTGCTCATCAGCTGTCATGCATGTACCTGAAACATATGCGTTTTGGTTGTACTGATTACAGGGAATAAATGCGTCTTCAAGTTTATCATTACATCTGGATCTCTTTGCCCTGGCATTGTTAAAATGTAACACCTTTGCAAGGTTTGACAGCTCACACTTTGGTTGACGAAAAGATAGCTATTTTTGAGTTATAATTGGGAAACTTTTATTTTTTTTGTTTATATATCATGTATTTTACTTTAACCACATTTAAATATACAACCATCTTAAGCATTTGTCCACTGAAGATTCTTGGTCTTAAAAAGACGAAATAATATCATCATACTACTTTTTGGCCAAACAGTTCCTTGTGTCAAAATATCATATGAAGAAATTTGCCCAGTTGAAAAACTAAGTAGATAAGAATTCCACATTACCATCTGTCTTTACCAAAGACATGCATTCATTGATTCTTAAACTTGAAAATGTTAAACTAGGTGTCGGAACATAAAGATTTACAGTCTGAAGTTTCACTAATACGATCAGTTTCATCATCATTAGAGTCTAGAGCGCCCCAATAGCAGAAGCCACTCAGGGTTACTGTGCCTTAAAGTAAATAGCGTCATTATTTATTGATGGCCCAAGATAATTTAGGTTATTACGCATTATTCATCTTTAAGCAGAGTAGTAACACACAATTGACCTGAACTTTCTGAACGTCAGGCACTTAATTAATTTTATCTGTCATTGTCACATAGATTTTAAAAAGGCCCCTCTTTTTTTGCCAGTCGTGGGAGGTGCAAGGCCATTTTTAAGGTTTTTGTGGGCTTTTTAGTTTTCAATTTTGACCCATAGCATATTAAAGACATCTAGTAAAGAAGAAGAAATATTAAGTGGAGTAGGAAGGAAGTGAATGATGAAACATTCTGACAGTGCTCCCAGGAATTACATGCCTTGTTTCAAAGCTGTGTGACTCTTCACTGTACTTATCTGAATACTAGAGGCCGGTGCACAAAATTTGTGCTCAAGCAGGGGAGGGGGGGTTCCTTTATTTTGGCCTGTACCCTCTCCAATCCAGAACCCCTTGGGGAATGTCCAACTGCCAGTTTCAGACATCCCTCTTGCAATCCAGGACCACTGGCTCCTAAACACTCACCTGCCTGGCTGTCTAATGCCCCTAACTGCTCCCCTGCCTGTCTGATCATCTCTAACCATCTCTGCCTGGTCACCCCTAACAGCCCTCTCCTGCTGGCCTGGTTGCCCCCAACGTGCATACGGCTGGGATCCCTCAGCCTGGGCTGTGCCCTCTCACAGTTTGGGAACCCTCAGTGGATGTCCTCAGAGGAGCAGGCCTAAGCCATTAGTTGGACATGCTTAACTGTGCTATGGAGACTGGAGAGGCTCCCGCCACCACTGCTGCATTTGCCAGCTGTGAGCCCAGCTCAGAGCTTCTGGCTGAGTGGCACCCCTCCTGTGGTAACACACTGACCAACAGGGGGCAGCTCCTGCATTAAGTGTCTACCCCCTGGTGATCAGTGTGGGTCATAGTGACTGGTTGTTCCACTGTTTGGTCGATTTGCATATTAGTCTTTTATTATAAAGGATATATAAAGAACTAGGTGGCTGTCATGACTAAATGGGTGACCAGTCACCATGAAGTGCATGGAGCACCTCTTGGCCACCCCTCTCCCCCAATCCCTGAGCTGCTCACCATGGAGAGGACTGGCGGCGAGATGGGACCGTGAACTGTTGAGTGCCTGGTTCCAGGGTAGCCATGAACTTAGCTGAGCAGTCACCCAGGCAGCAGTGAGTTTCGTGAAGCAGTCATAGGGCAGAAGGAGTTTTCCGAACAGTTGCGGGGTCAGGGAGCCTCTCGGAGTAGTGGTGGATGTGGGGAGCTTTGCGGAGCATCCAGTAACCAGCTTTGCGGGGCTGCAGCAAGCTTCACAGAGCGGTCAAGGGGTGAGGGGAGCCTCTGGAGCAGATGTGGGGCCATGAGCATCACAGAGCGTCCTGGGGCGGAGCTTCACTTAGTGTCTCAGGGCTGCAGAGGCCATGCCACGGAGGCCAGCTAGGCCTAGGGGCCCTAACCATGCACTATTTTGTGAGTGCCGGGCCTCTGGTTTTAAAATAATGTGAACACCTGGCAAAATCTTTGAGGAAAGAACTATTAACCGAAGACAAAAATAGACCTGATTTCAGGATCACCTAATTGATCCATAAATAAATTTTTAAATTGCTATCCAATCTTATATAAATGGGTCAGATATGATCAGCCTATAAATGTACAGCACTCCCAGTTCTGCATCAGATAAAGAAAACACATCTTTCCTGGGTTTTCCATTTCCTGAACTGAAAGGACATATAGCTAAAATATTTACAATAGTTTTTTCTAGGACATGGATTTAATTATGGTTTCATCTTTTCTTTTGTTGTTGTTAATATCTTCATTTTTCTATTTAAATTATATACTATGTGCTATACTAATATATTATTCTATAATAATATATGTATGTTCTTTAGTACTATTTCTTAACTAAAATGCTAATAGGCCAGATTTATATCCTTGGGTTTTATATTTATATGGGAAACTGCGTGTTTTATACAGCATTGCCCAATTCATCACACTACATATTAATAAAGAGGCATTTTTATAGCATTTCATGTGCCTTTGATATGGCTGATATCAGAGGAGTTTAGAGTTCTTATTGGTAAGCTCTCATATGGACTCAAATAAATTTCCACAATCAGTTTCAGCCTAAAACCCAATTTATTTATCCTTTGACTAACAAATGTATAGTTACATGCAGCATATCCATGTCCGCATATCAGCTTTTTCTCAGATGTATATGAATATGGGATAACCAAAGAGTAATTGGTGAATACATGTATACTGATTGTTATTATTATTTTTATTATTTTGTAATATATGGCAATTGTTTAGTTACGTCTCTGAATAGACTGTGGTCTTAGAGGACACACACACACACACACACACACACAAAAAAAAAAAACCATTTAGAGACTTCATAAAATGTTTAAACCCACAGGTTGTCAGTGACACACGTGGATAGCCTTCAATATCTGCTGAAATAAAATTTATAAATGTATTTATTTATACATTGGTATTTCTATCATGCTCAAAGGATAAAATGGAGACAATTAAATAATTCACACATTCATTTTCCAAAGTGTCTCCTTTTCTGTTTTAAAAATGTATTAACTTTTCATGAGAAGTCTCATAAAATTATAACCATGAAGTATAAAGGAACCACTGTCCAACAGTAAAGTTCCTTGAACTTTGCCCTGATCTCCATATATATTATTGATTTGTCAAACCACAAAAGTCTATTTTCCAATCAAGGTCTAAAGGCCATTGAGAAAAAGTAAGGGTAAGGATTGCCAAATACTAAGAATGGATTCCATTTTCTCTAGATCTTTGGAAACATGGATTGTGTTAAAAGTTAAGAAACTAAATGGATGGGAGCACTTGACACAATAGCATCAACAATAATACATTATTGTGATTGTTTTCTTTTTATTTAGCAAGAGTATCAAGTTTTTCAATTTTTGAAAAAAGGTATACAATATATGTCTATGTATTCAAATATTTTTTAACAGCCATATACCTTTTACCTAAAAATTTTTTTCACAAAAAGAAAATCAAATTTATTTTATTCTAATGTCTTTTATCAGGTTACATCTAATCAATGGAAAAGTTAATAGCAATAAATCCATCTTCTTTCAAGGCTTTAAAGTAGAGATGAATATGGGTCATAATTACATTGCTTCATTTCTTAGCTTTATGAAATCAAGTAAATTTCTTCACTATTTTTGATAAAATTATTTGTATTGTGGCATTGTTATGCCATCATAAAAATGGTTTATATAGTTTAAATCTAAATGATAGTTAATTAAAAGAGAAATAATTACCTTTGGGCAACAAGTTTTCCTTTAGCATTGTTTAAACATACATTTAAAATTTTAACTTACACCTCTATCTGTTCATGTCTTCTGCCTAGGCATTTTTCAAAATCCTTTCCTTGCAACTTAATATATTTATGATAAGCCTTATTGAGTTTTTGAGATTTTACCTCTGTTCATTATGCTAAGTCAGAGAAGTTATGTCTCAAGTAAGAAATGGGTTTATAAGTAAAAGTTTTATTTTCAAAGAGACAGTCCATGAGTTGATTAAAAAAATGCCTTTGTATATAAATTATTCATGTTAGTGGTGAAATGTAAAATATCTGTGTACTTATAATGTGTTTTCATTTAATATATTGTATTTTCAGATCAATGGGACAGATACCTCATGTAAATAATTGTTTTGAAAAAGAAACGTTTCTAAGATACAAATTAATCAAAAAGGTATTAAAATTTAAGAATGTTATAAGGCAAAAAATCTCTTTAGCTTGGCTCCCATAAGAGCAACCTTCAGTTTCACAGTAATCATTATGAAGTTGGTTGCAAAAGGGGTAGATTCCCCAATCTTACTTAGTGGCTCAGAATTCTTCCTGTTCATTATTCACAGAAGTAGAGTAGGGAATCTTTTCTATTTGGGTTCCAATAATATAATGAACATATGCTATTAAAACCATTCTATCAAATAGGTAAAACTTTTAGTATTTTACTTTTATTTCCCATCATGTAAGAAATAATTTTAATGGAACTGGCTCTCCCTTTGACTCTACCTGTGAACTCAGAAAAAAAATCTCACTCAAATTTTTGGCCATATTTATGTGCTATCTCTAACCAATTGCATGTAGTAATCAACATTTTTAATTTTACTTTTCACTCTCCCCTAACTCAGACCTAATGTAGTTGGGAAACCTTCCTTGTTCACTGTAGTTTGTGACTCATTCAAGATTTGGAGGTAGGGATAGGAAGGGTTCTGTGGCCTGAATATTGGTGTCCCCTAAAATTTACCCACTTAAATCATATTGTCCAAAGTGATGATATTAGAAGAGGGGGTGGGACATTTGGAGGTGATTAAGTTATGAGGGTGGAAACTTCAAGAATGGGATTAATAAACGGGACACCACAGAGCTCCCCTATCTCTTTGTATTATCTGAGGACTATTTGAAACTCGCTAGCTAGAAAGAGGACCCTCATTAAGAGGCAGCCACTGCCTCCTTGATCTTGGATCTCCCAGTTTCCAAAACTGCAAGAGTTAAATTCTGTTTGTTGTTTATTTATTTTAATTATTAGCTCCCTAGTCTGTCTGATTTTGTTATAGCAGCCTGAACAGACTAAGATGGAGTGGGTAATGGGGAAAAAAAAAACTTATCAATACCATCATTCTCTGTGAAAAACTAGCTTTGCCACATTGCTCTCTGGATATTTAAAGCTCATTTTTTTCTTGTGAATTATTTGATGAATTCTTTGAAAACTTCGTGGTGGTTTGGGTTCTCTAAACTCCCCAAAGATAAGGATAAATGAATCTCTATTTCAGCATGTCCCAACCTTTTCCCAAGCCCCAAGGATTGATTGCCTTGATACCTGCTTAGTTTTGTTTACCAATCCAGAGTCCTTCTTGAGAACATTTAAGATGGTTCTATAGCAAGCCTGGCTTCCAGAGGACACTCCATTTCCAGGTGAAAAGCACCTCTGCACCCTCTTTCCTAGCAGTTTGCTCAGGGAAGCAGCAATCTTCCCTCTGCTCCACCTGTGGAGTAACTAGCCAGCCAGTCACTTGTATTTCGATTTCTCAGATGTTAAGATATTAATTAAATATGTTTCATGGTTCTTTGAGTCATCTTCTTGAAGCCCACCTTCACAATGCCTGAGGTTAGCAGGAAGCAGGGGGACTATATGTGCAGATAAGAATAAACTAATAACTCTCATCAAAGCCCAAACACATTTCTGTTCAAGAACTTTTAAATCAAGAGGTTTCAGAGTCTCATAGTCAGTTTTTTTATACTGCCTTTTCCATTCCTGTGAATGGTCTAGCATCTGTGTTTGAATGTGGTATCAATGTTAGTGATCCTTTAGGAGTTGTTTCCTTTTACTATCATAGTACTTTATGCACTGATGATGGGAATGAATTATTTTCCTTCTCTTTACTGGAAGTTGAACGGTGTGTCCCCCTAAAATGTATATTGAAACCTTAACTCCTGATATCTTTGAATGTGACTTTATTTGGAAACAGGATCCTTGCACATGTAATTAAGTGCACAATACATTGAGCTTTTGCTGAAATTTAGAAAATAGTAGTAGGTCTTTAATATGACTAGTTCCTTATAAGAGAAGAGACATAGAAACAAACACACATAGGTGGAGCTCACTATATACACTAATAAAATAGAAATATGCAAATTGACCATACCTCCATGACACCCATCAACCAATCGGGAGTGAGTATGCAAATTAACAAACCAAAGATGGTGGGTTAATTTGCATGTGCAGGCATGAAGCCACCGGGTGGGGCTGGAGGCCTACTATGAGAGGGAGGGCAGGAGGCAGAGGGAGCTACAGGAGCGGTGCTACACTGGGAGCAAGGACATGCAGGCTCCCAGGCAAGCAGGAGTGAAGCCAGGGGAAGAAAGGTCTATTCATGCATCAATCTTCATTCAATGGGCCTCTAGTGTGAAAATACAAATGCATAGAAGAAAGACAGCCATGTGGTGTTATAGAAATAAGCCAGATGTCAGAAAAAAATAACTTTTTTGAATCACAGTGGCATACACATGCACACGCATATATTTGAAGACTATTTCTTCTATCTTTACCACTTAGAATTTTTTGTTTGGTTGTAGGCAAATGAAATTTTCTTTTACACTTAAAATTTGGACATAAAGTTAATAAAGAATAAATATTGCCATAGAAGAACATGTAAACTTATATACTAAAATTATAAATATTTTGTATGTATTTGGTCTTTAAAAATGTCACCATAGAATGAGGACATACCAAGAGTAAAAGCAGAATATTTATATATCAATATTTTAAGTGCAATGGTATGAGTAAAGAATTTATATTTTGTCCTTTTAATGTTTCTTACTACTTTGAAAATATTTGATAGCAGCTACCTGCACATCTTCTTTTTTAAGAGGTATATTTGTGTCTGTTTAATTTAATTGGATATTCCCAAAGTCCACTTAGATATCTGTTGGCAAGAAAATCAGTTTTAGAGCCAAATTATAAAGGTTATAATCTAGAATGAAAAAGTCAGCCATTATAAAAATTATGCCATAGTTGTTGTCTTTTTTCAGGTATAGATTTTTGTAATGCATGTAAGATATTTGGAGAATATTGCTACAAAATGAACTAAGCCAAAGCAGATCAATATTTAAAGTAAACACCCTTAAATCATTTGGTGTAATTTGGTTTTAACAACAGTAAAAATAATTAGATTTAGAGTGCTTAGGTATTTGGCTTTTAAAATTCTGGTCCTAGTACAGCTAAGCATTTTATGTTAAAACCCAATAAATAGGAAGAATTTTAATTCATTGCATTTATGTAGCTTTGTAAACTTTGAGAAAATGACTCAATTTATTGACAATATTAGGGCTAGTTTTGGCATCTAAATAATAAAGAGTTTTAGAAAATAACAGACATGACTATACATTTAAAAGTAAAAATAGAAACACAAAAGTGCTGATGAATACTACTTATGTGCTGTGTTTACCACTAGACATTAGTAGTCAATTCAAGAAAAGATGTACAAGTAAATTCAGTTAGTTCAAAAGATTTATTGTGTTTGCTATAAATTATAATAATAGCCTAATACAGTGGGGATTTATATTAGTTACCTGGTATTTTGATAAAGGTTTTATGTTTATTCTCAACTTTCACATTTCTTTGGAGATGGATACAACAGTATTAACTCATTGTACAATACATTGAGCTTTTGCTGGAATTTAGAAAAAAGTAAATGGCGGAGACAAGATCTGAAATCAGGAAAACTGCATTTGTGTGTGTGTGTGTGTGTGTGTGTGTGTGTGTGTGTGTTAATTTTCCAGATATTGCTAGCAGATTTTTAAATTATATATATATATATCTCCTATCTAATAAAAGAGAAACATGCAAATCACTGTACCTTCGCTATGCTACCAGCCAATCAGGAGCGGGGAATGGGGCCAAGGCGCACGTGAGTCGAGGAGCAGTGGCGGGAGGGGCCCTGGGCTGGGGAGAGGAGCTGCACTGGCAGTCCTGGCCAGGGCCCTGTGGAGGGGCCGGGCAGGCGCTGCAGGCTGGCCTGCATTGGCAGGGCAGCTTCTGCTGCTCCCCAGGCCGGGGCGTTGTGGAGGGGCGGGCAGGGCTGTGGGTGGGGTGCCTGTGGCTCCTGTGGCTGTGGCCAGCCTGAGTGAAGCTGGCCCAGGTGCTGGATGCTTATAGCTGGCCAGAAGGAGGGAAGCCTGGGTCCCAGGTGTAAGGCAAGGCAGAGGCAGTTAGGAGCAATCAGGCCAGCAGGGGAGCACTTAGGGGTGATCAGAGAGGTAAGCAGAGGTGGTTAGTGGTGATCAGGCAGGCAGAGGTGGTTAGTGGCGATCACCCAGGCAGGTAGAGGGGTTAGAGGTGATCAGTCAGGCAGGCCAGTGAGCAGTTAGGAGCCAGTGTTCCTAGATTGCGAGAGGGATGTCCAACTGCCAACAGTCAGACATCCCTGAAGGGGTCCCTGATTGAAGAGGATGCAGGCTGGGCTGAGGGAATCACCCTTCTGTGCATGAATTTCATGCACTGGGCCACTAGCATATATATAAAAATATACAAATTTTAAACATATATATCTATTTATTTATTATTTTTAAACATATATACATATTTATTATTTTTTAAAATTTATTTTAGAGAGGAAGGGAGAGGGAAAGAGAGATAGCTATATCAATAATGAGAGAAAACCACTGATTGGCTGCCTTCTCCAAGTCCACAATGGGGATCAATCCTTCAAGCTAGGCATGTGCCCTCACTAGGAATTGAACCATGATCTCCTGGTTCATTGGTTGATGCTGAACCACTGAGCAACACAGGCCAGGCAGAAAAACTGTGTCCTTAATTATTATCCTTAATCACTATTTTATACTATCATTCACCTTTTATATTGGATTTAATATTTTAAATAGAATAGGATTTTTTTTCCTGACCTCAACAAATATGTTACCCAACTGAAGAATTTGCAATAAATGTAGTCTTGAGAGGCTCCTTGGGAAAAAATGTGCTGTTTCATGGTATGGAATGGGAGCACACCCTCTACGCACAGGGTGGTGTGTCCCAGAGGCATAAACAATGGCTTGGGGAGAATGAATCATGACCAGTGCATTGAAACCTATTCAAGCTTTAATGCCAAGCTCACCTGTAGAAGAGGTTACGTGAAACTAGTCAAAGGATTTATCTCAATTCTTCAGCTTTATAGCATCTCCTTCTGCTCCTTCCCAACTCCCTTCTCTGCTGTATTATAGCCAAAAATACAGAAAGTTCATGGTAACCCCGGCACAGAACATGGGATGGAAGACAAGCTATAGAGATGCAGGTAGTGATAGCAATGGCACATCAGGAATCAAGAAGTATTTATGGTGAAACTATTCTGATTTATGATTTCTGGTTGTCAAACTACAGTTACTCTCAGAAAAAAAAAGTCATTCTAAATGATCCGAGTATCACTTTTCAGCTGATTATTGCTTTAAAGCTGACATTGAGAATTTTTTAAAGCATAACTTCCTTATTGGCAAAGTACCCACTGTAATTTTGTAGTCATCTTATGTAAATGGAAAATAACAATTCCATTCTGGATTACCCACTTTCATGGACAAGTGCCCAGTTTTGTACAAAACAGCCTCTAGCTTGTAAAAATAATATTTTTACAGGATTGTAGAGATAAACAGTTTTATGAGAAGTATACATTTATTAGAAGTTTGTATTAGGAATATATAGATGCTTGCCATTTTGAATATAAGCCTGCCATTTAATGCCAAGTTGTTGTCCTCAAATAATTTTTACCTATAACTAAAAGTTCAGGAGCTGACATTTTATACTATCATGTAGAAATGTCACAGGAACCTCAGCATATTTCAGAAGGTAAATTTGAACACCTTAGTTGCGGTTATCACATGAAGGACAGTGCTCTCAACCAAATATTTGTGCCCACCCCCTCCCTAAGTCTTATGTTGAAATCCTAACTCCCAATATATAATACAGTACAAATATATGTATTTAATATAGGCTAAAATATTGAGGCATGAGATAGGGTTAACATGAAACAAAATATATTGAGCCCCACCACTCCAAGGTGAATTCAATACCTGCTTTTATAACTGTTCTGTGAATTGGGCATTAGTATAAACATTGTAAGTTTTGAAAAATAATACAAAAAAGGGTAATTATTTCAGGGTTTCCTAGACGAAAACCAACAGAGACAGGATTCAAGCCTTAGCCAAATTAATTATCTTTCTTATGCAGAAGGTTAAGTGACTAGAGATACTGCACTAAATGCATGAACTTCAGGACTCAATGGAGGCAGACAATAAGTCCAACTAGATCAGAGAATAGATTGTGGAGAAGTTAATATCTCATCTAAGTTTTAAAGGAAAGTACAATTTTGACAGGTAAAATAATCCAAAGAGGAGAGTTTTGTAAGCTAAGGCAATGGCATGGGAATAAAAATGTAGACACAGTGTGTCACTATGTTAGAGAAAGACCAGTGTGGTAGAATGGAATTGTGGCTGAAGTATAGGAAATGCGCTTAAGGGCAGTAGGTGAAGTAGGGCCACTTCGTGGAACCATATTTTTGGGAAAGCACTAAGGGCTAGGGAGTATGAAAGTACTGTTTAAGCGATCATGAAAAGATTTCAAGTAGAGTTGATATAAACTGCTTCACAGAGATATATCCTTTCATCGGGACTTTTTTTTTTTGGAAGTAGAGACAGAGATCTGGTGTATTGCCTAATGGGTAACAAGGATGGGCTTCATTTTCAAAGGTTGATATAGGTGGGTTGTTGCAGCTAATCTATCCTATCTAATAAAAGAGTAATAAGCAAATTGGCTGTCCCTCTGCTACACCCACAAGTCACGCCCACAAACCATGGCCACCAGCCATCCAGGAGCAATATGCAAATTAACCCCCAACCGAGATGGCTGCTGCCCAAGGCTGGGGCGGAACCAGCTATTGGCCTGATCATAAGGCGATTGCTGGGGGGTCCCCTGGACGAGGTCCTCTGCCCAAGGACAAAAGCTTCGTCCAGAGGCTTTTGGCCTTGGGCAGGCCAGGGGTGAGCCGTCAGTGGGGCATCCCCTGAGAGCTCCCAGTATGTGAGAAGGGCAGGTTGGGCTGAGGGATCACCCACCTCCAGGGCCCCTAGTTTACTATAGATATTCACTGTATTCTCTCTGCCCACCTGCACATACAAACGCATACACATTCAACTGTGTTTGCTCTATAAATCCAAGCTTTCTATTAAGAGTGCTATTCTATGGGATAGACTTGTTTGGCAGGTATAAGTAAACATATTTGTCTGCATATCTAATTCCACATTCTTTGAAAAATAGTGTATGTATTATGGTTGGCTTTTGTATATTTATTAGTCTCTCCTCTGTCTTAAATTTCAGTTGGTTCCAAACCCTGCAAGGAAAAAAGGTTGCTTTCTATTTCCCCTCAAATCTCCCATGATTTAAATTCATTATCTTGGGACTTGACCTTGGTGACAGAATAGAACATAGTTTGCAATAGAAATAAATTATCCACAGTGAGGTCATATGGGAAGCTATTGTACTAAGTAGCGGGGAAGGTAGAAAGAAATTAAAAGTTACAAAACACATTAAGAAACTGAATAAACAAGCATTGGAAGCAATCACAACAGAAAGGAGAAGAACCAATTGTACTGGATCAAACAATATGGTTTCACAATTTATGAAGGTGCCCAAAAGCCTTAGCCAATTTGGGCCAGAATGTACAGTTTTCTAAATCATTGACATGGACCCAAATGAAAAAAAATATTTATGAGTCAAGTTTTTTTGTTTTGTTTGTGTGTTTATTATTTTACTAGAGGCCTAGTGCATGGTATTCATGCACTGGTGGGTGGTGTGGCCCACTGTGGGAGCACTGTTTATCCCACTCAGCCCAAGCAGCTGTGGACACACCATCTGAGTGGCTGCTCCTGCTGTGGGAATGCACTGATCATCAGGGGGCAGCTCATGCATTAACCATCTTCCCCGTGGTGGTCAGTGTGTGATATAGCGACCAGTTGACTGGATGTTCTGGTCATTTTGCTGGCTTTTATTATATAGGATTTTTCTCGTAGGAAAAGAGAATTAGAAAAGTGAGAGTCCCCATCTAGACTATTATTCCAATTTCACTTAGAATATCAAGTAATATCATGCCAGTACTATCTACCTCATATCTGAAAAATACTTTTATAAAAAAATAAAATTATTTGCTCACCACCTTTTTTGGTAAGTAATTCAAAATGCAGTCCTTATGAACATTTCATCTCATTCTAGACATCAGGAAAATTCTAAGGAGAGTTAAATAATTAATTCCTTACACTTTCATATACATTGGTCTCCTGAAGTTTATATTATAAGTACCCCATCATTATAAAGATGTTCAATGAGATTCATTGTTTCTGTCATGTGCATAGTATATTATAAAACTATGATTAAGCTGGGATGTTCCAAGCATAAATGGAATTACATTTTATTTGGTATGTGGTTCTGGGGACTTTCTATTTTTATTTATCTAACACAAAATGGAGCATTATCATTGCCATATTAAAGGTAATGAAACAGGATGAGAGTTATTAAGTAAATTGGCAAAGTCACAGACTACTCTCAATATGGACACAAAGAACTAACTCCAAAAAATACTATTTGGATGAATGATGGGATCAAGTCAAGCATTTCATTTTAATTTCTTTATTTCTCTCATCTGTTGATATTGCATGATACTTAATTCTCTTGGGAACTTTCAGCAAATTATGTCAGAAATATAGGCCTAAAAATCTCTATTAAGTTGCCTCGAGTAGAATTGTGTAATTCTGCTCAACTGCCTAGATTTTGAAGGCAATTTTCAGTGATATTCTAAAATCATGAAAAGCACATTAGGGATCATTTATTTTTCTTATGCCAATAATATCCCTTCATTTTTGAAACCATACAGTTTAGAGATGAAAGGGACATTATAGACTCTGAGCCTGCTGCTAATCAAATATTTTACTTCTCCCACAATATTGCTGCCCTCACCACCAGTGCTGAAACATCACTATCTGAAGTCATGCATTTCATATTTTGCAGTTAGCTTCTTACTGAAATTTCTGCTGCAGCTCCATTCATACTGCAGCCATAGCTGTGTCTGCCTACCACATACACCTGCCCCATCTATCAGCCGGAAAGGCCCTACAGGGAACTTCAGGATCAAAAATACAAACCAGGGAGCCCCTCCTGAGTGCATGGAGGCTGAGCAGTGCACTGCGCAGGTACCAGGAGGACACTGACCCAGGGAGGAATATATGGTATTTACGTCTGAGGGCAGATCTGTATCCAAAATCAGTTTAAGGAGAAAAAAAAGGTAAAAAAAAAAAAATAGATAGCACTGGAAGGAATCCAGTACAGTTGAATATAAGCAGGGTTGGCTACAAAATATGAGGGGCACAGTGCAAAATGAAAATGCAGGAATCCAATACAGTTGAATATGAGGGGCCCAGTGCAAAATGAAAATGCAAGGCCCCTTTTTAAAAAGCTGGGGAAACGGTTTTGCAAAAGGCAGTGAAATATAAAGCATTTCCTTTTTTCAGCAGTTTCTCTCTTGACTTATCATGGTGTTTCTATTTGCTATTTAAAAAATATATATCCTATCTAATAAAAGAGTTATATGCAAATTGACCATCACTCCAACACACAAGATGGCTGCCCCTATGTGGATACAGATGGCCACCACAAGATGGCCAGCAGAGGAGGGCAGTTGGGAGGGACCAGGTCTGCAAGAGAAGGCAGTTGGGGGTGATCAAACCTGCAGGGGAGCAGTTAGGGGTGACCAGGCTGGCAGAGGAGGGAAGTTGGGGGCAAACAGGCTGGCAGGGGAGCAGTTAGGCGTCAATCAGGCTGGCAGGGGAGTGGTTAGGGGATGATCAGGCTGGCAGGCAGAAGCAGTTAGGGGCAATCAGGAAGGCAGGCAGGTGAGCAAATGGGAGCCAGCAGTCCTGGATTGTGAAAGGGATGCCCAAATGCCCAATTAGGCCCGATCCAACAGGGGTTCCATATTGGAGAGGGTGCAGGCTGGGCCGAGGGATACACACTCCCCCACCCCCATGCACCAATTTTGTGCACTGGGCCTCTAGTGTGTGTGTGTGTATATCTGAGTGGCCAGATTATTATGATCTCTGAACACATAATAATCTGGCCACTCAGTGTATATCCTATATATTAAAAGGTTAATATGCTAGTTGTTACCTCCAGAAGGAGTTTGAACAGCAGGGAGGCTGGCCAACCTCCCATGTCCCCTCTCCCTGGCCAGGCTGGCCAGACCCCACCCATGCACAAATTCATGCACCAGGGCTCTAATATATATTGAAGATTGACTTAAATAGATCATATATATATATATATATATATATATATATACACACACACACACACATATATATGTGTATACACACACACACACACACACACACATATATATATATATATATATATATATATAATTAAGTCAATCTTCAATTTTATTTTATTTTTTAAAATTTATCTGTATTGTTGAAAGTATTACAGATGCCTCCATATTTCTTTTTCTTTTTTGGAACACTCTGAGGAAAAGCTATGATGCAAATTGACAAATTGTGTTATTTTGATGTTTCCTCAAATGAGTTCAGTGTTCTTATATTTGTATTTAAAACTAACTTTTAAAATTTATTAGCAAACATTTTCTCATTATTCTTTATAACGAATAATCTTCACTTTTCAAGTTTTTTTAAATTAATTTCAGAGAGGAAGGAGAGGGAGAGATGGAAACATCTATGAGGAGAGAGAATCACTGATTAGCCTCCTCTTGCACGCCCCCAGTGTGCACAGCCCACAATCCAGGCATGTGCCCTTGTCCGGAATCAAACCTGGGACCCTTCAGTCTGCAGGCTGACACTCTATCCACTGAGCTATACCAGCTAGGGCAATGTTAGTTTTAATAGGTAGCCTCTGGCTGCTTACTGGATGTACCCCAGAGTCGCTAATGGTGGGCGCAGTGACCAACCTGAGCCACACCCTGAGATATAGGAGCAGGGCAATGGACTCTGACCCAGGTCCTCTGAGTTGTGCTCACACCCACGTTCCCCACTTGGAAGGGTGAAGGATGAAGGTAGAATGTGAACCCTCGCTCCCTGCCCAGACCCCTACGAAAGAAGGGTTGTTGCCACAGGTGGCAGCAAGAACAGTGAGCCAGGTCTGAGACCCAGGGACTGAAGGGCAATTGAAAATCCACACTGAGTGGCTGAGAGGCAGGCGTCTATGTGAACCGGGACACCAACCCTCCCCCTCCCACCCTCAACCACATTCAATTGTGCCATTGGAATTCTCTTACAAAACACAAAGTGGAAGGTAATAAGAATTTCAAGACAGGGACAACAGGGCATTCAAAGAGCACTGGGAACGTGGGAGGGAGGGCGCCTGTGTGACTGCAGGGCTCACATGGTCATTCCAGCCCTGGCTACAGGTCAGATGTGTGATGGGCACACTTAAGTTAGAAACTCATCAAGTCAAACTGGTGGCAGTCTGAATACCCAGGAGGAGAGACTGGACACCAGAAAATAAGCATCCACATCCTATTTCTCTAGTGGCTATTTATCAGAGCAGTTTGCTAAGTAAATTGATTTTTTTTAAATAACATTTTTGGAAGGAATATTTACCCACTTTCAAACAAATGACCTGCAAGCCTGTCAATACAAAAATGACACACTGTATAAGTTAATTAAAATTATTTTTCATTACTTATTCACAGTAGTGGCTTGAATTGGCCACACAATTTAGAGAATTTGTCCTAATGTAGGCTACAATAGTGCACTTTATTATGACTATATCTATTAACTTTTATATAAATTCATAAAATAAAATAAAAATTCTCAAATTTAATGATTTGCCCCTACCAAGGTGAATTATCAAAATCAAATGAAGGTAATAAGTACAGGCTTCTGAGATAACAGAATCATATAGAATCCTGAATTGCATTTTCATATAAAAAGGTAATTATTTTTCGCTGACATTGATAGCGTATCCTCTCAGCTACTTCAAAATATCTTTTATAATCACATGCTGTCAGAACTCTGCATCTGAACAACAAGAGGGGACATATATGCAAGAGAAGAAAATAAACTACAGGGCAGTAACTTACTTTTAACATCAAAGAAAAATGACAGATGGTTCTGATCTTGTCTGGCCATTAACGAAACATGGAGGAAGTTGCTCCCCCCACCTAACGGGATGCCAAGATTCCCTTGCCACACTCAACACATACAGTGTGTGTGTCTGTCCATGTTGATTTTTATCTATAAGTGATTACCATGACTTTCCCACAGGCAACTTACACCTTTCCATGTGGTGAATATTAGTTTAGATGTTTCAAATCTTAGGCTAAATTGCCTCTTCCTTTTTACTGCTGTAATGGTTTATCCGGTGCCATATCATTTATGTTATCTTTTAATTTCTTAGTGCCATGGGCACGAGCTGTCTGGGATTGTGTCTGTCACAAATGCCCCAGACAGAAAAGATTGTGAGTGGAGAGATGAGCAGTACAAAGGAGCTTTAGTTCTGCCTTCAATCTATTTAACAGAGATGAGGACAAAGACCTAAAAATGTAAGGTGCCATCTGAATAGGAGACCATTGATCAAGTTCAACACCACATCAATGAAAGGATACATGAAACATCCAAAAGATCTCACCTGGTGATGGTGGATCTTACAGAAATATACAATGAAATAAAAGTATAATCAGAATGAACAGTAAGCCCTTGTAGAAAACTACTTAATAGGGAAGAAACCACTTTTAATGTTAGGCAGCCCCTTACTTAGTCATTCTGTCATGGTATGCAATGGGGACATCAATTCATTTTGAGTTTATTTTTTAATGTACACAAAGTAGACATGAGAATATTTTAAAAAACAAAATTATAGCTACAATTTAATTATCAAATTGACACAAGGGCAGAGAAGTTGCCTAAATTGTCACACAGATAATTTTGCAAGAAGCTCTAGCCAATTTTTCAAAAATAACTATATTCCAACCTTCTAAGTTAGGCTAAAGGAGTTTGAAAAATATGATCAGCCCTAGCAAGTTTGGCTCAGTGGATAGAGCATCAGCCCACAGACTGAAGGGTCACTGGATTGATTCTAGTCAAGGGCATGTAAGTCAGTTCCAGATTCCTCCCCCAGCCTGGGCCCTGGTGGAGGGGGGTGTGTGTGCAGAAGGCAGCCAATCAATGCGTCTCTCTCACATCAATGTTTCTCTCTGTCTCCCCCTCTCCCTTCCACTCTATAAAAATCAATGGAAAATATCCTAGGGTGAGGACTGACAAACAAACAAAGTATCATCTCACCCTTCCTCATTCCATAAGGTGGTAAAACATATCCATAAGGTGGTAAAACATTGCCTTCTAAGCAAGGCCAAGCAGGTTGGTCATGTCTTTACACACCAATGAAAGTGCACTCATTGCATAGTTTCACAGCTTGACTGGAAACTCTAGTCAGGCTGGAATGATGTTATTATATTATGATAAAATCTAGGGATAATATGCTATCAACTATGACTTACAGGATTACAACCTAAGGAAGGGACCTGAAGAAGAGCGAAAAAAAAAGTACCATTTATCCAGGGTCTAATATTTGCCAGGGATTTTATATACATTATTGTATTTTCTCATTACCATAACTCTTTGTGATCACTGCTAATATTACCCATTTGGCAATGAGGAAACTGAGGCCCAGGGAAGTTAAATATTTTATTTATAACCATCTAGGCAATTATTTTAATAGATGGAGCTGGAGCCTATATGTAATCTATTATACTTTTTAACTCCTTATTCCTATGAACATTGTTGTTAAGTTTGAAACTTGAAAGGGTCATTCATTCATGTGTTAATTTTTTAATTTATAAAGAACCCCCTATAGTAGTTCAGAATGAAATTTTTTACTTTAAATCAAACACTTGGTTCAGCACAAACAAGTATTTTTTTCAAGGACACAAACATTGCCACTTAAAGAGCTTGTCTAGTTGTCTAAAGGAATAAAGCATCCCATTTCTAAGCAACTCGTTAATATTTGCATTTAATTAGTGTGAAAAATAACAAGGTTACAGAGACCAAAGTACCCCCATTGCCTTAAATGATTGCCTGAGTTCCTAGATTAATAAAATCCAATTATATTTTTATGTAATTGGCACTAAGTTTATTTGTATCCCTTTTTAAATAAGTTTGCTAATGACATAAGAAAGTAAACAAAACAAACTAACTGTAAATGAACACCAAGTTAAATTCAATCTCCGGTACTGAAGAAATATCTCTATGTAAGGATTATTTCAAAATCCTTATTGATTTGTAAAACACACACCAAGTGAGTGGCCCCTGCTATCCTGACTTGTGTGATGAAATGGGAGCAAGAAAGCTTTATGGTTTTTTAAATAGAAGTGAACGATCACAACACTATGGAGTCAGAGAAAGCCAATCAGAGGGAATTCCCTAGTGTTTCAGAGACTGGATTTTAAGACTAGAATGGAGTAATTTTTTTAGACTGATTTTAATATGTCTCTCAGGTGCCTCTAATTGTGCCTTCTGAAATTCTAGGCCTGCTCAGTCCCTGATTCTGTTGGGCCTTGCTTGTCCTTTGTCAGATTTGTATACCCTCAGTCTCTCCAGCTTAGATCCTATTGTATGCAACCTCTAGACTCAATGTTGACTATTTCCAGACCACTCAGTGCTGTAGACACAGGACCATCGTATACCTGGAATCATTTGACTTGGTGCCAGCTTAAGGCAACTCCCTGCTTAGTAAGATTCTTTTATCAACCCATCATTATCTTTTCCCCTCTTACTTGTTTTCTATAGCTTTATATCATTGAATATCCATTTTTACTGTTTTAATAGAAATCTTTCTTTGACCCCAATCATTTGATTGAGGCGTAAACAAAATTGTAAATACCTATACTAAGAATTATATGGCAATATGCTAAATATTAGTATAGGCACTCTGACCCTAGAAGAGTCTTAAAAACAGCGGGTGGTCTATGAACATTTATTTAAATTTAATGGGCCAATTCATTATACTGGTGCAATTGTATTTGGGAAGCATGACCTGTATAACTGTAGCTTTAAGCATGATTTATGCAGATGACTCACCTATTTATATCCTTAGCTCATGTCTCCCCATAAAAGTTCAGGCTTACATGCATGACCATCTAGTTGATAACTCTACTTTGAAAAACATTCACAGCAACTAACCCCTGTGCATCTGGTTATCACTATTTCCACAGTTTTGTAGTTTCTGGTATTGGCCACTGGTACATTGCAGTTGCTCAGATCAAACATTGTAAAGGCAGTTCTTCCGCTCTCCTCCATCTCTCATCCAGTCTCTCAGCCAATGCTATCAATTCTTCCTTAAGATGAACCCACCGCCACCGCCAATATGACCCTTATTCAAGGTTCCACGCTGAGATCCTGCCGCATGTAAACTATGGCAATAGTCTCTCTCTTTCTCCCTTATCTGTATCCACTCCATTCTCAATAAAAATAGGCAGAATGCGCCTGTCAAAATGTCCAAATGCACATCTCTTCATATTACGAGAATTTTAATTGCCTTTGCTCTCACTTAAAATTTTTACAATGTTTTATGAAGTGTACATGTTTTTCCCCATTCACTCTGATCTTAACTCCTAGTTTCCCACCTTCTTGGCCTAACTTGACTTGTTTGTTGAAGGGTATTGGCATCTATTGCTTTCTTGAGCTGGAATATCTGAAATCCTAATTTGAGTGTGTAGATAGTATCCTTACCTTCTTTAGATCTTCAGTTAAATGTGTCTCCTCCTTACTGTGTCTTTCTCTTGATATCTCATTTAAAATATTACTTCCTAATACTTTCCATTTCCCTTCTATGCTTTATATTGTTTGCTACAGTATTGGTCATGATTGAACAAGTCCATATGTGTTTTACATTTACATTTACTTTTCTCTCTCCCTCCCCAAAAATATTAGCTCTGTGAGGCCAGAGATGTTTGCATTTTACTTCCAGCTATATCCCCTCTACCTGCAGTAATACCTGCTACATATTAGTTGTTCAATAGTTACTTGACTGAATTTGACTACAGTGGACAAGATGATAGTTCAAAATATCTACTCCCTCTAGTATCAGGACTAGACATCCATACATACCTTTGTCTATGTACCTTCGTCATGGTCTCCCACTTAGGGAGGAGATGAGAGAACTTCCCATTCCTTACCCATGTAATTTGCTTTGGCCAATGGACTTTTAGTGTACAAATGCAGTCTTGACAAGCTCTCAAACAGTCATGTAGGCATCTCTTGCTCCTTTTCTTGGAAATATGTTTTTACTGATTTCAGAGAGAAGAAGCGAGAGAGAGAGAGAGAGAGAGAGAGATAGAAACACCCAGGATGACAGAAAATCATCAATAAGCTGACTCCTGCGCAACTCCTACTAGGGATAGAGCCTGAAACTCAAGGCATGTTCCCGGACTTGAAATCGAATCATGACCTCCTGGTTTATGGGTGGACACACAGCCACTGAGACATACTCTTAAACCTTTGACAGCACATGAGAGCATTCCCCAGGCGAGCTAGCCAAACAAAACAGCTCATCAGAGCTGCCCAGCTGAGCAGAGTTTATGGCAAACCACCCCAGGAGTCCCCCAGATACATGATAAAGGAATGCATACTGTTTAAAATAATAAGCCACTGGGTTTAGATGTATTTGTCATACAGCAATAACGACTTCAACAATGAGCCATAGAACACATTTTTTTTTTAGACGCCAAAAATGGTGCCTTGACTTCCTAATAAATTAGCATCTATATTAAATGAACCAATAAAGATTAAATAATAATATTTCATATTTTTGCATAGTGACTGGAAAGCTCAAACTATATTATGTAATCAATTGCAGTAATTTATTTTAGAATAGATTTCAGAATTTAATCATCCCCTTCTGACATTAGCTATTCACTTATTGCTTGGTTCTTATTTTTAATCTTTTTAAAATAGGTCTTTTCCTATTTTACATTAATCCCTTTTAAATCTTTTTTATAAATAGGAGTTCTGTGAATTAATGATAATAATAATTATTATAATATCATACTTAGCAGAATTTATATGTTGATGCTGCAGCATAAGGCTTATTAATCTTTAACCGATGTTGCAGAGTCCAAATTATAGTCTATGTAATATTAAGAGGGTAAATTCTATCATCTATTTTCTTTGTCTGAGTAGCTTAGGTTTTAGCAGAATAGTAAAAGGCATAAGACCTTGAAAGTGAAACTACATATTTTACCTATGGTTAAATCTTTGATTTTCTAACAAGTTTCCATATTATGGTGATTAAATTAGTTCCTATGATAATTAATATAATAAAATATAATGTCACCACCTCAAACACTAAATTCTGAAATGAATAATCAACTACAATATAAAAATTCAATTACTTTGCTCCCTATTCTTTGTGTGAAATGAGTTACACATTTCCCTATAAACATTAGTTTAAAATAACAGGAAGCCAAATGTTTCTAAAGTGTCATATTAGCCTTTAATTTCCATAATTGTATTCATAGCAAAAATCTCTTTCTCTCCCTCTCTCTCACAAATTAATTAACTTACCCAAAAATTAATTTTTGAAACTTCCTTTCAGATTGATTTCAACTCTCTTGAACAAACAAACCTTAAGAACCTACACAGAGTTATTCTTAACTGTAAGTAGCTCCATTATTTTATTCATTATATCAGCAGACTAGACCTGTGCAAGTATAATATAAAATTAAATTCAGAAATTTAAAATAAAGTCAATTAAATTAAATGATTAAGTCAAAACATGAACTAAGTGACAAAGTATTGTGTTGATTTTTTTTCAATTTAGTAATAGAACTTGTTTACTCATTAACATTTTTCCTAAAGGTACTGGTTTTGAACTTTATCACTTTTAAATTCATTTGGAAAATTAAACAAAGTAAAATCCTTTTTGAGTCTAAGGTGTGATCAACTTTGGAAAAATCCTTTTAATTTGTATTGATCCACCTCCAGCACAGAGATTAAATGTCCTTGAAAACTGTAACATTCCCACCTTTTGTATGAGTACTGAGACCACATTTTTGAATTATAGTAGAAGTGGATTGAGGCTCGATGAGACTAGAATTGAGAAATTGAACTGGAAATAGAATTGACCACCAAATTGTGGTGGCCAGAATGAAACACGTATACTGAGATGAAGCAACTGGTAAAAGACAAATTATGGCAGACAATTCAAGAGACCAGTGATACTCCAACTTTGAAGGGTTCTCTGTGATCCCAAGTAATTTCTCTTTGGAGCAGGGTCTCAACCAATGGTTGAGATTAAATAGTTTATTGATCTTAAATGTGTTTCATAGAATTTCAGTGTTCTATCCAAGTTTCTAGGGTTTATGGCAGTAAAATAGCCCCAATGGAAAACTGGACACTAAAAGAGAAAACAGGCTCTTATGAGACACAGAAGTCTAACTGGGTGGGCAGGAACAGCATGGTCCAGGGAAGGATGGTTGTGACAGAGTTGACCCGCATTCTTCATCAGTGCTTCTTCTTAACGGATTTTGTCAGTGAATAATTAATGAGCTTCATTGCTGAGCTCAATTCTAGGCTACAATGTTGAACATGTCCACCCTAAGCATGATATCTATTAGAAAAAGATAATCATGTAGAGTGTGATATATGCTGATTCTTGATCAAAGCAGTACTATTAATATTTGATCTCTTCCACTGGTGAAGTGAAAACCTCTAAAGAACTCTCTCTCTCTCTCTCTCTCTCTCTCTCTCTCTCTCTCTCTCTCTCTCTCTCTCTTTCTCTCTTTCTCTCTCTCTCTCTCTCTCTCTCTCTCTCTCTCTCTCTCTCTCTCTCTCTCTCTCTCTCCATATATATATATAGCAGGATTTGCTCAGGAATTGGTTAGGGTAGAACTAATCTGATAATGGTTTTATTTGCTAGCCTGGATAAATTGCTAACTTCTTCAACCTTGGATCATCCCATTTATAAAATGGGAAATAGTATATTAAGTACATTATTGAGCTGCTGGTGACTCTAAATAACATTGTGCATTGAGACGGATTAGCAGAATGCCTGGCATATTTTAATTGTGCAATATTTATTAGGGTTACTTTCTACAATATTGTTATAGTTAGTTGCACTTGAAAAAAGCTAAGGGAAGAGAGGTTAGTGTACAACAGAAAATGTACACAAACTATACATAAAATCTGGAACATAAGAGTTAAAAATTTGGAAGGAGTTCACCATAACACACATGAATCTCTTTAGTGCTGAAAAGCAAAACTAATATTCTTCATAACCTGATCACAAAAACATCAATAAGCATTTTACCATGGATTTGCATCTTTTCTGTCTTATTTAATTCTATGCAATTTACCCCAACCTCTTTTCCCTCATGAATAAATTCATTGCCTATTTAACTTTGCCTCACATGATACAGCATATTACATTTTGGAAATATGAGGTTCCAGAAGTGTCACACAAATATAGAGCTCCAAAGCTTTCTGATCATCTCAAACCCATGGTTAAAAAAAATAATAATAATCCTAAATGGAGATGGACTGATAGTATGCTAGGAGATATTGCTTTTGTGAAGTTTAATAAAATATGATTGACATGCTTAGATTTATCATGGGAAGGATCACATTTTTATCGCAATCCAAAATGCCATAGAGCACAGTTCGCTGCCAGTGCATGGAATGAGAAGCACCATGCCCTGTGTTCTGCAGCAGAACAGCAACCCGGAATTGGACTAGAAGAGGCTTGTTTGCCAGAGACCTCACACCACCCTTCATAAATGTGGCTTCCAGGGCCTGTCCTTATTACCTAAACACCTCACACACTGCTTTGCACTCGACTGTCGCATTCCCACTTAGGCGATTATAGCATTTGCCGGGAGAACATTTGTTCTTATTCCTAAAAGCTTTCAACACGACAACTTGATTTTCAGAAGAATTACCAGAGGTTGAAGTTCCTACAGATCAGAAAACATTTTCAGAGAGGAAAGGTGAGGCCTTCTCTTTCCCCGTTTCAGTATTTATGTCTGCCTAAGTGCATATTCTCTATAAGTTGGCATTGTCTAATGGGAATGGAATTTAAAAGTGAAACCTTCCTAACTACGCACGCTTCTTTGTTGTAGTTTAGCCTTTTCACTGAAATAAACAGATAGTTATTCCATCCTTCTCCTGTGATATTGGAAATCTGACAAGAGCATTGTATTAATTTTTTGAATTATTATTGAGAGGATTAGATTTGCTGAACCTTTCTTTTGGTACTGAGAAATATTGCTGTGTTTGATGGCACTAAATAAAAATAGTTATTTTTATAAAATCCTCACCTGAGGATATTTTCCCACTGATATTTAGGGAGAGTGAGGAGATAGGGGAAAGACAGAGACAAACAGATGTGAGAGAAAAACATGGATTGGTTGCCTTCTGCACATGCTCTAACCAGAGTCCAGGCTGAGGAGGAGCCTGCAACTGAGGTTTGTGACCTTGCCTAGAATCAAACCCAGGACTCTTAGGTTCACAGGCCAATGCTCTGTTCACTAGCCAAGGGCAAAAAAAAAAGTTCTTAAGCATAGGAAACATTTCAAGAAAAAGAGCTGTCTTCTGATCAATTATACTAAAAATAATTGGAGGTGATTGATTAATAGAATAAATGTAGTCCTTTAGAACACAAACTCTAAAAACAGTATGAATTTCAGATGAATCCTACTGATTTATTACCTGTGTAAATTTGGAGAAGTGACCTAATATTTCTGATCCTTGTTTTCTTCTCTTTGAAAGATAGTTCATGCTCACTACCTCTTCTGTTCATGTTTCAATCCTCTTTTCTCTACTGTAGTCTGACTTCCATGGCTCCATATATCAAGAAATGCACTCTAGCCTTGGACTGTTTGTCTAATATCCTTAGCCTTAGTGTTGCCATTTGCAAATCTACACTAATAAAGGAGAAAAATGCTAATTGACCATACCTCCTCTATGCCCACAGCCAATCAAGAGTCATATGCACATTAACCCAACAAACATGGCAGGTAAATTTGCATATGTAGGTATGCAGGCAGTGCCAGATGCCGCCCTCCTGGTCCAGGCCACAATCAGGGACCGGGAAGGCTGCACAGGCAGCAACTGATGTAGCCTGCAAGGTCTAGGCCATGATTAGGACCAGGCAGGCCGGGTGGGCAGAACCTGACACCATCCTCGGGGTCCTGGTGGCAATGGGGGACCTGGGTAGGTGGGGGTCTCCAGGATCACTGTCTGCCCCCAGTCTGCCTGAGGACACTGATGGAGCAGGCCTGGGTTGAACATTTTAATGAAAATAGGATGCCTGTGCCCCACCCCACCATGCCCCATTCCTGGTAAGGAGAGAGAAGTGGGCAGTTAGGAGGCACTGGGGCTTGGAAGGGGCTGGGAGCAACCTGCAGGCAAGCTACTAGGAAGAGGTGCTGAACCCTGAGAATGCAGAAGGCTTGCTGATGGAGCCATGCAAAGGTGCCGATGAGGTGGCTCTCACTGGTGCTGAGCTGGAAAAGTGCATCGACAGCCTGATGGACAAAACCGCCTTTCTAAAGAAGGTGCAGGAAGAGGAGATCGCCAAGCTGCAGGCACAGATCCAGTATGCTCAGGTCTCTGTGGAGATGGACGCATTCTCCAAGTCCAACCTCTCCATTAAGCTCAAGGACATCCACACCCAGTACAAGAATCTGGCTGCCAAGAACATGCAAAATGCAGAAGAATGGTACAAGAGCTCTTCACCATGCTGACTGAGAGCAATGCCAAGAACACCTACAGGGTGCATGCCACCAAGGATGAGGTGTCTGAAAGCCGCTACCTGCTCAAGGCCAAGACCTTGGAGATCAAAGCATGCAGGGGCATGAACGAAGCACTGGGAAAGCAGCTGCAAGAGCTGGAGGATAAGCATAACGCCAACGTTAGTGCTATGCAGGACACAATAAACATATTTTAGAAAATGAGAACTACAAAGAGTGAAATGGCACAATATTTAAAAGAATACCAGGACCTGCTCAATATGAAGATGGATTTGGACATTGACATTGCAGCTTACAGGAAACTCTCGGAAGGTGAGGAGATCTGGCTCAGTTTCACCAGCATGGAAACATAGCCAGCGGCTACTCCCAGAGTTCCCAAGGCTTTGGTCGATCTGCCTATGGTGGTTTACAGACTAGCTCCTACTTGATGTCTGCTTGCTCCTTTTCTTTTTAATACACCAGGCTGGCAGAGGGGACCAGTCTGGGGTGGGCAGGCTGGCAGGGGGTGCAACTGGGGGAAAGCAGGCTAGCAGGCAGAGTGGTCAGGGGCGATAAAGCAGACAGGCAGGTGAGCAGTTAGGTGCCAGCAGTCCCTGATTGTGAGGGGGTTGTCCAACTGCCGGTTTAGGCCAAGTCCCACAGGAATCCCAGATTGGAGAGAATGCAGGCCGGGCTGAGGGACACCCCCGTCTTCCCTGTGTACGAATTTTGTGCACCAGGTATATATATAAAATCAGCACTTACTTTTTAGGTTTATTGTGAAGATTTATTGAAATAACAAATATTTTTATGTACAATGCCTGGCACATGAGAAGAACATCAGTAAATCTTTATTAATTAATAATGACATGTAATGAATAAAGTTATTCCAATGAAATTTCACTAATTTCCTACCTAATATAAAAGTAATATGCAAATTAACTGCCAGTCCAATACATAAGATGGCTGCCCCCTTGTGGACCCAAGATGGCTGCCACAAGATAGCCAGTCGGGGAGGGCAGTTGGGAGGGACCAGGCGTCCAAGGGAGGGCAGTTGGGGGTGATAAGGGAGGGCAGTTAGGGTTGACCAGGCCAGCAGAGGAGGGAAGGTGGGGGCAACTGGGCCTGCAGGGAAGGGCAGTTGGGGAGGACCCAGGCCTGTAGAGGAGAGCAGTTGGGTGGGGGCAGGCCTGCAGGGGAGGGCAGTTGGGGGCAACCAGGCTAGTAGGGGAGGGCAGTTAGGGGCAATTGGGCTGGCAGGAAAGCAGTTAGGCATCAGTCAGCCTGGGAGGGTAATGGTTAGTGGATGATCAGGCTGGCAGGCAGAAGTGGTTAGGGGCAATCAGGCAGGAAGGCAGGCGAGCATTTGGGAGCCAGCAGTCCTGGGTTGTAAGAGGGATCCCAGATTGGGGAGGGTGCAGGCTGAGCTGAGGGACATCCACCCTCCCCCACCCTCATGCATGAATTTCGTGCACCAGACCTCTAGTAGAATATAAGTGGGGAATTACACCCAGGAAATGGAAAAGGTCTGAACATAAGTATATATGCCATGGTAGTGGTAATGGGAAGACCCTTTAATTTAGGTATATTGGCCATTTATAAATTCCCACCTACAACACAGACTAGCACCTGTGAAAATAGCAGATTCCCATTATGGGAAGTTTCTAGGTCCTTGAGTGATGTGGAACATCATCGGGCATACATCAATATCTGTCAGTTGTTTAAAGGGGAGATAAGCTATTACATTACATCTATAGATATAAAAGTATATACCAATGTTGTCTATACAATCTTAGATACCTGGGCATTGAAGTGAGCAATCCTGATTTCTCTCAACTTGTATTTGTCTAAACAAGGCCATTGGTAAGTAGCAGAGACTGAATGTTGCTTTTAGAAGAGCAAATACACTTTTTAGAAGCAGGAAATAGAGATATTAGAAATGTGTTAGTCCACTGAAAAGTTGTCTGAATTTACAAGGAGTGCAGTAAGCATAAAGAAGAAGACCCTAGAGGTTCATCCTTCTTTTCTCCCCATCCCCAGTAATTTCTTATTAGCTATAGAGAGATGGTATAATTCTAATTTAAAAATAATGGGAAATATACAAATGAATATCATTTTCAAAATAAATAAATGTGAAATAAAAGCTAAGTGAGTTTGTGTTTCTTATATTTGAGTTTTATGTTTTGTATACAATCAGGTAAATTAAAAAAACACTTTAAATATGTATTGTTGAAACTATTAGTTATGTCCCTTTTTCCCCTCTATTGACTTCTCCCATCCTGACCCTACCCCCCCCGTGCCCCCCCCCCTCGCCCAGGCCTTCATTTTCCTACTATTTGTGTCCATGGAAAAATAACAATTTTTGAAGTTGAGAGAATGGCACAGGACTCATAGTCCCACATGACTTGCTTTATTTTTTTTCCTTTTATTTTGAAAGTTTGTCATTTGATTGAACTTTATCAATTTTCTTAGGTGTCCCAAATTTACTGTATGATTACTACTCAAATAATGCTTACTTTATAGTTTTGGGTTATTTTCAAAATATTTTTTAGAATAGAAAGAAAAAAAATAAATGAGAACAAAAAAAAAGTCATTTTGTCCATAATGCTTTTTCTCATCTGCACCTAGGAAAAAGAACTGGCTCCCTTATGGTCTGTCTGCATAATGCATTGAGGTGCCCTTTTCCCTGGCATTTTGAGTTTATGCCTATATACTCATCCTGTGGCAGTTACCCTGTTGTTTGCTAAGTTTGAGTTTTGCATGATTGGTAAAATGTTTACATTAACTGTCCATGTTATTCTCTGCTTTTCATATCTCAAAAATAGACCTTAACTCATTAATCTAGACACAGTCTCAATGAATGATATTATGAAAAAGAGGATACATTTATGCACATAAATATATTATCAGACAGGGAGTAGAGGGGTCATTTTTCTACAGTTTATACTATTACAGAACTTACCTTTGGTGAAGAAAACAACAACAAAAATAAAAGTTGACTAAATGGCATGAATTAGAATAGAAAACATAAAATGATGAAGCAGACAACCATCACATTTATCAGATATTGAAAAACTGATGTAAATCTAGGCACATAGTTAGAGGAAATTTCTAACAGGAGAAAACCCAGTTTAATATTTGTGCAATAGCGAATCACAATATGATGCTCTAGTCATACAATGAGGCTGAATAAATGATCAAAGCAAGCATCTTTTTATACTAGAAAGAAAACAATAAATTTATGAAGAATTGATGAGACAAAAATAATTAGTGCTCATTGGAAAAGAATCTAAGCGAGGTTTGGGTATTCATTAGTGAGAAACCTAAACAAAGTTTGGACTTGGGTAGTAAATTAATACAGAGGCAACAAGATTTGTTTATAAAGGCATTTCAGCTCTGAATTCTTTGTGTGTGTGTGTGTGTGTGTGTGTGTGTGTGTTTTATAATCCTTACTTGAGAATAGTTTTCCACTGATGTTTAGAGAGAGTGGAAGGAAGGGGGAGAGACAGAGAGAGGGAAACATGGATGTGAGAGAGACACATCAATTGGTTGCCTCCCCTATGCACTCCCGATGGGGCTGAGGATGGAGCATGCACCCAAGGTACATCCCCTCCACCAGAATCAAACTCTTCAGTCTATGGGCTGATGCTCTATCCACTAAACCAAACCAGTTAGGGCAGCTCGGAGTTCTTTAACCCTCGTGATAAAGGAAGATGGCTTCTAGGTGCAGCAAGGACACAGGACAGATTTAACTTCTCTTAGGAGGACAGAGGGGAGAATTTCCTTCTTGCACTGACAATTTCTTAAGTAATTTTAATTCCAAATAATCAATATTGCATTGTGGGATATCTTGGGGTGGTTTTCTGTGGGTCCTGACATTATCATTGACCTTTCTTAAGGTCAAGAGATCCCCAGACCCTTAAATATTTAATGATTTTATTTCATTTTATTTTTAGTTCTAAGCAAAACTTGTCAGAAGACAGATTTATGAACTTTAAAAAACGTGAACATAGTAACTCTTAAGTCCCTCTTAATTTGAGATATCTCATTCACATTATCAATCATCAGTTTCAACTGGGTCTGTTTATTTATAGATGCATTCTACAGCAGGAGTATACTTGCTGTAATATATTTTAATATACGGAAATATAAACACAAATGAGAGTTTTCACTTTTTTGCAACATTGTTGTTTATTTTGCTCTTAAGGAGGTATATTTCTATGTAATTAGGTACGTCCTGTATAGTTCAAGTGTTAAAAAAAAGACTCAAGATCAGGCAGGGTATTGACAATTGATCAGCTACAAATATAGAGGGTTTAAAATGACAGTGAATCAAAGAGAATGCTATTGCTAAACTCATTACAATATTAAAATATAAATATAATTCATCCTATATAATAAAAGCTTAATATGCTGTCTAGTCATCCAGTCAGCAGTTCAACCAACCAAAGCATAATATGCTAATGATATGTTAAAGCCACTCACCACTAGCTGTGATGTGCACTGACCACCAGGGGGCAGACTGTTGACCAGTTGCTATGACATCCACTGACCACTGGGGGAAGACAGTTGACCAGTTGACCCATCACTATTATGTGCACTGACCAGCAGGGGGCAGATGTTCTGACCAGTAGGTTAGATTGCTGCTGGGGTTTGGCCAATTGGGTCTGAGCAAGATAGGCTGGATATGCCCTGGATAACTCCCATTGTCCCTCCCTAGCTGGCCAACCTCCTGTGTCCCTCCCTGGCCTAGCAATTGTGCACTGGTGGGGTCCCTCAGCCTGGCCTGTGCCCTCTTGCAATCTGGGACCCCTCAGAGGATGTCAGAGAGCTGGTTTCGGCCTGAGGTCATGGCCAAGGGGCCCCACTGGTGCACAAATTCATGCACCAGGCCTCTAGTTTATATATAATTATGTATAATGTAATTAAAAGTACAACTTCATTGGTTAATGGACAGGATTGAATTAGTAGTTTCATATGCTTATTACAAAAAAAGATAAATAAATACAAAATTATGTAATAGATGAAGTAATAAATGGGAGAAGTAAATAGAATCTATCCCCCAAATTGCCATAAGTACCAAAACAATCATGTGACTCAGATTCATGGAAAAACTCCAAGACTTAAAATTTGTTTTTCTTTGTAATATTTCAAAACTTTACTGTAATTAAATAACTCTTTAATTTCAAGGACATTTTCCTTTAGTTTTCATATTAGTTCAATACTAAATTATGCAATTAATATCTTAAAATACTTAGCTCAAATAGAAAATATAGGAAGGAGGTGTAATTCATTTTCTGTTGGAAAAGTGTCACTTGTTTTTAGTCACATTTTCATAATGGAAATTAGTTCCTGTCCCCAATCTGACTTAATGGAAAAGAAGATCAAGTTCTTGACATATCTGATAGGATATCAACAGAATTTGCTGGAACACTTGCCACTTGATGATGAAACTGTCAGAACTGTACTAATGAGAAAGGATCATTTGATTAGATGCCTTGTTGAATGTTTATTATATACTTAGGAAAATAGTTTATATTCTTTGATATGAATTTCCTAGTAGGATAAAATGGATTCCTAAAGGCCTAAAAAAATGTACCACTTATCTGATACATTGGCCAAATTGATACCTTTATGTAATTCGCTAATATCCTATCTAATAAGAGAGTAATATGCAAATTGACCATACCTTTGATCAAGCCACGTCCACCAGCCAATCAGGAGCAAATAAGCCCCAACCAAGATGGCTGTGGCCACTGAGAGAACGGGCCAGCCAAGACAACGAGCTAAGTGTCCACACCCCACTGGCCCGCCAGGCCACATGGAGGGAGAGAACAGGCCGGCCTGGGCCTCGAGTGCAGCATCCACACCCCACTGGCCCGCCAGGCCACATGGAGGGAGAGAACAGGCCGGCCTGGGCCTCAAGTGCAGCACCCACGCCTTACTGGTCCGCCTGCGGGGAGGGAGGAAAGGGACCAGCCAGAGCTGCGAGGGCAGCATCCGTGCCCCACCAGCCCGGCCATGCAGGCGTGGAGAGAGGGAATGGGCTGGCTGTGTGGAAGGAGGAGAGGAACCTCTGGCTAGAGGCTGGGGTGAAGGATGCTGGCATCTTCACAGGCTCGGCTGAGGGACACCACCACCACCCCTACACCTCCCACCCCCATGGACGAATTTCGTGCACCGGGCTTTTAGTTAATATATAATGTGCATCAACTTTCCAGGCAGTGATGCTTTGTAAGTTTCAGTTACACTGGTTTCATATTCTAACAGTTGCATTGTAGTTGGAGTCAGGGATAAGCAATTGAGATAAAATAAAGTATGTCAACCATGTTACATAAGATATATACATAAAGTAATGTAACATATTTTTCTTGGGTACACAAATATATACCAATATAGTCAGCTTCAAATATTTGAAGCTTTTATCCTATAGGACAGAGAAAGCTTATCCACTATAGAGTTATATTTGCAAACAGGACTGGTACTGCAAATGCAGCTGTACCTCAATGGATAGTGGAGTCTTGAATTTGATTTTCTATAATTTGCTGAAATTAACAACCATGTTATATGTCATTCACAACATTGGGGTAAGCTATTAAAGTACAAATGTACATTGGAAGTTAGTTAGCTGACAATTAGCTTTAAGAAACTATTGTTAAAAAAAGGTATGAACATTTCCCAAAGTAAAAACAAAACAAAACAAAACAAACAAACAAAAAAACAAGCCCTTGTATATTTACCAGAAATCTTATATATAATTTTATTTAGAAATTTTTCTTTGGTTCTTTAAAAACTTCTCTATGTTATCTTTTAAAAAGCAATCCACTTTTCTGTTGATTGCATTATGATAAAGTAAGAGATAACAAGACCTTTAAAATCTCATAACCATTCAGGGAAGACAATAAGATGGTTTCTACTTTTAAAAAAATGAGGCAATTTTCTATTTAATTTAATTTGCAAATGATTTTTCCTTGACTTTTTTGGTAACTTTGGAAAAAGCTATTTTACTTTCAATTTTACTTGCAGATGAACAAAGTCACTTGTATGTGCACCCTTACTTTGCAACTGAACCTTTAATCAATTTGGGTAACTTGATGATAGTGTGCCTATATAGGGAGTTTTTTCATGCATGCCTGGGAATGTTTTACTCTTGTTACTTTTAGCAATCTCTTAAAGCTGCAGAACGATGCAATAGTCCCCATATAATATCTCCAGGTACACATACACAGTGCTTCCATTTACATATTCCACAAACACTAATTATTTTCATAGAATGTGCTTAATTAACTCCATCCCACTGCAGAAATCTCATCTAGAGGAGATGATGAAACTCAGTTAATTGCAATCTGGGAGAGTATGTGCCTTAAACAGGTGCAACCTCCTGTATCTATTTTGTGACTCTGTTTATGAATAAACATAAATTTTAGGATTTCATGTTTAGTCTCATTCTATGTTCTATACACAAATGATAATTTATGGGTGTTTTTATCCAGACTTTTATTTTCTGGTATCAGGTTCTAATTAGAAAAATAAGTAAAATGAAATCATGTTACATAACCTATAATGGCTATTTATAGGTGTTTTAATTTAAGCAAATTCCCAATCAGTGTCTGCTTTTAACTTGGATTAAAACAAATCAGTCTACTTTAAAGTCATATCAAATCAATCTACTCTAAAGTCATGACTGGTGAATTGTTATTGCTCAATACATTTGGCAAATGCCTCTAAATTACTTGTAGTATAGACCATTCCAAGAAATTGAAGCCATTCTTCCGCAAGGAGTTGAAAGAATTTTGAATGCTTTTCAACATCTATAAACTCCATACCTTATCAATTTTATAGCCTAGTCAAGATTTTGACCTCATAAAGTTTCTTTTCCAGAGCAGAGCGTATGAACAATCTTATTTATTCACGCATAAGTGAAAAAAAAAAGAAACAAAAGTGTGTGTGATATATTTTGTAATGTAATAAAGAGTTTACTTGCTGTTTCTGCAATAGTACCAGAATTATAATATTCTGTTCGCCATAGTAATTTTTTAAAAGGCAAACAGCCCAAAGCAGTTTGGCTCAGTGACTACAGCATCTGCCTGCGGACCCAAGGATTCCAGGTTGGATTCAGGTCAAGGGCATGTACCTCAGTTGCAGGCCCTTCCTCCCCCGGGGCCCTGATCAGGGCTCATGAAGGAGGCAACAAATGGATGTGCTTTTCTCACATTGATATTTCTCTCTGTCTTTCCGGCTCCCTAAAAATCAATGAAAATAAAAATATCCTGGGGTGATTTTGAAAAATAAATAAATAAATAAAATAAGTAAAAAACAAAATAAAAGCAAAACAAATTAAAAGAAAGACACACACATAACAAAATAAGTACCACAAAGTCTAATAAATTCTGATATTTCCTATAAGGTAAAGTAGAATATCTTTGAAATGTCAAATTATTTGTAAAATATTTGTTTTCATGCCTTTCCTTTATGGATTCTATGGACTGTATTGACTTCCATGGTAGATAGAATTCTAAAGGAGCTCTCAAGGTTGCCTGCCCCTCAGTGTCCATGCCGCACAAATCCAGTGGAGGATAAGTTGATAGATATAACTTCTATGATTAGATTATGTCATATGACACAGCTGACTTGAAAAGTTTATCCAGGTGGGCCAAACCTAATCACAAATTCTTTGAAAAGAAGAGAGTTTTTGTTTGTTTGTTTTTGGTTTTGTATTTATTTATTTATTTATTTGCAGTAGCTATAAGAAGAGGAAATTATTGACTCCGTGCAGGAGTCAACATTCCGCTGCTGGCTGGAGATGTAGTGGGTCATGCAAGAATCGATGTGGGTGGCCACCAGGATCTGAGCACAACCTCTAGCCAACAACTATTAGTTAAATGGAGCTCGCAGTCCTATAACAGGAAGGAACTGAATTGTCCCATTCAATATGGATTTTCTCATTTAAAAATGAGCTTGGAACAGACTGGAGGATGGCAGAGGGGAGGTGAATGAAGGCGACTGGATAAAGAAGGTGAAAGGATTAGCTAAGAAATGTATGCGCATACCCCATGAACATGGAAAATAGTGCTGTGAAGCCAAAGGGTTCAAGGGATACAGAAGGGGGTTGAAGTGTGCAAAGAGGGGGTGGAGGAAATGGAGGATATCTGCATACTATCTACATCAACTTTTAAAATTAAAACATTGAGCTTGGGAGCAGAATTTTCCCCCAGCATTTCCAGCTAAGAATTCAGCCTGTTCAGTACCTTCATTTGTGCCTGAGAACTGGCGGAGCCCATTGAACCCATTCAAGCCTACTGTCCTTCTGACCTACAGAACTATGAACTAAAATATGTGGTTTTTAAAAGACACTACGTTTGTATAAGGACAAAAAAAATAATAGCTATAAAAATTACAGCCAAAAAAATAAAAATGCTAATATTATAATACTGCAGAGTATTTGATGCCATGGGCCAAGCCATTATTTTTCCAACTTATTTTAATAGAATTATTCACTTTTGAGATGAAAATCTGTCGTGTACTCTCAATATATATTATAAAAACATGTGCACCACTATACTTGAATTGAGACAACTGTCTGGATAAAGGCAGGCTTTGTTCAATATTAATTTAACACAAATATTAATTTCAGTAATATTACATGCCAACTTATATATTAGTCCATATTTTAGCTGGTACTCAGTACAATATTCCCAAAGGTTCAAGTAAAAAATATGTTATGAAAAAATACTATAAAATAATGTGATAAAGAAGTATTAGAGGCCTACAACACATTTTAGTTCTTTTTTTTAATATGTTAGAAAACCACTGGCTAATGGCAAGAAATAATTATAGCCAATAATGATGCAATGTGTGTTTTCCTCCAGAACCCACAATTAAGGTCATGGAAGGGGTCATCTTTGGCTATTAAACTGGCCTCATGAACCAATGTATTCATGCTGTCACTCTCTCAATGTTCTCATTGTTTCACCCGGGGAGGAGTGTAGAGAACATTTGACTGGGCGTGTGACTGGTTACTGTACTCTGACTTTTATTCTCTATGTCTCAATATGGAGCATGGACAAGTATACACTGAGGAGCTATACACTGAATAACATAAAAGAAAATGTCAGCAAAGAGTACTGATATCTTTCTGATAACACTGTAAAACTCATTTTCTTATACTCCCTATTTCATTTGAGAAAATAATGATCATTGTTAGACTTAACATATTTGAAAAGAATGAGCGCTGGGCTCCTGCCCTATTTACTTAGTCTCTTCAATCTAGGTAGGACATACATCATCCTAGAGAAGAGCATTGTTTTCTCTTTAGTCAATTCCATTGCATATTCTGCTAGTGGGAGGGTAAGAAAGTCCAATAGAATTCACCCCTTTGCCTCTCCTTTGCAATTTATGCTCCATGGCTTTTTGTACAAATGTGTATCATAAAATTTTTATTATAATTACTGATTTATACAACTGACCTCTTCCCCAGGTGATTGTGCATATTTCCAAGGCAAAGACAGTATCAGTTGGGTTTATTCCAGTATCCAGGACAGCCATTTAGCAATTTGTATTTGTTAAATGAATAAACATCTAATTTATGTAGTAATAATATTAGCTGATGAGTGTTCCTTATTTCTGTGCTTTCAGAGAGATGGCTATTGACAGGAAGTTGGCCCTTATCACAAGTGTGAAGGCTGAATGAAGATAATATAGACAAATATATGAATCTTCTGTTTTTTCCCTATCAAGTTTGTCATGTGTAACATTTATGGGAAGACATATTTATCTGTATTTATTAGAAGAGTGATATAGGAAATTATGAGTAAGGATGAAATAGGAATAGGAAGTGCTGTTCTTTAGTCTGTGATATACAAACAAACATATTATACACACAATTATTCATAGATGACTATACATAAATATAGATTTCTGTATATCTGTAACAAGATGTAATTTTCATTGCTAAACATGAAGTGTGTACTGCATGTAGTCAAGTTTCTAAGTAGGCTATTTTAATTATGATTAGAGCTAGGGTGGAGGAGGTGGAGCAATTCAGGAATAGGGAACTATTTCAAATCTATTTAGAACAAAGTGATTGTAGAAATATTAGAAGGTGATCAGGGTTTTTTTTGGGGGGGTGGGGGGGGTCTTATTTTGAAGGTAAGGTAGGGTATATCTCAGGTGCCTTCATTGGGAAAGAGAATCTAAGGCTGAAAGCTTTCTAAAAGTCAGATGTTAATCACAAACCCTGAAGTGTTTATTCTCTGTGTAAATAAGTATTGTGCGTGTCTTTCTTGTTTTTCATTTTCATTTAAAATGTCTCTGATTTCTACCATTTGCCAAATGTTAGGCTCTCAAAAAATGTAGTGCTTGATAGTCCCTCAAAGGGAATTTCTTGCAGAGTAATCCACTAAGACTAATGCTGAGGGAAAAGTAATGCCCTTGTCAAAACGATAGAGCAGAATACAATTAAGTGAGTCAGCCTGTGTATTATAAAATGAGAAATAGATTTTCTCATTATTTTAAACCTTCTCTATTTCAAAGCCGGATTTATTAGGCACTGTTTTATTTTCTGGGAGGTCTACAAACTGCTATGGATCAATGAGAAAGTAGGCAATGGTTTCTTTAACCTCAATTTCAACTACATGTTGTTATTCTAAAATTCCCATTACTAATAGGGTGTATAAATTACAAGCAAAGAAAGCAGGGCATCACATGTAATGCGTATATTTGGATTATACTCACAAAAAAATGTCCTTTTTAGATCTGTAAAAAATGATACGTGCACATTGCTAGAAAATGTAGAGTCAAAAAGTATGAACCTGAGAGTAGGTAAAATAGGTAGCAGTGTACAAAGTAGGGCAAAAAAATATTGCATTTCTTTATGTACTACAAATCAGTGTATAGCTCTACTGACTGAAAACTTTGCCTTTTCCCTAAGGTTGCAACACAGTTTTGGGGATCTTTCAAATGATGTGATAGGGAATGGGTCAGGCGAACTGTAATCTATTCATGCAACTTACCCCTGAAGCATCCCCTGGGCAGTAGAATGGTGGGCTTAGGTCCAGCTCTTTGTTGTTAGTTTTCTGCAATCTTAGTCATTAAATATGAAAACTTTTACATAGTTGCTTCTTGGCCCATTCTTCTCAAGAGGCTCCCTAGCATTGAATGAAGCCAGCTAACAAGTCTTGCTGCTAGGTCTATTGTCTCTTCTCTACCACTTCCAATATTTCTTTTTTTTATATAATTAATTTTTTATTGTTTAAAGTATTACAAATAGTAGTACATATGTCTCCTTTTATCCCCCATTGACCTCCCCAGGTCTCCCCTATCTCGGAGTACATGCCCTCACCTCCCCCCCATTGTCTTATATCCATTTGTTATGCTTATATGCATGCATATAAGTCCTTCAGTTGATCTCTTACCTCCCCTGCCTTCCTGCTGTAGTCTGACAGTCTGTTCAATGAATCTTTGCCTCTGTATCTATTTTCCCCATTTCTTTTTTTTTAAATCTTGCCTCTGAAGACTAAAAATAAACATATAATAACAAAAAATGTTTGAGTCCCAAATTCAATGTCCAACAGTACCACTTCCAATATTTCAAATCTCCAAAAGTCCTCTTCCAATTTAGAAATCTTCCTTTTCTCTGCTTCAGGCCTCCTTTCTTATTGACCTCCTTAGAAATTGCACTTCATTTTATTCTTATATTCTCGACCTCAATGGCCCACTAAACTCCAAATCAAATTTATTGAACATTGTTGGATATTTTCTTTATAGATAAAGGAAAGAAGACTTGACCTATGAGTATAATTATTTCAACAGAGGAAAAAAAAAAGAGTTAAATTTCCATATTAAAATAGACTATTCAGATCTGATAATATTGCCTGCCTTTTATGCTCAACAAGAACATTGTCTTGTTACTCCAGTATTTGCTGCCTAAATCACTAGATGAAGTGGCACTTTCATGAAGGAGGGACCTGCTCTGTAAATCACAAGGGTCTTTTAGGATGGTAATAACTGCAACATAAAGTGGCAGATGTCTCTGTGGTTGGTATTTTTCCCAGGGTGTTGGGGTTTTTTTTGTTTGTTTTTTGTTTTAATCATGAATTTTAGGTCATTTTTTTTTTGCCTCCATCTTCTGGAATATTAACTCTTTAGGATAATTTATTTTCCCCCAATTTGGCTCCATTTCCCAGAGAATTAAAATTTTAGCATAAGCAAAATATAGTTGTTGATAGGACTCTGCCCCACATTACTTTAATAAGAATTTGATTTGGCATGCATAATATAAGCTGGTTCCTCTGTATCTTGTTTCACCTTCTTGTACCAGAAGTCATTTTCTTCTCTCAGACGCTGGGACACACAGACCAGGGTGGCATCTCTGTTAATATTTGGCTATAATAGAGATAAGCCATGGGCGGCTGTTATATCCCTGATCAGTTTCCTTCATGTAGGTGACAATTGCCCTTTCCTACATTTCCTGGCTTTCAACTGTCAGATAATGGAAGAGGCGTAGTGCCAACAAAGTTTAGGATCTCGTGGAAACTGAGGCATTCCTTTTACTGGTCTCTCTCTCTACTTCCCAAACTTCCAGTTCTCTATGTCATCTGCACTGAAACTGATATGTTCTCTCCACAAAAATCATCATGAAAGTTCCACATTAATAAAAAATGCATTAGCAATCGTTACTCTTGTTAAGAAAATAACACCCATAAATGGGAACACATGTTAAACACTTTGATATCTTTCCAGTATATTTAATGTGTCTATAGACCTACATCTTTATGCATTATTTATAGATCTATATCCATAGATAGATGATACAGATATAGATATAGACATAGACATAACCATAGACAGACATAGAGAGATATAGCTATATAGAGATAGAGATATATTTAGAGATTTATTTAGATAGATGATACAGATATAGATATAGACATAGACATAGACATAGCCATAGGCAAACATAGAGAGATATAGCTATATAGAGATAGAGATATATTTAGATATATTTATTTTTATATATAGATAAAGTTGTGAGTATAGACATATATATTTATCAATATTTATAGATATGCAAATATATTACATAACTCAGGTAAATTTTATAAACGTATGTGTAATTGTGTATTTGTCTTATTACTTAACAGTATAACAGGGTGTAAACTAATTTAAATATATATGTTTTTTGGTTGGAAAAGAATTTTAAAAAATAAATTAGTTCCCAATATTTAAACAATTGGCATCATCAGGTGTATGCATTTTTCTTGGGGGAGGGGGTCAAAAGGAATTGGTAACATTGGATCTGGATTTGAATCTTGCAGTACTTAGCAATAACACTGTGGGGGCAGCAGCCCCTGGTTAGTTGGAGTACATGTCATGAGTTCCTTAGTTTACTATAGCCTCCAATGGTGATTTTCACCCCCCTATCAACAGGCTCCATGCAGTGCTTTCTACTTCTGCTTCCTGTTATTCACAGGTTAATATAAAGTGAAATATCTTACCTGAAAATAATATATAATGTGTACTATAATGGTCCAAACCATTCTCTGATTTCATAGTTTTAAAGCAGTGGTTCTCAGTATGAATTAGAGCATTTTGCCTTGTCGGAGGACATCTGACAGTTATTGTTTGTATAACTATGGATGTTTGGTGGATGATTATATTAGAATCTAATGGGTAGAACATCCTACAAAGAATGGGACAGCCCCCACGACAAGGAATACTCCAGCTCAAGCAATAATTGTGCTGATGTTGAAAATCCTTGGTATAGAGATGTACCTATAGGGATTGAACTCTCATCTAATAAAGTAAATTTCTATAAAGCAAGTCAAAGGATATAGACAGATATTGTGTAATTAGGGCCCATTGTCAAATTTCTCTCAAGAAAGGTTTTACCAATAGACACTGCTTACATTTTATTTAATAACATTTTTTATAAATAAACAAGACCCTTTATTATTGTATTTAATAAAATAAAAAGATAATTTATTAAAAATACCATTGAGTATAATACAATTTGAGAAAAATAAGATCCTTAGTTCATAATCTTGCCTTGATGTACTTTTGAGCACAAGAATGTCTTTGAAGTGGAAACTTTTCCTGTGCCTTCTTTATAGTGTTGAGGACACTCTTCAAGTTCAATAAATATTTAATCAGAATAATGGGACACTTTGAGGTTGCCTGCTAGAAAAACATTGTGGTAAGCAGTTTAGTGTTAATTAGCATTCATGGGCATTCACAATGCTTGGGGACTGCAAATAAACTGAGAAATTATGACATTTTAAAAAGTAATTTTAAAATAATATTAAATGACTTCCCTTTAGTTTTCTTTTTGCTTAAAACATTTTCGTTTCCTCTCTAGTGAAGGCATGCTGAATTTCCTGAAACTAGATCTAAGAATTAACCAGAAATGAAATTTTAAGAATATATACTTTACTTTACATAGATAAGGAGAAGGAAGGCTAGAGAAGGAAGTTTCAGGTTGACTATGGCCCAAACAATGATGTCTATTCAAATGAATTCAAATCAAACACAAGTGGAGTGAGGTGTATGGCAGCTTTGGGGGCACTGAATGCAGCATCAGCTTGGCATGGGGAGTCAGAGCCCAGGCAGAGTGAGAGAATGTAGGGAGGCTGAGGAGCCTAGGTCTCTGGATGAAAGTAGGGTTACAAAGGCAGCTATACAAGGTTGGGGGAGGTGGCCTGGTGTCATGTATTACAGGCTGAAGTGGGCTGAAATGGGTCATGTGCCTGGGCACAGTGGTAGCAGCTGCCTGGCTCAGAATTACAGTTCAGTCGTGGTCGGGGGAATCCACATTGAGTGAGCAGAAGAGGCATCAGGAATGTATCCTAGCATCACTGTGCTGTAGATTACAAAACTTTCTAGTTACAAAGTTACTCCCATATTTTTAAGTATTTTTTTATAATCAAACTAGGGGCCCGGTGCATGGAATTCATGCACTGGGGGTGGGTGATCTCTCAACCCAACCTGCCCCCTCACACATACTGGGAGCCCTCTGGCCGAGGCTTTAGGCCTTGGGCACCAGCCATCGCCCTGCAATGGGGCAGATGGCTGGCTCCATGCCAGCCCAACCCCCGCAACACACACCTTCAGCCAGAGTCTTAGCCCCAGCCAGCTCACCCCCAGCTAGAATAGGCTTTGGCCCCGATGCCCAGGCCCAGGCTGCCTCGGACACACCTCTCCAGGCCCCCCGAGGCCTGAATCACCTTGGCCACGAACCCCCATGGCACAGGCTGCCTCGGACAACCCCCCAGTCCCCCCCAGGCCCTGGCCACCTCGGACACACCCCTCCAGGCCCCCCCAGGCCCCTCGAGGCCCGAGCTGTCTTGGCCACACTCCCCCAGGTTCAGGCCGCCTTGGACATGCCTCTCTTGGACCCCCAGGCTTGGGCCGCCTCAGCCACACACCCCCTGCAGCCTGGGCTGCCTCAGCCACACACCTCCAAGTGTGGGCCGCCTCAGCCATGCCTCCCCAAGTCCCCCCCTCACAAGGCCTGGGCTGCCTCAGCCATGCCCCCGGGAGCCCCATGCTCCTGATTGGCTGGTGGGCGTGACTGGTGGGTATGACTTGTGGGTGTAGCGAAGATACTGCCAAATTTGCATATTATTCTTTTATTAGATAGGATACCTAAAATTTAGCCTTGTTATCTATCCTATGAGGCAAATTTCTCCCATATTTAGTGTCTTAAAATAGCAACTGTTTTGTTACCTCACAGTTCCCTTGGTCAAGAATCCAGATGCAGGTTTCTGGGTGTCTGTGACTCAAGCTTTCAGTTGTGGTTGCAGTCAAACTGTTGGCTGAGATAGAGGCACCTCAAGAGGCAACTGAGGCTAAAAGATCTGCCTCCAATTCTCCCTTAAAGTTACTGGCAATATTCCAAAGACCCCCTTGCAAGCTCTCTTGTGTGGACCTCTACTCAGGGCTGCCTCATAACATGAGAGCTAGCTTCCCCCAGAACAAGTAATCAAAGAGAGACTAAGAGTGTTCAGGAAGAAAGCCATTATATTCACTAATAAAATAGAAGCATTCAAATTGACCATCACTCTGCTACACCCACCAGCCAATCAGTAGTGAGTATGCAAATTAACCAAACAAAGATGGCAGCAGCCATAGAGCTAGAGTGAGCAGGAGGCTTAGGTTGCCCTCACTGATGGATGAAGCCAAACATCCCGCTATCCTGGCTGGTCCTGGCCTCTGCTCAAGGCTACAATTTCAATTTTAGAAGATAAATAAATCCCAGGAACCTGCTTCTAGCTGGTCCTGGCCTCCACTCAAGGAGGCACTTAAAAAAAAAAAAGGAAAAGAGGAAGGACTGGGAGCTTGGGTCCCAGGGGGTGTGGCCAGCCTAAAAACAGCCCTCAGCCCCTCACCCAGGCTGGCCACACTCCCCATGGCCCAATCCCTGTAAACTGGCAGTTGAACATCCCTTGAGAGGTCCCAGATTAAGGAGGGTGCAGGCTGGGCTGAGGGACACCCCCTCTCCCCAATGCACAAATTTTCTGCACTGGGCCTCTAGTCTTTTGTATAGCTAGATATTTCAGATAAGGCCTCATTTCTTCCCTCATCTACTTGTCCGATGTGAGTAAATAATTCCAACCCAGTGAAGGACATATGAATGTACACGAACACCAGGAAGCAGGGATTACTGCAGACCACCATCAGGGGTCCCAACCAATGCAAACTTTGTTAAGGAAATATATGCCGATCTGAGCCATATCCTGAACAAATTCTATCAGTCTGTTTGTGTGAATCAGTTTTAGAGTTTATTCAAATTTTGGAGGACTGTCACTCACAATGACCATTTTCATTTTTGTCAAGATAAGCATGTGGGGTGATTATTTCTAGAATGATCTCCCCTCCAGCCCCAAACTAGAGGAAGAAGTGGTTAAGCCAAAAGAAAAGAATAGGGTTTGTTATTGTTCTCACCTCCTTAGCTGGTGGCAAAAGCAGTGTTTCAAATATGGAATGTGAGCCCTAGCCGATTTGACTCAGTGGCTAGAGCACCAGCCCATGGACTGAAGAGTCCTGGGTTGGATTCTGGCCAAGGGTACTTATCTTGGTTGCAGGCTTGATTCCCTGGCCCTGAAGGAGCCAATCACATCGATATTTCTCTCTTCTCTCCCCCTTCCTTCCACTTTCTCTCTTTTTAAAAAAATACATTTTATTGATTTTTTTTATTTTTTTTTTACAGACAGGAAGGGAAAAGGATAGAAAGTCAGAAACATCAATGAGAGAGAAACATCGATCAGCTGCCTCTTGCACACCCCCTACTGGGGATATGCCCACAGCCAAGGTACATGCCCTTGACCAGAATCGAACCCGAGACCCTTCAGTCCGCAGGCTGATGCTCTATCCACTGAGCCACACTGGTTTTGGCTCCCTTCCACTCTCTCTAAAAAAATATATCACTGGGAAAATATCCTCAGGTGAGGATTTAAAAAGAAAACAAAAAACAGCAAATATTGCATGTGATATCTCAGCCCTCACTAAAAGGATAGAGAATGTAGGAAAATAAGCCTATTTCTCTCTCTCTGTCTCTCTGGGGAGAATTCTCTCCATCATCTCTTTTATGATTGAAAAGAGATCCCCTTGATAGAGAAAGTGCTGAGTAAATAAGTCATACAGGGCATGCAATTTGCCACATATGTGGGTCATATTGGGTGATGGGAGGCAAAACAAGTGAAGCAGGATTCCCTCGCTACTGTAACAATTTTTGTACAAAATGTGAGCATATCAACTGAGAATTAGTTTCAACTACAACCTATGGAGATATATAATTGTAATGATTTCTGCTGTCAAATATGTTCTGTTCAATACACTTAAGATGATTTTATAACCTACGCTATAAGCATATTAACATGATATAATGTCCATCGGGTATTTTGAACTATGTCCAGCACAAACTTCTGAGAAGTTCATGTGGTATGGTGGGGAAAGCAGTATTGCTTTTATGACACGGTAGATAATAGTTTAAGTTCTGACTTTGTTATTTATTTTAAATAATGAATGCTAATGTCTGTCTTATAGGATGTTTTAAGGATTAAAGCATAAAATAATCAAGTCCCACGTAGAGCTTGTTATAGAAAACCCTCAAGAAATAAGAAACTACTCCCTTGTAAACAGGCATTGAGAAAAGCAGCTCACCCAGCACGCATGTCCCACTGGTTGAGCATGGACCTATGAGCCAGGAGGTCACAGTTTGATTCCCAGTCAGGGCGCATGCCTGGGTTGCAGACTCAATCCCCTGTGCGAGGCTAGCAAGAGGCAGCCAATCAATGATTCTCTCTCATCATAGATGTTGTTATCTCTCTCTCCCTCTCTTTTATTTAAAAAAATAAAAAAGCTGCTTGCCTTATGTCCCTCTCTAGCTGTCAGATTTTTATTAATTTGTCTTTAATTTGAATCATTTAAAAATATGTAATAGTTCTTGAGAGATTTACCATTTAACTTATTTCAGGCTTATTTCAGAATACAGTGCAAGGATTAAATATGAAGTTAACCATCGATCAATTTCTTTAAAAAAATCAAGTTGGTATGTTTGATTGATTGATGTGCGTTGTCAGGGCTGAAGAAATTGAAATTTTGAAGTGTGGGGCATTTCACCTGAAAAAATAACAAAGGGGAATAGAGGACCAAGTCTAAGCATGTAGAACATGATTACATATATTTACATATTGAATTACATTGGAACTAGGATTTAATATAACTTCTAAGATTTAATCTATTTTAGGTCTTGAATAGGTAAATGCCAACATGAAAATGTAGTTCAAGAAAGGTTTTTCTAGTAGTTTTGAGTATAATAAATTTAATCAAGCGAAGGATAAGAGAAAAATGAAAAGCTGACATATCAATAATTGAAAAGAGGGATAGATATAACAAATCCCCTAGTGAGTGATTCATGAGCTTACTTATTTATTTATTTTTCCTATGTTTCTTATCTGGGCACTACCGGGGTACTTGCTGCCCTCGTCAGTGAATCAAGACCAGCAGATTCTCTCTGAGCACTCTCGCACACCAGGACAATAGCTGTCAAGATGTCACTCTAGTCTTGGGGTCATAAGCTTATTTATACCATGTTTAAGGTATGGTTGATTGAAAGAATAAAGCATGTATCTAAATTTGTAAGAACTGTGTTTATGTGTGTCATTTAAATAGGTATACATCATTTTGTGATATACAATTAGGAGTTTTGTTGGAAATTCAGTTATGATATTTAAATGGCTTATTCAAGGAATGCTTTAAGAGTGTGTTTCTTTCTGAGAAATTCTTATAATTAACTGGATGACTCATGGAACCTATAATATCTATAATATATGTAAGAGCTTTCCACCAAGCAACTGTAGCCATTATTTTCATAGGCTTCTCTGAGAGAGACTGTGGTCCAAATTGTTGGTACTACACAACCTCACTCACTCATTAATAGGCTGCGCTACTGGAATTTTCCATTAAACTGTTGAGCAGAACAATGGAAAAACACACAATGGATGTAGATAAGACTGCAGATGACCAGCTCTTCAAAGAACATGTCAGGAATTTTAAAAATAATCCCCTTAGAATGTTTTAGAATTATCTACTTCTAGAAGATATGGACGTAATATATGTGGGTTGAAACTCAGCTTGATGTATATTCTTTGCATCATTCTGACTGTTGAACATATTATTTTATGCCAACAAAATGCTTCAGAAATAATCTTTCCACACCCTCATTGAAGTTCTCCATCTAGTTTTCAACTTCATCACTTTTTGTGGACAAACACAAAATTCTCTTCCAATTCCTTTTGGACAATTCCCAACAGCGCTTCCAACGTATTTTCTCCTTCACTTGCTCTTGGCTCAACATAAAGGACCTTCGAGTCCCTAATGGCTTTAGTATTAACAGGAAGTATTTTTCTCCCAGGCTTGACAGCAATTTGTACTACAGTAGTACCTTCATCTTTCAAAATTTTCTCAGAGTTATATTCAACTAGATTTTTCTCCTCTGCCTCATTTAATCTTTCTTTTTAAAGGGAAGTTGTAGATCATAGCTATGTAGCCCAGTTGGTTAAAGTATAGTCCTGACACACCAAGGTTGTGGCTCTAATCAGGGATCATACAAGACAACAAATGAATGCATAAAAATAAGAAGAACAATAAATTGACATTTCTCTCTCTCTCTCTCTCTCTCTCTCTCTCTCTCTCTCTCTCTCTCTCTCTCTCTCTCTCTCTCTCCTCTTCTTTCCTCTCCTCTCCATTCCTCTCTCACTAAAATCAATAATTACAAATTTTTAAGAAAGGCAAGTTGTAGAACAGAGACCCCCTAATGCAAGTTGTTAGCATATAAGTTTACATGTTTCAATAGCCCCATTTATTATACTGTAATTCTTTAGTAAAATATTAACTCTGATATAGATTTAAATATATTAAAAGCAAAATTCTAACTCTTGAAGAATGTGTCTATCTACTTGATTTAATTTATTCAAATGCAATTTACAATTCTAATTAAGAATCTTTTATATTTTGTTTAATAATTTAATATTTTGTTAAATTCATACGCTTATGCTGACATACAGTTTTTTTTTTCTACTTTGTGTTGTTTTTGATAATACTTCCATCAATGTTGGTTATTTTGGTAAGATTCCAGTAAAGAATGTAGAAATTGTAATCGATTTATTTTGACATGAGAACTTTCTTATAATTGAAGCTTGTGATTTTAAAGGGACAATGGCTATAATTTTAGACACAAAAGGGACTTGCTAAACATACAATCTGACTTATCAGCTTATTTTACAAATGTGTAGTCCAGGAAAGTTAAGTGATGGTCAAAGACTATATTCTATTACTGAGTAACACAGGAAAGTTCAGAACCCTCTGTTGATTTCTTCCTCCAAGACTCTTTTTTTTAAAAAAAAAAATGCACATTTTATTGATATCAGAGAAAAAGGGAGAGGGAGAGAGAGATAGAAAGATTAATGATGAAAGAGAATCATTGATCGACTGCCTTCTGCATGTCCCCCGACTAGGGATCAAGCCTGCAACCTAAGTATGTGCCCTGACCAGGAATTGAACTCTTACCTCCTGGCTCATAGGTCTCTGCTCAACCACTGAGCAACACCGTCTGGGCAAGGGCTGCTTTGTCTTGTACATTTTGCTGAGGTTTGCTCTTGATTTTGCAAATTAGGCCATAACAACAGTTGATCTGTGTTTCAGTCGCCTAGAAAACTTAACTCTTTGTTTCCATGGCGGCGAGGCAGAAACCTGGAAAACAGGAGCAGTGTTTGTCTCTTTATTACAACATGCAAGGGGCATACTTCTTCATCAGTGAATTGCTTATGCGCGAACTCTTACCCAAATAAAAGGCTGGTTTTTACTTCTTCAAGGAAATTTCCAATAGCTTCTTTTAACACTGCTAGTCAAAGTGTCATCCTTAGCATGGCACCTCTTTGTGAATTTTATGTTGCTGGTCCATGCAAGACAAGCAAAAAATTATATTGAAAAGCATATAGAAAATTTATAAAAAATGTTACTGCAGCAACTTCCAAGTGTATTATCAGAGAATTCTTACTGCAGAACAAAGTACAGAATAATTCAGCTCTTCAACCTAACACTCACCTGTTGGGGTATATGTAGCACTGGTGTTGAAGGACACTTTTTTTGTCCATTAAAGATAGAATATATTTTTTAATGGTTCTTTACTGCATAGTTTGAGCAGCACTGCCACGGAGAAATGAGAATTCCGGGTTTTGGAACTTCTATTGCTGTGACTACTTAAATATTTATTTGGTTTCAATTCCCTATAGCCTTGTATTCTCAAGATAACACAATTCAGATATCTCTGTAATTATGGAAATATTTGCCTAACGGACAGAAGAAGCAGCAACTATGGTCTTAGTTCATCTGTGAGTCTAGCAGAAATTACTTATTATTAACTAGTGACCCAGTGCATGAAATTCGTGGACATTAAAAGGGGATTAATTAGAGGAAATAATTTAATGTTGCTATTTGCCCTTTCTCTATAATAGAAGTGTCAGAGATGAAAGAAAATTAATAAAATGTATATGAAAACCTTCCTCCTGTCAGAGTCTGGGGCTCACCACAGAACCCAGAGTCAAGTCCCTGCCCACTCACATGCACCTCAAAATTGCGAGAGACCCAGACCTGACCACACCTCACCCCAATTGAGCTAGATCCAGACCCAGCCAGTGCCACTCTTGTCAAGCTGTGCCAAGCAGGGGCATAGCCTCAGGTCCCCTGGCCTGGTGCCAGAATGGGGGGTGTGGCCTGAGGTCCCCTGCCCAGACTGGGGCCGGGGACATACCTTTAGGTCCTCTGTCAAGGCCCACCAGGTGGGGGATACGGCCTGAGATCCCCTGTCAAGCCCTGATAGATGGGATGCATGGCCTGAGGTCCCCTATCAAGCCCAGGCAGGGAGGGGCACAGCCTCAGGTCCCCTGGCTCAATGCTGGGGCAGGAAGTGCAGCCTGAGGTCCCCCATCAAGCTCCACTGGGCGGGGGGTGCAGTCTGAGGTCCCCCAGCCTGGTGCTGGGGTTGGGGGCACAGCCTGAGGTTTCCTATCAAGCCCTGCCAGGTGGGGGAGGGCGTAGCCTCAGGTCCCTGCTGATTGCTCATTAAGGGTCCTTATGGGGACTTGGCCTCAGCTGTGAGTGCATCCATTTTGTGATGGATTGATGGTCAATTAGCATATTCCCTCTTTATTAGGTAGGATGGGTATATTGGTGGGAAGTTAGGAAACTATAACACAATCTAAGATTTGTTTTATAAATCGTCCTTCCTGACTTAAAAACAATGGGGAAAATATTCACTTGGAAATTCCTAGGGGAAAACAGACTTTTCTTGGGAGCTGGGACATATTGAAGTATTTGTAGATTCATAGAAATGTAGCTTCTCTCAGGGGAAAGAAGAATGAAGAGAGGGAAGCAGAGAGGTGATCCATAAAATAGGGGGTTTGAATAGGCAAGGGGTTTCTCATCCATCTCTAAACATGAACTGAACTCTAGGGATTTCATAAGGTTTTAAAATATGCTCTTGAAAATTAGGAAACTATGCAAATAGCATAATTTTAGTCCCCCAATAATCACTAGTTTTGCTTTCTGCATTTTCATTTACCTATGCTCAACTGCAAGCATCAAATAGAAAATCTCATAAAGTAGCAATTTAAAACTTTTAAATGGCACATTGTTCTGAGAGGCATGATGAAATCTCTAGCCATTCTGCTCTATTCCATACTGGACATGAATCATCCTTTTGTCTCCTATATCCATGCTGTAGCCGCTACCCACCCTTAGATACCTAGTAGCCATCTCGGTTATCACATATACCATCCTGGTATTCAGTGCATGTGGTCAAGTAATCCTTATTTTACTGAAAACTGGCCCCAACACTGGAAATTCGGATGTGCCAAAATGAAGCCTGTTTGGATGGAAAAGCTGAGGAAAATGCTACGTTGAACATGGACTTTCAACACAAAGCCTAACCCCAAATAGACTGCCAATATATGCTGCGGGAAGAATGAATTGGATTTCCGAATGGAAGATAGAAAATGTCTAGCTTTTCTACCATCACTCCATACTTTGCCACCTTTAGTATAAAAAAAATTATTTTTCTCTTCTTTAGCTTTCAGATCCTTTAAGCATACTATTCTTTCTCTTTTTCCTGCTCTCTTGTGATTTTGATCCTGATTCTGTGGAGTTCATATGGGTCATAATCACAAGCAAGTCTCTGTAAAAAGAAACTTCAGAATCATGACGTAGTAATTCTAGAATGGCCTAACCTAGACTGCACACAGAAAGAAGGGTTGAGGGCAAAGATCTGAATCGATTTCCTTTGTTTAATTGGGGAAATATATTTACCGATTTTATACATGAGATGACCCACCTTCTTGTGTGTTGATGCATTAATCATCAAATATATAATTTCTCTATAGCTGTGGCTAGGTAGCATGTTGGTAATGTTTATTTCAATGCTGTTCTACAAATTGATACAGTTAGAGGAGAAAGAATGACTTTGAATAATGCATTTAGGAAGTAAGAGAAATGATTAGAGCTAATAGCAAAATGTTACATATATTGAATAATATAAACAATGCCTGTCAAAAATATCACAAATCATGAGATAGTTAAATTAAAGTAAAACTTCTCACATAGAATTTCAAAAGTACCATTTATATTTTATGGACTTCATTCAAATCATTTATGGTTCTGGGTTACTTTTTGAACACATTCAATACTTATTTCAGGATGCATTAAAAAATTACATAAATGAAAGTGGAAAATAAGCCAGAGTTTTATGAATTCCTTTGTAATGAAATATTTCTCATTTCCATTATGCAACTTTTAAGACTTTCCAATTAACATTTAAACAAAAGAGCTGTTATATGCTATTTAATTTAATTAAAGTGATTTAATTAAATCACTTTAATTTAAGTGATAGATTTTTAAAATTTCTGATACATTCTTAGATATTTTTAAAATAATATTTCCTTGCTTTTTCATATAATTTTGAAACATCCCTGAACTTATTCAGGTTACCATTTTCCAAATTGTGAAATAAATACACCAAAGCAATTAATAACCTAAAAATTGAAACATAAAATGTAATTTGGTCTGTCAAATATTTCTGCCCAAATATCATTAGATCAACTCAATATGTTTAGAATGTCTTTAGAAGAACTGCATATATTTGATTTTTAATAAGTTTTGATATTAAAACAACTATTATTTTGCATATTATTATTCATTAAGAATTATAGACTAGTGCTTTTTTAAAATGTACTTTTAACGATTTCAGAGAGGAAGTGAGAGGGAGAGAGAGATGGAAACATCAGTAATAAGAGAGAATCATTGCTTCGCTGCCTCCCACATGCCTGCTACTGGGGATCAAGCCAGTAACCAACTATTTTCCCTGGCAGGGAATCAAACCATGACCTCCTGGCTCAGAGGTTGATGCTCAACCACTGAGCCATTTCGGCTAGTCTGGAGTAGAGATTTTAACCTTGTAACTGAGAACCAAAGGGTTAATATTACTTGAAAAAGTCACTGAGCTTGTTGATGGCAGGGTCTGAGCTTGAATTGCATTAGTTGTAGCTGGCCAAGAGCACTTACCACAGCACCATCTTGCTTTCATTAAAATAAGATGAAGTCTTAGAACTAATTTAACTCAGATAAATAGGTGAAGTGAATTAAGCAAAAGGAAGCTATATGATAGTGTTAGACAAACAGACCATATGTGAACAAGATAAAGACACGTTTAGCTGTATTGGACTCTCCTATCTAATAAAAGAGAAACGTGCAAATGGACCGTACCTTAGCTACTCTACCAGCCAATAGAGCAATATGCAAATTAACCCCCAACCAAGATGGTGGGTGGGTCCCCTTCGCTCCAGCAAGTCAAGGTGGATGCTGGGCCAGCGGGGGTCAGATCGCAGCCCCAGAGCCAGCAGGAGTTCTGGACCCTCACCGCCACCCCAAGGCCTGGCCACAGCAAACCTGGGGCAGTGGTGGGGGTCCCTGTGGCCTCCCCAGGGGAAGCAGGGGGTCTGGACCCACACCGTCCCACGGGAGCTCAGTCTTGGCAAACCTGGGGCAGTGGCATGGATCCCGATGGCCGCCCCAGAGGCAGCAGGGGGTCCGGACCCATGCCGCTGCCCCAAAGCCCGGCCACACCACATTAAAGCTTCTTTTATTATTAGCATCTTAAATTAATGTGATACATTTATTACATTAAATGTAATTGATGAGCCTTTATTGACACATTATTAACAAAAGTAAAATCTGCAGTTTACAATAGGGTTCATTCTTTGTGTTAAACATCTTATGGTCTTGACAAATGTACCATTAATGTAGTATTAGACAGAACAGTTTCATTGCTCTAAAGATCACCTGTGGCCCACCTATTCATCCCTCCCTGCTCTGAACCCCTAGTAGCCAGGGGGTGATCAGGCTGGCAGGCAGAAAGGGTTAGGGGCAATCAGGAAGGCAAGCAGGCAAGTAGTTGGGAGCCAGCAGTCCTGGATTGTGAGAAGAATGTCTGACTGCCCATTTAGGCCTGATCCCTGGGATCGGGCCTAAATGGGCAGTCAGACGTCCCTCAAGGGGTCCCAGATTGGAGAGGGTATAGGCTGGGCTAAGGGACACCCCCCGTCCCCCAGTGCATGAATTTTGTGCGCTGGGCCTCTAGTGCTTTAATAAAATCTTTAGGTTGAAAGAGACCCTTATTTTCAATCATTTCAAATACATAAGATTATTTATTGTTTAACTCATTTTAATGAAATATGAACATTATAAAATTAGAGCCACTCAAAAATTATAATAAAGACAATTTTGTTCTTGCAAATTTAACAATTTTAAAGTGAAAATACAATCAATTGATAAGTTGAATAGTCATGTGTTGTTCAGTGCAATTACCTTTGGTTTGATAAAGTGTTTATATGGGTTGCATTCTGGGGTGAAGCACAATTAGAAATCCTGAACTAGGTTATCCCTTTCCATCACACAGGTTGTATTTTTTTTTTAGAGGGGGGTGGGGGTTGTTGAGGGTAATGGGTGATTATCAACTAGCTCTTGTTTTTTTTTTGTTGGTGGTGGTTTTTTTTAGGTTCACAGATTTCCAGCTTTTGGTTCATTGGTGCTGATTATGTGTTATACAAATTACTGTTGAAAATGATTCTTTGATAGGTGATTGCAATCAGGGTGGTAATATATAATTCTGATTAATCAAGGAAGTTTGATTAATTTCAGTGTTGATGGTAACATTCTCACACTAGAATGAAATGCCATATACTGTCATTTGGGATAATATTCCACAGTGAATTGAGCACTTGTTGAAGTTCCCCAGACTTTGAACTGAAGTTATATAATATTTCTAGTTATTTTTATTGATGAATATAGTGTTTCTATGCTTTCAAAAGTCTATATTCCCAAACTCAGTATCTTACCTAATAATAGACAAACATGTAAATTGACCATAGTTTATGCCTCTGCTATGCCCATAGCCAATCAGAGTGAGTATGCAAATTAACCCAACAAGGGTGGTGATAAATTTGCATACATAGGCACCCAGTGCCTGTGTCCCAGGAACATCCTGGCACCAGGGTCACTGTGAGGTAAGCCATCAGAGCCAAGGGGGCTGGGGCAGAGCCTGCAGTCCATCCATCACAGGGCGCTGGGGGTCCCCTGGCCGAGGTCCCCTGCCCAAGGCTGAGAGCCTCTGTAATCTGTCAGTAGGACATCCCCCGAGGGCTCCCAGTATGTGAGAAAGAAAGGTTGGGAAAGGAAGAGAGATAAAAACATCAGTGATGAGACAAAAATCTTTGGCCACCACCTGCATTCCCCCAACTGGGGATCAAGCCATGAACCTGGGCATGTGCCCTGACGGAATCAAACCTTGACCTCCTGGTTCATAGATTTATATTCTACCACTGAGCCATGCTGGCCAGGGCTCAACCATCTTTTAAATTTAAGTCATTGCTACTCCACATAGACATCATAACAATATTTACTATCTCACTAAATTTGTTATCTTAAATTTCAAATTTCTCTTCTGATTCCTGAGGATGATATTAGTTTCCTTAGTTAATTCATTCTCCTAATTTTTGTTTGCTCTTCAAATTTCTAAAGCCATCTCCAACCTCCATCATCCCCAATCATTACCCTGGATTCTTTCAAGAAAATATGGGCAATTGGAAGAGAAGCTCCACATGTTGCCATCACTAGCCACACCTGAATCTGCATCCTGTGCCTCACCCCATTTCTGTGAATATTGTCACTCTTCTTCCATTTATTCAAATGCTTTCTTTTTGCAATAATTGAATTTATTTTTCTTTCATATTAACTTATTTTTTTCCTTTCTACTGAATCATTTCTATTGCCAAATCATTAATCTATAAGATTATCCATGTTATAAAAACGAGAACAAACCAAAATAACAACACATTCCTCATTTAACCTCACATCATCATCACCCAGTTATCACTCCAGACAGAACTCTGCCCCTGTCCGTAGAATGAGACTTCTAGAGTTATATCCAAGTGCTCTATCCACTTCTACTCCTCTCGGTTGACCTTCAGTACAATATAACCCAGTTCCTATCCCCCACATTCTACCAAAAGAGTCCTGTAAGGATTATCAATTATCTCAATTTTAGTGAATCCAAAGTATGTTTTCAATCTTCATTTTTCTAAACTTTTCCTCAGCAGTGGACATAATGAATCTGTTTTCTCATCTTGATATCCTCTTTTTCCTTGACTTCTTTATTTTCTTCTTACCTCTCTGGCTGCACTTTCTCAGACTACTTTATTGGTTCCAACCTCAAATTGCTGGAGGTCTCAGGAGCTCAGTCCTCGGAACACTGGTTTTCTATATGTCACTTATTACCCAGACAATTTCATCTAGTTGTTCACTGTCGTTAAAGATTACTTTTATGTTTACATAGAAATTCTCATTCTTTACCCTGACCTCCACAATTATACATATGTCCACTGCCAATTTGACCTTGTATTTTTAGATGTCTAGTATTTATTTCACAAATATCTTTATTAATGCTCACCCCTTGTGTGGCTCTTTTATTCTTATGCATCTCATTGAATGATCTCTAATTACACACACCCAGTTCATAAGCAAGACAGCCAGTTCCAGCTAACCACTATCACTGATTTCACATTTGGGTTAAGTCCAAGAACTCATAATCTCCTGTCCTGACTCTAGCAAGATATACAGTAGGTCATCCTGCCCTACTCCTGGGAGTTGGACAGCTTCCTCCTCATATTCTGCATTGCTCTGTTAGGACTAAGGGGAGCAAAATGCCACTTAATTTCCTTAAGTTTGGGATATAGTTTTTATTTTCCTTTTCATTATATGCTTTATTTTTCATTCATAAATAGTTTTTCTTAAGGTGTGCTGTTTGTATTTTGATCTTGTTGGTTTATTTGTCGTTTTACTCTTGACTGGGCATTTGCTTGGCTGCTGCAACATCTTGCCTGGTTTCCAGAGTTCTCACAGAGCTCTTTGGTTCTCATGTCATTGCTAATTTGGTGTCTCAGTGGGGAGAAATGAGGGCCGGGAGCTTTCTAATTCGCCTTATTGCAGATGCCACTTGCCAGTTATCACTCTCTTTTCATTTGAGCCATTCTAATAAGTGTGTAATGGTATTTCGTTTTTGCTTTAATTAGTAATTCTCTAGTGACGAGTGATGCTGAGCATTTTCACATGATTATCTGTCATATGTATATCTTCTTTGTTGAGGGTTCTTTAGAGATCTTTACCCACTTTTAAATTGGTTTGTTTTCTTATTAATGTGTTTTAAGAGCACTTTTCTATAATAGCTTTATAATCTTTTTGAAAATATTTTAGAGCAGTCAGTTTCTTGATTTTTTTTTCTCTTTACATAGTCTGTCACAGAACAGAAGTTCTTGATTGGAATAAAGCCCAAGTTATGTATTTTTAATTTAATAAACCATGCTTTTTCAGTATATATTGGTTCTCTTTAATTCTTCATTCTTAATTTCTTATCTCATGTGATGCTAGAAAAACTTTTGTTTCTTGGCTTTCCACCTCATTAAAATAGTAAACTCCGTGAGAGTTAGCTGCATTGTTCTGATCATGCTATGCCCCTATAACTTTTCATACTACACCCCTGTAACAATGTCACATAGGTGCATTCAATAAATATATGGTCAATACTTTGATACTATGTGAGTACATTATATATAAATTTCTAATGACATATAAATAAATGTATAAATATAAAGTCATGGTCTAAGCAGTGGTCGGCAAACTGCAGCTCGTGAGCCATGAGTCTGTCGACCACTGCTATAAGGCATTACCCTTACCCAGGAGTTTTCACTTCAGGTTAAAGACATTAGTACATTATTAAAATGTTTTTTAAGTGTTTCTCCCTAAGGCAGGGGTTGGCAAACTCATTAGTCAACAGAAATTGTGGCTCAAGAGCCACAATTTGCCAACCACTGGTATAAGTCCATAGTTTTTAAAATTTAATATGCACCTCTATCAATTAAAAATTAATTCATCTATATACTACATTCTAATATAAAACGCCAGTGAGCCAGTGCATGAATTCATACACATTGAAGGGAAATTAATTAGAAGAAATATTTTAATATCACCATTTGCCCTAACTCTGTAATGGAAGTGTCAACCAAATTCACAATTACAATGACAGATCAAAACACAGGTGTGCGATAGATGCCAGTGAAAGCTGGCATATGTATCATGCATGTGCGAGTCAACTTAGCCTTTTATAGATATAGAATAAACTTCCTTAATTAGAACTGTTTTCTGATTTAGCTAAACTTTTTCAGCCCACTGAAGGACCCCAGCTTCTCTTTCAGATAATTATCAGCAACACAGCAGTAAATATCAACACAAAGCAGATTATTATTGTATATCATGCAGGGAGAACAAAGGATAAAAAAAAATTAACTGGGCCAGTGTTTGACTATACTCTGCACAGTGAGAAAATAAAGTCATTTTCAAGGTCCACCATTTCTTACTTCTTTTCAGTCAGGTCAAGTTTCTAAGCTTTGTAAATCTCCATTTTCCAGCTAATGAAAAGAAAATAGGATTCCACAGAGTCTCCTATCTACCTACTCCAGAACTTCTATGAGGAACAAAATAGGTGAGGCACTTGCTTCATTGACATTTGGTTAAAGTGTAAAATGTTTCCACCTGGCTATGCAGCAAGTCGTGTTCCTGGGATGAGGAAACTACAAGGAGGCTAGGCATTAGAGAGACAAGCCGGAGTTGCTGCATACATCATTACCCAGACAGTGGGACACTTAGCATATTAGTGTATACACACACACACACACACACACACACACACACACACACACACACACTAGAGGCCAGTGCATGAAATTTGTGCACAGGGGGTGGGGGATGTCCCTCACCCCAGCCTTCACCCTCTCCAATCAGACCTCTTGTGGGATGTCGGACTGCTCATTTAGGACCAAGGGATAGGATTGAAATGAGCAGTCAGACATCTCTCTCACAATCCAAGACTGCTGGCTCACAACTACTTGCCTGCCTGCCTTCCTGATTGCCCCTGATCACTTCTGCCTGCCAGCTTGATCACCTCTCCTAACCACTCCCCTGCCAGCCTGATTGATGCCTAACTGCTACCCTGCCAGCCTGTTTGCCCCCAACTTCCCTCCTCTGACAGCCTGGTCACCCCTAATTTCCCTCCCCTGCAGGCTTCATTGCACCCACCTACCCTCCCTTGCAGACCTGGTTCCTCCCAACTGCCCTCCTGTGCTGGTCTGATTGCCCACAACTGCCCTCTTGAAGGTCTGGAACCTCCCAACACCCCTCCCCTGCTGGCCCTCTTGTTGTGGCCATCTTGTGACCACATGGGGGCAGGATCTTTGACCACATGGGGGCAGCCCTCTTGTGTTGGACTGATGGTCAATCTGCATATTACTCTTTTATTAGATAGGATAGAGGCCTGGTGCATGGGTGTGGTCCAGCTGGATTGCCCTGAAGAGTGTCCTGGATCAGGTTGGGGTTCCCTTGGGGCATGAGGTGCCTTGGGCAAGGGGCCTGTTGTGATTTGCAGGCTGACCACACTCTGCAGCGACCTAAGCGGAGGTCCTGGGACCTGGGATTAATTTATGTTCTACAATTGAAACTTTGTAACCTGGAGCAGAACCAAGCCTTTTGCTCACTCTGTGGCAACTGGCATTTGAAACTTTGTAGCCTAGAGTGGAGGCCTAGGTGCTAGGGCTGCAAAAGCTTGGCTTCCTCCAAGGCCTGGGCAACCCTAGCCTCTGCTCTCTCCAGCTCTGTGGTTGCTGCCATTTCTGTTGATATGTATCTTCTATAATTGAAACTTTGTAGCAGTCAATGGAAGCCTAAGCCAGCAAGGGCAGGCGGAAAGCTTGGCTTCCTCCATTGCCGGAGAAACCCAAGCCTTCCTCCTGCTCTTTGTGGCTGCATAATTTGCTCCTGATTGGTTGATGGGCATGGCTGTGGGCATAGCTTGATCAGAGATACAGTCAATTTCTATATTACTCTTTTATTAGATAGGATATATATACACACTAGAGGCCCAGTACACAATATTCATGCACGGAGGGGGGTATTCCTCAGCCCAGCCTGCACCCTCTCCAATCTGGGACCCCATGAGAGATGTGCCACTGCTCGTTTAGGCCCGAGGGATTGGACCAAAATGGACAGTCAGACATCTCTCTCACAATCCAAAACTGCTGGCTCACAAATGCTTGCCTGCCTGCCTTCCCAATTGCCCTGAACCACTTCTGCCTGCCAGCTTGATCACCTCCTAACCACTCCCATGCCACCATGCTTGATACCTAACTGCTCCCCTGCCAGCCTGTTTGCCCTTAACTGCCCTCCCCTGCAGGCCTGGTCACCCTCAACTGCTCTCCCCTGGAGCCCTTGGTCCCCCCAACTGCCCTTCCCTGCAGGCCCAGTGACCCCCAAATTCTCTCCTCTGCCCATCTGGTCACCCCTAACTTCCCTCCCTGCAGGCTTGATCGTCCCCAACTCTCCTCCCTTGTAGGCCTGGTCCCTCCAAACTCTGCTCCCTTGCTGGCCTAATGGCCCACAACTGCCCTCTTGCAGACCTGGAATGCCCCAACAGCTCTCCCCTGCTGGCCATCTTGTGGTAGCCATCTTGTGTCCACATGGGGGCAGGATCTTTGAACACCTGGGGGCAACCATCTTGTGTATTGGAGTGATGGTCCATCTGCATATTACTCTTTTGTTAGATAGATAGAAGCCTGGTGCATGGGTGAGGGCCAATTCGTTTGCCCTGAAGAGTGTCCCGGATCAGGGTGGGGGATGCCTTGGGGCATGGGGTGGCCTGGGTCAAGGGGCTTGTGGTGATTTGCAGGCTGGCTATGCCCCTCAGCAACTCAAGTGGAGGCCCTGGTATCTGAGATTTATGTATCTTCTATAATTAAAACTTTGTAGCCTGGATCAGAGCCAAGACTTTTGCTAGCTCTGTGGCTGCTGCCATTTCTGTGAAGATTCTATAGTTGAAACTTTGTTGTCTTAAGCGGAGTCCTGAGCCAGCAAGGGCAGGCAGAATGCTTGGCTTCCTTCATTGCTGAGGAACCCAAGCCTTCCTCCTGTTCTCTGTGGCCAGCAGCCATCTTTGATGTGCTTATTTGCATATTCACTCCTGATTGGCTGGTGGGTGTGGCTGGTGGGTGTGGCTGGTGGGTGTGGCTGGTGGGTGTGGCTGGTGGGTGTGGTGGAGGTGCAATCAATTTGTATATTACTCTTAGGATATACATGATAAAAATTTGTATAAATATAAGTACCTTACAGGCTTTTAAAATATCATAATGTATTTTTATTTATTTCATAGAGGAAGGGAGAGAGAGAGAAATGTCAATGATGAGAGAAAATCATTGATCAGCTGTCTCATGCATGTCCTCTACTGGGAATCAAGCCCACAATCTTGACCAGAATTGAACTGCGGATCCTTTAGTCTGTAGGCCGATGCTATATCCACTGAACAAAACCAGCTAGACCTAAATATATATCTTTAAATAAACTTTAAAAACCACCACCTAAAGGCATTATGTTCTACTATTTCTCATTTATCCTATCTAATAAAATAGTAATATGCAAATTGACTGTACCTCTCATCAAGTCATGCCCACAGCCATGTCCATCAGCCAATCAGGAGCAGATTATGCAAATAAACTCCAACCAAATGGCTGCGGCCACTGAGAGCAGGAGGGAGGATTGGGTTTCCCCAGCAATGGAGGAAGCCAAGCTTTCTGCCTGCCCTTGCAGGCCTAGGCCTCCAGTGAATTCTACAAAGTTTTAATTCTAGAAGATATATCCCAACAGAAATGGCAGCAGCCATGGAGCTGGAGAGAGCAGAGGCTAGGGTTGCCTGGGTGATGGAGGAAGCCAAGATTCTGCAGCTTTGGCAGGCCTACATCTCCATTTTAGACTACAAAGTTCCAATTGCAGAAGGTAAATATCTCAAACAGAAATGGCTGTTGACACAGAGCAAGCAGAAGGCTTGGCTCTGCTCCAAGCTACAAAGTTTCAATTGTAGAACATAAATTAATCCCAGGTCACAGGGCCTCTGCTTGGGTCACTGGGGGGCATGGCCAGCCTGCAAACCACAATAGTCCTCTTGCCTAGGCTGCCCCACACCCCAAGGGACCCCCCACATCTGATCTGGGACACCCTTCAGGGCAAATGAGCTGTCCCATCCATGCACCAGGCCTGTATTCTATCTAACAAAAGAGTAATATGAAGATTGACCATCACTCCAACACACAAAATGGCTGCCCACATGTGGTCAAAGATCCTGCCCCCATGTGGACACAAGATGGCCACCACAAGATGGCCAGCAGGAGAGGGCCAATGTTGGGAGGTTCCAGGCCTGCAAGGGAGGGCAGTTGTGGGCAATCAGGCCAGCAGAAGAGGGCAGTTAGGGATGCCCAGGTTGGCAGAGGAGGGAAGCTGGGGGCAAACAGGCTGGCAGGGGAGCCGTTATACATCAATTGGGCAGGCAGGGTAGTGGTTAGGGGCTTATTAGGCTGGCAGGCAGAAGCAGTTGGGGGCATACAGGGAGGTAGGAAGGCAAGCATTTTGGAGCCAGCAGTCCTGAATTGTGAGAAGGATGTCCAACTGCCCAGTTAGGGCCAATCCTGGGATTGGACCTAAGTGGGCAGCTGGACATCCCTTGAGGGGTCCGAGATTGGAGAGGGTGCAGGCTGGGCTGAGGGACACACCCCAGCCCCTGTGCACGAATTTTGTGCACCAGGCCTCTAGTCTATATAATAAAGAGGTAATATGTAAATTAACCCTTACACCCTCACAAGATGGCTGCTTATGACCAGACTGGCAGGGGGTTTAACGAGGGATGACCAAACAACTGAGCAGCAGGCTGTGTGGAGCGACAAGGATGGCAGGGGGGTTGGTGAGGGATGACCGAATGACCGAACAGCATGCTGAGTGCGGTGACCAGGTCTGCAAGGGGGGTTATTGAGGAATGACCAAATGACTGAACAAGCAGGCTGCATGGGTGACCAGGCCAGTGGGGGAGGGAGAGTCATTTAGGGGGAGGGTCATTTAGGGATGACCAGTCGGGGAAAAGGGGCTGCTAGGAGCAAGCAGGCTGGCACACAGAGGCAGAGAGGGGTAAAAAGGCCAGCAGAGTGATTGGAAGTTAGGGCTGACCAGGCAGGCAGTTTTGCGATTAGGAATCAGCAGTCCAGGATTATGACAGGGATGTTGACTGCTGGCACTTGGATATCCCCCAAGGGATTCTGGATTGGAGAGGGTTCAGTCTAAGCAAAGGGGACCCCCCCCTCCCAAATATGCTTAGTGTTCTCTTGAGAGTTTGACAGACCAGGAGTCTGATAGCTCGCTATGACATGTGCTGACCACCAGGAGGCAGCGTGGAATGAAGAGAGCCCCTAGCCAGCAACCAGCAGCTGCTAGGGACCCTACCCATGCCTGAATTCCATGCACTGAGCCTTTAGTTTTATATAAAAGAAGTTAATATCACAACCTTAATCTGGACATTTCAAGCATGTAATGACAGATATCATAGGAATAATATTGCTGCATGAAGGATAGATGTGAAGTATATTTCTAAGTCTTTTCTATTTAACCTGTCTCTAATTTCCTTTTATTTTGATCCCATAGTTTCTCATTATATCTATTATAAAAAAATACATTCATGTTTTCATGGTAAGATCAGGTATTCACCTACTGTGAGATTATTTGTTTTCTTGCTCTTCCTTGTCATATACATCTTGGGAATGGCAGAGATCAATTTAGTATATAAGAAGAGGAAAATATTAAAATTTGGCTAGAGGCCCCTATTTTCTATAAATCTTGAGTAAGTTATGCAGAGATGCTTAGATGCCTCTTTTTCACAGAATGTTCTAGTGATTTTGAAAGTTAGAGTTTATGAAATATTTGCCACTTAAAAAAAAAAATATATATATATATATATTTAGAAAGAAAGTTCATTTTGAGTGTCCTCCCAAAATATATGTCCATCCAGAAAATGTAAATGTTATCTTATTTAGAAATAATTTTTTGCAGATATAACTATATATGTTAAGACTTTGAGAATTCTAACTTTTTAATCTTGGACTTCCAAGTTAATTTTAAGATATATTTGTAACATATCTTAAGTTTAAAATAAATGACAAAATTACATTATGAGAAACATATTTTATTTAAAATTTTATTAGCTTGATGTATAGTATGTATATAGTATATATGTGTGTATATAACATATATATGTCTGAAAATTGCACATTTGTTTCATGTTCTCCTACAAATGTCAAGAGCAGAGCAGTTGGAAATACTTCTCTTGGATCCACAGAGGAATCTTTCCCTGAACCCCACAATTTGAACTGGAGAGCCATTTGTTGAAATGTTAAATTTCTGAAGGAGAGATTTCTTACTGCTTCCCTTCCTTTGGGACCTGAAATTTAAACATATTCCAGGGTAACAATTCTTATGACCTAGGTTGCACTATTTTACTTTTATTTCACTTTTAAATTCAAAATTACTCTTTCTTCTGATTAATTTTTAATATGGTATTTACTTGAAAATTAAGTACAGTGTAATGTGGTTGCAAAAAAATAGGCCAAGGGAATGAGTGAATAGTAGATTTCCTTTTAACAATTCTGCATGATATATGGCTTGGAAAAAATAATTTTGATTGGAGATACTGTCTCCAGGGAAGCTGGTAAAAATGAGCTTTCATTGCTTCTTATAGCAATATTTTTGAAGCTACTGAAATTGGGGTCATAAAGGGTTGATAGTTATTCTTTGGGGGCTTCCTCCTTATTACATCTGTAACTCTACATATCATTTAAAAATATGTACTTGTTCTATTGCTTCAGAGAAATTGCATGTCTTAAAAATAATTGCCGAGTTTTTGCTTTTTGTTCTTTTTTGTTTGTTTGTTTTACACTAAAATATCAGAGGTAGGAATATATCAGAACTGAAGTATTCACCAAGCATAATTTGTGACTAATACTGGTACTCAAAAGTTTTCACATTGAAGTTTACATATATATATACATATATATATATATATATATATATACACACACACACACACACATACACACACACACACACACAATAAAAGTGTAATATGCTAATTAGACCAGACAGTCGAATGCCCTTCTGGACGTCATTCCAGAAGAATCTGTGGTGGCAGGGCCTGAGGCAGAGGCAGTTAGGGGTGATCAGGCAGTCAGGTAGAGTGGTTAGGGGTGATCAGGCAGTCAGGTAGAGTGGTTAGGGGTGATCAGGCAGTCAGGTAGAGTGGTTAGGGGTGATCAGGCAGTCAGGTAGAGTGGTTAGGGGTGATCAGGCAGGCAGGTAAGCAGTTAGGGGTGATCAGGCAGCAGGTAGAATGATTAGGAGTGATCAGGCAGGCAGGCAGAGTGGTTAGTAGCAATCAGGCAGACAGTGTGGTTAGGAGTGATCAGGCAGGCAGGCAGGCGAGTGGTTAGGTGTGATCAAGTCAGCAGGAAAGTTAGGTTAGGGGCAATCAGGCAGGCAGGCGAGTGGTTAAGAGCCAGCAGTTTCAGACTGAAAGAGGGATCTGGATTGCAAGAGGGTCCAGGCTGGACTGAGGGACCTCCCTCCCTCACACCCCTGCCCCTGTGCACAAATTTTGTGCACCAGGCCTCTAGTATATTATAAACATAAAAATCATGATCTTTAACTTTTTTTTAAAAAGTAAGAAAAATTAGTTCAAAGGTATGTTTATTCCAGATATATGTTTTTCTAATAATTATCCATTTAAGTAGAGTCTCCGCATTTCATTTTGTTGTTTCTACATAGACTTGCTCATCACCAACTTTATCACACATTATAAAAAGAAGTCTCTCTTTTGCATCTGTATCATTATACATCTTCTATTTATACCTGTACATTATGTCCTGAATCCCCTGCCTTTCAGAAATTTAAATATGGTTAAAAATAAGACTCTGTCTTATTCTTGGTTATATATTTTTGCATGTAGAAAAGCCTGCTAAATAGTATGTGCTGAATAATTGCTGAATAAATGAATCAGGCTAAGCAGATGTTAGCCCCATTTCTATTCCCCCCTCTCTCTCCCTCCTTCTCTCTCTCTCTCTCTCTCTCTCTCTCTCTCTCTCTCACACACACACACACACACACACACACACACACACACACAACATTTCTTCTCTTCTCCTAATCAATGGAAAAATAAAACTCTTGAAGTGAGGAAGGAGTTTGGGACAGTACTTTTTCTGCAGAACCATAAAAGGGTATGATCTATAAATTTATCCTACACTCTTCTTACAAGAAAAGGCATTTCTCTCATCCTGACTATAGGGAGACATCCTGTTCTAATGTACTGGTTGCATATTGTGGCCAATGCAGACTTTATAGGCACTGCCTTAATGATACTGGGTTTAAGAGGCAGGGAATGCTTCTATTTTCTATAGAACTAATAATATGACCTAGTATGCAAAGGGGGACTGAAATAATTCATTTTCTAATTGATTTTGGATAAGGTGCCCTCACAAGAGAGGTCCTGCCATAATATTATAGAATTTTAGATGATGACTAGTTAACAAAGAAAGGGATTTTGTGGTAGGGTACCTTGAAGGATGAGAAGTCAAGCGAGGGATTGGTGGGATAAGAATACAAGTGATTTTCCTACAGAACAAAAGGATTAGTTAAAAACAGTGATGCACACAGTTTGCATTTGTAGCACACTTAAGAATACTAGGTATTTTTAGTAGCACACATAAACCGATTAAAAATCTCATAAAAATGTTAGATGACAAAATAATAAACATAATACAATCACCACTGCACTATAACAGCATCCCAAATTGTCTATAAATGTACCCAGGATATTGCACAGGTGAATTGGTGGTCCTTTCAGTACTGTATTGCTCTTTGAATTGAATTGTTTATTGCCTTCCAAGCTTTCTTATATACTCACAAGATAATTATTATTGATCCCAGTAAACAGGATTTGTCTTCAGTGATGGTTTGGCAAAAACACTTCCTGCCTTTGCCTTATAGCAAATCATATCCTACTCTACCCCGCACTGAATGACCTCCACTTCCTAAATAGTCTCCCTGATTGGCCTCATCATAACAGCCAGAATTCTTAATTATATAAAAATTCATTTTTAAAAAGGATCAACATTTGGTCATATATCTTTAAGCATTTGCTGCTCACTGATGAAGCAACACTGTAGTATACATAATGCCTGCTGAAAAGTTTATTTTATCTGAAATCTATGAGAAACTGAGTGGTTGAAGTTTACCTAGAGCAGTGGTCGGCAAACTACACCTCGTGAGCCACAGTTTGCTGACCACTAACCTAGAGTATACCTAAATTTGAGTGATAAGAATTTGAATAGGAATAAAAAGGAATCTGATTGTGAAGTGTCTTAAATTCTCTTTGTTGGGTTCCCTAAGACAGACATTAACAGAGAACTCTAGAGAGATTTCTAGACAGATTTTATTAAGCTTATGCTTCAGCACAAGGGAGGCAGCATCGAGGAAAGGAGGGTCCTATGAATTGACTCAGGGCTGGCTCTGTTTGGTGCTTTTATAAGCTAAGGACAAAGTGGACTTGCTTGAAAGGTGGGCTTTTTGAAAAGCAGTGGACTTGCGGAATGTTCCACATCAAGTTATTAGAAGCCAGCAGTTAGAAGGGAAATTAGACATTTTCCACAAAAAGTGGAGGCATGGTTGCCTTTTTGTAGGCTTGTCCAGTGTTGTTGTTGTTTTTTTTTTCCCTGGCCTTTTGGTATCCTTGGGATCCCAGTGAGGGGCAGCAGGGTGGAGCCAGCTGTGGTTTTTCCTATCTGGTGTCTTTGGGATCCAAGACTCAGGTCCCTACGCTGCCTCATCTTTACTAAACAATGAGAAATACATGTAGGCAAACAAGGAATCAATTTTTCCCAATCTGCTTAAGCAGATTAATCTATGAAGGGAAATATACTATGTAAGCCAAGATGAAATGGCGAAGTCAAAGACAGGGTATTCCAATAGAATGTGGCCTTCGGAGCAAGTACTATTTTTAGTTTAAATAGAAGGGACGACTGAGGGAATAAAATGAAAGAGGTTTCTGTGAAATTTATAGAAAACAACCCAACACTGCCTGGGATGCTAAAAATGTACACTTGCTGTGTTTCATACTATTTGCTATGGTAATGAAGCCTGAGTTGATGTCTTTTTCATCATTATCACACAGACACGTTAATTCTCTCTAAAGTTTGTCTAGATTATGATCCAGTTTGAGAATATCAATAAAGCATGACCAAGAATATTTTTTGTATTATTATACTCTCCAAAGAGAATTGTTAGGTGCTCTATGGCGAAGGGGGGGTGGGGTTTGGGGAGGGAAGGAGGAACAGGCACTGCTAGACTGCCCTTGCCCAAACCTTTGTGGAGTCCAGAAAACTATAAATTAATAGCATTGTTTCCTCAGCCTGATGTGATTTAAAGGTAATCAATGTCACTTACCAACTCATTAAAAAGCCTTCTTCACAGCTCATCAAAAACTAAAGCCTGGGGGAGTTGAACCTTTCCAGTCAATTAAAAGACAAAGGCACCAACATTTTTCCAAATGAGCATATAGCATAATACCTCAGTGCAACTATTTGTTAGTATCTGGAAATTCTGCTTTAATTTGAATCATTTTATAAAGAGGCTTAGTCTAAGTAAAGAAATATATATTTCTATTATTCAAAGAACGTTTAAACTCTCCATACTTACAAATTAAACCAAGAAAGTTAGAATTGACATGCAAAGTGTGCCTTCTAAATTGCAAAAACATCATCTTCTCATTGTTAAGGACATTTTCAGTTTGATCTTCTTTAATTTTTTTAGACAAAACTAAAAGACTATGATTGTATAATAAAAGAATTGTACAATTACCTATTGTTGATCAAAGCAAGTATAATCGCCCCCCAAAAATCCAAAAATCTGAATTAAATTTATTAATTCTGTAAAGTTTTCTTTTTCATGCATTAGAGTTTTGTTTTCTGTAATCTACATGACTATACAATCCACCATATTTTCTTGGAAATATGACCTTAACTAGACAGAGCATTTGTGAGATTTGTGGGGAAAGCATACTTTCCCAAATAAAATTTGCTTTTCCCTCCCCCTGTGTCTTTATGAACTTTTTCCAAAGGGAAATACTATTTTAAAAGGATGAAATAAAGGGATTGAGTGCTACATAACTCTCCAAGTATACCTGAAGACTCCCCATTGCTCCTAAGTATGGAGAATCGCTGGAGATGAAATAGAGGATTTATTTCCTGTGTTTTAAGAGCATGCAGCTCTACAGCCATTTTCACTGGAGCAAATCTTTCTGCTTTATTTTAGGGAAAGTTTAATTGCCAGATGCACAGGAAACTTTTTATGTCTCTCCAGAAAAACAAAAACAAAACAGTGTTTCCAAAATAGCATTGATTTGGTGTAATGGGGAAAAAAAATTCCACTTGGTAAGCTTTCTTCTCATTCTAGCAATAATATTTTTAAAGTAGATATATGAAAGAAATGGTTATAGCAATTCCATATTAGAAACTCATATTAGAACACTACTTCTGTTCAAGAGAAAACCATGGCCCAAAATGGCATCACATCTGGTGATGCTCAAGATATCAAACCTAGACTCAATACCCAATCTAACCACAGTTTTGATCTTCACAAGAAATGTAATTTTAATCAATGAATTTGGAATTTGCTCATCAACACCAATAAGGTAATCTGTTACATGAGTCCTCTTATGCCCCATAGGAATAAGAGACAGATGATCTATGTGAGAGAACCAAACCCTAACCCATACCTTTCTCTCCAAAAGAACTTCTGGCCTAAAGGTAATCTCTTCTTCTCTTTTAATAACAGCTCCCTTGCCCCACCCTTCTTCCTATGGAAAAAATTGAAGAAATTAAGGCATAGATAATGTATTCCAGATCTATTAAGTTTGGAGCACAAGCTTAAAATGCATGAACTATAGGACTCCACATTCTTATTCAGTAAAATATATTGTTTTTGTTAGTTCTTGAAGATCTTGAAATTTGAAAACACACATTGTTAACTGTCAATTCTTAGAGGAACTCTATGCCACAAACAACTGAATAAAAGAGCTATTCCTTAAACCCTCTTTCCTCACTGAAACAAAGAGAAAATCTGTAGGGTCTTGAAGATTTTTTGGCTTTTGTCATTGTTTTAGTTGTTTATGCGAATAAGCCAACTGTTTGGCAAAGACACAAATAAGATTTATATGATGAATTTTTTCTGGCAAAACACCACTCAAGAGAGAATCTAATATATGAAAGGCCAGGACTGTAACAATAAAATTTCAGACCGAAGGCTGACCAACCTGCAAGTCCTGCAGACAGTGCCTGGTTGACTGGTGATCCAGCACTGACTGCCCCACTGCAGCCTGGCACAACCAAAACTGACTGCCCAGGGGGCTGAGATCCAGAGAGAGAGAGAGAGAGGCAGGGTCTGATCTGCAGCCTCAGTGGCAGCTATTGATCAGTACTCGCTTCTCTCTCTCCCTTCTTTCTTTCTGAACTTCAGCAGTAAGGCTTTTCTTTCTCTCCCGGTCTCCTTGGGGCTGCTGTTCAGCCCCACCTCTCTGATCAGGCCCAGAGACAGGCCCAGAGATGCTGACTGGCATAGAAACTGACCAATCAGAACCAAATGTGGGTGCTGTGAAGAACCAATGGCTGCCTAGGAGGCAGAGCTTCTGATGCTGACTGGCATAGAAACTGACCAATCAGAAACAAATCTCTTCGCAGTCTGAGAAGTTGGTGCTAGGGAGAGCCAATGGCTGCCTAGGAGGTGGAGCTTTTGATGCTGACCTACATAGAAATTTACCAATCAGAACCAAATCTGGGTGCTGTGGGGAATCAATGGCTGCCTAGGGTGCAGAGCTTTTAATGCTGGAATAGAAACCCACCAAATCAGAACCAAATTGGCCAGCAGAGGAGGGCAATTGGGGGCGAGATCAGGCCTGCAGCGAAGGACAGTTAGGGGCAATCAGGAAGGCAGGCAGAGGCAATTAGGTGGCAGGGGAGGGCAGTTAGGGGTGATCAGTCTGGCAGGCAGAGGCAGTAAGGGGCTATCAGCCAGGCAGGTGAGCATTTAGGAAGCAGTGGTTCCAGATTGTGAGAGGGATGTCCAACTGCTGGTTTAGGCCCAATCCCACAGGGGTCTCCAATTGGAGAGGGAGCAGGCTGGGCTGAGGGAACCCTTCATGAATGAATTTCATGCACTGGGCCTCCAGTAGATAATAAGAAATCATATCTCTATAATTTACAAAATTGAAGATCTATTTTACAAAAATGTAAATAGTTTGAGAAGTTGGATTATTACAACACTGATTTTATTTATTTTATATTTTTGCATTTAATGTGTTGCTAAATGGTCTTCTATTTCTCCAGTAAAAAACTTGATATTAGTAAAATAATTTTAATTGCAGTAAGACAGTTAATTGATTAGAGCTGTCTGGTTTTTATTGCAATTTCATTTACTTTGGATGCAACATCAGTGTTTTCTTTTTTATGAAAATCTTCTAATCCATTTTTGTGAAAGACTTACAGGGACTCTAATACTAAAATGTGTTCAATACAACCTTATTAGTGACTGTAAGACATTTTGTTCAATTAAATTTTGGCTTCGAGGTTTATGTAACATTCATTCACTAAATAACCATATATTGATTATGTTTTAGACATTGTGCTAGAAAATGAGAATTCAAGGATAAATAAGAAATTAAAAATAAACAATGATTACAAAATGGGATGTGTCCTATAGTAGAATTTGATACAGGGTATTATGAGAAAATTCACATGAGGAGAGTTGATTTCATTTGGTGTTTGTACTAAATTGCATAATGTCCCCTCGGATTGCATGTCCATCTGAAACCTCAGAATGTGGCCTTATTTGGAAACTAGTGGCCTAGTACACAAATTTATGAACATCGAAAGGAAATTAATTAAAAGAAATATTTAACATTGCTATTTGCCCTTTCTCTATAATAGAAATGTCAACTAAATTCAGATCAACAATGACAGATCAAATACACATGTCTGATTGACACCAGTGAAAGTTTTATATAGAGAGATAAACTTGCTTAATTAGACCTGCTTTCTGATTTAGCTAAAATTTTCCAGCCTGGTGAAGCATCCCACCTCTCTTTCAGGTAATTGTTGGCAACACAGCAGTAAACATCAACATAAAGCAGATTGTTGTAGATCACTCAGGGAGAACAAAGGATAAAATATTTAATTGGAGCAGTATTTGACTATATTCTGTACAGTGAGAAAACCTGGAGTCATTTTCAAGGCCCACCATTTCTTACTTCTTTTCAGTTGAGTCAGGCTCCTAAGCTTTCTAAATCTCCATTTTCCTGCTAATGAAAATAGGATTCCACTGAGTTTCTTATATACCTACGCCAGGACTTCTGTGAGGATCAAATGAGATGAGGCACGGTAAAATACTTCAGAAACATTTGGTTAAAAATTGTAAAATTTTTGAACCTGGCTATAAAGCAAGTTGAGTTCCTAGGCTGAAGAACCTCCCAGAAGGCTAGTTGGTAGGGAGAGGAAACCAGGCATCACTATGTGACATAATTACGCGGCACCCACAGTCACCCTTTCCTGCCTGGGCTGTGCGGTGGGCCGCAATTTGTACCATCAGGTCTCAGCAGTGTCAATTGTGATTTGATGGGCTGCTGCTCCAGGATGGTGGCAGGGCCTGTGTGCCACTTGGGGAAAGCTAAGTGCTGCTTTCTTGGCACAAGGTTCGTGGTGTTGTTTCTCTGTAAATGGCCAGTGTGAGTTATTGCAGCTCCTGCATTGAGTGTCTGCCCCCTGGTGGTCAGTGCATGTCATAGTGACTGGTCAGATGGTCAGACACTGAGCATATTAGCCATATATATATATATATATATATATATATATATATATATAGTCTTTCGAAATGCAATCAGGTCAGTTAAAATCCAGTCACACTGGATTGGGAGGAGACCTAAATCCAATCTAACGTGTTCTGATTATGAAGAAAAAAAAATTGGGTACAGGGGCCCAGAGGGAGAAGGAGGCAGAGATTGGAGTTATGCTGTCCTAAGTCAAGGAACTCCTGAGGCCACTGGAAGCTGAAAGAGACAAAGAAGAGAGCTGATCTCTATTATTTTCTGTTATAAATGCAACCCAAACAATAATAAGATAATTCTTGGTAGATTTTTGTCATTCTCTGAACATCACTTTATTTTAGCTATCAGGACCCAAGTGCTAATTCCAAAGTATTTCCTGGAATGTCATATAAATCATAATGCCTGGTGTTCTAATCCAGTTAAAAAAATAATTGATTTTTAGAGAAAGAGAAAGGGAGAGGAATAGAGAGATAGGAACATGGATGAGATAGAAACATTGATTAGCTGCCTCCTGCATGGCCCCTACTGGAGATCAAGCCTGCAACCTGGGCATGTGCCCTGACCTAGAATTAAACCAGTGACCTTTTGGTTCCTGGGTCAATGCTCAAGCACTGAGCCACACCAGACAGGCTAAATCCATTTTTTTCATTCAATATTTATGGATACTGAATGTATGTTTCTTAATAAACAAAATAAATCAAAACTTCAAGTTTCTTGGTTGCTGTGTTTTAGCTTTGCATTTCTTAATTTATGTACACTTTTAAAGGTCAGCCACGACACTGTATGTGAAAGAATGAAAACAACCACTAAAATGAGTAGTGGTTAATTAAAAGTAAAAAGAATGATAAATTTGAATTTTCATATTTCTTTTTTTTTTATTTCTTTTCCTGCTTGAAGGGTTATCATTTTTTAATAAGTGTTTGAGACAAATGTGTATTGATGCTGGTTGATGAAGGTATTAAAAGAGAGAATGAACTTTATTTGTGAAAAATATTTCAGATGGAAATATCTCATATTTCTCCACAGCTAATTTTTACTTACAAAGAATTCTATAAAAATGTATTTTGCCAGTTTTAATTATCTGACCATTAAGAAGAATAGTTTTCTTTTGCAGACAGCTAAGAGAATTCCCAGCACTTGAATGTGTTTGGAGAGCCCAAAACGAGTTATTATTTTATTTTTAATTCAAACTTGGCTTAGATTTGCTCCACTAGGAGACATTTTGGAAGAAATTTAGTTTTGAAAAATAATCAGAATAACAATATTAAGGGTTTATGTTATGCACTAATTGCTTTTATTTCTATCCCCTAATGTCTGAAGATGCCGCATGGTGATATTTCCAGAGTTTTGCAGGTGTCGAATGTTTGAAATGTGCACCTGCAGATTTCCATGAATATGCTTCCACAAAGCTCCATGCTGAACAGTATATGGTAAATGCAATCAAAATGGATGGACTAGAGACAGCTGGAGCCGGAGTAGAAAAATGAAAATAACAACAAAAGCAACAGCAACAAAGGCTGGCAAATATATCACTGTAGTTCTCCTTTCATTGGCTGTGGGAGTGCAGTAGGTATTTTCAGCAAGAAATTAGCAGCCTTTGAATTCCAAGTAGGAGAGAAATTGCAGTCTCCTCAAATCAATATAGTAAAATGGAATAATGATATATAATCCCAGTGCCTCTAAAATAAATGAGGCACAAACCTCTTAGGGTCAGTCCTGGAACTCTACCATCAGTCTTGACTTCTCTCAATCCATTTCTGTTGCATCCTTTCATCAAGTTTTATAGATTCTTCATTAAATTTGATTCTTTAATTACAGAAGTTTCCCATTGACATAGGCAATAATTAGCCTCCTCATTATTTCTTACTTGAGGTTTTGCAAATATTTCTGCTACTAAAGCAAGATTATATAAGTGAGACCATGCATAATTTTAAACATATAGCTTGGATTGTAACTCTGTCACTTACTTGTGTTTAACCCTTTCAACCCTTAGTACCTGATATAAAAGCAAGACCAATAATTCCTTCCTCCTAAAACTTTGGATGAATGAAAATGATAAGACCATTCAAAAATGAAAAGGGCATTTAAGTTTCATAGCTATTCTTAGACTAAACTATGGGTCAAAGAAAATTTTATGTAAAAGAACCCAGTATACTTGGTACTCTACATTCATTCCTATTTCTGATGTAAGCCCAAGGTTGATTTCACAAAAAATATTATGCACCTTATTTCCTTTGAGAGTTAAAAATAAACCAAATGTATTAAATATTGATTAGGGTTATAACAGTATTGGCTTTTATTATCTTCTACTGCCTCTCCAGATCCATTTTACATTGTTCCATATGCTTCTTTTGGCCCTAACATAGGAAATGGTCATGACCAGTTAGAAGGATACTGTCAGGGTTCAGACTTTTAAAAGGAAGTGATAGTTTGAAATGAAAATGGATGTTAAAGATGAATCAAAATGTAGATATTTTGAACATTGAAAGAAGAACCCATGCAGTTTGAGAAGCTATTCATTCAATGGCAAGGGGAAGGGACAGGAGTGGAAAGATTTAAAGATGATTCCTAAGATTCTTGCTTGAGGAACAGAATAAACTTTCTGTGAATAAAGAATAAACATCCAATACAACAGTATTTATTCTGTTGCTCATATTGTCCCTCCCAGTTTTGGTCATTGGGAGCTTTTTAAATTTCCTCCTGAGGTCTTTAGCCATACTCTGTTGTTAGTGTGATTTCATTGTGTGTTTATTTGTTTTGTTTTTCAGTTTAGTTTAGTTTAGTTTAGTTTAGTTTAGTTTAGTTTTGTTTTGTTTTGTTTTACTTTCTGGCACTAAAAGATGCCCCATGCTTATGTTGTATATTCTCTGTCCCAGCTGGAGCATCAGCTATTTCTCCAAGCAAATGTGTTTCTGTTTATTGGAGAGGACTACCTGAGAGACCAAGATCTGGGCACTGGCTGTACTCAGTGCTACAGGAAGCAGTTATCTCTGTGCCCTCTCAGCTGCCAGAGCAAGAAAATATGACTCTCCTTGTGACTTTAATTGACAAAAACGTATCCTTTTAACTGTTCAAATTCAGGTTGTTTTAAATATATTTTTTATTTATTTCAGAAAGGATGGGAGAGGGAGAGAAAGAGAAACATCAATGATGAGAGAGAATCACTGATTGGCTGCCTTCAATTGTGTAGTGAGCTCGCAAACATGGCATGTGCCCTGACCGGGAATCAAATCCTGACATCCTGGTTCATAGGTCAATGCTCAACTGTTGAGTCATGCCAGTTGGGCCAAATCCAGTTTTTTTTTTAAGTGTTCTGTTTAATAAGTCTTTTGGCATTCCAATTCCATGGAGGTTTGCATTACGATTATTTTTAACATTTATTCTGAATTATTTTTTTTACCCTTACTTATATTTTGATTCTCAATCTTCCTGAGTTGATTTACATATGTCCTGATTTCTGAGTCAAACTTTATTTTTTCTAAAAGCATATCTAATTGACCTATAACTTATTAAAAAGTCCTTTTATAAATAATTGGTAGTATGTTTGTATTCAGAATATAAAAAGAACTTCTGCAAATCAGTAAGATTAAGGAACAATCCACTGTCCCTAATGAGATATTAGGGACAATTAACTAACGAAACCTACTCAGGAGACTTAAATTGTATTTCACTAATAAGCATATCATGTCATCAAATACTATATAAAAACTTTGTCATTAGTTGTCAATTAAACAAAAATAAATGGCACAATGAGATACTACTATATATAACAACCAGAATGGTTCAAGTTTAAAAGACAGAAAACATATGATTATAAAATATGAAGTAACATGAGTTCTCATTCACTACTGTAGATGGGTTTATTGGTACAATTCTTTGAAAAACCATTTGTATCTTCTATTAAATTTGAACTCACTCAGTTATAAAACCAGGAGAAATTAATGCCTCTGTGACCAAAAAGACATATACAGGAATAGTTATAGCAGGTTTATAAGCCCCTATGGGAAACTGAATTAAGACTAACCTGCAAACGTTTATCATTCTATATGAATACAACCCTATATAATAAAACCCTACTATGCAAATTGGACAGCGGAATGACTGGTCACTCTGATGCACACTGACCACCAGAGCTGCCCCCTGGTGGTCAGTGCACTCCCACAGGGGGAGCGCCTGCTCAGCCAGAAGCCAGGCTCACAGTGGTGGCATGAGCCTCTCTTGCCTCTAAGGCAGGCGGGTGGTATGGAGCAAGGGGTCCTGGACTGTGAGAGGCCGCAGGCTGGCCTGAGCACCCTCCCAACCCCTGCAGTGCCCGAATCTCATGCACCAGCCCTCTAGTGTAATAGTAATTTGCAAGAAAAATAATGTCAAATATCCAGACTTTAAAAGACCAACAAGCCTAATATATCATTCCATTTACATAAAGTTCAAAGACAAGCAAAGTCTAGAAATCAGGAGAGTGTTTTCCTGGGGTGGAAAAGGATGCTAGTGTTTAGGAGGAGGCTTATCTACCTTCTTGCATATTGGTAATGGTTTATTTCTTAACTTTGGTGGTATTTATGTGAGTGTTTAGGTCTATAAATTCATAAACCTGAGGACTTAAACCTGTCAATTTTTCTTTGTCTCTGTTATGCTTCAGATTTTTTTAAAAAAATTAAATGCATTACATAAAAAGGGGAAAATAAGGATGAAAAGATCTATAAACAGAGTAGTATGCCTTGCTGTCACTGAGTATCATGGGATTTGCCTGATCTACAAGTATAAGCATTGCCTGGAATAGAGATGAAGATAGGGCTTTGTGAGACAAAAATGCCAAAGGAATACTCTTAAGATTGGTTGTACTGCAGAGAGGAAGGAGTCAGAAATTAAATAGCAAAGTATATACTCTGACTTGAACTGTGCCTGTTTTAAGGACCTGGGACCTAGGCTATATTCCTCTCTTTGAAATGACTTCAAATATAGAGAACAGCAGCAATAACACTAATTATAAAGATTTTTTTCTTTGCAAATCCATATTTTATGTGCATGAGAATTTATATTTTGATAAACACAAATTCAATTAATGATTAATCTTATTATTACAAAGTGGTTTACTGGATCACTTTGCAATCCTGCCCTTGGCTAAATATATCTGAATCTTACATTTATGCATATTTAGAGAGAAGTGCATAGTGTCGTATGCTCAACACTAACGAATTTAAGAAATACTTTCTTGCCAAGTAAAATGGCTTTAGTCACTTGTTAAAAATGTTTCTCTTAGGAAACATTTATTTAGCTTTTTTTCTGAACTTAGAAAAGTTTGAGTTTACTTTTACTATGGGTTTAAGATACATGGCAGTCATTTTAGATAACATTAGTTCATTTTTCCAATTTTTACACCAATGGACTAAGCATGAAGACCATGTAGTTAAACTATTAGTTGGAACTTATTCTTAACTATAATAGTAATTCCTTACTTTATTTATCAATATAGGGAACAAAAGTTATTCGGATACACTTCTGAAGCATGCATGGTTGCTAATCTCACAAGGCAGAGAGTACTTTTGTCATTGTTAAAAGTTGATCTAAGTTTTGTAATTTTTACATGAATAGTATTCATAAACATTCATTCAGGTTCCTCTAATCTCTTATCAGCAGTTGCATCCAAAATGTGGAGTGGACATTTATAATTAAGAATAATAAACTCAAAAAATTAGACCTAAACCATGATTCTTATTTTTGGATGTTTATACAAAAGAACTAAAATCAAATTTTAAAGAGATATTTGGACTCCTATATTCAGTGCAGCATTATTCATAACAGGTAAAATACAGAAAAACCTTAATGTCCATTGATAGATTAATGGATAAAGTGATTAACTCATGACTCATTCACCAGATGGAATATGATGCATTTATTAAACATATTTAAAAAAAAAAAAACATTGTGATGACAAAAAAAGTGTATTTTTAAATCCTAAGTAGATAATCTATACCAATAAAAGAGAAATATGCAAATTGACAATCACTTTGTGACTCCCACCATCCAATCAGGAGTGAGTTTGCAAATAAACTCAACAAAGATGGCGGCAGCCCCACCCCCAGTCGCTCTGGGCCTTTGGGCAGCACCCATGTATGCTCAGAGTGGCAGGTGGAATGCCTGCTATGAGGGGGATGGCAGCGGGCAGAGGGAGCTACAGTAGCAGCACTCCAGCTGGAATAAAGACTGAAAGCTCCGCCCTAAGTGAAGATGGAAGGTGGTGGCAAGAGCAAAGGTCTGGGTCACGGGTGCCAGAGAAAAACTAGTGCCAGCATCCAGGGAAAGGAAGGCCTATTGCACAAAACTTCATAAAATGGGCCTCTAGTTATAATATACATTTTATGTAAATAATGCCTAAAACTATATAAAATATTCATAAAATACATGACTGCAAAGGAACCTACCAAATCAGCAAATACAATTACTGATAATTCTGGTTGATGAGATTATGTGTTTGTTTTGATAAATTTACTTTTAAAAAATATGTATTTTATAAATCTGTATAAGTTTTTAGATATTAAATAGAAGAGTCACAATCTAACATCCATATATATAAAAAGCCAGTGTCCAGAATGACTGGAACAACCTATGACCAGTTGCTATGATGTACAATGTGGCCAGCAAACTGGCCTGATTAGGGGTGGGGCCAGCCAGCCAAACTCCTGAAGGTCCTTCTCCTGTCTGGCCCTAATTCTGATTGCAACCGCTACCCCAATAGGGAGCAGGGCCAGCTGGCCAACATCTTATAGCCCCTCCCCCCCTGACTGTCCCCACCTCCTATGTGCCCCTACCACTCTGATTGGCCAGCAGCCCTCCCTTTGGCCAGCCCTACCCCTGATCAACCCCTAACCCCAATAAGGGGCCAGGCTGGGTCAGCCAATCTCCTGTAGTCCCTCCCCCAAGCCAGCCCCACCATCCTGATCACCCCAAAGTCCCTTCCCTCACATGGCCCCACCCCAGATCAGCCCTCCCACCCCCATCAGGGGCAGGACTGGCTGGCCAACCACCCATTGTTCCTTCCCCAGGCCGCTGGCCTCCAGTCAGCATCCCCACCCCATTTGGGGGTAGGGCCTACTGGCACACTGCCCCCAGCCTCTTCCTATGGCCAGCCCTACCCACAATCAGTCCCCCAACCCAAATCAGTGGCAGGGCCTGCCAGCCAGTCACCTGAGGCCTCTCCCCCCAGCTGCCTGGCCCTGATTGGGTCCTGAACAGGGCAGGCTGGCTGGCCAACCTCCCACCATCTCTTCCTCCTGACAGCTCAGCCCTGATCTGCCCCAATTGGGGCTGGGCCATCCAGACCCCACCCATGCATGAATTCATACACTGGGCTTCTAGTAAGAGTTAATCTAGTAGGGTCAAATCAGATAATGTTAACAAAGTCCATAAAAATAATGTCAAATACCAGTAAAGATGAAACATAATGAGAAATATTAACATTCTTTATTCAAGTATTACATTATAGACAATGTTCTAAGAGATTTTCATGTATCTATTTTCTAAATTATGACAATTACCTTCTAACATTAGTATTATTTTTGCCTTCATTTAACATTTAAAGACAATGAAGCAATTTATGAATAAGAAAATTGCTCATCTAGCAAGTGTTGGATTCAAGATTCAAAGAGAGGCAGCCTAGTTCCAATAAGTTAAACCATTTTTAAAAATGCAATATTTATTTTTAATATGTTTCAGTATTCCTAATAATTTTTCTTACAGATAATAAAAAATGATAACAGTATTTTAACCTTCAGAGTTTTAGTAAGTTAAATAATGATTTATACCCACACAAACACATACATATACAAATATAACCATAATGATTAATTTTCATAACTTTCTAAATGTCCTTTGTGAGTCACTTTACAAAGAATGACTTATTTGCTCTAGAAAAAAGATATGCATTTGTTAATTAAACCTGACTTTATTTATATGATTTCTATTTTAAGGGTGAAATTTTGCCATATAGCTTGTGACAAGATAGTGATTTGAAAACTGTAAGGACAAAATGAAACAAAAACCAAACCAGAGATGCTGAAATATATTCAAGCATCTATTTTAGAACTTGAGTCCAGACACACAAGAGTCATTATATTAAACATAAAGTTTTTTTCTTAATTTGACTAATGTGTTTTGTAAAGACTTTACATCAATAAATTCTCAGGCAATTCTCTTCCTCATTTCTCAAAAGGAATTCTTACAAAAAAATGGTTAAACAATTTGAAATTTTCATTAATTTCAAGACACTTCCAGTTTTAATTAAAACCATTAATGTCATATAAAAGAGTTTTTCTTTAATAAGCATTTCATTAACCTTGTAACTTACTCAAAGCACACACACATGTGCACACACATATATATATATTTCTAGACAGAAACACATCGCCTAATAGGCCTCTGGTGGGCAGAAAGCTACCAACTGACACAGAATCAGCAAATAATGTATTAGGGACTGAAAGATACTAACGGACTATGCAATCCCAAAATAGACCTTTAGAAAACGCAATTGGCATTTTCACTTTAGCTCAACACTGACACACACATATCAACTTTGTAAATAAATCACATGCAAATTCAAATATCAATACTATTTGTTTAGAAAAACCTTGCAGCAAATTTCCCCAAACTTGTGTGTGTATATATATATATATATATATATATATATATATATATATAAAGCCAGTGTCCCTGATGACTGTGAAGACCAAATGACCAGTCACCATGAGGGCGTGTTGGGGGGGGGCAGGGCTGTGAGCACATCGGGAAGGTGGTTGGGAGGGCAGGGCTGCAGGAGCTGTGGGAAGGTGCAAACTGCCAGCACTCCTAGCCCAGCCTGGCCTTGCCCCCCAGTGGGGACCCATACCCTATTTGGGGCCCCCATCAGGGCAGGCAGGCTGGCCCCCACCTGTGCACTGGGCCTCTCTCTATATATATAAAACCCTACTATGCAAATAGACCGAATGGTGGAACAACCAAAACAACCAAACAACTGAACAACCAGTTACTATGAAGTGCACTGACCACTAGGGTGTGCTTGCAGAACATGGCTGGCGTCGACCATTTTAGGATGGTGGAGCAGGTGAGTGGGTGTCCCAGACAAAGGCAGGGTGCCGGTTGCTGTAATCGGGGCAAGCCTCTGGTGGTTACTGAAAATTCTTTGCTCCTATGCACCATGGTCCCATCTGGCACTCACACCTGCTGCTGGTGCTGGCCACCACTTGCACTCATTGCCAATGTCTGATGCCAGTCCCAATAGTTTGGCTCAGTCAGCAGGAACAAGTAGCAGCTGCTGGCACCAATTACCTCTGAGGGCTTCTCCATCTCCCCATGCTCTTGAGGGGCAGTTAGGGCAGCAGCCACCACTCTCACCTATTGATGTTGCCAGCCCAGCTTACTTCTGCTCCTGGCGCTGATCCCAATTGCTCCATGCCATCAATGAGTGTGAGCAGGGCTGATGCTGTCAACATGTGGGAGCAGGAGTGGTGGGAGCAGGACTGCCAGCAGATGGGGACAGTACGTTGGTGCGAGGGGTCAGACAGAGGTGCAGAGAATGGACCGAGACCCGCCTCTGTGCTCACCACAGCCTGATGGCCCACAGTTCCATTCAAGGTGCATGAATTCATGCACTGGGCCCCTAGTCCTATATAATAAAGAAAATATGCAAATTGACCCTCATGCCCTCGAATAAGATGGCCACCCCATTAGGTCAAAGATGGCCACCACAAGATGGCTGGCAGGGGAAGGCAGTTGGGGGTGACCAGGCCAGCAGAGGAGGGCAGTTGGGGGCACCAAGCAGGCAGGGGGGAGCAGGCAAGGGGGAGCAGATAGGGGTGACCAGACCTGCAGGGTAGAGCAGTTGGGGGTGACCAGGCCTGCAGGGGAGTAGTTAGGGGTTAGGATTATGTTTAGGGGTTAGGATTTGGGTTACAGGTTAGGTTTTAGACTTAGGGTTTAAGGTTAGGGGTTAGGGTTAGGGGTTAGGGTTGGAATTGGGGCTAGGTTTTAGAGTTATGGTTTAGGGATAGGGTTAGGTTTTAAGGTCAGGATTAGGGAGTTAGAGATTAGTGATAGGTTTAGGGTTAGGTTAGAGTTGGGGTTAACATTAGGGTTTAGGGTTAGGGTTTAGTATTTGGGTTAGGGTTAGAAGTTTGGGTTAGCATTTAGGGTTAGGTGTTAGGATTAAGGTTTAGTGTTAGTGTTAGGGCTGGAATATGAGTTAGGGGTTAGGTTTTAGAGTTACAGTTTAGGGTTAGGGTTAGGGTTGAGGTTTGGGGTAAGGTTCAGGGTTACGGTTAGTGTTAGGGTTTAGAGTTAGGGATTGGCATTAGGGTTTAGGATTATGGTTATGGTTTAAGGTTAGTGTTAGAGTCTGGGTTAAGGTTAGGTGTTAGGGTTAGGGATAGGTTTTAGGGTTAGGCTTTAGGTTTAGGATTTGTGTTAAGGTTAGGGTTTAGGCATTAGGGATAGGATTAGGTGTTAGGTTCTGTGTTTGGTTAGGTTTAGGGTAAGGGTTACGGTTTATGTTTAAGGTTAGAGATATGGGTTATAGGTTAGGGTTGGGTTTAGGGGTTAGGTTTAGGGTAGGGTTTATGGTTTATGGTTAGGGTTAGGGTTATGGGTTAGGGTTGGATTTAGGGGTTAGGATTTAAGGTTAGGGTTAGGGTTTAGGGTTAGGGTTATGTTTATAGTTAGGGTTAGATGGCATTAGAGGTTAGGGGTTAAGGTTAAGGTTAGGGGTTAGGGTTAGCAATAAGGTTAGAGGTAAAGTTTTAGGGTTTATGGTTATGGTTTAGGGTTAGTGTTAAGGTTAAGGTTTAGGGTTTAGGATTAGGGTTAGATTTTAGGGGTCAGGGTTAGAGGTTAGGTTAGGTGTAAGGGTTAGGTTCGAGTTAGGATATGGTTTATGATTAGAGTTAGGGTTACAGGTTATAGGTTAGGGTTGGGCTTAGGCATTAGGATTTAAGGTTAGGGTTTAGGATTAGGTTAAAGAATAGGATTAGGGTTAGGTTTATAGTTAGAGTTAGGTTTGGAATTAGAGGTTAGGGGTTAGGATTAGTCTTAGGGGTTAGGTTTTATAGTTAGTGTTAGGTTAAAGGTAAAGTTTTAGGGTTACAGTTTAAGGTTAAAGTTTAGGGTAAGGGGTTATGTTTAGGGTTTAAGGTTAGGTTTAGATTTTAGTGTTAAGGTTAGGGTTTAGAGTTAGGGTTAGCATTAGGGCTTGAGTTAGTTTTAGGGTTTAGCATTATGGTTTAGGGTTATGGGTTAGAGCAGTGGTTGGCAAACTCATTAGTCAACAGAGACAAATATCAACAGTACAATGATTGAAATTTCTTTTGGGAGCCAAATTTTTTAAACATAAACTTTTTCTAATGCCACTTCTTCAAAATAGACTCACCAAGGCCGTGGTATTTTGTGGAAGAGCCACACTCAAGGGTCCGAAGAACCTAATGTGGCTTATGAGCCGTAGTTGGCCAACCAAGGCTCTAGGACAGTGATGGGCAACCTTTTGAGCTTGGTGTGTCAAAACTCACCAAAAAACGTAGCATAACTTAGGTGGTGTGTTACTTTAAGATAAAAAACCATAATTTCACAATATTTATAGTTTGAATATCAAAAATGTATAATTGTAATATATAACGGTATTTAATAACCAAAAACTAATTATTTAACTTTCCTGCTTAGTGACTTCTTTGTTCATCTGTCAGTCAGTTTCTTTTGTTGGTCGTGATATTATTTAACTTGTGTGGGGTGCTGTGAACTAAGATAAGTGAGGGGGAGGGAAATTCTTTAACTAACCAGACCATTAGTGAATTATTTGTTGCTGAATTTCATTGGCTAAACCTTCAATTGAAGGTTGGTATCTTGTACACTTCAAGCCCAAGCAAGCACTACTAACTTCATCTGGCAATCTGTTTCTTTTGTTGGTTTTGATATTATTTAACACTCAGAATAAGATCTCACAAAAATATGTAGAGGAAAAAATTGTGAGTAAAGCCATTGTTATATTTTTCAGGGTGCTAAAAGTGTCTGGTAATTAATTCCAGGCACTCCAAATTTCCTGTTCATAGTGGCACTCCTCTTGATTCTCCAAGTGGCACCTTTCCAGATTCTCAAGCTTTGACCTCAAGTCGACAAACACCTGAGCCCAGATGCTGTCTTGAAATTCAGCAAGTTGCATCTCCAAATCATCAATTTGCATCCATTAGAAACCATTTAATTCCAAAATACTGTAGACTATTACATCAGGATACTTAATTATTTTTATGGTCTGTTCTAGGCTTCTAAATTGATTAAATCTATCTCTGAACTGGTCAAGTAATGAGTCTAAAACATGCTGGTACTTTATATGCAAGGGTTCCATTTCATTTGGTGTAGCTGCACTGGCCTTCTCAAAAATACTTTGTTACTCAAGGAAAATACTTATAAGTTTTAGTTTTTACATATCACTTGAACATTTTAAGTTTACTTTCAAAACTTTTATGTATTTAAACATAACATCAATACTTCTGCCAAAACCTTTTAACTTTAAGTTCAGTTCATTAATATTAACAGAGAGATCTAAAGAATATCAGGGTGTTGACCCACTTAACATCATTGAGCTGAGAAAACTGTCCTAGATCCTTATCCTCAAGATATACCTTAGTTTCTTCAAAGCACTCCCCACAAGGCACTCAAGAACTTCGCCTCAGCTCAGCCATCTTACATTATTGTACATCAGCAGTCCAGTCCACTGTAGGTGGAATCAACCTCCAGTAAAAGTGCAGAAAATTCTCGCTTGTGAAGGGGGCGAGCAGCTATTAAATTAACTATTTTTGTAACAACTGACATTAAGTCCTTTAAGTAGATGAATCCTGCCTTGGCATATAAAACCTCCTGATGGATAATACAATGAAAAGGCACAATCAGATGTCCAATAGCTTCCATAAATAATTTGACAAATCTGACTTTTTTCCCCCACCATATTTGGCATCCCATCTGTTGTCACTGACACAACTTTAGAGATATCAATGCTTAGGTCATGGAATGTTTGTATAACAACCTTACATATTTCGCTTCCTGATGTACTTCTTGTCACTGATGCTAACTTTATCAACTCTTTTCTCATTATGAGACCAGAATATCAACCAATAATGGCCTACTGAGCATGTGATGTGACATGAGTAGTTTCATCAAGAGAGATCAAAAAATATTTACAATTACTTATGTCTCTATGTAATTGATGTTGTATGTTTGTGTTCAGTCTCATTATTTGGTCTTTTATGATATTTCTACTGAGTGGTAACTCAGATATTCTCTTAATAATTGCATCTTTATTCTGCATATCGTGAAATAGAACTGGTGCACATCTTAGGAGAGTTTCTTTAATAAATTCTCCCTCACTGAGTGCTTTTCCATGCTGAGCTATGGAGTGAGCAATGCTCAGACTTGAAGATGTTAAATTTGTAGAGCCTTTTATAAATTTAAGAATGGAATTAGATTGGCTCTTATAAAGGTGTAGCTGCCTGGAAATGTATTCCTTTCTTTCATCCTCACTTTTTTTCAAGAGCTGGGAATGATTAGTTTCAAAATGTCTATTTATATTCTATGTTCTGCTTACTACAGTTTCAGTACATAGAATGCAAAATAATCTGCATTTTTTTCTATAATGCCATACATCTTGTTCCATGTCTCTTGAAAGGGTTGGCTATTGCTACTACCACTTCCTTTACTTTACCTTGTTTTTTATTTTTTATTTTTTGGGTTCTCTATCAGGGGGGCAGTGACAGAAGATAGAATTATAGATTGTCTGTTAGCCCTGAAGGCAATTAGGGGTTAACTAGCCGAACTGACCCCAAGATGGTACATGTAACTGTCTTTTAGGAAAAGGCAGGGTTAATAAGCAGAAATAGGGGTCAATAAAGATACACAATAGTAATAGTGGTGAAACTGAGTCTTCACTATGCTGCAAAGTGATGTTCCTTTTATAAGTTAAGATGGCTGCTGCTATTTCTAATGGCAGGAAGCAGCACCCATAGCACAGGCCCTACCTCTCCTAACCTCCCCCTCACTTATCTCAGTAATGATGATCAATTAGAAATCCACGACACCCCAGAACAGTAGATTGGATGATGGTTGCTGTTGTTATGTGTTTGCTGGTAATGGTGATCACAGGGCCCCCAGAGATGCATCCCTTGGGGCATGCTTCGGCTCCCTGCTCCACTGGCCTGAAGTGAGGTCAAAGATCCCCTAACGGCCTAACAAGAAGTCCCAGAACTAGATGCTCTGTGCCAGAGTTCTATTGTTTTGGCCTACAGACCTCTGGCACAGAGTATCTACACTACAGCAAATGTTTCATCCTCGGGTACTGCACCTGGCTGTGCAGTAGCTGAGGATAAAACGTCTTTCTTGGCATGCAGTCCCATACTTCTCTGTATGTGACTAGATGTGGCTGCCTGTCATCGAAAATGGCTACGCATGTCAGTGCTGACACGTGTGCCATATCACGGCTGTAGGACACAACTTATATTCTTCAATTATCACTTTATATAAATGAAACACTCAATCCACTCTCCCTCTGATTCTCCCTTGGTATAGTCTCAGCTATAATCATATCCAAGACTTCACCTAATTTCCAGAAACAATTAAATATGATGACTTTCCACCCTTTAAGTTTCTCATTGTCAGTTCACTTTTCCAGTGTCAAAGGCTGGACATTTTACTGGAAATGATTCTATACTTTCTGTGCTCAAGGAGAAACTCTTGGATTAACTCTTGGAATTACTTCTATTTGTACACTAGCATTTTCTCACACATTTTGGCTTTGAGACTTCTTCTGACTCTGTATTTTTGTAGATTACATTGTATACAACCTTAATGTTCTAAGACTAAATATTCTTACCCCTTTGCTAATGACTTTCCTTAGATGATTTTGTTTAACCTCTCTATCTGTTAGTTGCATCTCTATTTCTTTATCTCATTTTATTGCATGTGGAACAGGAGAGAGAGTAAAAGTATTTGTTCAGACCATCATCTTGACCCAATATTATTCTTTCCCAGACTGAATGCTTTATACTTTTAAACAACCTATCTAATAAAAGAGTAATATGCAAATTGACTGTACCGCTGATCAAGCCATGCCCACAAACATGCCCCCCAGCCAATCAGGAGCAAATAAACCCCAACCAAAAGGGCTGCCACCACTGAGAACAGGAGGGAGGCTTGGGTTTCCCCAGTAACGGAGAATGCCAAGCTTTATGCCTGCCTTTGCTGGCCTAGGCCTCCACTCAATACAACAAAGTTTCAATTATAGAAAATAAATAATACCAACAGAAATGGCGACAGCCACGGAGCTGGAGAGAGAAGAGGCTAGGGTTGCCGGGGCGATGGAGGAAGCCAAACTTCTGCAGCCCTAGCCTAGACCTCCACTCTATGCTACAAAGTTTAAAACAGAAATGGCTGTCGCCACAGAGCGAGCAAAAGGCTTGGCTCTGCTCCAGGCTACAAAGTTTCAATTGTAGAACATAAATTAATCCCAGATCCCAGGACTTCTGCTTGGGTTGCTGGGGCAGGGGGGCATGGCCGGCCTGCAAACCACCATAGACCCCTTGCCCAGGCCACCCCACATCCCAAGGGAACCCCCACCCTGATCCAGGACAACCTTCAGGGCAAACCAGCCAGTCCCCACCCATGCACCAGGCCTCTATCCTATCTAATAAAAGGGTAATTTGCAGATTGACCATCACTCCAACACACTAGATTGCTGCCCCCATGTGGTCAAAGATCCTGCCCCCATGTGGACACAAGATCACCACAAGATGGCCAGCAGGGGAGGACAGTTGGGAGAGACCAGGCCTGCAGGGGAGGGCAATTGGGGGTGATCAAGCATGCAGGGGAGGGCAGTTAAGGGTGACCAGGCCAACAGAGGAGGGAAGTTGGGGGCAAACTGGCTGGCAGGCGAGCAGTTAGACATCAATTAGGCTGGCAGAGTAGTGGTTAGGGGTGATCAGGCTGGCAGGCAGAAGAGGTTAGGGGCATTCAGGGAGGCAGGCATGCGAGCAGTTTGGAGCTAATAGTCCTGGATTGTGAGAAGGATCCTACTAGTATCGGGACTAAATGGTAGTCAGAGATCCCTCGAGGAGTCTCCACAAAATTGAGATGACACATAAATTTAAAATTCTTTATTTTTCTTATTGGTATTTTCATTAACTAGCAGGCACTGTATCTCATTTACTCTCTTCTGGTGTGTGTGTGTGTGTGTGTGTGTGTGTGTTTTTCCATACCTCAAATATGTACACATCATGAGCATAGGTTTTTTTGTCTATTTTGTTCATTGATAAAACCTTAGTATCCTATCTAATAAAAGAGGAATATGTACATTGACCATCACTCAAACACACACGATGGATACTCTATGTGGTCAAAGATGGCTGCCCCCATGTAGACACAAGATGGACACCACAAGATGGTTTTTAGGGGATGGAAGTTGGGGGAGATGAGGCCTATAATGGGGAGAGTTGGGGGGGGGGAACCCAGGAATGCAGCAGAGGGCAGTTGGGGGCAACCAGGCCTGAAGGGGAGAGCAGTTAGGGGTGACCTGGCCTGCAGGGGAGGCAATTAGGGGCAACCAGGCTTACAGGGAAGGACAGTTGGGGGTGACCAGGCTGGCAGGGGAAGGCAATTGGGGGCAATCATGCTGGCAGGGGAGCAGTTAGGTGTCACTAAGGCTTCTAGGAGAGTGGTTAAGGTGTGATAAGGCTGGCAGACAGAAGTGGTTATGGGCAATCAGGGAGGCAAGCAGGCAGGCAGGCAGGCAGGTGAGCAGTTCGGAGCCAGCAGTCCTGGATTCTGAGAAGAATCCCAGATTGAAGAGGGTACAGGCAGGGCTGAGGGACACACACACACACACACACACACACACAGAGCACAAATTTTGTTCACTGGGCCTCTAATCCTATCTAATTAAAGAGTAATATGGAAATTGACCTTATCTCTGATAAAGCCTCACCCACCAGCCAATCAGGAGCAAATAAACCCTACCAAGATGGCTGCAGCCACTGAGAACAGGAGGGAGGCTTGGGTTTCCCTGGCAATAGAGGAAGCCAAGCTTTCTGCCTGCCCTTGCCAGCCTAGGCCTCCACTCAATGTTGCAAAGTTTCAATTATAGAAGATATATCCCAGCAGAAATGGTGGCAGCTTCAGAGATGGAGAGAGCAGAGGCTAGGGTTGCCCAAGTGATGGAGGAAGCAAAGCTACTGCAGACCTAGAGCCTAGGCCTCCACTCGAGGCTACAAAGTTTGAATTATAGAATTTAAGTAAACCCAAACAAAAATGGCTGTCACCACGGAGTGAGTAGAAGGCTTGCCTCTGCTCTAGGCTACAAAGTTTCAGTTGTAGACATAAATTTATCCCAGATACCAAGGCCTCAGTTTGGGCCAGTGGGGGGTATGGCTGCCCTGAAAACCACTACAGGCCCTCGCCCATGCTGCCCCTCACCCCAAGGGAACCCCACCCTTAATCAGGACACTCTTCAGAACAAACCAGCTGACCCCCCACTCATGCACCAGGCCTCTATCCTATCTAATAAAAGAGTAATACATAGATTGACCATCACTCCAATACACAAGAGGGCTACCACCATGTGGTCAAAAATCCTTCCCCCATGTGGACACAAGATGGCCACCACAAGATGGCCAGCAGGGGAGGGCCATTAGGAGGTTCCAAGCCTGCAAGGGAAGGTAGTTGTGGGCAATCAGGCCAACAGGGAAGGGCAGTTGTGAGGGACCAGGCCTGCAAGGGAGGGCAGTTGGGGGAGATCAAGCCTGCAGGGGAAGGAAGTTAGGAGTGAACAGGCTGTCAGAGCAGGGAAGTTGGGGGCAAAACAGGCTGGCAAGGGAGCAGTTAGACATCAATTAGGCTGGCAGCGTGGTGGTTAGGGGGTGATCAGGCTGGCAGGCAGAAGCGGTTAGGGACAATCAGGGAGGCAGGCAGGTGAGCAGTTGGGAGCCAACAGTCCTGGATTGTGAGAGGGATGTCCGACTGCCTGTTTAGGCCCGATCCTATTGGGATCGGGCCTAATCAGGCAGTCAGACATACCTCAAGGGAGTCCCAGATTGGAGAGGGTGCATGCTGGGCTAAGGGACATCCTCCACCCCCTGTGCAAGAATTATGTGCAGTGGGCATCTATCCTATCTAATAAAAGAGTAAGGTGCAAATTGACTGCACCTCCACTACATCCAGAAGCCATGCCCACCAGTCAATCAAGATCAAGTATGCAAATAAACCCAAACAAGATGGCTGCAGCCACAGAGAGCAGGAGGGAGGCTTTGGTTTCCCCGACAATGGAGGAAGCCAAACTTTCCGCCTGCCCTTGTAGGCCTATGCCTCCACTCAATGCTACAAAGTTTCAATTATAGAAGATACATATATCTCAACAGAAATGGCAGCAGTCATGGAGCTAGAGAGAGCAGAGGTTAGGGTTGCCCTGGTGATGGAGGAAGCCAAGCTATTGCAGCCCTAGCACCTAGGCCTCCACTCTAGGCTACAAAGTTTCAATTATAGAATTTAAATGAACCCCAACTGAAATGGCTGTTGCCATAGAGTAAGCAGAAGGCTTGGCTTCACTCTAGGCTACAAAGTTTCAGTTGTAGAACATAAATAAATCCCAGATACCAGGGCCTCCACTTGGGTTGCTAAGGGCCATGGCTGGCCTGCAAACCACCATAGGGCCTTTGGCCAGCCCGCCCCATGCCCCAAGGGAACCACCACCCTGATCTGTGTCACCCTTCAGGGAAAACCAGCTGGCTCCCACCTGTGCACCAGGCCTCTATCCTATCTAATAAAAGAGTAATATGCAGACTGACCATCACTCTAACACACAAGAGGGCTGCCCCCATGTTGTCAAAGATCCTGCCCCCATGTGGACACAAGATGGCCACCACAAGATTACCAGCCAGGGAAGGCAGTTGGGAGGTACCAGGCCTTCAAGTGAGGGCAGCTGTGGGCAACCAGGCCAGCAGGGAAGGGAAGTTAGGGATGACTAGGCTGGCAGAGGAGAGAAGTTGGGGGCAAACAGGATGGCAGGAGCAGTTAGACATCAATAAGGCTGGCAGGGGAGTGGTTAGTGGGTGATCAGGCTGGCAGGCAGAAGTGGTTAGGGGCAATCTGGAAGGCAGGCAGGCAAACAGTTGGGAGTCAGCAGTCCTGGATTGTGAAAGAATGTCCAACTGCCTGTTTAGGCCTGATCCTACCGGGAAAATGTCTAAAGGGGCAGTCGGACTTCCCTTGAGGGGTCGCAGATTGGAGAGGGAATTCCCCTGTGCATGAATTTTGTGCACTGGGCCTCTAGTCTATAATAATAACTGATCACTTAATTTGGTGAGTGAAAGAAAAGTTCATCTCATTTTAATTTTGGACACTTTTATGGGAGAATTCAAATCTCGGTACCATTATGGACATCTCTACCATTTGCAGAGATATATCTGATAACTAAGTTTAGCAGGTATTGTGGAAAGTTAGCAAAAGCTTAGGTCATCAATAAAGTTAAGTCATTGAACCAATCCTTGTACCATCTACCTTCAGTCTCCTTTTTGTTATATGATGTTAATAATTAGCCCTATTTTTTAGACCACCTTTACCTATGTTTTCTATTTCATAAAACTGTTCCATATCTTATGAGATAATAAGATTGACAAGATTCTTTGGGTTACAGCTTCCATTTATATCTCACTGTCTCTTCAGTTTAAAATTTACATTTCATGCTCTGGCTTTGCTTAATTGTTTTATTTCTTTAACAAACCATCTTATTTCTGAAAACCTGCTTTCTATTGCTCTCTTTATAAACTTCTTCCAGGAGCTTTATCTTTATAAATCTCATATTCTCTTAAAGATTAAATTTGTATATCACTTGTTTGGAACACTTGACTCCCAAATACAAGCAAGGTGTCCCTGTTAAACCTCCCTAAAGCCCTCTTAACTCTCCCCAGCAGCACTTTCTAATTTCTTGTTTGTTTTTTATTCACTATTTTGAGCTGCCAATGAGTGAGTATATGTCAGCCTTGATTATCTTTCTGCATCTAGAATTAGCACATTGGCTGCAGCAGAGTAAACATTTAATAAATGTTCTTTAATAAATGAATAAATAGGTTGAATGAATCAACAAACAAGCCTAATCTATATGAATATCTTCATTTTCTCTTTACCAACATATTATCCCTACAATACAAACAACTGCTATCATTTCTTAATAAAAACTATCCAAATACTCCATAATTCTGTAATCAAAATGACTATACATTATTGAAATATAGCTTTTAATTGATGTGATTATATTTAAAAAAACATTATTTTTCAACTGTGAATAATTTTTTCTCTTGTGATTTTTAGAGATATTTGGAAATGTTTTTTAATGTCCCTATTGGAAGTTGCTACTGGCATCTAATAGAGACAGAGACCAGAGATTCTGCTAAACATTCTGTAATGCACAGCACAGCCTTCTTCCTCTACCTCTTCAGTAAACCATTATCAAACCCAAAATTCTAATAGCAGTGTGTATTGAAAAATTCTGTATAAAATGCAGCAGTAGACAATTTACCAATGAATACATGATATCATAAAAATGTGAATTTTCCAAATTATATTTTCATCGAATGAAAGAAACAGAAAAAGTGGCACTTTTTAAAAACCTGCCACTGAATAAGCACTTAAACATGCAAAGAGCTCATTTCCCTGGATCAAGTGACCCTCTATACAGGGGTGAGGACTTTTCTTTTTCATGCCAAGGGCCATTTGGATATTTACAACATCATTCACAGGCCATACAAAATTTACCAACTTAAAAATGAGCCTTGCTATATTTGGTCAAACTTTAAATTAACTCACCTCTAAATGCCTTAACAGAGCCAGGCCAAATGATTTCATGGGCCTTTTATGGCCTGTGGGCTGGGCATTCCTCGTCCTGCTCTATCATGTAACCAAACTCCATAGAACATGCTGCTGCCACTCACAACATGGTAACTCACTCGCTATCATAAGAGATTAGTGAGTATTTAACCACAACATGTTGGGCATTTTAAAGAGAGTCACAGAATTGGTATCACAACTCAAGTTTTTTAGGACTCACTAAAAAAATGATTGAGCAGCTTCTGGTATACTTTAACATTAACCTAATTTCTTTTAAACCCTTTTTGGGAAACCTAGAGGAATTGGGAAGAGTGGAGAATTCTAGGACTTGTATCTCATAAGTCAAGCGTCTAATGGAAGGCTGAGTTTTGGTTTACTCCCCTATTTCCCTGGGAGATACACCGTCCTAAAGCCATGTGAATAGGCATCAAGGGCCATGCATGGATATCAGGAGCACTTGTAGAAAGGGAAAACTGGTATCTTTTCTCCAATTTGAAGATTTGCTTCTGTAGGAGGCTGATCTGCTTCCTAGGCTTACTTAGCAGGAAGAATGGAGTCAGGCAGAGATGACAAGCTATAAAGAACAGCTGGCAGCTGAACAACCTGCACATGTATTTCTCCTCTGAGATGAGGTGACAGGGTGAAGTTTTCCATGGGTCAAGTGAAATGGCAGAACACAGCTGGAATTAATAAGTCTTGCTATGACCTCAACCCAGTAGACCCTTTTAATGTGAGTTTCCAGAATAAGAAGCTGTGGAGTGTGCACTAAATGATGAGAGTCAAAGTGGGAGGGTAGATTGATGAAAAGTTCATATTAAGCTAGATCTCTGTGGTCAGAAGCATGCAATGGGTTAGGGTAGGTACCTACACATGTATTCACTGAGAGAACTACCTTCTGAATGCCTGCAATTCGAAGACTATTAAGGAACTCTGCCAGAAATTACTTTTCTCTGAGTCCAGTATCCTATATAATCCTATATGATAAAGAGATAATATGCAAATTGGCCATCACTGCAACACACAAGATGGCCACCCCCCTGTGGTCAAAGATGGTCACCCCCCCATGTGGACACAAGACGGCCACCACAAGATGGCAGCAGGCGAGGGCAGTTCTGGGCAATCAGGTCAGCAGGGGAGGGCAGTTGGGGGCAACCAGGCTGACAGGGAGGTCAGTTAGGGGTAACCATGTCAGCAGGTGAGGGTAGTTAGGGGGGACCAGGCTTGCAGGGGAGGGCAGTTGGGGGTTTCTAGGCTGGCAGGGAAGGGCGGTTAGTGGAGACCAGGCTGTCAAGGGAGGGAAGTTAAGGATGATCTGGCAAGCAAGGGAGGACAGTTACAGGCAATCAGGCTGGTAGGGGAACAGTTAGGCATCAAACAATCCAGCAGGGGAGGGCAGTTGGGGATGATCAGGCCTGCAGGGGAGGGCAGTTAGGGGGGAACAGGCCTACAGTGGAAGGCAATTGGGGGTGACAAGGCTGTCAGGGGAGGACAGTTGGAGGTTTCCATGCTGGCAGAGAAGGGCAATTAGGGAGACCCGGCTGGCAAAGGAGGGCAGTTAGGGGTGACCGGGCCTTTAGAGAAGGGAAGTTGGGAGTGACCAGGCCAGCTGGGGAGGGCTGTTAGGGGGAACTACGCCTACAGGGGAGGGTAGTTGGGGGTTTCTATGCTGGCAGGGGAGGGGAGGGCAGTTAAGCAGACCAGACTGGCAGGGGAGGACAGTTAGGAGTGACCAGGCCTGCAGGGTAGGGCAATTGGGTGTGACCAGGTCAGTAAGGGAGAGTAGTTTGAGGTGACCAGGCTGGCAAGGAGGGCAGTTGGGGGAAATCAGACAAGCAGGAGAGCAGTTAGGGGTGATTAAGCCTGCAAGGGCAGGCAGTTGGGGGCAGCCAGGCTGGCAAGGAAAGGCAGTTAGGGGTGACCAGGCCAGCTGGGGAGGAGTTAGGCCTCAATCAGATTAGCAGGAGAGTGGTTGAGGTTATCAGGCTTGCAGGCAGAAGTGGTTTGGGGTAATCAGGAAGGCAGGCAGGCGAGCTGTTGGGAGCCAACAGTCCTGGATTGTGAGAGGGATGTCTGATTGCCCATTTAGGCCCACCAGGATCAGGCCTAAATGGGCAGTTGGACATCCTTCGAGTGGTCCCAGATTGGAGAGGGTGCAGGCTGGGCTGAGGGACATACCTTCCCCTGTGCATGAATTTTGTGCACTGGGCCTCTAGTACTAATGTATGAGACTACATAAGAAGAAGGATACAAGATATGAAGAGCACTACCTTTCCAAACAATGGAAGTAGGTATGGAAATAGGAGTTTTTAAATTAGTTATGAAATAGAGTGTTAACTGAGTTAATTATGACACTTTCATTATTAAAATTACTCAATAAATCATTACACCTGAGAAAGCAATATTGAATTTTGATGGTACAGAGAGAGGTTTTACTATCAGAATTTGAGGCATAGATCAGTGTAATATAGAACCATTTGAGATTTGTATCGCGATAAGTTTTTATATTACTCAATAAACCAATCCGTTAGATAAACACTCTTTTTATATCACATCTTCCTTCTGTATATCTCAGTGGGTTGATTTATTTATCGGATCGTCTTTTTTCATAGAGAAAGTAAGGCTGAAAAAAGTTGATTTTCCCCAAGAGAGTAATCTAAGACCAGGAGAAGTTAATTGACCCAGCTAAAAATTACAGGCTTAGTCATAAACTGTCCCAAATACTAGTATGTTACTTATTTAAATCCACACCTTTAAAGTTAGAATGTAAATAAGCCAGTTTCTGTGTAAATGTTATAACAATTTCATTCTTACATAGGAATTCTCAGATGCTTGTCGTGGAAAATAATTTAATTTTAATTTTATTGTTCTTAATAAATATACAGTCTAACAGATATTTTTTTTTAGGAGTTAGTAGAAAATAATACAGGTAAAGCCCTGCTCTCATGAAGCCTCTACTTGCAAAAGGATAAGTAGACATAAAAAAGAGAGGGTGTGATTAGGGGCTAATTGAAATGAAATGGTAGCAAGCTTTGCAGAAGTGGTGACCTTTGAGCAGAGACCAGAGTTGCAGGAAGGAGTCAAGCAAATGAGTGTGTGTTGGCACAGCACCCCAACACAGCAGGTGCTACACCCAAAGGAGATTTGCATGTTTAAGTATTGGAAAGGAAGTCCATGTGGCTGGAGCACAGATGGGCAGCTACGTAGACAAAAGACCAAGAAAGGCAGCTTGTCAGAAGTTTTAGGAAGCAGCTGGCACAGTCCAGGTGAGAAATGATGACACATGAAGTGGTAGAGATGGAGCAAAGTAGTTGGCATTCAAAGCACATTCATTTATTGACTTTGAAGTCTTTAATTAAATTGAACCTCTGCAAGTATTGGCTGTTGGTATTACATTATTTAGGTTCTAGTGTATCCCTTTAATTAATTTTGATTCCTAATTAATACATTTGTTTTTCATTTCATCACTGACAGCATTTATTAAGTTTGAAAGAAAACCACATCTGGAGCTTAATAAGTCAGTAAATCTGAGGCTGTTGATACTTTAATTTCTGAGCTCTTAAGATGATAAAAATGAAGGAATATGAGTTTTTAAAAATATAACTTTCTTTAATACACATGAAATATGATGACTGGCAGCTTTTCAAATGCTGAACACCAATATGCTGAATATGTTGTTTTGACAAACTGACTGAAATTTGAAATATGACCAAGAAAGTGATTTGTGAATTTTTAGTTTTTAATTTTTTTTATTGAACAAAGGAAATGCATCTTTAAAAACTCTATCAGCACAACCTTTAACAGAGATAGTTTTAGTTGAAAAAATTTTATATGTCAGTATTACTGGGCACATTCTACTTTGATGTACCTCAATGGTCCATTTTCAAAACCTCCAATATTATGAGAGAACTTCATGTTATTTTTGAAATAAAAATAATCTATTCATATGGTATAGAGAAAAAATAATGTATTTGGATATCTAAAATCAGCTTCAAATGTTTCTCTACTCCAACTCCCATCTTTAAGATTAAACTATCTTCAAGCCATCCTAAAAATGTTTCTACTTTAGCCTAAGTGCTATAATGCCGATAATAATAGCCCTGCACAGAATTTTAGAATGCTAAGTATCCGTAACTGGTTTTGATTTTTTAAAAAAAGATGTAATTCAATATTTAATTTGATGCTGAGAATAACTGGACAAATATATTTTTACAATCAAGTTGTCACTATAAAGCTGTGTTGTCTTCATCTCTACCTTCCCAATATTTTCTAATAACTTAAAGTTCATATTGATAGTTTCAATAACATTTCAGCCTGATCTATATTTTTAACTCATTTCAATCTAATCAATCTGATTTTGTTGTCCTGGGTACTCAAATTCCTCTGGGAGAGGGGGGAGGCGGAAGAATATTTCAATCTCTGAATTGTTGCACATGTCAAAGAGATTAAATGTCTCACCCAAAGGTAAAAAGAGAATTAGGGTAAGATTAGGCACTAACAGGATCTATGTGCCCCTTGCTTTTTGTTCACATTATCCATAAACCATTTTACTACAGGTATTTGTTATTGTGATGTGTCTCCCCACTAGAACAAAAGCCATATATTAAATTTTTTATCAGCCCAATGCCCAGCATTTAGTGATCTTTTAATATACAAGTGTTTAGTCTTTTTTTACTGTGTCAAGTGGAAATTAATTTGCTTCAATGCTCCCTTAATCCTCTCAGCTATTTCTTTGAGTCATTGTTTATTTGCATTTTTGAATCTGTTCTCAGTTTGAACTTTATTTCCAATGACTTTAAGGTGAGAGGAAATTAAAAAAAAACTGTTCAGTTATTTGGGGCCTTTCATCATCTTGGTGCATCAACTGGAGAAGGCCAACTGCAGAAGTGCTTGCCAAAACAGCTCTGGATTCCTGTCAGTGTCTGCCTGCTGAAAACATAATTCCTTCACAGCGGCCAGCAATACAGAGATTTGGAGCCAAGAAAGCAGTGAGTCTGCTTTCCTTCCAACGTGTATCATGTTGTGTATTTGGAACCAAGATCTAAGATATTTTATTCATCTTTTGTCACCAAAAGCTGCTTAATTGTTTTGTGATGCCTTTCAATTCAGGCGATTGGTGAAACTCAAAGAACTTAAACATGATTGGACCATGAAGTGTTGAAGTATTTCCTTAAGTTCCTGAAGATGCACCATTTTTTTTTAAAAGGAATCTTTCATTTAGCAATCCCTAAAAAACAGATTCTGTAAAACCTACTAAGCAAGAAGAAAATAACTAGACAGTATGGGAATGTAAATCCCAAACTGGACCATAGTTTTAATGTGCCAATGATCAAATCCTCATGACTACATCTGTTATGAAAAACAAGCATAGGTCTATGACAAGTGTGAGGTCAGCACCATTTTGAGCTTCTGATAATGAGAAAGCTAAGCTTAACACTGAAAATGTTTTTGAAGCACATATGGTTTTAACAATTATAAACTGTCTTCTAGGACCCATTCCAATAATCTTGTAATTCAAAATTACACAGCTGGGCCACCATGTTTTCCAGTACACTATCCTTCTTGTGTGTACATTGCCCCCCCACCCCCAGAGTCTGGCAGTGTGTTAGCCCTAATGCACAGAAGACAGGATTTAAAGAGCTTATCTTAAATATATAGGCATTAAGATAAATATAATATAGATGGATGGAGAGAGAGAAAGAGAGAGAGAGAGAGAGAGAGAGAGAGAGAGAGAGAAATAGATAGACATAGATATAAGTATAAATTTGGATAAATAGATCTATATTTATATCTATAACTATGCCTGTATCTTACCCATATCTATATCTATATCTATCTTCTATCTATCTATCATCTATCTATCTATCTATCTTCTATTTGTTTTTCTATATATTATTATCTCAAGAACAAAGCATCCTGTTTAAATTTTATCCTATGAGACAGTGCCTAATATATTTTTTATTTATAATCTTTCAAATATTTTTAAAACTGTTTTTATTTAAGCTACTTCCAAATTTTACTCAATGCATTGCCATTTTCATAAAGGTTCAAGCAATAGTAAATGTAAAATAGGTGAGCCAGAATTTTAATGGTAGTCATAAATTATTTCATTTCTTTAAGTATTTCAATTAATAAATTCACCCTGATTTTTATACTTAATTATTATTATGGTTCACTATTCTGCAGCCCATTAGATTTCTCCTCATTTGCCTTAAGATTTATATTTTGAGATAAATAATTTTGTGGATACTGTATGGGAATGACACACTGAAACTTGGGATAATTAAAATGAAAACAAATAAATATATTAATCTTATATAATAAAAGGCTAATATGCAAATTGTCCCCTTGACCAGGAGTTTGACCAGATGTTCCACCAGGGGGCAACCACTCGTGGCCCCTCCCCACAGCCAGCCCTACCCCCAATTGCTCCCCTACACCCTGACCAGGGATGGGACTGGCCGGCCAAACTCCCACATTCCCTCCCCCTGGCCAGCCCTGCCTGAACAGCCTTAATCAGGGTGGGTGGCTGGACCCCACCTGGACATGAATCCATGCACTGGGCTTCTAGTTTTACATGTAAAGTGAGGACCATAATTCTTATGAATATAAAAACTGCTTAGACTACATATTAACTTTATTACTCTTTCAGTTTTTAAAACTTACTTTGTTTTGTTTCTTGAGTCCATTGAAAGATAGTAGGTTATTTTTTCCAAGTATTAAGTAAATGCTTAGTTCAATTTAAATATGTGTAAATAGCCACATTAAAAATAGGCCATATTTCACCTAGCATACACTTGCTTATACTTTATACCATTAATGAAGTTTTATATTTTTTCCTATTACTAGTTTAAAGTTGTCTATAGTCTCCTAAAATTTGAGATGTTAATTTAGTATAATCTATATCTATATATATATAAGGCTGATACGCTAAGTATCTGACCATCTAACCAGATACTATGATACACACTGACCACCAGGGGGCAGACGCTCAATGCAGGAGCTGTAGAGCTGCAGTGACATGGCAGTGTTGGTTCTCCGGTGAGCCTGAGGTGATGGAGCCTGATTCCTTGCAGGGCCATGGATTATGTAGTTGCTGGGGCACTATCGGCCCGAATATGGTTTACTCCACATTTTCATTTGCATTCCATACTTTGTACAACTTTGCAGAGTGCCCTCTCACACTCTGGGATCCTTCGGGGGATGTCGGAGAGCCAGTTTCAGCTTGATCCTCGCAGGCCACCTGCTGGAGGGATCCCACTCACTCTACAGATGCTGTGGAGGGACTGTGGGAGGTTAGCTCCAGAGCATGTCTTTCCCATCTTGCCCAGTCCTGCCCCCATCGACCACCTTCTAGTTAATTTCCGTTCAATGTGCGTGAATCTGTGCACTGGGACACTAGTCTATAAAAGGGTAATATGCTAATTAGACTGGGAGACCTTCTGGAGACCTTCCAGATGTCTTTTTGGACAAAGCCATGGTGGCGGGGCTGAGTCAGAGGCAGTTAGGAGCAAGCAGGCCAGGAGGGGAGGGCAGTTAGTGGCAAGCAGGCCAGCAAGGGGAACCAGTTGAGAGTGAGCAGGCTGGCAGGGTTGGGGGGAGGAAGGCAGTTGGGATGATCAGGCCAGCAGGGGGGTGCAGTTGGGGGCAAGTAGAGTGGCAGGGAGGGCAGTTGGGGCAAGCAGACTGGCAGGTAGGTGAGCCAGTGGTCCCAAAATGTGAGAGAGATGTCCGACTCCTGTGGGATCAGGTCTAAACTGGCAGTCGGGCATCCCCTGAGGGGTCCAAAATTGAAGAGGGTGCAGGCTGGGCTGAGGGACACCCCCTACCCCATGCACAAATTTATGAATACATAGCTCCTTAACATAGTGTTCAATGTTTATAATGAACCCATGTATATAGTATATGGAGAAAAACTGAATTGGATTAGTGGTTCTCAAAGTTTGGTCCCAATGACCAACAACAGCATCACCTGAACAACTGTGAGAAATGTAAATTATCAGGAACCATTCAGGACCTGGTGAGTCAGAAACTCTGTGGTGGGTCCCAGAAGTCTGTCTTTCAAAAAGAAAAAAGACAATGATTTGTAGTGTTTGCCTATTTCTGTGGTATGAGTACTCCTACCAGGGCCAAGGTGCCACCATGTCAAATGCAGTATCAGTGAAGGCACAGAAGTGTTTTACACCACTGCCTGGGGAGGATTCTGATTTGAAAATCACTAAGTTGAATTGTGGGGAAGTAGATAAGAAAGAGCACAGGCTTAGGTAGCAGTTAGGTTAGGGTTCAGACAAGGCCTCTGCCACTGATGAGATTACTATTTCGGTTTTAGGCAAGTTATATTATTTCTGTACTTACTAATTTCCTATGCATAAGTGGGGTCTACGGAAGGGCCTGCCTTCTTCATGGTGTGATAATCAAAGGAGTTAACTTGAATAGAGTGGAGTTCATCTTATACAGGGATTAAGTTTTAAAGTCAATATTGCGGGCACAATTTTCTATAGGCCAAAATCACTCCACCAAATTCCTTAAGCAAGTCTGTATGTCCAAGACATTTTTTTCCCTCCATTGTAAGAAGAGATCTCTGTTTCCTCAATAAAGCACCAGATATAACCTTTAGCTAGTATATAAAGACTGCATCATATAAAAATGATGATTTTTAGTACTTGATTAACACAGAGAGCAGCATCATGCTCCTTTCATGGGATGTTTATGAACTGAGTCCAATGATGATGCAATAAATTCATACCTTAGCCTCCTGGATCACTCTTGGACACAGTAGAAGTGAAATTATTTTTGGTATTATTACAATGGTTGTTGTCAGTGTTGTATTATTATGTTGCCTTTGTTTTTTTTCTTCTTTTAGAGTGCAGAGTACACATTTTGAAATTCACTTAATTTAAATACAGATATTAGGTTTCTTTAAATATATATATATATATATATATATATATATAGTTATTATTGATTTCAGAGAGGAAGAGAAAGGGAGAGAGAGAAACATCACAGATGAGAGAAAATCATTGATAGGTTGTCTCCTGCATTCCTCTTATTAGGGATTGAGCTCGTAATCCTGGCTTGTGCCCTGACTGGAAATCAAACTGTGACTTCCTGGTTCATAGGTCAATGCTCAACTATTGAGCAACATAGGCCGGTCAGATATTAGGTTTCTTTCCACTGAAGTTTTTTTTTTTTTTAAATACAGTTTCATCAATGTTGTTTTATTGCAATTCAAATAAGTGATACATCCATATATTATTTTATTTTGATTTGTGGATGCAGCTGGCATAAAATCTAGATTAAACTGATCCTTAGAAATTTTTCAAAGACCCCTTTTACCCCCTGCAACACACATACAAAAAAACTATAGTAAGAATAGTAGCAAAGAAAGCATAAAACATCTCATTTCTTCCACTTGAGTTTAACACATTTCTTAGAACTAGGTCAGTACATTTTATTTTTACTACCTTTCTTTTCTTTTTTTTCTTTTCTTTTTTTTTTTTTTTACTGAGAGTACATATATTGTACAGTTCCAATTTCACCAAAATATCATTTTTTCTACATTTCATCCTAGTACTTCTAGCTATCTTTGCACCAAAATAAATAATTCTTCTTTTACTCTGACATTTGCTCTATTCAAATATGTTAAAATTAACCTATTGTCCCTTCAGCTGAACTGCAAATATGTATTTCCTTTTCCTCTTTCCTGATATGGCAGCCCGCTAATCAATTTTAGTGTTCTCATTTCAGACCTTAATGCAGTACTTTCCATAAGTCTTATGAGAGAGTTGACCAGACTGAATGTAATGCTGTTTAGTCTGAATTGGGAGTTTTGGAGGCACACGGAGAAAACTGCTCACTATGGTAAATGTATAGTGAAGATTAACCTGGAAGACATTGATTTTTATCTTGATATATATTCTGAAGCTCACTCATGTTTGAACATTTTCAGCTCTTGTGTACCTAAAAGCAATAATACACTTTCTTCCTGGCCTCTTAAGAATTAATGAGGCTTCCAATATCCATCATATTTAAACAAAATCAATAAACGTCAGGTTTTTTAAGGCTGTTGTAATACCCATCCGAAATATTGGCTATTTGGATGTTTCTTGCTTGCTCACTGGATTTGATGGCTAATGATTCTCAAGAAACTGAGAGGCGAACAGAATAAGGAAGCTTATGTAGTAATCAGTAGAGCTTTATAATGAGATTTGTATCTATTTAATTGCATAGAGATGGATAATTAAAATGTTTGTTGTTACTTGATATTTTAGATTACCAGAACATAAAAACCCTAATAATGTTCTAGTAACAAAGACTTCTTGAATCCTATCCCTTTTCAATAAGAATTTGAAATTCTTTTATTACTAGCAACTAGGAGATTGTTATACTTCTAATTCCTATACTAATCTGTGCGTGACTGTGGGTAAATAAACCCTTAAGAACCTATGTTCGCAGTGGTTCTCAACCTTCCTAACGCCACCAGCCTTTAATACAGCTCCTCATGTTGTGCTGACTCCCAACCATAACATTATTTTCCTTGCTACTTCATAACTGTAACTTTGCTACTGTTAATGAACCCTAATGTAAATATCTGTGTTTTCCGATGGTCTTAGGCTCTCCAGCAGAGGTTCTCAACCTGTGGGCCATGACCCCTTTCCCAGGGGTCGCCTAAGGCCATCGGAAAACACAGATATTTACATTACGATTCATAACAGTAGCAAAATTGCAGTTATGAAGTAGCAACAAAACAGTTTTGTGGTTGGGAATCACCACCACATGAGCAACTAACTGTATTAGAGGGTCGCAGCATTAGGAAGGTTGAGAAGCACTGGATTAGAGGCTTCTGTGAAGAATGATTGCAAAGGATTGTAGTCACCACTGGATAAAAAGCTCTCACGTTCTCTGCAGGGAGAACGCCCCATTCCTCCCCGCAAGAGACAATTCGTGTGGTCACAATGGAGAAACGGTCCTAGAGTCGGGCTGACCTGGATTTGCATTTGTACTTGGTGCTTGTTAGTTGTGCGGTCTGAGATACACAACTTAGATTTTCCTGAGTTTAAGCTTGTCCTCTTTCCTCTTAAAAAAATGGGGATAATGTCATTTACCCCATGCACTGGTTCAAGTGATAAATAAGTAAAGGATCGAGGAGGCTAGCTCTTTTCTGAAACGTGTTTAAGAAACTCAGACTGTTCATTTATCTCTGTCATGTTTGCTTTCTTTGCAGTTTTAAACTTTCAGAAAATGTCATATCAAATTTCTGAATGCAGAATAAAAGCAAACACCTCTGAGCAGTTGTTTAAGGAAGGGTGGGCGGAGGCAAATACAAGGATGGACAAAAGTAGGTTTACAAATGGGAGTGTGCAAGGCAGAGCTAATTCTTGTATCGTTATGTGTTAATTATTGTAGTATGTCCTATACGAAAAACTGTAAACCTATTTTTGCCCACCCTCGATAAGGAATCCTACTTGTTCACTCAATTTCACTTTTGCCCTTGAGGTGGCACCTTAAGCACATCAGTGGAAATCTAACCCTAATGAGTAACTTTGAGTGCTTTCCAGGGTCTGCAATAGCTGACACTCTCTTCTCCTTGACTGATTTTTAAAATCTCATTTCTGACGACTTTCTTTCTTACTCACTGATGCAAACTACACTCACCTCTGTGTGATTCCTGAAACATTCCATTTGCAGTAGGGTCTCAGAGCTTTTTCCACTTGTCTGCCCTGCCTCAGATACTTTCCCCAGATATTTTCCTGGCTAACTCTTTGATTTTTTAAAATATATTTTATTGATTTTTTGCAGAGAGGAAGGGAGAGGGATAGAAAGTCAGAAACATCGATGAGAGAGAAACATCCATCAGCTGCCTCTTGCACACCCCCTACTGGGGATATGCCCACAGCCAAGGTACATGCCCTTGACCAGAATCGAACAGGGTACCCCTCAGTCCACAGTCCAACCTCTATCTAGAGAGCCAAACTGGTTTCGGCTCTTAGACTGATTTTATGTGTTTTCTCTAATATTCCCTTTTCATGGTGTCCTCTCATAAACAGTCTTTTAAAAATGATACAGCACTACTCTCTACCCCATGACTGAATTCTGTCTTTCATTAACATACAGGTTTTGAGAAGAAAGACTTGACCACTTTGCATATTAACATATTTTCTGTGGCCAATTGTCTAAAACAAAGTAGATTCTCCAAACCTATATTATATAATCACATTTGCATAAATATATAATTTTGGAGGACTTTGGGGCAGATATATAATTTATGTATTTGTATAACTATACAAATATATATATATGATTTTCTCATGTGTTTAAGTATAGAAATATTGGTTTCAGGTTTTAGGATTTGGCTTGTGATCTGTTTTGACATATTCTTATTATAACATGATATATATATATATATATATATATATATATATATATATGGCATAAAATTTAGCATTTTAACTGTACAATTCTGTGACTTTAAGTATATCCACAGTATTGTGTAGTTGTCACTACCAATCATTTCTTTATCCTACACAAAAACTTTCTTCTTTTTATTTTATTTTTAAACTAGAGGCCCCATGCACAAAATTCATGCAAGAGTACGGCTTCCTTCCCCTGGCTGCCAGCACAGGCTTCCCTCTGGCACCAAGGACCAGGGCTTTCCTCTGGCCCCTGGGTCTGCCAACAGGCACCCGGGACCCAAGCTTTCCTCACAACCCCAGCTTCATCCAGAAGGATAGAAGGATGTCCAGAAGGATACCCAGTCTAATTAGCATATTACACTTCTATTATTATAGACTAGAGGCCCAGTGCACAACATTCGTGCCCTGGGGGGTTCCTCAGCCTGGCCTGCATCCTCTTGTAGTTTAATATCCCAGGGGTATCCAGCCTAAGCCAGCAGGCAGACACTCTCAAACAGTCCAAGGCTCTCAGACTGGAAGCCCTTGCTCCTTACTGCCCGCCTGCAGCAGAGGAGGTAAAGGCTCCCACCACCCCCTCATTGCTCGCCAATCATGAGCCCAGCTTCTAGCTGAGCAGTGCACTGACCACCAGGGGGCAGCTTCTGCATCGAGCATCAGCCTTCTGGTGGTCAGCATGTGTCATAGCAACTGGTCAGTCTGCTGTTTGGTTGATTTGCATATTTGGGTTTTATTATATAGGATATATCTTTATTGATTTCAGAAAGGAAAGAAGAGGGAGAGAGAAACATCAAAGATGAAAGGGAATCATTGATTGGCTGCCTCCTACATGCCCCCTAGTGGGGATCGAGCTTGCAACACTAGCATGTGCCCTGGATACAAATCGAACTTGGGACCCATCAGTCCACAGGCTGATGCTCTATCCACTGAGCCAAATCATCTAGGTCAAACTTCCTTGTTTTTAATTAGTAACTCCCTATACCCTCCCCTAATCACCCCTATAACTTTAATTTTTCATGTCAATAAATTTGCCTATTCTACTTAAGTGAAATTATTCATATTTTAACTTTTGTGTCTGGCTTATTTTACTTAGCATGATGTTTTTAAGGCCCATTCATATTATAGTGGGTATCAGAATGCCTTTCCTTTTAAGGCTGCATAATATAACCATCATTTGTATATACTTTACTTTACTTGTTTCTCCTTGTACAGGTATTTGGGTTGTTTCCACTGTTTGGGTATTGTGCATATTCAATGTTTATTCTGAACATCGGTTGCTATGAACATTGCTGTGCAAGTATGTATTTGAGCCTGTGTTTTCAATGATTTTTGGGTATATACCTAGAAGTAGAATTTGCTGACGCATATGGTAATTCTATGTTTAACTTTTTGAGGAACCATCAAACTGTTTTTCATAGTAACTGTACCATTTCACCTTCCAGAATGAATTGGCATTTTAGAATCTTCACATCCTCACCAATTTTTATTTTCTTATTAAAAAAAAAACACAAGGAACACCTGTAATAATCTGAACAATAAAGATTTAGTTCATTAAAATAAATAAATAGATAAATAAATAAATAAATTGCATTTAAAAAAGTAGTCATACTAGTGGCAGGTGATTTTAATTTACACTTTCTTAATGACTAGTGATCTTAAGCATTTTCCCTTGACATTATTGCATATTTCTATGTCTTCTTTGAAGAAATGTGTATTCAAGTTTTGGACCCATTTTTTAATTATTTGTTGTGGTTGACTTGTAGGAGTTCTTATATTCTAGATATTTATCCATTATCTTATACATGCTTTGGAAATACTTCTTCTGTTCTGTGTTCTCTATTTTTGTGTTTCTGGTATGAGGTCAGAGTCAATGTCTATTGGATTTTCCAGATAAAGTGCAGGCTTCTGTATTCTTTTCCTAAACACTTCAGCATATATATTTTTTAATCTAATATTCAGTGTTTACTTACTAATTGAATTTAAAATTTATAAACATTGAAAAGCACACATCTCAATAGTACATTGGCTTAATTTTGACAATTATATAAATTTATGTAAAGGTAACATTTATCAAGATATAGAACATTACCATCACCTAGAAAATTTATATTTTAAATATGTTTTTTTTTGTTAATTTTAGAGAGAGAGGACGGAAGAGAGAGGGAAACATTGATGTGAGGGAACAACATCGGTTGTCCAACCCCTGCCACACACACCCCTCACTGGGGATCAAACCAGCAACCCTTCCGCTGTGGGGTGATGCTCCACCAACTGAGCCACACTAGCTATTCCTTGTAGTCAATCCCCACAATCCGTGCTCAGATGCAAGTGCAATCATTTTTGTAAACCATAGATTTGATTTGACTGTTCTAGAGCTTTGAAAAAAAATTGGTTTTTCTTGCATTGAATCTATAGATTAATTTAGAAAAAAAATTGACAAAATAAAATTGACATTTCCCCAACTATAGAATGGAGCTAGTCATCCTGTTCTGCTCTTCCCATGGGATTGTTGAGAGGCTCTGAGGGGGACAGTGTGAGGCCCTGACCAAGAAAGAGGTACTGGGAGGGAATGTCACCCCTCAATGCTTCCCCTCCCCTCTCACTTTAGCCCTCACCATTTCCCAACAATATAGATCTTAGGAATTAGGTCTTTTATGCAGGTAAAAATTGCCATCTTCCTCATATATAGCTATGGCAGTACAGCTGGCTAGGGGGCAAGCATCTCTATTCTTTGTGGTCCCAAGTAAGATATGACACCGTCAGTGACATCATTGTATCATTCTTAGTGTCCCATCAATTCTTAATCTACTTTTACCATTCCCACTGGGTTTAAGCCTTCTACTAACTTCTTTCCATCTCATTTTAGAGTCTGTGAATTCCTGTTTGCCTCTCTACCATGTGCAATTGCCTGATAATATTGGTAGTGTATTTCTGAGGGACTACAATAAAATAAGTGAGTGGAAAGTCAATAGTAGAATAGAGAGTAATTGTCCAGGAGTACAATTTCTCTAAACAGGACCTGCTGGTAGGCTACTCTAAGTCTTTCTTTAAAAAGTAGTTGGAATCAGTGTTAAATGGTTTAATCAAGAGAACATTTTTTAAACAATATCACCTTCGTTGAAAATAAGACTATGAACAAAAGACATGAAATAGACCCATCTTTAACTTTTTTTTTAATGTGCAGAGAGGTGGAATGCTCCAGAGAGGGAATAATGACTATGAAAGTCTTGTTTGTATGGACTATGTTCTTGTTTATAATCTGCACACAGTTGACACTCCATAAATGTGTTTGCTTGTATGTTCCCTTTTGTTCTTCATTTGTACTTGTTTGCCTACCTTACAACTCCATTAATATGTTTCCTAGTTTCACACTGCCAGGGAATTTCAAGATGAAAAGAAGAAAATATGTAAGTCTTGGTACAAATAGAACCAGTGTTCCGTTATCTGTGGCAGGTACAAAAGACTCCTCAATCTTTCCAGGAAACACTTTAGAGATGGACCAAGAAGAGTGTATTTCTAGTGCACAAAGCAAAAATAAAAGCATAATATTCCAGAAAAAATTAATAATAAGAAGAATCTGTGATATTTTGAATAGACATAAAAATTATTTACTTAAGTATTTTAAAAAGAAATCACATCACCAAATATATATTAGCACAAGCAAAACAAAAGCAATGATACCCAAATTATTTCACTTAATGTGGTTATTTTGATTTTTATTCAAATGCTTATGAATAATATTTTCATACAATGACCTATGGAGGGGATTCTGTTTAGCTGTGTTTTATTTATTATTTTCCCACTAATAAAAACTATCACTTATTAATTCCTAATGCAAACTGCTTTTAAGAATGTACCCTGCTTATTATACGTAACAACAATGTTTTACTAATAAGTTTTTAATGAGAGGCAAATAATTGTTTTATTATCATTAGCACATGACGGCCTATTTCTTATAAACTTAACATTCAAGTCGTTTTGCAATCTAGTCATAGGATTCTAAATTATATTTATTGTTTTTGTTTTATATGCAAACAATAATCTTATAAACACATTTACGTTTACAAGCACTGTTTACAAGGCCCAAATTGCTGTATATTTTACAATCTTGGGAAATTGATCTTCTAATTATGTGATAATTACTATTCAGTGATAGGTAATTATAGAGTAATTGCTAAGTCATTATTGAGTAATAACATTGTAATACCATGAAATTACAGGGTATATAAATACATGCCATTTTTCACATACTCAAGCACAGTAGAGAAAAGCGAATAACTATATTTCATTACATTTAAGGAAAACATACAATAAATCACACTAATCACTTTTCAGTATTATATATTAGCAAGACTGCTTCAAATCAAACCCTTTATTTGATTTTTAAAATGACTTCATTTTTTTGAAAAAGTTAGAAAAAATATGTGTTAAGAGTTTGTTTTCTAAATATCACTGCACATACTATCTTTTATATTTAAGTAATCAATATAAATGAGATTCCTTAGAGCGAAAAGAGTTTTATTATTTTTAATGTAGTTATCTCACTGAATTGGTAAGAACTAGCTTTATCACTCTAATCTATATACTTAATTTACATGTGCATTCCTACTTATATAAAGCTAAAAAATGTGTCTGTGGGAAAAGCAGATTTTGAAACTCAATTACATACTTTTGTAAGGCTTCAATGTCTTAAAAGGCAAAAATACTGGAGAGAATCTTCTAGATGAAAGGAAAACTAAATTCATGACAAGCAACAGTAATAAAAGATTCTACCTTACATCCTGGGTCATAAAAAGGAACAGCTCTAGGATACTATTGAAAGTTGTGTTCATTATATTGATTTATGTGGGAGAATATACTTATTGATGATACATGCTTTCCTGTTAACTGCCATAATGTACCATTTTAGGGAGAGTAAAGTGTGGCCACACACATGTACACATGTGCGCGCGCGCGCACACACACACACACACACACACACACACACACACACATTTATGGAGATGGAGGGAAAGAGGAAGAAAAAGAGAAAGCATCAATAGGAACATGCATATGAGCCTAATCAATGGACACAGACAACAGGGGCGTGGGGCATAAGTGGGGGGTGGGGGTTATGGGGAATAAAGACATATATATATAAAACAAAAATTAAAAAAATTATAAGGAAAAATATAAAATATTAAATCTAAAAAAATAGGAAATGTTGACACATGTATAGATGATACATAAATGGTCATTGTAGTATATTGTAGTATTCTTGCAACTTTTCAAGTTTAATTTTCTAAAATGCAAAGTTAGGGGAAATGTTTCACATATCTTTAAGTGTATGAAAGTTTCACTTAGTTCAACAGATATAGTTAGATAGATAGAGTAGCAAATACAAGGATGAGAATCTCTTTCAGGAATAAGTCTCTTGATCAATATAGACATGCAAAGAAATTACCATTGTATACAAAGTAATGCAAGTTTCTTACATGTGATTGATATACTCTGAAAAATGACTTAATATTATACATCTTAGAATTACATAAAAAGATAAAAAGTGAGAAAACCCAGGAGTTTCAAGTATAGCTGCAATATGAATGAAAAATCAGAGAGTGACTGAAATTGAAGTATTTTTTTTACTGAGACTGTGTTTTGTTGTGTTGCAATATTTCTCTTAATTTGTTTCAAGTTCTTTCTCATGTTCCATATACTACATATGTTATATAAATATACTATATACTATATTCATATATGTTATAGATACATATATATAATGTCAATTTTTCTTGCATAAAAATTGGGTGACTTTTGTAGAAGAAAATGGATATGCATGTTTCAGGAATTTGTCTCACCTTCTTTTCTAATGCTCGCATCTCTTGAGACTAAATTAACCCTCTTTTCAAACACACATACACACACACACACACACACACACACACACACTACATGAAAGAAACATTTTTAAACCACTCAAAAAAACAATTGTGTCTTGAAAAACTAGCATGCAGCTTTATAATATATCTAAAAATATGACTCCCAAATTGTAAATAAATTTAATACGTTTATTTGAATTAATCTAGAAAATCAAATTTTGGAGTTATGACTGTATTTTCCCCTTGATTTTCATGCTATCATTCAAATAAAGGGAAAAGATTTGTTTCTTAATAATTCTATATTCATTAAATGTTCATATGTTGTGGAAAATACATCATAACATTGATTTTATATTGAAAAATAAATACTTTAGAGGAAAATAAAACATTGAAAATAGTTTTTGAAAAATAACATTTAAAATGAAAATACATTCTTGAAATAATAAAATACCCTTAAAGTTTGATAATAGAGTCACAGGCATTATAGGGAGATGATTTATCCAACCCCACATCTAATTTCTTTCATCAGAGGATATAAGATGAAATTGGTTATTTATTATGTAAAATCTTCTCTAGTGAACCTAATTATAATATAGTATTGATGCTAATTTTATTGCTATTGCACTTAGTGATTATCTTCCTATCAGACACATATTTTCTTTCTATTACTTTTTCACCACTCATAATAACTAATTTTTTAAATGATAGTTTTTTTAAAATAAATGATTCTCACATAAGATGGAAATTATAAGATTCGTTTTTAATCTTTTGAAGGCAAGTTATTCACAGTATATTTCATTGCTAATATACTGAATTAAATGATAATAAAGTAGACATCTAATTTCATGTGGACATATGTGATTGAGTTAATATTCTTTGAAAATAAAATTACTTATTAATGATCATAGCCATCAGAGTTTTATTTCTTCTTAAAATATTCCATTTTTCCCAGACACAATTTCTCCCCCAATTACAGTATATTCCATGCAAACTCAGTCTCTTTTCTCCATCAATTTAGTGGTGATGCACTAACATTTTAATTTATTATTTAAAAATAATTTTCTTTAGAGCATCTTTTCACTTATGCAAAAATATTTACAATGTATTCAATTTAATAAGATGTATTATTTTCCATTAAAACTTTTATTCATCTCCTGCATACTGTATAGAATATCAGAGCTGCCTTAATGTTTCTGAGTACTGGAAGATCCCATTTCTGTGCTCTCCTAGAGCTTCAGTTCTTCCATGCTATCTAATAAAAGAGTAATATGCAAATTGACCTTACCTTTGCTACACCCACAAGCCATACCCATAAGCCAATCAGAGCAAGTATGCAAATTAATCAAACCAAGATGGTGGTTAATTTGCATATCCAGGCACAGAAGATGGCGTAGAAGGAAGCCAAGCACTGCAGAAGGGAACAAAGCTTTGGAGAAGCAAGCAAATAAGGCCGGGAAGAAGGGAGGGAATGAGGCAGAGGAGCAGGGAGGAAGGGAGGCAGAGGAGACAGGAGAGAGTGAGGCAGAGGAGATGGGAAGGAGCGAAGCAGTGGAGAAGGGGGTGAGGCAGTGGACAGAGGAGAAAGCAAGGCAGAGGTTGTGGGAGGGAGCAAGGCAGCAGAGAAGGCAGTGAGGCACCAGGGATGGGAGGGAGTGAGGGAGCAGAGAAGGGAGCGAGGCAGCAGAGAAAGGAAGGAGCTTTGCTCATGCCACAGGAAGCCCTATTCTTCCAGAAATATTCCTGCAATGGGTCTCTAGTCCTATCTAATAAAGATGGAATATGCAAATTGACCATAACTCCACAACAAAGATGGAAGTGCCCACAGCCAATAAGTAAGGAATATGCAAATTTATACAGCAAGGTGAGAGGCAGAAGTTGGCTCTGGCTGGAGCAAAGGTAGAAAGGCAGAAAGGCAGCTCTGGGCTGGAGCAAAAGCGGGACCAGAAGGCAAAGGAAAGGAAGGCCTATTCTTCCATGAATCTTCATGCATTGGGCCTCTAGTATACTATATTTTCTTCCATATACTATAGTTGTGTTATATATTTATAGAGCTGTTCAATTTTTATTTTATCCATTCAGCAGTAATAGGCACCTTTCTTTCTCTTTCCCTCCCTCCCTTTCTCTCTCTCTCTCTCTCTCTCTTTCTCTTTCTCTTAAACACACACACACACACACACAGTCCAATGTACATACATGTGTATTAATATATAAAAACACATCTTTCTCTGTGTCAGTAAATACTAAATATGGCATAGCTTTCAGATAAGATAAAATGTATTATCCTTTCAATCAGGACAAATATCTTTCAAAAACAATTAGAGAAAACTAATAATTGTACTACTAATAACCCTTGCAACAACTCATTTTCATATATATATATATATATATATATATATATATATATATATATATATAATTTTTGCAAATTCCCAACCAAAATGTAAGTTGTTTCTGTTTAATCACCAATTTCACTGAAAAATGTTTATTTGGATGTCAACCTTTCTCAGATTTAAAAAATGAAATCATTAAATTCAGAGAAAATTAAATCAAACACCTTTGGGTTTTCTTTGAAGATACCAACATTTTCCCATCATACAGAAGGAGGATGTACATCTGTCCTATTCAGATAGCTTGCAGTCAACCGTGAGCTGGATACTATAGCAATGATCCAAAAAGAAAATGTTCTAACCCCATCCTTTAAGAAATATAATTCATTTTCAAGTACACACACACACACACTCACACACACACACACACACACACACATACACACATACACACACACACACATACACACACACACCATAGAGAATATAGAGAATGCACTGTAATTAGTTAGACTGTAGATGTTTATTGATAATATTTCTTATCACAACCTTTTGAATACCTCATACATTTTTAGGCAGTCATTATGGTCCTCAGTTTACATATGTGGAATGGTTTCTATAATCACACAGCCAGTTACAAACACAGCTATGGCAAAACCTTGGGGCTCTTGAGCCCCAGGCAGAATTCTTCCAGTTATATTATTTTGAGTTATGATTCACTATCAAAAACTAACTTGACTGTGTATTTGCTTTTGTTAATGTTAGCATTAATGTTCACAGCAGGAACTAAACACTGAGATAGCGATGGCATTGTATTCTTTAACACTGTTATGTATTTGTTTAATAAAGCCAAGCCTTATGGTAAGATGAAAAGTCTTGCCACCCTCATTATAATTTTTAAATAATAAAAGTCTCTTTAACGGAGTAAGACATCCTGCAGGCTGAAGACTGCATTCCCCTCTGCATTTTTCCCTCAGCATGTGGCACAAAGAGACAGGTATATATCCCTTAGGCAGCTCTGTACTCTTGTCTAAGCCGGAATGATGCCTTATGCAATTCAAAGTGCTCATACGCCTTCACCAATAAATGTGATTAGTAGTCTGACGTCCTAAAGGAAATGTGCTTGCTTGGTTATTTAAGTAAAATATGTCTCCCATGAATTAGTGGAATAAATGCTACTAGTATATACACTTTTCTATTGGTAACCAAGAAGGGTTACTGTATTGGTAGGCAGATGAGGCATTGCTTGAGTGGTACGATTTCATCTGCTTTGTAATGAGGTATATTTAGAACTTTCTCAACCAAGAATTATTCTTTGAACAAAAAAAAATCTATTTTTGCAAAATAATCCATAATCATCATGTATAATCCCTGAGAGATCAAGAATCAAGCAGATTTTAATAATCACGCTAATCTATGTAAGGTGGACCTGGACTCCAAAAGCCTTCATTCTAAGATTAAAATTAAATGGAATAAAATCAGCCTTCACACATAATGAAGTCCAGTTTTAAATAGTATGAATAACCAAAGGCATCTCAAACCATGTGATTGGATTAAGTTAATAAAGATTCTAAGGCCACAGATGACAGAAGTAAATGAGAATATTTTCTAGGGTAAGATATTATCATAACAGCATGCTTATCATCAAATTACTTCTGCAAATACATTTTCAATGATATTATACTGCCCACATAATCCAATGTAACCACACAAAAGAAGTGGCATGATTACCTGAGCAAGAACTTTAGAAATGAGAACAGTGATATAGGCAGAAATTACAAATATGGATACATAGAAATTACATATGTTGGGACTGACTGTGGATGAAGATAAACATATGCACTTATACACTGAAGAGGTTAAAATCTAAACTTCAACAATTGGACAGAGTATCAGAAGTAATATAAAGGGACTTAAACATATTGAAGAAGAATCTTCAGAGAATATATTGCCGTGAATAATAACATAATTTTAAACAAGGCTCAGTGAACCTAATATCAGATTCTATAAGGTGAGAGAGAAATAATGAATAGGAAGTTTAGCCAGAACAAACAAATTGGGATGCAGCATTTGGAGATAGAAATCTGGAAACTTTATATAGAAGAAAATAAACAAATAGGATACAGAATCACCTCGAATTAATTAAACTCTAATGTTTAATTCGAGTTTCAGAGATGGATAAGCATATTAACAAGGCAGAAGTAATATAGGAGGTAATATTTGAGAATTTTCTAAGATGCATGAGTAATTTTAATTCATTGTTTCAAGAAGTTTTATGATGCTGAGCATGATGAATGCAAATAAATCTGAATAAAATTTATCAAAACAAAACAAGAGAAGAACAAAACCAGGCCCTCCATGGCGGCCTGCAGAACAATGGTTTGGGTACAGAGGCTGTCCCCTAGCCACCAGCCTGGCCACTCAGAGAATCTGCTGGAGCAGGGCACTTTGCCTTCCTAGGAAGTTCATACAAGGAAAGAGACCATGCCTTCACACAGGTAGGGTTTTCAGAGCCTGGCCCAGCCTCACCTCATGCCCTGCAGGACACAGGTGCTTTTTGAAGAGGACCTTCTACACACCTCTGACCTGCTTGCACCAGCTGCCCACGCTCTACCCTCCTGGCTCCGGCAGTGGGTTATGCATCAGGTGCAGTTGCTGCGAGCCTATTGTACCAGGATGCACTGACTTATTACCTTTCTTACCCCTGTACCTTCCCAGGTATGGGCTAGAGTCTTCCCCTGATCCCTGCAAATGAAAGCTAAAGCCTACCAAGCTGTGTTCATTCCTTCCTGTCCATCAAAGTACTCGACAGCTTTCTCTAAAGCCTGTGTGCATTAGTCTGGGTTGTATGTTTTCTGTTAGGGAATGAGGCCATGTTTTTTGTAAATTCTGATAATATTTTTCTTACAAATGAAATGCAGTTTTATTGTAACATTTTACAGGAAATATTAAAGTTATGCTTTCAGAAGGATTTTGTTTCCACAGCAACTTCCTCAGTTTATATTCATCTGTAATTTTTAAATTGCTGACTCTATTTCAGATGTGCACCATTTCTCCTCCTCTACCTCCCTCCACCCAGATCCTGCCCTGGCTAGGCCTTTACCACATTCTTGTCTGTGTCCATGGATTATGCAACCATGCATATATATTTTCTGGCTTATAAATATTATCTAATAAAAAGGGAATATGCAAATTGACCATCACACAGTCACAAATATGGTGGCGCCCAGTACTCTCAGCCCCATTGAAGTCCTCCAGTCCTTTCAGCTCCACTACTGAGAATGGACAGCAGGGCATGGGGGCTTGATGTGTGGTGGTGGTGGTGAAGCCCTCAGATTCCACAGACAGACAGTGGACAGTGGGGTATGGGGTCTTCATCTGTATGGCAGTGGCAAAGCCCCCTGGCCCTGAAGACAAAGAGACGACAGTGGAGTGTAGTGGCTTCGTCGTTATGGCAGCAAAGCAGCCAGGCCCTGCAGAAACCAGAGAACCACAGGGAGTGGGCCTAAGCCATCAGTAGGACATCCCCTGACATCTCCTGGTTTGAAGAGGGTGCAGGTTGGGCTGAGGGACACCCCCCTGCACAAATTTCATGCACTGGGCCTCTAATAAATACATAAAAGTGAGAAAAATTCTTTGTTAATAACCTAAAATAGGGGGAAAGAGCTAAGCCAAATACAAATGGGAACATAGTACATGATTTTAATTATGTCAAATATCTTAGAAATGGTGAATTCATAGAGGCAGATAATGGGTTAGGAATTACCAGAGACATGGGAGATAGGAATGGGTAGTTATTGCTTAATGGTTACCAAGTCCTATTTAGATGATGAAAAACTTTTGGTAATAGCGTTGAGGGTTGCACAACATTATATATGCAATGAATGCTATTTAATTATACACTGAAAACGTCTAATATAGCAATTTTATTTTATGTTATTTTATCACTATAAATATATGCATATTAAAATAGCACTACACATATTTAAAAAGAGAGGAATATGCTAATTATTCATTATGCTGTGAGACTTAACAACCAACCACTTTATGACCAGATCATGGATCTGCAGTAGGGTGGGACAGCGAACTACAAATGGACAAAGGAGAGCTACAGGAAAGGGCAGGGCAGCAAGCTATGAAGAGGGGCCAAGGGAAACTACTGGAAGGTGGGGCAGCAGGTGGAGACCTACAGGAGTGCAACAGAGAGCTACTGGCACACGAATTCGTATTCAGGGCTACTAGTATTTAAAAAGTTATCTGTAATTAAAAGACCTGCCACAATGGATTGTGGAAGGAACCAATATGGCGGCATAGGTAAAAACCTATCTTGCTGCCCCAAACAACAATTTCAAAACTACAACTTAACGAGAAAACAAACATCATCCAGAATCAGCAGAAAGCTGGCTGAGTGGAAATTCCACAAATAAAAGTAAAGATAGGACACTGTGACTCAGAGGAGCAGCAGAGGGCAGAGTTGCGGATATGCGTGAAGAGGTTCAGAGCCTTGCGCACGAGCGGAAAGGGCAGGCGGCTGAAAACCCAGCTGGTTTTCTCAAATGGGGTTGGAGACAAAGGCGTCCCACTGCACTGATTCCCCACACTCATATAGGGTGAAACTGGACGGTAAGGAGGAAGCATGCTGAAACTTGGGCGCTACAGAGGTCTGCAAACTTGCAGAGAGGGCACATAAACTTGGGAACTGCAGAAGCACACGAGCATGCAGAGAGGGCTTGTGACTTGCTCTCTTGTTTGGGAGAAAAAGAAAGAAAGAAGGGAAACCACCAGACTGCATTGTTTTACAACCAGAGGTGAGACTTTGGGTGTGCAGACTCATTTGGGGAGAGGCTGAATTGTCTGGCAGCAGGTAGAGATTGGCAGCAGCTTTTTCTCAGAGGTGCATGCAGCCATTACCACCAGGCACAGAGACCCAGATGCCACATAGGGTGGAGCTGACGGGAAACTAAGGCTGTCTGCTCAGCCTGGAGACTCCAACCATCCAACCTGAGCACAGCTGATCCTCACTGCCAATTGGCCTGGAGGTCAAACCCTCCTAGTGCTAACAACAATAATCTCAGCTTAACTTCAATAAAACTGTGCAACCCATAAAGGGCTGTACCAAGAGTATCCACCTCAGGTAACTGGGGAGGCTGAGCCACTATCCCCCAGAGGGCATCTACCACACGAAGCTAATTGACCAACTCATGGAAGCAGCCAAAATGCAGAGACATGGAAAGAAATCACATGTGAATGAAATGAAGGAAAAAAAATAAAAAACGACTGGACATAGAATTCAAAACCACGGTTATAAGGTTTTTCAAGAGGGCAATGAACTTAATGAGACCTTCAAGGATATGACCAAGACCCTCAAGGATATGAAAAAGGACCAACTAGAAATTAAGCAAATAAAAAAAATTATACAAAGACCTAAAAGCAGTTTAGAGAACTGCAAGAATCAAGTCAAAGATTTGAAATACAAAGAAGCAAAATCCACTCAGCCCAAAAAGCAAGAAGCAAAAAGAATCCAAAAAATTGAAGGTAGTGTAAGGAGCCTCTGAGACAACCTCAAGCATACCAACATTTGAATTATAGGGGTGCAAGAAAAAGAGAGAGAGCAGATAATGAAAACCCATTTGAAGAAATAGTGACCAAAAACTTCCCTCACCTGGTGAAAGAAATTGAATTAAAAGTCCAAGAAGCATACAGAACCCCAAACTATAGGAATCCAAAGAGGACCACACCAAGACACATCATAATTAAAATGCCAAGAGCAAAAGATAAAGAGAGAATATTAAAAGCAGCAAGAGAAAAACAGTTACCTACAAGGGAGCACCCATATTATCGTCAACAGATTTCTCAACAGAAACGATGCAGGCCAGACAGGAGTGGCAAGAAATATTCAAAGTGATGAATGGCAAGAATCTACAACCATGATTACTCTACCCAGCAAAGCTATCATTCAGAATTTAAGGTCAGATAAAGTGCTTTGTAGATAAGAAAAAGCTAAAGGAGTTAATCACTGCCAAACCAGTATTATATGAAATGCTTAAAGGTATTCTTTAAGAGGAAGAAGAAAAAGGTAAAAATAAAAATTATGAACAACAAATACACATCTATCAACAAATGAATCTAAAAATCAAGTGAATTAAAAATCTGATGAACAGGATAAACTGGTGAATATAACAGAATCATGTACATAGAGAAGGAATGGACTGAGAATTCTTGGGGAGAAAAAGGGTGTAGGGGGTGCAGGAAGAGACTGGACAAAAATCATACACCTATGGAAGAGGACAGTGTGGGAGGTAAGGGCAGAGGGTGGGCTGGATACCGGGTGGAGGAGAGCTATAGGGGAAAAAGGGAGAACATTGTAATTAATAAACTGAACAATAAAGATTAAAATATTTTTTAAAAGTCCTGCCACCATGGAAATTAATATAGCTTCACTATCAAACTGTACCTAGTATTTAAGCAGTGGTCGGCAAACCGTGGCTCTCGAGTCACATTCGGCTCTTTGGCCCCTTGAGTGTGGCTCTTCCACAAAATACCACTGCCAGGGCGAGTCTATTTTGACTAAGTGGTATTAGAAGAAGTTTAAGTTTAAAAAACTTGGCTCTCAAAAGAAATTTCAAACGTGCTGTTGATATTTGGCTCTGTTGACCAATGAATTTGCCGAGCACTGATTTAAGGAATCAATAAAGTCTATGATATTGGTGCTATAGATTCTTCCATAGAAGAGAGCAACAAGATATATTCTCATCATTTATTAGCTGGTGTAACGCTGATCCTAAAACCCAACAAATATTATAAAACATGTAAATTACATTCTGATGTCACCCATTACCTTTGGTTCCCAGTCTCTTAGGCCCCATCATCCTACCTACCTGTTCTGCCCTTCTCCTAGCAGATTCCAACATCTCCTTCAGACCTTAGATCAAACTATTTTTCAGGAGGGCCTTGATTCTAGTCCTCACACCTAGCACTGTCCCACATCCCCTTGCTATATACTCATGTAGCACTTTATATTATTTCTTCATGAATGTGATTACAACTTATATAAAGTACACTAATTTGTGGAATTTTCTTTAATTTTTTCTCCCTTCCGATACAATAACTGCATGAAAATAAAAACCACATCCCCTCCCTTCACCCCTTTGTTCTGCTAACTCAGTCTTCACTGCCTAGCCCACCTCAGGCCCATCGTAATAACTCAATAAATACTTGTTGAATGGTCAGTTTCCTGTAGACCTGAACAGTAGTATCTTTAGCATTGCTCTGAAATGTAAGGACTCACAAGTTGATTTTCGCAATGAAATGAGCATGCTGTCTAAAAAATCAGGTAAGATTTAAGCCAAACAGAACTGTTCCTCCATAGCATTTAAACTGATTTGATCTCAGTTCCTTTCTAAGTAATGGGAAATATTCAGGCCTATCTAAATGGGATGGAGCCATCTATCTAAATGCTGCTACATGCAAGGCAATCTCCATGCATCAGGTTTTATTTATCCTGTTTCAGATATGGCTCTTCTAGGGAGGAAACATAAAGCGTATGCATCATTCCAGTTCCTTTTTTATCCAGCTTTCTTCTATTCGGTTTTTTATCTACATTTCATATATTTGCTAATATCTGCCAGCTTCTCTTTTCACTGTCAGTTACTCAGCAACATAATCTTTATTGCATTTTACTAAGTTTAATAGCATCCATACCTACACTTCAAGACCTGCTCATAAATTACAGGATTTGTGCCCTTGACATACTTGTATTAATACCATTTTTTTTCCATCCTGGTTTCTCCATCTGTCTCCATCACCTGTCTTTTACATTTTTTGACCCTTTATCTTGTCTGCCAGCTGGTGGTTTACTAATGTTTTTCAGCCTTTTCTGTCCCTCAAAATAATCTATATATCTCTTCTTTGCTAATAAATTGTCCAGCAATGGATTTCTAAGTAGCTGAAACTCAGTTGTGGGCACTTTAACTTAAGACCCCAGAGTTAAACTTAGCAATAGGACCATATACCCTTAAAATGTCCTTGTGTAGTTTCACAGATACACCGGAACTTAGGCAAAAGTTGTCTTCATTGTTCCAACTTCAAAGGTGATTTTTAAAAAATATTTATTCATATAAAATCTACTTTCTAAAACTACACATAAACAGTGTTTATTTGCAGCCTGTATTCTTCTCTCTCTCCCTCCCTCCCTCCTTCCCTTCCTCCCTTAAAGACACATAAGTTTTTGCATTAACATATAGTAATGCAAGTAGCACTTTATTAATTTCAGAATATGCTTATTTTCTTACATATTCAATGGAAAAATGACCAATTCAAATAAATCTTGTCCCCTTTAGGACTAAATATATCTAATGTTTAAGAATGTTGTGAGGAAATAAATATATTTTTACTCTTGGGAAAAACATCCATTATTACACTTTCTCACCAGATTCTGAGTTTGGAATATGACTGTAATGTAGGGAAACAAAGATAAAATATGATGCAGATGTAAGCACACAACAATTAAATGGAGCCTATACCAAATGGATCTAATAATCAAGAAATGTCAAAGACCCAAAGTTTACCACTTCTGTGGGAACTAGACTAAAACAGGAATTCATGAGAAGTCATAAGTGAATTGTGGGTGTCAAGAAAGTTGGTCATTGCGCCTTTAAAACTAGGATAAAAGTTGATCTGTGTTGAGGGAATAGAAGCCATGAATGCTTTGGAGGAATAGATAACTTCAACAAATTCAAACGGCATTGTAAATACCCCCACTTTTCTTGCTCTTCCTTCTACCCCTTCCATCTCTTCCCTCCTTCCCCCACTTCTCCTCCTCCTCTTTTTTCCTCTCTCTCACCCAATCCCCCTTATTTATACTCATGATAAGAATTTTGCCCAGTTCCATCTAGTTTTAACTTATAGCAAACATACTTTTCAAAAGCCTTTTAGCCTAAAGTTTAAGCTGAACATTAATCTGAAAAAACCTTTATACTAATAGGGTGGACTTCCTCTGGGTTAAAGGTAATGTTGTGTTACATTTTAAAATATCTGTCAGTCAAATGTTTTTATAATTTATTAAAACGGTATAGCATTCCAATGTCACAGGTTTCTCTTATCTGTTCCTTTTGATGACTGCAGCGTCAGTTGAAAAGGCAGCCAGCTGTGGCAATTAGCCTCATTGCTCTTGAGTGCTATTTCAGTTAATAACCTTATATTCGACTTGATATTTAAAGGAATAATTTCTTTCAGCAATCAATATGTGATTTTTTATAATCATACTAGAGGCCCAGTGCAAGGATTCATGCACATTGAAAGGAAATTAATTAGAAGAAATATTTTAGAGGCTGGGGAGGAACCACGAGAGGGCTCCAGGGCGTGTCCAGCCCATCGCGCCCAGTCACAAATGGCTGGACCCCAGAAGCAAGTTAACCTACCAGTCAGAGTATCTGCCCCCTGGTGGTCACTGTGCATCATAGCAACCAGTCAAACAATGAATGGTTGAACACTTAGCATATTAAGCATATATATATATGTTCTGTTATTATTAAACTGTCTCAGATAATTAATAGATATTTCTTCTGAAAAATCTATCTTTTCTTTTTCCAACCTTTCATGTTAGAAAGACTAAAACACCTATTTTAATCTCATTTGCTCAGTAATTACACTGGATTAAATATTTATTCATTATATTTCTTTTCTTAGGGGCTAAAATAGTAGCTATGTGGGAAAATGGGAAAGTCTAGAAATAGCCACAGCCTACAAATAACACAGGTTTCTAGTAACATGGAGTATCCTGAAACGGTCAGCAGCAGAAATTCTGGCTGGGAGATTGTCAGAATGAAGGAAGGGAATATTCTAGCAGCAGGGTAAAGACAGGCATTGAAGATATCTTTGATGATGCTAACATAAAATAATGGAACATAAAATGAATAAATTTGAAACAAACTGCATGATATAAAATAATTTAATTTGGTATATAATAAAATATTTCATTTACATATGTATGAAAAACAGAAAATTGCTATTTTTAAAAAGCAAGTACCAAAAACCAATTCTAGATAGAGGTAAATGATAAAAATAAATCCTTTGAAATGTGGATTCTTAGAGCAATTATGAAATCTCTAGAGAAAAGTAACCTTGACAAAACAAAATTGTTTTACAAAATCCTTTGATATACATATGTCAAAAAAGCAGAAACTATTATTAGTTAAAAAGAAAAAAGGTGTAATATGAGATCATTTCTCAAAAATCATATACTAAATACAGCCATTTGTAATTTCTTGCTTATAAGTTATCAAAGGTAAAAAATAACATTTAATATTGGTGTGATAAATCTTACATCACTGGGAAGGTAAATTAGTCTAACTAGTAGGAAAAACAATTTGGCAGCACCTAACTTAGAGATTCAAGACATTAAATTCTTTACATAAACACTAATCCAATAAAATAGTCCAGATATAGAAAAAATCTTTATATTTGGGTTGTGTTTGAAAGGTAATTTATAATTTTAAAAAAGGAAACTCCATACTTATCCAATCTTTGGAGAATAGTTGAGTAGGTTATGATACAGAAGCATACTTCAACATAATTGATCTAAAAATCGTTACTTTTAATTTATTTTTTTATTCTTTATTGTTAAAAGTATTACATATGTCTCCTTTTTCTCCCATTGACCTCTCCCTGGCCACTCCCACCCCCAGCACATACCCTCATCCCCCTAGTGTCTGTATCCATTGGTTATGCTCATATGCATGCATACAAGTCCTTTGGTTGATCTCTTACCGCCCTCCCCCTGCCCTTCCTTCCCTCTGAGGTTCTATAGTCTGTTTGATGCTTCCCTGTCTCTTGGTCTATTTTTATTCATCGGTTTATGTTGTTCATAAATGAGTGAGATTGTATTTTCTTCCTCCGACTGGCTTATTTCACTTAGCATAATGCTTTCCATGTACATCCATGCTGTTGTCAATGACTAGATTCCCAACGCACAAAATTTGTGCACTCAGGGGGAGGGGGAGTCCCTCAGCCCAGCCTGTGCTCTCTCACACTCTGGGAGCCCTTGGGTGATGCCTGACTGACAGGGATGTCCCCCTAGGGATAGGACCTACGCCAGTAGTGGGATATCCTGGAGGCGGAGAGCTCAACTTCTAGCTGAGCGGCATCAAACATCTGCCCCCTGATGGTCAGTGTGCATCATAGTGACCAGTTGTTCTGCAGTTTGGTTGACTTGCATATTAGCCTTTTATTATATAGGATGATAAAGGGAAAACTCTAGAATTGTACCAGAATGTTAACAGTGGTTATTCCTGGGATTTGAAACTATGATATTTTTTTTCTTTTTGCTGTGCTTTCCAGACATAATATTGGTATGACTAAATTTAATTTTTTTTATTCTAAAATTCTTAATTTTTAGGTAACACTTCTGGTCAGCATTTATTCTTGTGTTCACCCTCAGGAACACCTTTGCACTCTGTGAGAATAGTATGTTATTTCATATTGAGGAGTCTGCCATAAACATCTTAAGAGAGCCCACCAACAATATCTTGTTATCTAATGGCTGTATTTTCAAAGTTTATAATTTTGGCACATAATTGTAGCTGATGCCATAAGGATGGGGCACATACAATATGTTACTCCTTCTGTTAAAATTTTTGTGTAAGTGGTAATTTATTTTTTTCATTACAATCAAGGTTAAGAAACATTGGCATTCATTTCCTGAATCCCTGCCAATAGAAACTATTTTACATGTGCTTCTGCCTAATGTTCCTGTCACTTAGGTTTAGATAATTTTCTTTAAAAAGGAAGTGAGCATTCTAGAACTTAATTAGGGAACTACATAATTATAATGCATGAATTAATACACCTAATGTGGCTGTCTTATTCAGGGCACACTTGGATTTGTTCTCTCTTTTCATTATTAGTATTGTTTTTTCTTTCTTCTATGACTTACTTTAGCATATTGTCATTATAGGGGAGAGTGAAAAAGAAACCCATAGTATACCCAATAGCAGTAAAATGATTCTATGTATCAAAATCAAGTGAATAATTGGAGTTGCACTTTACTCATCACATTTGAAGAACCCCAAATGTTCCTTATAAACTAAGTTATGAAAACCATAAAGGGTCAAGCTGTTTCCTAAGGTTTAGAGTTATAGTGAGTGATAGAAAAATTATTGAAGGACCCAGAAAGCAAACTCAAATCAGTGAAAGATCAGGTGGATTAAGTGATATGTTTTTATAGAAGCTGCATGTAATGGTTATTTAGTGAAAGAAACCTGGGTATTTATATAGCTGATGGGTTATTAAAATAAAATATTTTTATCCAAATTGAATTGGAAGTTAGTTTTTTTTCCAGATTGTTTAAAAATAAGATCAACTTAAACCTTATTAAAGAAAATTTAAAATTATGAAAAATATTTTTATATTTTTAATAGCAAAAGGTTGTAATTTTGCAAATAAAATAGCAAAGATGAACAGCTCTAGGATACAATGTGGTATACATTTCTAAGATGACTTCTCACCTCCTCCCTCCCATAAATAAAACAACTGAGACACGCTTTAGATTGCTCACTGTTATGCCAGTACAAATAACTTTCCAGATATAAGTTGTGCCACAAGCAATGATTTTATAGACCAGAGAAGAGGTATAAAATGGAATTGAGTTGAAGATTTAATAAACAGCAATTTGACATTCAATCAAAATAGCTAGACTTTATTTAAGAAGATAGGAGAGTGGAAAACCTTAAGTATTTATGAAAAAGAGTCCTCAGCAAATATGAAGTCTTTATTTAGTCTGGAAAGGGCTCACAAGAAATTGAAGATAGAGTTCAAACTCTGAATAATCATTTATCAATAACTGAAGGAAATTAACATTAGAAGTGTCCTCTAAATAAGTGCATAGTTCTAAAATTCAACTATTTGAACTCTCCAAAGCCAGGGAAAGATGTGACTGACAGTACAAATAATGATATGAGAAGCAAGGCTTTTGTGCAATGTGGCTGCTGTTAGACTTCAACTGGGGGATACAGAATAACCAAAACATATTTAGTTTATTAGAAACTTTTTTGGTATTTACAATAAGTATGTTGCAAAAATGATTGAGTTTTTTAAATGTAATAATGTAAAATATTTAAGTTCATGTTTCTTAAAACTGTTACAAGTGCATAATAAGTGAAAAGAATTTGAGGCAAACTACTTATGATTATTTACTTCTGTTCTTAGGACTTCCTCTATTTGTTCCCTAGTGAGATGTAATATACTGAGCCCTCCAAAAGGTAAAGTCAATGAAATTTATGGTAGCATATTGTATCATATAGCAATGTTGAGAATGACTATAGCAGTATATATGATTTTCAGATACATGGAAAAATGTATTATAATTCTACAGTAAGCAACCTAAGATAACTTGTCATGTATTGCAAAAAATACCACAGATAAGGGAGTCTGAAGATTGCTTCAGGAAAATCCTTTACATGAATGCAGTCAAATTTTATTTAATGGCAATATCTTATTACAAATGAGGTCATTTATTATTATCCTAATCTTTATTGGTGGAATATTAAGATAACTTGTTATGTCTGAGACAGAAGTAAGTTAGGACAAATGGGCTCAGACTAATGTGTGTGTGTGTGTGTGTGTGTGTGTGTGTGTGTGTGTGTGTAAGATATGGGAAAACTACAATACATATATGATATGGGAATACTTTGACTCCTGAGGCCTTAAGTCATGGAAGTAAAGAGTTCAACTGTAATGAAAGACAGTGCTAAATAACTATCAAATGACTACTACGTTTATTTTTATCATATCAAGCATGCTATAAATGATTAAGAGCTTTGAAACATGTACAAAGACTAAGAGACTTTGAGACTTATTACATGAAGAGTAGTAATAAAGGAGTAGAATAAGAGAAATCCAGAAAGCAGTTCCACAAATATAGTTAAAACTAGCAAAACCAAAAACAAAATAAAAATGTTTTCTTTCTTTAGAGAATTTCACTAAATGAGGGTCCAGGTTTCCAGACAAAAGAAGACGTGCAATTTGGGGACTAGTCTTATAAGGATGAATTAAAAATCATAATACAGTCACTCAAAGTAATACACAATAATCCAATAATTATATTATGACTGAATAAAAATTACTAATAGTATTTTAAATATTTTTTTACTTTCCAACTCTGTCTTCTCTCACTACCTCTTGGGAAATAATAATTCCAATATAATAGTTGGAAGTGACCTTTGAAGCCATCCTGTCCAAATTACAGCTTCTACAGATAAAGTAACTAGTATGCAATGATGCTAAAGACTATTCCACCAAGACATTAGACTTGACAAATATAGGTACTGCCATTTAAGAATAAATAGAAATTGTCATTCATTTTTATTTTTGTTATTGTTTTAACTTTAAAATTTAAATATATATAGAAAATTTTATATATAAAATGTCAAATGAAAGTAATGTCACTTTGGAACTATGCTTACACAGAGCTTTTTCCCAATGACCTTCACCACTAAATTTGTACCTGAAACAACATGCAGGTGAAAAATATCTAATTTTATTGCTTCAGTAACTCAAAAAATGGACACTGGAATTTCACCAAATTTTCAATGAAAATACTCATTTAAAAGTGAGGGGAAAAATGATGATGAATTTCAAGCCAATACATTTTTGAAGGCTTTAAGTGGCTGCAAATAGGACTTATCAAGAAATGCCTCCTCAGCTCCTGCAATAAAGTGATGGCAGAAAGCCGTAATAAGCACAATCAATTTTTATTAAACAAAAAATGAAGAAAACCTGTAAGATTTTTTTGTCAATCACACCAATGCTAGACTCATCCTCAGACATTTAATCCTTTGAGTTGAAGTGATTTTCTCCAGTTTTATTAATATAGCTTTCACTGAGCTTTTTATGCATGAACAACAACAACAACAACAAAAACAAATAAAAACACTTTTAACAAATAGAACCACTTTGAATTTTTAATACTAACTCATTGGTATATGCTAACAATTTGACATGACTTGAATCCTTATTTGTAATATACATTAGAGTCCCAGTGCATGAAATTTGTGCATGGGGGTGTCTCTCATCCCAGCCTGCACCTTCTCCAATCTAGGTCCCCTCAGGGGATGCATTCAGGCATCCCTCTCACAATCCAGGACCACTGGCTCCTATCCACTCACCTGCCTGCCTGCCTAATGCCCCCACTGGCCTCCCCTGCAGGCCTGGTTGCCCCCAACTACCCTCCCCTATCAGCCTAATCTCACCCCCAACTGCCCTTTCCCACTGGCTTTATTTCACCCCCAACTGCCCTCCCTTACAAGCCTGATTGCCCCCAACTGCCCTCCCTTACCAGCCTTACCTTGCCCCCAACTGCCCTCCCCTGCAGGCCAGGTCCCCCCCAATTGCCTTTCCCTACCAGCCTTATCTAACCCCTAGCTGCTTTCCTCTGCTGGCGTGATCACCCCCAACTTCTCTCCCCTGCTCGCCTGATCACTCCCAACTGTCCTCCCCTACCAGTCTGATCTCGCCCCTAAATCCCTGTCAGCCTGATTTCACCCCTAACTGCCTTGCCTCAGTCCCCACCACCATGGGTTTGTCCGAAGGAAGTCGGACATCTGGAATATGGCCAATTAACCCACTCTAATTAGCATATTACCCTTTTATTAGTATAGATTTTTTTTTGTTACCTCCCTGAAATAATAGACTAGATAATGCTAGAGTTTGAACATTTGAGCCTTAAATAGAATATATTTATTTTTATTTTGTATTTTTACCTTTATATAGGTATCAGATATTCGTTGTCATTCTAGTGTCAGTATCATCATCACTATAGAAGCACTTAAATCATGTTTTCCATATTTGCAAAATACTTTAAAATATGTTTCTATGTGGTGTCCAAGAACACTGACATCAAGCTTCCAAATTGCGGATGTCAAGTGAAATCAGTAAAAACAGTTAATTCAACCTACATCTAACAAAGAGCAGTTATTTCAAGTGTCAAAGAAAAACTGCACCAGATCAGCTTAAACAGTTAAGAAAGGCTTTAATCAAAACCATTTCAGTAAAGCATAAGACTATTGCAAAAGGGGTAACAAATTGAAATCAACTCCTCTGAAACAAAAGACAACAGATTTTTAAATGCTGGGGCAGCTAATGGAAAGTATTAGAGAACTTTAGGGGGAAGGTTAGTGGATGTGATTTTTCCCTCTGTTTTCTAATTGGTGCTTATGGACATTGGTCCCTATTTTCACACAGAGACAGAGGCCCTATCTTTCCTCCTGATTATGTTGCAAGGAAGGGATGGCTCCCAAGTTCTTGAGAAAGACATTACTGGGTGGCAAAAGACTTTCATCTTTAAGAGGTGGAGAAAGAATTAGTCTCAAGTTTTCTAAAGTAAATGCCTATAAAATATATTCTTCATCTGAAATATTCAATAAAGTACTTATGATTATTTTGTGTGTTTTAAATAATATGAAGTCTACTATATAACTTTTATTAACTTTTAACTACTCTGAGTAGTTAAAAGTTAATGTTTGTTGTTTACATTGCCTTTTCATGTATAAACATGTGCTCAAGTTATAAATACTAAATAATTCACATAAGTTTTTGTCAAATTCTTTCTTAGTTGAGTTTCTACTAAGACAAGGGAATATAGCAATAGATATATCTTTCACTTGGCAAAAATTAGAAACAAAAATGAGTTATGGTCTGGATTTTTTTATTTTCAATGCATTATTTTGAAGTGTAGAGATCTTTTCTTTTTAAATACAAACTTCTTGGATTGCTAATAATATAACCCAATGTTGTATGATAATTGGCTGACTGGAATAAGGATTCTTGAGGTATATATTTTAAGACTGGCCACTACTTCTACATGAAAGTATATCTGTGAAAGTGGGGTATCCCCTTCCCCACTGAGTGCTTGGGGTTAGGTTCTGACAATTTCTCAAGAAAAAGAACTTTCTGAGACTTGCACAGGAGGGTGAGCAATTTTTATTTGCATGAAACTATATCTTTGAATTTACAAAGTCCCAATTTCTCTTAATCCAGTCTTAGAAGATCTGTAGCAGGGGATTCAATAGAACTAGAAGCAAAGCCAGAGTCCAAAGTTTCTGTTTCATGTTGTTGTTGGGTCCAGCACAGCATTGGACTAGTTGCAGTCCATCAGTCCATTGTGTGGAACCCTCATGGTATGAGTCTGTGCAACAAGAGTTCTAAGAGGGCAAGAAAGCAAGTAAAAGTGAACTCTTTTATTTAGGAGATTAAATATCTCCTATCTTCCATGCTTATAGTTGCCAGGCCTACTCTGGCCAATGACCTGTTCCCAGATGTGACTGATAGACAAGTACCTTCCCTATGTCACCCATACTTCACTTGGCATGGGTCTAAATTGCAGCTTCCTGGCAAAACTGCACAAATAAATGCCTATCATAATTGGCCTTCCCTTTGCCCCTTTGCTCCTTTCCAGTTATTTATAAGTAGATTAAATTATAACACTATCAAAAGTGTGAGCCCTTGGGCAAATAGCTTTAAATTTCTCCCGTTAAGAGTCAATTTTCTCACCTGTGACCTGAGGCTATTGAACTAAGTAGTCTTTGTTTATTGCAGATCTATATTTCTGGGACACTACAGATTCACCCAACATACGTCAGTTGGGATGAAAAAAATCAAGATAGATGATTAGCTCAGTCTAATGAGAAACGAAATAACATCAGTAATATGTTGCTTTCACAGTTGACATTGCTGCCACAAGCTGTATTTCCTTTTAACAAAACTGATTTTAAGTTCCAGTAAAGATAGCAATATTGGATCGGATTGTCAAAGATATCTCAAGTATAAATCCTGAAAGCTGGTGAGCAAATATAGAGAACACATATAAGGAAGTGCAAATGGAAATATCAAACAGAAACAACGTGCAAAGACTGTTTCCTGCCAGCCATCAAATGTGACACTTCTATATTCTCATCAAAATATTATGAACATAAGTAGACCTTTTGGCAGTGTTTTAATGCCATGCATCTCAAACTAGGGCAGCATCCCCAGAAGGAACATTAAATTGCAATGGAGCATCAGCTGGGAACATCAGATCCCAATAATTCTGCAGTAAAATTTGGGACTTCTGTACTCTGACAATTAAATCAGTAGTTGCAATGGGTCAAGCTTTCATTTCTGGAGGGGGCAGGTGAAGGTGGAGGGCAGATACCTATATGTGCTATAAGTGATGGCAAATGTGAGTACTTTTATGTTTGGGGGAAACCTATTGGTGGAGCTAATGTCCCATAAAGAAGATAATGTTCCTCAACACATTTCAGAGGCTCATCTAGCTTGTCACTTTACTAAACCGTGAATTATTAATTTTTATTATACAAAAGTTGCTGCTCCCCAGAAATCAATTTATTTTTCTTGCTGAACTAATGCTTGATTGAATTTTTGCTTGCCTAAAGATGGCATCAACTTTAGCCCCATGCAAATTTCTGGATAAAACAAAATTATGGAACATAATTTTTTTTGTAACATTCCTCATTTAACCGATTGTGGTGTAATGTATTTTAAATTATAATTTCAATTAGAAATATTGAAAATTGAAAAGAAGGGAAGCCAGAAAGATAGTAGAATAAGATTGAAGCCATTGAAAACACACACACACACACACATTCCCCCTTTATCCATGGTTTCACTTTCCTTATTTGATTTACCTATGGTAAACCAAAATCATTAAATGAAAAATTTCAGAAACAAGTAATTTACTAGTACAAGTTTAAAAGTGTGTACCATTCTGAGTATCATGATAAAATAAACTTCTTCCCATCTTGAACATGAATCATCCCTTTCTCCAGGATGCTCAGGCTGTATATGCTACCAACCCAGTAGTGACTTAGCCAACTGGGTTATCAGCTTGACTCTTGAAGTATCTCAGTGCTTGTGTTCAAGTAACCCTTATCTATACATATAAAAGCCTTAGCAACTATCCGACCATCCAACCAATAGCTATGACACACAATGACCACTAGGGGACAGATGCTCCAACTAGTAGCTATGATGCACACTGACCACCACCTGGCAGGCACTCCAACTGGTAGCTATGACATGCACTGACCACCAGGGCGCAGACACTCAACGCAGGAGCTACCAAGCCATGGTGACTTGGCAGCTGCTGTTCTTGGACGCACCTGGAACCAGAGAGAAGGGAGCCCGATCCCGTATTGCATCACCCGAGATCTGCCCTCTACCAATACAAGACCTCTTAGAGGATTTCAGAGAGCTGGTTTTGGCCCGATCCCCACAGGCCAGGCTGAGGGACCCCACTGGTGCACTAATCCATGCATCAGGCCTCTAGTTTTGTATAATAACTAGAGACCTGGTGCACAAGATTCACAAAATCAGGGAAGGGTCTCTCAGCCCGGCTTGAGAGACCTGTCACAGTTCGGGAGCCCTTTGGGATGTCTAACTGATGGCTTAGGCTTGCTCCCTGGAGGGATGTCAGTCAGACATCCCTTGTGCTTCTTTGGAGGCAGGAGAGGCTCCTGCCACAGCAATTGTGCTTGCCAGCTTGAGTCCTGCTCAGGGCTTCTGGCTGAGTGGTGCTTCCCCTGTGGGAGCACACTGAACACCAGGGTTGCAGTTCCTGCATTGAGCACCTGCTCCCTGGTGGTCAGTATACATCATAGTGACTGGTCACTCTGCCATTCAGTAAATTTGCATATTAGCCTTTTATTACATAGGATGGCTCCAAAGTGCAAGAGTAGTGATGCTGGCAATTAGGATATGCCACAGAGAAGCCCTAAAGTGCATGTTGCATATTTTCAGAAGGTCAATAATAGTCTATTGCTACGTTATAACACCTTTATCATTCACTTCATTTCACCTCATCATATAGGAATTTTATCACACATCATCACAGAAAAAAGGTGAGTACAGCACAAGGTATTTTGACAGTGAGAGACCATATTTACATAACATTTATTATAGTATATTGTTCTAATTTTATCATTAACTATTTCTATTTTATCATTAACTATTGTTAATATCTGACTTGCATAAATTATAGGTCAAACTTGATCATAAATGTGTATGCATAGGCAAACAGATATTATATACAGGGTTTTGTACTTTCCAAGGTTTCAGCTATCCACTGGCTTTCTTGAAACATATCCTCCACACAGCTAAGGAGGGACTGCTATATATAAAATTCAAAACATCTTGAAATCACTGAGAATTTTGACAGGCATGGCATTGTCCCTGGGGCTTCACACCGTGAAACTGACAATGAGATGATGATATCCACCAGAGATAAATGTGTAGTAACCTGTGCAGCCATTCTAACTATCTATAAAAAGAGTATACGTGTATACTTATTTTAGATTTGGAGTTTCTATTTGTGAAGGCAAATTCTTATTAGTTCTCCTACAGTGACTTTTAAAAATCATACACACATACACATTTTGAATAAAAAAGTATTAGACCTTTTTGCAAGTAAAATGAAAGCTCTTGGCTATGGACAAGGCAGATATTTAAATTACATTATAAACATTGATGGTATTTTGGGGCAATTTTTGAATTATCTTTAAAGACAAAACTCAAGTTGTGAGAGAAATTTTGGTGAATCATGATCCCTTATGTATATGCACAAATATGTTTTAACTCAAAATGATGCAATTTTAATAAGCTACACTCATCACAAAACATTATAACTGGTATTTATAATATGCATAGTCATTTCATACAATTGATAGAATGGTTCAATTTAACTTATTTATCTTAAATTTAAATGAAATGGAGACATTAATTTTTATTGGTCAGAATTAAGAAATCTATGAAGATATGTTTATTTACTACTATTACATAGTAAAATAACTGGTGAAGAATTTTTCAAATAGATAATGTGAATATTTTGGTGTGCACAATATTATCTAGAGAAACAAATATAGATATCCTATCTAATAAAAGAGTAATATGCAAATTGACCATCATTCTAAGACACAAGATGGCTGCCCCAGATGGTCAGAGATGGCTGCCCCCATGTGGACACAAGGTGGCCTCTATAAGGTAGCCTGTAAGGAAAGGCAATTGTGGGCAGTTAGGGATGACTGGGCCAGCAAAGGAGGCCAGTTGGGAGAGACCAGGCCAGCAGGGAGGACAGTTAGGGGTGACCGGGCCAGCAGAGGAGGGCAGTTGGGGGAGACCAGGCCAGCCGGGAAGGGCAGTTGGGGGGGCAAGCCAGCAGGGAAGAGCAGTTAGGGGTGACCAAGCCAACAGGAGAAGGCAGTTAAAGGTAATCAGGCCAGCTGGGGAGTGGTTAGGGATGATCAGGTTGGCAGACAGAATTGGTCAGAGGCAATCAGGCAGAGGCAGGTGAGCAGCTGGGAGCCAACAGTTCTGGATTGTGAGAGGGATGTTCACCAGGACCGGGCCTAAATGAGCAGTTGGACATTCCTGAAGAGGTCCCAGATTGGAGAGGATGCAGGCTGAGCTGAGGGACACCTGCAACCCCTGCATGAATTTCATACACGGGCCTCTGATCTACACTAATAAAAGAGAAACATGCAAATTAACCATCACTCTGCTACACCCACAGCCACACTCACCAGCCAATCAGGAGTGAGTATGTAAATTAACCCACGCTGTAGCAAGCAGGAGGCTTGGGTTGCCCTGGCAATGGAGGAAGCCAAACTTCCCACATGCCCTGGCCAGCCCTGGCCTCTGCTCAAAGCTACAAAGTTTCAATTACAGAAAATAAATATACCCTAGGTATTTTCTTCCAGCAGGCCCTGACCTCCGCTCAAGGAGGTGCAAAGAAAAAAAAAAGAGAGAGAAAAAGAAAAAAAGGTGGGGCTGGGATCTTGGGTCCCCAAGGGGTGGTCAGGCCAGGATGGGACAGCAGGGCCATTGGCATAAAGCAGACCAGCAGGAGGGCCAATTGGGGGTGAGCAGGCCATCAGTGGGGGTCAGCTGGAGGTGATCAAAATAGTGGGAGGGGCAGTTTGAAGTGAGCAGGCCAGCAGAGGGCCAGTTGGCGGTGAGCAAGCCAGTGAGGAGGGAAGGTGGAGACAAGCAGGACAGCAGGGGTGCAGTTTGGGGTGAGTAGGATGGCACAGGGGGCAGTTGGGGGTGATCTGGCTGGTGAGGAGCATTTGAGGACTAGCAGGCCGGGAGTGGGGGCATTTGGGGGTGAGCAGATCAGCAGGCAGAGTGGTTAGGGGCAATCAGGCAGGCAGGCAGGCAGGTGAGCAGCTGGAGTCAGCAGTCCCGGATTGTGAGAGAGTTGTCCAAATGCCAGTTTAGGCCTGATCTCTGTATACTGGCAATAAGATATCCTTTGAGGGGTCCCAGATTGGAGAGGGTACAGGCCTGGCTGAAGAACAACCTGAATTTCATGCACTGGGCCACTGGTATATTATAACATACAAAGTAGTGAAGTAGTAGCCTTAATCAATGTCATGACATAGCTTAAATAAATGGTCATACAATTGTTCATCATTCCTTTTTATTTTCTCAAAATTATTTATGTATTTAATTAAGTAATTTTTTTCAATGTGCTTCATAGGTGGAAATGAGGGTAAAGTGATTTTTAAAAGTCAGGATTTTATATATTTTTATTTTAGGCTAATTTGTAATAAAATAGGAAGCTCACTATGTTAACCAAATGTACCATGACTGAGATTTGGAGATTGAGATTCAACTGTTAAAATTCTTAAAAGAAGAAAATCACCACAGTAGGTAAACATCTGAATTAGTTAAATGAACATATACTTACATTAATGGCTTACAGAGTCACTGAAGGGATTAACATATTACACAACCCTACACTACCAAAGTATTTTCACCCCGTCTGCCAATCCAAATGTTAAATTGTAGAAACAACAATAGAATGGTCCTCTTGGTAGCCAAAATATAAGTGGTTTTTTTTATGTGTATTGTGTGTGTGTGTGTGTGTTTTGTTTTTATTTTAGCAAAATACAAACTAGCCTATCTAATAAAAGAGTGATATGCTAATTGACTGTACCTTCGCTATGCCCACAGCCAATCAGGAGTGATATGCCCACAACCAATCAGGAGTGATATTCAAATTAACCCAGCAAAGATGGTGGTATATTTGCATATGCAGGGTGTGGGCAGTGCCCTATGCTCCAAGGGGATCCAAGGGGAAATGAGCTGGTGGCAGTTGGCAGGCCCTAAGCCTCTGGCAGGTTCCAAGCTACCCATCACTCTGGGAAGAGGCCAAGCAGAGACCCACCATAGTGATCATGGGGCTGGGTGAACAGGACAGGAAGAGCCCAGACCTGTGATAGAGATCACAGAGCAAACTGGACAGGCAGAGCCCAGACCCGCCATCATGATCATGGGGTGGGGCAAACTGGACAGGCAGAGCTGAGACCCGCCATCACAATCACAGAGAGAACTAGACAGGCAGAGCTGAGACCCGCCATCATGAGCACAGTTGAACTGGACAGGCAGAGCCCAGACCCACAATCACGATCACGGGAACTGGACAGGCAGAGCCGAGACTGCCATTGTGATCAAGGAGCCAATTGGACAGGCAGAGCCCAGACCCACTGATCACCATGGAACAGGAGAGGCAGGCCCGCAATTCCAGGCAAAGAAGCCACTTTGCTTACCAACCTGTGCCTGGGACATCTTTGGGTGCGTGGCATGGAGTCCAGGGCCTCTAGCTTGCAACCATGGGAAGTCTCCCTCTCCCTAGAGTTAGGAGCACCAGCCCAGGTTTACTCAGCGGCCTGGTCCTGACTTCAGGGGTGAGTCTCTGCAGGCTGGGGTTTGATCCCCACGCATTAGCAGTAGGAGAGCAGAGCCTTTGTTATTACTATGTGTCTGGATTTTAATTAGACAAGTGCCCTGTGGTCCCCGAGGTCAGCTTAGCAAAATCTTTTAGGAGGAGAATTCTATCTGGGTTTCCTCAAATTCCCTCAACCCCTACTCACCCCTCTGTAAAGAAACAGAACAAGAAAGGCCCTTAAATAGAAATCAGAGGTCTCCAGAAAGGGTGGGCCTCTCTCATCACAAGTCATTTGGACTGGATGGGCTTTGAGTATTTACCTAAGCACTATCACAGAGAATCACAAGCTCAAGTCTTGATCTTTGCCCTTAAAATCTTATTAGAGTGAGTGGATGATAAAAGTACAGTAATAACATAAGACTGTAAGGCAACAATACAGAGAGGAACAGAGACAATTACTAGGATGATTTTCAAATAACCAGTACAAAGAGTATTTTCTATGAATTAAATAAAAAAATATGTGTGGAAGTAGTTGCTTTATGAGTATGGCATCCCTTCCCATTTTAAAGGCAAGTTCCACACAAATTGTGTACTATGCTGTGATATCTGAGGCACAGGACAAGGGAGGCCCTAAGTATACTATGCTTTGATATTTGAGTCATTCTTTATTGTTCAATGTAATTTATTTCTGTACCCCTCAGTTTTGTAATAGTTAAATTACTAGAATAATATATCTTGCTATAAAATAGTACTAGAAGATCAAATGATCAGGTGACATTTATTGTTATTTTCTATAAATGAACACAATCTTTGATATACTAAAGTGATAGGTATTATAGAAATATTTAGGTTGAGAGATCTATAGGCTTGATTACAAGTGAGGCTTACTATCACATTCCAAATTTATTGCTTAAAAGAAAGTAGAAAAACATTTATTGCCAACTAGAAACTGAACCAAATATAGGTAAGGGCAAATATAAATTGAATAAGCTTTGCATTACAAGAGCAAGAAAAAAAATTCAGATGCAAAAGTGAAAACCACATTGCATCTACTCTAAGTAGCTGTTAAAGAAAAAGAATGGTATACAATGACAATATTTAATACAGATTGTAAAGACATTTGTTCAAAGCAGATTTCCTAGAGTAGGTGAAATTTCAGTTATTTTTTTTTAAATGTGAAGAGGTTAGCTAGATAAGAAAAAGGTGTAGGTGTCCCAAATTGCCAAAGGTGCAGCATGGCTGAGGGAACACCACCCTTCCCTCCGTGTACAAATTTCATGTACTGGGCTTCTAGTTACTATATAATAAATGAGGCATCTGGTAGTCATTCTGGAAAAGCATAGCTCTTGAAAGGGAGAAGTGAGAACAATAAAGATGGGTGTTGCATAAACATAATAAAAGACATTGATATCAGAACGTCAGATTTAAGTGTTTTTCTTTTTTATAAATAAAATCACTGTTAACCCAAAGAGTCTTCAGACAAGGAGAGAGTTGGTGATGAATGCATAGAGGCATGGTGAGACAGGCAATCCATGTTCAGGTCCTTTGAACACTGAATTGAGCTGTAAGGGTGTAGCAAATGCTGAAATACCTTTAAGTGGTAGGCAGTGGGAGTGATTAGTGAAGACAAGCTACCCCCTAGCCCCTGTTGTGGTTACAGCTGTTCCCTGTTTCTCCTCTTTTAAGGACTGACCTACATATTCCCAGAAGATGAAAGTCTGGCTTTGCTTGGGAGGGAATGGGGGCAGGAGTGTGTGCAGCAAGCTGATGGCTCATATAAAAGCAGCTGTGAGCCACGAATCATTTTGAAATATCAAATTATTGACTTTCAATATTTTGGAAATGACAATATATAATGGGGGGATCAATAAAAAGGCTTGCATTATAGTTCTAAATCTTGCCTGTTACTTTCTAAATTTATATCTATAAGAAGAAGAGAAATACTTGTAAATTATTATAATTTTAGTAGCATTTAATTAAAGTCGTTGATTTTAGGTTAAGAACTTATGTATGAATATATATTTTAGAAAGTAAAACATGCAAAGAAATGATTAAATGATATAATTTTTATATATTTAATATAATGCTAAAGATCTGTTAAAATTAATATATTTGCTAATTATTTCTTATTGAGCAAAGGTAGTTTTCATATGTAAAATAAAGGATCCACAAGAAAGTATAAACAGCCTCTAAAGGCATAATTAAAAATATCTTTCAATACCTCACTGAAGTTTGAATTTTCCTCAAATTGGTTTCATAATCCATGAAATCTGAGAAGCATTAATTAATTTGTTTATATGCTTCTTCATTCACTTAGTCACTTGCCAAATTCTTGAGTTTTAACCATGTGCTATGACTCTTACAAAACTGAATAATGATCTTTGATGCAAGGCACATTGACAACCCTGACCAAAAATACAGCTGATAGAAAAAAAAGAAAACAGAAGAAAAATTAAAATAAAGAATAAGACACAAAGACTACAAAAAAAATGAGTATTTAGTGCAAGGACAGGAAAGTTAGTCAGCCCTGACCAGTTTGGCTCAGTGGATAGAGCATTGGCCTGTGGATTGAGGAGTCCCAGGTTCGATTCTGGTGAAGGACATGTACCTTGGTTGCGGGCACATCCCCAGTAGGAGGTGTGCGGGAGGTGACTGATTGATATTTCTCTCTCATAGATGTTTCTGACTCTCTATTCCTCTGCCTCCTCTCTGTAAAAAATCAATTAAATATATTTTAAGAAAAGAAAGGTATTCACACATCAATATGCTACATGAATAAACTTTCATATAAAAACACTTCCAAGTGGTTGTCAACTTTGCATTGACTTAATATTATTGTACTAGAAGCCTGGTGTATGGATTCTGGCACTGGGGGGGAGGGGGAGGGTCCCTTAGGCTGGCCTGCATCCTCTCACAATCTGGGTCCTCTCCAGGGATCCCAGAGAGCCAGTTGTGGCTCTATCCCCCATTGGCCTGATAGGAGGAACTATGATCCCTGTGTGTTGAGCATCTGCCCCTGGTGGTCAGTGCGAGTCACTGTGACCGGTTGAATGGTGGAACGGTTGAATGGACACTTAGGCTTTTACATATTAGATAAGGGCAGGAGTAACATTTAATTAGAATGTACTAAGTAGCATAGGTAACCTACTTTTACCCCACCCTGTATATAGTTCCTATATATTTTTAATAGAAATTCTATTCTTCCTCTAAATGATAACTTATTTGATAGCCAAGGTGATGTCTACTTTGCACATCATTGTATTGTTAATGCTTACATAGTGTAAATTGTATGATAAATACTAAATACATAACTATAAGTACATGAATTCAATTCAGCAATTAAGATGGTTGAATGTGTAGATATTTTTACACTTAAAAATGTCAAATTCTGTGCCAAAAAAAGAGCACTTGTGAGAAGTTTTAATTCATTACTTTATTTTGAAGAAAACATTATCATATACTTCGAGAAGCTTATGGTGAACATGCTCTATCTCTAAGATATTTGTGAATGCTGGTTTAAATGCTTTAAAAGTGATTATTTCAATGTAAAAGACAAAGACTATCCAGGTCAACCGAAAAAGTTTGAAGACCAACAATTACAAGCATTATTGGATGAAGATGCATGTCAAACTCAAAAACAACTTGCAGAAAAGATTAAACGTTGCTCAGCAAACAATTTCTGATAATTTACAAGCAATGGGAAACATTTTAAAGGAAGAAAAATGAGTGCCACATCAGCTGAACAAAAGACAAATGAAAAAGCAAAAAGTCATCAGTGAAATGTTGCTTCAAGGCATGAAAGAAAGTCTTTTTTGCATCAAATTGTGACTGACAATGGAAAGTGGATTTATTTTGAGACTCCCAAATGCACAAAATCATTTGTTGATCCAGGTCAATCATCAACATCAACTGCAAGGCCAAATCGCTTTGGAAAGAAAACAATGCTCTGCATTTGGTGGGATCAGGAAGGTGTGGTGCATTATGAGCTTCTAAAACCAGGTGATGCCATTAATACTGATTGCTACCAACAACAAATAATCAATTTGAACAACCCTTTGATCGTGAAATGACCAAAATGTTCCAGAAGATACAACAAAGTAATTTTGCTTCATGATGATGCACTATCACACACTTCAAAACCGGTAAAAGACAAGTTAAAAGATCTTGCCTGGGAATTATTAACCCACCAGTTGTATTCACCAAATCTTATTCCTTCAGATTACCACTTCTTCTGATCAATGGCACACGCACTTTCTGAGCAGCACTTCACAACATATGGAGAAGTGGAAAATTGGGTCTCTGAATGGTTTGCCTCAAAACAAGGAAAGTTCTATTGGGATGGTATGCACAAATTACCTGACAAATGGAGGATTGTGCAGCTAGTGATGGACATTACTTTGAATAAAGCACTTTTGATATTTTTCTTGAAATGATCATGTTTTCTTTTATTACAGAAGCCTCCATTATTAATCAGTACACCTAGTAGATAATATATAGGCAATTATAATGATGACTACCACTAGAATATTATGCCAGTCTTCAACTTACATAGCTATCTTAAATATTATAGTCCCATTCTTATGATTTAGAGAATGACTTTTGTTGTTGTTGTTGTTGTTGTTGTTGTTGTTGTTTTTAGCTCCAGATTCATGGTTTTCTATTTGTATTGGATCTCCCTTTCCAGACACAAGATCGGGAATATAACTAATCATGGTTACTGATCTTGAGCCCTGACGTTGTATCCTTTGGTTGCTAAACGTGTTTTTATGTCCCTGGAAGAAACATATTTCGTGTGTGTTCCTTGGCTCGTTGGGCACGAGCATAAAGTGGTGGGAAGCAGAGGGTGACATGGAGAGACAATGGGTTTGGCTTTGGAAGTGGCAGCATCAGGAATCTCACTAGGGGCAGTTTTGCCAGGCATTTCACAAGCATCGCTTTATGAGTCCAGCCTGTTCAGGACTCTCCTGCCTGGGAGGACTGGTTCTTGATTAACATCAAGTCAAGTGTTTTGTCCTTGTTAGGTTTTATTTCCCTACGCATGAGGTTAAAGATAAATTTTTCTTTAATCTGTGAATATTTTCTCTCCCACTTATAGACAGAGGGTCTTTCCCCTCCACCAATCAATTCTAGTGTGCTGAATCTCTTTTGATGTGACAGTTGACTATTTAAAGGATTATCTAAATAAGAAAATATACAAAGAAATTATAGATGATCAATTAATTTATACTTGGGGTCCAAGCCTAAGAATTTTACCAAGTTCTTTTTTAATGGGTTGTTAACATGCACATAGTTTTTATCTTTCATTGAAACCGTATGGAGCATGTCCCCAGGTTGTGATCTTGATAGTGGTCATATAAACAGGCAGAGTAGCTGTTGTGTATTATGCATGAGCAGATGTCCAAAATCGGGATATTAGGTTTGTGCTAATGTCACTTCTGACTGTGTGACCTTAGCCAAATCACTCAAATGATTTGAGCCACAATTGTTTTGGCAATAATCAATTATAATACTACTGCCAATGAAAGACACAGTTTATCTTTAATGATGGGAGTTTATTATAAGGATATGTGTTGAAACATCATGATACAGGAGACTGTTAATCTCTCTCTCTCTCTCTCTCTCTCTCTCTCTCTCTCTCTCTCTTTCTCTCTCTCTCTCTTATAATAAAAGAGTAATGTGCAAACTGACTGTATCTCTGATCAGGACACATCCACAGCCATGACCATCAGCCAATCAGGAGCAAATTATGCAAGGAGGCTTGGGTTTCCCCGGAAATGGAGGAAGCCAAGCTTTCTGCCTGCCCTTGTTGTCTTAGGCCTCCACTCAATGTTACAAAGTTTCAATTATAGAAGATATATAATCCCAACAGAAATGGTGGCAGCCATGGAAATGGAAAGAGCAGAGGCTAGGGTTTCCCTGTTGATGGAGGAAGCCAAGATTCTGCAGCCCTAGTGCCTAGGCCTCCACTCTAGGCTACAGAGTTTCAATTATGGAATTTAAATAAACAGAAATGGCTGTCATCATGGAGCAAGCAAAAGGCTTGGCTCTGCTCCAGGTTATAAAGTTTCAATTGTAGAACATAAATTAATCCCAGGTCCCAGGGCCTCCGCTTGGGTCACTGGGGGGCATGGCCAGCCTGAAAACCACCATAGAGCCCTTGCCCAGGCCTCCCCATGTCCCAATGGAACTCCCATCCTGATCTGGGACACCCTTCAGGGTAAACCAACTGGCACCCACCCATGCACCAGGCCTCTATTCTATCTAATAAAAGAGTAATATGAAGATTGACCATCACTCCAACACACAAGATGGCTTACCCCATGTGGTCAAAGATCCTGCCCCCATGTGGACACAAGATGGCCACCATAAGACGGCCAGCAGGGGAGGGCTGTTGGGATGTTCCATGCCTGCAAGGGAGGGCAGTTGTGGGCAATCAGGCCAGCAAGGGGGGGCTATGGGGAGGGATCATGCCTGCAAGGGAGGGCAGTTGGGGATGATCAAGCCTGCAGGGGAGGACAGTTAGGGGTGACCAGTTGGTAGAGGAGGGAAGTTGGGAGCAAACAGGCTAGCAGGAGAGCAGTTAGACATCAGTTGTGCTGGCAGGGTAGTGGTTAGGGGGTATTCAGGCTGGCAGAAATAAATGGTTAGGGGCAATCAGGGAGGCAGGCAGGTGAACGGTTTGGAGCCAGCAGTCCTGGACTGTGAGAAGGATGTCCGACTGCCTGTAGAGGCCTGATCCTACTAGGACAGGGTGGCCAGCCAACCTCCTGCAGGGTTGGAGGGGCCATCCAGCCAACTACCTTTGGCCTCCCCCTACCCAGCTCCACCTCTAGTAAACCTCCCATCCCAACAGCTCATTGGCCCTCACCCAATGGAACCTCTGCTCCCATCAACCACCTGTGGTCCAGCCAACGACCTGTGGCCCCACCCCAAAATGGCTACCATTACATCAATCAGAGATGGGGACGGCCAGTCAACCACGCATGGTCCTTCTCCCCAGCTGTTGGCCCCTGATCAGCCCTCCACCCCATTCAGGGGTAGGGCCAGCTGGCACACCACCCACAGCCCCTACCCACGACCAGCCCCATCCCTGATCAGCCCCCATTACCTCTCCCCCGAACCAGCTCTGCCCCTGATCGGCCCTCCCACTCCAATCAGAGGCAAGGCAGGTGGCTTCCACCCACAGCCCCTTTCTCCCGATTGGCCCTGCCCCTGATTGTCCCCACACACACCAATCTGAGGCAGGGGCAATTGCTCCACCATATACGGCCCCTCTTCCTGACTGGCCCCATCCCCAATCCACCCCTCCACCCCAATCAGGGTGGGGCCTGCCAGCCAATAGCCTGATCAGAACAGGCCATTGGCCATGCTCACTGTCTCCTCCTCCCAACAGACCCAGTCCCAATCAGCCTCAATCAGGGACAGACTGGCCGGACCCACCATGCATAAATTCAGCCTCTAGTAATTTTATAATAGCTGATCTTGGAAAGATAAAGCTAGAGAACAAACAAAAAATAATTAAATATCCTATATGGTAAAACCAGAAGTGTAGTATTTCACACACTATCCAAATGAGGCTACTCTAATAATATCCAGGCATATCATATGACTAGATAAATTTATCACCATCCAGTATGGACCACTCCAACTAAAAATGGTTGTGCACCAAGCTACTTCAAAGGCAGTTAGTTGACTTTTATTATGATGTGTATAATCAAGCTGTCTCTGAATCACAAATCAATTCTTCCATAATCAATACTGTCTAGGATAGTAGCTTCAAATTCATTAATTCACTGGATGAACATGATATGTCATTGTAATTTGTTCAGAGAAATAGAATTTGGGGCAATTTCTTCAGAAGAGGATTGGTGGTTATTTTGATAAAAATACTAAAGTCATGTTTCCATGAACATATACATACATATGTGTATACAAGAGGCCTATGCATGAATTTGTGCATAGGTGGGGTCCCTCTGGGTGGTCTGCGGGATCTGGCTGAAACCACTGGCTCTCTGACATCCCCTGAAGGTTCCCAGATTGCTAATGGGCACAAGTCAGGCTGAGGGACCCTATTGGTACATGATTGGTCTGGGGAGGGCTCCAGACTGTGTCTGGCCCATCTCACTCAGTCCCAATTGGCTGGACCCAAGCAGCAAGCTAACCTAGAGGTCAGTGCATCTGCCTCCTGGTGATCAGTGTATGTCACAGCGACTGGTCGACCAGTTGACTATCTGGCCCTTGGTATTTAGTGCATGTCATAGCAAGCTGTTGAGCAGCCTTAGCATATCACTAGCATATTAGGCTTTGATTGGTTGTTTGGTTGTTCTGCTACTCATTCCATTTGCATATTACCTTTTATTATGCCAGATGTTTTCCCCAAAAATGTATATACAGTTTAAAAGCTGATAGCTCCATTTTGAAAATGAGATGTATTTTAATAAGCACTGCCCTTCAAATTAGTCAAAGTGTGTGTATACACTTTCATTTTTTGGACACCCTATATATAAACATCTATGATGCACATACACTTATTAATTATAAAATATTAAGTAAGTTGAGAGTCACTACTATATCATGATAAACAAAATATTACTAAAGAATTATATAGATTTTCTAAAGTATTATCAGCTGTGAGCAAAGACACCTCATTAACAGATTTAAATATATTTTAACTTTAATTATTAGTAAGATCCCAATTAGCCAGTTTTTAAGTGAAAAAGATTTTATAGAAACTGATTTTATGGAAATCAGTTTACTTGACCAATATGGTCATTCCTCATTATTTGTGGTTTCTGTATTTGCATATTCATCCACCACTTTGTTAAATGTATTTGGAACACCTGAATCAATAGCTGTGATACTTTCACATCATTCACAAACATGCTCAGAGTGAGGAAACTTTCAAGTGAGGAACACGCCCTGGTCATGCGTGTTCAGCTGAGGTCCAGCAAAGCAGTAACCTACCTTCTTCTTTCAGCTTCATATCTTTCTCAGTTTCTTTTTTACCACATTTTTTTTGTATTTTTGAGTCTTTTCTTGGTAATTTGATTTAAAGGGGCCCCCATCACAGTCCTATCTAGCATCCCGAAGCACTAGAAGGCTCTTAGATACCTTACAGACAAAATATTTGTCCATCCAAACATAGAAAAGGTAGAGTAAAAATACAGTTTAAAAGATAAAAATATGGTACACCTCTATAGGGTACTTACTATGAATGAAAATTGCTGGATTGGAAGTTGCTCTTGGTGTTAGTGAGTGAATGGTGCATGAATGTGACGGCCAAGGACATGACTGTAGACTTTATAAACAGTGTACCGTTAGAGTACACTAACTTTATTTTTGTAAATGTCTTTCTTTAATAATAAATTAACCTTAGCTTACTGTAACATTTTTACTTTATGTATTTTTTAATTTTTTTAACTTTCAGACTCTTTCATAATAACACTTAATTGTGCAACATTATATTTTCACTCTTATTCTATAAGCATTTTGTATTTTTAAATTTATTTATTTATTTGTTATTACTTTTTTGTTATAAACTGTCACAAACACACACCTTAGCCAAGGCCTACCCAAGGTCAGGATCATCCATATTACTGTCCTTTACCTCACATCTTCACTGGAAAGTCTTTAGGGACAATAACTTGTGTGGCCCTGTTATCTCCCATGAACACAATACCTTCTTCTGAAGAGTTCCTTCTGAAGGGCCTGACTCTCTTTTTGAGATGCGACTGTTTTCAGAAATATGTCCATGGTTGTTTGCTTAGTTTATTTCTTTTTCTCATTTTATATTTGCTGGTAGTCACTATGAACATTCATCTCTATAAACTAAAACTTTCTAGTGTTGGGTACATGCTGTTAAACTTTTTAAGGAGCTTCTTAACATCTGCAAAAGCTTCCGCTAAACCCTTCACTGAAAATTTTCTTGAAGGTTCTTCTTTTCTTCTCCTGCAGGGTCGTTTCCTCTCGCCTCTTCTTCAGTTAGGCCATTCTGTTCCAGTTCCACCAACTCATGAGTCAATTCCTCAAGAACAACCTCTAGGACCTACTCCATGTCATCCTCACCACACCCACGTTGGCCATTTCTATCACAGTCTTTTGATTTTTGCAGCCATTTGCTATAGCATTATGAGGGGGTATGAGGTTAGGATAGCTTTGATGTCACTCAATAATAGAAAATTTTCAGCTTCATTATAATCTAATGGGACCAATATCAACATCTTATAAATGCAGACCATAGTTGGCTGAAACATTGTCATGCAAAGCCACATCAAGATATATGTAAAATCAGCGTCAGTTTCAAGTCATTATCCATATTTCAATGGATTTTATCCTGCCTGCTAAAATAACCCACAAACATTTTTGAGAATCCTGATGGATATTACAGCTGAGCCCAGTAACACTCCTGGATCCTTAGAGTTGCCATGTGGCCTAATTTATTTATGGTTGGTTGGTTCAGCTTTGATCTTATTTCTCTGGGTACCACTCTATTGAACCTGGTAAATTTCACCTATCACAATGGCTTCTGCTGGTTACTGACATATCTGACACCAATGCTGTTCTTTCTGGGCAATGGCTGATAAATTGGCCAAAACATCTACTGCTGTCTGTATTGGCTGACATTCCTCTGTTTTCCAGCTCCTGCTCACTCCAGTCAGACACCTTCTCATAGAAGCCTTCTGTGATGTTGTGGAAGTAGACTTCCTCTCTGATTTAGTTTGTGCATTCCATGAAAAGGTGACATAGGATGGCTTCTTGAATCCCAGTTGTAGAAAGTTTTCAGGAAAAAAATAAATTCATAATCCTTTTACACCTACTGCCATCTTACTAGAAGTCTATGGGATATTAATAGTGAATAAAAATAATTATCCAACACCATGTTATACAAAGGCATTTTTTTTCAACCCTGGATTATTATAGCATCTTGTTCCCAGTCTAAAATGTATGGTTAAGATTGTAGGCACTTGGCCGTTTTTTACTATTTGGACACTGACTTTACAACACAATCGATAAGTGATCTTTAGCAAATTATTCAGTCTCCATGGGCCTCGCCCACAGAGGTCTGTGAGATTAAATAGTCAGTGTGTACACATGAACAGTGTTTAAATACAACTGACATTATTGAATGCTCAGTGAGGTTTTAGTTATTGTTTTTCCTTTAAGATGTGCTCTCACTTCATGCAAATGGCAGGGCATTAGATTTGCCCCATCAGTTTCCCAGACATGCCCAAATATGTGTTAACAATAGGTTTGGACATATACTTCCTTGATCTTTCAGTACTTAGGTATTAGCACAGAGTAAATGTTCAGGAGATTTTGTTGCATAAATGGTAATAAGTACACATAGATGGAGGTATTAAAATGTACAGAAAGAGTATGTGTCACTAAAGCATAGCACTTATAATAGGAGAGACAGGAGAGCTGGCTCCTGCCTAGTGATAAGCAAGGTGCCTTGTTAGGGCTCCATAACATTTCTTAAGTGAAAAATATTATCCTACTCTGAGTAATTATTCATGCCATATATCATTTAATATCTTTTATCTGATTTAACTGTCTGATGCGGTGCATTCTTTATATCATTTCTATTTTGTGAATAAAGAAACTAAAGCAGATAAAGTAAAGTATCTGTCCAAGATGACACCGTTAAAATGGAGCAGGGTGAGAAATTACATATTGGCAATCTGAACATGAGAGCATGGGCTCAATTACATTCTTAACAGAGGCAAAGGTGAATGAATGAATGAATGAGAATTTAACAAGGTTGTACATGTTAAGTCTGGCTGTTGGGTCAGCTTGTCTGAATTTGAATAACAATCCCCTTGTTAGTTAAATAATTATGGGTGACTATATAATTATTCTGTGCCTCAGTTTCTTAACCTATCAAAAAGAGACAAACTCGGAAATTACACACACACACACACACACACACACACACACACTAGAGGCCTGGTGCACAAAATTCATGCACGGGGTGGGGGGTCAGAGGGTGTCCCTCAGCCCAGCCTGTACCCTCTCCAATCTGGGACCCCTTGAGGGATGTCTGACTGTGCATTTAGGCCCAATTCTACCAAGATCAGGCCTAAACGGGCAGTTGTACATCATTCTCACAATCCAGGACTGCTGGCTCCAAACTGGTTGTCTGCCTGCCTCCCTGATTGTCCCTAACTATAGAGGGGTGCTTTTTTCTCTCTCTCTCTCCTACGTCCAGCGTGGAGAGAGACTGGGTTCAGTTTCTGAGTGGAGGAGCTGAGGATGAAGAAAAATGAAGAATAAAAGAGAAAGACACAGAAATAATAAAAAGCTGGGGCTAGGTGGACATCTGTTCTCCCTCTCATGGAGAAACAGCCATGCACTGAGCCCAGGAAGCTGCATTTATTTATATTCCACAATACAAAGGTGCCAGAATCCAATCCCCGTCTCACCAATAGAAAGATGTGGATAGGAAGCCCAGAAGGTTGGTAAACAATCTTAATTGGCTCTGAAAGGTCAGAGCTAAAACATTGTTAATTAAAGCAACTTCCTCATCAAACAATCATGTAAATCCTTACTGATAAGATAGATAATCTGCCTATTACTGAAATTGCCTGCCCAAGGGCAATGGATGCATCCCAAACCAGAGCAAAAGGGATAGCCAGACACCTTGGATTTAGCCCATGAACAGATAAGGAATGCTCAAGGTGTCTTGCGTGGGGCCACCTCCCACACCTAACCACTTCTGCCTGCCAGCCTGATCACCCCTAACCACTACCTGCCAGCCTAATTGATGTCTAAATGCACTGCTGATAGCCTGTTTGCCCTCAACTTCCCTCTTCTGCCGGCCTAGTCATCCCTAACTTCCCTCTCCTGCAGGCTTAATTACCCCCAACTACCCTTCCTTGCAGGCCTGGTCCCTCCCAAATGCTCTCCCCTGTTGGCCATCTTGTGGTGGCCATCTTATATCCACATGGGGGCAGGATTTTTGACCACATGGGGGCAGCCCTCTTGTGTGTTGGAGTCATCACTCCACAATCTGAAAATTACTTTTTAATTAGATAGAATAGAGGCCTGGTGTATGGGTGGGGGCCAGCTGGTTTGCCCTGAAGAGTGTCCCCAATCAGGGTGGGGGTTCCCTTGGGGCATAGGGTGGCCTGGGCGAGGGCCTGTTGTGGTTTGCAGGCTGGCTATGCCCCCCAGTGACCCACACTGAGGCCCTGGGATCTGGGATTAATTTATGTTCTACAATTGAAACTTTGTAGCCTGGAGCAGAACCAAGCCTTCTGCTCGCTCTGTGGCAACAGCCATTTCTGTTGGCATAACTTTGTAGCATTGAGTGGAGGCCTAGGCACTAGGGCTGCAGAAATTTGGCTTTCTCCATCACCCAGGAAACCTTAGTCTCTGCTCTCCCCAGCTCCCTGGCTGCTGCCATTTCTTTTGGGATTGTGTATCTTCTATAATTGAAACTTTGTAGCACTGAGTGGAGGGCTAGGCCAGCAAGGGCAGGCAGAAAGCTTGGCTTCCTCCATTGCCAGGGAAACCCAAGCCTGTCTGCTGCTTTTAGTGGCTTCAGCCATCTTGGTTGGGTTTTATTTGCATAATTTGCTCCTGATTGGCTGATGGGCATGGCTTGATAAGAGGTATGGTCAGTTTGCATATTACTCTTTTATTTGATAGGAGATATATGTCACAGGCTGTGATGAGGATTAAATGGGAGAGAAATTTTTAAACCACTTATTTTACTTGTTCTGGATTTTATTCTAGTAAAATACTTCTTATTTTAATGTTTTATTTACTTAAGCACAAGGTGAAAATATTAAATTGTTTTTACGGTTTATAGTTATTTTATATGTTACCCATTTAAACTAGTTGTAAACTATTTTATAGATAAAAATATAGGCTTTAGTTCTTTGGAATGTTAACTTATCTAAAAACTGTCATTATAGTTATTTTAGAGAAAGGGGTTGTACTTAACTCTTGTGGACACAGACAACAGAAGAAATACAGACATACTGCTCACCTACACTGTGCTTTTGAAAGAGTAAAAATAAATAAATAAATAAATAAATAAGATTATTCTGAGAAATCTTTGTGTGAGAATAAGACCAAATCCTAAGATGTCATTTGTTAGGATCATGACTGTTCCTACCATGGCACCTTAAACAAAAGAACACATTTCACAAAAATGGGTAACATAGAAATAACATATTTTCTTAGGAGACTCATATAGAACCAGGTAATATTTATTATCTGTTGCGGGAACTTTGCTGTTTTTTTTCTGTACAGGACAGACATGAACAAGATGCCAATCTGCAAAGTTTGTTCAAGATCCTTTCTGGTTTGGAGTAGTGAGAGGATTTTCCCACTTTGCTCTGAACATGGCCTGGAAAAATAAGCAGTTCTCCCACGGCGTTTAGACCATGGTAATTATGCCTGGGCTGCTCTTGTGAAATTGTGCCATAATTAATATATTTTGAAAATACAAGCTCACATATACTGATAGGCTTTTGTGTAAATGAATGTTCCCATTCAAATGCTAAATTATAATTTGAGACCTCTTTCTTAAAACTGCCAGTCCTATTTAAGCCTGAAATTAAGGGGTCTCATTATACCTAATCATTGAGATCACAATCACAGTATTTTGAAATTTGTATGTAAATGTATGTTTTCTTAGTACTCTGTTCATATCATTAGTTGCCAATAGTATTCAAATATTTTACTTCTACTTTTCTAAGAGCACCTCAGGGAAGGGAACCTGTATTTTTCTTTTAAAACCTATTATCTTGTTGGGCACATTTGAGTGCAGCATCTAATAAAATGAAAACAATGTCACAATTACTCAATGGCATGGGTTTTCTATTTTGCATACATTGGTCAAGGAAGATCTCCATGAGGTGAGACTTAAGGAGAGCACTCAATGAAGAGAGGAAGAAAAGGATATCATGTGAAGAAGAAAGAAAAACCCTGTGAGTAGGAATGATGATTGCAACCTTTGAAACAGGAAAGGACTAGAGATTCGTTTTAAGGAATTAAGGAAGGTCATTTTGAAGGAGGCAGAAGAGTAAGCATAGCTGAAGCAGAGGGGAGTTTCAGTTAGAAATTAAATAATATGAGATCTTGTAACCTGAGTCAGGGACATAGATTCTATTCTAAATATGATACACATCACCAGAGAATCTTGAATCAGGAATTAATGTGATCATATCTAAGATTTTAAAAGACAATCCTGATGGCAATGAGGAGAGAGGACCAGATTAGAATTATACTACTAAGGTTGAGATTGAAGTAGGTCATGTCAGAGATATTGGTGGTTTGGACAAGGGTGGTGGTGGTAACGATGAGGAAAAGTGATGTCTTTCAGTATATGCTTTGAGAGTTGATTTTCAAAGGCATGTGAATTGGGTTCAGGATGAGACTTAAAATAAAGGGATTGAGAATGACTCCTCAGTTTGAGACATTGGATAAATGGGAAATGCTGAGATGGGAAAACTAGTGTTGGTTGATACTAGAAAGTAGCTATATATTGGATATAATGAGATAATTTTTTTTTAAAATGTCAACATATAACTTATTTGGAAGGTTCTTAGTTGGAAGGTTCCATAGCAGCACTTTAGGCTATTACTTTGAAAATCAATTATGTATAATGAGACTGGATGAAGTCACAAAAGTGGAAGATACAAATATCTATACTAATAAAAGGATAATATGCTAATTAGACTGGATAGACTGAACATCTTCCGGACTTCCTTCCAGACAAAGCCATGGTGGTAGGGCCAAGGTATAGGTGGTTAGGACTGATCAGGCAGAAAGGAAGAATAGTTAGGGGTGATCAGGCCAGCAAGGGCGAGCAGTTAGGGTTTTTCAGGCTGGCAGGAAGGTGAGTGGTTAGGAGCCAGCAGTTCTAGATAGCAAGAGGGATTTCCAACTGCTGGCAGTTGGGCATCCCCTAAGGAGTCCCAGATCGGAGAGGGTGCAGGCCGGGCAAAGGGACCCCCCCATGCATGAATTTTGTGCACTGGGCCTCAAATGTATATATAAAAGAGAGCAAAATGGGTTAGAAAACTGAGCATGGACCACTCCAGAAATCCTATATAATAAAAGGCTACTATATAATCCTATATAATAAAAGGCTAAATAAATCCTACTATATAAATCCTATATAATAAAAGGCTAACAGTGGAATAACTGATTAACTCACATTAACCACGAGGGGTCAGACACTCAATGCAAAAGCTACCTCCTGGTAGTCAGTGTCCTCCCGCAGGGGGAGCGCTACTCAGCCAGAAGCTGGGCTCATGGTTGGAGAGCACAGCAGCAGTGGCAGGAGCCTCTCCCACCTCTGTGGCAGTGCTAAGGATGTCTAAGGGGAGCAGGCCTAAGCCATCAGTCAGACATCCCCTGAGGGCTTCTGGACTGTGAGAGGGTACAGGCCAGGCTGGTGGATCCCTGCCCTCCAAGTGCACAAAGTTCATGAACCAGGCCTCTGGTCAGAAATAAGAAGAGAGATTCCAACAAAAGAGATGGGGTAGTAGGAACAAGGAAAAGAGAAGAAAAATATACCAGAGAAATGTATGCAATAAGCCAGCAAAATTGAATTTTAAAAAAGATATTTCCAAATTTATCAAATACCATTGAGAGATAATAAAATAAGAAATGAGAATTGATGATTGAATTTGATAGTCATTATTGGTGATCTTAAAAATAGTGAGTGATGGTGACAATATTTATGAACCACTTCCAAGTATTAGATGATGAAATAAATACATAAAATATTACATATTGTATTTGTAAGTTCTACATAAAGGAAAACATATAAGTGAAACTATACTGGGAACATGGAGTCAATAAAGGTGTTTCATTGTGTTGTATTTTTTTTCCATAATTCTTTTTTATAAAATTGGGATTTGCTGGAAATTGGATTTTCTTCATGCTCTGCATATGTTAGCATCCTTAGAAATAGCTCATTCAGGACTTTGAGTCAATCTGGTAATTCCTTTTAATATCACAGCCTCTATAAATTCTATGTTTATCCACCAAGAATTATGCTTTTGTTCCTGCCACCTCAGTGACGCCATCTTTCATCATTAGAGCCATTATAATCTATATGTAAAAACACTCGATTCATTAGTTTTCTTATCATCATTACACATGGCATTTTTATTATGTTTGCTGACATGTTCACAATACATAGCTCCTTAATTTTATGGGATCCAAAGTCAAATTGCTCATGTTCAAATTCTGGTTTTGCTATTACCATTTATGACATCTTCAGCAAGTGTCATATCCTTTTTAAGCTTCATTTTTTTTTCCACAAGCAAAGTAATAAAAATAATAGTAAGCATATTGCACCAACTTGTTTTGAAAATTCCATAAGAAACATTGGCACAATGTAAATTTCAATAAATGTTTTTATCTCTCTATATATAAAAGCCTATGTGACTGCCTGACCAGCAGCTATGTGGTGACTTGGCAGCTGCAGTGCTTGGGTGACACACCCAGAACCAGAGAGGAGGTAGCCTGATTCTGGGGTGTGTCACCTGAGAATCACCCTCTCACAATTCGGGACCCCTTGGGGGATGTCATAGAGCCAGTTTCAGCCTGATTCTCCCAGGCCAAGCCAAGAACCCAAAGGTGCACAGATTCACTGATGCAGAATCCATGCACTGGGCATCTAGTTATTTTATATTTTCACTCCCTTATGTTATTATATAGCCTTAGTTCCCCAGACCCCTGAATAGTGCTTTTACTCCACAAATGGAGCACTGTCTAAACTGTAATTCTGACATTTCAAATTTAGAAGTTATGGTTAAAGAGCACAAAAAGCTTGGTGTGTATTATATATTTTAGAAAGCATTTATAGAAATTTTTCATTATAACAAAATCATAATACAATTTATTCTAGACATTGGTTTAGGATTAGACATATAAAACCCAGCCATATTCCTTTTCAGAGCCCCTTTTTAGAAAATAGATGTTCTTATCACAAAATAAGCATCTGGTGCAGAGGGGATTGAAAAGAATTTCATATGGGAAAGATTTACTGCAGAAATTAGAGAACACCCATAGTGACAATGGCTGCTATCCCAACCCAGTCTCAATCTTTATTCACATAACTCAAGTTGGGAAGAAGGTCTTCTTTCTCCTCACGGCACTAAAAAAGAGTTTGCCACCTGCGTCTCGCCGCATATCTGTAAATAACAGATTGCACCAATTATGTGAGTGTTCTGTTGCTGTGTTTTAAAATAAAATGCAGCAGTGGGGAAGATGTATAGGCAAATGCGTCCTTTAGAATTCTAAAGCTGATAAGCAGAGAAATATAAGTTATTAAACTGAATAGAAGCTCTATAGACAGGCTTGTAATCAAGCTTTGCTTGTACAAAACAAGAAACCTGTGACTAATTTCAAATAATGTGGCTTGCCTAAAAAATGGGACATTTAAAGGTCAACTTTGTAATTGAAATCTCATGCTAAGGAAAGAAAACAGTTAGTTCAGTCTTTTGTTTCATTTAGAATAGCCCTCATGTTGAATACAATAAAGCACAGCATCACCACTTTAAGTGAACTGATTATGGAGAGAATTTGTGATGATTTGATTATATGTTAAGCAGTAACTGAAGAAAACCTAAAGGGTAGAACTTTAAATTGTAAGTTAAGATATCCAAATTTAGATCAGCACCAGGTTTCTAAAATCTTCATTTTGAATTAACAAATACAAACTTCCAAATAATTACACTATTACATGAGTATGATTACCTCCCTTTCTGTTCAACTTTCTCCTAGAAAAAAGAAATCAAGACAATTAATGAGGCAGATAGGAAAGGAACTCAGAGCAATCTGAAATCATATAGCTTTGAGAATGACATTAAGTGTATTTATTAAGATTATCTAAAGGCCTGGTGCATGAAATTCATGCATGGGGGTGTCCCTCAGCCCAGCCTCCAATCTGGGATCCCTCTCACAATCCAGGACTGCTGACTCCCAACTGCTTGCCTGCTTGCCTTCCTGATTGCCCCTAACCACTTCTGCTGCCAGCCTGATCACCCCCTAACCACTCCCCTAACATCCTGATTGATGCCCAACTTCTCCCCTGCCAGCCTGAATGCCCCTAACTGTCCTCTCCTGCAGGCCGGGTCACCCCCAACTTCACTCTTCTGCTGGCCTGGTCACCCCTAATGCCCTCCCCTGAAGGCTTGATTGCCCCCAACTGCCCTCCCTTGCTTGCCTGGACCCTCCCAACTGCCCTCCCCTGCTGGCCTGATCTCTCTCAACTGCCCTCACCTGCTGGCCATCTTGTAGTGGCCATCTTGTGTCCACATGGAGGCATCCATCTTTGACCATATGGCGGCAACCATCTTATATGTTGGAGTGATGATCAATTTGCATATTACTCTTTTATTAGATAGTATTAACTTCCCCTCCCTTTCCTGTCAATGCTACAACTTAATTCAATATATGTATGGGGGATAGCTAAAATAATTTTTTGAAGTACCACATTAAGAAATAAATAAAAATCCCTGCAGCTATGCAGCTTTTTTTTTCTTTAAATAGCACTCACAAGAGCATGCCTCACACCATTCAATATCCACAAAATATGGCACATTCTGCTTTTAAGGTGCATCAGCATTAAGTTACTTGGACTAATTTAGTTCACGGACCATCTCTAAAATCTGGCTATAGAAGTGAAAAATTTAGATGCATTAGGACAAAGTAGATGAATTATATAAAGTTATATGTACTATTGATTCTGAAATCCAAGGATGTTTTTCTCCTTCCTCTTTGAGAAGAGGTGTGGTTCTAACTGACTAAACACTGTGTGGATTATCTGGTTTTAGTTTCTCTGCTTATGACACTGGGTGCAGTAGTTCCAGTATTTATCCATAGCCTTATAGTACTTGATTTCAGAAGTTTGTGAAATAAAAAGTATGGATTTGTTGTGAGTTACTGGATTCCTAAATGAGCATTGAGTTATTATCGACATAAGAGGTTGAAAAACAATTACCTTCAGATCTGGTACCAGAATTTTTGAATTCTTGTTTTGGAAATCCAGTGGCCATATAGAAAGAATCTCAAGCCAGAGATTCCAGAAGATCATATATATATACTAGTGGCCCAGTGCACAAAATTTGTTCATGAAGGGGGGGTTCCCTCATCCCAGCCTGCACCCTCTCCAATCAGGAACCCCTTCAGGGATGTCTGACTGTTGGCAGTCTGACTGTTGGCAGTTGGACATCCCTCTCGCAATCTAGGACCACTGGTTCCTAACTGCTTACTGCCCTGCTTGCCTGATCGCCCCTAACCACCTCTGCCTGCCTGATCACCCCTAACCACCTCTGCCTGCCTGCTTGATCGCCCCCTAACTGCTCCTCTACCAGCCTGATTGCCACTAAGTGCTCCCCTGCTGGCCTGATTGCCCCTAACTGCCTATGCCTTGCCCCACACCTAGGACTCAGGCTTCCCTGCCTCTGGCCAGCTTTAGGCACCCAGGACCTGGGCCAGCTTCATTCAGGCCAGTCGCAGACACAGGCAGCCACAGGCACCCAGGACCACAGGACATGCAACTTGTCCTCCTGGGCCAGAGAGGCAGGCACGGCTGTTGGCATCTGGGACCGTGGTGTGAGTGGTTTGTTCCTCTCCCAGTCTGTACCCTGTCTGGTCCCCATTCCTCTTTCCTCAGTGTTGAGTGTCTGTGCCGTTATGGCATGATGGCATGAAGGTGTGATGAATATTTACATATTAGCTCTTCATCATATAGGATTTTAACTTGTCATAGTCTATCTTCAAGTGGATATTTTACCACTTCACATCTTGTGTAGAAACTTCACTGTGACAAAATTTCATTTTTCCCAGGCAATCTTTGTGCTACTGTTGTCATGTATTTTACACAGATGTTATAAAACTGACATTACATTATTATGTGTTTAAATAGTTATGGTAATTGCCTTTAAATACATTTCAATAATAAGAAACTTCTATTATATTTTTTCCTATGCATATAATGTCTTTGGTGTTTTCCATTTCTTGGCATAGATCATTATTTGTATGTGGCAAAATTTTATTTCTGCTTGCAGGACTTCTTTTAACATTTCTTACACTACAAATCTGCTGGTGATTAAAAAAATTCAATCTTTTACACATAAAAATATTTTTAACTATTTCTAAAATAGTTTAAAATGGTTAAAATATATTTTGACTATTTTAAATTATTTTAAAAATATTTTCACTCAGTCTAGAATTATAAATTGAGATGATTTTCCCCCTTGTGAGTACTTTAATGATGTTGCTCTGCTATCTTCTCCCTTACACTGTTTCTGATGAGAAATATTTTATAATATTTATGTTTGTTCCTGTGTATAGTGTGTCTCTCTTCTTCTGACTACAGCCCGGCCCAGCACCTGGCCATCGCAGGGCTCTGTGATCCATCGATTTTTTAAGATTTTATTTCAGAGAGGAAAGGACAGGGAGAGGGATAGAAGCATCAATGATGAGGGAGTGGAAGCTGCTTCTTGGTTTTGCTCTTGGCGCCTCCTCTGTGGGTTTGTGTTAAAGTCTCTGTCGGACCATGACACGCGGTCCCGTTACTTGTGGTGAATTCTTCCTACACGTATGTGGGGGCTTTTGTTTGCCGGCTTCCTTAGCGCCCTGGGCCCACAGGTTTCCCAGGTGTCGGCTTGCGAGTTCTTCCTGAGTCAGACAGCCTGAGGCCTGGGGCTTGCTTTTGCCTGTGAGCTCACCCCTCTGCCTCCTGGATTTCTGGATGTTACAGGGCGGGAGGCCCAGGGTCAGAACCAGCGCTGGGGACAGCGAACAGGGCTAATTCACCCTGTGCTTGGGCCCGGTGCCCAGGCTGAGTGCGGCTCTGGATCCTGGGTCATAGCATCCTCCGGACCCAGACCATCACCGTCCCGTAGGGCGAGCAGTGAGCCCAGCTCCAGGGTCCTGTTCTAGGAGGAACTCTGGTCCCGTTATCCCAGGAGTGGGGCCACGCACACCTGGCAGAGTCCAGGCCTGGGTCTGCAGATGGTCCGGGTCCAGTGCCTTTCTGGCCCATGGAGACGTCCCCGCCGTTTGTGTGTCAGCTCTCGCCTTTCTCACTTCCTTTCCCGCACTCGCTGCCGCTGCTCTGCACACAGGCCGGGCTGGGTGTGTGGCTCGGTCTCCTCTGCCTCAGGGGCTGTGTCTGGGCTCCTCTCCTGCCCCCATGGCTGGGCCTCGCACTGGAGTCCAGGAGCTCTGGGAGGCAGGAGCTGGGACACTCCCCTCCACCACCCTCCCCAGCCTCAGGACCCAACTTAGACTTGGCAAGCATCACCATCCACAGGTGGCATCGTTTGGCAAGCCCGGCCGGGCACAGTGGAGAGGTGATGAGCTGTGGGCAGAGACGCACCTGGATTCAACTCCTGATACCGCCACTCTGCAGCCACAGGACCTCAGGCACATATCTCACCTGGGTGCCTGGCTCACCCCTTCTGTGTCCTTGCCTCCCTCAGCCTAACCCCAGGGCCAGAAAGGGCTTCTTGCCCTGTGATTGGCTGGTGGGTGTGGCTTGTGGGCATGGCTTATTGGGCATAGGAAGGTACAGTCAATTTGCATATTATTCTTTTAATAGATAGGATTATGGTGATTTGTTTTGAAGCAATAGATAATTCAGTGCAATAAATTGTGACATATTTGGACTATTTCCATATACCTTATACTTAATGTGCAATTTTAATAAATGTTACTTATGCAGCTAAAATGAATGCATATTCTATAGGTATGTTATATATTCTTTAAGCACTGCTAAATTTAATGTAGTGAACGGGGTTGTTTAGATATTTTTTTGTTCTTTGAATTTTTTGTCTGCTCATTCATTCTGTTGCTGAAAGAGGTGTGTTCAAGTTCTGCATTTTGATAATGCATTTGCTCCTCTGCAAGTTCTTGCTTTACAATTATGATACTGTTATTGCCTGCATACAAATCTTTGACTGCTACATTTTTTAAGTATGTTGACCCTTGCACTACTATGAAGTATTTCTCTTTATCTCTAGAAATAATTCATACCCTATGGTCTGTTTTATTCTATGTTTGTATGACTCCACTAAAGTCCTTTTTTAAAAACATCTTTGAATGTTTTTCTAGACTTTTATTTTAAACACTAGAGGCCCAGTGCATAAAATTTGTGCACAGATGTGGACCCTAGGCCAGGCTGGTGATCAAAGTATGAGCATCTGGTGTGGAAGGGCAGGTCCCAGCTGACCGTTGGGCCCTGGGCTTGCCTGGCACCTCCTGCTCACTTGCTCCACTATACCACTGCGGTCCCTCTCTCATCGGGGCCTCGCCACTGATGCCCACCATGTTCTGTGCCACCCCCTGGTGGTCAGCCCACATCATAGTGAGCGGTGAAACTCCCAGTCTCCCCCTCCTGAGGGGGCAGTTTGCATATTAGGTTTTTATTATATATCATTCCTATTTTTTTTATTTGCTGTTCTTCCATACAGAATATACTTTACCTTTATACTGAATATTTGGTCTATTTACATTGGATGTAAAATTTTGTATTCAGATTTATATTGACATTTTGCTATTTGTTTTATTCTTTCAAATATTCTCTGTTCTTACTTTTTTCTCTTTTTATTTGAGAATCATTATTTTTCCATTTTTAATCTATTAGGTTGTTTATTAACACATTTTTTACTATTTGTTAAACGGTAATCCTAGAATTGTACAATATGCATTCTTGACTTACTAAGTTCTAATGAAAAGATGTACTAGTATTACTTCCCAGATAATTGCATGACTTTTGACCACATTAATTTTTTACTTCCTATTGTCGTTGGTGCATTTTTTCCTGACATTTATTTTGAGCTCCATAACTCATTACACTTATTGTTTTATATAGCAATATTAATTTAGATTTACCATGTGTTACTATTAGTTACCATTAGATTTGCTGTCATTAATATTACTTGCCCTTCTTTTCTATACTTCCATGAGTTAACCTGCCATAATTATTCTTTTGTCTAAAGAATATCCTTTAGTATCATTGTAGTGTGGTATTGTTGGTGGTGAGTTTTATCTCTTCATTTGTATTGAATAGAAATATATTTATCTTTACTTGTAGATAATGTTTTCACTTAGACTAAACTTCTAGGTAGGTAGGTATTTTAAGTAAGCTTTTCAAAGATGATTTTTTTTCCATTTTGATGATTACTAACATCATATTCTGCTGGTGCTCATTTAATTATAACATCTATTTTTTCACTGATGCTTCTAAAATATATATATTTTTATCTTTGATTTCTAGCAGTTTCATGAAAATGTTCAGAGGTCTAATTTCTTTGTATTTATCCTCAATGGAGTTTGTTTGACTTCTTGAATATGGAGCCTGATGTCTTTCATCAACTTTGGAAAATTCTTAGGTTAGCCATTATTTTTTAATGCTATACTTTCCATCTTTTACGCTTCTTCTGATAATTCTTTGTCTAAGTCATTTATTTTTACAATATCTCATATGTCTCTTGCATTTCTCTATTCCCTGTATTTTAAACTGAATAATTTCTATCGTATTCTAGTTCACCAGCCAGATCAATTCTCTAGTGTGCTCCTAAACCCATCCATAATTTCTTCGTTATTCTAAAATTCCAGTTTGATGTGTTTGGTATGTAATTTAGTAATCTGGTGAACTTCTTCATCTTTTCATTCATTTTCCTTGATATATTAATCATATTATAATAAAGTTTATGTCTGAAAACTTTAGTATCTTGAGCCACCCCAAAACTTGTATTTTTTTTCTCTTTTTCTTATATCTTCCCTTAGAACATGTTTCATAATATTTCATTCTGTGTTGGCATTGTGCTATGAAATATTCTAGAGGCTTTGGATGATGTTATCTCTCTCCAAAGAACACTCACTCAGTCCTATCTCAGGTTTCTAAAGTAGAAAAAGTCGCCTTAGTCAATAACCAAGTGAAAAGCTATTTTTCATATGCTTAATGTTTGGAAATTGGCATGATCTATTTAGCATTCACCCTTCCCAACTTACCAGGACCCAAACTCCTACTTACTTTCAGAATTGTTACACAAAATATTATATATCCCTCTGGTTTTCTCTCAAATGTTAACCAGTTATATAGTATCTGAGAAAGATTTTCTTTAATTTCTAAAAAGAATACATAATTTTGTTCCTGTGGAGCACATTGGGTGCAATTCTATATTTTTTTTCTTGAATAGAATTAGATGAAGGAATTAGATAATTCCTTGAATGAGCCCTGGTAAAAAGTCAATTTTTAGTTTATTAAGACACTGTGTATCTGTGAAGGGGTACACTAGTTTGCCAATGGAACAAAATGAGTGTGTCTAGCACACTTGAGCATATGTTGAATGATGGCATGGCTAGTCACTAGCAAAATAAAAGATCGCTTAAGAAAAATGGAAATAATCCCAGAGCTCTACCTGACTTATAAAATTTAGAACAAGAAAACCTAAATAAACAAGAGAGTCACTGCAGTAAATCTTTCTATGGGAGGCAGTCGGATGTGACAGGAGTGGGTCCAATAAGAATGTATTTGATTTTTGCAATAGTCTAGCTCTGGGTTGGGTGGGTGGATTCAAAAAATGTCTTTATGGCCTCCGGTCATGACTCAGTGGTTGAGTGTCAACCTGTGACCGAGGAGGATCATGGTTGGATTGCTGGTCCAGGCACATGGCCAGCTTGTAGGAGGTCATGCAGGAGGCAGCTGATCAACGATTCCCTCTCTGAAATCAATAAAAATATATATTTTAAAAATTATCCTTATGTAAATGAATAAATGAATCAATTTTAAAGTGTCATTCTCATCCCAATAACAATCGTGTATTTTTAAATCCTCACCTGAGGGTATGTTTTTACTGATTTTAGAGAAAGAGGAAGGGAGAGAGAGAAACATCCATTGGTTGCTTCCATACCTTCCCCAACCCTTTTAGCCACCTGATCAAGGATGGAACCTGCAACCTAAGTAAGTGCCCTGACCAGGAATTGAACCCACAACCCTTTGATGTATGGAAGCACTCTTAAACCAAATGACCCTACAAGTCAGGGAAAGTGTATTTTGAATTTATAATTATGATTAATCTAATCTATGCAACTCAACTACAAAACAAAATATAAGAACCCAATGAAAACTGTCACCTAATATTCTAACCCAAACTTCTAATTGCAGCAGCAGGGTTTTGGGGTTTATTTACTGCGATCCCCAAAAATAACATGAGATAGCTAACATGTATATATGTTGTAAAATGTGTAATCTTAAAGTTAAAAGAAGCCTTTATTGGAAGATCTAGAATAAATCTTCAACGAGCTCCAGAAGCATATGTCAACACCGTTTTCCCTTTATTATTGTGCTGATAGTAGGATGCAGCTTCTGTGATTAGAGTACTGCAGCTTCAAATAAAATCTGGGTCAACTTTCTATAGAAGGGCTTTAGTTTGTGTACAAATCTTTGTGATTCAAGACTTAATAGGGATAGTCTAGTAATTGAAGAATAAGGCTCTCTTTCCTCATTCCCCACCATAAATAAACAATGCAAAAAAGCGCTGGGAAATGGTAGGAGGAGAAAGCAATTTGGATGCTTGTGTCATGCTCTCATGTTTAAGGATTTGTTTACTATAAAACATCCTCAGCTTTCTATACAGACGTCAGCATTTTTAATTTAGAAAAGGTAAAATGACCAAACGTACTATATATTTAACATTACTTTCAAGTAAGACAACTTTTATAATAAGCCTGTCACTTAGATATCGGAAGTCAGACGTAAGCTTATTGAATCTAATAATACTTTGATCAATATATTGATACTCAGAACACAGCTGTAGTTTTTCAAACTCTCTGCCAACTTTTATAACTAGAGTAAATAAAAGTGGTTCTGTAGAGGAGTAATAAGTGTCAGTGCAGGGGCACTATTTCCTCCTTATTTATCAATACTAAGTTTATGAATTTATAACTTTTTACCAAAAAGTCAGAAAATTGGAGAAATAAGTGAATCATATCATTCAGGAGGAATATGATGCTATCTACACATATACACATACATGTAATCAGTAAAAAGATATAATTTCTTAAGAAAAAATACAGAATTCTATGAAGCAGTAAAAGAAAAAAGATTCTTAAATTCAAAATACTTAATTTTATGCTTTGTTTTATATGAAGAAATTTTAAATGGAATTTCTTGATATACTTTAGGACTTTGTAATTAAAAATATTACAAACCCTGTCAAAATTATAGAGAATTTTTTAGGTCTTAAAACAAAACAATAATTGAATATTTAATTTTTTCATGATCATTGGGAATTGTGCATTTATTCTTGGTTTAGAAATAATTACTTCTAACTGCAAGTGTAATAGTATACTAAAATGGTAAATAATCTGTCCTTTAAAAAATAATTCGTGTTTATTTTAGGTTTAATGACAAAACATTTTATTAGGCTTTCTTTTTATGAAGGGCAAAACCTCTCAGATTTCTGAGGCTTTCATTGTAATTTTTAGGGATTTTTTTGGGCGGAATGTTCTACTTTTTTTCTTTAAAGCTTTTTGGAAATCAATCAACTATAATAATATCTAGCTATCAAAATCATAAAATTAACACATTTATTAACTGATTAACTACAAATAATCCATATAATAAAAGCCTAATATGCAAATCGACTGAACGGCAGAATTACTGGTCACTATGATGCAAATTGACCACTGGGGGCAGATGCACAATGCAAAATCTGCTCCAGCCTGCAGGCCCCAGGTCAGTCAGGGAAGGTACCAGTAGAGGCCCCTCTGATTGCCCCACCAGTTACCCTGCCGAGGTGGTGGGGTTTGTGGCCAGCAAGCGGGCAGCGCCAGGCCTGCCAAGGCACATGCCAGCAGGGGTCCCCCAATCGGCCTGCCAGTCACCTCACAGATCAGTCCTGATCACTGGCCAGGCTGAGGGACCCTACACGTGAACAAATTTCATACACCAGGCCTCTAATAATAAAAATAAGAACCAGATACAAATTATTTCATGACCTGTTATGATATACTAGAGGCCTGGTGCATGAAAATATGTGCACTTGGGGTGAGGAAGGGGACGGTCCCTCAGCGTAGCCTGTACTCTTTTGCAGACCAGGAGCACTTGGGGGATGTCCAACAGACAGCTTAGGCCCTACCTTCCATCACCCTGCCACTACTGGTTGCTGCCACCCCCCCCCCCATCACCATCTCCTCCCTCTGCCTACTGGCACCCACCTTGGCTGGCCTGGCACCACCCACTCACCAGCCCCGGCCCCCACTGTTTGGTCAATTTGCTTATAAGGCTTTTATTATATAGGATAAGCTCATCCCTTGCATTTTCATTGAATTCTTTTTTATTCAGGATGAAATAAATTATATTTCAACATCCATTTATATGTAGTGGATAGAAAACTCCATGAAGTTAGTAACAGTACCTCAGAGCTTTACACAATGTAGATGCTCAATTAAACATTTATGGGACTTAATTGATCCATAGTTTTGTTATAATCTAACCTAAAGAAACAAATGATACAATCACCAGGAAACAAAAGCATTTCAAATTCCATTGTGAACTAATCCCAAATATTCTCTTCAATACAGATTAGTAAGCACTCTGGAATTCTCAGAGGAAAGGTTTTCTCAGTTTATGTACTTGTCCTTTAAAAGTTCTCCTACATAAGGTCTTAGGTTACTGATTATGGATTTGGCAAGTGAGCTACTACATTTTTGCAAAGTATTATTTAATTCATATGCAAAAACTGTAGACTGAATGTTATCTTTCCTATATTACTATTTTTATGTATAAAATAAAAACATACATTTATTGAGCCCTTAGTATTGCTATGCACAGTATATATGGTTATGTAATTAACTAATTTACTGTAAATAAGATGGTTTTTTATTAATAAAATATGTATTATTTTAACTATTATTTCACAGAGCTTTGGGATGTTTATTTTTTTCAGTAGATGAATATTGAAATAGTATAAATAGCACTAAATATGCATGACAATAAAAGGGAGTCATATATTCAAAATATTGAAAAGTAATGAGACTTTTCCAAAGGCTGCTATACAATTTGAGGTACATATACCCTTCCTTTGAAAGCAATACATTTCCTAAAGCCTAAATCACTATGTGGCAGTTTCTTAGCCCCCAAAACACCTGGTTATCTTATATAATAAAAGGCTAATATGCAATACACAAATCAACTGAATGGCGGAACAATCCTATCTAATAACAGAGTAATATGCAAATTTATTGCACCCCTGCTATACCCACAAGCCATGCCCACAAGTCAATCAGAGAGAGTATGCAAATTAATCAAGCCAAGATGGCAGTTAATTTGCATATCCTGTCATAGAAGGAAGCCAAGCACTACAGAAGGGACCAAAGCTGCAGAGAAGCAAGCAAGTGGGGCTGGGGAGAAGGGAGGGAAGCAGGCAGGCAAGGGATATGGGAGGAGTGAGGCAGAGGAGAAGGGAGTGAGGTAGCAGAAACGGGAGAAAGCAAGGCAGCGGAGAAGGGAGAGAGCAAGGCAGCAGAGAAGGGAGCAAGGCAGCAGAAATGGGAGGGAGATTTGCTCAGGCAGCAGGAATCCCTATTCTTGCAGGAATCTTCCTGCAATGGGTCTCTAGTTCTATATAATAAAAGGCTAATATGCAAATCATCCAAATAGTGGAACAATCAGTTGCCATGATGTGCACTGACCACCAGAGGGCAGACACTCAATGTAGGAGCTTCCCTCTGGTGGTCAGTGCTGGGCTCATGGCTGGCAAGTGCAGTGGCAGTGGCAGGAGCCTCTCCCACCTCCATAGGAAGTGGCCCTAAGCTGACAGTTGGACATCCCCTGAGGGCTCTGAGACTGCGAAAGGGCACAGGCCAAGCTAAGGGACGCCCCCACACAAATGCACAAATTTCATGCATGGGGCCTCTAGTATGAAAATAAATGAAACAATCGCCAAGAATAAAAAATTTAGTTAGTTGGCGCCTCCTGGAACAGACAAGCTTAGCTTTTTTTCTATAACCTAAGACAAGAGTTCCAATCAAATATACATCTGTAGGCAATAGTTACCCTAAATAAGAAAATTTAAATTTAGACTCCCTTGGGTGGATCCTGATTTCTTAAGGTAACCACGTATAAATTAAAACGTATTCATCTTCTGGGCAAAAACTGCTTCAAAGACCCTTACATTTTAAGTAAGAAGTGTATAAATCACTAATTACAAAGCACTGCTCAGCTGTCCCACTTACTTTCATCTTGTGAGATTAATAGCCATCCTTGAGACAACAGCTGCTTTCTATTTATCAAGAGAAGACAGTGGCTGGCAGCTCTCCTAGAGGAAGGAGTAGGAGAATAGAGTACATGCACTTCACTGCGTGGTTGGTAACCCGAGTGTGGAAATGAGAGGAGTTAGAAACAGGATTAGGCAGATAGGTACAAAGATGAGAGGGAGGGAATCATTGGAGCTAGCTAAAACTGTTACAGGATTCCAGGAGCTGGCTAAAACTGTTACAGGATTCCAGGGCAGGAGAAATAGGGAAACAGACAGGAAGGTTAAAACAAGGCCAAAACAGTTTGGGCAATGAGCAGCCAGCTTGTAACAAACAAGCCATTCTCTTCCCCAGAGGTTTGACAAGATAAAGTTGCCAGGTGCTTTTCATGAATTCTGGGAAGGCTACAGCAAAGTGAAAAAAAAAAAAGAAGAAGAAAAAGAAAAGAAAAGAAAATAGAAAAGGCGGAGTCGGGGGTCAGGCGGACCTTGAGAATTTTAAAGCCTACAGACAGGAGGGAATACAGTGCTTCAGTCCACCTCTCCCCCGAGTTCATCTAGACTTCATAAACCAGATGTAGAGGTTTGCTTGCTTTGCTTTTGGTTGCCTCCCTCCCACCCAATAAAGATGCATGCTTTAACAAACTGGCTTTCCACAAAGCAGTCAAGGTCTCTTATATAAATTCATTTATATGAGAAGTCAAGGATCGAGTTTGGGGACAACCCTCTCCCATTGACTCCTGTCCAGTAACACCTCTTTGGTGCTGGTGATGGGTGTCTATACCTGAGACAGAACAAAGACTTCCAGACTGTAATGAGATGCTGAAGGCTACAGTGCTTTTGTTTTCTTCCTATTTTGGTTAATACAACTATTATATCCTTAATTATATACTACTCAGTTTATTTTCTGTGATTATGATCTAAAACTGCACCAGTCATATAGACAAGCCATGTCTAAATAGTCTCAGAGCTGATTTTTCTTTTTCTTAGCAGTATCTTCCACTTGTCTTCAATATTATGTTGTCATAAAAACAGTGACCCTTAAATAAATAATTAATCCATATTCTACAATCAACTTTCTGCTTGAAATTTAGTATTAATGTTTATGCTGTAATTGCTTCAAAGCATATTTGTTAGAAAGAAACTCAGATAGGATTCTGGGAAGATGGAGGGAACGCACCACGCATCAGTCCTCTCTCCTAGGCAGCACTTGGGCTGGGACACTCTTTTTGATGCAATTATTTTAGAATTCTAAAGTCTGTTGAAGGCTTGCTACTTTCTAGGGAAAGATTTGGACAGTAAATCGTAGTTAATCTTGGTCAATTTTAGTATATAGCATAGTAGCAGTTACCCATCTCTCGCCTCTAGCCACCTGGAAGGCAGTGGTGCATATATTCTGGAGCACCTTACTCATAGTGTATGGAAAACTAGGGTTGGCAAAAAGGACTATATGGGGATCTGAGCTCTTATCACAGAGGTGCAAACAGGTGGGCAGCCTTATTGTTTAACCTCCCTGTGTTGTTGCAAGCACCTATCCTTCTCTGGCTGAAGTGACTCCAGGGGATTATTATGTCCAATGACCTTTTAATTTCCCCTTTTATTTTTTTACCCCCTTTTTTTTTGGGGGGGGCAGCCATTCAAGACTAGGGTACTAGACATGTTCTTATACAGGGAAAATTAGTGCATTCCCAGAGTAAGTTTCATAAAAGACCTAAGAAGACCTTGCGTTTAGATCACAGGTCAATCATTGTCAGAGACCCAATAAAAATGAATGAATGAAAAAGAATGAAAGAAAGAAAAAGGAAGAAAGAAAGATGGAAAATTATAAAATGCAATCCCTCCAGATAACTGTAAGAAAATGGCTTTCAGAGAGAAGATTCTACATAAAGACAAACATTTTTAAACTAATAGATGCAAATATATATATATACATATATACACACACACACACACACACAATATCCTAAGTATTGAGATATAGATATATATATATGTACATATATATATGTATATGTCTATCTATCTATCTATCTATCTATCTATCTATCTATGTGTGTATATATATATATATATCAATACTTAGGCTACTTTTCAGTGTCATATTCCTTGGTTAGTTCTGAATGTGAACAAATAAGGGCAGTTATAGAGCAAATTTCAGGCCATTTGGTTGCAAAATTTATGACTTCTACCCCTCTGCTCCTAAAGCAGAAATCGATTCGCTCCAGCCGCAGAATTTTACATAATACTATTATTGAAAAGCTATTTCTGAATTTTCCAAAAAGAATTAAAAATTGTCCATCTCAAAAATAAAATAGGCAGTTATATTTTACAAGCAGATTGAGTGTGTTCAGGAATGGCAGAGAAATTGCAATTTGGGACATATAAGCTATAGCAAACCACAGATAAGCTCAGAGAATAAAGGAAAGGAATGCTACTGTATAGAGGGGAAAAAAAGGTAGTTGAAAGCAGCTGTAATGAACAAAATGTCTATTGTAAGAAACTAGAAGTTTGAAGTATATTTGCTGAGTCATTGGGAGGGGGCGCAGTGTTATTGGCTGGTCTGTTGCTAGGCAAGGAGAAAAGAGAAAATATTCCTTCTTCCTGAGGGAGTAGTAACATATATTCCAGTTAATAAGTGTAAAGGTATGTTCCTCAATTTGGGGTCTACTAGGTGCAGTGAGTGGTAGTGCATGAAAGCTCCTTCTTCAGGACTTCCTGACTCCACTTTAAATTAGGTTTCCTTGATTTATTTTTACAAAATACAGTAGGCAAGAAAGGCTTCATAAATAAACACCTTTTATAACTCAAAGATCCAAAGAAAGGTTTGAGCAGGCATACAATTTCAATAGATTCCTTATATGCTGAATCTAATAAAGCAGAGCTAAGGGAATTGACAGGTACTATGAGGCTACTGGGGCTGTGTAGAATAATGGTGAGATTCAACAATCCCAGGCAGGTAAGTAAAAATGGAATATGGAAGTTAAGGGTAAGACTTACTAGAACACATAGGCCAGAATTCAAAAGCTCTAGATGTGAATTACAATTTGGAGGAAGAGATTAAGTTTTAAAGACCTACACTAGGTATAGTTTCATATTATCAATCTGACAAGACATAATGCTGTGTGTGGCCTAAAAGCTAAAGGAAAAGTGTAAGAGGATAATAGAAGGAAGGCTTTTCTGTACCTCTTGTCTTTAGAGTGGATGTGCTACATTTCTATTATTCTACAAACACATTAGAGTAATTCGAGGCTGAAATGATGTCAATGAATCTGATCCTAAAGCAAAAGTTAATGATATCTAAAATAATAAAAGCATAATATGCTAAATAGACCAGACACCCAAATGACCTTCTGGACAAAGCCAGGGCTGCGAGGGCCGAGGCAAGCCTCTACGGCTGTGAGGGCTGAGCCCTTGCACAAATTTTGTGCATTGGGCCTCTAGTCTATATATATATATATATATATGCCCAAGCAACTGTTACAAATGGTCAACCTGTTCCTATGATGCACACTGGCTACCAGAGGGCAAATGCTCAATGCAGGAGCACCTCCTGGTGGTCAGTGCACTCCCACAGGCAACCTCCCACAGCCCCTTTTACCCAGGCCAGCCAACCTCTGGGGGTCCCTCCCCTGGCCAGCCCCCAAATAAGCCTCAATCACAAGCCAGGCTGAGGGACCCCATCTGTGCATAAATTCATGCACCGAGCCTCTAATTAATGTATAAATTCTCATCTATGGAGTGTTTGCATAATAAATTCAACAGAGACATACCCTTTATGTCATGTATATAGTTCCTGGAAATGTGCAGAACACCATTCACGGAAAAGAATATAAAGTAGAAATTTTGATAGTTTCAGATTCTATTGGTTTTGTTGTATATTTTAGATGTTGGGTATTTGAAATTTATTTATACCTGAATAATCTGCTATAATGATATATTCAATGTTATTTTAAATTTTGCTTAATACTAGTAGTAGGATATGAAATTCCTGGTTTGGGAATATAGCTATATTGAAAGATTTTCTCAATCAATATGTACAATCTGTTTCTATTAAATAATTTGAGTTGACTTGTAAAAAACGTATGTGAGGATAACTCACATCTATGATAATAAAAGCATAATATGCAAATCAACCAAACAGCCAAACTGCCAAACAACCGTCTGGATGTCCTTCCACACAAAGGCGGAGGCAGCAAGGGACAAGGCAGCCTGGGCTGCGAAGGCGTACTCTTGCACAAATTTTGTGCACAGGGCCTCTAGTGTTATAATAAAAAAGGTATTAGCTCTATGCTGTCTTTTATAAGAAAATTCTATCCCCAAGTGATTCCAGTCCCTGACTGCTTACAGGAATTGGTCCTCTCTGTTGCAACTAGCAAGTTAATAAATAGTGCCTTGAAGTTGGCCTCTATTATTGCTGTAAGTTAATGCAGGGTTGGAAAAAACAGGAATGGCATTGTCTTATGAGGGAGACAGCATTATATTCGTTTTAGATATTAGTAAACAGAGGTTTTCAAAACTGAAGTGAGTTATTTAAAGTGAAATAGCTGTGAGATAATCAGTTTCAGCTGTGAAATGAAATCATTTTATTTTACATTTAGCACTGTACCCATTAGTGTGGTGTACTCTCCATGAAGAATGTAGGGTACAGAGTGATCAAAAGCTTTCTTCTCAGAGCACCACACTGAGCAGATTCTTCCTAAAATCCTTGTTTAGAAATGCAAACGGTAATGGATAAGCAAGAAAAAATGTCTCTGAGAATACATATTTTTTTTCAGGTGTCTATTTAAGCTCATCTTACTGAGACTAATTTCATGAGTTAATAGCATGTCATATTTAGAAGTTAAATGGAATTAAGGAAAAATTTCAAAGAGAAACATGTAAGAATTTCCTCATTTCTTTGTTTCTCTGAGGAAATACGTTTTGTAACTACACACCAAGTTAACTGATCCCTGTCATTTGATTTAGTCTGAGTGCTTTAGTCATGAGCAATGTCTACTGAACTGCAGATTCTCATCAGAGAGCAAGGCCACCCGTGAAGACAAACTATGATGAATAGTGGCATTGTTACCTTGTAGAGCTGACCTTGGCATTGGTGGGACCCAAATTAGTATAAAACCCATAGCTCATCTTTCATTAAATGTTTTGCCACATGGATCATAACTTTGCCTAAATGTTTAGCAGGTAAAGGAAATGCAAAGCAATCAAGTGTTTTTAGCAAATATGAACTCACCCACATAAAACATATGTAAAGAGAGTATATAAGGAGGAAAAAAGAGCTAAATTTAAGATTTCTTTCCCCACCCCCCTTCTTTTAGTACTCAGCTTCTAAATAACTTTACTGGAATATTAGTAATTATGTGACTCATGGTACATGATTTTAACTTTCTTGGTTGTTATACAAAAAACTTAGTTCTTATAAATAAATTTTAAAAAGCAAATTCTGTGATAAAAACATGTAGCTTTTAGAAAATTGTCCTGTTGATCTATCCTAAATGGTTCCCTCCTTTATAAAATATTTATTTAAAAATTTATTGATTTTAGAGAGAGAAGGAGAGAGAAACATTGATGTGAGAGAGAAATATTAATAGGTTACTTCTCCTATCTTCCTTGGTCAGGAATTGCACCTGTAACCTGGGTATGTGCCTTAACTGGAAATCAGACTGTTGAACTTTTGGTGCATGGGACAATGCACAACCATTGAAGAGGGTGAGGGCAAAGGTACCCTCCTTTTAAATAAATCATAGAGAAATAAACTCAGGACAATTTTATTCTCTCTCTGGCTACACCTTCTCAAATTATCTTGCGTGTAGTCCAATTTTATAACTTACTTGTAATTCTATAATATTTCTTTACAGAGTTGTGCAACAACTTGTATAGTAATTCATTTATTCAACCCTTTGGCATAACATATGCACTTTCTCTTGTTTCAAACAACAAAATAATATAAGTGTGAACACTATTTCAAATAGAAATACTGGAAGTTATAGAAAAAGTCTCTATGGATATAATTTTGGAGCCTATTATTTATATATTGCTGTTTTTTCATATATGTTCATTTCATTCTTTCCAATTCTTACCTATTTAAAAAAAGACTGAATAAAGTAGAGATAGTTAATTAGTAGCTAATCAAAGGAAATGTGCTTCATTCCAAAGTCATGAAATTAAATTTCATTAACTAAATTCAACTCAGATGACAAATAAGATATGAATGATGATTAATAATGATTTGTTATCCAAATTTTTCATAACAAACTATTTTCTCCATTACAAGTTCTATATATTTGAGATAATTTCTTAAGAATGATTATTAGAGGGATTTAGACTCTTAGAAAACAACATAGAACCCCACAATAGAATAGTGTTTAAAATAATTAATTCTGTAAAGTTATGATATGGCATATCTGGATTGGATACAAGCACAAGTTTTGGATCTCAATCTGATTATAGCAAGGGAGACCTGTGCTCCTAGAAACATTGAAAAGTAAGTTGGTAGAAAAGGGCTTAAGGCCAGTGTGATGTGACACAGAAAAGACCATTTCTGCAGAGAATTAAGGAAATGAATTTGGGAGATGGTTGGCTTCAGATGGAAGTGATCACTCTAAGATTACTTCTTCAGCCCAGCTGGTGTGGCTCAGTGGTTCAGCGTCACCCTATGAACCAGGAGATCATGGTGTGATTCCCTGTCGGGTCACATGCTCAGGTTACAGGCTTGATCCTTAGTGGAGGGCGTGCAGGAGGCAGCAGATCAATGATTCGCTCTCATCATTGATGTTTCTCTCTCCCTCCCTCTCCCTTCCTTTTTGAAATCAACAAAAACATGTTTAAAAAATAATAATTACTTCTTCAAAAAGTTGTTCTTTCCTTTAAAAAAAAGGAAAAATGTAAATATATACATGGGATGAAAATATTGAGTTTGATCAACCTTTTCTTTATTATCTTATTTTTTTATTATTTAAAATACTAAAAATAGAAGTCTTCTTATTTCCCCATTGACTTCCCTCCAGCCTCCTCCACTCCTGGCACATGCCCTCACCCCCCTAGTGTTCGTGTTCATTGGTTATACTTACAATACCACACATATAAGTCCTTTGGTTGATCGCTTACCCCCAGTCTCTGCAACCATCCCTTTCCTTCTCACTGAAGTTTGACAGTCTATTCAACCTTTTCTTTAAATTATAGGTCCACTTTGAAATGATAGTGCTATTAGTAAACTACTAGAGGTCTGGTACATGAAATTCATGATGGGGGGATGTCCCTCAGCCCAGCCTGCACTCTCTCCAATCTGGGACCCCTTGAGGGATGTCCAACTGCCTGTTTAGGCCCGATCCTACCAGAGTTGGTCCAACATCCCTCTCATAATCCAGGACTGCTGGCTCCAAACTGCTCACCTGCCTGCCTGCCTGATTGCCCTTAACGGCTTCTGCCTGCCACCAAATTACCCCCTAACAACTCCCCTGCCAGCCTGATTAGTGCCTAATTGCTCCCCTGCCTGCCCAATTGTCCCTAACTGCCCTCCCCTGCAGGCTTGTCCCTCCCAACTGCCCTCTCCTGCAGGTCTGGTTGCCCCTATCTGCCCTCTCCTGCTGGCCCAGTCACCCCTAATTGCCCTCCCCTGCAGGCCCAATCACCTTAACTGCCCTCCCCTTCTGGCCATCTTGTGGTGGCCATCTTGTGTCCTCATGGGGGCAGGATCTTTGTCCACATAGAGTGGGCCATCTTGTGTGTTGGAGTGATGATCAATTTGCATATTACCTCTTTATTATATAGGAAGGATGACTTCTTTTCACTTTTTACTGTGTACCCAAGATATACCGCAGGTACTCTACATTATTCAATCTGTGCAGAAGCTTTGTGTCCCCACTTTGATGATGAAAGTAGTTTTTGATTGACAACACAGATTTGATGTTAGGCTCTATTATACTCACACTGCAGCTCTGAACTATCATATTCTTGTAACTCTCAGCAAGTATAATGATATCTGATTAGAGAACATTCTTTGGTAAATTCATACAGATGCTTCATTGTAATACAGTGTCTTTCAGGTATAAAGAAACTGTAGACAATGCAAGTGTCATCATCTAAGGCATCTGACAGTGACTGGATAATCTACCCCTATCTTCTGGTAGGTTTTCCAGGTTGGTTCAAATTAAGGTGAATTCTCTGGTTATGATCCGGTGAACCAAAATGCATAATGCAAGGAATGAATGCTATTGCCTTGGACTTTGGCCACACATCTTCCTCTACTCTTCCTGATTCCGCTCAGCCTTACTTTTCTCCAGATGGATCTCTGGTTATGATTTTCATCTCTTTGGGCATCAACTGCTAAAACCTGCAGACATCACAATGCAGATGTGCAATAAGATGATTTTAGCTACAGCCTCATGCGTAAGTGCAACTCAATTCCTATTTTTAAAAAAGTGTAGAAGAAACATACTGCAACGTCTGTCTATTTACATTTTAATGGAAGATAGGTCTAGGGCTGGGGCTATATTTTCAATTATGTGGAACTGGTTCCTTAGCAAAGTCTTGTGAATCCTGCTGACATTTTGCCTTAGTACCTCTTGATCATTTAAATGTAACTTTTGAGCTTACATAATCTTCCAACATATTTAATTTTGTTCTAAAGCTCACAAAATTAGCCCCAAGAGTATAAGTGCAACATGTAAATAAGTGTTTTACAAAATGCCAGAACGAAAGGATCAATGCCAATAGAATGAGAGAAGGAGTTTAAGAGTTTTTACAACTATTTACAGAGCAGTTTGTAAAGAGCAGCCTGAAGGCAACCCAGCCATTTCTCTTGCATTATGGTCCTGGAATCTGGAAGGATGTAACACAATGATGTCTCTGACATTTTTCAATACGTTCCGTTCCAGTTAGAACCTTTGTTTTTTTTCTTCAGAGTAAATAACTTTTAAAATACTCTTTAATCCCTTCATATGGCTAACATACTTTCTTAAAATAATGTATGTGATATACATGTTATAACTTTCACAAACAGTTGAAGTTTCACTATGAGCTATTTTTTCCTTATTTCTTTCTCCCACCTTTCAGAGAAATTCACTGTATGTTCTTATATATGTATCACTTTGTTTTTGTTTTCTTTTAATATATATTTTACTGATTTTTTATAGAGAGAAAGGGAGAGAGATAGAGTTAGAAACATTGATGAGAGAGAAACATCAATCAGCTGCCTCCTGCACACCCCCTACTGGGGATATACCCACAACCAAGGTACATGACCTTGACTGGAATCGAACCTGAGACCCTTCAGTCCACAGTCCGACATTCTATACACTGGGCCAAACCAGTCAGGGCTATATGTATCACTTTGAATGTTCTAATATTATTCTTAAATTATATAGTATTTTATATATACATACATTCTTATATATGTATATATATATGTATATATGTGTGTGTGTGTGTGTGTGTGTGTGTGTGTGTGTGTGTGTGTGTGTATATACAAATATATAATTTTATAACTTAGTTTTTCAAGCAATGAATTCCTAGGGTTTATTTGTTTGAAGCATATACCTTTATTTTTAATTGCTATATATTATATCACTGCAAGAATATTTCTGTTATTTCTGAGTTATTCTCTTTTTGATGAGCATTACATTTTTCCCCAAGTTTTTGGTACTGCAAATGCCACTTTTGCACCTATCTCCTTATTCATGTATGTACAACTTTCACGAACAAACAAACATGTGTGACTGCTGAATTAAAAATGTGATAATATACAAATTTGTTAGCTGTTGCTCCATTTCTCTCCAATATAAATATGCCAATTTACTTAGCCACAGTCAGTGGATGCATATATTTTGTTTCTCCTTCATGTCCAATGACATTTTCTAATTGGGTGCTTTGGGATAGCAGACATTTAGTCCTATCCAAAACATCCAGAGACATTTGGTCCACACCCAAAAGGCCCTTGATATTGGTTCCTCCTGCACCAAAATGTACATGAAAACATTTGGTGCCCACCGAAATGTCTTTGGTGTTTGGTCCTGTACCATAATGTTCAGAGACACTTCATCCAGTAATGCAAAGTCCATGGAAATATGTGACCCATGTCAAGACTCCTTGACATTTGGTCCTGTACCAAAACATCTAGAGAAACATTAGGACCATGCCAACCCATCTACCTAACCCCATGTGCCGCTGCCAGCTAGGCTACTGAGGAAAGAAGGGGGTTATTGGCAATACAGACACAACACAGTTATTGGACAAAGAAAACACGATAGTATTTGTTATGTATTAGTCCTGTGCACCAAAAGTACAAATAATCTGTCGGGGCTATTTGAACCCAGAGGCATTCTATTGAATGTGGACAGTGTGAAGAGGAAGGCTAGAGGAAGCTGTGTGTGCTGAGTCCAAGGCCAAATTCTAAAAAAGGTGAGGGGGTCTGTCTACAGTAGTGTGGCAGCAAGATACCATGTTAAAGTTATAACTATCAAAAGAACAAAAGAACAATCTCTGTTGATGCAAACAATGTACACATCACTTCTCTACACTTCGTAAGTTTGCTGATAAATTGAGAGCCAGTTTTGGTTGACTCGTTAGCTTTGAAAAATAACTAGACATGAATACATGAGATCAGCTGGATGGTAAAGAGATGGCAATGAAAGAAGAACATAAAAGGTATAATAGAGAATACAGAACTGAGGAGAGCACTTAGAATTCATTTGGGAAATTATTCACTTTTAAAAATAATTAAAAACTGCCACAAATATTTTTACTTAAACTTTATGTATACTCAAGTAAAAAATATAGAATATAATTCTTTTAAAATTAGCCACTTATATCTAAATCAAATAAAACTATGCTTTCTTTAGAGGAAAATGAAAATATGTTATATTAATAAGGTGGATATTGGTAGTATGAGTTCTATATAAATTTAATCAGGGAAAAGGGATTAGATCATAAAGGTTTTTACTGCAACCTCATTCCTGTTATTTTCTAGGGACTGTACCAATTAAGTGAAATACATGTAAAATCAGTGGATCAATATAAACAAACCAAAGAACTGAGAGGTGGGGAAAATCATTTCTAAAAATTGAAGCATGATGCATAACAACATGGTTTGCCTTTGAGACTTAGCAGAACTCTATCTCTGATTCACACACACTCCCACCACAACCTCAATATTAATCTAATAATAAAAATTTCAGCTAAAACAAATAACAAATCATTGTTGTTATTAAATTATTAAAGGTAGAAATCTAACAAGCTATTGAATTATATCAGACTTTAAACACCTGTTTATCAGTTTACTATTGAATGAGTTAGATGGTGTGCATACTGTCCATCATGAAACAGCCAGTGGCCTTCAAACAGAAAAGATATCAATCTTCACATTGTACACTGAGGCAGAAAAGGCTCAAAAAGATTAATAGGCTCAAACCTTTCAGACTACGGGGCTTGAATTATATACTTTTCCTCACTACAGTGATCAGGTTAGTCAAATTTCTCAAAGCATGGCAGCATGAGGTCAAATAACTAAATAGACACAGATAAAATAAAATAATGTGTGATTTTTTTGCTTAATTCACTAAGTTTTATTCTCAATCATCTACCCTTGATTAGATAAGTTGTTCCTTGAAATAGAGGAAACTCCTATATGAGACAAAACATTTAAGCCATAAATATGGCTTAAAACATCAAAGCATTAGTTACATGTGAATGGTCAAAAAAAGATTTGGGAAAGAGAAAAAAGTAAGGTAAATAAACAGCCTGAAAACAATTTAAAGAAAACACAATTTAGGGATATAGAAGAAAGAGAAGAATAGAGAGGAAGAATGTAGAAAGAGAAAATATGAAATGCCAAAGGAAGAAGAAGGAATAAGAGGCTGGGAACAAATGGAGGAGGAAATATCAAAACAGAGAAATACACAAGAGAGTTCAGTCAGAAGTAGGATTTGAAGAATATTTTAAGAAACTCAGATTGGAAAATTAGTTTCAAAATCTGTGGACCACAGTGCCCCCTAAAACTGTAGGCTATGAAAGAGCATGTAAAGAAGTTCAACTTTCAGATTTCCAACTCCTCAATTAAAAATAATTATAATAAAATAAAAAGTCTCAATTAGTCATGACTAAATTTAATATTGAGATTGAATGAAGTTATCCAAGTAAACTGCTCAGAGGGGTGCCTGGCATCTAGCAAGTGCTCAATAATTGCTTGTTATCTGTATTCTTTATTATCTAACCATACTGAAGAACCAAGGCAGAATATACTTGAATTCCAATATATTTTAGGCAATAACCAGCATGCTAAATGATACCGTAAATACTATTATAACCTGATTCATTTCAACTCAATTATTTTTCACACACACACAAATCTTATAGTCACAAGATTGCAACAAAATTCATAATTTAAATTTATCTGTTGATTTTATTTATTATTATGTAATGTAAAGAATAATATGCTATCTTTAAACAAACTTAAATTTCCAGAGTAATTTTAGTTGTAATTTGGAGGGAGAAGGGGGAGTCATCAAAATTTCTGGACAGGCCTAAAATGCTCCATACATATTTCTGAAGAAAAGTTGTTTCTTGGATTTTAAAGATTTCCTCAAGAAAATGGAAAATTTGTTATCTTAAGTATTTCTTGATAGGACTAACAATTGATTTGTTTTTCCCATGTAGTTGGAGGAATGATTTTCAAGTTAGGAATTATGCAGGTATTCTAATGACTTATTTTCAGCGGTATCATTTCTGTTTTATATGTATCAATTCCAAGACACAGGTGCAAATATATATAATTTTTTTTTTTTTTACAGAGAGGAAGGGAGAAAGATAGTTAGAAACATCAATGAGAGCGAATCATGAATCAGCTGTCTCCTGCACACCCCCTACTGGGTATGTGCCCTCAAGCAACCAAGGTACATGCCCTTGACCTGAATCGAACCTGGGACCCTTCAGTCTGCAGGTCGATACTCTATCGACTGAGCCAAACCAGTTAGGGCTGCTTGTCAGTTTTTAACAATTAGTGAGAGGCTTCTTCAGGCTCATTTCCTTTAAGAGTTTTATAAATGGAAAAGGAAAGAAAGCACTAAAGAGGCAGGAAAAATTTGGTTACACAAGTAATTCCACGATAATAAAATACATGATAAAATACAATGATTAATAATAAAATAGTCAGCCAGGAAAGTTGGGACCTTTTTGCGATGGTGAATCCACCCTGACTGGACTTAAATGCAATGTATTATTTTCCCACAAGGGTTCACTGGAACCCAAAAGTCTCACGTCTAATTCACTCTATTTCTTGTGATAGCCTACAAACTCAAAAGTTATGACTTTTATTTAACTACATAGACTCTCTGTGGGGCCAACTACTATATTAAACTCCTTTCCACTGACACCTACTTATTGCAATTATCTTGCAAGGAGGGAGAATGTCAACCCATGTAACAACTGAGTAAACTGAGTCTGAGAGTCAGTGATTTTTCCCAAGGTCGTTTCTCAAGATTAGTCTACTCTCTTGCTGATTCGGCCGGAATTCTGATGCTTCTAATAATACTGCATGGCTTCATAAGCAGCAGGCTAGATTATGAATTAGCACAGAGTTTTAAATTTAGGATTCAAGTTTCTTAGTCTTTGATATGCTGCAACTTGTTAATGAGCCTTTTTATCTTGGCCTTATTACCATCAATTATAGTCTCTCTGATTAAAATTGGGGAACATTTTTGTAGTGTCTATAATTTACTTATTTATTCTTATAAACTTTTATTGTTGAGAATATTATAGCTGTCTCCCTTCTTTCTTCCCAATTACCCTCCTCCAGGGCAAGCTGCAGCTAATGCTGGGCCTGGAACCACTTACTGAGAGGTGTGGGGCATGATGATGCCAGCTGCTTGTCTGAGAGGTTTTAGGAAAGTCTGAAGCATGAGGCAAAAGAGGCCATTTGTGGGGGAAAGCCACTGGAAATGGCCTGGATGAGCCTGCAAGAAGGAAGGAGAGGTGTCAAGGAATCATTAGGGTGGGGCAAAAATTGTGAGCCAGGTTGATGGAGCTTCAGATATGGCACAGCCTGTCAGCTCTATTGCAGAAAGGGCTCAGCAAAGGCACATTGGCCTCTTGTCTCAGGAAGAAAGTTGCCTTTCCAGCTCTTGCCCTGATTCCAGACAAGTTAGTTCCCTCTCAAATATCCCAGGTTCCTTTCAAGCTGTTGCCCAATGCTGGGGCTCAGAGGGAGTGAGTCTGAGTAAGTCCATACATGGGCCCTTTAAGAGGAACTGCCTGGAACTCCCAAGCCTCCTTATCACTCAGACACACTCCCCACTCCCACCCCCTCTCAGTTTTTACAGCCAGAAGTTATGGATACTTCTCTTCCAGGTACTGGACTGAGGGCCTGGTGTGTGGCAGAGACCACTAGCTCCTCAGAGAAAGCTCCACAGCCGAGATATCCCTCCTGATTTTAAACCACAACATGTAGGTCTGGTTCAACAATTCTGCCCTGCATCTCCATCCCTCCTATCAGTCTCAATGTGCTTCAATTTCCAGTTGTAGATCTTCCATTCAGCTAGATTTCAGGTGTTTCTGAATGATGATTGTTCTGTATTTTACTTGTAAATTTTGATGAGGTTGTGGGAGGCAGCAAGTACTGCATTTACCTATGCTGCCATCTTGCCTGGAAGCCAGAATTTTTTTCCCTATGATTTATTACTACCTTCTGGAATGCTACATATGTGTAACTTAGATTAAGGGATGATCTGGATGAGCCAACATGCTATCAGCAAAGCACAATCCTCAGGCAGTATTATCCATTTCTCAGTTCAATCGCAAGGCTTTGTTATTCAGCGTAATCCATATTCAAAATTGGTTTTTGTTATATGGGTGTCATAAGTGTTAGAGGTGGAATGTTTCTGGTAAAGTTAAAGGTATGCGGGTTATTTTGGAGGTGTCTCCCTCCCCATCTTGTACAGACAGACAGCACAAGAATCCAGGGAAGCCTTGAGGATGTGAACTGGAACCTCTGGTCCTGAAACAGTCCTGGTGACCAGTATGGAAGGCTTCTCAGTGCCAGTTGTCAACTCTGAGGCACAGGCCCTTGCCTATGGGAATGTGTTGTATGTGCCACAAGTAAACTTTTATGTCAGGTAGGATTGGAGCTCCTAAAAGCACACGGTGTGGAGACATCGCCCTAATTTGTTTCAGAAGCATTTGCTCGAGTGAGAAGTTTTGTTCTTAAGGCTTGCATTTCAACCAGAGGTAGGGTCGTGGGGAAATAGCTAAACTTCATTCATCTCAAAAATTTTTGAAAGCTACTATTTATCTCTCAAAAACTAAAAAATCAGAGAGGTACAGGGTCAAATCGCCTTAGGACAATTAGCGACATTTTGTTCAATAATCCATAAGGTGCTTTGAATATATACTAAACCTGGAATCTAACACTAAAAAGTCTTTTAGACTTGGATAAAAATTCAAGTGCAATTTTGTTTTTAGAGTATAAAACACCACAAAGTTTGCTATTTAACTGGCAACTTTTTATTTTCTAATATCCAACCCTTTCTTTTTTCATAGTGTTTTTATTGGCATAATTCCCTATTATACAGACATACTTATACCTCATAAAGCAATTTACCGACTAAATGATTCCTTATCGTTTCTACTTTCTTAGAGCAGAGCTGGGGGTTTCTAATTATGACAATATAGAGAGGAAAAACATCTGTGTTGTCAACGCTGAGCACCAGCGGCTCTCAGAAAGTAAAGAAAAGAGCTTGCAGATACTTTAAATATTTGAGGGATTAATGAAAGTTTGCTATTGATGTCTCCTTGAGTAGTCCTTTGGGAGGCTTGAGAGAGAGTCTGGGTGTGTGTAACAAAATAAATGGAATTTATACACACACATACACACACACACACACACACACACACACACACACACACACACGTAGAATAAAAGAAGCATCTATTGTACAATGAATTTTTTAAAATCTCCTGTAATAACTGTGAGCATCTGCTATTGAGATTTTTAAATATATATATATATATGATTTATTTTTTACAGAGAGAAACAGAGAGGGATAGAAATCCAGAAACATAGACGAGAGAGAAACATTGATCAGCTGCCTCCTGCCCACCCTCAACTGGGGATGTGCACACAACCAAGGTACATATCCTTGACCAGAATCGAACCTGGGACCTTTCAGTCCCCAGATGGACGCCCTATTCACTGAGCCAAACCAGTTTCAGCTGTACAATGAATCTGAATTGCAGGTTACAACCTCCATATAAGCTTTAATAATTGGTAGTAGAAACACCAAGGCACATTTTCATTAAATCCTATAGGCTCAGCTATTGATTAATAAGGGTGGTACAAAAAGCATTAGCATTGCTGTAGTCAGTGTGGCCTAGTTGGTTGGGCATAGCCCCATTCACCAAAAGATTTCAGGTTCCATTCCAAGTCAGGGCACATGACTGGGTTGCAGGCTCCATCCCCAGTAGATGGTATAATGCTGGTGGTCTTGATCCAATATCTAGAAGGGTTCAGCAATCTGGAGAAGGAGCTGTGTATAAATTAAATAAGAGTCTAGAGACAAAACATAATATTGAAAGGCATTTTGGAGAGAGTCAGAGAAGACTTAGCAAAAGGAACTAAGTTCTCCTTGTCTCAGGACCCCTTTGTTTTTAATAACACAATTTGTCCTAAGGCAAAGTGGAGATATACACATCAAAGGCTAGGGTTTCCTATACAGAGTCCATTGTCAGAATGGAAGAATTTGCCTTAGGCTGTTCAGGTGTTTGGTCAACAGGAGGCAATAACATGTAGATTAAGATGCCCTGAGCTGTCTGGCAGCAACCAATCATCCTTTTCAGGTTTGGGGAAAGGCCATTAGCCATTCCCAATAGGCAATAACATATGTGACTCGCCCTCTTTAAGTCGCCAAGTTCCCTCCACCTTTGTATGAAACTCTTGCAATTATGACATGCTGGAATCGGCTTCCAGCAGAGTGTTTCAACCTATTTTAAAGAAAAAAAAATGTATTTGTATAATCTCAGACCAGTGGACCAACTCACACCAGTCTTGCTGTGACAATACAACTGTTAATCGACAATTCTCAAAACATGAATGGCCCAGTTGTTCCCTATATCACTTGAGAGCAATCCTACTTTTTTTTTTTTAGCATGGTAATCATAACCTTTAATGATTAAACTGGTTTCACATTCAGTTTATTCATCAGCACCTCCATATATGTAAACTTTCCTATGTTTCTAGCTGGAGCCCTAACTTCCAGCAACTGTCTGTACCGAGCTCTCAGACACCAAGTCAGGTTACATGGAACCCTGGGTATAGTGACAACTGGTGAAGAGATTTTACGGCTGACCAATTGGCCAGATTAGATTTCTACATTCTGAGCCACTGTACTTTACTATGTCTAATGAGAAAGTATGTTCATCAGCAAATGAGCAGGTGAAGAGTAATACAGTCAAAGTTCTTTGAAAGCTTGGCATTCACAATTGTAAAAAATAGTCCAGGTCTCCTGCACTCTTGCATCCCAAAAATAAAGATAACATTGATGTATACTAATTCATCGCTACAGTCTTTACCAGTGACACCAATCAGTGAACATATTAGTTATTGAAGTACTATATTTGTCCTATTTGCAATGGCTTCTAGAGCTTGACCTATGAGAGACAAGTTTATCGTTATGATAGACTTTGATGATCTTTTTCAAAACTTTTACCAAATACTGTACTTGTTCTCACATACCCAGTCTTACATACCAAATTCACAAAATCCCAAAATACAACTCCATGGTTTATTTTAGTTATTTGACACTTCCCCACATCAAAATACATTTGCTGCAAGTGTAGAAATTTCTCAGTAAAATAGTTTTATCCAGATTGCATACAAGAAAAATTTAAATGAGACTGTTCATCTTGCTTAATCTAAAATCTACAAGTTTTACATGTGAAGATATTTTCTGAGCATAATTAAAGCGATGCTGCCAATAAAGAAACACACATATAAAATGGACGTGAAAAACTAAAGTATTATTCTAATGCAAAGTATGTTAATTGTAATTGTGGTTATATTTAATCTCTACATATTCTTTAATCCAGGCCTATGCATAGAGTAAAACTGCCCCCATTTTTCAAAGCTCCGTATTTTCAAGACATGGTGGAAATAAGGACATTACATTCAATGGACTTTGCTTGTACACACTTATATTGACTCTTGATTTATCAAGCATGAACTCTCAGGCTGCTCAAGCTCCTTCTCTTTATCTATACATATGTGAAGTGCAGATCTTTTCTCATCTCTTTCACATAAGAGTCTATTCTTTAGATAATTATTCCTTTAGAAAGCTTTGCAGATTGTTGAGCTAAACTCTGACCCAGTATCTTTAAACTACCTTCTGTTTGGCTATCGGCTATAACGCTCAAACAGCTTAATGCATCTTCCAGAAGAAGGCCTTCCAATTATTTTAAACTATTATTCACTTTCTGCCTTCCTTCCCCAACAGTCTTCTTCAAAAAACATTCCATATATATATATATATATATATATATATATATATATATGTGTGTGTGTGTGTGTGTGTGTGTATATGTATATGTATATGTATATGTATGTATATGTATATACACACACATTCCATATATATATATGTGGAATGTTTAATATATATGGAACGTGTGTATATATACATACACCCCCCCACACACACATTCCTCATATAACTCTTGGAATAGGCACTTCCTAGATGGACAATATGTCACAGGTTCCATGTGAGATATGGAGACACAAGTCTTAAAACAAGTGTATGTGTGTGTGTGTGTGTGTGTATGTCTATCTGTCTCCATGCATGCATGAATGTTCATGTTTGCACCTCTATAGCGGCACTGAAGCAACTGGCCAGACTGATGTCAGGGGTAGAAAGAGTAGAATGTTCAGGGAGAGAGAAGAGGAAATTTAAAGTCCATGAGGCAGGCAGGTGTTTGCCTTGGGGCACAGGCTCACAAGTATCCTAAGACAAATGAAATGCCAGCTTCTATTGAATGGCATTAAGTAGGTGGCATGGCTCTAAGTCAGCTGCCTGTCCTGTTTTCATCCTGCACAAGCTCCTCCGATTGTCAATAATCCTTTTTAAATGTACTCTCAGTCTGAATTCAGTGGTGCCAGTCCTTTTTCTGGACAGCATAACAGAATGTGATCCGCACCATCTTCCACTTTCAATGTTACAACTGAAATCCTTTTTCTATTTAATTTCTACTAGTTTGACATACCAGACACTTTAGATCTTTCAGATTCTGATTCTTTTATCTCTTGCAAACAAAACATCCATAACCCCATCAGCTTCCCACTGCCTGCTGATGTCTTTTCAAGTGTTCAGGTCATTGATTAAAAAAATAAACATTTTGGGGGGATACAGTTAAAACAAGGTCTTCCATATTACTTAAAAGTTTTTAGTCTGCTAACATTGATCAATAATTCAATATTTTGGGGTCAAGGCTATTCAAAAAGTTGTAAATTAATCAATTTACACTATAACAGTCATTCATCTTCCTCTTTTTTTCAAAGACATCATAAGGAGACATCATAAGGAGACTTACCATATTGCATAATTATTTATTTTTTGAACACTTCTGTCCTTTCCACTAACATGTAAGTTTAGTGGAAACTTTCAAAAGTTTGTGATATGCTTTATTCTAGGAAGGAAAATGTGCTATCTCAGGGAACAACTCTAAAAGTCACTTCCCTGAAACTATTAAATCTGAAGGCTCTGGGACTGAGTGTTGAGCTGTGACATTGTGAGAGACCTTAAAGCAAGGTCTCTTCAAGTCATGCGTCTGCAAAAATTTACACGAAAGTTGATATTCCTTGGTACCTTCTGCACACTGAGAGGATGTTTCCAGCCATTAACTAAGCCTGAGAGGGCCTAGAACTGCACTATTTCTGCTGAAGATACGACTCCTCTAATGGGTGAACTTTACTTCTGTCTCCCTATTGTTATGTCCCAAATTTTTTCAGCTGTGCTACTGTCTGAGGCTCTTTCAACAAAACAACCCCTCTTTCTATCATTTATTTCACAGGCTGGGCAAATATTAAGGTCTAAAGATTCTCCCCTGCCTACTAATATCCTTCTGGCTACTTTATCCTCCACAGGCATTCTCTCAAAATAATTCTTTCAGTTACAAGTCTGTTCTCTGTATCTATGGGTCTGTTTCCATTTTGTGTGTTAGTTTTTATTTATTAGATTCCCCATGTACCCCTTGACACAGAGTAGCTTCTGTTCCCTCCAAGAAAACAAAATGGCTCTTCATTTCACAGATAGGCTCCAGGCTTTCAAGGTTAGGCATTAAGGCGAGAATATTGCATCTACAGGCAAGTGTGGAGGCAGATACATCTGCTTCGTCTGGGTAAGTGTAATGGAGTTTTTTGTTTCCTCGTCCTATTGCCATAGATACCATATTTAGTGTGATGGCAACTAGAGTACATCAAAATGAGTCTAGGCATTTTCTCTGGTTAATATCTTTAGGGCAGCTATACATCTAGGCTCAATTCTGTTAGCATCCCCAAAATGCTATAAACCACATAGTATTAAAAAAATAAAAGCATTTAGCTTAGACAAGCTACAGGAAATTTATCTTCAACTGAGAAGCTTACTCATTACAATTTCCATGATGCCACACTCTCTTGAATGTTTTGTAACTATAGTCAAGTCTGGTCTCCTTTCAAATCTTCTCCTCTCCCACTAGAAATATAAATTCTGGAATGCCCCAATGTATATTCATATGTCTTTCTCTTTTTTTTTCTTTATACATTACTTGTCTAGGTGACTTTGGCCTTCGCTATGTTTCTAAATCTCATCTAGATATAGTCTGAACATTTGAGATCCAGGCTGATGTAACAAGATATTGTCTCGGAATTCTACTGAAGCCCCAAAGTTAGAAAAGTAGGCAATACACATCTCTATAATATAAAGATACGTTAAATAATATCTTGCAATCAAAAGTCTCGTAACCTACTGCCAGACTCTATTTAAAAGAGGGATTAATTAAAGAAGGAAAGACTGAGCTATGATTGTAGGATCAGGAGACAAGTGTCAAAACTTTTCCCTCTTCCATAGTGAAGAGAAAAATAAAAGGGATTCTCTCTCTTCATGACAAGTACTTATCAAAAAGGGAGACCGGCTTTGCCCTCTGGGCTGGCTACGTGCTGAACTATGGAATCGTGCAGAATCAATGTCATCATAATAGTAGGGAGCTTTTGAGAGATGGTTATGTAGCTGATGGACTTTGTCAGTGGGTTGAAAATAGAACTGCAGACTGCTTCTCTTCTGGGCCATAATGTAGAAAGGAAAGAAGGCATAAAAGCAAGGGGGTAGGGCAGAGAGAGCTCAGCGATTGGCAAGCTATCTATATACTCTGGAGGAACAAGGTTGACTGAATCTCTGGAGACACTAGTGTGAAGAATATTCATGATGGTGTCTTTGTCAAAGCTGATTATGAGCATTGGAAAGCCTTTGGTGCAGTCTTTTCTTAAAGGTGACAATTGCAAGAAGTTTCCAACATCTAACTACCATTCAATGGGTCTCATTTAGACTCATTCTTCAGGACATTAAAGACTAATGTGAAAAATCTGTTGGTGTAGGAGACTGGTAATAACCATGTTTGGCCTTTGTCTCATAGAGAGGCAGGGTCTAATTTTCTACCTTTTGATCTCTGTAAGGGTTTTCTGTCTGGACAAATAGGGTAAGTTAGAAGTGATGCTGTGTCATTGTTTAAGAATGAGCCATAAAGCTTTCACAGCTTCTACTTTCTGTTTTTTTGTTTGTTTGTTTTTTTCTTAAACACTTGCTCTTAGAAACTAGTTACCAAGTCAGAAGTCTAACTGTTTTGAGACCTCCACACTGTGAAAAGATATACCCACGCCATGAAGAGACACCCTGGGCCTGGAGGATGTGCTGCCTCCTGGGGAGAAGGAAAAGCCAAAGAGGCTAAACATTACACCACTTGGAGCCCAACCATTTTGGCTCAATAGACAGAGCATCAGACTGAGGACTGAAGGGTCACAGGTTCGATTCTTGTCAAGGGTACATGCCCGGGTTGCAGGCTCCATCCCTATTAAGGGGCGTGCAGGAGGCAGCCGATCAATGATTCTTTCTCATTATCGATGTTTCTATCTTTCTCTCACTCTCTTTTTCTCTCTGAAATAAATATAGATATATTTTTAAAAAAACACAAAACATTACACCACATGGAGAAGAAGCCACTTTTGAAGTGGCACCTCCATTCTTAACTCATATAGCTGACACTATGTAAATCAGAGACAAACTCACCCTAAAAATTATGAAGGAAATAAACTGATTCTTCTGAGACATTAAAAATCATTTTTTGCTTTTTTTCCCTTACATAGCAATAGATATTATATTAATTAGAAAAAGAACACTGGGGATAATTTCCCAGAGTGAAAACTTTTAGCTCTCCTAGATTTTGGTTTTTTTTTTTAATTCTATAGCTGTCCTCATAAATAACTTCAGTTGTGAATAGTTGGCCTGCAGATATCTTCATTGTAAATGTTCCCATTTCCATAATATGGAGATTGTTTAGTTTGGTAATGCAAATTAAAGAGTTGCTTGTAAAATAAAGATAAAGAGAATGAATGCTTTAGAGTTGTTTTATGACTTTTAGATGTGGAAAAGGAAGATAACATGATAAATAGACTCACATGGTATTTGGATGTGAATTTTAAACAAAGCTAATTTTACACATAACAGTTGCTCCAGAAAGGTTCTATTTAGAGTTCCTGTGGTTAGCAACAAACTCTCACATCTACCTCACCCAATCAAAATATGCAGTTAGAGTCATGCCAAAACAGTCATACCTACTAATATTATCAGTAATATAAATGTGTTATATTTGTCAAATAAATGAAAACTCTTCCTCTGGATTTTGAGAGTGGCTTAAGTGGACAGTCGGTATGAGGACTGCTGAAAATCAATAACCCGCATTCTTCAATGTGTATGTCAATTAAAACCTTAGTGAGAACTGATAAAACCTTTGAATGGATGTAAGGATTTTAGTGAAATTGCTTTGCACCATGTTCTGCTGTGTCCTATTTTCTTGAGATAAGCCTTCCGTGATGCAAGTTAAGAATAGAGATGGGTTGCCTGGATGCAAAGAAGAATAAGAACAACAGCAACAGCCACTGAAATATAAGACTGCTGATAGCACAGTCAGGTGGTGTGTAGAGATGGCTCAAGAAGGGAGGGGGGGAAGCAGTACATGGGCTTTGCTCTAGCGTTCAGAATATTCTTCTGTCTAGGTATCATCTTCTAGATGACCACTGCATAGCTTAGGTGGTCATGTTATCAGACAAATGCATGGATGGTCTTTATCCGTTGCTAGTAGGAGTGGCATTGTTGGGGTGACTCTGGAATAAGCATTTCCAGAGGCCCCCCATTGGAGAATGAGACATGGTAAAAAGCTTTACTTTCAATAGAATTATGTTCCTCAGTTTCTAAAGTCTCATTTCTCTTAATCCAGTCCTGGAAGATGTGCAAGTGGAGATTCAGCAGAGCTAGAAGCAAAGGCAGTGTCCAGAGTTTTTGTTCCATAGTGGAATCGGGTCTGGTACAGCATCGGCTACTTGTAATCCATTGGTCCACTGTGTGGAGTCTACATAGCCGGGAGCCATATGGGCAAATGCAGGGCAAGAAGAGTCCCATAGCCAGGAGCACACGAGGCAAGAGCACAAGAACAGGAACTCCATTGTCTAGGACCATTGTTGGAAAACCAAGGCTCCCGAGCCACATGCGGCTCTTTGACCCCTTGAGGTTGGCTCTTTCACAAAATACTACGGCCTGGGCAAGTCTATTTTGAAGAAGTAGCATTAGAAGTTTAAGTAGAAAAAAATTGGCTCTCAAAAGAAATTTCAATTGTTGTACTGTTGATATTTGGCTCTGTTGACTAATGAGTTTGCTGACCACTGGTCTAGGAGATTAAATATCTTAAACCTTTCTGTGCTTGGAGTGGCTCCGCCTATTCTGGTCAGTCCCAGGTGTGACTGACAGACGAGTACCTTCCCTATTTCACCCAGATTTTACAGGGCTTGTGTCTAAACTGCAGCTCTCTGGCAAAACTGCACAAATAAATGCTAAGAATACTTGGTCTCCCCTTTGCTCCTTTATAGTTATTCATAACTAGGTTAAATTACAATGATATCAGTAACTGTATTATCCAAATCCATACCTTTGGGTAAGGGAGAGGCAGGAGTTTTGCCGTCCCCACAGATGTGTGAATATGAGGAGAACAATCTTCAATGGATAAAAGTAGATTATGTTTAGATTTTTTATTCATCCATGAAAACCTTTAATAAGGATATGGGTACCACAAAATTGAGACTCTCCCATAAGTAACTTTAATACTGTCCTCACTTAAAGTAGGAATGACTAACATTATTGAATAAATTATTTTCTGCCTAAAAGAAAAACATTCCAAGTGCTACTATAGGAGGTTCCTGCTACTCAATGGCAAGGAAAAGATCAGCAAGACTATGGAAATTGTATTTATAAAATATGATTCATACACCAAACCTGGAAAAAATTCTCAACTTAACACTTTGGGAAATACAGTTGTATTCTGTTTTGATTGCCAGATAGGGGCATAGCAATTCACCAGGAGGTGCTAGGACTGCAGTTTTGAAAACTCACCAAAGGTAGAAAACAGCATTTTTAATGTCAGAGGGGATTTAGTGGGAGATTTTTGATAAGAGAGGAGTCATCCTCAAGATCTCTCTGTGGTGACCACCTTGGTAAACAGCAATCAGAGGTACCACCTCTCAGCAGATGTTAGGTCACAGATGTGGCATGAATCATTCATGCAAAGTCTCCTTGCTACCCTGGGATTGCAGGGCCTCACAGTGAGTAGGAAATGAAATAAGGCTCATGTCTGATTCTTCCTTTAATGCCCTATCAAGCTTTTCTTACAGAGGTTTAAGCAATCTTGGTGAGTGCTTAACACTGTGGAAGCCAAACAGAAGCTGTTACTGCTCATATGATACTTTTCTCTATGAACAAAGAGAATCTACTTTCCCCTGTCAATATTATATCTTTCAAAAGCATAATAATGACAAAAATACTTTTCTTTGTACAATAATAAAATACAACTAATAAGAGAAGAAACAACAGATTTTGGATATCTTTTCAACTTTTTTTCATAAAAGTCTATTTTAAAAGTCTATTTGAATGAATCACTTCATTCAAATCAATGACTTGGACAAGCTTGAGTTCAAGCTCTTCAATGGCGTGTAGGTTACAGATTATAGAGGGCAACATCACAGGACACTGTGAGTTAGGGTTTGGGTTATGCTGGGGGCTGATTGGTGGAAGGTGAGGAAGTAAAGATCATAAGTCATTCCTTCCTGTTGAGGACAGCTTTGAGGGCTGTGCTGGTGTCTCTCTCTCTCCAGTTTCATAAAAAAAGTAGCCAGCAGATCATTCCACCTAGGGCTTAGGAGATGAAACAGAACTTGGGTCAGATGTTATCTTTAGCTTAATGGAAATCCATACTGAATGACCCTTAGGCAAGGCAAGGCAAGGCCATGATATCTGGCTAATTCAGGGAGTTAATGATTAGTAAGAAAAAGGGTTAAAGTAACTGAATAAAGTGCAGTGACTATGTACAGAATCAAAATCCTACATTAAATCAGGACCTTAGGTTTCATTGCCAGTATTGGGCATCTGGAGAGATAGGTTATCTACATTAATAAAAGAGTAAGATGTAAATTCACCATACCGTCACAATGCCCATCAGCCAATCAGGAGTGAGTATGCAAATTAGCAACAAATAAGGTGGTTAATTTGCATACACAGGTGCCCAGTGGCCAGGGGTGGGGCAGACATTCTGCACTAATCCAGCCATTCCAGGCCTCTGGACAGAATGAGAAGGTGGAAAGGTGGCTCCAGGCCAAAGAAAAAAGGCAGCTCTGGCTAGAGCGCAGGCATTGCCAGCAGCCAGAGGAAGGAAGGCCCATTCTTGCATGAATCTTCATGCATCTGGCCTCTGGTCTTTAGATAAACTCTGATTTGCATGGAATTGCCAGTGGAGTTAAAAGTCTATCATGTCAGGTTTAGTTCCCCCCTTGGATTAGCAGAGCCTCAGTGGGAGAATTAAGCAGACAGGAAAAGAGGTGAAAGGAAGGAAGAAATATGGATGTGACCATTGGAGCCAGTTAAAACCGTAACAGGATTCCAGGGCAAGAGGAATAGGAAAACAGAGACAGGAAAGTTAAAACAAGATCAAACAGTGTGAGCAATTAGCCGCCAGCTTGTAACTAACAAGCCATTATCTTCTAACAGCCAAAGTCACAGAGCAAATGGTTAAAAACCTCCTTAATGAGAGAATGCAGAAAGGGAAGGGAATTGAGGAAAGGAATAAAAAGGCAGTTTTACTCCCTTAGCAGAGAAGCCAGCAACACCAAAGCTTGTCAAGAGCAAGTTGCCAGGTGCTATTCATGAATTCTGGGAAGGCCACACTAAATAAAAGAAGGGATCTTGAGGATTAACCTGAACCTAAATAGTCAGCAGTGGAATTTGAAGCCTATGGACAGAGGGTATATAATGCCTCAGACCCTCCCACAACTGGCTCTTCAGATTAGCTGAGAGCCTGTCTGTGCTTCATAACACAGATATATAGGTTTTCTTGCTTTGTTTTTGTTTTCAAGAAAGATGCATGCTTTACTTGCTTTAATAATTTGGCTTTTCACAGTGCAGTCAAGGTCTCTCATGTAATTCATTTATATGGGAAGAGAAGGATCGAGGTTGTGGACAGCTCTTTCCCACTGGATCATGGCGCTGTCCTGTCCAGGAACACCTGTCCTGTTATGAGAGGTGCCTATAATATAAAGATCAGATGATGGCCTTTTGGGTTCTTGGACCCAATGTCAGTGCTTGTGTGTTTGTGGGGAGGGGCAGAATCCTACACCATTAACAATTCTCAGGGCACCAGCTGGGTGTCCCACAGTGCAACTCATTTCTTACACACTCTTTTTCAGTAAGTAGCAACAGGTTAAGAATTGGATCCTACAAGACTTCCCTTCATACCCCGTATCAGATGCAACCTGATAACTGTTCTTCTAACCAACCAGTTACCAATTGGAGGTTCTAAGAACATCTTCCACTGCAGGATTCCCCATCTCAAATCTAGGTTGTTACCTGTATATCCCACTGACTGGCTTTAAACAGAGGTTCCCATGACCTCTTCTGTAGGTTTGTTTAATTTGCTAAAGCAGCTCAAATAACTCAGAGAAGCATTTACCTACCTGATTACTGGTTTCTTTATGAAAGAATATAACACAGGAACAGCCAGATGAAAGACATCCATACATAGGCCAAGGAATGAGTCAAAGACACAGAGCTTCCATGTCTCCTTCAGGCATGCTGGGCTCTCACAATGGAGAAAAAGCATCCATGTATTTCTCTAGTAACACTTCGTCTGATTAAATGTAGTTTTAAAATCGTATCTCTAGAAATTCTGTCTCTCTCAGAGACCTAGCCTTTTCCCTGAATAATCAGCCACCTCAGAGGCAGCAGAAGACAGTAGCTCAGACTTGACTAATGGTCACATTTAGTGACCACTGGCAGGCTAATTGTCACATTTTTGGTCTAACTTAAGTTTCAGCTCCTAAGCGCTAAGATAGAATGACCCCCTGGCTACTTTCACATGAGAATGGAGAGAGGGACACCAGAAAAGACCTCAGAGGTATCCTCAAGATCTGAAGAAATGATTCATTACCTTTACTTCACCTCTAACCAATTGGCCTCCAGCACCATGTCCCCAAACCCTTAGCTCAAGATAACTTGAGAATTTGCCCTATATAATCTGTAACTTGCTAGCCACCAGAGAGTCGGGTCTTTAGCATTAGCTACATTGGCTAATTCAATGTTAAACCATGTTCTTTTGCTGTACTGCAAACTGCTGCTCTGGCATTTTGGGGCCAGTGCTTGTAGGCATGAGGACACAAGGAACACTGTGGTTCCAGTAACAGGTTCCCATAAGACTTGCCCTTTTTTCCACTTATCCATGACTTTGGAAGTGTAAGTCATGCAACATGAGCAATATTATAATTATCCTATATAATAAAAGGCTAATATGCAAATAGACTGAACTGCAGAACAACTGGAACAACTGAACAACCGAATAACTGGTTGCTATGATGAGTGGTAATCACCAAAGCGCATGTGTGGAACATGATGGGACATTGACTGTGGCAGATGGTGGAGCAGGTGAGCAGGGGTGTCAGACCAAGATGGGATACTGGTCACTGTCATTGGGGTGAGCCTCTGGTGGTTACTGAAAATTATTTGTTCCTGTACGCCACAATACCACTCGGCGCTCCCACCTACTGCCTGCGCCTGCCCGGCTTGTACCTGCTGCTGGTGCCGGAGTCACTGCTCACACCCATTGCCGGCATCTGACACTGGCCCCAATCACTTTATGCCATCAGTGGGTGTGAGTGATGGCTGCCAGCCCCAATCACCCCTCAGGACTTCTCCACTTCCCCCTACTCCTGAGGGGGCTATTGGGCAGCAGCTGCCACTTACACCCATTCTGGGCACCAGCCCTGCTTGTACCCACTGCTGGCACTGGCCACAAGAGAGAGAGGAGACCAGGGCTGTCGCAAGAGGGGCAGGAGCATGGAGGATGGGCTGAGACCTGCCCCTGTGCCTACTGCAGCCTTGTGGCCCACAGTTCCTTCCACGGTCCACGAATTCATGTACTGAGCCCCTAGTATCTTATAACTACTAATCTAGCACATCAGAGCAATGCACGCTTAACTATTGGGAAAGTGAAAATTTGCCAAGAAAGGCAGATGTTAGGTTGCAACATTTATTACAACTAATGTATTGATTATGCCTAATATGATCTTTAGTAAGTGAATAACATCTCTTTCATTAACATCACCCCTCATATTCATTTTATCCATATTTCACCAGTCTAACCTCTCTTCTGTATTTTAAACGTTTATGTTTTAAACCTATTAAAATGAATCCAGATTTAGACAAATGAAGCCAATATGCCAAATCCTACTGAATCAATGTGGAATTAACATATTTTCCAAAAGAAGATTGGAGAAGTAGGGTTCTAAGTTTAATAAGTATCCCAGATTCAACTAATGTCTCAGATTAAATAAATATACATTTATTTAATGGAGTTGTTTGACATCTTTTTTAAAAGATATGAGAATATTGTCATGATGATAATTATTACATATTGTAGAAATGTGAACACTGGCTAACCAATTTTGGCTCCTTTCCCAAAGTACTCCAAAACAGCATGAAAAAGGCTTAGGCTTAGGTGGTTTCACTCCTTTTACAACTTGAGGATTCCTTTTAAAGATTCTCACTTTCAAAGTTAGAATTAAATACCTATAAATAACAAAATTCAACTGAGTAAAATTTAAAGCTCTTGTTGGCTTTAATGAAGGATTCATGAATCTAGCAAGTAGGAAGCAGCTCTGAAGAGCTGTGCAAAGAGGAGGCTTGTAAAGGCAGAAGAGGACACTCGCTAAGTGGATACATTGGCCTGAAGACTGAAGGGTCCAAGGTTTGATTCCAGTGAAGAGCATATGTGTGGATTGCATGCTCGATCCTCAGTAGAGGGCATGCAGGAGGGAACCAATCAATGATCTTCTCATCACTGATTTTTCTCTCTCTCTCTCCCTCTTCCTTCCTCTCTGAAAACAATAAAAAAATCCTATCTAATAAAAGAGTAATATGCAAATTGACCATACCTTCGCTATACCCAATATGGTATACAAGCCATGCCCACAAGCCATGCCCACAAGCCAATCAGGAGTGATATACAAATTACCACCCAACCAAGAAGGCTGTTGCCCATGGCAGGCCATGACTGGGGGTGGAGCCAGCCAGGGATCAGCCTGATTGCAGGGTGATTGCTGGCTGGGGTCCCCTGCCCAAGGACAGAAAGCCTCTGGCCAGAGGCTTTCGGCCTTGGGCGGGGGGTGAACCCTCAGTAGGACATCCCCTGAGAGCTCCCAGTATGTGAGAGGGAGCAGGTTGGGCTGAGGGAGCACCCAACCCAGTGCACAAATTTCATGCACCGGGCCCCTAGTGTGTGTGTGTGTGTGGTGTGTGTGTGTGTGTGTGTGTGTGTGTGTGTGTGTGTATGTAGAAGAGGGATGGGAGAGAGTGGATTGGTCAGGGTAACCTACCGATGGACATGCAAGGGGGGCTTTTATCAGGCATATTCCAGATTGCCTGCTTAAAATTCCATTCCTGAGAGGCTGAAACTGCAATAAGATTAGGTGCTAAGTCTGGGTTTGGTGCTATGGTCTTAGCACAGATGCTTTGGCATTTGAATTTATTTAATTGCCAGAAGTGAGTTTTAATAGCAAGTGTGGAGTGTGGAAAGAACATATGCATGGGTCTTCCTGGAGACTCATAGGTTGGGTCAGCCAACATTTCCTGCACATGGCATTACAGTCCTGGGAAGGCACCTACAGCAGAGTCCTTTTCAACTCTTACTCAACCGTGCAGAGCATTCATGGCAAAAGAGGAGGCATTGTTGTGGGATGACTTCCACAACCAGTTGCAAATCACCATGGAGGCGGCTAAGTTGGTAATAAGCAAGCAAGGATTTATTGAACTGGCCAAGACAGCCGCGAGGGCACCACACGCCAGTGGAGCCCACATTCACAAACGGGCCATCCCAGGTGAAGGCAGTCCTTTTAAAGGGTCTTAACCATAAATTTCCATTGTTCTAAATTCCACGAACAGCCTTCAGGGTCGTATCTGGGACAGGGAGGTTTCAGTGGACTATGATTGATTCCTGTTGCCTGCTCTCTATCTCTAACCATACAGCCTACTAGACATTAGAATGTGGACTTATCTTGCTGAAGCTGAGAGTACAGCCCAACTCCTGGTGCCACTGAGTAAACAAGAATCAATCTTTTATGGTTTTCACGGGAAAATAACCTTTGTGATGTGGGATGGATTTATGTGAGCTTCTAGGTCTCAAGCTGGAAGCTGAAGTAACTAGACTATTGTTTAAGTAAGTAAGTGAATACAGAGGCCAGAATAGCAGGGTTAAAGTTTAAACAGCAGTTTTTACCTGAGGTGATTGCTAAGATCCTTCAGCATGCCCTCTGCTTGGCCAAACTTCACATTAAGATCAGGGTCTTAAATTCATAACAGAACCCCAGTTTCTTATTCCTTCTTAAAAACAGCTTTTATGGAACTATGTTGTCCTTAGTGTGAAAGTTTGAATTGACAAAGGGCTCTTAAAAGTATTTCAAATGTGTGCTTTCATCACAATGTGATGGGCATTCATCAGAATATTAATGCTAGAAATGTCTCTTTCTCAAAAGTAATTTTTTAACCTTAAGGAAATCGCTTTAGCATTCATTGACTGTCTTTATTCAAAGCTTCTACTTCAATCTACTGATTTTTTTTCTCTTTTCACTTCATCTTCTCCCTCCCTTCTCTTCATATTCCTACCTCACTTCTTTATGTAGCATGAATATATTCTCTGTTTTTATTCTTAACTGCCTTTGCTCTTCCTCTCCTCTGTGATTACCAAGATTCACAAACAGGACGGCAATATGAGTGAAAATGACTTAATAAGGATTTACCTATTCAGCAAAATATGTTTTCAGTGATGTTTGATGACTTCTCCTGAGAAAAAGGTATTCGAAGTGTTGCTCCAGTCATCTCTGAGCAAAACATTTCAAATTGGCTAAGCAGCTCCTTAAAGGAGAGCTGGAAACTGACATGAACAATAAGATTTCCCGCAGCCATAAACACAGTGATGCTTTTATCCTGTAAAGCTCTGAGGGCAATTCCTGCATTTCCAGCAAAGGCCATTCAGAGTGCAGGTTAGCAAGGAGACATCTAGCCTTTTAAGACAGCATGCATGAACCGCATGTTGGTTTCCATTCATCAGCTGGCTTTGAGATGTTTCTACTTTTAAAAGTAAAACTGTGTAACTGTGCCATTTGAAATTCCTATGCATTATAATAAATCTTCTTGCAAAGAGTTGACTGTTCTTTCAAGGGAATGAAGTTTTATTCCATACAAGGAGTTTTAATTGATATATTAGAGAGAACAAATGCCCTAAAAATATTGCTCAAAATGTTTTACCCACCACTAGCCTAGTCAGAGGAAAAAGCTTATCTAAGTCCCCTGTGATCTGGCCAGATAAAAACAAATCCCTTTACGTTTATCTTAAAGATGGATGTAAATTTGCATTTTATTCCTTAGTAGTATCCACATTTAATTTAGAAGTTATGTTTTTAAACAAGATAGCTTAATATCCTCTCTAATCTTTCAGGGGAAAAAAACTGCATTAAAACATATCAGTTGGTTGTACGCATGCTCCTGGGCTGTCAATTCACATCCTAATCCAAGATGCACAGGCCAAAGAAGATGCAGTTCAAGCAAGCAAGTTCTTATTTGGGACAAGATATAGTCTATTTTCCTCCATATGTTAGGATACTGAATGCATCTTTTTTTTAAAAAGATATGTATTTAATTGTGGTTTTTTTTTCCAGAGAGGAAGGGAGAGAGAGTTAGAAACATCAATCAGCTGCCTCCTGCACACCCCCTATTGGGGATGTGCCTACATCCAAGGTACATGCCCTTGACCAGAATCGAACCTGGGACCTTTCAGTCCACAGACCTATGCTCTATCCACTGAGCCAAACCCATCAGGGCTGAATGCTTCTTAAAAGATACTCTTTCTTTCCAATTATTTATTGAGTGCTTGCTATGTGTGCATTCTGTGGATGAGGCTGGTACGGGAGACAATTAAGGAAGTTGCCCTCACAGTGGTTGTATTTTATGAAAAATGAAAATAATTAACAATGTAGATAACTAAACAAACTAACAAGCAACTCAACCAAACCGCCAACCAGATAATTGCAGATTGCAACAAACCCTGGAGGAAATAGACAAGGTGATGAAATAAAAATCTAGGAAGAAGCATCTTTATATAATTAACCCCAAGAAAACCTTTTTGGGAAGGCAATGATTGTGGGAATACCTGAAAGACAGGAAAAAGAACTCTGTAAGGCCAGTGAATCTTGATCACATTTTAAAAAATATATATTTTATTGATTTTTTACAGAGCAGAAGGGAGAGGGATAGAAAGTCAGAAACATCGATGAAAAACATTGATCAGTTGCCTCTTGCACGCCCCCTACTGGGGATGTGCCCGCAGCCAAGGTACATGCCCTTGACAGGAATCGAACCTGGGACCCTTCAGTCCGCAGTCCAACACTCTATCCACTGAGCCAAACCGGTCTCAGCTTGATCATATTTCTTAAGGGTGAAAAAGAAGGATTTAAAGCCAAAAACACTTCATAGGAAATTGATTATTGGGTCTCTTTCACTACTTCATTTAAAGATCAGCCAGAAGTTATTTTCATTTTCTATGTGCAAAGCTGGCTTTCTAATACTTTCATTTCATAGTTATATCACACCTTCTGGCAGCTGCACATTGAGATAACATCCTTGTTATTAATACGCTCTAATATTAATTTCGTCAGCAGAGGCTTTATTGGAGAGTTCATATTTGAGGATCTCCCTGGCTTTGGTACCTACAAATCATCTTGTATGTTTTCTCCAGGAAAATATGGAAAGAGGCAATGTTGTTTTACCATCTAACTAAAAGAATTTCACTTTTCACTCCCTTCATCAAAAAGTTAAGTGTACACAGCACACACACACCAGACTATGTTCAACCTCTGACAATTTTCTTCAAATGGAATTTCAGATGGCGAACAAATGCTACCAAAATGTAGTAACATAGAAATTCTGATTGAACACAAATTTGGAGGCCAGGTTGTCCCCCAAAAGGGCCTTTTCCTGCCATGCTTCATGTTTCACATCTCCTTTCTCCAGCAGCAAACCCTGAGCAGCTTGACAATTGTAATTGTCCACTGAGGCTCCTCAGAGCATGAAATGAAAACAATTTCTTAGAGTGTTGCAAAAGCCTATAACATCCTTTCCAGTCTTACCCTTATTATTTGGAAAACAAGCAGAGTATCTATGAACTGTTATCGACTCCAGCCATGTGGATACCTTGATGGGAATTGAGACTATTAAATATTAGCAATATTTGTTTTAGTACTGTATATTGTCTGAAATGGTCTTTAGTAGGAGGTTTAGTTTATCAACATCTTGTATGGTGTTCAATTAGAATGTCACAGTGGTCAGTTGGCTGAATCTAAGGCAGCACGCTGCATTGTTATCAGTCATCTCCAGGTGCTTGTAAAGCACTCACAGAATTCAGAGCAGCTGACCTAACCTGTGGAATGGTTATTGCAGTCAATCTTACAGAGAGCAATTATAGAAGATAAATGGTATAAATATTTCTCTGCATTATGTCCTTCCAAATATTTGTTTGCAATGTGAGCCTGCAAGTATGTCTTAGGGGAATAAAAGTATAATTTTGAACTGATCTATGCTAATAGATAACAATTTTAATTTATTTGAATGAATATTAAAACTGGTTAGGAACACTTTGAAGTCAGAAACTAAAGGCTTTTATAGAGTAGATGAAGAATCAAAGTAAGAAAATTATTTGACTATAACTTAAGCAGTGGCCTTATTTTAGTAATGTCTTATTGAGTGTTATTGGCTGGGTTTTTTATTGTTTAAAATATTACAAATAGTAGTACATATGCTTCCTTTTCCCTCCATTGACCTCCCCCTGGCCTTCCCCACTACCAGGTACATGCCCTCAAACCCCCCCCCCCCTGTCCTCCAATGTCTGTGTCCATGGTTGATCATTTACCTCCACCTCCAACCCTCCTTTTTTTTCCAAATAAACATGAGTGCTTTTATAATTAGATTTTGGCTTAGATTTCAAGTTTCCTTATGTAGACTACCAAAGCAGCAGAGCCACCTCAGTTTAATGATGTTCTTTTTCATTACTTTTGCTACTTCTCCCTTTCATTATCTTCTTTATATGAAGATATACAAGATATACAGAAAATGACCAAAAATTTAGTACTAGTGCTATTCTCAGTCATGGTTAGGGTTAATTTGTTCTTTTTTAATTTTATTGATTTTTGCAGAGAGGAAGGGAGAGAAATAGAGAGTTAGAAACATCCTTGAGAGAGAAACATCCATCAGCTGCTTCTTTAACACCCCCTACTGGGGATGTACCCACCATCAAGGTACATGCCCTTGACTGGAATCAAACCTGGGATTCAGTCTGCAGGCTGATGCTCTGTCCACTGAGCCAAACTGGTTAGGGCAACTTGTTCTTACTTCATTGTAAAATCCATAGGTTTTAATATCAGGTTCATGGAAATGTTTTTTTCCCCTGTTTATCTTGTCCATCTTGTTTCTGTTTCTCCCAGTGCAGTGAGAACATCTGATGTACTGTTGATGGTTGTGAACAGGTATTTAAAGCTCTTGAGAGAACGCAGTGCACTTGGATAGACTACAATGGTGAGGATCAGTTGAACAAGAGACTGAAGTATGTATGCTCCTTAGCCAGGGCCCCCATGAACCAAGCCACTTGGAATCATCAAAGCATGCACCTGAAGAGACATCAATCTGTTTCAAGTGGCTTGTTAGCTAATTTCATGTATTGAGTCTCCATAATACCCATGGGTGTTGATTCATGTGCAGCAGGAGATATTTGCTATGGAACAAATGTCATCTTATTCAGTCCACAAGTAATCTAAGCAGTTCCATTACCTAAAACCACCTCAGCAAGAGAGCATAGGCACTTTTGCTGGTGTTGCCACTGTTCCAAATTTTGACCATTCGAATAAGTGTCTAGTACACATTTCTTAAAATTTGCATTCCCCTTATGATATATGATGTGGAGAATCTTTTCCTGTTGACATCTGCATATCTTTCTTGCCTAATTTTTTGATTACCATGGACAACTGGACCAATGTCCCCATGAAAACTCTTATCATGACTATTGGGTAAAATTCCTGAACTATAATGGCTAATTCATGTCTTATTAAGAGAAAACAAAATGCAAGAGTCCTATGCCTGAAGTCTATCAGAGAGTGTATTAAAGATGTATTGAACCTGAAAAAATTCTTCCCTACTATATCCACAGCATCCATTAAACATTGTCTTCTAATTGGAACTTCTGGTTTATATACTTGTTTAATAAAGAAATGAAAATTTCTGCAATTTAGTCTCTATTTCCCTTTCTCCTAATACTTCCCCCAGTGGTAGGCAGAATAATGGAGCCCAGAGATGTCCACAGACTAATTCTTGTGGACCCTTGAATATATTGCCTTCTAAGGCTAAAAAGACTTTGTAGACATAATCAAGGTTGAACAGTCTGACATGAAACTATTATCTGCACTAATAAAAGAGAAATATGCAAATTGACCATATATTCACAACATCCATCAGCTAATCAGGAGTGATATGCAAATTAACCCAACACAGATGGAGGGTTAATTTTCATATACAGGTGCTGAGTGGCTGGGGGGGGGGGGGGGAGGGTGGGTGGCAGGGAAAGTGGAAAGGCAGCTCCAGGCCAGAGCAAAGTCAGAAAGGTAACTCTAGTCCAGAGCAATGTAGGTGCTGGCAGCCAGGGGAAGGGAGGCCCATTCTTACATGAATCTTCAGGCACTGAGCCTCTAGTACTATAATATTTAGGTGGGTCCAATTTCATAATGTAAGACCTTAAAAGCAGAGACCCTTTCTGGCTGCAAACATTCCGAGAGATGGAAACACAAAAAGGGTATAACCAATCCTGTCTGTCTTTGAGGCAAGAGGAAGATTGCTATGAGCCAAAGAATGAGGAAGACCTTGCAGAGCCAAAAAATGTCAAAAAAAATCCTCCAGTAATGCCTTTGGAAAAGAAGGTAGCTCTGCTGAGATCTTGATTTTAGCCCACTAAGACCCATGTCAGACTTCTGACCTACAGAACTATAAGATAACTAAATTGTATTAGTTAATCTACCATACCTGTGATGATTTATTATGACGGCAATAAAAATTATACTTTTAGAACCTTCACAAATTAAACACAATACGCATATTTCTTTAGTCTCACAGACCATAATCTAAAATATGTCTAGATATAAATAGAAGCTAAATTTTAAGGTAGACAATAGAGTTGTTTGATATTAGACAAAATGCTTACTTTTTATGAAATAAAACAAAAGCAAACTATTAAACAGCATTTATTCTGTTTTCATTACCTATTTCTCTTTGGAAAAATAATTTCTAAGTAAAGTAATATTTTAAGAAATGCTATTTTTGTACTTGGGGAACCAAAAATCAATGGGAACATTTACACATTACTAAAATATTTGATCCTTTGTAAGAGAAAAAATGGTCAGGTATTGACAGTTAAGCTAGTTAATTTTGAATCAAAGATGGCTTAGATGAGGATGATTAAATCTCTGAACTGAAAGTGTTTGGCCTTCAGAGGAAATGGAAGCCTTATGAGAAATAGTAAAAAACTGCACTTAGCAAACATACCCAAATATTCATGTACTCATGTGCATGCATTACCCCCCTGTCCCATCTACAAGTGTACTTGGTTTGCCTGCTTCTGTTATAACCAAAAGTTTTTTTATGTCATTGTATTTGTGTGTGGTTTTTTTTTTCTTGAGCCCTCCAGCTGCTGATGGTAAACTAGTCTTTAGTGGAACAGAGCATTTTATTTGTTTTGTTCCTCCATACAATAAACCCTCACTATGTTGTTGACTAACTTCTGAAGGTAACAAAAGGAGAAACCACCTGCTCAGGGACCAAAATTTTTTCTTGAAACCTCATATACAGTATTACTACAGCTACACTGCATTCATGTAGTATCTTTATTTCCAGATTGAAAGCCAAACTACAAGGACTACAAATCACCTTTATACCTGTCTATAGACATGCAGCCAGAACGTGTGATGCACAATATGAACCTGCTTGCCTTACTCAAGAACTGAAGTAAAACATCTTTGTGCAAAAAAAAAAAAATCCTTCAAGTAGGGCCAGGCAGTGGCTCCCCATCTTGACTGTAGATACTAATCATATGGACTATTCAGTCTCCATATTGGGAATATGGTATTTCTACTACAAATGATCTGGGAACTACACTTAATAATGCCAAAAGAAGGAGAATAGGCCTGACCTACTTGGAAAAAATAGTTGACTAACGTGGATATCTTTTTTTCTAGAAATAAGAGGTAGTTTTAGATAAATCTTATCCTGGGCTGTTCTCTTATCCCGCTGTGATAAAAACATCTCTAAAACATGCTAAGATGTTTTGAATTTCATTCAGGGAAAACCATGAGTTCTCCATGATGTCTCTCTCTTGAAACTAGATTGAACTCAGCCATGACAAGTTTTAAACCATGAGCATAGTTGAAAGAGAAGAACCCCAATTGGGCAGCTGTGAGTCCTGGAACTGGGGGACTAACCCATTGCAGAGGCTGATCTGGGAAGGGTAGCCACATACTCCAAGACAAGGAGATCATTTACCCCTGGAAGAAGGGAGGAACTGACATCTTCAGTGGTTTTCGGGGAGGGGACAAATGTATATGTGTATTTCTGAAAATGACATGGTAGAGCAGAGTATACCAGCAGAGAAGGCCACATGTGACACCAAAAACCACTTCTTCTGTGTATGTCCAGAGTGATGAGTTTTTAGACATCAGTGGTCGTCTTGCCTGAATCCACTGTTTTCTGGCAACGAAGTGTGTGACCATTAACAAATTGTTTTTAAGCATACGTTTTCTTATTATAAAAAGAAAGGTAATAATAAATACAAAATAATGTATCTGGATATCTAAACCCTGGAAGCGACCCCAAAATGAAATTGCCCTAAAAAGCTTTGCATAAAAATAGCCTTATATAAATAATCTTAAAGGTAATAGAGTGAGGTTTTTTTTCCCCATATGCCTCCTAAAGTTTATTAATACAAGAATAATTTTCAGTACGTGGGCATATGTATAATGTATTCAATTAGAGCAAGATTTCTCCTTTAATGGTGCTGATTTCATTTGAGTGCATAGTTACTGCTCATTATGTGCAGCATCTGCTTTATTGAATAAATCAATAAATCAATTAGGGCCACAGAGCATAAGCTGGCAAAAGAATGCACATGTCAAAGGTGGAGGAGCGTGTATATGAATCTTTTCGGTTAATTCTAATGAAATGTATTAGAAAGAGTACTAAATTGGTAATCAAGAGTCTTGGAAGCTTTAGCCCACCACCTGTTATGGATTTGTTTGGCAAATCACTTTTGACTAAAATATGACAAAGCAGTTATATACAAATGATTTCCATTATTATTAATTTTGCAACAGCGTCTCTCTCTTTCCCCTAAAGGAAATCAGATTTATCTCAGCTATATGTAGGGATCTCAGTCAATGCAAGTTCCTTTCTTTATGTAAGCTAGGGTTCAGGGAAATTCTGCCTGCTTGTATCCCTCTTACTTTATCTCCCATTCCTCCATAAAACCCCTCCATCAAACCCAAGAAACGTCTAAGGCAAACCATGAGTTCCTAAACATTAAATATATTTTTAAAACAACTCTTAATGTCCCAGACACTGTCCACAGCTAGCTTTGGTAATTCTTTAAACATTTAAGCTGAAATATTTGTTCTCTCTTCTCTCTCCCTCTCCCTCTCCCTCTCCCCCACCTCTCTCTCCCTTTCCCTCTCCCCCACCTCTCTCTCTCTCTCTCTCTCTCTCTCTCTCTCTCTCTCTTCTCTTCTCTTTCTCTTTCTTAATATCAGTACCCCATAATGGAAGAGAGAAGGGATATAGAATGTTCAGTTTAAGCCTACATTACCAGCATAGCTTTATACATATGGCTAGCCATGAAATAGAAGCAGAACTCATAATTGACCCGGGGGAAGTTTTTTAAAGAGTCTGAGCTCACCCCAATGTCTTGCCCCTACAGACATGAAGTGGAAGCAATGGCCGGAGGTCTAGTGTACCTATTGGAAACATGGAGCAACCTTAAAGATGGAAGTCATGCACTAAGGGAGGCTGAGCAGAGGGGCAGAGACCAGGCCTTATTGAAGGTTATGCAGGCAAACCTCATACCAGCATCAGAGTGACCACATCTATACTTCTTTTATTTGAAACAAATAAAACATGACCTGTTTATGCCACTGATACTATAAATGCCCTGATGGTTCTTAACCTGTTCTAGACCAAATATAGAGCAGTATAGAATTACAATTTCTACTCCTACCTTTCATTTTATTTGAAACACCCTACACTTCTACAGAAAGAGGCTCAGAACTTTTTAAGAAATGACTCTTAGAAAATTGATAGGCACACATAAAAGGAACAAATGATTTGGGGCAAATGAGGAATAGTCTATGAACTCTATGAAATAGTGAACAGACACACTAACAAATAAGGAAGGCAGAAACCTGGGTCACCATTGGAACTGCTTCTTTATATTTTTAGAGGAAATAAAGAAGACACATAGGTTTGAAAGCTCACTGGACCATGTAGCCACACTCCCTGTTAGACATGCACAGAACCACAGTGATTCTCAATTTTCTCATTTGTAACGTGGAGATTACGTCATTACTCACAGAATTGTACTGCAACTCCATGACATAATTCTGCACAGAACATTTTAACACAGCAATATAGTAAGTGCTCAATAAATTAAAGCCATTTTTGTTCTTTATCATCAGCACACCTTCTTCCATTACTTATCAGCAGGCTGTTTCAGTTTACTAGTTGAATTAAAGGGGGAAACAAATGACTTTCAATGTTTCTTCACAAATCAAACACTCTTTGACCCAAGGCACATATAAATGACTTTTTTTATAGTAGCAGCCTAGACTACATCACTCTCCCTGTGCCTGTTTATACGTTTCCTACTGCAATTTTTATAGTCTTTAAAAGTCTAATAATTTGAGATGTGCTGTGCTCTTGAATGACAATAAAGATAAAGAGGTGTTAAGAAGTTGTATATTCCACAATGCAGGGGCACCAGATTGCTTTGTCCTAAACCCTATTTGCTCTGTGGACTTTGCTGAAGTGGGATAAATATAGGTGATCGGGAGGAGAGTACAGGGTTTCAGTGAATGAAGTTCTTTGCAGGGTTGGTGGTCAGCATGAGAGGTCTGCCCCGGAATAGAGCCCACTAAGTAGAAAGAACTGTAACACAGGGTTTAGGAGGGGAAAAAAGTATACATTCAAACTGGACTGATCTGAGTAAGGATCAAAGAGACAAAATACCTCCCCTGGACCAAAATCTCCCTGAAGGCTGAGACTATCTATGTACTGTCCATTACTATGTCCCCAGCAATTGGCCAGGGACTGACAGGTAGCAGAGCATCAAGAAATATTTCTTAAATGATCAACAACTTGCCAATTTTCCCACTACAAAATTTAAGTGCCAGGGAGAATTCTAACTCTGGTGCCTATTTTTTTTTTTCATTTTTGTTTCCCCCCATCATTTGCACATTATTTTAGCTTCCCTGCCTACCACACAGTCAATATCAGTGAATGAGTGAACAAATGAACAAAGTAATGAATACTTACTCTGCTTTTGTGAATATGCCACGGTACAAACAGAAGCATAAAAAAGAAGAGAAAAAAGAGAAAAGAAAATGAGAATCATCTCTGTTCCTCTCCTGCCCTCCCCCTCCTTTTTCTCTGCCTCCACCCACTCCAACACCCACTCACAGTTCAAACCCAATTCAACAAAATCCTTTATCAGAGCATGCTCCAGGGGAACAAGAATGAGGCATTTGGCCTTGGTATTTTTATTTTAATATGTGTACTGCAAAGGACAAAAGAAAGGTCGGGAAGCAAACAATGCAGGGAGCAGTTGAAAAAAATTTTAATTGTAGAGGAAAGCAGGGCTGTCTCTGACAGGAGTGACTAAGGATGAGCAAACCCTGAGCAGCTGCTGTGAAGGGCTTCATCTGAGCCACAGTTTAGAGGAGAGCACCAAAGCTGTTTTGCTGCTTAACACATTAAATATGCACAAAAAGGGAATCGAGTAAATCATGCCTCGTTGCAGGAGTCCTAATATGTGCCAGCAGGTGCTGCCTGAGTCAGGCGTCTTCCAAAAACCACCTAGGAGAGAAAATGTGGCAGGAAGTCAAACAAGTTGGACCATTCCCTGTCTGCTTGGGTGGGAGCCATTTGCTAGGGGAACAGGCTTCTTTTTTATCTGAAACGCATCCATGTGGGAGTTCTGTGCAAAATGGTCTTGCAAAGGAAGGAAAAAAATGCAGAAAAGAAAAGGACAGCCTTTGGAGAGGAGACAAACTAACTCAGAACAAAGATGAAGCCGTTTCTCCCAGGAATAGCTCTCCTCTCCGACTGAGATATGTTCAGTATCCAGCAGATCCCCAGTCCACTGCAGAGGCTTACCAAATGTTTGAAGCTTTACTTTAAAAGACTACATTAAAAAAAAAAAAGTGGGGCTGGGGGAAGATTCCGGGAACTCCGGCTCAGTTTCTTTCATTCTCTGGTTGTTAATAAACTAGTTGCCCTTGTTTTGCTTTATCTCTTATATAAATAACTAGAGGCAAGGTGAATGAAAGTCATGCACAGGTAGGGTCCCTTGGCCTGGCCAGCGATCAGGGCCAATGAGGGCTTTCTGGCTGCCAGCTGGGGCTTCCTTTCCCTGGCTGCCAGCTGCCAGCCTGGGCCTTCTGTCATCCTGTGCCACCCCTTGGTCTCAGCGCACGTCATAGCGAGCAATAGAACTTCCAGTCTCACGGTCAAACTCCCGCGGGGACACTTTACATATTAACCTTTTATATATACAGATGTAAATCATACTATTTCTATTCCTACTGAAACAGTGAATGTTGACAAGAAGGCAAAATAGTGAAGTACCAAAGGCCAATATATATAAATTACTGCTTTGATTGTGAGACTTAATATCGAGGTGACCTTGAGCATATCAGTTGACCTCTCTTGGCCTCAGTTTCTTCAACTGTAAACTAAGGATATTAATAGAACCTAACTCATAGGATTGTATGAAAACTAAATGAGTTGATTTTTGAAAATAACTTATGACAGTGACCTGGAACATATTAAATGCCTTGCAAGTACACATATTAAATTATTGCACAAAATACAAAAGATTAATAATATTAATACAACAGCAGAAATAAGCAGAAAATAATTATTATCTATGATTCCACTCCAAGGAGAGATAGTCATTGTAGAATTTCGATATGTTGCCTTACATATTTTGTAAGTTCTTTTTTTTTCAATACTCATACAATCAATATTATTAATTACAATAACCATAACACAAATATCATTTTTGACATGAGGTTTGCAACTCAAATTTTTGTCAAACTTAATTATTACATAATTCTAATTAAGTTGGTGAATTATTAGCTAAGTTTTAGAAATAAACACTTTTAGCATTAGTGTATTTGGTAGGCAGACTTTTGAGATGATTCTCAATGCCTCATACTGTCTTTATAACCCCTTCCTTTGAGTGTAACGAGAAATATGACAGTGTTTTACCCTGTGATTAGGGTACTTTCAATGGCAAAGGTAGGGGGATTTTGCAGACACAACCAACACTCCAAATCAGTTAATTTTGAGTTAGCCAAAGGTTGATTATTCTGGGTGAGCCTAACCTATACAACTAAGACACTCACTTGTTGGTCTTGGGGAAGCAAAATGGCATATTATAGAGAGGCTCAGACATCAGGGATTGATGGGCAGCTTCCAGTTGTGATGGGCTCCAGCTAACTTCTGCCAACTAAAAACGACCTCAAAAGAGGACCTCAAGCCTCAGGTGAGTTCATAACCTGGTGAGACACTACACAAAGACTCAGCTAAGCTGTACATGAAACTATCTATAATAATAAAAGTATAATATGCTAATTAGACCGGAAGTCCTTCTGGGCCACCTCCTGGATGAAGCAGGCTACAAGGGAAGCCTAGGTCCCAGGTGCCAGAGGGAAGCCATTGCTGACAGCTCGGGGAAGGAAGGCCTACTATTGCATGAATTTCATGCATTGGGCCTCTGGTAGGTAATGAGATGTGTGTTATTTGGGGCCACTATGTCAATGATACATACCATATGAACAGTCAGGAAAAATAGTACAGGATGGTGAAAATATAATTAAGTAGCTTAACATGGATAAAAAACAGAACCAATTATTGAATCCAAGTCTTACTGATGTCAAGGCAAATGTGTTTAATCTATACTGTAAGTTTCATTCAGACAGCTATAATGTACATTTTAAAAAATATCATGTAAATATTATCTGTGGAGTTTATTCCACTGCTTGGTATACAATCTAATAACCATGTTGGATATTTAGCTTGTTTGCTATGTAGAAACAGTGCTACAAAAAATATACTTCAGCCACACATACAAATTGGTGTGGCTTTTATTGTGGAATTAAACTCAGCATGTCATTCTACTGCTTTTATAAAATGTGATATTTCTCTTTTTTTCTGCTGTTTTCCAACTACAGGTGTTTTGAAAATAAATATCTTCAACAGTTCTAAAAAAATATACTTCAAACTACATCTTTCATTGCATTTTCTCTAGGATCCAATGCTGAATTTAAAAAAAGTGCATTTTTAAAATATTTACCTCTTCCTAATATTGATATGACCAACGACCCCACTGGGATACACATGAGTATTGAGTTTATTTCCTCTCCAGAATATTAGGTAATAAAATGTATGCTATGTCAAAACTTAAAAATCTGCAACTGTAAGAAAGAATTTTATGCAATTCAGGGAAATATAACTATGATTAACTGCAAAAAAAGTGCTTTAGAACCTTTCTATGTCAAATAATGCATAACAAAAACATATTACCTTATCCCCTAAGGGGCATATACCAATCCCAGAAAAAGTGTGACAGCCAATTAATGACCTTTGGTGACTGTTGGAATATTACGACAGGCTGTCACTGCTAGGATGTGCCAAGATCAGCCATGGCCCAGAGCTTCAGGACCACAGATTTGCCTGATAAGGGCCAAATGGAAATTTTGTGACACAATTTCAAATTTCCAATGGTATTAAACTGATGTGATTTAAGCCAAAAATCTACTTCCATTCTTACAGGTCTGGGCAGGGACTGAAGGTCATAATTCAGCCTTCACCAGGTCAGAGAGGAGAAGCAGAGACAAGTTATCCATTGATGCACAATTGCAATTAATATTTCCCTGCAGAAACTTATAAAGTGAATTTGGGGGTTTTAAAATGTTTCTTTAAAGATTTTTTTAAGAAAGATAAAATGATTTTTTTAAAACTTTTCATTTTAAAATAAGTATAGATTCATAGGAGGTTCGAAAGAAATGTACAATGCAGTCCTGTGCACACTTGTCCCAGCCCCACCTCCAAATGTCAACAATTTACATGATAGTATCAAAAGCAAACATTTGGCATTTGTAAAATTCATAGCTTATTCAAGATCCATCAATTATACATAAACTCATTTGTGTTTGTTTATGTCTTTGTACAGCTCTATAAAATTTTAATATCTGAGTAGCCTTCTATAACAACCACCACAATTTTATCCAACTGAACTATCACTGCAGAATTCACTCTGGCTACCCCTTTTAGACACACTGATCTGCAGCCCTTTTCCCCAACCTCCTGCCACCACAAATAATTAGATTACAATTATAATTAGATTATAATTATAATTAGATTATAATGAGTGTTTTAAAAATAAAATAATGCAGTGCATATCATTTTGAAATAGGATTTTTAAAAAAATATTCAGCATAATTTCCATAGGATTAGTTGTGTGTATCAAAGTTTGGTGTTTAACATTGGTATTTAATGTCACAGGATAGATGTACCAATGGATGTTTACCCATTCATCTGTTGAAGGACATTTGAGTATTTTCCAATGTGAGGCTATTATGAATAAAGTTGCTGTATATATTAATGTGTAAGTTCTTGCATGAAAATAAGTCTTAGTTTCTATGGGATAAATGCTTGAGTGCAATTTCCGTGTCATACTGTAAGATTTTTAGTTTAAAATTAATTTCCAAACTATTTTCTCAAGTACCTGCACCATTTTACATTATCATCAGCAATGCATGAGTGAACCAATACTTTCACATCCTTGCCAGTATTTGGTATTATCAAAATTTTTAATTTTATCAATTCTGATATGTGCATAGTAGTATCTAATTGTAGTTAATTTGTATTTTTGTAGTGAGTATCTATTTCCCATCTGTCTATCCTCTTTGATGGACGTCTGTGCATGCATTTGCCCATATTATAACTGAATTGTTGTACTTTTACTGATGAGTTTTTCATTTTTTATATGTTCTAAACTAGGGTCCTGGTGCATTAAATTTGTGCACAGGGGAGAAGGGTGTCCCTCAGCCCAGCCTGCAACCTCTGCAATCTGGGACCCCTTGAGGGATGTCCGACTGCCTGTATAAGACTGATATGGCCTAAATGGGCAGTCAGACATCCCGCTCATAATCCAGGACTGCTGGCTCACAAACACTCACCTGCCTGCCTACCTGCCCTTAACTGCTTCTGCCTGTCAGCCTGATCACCCCCTAACTACTGCCCTGCAGCCCTGGTACCCCCTAACTGCCCTCCCCTGTAGGCCATCTTGTGGTGGCCATCTTGTGTCCACTGGGGGCGGCCATCTTTGACCACATGGGGCAGCCATCCTGTGTATTTGAGTGATGGTCAATTTGCACATTACCTCTTTATTATATAGGATATGTTTAATGTGCACTTTGTAATATATTTCTCCAAGTCTATGGCTTGCTGTTACACCAATTGAACATAAGGCATGTCATGGATGCAAAGTTTTTATTTTTCATCAGGCACTCTGTAATATTTGGCAAATCATTAAACTTATTTGATGAATAAGCTTCAGTTTTCTCATTTAAAAAATAAGCTCAACTCACTTAATACTTGTGAGGGTTCACAAGATATATAAATAGCTGGCACAGGTTGGCACTCAATGAATGCTACTTATAGGTGCAGGGAATCCAAAGAAAATCTTTTAAAATCTCTTGCCATCAAGAACCTATTAAGAAGTTACCATAGGGCTGATTTTAATTGTCACTTTTTCTCCCTTTACTCGCCTTGTGGCTGAGTGCTAATTACCCACATGCCTACAAGTCTAATTTTCAGACTTAAATTTCTCTCTCTGCTGCTCCAGGTGTAAACACTGATAAATTCCTGACTTCTCCTTGGCCATGATAATTCCCTAAGGCATTTTCAGCTGCTCTGAAATAACATATATCATCTTCGCAAAGCACTGGAGTGAAGGCTTTCAAACAACTTTGTTCTAATTACCACCAAGTGCCAGCTCCCATGGACAGACAGTGTGGCACCCTCTCCATCATGCCAATGCTAGTCACTTGCTAAAATTTTTCTTTTTAAACAGAAGAACCCAATCCTGACATATCCTTTGACATATCACTTGACCCATAAAACTGACATATTAAGTTATTTATTTGCAGTAATGAATCCATCTGCTTAGTCAAGAAGCTGGAAAACATGAGCCTCTTTTAAGTTTATTTCCTTTAGACAGGCCTCTCATCACATGATTTGTAAATGTAATTTGCATAGATGAGAGAAGAGGGCAGAGAGAATGTGTGTACCTGATAAGTCAACATTTATCCAGAAATTGACTCTACATAAGGTCTCTGGTTTCTCAAAGTGTGTATTAGGTACCAATTTTTACGTCACAATCATTGCACAAACAGCCCCTTAAAACAACACAGTTCTTATCCTAGTTGGTATGGGTAAGAAGTGTGGACATGGCTTTGCTCTGCTTCAGGGTATCATCTGAAAGCAGATGCCAAGTCCTGGTTGTAGCTCTGTTCAACGCTTCCATGGCAAAGGTCCACAGCTATGCTCTAATGCTGACCTGGCTATTGGCAGAACTCGGTTCTTCAGCCAGACAGTAGGACTGAGGGCTTTAGTTTCTTGTTGGCTATTGACAGTGTCTACTCATAGTTCAGTGTCACATAGTTGACTCTGTAAGGAAACTCACAATGTTGCAGCTCCTTTCATCAAGCCCAGTGAGAAAAATACTGCTGGCAAGACAAAAGCCATAATTTTATTGAGCCTAATCATAAAAGTGACAGCCATCCCCTCTGCCATAGTATATTGGATAGAAGCAAGTCATGAGTCTTGCTAAACTTCAAAGGGAGAAAATTACATAAAAAATGAAACTACCAGGAGGCATAAAAAAATTGAAGGCCATTTTAGAATCTGCACACCACTGAGTCTAAAATCCAGTAAAGGTTTATACATATAGATAATCCATTTCAATATAGCTTTACCATATTTGCTAATTTCAATTATCCTGACATCTAGATATTATGTATCACATGACACATGAAGATATTGAGCCTCAATAATTTTATCTAAAGCACTCAGCAGCCAATAAAGATGGTATTTGAATTTAGGATTAAGTTTATTAGAGCATAACTGTACTTCAGAAATAATGATAATAGGAGAGTATATCTCTAGAAATCCTATGGGAATTATAAAGGTAATCCTATATAATAAAAGCCTAATATGCAAATCAATCAGAGAAACGACTGGTGAAACAACTGGCCACTATGATGCTCAGTGACCACCAGGGGGAAGAAGCTCATCACAGGAGCTTCCTCCAGCCTCCAGGCCCCAGGCCAGCCAAGGTGGGTGCTAGCAGGGGGCCCCCCAATTGCCCTTCTGGTCACCCCACAGAAAGAGGCAACAAACAGTGGTTGCAGAGGGCGGGGCAAGTTAGTTGGCAGCACCAGGCTGGCCAACACTGGTGCCAGCGGGCCCCCCCTCATTGCCCTACCAGTTGCCCCACAAATGGGTCCTGAATCGCCAGCCAGGCCTAGGGATCCTTCCCATGCACGGATTTTGTGCATTGGGCCTCTAGTAGCAAATGATATAAAATAATTTATCACAATAAATTCAATAAGTTAAACAAAATTGCAACATTTTTTGAAAACAAAATTTACCAGTTTGTTGGGTTATTAATTACACAAATAACAGATAACTAATATATGTATGAAGTCAAATATACATCTATGCTTTATTTTTGTTTTAAATGAGTGGTCACTCCTTGGTGCATTAAAGAGTTCCTGACTCAAGGCTGTCCCTGCAAACCTAAAAATGACTCATGGAAAGACAAGATATAGAAGGCCTTACACAGTAAATTTATAGTAACTAGATAAACTAATCATATTTCTCTGTAATCTGAACTGAAGTCTAGAGATGTAACTGAATAGTATTAGGAAAATATAAATAAGAACTGAGATGATATGACAGAGGACATGCAATCTAGGTTTCCCTTAATATTAATAATATCAATGCCATAACTGTCACCTTGAGAATCTTTTTCAATGAAGATTTAGAAATAGTAGGATCAGAGTGGGGCTTGAGATTCTGCATTTGTAACAAGCTTCCAAATGAAGTCAGTGTTGCTCTTCTAATGACCAACCTTTGATAAACAAGATGTGGCCCATAAAAGTTGTCAGTCTTCAGAACGTTCTCTTATTCTCAGGGTTTTCAAATTCCAGGTCTTATCTATGTACAACTCATCCCTATTTTTCAGGTTTTCTGCTTATCACTGAAAATCAAAAATAATACATTTTATAAAATGGTGTTCTGACACTAACCATGAAGGTCGAATAACATTTTGTTAGAGCAATTTGGACTTGGATGCTACCCCTTGCTAAATATTTTAAAGTGAATTCTCATGGATTTTAATCTTGAAGAACATATGGTAGCTGCAACAAAGTTTTGGAACCTCTCAGCTCTACATTTAGACTCTTGTTTCTGCTTGTATCGCCTTGTATTTCTCTTCAGCTAAGGTGTTCCCCATGTGATAGTCACCATAGCAGTAGTTGAAGAACTAAGCAATTCTAAAGGAATGCCAAGCCAGATATGTGAATCACAAATATTGCACAACACAAAGCTATGCAAAAAAATGATATATATTTTATGATGAAATCCATATTTGTCCTGATACTAGAGGCCCAATGCACAAAATTTGTGCAAGAGTCAGCCTCCCTTTCCCCGGCTGCCAGCACCGGCTTCCCTCTGGCACCCGGGACCATGGCTTTCCTCACAGTCCCAGCTTCATCTGGAAAATCATCTGGAAGGTCATCTGGAAGGATATCTGCTCTAATTATCATATTATGCTTTGGTTATTATAGGTTATTATAGATTTTATCCTTTTATTAGCTAAAGCTGACATCCACACCCTTATGGGACTTAGGGATATGGAGAACAAACACTAATAAATGTGAAGCTCAACCTGGATTTGACCCCAAGAAACTTGCTCTCCTTCTGTGACCATAAGCAGTATGCCAAAGAGAACAACAGGATAAACAAAATGATCCAGTCTAAATTCTACAGATTTTTTTTCTACCCCAAGGAAGTAGAAACTCAGCACAGCATAGACTTCATAGATGAAACAAATCCAAAAAAGACAGCAGAGTGTAGCATTAGATAGTACTAAATCCATCTTCACTATGTCCCATTATTCAATGATCCACAACAGTGGCTCACTCCCAAGCAGAGGAGGTAAGACAGGCAGAATTGTTTCAAGGCTATTGTGAATTTCTGTGAGCGAGAAACACCGCTGCAAAGAGCCTGGAGGTTCTGTGCAAGATGTATATTACACATACATTTTAATTTTTATATAAATGTAATAAATGCACTATAAAATCATCACAACGTATTGCTGAATTCACAAGAGACTTTCCTGTCCTCTGAGGTTAGGTCAGAAATAATTATATCATTATCTGCTCAATTTGTTCGTTTTCTTCAGAGCTTCTGATCACCGAATAAGAAACATTTGCTTGAAGTTATTCAAAGAGGTAAGTATCTATGTTCAACTTTGTAAATATCACCTTTTAGGGTGTAGGTCCAACCAAGACACTGGCTGTCTAGAAAAATGAGAAAAAGCAAGGATTCCTCTGCACTCCTGAGAAATGAGGCATAAAGTGGTATTTGTTTCCAAAGGAACATGAAAAAGCCAGCGTAAGCATGGGAGGCCCAGGATGGCACTGCATCTGCTTCCCATTGCTCTTTCCTTTATAAGACACCCATTGCAGCAAACAGAATGGCCAAGGCAAAGGAAGAAGCAGAGGGGGGTTGTCCAGCTACCTTCTCACTTAAAAAAAAAAAAAAGAAGAACAGGGTCACACAGCAATCATTGTAAACACATTTTGAAAAGAGGAGGGATCTAAGAGAGCATGGCATGTTAAGGCATTCCCACATTGTTAGTTTCCTATGGCTGAATCACCAAACTCAATATAGTTGAGTGACTGGGGATAAAAACTGAAGAGGTAGGGAGGAAGAGATCCTGCCTATGGTCTAGAGATCTGGAAACCTGAGCCATTTGCAGGGATGAGCTGAAATCAGGGGGAAGAGCGCCATCTATTGAATTTCTGCTACTACTTGCATCCTTTACTTCCTTTCCAGGTAGTCTGACCTTCCTCATCTTCTATAAGCCTAACCACTGTAACTGATAGTAAGCACTTTATTTCCATCGTTCTTCATGGGCCATATTTATGTGGCTGCTGTGCAAACTTCCTCTTAAGAATGGCATGAAAAATACAGTTGAAAAGCCCTCCACAAGGTTTCCCATCAATAGACTGTTAGATATCTTTTTAAAGCAGAGTCCACTTGATTATTTCTTTTTCTTTTGACTGTGGCACAACATTCCTGTCCATAAAAAAAAATGTGGGTATTTTTTCAAGTGCCTACTCACTTTCTAAGTGGGCTCGGGATTGAACTTGTAAACCTCCTTGAGACACCACACGTCCCTTGTAGCGTTCACGCATGCTTGATATATTGGCAAAGTCGTCTGGAGTTAATTCTCATCCCTCAGTTTTGAAAGTAAGATTATCTTGTAGTACCTCAATTCTTTTCATGAGAGATTTGGAGAGATTTTTTTCCCCCACTATAATCAGAAACCTCAGACATATTTTTTTCCCTCTCACCTTCTCCGAAGCCGAAACCCTCTGCCACAGTAAGATAGCCATGGTACATAAATTCAACCTGGTTTGGGTTGGTATTCCAGCAGTATTTCTCACTGTTTGTCATACATTTCTGACTTTTTGGCTCCTAGAATTTAAGTTAAAATTCATTTTTGTATAACAATATGTATTAGAAATACTTAGGGAGGAAAATGAAGCTGCCATTGTTATTATATTTTTATTATGTTATTGGTATAATTGTTACTATTACAGGGGTAGTGGTACTAATTATTATGCATAGTCTCTGGTAGTTTTTGAGATCACACATTCTAATGGATGGATGCACTCTGGGGAAATGTAATGGTGTGGAAAGCCACAACCAAGCTCTGATCAATTTGTCACTGCTATGCACCGATTTCTGCTGGACAGTCTGGAAGCAGTCACCTAAACAAAAGGATACATCTGACAGATTAAAAGAAACGTAATGCTCTTCTCAGCCGCCTCCTTTGAAGGAAAGTGAAATTGTTTTGTATTGTTCCAAAAGCGTGAAAAGAAACAGTCAGTAGAGTATTCTGAGAGCTGGGGGCTGATCAGGGCCCATTCTTTGTGAAAGCACTTGAACGTTTGATTCTGAGATTTTTATTCTTCTGAATTTCAAAACTTGTCTATGAATTACCCTTTGATGGTGATTTGCCACAATAAAACAGCCACTGAAAATTTAGGAGACTTGAGGAAGAAAATCTTTTTTTCTCTAAACTTTTAAAATTACCTCAAAATTGTCTATACCTAGCTTATTATTATGATTTCCTTTCTATTTTCAGAACGAAGGCTAAGATCTGTAGCAAACTGCTTAAGCAACCCCGCTAGCACCTGAGCAATATTAACCAACAGTCATCCAGTTTCTGGTGACTCACCTCTGTGAACCCACAAGTCTGGTCAGGATGGTGTTTACCCTATTATGGTCACTCATTTCTGTTTCTCTCAGATTATCTAAACTGGCATTCTTCCATACTTTTCTAATGGTGTCAATCTTTGCTTTATCCATTCATCCATCCACCCATCTGACATGCCCATACTTAATATGGTATTTATCCTAAACCCTTGTGCATATCAAATAGCAAATATTTATTATGTAGAATAAAAAGAACTATTTTCCTTTTTATTTTATAGTCTATGTTGAAATATGAATGTGTTAAAACTATTTCCTATTGCATGAGGAAATCCACCAGTTCTTCTGTCATACAGGCCAATTTTAATCTACTTTTTTTTTTTTAACCAAGAAACCTCTTATAGCATGCTATGCTATGACAACAATGCGAAAATAACAAACCCCAAATATATTAAAGTTCAAGGTTAGGTGGAGTTTATTCTTCAACTTATGTAACATTCCAAGTTAGTATTCTTGGTCAGCGAGAGTAGAGGGTAAAAGATAATGTGTATGTTTCATGTCCAAGAGCACAATTAAGGACTTACTCTAATTGAGGGTCTGACATTTCATCACACGGTTACCTTTGTGATTGCCTTCATCTTAGCCAGCCAGAAAGGCAGAAGAACAATGAGGATCTCAAATGGGAAGCTTGTAAGAGCTAGGTCTGAAGGTAGCACATAGTATTTTTATTCATCATTCCTTAATCAGAACTGAAACCCACGGCTACACATAACTGCAAGGGAGGGTTGGAAATATCATCTCTTTGTGTGCTCAGGAAGGAAAGACAACTCATTTAATAAGAACAGCTATATGTGCTTTAATGTTTATAGAAATTATCTATTATAATCCATTGGTAATATAATGCTTTATATTATACTAGAGGCCCAATGCACAAAATTTGTGCACTCGGGTATGGGGGAGTCCCTCTGCCCACATTACAAGAGGGTGGAGGCCAGGCTGAAGGACCTAACCAGTGCATGATCAAGGCCAGGGAGGGACCACGGAAGGCCTCCAGGCATGTCTGCTGGCCTGTCTCCTCAGTCCTGAGCAGCAAGCTACTCTACCAATTGGAGTGTCTGCCCCCTGGTGGTCAGTGCATGTCATAGTGAGTGGTTGATCAGTCTCAGCATATCCTTAGCATATTATGCTTAGATTGGTTGAACAGATGACCAGACAACTGGACCCTTAGCATAACAGGCTTTTATTATATAGGATACTATACTACTTATACACCATTATTATTATACTAGAGGCCCAGTACACAAAATTCGTGCATGGGGGAGCTGTACCCTCTCCAATCTGGGACCCTTTGAAGGATGTCCGACTGCCCATTTAGGCCCGATCCTACATCCTTCTCACAATCCAGGACTGCTAGCTCCAAACTACTCACCTGCATGCCTCCCTAATTGCCCCTAACCACTTCTGATCACCCCCTAACCACTACCTTGCCAGTCTAATTAATGTCTAACTGCACCCCTGCCAACCTGTTTTCCCCCAACTTTCCTCCTCTGGTGGCCTGGTCACCCCTAACTGCCCTCTTCTGCTGGCCTGATGGCCCACAACTACCGTCCCTTGCAGGCATGGAACCTCCCAACTGTCTGCCACTGCTGGCCATCTTGTAGGGTTCATCTTGAGTGCACATGAGGGCAGGATCTTTGACAACATGGTGACAGCCCTCTTGTGTGTTGGAATGATGCTCAATCTGTGTATTACTCTTTTATTAGATAGGATAGAGGCCTGGTGCAGTATCCCCCTGGTGGGGGGCTAGCTGGTTTGCCCTGAAGGGTGGGGTTCCCTTGGGGTCTGGGGTGGTCTGGGTGAGGGGCCTGCTGTGGTTTGCAGGCTGGCCACACCCCCGAGAAGCCCACATGGAGGCCCTGGGATCTGGGATTAATTTATGTTCTACAAATGAAACTTTGTGGCTTAGAGCAGAGTTAAGCCTGCTGCCATTTCTGTTTGAAACTTTGTAGCCTAGAGTAGAGGCCTAGGCTAGGGTTCCAGAAGCTTGGCTTACTCCATCACCCTGGCTACCTTAGCCTCTGTTCTCTCCAACTTTGTGGCTGCCACCATTTCTGTTGGAATTATGTATCTTCTATAATTGAAACTTTGTAGCATTGAATAGGGCCTAGGCTGGCAAAAGCAGGCGGAAAGCTTGGCTTCCTCCATTGCTGGGGAAACCCAAACCTTCCTCCTGCTCTCAGCGGCCGCAGCCATCTTGGTTGGGGTTTATTTGCACAATTTGCTCCTGATTGGCTGATAGGCGTGGCTGTGGGGGTGGCTTGATCAGAGGTACAGCCAATTTGCATATTACTCTTTTATTATATAGGACTAGAGTTCTGGTGCATGAATTTGTGCATGGGTGGAGTCGGGCCTGCCTGCCCCAATGGCAGCCAATTGGGCCAGGCATCCAGGGCAAGGGGCTGCAGGCTCATGGTGGGGGGGGGGCGGTGACCAGGGCTGGGGCCAGGCAGGGGATAGCCTGAAGGAGGTTGTGGGGGACCAATTGGGTCAGTTGGCTGCGACAGTGTGCATCATAGAAACTGTGGTCGTTTTGGTGATTCTGTCATTCCATCATTCCAGTTGCTTGGCTTTATATATATATATATATATATATATATATATATATATATGACTCTTTTACATATAATTTAAGGACTCATAGGAAGCAAATTAGGGCTAAGCAGGAGGAGGGAAACAGTGAGGTCTTTTATAACAGAGATCAACTGAAGCAGTGACTCCAATAAGGAACAAATGTATCCAAATATAGTCTACAGCAAAAATCCCAATTCTGAAACTATTCTCTGGAGTGTCGATTCTGGAATGGAAAGAGAGATGCTGTCTTCTCCAGGAACCTTTACTACTGTTCCAGTAAGAATAAGGAAAAGGATAAGGAAACAAATTGAGGGCATAAAACTGATCTGTCCAATGTCTCTGACTACTGAAAATATGAAAAAGCCATAACAATTCCAGAAAGAAGCTACCAAGTAAGGAGAGTGTTTTCCTCTACCAACTCTGCTTTTTACAAAATGGTGAAATATTTAGAAATAAACTCCTTTTTGTAATATCCAGGTTGGCTGTGCTTCCTTTTCCCCCTAGAAATTGGCTGGTCATGCATGCAGCATGTAGTTGTTTTCATCATGCAGGTACTTTATTGCAATACCTGTGGAACAGGTAGAACTAGTTGAAAGACTAGCAGAGATTGTTTAGGTTTAATTTGCCATGCTAGACATAGAATATGCACCCAGTAGCTGCCTGATTTAATTTATAATTGCTTTGAAGAAATGAATTTCTTATTCCAAAGAGCAGAAATCACTAGATTAACCCTGTCTGGAAATAGATGTACCTTATTTATGATGTAGATGTACATTTTACTGTTATAATAGAAAACACTGGCTTATATGCATAGCAACACAAAACTGCTAAGTGACACTGTCAACTGAATGCACATAGATAACTTGATTTCCTAAAAGAAGCAGCCTTCTGTATTTAGAATTAGATATTCACAGATGTGTATCCGAACTCTGGTGAGACAGTCTCTTTGAATATGTACAATATTTATCTATTGTTCACATTTTATACCTATCTTTCTAGCAAAATCCATTACCAGAGGAAAAGTAGTCTTTCTATATTAAAAATTGCAATATCAAGATAAACATCATTATAGTAGGAAATAAAAAAATGAAGGATTACAGTAGAGAAGATTACCTACAAGAGAGTCAGATCATTTGAAGATTTTATACTCTGGGTGCATAAATATTTGAATAGTTCTCTAGTGATGTGAAATATATATCTCACATTATATATAATACACATATTTTATATCCCATTTCTCCATCTTATGGTTATAGTCTCCCAGGTAAAGATACACATCATTATCTATTTCTTTGGTGAACTTAAATCTTATGAAAGATTATCTTCATGAATATCTCTGTTTTCTTAGCATAAAATATAAATATCAGCTTTTTCTCCAGTTCTCAGGCTTTCCTGTCTGTAGGATGATTTCCCCCCGCTTTGACTATATAGAGGTGTACTTTTAGATGTTTGAAAAATAAAAAATTAAATACATCTTCAGCGTTATCTATTGGTAGATTCATACTGTAAGCTTTCTTAGTTTATCCTAAGGTGCACCCTATAGGATACTAGACTAAGATGTAGTATGGAGAGACAACCACAGGTAAGTTTAAATCTCCATCTAAACATCATAGAACACAAGTAAGAATTGGCCATTCTAGACTGAACACTGACTCTGCAGTGTAGGCATATTAACCCTCCTTTTACAAAAGAAGAAACAGGCCTAAAAAGATTAAATACTTTAGCCAAGATTCTATGTAAAAACTATGAAGGCCGTGCTTTTAAAACCACGGCTCATCTACTCTTACCAGATCAAAATACTTCCATGAAACTGTTGATGGTCGCTAACTACACACCTAACAAGGGGATATGGACTGACAGGCTTTAATCAGGGTATATATTTTTATGTTGCTAATTACTGGAGTTTAAAAATAATAGTTAAAGAATGATTTGAGTAAACCATGCAGCGTATTGAACATGTTAGTGATTTTACACAAATATTAACTTACATAATTTAGATTTCTGAGAAACTCACATGCTCACAACAATTTTCTGGAGCCATTGTTTCACTCTTGCAGTATGGAATATTCTAGTTGAGAACTGTTATCAGTGATTTTTCCTTTAAAATATGTTTTAATTTCTTTTTATTGTTCTAAAGCTGTCTCATAAAACCTCATACCCCACCTTTTCTCTCTATGCATACAGACTTCTCCCTGTGTGTCACAGGTGTTTCTGATATCATGGGTATATGTTACATTTTGCTCTGCCCAGATTTTAATTGTCCTCAATTTTAATTCCAACTTTACCATTTACTAGCCATGTGACCTTGAACACATTTCTTAATTTCGTAAGCCCAATTTCCCCTTCTGTTTAATATAAATGCTAATTAGTACTCTAGCCAATATAATAGAATGTTGTGAGGGCCAAGTGGAGTAATTGTGTGATATTACATTGAACTTACATTAACGTTATCATCTTGGCCAGGTAGTAAAAAGCTGAGAATTGAAAACCAGATAGAGTCCTAGTTTGGCTGGAATGTTCTGACCAAGGGTGTGTGGGACCACACAGGAGGTTGAATGTAGTCTGAGTCCTAATTCAGAGTCTCACTATCCGTAATAACATTTAAATGTGATAATAAAATTCATTGTTCATTTATAAACCTATTGATTAAGAAATTTCTTCTTGATAAATTTTAATTGTAATTATTTTTTTTAAAAATAACTAAAGATTTACAGATTTACAAATTTACCAAGGAATGATGTTAATTTCTGAAACTCAAATAATTTCTGGTGTAGAGGTTTTCTTGAATTTACTTTTAGCTAAAACACATGATAATGAAAATAAAGCCACAAGTTCTCATACAGTTTTCAAAGAATCTGGAGGATACAGTCAGGCAAACTGGGGAAGATGATGTGAGATGGATTCAGAATGAATAATTTTCCTGTTGTACAAAGACTCGGAGGCTTCTTGGGGGCCAATGGAGAGATTAAATGACTTTCTCCATAATATCCTTTCCCAATAGAAAAAAAAATCAATGTATTTTGTAATCTAAAATGACAAAGATTAAAATGATTAAAAATTTCAGAATTTGCTCTCTTGAGTTTAAAAAGACTGTAATAATAACATAGTATTACTGTTGTCTTGCAATGTGCAAGACACTTTGCTAAGTTGATTTGAATGAATTAGCTCATTTAATCTTCACAAGAACCATATGAATAATATACTCTTAATATATTTATTTTATAAAGGATAAAAACTGAGACTTGGAGAGTTCAAGGCTGTGTAGCTATAACAAAAACAGAAAGAAGAGAAGAGCAATTCTGATTTGAAAGCAGATATGTCTTATTCTACAACTTAAACTTGCAAACTCTATGCAATATTTCTTCCTTGAGAAACCAAAATGCTGACTAGGAAATGTATAGTTATACTACATGTCAGTTAATTCTTTTATATGATACTAAAACTCATGGAGCTGCCTTCTTAAGATGTACAATTTTGAGATATATGGTCCCACAGTACATCATTCTTCTAAGGAACATTTTTTGAACCATATCATAAGATCTTGTGGCTCACTTTCTACACAGAGACTCCATGGACTAATCCTATTCTCATTTTCCTCTTTATCTGAGTCACTGCCAGGAGCCAAATTACTCCATAATCAAACAACTCAGTCACTTATCCCATATTATTCTATACATATTGTACTCAGATCCAATTTCATACCATCTCAAACCCTTCTACTGGGACATTGTGGCCATCTATTTAGGATAGCAATTTTATTAATAATTCCTGAGAATGTGTGCCATTTACTCCCTTTGCTTTATGGAAATGTGGCTGACTCCCAAAAACACTTTTTCTATTGTGCACTCAATGTGAGGTTTGTGCATTTCTTCAACTCTATATTTCAGAGTTAGAAAATTGGGTTTGTGTCACTTTCAAAGCATTACATTTCATAGAAGGCCAAACTTTGGGCACAATCAAAACTATGAGCTCATGGGATAGAAAGTGAGAATTAAATAGATGAAATATAGTGCATGCTAGTGTGAAACTATTCTGGGTGGTATTTTAATAAACACTAGCAAAAACTACATGACTGAACAGCACGAATAGTGAACTTTTACATATGAATATTTTTTTAAAAATCATTTAGGAGGTCAGGAAGTCTGAGGAAGGAATGCAGATTGATTAATCATATCTAATTTTGAAACAAGCTTATTGAATAATGTGGGGGAGAATATTGACTTCAGAAAAATGTGTAAGCCTAATAAAGGCAAAAGAAACTTCACATAAACACTGTACCTGGGTTGAAAAGTATTTTCTCATGAGGAAAGAGATGAAGTTTTAATATTGATATACATGTATAAAGGAACTCAAAGCCAAGCAAACAGATGGCAAATGTAGGAGTCAGATTTCTCAAGTGATAGTGTTAATTTGCAGATAAACAATGGAAAGAGGCTAAAATAATCTACATGATAGTAGACTAGAGTTAGAGACATCAGTATAAACTTGTGTTTAGATTAATATAGATACAAATGGTTAAATGCACAAATATTTGTGTGGTTCTTTACTCTATGAGCTGAGAAGCTATCCCTAGCACCATATCTTTCTTGATTTATTTTTCTCCAATAAAAGAAACTAGATTTCCTTGGAGAAGTGGTTGATAATAGCACTGGGTTGGAACTATACAAAATATATCTGTGATATGCTGCCATTCCAGAAATTGAAAAATTGCTCAAATCAAATAATTTAAAAAAACCCACACACATTGATGGAACTATGTCACAGGAACACAAGGACTAATGAAAATAGATTCTAAAGGCAAAGTTGAAACAATTTGAATAACCTAGTAAATAAATAGGGTTAGATTATAACTCAAAATATAAAATATATCCATACTATATCCTATCTAATACAAAGAAATATGCTAACTGACCCTCACACCATCAAAAGATGGTGATAGCCATAGCCAATAAGGAGGAAATATGCTAATTGGATGCCCCACCCTCAAAGGTGGCATTACCCACAGCCAATAAGGAGGGAATATTCTAATTGACTGCCACACCCTCAAAGATGGCGGTGCCCACAGATAGACATGCTCAGTCCCCTCAGCCCAGCCAAGATAGATGTGCCCAGTACCCTCATCCATGCCAGGGCAACAGCCACATGTCTGCCTCCAGAGTTCCTCAGTCCCCTCAGCCCCGAGCCACCCAGGGCTGACCTGAGATACAGACAAGCCTCAGATGGCAGCTTCCCAGCCACTCAAGGCCACCTGAGGCTCAGGTAATCTGGGCTGGCAAAGGCTTGTGCTGCTGGCAGTGGCAGCAGCAGAGGTGTGATGGAGCATTGTCTTCCCCTGATTGCCAGGTTGCCTTCCACTTCTGAGGGCTCCCGGACTGTGAGAGGGGACAGGCCAGGCTGAGGGACCCCCCCCTCCAGTGCATGAAGGGAGGGGTCATGCACTGGGCCTCTGGTTAATAAATACTTGAGTAAATTAGAATCTTGATATGAGACAAATATTCCATGACAAAAAATTAAAAATAGTTAAGGAGATAACAACTTGACCTCTGGGATAAGGTACAAAAATCCCATAGTGTGAGGTGTGTTTAGTGACTTGTTGACAAAGGCTATGATATTGAAGAGGAAGTGAGAGGGGATTAACTTTATAGTGGAGAAACCTGACAAACATGTTGGTCAAGTCATTGGGTCAACATCAACAGTGAAAAGTATGTTAATAGTATGTAATCTTGATAGAGTGAGATGACAATTGTACTTTAATCTTATGGTTCTTCTCACCTCCCCCCCCCCCCACACACACACACAAAAAGCAAATACAAAAAAAAAAAACAGTTTAATTATAGAGAAACAGATAAATTGCAATAGAAAGGTGTCCTGCAAAATAACTCACCAATGGTACTTAAAACTCTCAAGGTCATCAAAACAAGAAAAATCTCAGAAACGATCACAGTCAAGAATAGCCCAAAAAAATATGACTACTTGAAGTAATGTGGGAATCAGAAACATAAAAAGAGCATTAGGTTTAAACTAAGGAAATCTGAACAAACTATATACTTAAGGTAATATTATAATAAATGTACCATACTAATGTTAGATGTTAATAACAAGTAAAATTGGTATATGGGAATTCTTGGTACTGTCTTCTAAATTTCTTTTTGTGTGTGTGAATTTCTAACTGTTCTGAAAATAGTCTACTTCTTAAATCATCCAGTGCACTATTTTTCATGTTTTCCAGGAATTCTTAAGCCCTTTCCTCCTGGCTAGAGCTAACGGGGGGTGGGGGGAGGGTGGGGAGGTAGATCAATCAGACTGTTTCCCAGAAATTTAAACTCAGGCCTGAGATAAAGTTAGTGAACACCTTTGTATAAACTCGCTTGTATACTAAGGAGTCTGAAGAAAGAATATCCAGCTATGTGAAACAGAAAAGCAGACACTTAATATATCTATCTATCCAATAAGAAGAAAATAAGAAACAGTACTAGTGGCTTTTCAATGTTATCATCCCAGTGCCATACTGCAATATTTTGCATTTTTTCTCTTGAGTTCTGTGAGATACCCTTCTATTCTCTTTAAAAAAAAACTTTCAGGAATTAGCCATTGAGGATAGTGTCTGTGAACCCAACAGACAAATTTTTTTTCCCTCAAGGTTCTTCAATCCCAGTGTACTACTATATACTTCCTTCCAATCATTCTGATTGTCACAGCTTTCTCCCTAGTTTCTTTAGTGTAAAAACTTCCCCCTAGCTTCAGAACTAGAAAGACTTTTTTGTCCCTTAGCTTAGGATACTTTAATAACTCTAACCATATTCTGACAATACACTTTCTGCAGATAAAGCACACTCTGAGGTAGAGATTTCTTTGAGTCATTACCTACAGAAAGAACAGGAAAGCAGAGAAGGAAGCAGGATTGTGTAGATGGAGGAATGGAATTGCAATGTAGTCCAACAAAGTCCTCAGCTGAGAGGAAAAGGCTGTGGCTGGTTCTGAGGGGAGGAAACCCACAGGGAACGGAAGCCAAACAGTCCTGGTCAGAATGTTGGGCAAAGACCGAATTGAAATCTTTCCCTTGTGAATGGCACAGACCATCATGAACACTGGATTAAAAGGAGCACAGACCCAAAGACAGAGAAACACAATAATACCATCAAATTTCAGAGGGAAGGTAGGGGAGAGTGGAGGTAAGGGGGAGAGATCAACCAAAGGACTTGTATGCATGCATATGGGCCTAACCAATGGACACAGACAACAGGGGCATGAGGGGATGAGTAGGGAGGATGGGAGGTAATGGGGGAATAAGGACACATATGTAGCACCTTAATCAATGAAGAAATTAAAAAAAAATAAGATTAAAAAAATAAAAGTAGTACAGATGGGTCTAAACTTCCTGAAGAAAAAAATCTGATGCTTAACTCTTTGATTTCAACAGATCCTAAAGATCATAGAGACTAAAAGGTTGATGGGTGAAGTGATGAGAGAAGCTGCCTTTTCACTTGCTGAGGCCAAGTTCACAGAGGGGTCTTCAGCACCACAGCTATCCAAAATGTAAATAACGCCCAAGTGAAGATTCCAGCAAAGAAAAGTAATGTTGCAGGTGTTACCTTGCCAGTATTTGAACATTACCATGAAGGAACTGACAGTTATGAAGTGACAGGTGTAGCCAGAGGTTGGGAACAACTGGCTAAATTGAAGAGGAATTATGCCAAAGCAGTGCAGCTACTGGTGGAACGCGCCTCGCTGCAGACTCCCTGTGTTACTTGGGATGAAGCTATTAAAATAACCAACAGGCATGTGAATGCCATTGAACATGGCATCATTTCTAGGATTGAACGTACCCTTGCTTATATCATCGCAGAGCTGGATGAGAGAGAGTGAGAAGAGTTCTATAGGTTAAAGAAAATAGAGGAGAAGAAAAAGATTCTCAAGGAAAAAAAATGGATAGAGACTTAGCTGGAGAGATGATGGCGCCTGCTAGTCTTCCGGCTGAAGAGAAGGATGAGGATCTTATGATACTGCCTGCTCTGGTTCTTTCAGGAGTCCTGATGTGACGCCATTTTAGTTCAGTGTGCAGGTTTGGTTTGTGTGGCTGTTTATTGTTCGGTCTAATTTCACTGGTTGTAAAACTTCCCTGGATGGCCATTTATGGGATTACATTTGCAGAATCCTAATTTACCATCCATTGATCACAGATGGGACTTAGAGAACCTGCCTAGGAACTTGTAGAATTTATTCTGCAGAAGTCTCACCCTACCCCAGTTACAAATGGTTACAAGTGATCGGCTTACCAAGCATATTAGGAGATTCCTCTTAGGAACCAGCAGTGGTCTTATGCCAATGCAAGATGGCCAGCTACTGTAGGAGTACCCTCCATTCCTACCACCCACACCCCCGGGCACTGCTGTCTGAGATAGCTACAGACATTTTGTGTTTCTGTGGTACTTCTCCAGCTTTAGGAGAGCCTTCACTTAATTTTATGTTGTATGACAGGTATGTTTGTTCTCTCTGTCATGAAACACTTTTTAAAAAAATATTTTTATTGATTTTTCACAGAGAGGAAAAAAGAGAGATAGAAAGTCAGAAACATCGATGAGAGAGAAACATCTATCAGCTGCTCTTGCACACCCCTTACTGGGGATGTGCCCGCAACCAAGGTACATGCCCTTGACCAGAATCGAACCTGGGACCTTTTGGTCCACATGGAACACTTTTGCCAATTTGCATGTGAATGTGATAAAAACAAACCAACATTTTTTCTCTTGCATTTTTTCTCTTGGTTCTCCTCTTGAGTGACCTATTGAAAGTTGATCATTCACTAGAGTGGGCTTTCCTTAGAAAGAGTTTTGAACTTGAATAAAGTAGTGTTCTTCAGCTGACATATTTCCAAAGAAGGCTAAGACCTGGATTTCTAAGAGCACTCTCAGCAGCTTGGAAAATAAGTTATTAATTATTTAAAGGGATCTGGATAGGGCTACATGACATCTAACACACCATAATTTCATCTATATATTTCAACATTCTCCAGCCAAAATATATACCACCCATATTAAGTTAGATTTCTCTATCATATATGCTAAATGCACTCTGTAATTTTTCTTACAATTAAAAAGATAATGTCATTAGCTACTTTTTTTTTCTCACTAAACTTCAGATTCTCTGAAGGCAAAGGCCCTGCTTGTTTGGTTTACCACTCTATGTCCAATTAGTCAATGGCCTGGCATAGTGTGGTTGTTTAATATATGTTGTTTACTTCATGCTCGATGATTTAATTTACACTATTGAGTATTTCCCTTATTAAACTGTATCAAAATTGATTGAATGTAAAAGCCAATTATCTAGCCCCTTCTCTCTTTCTAAAGTAAATTAAGAGAGGCTACATATTTATAAAAGGAATTGTATCCACCTGGTATTATGATATTAAAATGTTATTAATATTTAAGAACCCTGTATTTAATATTTAATATAGATGTAAAGGTACAGTGGTATTAAAAGTATTTTCAGTTATTTGTAAAAAGAGAGCCAAAAATTCATTCTGTGTATACCTAGATGTTATTGGTATCATCTTGTCTTTTGTAATTTGTGTAGACTATTTCAAATTGACTATCTCAATTTTGGTGGCAAGTAGTCTCTTGGAAAGTTTTCCAAAATTTCAGGAAACATATCCTCATGTTTGCCCTGCTGCTTAGCATTTCTGTGGCAGATAAACTCTCAATCATGTAAGCATTTTTCACCTCATGGTTGTTTTCTTCCTCTTCTCTGTGAAAATACAGAAGTAAAGACCATCTCTTCCTCTGAAATCTCTTCCAGAATTTACTTGTGAGTATTCAACTTTACCAAGATTTGGGACAACAGTAACTGTTGCAGAAGAGTTAATAATAACAGTACTGGTACACTGTTCAACTCCCAAGTGAAAAGGTAGAAGTGTATTGACATCTGGTCTTCACTCATTGTCCTGCCTAACTGCTCAGCTCCGAGGTTAGAGAAAGACAGCTTTCCACCTCCCCTTTCCCTGCCCTCAACCTGGCCTTACATGGCCTGAACCATAAAATATCAATAATTTTTAAAAGAAAGGACAATTTTTGATACTTGAGCATTTTTCCAAATATGAAATATTTTTTCTTCCCTTAAATTACCAATCAACATGCTTCCAGAAACCCCTGGGTTTTCTAAATTTTATATTAAGCATTTTATATGTTTCAGCAATACATTTCTGATGGATGTTTTTCCTATCAATTAAGACTTATCCCTTAGAAAGATAAAATACAAATGTGTCTCTTTTAAATCAGGCTGCCTTCACTAAAGAGGGCTGCATATTTCTAAATTTTCCAATGACTCAGATGAAGATGGCCCTAAGTTGTAAACAGTTCCAAATGAACCCAACCTTATTATAATTAATACAAAGGTAAGAGAGAGGCACATCTGCACTGTCAGAAAACTTAGTAGTGAGTCTAGATAAAGAAATGTCCAAATCCTTAACATTCAAACCAGCTGCCTAATGCCATCATAAATCCCCAAGGAATAAATCCCCAAGGAATGGACACTGGGCTGTAAATCTTCAAGCAGAAGTTATACTCCTATGCAAGACATATAATGGATCTCTAAGACTTTGTATAGATCTCAGTCTGAAAGAATAGACTAAGATACAATCTAAAGCTCTGTCACTCTTAATGTTTCCCAAGGAAAGTCCCATTTCTAGCTACAATATCAAAGGAAAGTGAAGTAAAACCATGCATGCCAACATGGTCTCATTACTTTTAAATTCTGAACAGTCTACAGAAATCTCTACTATCCCTCACCCCAAACTTGGCCCAACTCATTGAATGTGATCCGATTTTTTTAAACAAGAGATTGTTATTGAGCTTCATGCTATGTCCCTGGAACTGTGTAAGTCTGCAATTTAAATATATGTGTGTGTATGTATGCTTGTATGTATGTATATGTAGTTCTCTCATTCACAGATGTTTGTGAGTGATCACATACAAGTTGAAGGGAATTATATTATTGTACTCTTTAGAGATATTTCTAAAGTCAAGGTCTCAGTTTTCTTGATTCTAATGCTATGAGTCAGCCTGCTTCCATTTTTTCTCCTTGAAAATTACAACTAAACACCTGCTTTCTCCAAATAGCCCATGAAGTATAATTCAGTTTTAGTAGGAAGTTCAGAATATACTATGTATGGAACATGGAGTCTTGTGGTTTTCAAACACTCTATTTCATTAATTCTAATTTTTCACCTACATCTTGACCTTTCAGAAATCAGAATGAAATTACTTAATTCCTCCTTCTCGCAGTTTCTGAAATAATCACTAACATGTTTTGGTTCCAGCTTTATTTACTTAAGTTATTTATTTCAAAGCTTTTACTGATAATTACTTGGGAGGAAACTAATGATTTTAAAAGATAATTCTAAAAGCCAAAATTTATTTTAAATGCTATATTCACAATTTTGTCTCTTAGATGCCCTTGAAACTTAATAGTTATCTAGTTTTTATCTTTTGACCCAGAGTATGAAGTCTTTAAAATTATTCCTGTATAAGAATAAACACCTCCCCTCAAATATGCTCGGTTAATCAGTAGGTGATAAACCTAAGGCAGTACTTTTTCTTTCTGAAAGCGTCACACAAGGTGACAGAATTTATACGGCTCCTGCCCAAGTAGATTCTCAACCTTTATAATTGCCTTTTTTCATTTTTAAATTTTCAACAATTTATAGTTTGTACCGTTAATAATGAGGATTTTTTTCAATAGATGGAGTTACACATATGTTGGTATATATGCAATTTGATATGTATGCAATTTTGTTGTATTGACAGCAAGCTTCAAAACTTCATAAGTCAAATTTTCTGAATGTGTTAACTTCACAGATATTTTTATGCTTTAAAATGTCAAATTTAGTGCCAAAAAAAGCATTTGTAGAAAGCTTTAATTCATTACTTTATTTTGAAGAAAAAATTATCATATACTTCGGGAAGCTTAAGTGAACATGCTCCATCTCAAGATACTTGTGAATGCTGGTTTAAACTCTTTAAAAGTGATGATTTCAATGTGAAAGACAAAGAATGTCCAGATAAACTGAAAAAGTTTGAAGACCAACAATCACAAGCATTATTGAATGAAGATGCATGTCAAACTCAAAAGCAACTTTCAGAAAGATCAAACATTGCTCAGCCACATCAACTGAGAGAAAGATAAATGGAAAACCAAAAAGTAATCAGTAAAATGTTGCTTCAAGGCATGAAAGAAACTCTTTTATGGCATCCAATTGTGACTGGTGATGACAAGTGGGTTTATTTTGAGAATCCCAAATACACAAAATCGTGGGTTGATCCAGGTCAACTATCAACATTGACTGCAAGGCCAAATCACTTTGGAAAGAAGACCATGCTCTGCGTTTGGTGGGGTCAGGAAGGTGTGGTATATTATGAGCTTCTAAAACCAGAAGAAGCCATAAATACCGATTACTACCAACAACAAATAATCAGTTTGAACCATGCTTTGATTGTGAAATGATTAGAATGTTCCAGAAGACACGGCAAAGTAATTTTGCTTCATGATGTTGCACCATCACACACTTCAAAACCAGTTAAAGACATGTTAAAAGATCTTGCCTGGGAAGTATTAAGCTACCCACAGTATGTAGACCTTGCTCCTTTAGATTACCAGTTTTTCTGATCAATGGCACATGTACTTTCAGAGCAGCACTTCAAAATGTACAAAGAAGTGAAAAATTGGGTCTCTGAATGGTTTGCCTCAAAACAAGAAATGTTGTATTTGGACAGTATCCAGAAATTACCTGAAAAATGTGTGAAATGTATAGCTAACGATGGACATTACTTTGAATAAAGCACTTTTGATTTGTCTTTTGAAATTATTGTGTTTTCTTTGATTACAAAATCCACCATTATTAACCGGTACACCTATTATGTTTGACCAGATTTCCTTTTTACCATTTTAGAATTTTTGCAGTATTTACTTTTTTAGTTTTTCTTTCCTTTTTATTGAACTTGTTGGGGGTAAAATCAGTTAGAAAAAGTATACAGGTTTCAGGTGCACAATTCCAGCACACATCATCTGCATATTATCCTGTGTGTTCACCTCCCCAAATCAAGAATTTATCCCCCCCTACACCCACCTCCACCTCCGCACACCTCCTCAGCCCTGCAATCACTACACTGTGTCTCTCTTGATGACCTTTTCTGACACTTTAGAGAATTAAAATGATCACTAAAAGCATTTTGTATGTACTTTTAATCTAGGAATCCTAGCTTTTCAACAACTGCTCTGGTTCTTCTGTCCCATGAATCTTGACATTAAAATTCTCTTTCTAAAGTATCCTGAGAATTTTAATTTTTTGCAACCTGAAGGAACATTACACACTTGCATAGCCTCCTTAGCCTATTCCTCTATTGCAGGATTCTCAGGCTTAAGTGGTTAATTCTAATTCTAAGTGAAATCTTTCTAACTATTATTAAGTTTAAGACTTACTTTTGCTAATTCATGTAGAGTGGAAAATGTGTCCTGGGTCCTTCCTTGGAACAATTCTTCATGTAAGCTAATAGAATAATTAATGCTTTTTAGCCCAAAGCTCAATCAGATGTCATTTTAGTTTTGTTAAACTCATTTTCCAACCTTTTAGATAGGTTATATTACCTCCAATCTACCTTTAATTTCTCCCTATCACTCTCAGCTTGATTCCTTTTCTTATAGATCCTAAAACATAGAAGGAAACTTAAATTTAAGCATTTCTACTGGTAAAGAAATAAATAAGTCTGTGATAGGTACCAACCGTGTAACCCACACCCAGTCTGAAATGATTTATATAAATGTCCTTAGGAAGACTTTTGTGTAACGGGTCAACAAGTGTATGAGAGCTGCTCCACTAAAACTGAATGCAGTGAATCTACTGACCATTGGAAAAAACCTTAAGAAATAAAGGCATATTTTATGATTAATCAAAACAGATAAATAACAATACATGCCACTCACTAACAATAAAAGCTAAGTATTTAACTAGTCTATTTTCCAGTATTTCAGTTCTCCTTCTAGTTTAAATGACCAATTTAAGTTCTTTAGGTGGTTAGAATAGTATTGCACCTATTTTTCCTAATCCTATTGAATGCTTTATCATATATTTTGATGGAATATATGTATGTGTGAGAAAGTATGTGTGAGAATGTGTGCATGTGTGCATTTGTGTGAGTTCAAGAGAGACCGTTTCAGCCATAAACACTGTTCACTCATTAAGTGCCCTATAATTATACTGAAATGCTTTTGCTGCAAGCATATCTTTGATACTCAAAGTGGGGTTCTTGGACCAGTAGCATTGGTTTCACATGAAAATTGCTTGAAATATAGGATTTGGGTGTATGAACAAAATGTACTGCATAAGCGTCTCCATTTTAACATGATCCTCAGGTTACATCTGTGCACGTCACATTTTTAGTAGTCCTACTCTAGAGCATGCTGCTTCCGATGTATCTCGGGTTATTATCACTGTTATAAATCTCTCTCTTTCATCACAGGCATTTTGAACAGCATCATACTGTATTGTCCTGTCTGGGTTTTCCTTAGACAGTGATATCTGTGCTAGTAATCCCAGTGTTTCTGCTTAATCTTGTTTCCATTATCACTGCCACACATAGTACTTCTCTTGGGCACCTTCCCTTATCAAGTGGTGTTTCAGGTTTCAAAGACCCTTTATTCATATAAGCAGATATTGAGGTCATTTTTGTTACCAATCAGATGTGTCATTTGATCCTATTGATTAAGATCAAACTCATTTAATCCTGTGTGTCTTAGAATAGGCTGTTTATCTATAGGTACCTAGTCTTTTTAGTTAATTCTCTCTTTGATAAGAACTAAATTAGTATTCTTCTGATCTGGTTTACTATTTCTGTTTTTATCATCCTAGTTCCCAGAACAAAATGGAAGAGGAGACCTTTGTATTTAATTTCTTTTCTTTTCCTTTTAAGCTCAACAGTCTTTAATATATATTGATTTCAGAGAGGGAGAGAGAGATAGAACCATCAATGATGAGAGAATATCGTTAATCGGCTGCCTCCTGCATGTCCCACACTGGGGATTGAGCCCACAACTCAGGGATGTGCCCTTGACTGGAATCAAACTTGGGACCATGCAGTCCACAGGCCAATACTCCATCCACTGAGTCAAAGCAGCTATGGCTAAGCTAATCAGTCTTTGGCAAATTACAGAACTTCTCTTTGTGTTGCGCCTTCATATTTGGCCTGGCCATACATGTTGTTGTGAAGGAGCAATGAACTCTCCCAAGCACCCAGAAAAGCACTTTCCACATAGCTGGCTCTAAAATATGCTAGTGCCCTCTCCCTTTTCCTGGGTAGAAGCGTAACAGGAAATAGCATATCTCCTACCCTTGGCTCATCCTGATCCCCACACCGCCGCCTCCTTGGAGACAAGCCTCTGCAGCTCAGTTCATCCTGGCTGCACATTCAGGTTCCGGAAGCTGTTTAGGAGCCAAGGACCTTTAATCACTGAGGTTGTCCCGAGCTTTCCTGAATTCTGAAAGGTGGCACTTATGTAGGCTTACTTTTTTTTTTCTTTCAAGACTTCATAAAAATAAGGGGCTATGACCAAGATCCGCCTACGAGTGTCTTGAAAAAAATGACACGTTTTTACATTTCCTTGCGTAATATATGCCATGAGTTCCTATTCGACTGTGGTGTGCAGAAAATTGCTGTTTTCAGGCAAGGATGTGTGTTCTTTAACGTATTGATCAAAGAACAACAGTCGTTGAGAAGGATTGGGGTGATGGTGAGTTAATGCGTCTATTTTATCATTAATATGTTTTAATTATGCCTTATATACTGTACATACAGAGAGAATAAGTCAAATAGCACTCTTCTCCTCATAGAGCTTAGATTCACGTGAGGAAAAATGTAATTAACGAATTAAAATAGAAAAGCTATCACGTTAGGGAGTGATGAATGTTATGAGAAAAATAAGATAATGTAATGAAATTTATGCAAAAAGTGCTCCAATTCTCTAGCTCTTCCCATATGAGTGTTCTCTGTGATGTGGCTTTGTAGTTCCTTCCAGCAGTAATTATGGTCTATCTGTCCACCTTTTGACTCTGGGTTGGCTTTGTGACTTGTTCTGGCAGGAAATATGACAGGAATGAAAGGTGCCAGTTCTGTTGGTGGGTCTCCAAAGATCTCTAGTGCTTTCAGTAGCTCTTTTGGAACAAGCCTTAATTTACCTGCTGCATAATGAGAGACATATGGCCCAGACACCAGCATTAACCATGCATCAGCCAGCCCACCACTTTGTGAGCAAAGTCCTCCTAGACTCGTCAGTCCCCCGGCCTACACACCAGCTGATGCAGGAAAGAACCTCGCCAAGATCAGTTCCACCTGCCTCGCCTAGACCCTTAAACCCACAGAATTATCCAGATACCTGTGGGAAATAATGGATAATATCTGGTTTAATCTTCTGAATTTTAGGGTGGTCTGTTAGGCATGGACTGATAACAGATAGAGATGATATACTAGAAATAACTGGGAGAGAGTATGGGTGTTAGACACATCAGAGAAGGGGTGCTCTTTGAGTTGAGAAAGAAAGGATAGGAAGATGTCAGCCATGGAGACATTTGAGAGGAGTCCAGACAATGTACAGCAGGGTCTACGGCCCTAAAGAAGTATGAGAGAGAGTATGTAAAAGAACAAGAGAGGCCCAAACTGGTTAGGATCAGTGGATAGAGTTTCCGCCTGCGGAATGAAGAGTCCCAGGTTCAATTCCAGTCAAGGGCATGTACCTTGGTTGTGGGCACATCCCCAGTAGGGTGTGCAAGAGTCAGCTGATGGATGTTTCTCTCTCATTGATATTTCTGACTTTCTTTCCTTCTCACTTCCTCCCTGTGAAAAATCAATAAAATTAAAAAAAAAAAAAAAAGAAAGAAAAGAAAAGAAAAGAACAAGGGAGGCCAGTGGGCCACAGAAGCACAATCAAGGAGGAGCTCAATAAAAGATGTCACTGTTGAGATAAGCAGATATCTACTCATAGGAGTTACTTTGGCTTTTTCTGGGGAGTTTGACTAGTCCAAGTTTAAGGAGCATAAATTAAAGAAGACACATGTATTTAAGACCAAATCATTTTCTTGGAGTTAATGACAGCTACTCATGTGTCTGACTTAGCGATTGCGAATCTCTATCAATAAGACAGAGAACATATTCCTTTGCAGTATTACGGAGACATAAAACTTCAAGAGCACATTTAATTCCAGAGATAAAAATCTCTACGGAGTTATAATTTGTTTAGATTAAAAAGACAGCAATTTGCAGAGGCATGCTGTGCATGGCTCCCTTTCCCTGACTTAAAGTTTGGCATCATTAACATGATCTGGGTGATGTGATTATGGCTGATGATACAGTTGTTGTGAGTCATGTCAAGCAGTCCCTGCTGAGAGCTGCACAGTCTTATTTCAAGAGGTTGCCTCTCTAAACTCAGCTACCTACATATTAATCCTCAGCAATTAGAAAAGAATAATTAATGCTCTCCCAATTTTTCATATGATCTGCGATCATATATCTTGCATGGCTGAAAGGCTGTATTTAACCAGTGTATATCCATAGGAAATCTCATTGCAGGATCACAGCTGGGAAGTCTGACTGAAATATCAACGCCAAAGCGATGCGACTGCTTTATGGCAATGGATCATGTTGGTTTATAGTCACAGGAATATTCAGAGATAGAATGAACTCATAACTATGAAAATTACAATCCCACCTTCTAAGTGTCACTTCTACAGCCCGAGGGAAGCTTTCTGGTCACTAATTCAACAAACACTCATTAGATCTCTACTAGAGAGCAGGCACCAAAGGAAATAAACAACAACAACAACAACAACAACAACAACAACGTTTTGTCTCTTCATAATGTAGCTGGGGAGAAGCATGTAAACAAGTCATTTTTAAAAAATATGCTAATAACTCTCATATAGATGGAGGTTGCTACCAGTCTAGGGAAAAATCATTTTTATTCAATTTGCTCCATCTTTAATGCATAACAGAATACAGGTATATTTTAAATGTATATTACCACATATTATTTCTAAATTCTTTTAGTATAATAGGAATATTAGATGTACTTCTTAAGTTTGGCAAGAGACTATCATCTTTGCTGCCAGTTTTTAAAAGAGTATTTAATCTTTAATCAGTCATTTTTCAGATCCTTGACAGAAATTAATCTTCAATTATGCACTCCTCAGTTCTTATCAAATGCCCAGCTGAGAAAAATGACAATGAGGTAAGATAGTTTAAGGGACATGAAATATATGCCCTAATATAAATGGCCAACATCCTTTGACTTATTATCTAGTTGGCTTCTACAGGACATTATTATTCATACTACGATGCCTCTTAGTAATAATCATTTCTCTTTGGAAAAGTATGGAGCTCATGAATATTTCAGTGATTTAATTATTAAGCATTAGCAAATAAGTTGTCAACAGCTTTAGGAATGAAATACTTTAAAAAAATGTAGTCACCCATTTGCTAAAGCTTAATCTTTTTTCAGAGATTTCAAAATGAATGTCGTTAATTGACTAACTAGAAGCTTCCAGTAAAACTGGTTTCAGTAAAAATACAGAAATTTCCAACTTACCTTGAATACCATTATATTCAAATCCACATACTGACTAGAAATACTATTACTTTGCATTGAAGCACTGATTTAATGTAGTGTGAATGCATTTGACTTGGTGCCAGTGTCTTTAAACAGTGGGTCTGAAAGTGTAGCTTCAGGTCAACAGTATCAGTCACTAAGGAGTGTTAGGTTGATTTCTGGTCTTCATATGATTGATACTGATGAATCAGTAAACTTCATTAAATCTGATACTTTGGGATGGATACCAGCATTATATGTTTTATAGACCCTCCCAGTGATTTTGATGCACACTGAAATTTGAGAAACCTCTGCTGATTTAGCTGAAGAGCATCAATGCATGTGGGCATCTTAGTAGATTATGGAGATGAACAACAGACATACACAGTGAGAGATGTAATCCTTCTTAATTTCAGGAAAGTTTTTGATGCTTTTCTGAATTATAATCCAAAATTAAGATCACCACTCAATAGAAGATAGATGAATAAATATTTGCCTTCAAGGACATAGTTAGGATCTACTCTAATTCCTTACCCCTAGTTTTCATTTCTCAGAATATGTATGTTACTTAATATACCCCCACTCTGTGCTTTACCCTGTACTAGGCTAAATTCTAGAATTGGCTTGTGTCCTAGATATAAAAATCTATCTAATAATTTTACTACTAGAACAAATACCTAATTTCCCTTCTCTCTCTACTTTGCTCCATGATTCAAAATATTTTCCGGAGAAATTCTTATACCTCATTCTTAAAAAAAAAATCATATATATATGTGTGTGTATATATATATATATATATACATATACACACATACACACACACATTTTTTTTATAATTTCAGAGAGGAAGGAAGAGGGAGAAAGAAAGAGAGAAATTTCAAAGAGAGTGAATCATTGATTGGCTGCCTCCTGCATGCCCCACACTTGGGATCTAGCCCACAATCCGGGCATGTGCCTTGACCAGGAATTGAACTGTGATCTTTCTCCTGGTTCACAGATCTATGCTCAACCACTGAGCCATGCCAGCTGGGCTATATCTCATTCTTGATAATGTGCCTGGAAAAAGTCTGGCTATCTCCAGATTGTTGTGTTTACCTTCAACATACTTCCTTGATGTAATTTATTTATATCCACATAGCAGCCATTTCTGAAATACTCATTTTAAATAAATATCCAGGATAATTTTAAAATCTTAATGTGCACAACCTTAATTATGTCTGCAAACTTCCTTTTCATGTAACTTAGCATATTCATAAGCTTAATGTCAAGAGGCAAAGTGCAAGGGGGTCAAAATTCTGCCTACTACATACTCATTGAATGCCAAGTGCCATCTAGAGAAGAGAATTGGGCATGGTGCTATGTGAGACTGAGAGGGAGAAAGGCTATCTAAGAGAGAGATGGAAGCAGGCTCTAAAAATGGGAAAATAGCCATTGAAGCATTATGAAGACAATATATGTTTTCAATGGAAAACCAGTAAGGAGCCATCCTATCTAATAAAAGAGTAATATGCAAATTGACCATCACTCCAACACACAAGATGGTCACCGACATGTGGTCAAATATGGCTGGCCCCATATGGACACAAGATGGCTGCCACAAGATGGCCTCCAGAGGAGGATAATTGGGAGGATTAGGCCTGAAGGGGAGGGCAGTTATGGGTGACCAAGCCTGCAGAAGAGGACAGTTGGGGGCAATCAGGTCTGTAGGGGAGGGCAGTTGGGGGGAACCAGGCCTGCAGGGGAGGATAGTTAGGAGTGACCAGGCCTTCGGGGGAGGGCAGTTGGAGCAATCAGGCCTGCAGGGGAGGGAATTTAGGATTTAATGAGCCTACAGGGGAGGGCAGTTGGGACAATCAGGCCTGTAGTCAAGGACAGAGGGCAATTGGAGGGATCGTGGCCTGCAATGGAAGGCAGTTGGGGAGGGAGGGGCGAGGCCAGCAGGGGAAGGCAGTTAGAGGTAACCATGATGGCATGGGAGACAGTTAGGGGCAATAAGGCTAGCAGGGAAACAGTTAGGTTTTGATCAGGTTGGCAGCGGAGTGGTTAGAGGGAGATGATAAATTCAGAAACAGTTAGGGGCAATCAGGCAGGCAGGCAGGCGACTAGTTGGGAGCCAGCAGTCCTGGATTGTGAGAGGGATGTCTGACTGGGATTGGGCCTAAGTGGGCAGTTGGACATCCTTTGAAAATTCCTAGATTAGAGAGGGTGCAGACTGGGCTGAGGGACACACATGCCCCCTCACTGCCTGCATGAATTTTGTGCACTCGGGCCTCTAGTCTTCTATAAAATGTCATGGGCACAGTCCTAGAAACTGCTATAAGCTCAAAATTTAAAGGACAAGATGTATTGACATCTCTGGGATGACATGGAAAGCCATCAAATAATATAAATAAATTCATAGAAGGACCATTCCTCTACCTGCCTTATAATTTTGCTGTTATTTTCTTACCAACTCTACATATTAAAGTTTCTCAAACAGAAATTGGAATGGGAGAGTAAGGATTATGCTATTTAGTTTGCAAAAAATCCCTGAAGGCAGAAATCATTCCACATCCTTATTAACTTCCTTAGTAGCTTTTGCAATACAATAATTGCCCTTATCTATCATTTTTTCACCTCCTGGTAGAATTTAATTCTCCAATGGGTTTTGGGTCAGTCTATGATTAATATAACTGATGCCAAATGAAGATCAGGATAACCAGAGAAGTCAAAAAGTTATATTTGATTCTTTAACCAGATCCCCTAAAAAGAAGAATACATACATATTTTATTTTTGGACACATGGCCATTACTATGATTTGAGTACAGACATTGGAAAAGAAGACACACCCTTTAGTTTATGGGGAGATGTGATGCACAGTATTTCTAAAGAACAGAATCTGTACATACAAGTGTTGAACACAAATTCTTGAAAATACTTAATAAATTTGGTGCTACTAAGTAGACCTTTCAGCTACTAAAGAAAAGGGAACAAAAGAAGAGTTTTCAGAAATTAGAAATAATAAAATCAAAAGCTCTTCATTTAACTTTTAACTAATGTAGCTATGCAAATTTAAAAGCATCAAAATATAGCAGCATTTGTTGTTGAGATACTAGAAGTCAGCTAGAGAGAGGTTCACTGATGGGGATGGCATTGGACTGAAAAATATTCAGGTAAAAAATTAGATATAGCAGCAGGAAACCTTTATTAAATAGAAAGATGTATCTTCAGTTTCTTTGGTGCCATAAATTGTGAGTGCTGTGATAGGTTCTGATGGCTGAGATGACCTGCCTTCCCATGTGGGCCAGACTGTAGCATTCAGTGATAGAGAAGGTGGTCATTATTTAAAGTTTTACAGAAGAGAGAACATTATAATGTATATAATCACTTCCTCAGTTGACTATTATAATCTACATAACCGACTATCCAAATTATGTTTCAAAAAAACATAAGGGTTAATTTAACCTAAGAGTGAAACACACACACACACACACACACACACACACTTAAAACTCTTTGCAGATGCCAAAACCGATTTGGCTCAGTGGATAGAACGTCAGCCTGTGGACTGACTGAAAGGTCCCAGGTTCAATTCTGGTAAAAGCATGTACCTTGGCTGCAGGCACATCCCCAGTAGGGCGTGTGCAAGATGCAGCTGATCAATGTTTGACTTTCTGTCCCTCTCCCTTCCTCTCTGTAAAAAATCAATAAAATATATTTTTTTAAAAACTCTTTGCAGAGATCTTTTCCTCTTAGCAATGATACAACTTGGGTATAAAGGCCCACACTGAGCTGAAAGTAGAAGACTCCTGGCTTTGGAGCCCATTAGAATCACATTTAAGAAGGCCAATGCCCAGATTGAATTTTAATCAGCAGCAACAAACACCATTTTTGATCACTTCCCTCTACCATGGAATTGGCTTCTTCCATGGATCTCTAGCATTTTGTATTATAACACTTATATCAATAGCATATGTTATTATCACACACACACACACACACACACACACACACACACACACATAATACATGTGCTAACAGCAAATACTGTTGTTGTTTTTTTGTAAAATATTTCATTTGCATTCTTAGAGGTTATAAAAGTTATGGGAGATTCCTTTGTTTTTATTTTGTGAATTGAAAGCTGGAAAGAAGTACATACTCATCTATTAACAGTAATATTTTTGCCCTAGCTGATTTGGGTCAGTAGTTAGAGCATCAGCCTGCAGACTGAAGGGTCTCAGGTTCATTTCTAGTCAGGAGCACATGCCCAGGTTGCAGGCTTGAGCCCCAGTAGGGGGCGTGCAAGAGGCAAGAGGCAGTCAATCAATGATTCTCATCACTGATGTTTCTATCTCTACCTCTCCCTTCCTCTCTGAAATCAATAAAAAATACTTAAAACAAATAAGTAACAGTAAGATTTTGTATTCATCCTTTTACCTCAATGATCCTCATCTCTCTTAATTATAAATATTTTAATATTAATATAAAAAACATGCATTCCATAAGTATTGCTGCAATCAATAAACAGTATGTAAAATAGAAAGTATACTGTGAAGATATAATATTTGGTGTTTTTAAAGGGGGGAGTTGCTGTTGTTGAATGGATCAAGACAAAAAGTCTTTAAAGTAGATGAGCACAAAAAAGATGAAATGAATAAATCATTAATTCTATTCAGACTATTACTGAAGTTCAGATTGTTTATAATTTTTTTGGAATTGTGTGCAAAATTACACTTTTTATGTATTGATGGGAAATCAAGTAAGTATGAGTGGATGACCATGCATTTTTCAAGGGAGAATGGATATTATTTTCATTAAATTATTGTGGTCATAAACCAAAGAATTCTAAAAAATCCTTTTAAAAAAACTATCCAATAAGGAGTTAATATTAAAAAATATATAATGAATTTACACAACTCAACACATAAAAATAAAAACCTGATTTTAAAAAATAGGCAGAGGATCTGAATTGACACTGTTCAAAGAAGACACACAGATAGCCAACAGGCAAAGGAAAGATGTTCAATATTATGGATTACCAAATGCAAATCAAAGCCACAATAAGATATTGCCTCGCATCTGTTGGAATGAGTATTATCAGAAAATCAACAAGTAATGAGTAAATAAATATTGTATATTCATGTCATGGGGTACTATCTGGCAATGAAAATTGATCAAAACATGTCTTTGAAACAATATGCCAATAGTGGGGTTATGGCTAATTTATTTTGGTTTTTTTATTCTTCAAATTATACTATCCATACAAAACAATCTCTGAAAAATAATATCTATTATATATTTCTCCCTGGACTAATTACTCTAGCATGTAATTGTTTTCTAGCCTGGACCAATGTCAATGTCACTTAGTCATCCACTCAGTCATTCCTGTATCTTTAGCATTATAGTCATCATCAACAACTAGAAGCCCAGCACATGAAATCATGCAGCCCCACCCACCTGCAGTACCTGGCTATGCTCACTGTTCTGTCCACCCACCGGCTTGTTTGGTCATTACAGCATTATGACCACTGGGTTTTTACTCTATAGACGAGAGGCCCAGTGCACAAAATTCATGTTTGGAGGAGTGTGTCCCTCAGCCCAGCAATCTGGGACCCCACAAGGGATGTCTGACTGTCATTTTAGGCCCGATCCTGGTGGGCCTAAATGGGCAGTTGGATATCCCTCTCATAATCCAGGACTACTGGCTCCCAACTGCTTGGCTGCCTACCTGCCTAATTGCCCCTAACCAACTTCTTCCTGCCAACCTGATTATCCCCTAACCAACTCCTCTGCTAGACTGATCAATGCCTAACTGCTCCCCTGCTGGTCCAATTGCCTCTAACTGCCCTCCCTTGCCAGCCTGATAGCCCCTAACTGCCCTCCCCTGCAGGCCTGGTTGCTCTCAACTGCACTCCCCTGTAGTCCTGATTTTCCCCAACTGCCTTATTCAGCAGGCCTGGTTTCTACCAACTGCCCTCTTCTGCAGGACTGGTTGCCCCCAAATGCCTTCCCCTGTTGGCCTGATCATCCACAACTGCCCTCCCCTGCCAGGCATCTTGTGGTGGCCATCTTGCATCCATATGGGGCAGCCACCTTTGACCTCATAGGGGGTGGCCATATTGTTTGTTGGAGTGATGGTCAATTTGCATATTACTCTTTTATTAGATAGTATTATTTTGAGCACTACCATTTCATGTCCCTCTCCCACTTGTAATAGCCTTCAGAACTATATGTAACTACTTATCTGGCACCCACCCAAATTGTGGTCTCCCAAATTTTCTTTCCTTAGGCCCATTTCTTTTTCCTATATCTACACATCTAAATTTCATCTCTGAACATGCCAGCTCTTTCTAGAAATAGGGCTTTATTTTAACTGATTATTTGCCAACACTGATTTATCTGCTATCTCTGCCTTTGCCAGCACTACCACTTCTTCAGCCTCAGTCTAAACATCACTTATTTTCAGAGGCCCTCCAAAATTGTTAGACTAGAGCTGTGGTTGGCAAACAGCGGCTCATGAGCCACATGTGGCTCTTTGGCACTTTGAGTGTGGCTCTTCCACAAAATATCACAGCCTGGGCAAATCTATTTTGAAGAAGTGGCAGTTTAAGTTAAAAAAAAAAACTAGCTCTCAAAAGAAATTTCAATCATTGAGGTGTTGAGTTTTGGCTCTGTTGACTAATGAGTTTGCTGACCACTGGACTAGAGGTTTACTTCTCCTAGTCTTAGTGGTGTTTAACTAAAACTCTTGAAAAGCCAATTGATTTTTGTTCTTTTACACCCCTATAGAAATATCTATTGAATGAATCAAGTCAATTTGAATAGAATCAGATCAAATCAAACTGAACTGAACTGAAATGGATGAGATTTTTCATGCTTGAGTGCCAGATAGGTCACAGAAAAAACAATTTATGTCTTTGTACATTTTATGATTTTTCTTAATATATGCATCTTTAATAGAAGAGCTACACAAAATACTCTCCACATAATCACTTGCAAAGTTTGAATTGATTCAGACTTAATAGCCATATTCATGTACAGATAATAACACTGTCAAGTGAGTGTCATCTTTGACTAAGAAACAGAATTATGTAAATCTACTCTAGAAGACAGGATATATTTAAAAGTAGGATAAACAGGCTCTGTTTTTAATGGGCAAACTTTTATTCAAATTTAATTGGATATGGAAAATCCCAGCTTATGTTTAATATGAATCATTTTTCAGAAATTCCAAGATAAAGTTTCTAACTACCCCCCAAAAATAGAGACCGAACTATACATTTTCTGAGCCATGGATTTTCACAATTCTCATCCCAACAATAAAACCCTCTTTTGAAAAATTCTTTCTTATTTTGATTACAGACGATACTGTTCTTTTTATATAATCTGCTTAAGCTTACTACTGGTCATTAGAGGGTAAGGAATACTCACAGAAACATTTTAAATACAAAATGATAAGACAGGCAGTTGGATTGAAAAATGTTGCTCAGATCCTTTCCAGCTCAAAGGTATTATGCCATATTGGATTATTTATAAAGAAAAGCAAAACAATAACATCTTTTAGGCCACACACATCATTAACACACTGAGTTTTTCTGGCCCAGCTTTCATTTATAAACTTTAACTTGCAACAACAGAATGAAAATAAGCTCTGGTACAATTATAAGCAGTAGTAAATGTAAATCAATAGAGCAGACAATATTTGCTCAGCATATTTACTGCTGATTTCTTTCTAAAACCAGGTTCCTTTCCTCACCTTCCTTTGCATCCTTGAAAGACACACAGAGAGACATAATGTGCATACACATAATAGCATTTGGACACATTTTTAAAAAAATTAAGAAGGCCTAGTATTTTAATAGAAGAAATGACAGTATTCTAAGAGCCTTAGTCTGATCTCTTGATTTTTTTTTGGATGAATTCAAAGGCTGGTCACATAACTCATTTGTTTGGTTTATTAGCTATGCTTTGTTGAACATTTATTATGTCTGGGGCTTTCCTCACATTATCTGGATTAATTCTCACAAAACTTCTGAGGTTACCTTCTTCACTGATTAGATTACAAAAATGAAGTTTAGAAAGTTAATTAGTTTGCCCTAGATCCCAAAGTTTGTGATGGCTCTCACACTAAAAAACCAAGGCCAAGATTCTTTCCTCCTACTTATTAGCAGAATTAGAATAAAATTCTAAATTTTGTAAACTACATACCCTGAGTTTTAGCACAACCCTCAGAAGCTTTTTATAAAGTTATACTTTGTGTTTAGAAATTCTAACATAGTTATTACTTGGCTAAGTTTATCAGATGTAGTATATCAGATTCTCATTATGTGGACTTTATTGCCTCTCTCTCTCTCTCTCTCTCTCTCTCTCTCTCTCTCTCTCTCTCTCATCTATCTATCTATCTATCTATCTATCTATCTATCTATCTATCATCTATCTATCTATATATCTATCATCTATCACCTATCTCTCTACCTATATTTCTATCATCTATCATCTTACTCAGAAATTGCCACTCTCACCATATTCTAATTTACTGTTAGATATTTTCAAGTCACTGAATCAGATAATTTTAGAGGTTCAGCTGTCTAATATTAGCCAAGTGAGGCATTGAGACTTTTTTTCTTTTTTACTTTTTAAAAGTCATAGAGAAAACTTAAATTTGACTGTTTTATTTATGTTCTTTTTCTACAACTGGGATTATGCAATGATGCCTAAGGGAGTCCTATATTCATTGCATTCAATCTTCTTTAAATTCCTTTCTTACCATGAATATTTGCTTCTAAATATCATTGAACACAGTGAAACCCCAGTGGGATAGTTTGTATCATCATTTATTTCTCTTTAACTCTAAATACTATATATATATATATTTTTTTTAAGTGCAGACTGTGTGTATAACCAAATGAATGGGCATGTGTGTAATGCTTATCCTGTTTTAAACAATTCCAAATGTTTAAAATTGTACAGCCCAAAACTCTTTCAATTAAATAGTGCATGTTATTTTATGGTCTAAACAACAAAGAAGTTTAGAAATCTTATAACCTGTGTTCCTCTGAACTCAGAAGCCTAGGATAATATGTGAACCATCACAGCCACATGAAGGCATGGATGTGCTTCTATCACTTCCTACACTCCATCATGAAGGTCTCAGTGGTGATGCCATGCAAACTCATTATATTTGTTATCTCAAGTTCTCCCTCATTTGTTCAAATTATTTATGCTAATTTATTCATCAGTCTGCTAAAGTGAAATATGGGAGAGGAGCTACCAATGCCCAGCAAAGGCACTGGTGTTTTTGATGGAGACAGTCAGTGTTTCGGTGAAGTTCAGTGACTCACGTCCAGAGAGTTCACGCCTTCACTGAGGGTGCATTCTCCCCCTGCCGTCAGTGCTGGCGCAGTCACTGGGGCATCCACTCCCTTTTCTAATGTGTTATCATACCTGGAGGTTAGAAAAATTTGTAGAGGAAAAGAAAAAAAAAGGCACCAAAAACTAAAAAAAATCAATAGCAACAAATGGAACTCTGGCATTTTTTGAAGGTGTTTGAAAATATTTGGGGGCCTTGGGGATTGGTGGATGAAAATGAATTGAGAGGCAGATAGCTACATGAAACTGGTAAGCCTCCATTTTCTTAGAAATCTTCTCTAGAAGGCCCCCATAATCTTCATGCTAACACCTCGCTGGCATGCTTGCTATATTGGACTGTCAAATATAACCCATTTCCTAGGTCAAATTAAATTTAGGTAAGTGCAATCCAAATAAGTATATTGTAAGTGAAGGCAGTCAATGGGAAAGATAGAATATTAAAACTGTGGACAACATGTGAGAAACTATTTTAAGGTCAATATGAAACAGAATATTTTCTAGTTTTTAAATTACTTTTGCAATAAAAATTCAATAGCTTACTTCCTACTCAATGTAAAAATAAAATAATCTTAATAAAATAAGTATATAACACAACCTGATTTTAAAGCAGAACACAAACAATTTTCATTGTTGAAGAAATGCTAAAATGGTTCAATATTTGTAAATTAGCACTTAACCTAATGTCTGGCTCATATTAAACACTTAATAAATATCAAGCTTTTTTTGATGTTATTGTCACCTTTGAATATAATGTATCCTTTAAATAACTCAAACGTGGAGATTCACAGGAGTAAGTCAGTAAATACCAAGCCATTTTCATAATATCTGACATTCTCTTTATAAGCAAAGGAATCTACATACATATAGATGGCATCTCAACTTTTTATCTCTTTAGTAATTATATTTATTCCTAGCAATTCATTCTTATGGTTATACTTCACACACACACACACACACACACACACACACACACACACACATACACACACAGCTTAATTTCAACTAAAGCACTCTATGATCATAAAGTCTTTTCTTCCAGATCACTTATTCTCATTACAAACCCTCCTCCTGGCATGTTTCTTGCCTACATTTCCCCCTTCTTTGCAAAGTCCAGTAAGTGCTGCGGAATACCAGTCACTCGCCTATATTTCCCAGCACTGTTGCAGTTTCATTGCACATGTTACTGCATTCTAGCAAACAGAACTATGAACAGGTATTAGGCAGCATTTCCTGTCTGCTGCACTTCTGAGCTTGGCCATGGCAAACGCAGAGCCAGGTAATGAGAAGTCCATAAGCCTGTATCTTTGCTAATTCATCAAATCAAGACATTTTCCCACTTCACCTCTCCCTTGAACGAGAAGTCAACTTTGTTTGATGTGTTAAGCTACTTAAATTGTGTAGTTTGTTACAACAAATTGAGGGTTGATTTTTCTAATGTAATACACTTCCACCCATGCTCCACAGAGGCAGCCAGAAGAATCATTTAAAAATGTCAATAGCTTCTGCCACTTCACTCCTCTCTTTAAAAATACTCATTTGCTTCCAATTCAACTTGGATAACATTCAAATCCCTTAGTACGTCCTATGAGGTTCACACCATCTGGCCTCTACCAACCACTCAGAATTCACCTCCTCCCATTCATTCAGTTGCTTTTATTTCCTCCTCTATTATGCCATTCTTTTGTACTTTCTGTGCCTTCTGATTGGAGTGCTTATACCCAAGATCATCCCAATTTCAGATCCAAGTTCAAACACAACCTCCTCAAGAAGTTGTACCCTACGTAGTTAAATGAGCACCATCAGTAACCATGCATTCAAGTGTTGGAGTTAGGATTGATGTTTGTCATATAATTGTCAATTTCTACAATTATTTATTTGCTTACATGGTATCATGTAGGTGCAATTGGAGTTCCTTGATGGCAGAGACACCATTATATTTTTCATCTCTCCATTTTGGAAACATGGAATTCTCCCTGATGCATAGTAGCCACTCCACATCTTTTTATTGAATGATAATAAATCCGTAAGATGCTTTTGCAACAAGATTAATATATGACAAAAGTCTAGAGGAGGTAACATTTGAAATGATAACTAAATAGCAAGTTGTTACTAACTCTCAATGTTCTGAAAGTAGAACATTCTAGGAAGAGGAGACAGCAATTGCAAAATTCTGAAGGCAGAAATAAGCACTGCATTTCTGGAAGAGAAATTAGGACAGTGATATGAGAGAATAATAAGACAGAGCTTGGATACTTTACCCAATGTTGTGCTTTTCCTCGGAGAATGGAACTGCTCCTCCCTACAGAGAAAACAGGAATCATATAATTAATACTCACAAGTGGACAGCATGCAAGTATTCCCTGTCCATGGCTTTCTTGCAAACAATATCTGAACTGGTCCTAGACTCAGAACTCAGCAACTTTTACACATGTCTCAGCAGGAGAGAGTCTCAGTTATATTATTTTCTTAAAATACAGATTCATAAAAAATAACAACAAAGACGTCCTTCGACATTTAAACAAGACTTTTAACTATATATTTTTAAAGGCTAGTTTCAGGCCTGGTCTAAGAGGAGATTCATCTCAGGAAGAAATTGGAAATTCCACTTACTTCATGCCCTACTTTTCCAATTGAGGTAGGCAATATCAAAAAATTAATTACTCAATGTCAGAGAAACGAAATATTCCATAGAAATCACATTTGAAAATGGAAAGTCACAGAAAAAAAAGCTTTAGTCTAAGATGGTATTTTTGTCAACACATTTGGGTAATATAGCAAATGGGGAATAACACCTCTTATACCTACAATGTAAACACTAGCAAAGCACAAAGGTTGTCTATACAAACAAATTTCTCTTTACTAAGGTGTCAAGGGCCCAATTGTGCCACAGGGGTGGCTATTTCCAGGATGTGAAATCTGCACTTTTTTTCAGGCCACCAGAACAACTATTTAGAGCCATCCTCAATTATGCGGACCCAAATAGCCTCATTTGCTTCCTCTTTCTCTTCACTCTTGCTATGGACAAGGTAAGGGAAGCTGAAATCAATTTCAGGCTTAAAGCCTCAAGATATTACACTTGGATACGTCTTAAATGATCTAAGATCCAGGGTTTTTTTTTGTTATGGCAGATTCAGGATCTTTATCTAATTTGGGAGTAATTAAACTCTGGCCTAATGATTTGCAGTAAGTAATCTCTCAAAAGACAGTTTTCCACTAGAAGGGCAGATGATTCATTGTCACCCGGAAATCAGCCAACTGGACCACAATGCCCTATCAGCTAGTTGGCCAAAAATAAGAAAAGGCAATGAGAGATAGAAAATGAAAGTCAAAAAAATGGATAAAATGTCTGGGGAAGAATAACTGGAAGATCAGAAGAGATTTTTGTCATCAATTTCAGAATCTACAACTTCTAGAGACATAACTTTGCCAAGTTGATGAAATCTTTTTTTTATTCTTATGGTCAAAATGCTCCAGGCAGTTCTAGAAGTCAAACAGTCAAATTTATATTCTACAGTTTTATCTAACACCCACCATAATCATTGCCACTGCCTTCTTACTCATTAGTTTGGGAACTCTTATTAGAAATATGGCTAACCTAGCAAAAACTGGATATAGCATTTTTATCTGTATAATTATTAAGTTAATAGGAGGGATGCTGTTCACTGATTTAGGAGGCATTCTGATTTAATAACAAGCCACCATCAGTCATATAAAGCATGAACTATTTAGAGGACTCTGTTTTGTAGATTATAGCACTATTCAACAGTATGGAATCTTTTCTATTTCAATAATAAAGGATACTATTTGGAGACTATCAGCATAGAACAGTCTCTATTCGGCATGTATTGATTAATTCAATAAGCAGCCATTTATTGCCTGTCACTATTTTCCCAGGCTCTGGTAGAGTTAGAACTTAATTAATCTAAAAAATTACACTGTTGAGAAATAAACCAGGAAAACAGACAAATAAGTATAGTCCATAAAAATCCAGGAGGGAAAACTACCCTAAGCTCTATGAACACAAAGATTAATACAGACTGAAGAAAAATTAGTAGGGTATGCAAGGTTGAATCTTATGTCACCCTTTTCCTCAATGACCCAACAAAGTTGTATCAGGGGAACATTTGTAGATGCCACACATAATTGCCTTTATTTTTGTGCCATGTTTTAAATATTTAAATGTATTGATTTGGTTTTTCCACTAACTATTAGGTCCTAGTATAAACTATATACATAAATCCACTTTCTATCTTCACTAATAAATAGGTAATATGCAAATTGACTTTCACACCTTAACAGTCAAGATGGCTGTGCCCACAGTGGAGGCTGAGTTCCCATAATGAGCCTTAACGAGCAATCAGAAGGGATCTGAGGCTGTGCCACACCTAGCAGGGCTTGACAGGGCACCTCAGGCTGCATCCCCTGCCCAGTGGAGCTTGACAGGGGACCTCAGGCTACACCTCCCTCCCTGGCACTGGGCCAAGGGACCTGAGGCCATCCTCCCCACCCAGCAGAGTTTGATGGGGGACCTTAGGCCATGCCCCCCACCCTGGCATCAGGCGAGGGGACCTGAGGCTGCACCCCCCCCACACCTGGTGGGTCTTGACAGGAATCGTAAAGCATGCACCCTGCCCCAGCCTGGGCTGGGGGACTTCCGGTTGTGCACTCCGCCCTGGGCCAGGGGACCTGAAGCTGTGCCCACTGCCTGACAGAACTTGACAGGGGACTTCAGGCACCCCCCCGCCCCGGTGCTGGGCCAGGCAACCTGAGGCCATACCCCCCACCTGGTGGGGTTTGATGGGGGTGGGGTGGCCAGGTTGGGATCTAGCCCAATGGGGTGAGGTCAGCCAGATCTGCAATTTCAAGGCACCCATGGGTGTGTGGGAACTTGACTCTGGTTCCAGTGATGCACCTCAGACTCTGACAGGAGGAAGATTTTCATATACATTTTATTAATTTTCTTTCACCTCTGACACTTCTATTATAGCGAAAGGGTAAATAGAAATATTAAAATATTTCCTCTAATTAATACCCTTTTAATGTGCACTGATTTTCTGCAAATGATCACTAGTACTATCATAAAAAAAATAGACAATATACGTTCAATGATGGGAACATTCATATTATCAAAAATGTTCTTGGGTTTATTTTGAAATTTATTTGCTGAAGAATAAAAATTAAAGAAAGACCATAATTGGTTGTCAGAATTTTGGAGTTATGATGATTGCTACGTTCCTTTTCATTGGAAAGTTTGAGCCCCAAATTATGCTGTAGTGCTTCCTGAATGATCGATTATATTGAGCTATGCACCTGGGGAGTCACAGCTTTACTTTGTCTGCAAGTAATCAACTCATCGATGTTGGTTGTTGTTTTTTTCTCTTTTTTTCTTTTCCATAAGACAAGCCTACATTGTCTAGTTTGTGGTTCATAGTTTGTCAATAAGAAATAATCTTGCTTAAGTCCTTTTGATTTTATTGGAATTAACCAATTATGTGTATCAGAACTCAACACAGTCTTATACAAAATAGGTAATTACTGATATTTACTGACTCTACCCCCTTTTAGGACATAAATAAATTCTTTATCTAGACTCTCAACAATTCTTGATTTACCCAGAATTGACAGGCTTTATGCCTCTTATTTCAGTGTCTGACTCAGACAGCAATCTTTTTCATTCTCTGAAGAGTTCTAGCTTGAAGCATCAACTAGGTCATCCAATCTTAGGACTTCCATATCTATCTAACTAATGTCTTTGCCTTTCATATGCTTCAAATATTTCAGCTCTATATGGCCTAAAGTTGGGAGTGTGCTTATTGTCTCTCTCCCATTAACATCCAATTGATCATACTGGATACCAAATTAAGCATTCCTTCATTAAAACATCATATGTATCTTCTGCACTGTTAGATCCCAGGGATATAACGGTGAGCAAGGCTCCTGAGACTTTGCCTCATAAAACATATAAATGTCTAGTGGCTAAGGCTAAGAAAGGTTAGGACTAGAAAAAGAATCTAAGAAAGCCATAGTGATAGCTACTTACCAGCTTTAGTCAAGTTCTCAGTCAAGCAAGGAGAAAAAGCTCTGGCTCTCTGAAGCTTTAGCAGAAAAGCTAAACCTTTCATGTTCTAATGAGATCAGAGGAGCTCAGATCCTACATCTTCCACTGCAGAATCTCATTGTGCCCATTCAGAGATGGATTAGAGAGTCCTGAACTTCAGTACCATAACCTAGCTTAGGCCATATGGGAAAGAAAGCATTTCATTTTTCAAACGAGACAAGGTAGAAATTGAAAATTCATTTAACGCTTTTCTTTTTGCTCCTTTAAATTCTTTCCTGAACAATCACTATATAGGAGGCTGTAAGTAACTACCTGGTTCTGTGAGACCCTTTTAGCTTTCATCATTTTGTGAGTCAATTATACTAGCACTAGAGGCCCAGTGCATAAAATTCCTGCATGGGGGTGGGAGGGGTGGGTCCTTCAGCCCAACCTGCACCCAATCCAATCTGGACATTCCTCTTGCAATCCAGGACCTCTGGCTCCTAACCACTCACCTGCCTGCCTGTTCTAACCACTCTGTATGTCTGCCTGATTCCCCTAACTACCTTACCCTGCTGGCCTGACCCTCCTCACTGCTCTCCCCTACTGGCCTGGTCACCCCTATTAACTTTTCTTGTAATCTTATCCCCTTCACACAAAATTGTATTTGACTTCTTCATTAGCTTTCCCTCTCACACAATTTTTCTCTCTCCTTTGTGTAACACTTTTTCCTACTGACTCATCATTTATAAACTTTTCTTTCCTCCTTATTTCCTACTTCTGTTCCATCATCCTTCTTCCCATCTTTCTCCTACTCTCCCTCTCCACATTCCTTCTTCCCTTTACCTTTACCCCTGCCTGGCCTTCCCTTTTCCTTCCTTCCCACCTTAATTTTTTTCTTCACTTCCTCAGACCTGCTTTGCTCCCTCTCCCATTTCTTCCTTCTTCTCATTCTCCTTTTAAGCTCTACTGGTTCCCCTTTAAAACTTTTCTTCTCTCCCTTTTTCTCTCTTATCCACATTCTTCTCTATTTACTTCCACTGTTTTAATATCTATCTACCTGCCTAATTATTCATTATCATTTATCTTTTTTTTTTCTTTTCAGATACATACTTTTAAAATCTGTCCCCAGTATACAACTATACTTGATTTTCATTGTAGCTCCTACAGTTCACTCTGCTCTCTACTGACTCCTTTATAAAGTTCTTCCCTCTCTCCTTCCCTTCTTAAAACTTTGTTGCGGGGGGTGTTAATCCCAAGCCCAGGGCTCAGCCCTGGCCAGGTGTTCACCACTCCCCCTTTCCCCGACTTCCCCACCACTGTCCTGCTGCCATTCCCTGCCCAGGACACAAGGCCCAATGAGGGTGGCCCAGGCCCACAGGGCCTGGTCTCTGCTGTAGCAAGGCAGGAGCGCCTCTGCCAGAAGGCCTTGGAAAATCCTCCACTCTGCCCTGGATCATGGGAATCTCCCTACCAATGGCCACCACTGCTTTTTTCCTGTGTATGGGCGGGTCTCCTTGCTCCTAGCTGCTTGCACCCTGCCCTTTGCCTGGCACACCTGCTCTGCTCCCCTCCCCTGACCCCACCCACCTTGTGATTGTCATCCCCTTCCAGGTACAGTTTCCTTCCCTTTTCCATTCTTGTGCCTATCATATCTAATCCTACCCAGGCCTTGTAGCTGCCTGAGCAGAGGGCGGGGTCGCAGCCAGCTGATCCTGTCCTGATGTGATGCTGTAAGAGACAAATTTGCATATTTCTCTATTATTAGATTAGACTAGTGCCTGTGCACGAATTTCAGGGTAGGGGAGAGGGCATTGTCCCTCATTCCGGCCTGCATCCTCTCCAATCTGAGATCCCTGTGGGATCAGGCCTAAACTGGCACTTGGTCAACCCCCTCACAATCCGCTCCTAACCGCTCACCTGCCTGACTGCTTGATCACCCCTAATCACTCTGCTTGCTGGCCTGATTGCCCCAACTGGTCCCCTCTGCCAGCCTGCTCAGCCCCAATTCCCCACCACCACCAGCCTGATCACCCCCAACTGCTCTCCCCTCCTGGCCTGATCACCCCAACTTCCCTCCCTTCCTGGCCTGGTCACCCATAACGACCTCTGCCATGGCCCCGCCACCATGGCTTTGTCCTCTGGGACTGGGCTGCGATCTGGGACCCTCGGCGCCTGCGGTGAAGCGCCTATGGGCCGGCCTTTGCCGCATGTTGGGGGGGGATCGCCTGCTGGGGCTGGGGCTGGGCTGTGATCTGGGACCCCCAGCATCTGTGGGGAAGCACCACCAGGGCGTGGCCGGCTGGGGGCTCAGGGGGCCTGCCTGCCATCTTGCTTGGAGTTAATTTGCATATCACTCCTATTGACTGGTAGTGTAGCAAAGGGATGGTCAGTTTGCATGTTTCTCTTTTATTAGATAGGATAAGGCTTTCGGAGAGTCACAATATGTTGACATAGGAAACAGGATGGAGAACAGTGCAGTGTTAGGGGAAGCAAAACCACCCAGAAAAGACACCTTTCTTATCAATAATTAAAATGTTGACTTTTACCTTTCTAGTGTTTTAACACGAGAAAATATTTTGATTATCACTTTCTAGTTCTCACTCAATCAGATTTGTAGGATCTGTCCAAACATATGTTCTTATTTAAATCCAAATAAATCTTTGTTTCCTTCTTTCATTCATTTTTTTTAATGTTATTGAATCAATGGTGGATTTATCCAATGATGATAAAATATGGATTAGGGTATATTTTCGATTTCAGAAATAAATGCTTCCTTTGATTTTGCTTATTAAAAGAATTATAAATAAATTGTAGCAATAGTACTAGAGTGGAAATAACATTTGGTCACTGGTAAAAGTAAAGTAGAGTTTAGAATATAACTTGTTTAAAAATTGCTTAACATATAATAAATGATTAATAAATGTTATAAATACATCCTGAAATTTCCTATACTGACTGAAAAGATAGACTAAATGAAATTCAATGACATTCCAAATATAAGGGACTTTAAACTAAATTAATTGCAAAACAACACTCCATTTTAAGACACACACACACACACACACACACACAGAGAGAGAGAGAGAGAGAGAGAGAGAGAGAGAGAGAGAGAGAGAGAAACACACAGAGAAATTAGGATCTAACAGATCAAATAGTGAAGTCTAGAAATAAAAGAATTTTCTCTCATAGGGGCTAAGTTATCCGAACCATACAGAAGTAGATCTCATAGTCTAAATAGAATGAAAAGAATGGGAATGCTGATATAAACAATATTTTCAGACTTGACTATTATAATCTATACAGTTTAATGCTGATGTCAATACTTGTTTGCTTATAGGATGACTATTATTACTATTTATAAAACTTTGTCATAATCTAGTCATTTCTGATACTCCAAGTCTTCATGCTACCAATATTTGCATTATTTTCACAGTTATACTTTTTATTTTTATTTTTTTAGCTATACTGTGTTCACAAATCCAATGGGATGTTTTTTATTATCTATTGTACAGATGAGAAACCTGAGGCTTAGCAACATTGTGTGACTATATCCAAAGTTATAATTTATGGATTATGCAGGTAGACTTTAACATTTGGTCTTATTCCTGAGGACAATAATCACACTTTTTTCAGAGTTAAATATATGCATCCTGTCTTTTTTTTGAAAGAATTATTCTTCAGGATAGTGGAAAGAGAACCATAGATTGAAAGTGACAATCATAATAATAATGATTAATCAAGACTGACATTTTGAGTGCTGTTGTCTTAAAATATAACTACATCAACAAGATTCCCTGCCATTTAATGCCTACTGTTGAAGGGAAATACCCTCATTTGTATTTCCTACAGGCAAAGCTTTCTGAGGACTGCCTGAGAAGCCAAGCCTCTAGGGACTGCAGTGGCCTAGCTGGGCTTCCATGCAAATGTCTCATTATACTCCACCAAAGCTACAAATTGATTACAAGTCACATAAACAGGGATCATCTCAGTCATCACAGAAGTTTAGCTGCCTCTGAGCTGAAACATGGCAGCTGTTTAATTGCAAAACAGTGTACCCTTCAACAGGGCGGGGATGTGTGAGGAATGGTCTGATTCACAAATACTGCATTGGATTGCAGCTGTTCAAAATCAAAACAATGTGAATATGTTAGGGACAACCCATGGTAAGATTAACAATTAGTAATGTGAGTAATTAGTAAACTGACATACAAAGAGAGATAAAAGTTCAAATGCAATGGGCTCAGGGGCAGAAGTGAAATATAACAGAGTCCAGTTGGACAACATCCTGATTTCCTTTTAGCCACATGAGCCTGGGCAAAGCCACTCTTACATTGTGAAGTTCAACTTTCTCATTTGGGAAGGCATTGAAACTACATTTTTCTGACATGCTTTCCATAACTAGAGTTCACTTCTATAATTTTTTCCAATGCATTTTTTTTAATTTTTAAATAATGAGGCCAAAATAGAACAAAGACCAATAGATTCCACGACTCCACAAAACCTGAAAAAGTTTTACAATCTATTTTACAAATTACTGATCCACAAATTTGTCATCCTCTCTCATTTTGAAGGATGACCAAGTCATTCCCTGTTGTTTCATAACATAAAAGTCTACCTTACTAAGCAAGTCTGCCTGCCACTGTGGAGTAGAAAGGGTGGTTATGTAAATGGTTAACCAAAATTTCAAGGTGACCACTTTGAGTCCTCACTTTCTTTAAATAAACTGCTAAATAAAAATTTTGCTTTCATTTAATAAAACTAAACTGTCTTTTAAAAGCCAGTATGTGAGCATAAATGTAAGTAGGGCTTTTAAGGAAAGATAATACGTTCAGAAAATTTCAAAATTAACAGTGACTCAGCTTTTGTCTTCTTCCTGATAGTTATAAATAGAATTGTCGTTATTTTTTAAATGAGCAACTATTTGGCTTCCTTCTATATTGCATCAAAGAAAAATTATTATTTTGTAATATTAAACAAGGGAGAAAGACTTTATTCAAAAGCTATTGCAGTAGGAGAGATAAGTCAGCATTCGGTCTAAAGCAAATCCCTTTGAAACATAGGGTAGGGGAGTTTTAAGAAGCTAGAGTGGGGAACACTTGCATCATCTGTGTTTGCTAGCTGGCCTTAGCTAAAGAAAAAGTAAACTTTCTCCTATTTTCATGTCAAAAGGACAGTGACTATTTTCCCCCCTATTTGTGGCATTACATTTTTTGCACGTAGCCTCGAATCTGGTATATAATAAATAGCTTGTAAATATTTATCAAATGATCACATAAATGAAAGAAGCCATTATATTACTAAAAATGTTTTTCTTCCATGCGTTGTTTCTGTACATGGCCTTAGTCTTCCTGTCACTCCCCAAGATGCACACCCATATAAGTACTGTTTGTAAAGTTTGGCAGACTGGAATCTCTAGTTTCATTGGACCTCATCTTCTCCAGGCTCTGGAGGGAAGATTGCTCTAGGAAGTATTGCAGAGCTGTCAATCATACAGGCTCAAGCTGCCCAAAGAGGATCCCTTTCTCTGCTGGTGATAATCCATCACAACAAAACCAGCCAGATTTTTTTTTTCGGTGAAAATTATATCAACTTGGGAGAAAGAAGTTCATTTCTAAAGAAACTGCTAAACTGGAACGTTGGGAGTACAATGCTCAAATTTCTCACTATTGTTACTATGTGAAGAGAAACTGTAGAGAGCAAGAATCAGAGAAGTTAGTGGTGTTGAGACCTAGAGAGAAAGATACACAGGGACATGTTGCCCTCCTATCAAGCTGTGCCTAAATCAAGTTGATCCCAGTGACTGACCTATCTTTTATGAGAGCTAATGTATTTCTGTTTTTCTGAACCGATGTTTCATAGATTTTATATTCGTTGTAATTTTTAAAAATGAGTCATTAAAATCTGTACCCAAATGGCACATGGATTCCAAATGTGGTCTGATCTCTACAGAGTAGTTCTAATTAGATTAAAAAATGTTTACTTTCCATTATACTTTTCTAAAAATATGGATGTGTTAAAATGATCATAATACTTCTGCTTTTTTTCCAGTTTTGGTCACCACAATGCTACCAACATTCATAGGAAAGAAGATTTCGAGAGATGCTAAGCCGATTGGCTTATTAAGCCAATTAAATATATGTTATTTTTAACATAAAAAAAATAATTCTTGATTTGAAAAAAAATCAAGCCTGCTGCATTATGTTTCATGCGGTATTGAGGAAGACTGTTTAAACAAAATTCTTTACTGACAAACTAGTATTATAATAAGATCCTTGTCAATGTCAAACTATTTTTAATATACTTTTAAAATTTATTTTAAAGAGAGAAGAAGAAAGAGGGAGAGAGAGACAGAAACATTGAAGAGGAGAAACCTCTATGGGCTGTCTCCTACATGCCCCCTCCTGGAGATAAAACCCTCAAGCTGGGTCCATGCTCTGACCAGAATTGAACGAGCCAAATTTTTTGGTGCATGGAACTACACTCAACCAACTAAGTCACAAAGGCCAGGCCGACCTTTTTTTCTTCTTCTTTTTAATGGCAACAGAATTCAAATATACTTTTAGCTAATTTTATAGAATGGCAGTGGGATTATGATGATAAAATAGATGCAAGTAAAAGCCATTATGAGCAAACCAACAAGAGAGAGATATGTCACAGAGTGGTATTTTGTGAGTGGACATATAAAGGTTAAGGGGGAAACACTATTCCTGTGTTGAAGAATGTCTCCCCTATAGTGGTTGCAGAAAACCTAAAAAAGCCCTCCAAAATTACCTGGATATTTTTGAGCAGACAATCTACAAAGATGTCAGAAAGAAGCAGAATGAAAAAAAAAAAATCAGTTCCGCCCAAAGTTAGATTACATTTCCTTTTTTGTTATGCTTCAAATGGTTTCAGCGTTTTTCATTTTATTCTAATTGCCATCTTAAAAAAAGCACACATACACATCAACAGAACAACTCTAATGAAATTGCTAAAAGCTTTAGAAAAATGTACAGAGAAGCAAGGTGCTACAATCATCCATTATAATGAGACTGTGAACTGTAAACATCAGACAGGGCACCCAACACTGTAGAGGCAAATGGAAAGCTGAGAGTTTTGCTTTATTGTCTCTCTGATTTAAAAATTGATTGAAATGCATATCTAAATGGAAAAGCTGTCAGAAACTGTGGTATGTTGATAGTTCATGTTTTCTTTCTGACCAAAAGCTTTAATAGAATTCCTTTCAGTAGGGAAGCAAGCAGGTGGGCACTGAACCCATCACGCAAAAGTATGAACTCAGATCTGGGCGCTGGAGACAGTCATTTCTCCATTATTCCTGGCTGATAACACGGATGGTGAGCACAAAGTACAGTTGCCTGAATGGATGAAATCGGGGCATATGCCACATTGCCTGTATTGTGTAACATTTTTTGTTGTTGTTTACACAAAACAGAATGTCCTCAAGTCTGTAGGGCATCCAAATGTCATGTGAAAATAGGCTGAAAGCTTTAAAAGTGATAAATCTAGGACAACATCTCTATTTTACTTCTTTTATTTGTGCCAACATCCTAGCCAGGACATGGGCATCTCTGTTCTGACCTAGTCCCTCTTTTCGAATCCACGTTGCTACCTAAAATGTATTACTTTTTCTAAACTAATATTTAGAAGGGGTTATTTTATACTTCTCAATCTGCACCACAAATCTTATAGGGAGTCTCAACTGCCAATGGCCTTACTGATAATTAAAATTTGAACATCTCCACTCAGGCATTCAAAGTTCCCAGTAATCTAGCACCACTTTATCCCTCCATTGTTAGGACTTTATAGCCCCTTAAAGATTCCATCATAGATAGGCTGCTCTCCTCTACCTCTCCTTTGTCCTGAGACAGTAGGGAACTAAAGGTCTCTCTGAAGGCTTTCATGAAGTCCAGATTCTCTCTGTATTCACAAATTGTACCCATTCTTCAGATTTTTATTCAAGTGTTAATGTCCTCATGCCTACTATGTCCCAGAGAACATTCGATTGTTTCTGGTGAATTAAGTTCTCGGCATAGTAAAATCATTTTTATAATAACAAGGACAGGAAAGATGCAAGTTGCTTGTAGCCACTTTAAATAAGCAATTCAGGGCTTTATCATTTTGTAGTGTTTCTTGTTTTATGTATGTACATATATTCACACAGATGCAAAACATATGGTCATTGCTGGTCAGGTAAAATAATTACTCTTAAAATTAGAAATAGTTCTATACTTAAAAACAGAAAAAATAAGGAAAAATACTACCCATATGGTAAGATTTAATCAGACGCAGAGTGCAATTAAGTATTAGTATACACCAAATCCTTAAAAATGTCAACCACCCATGAAACTTTCATTGGAAGGTTCAGAATGTTTGAAATCTGTATACTTCAGGTAGAAGAAGTTCCAGATGTTGATATTCTCTTCATTTTTCAGGTGGTTACTTAATATTTATAAAAGTGATTTTTAAAAATAGCTTTTTAAAAGTATTTGCATTTAAAAATATTCTATAAAGTAAGTTTTCAAAAATGTGATATCTGCATTGAGAATTTGAAAACAGTACAGAACCAAATATTTGAGACTATTTTTATGTGTTGGCTATCATTATATGTTTCATAGACATTAGCACTGGTTAAGAAAACTTACTAGAAATCACTGTTATATAATATCACTTCTAACTGCATTTTATTTAAATTTTAAGAGAAGATTTTAATTGCATTTTGTTCAGAGTTATGTATAATCTAGTTGAATTAAACTTTAAAACATGATAATTTCAACTAACAATTTAGATGTTCTATAGTTACGCTCTATAGAAATTGCATATTTTCCTCCTAATACTAAGAATGTAACGAGTCCAAATCATATCCATAGTTACTCACTTTTAAGTGTAGACTGTCAGCATTAAAATTGAAGCTTAATGTTTTATTTCAACATGCAATAAAATATATTTGAATATTGTGAAATATTGAGTGATTATTTAATAGATGAAGCCAAGGTATCTAATTTTATGATGTTTTAAAGAATCCCAAATTACAAGATACATTTGAATCTTTTTTCTCAGACAATGAATATTTCAGTTGGCAAAGAAACCCTTTTAGATTCAATTAAGGGAAACAAGTATTAGTTAAATATTGGTAAGGTAGTGATTTAATTTTGGGGGAAAATCACTGCTTCTTTATTAAGCTTCTAGAACAATTTAATTGGAAACCCTAGCAAGATACGACCTAGAACTATTTAAAAAACACTTGCAACTATTTGTCTATGTAAATCAAAGATTTCTCAACACTGTGCCATGAAAAATAAAACTGATAAATTGGAAACTAAAACTGAATGAAATATGAAATAATTTAGACCAAATAAAACACTTTTCGAATCTACTTTACAGATTAGAGGTTTGTATAAGATTTCATTTGATAAAAATGGATCTGTTGGTAAAAGTGGAAAACTATCAAATAAGAACACGATACAGGACAGACTAGCATTCTAGAAGTAGGATTTTGTTGTTGTTTTTCTGTAAAAAGAGTAGAGAGGGTGATTCCAAGATTGTTTTTATCTCTAAACCACGCCTTCTCTTCTATTTCTCTAGCAGTTTACATCATAAGCAAGTAGGTTGATACAGTAAGGACAGCACCAATATCATCACTGTTTGAAAAGGAGAGATTGAAGGTCTAGAGAACATCTTTAAAGGGACTCATTCATCACAGAAAAGAAACAAGCAGACACCAGTTGTGTTCATGATCTCCTTGTCATGTTCTCCAGTTGTCAGACTCCACTTTGAGCCTAAATACACACATATCTCTCAGGGAGGTCTCCCCTTCAATTCCTTGCTATTCACTTTTAGGGCTTCTGTAATTTTAAAATTGTTTCAGGAACTGGCATGGCTTTAAACACGGCTCTCAGTTCTTAGGCACTCCTCCCTTGAGAGGAAGAAGGTCCTCTCTCCTTGAGCTTCTCTTTAAGTCAACCAATAGAAGACAATAGAAACATCACTCTATATACTTCAGAGGCCAGATGGTAAAAGAATATGCAGCCTTCACTGTGCTCTCTGAGCACTATAAACGAATCTTCAGCTGGCATGGCCTTTTGCTAAAGAGATCTTACTAGTTTCTCTTTTCCTTCCAGGCACGTAGGAAGGACGTGCCTTTTATGGTTCGGCAGGGTCAAGCTACTATTGTGTTTGGAGCAGAAGCGAGCAATGTGAGCCACTTTGTAAGACCTGTTGGTCTTCTCTTCCTTGCACATTGGCCGAGGAGATAACACATTCCAGGTATAGCTACAAGACTGTGTAACCACCATCAACCTGGAACAATGGTTTTCTGTTTGGAGAAAAGTTACATTAGAAAGTTAAGCCACTCCACAATGGACTTTGTGCGAATGAGAAATAAACTTTCAATACGTTCAGCATGATTGGGAAACAGGCTGTACTGGTGGCAGACTAGTTACTCTTTTTTTATAATTTTCTCACTTCACAAACTACAGTTCCAGCCCTTTATTTATACTGATACTGTGCACATGGATCTAGTGAATTCTCTTATTGGGGGTGCTTAGTCAAGACCATATAAATTTTGTTTGGTCTCTTAGATTTTTTATCATCATTTCTTTCACTAATAGAAATTGTATCACGTTTCTATAGGAGAGAGACTTGTTTAAAAACAAACAAACAAACAATCCATCAAACACAAAACACCTACTGAAGGAACACATATTCATTTTCAAACTGTTTCCTCAAATCTTGATGTTGGCCTGAATAACATTATTGCTAGTTCAAGACCATGTAAGTCCTTTGGTCTGCCAATCAGGGAATGGCTAATAGTAAAATGTTTACTGTAGCTCTGAATATTTCCACATGTAAATAAGAAAACTTATTTTACAAGGGTAATTTTTTTAAAATTACTGGTTTCAAACAGCAAAACTAGAATGAATAATTTAGCCTCTAAATACAGATAAAATCCCGTAAAGCCAAAAATGAATGCACTCAGCATATGTTTTCAGATTTTACTCTGTGAGATGTTTAGCAATTTCAGATGAATTCATAGTGCTTTTATTTGAGAACTCTGGGCATTACATTTTTAAGCATGGATGAAATACAGGACATGAATACAGATGTTGATTTTTGAGCAACTAATATTCTATATTTTAATAATGCCTTCAGGGCTCTAGAAATATCTGGGTCAAATTCCTCAGAGGGCTTTCTGTTCAAACTTGAAATAGCCACACATTATTTTAGAATTCAGATTCCTGATATATAAATTATGGCTGAATTTTAAAAAATATGGTGATTTTGGTAAATAATATAGGGTAAAAACACAGACAGAAATCATACCGAATTGCACTGCTGTAGACAAGTGAATCAAAGATCATTTCTAATATCTGGATCTTGCACTGCTGTAGACAAGTGAATCAAAGATCATTTCTAATATCTGGATCTTGATATGTGGGTAAGTGCCTATATAGTAGATATTATGCTGATATCTCTTATTATATTTGTAATTCTTTTTATTGAGATATAATTCATGCATAACCTTATATTAGTTTCAGGTTTACATGTAATGATTCAATATTTGTATATATTTCAAAATGATCATCACAGTAGGTCTAGTTAACATCCATTACCATAGTTCCAATTTTTTCTCTTGTGGTAAGAATTTTAAGATCTACTCTTTTAGAAACTTTCAAATATGCAATTGTCATTGTTAACTAAAATCACCATGCTGTACGTTACATTCTCAGAACTTCTCTATTTTATAAATGGAAGTTTGCACCCTTTGACCCCTTCACCCATTTCTTTCACTGCCAATACCCTCGCCTCTTGCATCTACCAATTTGTTTTCTTATATTTGTACTTACTTCTTCAGCAAAATAAAATATTTGCACCTAAAAAGATGAAGAGTTCACCCAACTTCTCTGATGGTGTCATCAAATTATACCCATTTAATTAAAAGATGTTCCTGGTGAAACAACTTTGAGGAAAGGAGTCAGTGAGGAGCAGGCTCCACATCTGATGCAGAGGCATAAGTTACTATCACTGAGTCCTCTTCCTACTTTGTTGGTCATACACATTGTGTATGGATGATGCCCTGAAGCTCAATCTTCTTTGGTCCCGTTACAGCATCTGTTCAAAAGCTTGACAGAGGGCCAACAAAGCTATGACATGGTGGAGGCAGCGTCACTTTTAATTTATTATCTCTTGTCTATTTTAAGTGGCAGAGTCACTTCTAATTTATTCCCAGTCTTGTCTATTTTAACTGAAGTGAAATACTGAGATGAGGTCATGAAATACTCAGAAATGAGGTGGGGGAAATACGAGGAAAAGCCATTCTCCTATCCTCTCCCTTTGTATCAATGCATTACATGTGCTCAATTACATAGTTTACATAAGTGTGCAATTTCCCATTCTTTTTTTCTAGCTAAGAGATAATCCAAGCTGTGCAGATAGATTGGAGGTAAAAATGGAGCCACTGGGGCTAGGTCAGAGTCCCTTAAATATTCTGTAGAGGGAAAGCTGACAGGCCAAATTCGTTCTTGAGCTGATAAGTATAAAGACATTTGTGAAGATATAAGACCCACACAAAGATACATGAAGGTAGAAATTAGACAATTTAATATTTATTCATAGCTTGGTTCAATTCCTGTCTTTTTCATAAATTTTCCCATATAACTCCTTCAAAACAAAATAAAACAAAACAAAAAACAAACCAATAACAACAACAAAAAACACAACTCCTTACACAATCTATCAATATTCTTATATATTTTTTCTGATCACAATAGAAAGTGCATCCAGACTTGATTAAATAAAGAAGACAAATAGGGTATGTGAGAAAATTCATATGACAAGTAATATTATATTTTGACAACTCATTTCTAATATCTGGATCTTGATATGTGGGTAGGTCAAGGCTGATATGGACCTAACCTTCGTATGGTAGTTTGCTGTCTATGACATGCAGCCTGGAGCTGAGATGATACTCTTGATATATAATGAGTCTACCAATGAACCGGATACCTGATTACATTTTAAATGCTGTGTGAGTTGTTTAGCCTTTTAACCTCAATTGGAAATAGTATTGGTAAAGAGTTTCAAATGATTTATAAGTTTGATTTAATAGTAATCAGAAATATTCAAAATCTAACCAGAAGGAGATCACTTATGCAAAGCACCAAGTTAACTGGCACATAGTAGGTACCTATTAATTGTTCTTGCGCTCCTATTAATTCTTGGCCAAGTCTGAGCTTCTGCCAAGTCTGAGCTTCTGCCAACTAACAAGATTACTGACTGAATTATGCTTAGAAATGACTCAAATGCATTGCTCTGAAATAACTTAAAATATTTTATTTTTAAAATGCTTTATTAACTTACAGTTTATCTATAAACTAGAGTAATTTTAAGGCATTACAAGTTGATGAGTTTGGGTATATATAAACACCTTTATTAAGCTCACCAAAATCAAGATAATACACATAATGAACACCTACCAGAGTTTCTTAGTGTTCTTTTATATTTTCCCCCCTGTGGGAAGAACACCACATGAAATTTATCCTCTCAACAAATTCTGAAGCACACAATACTATAGTATTAACTGTAGGCACTATGTTTTACAGCAAGTCTCTAGAAATTATTTATAAAGCATAAAAGAAAATCTTCATCCACTGAATAGCAACTCTTCATTTTCCCATCCCCCAGCCCCTGGTAACCACTGTTGAATTCTCTGCTTCTATGACTATTTTAGATATTTCAGAAAAGCATCAAAGGTTTTATCACCTCTGTTTTTAACAAGACATAATGTAATGAAGCTGATCTTATTCAATCCACATTTCTATGAAACAAATGTAATATTCAGTTGACTTTAATTCAAAGAATCAACAATCTGTTGATAAGACAAAGCTGAGTCTATTTGAATACCACCAGAGAGTGAGACCACCACCTCTGCAGAATTTTGGCAGTGTCTCAGAGAGAAAAAAAAAGGGACATAAATTATTTAGAAATGGAGGTTTGATTTTGAGCAAATCTTTCAATGTGTGTACCTGATTAGGAAAGGAAAAACGATTATTATGTTTTTCTTGGTAGAAACAAGGTAAATATTTTAAGAAAAGGATTTCAAGCAAGTTTAGGGTATTAAGAATCTATTAATGAGTATTGCAGTAAGTTTTTGAAATGAACATTTAAGCCCTTTGCCTGGGCTCTCAAGATAAATTCATGCTAATAATGAAAGTGTAATAACAAAATCAAGTTGATAGAAATAAGATATAAATAGAAAGTTTCATTTCTCCATGTGCATATTGAGTGCAGAGACTGATAGTTTTCTTTCTCCACTAATGTCTTGAGCCCCTCAAAGTCCTGTTAATGTTGAACTTTTGACCTCATTCAATGAATCATATCTATTTAATGACATCTGAAATTGTGAATTACTCCTAGAACATTTTCAACTTACTTTGCCCAGATCCATCAGAAGATGGGTCTAGCTCTACAAAATGCAGTTATGAAGGAATAAAATTTGAAAGCCAAAATTACTCCTTGAGCCATGATCTGCAGAATGGATGTTCTGGTTTAATGTTATCTTGGCACGATTTTCAGTAGCATATCCTTTCACTCTTCGAACCATCCCCATTAAGATAATTAATTTTATGTTGCCCTAGTTATTTAGATTAAAGTCTTTAGGCCATAAGAGACTGGGTTTTGGAATGGGCCACCAAATCAACATTGATGTCACCGAACATGATGGCAGGGCTCGGAATAGGAAGAGAACCATGAAATAGGTCACAAAGTTTTCCAAACATTGAAAGAGTGATCAAATTAACGGTAGATGACAGGCCTTGAGGCCAATAAAATTGTCTCAGCCTAGAGCAATAGTTTCATAGAAGTGGAGTCTTTCACAGTTATCCTCTTTCAACACAAGAACATAGAACTTTAGATCATTTAAATAACAGATGAGATCCAAAACAATGCACTGCTTGAAAAATGCAAAAGCTAATTGACTAAGTCTCCAGGTGCTACTTTGGAAAAATTAGGAGTTAATATTCCCTGAGGAAATTTCATCCAGAAGCTTTCTGATTAGGGAATAGAGCAATCAACTTGCAAATTCTCTGAAAAGAATGCATGCCTCCTGACTGGTGAATAATTGGTCAATTTGTTTTTCGATGTCTGGTGTCCAGTAACTAACAATGGAGAACAAGGAAGGACAAAAGAATATAGGCAGACAAAGATGGGCTGTTTTTCTATCAAATACGTGGCTGTAAACTATTTTCTGGTTATTCCAATCTTGAACATATCACAGCAAACTTTCACTGAGCTACATTTTACTTGGTGTGATTTTTGAATACTTTCAATAATTTACTACAACATTTAGAATGGCCTAAAATGAAAAATGTCATGCACAAATAAGAGAGTAATAGACAGGATACTCAGGTTAAGACATAAACCAAGCCTGCTTCTATGTTCATTTTTTTCTTTCAGAACAACTGTTATTTCTTCTGCATGGTGAGAGAATCTTTTTTTTTTCAATATTCATTAATTGTAAGCATAGACTAAATTGCTTTAATAGCTGAATGTAGTTGAATTAGATTTTTATTTAAAATCACTTATTCCCTCCGAAGCCGGTTTGGCTCAGTGGATAGAGCATCAACCTGTGGACTGAAAGGTCCCAGATTCGATTCCTGTCAAGAGCATCTACCTTGGTTGCAGGCACATCCGCAGTAGCAGGTGTGCAGGAGGCAGCTGATCGATGTTTCTCTCTCATCGATGTTTCTAACTTTCTATCTGTTTCCCTTCTTCTCTGTAAAAAAATTAATAAAATACATTTAAAATAATAAAAGTAAATAAAATAAAATCACTTATTCCTTATTAGCTAAGTCCTATTGGAAATGAGGTTAACATTCAGGTGATGGAAATATATTTTAATTTATTCAATCTTCCCATGTATGTGCCTAGTAATTATTCAAAACCTTTATTTAGAGCTTACCCTTTTGATCCTCTATGGTATGTATAACACATCAACATTCAAATAATGATTCTTAATTTACTGTAAAGTATTCAATAGATGATGATATAACTTACATGTCCTAAAGGGAAGTCAGTATTCAGGGAAGACTAATTGTAAGTAATAAAATAAGAGTATCTATATAAAGGCTGAATGCGAGATATGAGTTTCATTACAAAACATTATTTTTCCCTATCTTAACCATTTTTTATTACCTCTACCTTCTTTTTTTATTAGTTAAACAAAACAACCAGTTGATTATTCAATCTTCAAATTAATTATGTACATATCTTTTGGCAGAATATTCCACTACTAGCAATTTTTTGAACAGAAATGATGCAGACAATATGTAAAATGAAAGATTGTTTACAACAGTAAAATGTAAGAAACTATTTAAAATGTCCATTTATGGGTTCAAGTGAAAAACAGTAGGATTATCTATAAAATAGATCATTATGAAATCATTATAAAGAAAAATAAATAGGTAAACTAACCCAGATTGATGATTAAAACTATTGCTCAGTGAGCAAAAAAGCAGAGTACATAACAAATATACATATATGCACAAAAATATTTAAATTACAATTTCATATTTGTTTAATAAACATGTTCATTGTGGTTATCTCTGTAAAAAGGTGGGATTTTCAGGACTTTCCATTCTGCTATGTTTCTGTATTTGAAAAAACATAATTATCTGGTCCCTAGACAAATTATAAAGACAAAAGAAAAATAATGTTGAAAACACATTAAAGCTATGTGCCTTAATAAAAAAATTTTAAACATCTATATATAATTGATTCTTGGTTATGTTTATAAAATATAGCCATTTTATTCTCTTTTGGAGCCCATGAAACAAACTGACACATATTGGATTAAAATATTTGTCCCTAAAGAAAGTATTCTCATTGTTACAAAGGAAAAAAAAAGTATATACGCATAGATATGGATATATATGCATATTTGTGCATAGGTATATCTACATATAGGATATGTGCGTGTATGTAGGTAGATAGATACAGGCTGTCTACATCTGAAGTCATTTCTACAGTCTCCTCTGCACCTGTCATCTACCTGACCCAGTTTCTCTGTGAGGCCAGAGATGTATACTTAGCCCCTTGAAACTTTGGGAACACTTCCACCTAGGCTGCTTGATGGCATTTGGGGCACGTTACGTGCCATTCAATAGAAACCTATCACGATTTACAGTCTGATTACTCTTCTGATTCCAAAAGTTACATCTCAAATCTCTCTAGACATTAAAATTATTTTGAATCTTTTAATCATTTGATTGCTGATGTGTCCTGAAAAGCACCACTTATGAATAAGCCCGGATTTAAATTCTTTATGTAGGGGAAAAAAGAATACTCTCCATGTTGAAGATTCACTGGGCTCTGCTAAAGGCCATAGGCAGGCCTGAGAATTTTAGCAGTGCAAAGAATTAATTAGTGCAACTACCAATTAATTTGCAGCCCATTTATCATAAAAGCTTAATGACTCTGACATGAGCCTATATCTCATTTCATAACCTGCTCTATCACCCTTGCTCCCTGCAGATGTTTTTTTTTTGTTTGTTTGTTTTTCTGTTTTCTTATTCTTCAGAACTACCCAAACTGCTTTCCAAATGCTTGCCCAAGCCCCTGTGCTGGGGTTTCCCACACCTCTGGGCAGGGGCCTGGCAGAGACAGGGGCCAGCTAATGTGGCCAGGATGCCAGACTTTCCCTCTCCTGTTCAGTCCTTCTGGCCTGTTTACATGATAGTAGCAGATGGTTCCCTAGTCTCAGATGTTTTGCGAATCTCAAAAGGGAAAGAAAAAGTGTTTTATTGCTGCCGTTCCATTTTTCATTTTGAAGAAAGGTGAGATCCAGTGTGAGAGGTCCAGAAAAACATGCGTGACCTCTGTAAAAGATGATGAGACAACAATCCTTACTTCCATGAAAGAAATAGGAATTATATACTAGGTAGTTTCCACATGTCATTCATTTCCATATGTCATTTTAATAGCTTGCTGCATCCTGCTTATCTTAAAAGCATACGGATAGGTGCACCATGAAATATATTTCATGAAAAAGGACAATGTTCTAGATCTTTTGTGAATACAAACACACACACACACACGCACACACACACACACACACACACACACACACACACACACACAAGATGGCTGGTGCCCTGGGCAGGGAGATCGCTGGGCCCAATGCATGAAATTTGTGCAAGGGTAGGCCCTCACACCTCCGGCTAATGCCTGGGCCCTCGAAGCTCTGGCTTCATCCAAAAGGTCATCCAGATGATCATTCGGCTGCTCCATCTAATTAGCGTATTAGCTCTTGTTTACTGTTGTATGACCAGTACCTACGACAGCATCCAGCTCATCATTAGTTTTAAATACATGTTTTTGAGTGCAGAATAAATAAACTAAATTAAGTAAGATTATCTTGGATAGAGAAGGAGACAAGTGATGAAGCAATTCTCAATAACACGATATTTCATTGTTCCAGGAGAATGTGTGTGATTTAAGGAATGGAGGGTAATGTGTAGGACTTAAGAAATTAGGACTAGTGTTTTTATGGGAAGAGAAAGTTACTTCCTTGGCTGTTTTCCTAAGCTGAGAAACAGGCAACTTTACTTTAAAATACATCCAGCAATATACTTAAATCCTTGAACTAGAAGAACAATATTTCAAAATTGTGACTATCATCACCTATTTTACAAATGAGGTTTTCATTTACAAAACGGATTTTGAATTGTCCCAAATGGTACACTATTTTTCATTCACAACTCTATTTTACTTAGCCATTATGGCCAATATCAATAATATCTGATAATCATAGCACTTTGCACACTACAAAGACATTGTTTCATTTGCTCTTCACCACAGCCATGTGAAGCAGGGAAGAAAGTTTTGATTACACCTGACTTAACAAAGACTAGAAACAAAACCTAGAGGTAGAAATAGTATTTCCATTGTTTTATAGACATTTAGAGGAGAAAGTCTGATTTTGGCTTAGGTCTGTGTTTCTCAGCACTATTTTTTAACCACCCTAGTCCGTCTTTCAAAACAAATTTTCCTATTTACCTAATTTTTTCTAATCATGAATGAGTATTACATATAAACTATATATCATTTTATATACTCTATATATAATTGTACATTATCCATACGATGAGATTTTTTTTTATTCCAAAGGAACAAATTTTGTCCACTCGGGGATGATATCATCATGTTGAGAACACATGGTTTAGGATGACATTCTCCATTACCCGATGTCATCTCACACAGCCTGTGTGCCTACAAATACGATTGCTTATTTAATGTGAACAAAGAAATTTACTCTTATTTTATAGATAAGAAAACCTAAGCCTGTAAAGATTATTTGTATTATTATTTTTTTTTGTTAATCCTCAACTGAGGATATTTTCCCATTGATTTTTAGGGAGAGTGGAAGAGAGAGGGAAAGACAGAGACATCAATATGAGAGAAACACATCAATTAGTTGCCTCCTGCACAAGCCCTGACCCAGGCAGGGGTCAGGGAGGAGCCTATAACCAATGCACATGCCCTTGGCCAGAATTTAACCTGGGATTTTTTGGTCCACAGGCTGATGCTCTATCCACTGAGCAAAACCAGCCAGGCCTAAGCCTGTAGAGTTTAAATGATTTGTGCAATGACACAATCTAGTTCATATTAATAGAAGTATTTAAGTTAAATTCCTACCATTCTGTGTTCTTATGATACCACATATTATAAGCTAGAAGCCCAATGCATGAAGATTTGTGCCTTTCCTTGGCTGCCAGCACCACCTTTTGGCTCTGGCCCCCTGGAGCCACCTCTTTCACTCCTGCCCTGGAGCCACCTCTTTCTGCTCAGGCCACACCTCTTCCCAAAGGCCCTGAACAGCTGGGGCAGTAGGTGCCTGCATATGCAAATTACCCACCATCTCTAGTGGATTAATTTGCATACTCACTCCTGATTGGCTGGTGGGTGTCATGGAGGTATGGTCAATTGCCATCTTTCTCTTTTATTAGTGTAGATGAGCTTTCAAAGTTTTGGACCTATAGAGAAACACTTGCTATTGTAAGAAGCCAAACAGTATCATTTCTACTAAGTATACTACATCCTCCCAATGTTCTAAAAACATGATAAAAATAGAAAATTATCTGATCAAGTAGATAAGCTAGTCTCTTAAATACACTGAAGGCAGGATATATGTTTTATTTGTTTCCTAACACTACACAAAGGATCTGATATTATAGTTATTGTTCAGAAAACATTTTTTGAATCTCTTATGAGTGACTGAGTAAATTAATGACTTGTTCTTCAAAATATAAAATATGGAATAAAGATAGATCTTTTTATTTTTTTGTTAGAGAATATATGATTCCCAGTATATAATAATACATCACAACACAGGAAAAGATGGCGAATATGTGTGGTGAATATATTAAACTGACAATAAAAATCCCCCTCTATATTGTTCTATTGCCAGAAATGCCAATTTGTCAACCCCCTATTTGGTTCAAGGTTAGTATTTAGAGATAAGATTCAAAGAACCAAATGAGGATCAAGTGTAAGCCTTATCAATGGGGGCTGCTGTACCTAAAAGTGAAGGGCTTCCTTGTAAGGCTGGATTAGAGAACATAGCTGACACTAAAGCAACCTGGGAAGTTCCCTCAATACTGAATTTTACCCTCTAACCTGCCTGCAAGACCAGTGGGTTCCTCAAATCAGATTCAACAAACCATAACCCAGCCACCCTCACAAACTTCACTACTGGGAAAAAAAAGAACTAGAGATTTATAAACCTCTAAGTGTGCTATTTACCACCACTGGGAAGACTAGAGGAGTTCTTTTATTCTTTTGTAGATTCAAGGCACTGAGAGAAATAGAATCATTTTATTAGTGTTAGCAACAGTAAGCAGACTCTCAGATAATATTGCTCAAGATGTCACATTCTTAAGCGATTTCTTTCCATGGAATATAGATTAAGTAACAGAGAGGCAGGAAACTAAAAACAACTCCCTCTTAATACTGCCCCAACTTGGGGAGTGGACCAGAGAAATCTGTACCAAATACTAAAGGGAATATGGGAAAATGAGATTTTCCACCTAAAAAACTTCTGATAAGCAGGTGCTTTGAGTTGTTATTCAATATTAGTAATAGTCATAGCAATGTGAGTTATAAGGGACAGAAAATCAATAGAACTTGTTTTGGCAAGAAAATTAATGTACAGGAAGAATATGAGGGTATAACTTGTAACAGGAGAAATGGTCGAAAACTAAACAGAGGAAGGAAAGGTACAAATAGATTAGGATGCCACCCCAGCTTATTGGACCCATCTGTCATGTCTGGCCTCTGGAATGTGTCCTGCTACATGCGATCGGTCTATCTCACTTCAGATCACTTGGCAGGATTCACAGTTGTCACTGACAGGCCATGAGCCTCATATTCCAGGGAAGGCCTTTCTCTACCTTAGTTCTATTAGAAAACACATCTTAACCCCGAATTCTCATTGGCCCTGCTTTGATCAGTGGCAGGAGAGCAGAGCATGTTGGCCAGAATGGAACTGTCAAGAGAAGCACATGGTTGAGCAGGGGAGGGAGGTGGGAATATGAATATACATTACCGGTCATGTACTATATGTAGGTAGGTGGTCAGCTGGAGAGTTAGATTCATCAAGGGTCAGAAAAGAACTAACAGCTTTTTACTTATATCATCGATGTTAATTAAACAAATAAAAATGAAAAAAAATATTGAAACAGCAATTGCTTAACAAGTAAATGTGAGATTACTCACATGAAAATAAGTTTGCCAGTGATAGCAATGGCAGGTTTTATTTTATGATGCTCTCTTCATGGCATGTGCTAATTTGTAAGTTATTTATTATTCATCTCAGATGCTGGGAACAAGACAGTGTAAACAGTTTTCATGGTTTTCAGTATCTGAATGCCCTCAGGATATGCGGGACTATTCTACTTGGACAATGTTGACAGGATGCAAAAACTGTCTTCTATTATGGAAGCCCTAAATGCCAAATACTCTTTCCTTCAGTTCCCCCTAAGACAGTGGTTCTCACCTTTCTGATACTGCGACCGTTTATACAATTCCTCATGTATGGTGACCCCAACCATAAAATTATTTTCGTTGCTACTTCACAACTGTAATTTTGCTACTATTATGAATCATAATGCAAATATCTGTGTTTTCCGATGGTCTAATGCTCTATAGCAGCAGAGACCCACAGATTGAGAACCTCAGAAGTGTGCATTGGAGTAGCTCTTGACCTACCCCAAACCAAATCCTAAGCAACTCAGCCAAAGATTGGGGGCAGCTGGCAACAGAAGCAGAAGCATCTCGTTTTTCGGGCATCAGGAGAAACTGTGGCAACAGCCACCTAGATGGGCCAGTTTGGGGCTGAAGCATCACTTCTGGCCCTCACTCTCTCCCGGTTTTCTTTATTCTTGCTTATTTTCGGAGCCTGCCTTTCCAGCCTTCTGCATTTTTTGGCACTAACCAACATCCGTATAATAAACTCTTTTTCTGCTTAAATAAATCAGAATTGATTTTTGATATTTGTGACCTAGACCTTTGCTTGGTACACAAGAAAAACCCAATAATCCTTAAGAATTGCAGCTCTCCAAGAATAAATTGCATGTGGTAACAAAACCTCTTGGAATTTATTTTGTAGTTTAATAAGAAAATAGGGTAAGATTTATATATAGCTTGACAGAAAAATAGTTCTGCATAAATTAAGGTATTCAGCATTTAGTCTTTGTGAATACTGTGACAGACAGCCCTAGGATATAAGAAGACACTTATTGATCAAGGTGCTTCTACTCTTTAAACATTTTATATAAGGCCGTTTGTTTAGGTGTGGCTTATGAATTGATAATTATCTCACCAACAGAGGGAAGTTCTAGAAGTATTTTCTTTCTCTTTCATTATTTACGGAGTTGACAAAGGCAATGAAGATTTCAAGGTTAAGAGTGGCCTAAACTAAGGAACTTGATAATCCCTGCACTAAAGAAATACAGAACATTTTTAGAATAGGAAAAGTTACATTTACAGGGAACTTGAGGAAATACATAAAATACTGCCTTTAACTCAGTTTTGTTATAACATTTACATTTTATAACTAAACAGTTTTGTTATAAAATTTACATTTTATAACTAAAATATAAAAAAACATAAAAATAAAAATTTAGCCACTCAGAGAGCACAGCAGCGAGTTGGACATCCACTGAGCGGGCTCCCAGACTATGAGAGGGTTCAGGATGGGCTGAGGGATCAAGTCCCCCTCCCCCAGTGCATGTTTCATGCACTGGGCCTCTAGTACAAAAATAAACTCTGTGTTTTGGGAACTCACAACTGTAAAGCTATTTTTGTCCCACCCTATATGTACAGTCTCAATATATCTATGTGTTGTTTTTCCTTCTCACATATATGTCTCAAAGGACTAACATATCACAAATGAGGCTCCTGAAGTTAAGCCCATGGCCCCATAGTAACTGACAGCCAATGCTGCCTATCAGCATTTAGAAGCTGAGTTAGAATTGATCAAAGCATTCAATGATGATGAAACTTACTCCACTTTCTTGGAGTTTAGAGAACCAAGCCCAGCTGGGAATTGAGCAAGAGAGTCTGCATCTGTGAGGGTGAATAGGGTCTGGCAGGGGAGATGCTTGCCCTACTCCCAGTCCCAGACATGCTACTCTACTTTTCATATCATTGCCCTTTTCTTGGAAACACAAGAAGAAGCAGGTATCTTATGCAAATACCATGTTTTCTGAGAAGCAAGAATCATTTGAGAGGTAAAAATAGAATCCTGAATGTCCTTTCTCATTTGAGTAAAACACCAGCCCAAGACACAAAAATGTTAAAGTATTTCTTACAAGCATCTGAAAGTCAGGGAAGTAGGTCCCCCTATATGTGCAAAATGGCAACTCTGTTTGACACATTCAGGCTCTTGTCTCTAGGCATTTTGTTCTTATTGAGTAACATTGAAATTAAAAGCACAATAACACAGTAGACACAGTCACTAATGTATTATTTTCCTTCATTTTCTATTACTGATTAACAGAAGGGAAAAAAAGGTTAATTTTCTAATTACAAACTCCCCTAAGGTAGATTATGTATGTTATCACTTTCATTGACACACTATAATGGGCACTTTATGGAAAAGCGATTTTCTCTGAAGCTATGAGCAATCCACAACATATTTTTAGGAATCAAGTAGGCAGCTAGTGAACCAGTTAAAAGACCTGCCCCTACCAAAAATATGTTTGCCTTCAAGCTGTGGTTTCTAAACCACTCATTCTAATCAGGGTTAACCTGAGTCAAGAAGAGGCTATGGTGTCAGACCTGGGTTTGATTCTGCCTCCTCCACAACTAGAACCTAAGTATAGCTCTAGCCAATTGGCTCAGTGGGTAGATTATCAGCCTGCAGACTGAAGGATCCCAGGTTCAATTCTTGTCAAGGGCAGCCTCCTCCCCAACCCGGACCCTAGTCAGTGCACATGCAGGAGGCAACCAATTGATGTGTTTCTCTCATATCAGCATTTCTCTCTGTCTTTTCCTCTCTCTAAAATTCAATTGAAAACTATTCTCAGATGATCATAAAATAAAAAAAAAGAACATAAGGATATTCTTACATTATCTGTACACTGCTTTCTTCATTGATACATAGAAACAATCATTTTGAGGATGAAATTTAATGCATAAATACAGGGGTAGGCAAAAGGAGGCTTACAGTTGTCTGTATGGAAAATAATATAATAATTAATAAACAATACAAGAATAAATTCTGTTCCCTGTGGTCACAACTGTAAACCTACTTTTGCCCACCCCTGTGTAATAGTATATGCATAACAACTAATAATTATCTGTTACATATCAGATTCTCAATACCTTAACACCTGTGAGTAATGCAGGTTGAAATTTGGAAGTGGAATATATGTGTTAATTATATCCTTAGTTAGAAGTGTCTATAACAATTTTCTCAGACCATGTTACCATTTAGTTTCTCTATAATAATAAAAGTGTAATATGCTAATTAGAATGGACAGCCAATGACCTTCCAGGTGTCATTTCCGATATCCTTCTGGACAAAGCTGTGGTGGCAGAGGTGATTAGGGGCGATCAGGCAGGCTAGTGACTGGTTAGGAGCAAACAGGGAGGCGGAGTGGTTAGGAGTGATGAGGAAGGCAGGCAGAGGGTTTAAGGGCAATTGAGCAAGTAGGCAGGTAGTTAGGGGCCATCAGGCAAACAGGTAGACTGGTTATAGGGGCAATCAGGCAGGCAGGTGAGTGGTTGAGGGCGATCAGGGAGGCAGACAGAGTGGTTAGGGGCAATCAGGCAGGCAGGAGAGCAGTTAGGGGCAATCAGGCAGGCAGGCAGAGGGGTTAGGGGCAATCAGGCAAGCAGACAAGTAGTTAGAGGTGATGAGCGGTTAGACTCAATCAGAAAGGCAGGCAGACAAATGGTTAGGAGCCAGCAGTTCTGGATTGTGAGAGGGTGTAGGCCAGCCTGAGGGACACTTCCTCCAGCCCTCATGCAGGAATTTCGTGTACCGGGCCTCTAGTCTTTTATAAAGAAAGAAGTAGAAGTTGTGGAGATAGAGATAAGTAGTTCCTGATATATTTTTATTCCTGGGCTCATATTTTTTACAAAAATAGAAGAATTAGGGAAGAGAGAGTATTTGTACCTTCAGCCCAATTAGTACATAAACTTCCGGGAGGCTCTAAACTTTCCCGGAAACTTACCAGGGACCAGTCAGCCTTAAAAGGATCTCAGTGGCAACAACATGGACAAGGCTGTTCATGAAGTTTGGTGAAATGGAAGAAAACCCAGAATCAAAGGAGACACCCAGCGATTTAAATCTGCTTTGCATTCTTGCTTCTAGCACAAAAGGCGCCAGCTAATGGATGACACTCATTTTAAACATTGCAGCAGCTTCATTCTGCTATGGTCATTAACATTAAGATGTGTTTCTGTGAGTTCTAATCTGGCATTATCAGTGAAGAGCAAATTGCTACGATAAGAAATGTTTGTCCAATTTAAGAGACAAACATTTTTCCCCATTTCATTAAAAGCTTGCTATACCGTACTTTCTCGCATGTTTAGAGAAAAGTAAACTTATCTTTAATAGAAATAATGTAAGACAATGAAAAGGGAATGAAATTTAAACTAGAATCTGGGTTCAATCTTACTTTCTCTGTAACTTTCGGGAAATTAATTAACCTCTCTATCACTGTATTGTTACTTGTGAAATAGAGATAATGACACCACCAAGGAGGCCTGTTAAGAGGATTAAATATTAACACAAGTGAAATACTAGGTTCCATACCAAACCAGCTGAAGTCACTAAGCAAAGAGGTTTTTGAGTGAATGAACTAGGGCAGTGGTCAGCAAACTCATTAGTGAAATATCAACAGTACACCGATTGAAATTAATTTTGAGAGCCAAATTTTTTAAACTTAAACTTCCTCTAATGCCACTTCTTCAAAACAGACTTGAGCAGGGCGTGGTATTTTGTGGAAGAGCCACACTCAAAGGGCCAAAGAGCCGCATGTGGCTCACAAGTCACGGTTTGCCTACTAATGAACTAGGTAATTGTATTCATCATCTCCTATGCACTCTGATAATAAGAGAGAGATTTCCGGCCCTAGGATTCTGTAGCTGGCCAAATACAGGACACCTCCCCAGCCAGATAGAAGTCCACAGCATTTTATTACTCACACAACACACAAAGATTGCAAAGATTGCACTTGGGAACACAGGGAACACCCAGGGCCTGGGGGAGTCAGGCTTTACTGTATCAAGAAAGTCAAGTGTCCCTGGCAGCACTAGCTAGAGGATGTTATTGAACAATTCTGTGGGCAGGAAGAGAACTGGAACCTGGCACGTGCCACTTTAGGAGGGACAGGGATCTAAGAAGCACTGTTTACTTGAGGCACCTTATCCATGAGAAAATTTGGCAACTTGAGGCTCCCTCAATTCCCTCAGATGTCAAAGCAACACATACTACTGGGCCATAGTTTCAGGCATGATGTCAGTAAAACTAATCTTCCTTTCATCATCTTTATGCCACATTTTCCTCAGAAGAAAGAAAGCCCACACAAGATATTCCTATTTTTTCATAATAACTATCTCATAGATAGGATTGTAACTGATAATATATATATATATATATATATATATATATATATATATATATTATTTTATTTTATTTTATTTTTTTGCTGAAAAGAAGAGGAAGAGGAGGGAGGAGGACAATGGTTACTTAAGCTGGACATTTCTTGGAACCCATTTAGAAATGTGCAATAAGTGAAGATGCTGGCTCCACTGATTCAGCCTTTGAATTAATATTACAACTCTCTATAATAAACGGTAGGGGGAAAAGAGGGTAAACAACAATGTTGGTACAATTTAATTATTGGCTGGTTAAATTAAAAATGAAAGGAGAAAAATATTTTCCTTTAATTGTTTAAAAAAAAGTAATAAATGTTTGGAACAGGCAATAATAACAGAACAGTAAAACATGATTTGTGATGTCCAATGGACTCCATTTTCTCCTTCTGTCATGGACCTCAACCCTTTGTCCTAAACTCAACCTGTCCCTTGTGACTGCGAGATACTTGATTATTTTCTTAAATGATGTGGTTAGAAATGTCATCAAAATCTCACTTTCCCTAGTTCCACCCCATATTTCTTCTCTAGACTTAAAATTTGCCAAGTGTTTTCCATCTTATGAATATAAGAATGTAAAATTTTAGATTGAACTTCTTATTTTTATAATCCTTTTTAACTTCAACATCTTACATTATTAACCAAGTGGCAGTATGTATTTTTTTGCCTTATTTCAGAGTATGAATAAGATAGGAATAAGGGTCCAATTTTAGGCTTTTGAGCTCTTAAGTAGACTTTGTAAAATCTATAGGAAGAAAAATTGTTTTAAAATCCACACTTTAAAAAAAATTCGGAGCTCAGAACTTGAAAGAGAAATGGTGTATTTTTCTTATCAATTCCAAATGGCATAGCTCAGGAAGGTCAAGAGAAGAGGCCTAAAGAAATGCAAAATGAATCACATCTATTCAAGAATAGCAGGTTGAGAAAATAAAGCTAAAACTGTGAAGCTAATTCCAACATGGGGGAAATTCAAGTTCCACATCCTGCATTGAGTAGTACCTGTGTGATTAGATTAGAAGCTATCTGGGTTCCTGAGAATGAGCCCTACACCCATCACGATCCCCATGTCCATCTCAACTCTAGCTTTAGGACTAGTTTACATAGAGTTCATGAGTGGTATGAAGAACATATGCATCTGAAGAGCAGAGGGATGCTTAGATTACAGACATAAGAAGAGAACAACACTGTACAATGATAAGGCATTCTGCTTTACATCTCAACAGAGGTCAGCATGAACAAGGGACTGCCATGTGGGATATCCCCATCCCAATGCTGGGGCAACACAAGCCTCACCTTCTGTTCTATGCAGAAGAAGAGGGAGAAGTTTGACTGAATTCAAAGCAAGAATCAAACTTTTAAACTCAGGAATGACATAATTTACATTGATATTGCAAGATTAGATTTCTTTTAATGAATGAAACAAAAGCTTAATTTTACTACCTTTTTAATTTTTTATTATTATGTTTTAATTTTTATTAACTCATGCCCCCACCTTCCTCTCATCTGTCATGCATCAGTTTGTTCTTTGTATCTATAGGCATGCTTCTATTTATTAATTTGATAAAAATGGTTATTTTTATAAATCCTATTAATGACTGTCAATTATGAGCCCTCTACATGGATGGTTTTATTTAACAAATAATTTTATCATAATGTTTAATAAATACAAATCAAAACAAAAGGCCACTCACACCTGAAATACTTTCTCTTAAATATGGCCAGATAGCCTGAATTTGATGATTTCCCCTTAGGTAATCCATCATTGACTGAATAATCTAATAATGGGCAAGATATAAAAAATACAGAGTTCAAACTTGTAAGAGATGTTATGTACTCAAAGACATAAAACAAAGATTATTTCTTTGAGCAAGAATTTAGCATATAATATGGGAAGTTTAATACTATATCAGAATAAAGTAGTAACCGAGAAAATGGTAAGTGAAATAGAGCTATGGCAGAGTCATCTCCAAACATGTGCATTGGGACTCAACAAGACAGCAATCAAAAGCAGACGACATCATCAGTAAGCTAAGTCACCCAAAGTCATACTAAACAGGTAGTGGGACTGTTCTTCCCCCTTTAACTCTCCCACTAAAAACAAACAAACAAACAAACAAAAACACACAAAAAAAACCTACTTACTATTTTTCCATTTAGAATGCACGTTTGGCTTTTACGTTTTCTAAAAGGTATCCCAGACTTGAATTTATTTATTGTTGCATGTGTATCCTTTCTTAAATTTTATCTAAAAACTTTTCTGGTCAGCTGAAAGGTTTATTAAAATACGAATAATGACAATTACATCTTAGAGATTCAGTATTCAGTTGGTTATGCTTATTGGTATGCTATTTACATAAACAGTAATGATTCTCTGTACATTGGCTTTGATCTAGACTGGAAAAAAATTAACAAATGTGTTTTTTAATAAAAATGAGCCTGCAAATGTTTCATTCAATATATAATTATACGTATCCAGTAATGTTATATACGAGGGCAAAGTGAATCACAACTGTCTAGCTGAAACAAGTCTACAAGATGAGAAATGATTTCTATGCAAAAATCAGGTAATGAAATGAAAATAGTGAAATGTTCTTTTAAAAATATTACCGACTATAGAATCATTTATTTCTTGAAATCCAAGTTCAAAAGTAAGGTAAAAATTACTGGGATAAAAAATTGCATCTGTATGTTCATTAAATAACCTATAACATGTACTATAGATTTTCTAGGTCAGTTGATTTTAAATCATTCTTTCCATAAAATTTACTGTATTCCTGTCATAGACTTTAGAATGACAAGAAGCTCTAGAAGCCATTGGTTGCAATCTCCCGACTGCAGGAATCTCTTTTACAGTTAGCAAGTAGGCAGTGTCTTCATAAAGCCTTCTCATGAGGAGATGGCTCAGATCAATGCAGGCTGGTAGCTCTTCAGAGCCTTGTGATAAATACATACATGCCCTAGCAAACATCCACTACTCTTTTCAAAATGTAAAAAAAAAACGTAAGCCCAGCTTTGTGGCTCAGTGGTTGAGTGCAACCTATGAATCAGGAGGTTACCATTTGGATTCCTGATCTGGGCTCATGGCCAGTCATGGGCTCAATTCCCAGCAGGGAGCATACAGGAGGCAGCCTAGCAATGGTTCTCTGTCATCACTGATGATACTTTCTCTCTCACTTTTCCTCTTTCGTTAAAGTCAATACAAATATTTTAAAAATATAATAATGCTATGTAATGAGCCCTTCCATTATGTCAGGCACATTATATTTGAAGTATTTTACTGATATATCCTTAATTAATTTTAAAAATATTATGAAATCAGTATTATTATTTTATCCTTTTACAGTTGATAAAAGTGATGAAAAATGTTATTTAATACATGGCGAAAGTCAGTAAGAGAGAGATTTAAGAGTTGAACCAAGTCAGTCTGACTCTTCAGTATAGTTTCTTAATCCCTTAGTCAAATTATCTTGCTAATCTAACATGTTTTATTTATTTATTTATTTGTTTATTTATTTATAGAATATTTTAATCTTTATTGTTCACTTTATTAATTACATTGTTCCTCTTTTTTCCCCACCCATCCCACTCTCCGCCCTCACATCCCCCCGCCCCGAATGTCCTCTCCCATAGGTGCATGATTTTGTCCAGTCTCTTGTTGCACTTCCCACAACCCTTTTCTCCCCAAGGATTGTCAGTCCATTCCCTCTCTATGCCCATGATTCTGTTATATTCACCAGTTTATCCTGTTCATCAAATTTTTAATTCACTTGATTTTTAGATTCATTTGTTGATAGATGTGTATTTGTTGTTCATAATTTTTATTTTTATCTTTTCTTCTTCCTTTTCTTAAAGAATATCTTTCAGCATTTCATATAGTATTGGTTTGGCGGTGATGAACTCCTTTAGCTTTTTCTTATCTGCAAAGCACTTTATCTGACCTTCAATTCTGATTGATAGCTTTGATGGATAGAGTAATCGTGGTTATAGATTCTTGCTATTCATAACTTTGAATATTTCTTGCCACTCCCGTCTGGCCTGCATCGTTTCTGTTGAGAAATCCGCTGACAATTGCATGGGTGCTCCCTTATAGGTAACTAACTGTTTTTCTCTTGCTGCTTTTAATATTCTCTCTTTGTCTTTTGCTCTTGGCATTTTAATTATGATGTGTCTTGGTGTGGTCCTCTTTAGATTCCCATAGTTTGGGGTTTGGTGTGCCTCTTGGACTTTTAATTCAATTTCTTTTACCAGGTGTGGGAAGTTTTCAGTCACTGTTTCTTCAAATAGGTTTTCATTATCTTGCTTTCTCTCTTTTTCTGGCTCCCCTATAATTTTGATGTTGGTATGCTTGAGGTTGTCCCAGAGGCCTCTTATACTATCTTCAATTTTTTGGATTCTTTTGGCTTCTTGCTTTTTCTGGCTGAGTGGATTTTGCCTCTTTTTATTTCAAATATTTGACTTGGTTCTTGTGGTCCTCTAGATTGCTTTTAGGTCTTTGTATAATATTTTTTATTTCAGTCAGTGACTGCTTAATTTCTAGTTGGTCCTTTTTCATATCCTCGTAGGTCTTTTTCATTTCCTTACAGGTCTTGGCCTTTTCTAGGCGCCTCTTGAAAAACCCTATAACCGTGGTTTTGAACTCTATGTCCAGTCGTTTTTTTTTTCCTCCATTTCTTTCACATCTGATTTTTTTCCATGTCTCTGCATGGTGGCTGCTTTCCTGAGTTGGTCAATTAGCTTTGTGTGGTAGATGTCTTCTAAGGAACAGTGGTTCAGCCTCCCCAGTTACCTGAGGTGGATACTCTTGCTGCAGTCCTTTATGGGTTGCAAAGTCTTGTTATTGTTGTTATCACTAGGAGGGCTTGACCTCCAGGCTAATTGGCTGTGAGGGTCAGCTGTGCTCAGGTTGGATGGGAAGAATCCCTGGGCTGAGCAGGCAGTGTCAGCTCTACCCTATGTGGTACCTGGGTCTCTGTGCCGGGTGGTAATGGCTGCAAGCACCTCTGAGAGAATGCTGCTGCCGAGCTCCACCTACTGCTGGACAATTTAGCCTCTCCCCAAATGAGTCTGCACACTCAACGTCTCATCCAGGGTCATAAAACAATGCAGTCCAGTGGTTTCCCGAATGAGAGAGTAAGTCACGAGTCCTCTCTGCGCAGTCACGCAGCTTTGCTGTTTCCAAGTTTACTCGCACTCTCCACAAGCTTGCCCCCTCCACAAGTTTGCAGATCCTTGTAGCGCCTGAATTTCAGCGTGCTTCCCTACTGTCCAGTTTTAGCCTATATGATTGTGGGTTCCCTGGACTTCAGCCACTTCTGGGGAATCGGTGCAGTGGGATGCCTTTGTCTCCCCAGTTCGAGAAAACCGGCTGGGTTTGCAGCCACCCGCCCTATCTGCTGGCATGCGCACACAGCTCTAAACCTCTGGCTCCTAGTATATCTTTAAAGCTGCCCTCCACCACTCCTTTGAGTCACCGTGTCCTATCTTTACTTTTATTTGTGTAATTTTCACTCAGCCAGCTTTCTGGTGATTCTGGATGATGTTTGTTCTTTCGTTAGTTTGTAGCTTTGAAATTGCTGTGTATGGCAGCAAGATAGGTGTTTACCTATGCCACCATCTTGGTTCCTCCATCTTTTTATTTTTAATTGAAAAAATTTAGTTATAGAAGTTCAGACTCCAATGAAACTATGACCACAAATACAAAATATATAGTATATAATTTACTTTCTAATGTTAACTCAACATGACATTATTCAAAATAAATATTGATGCATACTTTACATTTTATGTCTTAAAATCATTATATAATCATCAATACAAATTTTCCTCTTTTTATTTTAGAGACCCAAGAAAAAAATATTGGTAACTAACTATAGTTACACAACTTTATAGTGATTACATTTGATCAAGAGATTACTGGGTGAACGGAGAACCTATGTAATACTTTCAACAATAAATATTTTTTTAAATAATTTTAAAAATAAACAAATGCCTTAATTATCAATACAGTGAGTCTTCTACAAATGGATATCATTATCTGCTAAGATATCAGGGTTTGGTAAGACATATATGCCTTTATAGACATTAAAATCCAGTTGGAGAGATGAACAGATACACAAAGAATTTTAGTAAACTGTTATGTATAATAAATTTCTTCCAAGTGACATACATAAGTGATGGAGAGAGTTGTCAGATTTTAGTTCCTATAATTTAGAAAAACAACCTGGACTATGGCAGAAAAAGTTAGTATGATAGGTTGTTATTGGTTAACTCATTCTCTCTCAATGTGTCCTAGCCAAATTAGTTATGAAATAACTGGAATATTTAAGGGCCATCTGTAGACTGCACTGAACACTTCTCACATCACTGCCGTTGCCTTAGTTACTATTTTCACCAGCATGCTTTATTTTAAGATAGTCTCCATCTTCACATAGTTTTGTTTTCTTAAATTCACTTACAGACAGTTCCCACTTTAGATGCAGTGTTCTTGGAGATGAAATCTTCAAGTGGATCAGTCAGGCAAAACCTGAGTGCACAGGCTTAGCTTGTATATGTGCTGTTTGTCCCATCTCTTCAAAACCTGATGGAAGTTACTGAATGATGCAGGAGAAATACCAAGAAGTAAAGTGCAGGATGTTATCAGGAACTTTTGATCTAGCAAAGCAGACTAACAGAGCAGCCTGAATTTGTATTTGAGAGCAAAAAATGTCTATATTTTTAAAACAAAATTTTCCTGTTTTAGTTTTATTGTTAGTATAGAAGTTTGTTTTTTTTTTATTGATTTCATAGAGAGAAGAAGGGAGAGAGAGAGAGACATAGAATCATCTATCAGGTGCCTCGCGCACGCTTCCTACTGGGGATCAAGCCTACAGCTGGGCATGTGCCTTGAGATTGGGAACTGAACTGGCACATGGGATGATTCTCAAACAAATGAGCCATATCACCAGGGCTTATTACACCACTTTGAAAGAACTACTCTTGTTTAGGATTCTGCCTTCTGACTAGTATCCTATTGCAGTCTGAACTTGTTGTGGTTGTAAATGACAGAGAAACCTCATTTATATGAGTAAGCCTGGATGATGCCATATGGAGCCGAGTCCAACCCAAATTGCCAACCCACATAATTACAGAATTATAAGCAAATAAACATTTGTTGTTTTAAAACAAAAAGGTTTGAATAAAAAAGAAACACACACACACACAATTCATTTGCATAAAATAAGACATAAAGCCTCGATATATGGTATTTTCCATAATAATGTCATTAGTAATAAGAATACCACCATTTGATTTTACATATTAAGACTAACATAGTTCATATGTAATCTATATAGACTGCAAGGCACTTAATCCTTGAAGGGGACTGTGGTCAATACTACCCCAACAATTATGGATGAATGATGTGGAAGTGTAATGGACATTGGGAAGATAACCAAAATTTCGGTCAAGAAAAAATTTAGGATTAATATTCACTATGTGGTTCCCTTCATCTCTCTGCCCCAGTTATGGGTTGAGCTGTTTCTTCCAAAAAAATATATATTGCGCTACTAACTCCCAGTACCTCAGAATGTAAACTTTATTTCAAAATAGAATTATTACAGATATGATTATTTAAGCTGAGATCATGCTGGAGTGGGGTGGGCCCTTAATCCAGCATGACTATTGTTCTTATAAGAAGATGGTGTAAAGACACAAGATAGGATGCTTTATGATCACTGAGACAGAGAGTAGTTATGCAGCAGCAAGACATAATGTCAAAGGTGACTCGCAATAGCAGAAATCAAGCATGAAACCAGGTTTCCAAAGAGTTTCCTGGATATGAAATTCACAACAGAAATTAGTGCTTAAAAAATAAAACATACTAGTATAGTGAATTTTCTGAGTGATTTTTTTTTCTTTCTGGTGCAGAAAGGCTTATAGTGTATTTTAGACCACATTAGTTCTTATTACTTTTGAAATAGTGAAGCACATACATAAAATCTAATCTACTCTTGATTTTAATTATTTTTCTAAGTTACTTTCGTGCCCATTATTTATTCATGATCCACAGTGTGTTAGGTACAGAGAAAGAGAGAAGATAAAGAACATCCTCATTATTCAAGAATCTTCAGCAAGATAACTTTGAAGTCAAAGATGTATTATTAATTGGTGATTAGTATTTTCCTATTTAGAGATAAAGTGGACTAGATGTGCAAAACAGACCCATGAGCAAGAAGAATTATACTTGTTTTATCCAATATCTGAGAATATATTGTGAGATCACTCATGGGATAATGTATATTTTTAATGTGAATTAATGAGATTTTTTCTGCACAGAAATAAATCTGATATATAAATCTATTTTTACATGTTAGCATTCTATATACATAATGCTACAATATATATATTTCAAAACAACTATTTTTGAAATTAATGTTATTTTTATAATAACTTATTTGTGTGTATGGGTTTTTTTTAAGAAAACAACAACACTATTCATTCATTATCACTGTTGACTAACATACAGTTGTGATTTTGGCAAACTACAAATACACTTTCACATCTTTTCTCATTTGTCGTACAGAAATTCTGTGATTTAGATTTACCATCACTCCATTTTGCAGATGGGGCAAAGAATAACAAAGCACTCTGACATGAGTTTAGGTTAACCGCAATCCCAAGCTATTAAATGGTGGCCTGAGGATTTAATCCCTAATATTTAAATTACCTGGACAATATAAAGTAGCAAATCATCCAAATGGACTGTTTGGACAACTCTCCATAATTCTCTCTCATTTCTGATTTTTTTTTTTTTTGCCATTTAATGGAACTTTATTTCTAGTCCTATTTAGAACACAACTGAATTCAAAAATATTTATTACTCTCAGAAAACATGTGATCAATAGCAGAATCATTAACATAACAATTGTTTTTTGTTTTGTTTTTTTACTAATTTACTTACCTTACTTCATTAAATTCTTCCACAAACCTTAGAGCACTGCACACATGGCATAAACATATCAGAGCAGATTTATTGCTGACTCACGGTCACACAGTGATACAGCCATTTTTGAATTGAAGGATCAGTTAGTTGTATATGCTCCTAATTACCACATGGTGCAACTTCAAGCAACTCTGATTATAGATAGATCTTTTAAAGAAAATCTGTGCTCTCTAGTCATCTAGATTGAATCCAATTCCATTATATATGAAGTGGATCACTGAGCAATCTTACATATACAGTCATTCATTGTTTATATATATATATTTTATATATCAAATAAGTTATTGAGTACCTCCTGTTTGCTTAAATATTTTGAACATCAGCTGGTTATTCCAGTCAACAAAAGGGGGATGTTAGTACCCATCTTATATGTGTACATATCTCATTTGAATGAGAGTTTTTAAAATTCAAATTACCTTAGTTATTCTATGTCATGACTCAAAGTTACTTTTTATTTGAGTAACTCTATCTGACTATTTTCATAAAAAATATTAGTATGCCAAATAAATACCTTTCCATAAGAATAACATGAGTGAGAATTATGTGCCTGAGTAGAAATATACATTTTTGGTCTAATCCAACCCATACATTTTATATTATTTTTATCAAAGTAGAAATTCATTTAATCAATAATATTAATTAATTGCCAGCTGTATATATCAGGAATAATCTTTTGAAGTTTTTAATTTTGGCTCTCAGGTAATGTATAAATTCTGAAATTTTGTCAAGAAGACTAAATCTGACAAAAAAACAAACACTCACCTTAAACATCCTTTTACTCTTCTGTTCTTCCCATAGCATGGGTGTCCAATCTTCATTCTGCAAACGAAGTTCAGAAATCAGTTTGACTTGCTCTACTGTTTATTAGAAAAATAAACTGTTTTATTTTAATCTTTAAAGGGAGAGTTATTTTTTATACTTTAAATCAGAGACTATCACTAATGAATATTCTTGAGTATTATAATTTCCATGTGCTTTTCATATGTTCATGATGCTTTCTTTCTGTATAATAAAGACCCTTTTTATAATAACTCCTCTTCAAATATCCTAAATAACAATACACTTAAAATCACCACCACTATTTTACTTTTCTTCTTCAGGGTGCTTAATATTCAATTCTTTGATGGTAATTGATTCCAAGAATACTTGTATAAAAATCTGTTAGCCTCTGTGTAGAGAATGCAAAATTAAACTCCTCATTCAGCTATTAAAAGCTACTGCACACGGATAAACTTGACAAGAGCTGGCACTTATCCTTTATGTTCTTGGATTAATAATTACTGAGGATCTGTCTATAATAGCAGCGATAACAACATTTTAGATTTCTCTGTTATATGTCTTTTTGCAGACAGAAATGCCACCTGAAGTACATCTATAAAGTTGTATTTGACCCCATCATTGGCCTTTGGGAAAAGAGGCTAATGTGTTTAGGTTAACATACTTCAGAGACAGGAGTTCTTGGCAAGAGTGAGCTTGGTTAGAAAAGCTGTTACCAATCATGACCCAGTGAAGTGTTTTTACAAAGTCATTTTTATTATCTTTTTGAAAATTTGTTTTACATTTTAATTTATTGATTGATTATTTATTGATTAAGGTATTATATATTTGTCCTCATCCCCCTTACCTTTCCCAATATCTTAACACTTAGAATATGGAGCCTGAACAATGAAACTGAATCACTCATGAAGCCATGCCAGATTCATACCAGATTCTAGTGAATGCATATATTTCATTTAAAGGACTTTAATATTGAGTTATTTACTTAAGAAACTGTTTGCTGCAGAAATGATGGACTAAAATTAGAAAGATTTGAGTTAGCTTTGAAGCAGTACCTAGAAAATTTCTAGTGTGGATTTTTCAAGTTAGAAAATGATCAAATAATTGATTTTTTATTATTTTACAAAATTTGTAATAGGTACCTACTCTCAAGAAATCTGGATAAAAATTTATATCCAAATGGAAATGTCAAAGTTGAAAAAATATAAGAAAAGTTGACTATTGAGATAGAGCACTTAGTGTTGGAACTAACAAGATAATAATTTTGCGGTCAGTTTTCATTTGAGCTTAGTCTTGTAAGATTTAGTCACATAGGCCCAATGCAAGACAAGTATCTCTAGATATACTTATGTTGATACTGCATTAGGGAAATGACTAGCCTGCAATAGAATCCCAACACTTTTTTTAAGGTTTTTAGTATGTGAGCTACATGAAGGTTGGACTTAGAGAATGAAATGGTGGGATGAAATAGTGGTGCCAGATCATAGAGGGATCTGAATGAGAAACTCAGGAGTTCAGATTTTATTTCATGACAGTAGGGAGCACCTAGAATTTTCTGAACAGAAAATGACTATCTGAGGACCTAAGTTTTCCTTACAGAGCACTGGCAAATCCACAGTAGAAAAAGGATGAAATCTTATTGTTGTTTTTTGTTTTTGTTAATCCTCACCTGAGGATATTTTCCCATTGACTTTTAGAGAGAGTGGAAAAGAGAGGGAAAGACAGAAACACATAGACTGGTTGCCTCCTGCATGCACAGTGACTAGGCCCCAGGGTTAGGGAGGAGCCTACAACCAAGACACCCTCCATTAATTAGAATTGAACCTGGGACCCTTTAGTCCACAGGCCAATGCTCTATGCACTGATAGAGCAAATCAACCAGGGCTCTTACTGTTGATTTTCAATATGGCCTTGAGCTTAATACTAGGCTGCTATTACATGTAAAGTAAAATGCTAGAGTATCTAACATTTCTATCATTATAATTTTTATTTATTTTTTTTAATTTAATAAATATTTACTGTTCAGATTATTACAATGTTGCTCTATTTTCCTCTCCCATAAGTCCCCGCCCCCCCGGTACCCATCCCATCCTCTGTTCTTACCTCCCCACCACTGTCCTCATCCATAGGTGTATGCTTTTTGTCCACTCTCTTCCCGCACCCCCCCCACACACACTTCTTTCCCCTGAGATGTCAGTCCACTCCCTTTCTCTGCCCCTGATTCTATTATATTCACCAGTTTATTCTGTTCATCAGATTTTTAATTCACTTGATTTTTAGATTCACTTGTTGATAGATGTGTATTTGTTGTTCATAATTTTTATCTTTACCTTTTCTTCTTCTTCCTCTTCTTAAAGAACACCTTTCAGCATTTCATATGATACTGATTTTGTGTTGAACTCCTTTAGCTTTTTTCTTATCTGCGAAGCACTTTATATGACCTTTAAATCTGAATGATAGCTCTGCTGGATAGAGTAATCTTGGTGGTAGGCTCTTGTTACTCATCACTTTGAATATTTCTTGCCACTCCCTTCTGGCCTGCATAGTTTCTGTTGAGAAATCAGCTGACAATTGTAGGTAACTAACTGTTTTTTTCTCTTGTTGCTTTTAATATTCTCTCTTTGTCTTTTGCTCTTGGCATTTTAATTATGATGTGTCTTGGTGTGGTCCTGTTTGGATTCCTTTTGGGGTTTGGGGTTCGGTGTGCTTGCTGGACTTTTAACTCTATTTCTTTCACCAGGAAGGGGAAGTTTTTGGTCACTATTTCTTCAAATAGGTGTTCAGTATCTTGCTCTCTCTCTTAGTATGGCACCCCATAATTTTGGATGTTGGTATGCTTGAGGTTGTCCCAGAGGTTCTTTACACTATCTTTAATTTTTTGGATTCTTTTTACTTCTTGCTTTTCAGGCTGAGTGATTTTTGCTTCTTTGTTTTTCAAATCCTTGACTTGATTCTTGCGGTCCTCTAATCTACTTTCAGGTTTCTGTATAATATTTTTTATTTCAGTAAGTGTATGCTTAATTTCTAGTTGGTCCTTTTTTCATATCCTCCATAGTCTGGCTCATATCCTTGAGGAACTTGCTCATAACCTCAAGGGTCTCACTCATATCCTCAAGGGTCTCATTAAATTTATCAGCCTTTTCTAGGCCTTCTCATTAAATTTATCGACCTCTTGAAAAACCTTATAACTGTGGTTTTGAACTCTATGTTCAGTCTTTTTTTTTTTCCTTCCATTTCTTTCAGATGTAATTTGTTATCTTGTCTTCGCATTTTGGCTGCTTTCCTGAGTTGGTCGAGTAGGTTTGTGTGGTAGATGTCCTCTATGGGACAGTGGCTCAGCCTTTCCAGTTACCTGAGGTGGATACTCTTGGTGCAGGCTTTTATGGGCTGCACAGTCTTATTGTATTTAAGCCTAGATTGTTGCTGGTATGACTGGGAGGGGTTGACCTCCAGGCCAATTGGCTGTGAGGATCAGCTGTGTTTACACTGGGAGAGCCGCTGTGCTCAGCCTGGATGGGGCGGAGTCTCTGGGCTGAGCAGGCAGCCTTGGTTTCCCGTCAGGCCTGCCATTAAGGGCTCCTGGATCTCCGTGCCCCATGGCAATGGCTGCATGCACCTCTGAGAGAAAGCTTCCCGGAGCTCTGCCCGCTACTGGACTAGTTTCTCCCCAAATGAGTCTGGACACCCAAAGACTCACACAGGAAAACAAAGCAGTCCAGAGTTTGTGTTTTTTTTTTTCCCTCCAGAATGATAGAGCCAGCCACGAGCCCTCTCCAATAGCTTGCACACCTTTGCAGCACCCGAGTTTCAGCGTGCTTCCTCCTTACAGTCCAGTTTCACCCTGTATTAGTCTGGGTTCCCCATGACTCACCCAGAACCGGGTCTCAGGGTAGTGGGACACCTTTGTCTCCCTCCAAGTTCAAGAAAACCGGCTGGGTTTGCCAGCCTTTGTCATTCGCACACAGCTCTGAACCTCTGACTCTGCACATATCTGCAACTCTGTCCTCCACAGCTCACCCGAGTCTCAGTGTCCTTTTATTTTTATTTCTATTTGTGGAATGTCCACTCAGCCAGCCCTCTGGTGGTTCTGAGTGATGTCCATTTTGTGCTTTAGTTGTAGTTTTGAATTTGTTGTATGGGGCAGCAGTATGGGCGTTTACCTATGCCGCCATCTTGGTTCCTTCTCTCTATCATTATAACTTAACACTTTTGGATCACATTCCAATTTGGTTGATATAAAATTGCAGAATTATTCTGTGAAAATTTAGAAAATTAGACCTTAAAAATACTTTGATACTGAGGTAATGCTTCTAGACAGAATAAAGCTTATTTTCATTAGTATTCAAAGGAGAAATGTATACCCCCACATATGCAATGTTTGAAGGACTGATTTTGAAAATGTAAGAAAAACAGAAAAAATACATACCCCAATTCAGTTTGCATTTCAGTATATAAACTCTGAGTGATTTAAGTGTCTCAGCTGAGAAGTCAAAGTTGATATAAAAATATAAAACACTTCTTCATTTTCTCAGTCTGAGTTCTCAGGTCAAACTCTGTAATTCAAGGCTTAAAACTGAGGAGAAAATGTCTAGTTTGCTTTCTACTATAACTAAAGTGCTCTTAGCGTCACCCCTGCCAAGTCCCTGCTTTCTGGCACTGAAAATCAGGGCCAGATGGCCACCCAGCATTACCGGCACCCCATAGGAAGGAACAAGTGACAGTTTTCTTGGTGATCAAGCATAATTTAAAGTCTTTTAACCTTTGAATTCCAAGATATCCTGGTGACAAATTCAATTATTTTTTAAAAGTGAAAACAATTACCTGCTCTGCTCCCAACCTTTTCACCATCTGCAACAAATAAACACTCAAAATTCCATCACTTAAATATAAAATCCCTTTTCATAGTTGGGGTATCAAATCCCTTAATGAATTTACCAAATGATAAAAATGCCATTCAGATCAGAGGCAGCCGCATATAAACTAGAGATGTGTGTGGCCCATTGGAGGAGATCAGATATCCAAAACTGTGAGCTTCCTACAATGATATTTGATAGAATTTTGCAAAAGGTGACAAAATAATTCAATGGGGAAAATTTAATCATTTCAAAAACTGATGTTGAAGTAATTATATATTCATATGCAAGGAAACAAGCCCTGAGATACATACAATTTTTTAAGAGTCAAAAATTGTATTAACATTCAGTTTACAAATTTAAAACTGAATGTTATGCTAAGACATATGCTGTGACATGCTAAGACATAGAAGTGTTGCTCTTTAAAGAGCTTATACTCTAAGGTTTAATTATTGGTTTAAAAATTGTAGCGTTTCATTTTAAGTGCTATATGAATTTATATAGAGATATGTATATGTATACATAAGTTATCTATATATGAAATATATAAGTATATCTTTTATAATTATATATGAAATAAATTTTATACCTAAATTTAAAAACTAAAACTATATAACTTATAGAAGACAATATAGGAGATACTCCTTGTACTAGAAATTAGGCAAGGAAACTTTATATAGAACATAAATAGTACTAACCATAAAAACAAACAAAAAAACTGTGGGTTCAGTTGTCTATAGCTTTATATTGTACTTTTGATAAAACTTTCTATTTTGCCGAACTCTGAGATACCCCAGGGCAGAAACCATTTATTAGACGTCTAGGTGTTTGGCATCTTTTAAAGTGTCCATCACTTTAAAAATTGTAAATGTATACTAAGAAAAAAAACATAATAACATAAACTCTCCTCCTTTTCTTTTATCACTGACACTGAAGTATTTTATGTATGCATATTAGATATATATTATACATATATGTGTATTTTTTTTATCTAGCTAAATAAATAGCTAGCCAGGAGAGCCTCGTAAGACCAATACGGCCATTTGTTTCCCTTTATGAGAAATAGAGCATTCATCTTCAACTACACATTTGTGATTTCATGATTTCAGTAGACTAGCATCACAAAAATTTTAGTGGGCGACCTTTTATATAGATGAAGTTCAATTTCCTCAAACAAAGAAAAAGATGATAATGCATATTCTTCCCTCCAGGAGCAAAGGCGCAGGCAGATTTATTTTGCTCTTCTACCTTGTATATGTATAGACTCCTATGCCTAGAAAAGCAAGCCTCTCAGCAGCAAGATAATCAGGTCTCATAAATCCCTGATGAGTTGAGGTGGTAAGATTGTGACAAACTCTGCATTCCTATATGAGTTCTTAGAATAATTCCCCTCCCACAGGATCTACTTACTTATAACAGCAAAGTGTATCGTTGCCCTTATTTTCTGTGCTGATCTCATGAGCAGCAAGAAATGTGCACATTTGAAGGAGAAAGGAAGTTGCCATGAGCCCCACACTTCCACTCCCTTCTGGGAAGTCACCCCACGGCCGAGATTCACAGCAAATATGCTTGCTACTCACGGTATAAAATCATCATGGAACACACTTGAACTTTAAAATAAGCATATATTTTCTCCCAAGTATCACAAGAGATGTCAAGGATACAGAAATAACTCGAGAGATAGGTAAATTCTTCCTTTACAAAGTTATTAAAGTTTCATGGTGTTCTATTGCAAGTACAACCTTGTCTCTGTAAACTGGATGAAAAGAATGTCACCTTCAAGCTTCTTCTCATTATTATTTGATATGCACCGAACACCAACTGGGAGTTTTGATAGCTTTAGGATCACACTGAATCCTTGCCATTAAAGAAGGAAAACATCATAAAACCTAGAAGGTACTTTATTCCCTAATGGAGCTGGATTGGTTTCTATTGAGGATTTGAAGGAATTATTCCCAGGCTGTATAATCCAGCAAAAAGTCTTTCTTGAATAACCTCATCTTGAGCTAACCTATGATACTAATAATCTAAGTCCGTGGTTAGCAGACTGGCTTGCGAGCCACATACAGCACTTTAGCCCCTTGAGTGTGGCTCTTCCACAAAACACCACGGCCTGGGTGAGTCTATTTTGAAGAAGTGGCGTTAGAAGTTTTGAAAAGTTGGCTCTCAAAAGAAATTTCAATCGTTGTCCTGTTGATTTTTGACTCTGTTGACTTATGATCTAAGTGCTTCAATTTAAAGCACCTCTTCAGCTCATGCCCTCACCCCCTTGGTGTCTATGTACATTTGCATACTAGTACAAGGAGAAAGGAGGAGAAAGGAGGTTGCGGGGAGGAACAAAGGGGGAGTTATGTGGGGGTGAAAGGATAATGGGAGAATAAGGATACATATGTAATAGCTTAATTATTAAAGGGGGAAAAAGAATATAAAGGACCTCTTTTGATACTGTCTTGTAGTAACCAAGTCTGTAGCACACTTTTTTCTAGAGCTAAAGCCTTTTGACTCCTAAAAATCAGGTCTTCCCTTAAAGTTTTTCCTAGTGGAGTAATTGCAAAAGATACAATGTGAATGTAAATATCATTAAATACGAAAATACAACATTAAATTCCAACCCCCTCCCCCCAAAAAAAACTCCATCATCAAAAGGTATTTTAGAATATTTTGGAGGAAAATTTTTGAAAAATAATGCTATATTAGCCATTAGCAAACTTGCTTACAGGTAAACTATGCTTTTATTTTGTTAATAAAGTTTTAGGAGGTACAAACTAAAACTAAATTTAAGAATTAAGGAAAGTGAAGAATGTTGAGATAATTACCTATACTTATCTTTGACTCTTTTATAACCGTCTGAATAGTGGGTCTACTCATTTCTCAATTTGCTTGTTGGTGGTGATGTACACCTCACAGCATGGTGGGCATTAACTACTAAATTGCAAATCTATCCAAGATACTGCTTTCAGGGGATCATATTTGGTGCTAAAAGAGTGCAATGGTCGATTTTCATCTTAAACCCAAATGAGTTGGTGACCTTCCTGGATACAAGAAACAGAATCTACTGGATCTCAGCATAGCACAGAAAAGGAAGAAAAGCCACACATTGAAAAAAGAGAAAAATCTTTCTACATTTAGATAACATATCTTTAGAGCATATTGAAGAGAGATCTTCCTAGAAATTTACAATGAATAAAAGAGTTAACATCTGCCTCAGAGAGAATAAGGCCCTGAGCAAAGAAATCAATCTATTACAGTGTGGACTGCATGGCACAAGAGTAATCTGGAACACAGAAAATGGACACTGAACCGAAAAGTGACACATAACCAAAAAGAAAAGAAACAAAAGAAAACAAACTCTATTTAGAATTCTGGCAGTGATCTATTGGTTCATTAATAAACCAGAACTTTATAGCAGAAGTCATGAAGTATTTATAATTTGTTAAATATACTTAGAATCAATTCTATAATTACATTTGTAAGTTTCTCATTCCTTAGTATGGATTTAATTGTCATCCATTATGCTTTTAATTGCCTTATATAGTTATAATGAAATGAACCCACTAGTCAGTAAAATATAGCCAGCTGAAATGAGTACAAACGGATTATTTTGCTAAAGACTATACTGCTGAAGGTGGAAACCAGATAGCAGCACCTTCTTAGAATACAGTCTTAATGAGGGTTAATTTCCTGTGTATATACTATGTGTTACATTGGCACAATCCTCCATTCTCCCCTACTTACTCAATTACACAAAGAATTCATTCACAAATAGTATTTAGGGATTTGAGTGGTAGGACTGCAAAAACTGTGGTTGTGCACAGCCCAGTAGCCATCTATAATTATAAGAAAATGCATTTGTTGAATTTGTTACATTTTTTCAACCGACATGTTCGGATTGTTGATTCTTACATCAATATTGCAAGGGATGCCAAAGCCGGTTTGGCTCAGTGGATAGAGCGTCGGCCTGCAGACTGAAAAGTCCCAGGTTTGATTCCTGTCAAGGGCATGTACCATGGCTGTGGGCATATCCCCAGTAGGGGGTGTGCAAGAGGCAGCTGATCGATATTTCTCTCTCATCGATGTTTCTGACTTTCTATCCCTCTCTCTTCCTCTCTGTGAAAAATCAATAAAATATATTTTTAAAAAATATTGCAAGGGATGTATAGAATTATTACACTTCTATTTGAGAAAGAATATGTGTTGGAAGGGAAATAAACAAGCCAAGCCCACACACAGCTAGTAACCAAATTTTTTGTTTGATTGTCCCTTTGAAGTGTGTTTGAGTGGTCATTTAGTTTTCTCATATTCATACATACCATAACTATAACCACTGTGGCACATTTTTCTCATATATATGACAGCAATAATCTATTGCGATAGATAAAGAGATAGACACCATACATTTATGTCTAAGAGATCCTGGTGCTCTGGAAAAGAAACAAAAACTGAAAGTAGTATTTAAGTATTAATATCAAATGTTTCAGCCCAAGCACTCAAGCTGGAGATTAGGTGAACGTTTTAATTTTGACATGAAAGATGACCCTTATCCTGCCTAATAAAAGAGTAATATGCAAACTAACTGTCACCCAGTGACAAAAATGGCTGCTCCCATAGCCACAAGATGGCGGTGCCCGGTCCTCTCAGCCGTGCCCGATTCCCCAGTCTCAGGGAGAGCCTGCAGAGTAAGCGGTTTGGTGGAATGCTGCCCAGAGGTCCTCCTGACCCTTTATAAAAAAAAAAACAAAACAAAAACAAATGCACTCCCCACCGTGCGATCTCTCTCCGAGCAGTGGCAGCCTGGACAGGGGGCTCAGCCCTGCTGGGGCGCATACCCCCACAGCACGATCCCTCTCCCAGTGGCAGCAGCCCGGGGTCTCAACCACTGAGTCACACCACCCAGGCAGATATGGAGGAATCTTAAATGTTTCTTTTTACAAAATATACATTTTATTGATTTTTTTTACACAGAGGAAGGGAAAAAAATAGAAACATCTATGAGAAAGAAACATCGATCAGCTACCTCATGCACACTCCCCACTGGGTATGTACCCCCAAACAAGGTACATGCCCTTGATCAGAATCAAACCTGGGACTCTTGAGTCTGCAGGACAATGCTGCATCCACCTAGCCAAACCAGTTAGGGTTTTTTCTTTAACATATTGGACAGACCTATCTAATAAAGAGGGAATATGCAGGGGAGGGCACTTGGGGGTGACGGGGTTGTCAGTTGGGGATGATTGAGTTGGCAGGGGAGTAGTTAGGTGTCGATCAGGTTGGCAGGGGGTGGTGAGGGGGTGATCAGGCTGGCAGGCAGAAGCAGTTAGGGGCAATTAGGCAGACAGGCGAGCAGTTGGGAGCCACCAGTCCTGTATTGTGAAAGGGATGTCTGACTGTCTGTTTAGGCCTGATTCCACAGGGGTAAACAGGCAGTTGGACATCTCCCAAGGGATCCCCGATTTGGGAGGGTGCAGGTTGGGCTGAGAGACAACCCCCTACCCCAGTGCACAAATTTAGTGCACCGGGCCTCTAGTATAGTATAACTGATCATAATTAGGTGAAAGCAAAATATGTGGAAAAGCTACTACATGTGACCCATGAATGATCACTGTCCAGGAATTTAACCTGCTATGTAAAGTATCCTGACCTGCTAGTATTCTTGATATGAAGGCATTTAAATGGGTACATCCACTAGAATTGTCATACTCATTGTAAAAGTAGTAGCCTTTGGAGAAAGAAATGAGGGGAGGGTAAAAGGAAGGAGTGAAAAATGTACACTTCTAATTGTGGGTATTTTTGAAGCAAGTAAAATCATCAGTCCTTTCCTTCCATTTCATTACTCAGTCCAAATGCCATCAAGCTAAGTTGAGTGAGAATTACATACAGAAATGGAATTACCATGGCAACCAGCTTAAAATTTGGTTCCCCTGCTGAGAATTTAGCTCACTGGGTAATACTTTGTTTTCACCTTTCTGGAAAAATTAGATGGAAGGTAATTTTGGAAGTATGAATAAGCCATCTCTAGGTTCAAACTATTACTTGGGTTAGTTTTCCCAGGGGTAAAGAATATGAGTAATTCTATGTCCCCTACCAAATAAAAGAAAAAGAACTTGAGGAACTAGACATTCAGTGTATTAAATCACCAATGTCCAGAAAATATCCCAGGTGTTATTTGGCCACTTATTGAAGATTATAGCTTTCAAGGATCTGGGCACAAGGTGGTGAGCAAGAATATATCCTATATAATAAAAGGGTAATATGCAAATTGACCAAACAACAGAACGACTGGTCACTATGAGCACAGTGACTATCAGAGGGCAGACGCTCAACCCAGGAGCTGCCCTCTGATGGTAAGTGTGCTCCCACAGGGGGAGTGCCACTCAGCCAGAAGCTGGGCTCTCTGCTGGCAAGTGAAGCGGTAGTGGTGGGAGCCTTTCCTGCCTCCGCAGAAGTGCTAACAATTTTCCGCTGACAGCTTAGGAGTGGGCCTAAGCCATCAGTCATACATCCCCCAAGGGCTCCTGGACTGTGAGAGGGTGCAGGCTGTGCTGAGGGAGCTCTCAAGTACATGAATCTCATGCACTTGGCCTCTAGTATATCATGAGATGAGAGAGAACGAGAAGATCTTTTGTTTCCAATAATATGGTGAAAGACACCCTGATACCTCACTGCAGTCATGTAAAATATTGGGGAAATACTAAAGAGAAACTTTCAAACAATACATTAATGCATTTTAAATATTGATTTCATTGCAACAACAAAACTAACAAAATACATAAGTAAAATCTTTGTTGTTTTAAAGATTTCAGAGAGCCCACACATAATAATGTCTAAAAGAACTAAATTGCAGAGAACAATGATCCCTCTCTGGGGGAACAGAAATCTGTTGCCATGGTGATATGTGGGGAGCATGTGTTGACCCTGCACATTAACAGAGAAGTGAGGCTGCCATAGACAGAGGGATTCTGCTGGGCAAAAGAGAAAGAAATTGGACTTCTAGAACTACAAGGAGTATACTATATGGAAAATATAAAACAAAACAAACTTGAACTCTTTCTCATACCATCTATACTAATGAAAGGTTAATATGCTAATTACACCACATAGACCAGATGTCTTTCAATCATCCTTCTGGACAAAGTCACAGTGACAGGTCCACCACAGAGGCAGCTAGGTGTGATCAGGCTGGCAGGGGAGAGCAGTTAGGGGCAAACAGGCTGGCAGCGGAGAGTGGTTAGGGGAGATCAGACAGGCAGGGAAGAGTGGTTAGGGGCTACCAGGCAGGAAGCAGAGGTGGTTAGGGTGATTAGCCAGACAGGAAAAGGGGGCTAGGGGCAGTCAGGCAGGCAGGTGAGCAGTTAGAAGCCAGTGGTTCCAGATTGTGAGAGGCAGTCAGATATCCCCTGAGGGGTCCAGGATTGGAGAGGGTGCAGGCCAGGCTGAAGGACCTCTAGTACATAAGATAAAAATCTATGAGATAAATCATGGATCTAAATGTAAAGAATAGTTTTAAAAGTTTCTAAAAATAAAAAAAATCGCAACTAATTGATTTCAACAGCATTAAGAACTTTTATCAAAAACTATATTTAAAAAGATAAGCACAGACTGAAAATATATTTGTACTACATAAATATAACAAAAGAAAGTGTGACTCTCCTAGCAGAAATCATAAATATCTAATCAAAGATAGATTTCATAAATAACATGTATTTATATATGATGAAGAATTTGTCAGATGTAAAATCTACAAATCAATAAATGTACATAACAATAAGAATGGGTACAAAACACTTGAACAGACACTTCACAAAGGAAGAGATCTGACCACTCAAAGAGGATATGCTAACTGTTCAGGGTCACGCATCAGGGAAATACAAGTTCAGGATTAATTTTATTGAAGACATAGGTTTCACTTGTTTTTAGGCAAGTAGTTTAAAGTTTGGGATGGATTTATAAGTATGACATCTCATTGGAGGTTCCCCCACCCCTCGTTCTAAATGATAAATTATTAAAAACTTTCCTGGTATAGCACATAAGATACAGCCTCTGTTTCTTTTTAAGAACACACTAATGGGGTCAATTCCCTTTTTATTTTGTATGTGGAGAGATATCCAAGAGTCACAGACTATGGTCTACTGATAGTTTATATCAAGTAATGCATCAGTTTATAAAGACTTTTCATACTCACTGTCATCTAAATGGTACTATTTAAGATAAGCATTATATTTATAAGTATAGAAATCCAAACTTCAAAATAGCAGGAAACTTTGCCCAAAGCAATACTGTTTGTAGGTGTCAGAAGCACAAACTTTGAGCTTCTGATTTTAAGTTGCATATTATTTTCATTAAATGTGCACAGAATGTTTGCAATAGTCCAAATCAAGAATCTGCAATCTGAGAGCCTTCCTTCTAATCCCAGTTTAATGAGCTGTCCCTGTAATTCAGAGGGAAAAGGAACTCCCTTTGTGAAAGAAGGAAACATAACAGGGTATGATGGGGCAGAAGCCCTAAGTCAGCCATTGGTATCATAGTCGAATCTGATCTCTACAACTAACTGGTGTGGGACGTTGGACAAATGACTAAAACTTTCAAGTTTTAATTTCTTCCTCTATAAAATAAGTAAAATAAAGATACAGCAATGTCATATGAATTAAACTAGTGCACCCTAGATAAAATGTTCTCCATTATTTACATTTCTAGAGGCTCAGTGCAAGAAATTCATGCATGGGTAGAGTCCTTAGGTCTGGCCTGTGATTTAGGACTGATCTTCCCTGGCTGTTGACAGCCAGCCCTGCCCCCTGCCACAGCCACTGCCACTGGTCGCCCTCAGTGTGTGGGGTGACCAGAAGAGTATTTGGGGCCCCAGCACTGCCCACATATGCTACCACCCACCCCTGGTTCCTGGTTCCCCATCAGGCAATCAGGGCCTGCAGGCTGGGAGCAGCTCCTGTGTTGAGTGTCTGTACCCTGATGGTTAGTGTGCATCATAGCCGAGCAGTTATTTGCTGACCAGCTGATTTGCCTATTATGGTTTTATATAGAGAGATGAATAAAAATTGGCATAAGGAACCAAAGGGGCATAGGAAGGGAAACTCTGGAGCAATAGTTTTGTTGGAAATCGGAGCTCACAGAAAATATCACTCTGAGAAGATTCCTCAACAGAGGCCTGAGAAACATACCCAGTATTTGGGTAAAGCTCCATGCAACTCACTGTTATCAGCTTGATTCATGCTCTTTTGCTTGTTTGTTTTCCCTTCCTGCCATTTCTGCATGTTTCATGTTTGATGTATCTCATGCTGCCAGTGCATTTGACTGCTCAGCCTTATACTTCAGGGAAGGATTATTTATCATAACTGCTCACTATGTTTCAGTGCATCTGAAATCAAAAAGTCCACCTGGGAGCCAGCATACAGATAGATACATATTGAACAAAGAAAGGATTTCAGCAAGTCTTGGGTTCTTCCATACTTCACCTGGACAATTTGAGGACATTGAAGATGTAGGGTGTTTCCCATAACTTGATAAATATTATCAAGTTGGTAGCTTCCCTATACTACAGTATTTTGATTTTGCAGTGGTAGTTTAAGTACCTAACTATTGTTGTTGTTTTTTCTCTAAGAAGAAATTTGAGAATTGATATTGTTTATTTTTCTGATAAAGCCTAACATCCAATAATCAAACCAAAATTGCTATATTTCAATTATAAAATGAATTCTACTTAGGCAACAATACAATAAAATATCTTTTATATTGCTATGCCTAACTTATCTTCCATATATAGACTATTTCATTCAGTTCTCTAGAAGAGCAGTTAACCTGGTGTACATTTTTAAATGCCATATTTAATAAATGTTGAATGAATCACTTATCTGATGGACTGATTATCTAATTCAACTGATGAATTTCCTCTGATCTAAGAATACTAACTAATCTAGATAGCACTTAAAACAAATATGAGCTAGAAAGAATAAATAGGATATATCATAATGTTAGACTTTCTGCTTCTTAGTAAGTCTCACTTAATTACTTTTAGATCATAAATATGTACACACTGAAGGAAGTAATGGTTACCATACATATAAGAGTTAGTAGCTTCTTTAGATTTGCTAATTGTTAATCAATGCTAATGACTCATATATTTTGATTTCAAGACATTATTCAACAGTTTCAGTGGGTTTCCGCTATTCTGTAGTCTGGAAAAATGAGTTGAAAATTGCAATAAAGGATTTTAGAATAAATAGAAATAATAAATTAAAAGAAGAGTCTTTGAAAAGAGCATATTATCCAACTTTTAATTTTCATATTAGAGTGTAATAAACATTTCTAATCATTTTTGTGATTTAATCTGAAGATTTTTCAGTTGGATAACCTATATTATTTTTTGCAAATCTCACATGATATTACTCCCCTGTTATTATAATTTAAATAAATGGTAACATTTCATGGTTGAAATGACATCTTTCAATTTTTTTAGAGGAAGCATGCAACTTTTTTGTCATACTTATAAATAGAGATGTTCCTCAATTTTTGATAAGGTTACCTCCTAATAAACCAATTATAGTTGAAAATATTGTAAGTCAAAATGCATTTAATACTACTAAACTACTGAAAATAATAGCTTACCCTAGTCTGTCGTAAACATGCTCAAAACACATTAGCCTACAGTTGGCTAAAATTATCCAACACAATGAATACACTGTAGAGAATCAGTTGTCTATCCTTGTGATCATGTGTCTGACTGGGAACTATGGCTCTTGGCTGCTGCCCGATATCACAAGAGTTCCCTACTCCCTAACACTAACCCAAAAAAACACCAAAATGCAATGTATGGTTTCTACTGAATGTGTACAGCACTTGCACCATCATAATGAAAAATTGTTAAGTCGAACCACCATAAATTGGGGACCATCTGTAAACACTGAATTGAATCACTTTTACAGTATTTCAACACAGGGTGACATTTATTCCTACTTGGATCTTGAATGCAGTCCAGAAATGGCCTCAGAGTCTAGCTGTGACCATATATATCCATATAAGCTCTGAGGCAAACAAGCAGATTTTCTTTCTCTAGCTCAGGATTATATATTTTGCTACTGCCAAGCCAAAAGACTTTGTATATGCCGGTAGAATCCCTTTTTGTAATGGTGACCTTATGTGCTTTGGCATTCTTTTTCTATTTGATGAAGGAAATGCTCAAGTCAGTTTTGGAAGAAAAAAGTCTCATGAGTAATAGCTTGACACAAGATCTTCAGATGTAGCATATTATGCTGTGATAATCAAATCCCCCTGGATTTCCATCATCCTTTGACTTAAAGTAGGGCCTCCACACCAGAGAGAGACAAGACCACATTCTAGCACATGTTATTCATCAAACGTTTTCTCTCCCATATGTTGTTCTCATAAAGTAACTATTTCTTTACTATCAAATTTAAACATTCCACTTTTCCATTAACTCATCCAGATTCTACTACATCATGTGCCATAGTCTGTACTAGGTGTGTTTGCTTTTACCATGATTGGAAATGCTCTTAGTTAAGTCTATTTCCCAACGTGAAACTCATCGCCAATTCACACCCTTCCTGGGAGTTCTGATCTCCCTTTTCTGTCATTTTGGTGGGAAGTAGTGGGGATATTCTTTACTTTGCTCAAGGTGAGAAAATTATATGAGCTCCCCAGGAACTCTGAGCCTTACTCAGGAACCTAGGTCATCATTGCAGTGTACCAACAGCTATGCCGTTTTCTTGGTCTTCTTCCAAAGACTGGAGACCGCTGGGGAACCTACGTGGAGGCTCTACACCATCCAGCAAGATGTCCCAATCCATACAACAAAACTTTTTCCTCTAAATTCTAAGCAATACATATCCCCACAAGATGGGAAACTCTTACTAAATTCTACAGACAAGGCAAGCTCAACACCCTGCATCCTTGTTGCAATCTTTAGTTTTGTTCCCTCTTACTATTACCTGGTGACATGAAATAATGTTATAATCCTTATATAATCACCTGTTTTACGTATCAATTTATGCAAGAATCATTTACAAATTAAACCCCCAAAGCTGAAATATGTACAGATGTGTGCAGTCAGCATAGAAGAGAGAACTCTAGCATGTATATTAGTTAGTGCAGTTTAAAGCAGTGATGTCTAACCAATTTAAGCTTACTTTTTTTTTACAAGTTGCCTTCCAACTCTTTCAGAACTTCTGTGAAATTTACTACATCCTTATAGCTTTTTTTCTTTTATATTTTTAAGAAATAGCATGGAAAACTATATCACTGCTCTAGAACAAAGCATTTGAAAATCGCTAGAGAAATATATGGCTAGGGACTGGGGAGGAGGGAGTGAAACAGAGGAAAGACCTAGAAAGCTCTTCAGCAAAAAGGTGGTGGGTGGAACAAAAGATCCAGTGACACTTTGCATGAAGGCTTTGGAAATGTTTGAGAGGCACTGGGTTTGATTTCCATGAGTATTTAAATACACATAGTTCTTAGAATAATGCTTGGTACATGGTCAACCCTGTGTATGTGTTAGCTATTATCAATATTATTGTTATTATTGTTACTATTATTTTTATTCCTGCAGTCACCCAGGATACCGGGCATGAGTTTTTGCTCTTGTTTCTCTTGTGTTTGGGATATTTAACACAAGGAGGCACTACAGAAAACTGGAAAACACTTAGGTTCCATATACTTTATAGTGTCACAATTTCTCCCTATTAAACTGCCAAATTATCAATTTAAACAGAATATATATATATAAAATAAAACTACTAAGTGGATAAGAAAAAATATCCAGGTTACAGTAGTAATTATAGCTTTAAGTCTCATGAGATCCGTGCCTTATCAAAATAAACAAAAACATAAAACAAAGTTCCCCGAACCTCAGAGTCTGCATCTCAGAGGCCTACTATGAACATTAATTAGGTTACCTTTACAAAATAGTTTCTATTCATTAAAAAGCAATTATTTTTATGGCGGGTATTATTCTAAGTCCAGGAGATAACGTTATGAGGAAGATAAGACACTGTCTGCCCCATGGAGCTTTCATTCTTGTGTTTAAAAGAAAGAGAATAGAAGAACCAAGACAACAGGTTGGATAACCACCTACACTCTCTGCCTCGCACAACCACATCAAAATTACAACAAAAATACAGAACAGCCATCATCCGGAACCCCCTAAAATCTGGCTGAATGGAAGTCCTACAACTAGAGAAGAAAAGAAGAAAGCACACTGAGACTGGGAAGAGGGTAGGAGGCGAGGAACCAGCTAGTCCGGCACGCACCTGTGTGGCTTTTGTAATGGGGATGGGGTTTATCTCTGAGAAGTCCACCTGAAAGAGCAAAGGGTCCCAACACCACACCAGACCCCCAACCTAGGCTCCCAGAGCTGGGAACAGAAGTCCCTGCAATTATGGGCTGTAAATACCAACGGGGATTAGGGCCTAGTGACATGACTGCTGGAGACCCAGCTGTTCCTTTTAAAGGGTTGGGTATGAACTTACAAGGTCCAGCTTGCTCTGAGCTCCAGCACCAGGCAGCAGATCTGCAGTATCCAGCCACATACAGGGAGAAACTGGATTGTGCGGCAGGAACTTGGGGCTGCTTTCTCCCAGGCAGGAGTGCTCCCAGGATTCATTGTTCCTGGGCTGGAAACTCCCCTGCCACAGAGCAAACTGGCAGCATATCTGTTTCCATCAGCTTGGCCCACATTGTTTGCTCCTCCCTGGTGATTCCCTGAGACCCCACCCATCCAAGTTGTAGCCCCACCCAACCTGTTTGCAGCAGCTTTTCCAAATAAATGGCCTGCCCTGGCTCAGGCTTCAGTCTTTCCTAAAATCTCCTAAAAGAGCTGCAGCTGGGTCAGTATGTCCCTAATTTATCAGTAAAAGGCCCAAGATGCTGCACTAGCACCACCCTGCCTTGCTTCACAGCTGGGCCTCGCCTGGGCTCCTCCAAGCCCAATACAAATAGCTCCTGAAGGGTGTCCCCAGGCAGTGGCTGACTTTGCACCCCACTGGACATCTTAGAGCCAGTGCACCTGGTGGGCAGTTCAGATCATACATAGTAGATTACAACTCTACACATCGACTCAAAAGGCAGACCCCGTGAGCACCAATCCCCCACTGAAGCAAGTCGTGCTCTATAGAGGTGTTTCCTGCACAGCAGCACTCCCACTGTAGCCACAGCTGGTCCTCACAGCCAATTGGCCTGGAAGTCAATTCCTCCCAGCGATGCAAACAACAGTCAAGGCTCAACTACAAGTCTGTGCACATAGCCCACGAAGTGACACACCTAGAATGTCTAGCTCAAGTGACTGCGGAGGCTGAGACACTGGGCCCCATAGGGCACCTAATACAGAAGGCCACTCTACCAACTCAAGGAGACATAGCAACTCCACCCAATACATAGAAACAAACACAAGGAAGCAGCCAAAATGGGGAGAAAAAGAAACATGTCACAAATGAAATAAATGGAAGCAAGCAAACTATTGGACACAAAGTTCAAAACCATAGTTATAAGGTTACTCAAAGATTTTCATGAGACTTTTAAGGATCTTAGTGAGAAAGTAAAAAAAGAAAAGGACTTAGTGAGAACATCAAAGACATAAAAAAGGACCAGTCAGAAATCAAGCATGCAATGACTAAAATAAAGAAATATTTATAGGGATTCAACAATAGAGAAGCCCAAGAATCAAATCCATGATGTGGAATATGAGGATATTCTCTTCTCACTGGTTGAAAGCATCTTTGAAGAAGTAAGTTTATCTCCCCAAATGTCAAAATATAGAATGAATTCATTTATGTGCCTGAGAACTTCTAAAACCAAACTTTTCAATGAACACATCCCACATCATTGCACTTGGAAAAGAATATTTCATCCAATTAAATGGGTACAAATAATTATAAGCTGATGAGATTTACTCTTTAAATATAGGAGCACTTTTGCTTAATTCAAACACTCTAAGAGTCACATTTTTTCTTATTTTAAATCATGTAAAACCTGACACATTAATTCTGCTGCCTGTCAGAGACCAACCTGAAATGTTAGAACAATACTTCAGAGATATGCCTTATGTTGTAGGAGTGCATTGATATTCAAGCTAGTTAATAAAATAATGGATATGCTAATTCTTACATGAAAACGGCATTGCTATTTAGTCTCTTAAATGAGACCCCTTTAAGTGTAAAAATGTATGTGCATCTTTCCTGCAAACGTTTTGCAGAATGGAAGATCAGCATCTAATGACTGTGACATATGGTGAAGGTACAAACAATATGCTGGAAACTAACTGCTGGAATAGTGAAGAGTAAGTGATCACTGTGTACATAATAACTTTAATTTTTAAAGAAAAACTAATTGGATAAATATCTAATGAAGAGTACCTTATTGGCAGCAGCAGGAAAAGGATGTCCCTGCTATTCAAAATTAAAGCCTAGTAACTGAGTTGAATAGGTCTAGTTTCTTCCATCAAGAACTCCTAAGGGAGGTCAATGTCATTTTCTTGAATAGGTTCAATAGGTTCCTTATATGCAGGCTAAGAGCACAGATGGACTCAATGATTAACAAGAGTCTGTGCAATATAGTAAAAAACTGCATATACTTGACTTTCTAATTTATCCAGCACTTTGTTTAAGCCTTTGTTATTAGTTTTTGTATTGTTATTAATTTAGACAAAATAATTCTAAAAAGTTTAAAGTGTAAGAAAGAAGTGTATGTGTGATGGGTAAATATAATGGAGAGAAAGAAAGAGACAGAGAGAGAAAGATGTGGGTAAAAGAAAATTGCTGAGTCTGGCTGGGTTGCTCAGTGGTTAAACGATTGGACCTCAAACCAAAGAGTCTCAAGTTTGATTCCAGGTCAAGGGCACTTACTTGGGTTTTAGGATCCCTGTCCTGGTGGGGGCACATGCAGGACGTAACCAATCAATGTGTCTATCTCTCAACAATATTTCTCTCTTTCTCTTCCTCCCTCCTTCCTTTCTACTGTCTCTAAGAAAATCAATGGAAAAATATCCTCAGGTAAGGATTAACAAAAAAGAAAATAGCTGAATTAATAGGGCCCAAAGAACCTTAAAGTATAATCAAAGGCCGAAACCTGTTTGGCTCAGTGGATAGAGCATCAGACTGCGGACTGAAGGGTCCCGGGTTCGATTCCGGCACAGGCAAATACCTTGGCTGTGGGCACATCCCCAGTAGGGGGCTTGCAAGAGGCAGTTGATCAATGTCTCTCTCTCATCGATGTTTCTGACTTTCTATCCCTCTCCCTTCCACTCTGTAAAAAATCAATAAAATATATTTAAATATATATATATATATATATATAATCAAGGACGTAAAGAATATTGCCAGGAAATGCCATTTCTTGAAGATAAATTAATCAGCACTATTATTTAAATATGGTTCCTATCAAATATCTAGAGGGAAAAAACAAAACTGTCATGACAAAGAAATGTGGGAAGCTTATAAAGAGACTAGAGGCAGAGTGCATAAATTTGTGCACTGGTGGGGTCACTTGGCGTGGCCTGCAGGGATTGGGCCAAATTGGCAGTCCAACAGCACCTGCGGCTCCTGCCTGCCACTCTGCTTACCCTGGCCCTGCTGCGCCTGCGAGGGGCTCATTCCCAGTCAGTCATGATTGGGAGAGACTTGCACTGCCACAGGGGTGCTCACCAGCTGTGAGTCCTGCCTCTGGCACCAGTTGGTCAGCTGAGTATGTTCCTGCTGTGAGAGTACACTGACTACCAGGGGCAGCTTCTGTGTTGAGTGTCTGCCCCCTGGTGGTCAGTGTGCATCATAGTGACTGGTTAAATGGTTGTTCGGTTATTCACTCACTTAGGCTTTTATATATATAGATTCTCCCCTTGAAGACAATAAGACAATTTATATTAATTATAGAGGAACATAAAAAATAATCTGCAGTTCTCTATAATAGGAAGTCGATTTCACCAGATCAGAAAAATTCATTGGTTGCAATAACCATGCAAAGCACTGACGAGTAAAGTCTGAGTGAGCCTGTGGCTTTATGTGACTATAATATCTGAATGAGCACATAGTGTTAATCAGAGTCAATACATTTTTAATGAGTATACTGTACCAACAATAATTGAAACTAACTCTCCTTCTTTAATTGCACAGTAATTTGTCTCAACTAATAGTATCCTTTCTTATAAAACTGATTCCCTAAAAAAAATCTAGATTGTTCTGGTATCTAAGCATATACACAATATCAAAGGTATTTCTGGATATATGGAAAATATCAGAAACTCTAAAGATTCATTTTTCACTTTCAAGCAAAATTAGGCACTAATGGTTAGGCCTCCTTTTCAAGGCAAACGTGGTTATGATTAAAGGTGATGAAAAAAAATCCCCACAAAAACCAGAAAACATTGCTAACATATTTTGGTTACTGAATCATTTGAATATCTACTGTCCTTCTTTTCCACTTGTCTAAGAGAACGAGTTCTTATCAATAATATCACCTGGGTCCCCAGAGTATTCTGTGACTTCTGAGGCATGACAACTTCATCAAAGTTTCTTAAATTGTATTTTTTTCCTCCTTGCTTTCAAGAGCAGGGGATCCTTACTTCCAACTGGAAGTGAAGTTCTATGTGACATAATGGTATTTGATGGAGTGGGCCCTGTGATACCGCTCTAGTTAGAAATCTACCCTTTCTTCTTTTCCTGCCAGATACAGATACTAGAATTCGATGCCGTACTTTTGGAAATAAAGGAAATATACTAAATGATGGATTCAGAAATGGGTGTGTGAGGAGCATAGGAGTTTACACTTCATAATGTGACTGATCCACTGTAAAGATTTTTTTAATTCACATGTAAATGTTTGAGAATTTTCCACACAGTACGAATCTGGGTCGTGTGGAAGTCCCAACCCAATGAGCCGGTCCAGCTTTTCTGCTATGAACTGGAGGCCCTTGTTACAAATATCACCTTCCCAATCCAGAATTCCTTTTCTTTCATGGTAACTAACCTCCACACTGATAGGGCAGGAAAGAGTTAAATTAGCAAGCCTGCATGGCCAGCCTTACATATTTGAAAAGTCTTCAAGTTTTGCTCTTGGCCAGTTCCCAGGATATAACCCCTGAACCTAGGGACATCCTGTTTCATAAGATAGTGTTTGCATAATTGAGGCTTTGGGTGGTAGCATAATTCAGTTCTTAGTGGGGTGATAGGCTGAGGACTTGTTACTTGCTGGCAACTGGACAGGGTCTTCCCTCTCTTTCCTTGTGGTCTTCACCTTAGGATAAGTCAAAACATGGCAGCTGGCTTGAACAGATTGACCAAGTGATAGGAGAGAGTGAGAGCCAGGGTGGGGGGGAGAGGTTTGCTAAAATCCTTCATAATACAATCTAGGTAGCAATATTCCATGAGTAGTCTATTGATTAGAAATCAAGACATCAGGTTCAACGCACACACAAGAGGAGGGGATTACACACCAGCATGAAGATCAGGAGGTGGGGATCATGGGGTCCAATTTAAAGATGTTTACATGCAGATACACATGCTCGCTATTTTCTTTATTCAAATTACCACAATTGACCCCCTCTTTCAGAGTTCTACTCCCATCTGGAGTTAATCTTCCCATAAAAACTAGATGCAGAGATAGGGTTGAATGAAGGCTTAGTAAAACATTCTAGAAAAAAAAAAAAGATCTAGCCGAGACCGGTTTGGCTCAGTGGATAGAGCGTCGGACTGCGGACTTTGGGGTCCCGGGTTCGATTCCAGCAAGGGCATGTACCTTGGCTGCGGGCACATCCCCAGTAGGGGGCGTGCAAGAGGCAGCTGATCGATGTCTCTCTCTCATCGATGTTTCTGACTTTCTATCCCTCTCCCTTCCGCTCTGTAAAAAATCAATAAAATATATATTTTTTTTAAAAAAGATCTAGAAAAAGAAAACAAGACAAGAGCATTTATTAAATATCTGCTAGGTACACAAGGGGAATGAGACTTATCAATTCTTTAGGGAGGAGTACTATAAACTGAATTAATTTTTTAAACATATTTTATTGATTTTTTACAGAGCAGAAGGGAGAGGGATAGAAAGTCAGAAACATCGATGAGAGAGAAACATTGACCAGCTGCCTCTTGCACGCCCCCTACTAGGGACGTGCCCACAGCCAAGGTACATGCCCTTGACCAGAATCAAACCCGGGACCTTTCAGTCTGCAGTCTGACGCTCTATCCACTGAGCCAAACCGGTTTCGGCTAAACTGAATTAGATAACAAGAATTTTCTTCTTCCTTCAGACGGCTTTCATTTGTTGTACCTTACCTTCTGACTGGCCTCATTCACTCTACTTGATTTTTCATTTTGGGGTTCCACACTACACTCCAGGGAAACTTCCTAGTATCAGGTATTCGGTGGCTGTAGTTTCATCCAAACAACGTGTTTCAGAGAATGGAGGGCAGTTCATTTAAGAGAGCAGCAGTAAGTGCTCTTGCTGACCATTGGGCTGTTTTTACAGAGTAAGCACTCTTCTCAGGAAAGTTCAAGTCTTCTGCTTTCAGTGGCTCAAGGAGATAGTCATTCCATCGAAGACCTTTCTTACCGCTTATCCAGGGCACATTAGATTCTCAAGCCACCTCACCAAAATTCTCCATTTCTCCCAAAATAGGCTAAGTGTCTTACTACATGGTGACACAGGAAGCACAGCCTTGAGAAATAAATGAGCACTCCACAAAAGCACCAGCTACACCTCTGATTAGGGGCCACTGGCTCATTTCTCTCAAACTGGGGAAGATCACATATTTATTTTTAAAAACAGAACATCTCCACGTGTTTGCAAATGGATTTTAAAGTGGCTGTGTGGGTGACTATCTTGACAGTATGTGACAGATAAGAATTGTCAGTTTGAGGTTTTATTCCAATAGAGGCAGACTCTTACTTCTTTGCAGTAGTAGTTTAGGAAATCATAAACCCTACATAGAATTCAATTTTTATTCGTTGTTTTCATAACAAATATGTTGCATGACTGTTTGGTTACTGTGAAATAATTCAAACACTATGAAAATGAATGGATTTAAGAGTGAAAGTCCATTTTCCATTCTGCATTTTTCACCTATCAATCCTCCAGTTCTTTTCAGTGATAGCCATGAGTTAAGGTTTGATTTTCCCCCACTCAGTCTCTTTATATAAACCCACAAAACCACTTAAATACATACACCCACACTCATATACACTGTTTTATGTTATTATTTTTGAACAACAATTGCAAAGGTTATCTGCTTTATACAAGCATGGTGCAAAGATGTATCTATGCAAGTAAATATAAATGACTTCATCCTTTTAAAACTTTGAAACATCAGTTGTGAATGGCTCACCTTTTAATTTGCTAATTAATTAATCTTCCATTGATAAACATGACAAATGTTTAAAATTTTTCTTTGTTCAAGATTTTTTTTTACATCATGCTTTTATACATTGTTCTTTTAAAATGAAGTTTAACACTGAGCTCAAACTTCTTACCGTAACCACACCTAAAACTTCACTTTAAATTTCTAATTCAATGGAAGTAGTGTAATACTATCTCTATATATAAAAGCCTAAGCAACCAAACGACTAGTTGATCAGTTGCTACAATGCACACTGACCATCAGTGGACAGATGCTCAACACACAAGATCGGGCTCCATCCTGTCTGGATTGGGCCTGTGGTGATCGGGCCAAAACTGGCTATCCTATATCTCCCCTCCAGATTGCGAGAGGGTGTAGGCCAGGCCGAATTCATGCACCAGGCTCTAGTAGATAAAAATTTCACATAGTGAGTCTGCTGAAATACATTATGTTACAATGTAAAAATCCTATTGTAGTATATGAACATTTAGATTACTTTAAAATATATCTTTATTGGTTTCAGATAGAAAGGGAGATTGGAGAGAGAGAAACATCAGTGATGAGAGAGAATCATTGCTCAGCTGCCCACTGCGGATTGAACCTGCATTCTGGGCATGTGAGCTCTGACTGGGAATTGAACTGTGACTGGTTCATAGGCCAACCACTCAGCCACACTGGCTGGGCTAGATGATTTTTTCATAACTGTATCTATTATTAATATTTTACTAATGTTCTCTATTATTAGTATTATGATGTGGGCTGAAAATAGCGTGTACAAATATTTTGCGTGAAAACTATTTTGCTCCTGTTACTCTCATATCTGGGAGATGGGAGATACCGGGCAATTTAATAACATGAGAGAACATTTTGTTCAACTTAGTGGAATATAGAGGTTACATTCATCAAACATTTGCCAGCCAGATGCTGGGTCACCTATTAAATTAATTAAAACCAATTAATTATGAAGGTAAGAACACTAAACAATTAATACTCCAGAATGGATAAGGGAAAGCTCCCATAATGGCCTATCCCAGTTACCAGAAGAATAATCTTAGGAGCTTTCTTTGCAAATACCTGGCAGACAGACATGTAGCCTGGTGCAAAGCAAAAGCATCCTGTATTATCCCTAATAAGAATCAGACCAATAATAACTTTATAAATAACTTGAAATAGAAAATGACACATCATATTTGATAACTTTTATTACACATGTAAAATATAGAAAAGCCACAGAAGTTTTGTCATTTTCAAAATTAAGTATCATAAATATATTTAGATTATAAAAAATAAATTTCAGAAAAATAAGAAATAAAAGGCAGACATTCTTCCCTCTCCTTCACCCCAAGCTTCTCTATGACCACACCCACAAAAACCACCCATAAAAAGAAATTTTTGTTTATTTTTCAAGAAAAACTGATAATATTATACAAATACATTTACTCATACATACACAAACATACATGCAAATCAAATATACTTAAATGTATGTATGTATATAGTATCTTTTCAGCTCTCTGATCCTGCTCCTAACCCACATCGTGCAGGCAGGAATTCTGTGAGGCTGGTGCCTTCCCGGGCTCTGCCAGGTTGTCCCCGGTTGTCTCCTAGAGCCTCCAAACCTCTTTGGAGTTTCTGTCCTTCTTGATCCCTCACCCAATTGGACATAAGGGCCCGGGGATCATTCTCTCTAAATCTTCATATCCCCATATTTAGCCTATAGAATTGTCATCTATCATGGGTCAGACCTTCTTTGATATCTGTTGTGCATGGCAAAAATATAATGTTCTGAATTCTGCAGGGTTTAGGAGCTGAGTCCCAGTAGTGCCTATTGTTGCATTTCAAGTCATGTTTTCCACTAAAAATTATTGTCACACCATTAGTGTCAACAGTCGATTTAAAAGCCTCTAAACCCATGATGATGTTTCAAGAATGAATATATTTGTCAAAACTCATTGAGTGTTTTTATATACACACTTAATAAAGGACATTATATTGTATGTATTTTTACTTCCTAAAGTTCATTTAAAAAGACAAAACTTTAAAATTTAATAAATAACTGTCTTTATTATTTTATTTCAGGCAATTAGCAGAAAGTACTCTGAGCACCTCCTTATCTATGACATGTAATAACTGAGATAAGAAGATCTAGGAGCAATAGTAGTAGTAGTAGTAGTAGTAGTAGTAACAGAGATGAAAACTAACACTTAGGCTCCTAATGTGTGTCAGAAGTTGTATCAGTTCATCTTCACTATAACCTAAAAACAGTATATGATGAGTTTAGTTGCACAAATAAAAGTGAAGTTTGTGCAATCATACAACTTATTTCAGGTGAGGAATGATTCAAAAGTAGTCTAACTTCTAAGTGTTTACTTTTAATCAGTACCTAATTTTAAATATTTAAAATTAATTTTCTGACCAAAGCAACAATCATAATGCAAATGAGAGTTACAGTAATAATCTCTCTACATAAAAGCCTAAATGACAGGCTTACTGGCCAACCAGCCAATCGCTATGATGTACAATAACCACCAGGGGGCAGACGCTCCATCTGGTAGCTACGATGTGCACTCACCACCTGGGTGCAGACATTGAACACAAGAGCTGACAAACTGTGATGACTTGGCAGCTGTGTTTTTCGGGTGACGCACCTGGAACCAGAGAGGAGGGAGACTGATTCTGGAGTGTGTCACCCAGGAACCACCCTTTCACAACCCAGGATCCCTCAGGGGATGTCAGAGAACAGATTTTGGCCTGATCCCTGAAGGCCAGGCTGAGGAACCCCACCAGTGCACGAATCCATGCACCAGGCTCTAATGTTATGATAATGATGATGACATGGTTCAGGTTTGATGATATTGGCAAATTTTAATATTCATGTCAGTCATTCTTACTGTCTAATGTGCATTTACCCATTTACTGCTTTCAAAAGCCTATGACAAAGTTACTGCTCTCATCTCAATATTTAAAATGAGAAAACTAAGGATCAGGGAAGATAAATAACATGTCTAAAATGTACTACAAGTTAGACAGAAATATAAGTATACTTTGGCTCAGAGCTCATTCAACCACTTTGATTTAATCCTCAAAATAGCTTGCTTTTCTTTCTCTTTTTAAATAAGCACATTAATTCTATTGTCACTATGTTTGGACCTACATACTGAGTAATTTCAGTGTATTCTATTTTTATTATTCATTTAGGATTGTTAACTAAATAATAAATGTCACTGCTTTTTTCAAGAAAAGTACATGCTGTCATTTTGTACAAGGATGGGGATAAATGGGGAAAAAATAGAACTAACCCCTTTCTGAACTTTTGTGTCAACATATTCAAACTTTTGTATATAATCAGCTACCTGGCTATTTCATATCTTTCTCTGTCAGTAGATTTGTTCATCACATATATTATTGATCGTTTTGTTTTAAGATAGATGTGAAGGTAGGATGAAAAGCAGGTAGAGAAGAACTTTTATAACCTCCTTTTGTTGCTCCTCACTACCAGTTGAAAATATTTTATTATAAGTACTTTCTGAATCTACCAATGCATGAATAAATTCACAAGCAATTATTTACTAGTGTCCCAAGGGTTTTAGGACAACATGCATAAATAGATTGCTCTACAGATTCAAAGGGCTCAGGAGGAAGGGGAAATGTGCGGCTTCTGAATAACTAGTCATGACATTCAGAGCCCTGCATGCAATCTATTCTGGTAGCAAAGAAATGCTGGCCAGTGTTTGAAGGTCAGAATGATGTGAAGTAAACAGGAATCCACAATTGAGCCTGGAGGTAAGACAAGGGTATATGGGGCTAAGGAATTCAGAAGCTGTTGAGGGTAGAACAAGACAAAAAGGAAAGGAAAGCAAAGCGTGAGAAATACAAGATGAGTTTTGATGATTTCTGGGCAGGCATGAACCTAGAGGCAGTGGCAAAGCTCCTTTTAAAAGTTGTATTTTCAGAGTTATTTTCTTCAATACTGCTTAACACTGTAATTTTATTAGCCAGTGGACTGAGATAAAGATGACTTGAGCCACTCAGTGTGAACTGAACACATTTTAGCAACTCCCATGAAAAGTCACTGCATTCTAAACGGCATGCTGCCACATACAGCATTGGAGAGAAAAATAGTTTTGCTTCAAGGAGAAAATGATTCTCACCCAAGAATACTTAGTATTTCATAATATTGAGGAGATCTTCATAGCCTCAAAGGCTAAGACCTTTTACAATCACTTGTAACCCCTAAAAATGATTACATAATTTAATTTATTTGTCAAAAGGTGAAAACTTACAAGAAAAATGATTTATCTAGCTATTACTAATAGGTTACAATTGACCTTACATTTTTAGTGAAAATTATTTATTCTAAAGAAGCTTCATATCTGAAAAACTAATTCTAATCCTGAACTGAAATAAGGCAATGATTTGGAATAGTGAATTTGGTCAGATATTAGTTGCAACAACTGGACAGTATAGAGTTGACCATTTTATCACAGGGTAGAGAAATTAGACAATTCCCAGAAATAACTGTATTAAAGTATACTACTGCTTTTGAAATTAAAAACCATCCAGAGTAAATTAGAATGCTACATCTACAAAGCTGATGCATGTTTCTGCTTCATCAGGCCATAGCATTATGTAATAAACCTATTAGCATATAATAACAGGGAGAAGTGGCTGGGGGAGGGGGCTGAGACATAGGGAGAAGTTGATAATGATAAGTTCCTGTTGCTATTTGCTACGTCAAGGTTTTGATTGCCCAGTAGGTACTCATAGAAACTAAGATACTTGGTTGAAATATTTAGGGCAGTGGTTCTCAACCTTTCTTATGCCGTGACCCTTTAATACAGTTCCTCATGTTGTGGTGACCCCCAACCACAAAATTATTTTCATTGCTACTTCTTAACTGTAATTTTGCTACTGTTATGAATCATAATGAAAATATCTGTGTTCTCCAATGGTCTTAGGCGACCCTGCTAGCAGTTCTCTATCTGTGCCTAAGTCCATCAGAAAACACAGATATTTACATTACGATTCATAACAGTAGCAAAATTATAGTTATGAAGTAGCAACAAAAATAATTTTATGGTTGGGGGGTCACCACAACACGGACTGAATTAAAGGGTTGCGGCATTAGAAAGGTTGAGAATCACTGATTTATGGGAAACTGCCTCATGTCCAGCATTTTGAAACAACTTGAGTTATCAAATTCAACAGAGCCTCCGATATGCCATTGTGCAGGACTCTCTCTATGTATACAGATAACATGACTCACCTAAGTTATGGAACATTAAACTTATGAGGCCCTGGAGACCATGGAAACAAACTGTACTTTATTGCTCTCTCTTGCAAGGTTTTCTTTATTTATACCTTTCTTTTGTTCCAGGCTGGGAAGAAAATCAAAGTGAAAGTCAACCACAGTGATCTCAGGTCTGTAGAATTCTCATGTTGCCTCTAAATCTTTCTAAATAACAAAAGGTGGCAACTTTTTAAATAAAAATAGCACTTCAATAAATACTCAAAAAGGAGGAAATATGTACCCTCATGAGATTATTGTCTTAAGCTGAAGTGGTAATTTCTACTCTAGGTGATCAATTTCTATAGTCTAATGAGTTAAATATAACTAATGACATGCAACATTTTTTATTTTACATAGAGTTAGACTTTTGTTTTCCTTTTTCCATCTCCTTTGCTTTGTTTTAGTAGGAAAAGGCCTATCTAGTAAATGTGATTTTTGCAATTTTACTAGTTCCAGTTTCTGGTTTTGCTTTATTACTATGAATAAAGTTGAAATAGGATACATGTCCTGATAATGGAATATGTTCATACTTAATTACTTGGTGAAATTATTTTGGAGACATAATGCTGCTGACAAACACAGTGGTTTCCTGCTTCATGAGGTAATTAATAGTGTTGTTTATTGTTCTATAAGTTTTTTCTTTTGTCAGACATAATTTGTTAAGCAAATTAGAAGCTAAAATGCATATGGACTTAACAGACACCAAATAATAAAGTATTATCAAGGATTTAATGATACAGAAATAGCTCTGGGAAAATACAGTGCTCTGATGCAAATAGTTGCCATGGTGATAGCTTAAAATCAGAGTGATTTTTAAAAAAATATATTTTAAGAATATGTGAGTTTTACTAACAATAAAGAAATCTAGACTACACCGGATTTACTCCGTCTATAAAAATTAGTTAGCTTTATTTTTACAAGATTTTATGTTTCTGTTTTATATCAATCATTTGGATATTGACTTGTCATAGTGGAGATGTTGACTCAAACATATCAAACCATATCAAATGATGGAAAAGATGTATGTATTGCTTGGGGATTGAACTACATCACTGCATTTAATTACCAAACCAAGGCTCTATGGATATATATATATATATATATATTTATATAAAATCCTATATAATAAAAGGCTAATATGCAAATTGACCAAAACAACAGAATGGCTGGCCGCTATAATGGGTATTGACTACCCTATCAGGGGGCAGATGCTCAATGCAGGAGCTACCTCCTGATGGTCAGTGCACCAGAAACTGGGCTTATGGCTGGTGAGTGCAGCAGCGGTAGGGGGAGCCTTCTCCATGTCCAAGGCAGCACTAAGGATGCCCATGGGAGCAGACCTAAGCCATCAGTTGGACATCCCCTGAGGGTACAGGCTGGGCTGAGTGACACCCCTCCCAAGTGCACAAATTTTGTGCACCAGGCCACTAGTGTCCTATATAATTAAGAGGTAATATGCAAATTGACCCTCATACCCTCACAGAAGATGGCCACCCCCATGTGATTTCAAGATGGCTGCCACAGATGGCCATCAGGGAAGGGCAGTTGGGGGTGACCAAGATGGCAGGGAGGGCAGTTGGGGGAAACTGGGTGCACAGGGGAGGGCAATTAGAGGCAACCTGGCTGACAGGGGTGGGCAGTTGGGGGGGACCAGACCTGTAGGGGAGGGCAGTTGAGTGTGATAGGGCTGCCAGGGGGTGATTAGCAGATGATCAAGCTGGCAGGCAGAAGTGGTTAGGGGCAATCAGGCAGGCAGACAGGCAAGCAGTTGGAAGCCAGCATTCCCGGATTGTGAGAGGGATGTCTGACTGCCAGTTTAGGCCTGATCCCTAAAGGATAACTGGCAGTTGGACATATTCTGAGGGGTTGCAGATTGGAGAGGGTGCAAGCTGGACTGAGGGACACTTCCTCTAGTGCACGAAATTTATATCCCAGGTCTCTAGAAATTAAAATATGTAGAGAGAGGACTTAATTGGTCTTAAGCAGAAAACTTGCAGTGTCAAAATCAAGATTATTAGAAATGCCTACTAAATTACAAAAAGAATGAAAAAACTAACAAAAGACTCAATGTCACAAATATAGTAGGCAATCAATAAGAATGTTACAGGAGAAAGTTATTGTTCAAATTATGCCACTTACCACATCCTCATAATATATGTTGAAATCCTGTAATGTGTGTTTTTAGAAATATTGCCCTGTAATATGTAAAGTTTAAAGTTTTAAACCTAACATATTAATCCAATCACATGTGAGGATACAAATCCTAGTGTTGAAAAGCAAGCATTATGTATGAAGAATGGTAATAGACAAAGGGTAGTCATGTATTTCTTTTCAAAATGCAAGGTGTTACTTCCTAAATCAAATGAAGACAGTTGGAAAAGTCATCTAAGAAAACAGTTATACATAGAGCAATCACTGAATGATTAAGTTAAATTGATTAAATTAAAATGGTGCTGTGGATATATATATATATATATATATATATATATATATATATATATATGCTTATAATGTCCTCAGTAATAACTTTATGAAAAAATTAACTCATGAGAGAAGACTCTACCTCTACATTCTTTTTCATTTATTTATAAACTGTTCTACTCAGGTTTACTCTGAGTGGTATGAAAAGACAATGGGGTGTTATGAGCAGAAGAATGTCATCTGACATATTTTAGAAAATTCTGGCTGTTGTGTTAAATAAATGGAATATAATACTTTTGACAGATAATAGAGACTTGAACCATGGGGATAGGGGTAAAGATTTTAAAGATGGTTTGGAATCTAAATATCTCACAAACACAGATATGACAGTATTTGTTGATTATTTATAAATTGTAGGATTTGTGAGGAAAACAGGCATCAGGAATAAGTCCAAAATATTGGGACAGGGCATCTACAAGAATGAATTGGCTATTAATTAAGATAAAAAAAAGAGAATAGGAAAAGCAGATTGTATTGGGATGGAAAGACTGGGAGCTTAGTTTTAGACATGTATGGTAAGTCACTTCATATATCAAAGTGGAAAGTTGAAAAGATAGCTGAATATATGAATCCGAAGTTTAGGGAACAAGACAGAGCTGAAATATAAATTGGGGTTTTGTCAGAATACTGATGCTATATTAAACTATTAGATGAGATGAAATTTCCAACATTCAAGGATTGAGCATTAAGAGATTTGGGAGATGATGAACCAGAAAAGATTAGTGACAAGAAGTCATTAAAAAAGAATCCTGGGGAATGTATTGTCTTGGAAGTCTAGAAAAGAAAGTGTTTCATGGAAGGGGGGAGTGATGAACTGTCTCAAACGCTACTGATAGGTCACATAGCAAAAAAATGGAGATAATTGGATTTAGCTTCAGAGATATCTTTGGAGACCTTGAGAACAGCAGTTTGGTTAGAAAAGAGGCTTAAAACTTGACTAGAGGGATTTCCAAAAAGTGAAGGAGTAAAATTTGAGATAACACATATACAATCCTTTGAGTCTTGTTGCCAAAGGAAATGGAGTTGGTGATAACGGTAAGCAAAATCAAGATATTTTGTAGATATGAGAGATTACAACTTAGCATATTTATATGACCATCAGAAAGATCATACTGAGTGAGAAAACTTATGATACAGAACAAAGAGAGAGGAATTAATAATGACCTTGAGTAGGAAATTGGTGGTAGAATCTTATGGAGGGTTAGTCTTCAATAGAAGCAATGAAAGAGAAGGAGCAGGAAAAACAGGGAAGGCCAATTATATAGGCTTAGATATAGCTTGTTAGACATAGTAGTGGAAGTTGGAAAATTTTGTTGGTGAGAGCATTTAAGTTCTATTCTTTTAGCAAGTTTTAATTATAGAATGCAGTATTATCAACTATAGTCAACATGTTTTTCTTTGGATTCTCAGACCTTACTCATATTATAGTCAAAAGTTTCTATCCTTTTACCACCACCTCCCAGTCCTTTGCAATCACATTTCTCCTCTTTGTTTTGATAAGTTTTTCTTTGTTTATATTCTGTATATAAGTGGTATCACCTAACATTTATATTTGTCTGGTTTATTTCACTTAGCATAATGCCCTCATTTTGTCCTATGGCTAAAAATCCTGTATAATATACCAATGGCATGAAGTGGTAAGGGGTTCATGTCTGGAGAAAAACACACAAAAAATCCCCTTTGCTATAACAAAATACTAGAGACTGATGAATTAAACAGAAATTACTCCTCACAGTTCTAGAGACTTGGAAGTCCAAGATCAAGGCACTGAAAAATTTGGTGTCTCAAGGGGATCTCTGAACATAAGATGTATCTTACATTAAAAATAATGTTCATTGAAATGAGGGGGAGATAAACATAATAAGATTCAAACTGAATGAATATACTTAAGTAATTTTGCTTTTGTTTGAATTTAATTGGTTTTAATTACACTCTGTCTTGCTTTATCTATTAGTGGTGCTTTGAAGTCATACTTGAAAAGAGAGTATGAATTATTCTTTTAAGAATATCCTGATGCATATATCAAACTGAGTGCATTTGAATTTTTCTCACTCTCAGAATAACAGATGTCCTACTATACTAGATACTCAATTAAATTACATATTAAACACGTACTATAACTAACTGAATCCATGGTGGTGTCTGGTTTTTATGGGTATCAAATAGCAAAATGAATGAAAGGTTACTGAACAAAAGTGACATAGGAGGTCTTTCCAGATGCTCCTTAATTTATTTTCGTGCCAAGTTTTCACATAAAGCTCTAGTGAAAGTTTTTTCATAGTCATTTGCCTTGTTGAAAAGTTTCTTGTCTTGGGATTTGTTGCTCTCCAGATCATCTTTTTCTTTTAGGGTAAAGATACACAATTTAATTTTTGCAGCAGCATGAATGCTGAAGCCTTGATGACATATCAACAAGGATAGTAGTCAGTCTTGTAGTCTGTGTCAAAGGGGGTCCATTGTCTGTGCCTCTAATTTCCCTTGTAGCCTTTTAGTTCAATGAGCCATTACTTGACAGTCTATTTAATAAAAGGTCATGTTATCTTCAACAACCTGATTGGGTCATCAGTTATTAAAGCTATACAAAATAAAACATAAGGGAAATACCTTTTTAGTTAGTCTATTTATAATGTCCTAACCACTCTTATGAAATATTCTTTTATTTGCAGGTTAGGAAAGGCTACAGAAAACATATTTATTATAGACAGTAAGGAATGGCAGGAGACTAAAATTGAAGATAAGCATAATTATCCCTCTGAGCAGTATCTTCTATAAACTAAATAATTTGCAAATATCTTGTTAATAAAAATAAATAAAAATTTGATATCACATTATAATGCTATTCTATATTTTAATTCTTTCATTTTTACTTTGTAATAAAGAATTTATCCTATGTCATTGAACAGTGTCATTTATATCTTTTATAATAATTTATATAATTAAATTGTTTCAAATTTTTTAATGTATTAGGATTTTTATAATGAACATCCCTGTGGAGAAATCTTTGTTGTTCTAATTATGTCAGAATGAATTCTTAAAGATGACTTGCTGACACAAAGAACAGTGAATTCTTCCAAGGATTCCAATGAATTTTGTTAAATTTGCCTTAAAAAATATTTTTATATATTTACTACCGTTAAAAGAATTTGAGAATATTGACTTATCCCAAAAAACTCATAATGCTGTGTATATCAATTTGAAAATTCACAAATTGTTAGTGGAAAATGTTATCTGTATTTTTAATTCCTGCTTTCTTGACTATTAGGCAAGTTGAACACAACTTGACTCAACAAAAGAATTTCTGTGATTTGGGGCAACTGAGAAATACACTGTGAGCAAATTTTACAGGTGAGAAATGAAGCTGGAGGAGAGACATATGGCAAGGAGAGTGCTATGTCCTGGCATTAGAAATATCTAACTTGTCTAAGTCCAAACAAAACAGCTAAATTATAACCATGAGACTGAAACATGATTGATGAGCAAAAACTAAAAGATCTAAAAAAATAAAAGATGCATTAATATAAAAAGAGACCGTTTACTAGAGACAAAATAAGTTACTATAGAGCACTAATGTTCCTATGCTCATAGATGAAGCTAGGATATATGCTTATACAGTCTTTGTAGTAAATACTTACAATGTACAATGTGTATATATATACATACATACATATATACAAACATACAATTACTATTTAACAGGGTTAAATGCTGTGATACATCATCTTACTCACTTTCATAATAACCTTATGAAGCAGACAGTATTATTCTTCATGTTTTAGAAACTGAAAATTAAGCTACTCAAGATTTTATAGTAAATGGCAGGGCCAGGTCTCAAACATAAATTTCTATGGCTCTAAAATAGAAAAATAAAACAGCTCATCAGAATTTTCCATGATCTAGATGAAATGTCCCTTAAGATCATCTAGTTTGGTTTGTTTAAAATCTGGGCCCATCAATCACTCTTCTAACTGCCTCATGCCTGTGTAGCCTTATCCCAGAGAACATGGCGCCCTAGATAGTAAACACACATCCCCATCTGCGAGGAAAGCACATCACCTTGTGACTTCCAGAACTGGCATTTGTTTGTTTAACCACTCTTGTTTGCTCTTGGTCGCATAAGTCAACACCTCCGTGTTTAATCACCTCTGGATAGGTGGAAACATCAAGTTTTGGGGCCTACAGAGTTTGAACGTATTGGGCTTGTTTTGTGCTCACAAGTGATACTGAAATTAGTAACAATAGATGGGAGTCAAATCATCATTGAGTTACCTTTAAAACCTTTTGTTTGTTTTTGAGATATATTTCTACTGGTTTTAGAGAGGAAGGGAGAGGGAGGGAGAGAGTTAGAAACATCAATGATGAGACGCATGCCCTGAAACCTGGGCAAGTGTCCCCACGGGGAATTGAACTGTAGCTTCTTGGATCATAGATCAATGCTCAGCCACTGAGTCGTGCCAGCCTGGTTTTAAAGCCTTTGCAAGTCTGAGCTTTACATCTGCAGGTACATTGGCCTGCTTCTATTAGTGTGAATTGGCCAGACTCTTCCACATAGCTGCTGATACAACTGAGCAACCGCGGGGCTTCCTGCAGGCCCATGGTGAATAGTGGGCTAGTATGCACTTGATCTACAAAAACCAAATGGGTCTCAGACATGCAAACTGACTATATTTCCACAGTCTCCAAAAGGGCTTCACGTGGCCTTAAGCTCCCTTAAAGGTCGAGGGAGTCACATGGAAAGAGTGAGAAGGTCTATATGTGTATGGTTATTATTATCATTGTTGTCATTATTATTTTAACTCTCCAAAGTGGCATGTTTGCCACAGGGGAATTTAGGTGTGTTTTCTTGTTTGTTTGTTCGTTGTTTTTGGTTTTTGATGTGCACTTGTTGACTTGTTGATAAAATGTGCTGTCCATAGCAGAGTGCCAAAGGAAACATGATAGTTTATTTATTGACTCAATTATGCTGCTGCAAAAAAAATAAATATTTCACATAAGGGATATTTATTTTGCCATCTAAGGATATCAAAAGGATTAACAGCATCAGAATCACTTTCGTTGACATCGCAGAAAAAGGGCAATCAATTATATATCCTAAAAAAAAATGCTCCTTTACCCTTAAATCTTTCTGATAAATACACATTTGCAAACTACTTACTATCTATACATATGAAGAGGTAATATGCTAATTATCCATTAGGGTGTCCCAGTAATGACCAATTTGCATATTGACAGACCAGCAGGAGGCTGCACATGCAGCAGGGGGTGGTGGCTGGAGCCAAGTTCCCAGGAGTCTGAAGAGATTGCCTGACAGGAGCTCAGAGGGCAAAAAAAAAGGAAGAGGAAGAGGCCACTGGGAGCTCTTTCAATCCTCCTGCAAGGACACCCTACCTCAGCCCCCTGTATCCCCGAGGAAACAGGGAGGCTGACTGGATGGGGAGAAGGCACAGCATTGGGGGTAGCTAGAGCCCGCACCTCCGACTCCAGATCTCTTCCCCCACCACCTCCGCGCCCGCCACTCTCAGGCCCCCTCCAGTGGGACCTGGCATGCCTCTTCTCTCTACAACTCGAGACCCTGGTGGAGGCAGACCTGAGCACACACCCCCCACCCCACCCCCACCCCCCGCTTCCAGGGTCAGACCCTTCCCCACAACAGCAGCAGTGTGGTCTCCGAAGAGGAAGCACTCTGAACCTCGCAGTGGGTGTGGCTAAACTCTGCCTCTTGGCCTGCCTGGCTCTGCCCTGGCTCTGCCCTGGCCAGGCCCCCACCCCACTCCAGGAGATTGGAGCCCCTCCCTGAGCAGGTACAGCTTCGAAACAGCCAAATACAATTTAATGAATGGTGCAAAGTGGGAAGGTTTGACAGTTACTCCCCCTTCAGCCTTGCCACCCACCTAGCCCCCTCCCAGCACCTATAGGGATGACCACCTCTACAGGGCTGCTGGCCAGAGCCCTCTGCAAAGCTTCCATAGCTACAGTCCCAGGAAACAATCATGCCCTCCTCCCTTAATCAGCACCTCTACCTGCAAGGGTACCCATAAACTTAAAAATAGCAATCCCTTCCCGTTTAGACATCACTTTCTTGATGAAACATTTCTAGGTTTATTAGCTCAGAACCTCCTCATGACAACCCAGTGAGGGAGGCGGAGAAGAGATTACAGTTCCCATGGTATATGTGTATGCATTGAGAAATGAAGCTCAGAGAGGAAAAGTGTCAAGCCCAGTGGTTCCCAAGATGCAGCACACACCACACGGGGGGGGGGGGGGGGGGGGGGGGCGCAATTTGATTTTAGGTGAAGAATGAGTTAACAGTGAATTTTTTTTGCATCTCTTATGGTTCTAGGGGACCTCACCTACAGTGTATCCTACATAATAAAAAACTAACATGCAAATGGCTGAATTATGGAATCACTGGTCACTATGATGTGTGCTGACCACCAGGGGACAGACACTCAATGCAGGAGCTGGGCTCAGGCTGGCAAGCACAGTGGCAGTGATAGGAGTCTGTCCTGCCTCCATGGTAATTTTAAGGATGTCAGTCGGACATTCCCCCGGGGCTCCCAGACTGCGAGAGGGCACAGGCCAGGCTGAGGGAACCCCTAGAAGTGCACAAATTTCATGTACCTGGCCTCTAGTACTCTGATAAAGCATTACAATCTCAAAAGGAGGCCAATATATTGCTAATAAATTAGAACATTACCCAGATCCATTTAGTAGATAAATTTATATACTTTTTCAAAAATATTAAAATGCATAATTTATGTTGTCAAAGCACAAAGATCTTTACAAATATCTAAATAATAAACTCTCTAAGTCAAATATGTAGATAAATGATGCATATAAATATAAATCATTTCTATTATTTATTTTTGTTTTTCTATTGATGGAATTGCACTGGTCACAAGTACTCAGAAAATATGAGATAATATTAAGTAGGACGTTAAAAAATAATGAAAATAAATTTTATTTTATTTACAACCATAATGTAGTCATATGAAGAGTACTACAAGTATCTTCAGTGTTTTAATTTATAAAATCATGATAGTAATGCCGAGACTGGTTTGGCTAGAGCATCGAACTGCAGACTGAAGGGTCCCGGGTTCGATTCCGGCAAGGGCATGTGCCTTGGCTGCGGGCACATCCCCAGTAGGGGGCGTGCAAGAGGCAGCTGATCGATGTTTCTCTCTCATCGATGTTTCTGACTTTCTATCCCTCTCCCTTCCGCTCTGTAAAAAAATCAATAAAATATATAATAAAAAAATAAAATCATGACAGTATTTACAAGCAGTTATGTGGACAATAAATAATAATTTAAAAAATGTCAAAATTGCTTTGTTACTTCCAACTAGAGAAAACATTCAGAAACAATATTTTAAAAATAGAAAAGAGGTATAGAGACAGGCAGGAACTTGTGAAAGCAGATAAAAAGAAACAAAAAGAGTGAGAAAAAAGAAAACTCCCTTTTAGAAAATGGCAGGTATTTGATGATTAAAATTATCTATTTATTTTTTATTAAAATTGTGCACATAACACTTTTAAATACATGATGGCACACTGAGTAGAATAATTATTAGAAACAAGAGGCCCAGTGCATGATATTTGTGCATAGTGGGGTGGGGTTGCCTTAGCCCAGACTGTACCCTCTTGCAATCCAGGGCCCCTCCGGGGATGTCCGACTGTTGGTTTAGGCCTGATACTGCAGGGTTCAGGCCTAAACCAGCAGTCAGACATCCCCTTTGCAATTTGTGACCTCTAGCTCTTAACTGCTTGCCTGCCTATCTGATTGCCCCTTAACCACCTCTGCCTGCCTGCCTCATCATCCCTAACCACTTGCCTGCTTCCCTGATCTCTCCCAACCACTCTATCTGCCTGCCTCATTGTCCCTAACTATTCTGCCTGCCTGCCTGATCATCCCTAACTGCTCACCTGCCTGGCTGATCACCCCTAACTGCCTTTGCCTTGGCCCCCGCCACTGTGCTTCATCCAGAAGGTCATCCGGAAGAATGACTGGAATGATGTCCAGAAGGTCATTTGGCTGACTGGTTTAATTATAATAATATGCTTTTATTATTATAGATACCTTGCAAATTTTTATAAAAAAATAAATCTGATCATTAGCAGCATATGTTATTCCAGACACACTTTTTAATAAATCCTCACTTGAACGTGTGTGTGTGTGTGTGTGTGTGTGTTTTCTGCTTTCAAGGCACTTACCACATATATATTAGAAAGAGAAAGAAAGATAGAGATGGAAACATTGATAGGTTACTTCTGCACCTTGATCAGGGATTGGCCCCACAACCTAGGTATGTGTCCTGACCAGAAACTGAACCTGCAATCTTTTGGTGTACGGATGACTCCCCAAACAACTTAGCCACCTGGCCAGGCCATACATGCTTTTTTTTTTCCATTGGAAAAATAATCTGAGAAGACGAGAGATATAGACAGCTCTGTCATATGCTAACTTCCCAGGTAAAGGCAGCTTTCAAAACACACTTCAACAGAATCCCAGGGATGCTGTTACCGTGGAGACAGCAAGCTCTGGGAGAAGGCTTTCCGAGGAGATACAGGCAGACATGCTCAGAGCCCTGTTGACATGCACAGCCCTCATCTGACTCCATTTTGTGCGGCCCAGCTTTAATTTTTGGTCACACAAGCACAAAATGGGAACAGTCTTGAAAACAGCTCTGTACAAAAGGTCAGGTGGCTTTTGACTATGTTTCTTGTCTCTTTCTTTGCCTTAATCAGAATCTGTAGATGAGCAGGAGAGGTTTTCTTTGGAGGAGTCCCCCCAAATATTTTAAGTTCAAGGTGTGTGTTGATTTTAATCAATTCGGATGTGTGTAGCTATTAGCTTTAACCTCTCAACTCTATTACAACAGTGAATAATAAAACCAGAGAGCCGCTTTTGTATTGTTAGTTTTCTTAAATCAAAGACACTGAAGAAGAAGGACATGAGATAATGAATCCTTCTGTATTTGTAATGAACTTTATCTGCAGAAAGAAATACTTATTAAGCATCTAAAAACATACAGGCAGGACTCTATTAGGAACATTACAGGGAATATGAAGAAGAATCAAACTTTGCTCTGGATTTTTTTTTTAATATCAATTCATACATCTGACTTTTCTAGACTCAATAAGTCCTCATTGGAAAAGATGCCACTCATATATTCATTCATCTTCATAAATGCAGGGCCTGGCACATGTCACTCAGCAAATGTCTCTCACATGTTTCACGGAGATACAGATACAGTTCCCACTCGCCAGGCATTTACTATCTTGATAAGAAATCTCCACAGATGACTTTGTCCTACCTGATGATTTTAGGACAAATGTGCTGCCTTTGAACCATTTACAAGTGAATGAATGAGGTAGCAGTCACCATTCAATTTTTTTTTACATCCATTCACTCATTTAGTGCCTCACCTCCAATGGTCAACACACTCCTTTAGTTTTCTCTGATGTTCAACCACAGTTGGCAGTGTAAAAACCTTTCTGGTGCAGAAAATGCAAAGAAAGGCTGGTGCTAAGAGCAGATATGAGACAAAGCTTAGGTATTGAAATGCACAGCACCCAAGAAAATGGCATGAGACTCATTTTTACTTCTTGCCCAGGAAAAGAATTGGCAACTTAACTTTAGGTCTCTCATGGCAACCGGGATATGAATTAACTCAGTGCCACCTACTCAAGCAAAGCTCTACCATCAGAATCAGGATGGCTTCTACCCAGGATAACGCAATTGAAAGAAGATGGCTCTGGGGCATGGTTATAATCTGCTTTATCATAGGAAAATCTCATTTTAAAAAGTAAATTCAACTCCTGACTTGACTACTGCAGCAACTGACACCTTCTGAGGACAGAAAAAGACTTCATCTTCCCATAGCGATCTTTCTTCATCTTGATCCTGAAAGAAACAGGCCACACGCCTGTGTTCTACAGAAAGGGAGGATGGGAGTTTAAATTCTGACATCTAGGTGAGTTCTGTGTTAAGCGATAAGAATACCAATGTTGATTATCCCAAAGTAGGGAAAAGGTATTCAAACCTCATTGGCAGCCACAGATACGAAAGACGCTCATTCTACCATCTAACTGACCTATGAAGAAGTAAACTGATTCACACTACCTACCAACAAATACAGTGCCATTTCCCACTTGACTTTGCCACACTTTGAAAGTATAAAACATTGGCTTTTGCCATTACTGATTTTTTTAAAAAAAATAGAGTTATAATTTTTGTAACTTTGGTTGAAAATTATTGGACACTGTTCCATGTGTTTGTAAAACAGTTATATATCTTCTGTGAATCTTTCTGCCTCTAGCTTTTGCACATTTGTCTAAGTGATAGCTTTGTTTGCTTCATTTTGAATGCGAAGGGGGTGTACAGGTAACTGTGGTCTACCCTAAGTCTACTTTTCCTAAACAGACACTGTGACTGTGTCATACCCATTATTGCAGAAATTGTAAAAAGTTGAATTTTCACCGATAGACTGTTTTCCTCTGGTAGTGTTAACCTTAGGTAGATGCTCAAGACATGTATCGATTTAGAACTCAAAAATATTGACTCTATTTCAAAAACATAGTACAGCCAAAACCGGTTTGGCTCAGTGGATAGAGCACCTGTAGATTGAAAGGTTCCTGGTTTGATTCCGATCAAGGGCATGTACCTTGGTTGCGGGCACATCCCCAGTAGGGGGTGTGCAAGAGGCAGCTGATCGATGTTTCTCTCTCATTGATGTTTTTGATTTTCTATCCCTCTCCCTTCCTTTCTGTGAAAAATCAATAAAATATACTTTAAAAAAACAAACAAAACAAAACAAAAACATAGGACATTACTATTGGTTGTTTTAAAGCCACATAGCTACCTGTGCCTGTGATTATGGTGCTTGCATCGTGGTGATTACCAAGGCAGTTATTTAAAAACTGTCCTTGGGGAAACAGCTCCTGAAAATGCAACATCTCATTTTCATAAGAGAACAAAGGGACAGAGAGTGCACAACCACCTTGACAGCAAACCATCATTAGCACAGGGAAACTTGTACTAATATGATAAATCAAAGAGCAGGAACGGAACAGGACTGTGCAGCCTGGAAGGTTAAAAGCAATTAGTAAACGGCAAAGGTGTCATTGGGGCTGTGAAGCTCACTTTCTGGCTCAGCTGGGTAATCTCAGCAGCAGGGTCTAAATCACGCTTTCCCCTGGCGATAGTTATGGGCTCTGACACCAGCTCAGATGCTGAGGATTCTCTTTTGTGGGGTACTTGCATTTTCTGTACTGAAAGGAGGGCAAAGTCTCCCAAGTGAAAAGAAACCGTGAGTATGGTTATCTTTGAGTAATTTGAGAGCAAGAGCTGTCTTATACATGATATTGTCCCAGTGTCTGTTACAACTTCTTGGATAGAGTGATCCTCAAGAAATATTCTCCAAATAAATACATATATAAAGCTTAAATAAACAAATGAACAAATTAAAGCAAAGGATCGCATGGGACAGAAAACCAGTCTAATGTTACCATGCAAGGATGCTTAATGGACCTTCAACATTTTTAAATTGGTCTTTTGGTTTATTTCATCATCCTTTATTCATCTGGTCGTTTCAACTCAATAGCATTTTTTTTTTAATTTTACTACTTTCCAGATACTGTGCTATCTGCCAAATATACAAGGATGGTTAAAAGAATCCTTAAATACTACTTAAAACAATTCATAAGCTGTAAGTGTGATAAAATTATAATACAGCTCAACAGAAATTTCTTTAGTGGTTGAACGAGGGAGATCAAATGAGGAAAATTTAGCAGAAAAGGCTGTTTTCAGAATAGGTGACCTTGCCATTCTGGTATGCATATGATGTGCTAAATAATAGGACATTCTACCAAGAAAGAATACCATAGGAATGCCTTGATATCCTCAGAAACCATGAGGACAAATACTAGAAACAGAGAAATCTAGAGAGCAATGAACATTTTTAAATGTTTACCACATATTTATTCTCCTCAAAACTATCCTCACCCCAAAGCACACACATAAATAATTACTACAGAACCAATGAATTACAACATTGGGATAAGTTGTGATGGCTATTGGACAGGGCTACATTGGAGAATTTTATTAAATTGCTAGAGGTTTTAAAATTCACAGAGGCGTGCTTATGTGGTAGATAAAGTCCTACCTGGGTCTTAAACAAAAACAAAAACAAACAAGCAAAAAAAGAAACAAAAGTAGCTCACTGCATTTTCCACTGGGCCATTCTCTATCTGGTGTGACTTCTTCATCTATCAACATTTGATTTCATCCAAATAGAACCTTTTCTTTCTTTCTTTTTTTAAAAACAATTTTTAAAAATATGTTCTTATTGACTTTTAGATAGAGATAGAAACATCATTGAGAGAGAATCATTGATCGGCTGCCTTCTGCTTGCCCCCTACAGAGGTTAAAGTCCACCACCCTGGGATGTGCCCTGACCAGGAATCGAACCAGTGACCTCTTGGTGCATGGGACAATGCTCAATCCAGTGAGCCACACCGGCCAGACAGAACCTTTTCTTTCTGGTATGTGAAGGGGTTTCATGGTTTCTTTAAACCACAGAGAAGCACTCATTTTGTGCTACAAGGAAGACTTTGTACTCTGCGCTCCCAGCAGTGATAAAACCTGATGTGCTAGACAGTGCCGCCAAGATGCCAGTATCACAAGTTCCACATCCCCTATGTCCTGTCGCGGCTTTTGTCAAGGGACAGGTTTGAAAGTGAAACTCCAGTTCCTACATCTTTTCTATTTGGTAGTGAATATCATCTTCATGGCAATGAAGCATGAACAGCCCTGGACCCAATGACTCAAAAGCTCACTACACTGACTTCAAAAAGCATGCAGACTCAGAGCAGACCCGCTGCCTGATGTGGAGGAGAAAGGACAACAGCAGCGAGAGACGTGGCCCGGGGCACGTTACAGAGCTCTTTCTGAGTCTAGCCTGGGAGGTCTCTTTTTGGCGTACACTCAACTCTCAACTAATTCCACTGTGACACACGTGGAGCCCAGGCTTTTGTAGCTGATGAAGAGTGGTTTCACTAGTCCCTGCAGAGCTCTTATCTGATCAGCAGCATGTTCCTCAGCAGGTTGGGATGGATTGTTTCACTGTGAAAACGGGACTGTAGCCACCAATAGAGCATTCCTATGCCTGGCCTAATTACCTTTTTTCTTATTTTTATCATATATATATATATATATATATATATATATATATATATATTTAACACAGAAAACTCAGATTAAAAACCCCTATGGAGTCAAGACTCAGATGATCATGTGTTCATTACCTTCTGTAAGAGCTGCAGAGAACTAGTCTCTGGAGCTGGTTCTACCTATTTTTTTTTTTTTATATTTCAGGAAAAGAAGACTAGAGAGGGATTAGAGCAGTTCATATCTTGACCTCGATTGTGAATAAGCTCACTCATTCACATTTTGCAAAAGAAAGACCTATCCATATTGACAAAACCAATCAGTAGACATTTTTAGAGAACAAATGTAATTCTATAAATGCTTGTTCTTAAAGCTCCTTTTTTTATTTTTAAATCTGTTTGGGGCTTTGAAATTAACACAACATTTCAAGATAACATCTTTAGGAGAGACAGGCATGTTTAAGAGTATGTTTACACTGTCTAAGTAATCAATCCTAATTTGGCCATGAGGTTCATTTTCATTTTTTAAATTTTTTTTAGATACAGAATGTTCAGGGATATGACCACCAGGAATAACACCAAAGGGATTGATGAGTAAAAACCAGCCTGACAGTGAAATGCAGGAAGTAAATCCATGTGAAAATGGAAATGTGTGAGCACTGATTCAACATGATTTGGGGCATTTGAGGGAGGAAGGACGAATAAGTTCTTTTCCTTTCCCTCTCAATCTTAACTCAACTTAGGGAATGTTTATTCTTTTGGGTGTTCTTGCTGTCATGTTTTCAAAATGCAACAGGAAAAAACAGAATTGCTGTGTTCTTCTCATCTACTAGTATTCTAGATAATAAAAGAGTAATGTGCAAATTGACTGCACCTCCACTATACCCACAGGCCACGCCCACCAGCTAATCAGAGCAAGTATGCAAATTAACTCAATCAAGATGGTGGTTAATTTGCATATTCTGGCACAGAAGATGGGGTGTAGAAGGAAGCCAAGCACTGCAGAAGGAACCAAAGCTGAGGAGAAGCAAGCAAGTGGGGCAGAAGGGAGAGAGCGAGGCAGAGGAGATGGGAGGGAGCAAGGCAGAACAGATGGGAGGGAGCAAGGCAGCAGAGAAGGGAGAGAGTGAGGCAGCAGAAATGGGAGGGAACTTTGCTCAGGCCGCAGGAAGCCCTATTCTTGCAGGAATCTTCCTGCAATGGGTCTCTAGTTTATTCATATAATACTTTGTGATCTAGTGAGGAATTGTGAAGAGTTGCCCTTCTATCTGATCCAACAGATTTCCAGTTTCTGTTCTGTTAGTCTTTACTTCTATTCCATTTGGTACTTAACCCCTGTCCTAATATCCTCTATATCAGGAATTCAAAAGCTGACTTCAGGGGAAAAGCTGGTATTTATTCTTAGGATATTTAAAAAGCAAACACAGTTCAAAGCATTTTCCTGGCAAGGAATATTTGAATTGTAGTGAATACAAAATTTGCTCAAACAGAGCATTTCTAATAATGCATTCATAGGCAGTTCGTAAAGGGAAGTTGAGTGGGAGACTCTTACGGTTAGGCTCATTTTAGTCCTCTGATAGGCACTGTTGTCTTCCAGAAAAGCCATCCCTGAGTCTGTGTTGTACCATGGATAAAAATATAAATGGGCAGGGGAAAGGGAATGCTATGTCATTGCTGAAATGGACTATATGTAGTAAGGCCTATAATGGCTGCACCTATGCTGACATGTACAGACTTCTTTTTTCTTGTCATTATTCCCTAATTAATAAAGTATCACAACTATTTACATACTATTCACAGTGTATTAGGTATTATGGGTAATCTAAAGATGACTTAAAGTATACACATATGGGAATATATATGCAGGTTGTAGGTAAATACTACACCATTTATCCTATCTAATACAAGAGTAATATGCAGATTAACCATTACTCCAACACACAAGATGGCTACCCCTATGTGGACAAAGATCTTGTCCCCATGTGGATACAAGATGGCCACCACAAGATGGTCAGCAGGGGAGGGCAGTTGGGAGAGACCAGGCCTGTCAGGGAGGGCAGTTGTGGGGTGATCAAGCCTGCAGGGGAGGACAGTTAGGGGTGACCAGGCTGACAGAGGAGGGAAATTGGGGGGTGACCAGGCCTGCAGGGAAGGGCAGTTGTTGGGGGGACCCAGGCCTGCAGGAGAGGGCAGTTAGGGGTGACCAGGTCTGCAGGAGAGGGCTGATGGGGTGGGGAGGACCAGGCCTGTAGGGGAGGGCAGTTAGGAACAAACAGGCTGGCAGGGGAGTGGTTATGGGATGATCAGGCTGTCAGGCAGAAGCATTTAGGGGCAATCAGGAAGGCAGGCAGGTGAGTAGTTGGGAACCAGCAGTTCTGGATTGTGAGAGGGGTCCCAGATTGGAAAGGGTGCAGGCTGTGCTGAGGGACACTCCTCCCCTTCCCTCTATGCACGGATTTTGTGCACCGGGCCTCTAATATATATATAAAAGCCTAAGTGACCATTATGACTGGTGGACTAAACAACCAGTTGCCCAAGCACTATTATGCACACTGGCCACCAGGGGGTAGACATTCAATACAGGAGCTGCACCTTGGTGGTCAGTGCACTCACACAGCCAACCCCCTAGGTCCCTCTCCCCAGCCATCTGGCCCTGATCAGCCCTGATTGGCACTAATTGCCAGCCAGGGTGAGGGACCCAAGGCATGCACAAATTCATGCACCAGGCCTCTAGTTTTATATAAGGAACTTGAGCATCTATGGATTTTGGTAGCCCCAGGAGCTTCTGAATCCAATCCAGGTCTTGAGAGATGACTGTAGTTAGTTAAGGATATTTTAAAGAAACTCTATTAAGAATGAAAAAGATTAAAAAGGTAGTGGTTATTACTATTCAGTGAATATACCTGAAGACCAGCACTATAAGAATATAGGACTGCTCCAACTTATATAACCTAATACAGAGGAAAAGAATTTCTAGTTGTAAGTGCTAGACCATTTGGTATCATAGCTAATCTTTCTTATGAGTAAACAGGGAAGATCCAAGTCTTAGAATTAATGCTAAACAGAGAGGCTGATATGTATTGAATGCTGAAAGCATCAATGCATTATAGGTTCTCATTCAGGCCAACAGAGTTAACCATTATTCTCCCATTTTGCTGAGGCTGTGAGTAGCATTCTGTGATGTGTCCACAATCACATATTGTGGCAGAGAGCCAGGAAACAAAGCCATATCCAACATATAACTATATGCTCTCACAATGTCTGCAGGATGGAAACCTTCTTTCATGTTATTTGCTCCCATCTCTCCTGTCCCATTAATCAACCTTTTGTCAGGGTTAAATCTCTCGTAAATGTGCCGGGTGAGATGAACCCAGACCGGAGAGTAACGGTGCCTCCTCCCAGACCGCTGCAGGAAGCCCCACCAGAGGATGGCAGATGTCAATGCGACAACAGGTGGTGGGTACCGCTACCTGTGTGGGCACGTGCAGCTGAGGAGACAACCAACCGCAGTTTCTCCTCACCATACAGAGTTTTGTTGTCACCTTTCATCTGTGAGGACAGGCATCATATTCGGAGCTTGTCACCACTGCGGTACTAAAGCAGCAAGCTTTTCCTCCCTAGTCCCACACTTTCATATCTATATAAAGTTATGCTCACATGGCACTGAAATAGACATTTTTATATTCTACAAAAATACCGCTGCAAAATGGCAGAAATGCCATAACTAGAAATAGATTATCTGCTAAGATTAACTATGCTTAAGATTAACTTTGCCCACCCTCTCCCCCACGTTCATTCTGAAATCTTTGTGTCCTAGAAAAAAATGCCATTAATTCATCACTCCTCTCTGATCTCTGCCATACCTCTATCTTGTCTGTCTTCTTTAAGAAACATGCTGACTATATGAATTCAAGGCAAACCATTTCCTAGTTATGTGAACTTGGGTTATTCACTTAAACTCTCTAAATATTTTGAGATCAAGATTGATTTCTTATCTATAAAATAGTAATATAAATTTTAAAATTATTTTCTTATTTATTCTGTTTTCTAAGTTTCCTAGGATGCTTGCTTTCTGGGATATAAATTTCAAGAAAACAGTAACTTAAAAAATTCAGTGGAATCATGTTGTACACGCTATTGTTTTTATGCACATATATTTTTTTATGTCAGAGAAATTGATAAATCAATAATGGAGTTTTTATAGCACATTCCCATATGATCTACTTATGCTGCATTTTTATGAGTTTTGGTAGTTGTATTTCTTTTTCATTTCTCTAAAATTATTTGATAATTTTCCTTGTGATCTCTTCTGAGACATTTATTATTTAGAAATGTGTTGTTTCATTTCCCATACTTGTGTATTTCACAATATAGTTTTCTGCTATTAATTACTAACTTCATCCCACTGAGGTTAGAAGACATAATATGTGAAGTAAAATATAATAGAACTGACAGGAGAAATAATTTTACAATAATTGTTAAACTTGAATACCTCACTTTCAGTATATGATAGAATAACTAGAAATAAGATCACCAAGAAATAGATTTGAAGATTATAAACAAATTAGATCTAACAGATACCTAACAAGCATTTTATCCAAAAGCTGAAGAATATACATATTTCCTAGTATACGTGGAACATTCTAAAAGCTAGACTCCACTTCTTTCCATTCTCTCCCTCACCTTAGGCCTTCACCATACTATTATCTGAGTCCATGGGTTTTGCATATTCTATATAAAAGGCTAACATGCAAATCAACTGAATGGTGGAATAACTGGTTGCTATGATGTGGACTGACCACCAGGAGGCAGATGCTCAACACAGGAGCTGCCCCCTGGTGATCTGACTGAGGGGGAGCACCCCTCAGTCATGAGCCAGGTTCACAGCTGGTGAGCACAGCAGTGCTGGTGGGAGACACTCCTGCCTCCATGGCAGTGCTAAGAACCCCTCAGGGGGTGTCTGCCTGCTGGCTTAGGTGGGGAATGGGCCTCAGCCAGCAGGCAGACATTCCCCAAGGGGTCCTGGACTGCAAGAGGACATAGGCCTGGCTTTGTCCCTCCCCCTCCAGTACACAAATGTGGTACTCCTGGCCTCCAGTACGCAAATACATTCTTTGGTTAATCCCTTTCTTTCCTGTTCCCTTCCCTCTGGGAATTGTCAGTCTGTTTTATGCTTGTGGCAGGTTCATTAAAAATGCCTGGTGTTTATGCTGCTAGTTCAAGTTAACATTAACATTTACTGTACCTTGGCCTTGCACTAGACAAAAGATTGTGATGACATCCCTAAGCCACAGAGACCTAATATTCTATTGAGAAGAATGAACAACAAAACAACAACCCATAATGCCTCATGGTGACTCTGAGAAATGTCACTGCTTTGGGAACTCAGAGTGAAAACTAGCCAAAGGCTAGGAAAGGCAGGCCCTGGTGGCAGGGAGTGGAATGAAGAAGGGTCAGACCTGGTTTTACAGAGAAAGTAAGAATTGTGGAGCTCTCGGAGATCTGATGTGGTATATATTCCTAAAAACAGAAAAGGGAAAGTGGCACAGAAGTTAAAACCTCATAGACGATTTGGGAAAAGTGTGAAGCAGTTTGAAATAACTAAAGAAAGGTCTCCAGATTCTAGCTTTGATTTGCTTACGTAGGTTTTTAAGGAAGGGAAGGAAATGCTAAGGCATAGGTCACATAAGCTGTACCCTTGCTGAAAGGACAAAATTGGCTTACAAGTTTAAGCTCAAGGTTAGTCTAGTATATTCAGGGTCTAGCAATCACCAGAAAAACTGAGCCGCTAGGTCCCAATGCATATATCAAGTGTTCCGTTTTGATTGAGCACTATAATTTTGTCATAGGTTATTAAGCCATGTTCTCAGCCTATGGAAGTAACACTGAGCATTTCAAGGGGCTTCTTTGCCTTTGCGGAGACCAAAGATACACTGATGATGATTATCAAGCAAATTGTCACATTTCACAATTCCTCCTGGAAGTGTTCCTAATTACCTGTCTTCGTGTGCCGCAAAGAACAGCCTCACTAAATTAGTAATGCTAAGCATGGTTCGTGACTAGCTTTGACATCTAATTCCTCTATAATTTGGCGGGAACAGGAAAAAAGAAAGAGAGATTTTGCATCTTAAAGCCAGTGACAGTCCACAACTTCAGCACTTTGATAACCAATGATTACTCTTCTCTCTCTCTCACCAGCGCCTCTTAAGTGATAAGTTGATTTGATGTGAAAATCTATTCTGAAACATCTTTCCAAAAAAAAGTAGCATGTCAATTTCCCTTATAATTCAGAGTCAGGGCTGTAGTTGTAGAATATTTTGAAAAAACTAGATTTACCTTTTGTTTAATTAAGAATTGCAATTGCTGCCCTAGCCAGTTTGGCTCAATGGGTAGAGGGTTGGCCTGCAGACTGATGGGTCTCAGGTTAAATTCCAGTCAGAGGCACAAGCCCGGGTTGCAGGCTGGATCCCCAGGGAAGGGAGTGCAGGAGGCAGCTGATCAATGATTCTCTCTCATCATTGATGTTTCAATCTCTCTCTCCCTCTCTTTTCCTCTCTGAAATCAATAAAATATATATTTTAAAAAGAATTGCAATTACTGTCTCTTTTAAGTTTGATTTTAAAATTGCAGCTTACATTCAATGTTATTTTGTATTAATTTCAGGCTAGCGATTAGACAAGATGTACTTTACAAAGTGGTCCCCTGATATTTCAAGTACCCACCTGGCACTGTATGTAGTTCTTATAATATTATTAGCAATAGTCCATATGCTGTACTTTACATCACTGTGATTATTTTGTGACTACCAATTTGTAGATCTTAGTCCCTTCACCTTTTTCACCCAGCTCCCAAACACTCTTCCCTCTGGAAACCATCAGTCTAATCTTTGTATCTATGAGTCTGTTCCTATTTTGATTGTTCATTATTTTGCTCTTTAATTACACAGACAGAGTGGGGCAAAATCAACAGTGCACTGGGGTTCCTTTTTCCCCACCTCCTCACTAACACTTACTGTTTGCTGATTTATTGATGATCGCCATTCTGACAGGCATGAGGTGATATCTCATTGTGGTTTTAATTTGCATTTCTCTGATGATTAGAGATATTGAACTTCTTCTCATGTCTATTGGTCATCTGCGTGTTCTCTTTGGAGAAGTGTCTATTTCATGTTCAAAATAACTGTATGTTTATCAGCTGACAAAATAGCCTTCTAAATGCTTAATGTTGAGATAAACAAAAAACACAAAGTTAAAAAAAAAACTCCTAAGTAGGAAGCAAAAACTAGGAGAACTTAAGATATTTCTAGTTAAGGTGAGTTTTCTAGATAAAAAGGGATGTAGTAGAAAATGACTGTCTTTTGGTCTTCTGAGAAGGGAAGGTGTCACCTTTAGAGTGTGATGTGTGAACTCATACCTTATATATTGCCTTTCACATTTTAAAATTCTAGACTCTAAAATAGGGAATAATATTACCTAATTTTGCATTTTATCATCAGAATTAATAATATTATGTGAAAGGGCTATACATTTTTAAGTGGCTTATATTAATATTTCAATAATTAAGTAGAAAAATCAGAAACATACCCTACCTGGTTTGGTTCAGTGCATAAAATGTCAGCCTGTGGACTGAAGGGTTTCAGGTTCTATTCTGGTCAAGGGCATATACCTTGATTGTGGGCACATCCCTAGTAGGGAAGGGGTGCAGGAGGCGACTGATCGACATTTCTCTCTCACCAATGTTTCTGGCTCTCTCTCCCTCTTCCTTCCTCTCTGTAAAAAATCAATAAAATATATTTTAAAAAATTCAAAAACATCAAATAAGAGTAATTTTACAGATTCAATGTCTGTTGAATGTTTTTTTTAATGAAACCAGTGCAAATCTTACAGCATGGCAAAGTTCTGGTCCACATTTCCTGTGCCAGGGCCTCCTGACACAAGAACCATATATTAGCGGAATTTTCCTGGGAATAACAGGTGAGACAGCAGCAGCAACCGTCCAACTCTGTAGACGACAGCTCATGTGCTCTTTTTCGTGAGCCACAAGTTTCATGGTCTATAAATCCTAAGTAAGGCCTGGTCCAATTGCAGTTGAGTTGCAAGGAATACTCCACAATGGCCAGCCTTCCTCCAGACTGTGGGAAAGAGCGATTCTCCAGGTGGCCTTAATCAACAGTCTTATTCTGGAAATTATTCCCGCGAGTCCAGTCTGCAATTCACTCATCAGGGCCATGCCAACCATTTTGATACAAGCTCAGAGCTTTCTCATTTCTCAAATGAAACACTTACTAAATGGCTATGCCAAAACACATTCTGAATTTCATTATAATATTTAAGAATTAAAAACAATTTAAATTAATATACTGGAGAATTGAATAATATGATATAGCCACACAATGAAATTAAAATCTACTTCTATATTTAGTTATTGACATGAAATATTATTATTTTATTATTATTATATTATTACTACATAAACTTGAGGGAGAAGGCAAGCTATAGAATAGCATGTTGTTTGTATATGCATGTGCTTATTTAGAAAGTATGGCAAGATGTAATAAAATATGAATAATTGTTTTAGTGTTACTTAATACTCAGTAAACTTTTAATAATAATTTTGGGAAATTCTTACTTTCTTCTTTAGAGCTTTTCTTTATATTGTGTGAAATTTTAATGAGTGTCATTGACTTACTAAGAAAAATAAAAACTATTATCATTATGGCCAAAAATAAATAGACAACACCATTATTTAATCTTAGATGTGTGGAATAACAGTCTCACTACTCTTATTTAATTATCTCTAATCTTCCTTATGTATAATTTTAGAGTAGTCTCATTGTACAAACCGCATTTAATTATTTGGAAAGAAGATGAAGTTTATATCCTAGGTAAAAAATGAAATCTCATTATATTCTTATTTTAAAAACTACCTCTAAATGTGTGATTTCTACTTGTCTCAATATATTCACTCCACATGGCAATTGTGCCATTAAATGTAGAATTCCTTTTTACTTAATTGCACAATTATATGTTCATGGTATCAGAATCAGAGTTAGGAGAAGTTTAAGAACCTTCAGAATTCCCTCTTGAATTCGCTCATGTATCTAATTGTGTGTTTTTCTCATCTATTTAGCTACATGGTAAGCTGAGTGAAATAAATGTTAACATCCCAGCCCTGCTGCGTGGGCAGAGATAAAGGGAGGTTTCCTAGGTGCTGACACTTGAAAACTTCAAGGTGTAGGTGACATGACTTGCTGAACAGAGGTATGCTATTTCTGGCTACTAGAGTTACTAAGAGTATAAAAAGGTGATGTTCTTCACTTTTTGCAAATATACCACTCCATGTGTACTTCCAAGATACCAACATTTGGAGGTTCGTGTGTAAGCTAGTAGGAATCAATGGGGAGTTATAAAAAATATTAATATACTTTAGCCTTTCTCATATATTTTACACTGTTTATTAGTATTTCAGGGGAAAAAATTAAATTAAATTAACCTTGAATCAAGTCTCACTGATCCTCAAATTTGTGATCTGGTCTACTTCATCTATTACCCCCAAGTCCCTCCCCGACTTTTACACTATGATAAGCATTCCAAGTTAGCATTTTCAATACAGCTAGCTGAAATACAAAAATATCTGCTCCATGATCTATACTAATAAAAGGGTGATATGATAATTAGCATGGACATCTTCCAGACATCTATCCGGATGGCTGCAAGTCCTGGGGCTCAGGCAGCCATGGGCTCAAGCATTCATGAGCCTCAGGAGCTGTGAGGCCCGAGGCTCAGGCCTTGCAGCCACTGTGGCCGGCAGTGGCAGCAGCCACAGCTGCATAGGGAAGCCAGACTGTGGCTTAGGCCCACTCCCCATGGAGGATTCCCCTGAGGGCTCCTGTACTATGAGAGGGGGGCAGGCCAGGCTGAGGGACCCCCTCCAGTGCATTAATTTTCATGCACCGGGCCTCTAGTATTATCAAAAAATGGCTAAAACTGCTAACTGCTAAAGGTTTTCCTTCTACCAGGTGAGAAGAATAACATAAATGAAGTCTTCCCAAAATGGCATTGGAACCACTATTCCAAAAGAACAGCCTCCCATGTCTTCTTCCTTGAATTTGTGGAGTGACCCCAAACCAACAATGTTTTACAAAATAATGCTTGTGAAGCCAGTAGAAGGCTTACGTCCCAAACACAAGTAGTGATCATTATGGACTACCTATCTGAAGACAAGATCAATAACTCATCATGTATAGCCAGGAGGAGCTCATCTTCTTAGCACCAATAGGAATTATTTCCCCTTAACATGGAATTCTTTTTTTTTCTTCTTCAAAACCCCTTACCTTCATTGATTCTATGCTTCCAGAATTGCCATTCTTTCATCCCAAATACAAACCTGTTTCCTCTCATTTCGGCTTTTTAATTTTAGGTTAATACAGGGAAAATATCTTTGAGCTGCTAACTCTATCTCAGACATCTATTACCAGCCTGTATGCTTCTTGAATGAGGACTATATATATTTATAGTCCTCACTTGTTACCCCAGTGCCTGGTCAGTAGTTCTTGAAGCTGCATCTATAGTTTGAAAAGCTATTTAAACTCAAAGAATGAATACCTAATAGGGAACTTCAGCTATATTCTGATTGTGGCTGGAAAATGGTGCAATGTTAGGAGATATGGTGGTAGTAAAAAGATTCTTTAGATCAAGAGCCTTCTTACACTTCTCAAATCACATTTAGTATGTAAAAATGACTTAAAGACTGGCTATTTTGAGCTGCATGGTATTTTTTAGCACATGCAATTCGTGTGTCCTTCAAGAAGATCACACAAATCATCAGAGAATGATAAATCGAAGGAACTTCAACGTTTCCCTTCTTCCATTTTCTTTGTTCCTCTACCCCAAGGATATAATTTTTTCATATTATTTCAAGACATTTGAAAGTTTCCTCAAGGACTAACTATATATTTGTTAGTATGGCAGATGCCATGGTTCTCTGCCAATATCTATTTTTTTTCTTTTTAATCAACACAAGACAATATTTCTAGTAAAGATATATATATATATTTCACCTAAAAAGAGAGAGTTTGGTAATAATAAGCAAAAATTATTGAGTGAAAGTTTTAGAAGTATACTTTTTTTTTTACTTTTCCACTTTATTTTATTGCTTTTATCTAAAATTCAGTCTAGATAGCTACAGTCCAGAAGCTATTGTGTGCTATAAAATGACCTTCAATAGGAAAAAAAAAACCCTCAAAGGGTTGTAGAAGAGAAAGACAGAAGGAAACTTTATCTTTGTTGAGCCATCATAGAAACACTGGACTTATTTGGGAGTGAGAAAAAAAAAAAGCAATAAAACCTGTAATTCAATTAAAACCACTTTATTTAAATGTTATGGTTTCAGTTACAGTAAAACATGGAGCCTAACAAATACTTTCAATTTTTCTTTTTCTATACTTATTGGAAACCAAATATACCTAGTCCCCATCATTTTCATTTTACAGCCAACATCTATTTGAATATGATTAAGCTTTTCCTCTAGTTTCCTTATTCTATTATTATACTTCATCTATTTGTGTGTTTTTCTCACTTATAATTTTATTTGATTTTATTTTATTAATTTCTTTATTGTTTAAGTTATTACATATGTGTACTTCATCTACTTGAATTTCTCCATCCTTACCCAACTGTGTGATTCTTTTCAAATCATCTTTGCATTTTCCAAACTCCTCCAATACAATTTTAACGTTAATGGTAATATGCCAAACTAGGCTGAAGAAATAAAAAATGTGCTTATTACTCACTGCCATTCACTTCAACTTTGTCTACAATAAAATGATAATCTGTGTGATTGAAAGAGAATCATTTCCCTTTAACTTAACTTTCTCTTTTTCCTTCCACATGAAACAGATATTTTTATTGCTGTAGAGACGTTTTGCAAAGGATCCAGAATATATCACAAATATTAATTAAGACAACATTGAATACCTCCTCTCACCAAGCCATTAATCAATACATGGAATAGTGAAAGGATTTGTCCATGATTTTAAAACAGAGCCTCAACTCCTAGTATACAGGCAGCAGTAGAGTTCACAATTCCACACTTTGTCTGAACACTGAAAGCTTTGTTTCTGCCAGTCACTTCCTTGCTAGTATTTAACTCATCACTTTGAAAAGCACTTTGATAAGCAGATACCTTGTGCACTGAGGGAGCTATAAAAAAAAAAGGCCTGAATTCCTGCTTCAGCTTTTTAAAATTCCATTACTGAACAGTTACTGAAATGGAAAATGTAGCAACTGCTTATATAAGAATTTTCTTAGAGAAAGAGGGGAATGAAAATGTATTTTTTATTAAGATCACACACAGAAAGACATGTTTATCTTTGTTCTTCTTCAAGAAAGGTGGTAAGAAAAGCAGTATTGTGGCTATCTGAGGATTCATTGTTCCTTAAATGTGTATTAAGTACCCACGATAAATCCTAGAAATAGATTATACACATGAGAAACACATCTATATGGCAGTGAAGTATATTTGAAGACAATGACTTAAAATAAAAACACCTCAGGAAGCTATAGAGATGTACACAAGAAATGCACATTGCCTATGTCCTCACAACAGAAGGTCACGTGCCCCCATATACTGAGGGCTCGCAGAAGAGATGTGGTTATTTTTCTTTTCCTATGCAAACCCATATAGCTTCAAATTATCTCAATTTTTTTTCAGTCATTTTGCCTTTTTTACAAACTTGAAATAAAAGAATCTTCACTTCTTTTATACTGGTATATGGTGTGTGAACAAATACACCTGCTTAGCTCATTAATGAGGAAATGAAAAAGCTTACATGCTTTTATCTAAATTTCTCTAATACATGGCAGAAGATACACAGACTAAAATCCCTAACACTTTGATTTTACCTAGGCCTCAATACTATTTTTCTCTTTTATAAATATCTGAATCCTAGTTCTGAATAGGAAGGGTCCTTCAGTAGTGACCATGGATGGAAAACATCAAGCCTATTATTTACCTGGTATCAAAATTTTGCCTATATTGTTTATTCCATGGATTTAGATGTCCTATGTAATAAAAGCATGATATGCAAATTGACCACCACTCCAACACACAAGTTGGCCACCCCCAGGTGTTCAAACATGACCGCCCCCATGTGGACACAAGGTGGCCAGCAGCGGAGAGCAGTTGGGAGGGACTAGGTATGCAAGGGAGGGAAGTTGGGGGTGATCAGGCTTGCAAGGAAGGGCAGTTAGGGGCCATCAGGCCATCAGGGGAAAGCAGTTGCGGGGACCAGGCCTACAGGGGAGGGCAGTTGGGAGGAACAAGGCCTGCAGGGGAGGGCAGATGGGGGAGACAAGGTCTGTAGGAGAAGGCAGTTAGGGGTGGTCAGGCTGGCTTGAGAGTGAAGTTAGGGGTGACCGGGCCAGTAGGGGAGGGCAGTTGGGGGCGACCAGGCATGCAGGGGAGGACAGTTAGGAGCAAACAGGCCTGCAGGGGAGGGAAGTTAGGGGTGATCAGGCTAGCTAGGGAGTGAAGTTAGGAGTGACCAGGCCAGTAGAGGAGGGCAGTTGGGGTAGACCAGGCCTAGAGGGGAGGGCAGTTTGGGGCAACCAGGCCTGCATGGGAGGGCAGTTAGGGGCAATTGGGTGGGCAGGGACATAGTTAGATGTCAATTAAACTGTCAGGGGAGTAGTTAGAGCAATGGTCGACAAACTGCGGCTTAAGAGCCACATGCAGCACTTTGGCCTCCTGAGTGAGACTCTTCCACAAAATACATGGCCTGGGCAAGTCTATTTTGAAGAAGTGGCATTAGAAAAAGTTTAAGTTTAAATAAATTTGGCTCTCAAAATAAATTTTAATTGTTGTAATGTTGATATTTGGTTCTGTTGACTAATGAGTTTGCTGACCACTGGGTTAAGGGGTGATCAGGCTGGTAGCCAGAAGCAGTTCAGAGCAATCAGGTAGGCAGGCAGCAGGCAGGAAAGTGGTTGGGAGCCAGAAGTCCCAGATTGGAGAGGGTGTAGCTAGGGCTCAGGGACACCCACCCCATGCAAAAATTTTGTGCACCGGCCTCTAGTAGCATTATAAAATTGTGCCTCCTCAAAATACTTATTCACAGAGGGTGAAGAAACACACACACACACACACACACACACACCCCAAAAACAAAAACCTCTGCCATTTATGAGCAATTGAAATTGCTAATTTTGGACTTTGTCCCTAATGGCATCCATCTGTCCATTCATTCTTTCAATTTAAACATCTTTTATTTACAAGTCACCATTCAATGCTCTGGAGATACAAACATAAAAAAACATGTTCTCAAAGCTTAACATTTTAGGGAGCTTCTCCCAGCTTAAAAAATCTATGACTATAATTAATCTACCGCAAGCATTAGTCACAGAAAATTTCTTAGAAGAAATGCGTTTCTTTCTAAAAGAGGTAAAAGCAATAAGGTTTCCAATGCACAGAAAGTTTCAAGAAGTGTAAAACAAACATCCACAGGCACTTTATGCAAATACACCAATCATCAATATTTTGCACCCATTTTCTTCGTTTTTCTATATGAGGGATGGGTGAAATTAGCCTTACAGTTATAATGCAAATAAATAATATAATAAATAAATAATACAAGGACAAACTGTCTTGTGTACTCAACAATGGTAAACGTGCATTTGCCCAATCCTGTAACTTCCTAGTATGATTACTTCTCTGAAGTGTTTGAGATTGAAATGCATACATCCTGCTCTTTTACCTCTAAATACTTTTGTATGCATTTTCTTAGAACAGGGTTTTCTGTTATATAAACACAGCACAGTTGTGATCTTAATTTAATTAAATGAGATCCCTAGTCTGTCATCCATATCATATACTAGAGGCCCGTTAAATGAAGAGATTTGTGCAATAGACCTTTCTTCCCTTGGCTTCCAGCACCGGTTTTCCTCCAGCACCTGGGACCCAGGCCTCGGCTCTGGCTGGAGTCTGCCATCTTCACTGCAGACTCTGGCTAGAGACTTCCTTCTTCATCTTTGCTGCAGGCTCTGGCCAGAGTCTGCCATCTTCACTGCAGACTACTGTCTTCATCTTTGCTGCAGACTCCAGTCTGCAGTCTTCATCTTTGCTGTGCCGGATTTCTGCTCCTGTAGATTCCTTCGTCCCCCTGCCCTCCCTCTCACAGAAGGTGTCCTGCCCTTCCAGGCCACTCAGTGCCTGGAGCAGATGGGTGGCCGCCTTCTTTCTCCTTCTAATTTGCATATCCCCACCTGATTGGCTGGTGGACATAGTGGAATGATGGCTAATTTGCCTGTTTATCTTTTATTAGTGTAGATACATATGTATTTTCAATTGAACCACTAATGCCCTATCAAGTACTGTTTTGCTTTCAATGCAGTATCCAATCTAGGATCCTATATTGCATTTACTTACCATGTCTTTTGAGCTCCTTTAATCTGGAATATGCCTTCCACATTTATTTGTCTTATGACACTGACAGTTTCAAATCTGTCAGACACTTCTAAATAATTCAGTATCTTTTGTTGTGAGAAAATGTTCTGCATGTTGAATTCGCCTGATGTTTCTTCACAGACAGGTTCGGGTTGTGTGTTCCCCACTGGGATACTACCTGAGAGATTCTGTGTTCTCAGGGCACCACATCAGAAGGCATGCAGTGTCTGTCTACTCTCCTCCACCCAACTTCGCAATAAACTTTGATTTTGGAATAATTCTTGAATTGTGGAAATGTTTCAAAGATAATACACAGAGATGAGATCTCATACACTTTCCTCCCAGAACTAAGACATTAATATTGGTTCTTCACTATTCAGTATTTCAGTTTCAATTAGGAGTTATCCTGAGTCCTAAATACAGTGTTGCTTCTATTCTCAACCTCAGTGATCAACACCACTTCAACTAATTCTCAAAGCAAACTTATGATCTCATAGATATTTGGATTCAGCTATGAAATAAACTCTAATACATTCTTTTTATCACTAGTGATTTAAACTTCCAGATCTCTCTCTCTCTCTCATTCTTTGTCCACCTTCTCTCTACTTATCTCCCTTTGTCCTTTCAAAAATTGTTCTTTATCAAAAGCACACTCCTTTTTCTTCCTCTTTATAATCACTTTTTAATTGAACTTATTGTGGTGACATTGGTAAAGAAAATTACATAGGTTTCAGGTGTACAATTCTATAATATATCATATGTATACTGTACTGTATATTCACCACTCCGAGTCAAGGCTCTTTCCTTTGCTATTAATCATCTTCCTCCCTCTTTTACCTCCCTCCTCTCTCTCTTCTTTCCCTCTGGTAATCACCATACTATTATTATTTGTAACTATGTGTTATTATTGTTGCTACTGTTTGTTTTTTCTTAACCCCTTCACCTTTGTTTTCAGCACTATTTTTACCTTGCTTCATCTATCCAACTTTGATTTGAACTATCATTTCATTACTTTAAATTTATGTAATATGGATAAAGATCCACTTTACAGCTTATTTAATGTCATGTACAAAGTACTAAAACCAAATATATGTTGATCCAAATATAAGGATGAATAAATATTTACTGATGCTCATATAGTGTACAGATTTTAAAAATCTGCCTGCTTTGGTTAGGGTAAGTACGGCTATCATTTATCAATAAAAGCGATAACAGTTTCTCCAAATAGGGGGAAAATTAATCCTTGAGGGCATGTTCATTTTTGCCTGCACCACATTAACTTGGAAACCCTAAAAGGACAAAGGCTGAGAAGGGAATTATTTGCAAACAATAGATACATTCTCATTCCATTGCTTTCTCACCAGCACTATAATCTCTGCAAACCATAATACCATTGCTTTTCTACCATACCCCACAGAAAATGTCAAACTTTCATTAAACTCAACCAGTTCCATCTCTCTTCCCACAAAATATAAATGCACAAAATGGTAAAACTATGTAGATGTTTTTTCTCCTATGTCCTTTTAATACTTTTGCCACAAGAACACACTAATCACAGATGTGACTCAGTCCCACTTGAAAATAATTTCATTGGACAGTGGGCTCCTCTTCCGATTCAACAAGTATTCTAAACTTTTACTTTGTCCACATTTTTTGTAGCATATAAATCATCCTTGAAATTAGAATGAAAATAGATCCCATGAAGCATTAACATCCTTAACTATCCCCCCAAACAAAAATTAAAACTCTATCAACATCTTCACAAATCCTTGTCCCTTGCCTTCATCCTTTTATCAAAGTAATTTCTCCTTGTGCTCTTGGCTATCCCTAGTAACCCTGCTTCAACCTCTCCTGCATTTTCTGCTTCTTCCTATTGATAGACTCTACCCTTTCAACTTCTAGTATTTCCTTTAAATCTTCTCACCTTGACCACGCAAGGCCCTTTCATTTTCTGGTTTCTACCCATCTTTTAAGACCTAATACAAGAATATTCTCCACAGCTTCTTTGTTGCTTCTGGGAAGTGCAAAGTTCTACACCCTCTGCTCTCTCACTCTCTTATACAAACATTTGTTACTTAGCTCTTTGCATTATACTACCATTGACTCATTTATAAATCTGCAACTTTGTGAGAATGTGAAATCTCTCCAAGTAGGGCACATTGCTTCTGTAACTCTGAATCACCTCACTAGCACATGTTGTCTATTCAATCAATGATTGTTTAACAGATTCAAACGGTATGAAACAAGCAGGTAAGATGCCTTAAAAAGCACATTGTAAAGTACAATAGAACATATAGAGGCATAGAAAAAGCATGGTTCAATGGACACTCTCATTTCCACTTTAATTTCCTACCAGCATTTAAAACAATGTACTATGTGACCAGAAAGAAGTTTATTGTTCTATTTTATTGAATGTGACCCAATACAACTGGAAAATTGGACTTCAAATGAAAATGATAGGGGACTTTTTTGAAAATAAATCTAACCAAATGACACATTAGTGGTTACTGGACATCAGCCTAAGAGGAATTTCAGAATGCTTTATTCTCACTAGCTTTTCTTTATACTTCTCCTAATTCCCCCCTTTTCCTCCTATGTTCTTTTAATATTTTTGATTCCTCCCTTCTATCCCAGGTTATTTTCTTAACAGTAGCTAATCAGGTTAGTTCCTCAAATGTTGCACCAGGAATTCTAATCTCTAATCTATCAGCTTTCTAATGTTCAGATGGACAAAGATATTCCCTTACTTAATTCATTCAACAGTTTTTCAGTATAACATGAACATTCCAAACCCCTCAGCATTTCACATTGCCTCCGTGATTTCAGCCCTGTGTACTTTTCCAACCCCAGTGTATTCAGCTCTCCTAAACACATGTCCTGTTCTAGACAATTTCATTGTGGCTCCACATTTCCCTGCCTTAGTACACACTGTTATTTCTCTCTCTGGATGCCATCATGGTCATTAATTTGCCCTTTTCAGTCTTAGAAATGAAGCAGTTTGGTGTTAGTGAGAAGGTTGGGTGAGAAACAATGGCGTAGTGAGAGGGTTTTTTTAGTTCAAAGTGGCTTTAAGATATCAACTGTGAACTTCAGCAAATGTCTTCACTTTTTTGAGTTTTAGTTTCCTTACCAATGAAATTATCATAATGGTTAACTACAAAATATTGTGCGGATTAGAGGTAATTTCTGAGGAGCACCGGCCACCTAACAGAAGCTCCATTCTTGGTAGTTTCTAAATAGAACCACTTGGCTCAAGTGTTCCTTACGTTTTGAATCTGTGGCCTGCTCAAATTGTTCCTTCCCTTCTTCTACTGCCCGCTGTCATATACCTGCTTATCTCCAATTAATTACTGCAATTTCTCATTAAACTTTCATTTGATCTTTTATATTGATGGGAGGTACTTGCCTCATTCAACATTGCATGTCCTGAGTTCATCAGAAATTCAATAAATATATAATGAAATGAAGAAAATCTATCCTCTCAAAGTATTAAATCCCAACTACAAAGAAGTATAGGGATATGAAAAATAACACCACATACCATTTGTAATGCATCAAAACATGTAAGCATAAGTTACCATTACTTGACTTATCAATATTTCATTTTTAAATGGCACATGTGCACTTAAAAAGAAAAGCTGTTAGAGTTATATTGTTAGTGATAGCAGTTAACTCCCATTCTGGTCAATACCCCTTTTACATTCAAGAAGATGTTCTTCTGAATTAGGTGAAATTGCTAATGGAAAAGACATTATTTCAAGACCATTTTCTCAGCACAAGGCTGAAATCAGTTGCTCAGTTGGATCGATTATGTTCTAATTGCTCATTGCCCTTTGAATGCATGAACATAATTTATTTTCAATGAAAATCACACAGGTCTAGTTAAATGGAAAGAGAGCCCAACATACAGAGGGACAAATAGTACCTGCTGAGATTTAATAATAAACATAATTATTTGGCTATTTAGAAAACTCAGTGTATTCCAAAGCTCCTCAAATATTCTAGATTAAAGAAAGGCTCTGTTTACTAAAAAACTAAAAGTCAAATTGAAATTAAAACCAAAACAAAACACCAAAATATCTTTTAACAGTTTGATGTTAAGATATATTTGCCACCAATTCTAACATTATTCATATTTTTGGTCCTATTTGTTCAATTCACTTCTACTTATCAATAAAAAGAGGGCTTTATTTTATATTAGGTTTTATACTTGGCAATGGGTAAGAATTTTATAAATAAAACTATTTTTTCTACAAGATGGGAATATTATTGACTTTGGTCATTCTTGTTTTCAAACATTAGAAAGAAATATGAGTGATGGATGACTCTTACCACCAACAATGATAATTGTTAAAATACTATTCTATAAATTACTCTGTCACTAGTACATCATGAGCATCTTCACCTCACTCTATCTTTCTAAGCCAAGACATATGTTCTACTTAGTAGGAGTCAGTGGTTGCATGCTTTATTAAAGGTCTACTAACACTGATTGATATTCATTATGTTTGGCTTTTTATTATTTCATTTATTTTAATATTGTACTATTATAAATAATCTTCTTGCTACAATGACATTCTTTGCATATGGTTCTTCATAATTGCCTAATTGTTTTTCATACAGTATATTTTTAGAAGCAAATTTGTTCAAGTGGATTAGTCTGCAGAAAATTTGTCTCTTTTGGTAAATGCCAGTATATCAACATACTGTATGTTTAACTCCATCTATTGAAAAAAATCCACATTATCAACGAGTACACTTGGTATTATACTATATAAGACAATGCCTACGTATCCAAAACCTTTTTAAAAAATATATTTTATTGATTTTTTTACAGAGAAGAAGGGAGAGGGATAGAAAGTCAGAAACATCAATGAGAGAGAAACATCAATCAACTGCCTCTTGCACACCCTACACTGGGGATGTGCCTGCAACCAAGGTACATGCCCTTGACCTGAATCAAACCTGGGACCTTTCAGTCCGCAGGCCAGTGCTCTATCCACTGAGCCAAACCAGTTTCAGCGTATCCAAAACCTTTTAATAAAGAATATTCTCAATCATTTTAATTTTAGTCAGTAATCTGAGAAGTAAAAATGATATCACATATTAATACTAATTAATATGACCATCTTCTTATGGAGATTAGTTGGATTTGTTCATTTATCAACTTGGGTTAAGTTGTAATTGAATTACAAAATTTTACTCATTTTCTTGTTAAACTCTATGCCTTTTTAAAAAATATATTTTTATTTATTTTAGAGAGAAAGAGGGAGGGAGAGAGATAGAAACATCAATGATGAAAATCATTGACTGGCTGCCTCCTGCACACCACCTACTGGGGATTTCCAACGCCTGCAACCCTGGCTTGTGCCTTTGACTGGAATCTAATCCGGGATCCTTCAGTCCATAAGCCGATGCTTTATCCACTGAACCAAACCAGCTAAGATTATGTGTTTTTTTCTTTTTGGCTTCTGTATTTTGTGCAAGTCAGAGAAATTATGATTCTATTCATGGCACTCATTTTTAACAATACATATTTATTATCAATAAAGAGAATTAATAAATGCATATTGTATACAATATTATATTAGGTATTGCAGCAGGAGATATAAAATAAATAAATAAAAACCAGCATGTTCTGTCCTTTTATGAGTTTCTAATCTTGCAGACAAGATAACCTCATACAGGAAAGGGACTTGAAAAGCAACATTCTGAATGACTAGCCAAGAAAGAAAGAGAAGGTGTCAAGTCAGATACTGTTATCAGGAACTCCTGTGTGGGAAAACCCACTTAAAAAAATTTTTTTTTGCTTTGTCTTTAATGGAATCATAGGACATATGTCAACTGAGTAGAAAAAGAAAGTTTGTTTTTGTGATTGTTATCACCATTAATCAGTTCACTTCTAGCTTTCAGGGATATAAAATGAGCAGTCTAAATGTCTATGCTTATGTCATTCATATTCTCATGTGAAGACACAGTGGAATAATCCAACAAATATGATATTTAGGGCTGAAAAGAAATGTTCTAGTGAGGGCTTACAATGGGGGCTATTTAGGGTATTCAGAGGAGATCACTGTGAGGAAGGAGCAATTAAGTTGAAGCTTGAATAGAAATGTTTGATCTAGCTGTGCATTGGATTATTATGTGAGCAGCCTAGCACTTCACCTGCAAGCCCCTGACCCGGTCATGCAAATGAAGTCACTCATTTTACCAGTGAGAACAGATCATTTTTCTCTTTGCAGTTACTCCATTATTATTCTTCACACATAGGCATATGATTGCAACTCTTTGTCTATTGGACAGACTTCAAACTGCAGAGAGAACAATAAAATGACTTGGTGACAGGCTTACTTTACTGCCAAGGTGTGCTGGAGCTCTCCATTAATTTCATTGTTTCTCTTCTTTCTGTCTGTCATTTTTCAGGAAGCAAACAAAGATAATACTTTCAATGACATGCAGGTACAATGGAAAGGCAATGATTCTAAAAGAAAATTAAACCTGCTTTGCCAAGATCTTCTGAATTCTGGAAGTCCAAATTTCAAAGAGGTTTAAGGACTTCCCACTTATAAGGAATGTGGACTATTAATAATGATATCTCTTGTTTTTGGAATTTTCTAAAATATGTTCCTCTGGTCATTTTTCTTATAACATACAACTAAGAACAGGATAGAATGCCCATAAAAGCATATCTTTGAATTAGTACATGAAAAAAAATATTCATGAAGGAATACATGTGTGTGTGTGTGTGTGTGTGTGTGTGTGTGTGTGTGTTTCCTATATAATAAAAACTTAATATGCTAAGTGTCTGGTAATCCAGTCAACCATTCAATCAATCAAAGCGTAATATGCTAACGATATTTTAAGGCTGCTCAACTGCTCGCTATGATGTACACTGACCACCAGGGGGCAGAGAGTCAACCAGTCTCTATGATGCATTCACCACCAGGTAGCAGATGCTCTGACCTGTAGGTTAGCATGCTGCTGGGGTCTGGCCAATTGGGATTGAGCCTGACAGGCCACTCACACCCTGGAGCCCTCCTGGGATCCCTCCCCAGCTGCCCAACCACTTGCACCTTTGTACCCCTCTCTGGCCCCAATCATGCACCAGTGGGGTCCTTCTGTCTGGCCTGTGCTCTCTTGCAATCTGAGCCCTTGGAGGATGTTAGAGAGCTGGTTTTGGCCAGATGGCAGAATGACCAGTCGCTATGATATGCACGGAATACCAGGGAGCAGATAATCAACACAGGAGCTATCCCCTAGTGGTAAGTGTATTCCCACAGGAGGAGTGTCACTCAACCAGAAGCCAGGCTTATAGCTGGCAAGTGCAGCAGCAGCGAAAAGAGCATCTCCTGCCTCCATGGCAGTGCTAAGGATGTCTGCCTGCTGGCTTAGGCATGGGAAACGGGCTTAAGCTGGCAGTCAGACATCCACCGAGGGCTCCTGGACTGTAAGAGGGCACAGACTGGGCTGAGGGACCCCCTGTTCCCAAGTGCATGAATTTCATGCACTGGGCCTCTAATACACACACACACACACACACACACACACACACACACACACACACTAGAGGCCTGTTGCATGAAGATTGGTGCAATAGGCCTTCCTTCCTCTAGCTGCCAGCATCTGAGACCCAGGCCTTCACTCTGGCCACAACTTTCAGTCTTCACTCCAGCTGGAATGCAGCTCCTCTAGCTCCCTCTGCCCTCAACCCTCCCCCTCATAGCAGGAGTCCTGCCCTGCCACTCCTTGTCTGCTGGGGCTTTGTCAGGTTAATTTGCATACTCACTCCTGATTGGCTGGCGGGTATTGCAAAGAGATGGTCAATTTGCATATTTCTATTTTATTAGTATGGGTGTGTGTGTGTGTGTGTGTGTGTGTGTTTGTTTGTTTGTTTGTCTGGGATAGCCTCATGGAATATATAAAGGACATGGGATCAAATAATTACATTAAAGAGCTCTAACAAGACATCTGTGGCTCCTACACATTATGCCTTATACCTTATAATAAGCAATGTATGTTCTTGGAATATACAAACCCAGAAGGAAAACAGAAAAGCTGAGATTAAATTAAAAAAAGAATAATCAGAAGAATATAAGCAAGAAAGAGATAAGTTATATATTGGGAAAAGGTGACAGAAAAGACATATATGAAAATCTATTCTCTGAAGCATCCATCTAAAAGAGCAATAAAGTCCTAAGAGAAAGAAAGAAAATATGGGGTATTTCGAGTCTGTACAATAAAAATAGGGGGAAAAGATTCATTGAACATGTATGCACAATACTGAATATAACTCCTATTATTAAATACTTACTCTGCCACATAATATGCCAAGAACATCCAAATGCATACTTATTAAATTCTTACAACACTTTGAAATATGAGTTACAATCGTGTCTCAGAGGTGGTAAGGGGAAAACGCAAGATATGAGAGCATGTTTTCTTCATCTAGAGTTTCTGCTTTCTTACTACACCCTGCTGTTTATCAGTGAAAAATCCCTCATGTCTAGGACCACCAAGACAATTTGGTCCGTTGGCTATTCTAGTTATTCCATTACTTAAGCTTTCACTGTGTCAGACACACTGGTCTCCAGGGAAACAGGGATGAATTTGACTGTAGATTCAGTAACCCTCTTAGCGCTCACTTCCAGCAGATGCACGAAGAGGTCCGATTGCACTCCAGGACCTTTCAGGTAATGTCAGAGAGGTGGTAGTGAGGTGATAGTGGTGGAGTGACTTAGACAAATATAATATATTATCGGAGAAAAGTATTCAGTGATAAGCAGACCAGGGCTTGGGGTTATATATGATTTCATTGGGAAAAGTATTTTGAAGTACTGATGCTAAACATATAACTGGTATATATGTTTGAATAGTGACATGCGTTTCTGTCCTCTTAAATCCTTTCTAGGATAAAAACAGATTATTTGGAGAAAAAGTCATTTCAAGTTAAAATAACATTTTTGCAGTAGGAAACGCAAATAGTGTTGGCTTTTTCTTTAAATAGGCAACAACCTAGAGATCTAATTAAATATAGGAGAAATGTTCTAATAAATGATTATTTAAGATTAAGACTGTGTATGTGTGCATGTGTGTGTATGTGTGTGTAGTGTAAAGAGCAAATAACATTTGTGATTAGGCATATGCATAAGCACTATATTCTTTCCTAATTTCAGCTTATTTGAAAAGAATATCTTTTTTTTAGTACAAACCTTTAAAAATTCAACTCTCATTTCCTTAACTCCACATAAATCTGCATTTCATTTACTCTTTTGTTTTCAATATAGAACATTTAAATATTTTCACCTGGCAGAAGTAATCTGAAAGAAAAACTAGATGGTGGGATAGGTAAACACCTGCACTTGCCACCTCCCACAACCACATCAAAATTACAACTAAAATACAGAACTATCATCAAGAACCACCTGAAAGCTGGCTGAATGGAAGTCCTCTAACTACAGAAGTAAAGAAGAAAGCACACTGAGACTGGTAGGAGGGGCAGAGACTTAGAAAGGGTTGGAACAATACCCACATGTGTGGCTTTATTTTTTAATTGTGAGGGAGACAGACCACTGTGAGGAGCAAGAGGTGCCAGCCTTACACCAGACCCCCAACCGAGGCTCCCAGAGCTGGGGGGCGGGGAAAGTCCCTGCAACTACAGGCTGTCAAAACCCGCAGATTGTGGCTGAGAGATAGGGAGGCTGCTGGAGACCCAGTGTTTTCTTTTAAAGGGCTAGACATGAACTTACAGGGTCCCACTTCTCTGAGCTTCAGTGCTGAGCCATGGCCCTGCAGGACCCAGACACATACAGGGAGGAACTGGATAGTCTGGCATCAGGGCAGGAACTTTGGGGCAGCTTTTCCCAGACAGTGGTGCTCACAGGGGTCATTGTTTCTGGGCTGGCAACTCCCCTGCCACAGAGCAAACTGGCAGCATATCTGTTTCCATCAGCTTGGCCCACGTTGTTTGCTCCTGCCTGGTGATTCCCTGAGACCCCACCCATCCAATTTGTAGCCCCACCCAACCTGTTTGCAGCAGCTTTTCCAAATAAATGGCCTGTCCTGGCTCAGGCTTCCGTTTTTACTAAAAATCTCCCCGAAGAGCTGCAGCTGGGTCAGCCTGCCCCAAGCTTATCCATAAAAGGCCGAAGGCCCTGCACCAGCATGAGCCTGTCTTGCTTCACAGCTGGGCCTTGTCTGGGCACCTCCAAGCCCAATACAAATCGCTCCTGCGGGGTGTCCTCAGGCAGTAGCTCACTTTGCATCCCCCTAGAGGCCCTGGAGCCAGTGCACCTGGTGGGCAGTTCAGATCATAGCAGATTACAACTCTACACATCCACTCACAAGTCAGACCCAGTGAGCCTTGCTGAAGCAAGTAGTGCTCCATAGGGGTGTTTCCTGCACAACAATGCTCCTACTATAGTCACAGCTGGTCCTCACAGCCAATTGGCCTGGAAGTCAATTGCCAACAGCAGCCAAAGCTCAATACAAGACAGTGCACACAGCCCACACAGGGATACACCTAGTGCCCAGCTCAGATGAGTGGGGAGGCTGAGGCACTGGGCTGTATGCACACCTACTATTCAAGGCCACTTTAGCAACTCCAGAAGACATAGCAGCTTTATTCAATACATAGAAACAAACACCTTGAAAATCCAAAATGGGGAGACAAAGAAACATATTACAAATGAAAGAAATAGAAGAAAGCAAACTAGTAGATACAGAGTTCAAAACCATCATTATAAGATTGCTCAAGAATCTTCATGAGACCTGCAAGGAACTTAGTGAGACTTCCAAGGCTCTTAGTGAGAATAACAACACATAGAAAAGGACCAGTCAGAAATTAAGCGTACACTGACTGAAATAAAGAATAATATACAGGGATTCAATAGTAGAGGACTCTGAGAATCAAATCAATGACTTCAAATATGAGGAAGGAAATAACACCAAAGCCAAAGAAAAGAAAAAAAAATGAATCCAAAAATATGAAGATAGTTTCAGGAGCATCTGGGACAACTTCAGATGTACCAACATATGACTTTGAGGTATGATACCAGTAAAAATACTATCCACAGCATAATAGTATTTTCTGGTAATTATACTATAAATAATTAGTCCAATGCTTGGCAGAAGCAATAAAATGGATTAAATAAAGTATATGTAGTCATTTGTTTTGGTTTATATAATCCTGCCATATAGTTACAGAGGTTTATTATGTAATCAAATATAACAGTGAATTGATTCATCATTCAATTTCCCTGGGAATATCAACTTTATATATTTATTTTGCATTCTAATAAAGGAATTGTGAATTTTATTTCAATAGTGCTCTAGGGATAAATATACTATACTATATGCATTAGAGAATTAAAATATCATATATAAATTATCACCTAACTGAATAAATTAATTTTTTAACCCACAAATGAATTAGACTGTATGAAAACCTCTGGTGGTTGTAGATGAAGAATGTAATTAGCAAAATATTACATTTATGGAAACACTGGCTGCAGACTGATGGACACACACTATGTCTGCATTGAATTTGCATGCATGTCAAAGTAAGGTTTCCACCCTATAGGGATGGCAACATACTTGATTGTACAGCAAACTCTGAATCATGGCCAATGATATGTTAAAGAAATGTGTTGAAGACAGCAAAATGCTTTTTGAAATACATGCCAGTTGAAGTTTCTAGCAAAAATCTAAGTTATCTTATTTTTCCAGAACTGAGAGGCTAAATCTGGTTGTAAAATTGATTGGCTAATTTCCTCTGCATGAGGAATAACAATTCATGCTAGATAAAAGCAGAAAATGTTAATTTTAATGTGCCATCTCTACAATGCCTGAGAATGAGGGGAGATGGGGATGGAGTTCTGAAACATTTTGTGGGCTGGTACATTATGCTTATTTGTGACATTCGTATATTTATAATAATAATTAAAGAATAATATTCTAATTAGAATGAGCAGCCAAATGACCTTCCAGACATTCTTCCAGATATCCTTCTAGACTGCAAGCGCCAAGGCAAGCCACCACAGCTGCGAGAGCTGACCTCCTTGCATGAATTTTATGCATCGGGCTTCTATACACACACATATATATTTCTGTTCTATTCAGAAAATATATGATCTTCAAACTCAGGGAAGAAGCAGATAATTCTCCCAAGATTCCTCTCACTTTGTTTCATAACCTGAGTAGAAAGATGATGATGTCCAATAGTCCTTGAATGTGGAAGATAATCTATTGACCTTTTCTCATAAATGCATATTAAATATAAAACCTTGGAGAGTTATTTAACTCTTAGCCTTGTAGAGAACTTCAAGTGATTATTATAGATCCTTGTACTTAACACTTACTAGTTTGCCTTCCTCTCTTTGGACATTAAATCCCTTGAATACAGAATGTTTCTTTAACTTTGGTATAACCAATATTTAGTGAATTATTTTAAGATCTGCTATTACTAGAATATAAGCTCTATGAAAGAAGGATTTTTTCTGTTTATTTTTAGTCACAATAACTAGAGCAGGGACATATACTAGGTATTTGATACATATTTTATGACTCTAATAATAAATACTGCTACTGTATTTTGAGCACTTACTATTCACCAAAGTAGTATAAATCTATACTAATAATAGACAAATAAGTAAATTGACTGTCCCTCCATAACACCCTCAGCCAAATAGGAGTGAGTATGCAAATTTAGCTAAAAAAAAAGACAGCAGTCATGTTCATGGATGCATTCCCAACCCTGCACACTCTGGGCCTATGTGCACAGGCACCAAGCATCCGGAGGGTGGGGTCCAAGGAATGTCCACCCACCCACCACATAGCTGGAGCAACATGGCAGGTGTCCCTGGGACCCTGCCTGCTCCAAACCTATGACCAGTATGCACGCACACCAGCTCCAAGTGGCTGGGGATCTGGGGAGGCCACTGGAGTGTCTGGTCCTGTCAGCTGGGTCTGGGAGCAGCTGAAGTTCACTGTCCTTTTGGTTTCTGCAGCCCCTGGACGAGAAGTGGAAACCAAGAGCACAGGGAGCACCAGAATTTCTGGGAATCATAGTTCTGGTGGCAGACCCTGGACTGGAAGTGGGAACCTAGAGAGCGAGGAGTACCAAGAATGCTGGGAATTGTAGTTATGATGGCAGACGCCTTGTAGGATCTCAGTTGGCAAACTGAGGCTCGTGAGTCACATTCAGCTCTTTGGCTCCTTGAGTGTGGCTCTTCCACAAAATACTATGTGCAGGCATGCACATACAGTGCAATTGAAACTTCATGGCCCATGTGCAGAAGTTGGTGTTCGGCTCTCAAAAGAAATTTCAATCATTGTACTATTGATATTTGGCTCTGTTGAGTAACGAGTTTGCTGACCACTGAACTAGATTACACACTAAACTACATATGTACTCTACACCAGATACCAGCAAATGATATTGGAATCATTTATTCATGTTAACACCAACCACTGGTAACTTTCTTTGGTGGATGAGATTGTCCACTGAACCCTTTTCTGCTAGAACAAAAGTGTGGTACAAGAAGTGAGTAGCTTTTAGTGGTCATTTCCTTCAAAGTCAAATTGCTAAGTTCATTGTCATAATTCTTTACAAAGTATATACCATTGCTGTGTTCAGCTCATTATGTAGACCCATGTCCAATCCCTTTCAAGAAATCACATCTTACGTGAGCGTTATAAACTATCTTGGTTGCATTACTGAATTTCACTCATCATCTTCCTATAATTTGTAGAAACTCTGAAAAAGGAGGAAGAGTTAAGTTGTAGATCAGGAATCTAGGCTGCATGAAATAACACAATACAACTTGTTTAGGCAACTGGATACCCATTAGCTGCCATTCACTGAGTGTTTTTTACATATCAACACTGTTAACCCACAAGTAATGACAAGAAAAGTATTATTATCCGCAATTCTACATGAGAAATTTTAGAAAGTGTTGCTAAGAAAAGATCACTCAGCTGGTTAGTGTTCATGAGGTATTCCACTTCCACTGCAGCTGAATCTGAGGCCCAACCCAGCTCTACCATTCTACCTGCAGAGGAAACAAATATCACACGCATTGCCACCCAATGTGGACATAGAGTTTCCTTTATTGGCAAAGTTTCTAGTTTTCCTGCATCTGAAATGATGACATAAACTGGCTCATCTGTGCTACAGTTGTAGATATCAAAGTACTCCCAACCTGTGCCAAGGGCAAGGGTGGGACCTGGAACCAGGATATGCAGTTTTCATCATCCCATTGATAGAGACAATGAGAGAACTAAGTATTGGCTACACAAACAATTTTATTTTCACAGCCAGCATCTTCTAAACACAGTTCCTTGTCACAGCAGTTCTTCAGGGTGTTTAAATGCATTTACTTTTGCCTGGGGCTCGTATGCAATCTTTCTGCTAGTTTGTTCTTCTCTCACACTTGCTTATCTGAGGAACTCAAGGAAGGATTGCTCAAGAGGCTGGACTCAAGCTAAGCAGGGCAAAATAGTCCCCACTTGGGTATGTGGTGATGAAATACCATCAGACAATTTTTTAAATCAAAACGACAAAATCACACTTATATCCTAATTTTGTCGTCCTTATTATATATATATATATATTTATAAATATATCTTTTTAATTTCAGAGAGGAAGGGAGAGGGAAAGGGAGATAGAAACATCAATGATGAGAGAGAATCATTGATCAGCTGCCTCCTGCATGCCCCACACTGGGTATTGAGCCCACAACCTGGGCATGTGCCCTTGACCAGAATCAAATATGGAACCCCTCAGTACACAGGCCAACGCTGTATCCACTGAGCCAAACTGGCTTTGTAGTCCTTATTAAATACCAATGGCATATTTCACAGACCTAACACGAACTCTCCAAAATTCATCGGGAATAAAAATAAAAAATAAAGAGACCCTGAATAGCTGCAGCAATACTGAGAAAGAAGAACAAAGTAGGAAGGGTCCCAATACCAGATATCAAGCTTCATTACAAAGCCAATGTTCTCAAAAATACCTGGTACTGGCACAAGAACAGACATATGGAATAGAATAGAGAACCCAGAAATTGACCAAAACCATTAATATTTGACAAATGAGGGAAGAACAAACAATGGAGTCAAGACAGTCTCTTCAATAAATGGTGTTGGGAAAATTGGACAGATACATGTAAAAAAATGAAACTATACCACCAACTTACACCATACACAAAAATAAACTCAAAATGGATAAAGGACTTAAACATAAGATGAGAAACCATAAAAGTATTATAGGAATCCACAGGCAGCAAAAATTCAGACATATGCCAAAGCAATATCTTCACTGATACAGCTCCTAGGGCAATGGAAACCAAAGAAAAATAAACAAATGGAACTACATCAAAATAAAAAGCTTATGTGCAGCAAAAGAAACCATCAGCAAAAAAAAGAAAACCCACTGCATGTGAGAACATATTTGCTAAGGTTATCTCTCTTATAAGGGTTTAATTTCCAACATTTACAGGGAACTCATCAACTTAACAAAAGGAAGATAAATAACTGACTCAAATAATGGGCAACAGACCTAAACAGATACTTTTCAAAGGAGGACATAAGGAAGGCCAAGAGAATATGAAAACATGCTCAGTGGCACTAATCATCTGAGCGATGCAAATCATAATGACAGTACTATACCATCCCACACCTGTCAGAATGGCTATCATCAACAAATCAACAAACGAAAAGTGTTGATGAGGATGTGAAGAAAAAGGAACCCTCGTGCACTGCTGGTGGGAAGGCAGACTGGTGCAGCCACTGTGGAGAACAGTATGGAGTTTCCTCAAAAAACTAAAAATGGAACTCCCATTTGACCCAGTGATCCGCCTTCTAGAAATATATCCCAAGAAACTGGAAATACCAATCAGAAAGAATATACGCACCCCTATGTTCATAGCAGCACAATTTACCATGGCTGATATTTGGAAATAGCCTAAATGTCCATCAGCAGATGAGTGGATTAAAAAAACTGTGGTACATCTAGAAAATGAAATACTGTGTTGTGTGAAGGCATTCTTACCACTTGCAACAAAATGGATGGAACTGGAGGGCATTATACTAAGCGAAATAAGTTAGTCCTCTCCTCTCCTCTCTTCTCCTCTCCTCTCCTCTCCTCTCCTCTCCTCTCCTCTCCTCTCCTCTCCTCTCCTCTCCTCTCCTCTCCTTTCCTCTCCAACCATTTGACTGGTAGCTATGATGCGCACTGACCACCAGGGGACAGACGCTCAACACACAGGCATAGAAACATGGAATAGACTGATGAATCTCAGAAGGAAGAAGGGAGGGCAGGAAGAGATTAACCAAAGTTCTTATATACATACTAGAGGCCTGGTGCATGGATTCATGCACCAGTGGGATCCCTTGGCCTGGCCTGTTCCTTCTCACAATCTGGGACCCCTTGGGGGATGTCAGACTGCCAGTTTTGGCTCAATCCCTGCAGGCTAGGGACCCCAACAGTGCATGAATCTGTACACTGGGCCTCTAGTCTATATATAATAGAGAAATGTGCTAATTAACTGGGACCCTGTAACAGGATGACTAGACAGGAGGAGGTTGCATGTACAGCACTGGGGGTGGGGCAACAGGGGCCTCCAGGCACCTGCATTGGGGGAAGGTCTGGTTAGCAATGCACATAGCTGCTTCAAGGGCTAGAGAGGGAGGCAGGGACAGACTGTCAGAGGCCAAGGCTGCTGCAGGTCCTGGGGAGTGGGGCAGGTCCAGAACAACAACTTGAGTGTGGACAGCACTGCGCAATTTCGAATTGCTCACCTGGCTCCTAGTGAGCAACACAAACTGATGAACAAAAACAGATTCAGAGATAGAGAAGCATAGATCAGACCATCACACCTCAGAGGGAAGGTAGGGGAGGGAATGATAAGGGGGAGAGATCAACCAAACGACTTGTATGCATGCATATAAGCCCAACCAAAGGACACAGACACCAGGGAGGTGATGGCATGAGTGGTGGGGGGGGTAGGATTGAGGAACAATGGGGGGATAAGACACATACAACCTTAATCAATAAAGAGAGAAAGAAAACATTTTTAAAAAGGCATTTGGGATTTGCTCTGATTTAGACAGTGTTTTCTAATTCACTGTCACAAATCTGTTCCACTGAATATACCATGTTTCCACTTGCATTTATTGCCCCTTGCTACTTTCTGTGATAGAAGACAATAAGGGGGCAATGAATGCAAGTAGAAACATGGTGAAATTAATCATTCCCACACAAGAAAGCATTCTAGGATTTCACATCCAACTTGTATGCTTCCAAATTCCCCTTGTCTCGGGGGAGAAAAAAATATAGGTTCATGGACCAAAAAGATCTTTAAAACCAACACAAATACCACTTTTTTTTTGTAGAGGTCTCAACAAATATACATGAAATAAAAAATAAAAAAATGACTAAAGGAAAAAGAAAAACAGGGCAGAAAGTAAGTGAGAAAAGAAGGTAAGTTAGTAGGTAGTAGGAAGGAAGCTAGGCAGGAAAGAAGGAAGAAAAAGGGGGAGGGAGGTAGAAGGAGGAAGGAGGGAAAAGACAGGAAAGAAAGAGAAGAAAAGAAGGAAGGAGGGAGAGAAGGAAGAAAGGAAAAGATAAAGAAAGGAAAAAAAGGGGAAGAGATAAGAAAAAGGCTATAATTAACAGATTAGAAGAAGTTTAAAGAATTTTCCATTTATGTACAGATACAGGAGGAATATCACAGGCAGAATATTGCAGTATTCCCTTTTAAAAGATTTCAAGCACATAAGTGAAATAAGTTAGGCAGAGAAAGATAAATAGCACATGATCTCACTCATTTGTGGAATATACTGAATGACATAGACTTATGAGAAACACATCCAGAGACTGAGAAACTTCAATCAGAATATCAAACCTCAGGGAAGGTGTAGGTCAGTGGGAGTAAGGGGGTGGTGATCCACAGAGGGACTTGTGTGCATGCATATGAGCGTAATTATTGCACACAGACAACAGGGGGGTGGGGCATGAGTGGGGGATGGAGGGTAATGGGAGAATAAGGACACATACATTAAAAAAATCCTATCTAATAAAAGAGTAACTTGCAAATTTGACCATACCTTCACCACACCCACAAACCATGCCCACAGCCATAGTCACCAGCCAATAAGGAGCAAATTATGCAAATAAACCCCAACCAAGATGGCTGCTGCTACTGAGAGCAGGAGGATGGCTTGGGTTTTCCTGGCAACAGAGGAAGCCAAGCTTTCTGCCTCCGTAGGCTTCCACTCAATGTTACAAAGTTTCAATTATAAAAGATGTAGAAATGGCGGCAGCCACTGAGCTGGAGAGAACAGAGGCTTGGGTTTCCCTGGCAATGGAGGAAGCCAAGCTTTCAGTCTGCCATTGCTGGCCTACACCTCCACTCTAGGCTACAATGTTTCAAACAGAAATGGCTGCCGCCCCGGAGCGAGTAGAAGGCTTGGTTCTGCTCCAGGCTACAAAGTTTCAATTGTAGACATAGATTAATCCCAGATACCAGGGCCTCCACTTGGGTTGCTGGGGGGCATTGCCAGCCTGCAAACCTCCACAGGCCCCTCGCCCAGGCTGCCCCTCACCCTAAGGGAATCCCCACCCTGATCTGGGACACTCTTCAGGGCAAACCAGCTGACCTTCACCCATGCACCAGGCCTCTATACTATCTAATACAAAATTAATTTGCAGATTGACCATCACTCCAACACAGAAGAGGGCTGCCTCCATGTGGTCAAAGTTTCTGCCCCCATGTGGACACAAGATGGCCACCACAGATGGCCAGCAGGGGAGGGCCATTGGAGGTTTCAGGCCCTGCAAGGGAGGGCAGTTGGAGGTGACCAGGCCAGCAGAGGAGGGCAGTTAGGGCGATCAGGCCAGCAGGGGAGCAGTTAGACATCAATTAGGCTGGCAGGGTAGTGGTTAGCGGGTGATCAGGCTGGCAGGCAGAAGCGATTAGGGGCAATCAGGAAGGTAGGCAGGTGAGCAGTTTGGAGCCAGCAGTCCTGGATTGTGAGAAGGATGTCCAATTTTCTGTTTAAGCCTGATTCTACCAGGATGGGCCTAGGTAGGCAGTTGGACATACTTCAAGGGGTCCCAGATTGAAGAGGGTCCAGGCTGGGCTAAGAGACATCCTCTGCCCCCTGTGCACAAATTTCATGCACCAGGCCTCTAGTAAATAAAATAAAATTATAAGAAAAAATAAAATACTAAAACTAATTTATATTAGTGGTCACCATAATCTTAAGAGAAATAGTTTCATGTGACCAAGATTTTTAAATGAAACTCTCGATAGCCTGAAAATTATTTTGGAGGGAATAAAGAGAGCTTTTCTGCAAATATTGTAAGGATGGGTATGGAAAGTCAATATATTTGGCCTATTGAACTAAGGTAAGTAATTTGTGTTTTTACCTGTCTTATAAATTTTATACAAAGTTACAAAAAGAAATTGACAGCCAGTTTGAAATTGAATTGACATGGCCTAGAGCAAAGAATATCTTTACATAATATTATTCCATAATCTCATTAAAATTTTTTATATTCAAAGAGAGCTTATTGTACAATTTCCGAAACAAACATACAAAATAATTCCTTAAATGTTTGGCAGCAATTTAAAAAAGGACATGAAAGGATTAAACCCCTTTCAGAAGGAACTAAGGCACTGGGGAGGCACATGAACATTCTCTATTGGCCCCTCTTTCCCTTTTTGTTAAGAGGGGCCCTCTTCTCAGAATACAATAGCCCACAGCTATTGCCTGAGTTTTCTGTTCAGGCTGAGGTTGAAGCCTCACGGTGAATGATACCATAGATCTGTCTCTTGTCCAATGGTGTGGGCTGGGCCCTCCCTGATGAAGAAACCAGAGTCCTCCGAGATGTGTGAGCAGTGCCGGGGCCCCACCAGCAGGCAAGGGGAGCCCATGTCAGATGCTGGGCATGAAGGCCATGGACGCATAGGCTACCAAGGAGACAGAATTGAACCTCGCACCACCCTGCTTGGCCCTAGAAGATGGCTGGTTAGCCAGAGATGGGTAAGATTCTTCAGGGAAGAAACACCCTAAGATAGGCACAGTCACACAGGGGCCATCAGGAGTGAACAGATGAGGGGCACAGAACCTCTTCCCCCCAACCTTACAGTGGCCTGATCCCTCACCCCTTATGAGGGAGGTCTACTACCCCCATGGCTGCTTAACTTCCCACGCCCAGCACAGACTGGGACCCAGGTAACAAACAAACACTTGGCCCAGCTCAGATCGGGACCCAGATAACAGAGACTTGGCCAACAGCAGTTGCCCTATGTCTAAAGCCAGCCTAGCACCAGGAATGTTCAGGGCCTACTTAAAAATGCAAACAATCCTTTCCATTAATATTTACAGGGTAAACTAAGATAGTTGTTAGAGTACTAAATTTGACAGTAAAATAGTAATCAAGTTTTCAGATTAATTTAAATTTGCTAATTGAAATAGGTGAACATTCAAGAAAATTAAATTGTACTGAACAAAAAGCTGTTCCTAAAGTATCAATTAAAATTTCTATCGGTAGTTCATCTAATGGTAAAATGGCTTAACATGCAATGAACTTAAAGCAATCATATTTTGGGCAAAAAATTAAAACCGGAAGTTATCAAGACTGCATTATAAAATTGACAAGAGCCTCTATTAATTTAAAAAAAAAAGGAAGATGCTGGGGTAATATCATGTAAGGGAAAAATTCTGTAAATAAATTCCACCTAGGAAATGTTCACCTCAGAAAATTAATTTTTATTTGTAATAGTAATATCAAAACACCCATGTAAAACACACATGGTGTCAAAATAAGCCAAAGGAAAATCATCTGGGCAAAGATAAAAAAGATCCCAAGTCAAATTTACAGAAAAAATTCCTTTATTAACTTTTGGTCAAGAATATGTTTGTATATTTTCAGAAAACTATTCCAAAAGCATGTGGATTCCTGCAAGAGAGGAGCTGACAGATCTGCTCTAACCGTGAATACAAGAGGAGAAACAGCCCAGAGATGGAAGATGTTGACAATACCTTGCCATGTTACCAGTCAGCAGCTGTGTGTTGCTGCAAGTTAACCAGGACCAAACAACAGAGGGTCAGACCTACATTGCCAACATTTTTCTACCATCCAGACACCATTGCTGACATGTGCACATAAGGAACAGTGTGACATTGAAACTGGGACTCAGAACTGTGGGTTATTGAAATTGGGTTTCAAACATTTCTTGTGCTCATATGTTTACTTCTAGTCTGCAGAAGCAATCTTTTTTAAATAAAAGAAATGGGGGAAATAAAAATAGATACAGAGGCAAAGAAGCATGGAACAGACTGTCGGACTACAGCGAGAAGGACGGGGAGGTTTGGTGGGAGCAGGAGTGCTGCAAGAGATCACTAAAGGACTTGTATGCAAGCATAAAAGCATAACCATAGGACACAAGACACTGGGCGAGGGGGGGAGGGGAAGGTGAGGCCATATGCTGGGGGGTTAGGAAAGCCAGGGTGGAGGTCAAGGGGGAAAAAAAGGAAGCATCCTATATAATAAAAGAGTAATATGCAACTTGGCCATACCTCAGATCAAGCCATGCCCACAGCCACGGCCACTGACCAATCAGGAGCAAATTATGCAAATAAACTCCAACCAAGATGGCTGCCACCACTGAGAGCAGGAGGGAGGCTTGGGTTTCCCTGGCAACAGAGGAAGCCAAGCTGTCCACCTGCCATTGCCAGCCTAGGCCTCCACTCAATGCTACAAAGTTTCAATTATAAAAGATATATAATCCAAACATAAATGGCAGTAGCCATGGAGCTGGAGAGAGCAGAGGCTATGGTTGCCTGGGTGATGGAGGAAGCCAAACTTCTGCAGCCCTGGCCAACCTAGGCCTCCACTCTAGGCGACAAAGTTTCAATTATTGAAGGTAAATAAACTGGAACAGAAATGGCTGTCGCCATGGAGTGAGCAGAAGGCTTGGCTCTGCTCCAGGCTACAAAGTTCCAATTACAGAACATAATTTAATCCCAGATCCCAGGGCCTCTGCTTGGGTCTCTGGGGGGCGTAGCTGGCCTGGAAACCACCACAGGCCCCTCGCCCAGGCCACCCTACACCCCAAAGGGACTTCCACCCTGATCCAGGACACCCTTCAGGGCAAACCAGCTGGCTCCACCAATGTACCAGGCCTCTGTCCTATCTAATAAAGAGTAATACATAGATTGGCCATCACTCCAACATACAAGATGGCTGCCCCCACGTGGTCAAAGATTCTGCCCCATGTGGACACAAAATGGCCACCACAACATGGCCAGCAAGGGAGGGTCATTGGGAGATTCTAGGCCTGCAAGGAAGGGCAGTTGGGGGCAATCAAGCCTGCAAGGGAGGGCAGTTAGGGGTGACTAGGTTGGCAGAGAAGGGAAGTTGTAGGCAAACAGGCTGGCAGGGGAGCAGTTAGACATCAATTAGGCTGGCAGGGTAGTGGTTAGGGGGTGATCAGGCTGGCAGGCAGAAGCGGTTAGGGGCAATTAGGGAGGCAGGCAGGTGAGCAGTTTAGAGCCAGCAGTCCTGGATTGTGAGAAGGATGTTTGACTGCCTATTTAGGCCCGATCCTGCTGGGATCAGGCCTAAAGGGGCAGTTGGACATCCCTCGAGGGGTCCCATATTGGAGAGGTTGCAGGCTGGGCTGAGTGACACCCCTCTCCCCTGTGCATGAATTTCGTATACTGGGCCTCTAGTATGTACTACTATTTATAATACTTTAAACAATAAATAAATAAAAAGATCTCAAGCACATTCCATGGTTTGTGCATGGTTATATGTGTGCATACATGCATAAATATGAATGTGTGAAAAACAACATTTTCATAACTTACATGTATCTGAATTACCTTGACCAAAATGTTAACTCACATTTATATGTAAAACATGAATCAGCATTGGAATTACGGTACAAATTGGCTTCAATGGTCAAAGCAACATCTAATGGTGAAATCATAGGATCATCAAGTAATCCAAACAGATTTTTAAAAAATCGGGTACCTTACCAAGTCTTTACTAATGATTACCAGGATTCAAGTAGTTAAGAGGCATAGGTAAAACAGGGACACTTCCTGGTCCACCAGAGCAGCTTCTGCTTACACTCAGGCTTAGATGAATATATGTGATTATACCTTGCACTGCAAGGAACCATTTTAGGCATGAACCTCCAGTGAGGAGGAATACTCAGATAGCTTCCACACACATTTGCAGGGAGATATGCTCTACAGATTCATAGATTCCAGGTGTATTTATCATAAATAATTCTATACAGAGCAGGTCCATCCTGTTAAAATGATTTCATAGAAAAGGGTTCAATTGGCAAATACTGTTCATGTGTTTGCCAGAATGTCTCTCACATTTTTTTTCATGAGTAGAAGAACTATGGATTATAGAACTGTGTTTTAACCATTTCTTCCCAACCCACACTCTGCTTTTGATCAGTTTCTGCTTGCAACACAAAAGCCCCCTAACATCCCAGCAACAACCAGTATTTGAACCATTCAAAAGGAAGTAGAGATTCTTTTATTTTATTTTATTTTATTAATTTAATTTAATTTAATTTAATTATTTTATTTTATTTTATTTATTATATTTTAGAGAGAGTGGAAGGAAGGGAGGGAGACAGAGAGAGAGAAACATCAGTGTGAGAGAGACACATCAATTGGTTGCCTCCAGCAAACAACCCAACCAGGGATTGAGCCTTCAACCAAGATATGTGCCCTTGACTGGAATCAAACCCGGGACCCTTCAGGCCACAGGCTGACACTCTATCCACTGAGCCAAACCAGCTGAGGCAGAGATTCCTTTTTATGAAGTATGTTAACTATGACTATATTCTTTCAGGTTGCTTTTTTTTTTGTTTTGTTTTTTTCATTTTAACTAAAGCAATAAGCTCCCAAAGGTTTTGCCTATTAATGCCATCATACTGGGCATGAAAATATCAACATTCAGACAACAGCAAGAGTCATTTGTAACTTCTCTTTTCTCTTCAGGTAGTTACATTGTTTAGCCAGTAAACAGTTGATAAATAATTAATCATTCTATCATCATGATGTTGTTATTTTGAGAGAAACTGACTCCGTGACTAGGTTGCATCTTTTTTTCACAGGTTTGCGAACCAAACATGAAGAGGCAGCCCCAAATGGGATATGTTTATTCGTACAGCCCAGGGCAGAAGCCAGAGAGTAACAGAAATCTGCTACAACTCCCAAGTGCAAGTCTAAATCCAATGTTCACAAAGTGAAGAGGAAGCAGGAACCAGTAGACTGTCGCAGGGGACTAACGCTCCCCAAGAGGAAATCATGGCTGTATATGAAATGTATACCTTCTGTCTGCAGGTTATTTTCTTCTTTTAAATATTTATAACATTTTATTTGTGGGTGTTCTTTTTTTTTTTATTATTCCTGAAACTTTAAGCTGGGAATATGTTTTTCATAAAAATACAAGAGCACAGAAAACCCCATCATCTCTATTTATAGACTAATATTTAGACAGGATGCTTTACAAAACAGAGTTGAGGGACATCTCCGTGGTGCTTCTATGTAATGCCATCATGCCAAAATGATAACAGCAATAATAGGAGTGACTGCTATTTACTGGAGTCTTGCTCTCTCCTGAGAAATTTACATACATTTTTCTCAAATCTACACCAACACTCTGCAAGGACATGTTTTCTCCCTCCTTACAATTGAGTAAACGGGTTTATGGCGTCCAAACTCTTTGCCCAAACTCAAAGCGGGTAAAGGAGGGAGCTGGATCCAATCCTGAGTTCAAGGACTCTTCTCTAAAATACTACCACTAACATTCCTTATTCTGTCTCGGTTGAAGATGAAGAGATGCTCTGACGAAAATACAAGTGGCACAATGAACATGTTCGTTCTCGGGTTAGTAAGTTTACAAAAACATTTCTCTCATTACTACTTATTTCTTTTGTTATTATATGGCAAATGTTCATTATGCCATTTCATAATTAAGATGCCCACTCTTTATTTAACATGAATATCAAGTCCTGACAAAGCGGGAAAAAAAGGAAACAATTTAAAATGTGGAGAAAAAGAATAATATAAATCTGATATAAAAGAATACATCTGAAATTTGTGAAGTGGCATAGAGTACTCTGATCGTATTGCAGAGTAGACTCTTAAATCATCATGGAACTATCTTAAATGCTCCTGATCCCAAAGCATAAGTGCGATATGAGTCAAATAAGATATATATAAGAAGTAACTGATGTCATAGATATTTCACAACCTTGGCTATAAATGAAACATTTCCGGATGCTATATTTTACTGAATGTCATTTTCTTTATCTGGATATCTATTTCTAACCTGATCTTCTGTTCCAACCACCTCCATTCCCTAAAGACACTTGAAAGTTCGAATACGTCAGGACACCGTCCTGGGAGCACCTATAAATCCCTGGTGACAGATGAGACAGGTGTCCTCAAGAGCAGGTGTTTGCAGGCTCTAAAACAATCTCAGCTCGCTCTTCATAGAGGAACTTCACTTTGCATCCAAGAGTCCAGATTTCTCTGTGGCTCCTGGCCGCATGGTGAGCATAAGGAGTGATAATGGGCGCAAGCATCTGTTGGTCAGCAAGAGATCTGTTACCTCATTATAAGCTTTTAAACAACCCACCGAGGTGTCATTGCCCTCATTTTTCAGATGAGGATACTGAAACTCGGAGAGTTTACATTGCATGCTCAAGGTCAGTGGGTACTCACTACTGCCCTAGTGGGACGTTCCAAAAAGTATAATGTGTTAACAATGCATAAGTGTAAACTGCAGTACTTTGGACATTGAATTTCCTTTTTTTCTGACGAAAACTGGCAACGCTGCCAGCAGTCTATTGCTACCTTACCATACTTCACTGCAAACCTAAATGCCTTCAACACTTTATCTATCAAATTATCCCCTGAAAAAGATGATGGCTTGCCTGAACATAAAAGATAGAGTGATAAATATGAAAAACATGTAAATATTGTCATTTACCTTGGGAGAAAAATGGTGACTATCTCTTTGACGTCTGCATTTCTAAGAGGATTTTGCATATTGGTAACATCAATTGTAAAGAACTGCATAGGAACTTATCACCATGTCAAAAAAAAAAAAGAACTAATAGATTCATGTCTATATCTTTCAGTGTTAGCCAGGTGTAAGACAAGCTTCTTTCAGCTGATATGGTGGGAGAGAAAAACAATTTAACTCCTGTTTAAAATGAGCTGTACTAACACTTCTGGGATGCCAGAAAATCCCAGATGTGGGTTCTTTTTCTGTTCGCACTCGTTTCCTCATAGAAGCATTTTTAATATTTTTATAGTCATGGTATTAATAAAAATCAATAGAATTATCTTTATTTTAATTAAAAGTACTAAATTTAAGATAGAAACCAAATCTCAATAATCACAAACTATAGTTGGTAGGTACCTAATTCTTGGTTCTTATTCACCCCACATGGAAGGCCCATGAAAAGGCTTCAAAGACCTTGTAAATCTCTGAAACTCTATAAATATATATTTGCATGTTTTTCAGTGTGGGTTTATAGATTTTAGTAGATTCCAGCATGGCTGGAAAATAACCAGATACCTGCTTTCCCTGCATCTGGACTAATTTAAATAATCAATTAGCCTTTCCTTCCATACCTTATTTTCTGAAAACAAAAATATAAGTACTTGACAAAGTTTAAGCATATATGTGTATATACATATACATGTAATTTCTATTACAAGATTGGAATCACATTCTACATACATATTTATAGGCATTTTAAATGGTTAAATAAGTGTTGATTTCTAACCTTCAACCCACATTTTAAAATTATTTTTCCTTTTCTCCCCAATTCTCTCATAACATCTCATGAGCCAAACTCGCTAAAATTTCCTGGCAGAAGTAGCCTATGAGCTTTTTGGTCTCTTTGTCTTCCCCTACCTTGTCAAATGCATGATCTTAAATTTTCTTGGTAATTATTTCTCCCTTTGCTTGAGTCTTTTTCTCTTTCTCTTTCCAGGTCACGATTTGATCCATGCATCTCTCCTAGAACCTCAGTTTAACATCATAAAGTTCCAGCAACAGCTTGAAAAAGAACAAGTCTCCTCAGAGAGATGAGGATCAAGAAAGAAGATGCATCTGATTGGGCAAATACTAATGATAAAGATCAGAGAATTCTCATGCTGTTGTAATCTATCCTTGCACAGAACTCATGCTAAAAAATGACAGTGATGTTTGTGTTTCTGCAAAGGGTCTTAATTTTCATTCCTGAAATGATCATAAGACTTATCTCTAAATTAAAGGACAAGTAGATTAAAGCCTTGTTTTATTTTTGTTGTTATTGTTGTTGTTGTTGCATGGTTATTCACTTATAGGCAACTGGGAGAAAAAAAACTAAGAAAATCAAAACAGGCATAAATGATTCAAGAAAGTGTAGGAAGAAGAAATGAATTTGGAGATAAAAAGTACAATTAGAATTAAAAACTGAAATAGAATAAAAGCTACACAGAGGAGCATTAATGATGAAAAGAGTAAAATTGCTTGCAGTGCCAATTATCTAAGTATGCATTATGGGAAAAAATAAAAATACAGAAGAATAGATGCCAATGGAATACAAACCAATGCCTTCACCCATGTGGATTAAAAAATGGAGAAAATTCAAGAATTATTCATGGATCTTTACATTGTAAGTGGACAATGAGTACTAAACCTGAAACATTTTAATTAACACCCAGGTGTATCATGAGCAAACAGCAGACTATCAATGACTAAAATAAAATCTTAATTAGTCTGACTAGGCTATTTTTAAGCAATAATATATTTCAGAAGGTACTAGTGCATATCTTCAAAATGCTGATGCAATCTCTGACAATCTAGAATTTAATAGCAAATAAAATTATCATCCAAGAGTGTTGACAAAATGAAGACATTTTCAGATATACACAGTCTAAGAGAGTTCACAACTTACATGCTAACTTAACTTTTAAAGCGAATTCTTCAGCAAATGTGAACACAGAGGAAAGAGGAGACCAGTAAAAATCATGAAAATAGACTGACAGAATATATTGCAAGTAAAATGAACTAATTAACTATAAATTTAAATAATAACTAATTTTTAGTCTAGAACATATTAAAATTTACCTTTAAATAAAAAATATATATGAAAAATCATTTAGTTTGTATTTAAAACATGCTGATATCTGGAGGAGAAATATTTAATAACTTTAGACATTTGAAATAAAAATATAAAGTTCATTATGGATATTTATATATAACACATATGAAGAATAATATATAACATACAAGTATGTTTAATACATATTAATATCCATCATATACTGTATATCTAAAATGATTACTACTCTCCATTATTTAATTTATATAAATGATATGCATATAGATCGTCTGAAGCTTCCTCTTTTAATAAAATGTATCTTTGGATTTTTTAATATTTATAGATTTAAACATTGTCTGCTAGTTTTAACTGTTCTACAGTGTCCCAGCCTAAGCATGCACCACAGCTTAATTACCCATTCCTGCCTTCATGGTCATGGTGAGCATTTCTTCCTTATGCATGTCTCATTTTGCCACAACATGCTAACTTTTCTAGATAATGCCAAATTGCTTACAGAAGTAAATTTACGCTTTCAGACTCCCGTCAGTCATGTATGCCTCTGGTACTGAGTGTTACGTTTTTAACTTTGTGTCCATTTAAACTGTGAAATGATGATCACTAGTTTGGTGGAGTTTGTATGTATTTTACTGCCTTCCTGGGTCCTCTGATGAATTTTATATTCAACAGTATAAAACATTTTCAGGTAGCTATTTGAGGTTGTACTTTAGCAAAATAAAAGAGTAAATACAAAGGGTGAAATGGCAGGACCCAGAAAGTGCAGAGTTCGGCCTAAGAGAGTTGTAAGGGGGTCCCAGGATAAGGATGGAGGGGGCATTTCCTACCAAAACTTTTTAAATATGTAGAAAAGAAATTGGTAGGTATGTTTGTCTTCGTATTTCTCAAAATGATTATGAGACCTTTGAGATTTCTGAAAGAAGATTGAGAAAGACGTGAATAATAGGTACATGGATGGAACATGACAATATGTTAAAAATATGAAATGATTACTAACTGAAGAAAAATCAAAATGTTGCAAAGGAAAAGAAAGACTGGAAAGAGTGCAGTAAAATTGACCTAGACCCCACCTGATTAAAAAGGAGGGAAGAATGGAATATTAAATCAGCAAATTAAATTATTAATAGTCAAAACCACTCTGGCTGGATGGACTAGAGTACTGTCTTGGGCTTTAATACATTTGACTGATAAACCAATAGGGCCTGTTGCCCCATATGCCAGCCCGGGACTCCTGCCAAGATACCCACTCTATAAAGATAAGGAAGACAGTCATTGCCCTGACTCATAATGGATCAATGTACAGCATAGGGAATATATTCAATAATATTCTAATAACTATTTATGGGATCAGATGGTTATGAGCTTTATTGGGATATCCACTTAGAAAGTTATAGACTGTCTAATCATTGGGGTGTACACCTGAAGCTAATATAATATAATATGTCACCTGGAATCAAAATTGATTTTTAAAAAGTTTATGACTTGTATAGATTATTAGAGATATTTACATAAACTTTTTCTCATGTTTTTTTTTCTGGATCTTTCTTGACTTGTATTACCAATTATAGGTTTACTGAAGGAATTTCAAAACACACACGCAAGTTAATGAATCTCAGACCTTAGGGGGACACAATGTGATGCCCTTGAGTAGAAACAAACTTCTGGGGTATATTTTAATAAAACCTTTTTAAAATATGTTCTTATTGATTTCTTAGAAAGCTAAGATAAGGAGAGAGAGAGAAACATTGATGAGAGGGAAACATTGATCGGCTGCCTCCTACACATCCCCAAGTGGGGATCGAGCCCACAACCCAGGCATGTGCCCTGACTTGGAATCAGACTGGGACCTCCTCGTTCAATGCTCAACCTCAGAGCCACACCTACGGGGCCAAGTAAACTTTAAAGAGGTTTCTTTTTTTTCCCAATTATTTAAAATCAAGTTACAAGATTTAAAAATTAAATATTTAATATACTGTAAGAATTGTGGGTCAAAATGTTTACTTTAAAGCTATTAAAAATAAATATAATATAAAAATAATATGACAATTAAAGTTAAAGGTACAAATCTAATCTTGACATGGTAGTTGATATTATAGAAAACATATATTCTGATGCTTTTATCTGAGAAAGCAAATATTGGGGTGGTTGTAGAATTGTGCACCTGAAACCTATATAATTTTGTTAAGCACTGTCACCCCAGTAAATGCAATAAAAAAGGAAAAATAAATAAAATTAGTTATTAGTATAAAGCACCTAAAAAAAAAGCAATAGAAAGGATTGGCTTTTTTCTCAAGTCATAGCTCAAAATAAACCATGAGCCCCTTTTGATAAAAATTCTCAACCTAGCTAGTCTGGGTTGAGAATTTTTAAGAGCTACAGTGACTTCCTCAGAAAGAAATGTCTGCCTTAGATTTTTTTTTTCTTTCAGGCAATATCTTCTATCCAAAATGGCTTTCTGTTCCTCACTTTTGTTTTGGAAAAAGGCCTGAAGTTTATAGCTATGTGTCAAGAATATGGGGCCATATTGAAACCTTTGCAAGCAGAAAGGAGAACTTTGAATACATGTCTAAATAGACACATTCATACAGAATACTTTGCTCATAATAGATTAAATCTGGATTAAGTCCTCATGGGGGTTTAAAAGACAAAGTAGATGCCCCAAGACCCATCTGAAGAATTACCAATGTGGGAATTCAACTGAAACAGCCTTTACTATTAATTTAACCAGTAAGATAACTGGGGTGGCTGCATGTCTTCTATAGCTTCATGTTGAAACTAGAGAGAGTGAGAGAAAATATTTGAAATTAAAAAGGCACACAGTGCCTCATAATGTGTTATTCCTACTGACACTCATTACATAGTTTGGGGAATCAAACTGACTTTAAAACTTTAGCAATAATATAATATTTCAAATATGTTTTAGTCTTATTGAACTAGTGAGATTAGTTCAAAACTAATAAAATAGGAACATAAAATCTACATTCACAGAGTTTTTGGTAAAGTTAAATAAGTACATATGTAATCTATGTGGTACCCTTGTTGCTAACATACATACGATGTCATTTCATTCATTATAGGTCTGGCTCCAAGAGGAATCCAACATGATAGGAGAAGGTCTTTCTGGTAACTATTATACAAGTATCTTCTACATACAACAGTAAAATATAAATTAAGTCCTTCAAATTCTCCCTTGGCCACTCTAAATGTTCTTTAGAAATTCCTTAGCGTAATATCATACCAGAGGTATCTTTATGTCCATGGGACAGAGATGTATTTGCCCATATGGTAATTAGCAGATGGCTGTATGCAAAAGAATAACTTGCTTTAAAACTTCAATAAAATCAAATCAATTTTTGTAATATTATAATCAAGATTAATTTTTGTTATTTAAAAATAACACTTAGGTTATTAAAGCATTCTTTTAGTTTAATTAAAAAGGTGACTGAAATTAATTTCATTTCTTTTTAAAACCTACTCTTTCCTAAGAAAGGGATAGGCAGTTTTTTAATAGCCTTAATTGTGAAAGCTCAATAAATGAATATAACTCAGTAACCCATTTAAAATTAATTTTATCATCTTAAGCCAAAAATTCTAACTTGCTTTGCAATTATTTATATTCAAAATAAATTCATCCTAAACCTCCATTTAAAGAGGAACTGATGGTGATACTTTCAGCTTAATTTTGGAGAAATATATATTAAGGAAGGAGATTGCTCATAGAAAATGGTTATTTGAGAGTGAAAAATGCTCTGCATGGGTTCAGCCACAGAGCCAATGATTTACATACAAACCAAGTATTATTAATCAGTTCTAGCAAATTTTCTTCCTGAGCTCATGTATCTGTAAGACCCCTGACAACAAAAGCTCATTATCCTGCTTTGATGTATCAGTTGAGACCTACTTTCCATCCTTTGGATAACTGTTCTGAATATTTGCCTCCAGAATGGATGAGATATCTATGCTGCTATGTATTTTCTTTTGTTCACTGATCATTTAAGGCCTGCTTTTCCCCTTCACAAAACTCTCATTGCAAATAGAAAGAAAAAAAAATTACTATGTTGTAAGTGTCTATTGTATGCTAGGCAGTGTCCTAGATAAATAATTGTCACTTTCATCCTGAGAATGAAGCTTTATTAACTGCCTGCACAGTGATAACATGTGTAATATTGACCAAATAATTTCACAGTTCAAAATCTTTATCTTCTTCCACAAAATGCAAGTAAACAAACAAATAACATTAGATGTGTTTTTTTTTTAGATTAAAAGGATGGTAAATACCAAGTAGGTATTACTCATCTTCACAGTCTTCATGTTTTTACAGAGTAACACTTAGAAGTTGTTTCCTATGTTGAATCACCTACAAATGTCCAATGACATTACGTCTTTTGTTGTACACAAAAAGGTAAATGAAGGGCAGAGGAGAGATCACGTGTTTCAATCATATGCTTAAATGAAAGACTGGAAACATCTAAAGGTATAATAAGAGTGAGTTAAGTGAAACAGAATCTATGCTGAGTAAATGGTTTGGATTAATGGGTGGTGCACCAAATTTAACTCTGATGTTAATAAAATTGTGTCGTTTGCTTTTCTTTTTTCTTTGTGTTCTTTAAACAGGAACATGTTCAAACATTTTTTAAACATGCAAATACTAAATGCAGCCTTTGATACTTGGGGTGTGTGTTGATCATAATGTTTTGTTTTTGTTTTTGTTTTTAACATAATGTTTTAATGGCCTTTCCTAATTATGCCTCATGCTGTTTGCCTTACACTGTCAAGTTTTAAAAGACTTTTCTTTCCCTCTGTCCTCCTAAGGGTAAAATGTTGAAGTTCTTCTATGTTTCTCAAGAAAATGTTTACTTAAGAGAGAGAAATGTAAGGCTTATTAGTGTAAAATAAGACACTGGCTGTTGTACATTATTCTGGCAGTCAAGTATAAGCATTACAAGAACATAGCAAATATAAAAATTTATAGTCAAGTAATTATGAGTGTAAGAAATGTGTTTGTTTTTATTGTTTGTTTAACATGACTCTCTAGAACAACCCTAAAAAAAAAGCAATATTTAAAAGAGTAGAGCCCTGCCCCATGTGGTTCAGTTGGTTGGATGCCATCCTATGCACCAAAGGTTTACAGGATCTATGGGAGGGTGCAGGGGAGAGTAATTGGGGGAGGAGCCTCAGTGGAGGGCAGCCAATCAATGTTTCTCTCTGGCATGGGTGTTTCTCTCCCTCTTCCTTCCTTTCTCTTTAAAAAATCAATAAAAAATATTTAATAGTACAGCTCCTCTTACATAATCAGAGAGATGGTTTGGTTGTCAGATCTTTATGTATGCATGACTCTGCTTTATAAGCAGATTAGAACAAAATAACTTAATTTTACCTTAAATTAATTTGGGTAGCTTCTGTGAATATTTAGCTACTGTGATAGGACAGAGTTCACTCTAACTGCAGATCCAGATGGTTCCCTTGAAAAAGTCATAGAAAATAGGTTATTTTGCTTATTTGGTTAATTTAGGAAGTGTTTAATTGTATAACCTCCAGGGAATTCTCTAATTTAATAAATAAAATATATACATGTATATATTTTGGATTATGCTCACTCTTATCAATTTCTATAGTTGATAGATTATAAAAAAAAGAAATAATTCTCTATGGTTTGAGAAAATGCTTTAGACCAATATATGAGAGATGTATAACTATGTCTGTTGTCATTATTCAGTATTTAGGTATTATTTAATATATCCATCATGGACCTACTTATTGGTCAAATATGTATACCAAATAGTGAGTTGTAATTTTCTCTAAGACCCTTCTTAATAATTTACTTGCAATCAAATGTCAGAGGAGATCAACATTAAAAATGATTATAAAAATAAAAATGATTGCTTATCTCTTAAAAAATCTATATGTTTATTATGTATATTTCAGAAAAGATAAGAATATAAATATGTATTTGTGTTTATGCTATAGTTTGTGTGCACACGTAAGTCTTATTTCCATAAAATTTAAAGCATGATAATTAATTATAATATATTCTGAATAATTGCCATATCATTAAGCATTAGCAAAGAATTTGATTTGTGAAGGTAAAGTAAGTTTTCACTGTTTGGATACAATAAATATACTATCAGAAATTTAGCTTTCATACTTGTTCATTATATGTAAATATCTTTGTCTATCTTAAAATCAACTATAAAAATACTATTTTATCAGAGGCACTGAAATTTAAAATTTCATACATTTTGACAAATTACTCATAAAATAATGATAAAGGATCTAACTCAGATTAAAGCAACATAACATACCACACATTGCTAAATATTTTTATATAACAAAAATTTAAACCATGTTAACTATATAATAATCTATATATATAAAGAGCCAGAGTCCATAACAACCAAAAGAACCAAAGGCTCGACTGACCAGAAGTCAGTTCTGCAGTCAGGGCTGGGTTGCCATGGAGACCCAGCACTGACTGCCGAGGAGGCTATGGATCAGGCCCAGAAAGAGGAAGGGAGAGAGAAGCAGGGTCTGATCTGTAGCCTCCATGGCAGCTGTTGATTAGCCCTTGCCTCGCTCCTTCTCTCAGGACCTGGCCACAGCCATGCCTCTCTTTCTCTTGGGCCTCCACTGGGGCTGCTGATTAGCCTGGCATCTCTGATCAGTCCCATTGACAGGCCCAGAGATGCTGACTGGCACAGAAACCAACCAATTAGAACCAAATTTGGGTGAAGTGTGAGGAGCCAATGGCTGCCTAGGAGGCAGAGTTTTTGATGCTGACTGGTATAGAAACTGACCAATTATAACCTAATCTGGGTGAACTGCAAAGATAGAACCTAAGGTGATAGCTGAGAAGAGGTTTTAAGGGAAACAGCTGTTTGGTGTAAGGTGCAACAAAGTGGTCCAATTTTTCAATGACTGGTTTGGCAGTATAGTGCATATGCTGGCTATCAGTCCAGATATAAGGATTATGTATTTTTATCTGCCAACAGCATCTCCTCCTGATGAAAAAGCCTTCCCCCTCCCATTTAAGCAATCATATCCTATCCTATATAATCTACTTATACTACTAAAAAGGTAATATGCTAATTAGACTGGGTTGAGTGGCCATCTTCTGAACACCTGACTTCCTTCTGGACAAAGTCATGGTGGAGGCAGTGAGGGGTGATCAGGCAGGCAGGCAGGTGAGTGGTTAGGAGCCAGTGGTCTCAGATTGTGAAAGGGATGTCCGACCCTGTGGGATTGGGCCTAAACCGGTGATCAGACATTTCTCAAGGAGTCCCTGATTGGAGAGGGGGCAGGTGGGCTGAGGGAACCCCTGCCCTCACATGAATTTTGTGCACCAGGCCACTAGTATATCGTAGTACTACTAGAACATAATAAAGACTTACAATATTTTAAAAAACTACCAAAAAGAAATTAGATTCACATTAAAAATATTGAATAAATATAGCCTAAATTATTCCCAGTAGAGGATGGTGGCAAAGAAATGGCACAATTCTTAGTTAGAGTCAATTAATAAGGGAAGAATGGTTGCAGAGGTCCTTGGAGTTAACGTCAGCATGATTACTTGGAACATTGTATCAGAAATAATTAAAACTATATTTTGCTTGACTCCAGTAGTAGATAAAAGAGATCTTTGCCTCCTGTAATAGAGTCTGAGAGACAGGGCATTGGTCCTAGCAACAACCCATGAGCATGATATAGCTCCATACCCAGAAGACAAAAGATGGGCACACTGTGTGTTGACTCTCCCTCCACATCAAGCCAACTTCTAGCAATTGATAACTGGGACAAGAAAAATAAACAATTGAATATTTAACAGCGATGATTAGCAGATAACAAAAAAAATCACCAAAGTTTGAAGAAAATCTAACAATTCTAAAGAAAGGAATCAATTTTACAAACAAAAGATGTCACACATGGAGAAGCAAGTTTAATTTTAAAAATACTTAAAACTGAATTACTCATGTAAAAGTTTAAGGTAAGGGCCGGAATGCCAAATAAAATTTACACTAGCATATGTTCTCCTCACTAAAATGCAAATTCCGTAAAAGCAATTGCTTTTCTCTTTTGGTCAATGCTAATATCTCAGCTGACAGTAAGTTTTGAATAAAGAGATAGAATTATAGCCCAGATCACCATCTGGGCACAGTGATTGAGCATCACCCTGTGAACCCAAGTTTCTGGTTCAATTCTTGGTCAGTACACAAGCTGGCTCAATCCCCAGTGTGGGGGTGTGTGAGAGGCAACCAATGTTTCTTTCTCATTGATGTTTCTCTCAATACCTCTCTCTTCCACTATCTCTAAAATCAATATAAAAATTTACTTTACACTGAAACATCCTTCCTCATGGAAATTCTGGTTCCTTTCTTTTCTCACTCATCTCTGATTAATAAAAGCCCAATTATATTCTAAACTAATGTATTCAAGTATACCTACAATTCATCACTCAAAGACACAGATGTGTTTGGTATATTTTTCTTTCCAGTTTATCAATTATGACAGTTATACCAAATATTTTATCGCTGTAATTCTGGCCAGCATTTTTCATCCTTGTTCTCTTGTCACCTGCCACCTAACCTTAAAGCGACTGTCATGTGTGTTATTTTTCTTTATGTTATGACAAACTCTTTTTTTAGGTTACAATTTCTATATTAACTAATTTTTGCTAAGTTATGTTTTACAATGACCAACCTCAAAATCTCAATTGGTCACAAAAATTTTATTTCTAATTCACATTACACATATTTATATGTCCGCTATTGTTTTCTTCTTTTCTTATCTGCATTTTCTAAAAGATTCTCAAATTAAGACTCAGACTCTAGGCAAAGACCACATTAAGGTCTGGTTGCATTACTTTGGTCTCCAATAAATCTTAATTGTTAGACAAAATGAGTAAAAAAAAAAGAATTCAAGCATATGGTTGTATGGTAGTCTAAAAGTTCAAAGCACCTTTTGTTAAGTCTTAGAGAGAGGAATATAGCTAAGGGGAATTGTTGGTATTGTTTTTGGCATTCAGAACTGACTGCAATCAAGTAGTTCAATTTTTAAAGAAAGTTAAAGCCATTTTGATAGAGGAAACTTGCCTATTATGGGAATAAAGGGACATTACACATTTGCTTGAATGATTTCCGAAATAATTAGGACCAATGACTATTCTGTTCTCCTCCTTTCTTCCCTTTTCAAATGGAAATATCCACAGGAGCTGGATATTTCCTTTTTTACCCTTTTATCAGAGCAAGACATATTTTTATTGTGGTAAAATACCATAAAATTGGCAATTTAAAACGTTTTTATTATACTTATTTGGTTGACATTGGTTAATAAAATTATATGGTATCAGGTGCACAATTCTACAATGCATCATCTGTACACTGTATTATGTGTTCACCACCCCAAGTCTCTGTCTATCACCTCTTATCCCCACTACACCCTCCTTCACCTCCATCCACCGCCATTACCCCCAGTAATCACCACACTGTCCACCACTACATTCCTGTATGTTTTGTCACTTTTAGGCCATACATCTTGGATAACTTGTAATTTTGGTATATAGATTCCTTGATCCAAAGGGACTCGATATCAACTTTGGATTGATCATGAATTCCTATACTTTGAGTCAGATGTGTGATTGAATTTCCTGGGTGCTTGGGTAATCTATGGGTGCAAACTGCTTATGGGAAGGAAAGCAACTATTTGAAATAGCAAAGAAGCCAGTGGTAGATTGGGCCATTTGTTCACAATTGCCTATTTGCTCTTCTCCTTTTGCATGCCATTGTTTAAGTGAAGTGTATTTTCCCTCCATGAGAATAGCCCGATGGCTGTGCACTAACACAGGAAGCTGTGTAGAACCAAGTCAAACCCAGACTGACACCAGTACAGCCCATGGCAACTGAGTCGAACCCAGTAGATTTACAACCAACCTACAGCACTCACATTATGTAACAAGTAAATATATATTCTTGAAGGAGAATGAAATATGGAGATTGCTTTGGCAACAAGCAATCGCAGTGACAGCTTCTTTCTCTAGCATCTACATTTCTCAGTGGCATCTAACATTTTATTTTTCATTTTCTTTCAGCTCATTGAAATTTGTGTTCATTCTGCTTTAAATGTACTGCCCCTATCCTTTTCCCATTTTTAAAATAAATAGATTTTTATTGATGTCAGAGAGGTAGGGAGAGGGAGAGGCAGAACCATTGACTGGCTAACTTGAGCCTGTAATCCCAGGCGTGTGCCCTGACTGGTTCATAGATGTATCCTCAATCACTGAGCCCAGACCCACTTTTTATACAAATTCTTCACCTCTCCACTCAAAATACATTTTCCTGGAAAGCACTTTCAGGCTCCTCAGATTAGGGGTTGGTTACCTGTTCCAGTCCATCTTTGCACTCTTTGTTTTCTTAAAATTAAACATAGTTTACATTTGTATATTTTTGATGATGCGATTCTTTGAAGAAAAACAACAACAACAACAACACCAAAAAAAAACATTGGCCTATTCAGCAAAACTATAATGTCATGAGGGTGGGAAATCCAAACAGCAAGAATGCTTATCTTACAGGTGCAGAATGTTACAGGATTCCAGGGAGAAATAGGGGAACTCAGACAGGAAAGTCCATTTCTGTCTCTGAAACAGTGCATGGCAATAAATAATTGTTGTCTAAATAAATATACCTCAAATAGCTATAGTGATGAAGTCAAGCTACACAATTCTATAGAACTAGCTATTTCTGGATATTTGCCTTGAGGATTTGACTAATTTGTCCCTATTCATTACATAGAACTAAAAAAGTAGTTATAGATAATTCCCTTCAAATATTTCTCCCATTCAGTGTGTAATCTATTTGCTACCCGACATGTCTTTGTCTCTCCTAAGGTCCCCAGTCTCCTGGTTCTGCTCTTGCATAAAGCCTCCGGGGCTCTGGAGTGTGCAATGAGATGCAATGTAAATGAATGTTCTTGTGGAATTCTGTTTATAGCAAATAATATCAGAATGTTTACAGGATAATATTTAAATTAAATCTTACTCCAAAATGATTATTTCCTGTTTTAGAACAGGCTTTTCTATTAAAAGCACACTTGAAACGTTCAAATTAAATCATCTTGTGGTAAAGTAATGGCCCAGGGCAGCTTCTTAGTAGAAGATAAGAAGGCAATCTTCATTCTATCCCAGAGATTGACAAAGTCTCCTCCCCTCCTCCTTTACTGTGCCACAGCTAAGTTGTTTATCCATCACGAGCTTCAATTTTCTCTTTGACAAAATAGTGTTGGGAGGCTTAAACATAAACACATGCTATCGGAGTGACCTGAGTTTATTTACTGGTTTCATGCAAATCACCTTCCATTAGCTATCGTTATCTTAAGAAAATACAAGAAAACAATGCCATGCATTGTTTCAAATATTAAAATATTCAACCAATACAGAGAGGATATAATATCTGCTAATAAATAGTTTGCTCTCAACTAGCATTTTCCTCTATTATTTCCTGGAAGCATTAGGATAAAGACAACTTATAATGTTTCTAGGACAAAAATCAATCCTCATTAAACATTTTTCCTGTTTTTCTGTTAATCCAGTGTTATTCTCCAGAAAGTAATGTACTATAAAGACAAGTTTTAATCTTTCAATTCAATTTTTACTTCAACAACTGTTTCATTGATTATTTTTGAAGGTCTTAAAGAATGTGAGATGGATCACTATTGGTCACACAGGCTCAGTTTAGGTGTCTAATCTCCAGCTTTTCTGGAAGTTTGAAGACCAATCCCATACATCAACCCTCTCCTGTTTCCACACTGAAAAGTAAAGTGCACAAATCAAAATACCACACATTTATCTTTGCAGACAATGCACGTATCAAAATGCCTAGAAGCAAAAGATGAAGTTGTCCTTATTTTTGAGCAACTGAGTAATGACTACAAGTGCTGTGAATAAAGATAAAGTTATCTCCTCTGTTTTCATAGTCAAGCAGGTTATTTGACTTGATTTCATCTGTGTCAGAGAATTCTATCCCTTACTAGACACAATGCAAAGAACCTATTTCCTTTCATTGATTCTCAATTTCTCCACCATTAATTTCATGGATCAATTAGCAGGCTTTCAAATTAAAGAAAAGTAAGGCTCCAACAATGAAGTTCCATCCATTAATATTACCAATTTTTTTTAATTTTTTTTTTTCTTTTTGGAGGGGTAGGCTGAGCTTGGTGGCTTTTACTGTTGTAGCTTTTTCTAATACATCATCAGAGAAGGCAAAGGTAAAACATGCATAACAATAAAATGCTAGTGCTTATAATACTACTTGATGATTACAAAATAAACAAGTGTTTATTAAATAAATAAATCAAGACTTACGAACAAAGCAGTCAATATCCAATGCTTTTACCGCATAGTCAATAGATACATACCAGTACTTATCAGTGGCCTATTTGTGCCAAGATTGTGGGAAAGCTGTCCATACTCGGATGAGAAGTTGAGAGGAGTTAGAAACAGGGATAGGCAGACACGGAAAGAGGTAGAAGAAGAAGAAAGTATGGACATTAACTGCAGGGCCAACTCCAAACCACAAGGATGTTTGTCTTGTAGGTATGGAATGTTACAGGATTCCAGGGCAGGAGGAATAGGGAAATTAAGACAGGAAAGTTAAAACAAGGCCAAGCAGTGTGAGCAATTAGCAGCCAGCTTGTAACTAACAAGCCATTATCTTCTCCAGCCAAGGACACAGAACAAATGGTTAAAAATCTCCCTGATAAGAGAATGCAGAAAGGGAGGGAATGGAAAGGGAATAAAAGGCCATGTTACTCCCTAAGCAGAGAAGCCAGCAGTCTCAAAGCTTGGCAAGATAAAGTTGGCAGGTGCTTTTCATGAATTCTGGGGAGGCCACAACAAGATTTAGAAAAAGAGGGACCTTGAGAATTAATCTGTACCAAAATAGTCAGCAGAGGAATTTGAAGCCTAGTGACAGAAGGGTATATAATGCCTCAGACCCCCCCACAACTGGCTCTTCAGGTTGGCTGAGAGCCTGTCTGTGCTTCATAACACAGATATATAGGTTTTCTTGCTTTGTTTTTATTTTTAATAGAGATGCATGCTTTAATTGCTTTAATAATTTGGCTTTTCACAACGCAGTCAAGGTCTCTCATAAAATTCATTTATGTGAGAACACAAGGAACAAGGCTGGGGACAGCCCTCTCCCACTGACTCAGGGGGCTGTCCTGTCTGGTAACACCTCTCTGGTGGCAGTGAGAGGTGCCTACACAAAGTCATGGTTCTGCTCTCAAGAAATGTATAGCCAGTTGGAGGCCACTTGTCGTTAGCACATGGTGCACCAAGAAGATAGAGCAGATACTGCTAACGAAGAAATTATGGAGCTTCTCATTTATTCATTTTGATATTGTTTGTTCTCTTTCTCCTTTCACATTTTCATTCATTGTCATATCATTTATATAGGTAATGTTAAATTTCATTATCTTATTGGAGATAAAATTAAATATTTTTAAAATATATTTTATTGATTTTTTTACAGAGAGGAAGAAAGAGGGATAGAGAGTTAGAAATATCAATGAAAGAGAAACATCAATCAGCTGCCTCCTGCACACCCCCTACTGGGCATGTGTCCACAACCAAGGTACATGCCCTTGACCGGAATCAAACCTGGGACCCTTGAGTCCACAGGCCAATACTCTATCCACTGAGCCAAACCAGTTAGGGCAGAAATTAAATATTTTGATGAGTCATCTTTGAAGCAGGTTTATAAAACTTGAACCTTTTTCTCATATTTATCATAATCTAGTGCAGACCTGAGCTACTTGAATTCTACTTGATTCTATAGCTTATGTATTTATTAATACTTATGTGTTTAATGTTTTAATACTATATTCCTCATGCAACAATAAGGCTCAGCTTAAGAAAATTGTGTTGAACTATTCAAAGTACCTATTATGTACATTACATTCCAGTGGAAGTGGATTGAAAAAACATATAAGTCACAAAATATGTAGTAAATTTTGTGAGAGGTATGCAACAGAGTGATACCATAGAAAGTGGCTATTTTAAAGGAAGATTCTGAAGAAGTGACAATTGATATGAGACGTGAAGGAGTTAGTTACATGATGAAATGAAGTAAGGTCAGTCAAGTTGAGAGAAAAACCTATGTAACGGTTCTTGATTTGGAAATAATTTTGGCAATATGGAAGTATAAAAAGAAAGCAATTGTGTTTGGAGTATAGTGAGAATAGGGACATTATATGATATACCAATAATGTGTGAAGGACTAAATTTAAACAGATCATCATGGGCTTTATTAGGCCATAATAATAAGATTGAAATTTGTTTAGAATTCAGTATAAAGTCTTGAGCAGCAATTATTCTCAAAAGGTGATCATTTCCCCCTCTAGGGGCCATCTGGCAATGTCAATATATTTTTGTTTGTCATAAATAGGAAGGGAAGGAGCTCTTGGCATATAGTGAACTGCATCCAGGGATGTTGCTAACTATGCTATAATACACAGGAGAATTCCTCATAACAAAAAATTATGTTACGTGCAATGTCAAGAGTACCAAGGTTGAAAAACCTTATTTTGGAGATAGTACAAAGAAAAGCATAAAGTAATATAATATAACTAACACTTTAATTACTAAATGTTTGTAGGAAATTATAGAGAGCATGAAATCTTCATCACAAGAAGATACCTTAATAAGACAAAAAAACAAGATATAATAATACATTGATCAGATATATCCTTTATGTAGTTTTATTTAAAAATATATGATTTAACCTCTCTCAGACAAAATTTATATAATAAGTCATACTTTAACTAGGTTCTAATGCATTGGGATTCTCTTTACCTCTTGCCTCAAAGCCTTTCAGCTTAACAACTTTGACAATAGCAAAAACAAGAGATCAATCCATCACAAACAGAATTTTTAAAGTAAGATTTCATATTTGTCTTATTCCCAGCCCTGCAATACTATTTTTTATTTATTTTGTTCTCTTCAGGAACATAACAAATATAATACAAAGTTTCTTTCCATGACAATTTATATCACCAGAAAGATGAAATGTGAAAGCCAAACATTCATTAATAACCATTATTTGTATACTACTTCTACTTGTCAAATATTATCCACAGAATACCAAAATATGATGGAGATTTTTTTTTCTTCAATTTTAGAAAGTTTGATTAAGTCCCTATGCATTCATAGATTAATCAGTGAAAAAGAGTATGTGAACTAAAGCACAAAAGAGAGAGAGAGAGACAGAGAGAGAGACAGAGAGAGAGAGAGAGAGAGAGAGAGAGAGAGAGAGAGAGAAGTCATTTTGATATTGCATAAAACAATTTTGGGCTTTTAGCAATTGGAAATTTTAAAAGACTTTTCAATTTTTCCATCAAAGGTAATGAAAAGCAATAGGGATCATTTCTTTCAAAGACCTGTGATCAGCATTGACCCATCATAACTTTCTATGCTTTGTAAAAAGCCATCCATTCAAATTTCAACTCTGCCATTCATATTTTTGGACAAAACATAGTCTAACATTGCTAAGCCGAATTTACTTCTTTATAAACCAAGATTATTATCAGATATTAAATAACAAAATGATACATATGGTACATGCTGTTAATATAAAAAAAAATGTGTTAGAAAGAATCCTGTTCAGTTTTCTACCCAGTTTGTGCGGTCACTGTTGGGCTCCCATATTCAAATGAGGCGGGTGTGTTTTACTTGGCTAACTCCTTATCAAAATTGAAGACAAGAACTGATTTGAATGTTGCCTATTTTCTCCCAATTAATTGTTCTAGTGAGACATATGTTCATGTATATTTATATTCCAGACCCTGACCCTCAGCTGTCCTGAGATCAGTCAATAAGTACATCTCTATCTGCTCAGTTCAGAATTGTAGGAAAGAGCAAAAATCCCCTTAATTATTTGAGGATGGCAGAGACCAAAGAGTGATTGGACTTTGGGTCATATGTGTCCAAGAAAAAAGAATAGTTTAATCCCAAGAATGAATGAAAGCTTTATCACAGAAATAAGGGAAAGGAGAGGTTGAAGGAAAGAAAATAGAAGGAATGGAAAAGTCAGGCTTTCTATTACATGCTCTGTGTCAAAGTAGGTAAAGCACAAATTTCCCATGTTATCTTATTGGATACTCCTACTAAAGAGTAAAGGCAATACTATAGTCCTATTTATAGATAAGAAAACAGAATACAAAGAGAGTCTAAATCAATTGCTTACATATTTACACTAGATGCCCAGTGCACAAAATTTATTCACAGGGAGGGTCCTCAGGCCTAGCCAGTAATCAGGACCTTCCCCCCTCTGCTGGCTGCCAGCTGGGGCCTTCTTTAATTCTTCACCACCCCCTGGTGGTCAACACATATCATACTGGCAGTCAAAGTCGCAGGCAGTCGAACTCCAGAGGGAACAATTTGCATATTAGCCTTTATTATATAGGGTTAGAAAAGATTAGAGCTGGGATTTTCACATAAGTTTTGTCTTATGCAAAGCCAATGATTTCTCTACTGGAATAAAGAATTATAGTGTTTTATGCAATAAAGTGTCAATGAAGCATTGACCTCAATAGCACAAAATACATTCTCAAGTTTAAGTTAAAGCAAACACTTAAAATACAAAGACAAAGAAGATGATGAAGCTCAGACAAAATGTATGGTCACAAAAGTTATACATCATCAGTCACAAGTTACCATATGTCAAAGATGATTAATTAAGACTTAATTCACTCTCAGGGTTTAAGAGGGAGAATAAGGCAAAATTACTCTTACTTGTTAGGTGGACGAGGGCAAAGGGGAATAAATGGGAACAGAAAGAAACTTTGACTTGGGTGATGGGGGCACAGTGCAGTGTGCAGATGAGGTTTGGTTGAATTGTACACTTGAAACCTTTATGGGTTTGCTAACAAATGTCATCTCAATGAATTCAACAAAACAAAGCAAAACAAACCACCCAAAACACGATTTCTTCCACAAATTACATGGTAATGTTTTCTGAGTAATGTCTCCTTTTGGTTTCCTCCTCATGGATGTTACCATTTAAGTAAAGCTACTGATAAGTGAGGGTAGTTGCCTCATTTCAAAATAGTTTAATTTTCTCATTAAAGATGAATATACTTACTGAGAAATTACATTTAAGTATAGTTTTTCCTGACCTTTCCTCTTTGGGAAAATATTACAAGCCCTTAAGAAAAAGGTGTAAAAGAGATGTTTGACAATGAACATGGTTTAAATGATAATTATTGGAAAATTTTAAGATCACAAAAATGTGAGTATAATTTATATGTTTTTAACTAAGCTACCATACCAATACACTGTTTTCATGCCTAAGATTTGAATAAAATTATATATAAGATTTGAATTACTATATTTGAATGCAGACTTTCAATTATTTTTCTCTTCTGAAATGGAAACATGGCTCTGTGGTTTTGTGTAATTAAATGCCAAGTAATATTTAGCAATTGGTAATCAACTTTTTAGGATACTGGGCTGAAAATAAAGGAAAATATAGATACACTGAATCACATTATTATAATTTCTGAATGAATAATAATCTGGCCACTCAGTGTGTGTGTGTGTGTGTGTGTGTGTTAAAGGCCCAGTACATGAGTTCATGCATCAGTGGGGGGTCTGGCCAGCCTGGCCAGGGGGCGGGAACATGGTCGGTTGGCTGGCCTGCCTGCTGGTCAAACTCCTGGTTGAGGGGACAATTTGCATATTAGCAATTTATTATATAGCATATACACTGAGTGGCCATATACACTTATTTGAAAAGAGTGACCTTTTTCTTATAACTATATCTACAGGTAGCCTGCAACATGTCAGCTAAATGAAGAACTCAAAATCAGGAGGGCGGCATGATATTTGGGGGAATTAGAGAAGTGAATCAAACTTTTGTTTCTTTGGCCTCATCTGCTCATTGCACTCATTTGATGAGGTGATCCTTTCTTGCTTCTGTCTGATATTTAGCCTGGTTTCTTCTGAACTAATTTAGTTTGTTCCATCTCAGAACCTCTCTATTTCCTATTTCACTGAGAAAAATAAAATAGTAAAATATAGACAAATACAACTTTGGAGTAAATTCTATATTGTGAAGACTAAACAATAGCTAATATTGATTCTCTCAATAATCAAAAGCAAATCAGAGAATCCTTTCTCCCTAACTCTATGAAGAATTCCACAAGCAGCATCTGATTATAAAGACCCCTTAGCTGAGCTACAACTTTTAAAACTTGCTTCAGGAAAACATTTTACAAAACTATTTTATGAACTTATTTTTAATCAAACATATTTCAGGATAATTATTTTAATACATTTCACATGGAAAGTGCAAATATTTTTCTAAATCTATGAGTAATATTAAAAATTAATAAAAATAAAATAGGAATATTTTTAACTATACTAAAATTATAACATGTAGCAAGGGAAAGTTGTCACACATTTTCCAACTCAGATCATTGGCATATAATTTTTGTCAGATTGAACTTTAATAAATCTGAATTTTTTCAGGTCTGAAATGGATTAAGTAAACATAGATTGAAACCATACTTGACAGTGATTAATAAACTGTAAACTTGATAATAAATATTAAGTCTGACACTTTTGTATATGTAATCGATTGCATTTTTCAGGCATTTTTGAGTGACCTCTGAAAATTGCTTCTCTGATAGTTTTATGACATTTAAAATAGGCTCCTGTCAAGTAAAAATATGTTTAGTCTATTATAATCTCCTTTCTCTAAATTCACTTTTATGTGTTTTGATAAAGGCTTCTGATTTCTCAGAGGAAAGAACAAAAAAAAATTCTTAAGTTGTATTTAGAATGCTTTTAATCTGTGTACTTCTGGGTTACATGAAAAAACAGCTACTTCTGAAGTTCAGTTTCCTTAAAGTGTATAAACATCCTAATGTGAAACAGAAAAAAAAAAGGCACTGAGAGAGATAATATTGAGGGGATATCAAAAGTATTACATACTGAGATATATCTGCAAAGATTATTCCACTCTCATTTTTTGTTAACCATTTTTTTTCCTCTCTAAAGTACTTCTTTGGTACTTGTCCTTTGCTTATATGCAAAGGGTAGAATAGTGATTACAGGAAATGAAGACTCCATTAGCTTGAGTGGTGCCCTTTGGTAATAGGCATAATATTCTTAAACTAGAGTACTTCACATTGCCAATCTCTGCTAATGGAGAACAACTAAACGTATATCTAAGGCTGTCCTTAAATACTTTTTCTCTTTACAAAGAATTGGACAGAAATAGGTAAAACATGAAAAATCATTCATTAAGTGCAGCAAGAAAGCCATTAGAATCATAATTCCCAAGCATTAAGAAAAAGATAATGAGCCTTAGAAAAGAATAATCTTGAGTATGTACATATGTCATCTACTTAGTCCTGATGGGGAAAAAGAAAGAGGTTAATATATTCTCATTGATATATAAAGAATTTCTTCAGAGGAAAACACTATCTCATATATATCCAAATGAGGTGATTGCAAAAGTATTTCCACTTAACTTAAAAAAAAATAGATTTTTGCCTTAGCTGGTTTGTCTCAGTGGATAGAGTGTCGGCCTGTGGAGAGAAGGGTCTCAGGTTTTATTCCAGTCAAAGGTATATACCTCAGTTGCAGGCTACTCCCTGCCCAGGGCCCTGGTACTTGCAGGAGACAACCAATGGTTGTGTTTTCTTGCATATCGATATTTCTCTCTATCTTTCCCTCTCTCTTCCACTCTTTCTAAAAATCAATGGACAAATATTCTCAGGTGAAAATTAGTTCTCCATAAGAGTGCTTCTCCATAAAAGTTTTTTTCCACAATTAGGAGGCCAGTGAAATTGTTAGGCCTTGAGTGCTAATGACTGCACTATCTACCAGTGATTTCTTACTTATAATATCCAGTCTAAGCTTGTTATAATGACACAGGATTGATTCAGTTTTGTAGTTAGGCAGCAGTGATTCCTAGTCAAAGTTTACAACCAGGAAGTAGAAAAATAATGACTTAAATAATAAACCCAGTACATGAATTTAGCTCTGTGGGTAGGCCAAGTTGGGAGCTCCATAGGCTCACAGCTTCCTTTCCTCTACATCCCAAAATACTGCCATCTAAATATTTTGGTTTCTCATTCTTCATGTAAAGAGTCTTGAAGTACCACTTTGTCCTAATAACAAACAAAAAAGCTGAACAGACTGAAAAATTAGGAGAAGACGTGGCTCCCAAGAATGAAGAGACAGATGGGAATACAGGGAATTGTTCCTTACCTGAATAGAGACTCACTGGGGGAAATGACCTCAGAAAATAGTACCAGAGTAGGAAAATATAAACTCTAATGGATGAATCGCTAGAAGCTCAGAGCAGACGAGTCTGAAAGCTAACTTCCAGGAACTTGACCAGGTTCTCAAGGTAAATATCAAACAAAAATCCTCTTGTGCTTATGGCAGAGGAAGGTGAAAGGGAACCGTTTTGAAACACACCAGGGCATTTCATTCTTCTTAATAAGGCCTGCCTTCGGGCAAAACTAATTAACCTGAGACTGACTTGCCAGGATTTTTATCAGATCCTAACTGCCCTGGAGGAAGGAAATACCCAACTCCAGCCCAGTTTAGCCCTTTTTTTTTTTTCATTATTGGTTAAGGTATTATATATGTGTTCTTACCCCCACCCTACCCACTCCCACCAAAGGGAAAAGAACAAAAAACAAGAAACCTTTAGAAAGTTCATAATGCATACAAATAGGTTAACTAAAAGACTGAGACCAAATTATAGGTCTACAAAATATTTCACCCTCCCCTGACTTTTCTCATAAATACAGTGAACAAACAGCAGCCAATACACTTGGGCAAAAAGACTCAAGGCCAGAAAAGATAAATATATGATCACTGGCATCAACACTGCTATTTTTTATTGAAAATAATCAGAGTAACTAGTGTTTACCAAGGGCTTTCCAAGTGATGGGATATCTGAGAGCGATCATAAAGATAAGTGATATTACAATGTGAAATTTGGAGATAATACCAAGGATCTACAATTATTAATAACTTGCCCATAGTCTCACATGGGAGGATTCAAACGCAGCCCTCTATAATACTCTTTACAGTCCACTGCAGTGATAGAGTTCTGCTCATTTGCAATCTGCATCCTGAACTACTTCATTTAGCACTTGGCCATTCTGATAAAGACTCTTTCTCAGCTCTCTGATAGTTATGTTTAGTCATATGACTCAGATTTGGCATATGGAGGGAGAAGTGATGCTTGCCACTTCTGATATTTTCAACCCTGAAGGAGAAGAGGCCTGCTCTTCCCATCACCTTTCCCCTGCCTGCGGTGAACATGCACATCAGGTGCTGGGCCATGCTGATCCGAGAGAATGAAGACAATACTCTGGTGATGACCCAGCCACAATACAGGAGTCTAGTTGTCTGCACTACAGTGTTACAGATTAGACTACAATGCTACTTGATGATTGTTACCAACAGAAATACATCCCAGACACTATTATTATTTTGAGCCTTTGTTGAAATTGATCTATATTATAAGTAGCAGAACTGCCTCTGGTGTTCAATGTAATAAATCAGGAAGTTCAATGTAATAGTCTCATGAAACATATTGAGGTTGACCCATGACAGTCCATGCAATACAGCACCATAAAACTGATATTTCTGATTATAGAATGAACTAAAAAAAAAAATAACTCAGGTACATTATGTAGTCCATTCTATTTTATACTCAAGACTTTCCCTCTTCTTCTTTATTGGCTAATTAGTATTTTTGTTAAAAACAGAGGCATCCTAACCACCTTCCTTGACTTCTCTTCTGAGCCCCTAACTTGTTTAGGCATTTTTTTCTGCAGGGAAAAATATTTAATCATATTCATCATTATAAGTTTTGTTTTTTGTATTTTATTTTATATAATTTATTGATTTTTTTTTTACAGAGAGGAAGGGAGAGGGATAGAGAGTTAGAAACATTGATGAGAGAGATACATTGATCAGCTGCCTCCTGCTCACCCCCTACTGGGGATGTTCCCTCAGACAAGATACATGCCCTTGACTGGAATTGAACCTGGGACACTTCAATCCACAGGCCGACACTTTATCCACTGAGCCAAACCAGTTAGGGTATATAAGTTTTGTTTTTTAGTACCTAGTCACCCTCTGCTACTGTCAACTCTGTAAGAGGGAAATTATCATATATTCAATTCTGGATTTTGAGTTTTCAAAAAGCTGTCTAGTATAGAGTCAATATAAGTAAATGTTGTAATTAATTAATTTGTGAAATAATTTCTGATAGTAAATAAAAATTAGCATGAAGCAGATAAACAGAATATTGTGGGTGACAGATAAAGCTAAATAGCACACTAGAAAATCTGACAACAGGGATGGCATGCAGCTTAAACACATAATTTTATTAGGAATACAAAAATAAAAGGGTTATTAAATTCAGGTTTGGAATGCTGTTCAATGATGAATATCTAGAATGGAGCCAGGGGAAAGTGTCCTGAGAAAAGTAGCAGCCTATGAGGAACCTGAAAGTTGTGTGCAGGAACCAGAGTGTAGAGGCTTTTGATTACAGGCCAGACTTCTCTAGATTACAAGGTCCTATAGGACCCAGAGCTGCTCTTCTCTTCAAATTCACCTTGGCCATCACTCTGATTTTCGTGTTCCAGCCACACTGACCTCCTTTCTGTTCTTTGAACACACCAACCCCTTTTATCCAACAAGACCTTTGTTCTTGCTGCTCTCTCCTCTTGTGCAGTTCTTTGTAATATTTGCTGTGGTTAGCTCCCTTCATCTTTCAGACTTTAACTCAAAGACCACTTATCAGAAAAGTCTTTATGAGCAACATTCCCCTCTGTAACTGAGGTTATTTTTTTATACAGCACCATTATTTTCTTTCATAACTATTTTTTTTTAATCCACTCATTGTATTTTTATTTCTTCTTTCAGTATTTGTCTCTTCCTCAAATGACTATACGTTCTCATCAGTAGGAGCACTGTTTGTCTTATTTACTGTTGGGTCTCCAGTATCTACAGAATAGCTTGCCAGACAAAAATATACTGAATAAGTTATTGAAGACATAATTGAGTCCTTGTATTTTGAATTTGATGTGTAGGGACATGGAATTGGCTCTTCAATCCTCCTCCGCATGGTGAGCCGTCTTTGAGGAATGATGGAAACAAGGTACTAAGGAGAGATGAGGAAAAGGAATGACCTCTAGTTAAAGCTGGGGATGACGAGAAATAATAGTAGGTAATTTAAATAGCTCTTAGGGGCTGAAATATATCCCCCAATATTCATATGTTTAACTCCTCAAAAGGCAAAATTTGGACACAGATACACACAGAAAGATGACCATATAAGAACATACAGAGAAGAGGGTCATGCACAACCAAAGAGAGAGTCTCTGGAGGAATTAATGCTGTGATGTCAGAATCTTGGAGTTCTAACCTGCAGACCTGTCAGGAAATACATTTTTGTGCTTTTCAAAAAAATAGTTTTTTGTTTTTTGTTTTGTTTTTTTAATGATTTCAGAGAGGAAGAAAGAGGGAGAGAGAGAAACTTCAATGATGAGAGAGAATCAATGATCAGCTGCCTCCTGCATGCCCCATACTGGGGATTGAGACCACAACCTAGACATGTGCCCTGACTTGGAACTGAACAATGACCTCCTGGTTCATAGATCCACAGTCAACCACAGAGCCATGCTGGCCAGGCAACATTTCTCTCTCTCTCTCTCTCTTTTTTTTTAATTATTCAAGCGTGGTTTCATTTTTATGTGCACTAATCCAGTTGCCTAGTTGGAGAATAATAGAAGAAATGGAGAGTCAAGGGGCCATCAGAACCACAAAAACAAACTGTAATTCTCTGAGAGGAAGGGTCACATGTAAAGACTTGTTCTTTGTATACTGACATCAGGGTAGTGGCTAGAGGAGAGAAGGGAGAAAGATATGAATGAGAAAAGCAACAGGTAAAGGAAGAGAAGCAGAGAGCATGAAAGAACATATATGGTAAGGTGATTCATTCCAAATGGAGTGCTGGGTTGCCAGCAACATAACAGGATAAGTGTTAACCCTTGCAAACTCTGGATTTTATTTCTGTTCAAAAAGTAGTCATTGTTTCATTTGAAATGTAGAGTGAGCGCTAACAATACACTGATACACTAGCATTATTTTTAAAATCTTAATAATATAGCAGGCATTTCAAAGCAACTGAGAGGCAAGAGAGGCTGTTTTAAGACATTTATTTTTAATCAAATACTGCTTCCATATTTGGATTGCAAATTTTTTCCAGTGCCCAAATCACAATAAATATAACACATTGAAGACCAGTGAATTTTAACTATCTTATTTAACAACGTAAACACAGTACTTATAGGGCTTTGTGAAAGAAGGAAGTATTCTCTTTTTAAATCTGCAACCAGATGTGAGATTACTGGTCTTTGTTTCAACCACAATGATTATGGAGAGGAAGAAATTAATTACAATTTTGATGAATAAAATGCTTGACAAAATAATAGTTTCTAGCAGTCATTGTTTTCACTCTTTAATTTCTATGCAGCCAAGTTTTATTTCAATGGTACATCATCATAATTGCCATTTTTATAAACATCAAACTGTGCAGGTGCATTTTTAACTCACCCTCTGTGGCAAATACAATGAGCTAAAGAAATGTAGAACAGATTATGAAATTGTAGAATATCATTGAGCATGGTTATTGTAGAATATCTACCTTAAAAAAAAAAACCTGAATAAAACTGCCTGGCCTTTGCAATGAGGTAGCCAGCCATATGTAAAAAGCCCCTAGGTTTTGAAACTGATGATTTCATCATTCATTTCCACTGCCTGACCCCCAGATTTTGGCTCCTTTTAGCATGCATGTTATATTTTATTTTATTTAGTGTGTTTACATCAGTATTAAAAATCAGCACTAAATTAAATATTAGCACTAAGTTTCTCATAAGCCAATGAGTTAAATAAGAATTAAAAACAGGTTAGTTCATGAATCAAACATCTTTGAGGGTACCTTGGGATGCCGTGGCAACATGGACACATGATGTTTTCCAAGCTTCATTTCATGTCTCTTGACTATAAACATTAAAATGAGTTGTGATTCTTCAAGGGTCTGCATTAGTTCATTCACTGTAGGTACTTCCCACTGTAGGTACTTCAAATATCATCAAAATAGAAATGTTTATTACAGGCATGAGGACTCAGCATGACGGTACTCTCATGAATAAAAAAAATGGGACAATTTCAGTAATAAAGTGAATAAGCAATAATAGTGAAAACATAACACATGGAATGAATAAATAGATGGACCTACTAAAGTGATATTAAAATAATAATGTAATACTAATAGGAGAGAAAGAAGACAAGATTTCCTATGTAGAAAATTAATTAGCTAATTAATTTATTAATCTATCTAATAAATGTAGGAGAAATGATAGAATTTTTAAAATCACCATTTTGTAAGCCCCTAATGTAACAACTGATTTAGGTAAGGATCGTTGATGGATGCTAAACCCATCTGATTCTGATAAAAGGTTTTGAGGAACTGAGTATTCACAATACCACCCTCTAAGAAGGAAACGAGACTACTTTTAGAATTTCTATTAGGCATTACCCTAAGCAAGTAATCAAATTAAAAATTACCAGTACTGTGGAACTGGATGTTACATACTTCCAGAACTGGTGCAATAACATGTACAAACATCACCTTTGTAGTACTCTTTTCCAAATACATACAATTTAAATCTAGTAATAAGGAAATAAATGAATAATTATAGAATGTAGAATATTTTCCAAGTTGCATAAACTTCATGAAAAAGTATATGCCTAAAAAAATGTTCGAGTTTCTGCCTGAGATTTAGAATAACTGATGAAGCATACATATCAAATCTGAATCAAATTTCTCAAATTTGGACCTTGGGTTTTAAAGTAATGATAAATGAAATTTTGGTGAAAACTGAATATGAACTGTTGCATTAGATTGTGTTATTGAATTAATGTTATTTTTTAATAGGTGTTGAGGCAAATGTCCTTATTCTCATGAGATGCTTGGGATAAAATATCATGACTCCTTCAGTTTAATTTCAAAATATTGGGACAGAGAGAAGGGGAGAAAAGATGTTAACAATTATTTTAAAATGTTAATATTGGCAAATCTAGGCACATGTGGTTGTTAACTACAGCATTAATCTATCTTTTCTATAGGTTTAAAAAATTCAAAATAAAAAAAAATGATTTAAACTCAGATTAGGACCACCCTTACATTCCTGGCAGAAGAATGTAACTCATGCCTGTATAAATGAATAAATCAATCAATGAATGAGCGAGTGAATGAATAAACACATGAAGTCCAAATGACTCCATCTGTACGTTACCTGTTCATCACAACTATAACAAGTGCTTGAGCATATTGAAATTGGTAGTGCTTCATTACAATTTAAAGGGTGAATTAATATTTTCAGAATTGTGATAATATTCACCCATTCAATTAGTTCTCTGTAGAAGATAATAGATTGTATTTGTCTACACAGCTTCTTTTCACCCATCACTTCCACTTTGGAATGCTCACTCAATCCAGGAATCCATGATGTTCTACTCATGACAGTCATGGTCCTCAAACCCTCTGACATGATAGTGGGCACAGAGGAGAGTAAAATTATTATACTCATTATCCCTGTAATCCGCCATGGTCAGCCAAAGTGACAGGCATATAAACTAAACAAGTCAGAGTTCTCCTCTAGGATTTCATGTGCAGACTCAGATGAAGGAAACCTTTTTCACTTTAACCTTGCTAAACAGAAAGGATGCATGCATACTTTAACTGAGATCATGGTAGCCACCACAATTTCTAGATCTTCAGGGTATAAAAAGAACAAAACAAAACAAAAAGAAGTAGAGGGATGTCCAAAAAAAAAACAAACAAAAAAACATGTAAGACAAAGAGGTAGACAAAATTATTCTAAAGACTTTTTTTTTTTTTTTTGCTGCTATTGCCCCTTTCTGATCGAAAAGTTTTTGGGAAATCCCCTTCTTTGTTAAAGCTAATTAAGTTGAACTTCAGTTATACAAAACTTTAAAAATCCTGCCATGCAGTTGAAAGCTATGGATATTATTCATGTAATTCAATACTTTACCTAACATGCTAACCATTTGTCCAATGAACTAAAAGACTCTATTAAAATGGAAAATAGCCCCAGCCAGGGTGTTTCAATGGTTACAGTATGGTCCACTGAAGGGTGGCAAGTTTGATTTCCAGTCAGGGCACATACCCAGATTGGGGGTTTGTTGCCAATCATGATGCATGTATGAGGCAACTGATTGATGTTTCCCTCTCACATTGATGTTTCTCTCTCTCTCTCTCTCTCTCTCTCTCTCTCTCTCTCTCTTTCTCTCCCTCCCTCCCTCCCTCCCTTCTTTGCTCTCTCCCTAAAATCATTAAAAAAAAATTATCCTTGGGTGAGAATTTTAAAAAAGGTAAACAATATTATCTCATGAATTTAGATGTCATTAATTTGAGAATTTTTCTTAATTTTGACTGAAGCTAAACGACACTGTCAATTAATAAAGGCTCCAAATACAGACAATACCGATCTATGTATGGATACACTATTTGTATCACATAACTTATAGCCCATATATAATTAAGGGGACATTGGAGTTGTATAGATTTATTTGTAGCAGGTTTATCTTTGCCTCTGTTGTTGTTGTGATCTCCTGAAATGTGAAACACTGAACAAAGAGAGAAACTATTTGGTCTATGTGCCTAAACATACTTATCTTTCCATTTCCTATGAAAGGAAGCAAATTATAAGTCGTAGGAGTTATATTCATTTTAAACTCCTTTAAAGTACCATTTACATCTACAATAAGAAAATAGAATTTGGGGAGGAACCAAGATGGCAGCATAGGTAAAACACCTATCTTGCCGTTATACTCAGCAATTTTAATACTACAACTTAACGAAAGAACAAACACCTTCCAGAATCACCAGAAAGCCCGCCGAGTGAAAATTCCACAAATAAAAGTGAAAATAAGACACTGTGACTCGGAGGAGCGGCAGAGGACAGAGTTGAAAGATTCGCGTGGAGGGAGAGAGAGGTTTGGAGCGCGCGTGCCAGTTTTCTCGAACGGGAGACAAAGATGTCCCACTGGACTGATTCTCCAGCTCTGGGCGAAGTCCAGGGAACCCACTATCACACTGGGTGAAAACTGGACAGTGGGAGTGCACGCCGAAGCTCAGGTGCTGCCGGGTCTGCCGGCTTGTGGAGAAGGCAGCTTGCGCGAACAGCTCAGCTGCGTGACTGCGCAGAGAGCACTCACGACTCGCTCTCTCATTCGGAAAATCGTCAGACTGCTTTGTTTTACGACCCTGGGTGAGACATTGGGTGTGCAGACTCATTTGGGGAGAGTCTGAATTCCCCGGCAGCCAGTGGAGCTCGGCAGCGGCTCTCTCTCAGAGGTGTGGCAGCCATTGCTCCCGGCACAGAGTCCCTGGGGCTGCATAGGGCAGAGCTAACACTGTCTGCTTGGCCTGGAGACTCCGCCCATCCAACCTGAGCACAGCTGAACTTCTCAGACAACTGGCCTGTAGGTCAACCCCTCCAAGTGCTAACAACGATTAACTGAGCTTAACTTCAGCAAGACTGTGCAACCCATATCCACCTCAGGTAACTGGGGAGGCTGAGCCACTGTCCCTAGTAGGAAGTCTACCACACAAAGCTAATTGACCAACTCAGGGAAGCAGCCACGATGCAGAGACATGGAAAGAAATCAGATGTGAAAGAAATGGAGGAAAAAAAACAACTGGACATGGAATTCAAAACCATGGTTATAGGGCTTTTCAAGAGGCTCCAACAAAAGGTCGAGGCCTATAAGAAAATAAGCAAGACTGCAAAGGAAATGAATGAGTCCTACAAGGAAATGAAGGAGACCCTCAAGGATATGAACAAGACCTGCAAGGAAATGATCAAGACCAATGTGGAAATGATCAAGACCAACGTGGAAATGAATGAGTCCTACAAGGAAATGAAGGAGACCCTCAAGGATATAAAGGAGACTCTCAAGGATATGAAAAAGGACCAACCAGAAATTAAGCATACACTGACTGAAATAAAATAGATTATACAAAGACCTAAAAGTGCTCTGGAGCACCCCAAGAACCAAGTTCAAGATTTGAAATACAAGGAGGTAAAATCCACTCAGCTGAAAAAGCAAGAAACCAAAAGAATCCAAAAAATTGAAGATAGTGTAAGGGGCCTCTGGGACAACCTCAAGCATACCAACATCCGAATTATAGGGGTGCCAGAAAAAGAGAGCGAGCAAGACAATGAAAACCTATTTGAAGAAATAGTGACCGAAAACTTCCCACACCTGGTGAAAGAAATTGACTTAGGAGTCCAAGAAGCGCACCGAACCCCAATCTATAGGAACCCTAAGAGGACCACACCAAGGCACATCATAATTAAAATGCCAAGAGCAAAAGACAAAGAGAGAATATTAAAAGCAGCAAGAGAAAAACAGATGGTTACCTAAAAGGGAGCACCTATACGATTGTCAGCGGATTTCTCAACAGAAACAATGCAGGCCAGATGGGAGTGGCAAGAAATATTCAAAGTGATGAACAGCAAGAATCTACAACCAAGATTACTCTATCCAGCAAAGCTATCATGCAAAATTGAAGGTCAGATAAAGTGCTTCACAGCTAAGAAAAAGCTAAAGGAGTTCATCACCACCAAACCAATATTATATGAAATGCTGAAAGATATTCTTTAAGAAGAGGAAGAAGAAAAAGATAAAAGTGTAAATTAGGAACAACAAATACACATCTATCAACAAATGAATCTAAAAATCAAGTGAATGAATAAGCTGATGAACAGGGTAAACTGGTGAATGTAACAGAATCACGGACATAGAGAGGGAATGGACTGACAACTCTTGGGGAGAAAGTGGGTGTGGGAAGTGCAGCAAGAGACTGGACAAAAATCATGCAACTATGGGAGAGGACAGTGGAGGGAGGTGAGGGCGGAGGGTGGGATGGGTACCACGTGGAGGGGAACTATAGGGTGAAAAAAAAGGGAACAATGTAATTAATAAGCTGAACAATAAAGATAAAAAAAGAAAAAAAAAGAAAATAGAATTTAAAGAGAGTATAAACTATTTGTTTTATATATTTACAATTATTCTGTTCTGATCTGTTCTTTACCAATACATCTTTTTCACGTCATAATAGTTTATGCACTCTCCAGTGAATTTAAAGCACTTGAAATTTATATATTAAAGTCAATCAACCCTTTTATAGTACTTAGCGTGAGCCATGTGCTCGGTGGTAACTAATTCTAGAATGTACAAGAGTCTCACAGTATACTAGGGGTATAAACTTGTAAGTATAAATAAATGCAAACTGGAGAAGTAAAAGCAAGCAATATTTTAGATGGAAACTAAAGCTAATATCAAAATCATTTAAATTCCTCATGATTTTGCTCTTCGGTGACACTGAATTTTTTTTTCATTTGTTTGAAGATGGAGAGTAAGTGATATGAGCACCTGGAAGCAATTTGCAGATGAATTCAATCATTTGGGGATGTATTCTTGCATCATTTGCCCTTTTTTAAAGGACAGAGACAAAAGATAAATAAAATGGAAGGATACAGGAAAGGAGATGCTCAGATATCTATATATTTAAAATCATTATATGTTCTGGAAATACTAAACTACACATAAATATACCTGTCTATAATTTGCTCTCACAACTACAATTTAGGAAATAGGGGGAAATGTGAGCTAAATTTGCATAGATAAATTAAACATGAAAAGAATTACTCGTAGGGAAATTGTTATGAGTTGAATGGCGTCCTCTCAAACGTTTTGTTGGAATCTTAATCCTCAGTACTTTAGAAGGTGACTTTGTTTGGAAAACAGGTGTAACTAGCTAAGATGAAGTCAGTAGGAAATGCCTTAAATCCAATATGACTGGTGTCCTTTTAAGAAACACAGAGATGCTGGGGAGAACATCACATGACAACAGAGGTAGACACTGGCATCTGCATGCCATGGAACATCAAGGTTTGTGGAAAACCACCACAGAAGAAGCAAAGGGTTTTCCCTATGGTTTGCATGAGGGAACACGGCCCTGCTAACACCCAAATGTTTGACTCAGAGCTTCCAGAACTCTGAGACAATGATTTTTTTCTTGTTCTAAGCCACCTAGTTTGACAAAATTTGTAAGATCAGCCCAAGGAAACTAATACAGGAACAATTGTGGTTGAGTTTATGTCTTCCATTAGACACGTAGGGAACAAGGAGAACCCCAAACTGTCCATGAGTTGCCTTTTTGTGGTGTGTCAAATATATGCTCAGCAGCTTGTCTTGATTCGAAGAGATGTGATCTCTAACAATACTGCAAAGTGTTACCTCTGAACTTTCTTCTGGGAAACGGCCAGGCAAGAAAACCGAGGCCCTCACCTCACTTGCATGAAACAAGAGGGCTGCAAGAACTGGCAATTAAGGGAGTTTTAGCTTATACCTCTTTAATTCTGGAGATGCAGGGCAAACCTTCCCTAAGCAGTTACTAAAATATTATCAGGCCTTGGTTTAAAGATGAATAATAATTTAGCATGCAGGCTTTATTCCAACCTTGGGTTTTTCAACTGAGACAAAACACAGGCAAAACCCACTTGCATTTTAAAAGTATACTAATGCATTTCTAACCTCCAGGCCTTATAGATAAAGCACTCTGACTGTAAGCAAGCAGTGTGGTAATACTCAGTAAAATGCACAGATTAACTCTTACTGAGGTAGTTCAGAGTCCAAAGAACATCTTTGTTTCTTCAGTAATTGAAGAACTGAATTATTGGCTTAAATCTCTGCATTGTTTAGTTGTTCTTTAAATAGTGTTTTTGTTGATTTTTGAGAGAAGGTAAGGGAGTGGAAAAGAGGGATAGAAACATCGATTGGCTGCCTCCTGTATGCTCCCTACTGGAGATCAAGCCCACAAGCCAGCCATGTGCCCAGACAGGAATCAAACCAGTGACCTCTTGGATCTTGAGTCAACAACTGAGCCACACCAGCTGAGCATTGTGGTGTGTGTGTGTGTGTGTGTGTGTGTGTGTGTGTGTGTGTGTGTGTTTTGGTGTTCTTTTAAGTGTCTTTTAATTTACATCCTCTTCTTCAGGGAGGATGGCTGCTGGTACTCATACTTGGCAAATTTTACCACACGGGCACAGCTTTATTAGCACTTTATCTTGCTTTAACATAAGAATTCTGTGCACTACAAACCTGTGAATTTTTAAACTGTGATATCATTCTGCATTCATTTTTATTTTCTTGGAGTTTGCTAGATAAATTCCATTGAAGAACTCTCAAGTAAATGATGTCATGGGGAAATTTGAAATAACCAGACATACACCAAGACAGTCAGGGAAATCACAGTGCAGACAGGCCAGATGGGAGGAGAGAACGAGTGGCCACACTCACTGGAGATGAAAGAAAACCTGAGAGCTCAGACCAACAGAGGCAGAAGGGTAATAATGAGAGCAGGGAGTCACAATTGCTATGGTTGTGATTCCTCCTGCCTGCGTTATTCTTTATCCTCGCACTGCGCTTCAGTTCTGACATTTATACTTTGCTCAACCCATCCCCGCGAAACCAGGCCTAACTGTACTTAATTAGAGAAGAAGCCGTAGGAAGCCCGGGTTTTGTTTTCCCTAAATGGGACAGGGGATGCCATAGATAATTGTTTTGTCATCAAGGCAAGATCAAATTGCTGACCCTCTAATTATATTGGGCAAAACAACAACGGATCTTACTGATGGCCTTCCTAATTCTGGAGCACAGAAATCAAATTAGAGTGGGAGATATTATGCTTACGAGCTAATTTGCCCAGAGTTCATTATATGGGAGGCTTACAAAAGAGCTTTGTGAATAATTACTTTGTATTGTCTACTTCCTCAATATGAGAGCTGATATCATCCATCTAAATGTAATCAAATGAGATCAATGTCAACTCAATGATCTGACAGAAACAAGAGTGAACTTCATACATAGCTGAGCCTGAATAAGTTTGAACGGGCATATACTTTAAAGTATATATGACCGATAACACTACATAGAATGTCTAGCTTTTCTAGAGTTAGGCATAATACACTCAAATGCAGAAAAAAAATACAGTTTTTTATTTCTTAAGTATCGTCCTCATGGGTACCTCTTTTATGCCATGCCACCACTTGGTAAGAAGAATAAAAAGGAATTAAAGTTAAATTTTTTTTTATGGGGGAGGTGTCATCTTGGTTTACTTTTGCAATTGGAGATATACTTTTAGGAGATGACGTTCTTTGGGATAAACATGTAGTGTTTCAGATCTCCTGCTTTGCCCTACACTTCGAAGTGATGCCTGCCGTTATGAACAGCTTTCTCTACACGTGCCATCCAATGAAGAGGGTCTCAGGTCTGAGTCTGCTGTGCTCTGCTATTCTTTGGACTGAGGACTTTTCATGTGTGACTGGCCCCACCCTGGGCCCTCTTTTGATGTCACTTCAACCAATGTAACATGTGATTTTGTCTGCCAACTTGTTCCAGGAGGGCCTCTCTGGCTGACTGGGCTCCAGTGTAACTCTCACTTGGCCACAGGTCTGGCAGCGCATCCATTGCTCCAGGCCTGGTGGTAAACAATTCCGCCCTTGATGTAAAGTCCACATTGCTCCTTCTGCCAACCTTCGAAGCCAGATCTTGATGGAACTCCCATCTCACCATCACTCCTAAAAAGTGGCTGACAATGTCATGCCACTTAGTTTTAAATTAATGGAAGTTCCATACCACCGACGCCCTTGGTGCCGCAGTATTATCTAGCAGAGTTCCCTACTGACTGAGAAGGAAACACTTTGCTTTCAGTGTTCCTGCTGTTTAAGAAATGCATGTCACCATCTCTGGGATAGATTCTTATCCCTGGCTCTTTCCTTTTACTATTCCTTGTGACCTTGTTATAGGTCTCAAGACAACTGAAGAAAAGGACATGGAGTCAAAATGAAAAATGGGAAGACACATTAATAACTTCACAAATCTTAACCCCTTGTGCTGTCTAGTTCCATTTGCCCCTTTCTCTCTCCAAGCATATACATTTTCTTCACTTCGTTACCTTGTTTTTTTCCTCAGGAGACTGACTTCTACACACTGCATCATTTATATTCCCTTACTCTCCCGTGTCCAACCACTATTTTAGGCTGATGGATGGTACCAAGAGGAGAGTATAGAGGGGAAAAAGAGAGATGTATATTTATTCTCTCCTCATCCTTCTTGCTACACTTTTGCTAGCAAAGTGTTCATACCCTAGAGTCATGGATCTGTTCATATGGCCCTTGTCCCTGACTCCAATTACAACTCTCCTTTGCTTTGATTCTTCAGTGAGAGACAGAGATAGAGATAGAGAGAGAGAGAGAGAGAGAGAGAGAGAGAGAGAGAGAGAGAGCATGTGTATGCTCTGTCCTTGGTTCCTCACCATCATTTGTTGGTTTCTTTAATTCTGTCATTCCTTTCTAAATAGTTCTATTAGTCTCACTTCACTTAAATCTTTCTGAATGTCCCATGTATTTCTTATCATAATTTTTACTGGTACACAAATTTACATTGTCTATTGAAATAGTACATTCATTTATTTGATAATTATGTATTGAGAAATTATTCAATGCCAGGCATCAATTCAGAAGAAATAAAACTCCTTGATCTAATGGAGCTTATATTCTAACTAGAGGCCTGGTGCACAAAATTCATTCATGGGGAGACTCACTCAGCCCATCCTGCACCCTCTCCATTCCAGGACTCTTTGAGGGATTGCCAACTGCAGGTGCAATCTGAGACTGCTGGCTTCTAACTGCTCATCTACCTGACTGCCTGATTGTCCCTAACCACTCTGCCTGCCTGCCTGCCTGGTCACCCTAACTGCCCTCCCCTGCCAGCCTGGTCACCCCTAACTATTCTCCTCTTCTGGTTTGGTTGTCCCTAACTGCTCACCCCTGCTGGACTGATTGCCCCTAACTGCCTCTATCTCAGCCCCTGCTACTGTGGCTTTGTCCAGAAGGATGTCTGATTTAATAAGCATATTACCCTTTTATTAGTATAGATGAGAGAGGCTGATAATAAACAATGAGTTTATTATGAGCAGGCAATAATTATTATAAAGGAGATGAAAAAGGGATGGGAATAAAAAGGTGCTGGTGAGAGGAGTGTAATTTTCACAGGCTGGTCAGAAAAGCCCTCATATACAGTGTGATACATAAATAGAACCTATGTCTTATTTGGGGTATACCTAAAGCATGACCTAAAACAAGAGCACTGGTGGATGTAGGTAATTTGGAAAGCTCTCCTGGAAAATAGGAATGCAGGATTAGAAAAAGTGAGACAGGTAAGGAATGATGGGGAAAAGTGAGCTGGGGAAGGAGAGGAAATTCTATGAGGACATGTTATAGAGAGCCCTTGTGTAGGCAACAGGATTTTGATTCTGCTAGTATCTCAGAGATGTCCTAATTGTTGCTCTATGTAACAACAAAGAACTAAAACATCATTCCAAAGGAATGTAGCAGGCATCATCAAAAGCTGTCAAAATTCAACCATTTGTTTCATGTTTCTGCTGCAAAACTAAAACTATTCTCTGGGGTCACAGGCATATAACAAATTCCCAGTAAACTAGGAAAACCGTCATTTATTACAAGGGTCCTTCTCCATCTGGTCTTGCCCAAGTAAAATGCAGTTTGAACAGGTCCAAGGTTAATTCAGAAGCTTATTAAGGTCTCTAGAGCTTTCTATCTTTTGACTTTGCCACACGAAATGTTACTAAAAGTTATCCTCATAATCACAAGATAGATGCAGCACCGCAGGCATTACATGCAGAGATTTAAAGAAGACAGAGATAGCAGAGTAGTATGGTAACTGTTGAGTAGGCATTGAACATTGTTTGCCACATAATAGCTCTTATTACATTCCTCTTTAATGCTTTACTGAATGATAAAAACATGGCAAGATTAAACTTTTAAGTAAAATATACTTTTACTTACAAACAGATTAAATTTTATATTACAAGAAATATTTACTCCTTGACTTGAAGAAAGTATTCATATCTCGAGCCACTATCTCTTTCCTACACTGTTTTCATGGCTGTTTGATAGCTCTAAATTGGAATACAGGAAAATCCTTTATTTCAGAACTCAAATGAAATTTAAAAGCATCAATACTTCAAGTCACTCTTAACCATTAGGAGAGGAAATAATAGTTATTTATTCATCATCTGTTCTGAGACCCATATTATCTTCCACCAGACATGTCTATTTCTAAATAATAATAATAATAATAATAATAAGCTTAAACAAAAGGCTAGACAGTCATCTGCAGAAAGGATGAGCCAGCTTACTTATGATTCATTTGCCTTTTTAATCTGTGCTCTCCATTGGAAGTGTCTAATACTGATAATTTGCAGAGATAAATAGGACAACTGTGGTCATTACACTGAGCTATACTCCAGTGCATCAGAATATTCTTGTCTCCTCTTTTCATTTACATAATTTCTAAATGTGCTAAGAATGGAAAGCATTGTTCATTGATGGCAGTTTTTTACTATAGAACAATCAGCAACACAAAACAAATTTTGACCCAATCGGAGGAGAGAAAGTGATTGATATAAGCTGCATTTTATTCCTATGCGCCTTACCAGAAACTTTGCACTTGAATGCAGCTGCTCCCATCAAATGTTCCGCCACAGGAACATTTAAAAGCAGCCCCAGCAGAGCATTCTCTGAGGCTCAGGCTTTATAACAACGTGTGAGGGGATGGGTAGTTACCAGGGAAAGGGAAATATTTAGGGCGGGGCAGGCAAACAATAGGCAAGTGGTCCTTACAGAGTAGAAAACCTGACTTAATTAGTTACCAAATAGCTTTCACGACAAGCATTGGTGCTGTATTCCTTCAATATTGATTTTTAATGTTTGCTTTGTAATAAATTAAACTAATAAGTGTGATTAAACAAATGAATAAATACATTTAAAAAGTGGTCAAAGTAAAAAAATAGGAATAGCAGAGAGACAAGCAGCTTCAGAAAGACAATTTTTTTAAACTGTACTAGTATAATAAACAAAAAGATATTGTCACCTTACAGGTGAATAAAGTGGGAAATAGGAAAAGAGAGAGAATAGAGAAAATGAGATAGAAGGAGAGAGGATAACAATGAAAGGCATAAAGGAAAGAAAGAAAGGGGAGCGAGAAAGTGAAAAAAAGAGTAGAAGAAGGATGGAGGAGAACAAAGGGAAAATACTAGTATACAAGCAGACAGACAGGCAGGAAGGAGGAAGGAGGTCATATGAGCCAATATTTAGATCCTCAGGGTGCCCCTTGGTGCAGGGCAATGGGCAACAAAGTTTAGTATGTTGCCTGGCTTTAATAATATTAATGCATAATATTTGCACATTATCATATGCTCCTTCATACACCATCAAGGAAAAAACAACACTACCCTCATTGAGGCTATATCTTCTTTCTCAGGAGAGTGTTTCCTCTAAAACGGCAGAGAAAAAAAGGTTGATTCCAAATAGGGAGATTCCTCTAGGTTCTCTAGCTGCTCTCTTAGCTTTTTAAAAAGCAGAGGGATACTCTTGAGTTCTATCTCTTTAAGGAGTCCTTATGGAAGGCTACGTGGATAGGCTTTTCAGAGACATGCAGTATATCAGAGAATCTAAAATCAACTGAATGGCCCTTATACATCTAAACAGAAATGTTTGGTAACAGCATCGAATGCTTCAATAGAATGAGCATCAGTATTCAAGTCTAAATTGTCTGGCTTCTTATTCTTCTTAGTATTTGGAGGAAACAGCAAAGCTTTTGAACCTCCAATTACTGCATCAATGAAGTAGTTAATACCCCTAATTTCTGAGATGTTGTGAAGCATTGGTGACATGATGAAAAGCCCCAGTTTCCAGCCTAGAGGAGCAGTTTCGTTGCTTCAATGTACAGATTGCATATGGCTCTCTGTATATTTAAGTCTCAATATATTTATCACAAATATACTAATCCAAAACTTTCTAATCACCATGCTAAAAAGTAGGGAGTGGCTTTTCAGATTTCACCTGGATAAATAAAAAAATCTTCTCTGTTATGTTTTGGTATGGGGCTAGGACTTAATGAAAGATACATTATACATTGGAAATTTTTCTGCTTATAGATTTTATTTTCTCTGCCATTCATTTGGCAAATTGCCATGTCCCAAATTGCGAGAAAGCTATAGTTTAATTCACATTGTGGTGTAGTTACTTCAACACCCTTCTTCTCTCTTAAAGCATAAACATCTTTAGGGAAGGAACTTTGTATTGCAGTTTTCTTTAGACTTCATACAATACCAAGACTATTTTGTTGCATGTAGAGCAATTGCTGATAAATTGCTAGAGTCCTCTAATTCCATCTGAAATTAGAAAAACCGAGAATTGATGATCTCCCATTCTACTGGCCAGTTTCAACAGAATTTGGGAAAAACCGTAGACTAACCAGAAAAGTCTTATTTATGGCCCACTTCCAAATTGTTACTCAAGGGCAATTCACAGCCTGCCTCTTTGTAATACAGCGAATCAAAAAGGAAGCATGTACTCCAATTTCTTCAGGTCAGATCGCAATTGACAGATGCTCCTTCAAAGCATGAAAGAGCCACACACAGACAAATGGTCATTTCTGGGAATCCTGGAAGGTGGAGAAGCTCTTGAGGACGTTTCCTGTCTTACAGGAACAAATATTGGCAACAAAGGAAAGTTCAAATATAAGCCAATCAAAACAAAGTGACAGATGCCCTGTTATATTTTATGAATTATAAATAGAAAACATAGAATTCAAAGGATTCATGTATTTAAATTGTATTTAATAAATATAATTGCTAATATAAATCATTTTCTTTTTATTATAATGTTTAAGAAAAACCTTATGGGATATTTTGCATTGCTGTCTTGCTATTTGCAAAATAAACTAAAATATATATATTTAACATTTTAAAATATTATTAAAGCAAATATATGCTGTTCAGGTTTTTTTTCTCTAATAAAAGAATTATATAGTTAATAGTTTTACTACTTATGCCAACATAACAATGTCATGGGTTATTATGATCATAAATATTATTTACCATCTATGTGTTTTGTGTTAAAGACACAGAGATGATTAAACCAATCCTATATAATAAAAGAGTAATATGCAAATTGACCATACCTCCGATACACCCACAAGCCAATCAGGAGCAAATAAACCCCAAACAAGTTGGCTGCAGCCACTGAGAGCAGGAGGGAGGCTTGGGTTTCTATGACAATGGAGGAAGCCAAGCTTTCCATCTGCCCTTGCTGGCCTAGGCCTCCACTCAATGCTATAAAGTTTCAATTATAGAAGATGCATAATCCCAATAGAAATGGCGGCAGCCACGGAGATGGAGAGAGCAGAGGCTAGGGTTGCCCTGGCGATGGAGGAAGCCAAGCTTCTGCAGCCCTAGCACCTAGGCCTGCACTCTAGGCTACAAAGTTTAAATTATAGAATTTAAATAAATCCAAACAGAAATGAGAAATGACTGTTACCATGGAGCAAGCAGAAGGCTTGGCTCCACTCCAGGCTACAAAGTTTCAATTGTAAAACATAAATTAATCCCAGATACTAGGGCCCCTGCTTGGGTCACTGGGGGGCATGGCTGGCCTGCAAACCACCACAGGCCTCTCATCCAGGCCATCCATGTCCAAAGGGAACTCCCTCCCTGATCTGGGACACTCTTCAGGGCAAACCAGCTGGCTCCCACCCATGCACCAGTCCTCTATCCTATCTAATAAAAGAGTAATACACAGATTGACCATCACTCCAACACACAAGAGGGCTGCCCCCAAGTGGTCAAAGGTCCTGTCCCCATGTGAACACAAGATGACCATCACAAGATGGCCAGCAGGGGAGGGCCATTGGGATATTCCAGGCCTGCAAGGGAGGGCATTTAGGGGTGATCAATCCTGCAGAGGAGGGGAGTTGGGGCAAACAGGCTGGCAGAGGAGCAGTTAGACATCAATTAGACCGGCAGGGAAGTGGTTAAGGAGTGATCAGGCTGGCAGGCATAAGCAGTTAGGGGCAATCAGGGAGGCAGGCAGTTGAGCAGTTTGGAGCCAGTAGTCCTGGATTATGAGAAGGATGTCTGACCGCCCATTTAGGCCTAATCCTGTACTCAAGGGGTCCCAGATTACAGAGAGTAAAGGCTAGGCTGAGGGACACCCTTGCCCTCTGTGCATGAATTTCATGCACTGAGCCTCTAGTGAAATATTTTTAGATTAATTTATTGAAAACTTTCAAACTTGATCACATATCCACACATTTTAAGGCAAAACTAAATATAGCCTACTATCCTTTTTCTAGATCCAAAGCAGAAGATCTTGGAAAATGGGCAGAGTAAATTGATACTTTCTTGAGTTGTGTTTGTTCTGAATATAATTAAAGTGAAAGAAGCCAGTTCAGAGGAAGACAAGTACCATATGATTAAATTTATATGTAGAATATAATGAACAAGATAAACAAAAAACAAAATAGAAATAGACTCATAGATAGAAAACAGATTGACAGCTGGGTGGGGTTGGATGACAAAAAAAGTTGAAGGGATTAAGAAAAAAATATGGATGCATCTGTGCCATGAGGAGACAGTCTGAGCCTCAATATTTTAATTGAGTCACCCTCCCTGGGAAATCACTAGGCTACACTAGGTGTAAAACTTTATGAAGCCAAAAAAAAAAAGATGAAAAAGGGACTTGTTTTAACACATGCTTATTAGAGATAAAGTAGTGTCATTAAATATGAAGCTTATTAGAGTAATAATTCCTCAGAGCTCATTCACAATAACATTAAAACTAATGTTTTCATTGGAGCTTGTTTCTTACTCATCTAATTGGAGGCCCTTTATCAAAATCCATTTCTGAGGCATCTCTACCTCAGTGAAAATGATCTTGAGGACAGAGTAACTGGTCTCAATTAGCATCCATATGATATTCATTTTTTTATTAAAGTAAGACACTTAGGCAAATCTTTCCTTCTTCTGACATTAGCATTTCACTAAGAACACATCATGATTGAACAGCATATACCTATTTGTAAAAAAAAACAAAAGAGTTAACTTAAAATATTTCAAGTTGTGTGTGTGTGATTCTATTGTATATGAAATTATGGAAACATGGACAGAAATAGTTCCATTTTTAAAAAAATACTTGTATATTTATTTCAGAGAGGAAGGGAGAAAGAGAGAGAGATAGAAACAACAATGATGAGAGATTATTATCGATTGGCTAACTCCTGCACACCCCACTCTAGGGATAGAGCCGGCAACCTAGGCATGTGCCCTGATGGGGAATCAAACCTGTGACCTCCTGGTTCTTAGGTTGACTCTCAACCACTGAGCCACACTAGCCAGACAAATCATTCCATTTTTAAAATCAGATAATCAATGTGGTTTGTTCTAAAGTTGAACAACTGTCCAATTACTTTTCCTTTTTTCCCTCAGCCTTAAAAACACAGTGTCTTTTTCCAATGGGAGAGATGTCTTATAGTTTTGTCAGGCATGTCTATGCTTTGTCAACTGATTTGAAAGCTAAGAGTTGCAAAGTGACATCCGTGGCCCCATTTCACAATACTAACCTCATTCAAAGGAAATGTCACAATATTCACCTGAGGTTTGTTATCATTTGGTGTTGGAAATAGGATTTCAAATTGGTATAGATTGTAGGGACTATTTAAAGTACTAAAATAAAATTTTATTTTGCCATCTTTATTGCATAGAACTGAAAGTCAATTGAGAACCCATCTTATCCTTGGTCCCAAGACAAGACTTTACAACTGCTTCATCTGATCATCAGAAACAAGACCATCTAGCACTTTTCAAGACTTGTTAAAGTTTTCCAAAGTCTAATGCAGCCCTACCCAGCTTTACACAGCCTGTCTCATTGGTAATAAGCAGCATGAATAGTTATCAGTTTAATTCAAACTCCACATTCCAAATTTCCCTGAATCAAAATTAGTGTCATGATTATGCTAAATCTTTAGTGTCGGGCAGGTGATAAATTACCTACTGATAGAACAGTTGTCTCTAAACTCCCATTCATGAGCAACTAAAATCTGGTTGAACCAGGAGCTGAATTAGGGAAATTAAGTTTACAAAATGGTTTCTTCCCCCTCCCCTCTAAAAATGGAAAGGAAACCATCATCCTGTGACCTCCTTGTGCTCACCTCCTATTCAATTCGTTTATGCATCTAGAACAAAATAAGAAAAAAAATGCCATTAGTACTAAGGCACTGTGAACTTTGACTTTAAAATACTAATTCCTAATCTTACCAGCTGTTCATTCAGCACCACGGACTGCTCCTCCTTTACACACACATTCTCTTTTCTTCCTGATCACTGATCACTATTCACTTTTACTCCTGAGAGACACAATCACATTTCCTATTGCAACCCTGATTATACTGAGTCCTTTAAGCTACCAATTTAATCCAAATGTTTATTAAACTCTTTCTGGGGAAAGAAAATTAAATTATTTTAGTAAAACTAGGCCTTTATTAGTACACCAGTAAGCATGTAATGTTTATTACAGCGCAGAGATTTCAGCAAATGCCTTTTAACTGAACTTGTTTTGTAGCTATCCCCTAGCAATTTTGTTAAATTCAGTGGTAATTATCAATTAGGTGCCTAGATGAACTGGCATGACATTAGTGAATGATAGGTGCGTTAACTGTGTGGAAACACTGACAATAAGGAAAAGAAGTATGTGAAAGGACTGATGGAAAATGTATCTATCTCCAGTGACCTCATTCATGCCCCTGGATTTAAATACCACCCATATGCCAACAACTCCCAAATTCTTATCTCTTGTCAAGACTTTTCTGAGTGTTAAGTTACGGAAATTTCCCTTTTAGTGTCCTATAAGCATCTCAAGTTTTATGTACAAAGAATAACATTTAAATATTTCCTTGACAACATACTCACCTCTAGTCTTTTTCCTCTCTCTCTCTCTCTCTCTCTCTTTCTCTCTCTCTCTCTCCATATATATATATATATAATGATTGATTTTTAAAGAACAGTATAACAAGTTTTTTCTTGAATTTATTTCAGCTTTATTGTACATAAGTAGATAGTGTCTAAGTCAAGTATCTTGTGTAGCATGTTACTGTTAATTTTTCTTCCATATCACAATATTTTATTTATATAAGAAACATTACTAGAATTTGATTGCCTTGTGGAAGAGAACTTGCAATGATTTAAAGACTATTTGGAGTAATAATTTTGCAAACCAGTAAAATACAGTTTTCTCTAGAGAAACATAGGAGCTACAATACTCTATATATTTATTTTTGTTTGGAAATAATATAAAGCAAATCACTGAAAAAATATATAATTTGATTCTGTGTGCTAAAAACAAATACGAAGTAAAAGGTAAAAACGTGCATCACTTATCTATCATAATAAGAGCATAATATGCAAATTGAGCAAATGACCGAACAGCAGAACAACTGTCCGGACAACCTTACGGATGACCACCTTATGACACACACTGGCACCAGGCCAGCCAAGGCGGGTGAAATGTGATCGGTCATCGCCCCGTGATCACTCTGGTTGTAGTATAAAATAGCATGAATCTGGGATAAATTTAACAATGTGAAAACGTTCTACATAGAAACCCATAAAGCTGTCCGCTTTATAAAATGTGATGTTGATCAGATCTGTTAGTTGGAAGACAAATTTTTTGGATTTTGACACTTTCTTCCAAATTTAGATTTACTTGTATTTTAACATAAATCCAACAGTGCCCTGGTCAGGTGTCTCGACTGGAACTTTGCCTGCTCACCAAAAGACTGCGGGCTGGTTTCTGCTCAGGGCACATATGCGGGTTACAGTTTGATCCCAAGTCTGGGTACCTATGAAAGTCAGCTGTTCAGTGTTTCTCTCTTACTTCAATCTCTCTCTCTCTCTCTCCCTCCCCCCTCATTTATCTCTAAAATCATTAAAAACATCAACTCAGGTGAGGATCAAAACATAATAATGAAGTAAAAATAAGTAAATTTAAAAAATTTTAAAGTTAAATTTAATAGGAATTTCAGAGAATTTTAAAGATACAGTTAAACTTTATTTTGTAAAATAAACGGCCAAGAACAGACAAAATCCTTAATGAAAATCTGTGACATGAAAAAACTTGCCATACTGAATGTCAGGGGTAATTATAAAGCTACAATAAATATGACAATATGGCATGGGCAAAAGAATAGAAAGCTAGGAAAATGGTACAGAATAAAGAGCTCAGATTCAAGCACATATATGTGGACTTTTGAATGTATTATTGTAGAGAGATAGGGAAATAATTTGCACTCAGTAAAGACTGATGAAAAAGAGACACACATAGAAAAAAACTAAAATCTAATCCTACTTCACATTTTTTGAAAAATTGAGCTGTGATAGGTTTTCTAAATATGTATAAAATAATAGTAAAGTAAAAAATAATTCTATGTATTATATGAGATTATTTAGTAAAATATATAGTTTTAAATATATTGTATTGATTTTTTACAGTGAGGAAGGAAGAAGGATAGAGAAACATTGATGAGAGAGAAACATCGATCAGCTGCCTCCTGCACATCCTATCCTGGGGATGTGCCTGAAACCAAGGTACAAATATATATATATATATATATATATATATATATATATATATATTTTTTTTACTTCAGAGTAGGCAAAGGCATTTTTAACAAAAACACACACAAAGAAATATATTTTTAAACTTACTGGACAAAGACAATAAGCTATACTACATCAAAATAAAGAACTTGATGTCACTGTTAGAAAAAGAAAATTAAAAATGAAAACCACAGAGTGGGAGGAATTCTTTGCAACAAATATAACTCACAGGCACCATGTATATGTGTATATAAATATATATCTATAATAATGAAAGCATAATATTCTAATTAGACCAGACAACTGAACAACCTTCCAGACATCCTCCCGGAACACCTTCTGGATGAAACTGGGGCTGCAAAGTCTGAGCCTCTTGCCCGAATTTTGTGCAGCAAGCCTCTATTGTATATATAAATACATATTCATATGCATTCATATATAAATAGCATATATAATGCATATTTATAAAACATTCATATTTTTAAATATGTATACACAGATGTTGAATATGTTGTATACATAATATATTTTTATGTATCCCACAAATCAATTTAAAATAAGAAAACCCAGTAGTTAACATGTAATTTATGAGTTGTGAACCTTTATTTAATAGCAACATAAGCCACAGGTACATTTTTCTAGATAGCCAAATAATTAGTGTGGAAGTTGAACTAAAAATTTGAGGGGAAAAAAGCATAATGTCCACACTTTTGTTTTACCTCTAAGTTGTAAATATTTTTTCTTAATGATCCCAATGATTTGCTAATATATAGTCTCCAAATATTTTTGTTAATCACAAAAATGATAGTCTCAATAGACTTTCACTTACTTGTATATATATGGCTACAAGCAGTACTAATGAAGCATATAAAACTCCTTCAGCATACAGTATTGAGCACATTTGGAATCAAGAGAACTAATTTCTTTGTCAAAATTTCTTTAAGGAATTTTAGATTGGATAATGTAATACTTTTATTATTATCTTTTTCATCTTGAGGTTAACCAAGCAGAGAGTCTCTCTACTAGAACCCTATAGTGCCTTTGAAATTGGTGAATTTCTTTTTCCTGGATTCAACAAAAAATTACCAAATCATTCTGATTAGTCAAGGATTCTCTATAGTAATATAATAAAAACAGCAGCAGTTCTCAAACTTTTGTTTCTTTTCTTTTCTCTTTTTATTTATTTTATTTACTTATTTACTCATTTATTGTTAATCTTCACTTAAGGATATTTTTCTATTGGTTTTTTAGAGAGTGACAGGGATGGGGAGAAACAGAGAGAGAGAAACATCAATGTGAGAGAGACACATTGATTGGTTGCCTCCTGGATGTGGGATCAATCTCCAAACTAGGTACATGCCCTTGACTGGAATCAAACCTGGGACCCTCAGTCTGCAGGTCAATGCTCTAGCCATTGAGCAAAACCGGCTAAGGCTCAATCTTTTGTTTCAAGAATTCTTTACTACATCTAAAATATTAAAATAAAGTAAATATAACAAAGGTCTTTCTATTTACAGACAGCAAACCTACAAAATACTTAGAGATTTAGCTCTGGTTGAGTAAATACAAAAGCATAAAAAGGCCCTAATCTCCTTTTCAGTGGGTAGTAAATATCACAAATAGACTAAAATAAAATTGTTAAGAAATGAGATTCTTTCTCAGCTCTTATACAACAAAAAAATAGATCCCATCATCCACTTCATTGAGATCACCAAACAGCCAGAAGCCAGGATATAACCTTTGCTGCCAATATGGTGGAATGAATCATCAACTGAACAGGTCAACTTAACATATACATGGGGCACTGTTTTTGGTATACAGGCAAGACAACCTAGTGGCTCAATATAAGACATAGATCCACAAGCCCTGGGCCTGTTACGGAAGAGGATATGACCATGATCATTAGTTTGACAAGAAACAAATGCAATGGCATAATTGGTCAGGAAAAAAAAATAAGATAAAAAACCCAACAAAATTATAGAAAGAAAATAAACTGGAGAAACAGTCAGCAAAAGTAAAGTAGTGTAATTGGAGATTCATTTGGGGGGCTATAACTATAGGCTTGGGTTTGAAAGACCCATAAGATACACTCCTCAGACACAGTAACTTAACTGGCTCTGACAGGTGAATCCTTTGATATGAAAGGAAAGGAATGGGGAGGGAGAGATAGTAACATCAACGATAAGAGAGAATCATTGATCAGCAGCCTCCTGCACATCCAGCACTGGGAATCTCACCCTGTGCAGGTATCCCAACAAGGAATCGAGCCATGACCTCCTGGTTCATAGGTCAATGCTCAACCCCTGAGCCATGTCAGCTGGGAAAAGCCTTTGAAAGTTTGCTGGGTTCTTCAAAACTGACAAAATTCAATTTACAAAAACTTTAAAATGTGATAAATATATGTCAAACATAGTCAGCTTTTTAATTAATAAGCATGTTCAAAGGACGTTTTGTGAACAGAGAATTTATAGTACACTTGGGACGGCACTGAAATGCATGTCCTAAGTTGGAGACCAAGCTGGGTAATAGAGGACAGGACAAAAAAATTGTAATCTTTAGCATTATATTTTCTACTAGAAAGTAATTATTGATGCCATACTGTTCTATAAGTTAACATATTACTTCTGTAGTCGAAAATCTTAGTAGCCAATAGACAAATCAAACAAGGTAAATTCTCATAAGATTTAAGTGCTTTGGGAATGATTTAACTTAAATTGCTTATCATGCTTTATAATTTGCTTACATATTTGCATTAAATTATGTATTATATTTTTTAGTCCCCCCAAAAATAAATGGTTATAGACTCATACCCTTTGGGCCCAGTCTCAGGCTAGTGAAAGTTTAAATGACGTATGCTTTTGTGTTTTCTTCAGATCTGACAGAAGAAATCTCAGCATTAGTGGGAATACTGAGCACAAATGAACTAACTCTGAGATTCACTAACAGAAGAAAAAAAAAACTTAAAAGCCTTTTGCAAAAATAAAACAAAAATCTTCTTGATGTATCAACTAAGAGCACTTAAAACTGGGAATGATAAAAATGCGCTTATAGTTTCTAGCATCTATTTGAAGTCACTTATGGGAGTTCAGAAATCAGCAGCACCATGGCTTTAAGGACTCATAATCAAGATTCAGTTAAAATAATAAAGCTTAGTATGCTAGAGAAAGAAACACACCACAATACATGTTTGATTGTCTGGTAAGTAATTTATGTTCTATTTTTGTTTATTGCTTAGAGTATTACATATGTCTCCTTTTCCCCTGATTGACTCCTCCCCTGCCGCTCCCAGCCTCCCAGGATAACCCCCACCACCCCTACTTTTTTATGATTGGTATAAGTCCAGGCAATAAAATGTTATTGACATGAAAAAAAATTAAGTTAGTATGCTTAAGTGATTCCATTGCAGAACTATAAATATAATTAGTGTTGATTTAATGTGTTTTGAAGCAAAAATAAAAGCCATCTCGGACAGTCCATCAATTATATTAATATGAAATATTCTACAATTATGTTTATAGTATCTTGTTACTAATAGTAACAAATAGGATGTTTGATCAGTAATCCAGAAAATAAAATGTTGAATATAACCTGCAGACTTAAAGGCTAGCCCTGTGCATCAACTTTTTAATTTCACTTTATTTTCATTTCAAAAACAGAAAATTATGTGTATATATATTTTTTGCAGCTGTATGCTTTTATTCTTGAGACAGAACAGCAGGGGAAATCACCCTTCCTTTCACAGTACAGTCTCTAGATTGCCTTCAATTCAACTTAAATAAATTGTATGTACTAAGCATTATATGTTTCTTAGGAAAAACGCTAAAGAAAATTATGTCTAGATGATTTGGGCTCAATGGACAGAGCGTTGGCCCTTGTACAGGAAGGGTTGCGAGTTTGAGTCAGGCTCTGGCTAGGGTGCATGCGGGAGGCAACCAATTAATGTCTCTCTCTCACATTGATGTTTTTCTCTCCGTCTCTCTCCCCCTTCCTTCCACTCTCTAAAAAAACTTATGGAAAAATATCAGATGAGGATTAATAAAAAAATAAAATAAAGAAGAACAAAGAAAATTATGTCTAGAAATAAACAACTTTATGATAAAAAAAAAGTAAACCTTTTAGAAGGGGCTCCTCGACATGATCAGCCCACATTTAAACCTTCATCCCTGACTTGAAGTAGATTCTCTTCCATGTTTCAGAGGTATAAGACCTGATTCAAAAAGCACAGTCCCTTTAGAAAAACCCTTTCTCTTCTCACAGTCTGGTTTGGCTCTGCCATTTTTATCAACCTCTTATCATCATCTTCCATTTGATCAGCCACATTGGAAGTATAAACTAGAACACAATTAATATTAGCTAGAGTAAAGCTAACTGCTGTAACAGATGCGATTATGTGGTTGTCTGGCCTGGGGGGACATTAGAGAGTTACTTTATCACAATTGCTAATAAGCTAAGCCTATTTACCAATACTATCACACCAAGAAAATAATGAATTCAACCATTTCTCAGACTTCATATGAATCTAGGGCTACCAGATTTTGGGGGGAAAATGTTTATTGTTAAATAGTCTTTTTTTTTTCTGACTGTGACTACTTACTTCAGTGTACAAGTGCTTTGACATTCTCAAGAAATTCTTCACCTCACATCTGATTATGTCTTCAATTTTAACCAAAGTCTATCTTCCTCGATATTTTGTCCTTGGTCTATTAAATAGCATGTTCCCTACATCTTTCTGACTTTTTGTCTAGTAAAGCCAATTTGATCATGTTTTGCTCCAATCCTAAAAATTTAATGTCTAAGCAATTTTAAAGTACATTTTATCATTACAGCGACATTAATATGAGAGCTATGAGAGAAAGCCTCATATTTTGGGTAAATAAGAATGAAATCCACAAAGGTCATTTCCTTCTCAACTAGTCCTTGTACACTTCCGCTGAGCTGTAATGTAACCAGTAATCTGAAATGAATACCATGTTCTTTCATTAGCCAATAGCCTGTGTGCCTGGTCTTCCTGAACCTCAGCATCCAGACTCATCAATAACAGCATCAGAAAGGAATACGGGATTCTAGAGCCGAATTTCAAAGACCCTTTGCTGATGTGAAAATTGTTTACTGAAGCCTAGGCAATCAAAACAGAAAGAAATTGGATGTACACCAGAATAAAATATTCCTGCCAGTATTTTCTGTTTGTAAATAGCATTTAAAAGGAAAAGGATAAAAATATCTGCAGAATTTGCTTAGATCTTCAGAATGAGGGTCAACTGGAAACTGTCCTCTCTCATCGTTGATTGCCAGAATGTGTATGCTTATCGGAGATCTTTCCAAACAACTAGATGTATTTTGGTGGGTAAGCTCAGAAGGACCTTTGCAGGCTTTGCAGGGATACTGAGCTGGTCTCTCAACTCAGAGTTGTCATATTTCACACATACAACCTGAGCCTGTGTCTGCAATGTCATCTCTGACAAGAATGATCTGCCTCCTTTCTGCTTAGTGACCATCTCATTTTGCAAATGCATTTCACAAGCCACCCCTTTGTACTGACATAAGCATTCTTTCCTCTGAGCTAGGCACTGGCTCTCTTTGGAATTCACTTGTAACTCTTATAGAACTTTCTTCATGACAATGTCTCATTCATTTTATTTGTCTCCTAATTTTCAGTTTAATAATTGAATGAATCATCTAACTAAAAATAAATCACTAATTCTTAGATTTATTCACATTTATTGGTTGCCTTCTATGTTGGAATTTCCACACTACCTTTGACATTAAGATAGTGAAGAGAGAGAGAGAGAGAGAGAGAGAGAGAGAGAGAGAGAGAGAGAGAGAGAGAGAGAGAGAGAGAAGGTACTTGTTCTCAGAGAATTTACATTGCAGTTGAGGGGTTTTTAAATAAATTATTTAATAATAACAATGCTCTGCAGATAAATGCACAAGAATGACAGTCTACAGTAACTATGATTGGTTTATCAAAAAGATTTCTCTGAAGAGAAGACATTTAAGCTAATATTTGAATGCTAAGAAAGAGCCCAGGAAGATCCCTTATAAAAGCATCCTAGGCAGAAGAAACAACGATGCAAAAACACATGAAATAAATGAGTAAGAGTCTTGAAGGAATCAAAACACTAGCATAGTCATGATACCCTTAATGGTCAGTCCCTTAACATGGAAGGAAAAGTCAATATTTATTTTAGTTTCTTCTTGAATCATCTAGTTATTAGTATTACTTGGGGTGTTCTGTTTACCACCCAATGTTCCCGAAGTCTTGAGGAGTTCACTTAAGTAAGACCCTTGTCTGGAGCTCTTGATCACTATTTCTTCAATCAGACTCAGAACTCTGCTGACCAGTACCGGGGAGAGATTACTACAGGGCACACACACTTTATTTACTGCTCCATATCTTGGTTTTCCATGGTACTATTACATAAAACATAGAGGCTTGAGAAAAGAAAATGTAATTATAGTGTAGGAGGAAACAATTTATAGATCTGTGTCACATAATACATAATTTTCTTAGAGAACAGAGGTACATATTTAAGAGGTTAAGCTTTAAGAAAGCAGGTGGAGGAAGAAGGTCACTTTATAGAGAACACCTGTTTGTATCCTAACTTTTACTCATATTTTCCCATTTCAAAAATTAATCTAATCTTTACTCATGTCAAGCTCCTCTTTTCATTTAATTAGGCAAGATTCACACACTATGGGTGTGACAGAGTGGTTTCAGAAGGATAATCAGGGTCTTCCATTTGCGAGAAAAATACAGATGCTCTGCACTATACAATGGGGTTATTTCTGAATAAACCAATTGTCAGTTAAAAATACTGTAAATGGAAAAATGCATTCAGTACAACTAATCTATAAAATATCATAGCTTAGCCTAGTCTATGTTAATGTGCATAGAACAAAATATCAAGAAAGAAGAAAGAAAGAAAGAAAGAAAGAAAGAAAGAAAGAAAGAAAGAAAGAAAGAAAGAAAGAAAGAAAGGAAGGAAAGGAAGGAAGGAAGGAAGGAAGGAAGGAAGGAAGGAAGGAAGGAAGGAAGGAAGGAAGGAAGAAAGGAAGAAAGGAAGAGGAGGAGGGAAGAAGGGAGGGAGGGAAGAAGGGAGGGAGGGAGGGAGAGAGAGAAGGAGGGAAGGAGGAAAGAAGGAAGAAAAGAAGGAAGGAAGGAAGGAAGGAAGGAAGGAAGGAAGGAAGGAAGGAAGGAAGGAAGGAAGGAAGGAAGGAAAGAAGGAAGGAAAAGGTAGGACACTACAGAGTATCAGTTATTTACCCTCAAAATCACATGCCTGACTGGGACCCGAGGCTCACTGCCACTGTCCAGCACCTAAACTATGGACTAGACTGTGTGTCATCAATAAAAAAGGCAGTCACAATGCCTGTTGAAAAGACTGCTTCATATACTCTAAATTATTGGTGCTTCAATGATTAGATGATTAGCATATTCTTGCAAGATCAGCCCTAGCTGGATTGGCTTAGTGGATAGAATGTCAGCCTGTGGACTGGAGGTTCCTGGGTTTAATTCTGGTCAGGACACATACTAGAGTTGTGGGCACTATCCCCAGTAGGGGGTGTGCAGGCAGAAAGTGATCATGAGTCTCTCTCATCATTGATGTTTCTCTCTCTTCCTCATTGAAATCAATAAAAATACATTTTTTAAAAATCTTACAAGCCAATAATGCTTAGAAAATGTGCGTACAATAGAAGATGGGCTGGGTGAGTATTTCCAGAACTCTTTTCTTCCTAGAAGCAGAACTACTTCATGAAGGACCTGCTTCTTACCCAAAATCCACAGTTACAAAAATTGCATTGGACAAAATGAAATGGTGAGAAAAATTTAATTGTGGTTATTTGTTTGAAAAATTATTATCACCTTATTGTTCTGATATCATGCATGTATGATCATTATAGACTGTGTTAAAGTCTAACACCCAATGTGATGATATTTGGAGGTGGACCTTTGAAAGATGATTAGGCCATGACTACGGAGCCCTCATAAATGGGGTTAATCCAATATAATCAAAGCCTAATATGAAAATTGACTGAACAGCAGAACAACCAGTCGCTATGATGCACACGGATCACCAGTGGGCAGACGTTCAATGCAGGAGTTGCCCCCAGCCAGCAGGCCTCTGGCCAGCCAAGGTGGGTGTCAGTGGGGGCCTCCCCATCTCCCCGCCAGTTGCCTCAAAGAGGGAGGTAACTGGTGGTTGTGGGAGACAGGGTTAGAGAGCAGGCAGCACCAGGCCAGCCAAGGTAGGTGCAAGAGGGGCCCTCCCAATTGCCCTGCTGGTCACCCCACAGATCAGCCCTGATTGCTGGGGACCTTACATGTGCATAAAGTTCATGCACTGGGCTTTTTGTCTCCTTATAAAAGGGACCCAGAGAGTCCCCTTACTCCTTCCACCATGTGAGGACACTGCTAAAAGATAGCAATCTGTGAACCAGAAAGCAGGTGCTCACCAGACACAGAAAATGCTAGTGCATTGGTCTTGGGCTTTCCAGACTACAGAACTCTGAGAAATAAATTTCTGCCATTATTAAGCCACCCCATCTATGGTATTTGTTACAGCAGTCCATTGAAATTAAAACAGCGAGGAAGCTCTTTTAACTCTTAATATAGCAGGCTATGTTTTTCTAAGATGAGATTAACTATTTCAAATGAAACTTCTCAATAACTCCTCAGAACTAGGAAATACTTTGCTGAATTTCCTAACATTTTCATGGCACTGTGAATATTTATATATAGTCAATTATATATATATATATATATATATATTATATATATATATAATTGAACAAATTGTATATATATACACACATATATACACATACATAGTTTTATATATATATAATTTCCTCCTTTTTTACCAAGAAATATAATTGAACAAATTGATTCATAATTAAATTTTGTAACCAGCATCATATTTGAGAATAAACCTTATTTAATTAGCTATGAGAAGCCTTCTATTTAAGAAATAAAGATATCCCACCCCAGATGCAGTTCTCGGCACCTCTGGCCTAAAAAATACAAAAATTCTCCACGGAATATTTGGAAACATGGGTTATCAAGACACTGAACAGCAGGTAATTTTGATGTAAATTAATATCTAGTAGATGATCTATAGCTGCCTGTTTTTCATTCTCTATTTCATCATTCAGAGATAATTGCCTCTGAAATTAGCTTGTCTCACACTCAATCTGATTTCTAGCAGTTCATCTGAATATTCATTCAACCTCTACATTCGGTATTTGAACTTAGTAAAGCAGCAATGTTATAAATTCGACTATGAACCAGTGAAGCTGGCTCAAACTGCTGAAAGCCCAATGGTGGTCACATTCATAACAATAATCAGTAACAGACATTTTTTAAACAAAATAAGTAGGTGGTTTTAGATAAATGAACATACTTATATAGGAATTATGTTTCCTCACTCTGTCTCACTCCCTTCCTTACTCTCTAAAAAGCATTTCAGCCGCTGGCACGGCTCAGTGTTAACCTATGAACCAGGAAGTCATGGTTTCGTTACCAGTGAGGGCACATGCCTGCGTTTCAGGCTCAGTCCCTGGTGTGGGCTGTGCAAGAGGCAGCTGATCAATGGTTTTTCTCTCATCATTGATGTAATCATTGAAAATGATGTGAAGTGTATCATCAAGTTTTTCTCATCATTGAAAAAAATTAAAATCTTTATTCAGTAAGTACTTTTGAATTCAAGTGCAAAAGCTTGAATGAACAATATAAGATAATTTCTGTGAGGGAAGAAAAACATATTCTGCAACCAGATTTTGCTTGTTCAAAAAGAACACAATTCTTTCTCCCTCTTCCTCTCTGAAATCAATAAAATATATTTTAAAAAATAAATAAAAATAAAAACACTTAAAAGCATATTCTCAAGTAAGGATTAAAGAAAAGGAAATTATAACAATGGTACATGGCAGATCAGCATCTACCTCAATTTTGGTTCTTCCCAGTGTATTATTACTTACCTTGATAAGTAGGAATATAATCTAGGTAGCCAGTATCCTTGTGTGTGTGTGTGTGTGTGCCAATAATTTTTAAACTAGACACCTAATTCCCTAAAAACAATATTTTCTAGCCGTTTTATATGAATTTATTGTGTTTATTTAGCAAAGTAATTTGTGCATACAAGATGTCTAATGAGCAATTATTAACTGGTAACTATAAAGAACCCATTTATTCAAAAAGCCAAGAAAAACATGGTATTTCTACTGTCATATTTTGATATGAATTAAAATATTTTCTATTGTTTCTGATTAGAAGGGTGAAGTGTGAATGAGTCATGGGGTGATGGCCATTTATCATTGGCAGCAATTGGTGTTTGGAGAAGGGTAACGTATGCTGATTATAGGGAAGTGTATCATCATGCACTGGAATTGTGTACTCTTGAATCTGTTTTTCTTTCTCACCAAAATTATCTTGTATTGTTAATACCAGCCTTTGCACTTGAATTCAAAAATACTGAATAAAGATTTTAATTTTTTCAATCTATAATAGGTTAAGCTGTATCAAAAGTTAAACTTATTAATGAAATCTAAAATTATTACTCAGGGATCTGAATATTTTTATAACAAAAAGAGAAGCAAATATCGTACACACAAAGTACTAATAAAAATGACAAGACACTGCCACTGTTACATTATAAAGATAAAAAAATGCATGCAGCAATATATTTTTTCTGATTACCCCACCTCTGCTTCCCCATACAATTTAAAGTTAAAGTCTCAAAAAAAAATAGTTACTATAATTCAGATCCAAGCTATGACGCATGTCACCAAGAGAATTGTAACAGCAAGGTGACAAAGTTATCAGTAATCACTTTGGAGGCTGCCACAATTGCTGACAGAGTAAATGAGTATAATTTAGAACTTTGATGTGGTTATTCTTTTTTAATTGTTCTGTTTTTACTTGCTGAACACTGGAAGCATTGAAATACTCTACTCCTTTGTACTTTGCATTGTTGTCTTAAAGGTAACACTTTTCTTTCAAGTAGTCAAATGCTTTCTGTAGCTAAAGAAACCTGAGCTTTGTCAGAATGAGATTCAGACCACACCTTAGCGCATTTCCAGCTCCACTTCTAGAAGAAAATATGAATAGGAATAGCTCAGTTCTTTTCAAAACAGGTTCTACATAAAATGCTACTCATTTAGAATTTGGCATTTTGTAAATTAAATACGATATTTTTTTAAAAAATAGTGTTTATGATGAAGGATATTCACTGATTTATGAATTTTTTGGAAAAATTGAACAGATATTATTTACCTCTTATTTCCTATGACAAAGTATTGATGTGCCAGAAAAAAAAAGCTGCTTAGATTATTGTCCGGGAATCTTAAGATTGATTAATAAATTGTGGGACCTGAAAAAGAAACAAGACTACCCTTGTGCTGGTAACTACTCTGTGCCAAGAAAAGTGATAATTGTTTTATCTAGTTTAATCCTCAAAGCTCAACTAAGAAGCAATTATCAGAAACATGAGAAAACTGTTAAACTAAGTATTTCAAAAAACTTAACCAAGTATTTATTGACTTATTCACTTCAAAATGCATATTTGGCATTATGGTTATGTACCTGGCACCATCTCAGATGCTGAAAATATAAAAATGAACAAGATGGATAATATTCTTGCACTCAAGGAGCTTATCCTCTAGTTGTATAGATAGTTGTAGATACACGTATAGAGCAAGATAGATAAAGTTGATATAGATAGGTAATTCAGAGATAGAGATATAGACATAGACAGATATGAAAATAGATATAGATATAAATACGCGTATAAACAACTAATCAATGAAACAAATGTTCAAATAATTTCTTTTCACTACCTTGCTCTTTAAGTTCTTTTTTGTATTCTGCTCTACATGAAAACTAACAAGAGATTTTGCATCCTCATGCCAGTGCTTCAGGAAATTCAGATACACAATTTCATTTTTAAAACCTCCCTCTTGCTCTAGGACACTCCTTGTTTTACAATATTAAAAATATTTTAAGTTCACAAATTTCATGAAAAGAATGGTTTTCTAGGATCCAGGCTTATTTCTCATTTAATCAATGACTTTTTTTCTAAGGAGAGAATTTTATTGTTTTAGGGCCTCTAAATAATTTTATTCAATTTAATTTGTTTTATGTTATCATGTGCAGCACAGATATATTCAGAATGAATATAATTGTTATGTGTGCCTCTAGGAATCAGTGCAATTCCATGTGGCTGAGCCCTACTAGCAATCCTGAAATACAGTGAAGAGCCACAAGCCCAGGTTATAATTTGCTGTTTATTCAGTCATCCGAGGTCCTCCAGAGAATGACACAGCAAGTGTTGCATGCTCTTGAGAAAAGAGTTAGCTCATTTTCTATTCCCTTTCCCCAAAGACTCTCTATTCCAATAATTTCAGGCTGCTGTTATTCCTGTGATTAAGCCCATAACAGAATCATACTACACACACACACACACACACACACACACACACACACAATTAAATGGTGTGTATAGGTAAGGAGATCCTCACTTTTTCATGAAGAAGGGGGAAAAAAGAAAAAGAAAAGAGAGCAAATAAAACCAAAGCATACAAAAGAACACACAAGACCGAGGCTGGTTCCACTCAGAAACTATTTGGTTTTGATGGCGCCATTCCTCAGCGGTGATCGTTCCCAGGCAGCAGGATATCTTCAGGTATAAACACACCAGAAATTGTTAGACATTCCATCTCTAGTGTAAAACTGCATGTATCTAAGAGGGTTACAAATAAAGAGTTTTCACCTAAAAGATCAAAAATAAAGGGGATAGTGCCGAGTACATTTGATGCACAGCAAAGTGTTCGTTTTTCCTCAGTCCTCCAAATGTGGCCATGCTCCCATTCCCACAGTTTCCTTTTTGCCATTCATTCGCTTAGCATTACTTGATTGCTGTTTTTTAACCTGGTTCCCAGACCCTCTTTGGTGGCAGCACCTTGATTTTCCTTTGGTAAAACCACCCCACCCCTTTCATTTTCAACACAATGATTCAAAAGGTCTAAATTCTATCTCCTGCTTTCAGGGGTGGGCACATGATTTTTACTTCCCCAAACAGCATACTCTGTTAATCCTGACCACTGTGTTCAATTCTAAATTGCTTATGAATCAACAATGGGGTGTTCAATTATATCAGGCAAGGCATTTTCTCCCCTAACACTTTTTGAGTTTTTTTGTCAATTGCAGCCAAAAAAATCCTGACAAATAGAAATGCCTATGATGTGGCAGCTATCACACTAGTTCTCTTACATCCCTTTTTCATATTGCTTCCCAAAGTTATTTATGTGTGGGCTTGAAAATGGAATTATCCCCTATTCTACAATAAAATGAATTAGCATATTGTGATGTTTGATTTATATTTTAACACAATTTTAATGTTTCATTTTTCCTTGATTGTCATCATTAAAATTTTTTCATGATATTGGCTATTTAATAAAGTGGTTTTAGAATGCACTTAGCAAAAGCATATATATATATATATATATATATATATATATATATAGATATATTCTTTGCTAATCGGCGGTAAATAACAGGAGATAAAAATGAGAAAGAGTGCTTGACATTCACAGTCCTCACTCAGCCCACTTCTCTGGACCTAACACAAAACAAAACAAAAACAAACAAACAAAAACATGAGACATTGTCCTTCCCACTGTGCTTATTCCCATAATGCCTATTTCCCTTTTATTTTTCATCAAATTGGTGTCTCAAATACAGCCATGCCCTTAACATTTGCTCTCCTCCTCAAAGTCCTTAAAACTCCATGCCGTTCTTCTCTCCTTATATGTTCTACCCACTGTTTCCTTCCGTGAGCTTCACTATTTCCCCACCCAGGTGGGAGCCAGCAGCCTGCTGCTTTGTATGGTTGGAAGGGAAAGTGGGGCAGAGCAGTTCCCACTCCCCTAAGTGGTTTAGGGGGGAAGCTCTGCCCTGGGTGATGCCCTGAGCCACTTGACCATGCTCCTCTGACCCCCACGCTGCCTGGAAGGGGGGGGGGACACCCTCTCTCCCTGTTGAGAGAAACACATAAAGCTGCCATTGTCACCAAGTCAGCCAGTCATGGAAAATGGGGTCATTAAATTAAGAAGGTTGTTGGGGAGAGAGTTTGCTTCACAACAAAATCTAACAGGACTGAAATCCTCTCTCCCACTTTCCATCTCCACCAACTAATGCAGCAGCTCAGGATGGAGCTGTTTATACTCAGCCTTTTAAGTCACCTTGCTTTGAGAGTTGTCACTAATGTTACAAATTTGCTGGAAAGAAAAAAATATTTTAAATATGTATTCTATAAGCCGATAGCAGGAGTTCATGAAGTCTTAGAAAAATAACTTCTCAGAAAAAAAAAAACGAAGTGCTTGGAGTGAGCTCTAAAATGAATACCAACAAAAGGGAATCAGCAACCACTAAATTGCAAATTAATTGCATTCCATTTGCCCTATAATTGAATTAGTGTCATGGCAAAAGATCCAGGGATGGCCAAAGAGAGACTGACAGCTAGGTCCCTGTAACAGGTACACTGTTATATGCAGGTTTGCTCTCACCATGCACAGGACCGATGCACAAGGTTGTATGTGGAAATCACTGGAGGGGTCCTAAAAAATACTGCTTCTTGGAGCCCATCTTGAGAGATGGAGATTCATTTGGGCTTCTAGGCAGTCTTGGAAAAGGGACTGTGAAGATCTCCAGAGACAATTTTCATGAGAAGCGGAGGCTAACCAATACGGCACTACAAATTAAATATCTTCAGTGTTCCCTTTGCAGCAGTTATACTAATTTTCCAATAGATTTGATGCATATAACTTTAAGATCGTAGGCTCCTTAAAAATGGAGGGATGCCAAATTGTCAAATGGAAATTTTCCATCTTCCTGAAGCTCCCAATCCCTGCTCTTTGGAGAAGAGCCTGAAAGAGTCACCCCTCCATCCTTGGTCTTCAACTTAGATTCATAATTTGTATGCTCAGCACAACAGAAAGCCCCTGACTGATGTGCTAGATAAGCTCTCATCTGATTTCTGGGATCAGCCCTCTAGATAGCTATGCTTCTCGACAAACGAAAATCAGAAAAACTCAGATGCTAAAAGGGGACAGTTTTTGCCCACTGTATGATTCTCAGCTATGGAATCTACTATCTACAGATAGGAGGTGAGTCTCAAGTAATTTATCTCACAAGGGAAATAGGTAAAGGTGTTATCTTCTTAAACTTGGAAGAATACCTACATCCACCTCAGTTTCCTTCTAAATTCTCATTGAAACAAGTATAGTGATTTAAAAAAAAAAATAAAGATCATATAAGGACGATTAAAGAAGCAAAGAAAAAAATATGGAAATGTAAAACAGATGGATCATGGTAGCACATTTAGTAAGACCAGAAAGCTGAAACTTAAGATAGCCAGAGAAAGAGAACCACCTGCTTTGCATGGCATTATCCTAGAAATGTGGAAGAATTTGCTGAACTACAAGACCTCCGTAAGTGTGGTGAGAGGAAGCTAAAAACAGAAGGATGCTTTGAAAACCTTCTAGGAGGTGTTGGACACTATGATCTTTATCCACCTGACTCACACTGGCAATGACCCTTTTCCTGCACTAGAAAAAGACTGAAGGTATTTTTAGTGGAAAGAGCCAATGATAAATATTTTGAACTGAAGCTATCATTTGACACAGAATGCAGTTTCATAAATAAGAAAGCCAAGTCGGGGTATTAATTCCACGCATAAAAAAGAAACCAGGCATATCCCACTTAGGACACGTCTCTTGAATCGGGAACCTAGCTGTGTTTCTAACAAGCCCTGTGACCTTATGCAAGTTAGTTTTTATCTTTGCCTCAATCACTTCACCTGGAAAATGGGTATAATCATAGTTCTTAGAATGATGTAAATACTAATTATGTAGAACACATATTTCAGTGCTTAGCAAAAAGAGTAAGCACCAAACACATGTTAAATACTCTTATTATCCCCCTACTCAGAGTCCAGGATAATGACGGAGCAATTTAAAATATACAACAAAATGAAAGATTTTTCCCAGAAGGAACACAAATGAATATACGCACATCAACATGTATTTTCACAAACATATGCATTCACAAACATACATATACAGTTTCTAACAGTTCGGCTTCCCCAATACAATTCTCCCATCAGACCATGTAGCGTGACATCATGTAACTGAACTCAACAACTCATAAAACTTCCAATGAGCTTTGAGAGCTTCCCCTGCCTAAATATATACCACAGGTAAATATCAATAGATGAGGATATTTTCTATAAGTATATATAGGAAAGAAAATGAATTTCTCTAAGAATTTTGGAATAAGCAGAAATAATGTAGGGAGAGGAAAAGTGCAAAAAGGAGCTATAATTTCTGCAGAGGGAAGGAAGAACATATTGCACATATGAAAGAACAGCATGCATGAACAGGAATATTTAGGGAACAAACCCAACCCTTGAAATTTAAAAATGTAGAAAAAATTAAAACTCAGACATGGGTAAGAAAATACCATTATGAATGTCTCCCATTAGATATACTAATTATAAAATAGATTTAAAATGGAAGATACTAAAATAAAATTAGATGATCAGTACAAAAGGAGCAATATCTAAACAAATAGGTGTGCCTGAAAGAAAAATCAGGGAATAAAGGAAGCTTTAGAAATTAACAACAACAAAAAATGATTACAGAAAATTGCCTAGGCTAAGTAAATTGTATTAGTTTTTATTTTTAACATGCTTCCCACACGTGCCATGAATGAAAATAAATTCACACAAAGGGACATGCTTGTGAGTTTCAGCAATAAGGGAATTGAAAAGACATTAAAATTTTCCATTGAGAAAAATTAATCTAACTGTATAACCAGTTATCATAATACTATTGAGAAAGCTATATCCTTTCTCCACTAATCTGAATACTGAAGCTGCTGTATATCAAGCATCAACATGTACATAAGTCTATTTCAGAGCTCTCCATTTAAAGCATTATAATAAGCCATTATCAACTTACTTACTGGGTTAGGGAAATACGCACTGTACTGTGGATGGTACTGTGAAAGACACAAAATAAAGGAAGTGCATAAAAAATGGCATACAGATATCTAATACTAGAAGCCTGGTGCACAGATTCCTGCACTGGTGGGGTCCCTAGGCCTGGCCTGTGGGGATCAGGCTGAAACTAGCTCTCTAACATTCCCCAAAGGGTCCCAGATTGCAGGAGGATGGTTTTCAGGAGACAGACCTTGAAATCAGGCTCCCTCTTCCCTGTTTACTGGTGTGTCACCCAAGAACCATAGCTGCCAAGTCATGGCAGCTCGGCAGCTTCTGCATTGAACATCTGCCCCCTGGTGGTCTGTGTGCTATATAACTACTGGTCGGCTGGTCGAACAGTCAGCCAGTCAAACAGTCAGCTGGTTGCTTTGGCTTTTAAATATATACTAGAGACCTGGTGCATGAAATTTATGCAGGGGAGTGGGAGGTGGGGGGATGTCCCTCAGCCCAGCCTTACACCCTCGTCAATCTGGGACCCCCTCGAGGGATGTCTGACTGCCCATTTAGACCCAATCCCAGTAGAATCAGCCCTAAATGGGCAGTCAAACATCCTTCTCACAATCCAGGACTGCTAGCTCCAAATTGCTCACCTGCCTGCCTCCCTGATTGCCCCTAACTGCTTCTGCCTGCCAGCCTGATCACCCTCCTAACCACTACCCTGCCAACCTAATTGATGTCTAACTGCTCCCCTGCCAGCCTGCTTGCCCCCAACTTTCCTTCTCTGCTGGCCTGGTCACCCCTAACTGCCCTCCCCTGCTGGCCTGGAACCTCCTAATGGCCTTCCCCTGCTGGTCACCTTGTGGTAGCCATCTGTGTTCACATGGGCGCAGTATCTTTGACCACATTGGGGCAGCCCTCTTGTGTGTTGGAGTGATGGTCATTCTGTGTATTACTCTTTTGTTAGATAGGATAGATGCCTGGTGCATGGGTAGGGACCGGCTGGTTTGCCCTGAAGTATGTCTCGGATCAGGGTGGGGTTCTCTTGGGGTTTGGGATGGCCTGAGAGGAACCTATGGTAGTTTGCAGGCTGGCCTTGCCCCCAGCGACCCAAGCAAAGGCCCTGAGATCTGGGATTAATTTATGTTTTACAATTGAAACTTTGTAGCCTGGAGGCCTAGGCTAGGGCTGCAGAAGTTTGACTTCCTCCTTTACCCCAGCAATCCTAGTCTCTTCTCTCCCCAGCTCCGTGTCTGCTGTCATTTCTGTTGGGATTATGTAACATCTATAATTGAAACTTTGTAGCTTTGTAGCATTGAGTGGAGGCCTACGCCAGCAACAGGAGGTGGGAACCTTGGCTTCCTCTGTTGCCGGGGAAACCCAAGCCTCCCTCCTGCTCTCAGTGGCAGCAGCCATCTTGGTTGGGTTTATTTGCATAATTTGCTCCTGATTGGCTGGTGGGCATGGCTGTGGGCATGACTTGATCAAAGGTACTGTCAATTTGCATATTACTCTTTTATTAGATAGGATATGCTACTATATCTCACTATGTTAAGAAACGGTCACTGCCCTGTAAAAATTGACACATGGGACTATTTAATCACATTTCAGATTAGGGCAAAAGTACACTAGCTCTTGGGTAAAACAGAGACCTGATGGCAAGACTTCACCTTGTACACTCTAATCTTGTGAAATCTATGGCAATACTAAGTTGAAAGTTCCTACCTTAAGGTTTTTATTACTTTGCATATCATATGATATGGAGATATTTTGTATAAATCCCATAGAAGGCATGGGAAACAAGAGTGTAGATAGAATTTAGGAAATAGTCAACATTACTGAAAGGTGAGAAGAAACTTCATTAAATCTGCCCACTCTCCTTCAAGGCAGTCCATATACATTTGCAACACTACTCAGAGGCAATAATACATATCTAAATTTTTATTTTTTAATTTATTTTTAGAGAGAGAGGAAGGGAGAAGAAGAGGGGAGACATCAGTGTGAGAGATAAACATCAATTGGCTGCCAGAGATTGAGCCTGCAATTTGGGCATGTGCTCTAACAGGGAATAGAACTACCAACCTTTCAGTGCACAGGATGACACCCAACCAACTGAGCCACACAGGCCAGCGTCTAAATTTCTGAATATTTGTTTTAATAATATTCATAGTAGAGAACTCAGATTAAAATAAATATATTAATAGGAATAGAAGGATATATTCTAAAACAATCCCAGGATATTCATTTTATTTTATCTAAAATAAATTGGTAATGCTAAATTTTTACAATTTAACTTCAATCCCTCATCAATAACAAATTTCCAATGACTTATGCCAAAGAGATAAAGGTAAATTTAAATTATATTTTTATGAAATCAATGAGCATCAGATCCATTAATTTTCTACATTTGAATCTTTTTTTAATGGAAAAATTATTTGATAAAATGTGGAAAATGATCATTGATCACTTTTCTTTTTTTAATATATTTTATTGATGTTTTACAGAGAGGAAGGGAGAGGGATAGAAAGTCAGAAACATCGATAAGAGAGAAACATTGATCGGCTGCCTCTTGCACACCTCGTACTGGGATGTGCCTGCAGCCAAGGTACATGTCCTTGACCAAAATCGAACCTGGGACACTTCAGTCCACAGGCCTCTGCTCTACCCACTGAGCCAAACTGGTTTTGGCTGATCTCTTTTCTACACATGTGATATAAGCATTACTTCATTGATTGCTGGCTTTAAATTATGGGGCATGCCATAATGATTTATAAGTATGCATTTCTCCAAACTTTAATTTTTGTGTTTCCTTTGATGTCATCTGCCATTGATGAAACAAAAACAAACAAACAAACAAAGAACAATAGGACATGAGTTTGTTGTTTGTTTTAAAACAAACACAGCCCAGCTGCATGGCTCAGTGGTTTGAGTGTCAACTTATGAACCAGGTTGTCATGGTTCACATCCGGGTCAGGACACATGCCCAGGTTGTAGGCTCCATCCCCAGTGTGTGGTGTACGAGCAGCCGATCAATTGTTCTCTCTCATCATTGATGTCTCTATTCTTCTTTCCTTCTCCCTTCCTTTCTGAAATCAATAAAAGTATATTTTAAAAATTTATAAAAATAAGCATAACTACTGTTGATTCATATTAAAAGTTGGAAGCAAACTTTTCTTGTCTTGCAGAAAAACTAAGAATTTGTTCATAGATCAAGCATGACTGCAGAAATTTCTTCTCAATAACCATCATATTTGAGAATGTAATTCTTAAAAATTATCATTCTTATTAACATATTTTAAAGAGAATAGACTCTAACACAATAGTCTTTATATATAATTTACAAATTCTACTGTATTACTAAGTACAGCAGTTGTATAAGTTGACTTGTTTTCCTTCCGCTGTAAACCTTCTCTGTGAAGAAAGCAGGGAGATAATTTACATTCTAGAAGAAGATCCTAAATTGGGATGATTACTCAGCATGTTGCCCTAGCATTGCAGCTGCACCATCAAAACATACTTTGATACAAAATTTGTTGACAACATAATTGTTAATAGTTTTATGCAGTTTAGAACTAGCTATTTATGTAGGAAATAAATCTGAAGCAAAATTAGTATTACTTCATATTACTACCATGCTGAAAGTACACATCACATGCATCAAGTTGCAATGAAAAATAATTTGCCAGCTTTATATGTTCTAACTAGAGTCCCAGTGCATAAAATCCAATCACTGGGTGGGGCAGAAGGGAGTGTCTTTTAGCTTGGCCTGCACCTTCTTGCATTCCAGGACCCCTCGGGGGATGTCAGACTGCTGGTTTAGGGGCAGTCCGACATCCCCCAAGGGATGTAGCACTGCACCAAACAACAGGCGGCCAGGGAGGAGCCAGAGCCAGGGGGTAGGCACCATGTCGCTTGTGCTCATCCCAGCCCACTGCACCTGTTGCTGCCACTCTATAGTGCTGCAGCAGAGACAGGAGAAGCTCTCACTGTTGTAGGTGTGCTCCTGGGCTGTGAGCCCAGCTTCTGGCTAAGTGGAGCTCCCCCTGTGGGAGCACACCGACCACCAGGGGGCAGTTCCTGCCTTGAGCATCTGCTCCCTGGTGGTCAGTGTGCATCACGGCTACTGGTCGACCTGTGATTTTGATCGTTCCTTCGTAATGGTCACTTAGGCTTTTATATAGAGAGCTATGTGTGCTTCCATGTCAGTAGGTAATTCCTAACGTGTCAAGCTATGCTGCAACCAAAGCATGGTACTTCTCTACTCCAAATTCACCCCCAACATTTGTAAAACAACATCATGAGAAAACTTCCTTGCTACTCCAGTACTACAGCAGACATACTGATGCAGAGATAACAAGCAAAACACTTCAAAATATTGATAATTTTTTGTTGTTGTGTGATAGTAAGTATTTTTAAAAAATCATAAACATTAATAAAGTAATTAGAGTTCATTAATGTAAAATAAGTTATCTGTCCACTTACATGCAATTGCAAAATTCCTGGATAGGATTTTCACAAGGTGATTTGTAGAAATGTTCTAGTGTAATGGTAGTATTAGAAATCCAGAAGGATTGATTGAATGAAACTACTATGTGGTGGACAAAGAAACTGAGGTGTTTATAATATGATTTTTAAGTTTACTTGTGTTTTATTTATTTTTAGCATTGGCTAACATTATATATTTTTAAGCTCTTCTTCAATTGCCATGAAGTAATTTAGTTAATACCAACAAGCCAAAAAGTTCCCTGGCAATAGACAATAAATTTCTCATGTAACTTTAATAGTACAAATCTCCAGAATAACTTGGTATACTTTCTGAAGAATGTCAGTATACTTCAATTAGCCATTCTTCCAGTAGTTGGGGATTTTAAGTTTCATAATAAAAAAGCTCAGTGAGATGTATCTAAGGAAACCATGCTCAAGTAGTTGAACAAGAAGTCAAGGACCAACTCTCACTTCCTGCAAGGCTTGAGAACAAATACCTGCTTTACTAATGCCAGGAAGAAAAACCTACTTACTTCATCCTGCTTTATTCTACAACAGGAGTTGCACAAAATCCAACAATTAAAATAAGAAAGATACCAGAACTCAAATATCCTTGTAGAAGTTTTCAAGAAAATGCATCATTTTGAATAAATGGATGAGCAACCATAAGAAATAGACCCTCTACAACATCGGTTCTCCCAAAAAGAGGCTAAAGACAGGATGCACCAAAAATATGAAAAATATACAACGCAGTAAAACCCTATATATCTGGTGTCTTTGCCATCTACAGTTATCCCCTGATTTTCAAAAGTTCTTGTTTTGCCACTTCACTTTGTCAAAAGACCTATATTAGTGCCTATGTTTGCTATCCAACAGAAATCCAAAGGTGGAATTTCAACTATTTTTGGATAGCAGGGGGAACCTATATACATACACACAGTAAACCACCTGTATTCATATAGTTAACTACTGCGGTTTTCTATTTTAGACAGAAACACCTGCACCCATGACGTGTAGTTATTTGTAATGAAAATATACTTTCTGTTCTAAATGGTTTGGCTCAGTGGATAGATTGTCAGCCTGTGGACTGAAGGGTCCCAAGTTTGATTCTGGTCAAGGGCATGTATCTTGGTTGTGGGCACATCCCCCACAGGAGGTGTGCAAGAGGCAGCTGACCTATGTTTCTCTCTCAATGATGTTTCTGACTCTCTATCCCTCTCTCTTCCACTCTGTAAAAAACAACAACAACAACAACAAACAATAAAAATAGTTAAGATCCAGACAGTATGTGTTGAGTATGATTTTGACTCCATTTGCTGTCCTGCTGCCCCTGTCAATGAACCCGAGCTCCTCGTAATGTCTGAATCTCAAGAAGGACTGGAGAGATGCCAACATATTGTAAAGGGTCTACTCTATGCAAACACAGACAAGAATATTGTCAGCAGAAGTATAATTGCACAGGAACAACCGATACCTATACAAAACTAAAGAATTGAAAATAACTGCCAGTATTCTCAATTAACAAACTATCACCTTGGAAAGGTCATTCCTGCAGCATTTCTCACTAGGTGTTGAGCTAAGATTAAATCTTGAAAACTCAGCCATAACAAATGCAATCTGATCATAAAACCTGTCACATAACCTGGGGTAGAAAAATATATTTATATTTTCCTCCCTCTCTACTGTAGGTTATACCTTGTCCACTTTCCAACCCTTCCACTTAGAAATTAAAGTATATGGCACCTAAATGTTTCCAGAGTATTTATTTACATAGTATTTATGTGCCCTTGGATTTTTACAGAACTGACAGCTAGTGGGTTGGAGTAAAATAATGATTCCAAATAATGCTAGCTCAACAATTTCCTTTCCCCATGAAGAGCACTTGTGCCAATTAATAAGAAAATTTCATCATAGGGGAAAATGATGATCCTTCTGGTGCCAAATGTAGGCCAAGTGTAGGCAAAAACCACCCTAGAGTGTAAAGAATCCTCATGCATCCTGCTTTGAGCCTCGTATACATGGAGTTACTAAGGGGAAAGAACATTGTGGGGGAAGAAGAGAGGAAAGAGGTTTTCTCAGAATTACTCTAGAGACCACAGTGCCTCCAGTGATTGGTGCCAGAGTGTGGGCTGGATTAGGGAATCAAAATCCTGTTCCTGCTGTAGTTGCCCTTGAGAGAGAGGTACAGAGCAAAATACCACTAACCAGAGTTTTCATCCAAAATTTAGACTAACTGCTGATGAATTTGCGATTAGTGAGTATCTATTGTCACATCTCTCGCCAAAGATGTTAGTTAAAATCAAGATCAGGTGGTGTCCTTAGTCATCATTTTCTCCAAGCCCCATGCCCATAGGTGTGATGCCTTGGAACTGGGGAATAAAGTTCAGAAAGATATATAATTGTTGTTGTGCTAATTTTATCAGTACTATAATATCTCATCAAAATAAGAAATAAAAACCAATCCTTGAACAAATTCTATGAATTCTAAGCCCCATTTTACAAAGTGTTGTTGTCTTTTTTTTCTGTCTGCAGTGACCACATCACATCAAAATTTCTGCATATTTAATCACAAATAATAATTAATGATAGTTTTAAAATCATATATTGAGTTGATGCTTTGTTTTGTTGCCAAATGTAGGAAATGAAAATGCATGCTTTCTTTTTCCAGAATGAAAATATTCAACCTATAATATCTCTCCCAAAACCTCTTGTGAAAAATACCATATATTTTATTTTTAAAATTGGAAAACTCCTCATTTATTTGGCATTTTAATTAAATCAATGTTCCTTTTCAAGGTACATGCTAAAAATACCAACTTCACTTTAAATTTAAAACTGATTTTTACCAAAAATACCTCTAGTCACATAGTTTAATGAGTTTTTGAAAAACAAAGTCATACATTTTTATCTCAAACATATACCAATGAAATCACAAGTTAAAAGTTCATTACACAACAAATATAATTAAAATGGGGCTTGGTATAGTTTTTATTTTTCTTTCTAAAATAATCATTAGGGGATTACCATAGAAAAACTGTATACTTTAATATCCAATATCTATTTATTTATATCCCTGACTAGAGTCACTGCAGAGTTACCATGACTGTTCAGGTATATTTGGAAGAAGGATAAATATGCTGAAAATCAATTGTTTTATCTCTTTATATGAACAGGATCCAAGTACATTCCTATATGATTAAAAATCATTAAAAAAAACTTTCTAAGAGTTAACATTCTTATTTGGAAACCACACAATACAAATCATCCATTTGTGTAAGCCATTAAAAGGTAATAAATCACCCACATAAATGACAGGAAAAATGCAAAGGTGACAACTTTTAATGAGTAACCAGAAATGGTGTGTCCAGTGTGCTCCATGTAATTACTACCAATTCATCAAGTTGCCCAGCATCCAACTAATCTAACTATCTGACTGTAGTAGTTTAGGCTAGTGGCCACAGAAGACAAACATAATATCAGGTAAAAAGTTGGCATTCTCACCTTTACTGTCAAGGCACCAGATCTACCAATTAAAAATAGAAGTGTCTATTCATATGCCTTTTGTTGATTATGCAATATGGCTCATTGCACAATAAAGGTTTTTGCAGAAGATACATCTACGACTTAACTGTAATCACTGTTGGAAGTACACAGTTATGCTGGACATGCCATGTATAATAAAAGTTTATTTAAAAACATAGCATCCATGTTACCAAAGCATTCTTTGTATTCTGCCTCAATTTGAATGCACTGATTTTAATGCTCAAAGTTGTCTAGTTATTTAAAATAATATGTTTCAGATTTGCAGTTTTATGACTAGTCTGGTACAGAATTCTCCAAATGCACAAAACTATTCTTTCACAACCAGAAATAGTTATTTTATTGCAAAAGACCTGGAGATTATATTAAATACGCAAACCCACCTGCCCCCTTAGCACAAAGCACACTATCTCAGCTCTGACAGAAGTTGTTCTTTAGTCTTGAACACTTAGATCATTGTTTGGAAAAAGGATGTACTCCTCTCTGATATTTGTGGAGCTCCATATTTTATTTTACAGCACGTTCTTAGGCTTCTTGTTAGAGGGAAAAAACTGTTGTTTATTAGATATTTATAGTCCTCTTTCACCTCAAAACTCACATGCACACACACACACACACACACACACACACACACAAATACACAGCGAGTTTATAAATTCTGCTGGGTAAGCCATGTATGGAGCTTTATATGGGGAAATTAAATTTAAATACCAAATAAAGAAGTGGGGAAAAGATAGGAAGGAATTCAAAATTTATCTAGAAATAAAGCCATTTTCTCTGTCTTGAACATTTCAAATTGTGTTCTCCCCAGTACTTTACACACACACACACACACACACACACACACACACACACCAAAAAGAAAGTAATTAGGTCACTCTGAGAAAGCTTAAAGATTCCGGCAATAATAAAAATTGTCCAATTGGAGCCTGAAGAGAACATAAAAAAATATATAAGGTAATCTCCCATATATACAATATCTGCTTAATATTTTATTGGTTGACATGTTTGTACACTTTTTGAAGTGTAAGAAGATGAAAGTATACATTTAAGATAGTTTATTCATCTCAGTATATTAATCCATAAAATTAAATATCACGTCTACATTAATAAAAGAGAAAGATGGAAATTGACTGTACCTTTGCAACAGCCAATTAGGCCTGACTATGCAAATTAACCCAACAAAGATGGTGGCTTAATTTGCATATACAGGTGCTGAGTAGGGCCCTTGTGTTGTCTCCATGGCAATGATGCAGGCATTTCACACCACCCCAGTCACTCTGGATGGGCCTCTGGGCACCGCAGGAAGGAAGAAAGGCGGCTCCAGGCCAGAGTGAAGGTGGTGCAGGCAGCAGGGGAAGGAAGGCCCATTCTTGCATGAATCTTAGTGCACCAGGCCTCTAGTAAAGTAGATAAAGTAGTATAGCAATTTAGAAATATGTCTAATATTGACATTTAATTCAAATTTTAATTAAAACTCCCTGTGTTCCTCTTCAATGCTAGTTTTGGGTCCTTATTGGGTCCACTTTTCAATCATCTATGTTTTTAAAGCACACAATTGTCAGGTTTATCAAAGTTGTGTGGATTGACTTGTGTTTCATCTTCATCATTAATACTTTTATATAAAATCACTATCATGTTAGAACATGGGTATTTTACTTACTAGGCACAGTTATACTTGTAAGATCTACAATGTAACCATTTACTAGATTGCTATTTATAAACAAACTTTTTTTTAAGGATCTATTTACAACTATTGCCCATCCTAGAACTTGTGAGCTCAAAGCCCGAAACCTGACAAATTCATTATACTTCATTTTTTTTCTCTCTCATTACTCTGATTGCATTACACTAGTTCTATAAAAAACATGGAGGATGTTTTCCAAGCAGAACTTTGTTACTAAAAAGAAAGCAACTGAGAAAATTTCAGAAATCTGTGAGTCCCCCTAAAGTCACCTTGAAGTCACCTTCATCCTAAAAGGTGAGGGCAGGTCTGGGGAGCAGAAAATGCTATACTACAGTCTTATGCTACTATTTTGAATTAAGAATTTTCTTGGTACCAGATACTGCATGTCTACCACAAGATAATTAAATTGGTGTGATAAAAAGAAAGTTGAATAGTAGAGAGGTCATCCCAAGATGAAGCAATTTGGAAAGGAGCTGCATTTCTGGTAGCCTAATGCCATGTCTCTTTCCTTTCCTTCATTTTCCATTCCCCATGGAAAACACACACTATTCTTTCTCAGGAAACCTTGTGGAGTCATCAAGCCAATCTATCTTCATCTCATGGAATCAAAAAAGAATTGGGAAAGGTCTTTATGGGGATGGCAGTTTTATAAAAGATTAAGAATAGGGAACTATATACTTTAAGAAAATTAATAACATCCTATGATGCAGCAAAATCAAGACTAATTATCAGCACTCACAAACTACAAATAATTTTGTGCTGATTCAAGGAGACTTTATTGGCTTAGAAAAATATTTATTGTAGACAAAGAAGACAGAGTGTACTATAAATTCTTTTTCTCGTTATTTATTCCCATCTACTCATCATTATTCATTCATTCCACAAAATTTTATTACCTATCAGGTATTGTGGTAAATTTAATAGATATATAGAGAGGGCCATCCCTCATTAAAGTAGCCGACAGCTACTACAGAGTTTTCAATAACAATGTTTACAAAATTAATAATTAATATTTATTGGAAACTTACCATGTGTCATTCATCCTACTAATCAGTTCAGAAGGAACGAATCATCTATTTATCTTAATAACTTTACCAGTAAGCATTAAGGTTATATTGTACAAAGAATGAGATTAAATCTTCAGCAATTTAATATTTTGGCCAAAATTATTCAACATGTCATATTGGGTATACTGATGTGCACCTGGCTCTATGACCCACACTTTTTTAATGAAGTTATGGTCGATGCTCTTATTTTTTTCAGGACCTACTCTGGACCAGGTTAATGCTTCCTGGGGCTTCTGGCAATTCAGAGACCCTCAATCAGAAGTAGCATTTAAACTTTTATCTGTTCAGCTATTCCTCCATGAATTGTTAAAAAGTAGTAGCTATGTTTCTGTTATATTATTTTTCAGAATCACTAAAACAATCTGAACACTACTTATAGTTAAAAGAAAATATAGCTCAACTTATCATTGTCTTTTTAATATTTAAACCAATTAAGAACAGCGTGGAACATTAACAAAAAGAAGATAAAGCCAAGTTCAACCAATTTAAGGCAATCGTATGATGGTTTTTGATTTTAAATGCTTGTCTTGATTTTAAGTGGCAATGTTAATTAATGATCAAAATAACCAGAATGTAGTTAGCATTTTTCTAACTATAGGCAAAAATGTGCCTTCATATTTCTCAGCATTATTTTGGGACATGAGCTAGACATATGAAGGTAGGCATGAGCTAGGCATGAAGGTATATGAGAGATAAATACGGGCATATATCACTGATAACCCAATGAGATGTGATAAGAAAAATGAACCAAACAAAACAAACAAACAAACAAACAAAACACCTTATCCACTATTTCTCATTTGAAAAGCCTTCAGAAAACACAATCTTCAGACAAAAGTAATTGCAAACAAGTACTTGTAGTTACAAAAATGTGAAATGCCCAGGAAAGGCAGAAACCACCGCTTCTGTCCCTCTCATTTTATACCCTCGTGATCAAAAGGCTGCAGTTCTCATGGCACAGGGGAAAAAGACCAGCAAGTAAGAGCATAATTATTCAGAATGGAGATGTGAGAACAATTGTAGTAATGGATAATCTAACCCTGGAAGTAATAGCAAGCAATATTTTAAACTGTGTTCACAAGAGATTTAGTAACATTGATTGGATTCTACTTGAGCACATTTCCTAGATTACTATCCTCATTGAATCTTATTTGTAAATCATTATGTATTTTTAAAACTTCTTTTGCATTGTTTAGGGAGAGCAAACATTTAAAATTCAAACAATTTCATTTACATTTTTAAAATATCAGCATTATGTTCTATGTAGAAATATATTATGATATTAAAAAATCTTTTGTTTCTGTGCTCAGGCAAGAGGAAATGATTAAACATAGATGGCTCTTGATATGTTAGCATAAGCATATCTCTTAAATTAAAAATCCAACCCAGTAGCCTTTTGACATCTAGCTGTTGTCAATGAAAGAAGGACAAATAGATATAAATATATATTCTTTTTAAGTCAACCTGTCTATGATGCTTCAGACATAGGCAGAATAGCTGAAAATCCCTTTCTTTGTTTTTCTTTCTTTTCAAGTATATTTTTATTGATTTCAGGAAGAAATGGAGAAGGAGAAAGAGATAGGAATACCAATGATGAAGAGATTCATCATTGGGGATGGATTCTGCAACTGGGGCATGTGCCCTGACTGGGAATCAAATCCTAACTTCCTGGTTCATAGGTAAATGCTCAACCATGACCCATGCTGGCTGGGCCAAATGGTTCTCTTTCTACTTGGCCTTTTTGAGTGAGATTTAAAGTTTTCTCTTGGTAATTGAGTTGTGCAGAGAACAAACTTGAGTAATGTAGAAAAATAAACAAAATAATAATAATTGCATTTTAATCATGCAGTTGACAAACTCCCAAATGGTAATAGTTACCATGAATATTTTGTTTTGTTTTTTAATTTCTTTTTATTGAGATGGTCACCTTCCCTGAACTTCATGGGTTTTATTTCATTTGTTTGGTTTTCTTCTTTATACACATTTTATGTAGTTATTTGATCTTTTATAAAAATTAGGATCATAGAGGGATCATTTATTAGATCACTAAGAACTCTATATTAACTAAAAGAATCAGGTAATATTTTTCTTTTTCCAGACATCAAGAAAATCCCAAAGAGGTGAAAGACAGAAATGGAGGAATTAAGATGGATAAGCACCTGTGAAAAGGCTATTTGGGGCTTCCTTCATTGTCCTTTCCTACAATCCTTTATAATTTCTCTCTAATGTGAACAAATGTGTGAGTGTTTCCTTTATCGTAAGAAACTATCCTTGGATCTTCATAAATTTCTATACTGTTTCTTCTTTGGTATAAATTCCTTCAAAGTGAGTTGAGGAAGAGAAAGTAAAATATCACAGCAATTCATTCTCTCAAGGGAAAGGCAAATATACTTTCAGTGGGGGTTGGGAGTGCAGAGGAGGATTTTAATTCTAAAATTTTGTGAAACAAGACTAGGGGTTGAATCCAAAGGTATGAAATTGAGTCCCAGCTGAATCATTTCTGAATCTATGGTATCTTGAAAATTTATATCTTTTATCTGAAAAGTTGAAGATTAAAGAAACTAATTCAAAAGTTGTTCTGGGGGATTAAATGAAATGATCAACATTAAAGGTACTGCAAACTGTACTGTAAATGCACTGTCATCATTCTGCTGAAACCACTGACTTAGAGTCACCCCCACATAGTTTCTTTCTCTCATGTATTTATAAGCTTATGGTCATGTGCACAGCCTAATTTAACAAGATTATCTATTCCATTTATTTATTCCTAAGTTATCTATTCCATTGTTAAATACTCTCTAGAATTATTTCAGAGAAAGCCCCTTTTGTTAAAGTGAATAATATGGCATTTTCACATATAAATTTTAATTTTTGAAAGTCTCTCCCTCTTACTATACTCCTTCAGTATCTGCCAAATTGCCTCAGAAACTATCCTTAAAAATACTGTCCTAACTTTAGTGATGCTCTTTCCTGTAGGTGATTCATCTTTTGACTTTAAGTTTTGCAAGTAGGTATAATTATAGTTGCAAGCTCTGGATCTCCAGATATGCATTTTATTTGGACCAACTGACAACACTACTAAACTCTGTTTCATAGATTTCTGGCTTTGCTGACCCAATTTCCCCAGCACTAAGATGAAGTCATCTCACAGAGAGCAGTACTTTCGCTCGGGAACATATGGCCCCTGGGGATGGATGAGCCTCCCAATTGAGGAGTGTGGACAGTCATCTGTTAGCCTAAGAAATGAACAACGGAGTCCATCCAGGGAGGCAGGGAGCATTGATTAGATTTTTTTGCTACATGAGGCCCTCTCCATCCCAAATGATCTCCTGATTTTAATTCATTTTATTCAGTGTGACCTAAGTCAAGGTCTCAAAAAGTGAAAAACTAACATCGTACTATGATAGACTTTACTCTAATATTCAGGCTTCCTTAATAAGGAAAAATAATAAAAATTCAACTATTTTTGCTGAACCATTAATATTATGCTCTGAATATGTATTTGGAGGTGAAACAAAACAATAGGTTTATCTAGCACATCATTTATAATATTTAAAATACTAGTTTTTTTTCTTAAACAAAGCTGGTCTACACTTTCATTGACCTGAAGGTGTTAAATAAATATGAAATAATCTCCTCTAGTATGAATATATTTTATTATCATTTGCTCAGAAGATTTTTTCTTTATACTGTACATTATAAATTTTCATTTATATATTAAACTGGCGATCATCAATTTACTTACATTTTCCAATGGCCAATGACCACATAAATAATAAAAATGAAAGCATACTAAAAATGGCCACGAACCAAGTGTAAGTTTTATGAAAATATATGATAATGAGAGGAATAATAAATTATGTAATTTATACATTTCTGTCAATTAATGGCTACCACATCTAATCCTTGGGTTTAAAAATTAAAATGTTATAGAAGCTCACATTTATAAAATGATTATGCAAGCATTTTATATTCAATTTTCACATTTCCTTATCCCAAGTTTATAGAAGAGTTGGAAATATATTAAATTATCACTAAACATTTTAGAGTCAAAACAACTTGTGTGGGAGGGAGTATTAATAGTTCTATTTAGTAGATGAAAAAAATTAGAACAAGTTAAACAGAGATTTCCAGTTTCCAGTTCTGCATGTGAGGAGCTTGGAAATAACTACTCCATCCTAACTACTGACCCCGAGACTGAAGAGAGAGCCACGCAAATACAGGCTGTCCTGGCTTACCTGAGAAGATGAGAAAGGACTCAGAGAGGAAGTCGCTCTGGGATCCAGTGCTGGGCAGGTACACTTGAGCTGTAATTGATGAATTACTGGAGTCTTGGTGTTATCAGCTCTGAGAGTTAAAACAAACAAACAAGCAAACAAACAAACAACAAAAAACAACTCCAAAGGGACCCAGTTGCAGGGGGCCCCTCAATATTGGAAGTTTTACTTGCAGGAGCCCCACTAGGTACTCACAGTGAATATCAAAGAAAAATTTCCTCATGCTTCTGGAAGGGGAAGGAGAAGAGGAAAAGGAACCATCCTGAAATAGACCAGAACATGCATGTGTTCTTAACAAGGTATTTCCTCAGGAGAAAGTGGTTAACCAGAGCCTCATCTTCAGGGGTATCAGAGGGATTCACTGACCTGGGGGACTAGAAATTCTTAACTACACCTAACTCTATCCCAGCTACTGTCTTCCATATGAAAGAATAGAAATACCCAACTGCAGCCTGCTCTCTCTCTCCTATCCCATATAAGGGGAAAGAAAACAAAGTGGGAAACACATGTGAAGTTTATGTCAAGAGGCATAGTATCACTGAAAATCTGAGACTAAACTACAGGATTATCGAATGCTTCCCCTACCCTACCACCATATTACTAATGAATTATTTCCAAGAACTCATTTTACCTGGCACACACCTAATAATCAAGAAAAAATTACACAGCATGCAAAAATGCAAAGTAAAAAAAAAAAAACATTTTGAAGAAAGAGAGCAAGCATCAAAGCATAACACCAGACAAGTCAAGAATTTTGGAATCATCAGACCAAGAATTTAAAACAACAGTGATTCTTATGCTAAGGGTTCTAATAAAAAACATAGATAGCATGCAAGAACAAATGAACACTGAAAACAGAGAGAAAGAAATCCAAAGAAAGAATAAAAAGGAAAGGTTATAGAGTTCAGAAATGAATGTACAGAAATAAAGAATGCTGTTGATGGTCTTGTGAGTAGACTAGATAGAGTGGAGCTTGGAAATATCTTCATAGAAACATCGGTCTAAGAAAAGTATTCTCTTGAGTCACAAGATGATTGTTGATAAATCTCTGCCTACCTGTACCTTTTCTAAATCCATAGATACAAGTATAGTTTGAAGAGTGAGGAAGAGTCATTCTAAGAAATTTCCCACTAATAACTTGTATTGCATTGGCCTCCATTATTTTTGTATCAGTAATAAAGTAAAGGAATTAAGAAAACAAACATAAAAACTCATAGACAAGAGTATGATGATCACCAAGAGAAAGAGGAGGTGGGGGAAAGCAGAAGAGGGTAAATGGGGGTAAATGGTGATGGAAAGAGACTTAACTTTGGTTGGTGAACACACAATACAATATACAGATGATGTATTATAAAACTGTACACCTGAAGCCTATATAATGTTATTAACCAATTTATCCCCAATAATTCAATTAAAAACAAACAAACAAAATGATAGTTCACTGATGAGCTTAGGTCTCAGCCACATGCTCCACAGTAACCCAATGTTAAAGTCACTTTTTTAAAAATATGAGGACTACTCACAAGAGATATGGGCATCTGAAGAATAGCAGAGAAATAACCAAGAATAGAAGAAATTGACACTGGGAATGAAAACGTAATGTCTATTTAACATCTAAGCAGGGCATACAGCAGTAATTATTAACTACTAGTGGCCTGGTGCACAAAATCTGTACATGGGGTGGGTGTCCCTCAGCCTATTATGCACCCTGTCTAATCTTGGACATCCCTCTCACAATTCAGGACCACTGGACCCCCGGCTGGGCAGCCTTCAGGACGGGCAGTGCTGTGGGTTTGTATGCACCGCCATTGGTGGTCATTCCCACTGAGGGCCACTCCCAGGCCAGGCAGTGAGGTGTGCCTGCTCGCAACCCCTGGCCGGGGAGCCTCCAGGCTGGGTGGCGCCACAGGCCTGTGCATGCCCCCCCCCCAGCCCCCTATCGGTGTTTGCTTCCGCTGGGGGCTGCTCCCAGGCTGGGCTTGACCAGTCATGACTATTACACACCTAATCGGTTGTAACTGTAATAGCATCTGGGCTAATTAGCATATCCCTCTATTATTATATAGGATTATTGCCCTAAGTACATTGTTTGTATGGGAGACATTGATTGTACTTCTTACACTTCTATAACACAATCCATTGGATCCTCATAACAAATCAATTGAATAATGTCACATTCTAATAAAGCCCACTCACACTGGCCAACTCACACAAAAAAAAGATGTAGATGTTCAGCACTCAACTTTCCAGATGTTGACATCCTACTTTGGCCTGGAAGAGTAAAAATAAAAGCCAATGACTCCCTTCCTGTTCAGCTGGTGCTTGCATTACTCCATCCAAATTCAGGGTGAGGAGTTCCTCTATTTCAAGATAAAAAAGCTTACTGGTCTTGTGTAATTCCCACCACTGAGCACAGATCCAAATGCAAGTTCATCCTGTTAACCCTGTGAGTTAGGCTACAGTGAATCCTTTCACACCATCGGTCTCCACAGTTTCCTGTTTAGACACTGCGTAGGTTTCAAAACTCTACCTGTTTCCTACAGTCATCAATGACACTATGTTTTCTCTACATAATCCTAATAATAAAGAATTAGTTTGGGGGGCAGTGGCAGCTGAGAGAGGACAATGGGCAAAAAGGGGACATAGTAATACTTTTAACAGTAAAGAATGTTTTAAAAGTAATATAACATAAAATGAAATCAGTTTAATTTTTATTCTGAAAGTTTCCTCAGGAGCTCTAGGGTCATTCAGAAGATAACTACAAATGTGAACTGAAAGATTTTTTGAGAGTTGTTCTTGATCCAAAGAAAGAAGAAATAGAGAGGGAGAGGCAAAAGAGGAAAAAACAGTAGAATTGGCTCTGTGTTACTGCCCATATCTAGCTTGTTTATAATTGTCGGAGTCAGACTTGCTGAGCTCCTTGATACAGTGGTTTTTTTTTCTCCTGGTAATTCCACTGAGTCGGCAGTAGGAGAGACAGAGAGTGCTATTAAAGAAAGCTGTTACCAGAAACAAACCCCTGGCAAAGACCTTTGATGTTACTGTTTGGCTTGGCACAGACTACCAACTCACTTTCAATCCCTGACTGAAGGAAGATAATCCTTTTTTAATTTAATTTTCCTTTTAGCAGATACTTATTAAGTGTCAACTGTTGCCCAGTCACCAGGCTTGTCAGCATTACAGGCATTTTATTCGGAGATCCAGCAAGTAGAGAGCAGAGAAGAAAAAGAGTATATTTCCTTGAGTACTTCTCAACTTGCCAACCTAATCTGAATTCCTGTTAAATGACTATAATAAAGCTAAAAAAAAAGTTGACTCTAATCTTGAATACAGAAAAATTAAAAACCTTCCCAGTGCATTGGAAGCTTCTATTATTTATGAGAAGCTCAGAGTGAATTAATTACTTGTGGGAAGGCTGCTAATCGTGTCACTTTCCCCCCCCCCCCTTTTTTTTGGTGGAGAGTGAATGAGGTTTTTCTCAAAAAGCAATATTTTCGGTATCCATATTTTGTAGAGAACTCATTTGCATCCCAAGCCCCATACCACATGGCAGGTAGGCAAGTTATCAGGAACAGAGAGGAAAAAATAGGCTTCAGGGATTTCTTACCATCCTGGTACACTTTTAGAACCTTCTGTTTAAAAAGCCAGATCTTTCTAGTACAAAAGCAGATTGTTGCAATAGAGTTCTTCCACATAATATTAAGAGATACAAAAACAACTCAACATGGACCCACCAGAGAAGACAAAAATGCTCAATTGTCAGATCAGTAGCCCCTTGAAAATAAGGTAACACTTAAATCATCATTTAAGATTTGTATACTCAGTATAATAAAACTGGATTATATAATCTCAAATGTTCTATTTGACTATGTAAGATTCTATGATTTTCTACTCAGCCAGTATAGCCCAATGATTGAGCATCAACCTATGAATCAGGAGGTCATGGTTCAATTCCTGGTCAGGGCACATACCCATGTCGTGGGCTTGATCTCCAGTGTGGGGTATGCAGGAGGGAGTGAATTAATGATTCTCTCTCATCACTGATGTTTCCACCTCTCTCTCCCTCTGCCTTCCTCTCAGAAATCAATAAAAATATATTTTACAAAAAGGTTTCCAAAGAGAAACAAATCTATGAAATGGCTGGACCTTTTTGCTAATAAAATAGGGGATGTTGATAAATTACATTAAATACAGATCCCACCGGTTGTAAAATGTGTTGGTATTCTATTAGTCACTAAAAGGGAATGAAGGGTTGCCGCATAATCCTTTTCTTCTCTTAACTTTCTTCTCTAGACACAGAAACACATTTTATAACTTTTAGTACAGATACTTTAACGTAAAGTTTTGCGACAATACCAGAATTCATATTCCATCTTTGAATGGTCCTCCAATGGGTTGTTGACTAAAACTTCAAGACATTACAGTTGTATCATTATACCACCTGGTGAATGCACTTACATGCAACGTTGGTAACTATAATGTGAAAGACATCTAGCAGAATGTAACTTCCTTATAAGATAACATCCTGATTTATTTTAACATCCTGAGTTTTAATAGTAAAAATCTGTATGTGGTGGGGGTTCTTTTAAGAACAATGAACTATACTCCATAACAATAAACATTAATGCTATGTGCTGGCAATAGTTCTTTTGGTCTTCTTTCAGTGTATAAATAGACATCTATACTTCTACATGCCAAGAACTATAATAAGCAAAGAGGACATAATCATGAGCAAAGCTGGTATTTTCTAAGCCCTCGGGAGCAAAATATAATAAATGAAGGTGACAGAAGGGATAATATTGCATCCAAAGTCTGGGAAAGAGGCTAGAGAAACAGCTTTGAGAGGAAGAAAGGGTGCCCAGGAGTTGAGAAGAAAGAGTAAATTAGAGGCAAGGGCATGAGCCTGTAAGTTATCTAAGGGATTCAGACCTTTACCAAAAGATCGGTATGTAGAAACTGAAATGTTTACAAGTAAAAAGGAAAGGTGAGAGGCTTCCATTTGGACACTATAAGTTCAGTTATAGTGTCTGCATAAATTAGAATGGTTATAGAAGGGAGCAGTAGAAGCAAGGAGCCCAGTTAGGAGCATATTATAATCTCATCGTGTTTACAATTTGGTCTAGAATAACTGCAGTAGATACAGTGAGCAATGTAGGATTTCAAAGGTTATTACAAGATAGTCTATAATATGCAGGTTTTGGTAGGAAAAATAATAGCTAGGTATTTAATAAGACAAGACCAGAAACAAATTAATCTTTCCTGTACTATGTACAAAGGTCCATCTGTGTAAAAAAATTGAAGCTTTGTCTGTAAGTTTCCATGTCCAAATGTGAGACTCACACATTTTAGTTCACTGGTATTCTCCCAACCAACTATATGAAAATCAAACTATCCCAATCTACAGCAACAGTTTCAAAGTGGATTCATTTTACTAGCTTTACTATAAGCCCTGTGATACTATCCATAGAAGGGTTACTAAAATCCCTCTCTTTCTTTTGTCAAAGTAGTGATAAACTATGCCAAACTTCTGACAGTGAGGAAAGACTAGATAATTCAAATATCCAGTTGCTTTGATTAACTCAGTTACTGTAACTGTCAATGCCTCTGTAGGAGCAATGATCTAAAATGTTTAGGAAATAGGCAAATGTGTTTTTAAAATTATGGACAAGGCCTAGACAGTTTTTGTTAGTGGTCAGAGCATTGGTGATTCACACTGAAGGGTCAGGGGTTCAATTCCCGGTCAAGGGCAGGTACTTCTGTTTCAGGTTCAATTCTCATGTCTGATTCAGGAGGCAGCAGTCGATCTCTCTCTCATATTGATGTTTCTCTCTTTCCCCCCCTTTTCCTTCCCTTCCACTCTCTCTCCAAAGATCTATGGTAAAAATATCCTCTGGTAAGAATATTTTTAAAATTATGGACCACACAAAGTGTACTGAGTAGATTGACAAATGAAATTTGAGAGTAAAAGGATTAAAAGGGAAGAAAGAAGAGTGTAGAGGCATAAATGAAGGTAAAGAATGGTTGCACTACATATAATCAATCTTGCCATCTTGGAAATAAGAAGCCGTGATCAGAGTTTAGAAGTAATACCTTTGGAGATATAAAATTTACAATAAATAACAACTTCAAAGTAGGAACTTGAAAGTACCTGGATGATGTGAAAAAAAAGTGAGAAAGTCCTAGGGTAGTTGAGACATCAAGAAAACTGAGACACCAAACTGTTGGAAGGATGCATCCATACAGACTTGATATCAATCAAAATTATATGTGCAGGTGCTAAGGTTCTTGATAAATTGTGGGGATTGAAATCCAGCAAACAGAAGATGAGCGTAATGAGGCAGGTAGGGGGAAGGTTTAATATTGCAGAATGGCAAGCATCTCAAAGGAGCAGACTTATTTGATTTGTTTTTAATATATCAAGATAGAGGATTAATAGCCCATAAGCAGTAATAAAGGAATATCTTAATCTACTAGAAAGTAGGGGGGCTCTGAAAAGAAAATGATTAAGGAAGATAAGTGTAAGATCCTTAATGAATCCAATCTCATTTGCTCACAATTTCATTAATTTTTTTTCAGTTTCACTTCCAGGTCTTTGCCACCGTACACACTCAATGCCTATTCACATCAAGGTTGTCATGCTTTCATTGATATAGTTAGCTGTGGTTTTAGTGCCTTCTCTCTAGGGCTTATAAGGCTGAATCTGAGTGAGGCCACTATGGCTCAGTGTTAGAGCTTTGACTTATGAACCAGAGGGCACAGTTCCATTCCCAGTAAGGGCACATGCCCGGGTTTAAGACTCAATTCCCAGTGGAGGGCATGCAGGAGACAGCCAATCAATGATTATCTCTCATAATTGATGTTTCCATCTCTATCTCCCATTCCTTTCTGAAATCAATATATATTTACACTAATCTACACTAATAAAAGATAATGATGCAAATTGACCATACCTTTACCATACCCACCAGCCAATCAAGAGTGACTATGCAAATTAACCCAACAAAGATGGTGGATTAATTTGCATGCATAGGCATAGACAGGCCTAGGCAGGATACTTGTGTCATTGCCATGGCAACAACACAGGCATTCTGCAACACCCTAGCCACTGGGGGCCTCTGGGTAACATGGGAAGGCAGAAAGGTGGCTCTAGCTGCAGGGAAAGAGGTGCCAGCAGCCAGGGGAAGGAAGCCCCATTCTTGCATGAATCATACATATAAATGCTCAATCTGATCAATTATATATTGTTTTGGAATACAGCTCAAATAGACCTTACTCTTCTCAGATCCCTGGATCCTCTCCTTCACCATTGTAATTACTATCCACCAGCATATCTGACCACCCTTAGCTATGTTTTCCATGGCTTTTTGTGCAGTTTCATCAACACACTCTACCATTCTACAACAGATGGTTTTAACACATTTTCCTCTCCCACTAGACAATGAGCACCTTGAGGGAAAGTTCTATGACTTATTGATCTTTGTACAACTTTTCTCATTTAGCAGTAACACAAGATTACTGACATACATTGAAATCTTTTAAATGTTTGGTCCCTAAACAGCCACTCTCCTCTACCCTGTCAAAAACATTGAGTTCTTTGTCTTTTGGCAATGGCATATTTATGTGTCCATAGTCTTAAAAGCATACAGCATGCAGCTGAAATGAAAAGACTCATTATAGTACTGCATTAGAGCTCCTAAGTCATATTTTACAGCCGTGCTGTGCCACCAATATAATTAGAAGATATTGAGCTTTCATTAGTTAGGAAAGCCAGATATCCTTTAATTGTCATTATTTAAATATTTTGCTGACTGTAATAGCCTCATGAGATAGACATCTCATTTCTGTGACAGACCCAAGGGTCACCAGTGGTATAATTTTGTTTCTCTATACTTCAATGTAGCCATAATAGTATTCAATATTTAATGCATTCCCAGCTTTCATTAGTAATGTTAGTCAAGTACAAAGTAATCCAGTTCCCCATGTTCAAATCAAAATTTCTTAGTTTTAGAAGTAGAAATAATTTATGATTACTAATATTATGTTTGAAAACGTCCACAGTAACTCCATCACCTGTGCTCATGGACAAACATACTGAATGAAGAATTCTCTGTATCCTAAGACAATTCATTTCATATATTTTAAAACTTTAGTTTAATTGAGGAAGATAAGTTCCTCTATGAGATGAAACAATACTTTACTCAACAATTCTACTTCTATCCCTTGCATAATACAACATATTTCATCATCTAATCCCTCTAAAAATATTAGAAAAACAATTCTAGAGTTGCTCTACAAGATATTATTGTAGATGGGCGATTTATGCTCAAATTTCTAAGCTATTTACATATTATTAGTGTTTATATTATCTTGGCTACTCCTTTCCCCCTCAATGTTTGTATAGCCCTTAAGATGATGCACACAGAGCTTAATCTAATGCCTTCAAGGTTGTATCTATGTAACAAAGGAAAACCAGAGCTTCAAGCTTCCATTATAGACATTGATACTTCCTTGTATTCAAACTAGATGACTTGTCTTTTTTTAGGTGGTGGGTAATGCTACGAAAAATTTTCTGTCATTTATATCTTACATTAATCTTTGATACATATGATATTGAGAATAAAGTGTCAAATGGATATGCTTTTATTTATATTTTACTAAAAGTCCAGTGCACGAATTTGTGCACCAATGTGGTCGCTTGGTCTGGCCTGCAGGATTGGGCCAAAATCAGCTCTCCAACATCCCCTGAAGGGTTCTGAATTGTTATAGGGTGCAGGCCATGCCAAGGGACCCTGCCGGTACACAACTGGGGATGGGAGGGCTGCGGAAGGTTGGACAGCTGGGGAGGGATGCAGGAGGGCTCTAGGGTATGTCTGTCCCAATTGGTTGGACCACTGCAGCAAGCTAACCTAATGGTCTGAGTTTCTGTCCCTCTGGTGGTCAGTACACATCATAGTGAATGGTTGAGCAACCTTAGCATATCATTAGCATATTACACTCTGGTTGAACAGATGACTGGACACTTAGCATATAGGCTTTTATTATATAAGATTATATAGGATTGATTTCAAAGAGGAAGGGAGAGGGAGAGAGAGAAACATCAATAATGAAAGCAAATCATTGATTGTCTGCCTCCTGCACACCCCACACTGGGGACTGAGCTGGCAATCCAGGCATATTCCCTGACCAGGAATCGAACCATGGCTTTCTGGTTCATAGATCAATACTCAACCACTCAGACTGGCCTCAAATGGATATGCTTGTGCAAATCTATTTCTATCCCTATGACCTTGACCAGAACTACCTGAATTAACAACAAAATAAATAAACAAAAGTGAAGCAGGAGTCATCTTATCTTTATAATTTTAATGTATAAAATTGTTATATATTATACTCATTTATTTACATGTGCTTCATAAATGGTGGATTTGAATAGCCATCCATATTTCATGTGTCTAGCGTACCATTTCCCATATTTCCTGAAACTTCTCTCTATATATATATCTCAAACATATGTATGCTTCAAGGTCAGAGCATTATCTTACTTGCCTCTATATTCTCTGCATGTGTTAGAAATGCAGAGTCTTAGACCTATCTTGTTTCAGAATCTTCGTTTAACAACATCCTGATGATTCTTAGGCACCTTAAAATTCTAAAAATACTATTCTAATAAATTTTTATGGGATGTTTCCTTACTATCCATTCCATTCTTTCCTGGAATGTTCATAATTTGGTTTAGAAATATACATAGTTCCAGCAAGGTGACTCCATACTTAGCTACACAAACCACACTAAAGTAAACTATAAATCCCATCAGAATGTCTGCAGACTTTTGTTGAGTATATTAACATAAAAACTTTATTTTAAAATATTTTATGTTTTTTTAAGAGGGAGAAGAAGTGTGTGTGAGAGAGAGATAGAAACATTGACGAGAGAAACATCAACATAGATTAGCAGACTACTGGGGACCATGCCCAAAACCCAAGCATGTGCCCTGACCAGGAATGAAATCACCAGTGACCTCTTGGTGCATGGTGGATGCTCAACCACTGAGTCACACCAGTAGAAAAAAAAAGCCTCTATTTTTTTTTTAAAGCCAGTTGTTTAAAGGGTAGAGACATGACCTTGGATATGGTGATTCTAGAGGCTGGAGAGGCGAAAAACAGCCAGATTATTCACAGAACAATAGCCCATCTACACCAATAAAATAAAAACATGCAAATTGGCCATCCCTCCACTACACCCACCAGCCAATCAGGAGTGAGTTAGCAAATTAACCCAACAAAGATGGTAGCAACCACAGAGCTAGAGTGAGCAGGAGGCTTGGGTTGCCCCTAGTGATGGAAGAAGCCAAGTTTCCCACCTGCCCTGGCGGGAAATACTGAAGGAGTGGCTGGGGTTTTGGGTTGTCGGGGGTAATGGTCATCTGAAAACAGCCCTCAGCCCCTTAACCTAGGCTGGCCATGCTCCCATGGAGTAAGAGTCCCCACTGAGTGGCCTGGCCAGACTGCAAACAGCCATTAGCCCTTCACCCAGGCTGGCCACACCCCAATTGGGTGAAGGTCCCCAGTGGGGGTCTTGGCCCACCTGAAAATGGACCTCAGCCTCTCATCCAGGCTTGCCAGGCACCCCAGTGGGATCCCCCACCCTAAAGGTACTGTGGCCAGGCTGGAAATGGCCCTTAGCCACTTACCTAGGTTGGTCATGTACCTGTGGAGTAAGAGTCCCTGCTGGGAGGACTGGTCAGCCTGAAAAAAACACTCAGCCCCTCACCCAGGAGGCCACCCCCCCCAGCAGGGACCCTCACTCCATGGGGGCATGGCTTGCCTGCAAACTACCACAGGACACTCACCAGGCCACCCCTAACCCCAAGGAAACCCCCACCCTGATCTGAGACACCCTTCAGGGCAAACCAATCAGCCCTCAGCTGTGCACCAGGCCTTTAACTATACTAATAAAAGTGTAATGTGCTGATTAGACTGGGATATCTTCTAGGAGAACTTCTGGACATTCTTTTGGAGAAAGCCATGATAGGTAGAGGTGGTTAGAAGTCAAGAAGGGAAGGCAGTTGTGGGAGATCATGCCAGGATGGGACAGCAGTTGTGGGTGATCAGGCCAGTACAGGGGGCCACTGGTAGTGATCAGGCTAGCAAGGGGGAGGTGCAGTTGGGGGTGAGCAGGCCAGTGGGGTGGAAAGATGGGGGAGAGCAGGCCAGCAGGGAGGCAGTTGGGGTGAGCACACGGGCACAGGGGGCAGTTGGAGGATCAGGCTGGTAGGGGGGCACTTGAATGTGAGCAGGCTGGTGGCAGGGGGAAGTTGGGGGCATGCAGGCCAGCAGGCAGAGTGGTTAGGGGCAATCAGGCAGGTGAGTGTTTAAGAGCCAACAGTCCCGGATTGTGATAGGGATGTCTGACTGTTGGTTTAGGCCTGATCCCTGTAAATCTGCAGTAGGACATCCTTCAAGGGGTCCCAGATTGGAGACAGTACAGGCCGGGCTGACAGACACCATCCCCCACCCCTGTGCACAAATTTCATGCACTCAGCCTCTAGGACTACCTCTTTGAGAGGAATCTGTTTTGAAAGGGTTGGAATGTAGATGACTGTGTGGTTGTGTTTTTGTTGTTGTTGTTGTTTTGAAGCAAGAGAGTATGAAAGAAGAGTCAGTTGGATTGACATACCCAGATTTTGAAGATTACTTTGGCTACATAATTGAGAATTAATTAAGCAAACAAAAAAGCCCTAAGACAGAGAGGCCAGTTACAATCTGTCTGTAAGATACACTGGAATTGCTCATCGTTTGACCAGAGAGGTGAGTAGAAAGAAAAAAAGGAAATGAGCAGATTCTAATAATATTTAGAAGGTAGAATATATATAGCAGAAGTAGTAGTTAGACTATAAATGCTGAGGAACTTATTAAGAAAAATTTCAACATATCTGGTCTGATCAATTGGGAAAAAAAATATTTCCTTAGTATGAAAAGTATTGGAGTATGCAAAGTAGGAAGCAGGGTGAGGAATTCCATTTTGAACAAATTGGACCCGACAATTGGACTCAAATATGTGCTCCTCTCACTACATGACCTTTTGTTCATAATCACTATATATCTGGATTGCATCTCATTCTTTAAAAACACAAAGTTTTCTCCATTCCAAATTGCCCTTTCCCTGAAATTAGTCCTCATATTTTTGAAGCTTTACTTATATGTGGTATAATAACTTCAGAAATGTAGGCATATTTTTTTATTTCTGTAGTAAACATAATTTTAGTGTGGGTGAATTTTCTAAAGGGAAAACGTGCCCTATAATCAGATCTTTTAGGAGAAGAAGAAATCTTAAGACTGACTTCACTCCTGTGCCATTAATTGTTAATTATCACTAATGAGTAGGAAGTAGAATTTGGTTTGGATCTGAGCAGCCCATAAATCACAGTCATCTAGATGCTGGTCACATGAGCATCATCAGCTCTCCCCAGCATGTGGCCTCCACCTTGTTACTGCAGCTTCCCTAGGAGAGGTTTCTCAATGCTGGAGTCCTCATGACACTTCCACTGAAAGCTGGGATCCAAACCTTGAAGGATTAAAACTGGCTGCAGCAAAATTTGAAGGTTTTTGTCTTCTGTGAATGGATCTTAGAGGGGATAGGTCCGTCTCTGAAAAACACACTACTGAAGAAACATGTATTCCACATGTGCCTTAAAAATATCCACAGGAACCCAGGAATTTCTAAATTTCAGCATTTAATTTTTTATTATTCAGACACTGTTCAGAGGACATATTATATCTGGTGTGTGTGTGCTGTTGATTTTTTTTGTCCTTTTTCAAAAAAAAATTTTTTTTGGTTTGTTTTAAAATAGTAGACAATGTTGAGTAGACAATAAGGCAACAAAACTGTTCTGACAAATAATAAACAACTTGATGGTGCGTTTATTTAAGCTGCTCCAAATGCTTTTATTCTTTAACAGTTGCAAGTTTTGTTTTTAGAAAAAACAGAAAACAAAAACAAATAGTTGTTTAGCTGCCATAAAACTACCAGCAAACAAAAAGGGCAAATTGGTTTCTTTCTCAATGTTTCTTAGAGAAGAGTATGATTTAAAATGATATAAAAGTGTGCAGCTTCCATGCTGTCTTTTTACTGTGGTGGCTGAAAGGCCCAATCTACACTGTAAATTAATACATAGCATGCAAAAATAAAGATGTAGCAGTTATACTAATAAAAGAGTAAGATGCAAATTGACCATACCTTCAAAATGCTCACCAGCTAATCAGGAGTGAGTATGCAAATTAACCCAATAAAGATGGTGGGTTAATTTACATATACAGGTGCAGAGCAGCCAGGAGTGGGGCAGGATACTTGCAGCATCACCATGGTGAAGGTGCAGGCATTCTGCTTCTACCCAACCACTCCAGGCCTCTGGACAGCATGGGAAGGTGCAAAGGCAACTCCAGGCCCAGAATGCCCCAGTGAAGGTGGTGCCACAGCCAGAGGAAGGAAGGCCCATTCTTGCACAAATCTTTGAGCATCAGGCCTCTAGAATATATGTATAATCCCAATGTAATTAATAGTAGGAAAGGAGCAAAGGGGGAAGCCAGACATAGGCATGTCACTTGGGCTGCTTCACCAGGAAGCTGCAATTTCGTGCTCACTGGGGAACCAGCCTGCAGATTGCTGGGGGAAGGAGTCCAATAAAGGGGAGATAGACACATGTACAGTATTGTGATGATTAGGGAAAGTGCCTGTCAGTCAAACCTGGAAACTGAAATCATTGTCCAGATGAAATCCAAATAAAATTTGGGAATATATAATCCCCTAAACAAAGGAATTCACTCTCTTGGCTCTGGACTCTCTCGTTATTTTGGCTTTGCTCCTGCCCAGGTTTCCTCCATAGCCACATGACCCACAGCCATGTGGATCCCACATGCAATGGACTGATGGATTGTAGTGGGAAACACAAACTAAGTCAGCCTGATGCTGGATTGGACTATGTCCTAACATGGAACAGAAAGTTTGGATGCAGGTATTTATTTTCACTCTGCTGAAGCCTAAGTTATACTTCTACGGGGAAAATGGGACCTTGGAAGCTCAGGGGTTTAATTCCACAGAAATAAAGCTTTCTACAGTATCTCATCCTCCTATGAGTGTCTCCAGAAATTCTATTCCAGCGGTACCCCAAGAACCCCACTTCCACTGATAAAATATCATACTCTGCTCTTTAACTATATTTAAGCCTTCCAAGTAAATGGTGTGTTTGTGTGGTGTGTTTGTGTGTGTGTGTGTGTATTTTCATCTATAAGATGAATATGAGAGTTTGAATAACTCTGCATATATATTGAATGTTTTGTTTGAATGCTATTTTCTGTTCTGGACTTTAAATACAATGGCTAATCTGTTTTCTGAATTCACCAACTAAAATTCCCTTAATAAGACAAGCACATAACCCAGCTCCCCCACCCATACATACATAAACAGAGAAAGAAAAAAGAAAGATAATATTAAGTAGAAAACTAAAGATTTGCATTCAAAACATATTTTGATATTTTTCTTCTAATAGGTGAAAGGAGACAAAGCCCTGTATTAAATTAGACTTTTTTCATTATAAGGAAGCAAGGTATTGCTTTTCAAAGGTTGTACTAATCTGAAAATACCTTTTAAGACTTCAAGTTAGTATTCTTATAAACTAAAGCAATCTTATAAACAAAAATGATTCAAACATTTAAAAAATCCATTTTATGAGTATTCAAGATAATTTAAGATCTTAAATTGTATCCATCAGAGATGAGACTTTATTTTGATTTATTTCTTACTAGAGGCCCGGTGCACGAAATTTGTTCACAGGGGCAGGGATGTCCCTCAGCCCAGCCTTCACCCTCTCCAATCTGGGACCCCTCGAGGGATGTCCGACTGCTCGTTTAGGCCAGATCCCAGGAGGGTCAGGCCTAAACAGGCAGTCGGACATCCTTCTCACAATCTAGGACTGCTAGTTCCAAACTGCTCACCTGCCTGCCTCCCTGATTGCCCCTAACTGCTTCTGCCTGTCAGCTTGATCACCCCCTAACCACTACTCTGTCAATCTAATTGATGTCTAACTGCTCCCCTGCCAGCCTGTTTGCCCCTAACTTCTCTCCTCTGCTGGCCTAGTCACCCTAACTACCTTCCTCTACAGGGTTGATAATCCCCAGCTACCCTTCCTTGCAGGCCTGGAACCTCCAAACTGCCCTCCCTTGCTGGCCTGATCAACCACAACTGTCCTCCCTTACAGGCCTGGAATCTCCCAATGGCTCTCCCCTGCTGGCCATCTTGTATTGGCCATCTTGTGTCCACCTGGTGACAGGATCTTTGACCACATGGGGGCAGCCCTCTTGTGTGGTGGAGTGATGGTTAATCTGCAAATTACTCTTTTATTACATAGGATTTGTTTTAAATTAAAATAGAAAAAGAGGGGCAAAAGAAAATAATATTTATGCATTCTTCACCAGGCTAAGCTTTTCATATATTATGTAATCTTTCTAAAAATCCTGGGTCCCAGTATTATTATCCCATTTTAAACAATGCAGAAACTAAGTCTAAGAAAAGTTAATTATCTCTCTCAATTGATCACATAGTCCTTAAGAATTTGATTTGAATATAAATTTGTCTAGCTTAAAGTTCTACCCCTGTGTTGTTGTTGTTGTTGCTCTTATTTGTTTGTTTTGATGCTTAGGCTAGTTGCAGTAAAAAGAATTCTCACCAATAAAAATCTCTACAAGCATCAATAAAGGACAGGAAGCAATGCTGAGTCTGTTGCTCTTAACCAAGCAGTTATAACCAACAAAATAAGCATTATTTTCCCCTTGGGTTCCAATAACATTTGAGTGTGTGTGTGTGTGTGTGTGTGTGTGTGTGTGTGCGCGCGTATGTGTGTGTGTGTGTGTGTGTGTGTGTGTGTTATTGAACAATACAGCAAAAAGATCAAATTTTCATTGTGGGTCCCAATAATACCCCGTATTATCATTTCATTCTACTAGCTATTTAATTTAAGAAGTAACCATTTTACATTTATTCCTATTTTTGAATAACTAAGAGATCATTTTGTGTTTTGTTTTCTTTTTCTCAGAGAAGCTCAGTACCTAGTTGGAAGAAAAAGAAAAGTACAAATAGGCAGAAAATCATCAGAGAGATAGCCAAGATGTCAACCAGAGCAGTGCAGTGTGTAAAACAATTTGGAATAAGTATAAAAAAATCACTGGCCATTTTCAGTGAAAAACAAGGTATTTTTAGCCACACACTTTTTGTTGTTGTTATCTGATTCTAGTCTTCCATTGGCTCTGAGCTATTTACAATTATAGATATCTCTGTAAATTATAAATAATCCATGGAGATACAAAATAATTTTTAAAGACATAGAAATAAATTTGTCTGCTAAAGGTTCAATTAACTTCCTTCTTGCACTCTGTTAGAAGACAATTTGCCCCCATTTGCACATTTACTTTAAAATTTCTGACTTCTAAATATATCTGTTCTTGGCATTCTTTTTTGAACTAGGTGTAACATTTTATCAGTTTTCTTTTTTTAATTTTTAATTGATTTTTTTTTTTTTTACAGAGAGAAAGGGAGAGGGATAGAGAGTTAGAAACATTGATGAGAGAGAAACATGGATCAGCTGCCTCCTGCACACTCCCTGCTGGGGATGTGCCTGCAGCTAAGGTACATGACCTTGACTGGAATTGAACCTGGCAACCCTTCAGTCCCCAGGCCAATGCTCTATCCACTGAGCCAAACTGATTAGAGTTTATCCATTTTCTTTAATAAGGAGTTAAGTTCAATATATATCACATGTTTGTTTTATATCTGTATGAGAATCATGTTTTTACCTTTTTTTAAAAAATATTCTTTTAACAAATGTGACATAAACATATTTGGTTGGTGTCAAAAGAATGCAAAGGAACAGATGATTTTCTCCCAGTGTATGGAAGAATGGTGATAAGGTATATTCGACTGCAGGCTGAATGCCTAAAAAAACAATTTTTTGAGATGCAAGGTACTCTTCTCCATAAAAAATGCATCCGTGATCTACCCACGTGATTTAGTCAGACTTTATACATTCCAATCAAGTGAATTGATACATCTCTTTAGAGGGCTAGATTTGAAAGAAAACACCACACATACAAAAGGATTACAAAGACATAAATCGGAACACCTTGATAATTCTGACATTGGTTAACCAGGTTATATAGGTTTCAGATGGACAGATCTATAATGTAACATTTGTATATTGTATTGTGTCTTCACCACCCCAAGTCAAGTCTCCTTCCATCACTATTTATGCCCCCTTTACCTTCTTCTACCTCCCCATTTCACTCTTGTAATCACCACGTTGTTGTCTGTGTCTGTGAGGTGTCTTTTTTTCTTCTTAATCCACCCCCTTCCTAAGCTCATAGGGCTGGATTTATAATAAAACTGACATAAAATCACATTAATAGGATAAAAAATCAATTTGATACATGCACGTGAGAGAATCATAATGATATTCAAGGAGAACTATTCAGTGTTTTCACCATGAGGACAAAAGCAAAACAAACAACAACAGAAACACAACACAATAAATTTGTGATGAATTGGCCGGACAAGAAAAAAAATAGTATTCACTGGAAAGCAACCCGAGCAAGATTTGGGTCTTCATTTGTGAGGGATCTAACAAAATTTGGGCTTGGGTACTAAGTGAATCTAGAGGCAACAAGGTTTGCTTACACAGTTTCTTCAGCCCTGGACCTCTTAGCTCTGGGGATGAGGTTGTTTCTCTCAGCTCAGCCCCCTAAAGCAGAGAGGGTGCCTTCCAGGGTAGATTTATTTCCTGCATTCAGCAAGACAAGGGAAGGTCAAGGTGCCCTTCAGGCACAGAAGGCTTGTCAAGTAGCTGCAATTCAAAGTAATCAATATGCTATTGTGAGATATTAGGGAACAGCTTGCCCTGCCCACAGTCCGAACAGACTCATCAATGTCTTGGTTACTTTAACACAGTGGTTGGCAAACTGTGGCTCGTGAGCTACATGCGGCTCTTTGGCCCCTTGAGTGTGGCTCTTCCACAAAACACCACAGCCTGGGCGAGTCTATTTTGAAGAAGTGGCATTAGAAGAAGTTTAACAAATTTGGCTCTCAAAAGAAATCTCAATCGTTGCACTATTGATATCTGGCACTGTTGACTAATGAGTTTGCCGACCACTGCTTTAACAAATCAAGACCAGGCTTATAAATCACGTATCTATTTATTACATGAACAAAGAGTTCAACTGTTCTCTCACTCTAAATACTTTTTTTTATTGGACCAATCAGCCAGTCTGAAAATGGAAATGACTCATTTTATGACAGGTTAGTACATTAGATATATAAAGGTGAGTAGATAAAAATAATAAATACATTCAAAACATTTTTCTTTATTGAGTAAGGTATTATATGTATATGTCTTTATTCTCCCATTACCTCCCACCTCCCATTCATGCCGCCATCCCCTTGTTGTCTGTGTCCATTGCTTAGGTTTATATGCATGCATATAAGTCCTTTGATTGATCTCTCTCCCTTACCCCCACCCTCCCCTAATTTCCCTGAGGTTTAACATTCTGATTGATGTTTCTCTGTCTCTGGATCTATTTTTGTTCATCAGTTTATGTCGTTCATTATATTCCACAAATGAGTGAGATCATGTGATATTTATCTTTCTCTGCCTGGCTTATTTCACTTAGCATAATGCTCTCCAACTCCAGTTTACAAATTATGGCTGCTTGCAAGGCCACAAAATGCGCGGATGGACTAAAAATGTTTTAGGTAGTTATTTCATTGCTTCACTAAACACGTACTTAAGAAAGGCTTAAATTAGCTCGGCATAAAGTCATTTGGATGTTACCAATTGTTTGTCCCAAGGAAAGAAAAATATCCATGTTTTAATTCTATAACAACACTTGATTGCAGCTGGTTTAAAAATCCTCATTAGAAGCTGTGTTTGAGACATTTACAACTGAACAAATCTTTATTTTTTTTTAATATGTTTTTATTGGTATTGAGAGAGGAAAAGAGAAAGGGATAGAGAGGAACATCGATGAGAGAGGAACATCATCAATCTGCTACCTCTCCCATGGCCTCCACTGGGGATTGAGCTGACAACCTGGGCATGTGCCCTGACTGGGAATCCAACCAGTGAGCTCTTGGTTCCTGGATTGATGCTCAACTGCTGGACCACACTGGCTGGGCTGGAGAAATCTTTAAAGCCTTAAGAGATCAGCCTTTGTAATATTTAAAAAGCAGAGAAACTCATATTTCAGAATCAAATGATTTGCATCATCTTTTTCTCACTAAAGGATTAAAAACTGGCATTAGTTAAAAGCTCAAATATTGGCTGGAATTGAGGTCTACTATCGTCTCCAATACTTAGTAGCTTTATCAGCTGTCGAAAGGACCCTTAGCTCATCAAGAGAACTTCTGTGAAAGAGGGATAGTGATATTACATTTCTATTCACTGAGCTTCACCTCAACCAAAAATTCTGCAGTCGCCTCTTAAGCCTTTTGTAATTTTCATTTTTTAAACTAGAAACTGCGTATAAAAATTGTACCAACAAAATGTCGCCTTGCCCTCACAGGTTTGGCTCAATGGATAGAGCACTGGCCTGTGGATGGAAGGGTCCCAGGTTCAATTCCAGTCAAGGGCACATGCCTGGGTTGCAGGCTCTGTCCAATGTGCAGGAGGTAGCCAAAAATGAGAGGTATTTGTACTTATCACTTTCTCTCTCTTCCTCTCTGAAATCAATAAAAACATATTTTAAAATTAATAAATAAATCACGTCGTCTTTATGGCACTTTCTTAGAAGTAAAATTGTGTTGAAGTCAACTTTTGTGTCTAATGTAATCACATGGAAAAATAATTTATTGTAAGATGGGAACTGTTTATCAAGATGTCAATATGCTTGACACAGAACAGTTATGAAATTAATTGTTCATTGAAAGAATAAATATGAGGGGAAAACTCAGAAATAAGGGACAAAGTGTCTCCAGGCAGAATGTGGTTAATCCACCATATCATGTGGCTGACAGTGCCTTCATTATATCCAAAGCCAAAGCTGAAAGGGGGAGAAAAGTTGGTACAGATTATCACATTGTCATAAAGAGGTCCCTGATCAATTGGAGAAGGAGGAGGAGAAGGAGGAGGAGGAGGAGGAGGAGGAGGAGGAGGAGGAGGAGGAGGAGGAGGAGGAAGGAAGGAAGGAAGGAACCTGTTTTACATTCTGGTACTAGCATGAGGCTAAAACTTAGGATAAAACTTTTCCTTCAAAGCAAACACAAAAAAATAACTCCAAACTAACTAAAATAAATATACCCCCTATCCTTTTGAGACAATGCTTATAATATATTTAGCAAAATGTCTGGTTTCATCACCACCAAACCAATATTATATGAAATGCTAAAAGATATTCTTTAAGAAGAGGAAGAAGAAAAAGGTAAAAATAAAAATTATGAACAACAAATACACATCTATCAACAAATTAATATAAAAATCAAGTGAATTAAAAATCTGATGAACAGGATAAACTGGTGAATATAACAGAATCATGGACATAGAGAGGGGATGGACTAACAATTCTTGGGGAGAAAAGGGGGTGTGGGAGGTGCAGCAAAAGACTCGACAAAAATCATGCACCTATGGGAGAGGACAGTGGCGGGGGAGGTGAGGGCGGAGGGTGGGATAGGTACTGTGTGGTGGGGAACTATAAGGGGGGAAAGGTGAACAATGTAATTAATAAACAGAACAATAAAGATTCAAATATTTTTTAAAAAGGAAATGGAAACAAGTAGCTATAATCACCTCTCCTCCCCAAACCAATCGGTAATACATTACAAAAAGCAAGCAAGCGAGAAAGAAAGAAGAAAGAAAGAAGGAAGGAAGGAAGGAAGGAAGGAAGGAAGGAAGGAAGGAAGGAAGGAAGGAAGGAAGAACATAGTTATATTACCTCTTAAATGCCAGTAGGAAAAAAACACATTTGAAACTGTGTAGACATTTTCATTATAGTAATTTACACTCATACCCAATCAATGCAAACATCATTATTTTGGGCCCTCTTGCTGGCCTGGCTGAATGGATTGGTACAATGAAGGGAGGCAAAGCAATTCACTTTGGTTTGTATTCAGGGTCATGGATTCCATAAAGATAGAGTCATTAAAACAGATCCTAAGGGGGAAAACACGTACACTTGACAGTAACATTATTCCTCCAGGGAAAGCACATAAATTTGGCCAAGGGCATTGATTCCATATATTTTCTAAAATCATTAAGAAAAGTTCTTGTCCTATTTAATACTACATGGCAAAAAAAAAAAAAGGAAAACAACATACTCCAAAAACATAAATTAAGAACAAAAAGTCATTTCTGTAAATGAATGAGATGTTAAACCTAGTAGACAGAGACTATATATATCAGGGATAAGCAAACATATTTCTCATGAGAAATTTAATCATAAAGGTCAAATAAAGATATTGTCTATAAAGTTAAAAAAGAATATCAAAGAAGTGTGAAATAAGAGTTTGATGGGAAGCCATTCTGACTTAATCTCTAGGATTCATTTCTCTTTGCTCTTTTCATAAAGAATAAAGCTTTTGACACAGCTTGCTAATTATTGAGTGACTTAATTTACAATCTAAGAGTTTTGGTTGTTTTATTTCTAATCTTTAAAATAGGAATAATTATGCCAGGGAAACTAAGTTACTAGGGATCATAAAATGAGGAAAATAAAGCACTTGTTATATTTTCAGTAAATATTACCCTCTTTCCTTATCCCCTATTCAGTATTTGGAAATCTCTGCAACCTCCCAAATACCTTTCTTTCTAAATGCGTATAGAAATTCCACCCATGGTTCCACAGGGGAATGAAGAGCAGAAGCCAGAAGCTATCAAAATCCCAAATCCAAAGGTGCTTTCTTAAAATCTGGAGACGAATAAAAAATAAACAATGACAGAGTAATGTGAAATGTGCAAACATCCAAGTTTCTAAAGACATGCCTTTGTCTTGAAAAACACAACAAAAAGTGGTAGAAAGTTTAAGAGGTTCCAAATGTTCTCATTCTTGGGTAACAATTGTCTTTTCCCAAAAGTGCTGTATAACTTGGTCCTTAGTGGCCTCTTTCATTCTTTGAATCCTACCCAAGCAAAAAGGCTCCGGCCACCAACGGCATTCTTGACCTCCAACTATAATACTTGTCTTCTTAGATGCCAGAGGTATTCCAAATATGCATATTATCCCTTCTCAGAAAAAAAAAAAAAGCTAACAAATTAAGGCTTTTTTTTTATCATCCAATTCATCATTCTGAGATACAATACCCTGACCATTAGTGGATCTTCAAATGTGATTTAAATTTGGAGAAAAAAAAAGTCAAAATGAAAAGAAAGAATAGAAAGATATTGATAATACATTGTCCAAGTAGTTTGAAGATCATGATTGTTAAATTTGATACACACATGTGTTTCCTTAAAGATGTTTTCCACAAGAAGAGATTAGCTGAAAGTTCCTTAGATTTTTTGAAGTAAAAATTAGTTTAAAATCTGGTACTTAGTTTTGGTCTTATATTTTAACTAAAACTAGAAAATTTTAATAGTTGGTTTTGGGGGGATTTTTATTTCATAATTAATTAAAGACCCTTAAATATATATTTTTAATTTTATGTTTCATTTTATTTTTTGACACTATCACAGATGTCTCCATCCCTGCCCTCCCTTTGCCCACCTCCACCTAGTCCCTATTACCCTTTCTCTCTGGCCATCACACACTGTTGTCTATGTCTACGGGTTATGAATATACGTTCTCTGGCTAATCACTTCACCTTTCAAGGCCTTTAAGTATTTCTAGTGACTCAAGTGGTTTTTATAAACTTAACATATTCAATTTCCTACTTTTAGTATTTCAATCTTTTTATACCAAATCTTTTAAAAATGTAGTTAAATAGAAAGTTTCACTAATCTAAAAATATATTAATATGATGTCATTCTTAAAATGTTCTAATAATGTGTTTAAAAATCTAGTATGATTTATACCTTAAATTGCAATTCTGAATCAATTAATTCATTACATATTTTAAATTAGAATGAAAAAACTTGTCTTTATACCAAAAGAATAAATTCACTCAAATACTACAAATACATAAAATCTGTAAATGCCTTAAAACAAATATTAATATATAGTTTTGAGTCCATCAACTTCTCTATTTTTTTGTACATTTCCTTACATTTAAAAGAGACACACCCACTAAGGAAAAAATAATGGCATCCCAAAGATGTTTGGAAATCGTAATTGCCGGATGTGGTTGTATAAAGACCATTATGGCAATGCTAACTGGATGCATTTTAGGGCTACTGTGGGGATGCGATGCTTTTTATATCTAGTTTCAAGTTAAATAGAATCTAATTAATTACTCTCCTCACTGAGATCTGACACCCCCTCCAGGCTTCTATTTCATGCATCAAAATTTTACTTTGCTTTTAGAATATTTATTTATTTGTTTGTTTGTTTATTTATTTATTTATTTATTTATTTATTTAAATCCTCACCCAAAGATATTTTTACACTGATTTTTAGAGAGGTTAGAAGACAGAGGGAAAGACAGATAGAAATAGCAATGTGGGAGAATCATATTGATTGTTTGCCTCCTGCACATGGCCTGACCAGGGCCCCGGCCAGAGAGGAACCTACAGCCGAGTTACATGCCCTGGACCAAAATCAAACCTGGGACCCTTCTGTCCACAAGCTGACACTCTATCCACGAACCAAACTGGCTATGACTGCTCTTATAATATTTAAATGTCTTTGGTCTAGTAGTTTATAAGACTGTAGAACTTGATAAACTCTTCCATCCCTTTTTTTGTTTTACCAATCTTATAAAAACACAACTCTCATTATCACACTATAATCTAATCGAATTATGCATGTCTCTCACAACTTAATAAGACTTGAGTTGGGAGAGACATGCAGAGTTCATACAATCCATGTCACTATTGAGTGTGTTAATAAATAGTGATATAGTAACTGCCTGGTGCTAGGAGACAGTAAAACATTACTGCTCTTTTGTGTCTGCAAACCTGGTTCTTTGGGATTGATATTATCCACTTATAGGTGAAGTCAGCGAATCAAAGTGTTCAGTAATTTATTGATATTATACAGCTAAAAACAGGCAGAACAGGATAGGGGGCCGTGTGTGCTCTTCATAGAATACTTCGGGATGGGAACCAAGACTTAAAATTATAAATAGTGTTTATCTCTGTCACACATATGAGCCCCCTCACAAAATTCTTATGTTCTATTCTTATGACCTCGAGCCTGATAGATTAATAGTCTTGGTTTTATTGTATATGTTTTCTATGTAGAAATTCTGCTACATGTCTTAGATGGATTGTCTAATATCTTTTTTTTTATCTGTATCCTCACATGGCAGAGTAGGAGCTCTCTGGGTTATTTCTTATAAGGCCACTAATCCCATTCATGAGGGCACTGTACTCATGACCTAATCATCTACCAAGGAACCTACCTCCAAGTTACATTATATTGAAAATTAGGTGTGTGATTTTTTAAAATAATTTTTTATTGTTGAAAATAAGTACAACAATCTTAAAAGCTGCCAGCTGCTCTTCCCACCAACATAGGAATATGGCCTACAGATGCCTTGGAAAGAAAAGAATTTGACTCTGTGATCACCTTGAATTAATTATAAACAGCAAAACAGGTAACAATGAGGCTCTCATTGGACAATTCCAAGTTTCAAATTTATGGCAAAGCTAGAAATCTGACAAAAAGATATTTGAAATTAAGAACTATTGCATTGTCATTACTACAAAAAAACCTATATTGTTAATATTTTAAAAGATCAGTGTGATTAAACTCAGGTTTGCACTCCTTGAAGAATGAAAAAGCCTCATTCTTCTCATTAGGGTCAGTGCAGAAGCAGCGGAAACAAGTGTCATTTGTAATTAAAATGAAGACTTTGGATGTTGTTTAAGGATAAAAACGCAATATCCATCTCTTCAAAATAACGTAATTACACAAATCATATGGGGAATTAACTGAGTTTAGAGGACATTCTTTCAGAGAACAAAATGACAAGAAAGAAATATTGCAGATGTGCAGATAGTAAAAAGGTCCATGGAAACTAATCGGGCATTGATAATCCAATTACCTGTTGCATGCAGATCTCCAATCTGTTAATTATCTCCATTTATTTTGAGTCAGCTTTCAGCCCCTGGGATTTTTTATGGTCCATTCAAGTCTCTGTAATAATTCAACCCTTTTAACTTGTTTTTTGTAATGTAAGGAAAATGGCCTATCATTTTTTCACAACTTTGATTTGTAGTGTTTTCCATTCCTGTTAAACTGTTTTGGATTTCTACTATTTCTCTCTAATATGAAAACATGGTCAATCTGAACTTCAAATGGAACCAACAGTTTCTGAATATATTAAGCCAGTATTGACATTGTTTATGGAATTTCATAACTGTATATGGGGCTTTATGGAACACATAAAAATGTAATCACCTCTCATATGTTAGTATTCATTTTAATCCCAGTTCAGATCACCCTATTTCCCTACATGGATGAGGTATGAATAAATACAGGGGTGAATAAGAGCAGGTTTACAGTTGTGAGGATGCACAGAGTTTATCATTATATTATTATTTTACTGTAAGCCTACTTTTGTCCACCCGGTATTCATGACACAACCCTAAGACAGAGCAGGGGAGATGGAAAGGACTGAGCGGATATTTTTTTTTTATTCACTCATACTATCTTTGCCATGATTGTGTAGACTATCAATTTCATTATCTTCCTAGGAGAGCCAAAGAGTTATCTTAAGAATCTTGCAAACTTCTCTGCAGTAAACCTAATAGATCTATATGGCTGGGATAAATAGTCAGTGCCATGCTACTAAATGGAAATGATGTTGAAAGGAATACACTGTTCTCTGTAAGTGAAGACAAAATAACTGCATAAACCTGCAGTTCTTTTCTTTTCCTTATTCAGCATGTTTTTGTCTAATACTAATGTCCATGTTTCCTAGTTCTAATCCTCAAAAGAGACATTTGGTGAACCTAGCTAATTTGTTCAAAGATGACCCAATTCGATATATATATATATATATATATATATATATCTCCACATCTCTACCTCTATCTTCTCTATCTATAATCTATCTATAGCTATCTATATCTATCTGTCTATATCTATCTATCTATCTATCTATCTATCATCACCATCTATTTATCATCTATACTATCTGGGTTTATTCTGATATAAATATGACAACTAAGCTCAGACCAAAGTACTCCCATAGAAACATGTATTAAAAAGGCACATGGCCCAAATATCTTCTTTGAACTATGCCTTTGCTTTTCTGTCTCTGCACATGCCATTCCCCTAATCGGTGATGTTACTACCATGTTGCTCATACAGCCTTTTCTCACTGGCTCTTCCAGGATGAAATCAATATCCTCTTTCGTTTGACACCTGCCCTGGTTCTACAGTTTCTGTGCTCACATGGCAGTTTCTTCCATAAACAACCATCATCACAGTAGTAACATCTGTTTGGGTTTGTGTGCGTTTTCTAATGAGGATTTCAATTAAAAGGCAACAATATGCAGAATGGATGAATAAGCAAAACCCAACCATCTGATGTCTACAAGTGACAAACTTTAAATATAACACACACACAGAATGTAAGTAAATGGATGCAAAAAGTTATAACATGAGGACAAAACATAAGGAGGCTGAGCTAGGTGGACTTAGACAAGTTCACCTCACTGCGTGTCCTTAAGTGTGGGATAATAATAATAATAATAATAATAATACCAAACTCATAAGGATTTTGTGACCATTCACTGAGTAAATATGTAAAATATTTAGATCAGACACATAGTTCTAAAAAAGTGGTTAGTTTATTCTTGGCTAAGACAAGAGACAGATATACAAAGAGCTTAGAAACACAACAGACGTGAACGCTTTTGCCTGGCCGTTTATTGGAAGAAGTCAAAGGAGAGGTAAAGGTACTTAAGTTTGAGAGAAAACAGGGGAATGTGATTAGTGAACAAAAGTGGAGAGAACATTTTAGAATGTGAGTAAAATGTGAAGGAAAGTATATGGTATGTTTGATGAACAGTCAGTGGTTTCACAGCTGGAGGGTAAAAAAAACACAGTCGAAGAGGGAATGGAGACTGGATTGGAAGAGGAGCAGTTTCCTTTACCGCAAGGGGATTCAGAGTGTTATCTCTAAAGAGCATGAGACGGGGATAGGAGTCCTGCCCCATTACACTTTGGCTGGGTGATTCTTGGGAAAGGATTTCACCTCCCTGCCTCATGTTGTTTCTTTTGTTGTTGTGAAGATTGAGTTTAGATAACGTGGGACTGTTATAGAGTAATTTTGGAATGAATATACGAATCTATCACTTGGAAGGTTGCTGCATGTAAAAATTGAGAAAGTCATCTAATCTCTCAGTCTCAGGATCTTTATTTGGAAAACAAACAAACAGGAGGTAGGTATGAAAAACATTAATGCTTATAAAGATAATGCTTGTAAACTATAAACTACTGAAGATACTAACAAATTCAAGTCACCATTTCTTAAATATCAACTAAGTGCTATATATACTACACTAAATAAATATAAATACACATACTTTTAATCTTTACAATGACAAGGTAACATAGATACTATTAATTCTACTTTTATCAACAAAGAAATGGAGATCAAGAAAAATTAATACATATTTTACAGGGTGACACAGTGAATTTAAACATGTTTGTCTAATTTCAAATTCCATGCTCTGCTTTATTTTACTCTCTTAAACATATTTTTATTAGATTATCATTTATATTCTATTTATATAGCTGGCTTTTATTCTCTTAGTATATGTAACCTGAAATTTAAAAATTGGAAGAAAAGAATTAGCCAGGGAATGTTATTACAAGAGTAATGGTTTTTACCACTGCTCTTTTCTTTTTGTAAATGCTTTTAAAAAGTTTCTACGGACTTTTCAGGTGTACTTATTTCATTTATTTGAGGGGATTATTTTAAAGATTAAACTATTCCTCAAGCCATCAGGAGATGTGGGAGGTCAAGGGGAAAGATAGTGATTTTTAACTATGTTAATGTCACAGAAATATGTTTGTTCATTCATCAAGATGCTACAGTTGGATCTCCCCATTCATCTCATGTTGATAAGTGGAATAAACTAGTTTGCTTATGAGTGCACCTCTGAAAGGGCATGAAATTAAAATTAAAAGATGTGCAATTTCATGGTAGGTTGGTGTTTGATGTAAATACAGTGATGCTCTCTCCCTTATTCAGCGTAGAAAACGAAAATATGTTACCCAGAGGAGAAATTGCCTGCAAATATATTCAGAGCTTGGCGTGGTTGCAAAGCTAAAGATCCGTTGAGAACTCCACAGATCTAAGTTCACGCCTTGGCCAGCATTTTGTGTCTCATAGAGAATAAATAGAAAAAATATCATTTTAAGGCATTGAGAAGGTAGTTAATTATATATGTTATCAACCATTTGAGGTGGATAAAATTATTATTATTCTACTACCAGCCTGGTGCTGGGATTCATGCATATTGAAAGGAAATTAATTAGAAGAAATATTTTAATATTGTTATTTGTCCTTTCTCTATAATAGACGTGTCAGAGATGAAAGAAAATTAGTAAAATGTATGTGAAAATAATATATAAAGTGATTAGTAAATAAACTATAACAACATGAAATAATAACAATAAGGACATGGCATAAAAAACATGATATAAAAAAAAACATTGATACGACTGATAAATTGATTAAATTTATTCTAATATATTCCTGTATACTACATTGAGTAAAAATACTTGTCTATGAGTGCTTGACTAATTTCCCTTGTGATAAAGCATTTACAACTTTAATTTTAAGATAACATGCATTTTGAACTCAAGAGCAAAAAACATACAACTGACCATGTTCGAAAACGAGTTCAGGTAGGAATATTCCTACTCTGTCTAGAGATGGTCGTTGTGATTTATTAATAACCACAAATGCTAGCATCATAGGAAACTGTTTTTGAATTAATTTAAATGGGAGGCCAGTGTCAGAAGGGGACAAATATCACACATGCATTAATCAACATTTACTTTTAAATTGTCAGTGCATGTCATATCTACTGGCTGGTCAAATGGTCAGATGGATGGACACTTGGTTACTTATACTTTTGTATATATAGATATAGATTATTGATATAAATTAGCCCCCATGAATAGATATTTTAGTACATAATTAATAGATTTTACCTCATTTAAGAGTCACAATTTCCTTAGTGATTAATAGTCCCTCAATTAACAGGGCCCTGCTCTGGTGCTATCACTCTTACCCAGCAAGGAGTGTTCATGTCCAAAAAGAACATGCCTGTCAAAACCCAAAGACATCCTTAATTCCGGATAATGCTCTGAGTCCCGGTGACCATGGAGAGTCCCTTTCCTTCCAAGCCCACTTTCATAGCATGTCATTGCATTTTTCTGAGGTGTATTTTCTACTGGTATACTATAATCTTGGTGGACACATTCTTAGACCAGGGGATTGTCAAGAGACAGATATTTATGTATGTGGGGTATAGCTGGAGCTCAGATGGGCTCAGGTTTTATACATACTAGAGGCCTGGTGCACAAAATTCATGCTTTGGGGGGTATCTCTCAGCCCAGCCTGTACCCTCTCCAATCTGGGAACCCTCAAGAGATGTCTGACTGCTTGTTTAGGCCCCACTGGGATTGACCTAAATGGCTGTCGAGCATCCATTTCACAATCCAGGACTGCTGTCTCCCAAGCACTTGCCTGCCTGCCTGATCACCCCCTAACTGCTTCTGCCTGCCAGCCTGATCACCACCTACCACTCCCCTGCCAGCCTGATTAATGCCTAACTGCTCCCCTGCCAGCCCAATTGCCCCTGACTGCCCTTCCCTGAAAGCCAGGTCACAGTAACTGTCCCCTCCTTCAGGCCTGGAAACCCCCAACTGCCCTCCCCTCTGGCTCAGTCACACCTAACTGCCCTCCCTTGCCAGACTGGTCACCCCCAACTGCCCTCCCCTGCTGGCCAAGTCACTCCTAACTGCTCTCCCTTGCCAGCCTGGTAATCCCTAACTGCCCTCTCCTGCAGGCCTGATCACCCCCAACTGCCCTCCCTTGCAGGCCTGGAACCTCTCAACAACCCTCCCACGTTGGCCATCTTGTGTCCACATGGGGGAAGGATCTTTGACCACATGGGGGCAGCCCTCTTATGTGTTGGAGTGATGGTCAATCTGCATATTACTCTTTTATTAGATAGGATAGAGGCCTGGGGTCCAGCTGGTTTGCCCTGAAGGGTGTCCCGGATCAGGGTGGGGGTTCCCTTGGGGCTGAGGTGGCCTGAGAGAGGAGCCTATGGTGGTTTGCAAGCTAGTCACATCCCCCAGTGACCCAATCAGAGGCTGGGAGATCTGGGATTAATTTATGTTCTACAATTGAAACTTTGTAGCCTGGAGCAGAGCCAAGCCTTCTGCTTTCTTCATGGTGATAGCCATTTCTGTTTGGGTTTATTTAAATTCTATAATTGAAACTTTGTAGCCTAGAGTGGAGGCTTAGGCGAGGGCTGCAGAAGCTTGGCTTCCTCCTTTGCCCAGGCAATCCTAGCCTCTGCTCTCTCCAGCTCTGTACCTGCCACCATTTCTGTTGGGATATATCTTCTATAATTGAATCTTTGTAGCATTGAGTGGAGGCCTAGGCCAGCAAGGGCAGGCAGAAAGCTTGGCTTCCTCCATTGGTGGAGAAACCCAAGCCTGACTCATGCTCTCAGTGGCCGCAGCCATCTTGGTTGGGGTTTATTTGCTCCTGATTGGTTGGTAGGCGTGGCTTATGGGTGTGTCTTGTGGGCGTATCAGAGGTACAGTCAATTTGCATATTCTTCTTTTATTAGATAGGATGTCTGAGGTCTCTTCAGAGCAAGTAAAGTGGGAGTGGAAAGAGAGGAAGGCAGGCATTATGATTGGGAGACAGCAGACCAGGTAGACTAGACTAATTCTCCATGTTCAGAACTTTGAAGCATTCAAAAATTCCCAATTTTAAAATGGACTTTTATGTCATTATGAAAATGACAAGAGAGAGGAAAGGAGAAAGAGAAAGAGAAAGAGAGAGAGGGAGAGGGATCAATTGGAGAGAGAAACATCTATCCATTTAGCCATTGCCTCCTGGGATCTAATAGGCAACATTTTGGTATAACAAAAACACTCCAACCAACTGAACCACTCGGCCAGGACTCCCCCAAAGCTTTTTTATCTATTCATATATGGGGAACACAGGAAAGAGGGTCGGGGAGGTAGTAAAAGGTAAAGGGGGGATAAGTAGTGATACAAGGAAATTTGACTTGGGGTGGCAAACACACAATACAATGTACAGATTATGTATTATAGAATTATACACCTAATTTTATTAGCCTATGTCACCTCAATAAAGTCAATAAGAAAGAGGGCTGTGTTTTCTCCTCTAAAAAAGTAACCTATAAAAATAAAAATAAAAAACAGAACAAAATCTATCAACCAATGAATCACCTTAATGCAATACGATCTTCTCATGACACATCTCCTTGGGTGATGCAGCAAAACACAAAATTAGCGACTTGCTCCATCATGAATGATCCAGGTAAATGGGTCATAAACTAAGATTTAAAAGTTGAAAAGGAGCCAGAGCTACAAATTGCCAAAGAGCTATGAGTTGCTGGAGGTGGTGCATTGCAGAGGCAGGCTCTCCCTTCAGAGGACAAACACCTGGAGACAGGAGCCATGAACCATGACAGGGAAATAAATTTAAATCCGGGAAAAGATCATAACACCTACAGATAAAACTCTCTGTGCACACAGGGGGCCAGCTTTTGTCAGGGTCAATCTGAGGGCTGGCTTTATGGTTGGTGCACCCCAAATGGCTAGTGATAAATGACACCCTAGTTTGGCTCATCCCAGCATGGGTGAGCTCATTTAATACGGAATGTTCCATCGGATTGAAAAGAGACTTTACCAGCAGCACAGCATTAATAACCTTTTGTTTTTATGCAGGAGAACTGTATAATCTTTTCTCTGGGCTTTAGAATCTCAGCTAGGATTGCTATTGCTTAAGAGTTTTGCTAACAGGAGCTTGGTTAAGTCGCACATAAGAACAGAGGCAAGAGCTTATAAATTGCAGACTTCCCAATTCCCAGAGCTACTCAAGAATCTTATTCAGTTGAGGGGCATTAATATCTCCTACAACCTTACTGCAGTCTTAAAAAATAATAATAAAGTGTTATTGTTAATAAAAATAACTCCTTCCTTTCCACCACATGTGCTGCTCTATTATTTTATTTCAGATAATATTTCCACCAACAATTTTCTTTATGACTTCGGTGCCTTTACCTCTCTAAGCAGGATAATCTTTCAATATTATCAGCCTTGGTCCTAGCCTTTGATGATTCTTGGGCTTTTCTGGGACAGTAAATACTGAATGAGTCAGGAGTCTTCCACTTCCTGCTCCCCTACTGATAAATAGCCTCAGCTCTCTGCAGACACCCACATAGGCTAATGGGAGAACTGAGACAACAGATAAGGTAGTGACAGTCTCCCATTGTTCAATTGATTTTGAGAGTGTTATTAAAAGTCTAATGAAAGCCACTGTCTGGGGGAGCATACAAATGCCAAGTAGCAGAAGGCATTCTTGAGAGCTAATCTCCCCTGCCACTGAGAGGGATGGGGTCTGCCTCGTCTAGACTGAGATGCTCCTTATTGATGATACCATGATGATATTTACTAAAGTAACTTCTCACTTCTGAGTATCCCCGGGGAGCTAACAGTTAATTAAAATACACAATCTGGCCAGTTATTGTGGCAAGAAATGAGGAATGTTGAGTAACACAGGAAAAATATATCTGAAATCTGTCAGCAATCTGTTCACTAGGTCCTAACCTTCCCTCCAGGATTTTCCATGCTTGCTATAATCTGTTGCTTATTTAACTTTCATTTCAGAAATATTGATTAAATGCCAGTGGCATGTAGGTCAATGTGGTAGGCACTTGGGAATCAGAGAAGAAAGCAGCAAGTCCCTGACTTCAGGTAACTAACAGTCTAAGGAGGAAAAGAAACATTAGCAGATAAACACCCAGACAGTATATCCAGGGATGAACAAAGGTAAGAAAGACAAAGGTGTAAAAAAAGAAAAAAAAAGGCTATGACTTTGCTCAGAAAACGTTGTTGCATTTGATCTATGTTTTGAGTGATGAATAAAACAGAAGAGGCAAGGAAATTTTAGAAAGAAAGAATAATGTGGAAAAAGGCAAAGAGAAGTATGTTTTTAAGGAAGTTTAGGATTGTGGACAAAAAGGGGCCACATGCTAACCTAATTCAGGGAAGGTCTGCATGGTGGATTTGTAAATTTAGAGATCTAAAGAAACCACAAAGGATGATCTGAAATTCAAAATTTTAGTTAAAGAGCAGTTTATAGTGGGTAGTTCTGTCATAGGCTAGAATCTTCCCTGACAAAGATCAACTTTGATCTTTATTGAGCCTAAGGTCTTTCTGCATCCAAGGTAATGGAAGTGTAGAATGGCAGGATAATTTATAACTTCCCTTTCTCCAGACTCCTCAGGGCACAACCAATGTCTCCAGGGTCAGACCACAGATTCTCTTATTGTTATTATTATTTGTTAATTGTTGACTGTTAACTACCCTGCACCCACCTATCTAAAATAAGCATGCCTATTATGTTACTGTTTATCCAATCCCAGAGGTCCCCCTTTGCTTTCTCCACCTCCCTGATCTATATCACCAATGGGTTTCATGTAACCCACTTACATCTCCTCCTTTGATTGTAATGTATAAAACAAGGTGAAAAAACTGTCATTCTGTGAAGCATTCTCTTAATTCTTTGAGATTCTGCTTCCTGGCAATTGTCAACAGCTTGGCTCAAATAAACTCACAAAAAATATTCTTTACAGGTTTGAATGTTTTCTTACAGGATTTAGAAAATGAAGAGAAGACTATACCGTAAGACAAAATGTGTTTTAAGTACTAAGCCTAATACCACTTCTGGCCACATTCCATTGGCCAGAAACGATTATTTTGGCTCCAGTCTACCTGCTTGTGTGCCCATAAAAGGGAAATAGTAAAGGAACACAGCATTGTCTCTGCCACAAGACAAGGAGGATGGGCAGGGGATGAGAGAAAGAGGAAGGAAACATGGTTAAGAGCATTACTGCAAGCCTTCAAAGAGATACTAAAAATGTTCATTATGCCATAGAAATGAGGACATAGATGGATTTCAGTGATAATTAAAAGAACGATAATATGTTGTTTTAAATTAGAAGTCAATAATAAAGAATAAGGAAATATTCAGTATAACCCCAATATTTCTAGCATTGAAAAAGCAAATGAATGGTGTGGACATTAAGGAAGAGCAGGAGTAGGAAAGGATCCCTTTGGACAGTCTGGATATACCCAGGAAATACAATGAGTTGAATAGAGGACATGCAATCAGATATGCATGCTGCAAACCTATAGAATACAACCACTTGCAAGATGGAAGCCAGGCTGATAACTGGTTTTTGTGTTAATCTGGACATTTGAATATAATAATGTGTAAATTCTAGAAATCAAAGTGTCTTCCTTCTCTGAAGTTTGCTCTTTCTAATTTTTAATTTGGTTTATTGGATTTTTTGGGGGGGTGGGAGGAGAGGAGGATGGCTCTATGTCAAGAATCAGCAAAAGATATAAACTTAAAGTTATCTCAGATCTTTTATGAACCTGTACCTTTCCTTTAGCATGCATGGTCACTTTCTAGTTTTCACCAGATGTGCATTTGCTTTTGAATATCCTAGTCTTTAATGCCTGGTTTCCAAAGGGAGGAAATAATAAAAGTGAAGAAAGGGGGAGGGTGCTGGCCCTTTAAATCTCCTTACCTTCCCATCAGCCAGAGGGGAAAGGGTTAATTACAAAGTGGGAAGGTCCAACAGTAATGGTCACTTGCCTCTTTGCAACTCTGAGGTCAAAAGTAGCCATTAGTAATTAGAGCACAGATTCCTTTTGTGCACCCAGCTCCTGAACTCTGTGTGTAGGCTGCTCCAGGAACACATGCCTACTACTGTGCCAAAATTTCACATTGACCAAAATGAATTATCTTTTGATTGGCTGATGCAGCTCAGTGGATTGAGAATAGTCTCATGCACCAAGAGGTCACCAGTTCGATTCCTAGTCAGTGCACATACCCAGGTTGTGGGCTTGATCCCTAGCAGGGGACATATAGGAAGCAGTTGATTGATATTTCTATCTCTCTTTCTCTCTCCCTTCCTCTCTAAGAATTAATAAAAAATTATTTTTTAAAAACTCTCTAGTCGCTGTGGGTCAATGGATAGAGCATCAGCCTATGGACCAAAGAGTCCCCATTTTGATTCCAGTCAAGAGCACGTACTTTGATTGCAGACTCTTCCCCGGCCCAGACCCTGGTTAGGGCTTGTGTAGGAGGCAACCAATCGGTGTGTTTCTCTCACATCAATGTTTCTCTCTGTCTTTGCCTCTATCTTCCACTCTCCCTAAAAATTAATGGGAAAATATCCTTGGGTGAGCATTAACAACAACAACAAAATATTAACCACATTTGTTTTTATCATCCAAGCCATTAATAGACTACAGAGTGCCAACATAGTTTTATCAGAGATATTTTTCTAGGGCAGTCGGTGTCTAGGTAGAGAGACAGATTCCTGATGCTTCCTACTCCACCATCTCCTAGTGTCCATAATCTGGCTGTTGAAAGCTTTTTATTTTGCCTACATGTTGTTGAATATTTTAACTTCAAATACTCCTAGGGGAGAAATTTATTTCTTCCTCAATTCTATCTGTATACACTTTATCTCTTAACTCTACAACAGTGACCAATGACAGCACTTGAGTTAAGACTGATAGACAATTGATATTGGTTAATTAAAATCAGAACTCATATTCCTGAGTGATATTTCAGACCTACTGACCTATTCTTACTGCTCAATTTTGTTTACTAATTCCCCTTGATAATTATATGTTATCTAAATATTTCATGACATCCATGTTGAAAGCTGCAAGTCTATTGAAGCCAACTTATTTAAAAGTGATGCTCAACTTTGGCTAAACTTGATGTAGTATCAAAATAGGAGAGACTGAGGAAAAGAGAAAGAAAAACCTCATGCACACAGATAACAGCATCATTATTACCGGGAGTAGGAGTAAAGGGGAGGATAAATGGTGATGGCTGGAGACTTGGATGGTGCACATACTATACAGTGTATGGATGATGTGTTATAGAACTCTGCACATTTTGTTAACCAGTGTCACGCTAATAAACTAAATAAAAACATTATTTGCCACATAATTAAAACATATATTGTCATGGCTTTTCTGAGATGATTTTTACACATTTTAATCTTGTTCTTCACATTTAATGACTTTGATTGTATGTTTGAAATTATGATTATGTACTTCAGCACCCATTATTTTGTCACTGGAAATTTGATCTTGAATGAGTTAATAGAGCAATAACCTTATATCACTTTCCACAATGTAACTACAAGATAGATGAAGCAAGTTTGATGATTACGCTTTTACAGATAAAAATATTTCTTTAAACTTGAACACATTTAACAATGTTGTCATCTTGGACTCATGCTTTATTTCTTTGTTTGAATTCTTATAGTTTGATCGTAGGCCTGTTGGATGGATTTGAGAAATATCTGTTGAAATAAATTACATCCTAGTATAAAAATTTTATATGAAAGAATGATATATCTTAAATTCTAGTTAATTTATTTTTATCATTGATGAGTTATGGATCCTGTGCAATGAGGATTTAGGGTAAGACAAATTTGACAAAGATTGCTGATTGTGTAATCCTATCTAATAAAAGAAAAACGTGCAAATTGACTGTACCTCTACTACACTCATAAACCATGCTCACCAGCCAATCAGAGGTGAATATACAAATTAACCCAACAAATATGGCAGCAGCCACAGAGCTGTAGAGAGCAGGAGGCTTGGGTTGACCCTGGCAATGGAGGAAGCCAAGCTGCCCACCCATCCTGGCCTGTCCTGGCCTTCACTCAAGGCTAAAAAATTTCAATTATAGAAGATAAATAATCCCAGATACTAGGGCCTTCGCTTGGGTCACTGGAGGACGTGACTGACCTGAAAACCACCACAGGCTCCTTTCCCAGGCTGCTCCATGCCCCAAGGGAACCCTCACCCTGATCCAGGACACCTTTCAGAGCAAACCAGGCAGCCTCCACTAGAGCATGAGGCCTCTATCCTATCTAATGAAAGAGTAGTATGCAAATTGACCATCACTCCAACACAGAAGATGTCTGTGCCCATGTGGTACAAGATCCTGCCCCCATGTGGACACCAGATGGCCACCACAATCCGGCCAGCAGTGGAGAGCATTTGGGAGGGACCAGTCTGCAAGGAATGTCAATTGTGGATGATCAGGCCAGCAGGGGAGGATATATGGGAGGGACCAGGCCTGCAAGGGAGGGCAGTTGGGGGTGATTAAGCCTGCAGAGAAGGGCAGTTGGGGAAAACCCAGGTCTGCAGGGGAATTCAGTTGGGGGTGGGGAGGACCAGGCCTGCAGGGGAGGGCAGTCGGGAAAACCAGACCTACAGGAGAGGATAGATTGGGAAGGGATGGGCCTGCAGGGGAGGACAGTTAGGGGCAATCAGGCTAGCAGGAGAGCAGTTAGGCATCAATCAGGCTGGCATGGTGGTTTTCAGGCCAGCCATGCCCTCTGGTGACCCAAGTGAAGGCCCTGGTATCTGGGATTATTTATCTTCTATAATTGAAACTTTTTAGCCTTGAGTGAAGGTCAAGGCATTCCTGGATGATCATACAGGAATGCAGAAGCAGTTATGGGCAATCAGGAAGGCAGTCAGGCAAGCAGTTGGGAGCCAGCAGTCCTGGATTGTGAGAGAGATGTCCGATGCCCATTTAGGGATTAGGCCTAAACAGGCAGTCAGACATCCCTCGAGGGGTCCCAGATTGGAGAGGGTGCAGGCTGGGCTAAGGATCACACCCAGCCCCCTGTGCACAAATTTCTTGCACTGGGCCTCTAGTAAAAATGTATATTTTCTGCTGCCTGAGCAATAATAATGTATATTTGTGAGAATACATTGTGTCTTACAAGGTACTATAAAGTTTCCTTACATATTAACTTTATATCAATTGATATAAGATAGGTTCTACTGTTGTCCACATTTTTCAAATGAGAAAATTATAAGACTCAGAAGTCAAATGACTTGCTGCAGTCATAAAACCTATAAGTGGCAAAGCAAGGGCTCTACTCCATGGTAGTTAGTTTCCTTCTACTCTAATCTCCAGTGTTCTCCAATGGTCTTACATTGTATTTATCTCAATGTTGATATGAACTGCCTGTGCCTGAATGTAGTTCCAATGACTATAAAGAATATAACAGAGGATTTTATCATCATTTTCTATTTCTCACTTGTGTATTAGGCCAATTTCCTAGGCAATGCGTTCCTGAAATTGAGAGGCATTGTGGCTAACTGTGGCAGTCTTTGCATTGGAGAGATAAAGGATGATGCAGATAAGTAGCTAACAATTTGCATTTATCTCCAAGAAAATTATAGCAATGATCCTCATGCAGTTTCTATCACCTCATTGCTCAGAGACCCCTTGCTCAGATATAATCTTTGTTAGGGGGAGGAAAAGACCAAAGACTGTGAGTCACAGAAAAAGCAAACAGGAAACCATGAAAATCTCAATCTTTTCTTGCCATTACTTCATTTCTCATCTAAATGATTTGATCTTTTCTTGCTATAGCCAAACAACTCACAAAAGCTGATGGGGATTTACATGAGCAATAAGATTATTTCCAATGTTATACAAGGCTGACAAAAATGTTTTCCAGGTGTAATGATCAAATAGGAAATTATGTTTTTTATATTGCCAAAGGGTGAAGCTATTTTCTTCAGTTAAACTACACATTCTTTTAATTAATTCAACTGAAGAAAAGATGAAAAGAAATCTCAGGATCTTTATCAATTTTATATAATTAACTTTTGGATTTTGTTTTGATTGACAGATTACCATGAAAAGTAGGATAAGTTCTAAAATATAGTAAGAACTTGAGAATAGAATTTGAAGACATGTAATACTGTAGAAAAGAGTAGGGGATTAATATTATCAAACAGATTATACTCTGACAAAGAAGTAAGAGATTAAATTTTTCAGCAGGACAATAAGAAAAATCAAAAGGATTTGAGATCCTACTGCAGCACTTGAAATTTACTGACAGAAGGAAAATATAAATACTTGATTATACAGGTATTTATGAAAAGAGTTATAAGAAATCTCATTGGTCTTTTCATTTTAATGTAAACACATTACAAACATTATAGTAATAATTGGATATAGACTGTTGGAGCTAATCATTTATGTTAAAAACAAACAAACAAACAAACAAAACTTTAAGACTCAAGGGATTACTAAAGTAACTTTCCCAAAGAATTCTCTAAAGAATTGGTAATGATCCAACTCAATATTTTATTTTTGGGGAAAAAGTTCTTAAGAGAGGCATTTTAATGAACATGAACTTGAGTTCTGGACCTCCAAGTAATAACTTTTAGAGTCATTCTTGTCACCTCTTGTTACAGATTCATCACTTCTTGTCACAATCCTTAGCACACAGACATAGGATATTCAAATTCTGTAAACCACCCCTAACCAGAGAAGCCGTTGCACTTTTGGGCGGTATATGGGGTACATTAAAATGTTAAGCAAGCTCTAGCCAGTTTGCATCAGTGGTTACAGTGTCAGCCTGCAGACAGCAGGGTCCCAGGTTCGATTCCAGTCAAGGGCATATGCCTTGGTCATGGGCTCCTCCCTGGCCCAGTTCCTGGTCAGGAAGTGCAGGAGGCAACCAATCTATGTGCTTCTCTTACACTGATATTCCTCTCTCTTCCACTCTCTTTGAAAATCAATTTAAAAATATCCTTGGTTGAAGAAAAAACTAACTATCTACATAAATAAAACTGAACTATTACTCCCTCATTCCTGGGACTGACCTGCATTTCCTGTTATACTGAAGGGCAACGGTTCCCAGAGTGAAGAGTGTGACCTGCCAACGTAGGCTGCAATCTGAACAAGGCTCTGCGATCCAAACTAGAAGCGCACAGTGAATGGAAAGAGAGACGCATGAACCTCCTGGGAAAGCATTAGTGTCATGACCTCATACGAGTTTAATGGACAAGAAGAATGATGTCAATGGGCTGTGTAGAAAAACCTGCTGTTTCCTCTCAACACTTGCAAACCCCAGTGAAACTTTAATGATTAATAGTGATTGGATCCAATAATGATTAGGCAAAGCATCTGCCATGAGCAGCTCCTGGGCACTCACATGACCTTCTGTGTGTTAATTAAAGACATCAGTGATCCAAACAGTCTGGTCTGCAGTGTGTAACCCCACCACTGGCAGAGGACACTTCCCCGCTTAGGGAGCCATGAAGAAACAAATTGAGCAGGCTTTCTCTTCGTCTCAAAATGTAAATTTGACTTAAAGCTTAGTTTTCTCATTTGGGTGAGCAGGTTATTGGCAGTGATGAAATTTTCCTTTTAATGGTTTTGCAAACAAACTTGCATTTATGATTGTAGATATGGATGGATGTGTTTTAATTAGGTAAGCAACACTTATATAAAGATTTCACCTTGTAAAACATTCCTTTATAAGTTAAATCCCTCTGTAATTATTGACTAAAAAATTAGGGTCATGGAATGGGTAAGACTTTATTCATGGATACTTAATAAGAGACCTTGGCAATTTAGGGCCTGCTGAAATAATGGGTGAACCAACTTTTTGCAATCTAAACTCTTGATCTGTATGTTTTCTCTTTACTCCAACTCAGTCCTCCCATGTAGGCTCAGTCTCAGTATTGGGGGTACTGGTTCAACAAAAGCCAGGAAAAACAATTTGCTTTGTAGTCAACAGAATGTTACCCAACTGTACATTGTTTATTTTGTTGTAAATACTGACAATCATGGTGTGATAGGGTTGGTTACTTTTGAGGCCTCTTTTCTTGGTTTGCAGATAGACATCTCCCTATTCACATGGCCTTCTCTCTGTATAGGTCTGTGTTCTAACTTCCTCTTCAGACTGGATTAGGACTCATCCAAAGTTTTGTTTGACAACTGAGACTTTTTTTTTCTGAGAACCCAATAGTTTGATTACCTCTTTAAACATCCTATCTCCAGATACCTAACCTATTCTGAGGTACTAAAGGTTAGCATTTAATCATATAAATTTGAGGGGAGGGGCACAGTGGAACCATAACAAGCCCAATTCAATTTCTGGACAACAGGTAAACCAATATTTCGAGGTCAGGTAGAAGAAAGACAGAGAGGGAGGCTTCAATTTGGGAGGGAGAGAGACGATCAAGACAGACAATGATAAAGTAGTCACTCACTATTGCAAGATTTATCCAAATTTAGACAGTAGCATGGCTTTAATCCTTTCTCTTCTAACTAGGAAAATAGTCATGTTGATGCTGCAAGAACTCAGGAGCTCCTAAAAACTCTTGTAGTATTGCCCTTATTGCTGTGACTTATTCTGATTATAAACTCTGATCACAAGTGGAGTCTTCTTTGTTTTACCACTTTTTTATTGATTTATATGTATCCTTATCTCCCCATTGTCCCCCAATCCCTGCCCACTCATGCCCCCCCCCTCTGTTGTCTATGTCCATTATTTAGGCTCATATGCATGGATATAAATCCTTTGGTTGATCTCTCTCCCTTACCCCCACCCTCCCTTACCTTCCCTCTGAGGTTTGGTGATCTGAAAGATCCTTTTCTGTCTCTGGATCTGTTTTTGTTCATCAGTTTATGTTGTTCATTATTTTCCATAAATGAGTGAGATTAATGTGATATTTATCTTTCTCTGACTGGCTTATTTTGCTTAGCATAATGATCTCCAGTTCTATCCATGCTGTTGTAAATAGTAAGAACTCCTTCTTTACTGCAGCATAGTATTCCATTGTGTAGATGTACCGCAGTTTTTGAATCCACTCATCTACTGATGGGCACTTAGGCTGCTTCCAAATCTTAGCTATGGTAAATTGTGCTGCTATGAATATAGGGGTGCATATATCCTTTTTGATTGTTTTTTTTTCATATCTTGGGATATATTCCTAGAAGTAGGAACACTGGGTCAAATGGGAATTCCATTTTTAGCTTTTTGAGGAAACTCCACATTATTCTCCACAGTGGCTGCACCAGTTTGCATTCCCACCAGCAGTGCATGAGGGTTCCTTTTTCTCCGAAAATGGAATCTTCTAGATTAGCTTGGAGAACATGAGTTCTAAAGTTCAATCTTAAATAACAACTTTCCTAAAAATATTATAAGAAACTTGGGACAAAGTAGGGCAAAAGCGAAATAACAGAATGCAGCTAATATGGGGGAAAAGGCACCTGTCTCATCTATCTGGAAAGCAGTGTGGCTTCAACAAAAGACTCTGGGTGACATGATGCCATTCTGGGACCTCAATGCATCTGGAAGTTGTATGGCAGTCAGCTCTGTACCAGACAGCCCCAAGGTAAATGGCTACTGTGATGAGGAGCAGGAGCTGCAGAGATGCCTGGAAAGAATCCGTGCCAAAACAGATTCAGCGGCAGAAACAATTTACCTGCTCATAATCAAGATCATAGCAGTGAACTTCACAGGAGAGCAGAAGAGGAAGAAAATGGAGGTGGCTGTCTGAATTTGTACATGAGCAGATAATGAGATAATACATTGGCTTCATGAAATAACAAGGAAGATGTTGCCACAAGAGCTACTGATGGCAAGACACAGCAAAACATAAGATTATGTAAAAAAAAAAATGAGGGCATAAATGGGAGGAAAAAAAGGGGAAAACAGCATACAGGAATATGTCTTTAGATATACAGGAAATATAGGTGTTCAACACTTATATTTTAGAAAATGAAGGATCACAATGTTTCTGATTCACAAGTTCCCAGTGATTTTTCTGAGTTGAGAAATTGTATATTTACTTATCACCCCATCATATATGAATTTCCAAGTACAAATTCATTTCCCCAAACATGGATAGAACACCTGCTTTGTGCAAGTTACTCACATAGATATTGAGAAACAGAGATAAATAATTCACTTGGTCCTTATTTTTTAACATTCTCATGGTCTAATCAGGTATACACTATGTACTCTGCTTTCATAGGCCTTGTCAAACATGCTTAATGGATAGACCTTGCTAAAAACAAGTACATGCAAATTTTTAAAAAGTAGCATAAAGATAAAGGAAAATAAACATTAATGGCTATTTCGATCGTATTTGTGTACAAAGATCTTTTTCTCATTTATATAAGAAAATATAGTATCTATTTCTACCTGGAAATAAGTATATATCCATATACTAGAGGCCCCGGGCATGAAATTTGTGCACAGGAGGGGGGGTGTACCTCAGCCTAGCCTGCACCCTCTCCAATCTGGAACCCCTCAAGGGATATCTGACTGTCTGTTTAGGCCCAATCCCAGTAGGATCGGGTGTAAATGGGAGTCGGATATTCTTCTCACAATCCAGGACTGCTAGTTACAAACTGCTCACCTGCCTGCCTCCCTGATTGCCCCTAACCGCTTCTGCCTGCCAGTCTGATCACCCCCTAACCACTACCCTGCCAGCCTAATTGATGTCTAACTGCTCCCCTGCCAGCCTGTTTGCCCCCAACTTCCCTCCTCTTCTGGCCTGGTCACCCCTAACTGCCCTCTCCTGCAGGCTTAATCACCCCATCTGCCCTCCCTTGCAGGCCTGGTCCTTCCCAACTGCCCTCCCCTGCTGGCCTGATGGCCCACAACTGCCCTCCCTTCAGGCCTGGAACCTCCCACTGTCCTCCTCTGCTGGCCATCTTGTGGTGGCCATCTTGTGTCCACATGGGGGCAGGATCTTTGACCACATGGGGGCAGCCCTCTTGTGTGTTGGAGTGATGGTCAATCTGCGTATTACTCTTTTATTAGATAGGATGTCTGCTTCTCTAGATTCCTGTGTTAAATTATATTAATACTAGAGGCCCAGTGTGTGAAATTCGTGCATGAGTGGGCCGGGGGGTCCCTCAGCTAGGCCTGTGTCCTCTCACAATCTGGTACCCCTAGGGAAATGTTGGGCCTAAAATGGCAATAGGAAAGCCTACTCACAATCAGGGATGCTGCATGAACCAGTAACCATATTTTTCATTCAGGTGAAAGGCATCTTGTATGGGCAGCTACATTTTTTGTTCTAATTATAAAAAGTAGTACATAACATGATCCTTTTGAGGCAGTAATACTATTTGCCCCATCTTATGAGTGGAAAAACTGAAGCAGAGAGAAGTTAATTGGCTTTGTCACACCGTTATATGTGTCAGAATCAGGACTGACTACAAAGCGTGCAAGTCAGAATCCATGCATGTCATCGCTGCATCATCCTGTTTTTCTAATGTTAGAGTAGCCTTGCCATGTTTTAATTTTTAAATCTAAAAGACTGTTCCCAATATATAGGGTAGGGTCACTAGGCCTGGTTGGCAATCAGGGCCATCTGTGGGAGCAACTGGCAGGCAGGGTGATTGGGATCCCCAGGTGGCACCCACATTAGCAGGCTTAGCGCCTGCAGTGTGGGGGCAGCTCCTACATTTAGCATCTGCCTCCTGGTGGTCAGTGCACATTGTAGCCCCGGCATTCAGTGTCTGCCCCTTGGTGGTCAGTGAGTGTCATAGTGACTGGTCATTCTGCCAGTTTTTCCACTGTTTGGTCAATTTGCATATTATGGTTTTATTATATAAGATATAACATATTTACGTAATAATAGCATAAGCCTTCTGCCATTATTACATAAATGCAAGAAACAGAATGTGGTCAAGATCATAGATTTGTGGGGCCAGCTGGGCTAAGTAAATGAAGTCAAAGCAAAGAGAAGAAGAGATAAAAGACAAAGAAAGATAAACATGGAATGAGCCAGATTCAATGCAAAACAGTCCTAATGACTTTGGGATTTCTGCATCTAGTCAATAATGCAAATTTCACCCCATATCTCTGTGAAATTTACTTCATGTACCTTTTTAACTTAGTTACTTGAACTAGTTTTCTGCCACCTGACTCACAATGATTTATAGCATATTATTAAATATATATTTCAAAGCTATTATAAATTTACAGAATCTGCATGCTCAACTGTCTTCGCTTATAAAAGCAGCATTTACATTGACTTTCCAAAGCTTGTGGTAGAATACAGCTGCTTAAACTTTCCATTTGTTTCATCCCTTAAATTTAATTTAATTTAAAAAGCCTGGTCAGTGTGGGTCAAGGGTAGAATGTCCTTGACCCATGAATCAGGAGGTCAAGGTTCAATTCCCATTCAGGGCACATGCTCTGGTTGCAGGCTTCATCCCCAAAGTGGGGTGTGCAGGAGGCAGCCGCTCAATGATTATCTCTCATCATTAATGTTTCTATTCATCACTCCCACTTCCTTCCTCTCTCTGAAATCAATAATAACATAATACATCCTATCTAATAAAAGAGTAATATGCACAGTGACCATACCTTCGATCAAGCCACAGCCACGCCCACCAGCCAATCAGGAGCAAATTATGCAAATAAACCCAACCAAGATGGCTGCCACCACTGAGAGCAGAAGGGAGGCTTGGGTTTCCCCAGCAATGGAGGAAGCCAAGTTTTCTGCCTGCCCATGCTGGCATAGGCCTCCAATCAATGCCTGCCGTTACCAACCTAGGCCTCCACTTAATGCTACAAAGTTTCAATTATAGAAGATACATAATCACAACAGAATTGGCAGCAACCACAGAGCTGGAGAGAGAAGAGGCTAGGGTTGCCAGGGTCATGGAGGAAGCCAAACTTCTAGAGCTTAGGCCTCCACTCTAGACTACAAAGTTTCAAACAGAAATGGCTGTCACCATGGAGCAAGCAGAAGGCTTGGCTCTGCTCCAGGCCATAAAGTTTCAATTGTAGAACATAAATAAATAAATCCCAGATCTTAGGACCTCCACTTGGGTTGCTGAGGGGAGTGGCTGGCCTGTAAACTACCACAGGCCCCTCACCCAGACTGCCCCACACCCCAAAGGAACTCCCACCATGATTTGGGACACTTTTCAGGGCAAACCAGCTGGCCCCCACCCATGTACCAGGCCTCTATCCTATCTAATAAAAGAGTAATATGCAGATTGACCATCACTTCAATACACAAGAGGGCTTCCCCCATGTGGTCAACGATCCTGCCCCCATGTGGACACAAGATGGCTGCCACAAGATGGCCAACAGGGGAGGACTGTTGGGAGGTTCCAGGCCTGCAAGGGAGAGCAGCTGTGGGTGATTAGGCCAGCATGGGAGGGCAGTTGGGAGGGACCAGGCCTGCAAGGAAGGGCAGTTGGCAGCAATCAAGCCTGAAGGGGAGAGCAGTTAGAGGTTACCAGGCCAGCAGAGGAGGGAAGTTGGGGGCAAACAGGCTGGCAGGGGATCAGTTAGACATCAGTTAGGCTGGCAGGGGAGTGGTTAGGGGGTGATCAGGCTGGCAGGCAGAAGCAGTTAGGGGTAATCAGAGAGGTAGGCAGGCAAGAAGTTTAGAGCTAGCAGTCCTGGATTGTGAGAGGGATGTCCAACTGCCCATTTAGGCCCAATCCTACCAGAATTGGGCCTAAGCGGGCAGTTGGACATCCCTCAAGGGGACCCAGATCGGAGAGGGTGCAGGCTGGGCTGAGGGATATCCCCTGCCCTCCAGTGCACAAATTTCATGCACTAGGCCTCTAGTATATATAAATATGTGTGTGTGTGTGTGTGTGTGTGTGTGTGTGTGTGTGTACACATATTTATATATATACACTAGAGGCCTGGTGCATGGATTTTGTGCACAGCATGGTGGTGGACGGGTGTGTGTTCCTTAGCCTGGCCTGCATCCTCTCTAATCTGGGAACCCTGTGGCATTGGGCCTAAACTGGCAGCCAGACAACCCCCTGGCAATCTGGGACTATTGGCTCCTAACTGCTCACCTGCCTGCCTGCTTGATCTCCCTAACCATTCTGCCTGCTGGCCTGCTTGACCCCAGCTGCACCCCCTGCCAACCTGATCACCCCCAACTAACCTTCTCTCCTGGCCTGATCACCCATAATTGCCTCTGCCTAGGCCCTGTATCATGGCTTTGTCTATAAGGACATATGGAATGTCTCATGGTCTAATTAGCGTATTACCCTTTTATTAATAAAAATAGAATATGACATACTGCCATAGCTATAACATATCTACCAGTATTACCTATACGAATATGTTCTTCATGAAATAGGGAGGCATCTAATACATTACATTGTATATGTTGTAAGGTGTGGGAAATACAGTATTTGTAGCAATAATATAAACCTTGTGTATTCCATTCCTGATCTGGGAATGGTTCTAGGTCTTTGAACATTTCCTGGCCCCTAATGTATTTTTTTTTGTCATTCCGTGAAACTTTATTTACTGTTTATTGCACATAATTTGAGGTCTTTAATTTCTAACCACCAAAGATTCAAAGGACTATTTTTTCCACGAATTTTAACATTAACATTAGTGAATTCGTGTTTTCATGTGTTTTTATTGTAAACATCTGAATTATTCACATTGTCATAGATCCTGAACTCATAAGTGTGGACCATGCACAGGCTGGCAGCAAGCCAGGAAGCCGCTCTGCAAGCAAACTGATACTCTGTATAAGGAGAAAAGTCATAGCATAACATTTAATGTCTGACTTTAATTCGTATACTATCAGGGACTCAACTGCTTGGTTGATTATTGGGAGGATTATTCCTGAAATAATTAAGAAAAGGGGGGCTCAATCTTTCTTTTTGGTTGCTTGCTCCTCCCCAGCACCTTCATCTCTTTGGGCAGCTTCTTGGGCAGCTTCTCCTTCACCTTCTCCTCAGCTTTTTGGGCATCTTCTCCTTTACCTTTACCTCCTTCCTCCTTTGCATCCTCAAATTTTTTCTTGGCACCTTTTTCCTCTTCATCTCCTTCCTCTTCCTCAGCTTCTTCCTTCTCCTCCTTTTCAGCTTCTCCTTCAGAAGGGGGTTCATCCTTAGTTTCCTTGGCTTTTTCAGCCTCAGTGGTTTCCTCCATCTCAATCTGCTCCTCCTGGACATGGCAGGGTATTAAGAAGGAAAGGAGTGAGCAGACATCAAATAGGAGCTAGCCTGTAAACCACCGTAGGCAGATCACCAAAGATCTGGGAACTCTGGGAGTAGCTTCTGGCTATGCTTCCCAAGCTGATGAAACTGAGCAGGGTCTCTTCACCTTCCAAGAGTTTCCTGTAGCTGCAATGTCAATGTCCAAAGCCATCTTCACATTGAGAAGGTCCTGGTATTCTTTTAAATATCGTGCCATTTCACTCTTTGTAGTTCTCATCTCATTTTCTAATTAGTTGATCATGTCCTGCATATCGCTAACATCAAAGTTCTGCTTATCCTCCAGCTCCCGCAGCTGCTTTCCCAGTGCTTCGTTCATGCCCCAGCATGCTTTGATCTCCAGGGTCTTGGCCTTGAGCAGTCGCTGGCCCGCACTGCATAGGTGTTCTTGGCAGAGCTCTCAGTCAGTATGGTGAAGTGGCTCTTGTATCATTCTTTGGCATTCTGCATGTACTTGGCAACCAGCTTCTTGTACTGGGCATGGATGTCCTTGAGTATAGCGGAGAGGTCAGACTTGAAGAACTCGTCCATCTCCATGGAGACCTGAGCATACTGGATCTGCACCTGCAGCTTGGCGATCTCCTCGTCCTGCACCTTCTTCAGAAAGGCGATTTTGTCCATCAGCTATAGATGCACTTTTCCACCTCAGAGCCTGCAAGAGCCACCTAATCTGCACCCTTGCTCACCTCCATCAGCCAGCCCTCTGCATCCTCATGATTCAGTACCTCTTCCTGGTAGTTTGCCTGCCGGTTGTTCCCAGCCACTTCAGAGCCCAGATGCCTCCTAATTGCCCATTTCCCTCTCCTCTCCAGGGACAGGGCATGGTGTGGCAGGACACAGACACCTCATTTTCATTAAAATGTTCAACCCAGGCCTGCTCCACCAGAACCTCGGGTGGCCCAGGGGCAGACAGTGATCCCAGAGACCCAGGCCACGCCTGCCTATGGAGCCCCCAGCGACTTCAGGCACTGTCCATGCCGCCTGCCCGATCCCGATTGACGCTTGAATCCTGTGGGCCAACATCAGGAACTGCCCAGTTCCAATTGCCACCTGGACTCCGAGGGGGGCATCAGGCGCTGTCCATGCCATCTGCCCACGTCCCCAATAGCTGCCAGGACCCTGAGGGCGACATCAGCAGCTGCCTGCTGGAACTGCCCGGTCCGATTGCCGCCTGAACACTGCGGGCACCGTCAGACACTGTCCATGCCACTTGCCCTGTCCTGATCAATGCCTGGACCCCGTGGGCAGCATCGGGTGCTGTCCATACCGCCTGCCCGGTCCCAATCAATGCCTGGACTCCATAGGCAATATTAGGTGCTGTCCCCTGGGCCTTCCTGGTCCCAACACCGCCTGGAGCCCACGGGAAACATCAGGCATTGTCTATGCTGCCTGCCCCATACGGATCGCTTTCTGGACCCGGCGGGCGACATCAGGAGGTGCCTGCGGGAACTGCACAGTGCCTATCGCTGCCTGGACATAGCAGGCAGCATCAGGCGTTAACCATGCTGCCTGCCCAGTCCCAATTGCCGTGGACAGCATCAGGTGCTGCCTCCCAGGCCTGCTTGGTTCTGATCCCAGCCTGGACCCCAAGGCATCTTCAGGTGCTGCCTGCCAAGCCTGCCCAGTCCCTATCACCGCCTTGACTCCCCAGGGGCATCAGGCACCGCCTGCCGGGTCTGTTAGGCCCATGGTGGCCTGGACCCTGCAGGCTACGTTAGGTGCTGCCTGTCCCACCAGCATGTGCAAATTTACCCGCTCTGGGCATCCTGCTTTTGACCTGCGATTGGGGGCCCTCCTTCGCTGCCCCAGCCTCCACCGGCCACTATTCTGCAATTGGGGCTTGCCATCACTGCCTGGCCCTGCCCCCTGGGCACCTAACCATCCCCTGTGATTGGCTTGTGGGCGTGGCTTATTGGGTGTAGCGAAGGTACAGTCAATTGGCATTTTACTCTTTTATTAGATAGGATATTTGCACAAGAAAAATCGAGCACAAGTAGTGTTTTTGAAATACTAGCCAAAAAATAAAACTTAGAATACTTTATTTGTTTGAGGCTATGGTATTGAATAGATTTGTGAGGGCCAGGATGTTTTGATTTTAAAACATTGAATGTCTTATTTTTGGCATTGAATATTAATACTTTTTCTTTGTAATTCTGACTTTAAATTTTACCTAAACCATTATGGGAGCAACTTAAAAATCCCATGTGTTTGGATTTCCATTGATCAAGTAATTATAGCCACATCCTTTTATACAGCAATGTCTAAGTGTTTTAAAATATAATTTAACTTAATCAAAAGTCTAGGGAAACTTTTATTTTTATGATTTTTATCATAGTAAAAGCAGACTTGTCCAAGGATGCAAAGGCTATCCAAAAATGATCATTTGGGTCGATATTTTCAAGTAAAGTATTCACTACAATGATTCTGAAGCACGGAGTATAAAGAATGCTTGTAGTTATCTAATAAGCTAGGTTATCTTATATGTTAATATGCTAGGGTATAGAAATAACTGCACCGACAATTATAAAATAATATAACATGTTATTTTCTCAGTGATGCAATACATTGACATTCCAAGCAATTTTGATGGATGAAAAAGTCAGAATCTCTGCTGGGCTACTTAATAACTACATAAGCAAGATAAAATTCTAATGTCTACTATAAAAGAAGAATTCAACTGTACTAAACACGTTAAAAATCGCAAGGAAGACTTTATTCAAGAATATTGTAATAGCGGTCAAGACATTGCAATATAAGAGAGGTTAAATTCAACTCAGAAGAAAAAAAAAGGCTGGAGGCTTTTAAATGCTGGGCTAAGTTAAGTGGAAAAGTACTGATGAATTTTAGGAGAGAACCTTGGTTAATGCTGTTATTCTGTCTGTATTTGCCAGTTGTCCCCTGTCAGTTATGCTCCCACCCTCTCACAGACACTAGGTGTCAGGGGATCAATCTTCCCTGATGGTCACATTTCAAAGGATGCCTGCCAGCCCATTGAGAAAGGCATTCCTGGGTTTGGATAGAGGATGTGGCACATATTTCTTGGCAGAATTAAATAAAAAATATTATGAAATTTCTTAACAAATAAAAATATCAATATAAATTTAATAAAGTTAATATCCTATAACTATCAAAGTTATCATATAATAGAAGTATATGTGACTCAACAAAATTACTTCAACTTATTTCTATTTTCCCATATTTTTAACCCTCTGGGCTATCTTTGGGTTTTTGAAATTTCATTTTATTTACACTTGTCAATATATGAAAGAAGAAAAAAAGGTTTACTTTGGTATTAGGTGGGTTTGAATTTCATTATTTCACTTACTAGTAACTTTATACAAAAGGATTCACTTTTTGGAGCTTCATTTTTCTTGTGGGCTATGTGGGACAATAAAAAGCTTATTTAATATATTTGGAACAAAGCACACAACAGATATTTTAAAAAGCATATGATAGGAAAATAATCTACTTTCTCATATTCTTATGGTTTTTATAAATGCTGTTCTTCCTGAAATTCCTTTTCCTATCCAATTTTCTAATTATGTCCTTCTGAAACTTCACATTATCTCCCCATCAAAGTCATTCCTATCCCCGTCTCTCCCACCTCTGCTTGATTTATATGCCCCTGCACATATGGCAATCCTGCCAATGCACTAAAAATAGACTAATTACTTTGGAAAATGGTGAACAGATTTTTACAAAATATATATATATATATTTTGTTTTCAGAGAGAAGGGATCAGGGGGCTGGTGGGGAGAGAGAAATCAATGATGAGAATCATTGATCAGCTGCCTCCTATAAGCACCACCCTGGGATTGAGCCCACAATCCAGGCATGTGCCCCAAATGGGAATCAATCATGACCTCCTGGTTCATAGATCAACACTCAACTACTGAGCCATGCTGGCTGGGCTGGTGAACACATTTTTAAAAAACTTACTGCTTAAATGTTTTCTGTCCAAAATGATTTCATAGGTAAGTTTTATTTTTTAAATATTTAAGAAATAACTCACATAACAGGTAAAAATGATGGAAAGTTTCTCAGTTCATGTTATGAGCCTGGACATAATCCTAAAATATAAATAAGAAAAAATAATAGGGAAAAAATAATAAAACATTGCATGCCCATACTCTTTCTAAAATGATATGAAAATCTTGACTAAAATAATGACTCATAACTGAAATAAAGAATTAATGTGTGGGCTCAGAAAGGGTTTATTTCATGAATGCTATATTGGGAAATAGTTGATGTAGTTCATCACAAACATTTCAAAGTAGAATAAAAAACAAACGTTACAAAAGGTTGTAGGGGTTTTCTGTCTTTTCCACATCCAGCTTGGAAAGAGAGTGGGTCCAGTTTCTGAGTACAGGAGCTGGAGATTGAGAAATAAAAGAAAGAATAGAGGACACAGAATAGAAATAAAAAGCTGGGGCTGGGTGGAATCTGTTTTCTCTGATGGAGAGACAGGATCCAAATCCAACAGCAGCGTGTTTATTTATATTCCAAAATACAAAGGAGATTCACTGGAAAAAACTTAGGATCAAAGGAGCTTGAGTAGGCCCAGGCCCTATTCATTCCTTTCCCAGGGTAGGCTGAATTTACATATCAAGGCCCTCTCCCTGACACCTGGGGCAAAGTTAAGAGTCAGTACTGATAAGGCATTCAGCCTTCTTGGTGGTTGTGTTTCCAAGATGCAGCTCTGCCTGGGGCCTCGGATTCAGCTGACAATGATTTAAAGAATGTTTAGGTGCCTTCCCTGGGGCCCCTCTACAAAAGATTTTGGGAACGCATTTGATAAAATGTTATTTATTATTAAAAGCTCTAGTTAAACTAGGAATACAAATAAGTTTATCTACTGCAAAATGACTACAGAATCAAGATGAATCATAATATTTTAGAGGAGCCATTTTAAAAAGAGGAATTTCAGACTCATCCCCATTACTGCCATTAAAGTATATATATTTTCTGTTGTTGAGTAACAAATGGCCATCCATTTGGTGGCTGAAAACAATGCCCCTTAATTAAGTTTCTCTATAGGTCAGAAGTCTGGGTGGGCTTAAATAACTGTTCTGTTAGTTTCCAATAGGGCTAAAATCAAGGTTTCTTCTCTGGAGGTTCTGGGGAAGGATCAGCTCCTAAACTCACTCAGATTATTGGCTACATTCAGTTCCTCAAGGTTGGAGGACTGAGGTCTCCATTTCCTTATTGGATATTGATTAGGGATTAGTCTTATCTCCTAGACACTGCTCTGGTCCTTGTATGAGGCCTTTTATACTACAAATGTAAAATAAAGGATAAAGTGGAGGGAGTATTTTTAATATAAATAACTCTGGCATAATAATCTAAAAGATACCAAATACAAAAATATTTACAAATTAGAAGGTTAAAAAAACTCCCTATAAAACAGAAAAAAAAAGCATCATGAGACTAATTAACAAAAAGAAAGCAAAAGGAAAACAACACAACTTGTTTCCAAGCTAATAAAAACTAATAGAAAATAGCAATTTATTGTAACATTTCAGAGGTCTTAGAACTGTGCCCAACATTTGCCCCAGAAATTCTCTTAGTATTTACTCTAAGGAAATGATTAAATATTCAAAAATCTATAGCAATACTCAGCTTATTATCCTACCTAATAAAAGACTAATACAAAAATTGACCATACCTCCACAAAAAAACCACAAGCCACACCCACCAGTCAATCAGGAGCAAGTATGCAAATTAACCCAACCAAGATGGCCCAAGCCACAGAGAGAGCAGGAGGCTTGGATTTCTCCAGCAATGGAAGAAGCCAACCTTTCCTCCTGCCCTGGTCTGCCCTGGCCTCTGCTTAAGGCTACAAAATTTCAATTATAGAAGATAAATACATCCCAACAAAAATGGTGGCATCCACTGAGCTGGAGAGAGCAAGAGGCTTGAGTTGCCCCTGGCGATGGAAGAAGCCAAGTTTCCTCAACCCTGGTCTGCCTTGGCCTCCACTTAAGGCTACAAAGTTTCAACTATAGAAGATAAGTAAATCCCAATAAAAATGGCTGCAGCCTTGGAGCAAGCAGGAGGCTTGGCTCTTCTCAAGGCTACAAAGTTTTAATTATAGAAGATAAATAAATCCCAGATACCAGGGCCTCTACTTGGATCACCAGGGGGTGTGGCCAGCCTGCAAACAACCACAGGCCCCTTGCCCAAGCTTCCTCATGCCCCAAGGGAACCCCCATTCTGATCTGTGACACCCTTCAGGGAAAACCAGCCAGCCCCCACCCGTGCATCAGGCCTCTTTTCCACCTAATCCTATCTAATCTAATATAAGAATAATATGCAAATTTACCATCACTCCAACACACAAGATGGCTCCCCCCATGTGGTGAAAGATGACTACCCCATGTGGACACAAGATGGCCACCACAAGATGGTCAGCAGGGAAGGGCAGTTGGGAGGGACCAGGTCTGCCAGGGAGGGCAGTTGAGGGCAATCAGGACAGCAGGGGAGGGCAGATGGGAGTGATCAAGCTTACAGGGTAGGGCAGTTAAGGGTGATCAGACCTGCAGGGGATGGCAGTTATGGGTGACCAGGCCTTCAGCGGAGGATAGTTAGGGACAAACAGGCCCACAGGGGAGCAGTTAGGCATCAATCAGGCTGTCAAGAGAGTGGTTAGGGGGTGATCAGGCTGTCAGGAAGAAGCAGTTAGGGATAATCAGGAAGGCAGGCAGGTGAGCAGTTGGGAGCCAGCAATCCTGGATTTTGAGAGGGATGTCCAACTGCCTGTTTAGGCCCAATCCTACTGGGATTGGGCCTAAACAGGCAGTTGGACATCCCTCGAGGGGAAGCAGATTGGAGAGAGTGCAGGCTTGGCTGAGGGACACCCCCCTCATGCACAAATTTTGTGCACCGGTCTCCTAGTTTTCTATTATAATAGCAAAACTTTGGAAATATGAAAGTGTCCACCATTCCAAGGATGGTTCAATAAATTGAATAGACCCATATATGTGATTACTATTCAAACTTGTGACATGGGAACACACTTTAATAAATAAAGAGTAGGTTAAGAAGTAAACAAAAAATGTGGTAGCATTTTCATACTTGGAGAAAACCTATCTTCATAATTGCACAGAAAAATTATGAAAACATATACACATGCATAATAACAGTAATTACATTTGTGGTATAATATAATTGGATATGTCTATTTTCTTTATTTTCTTAATAATAGTATGGACTGGCTGTTGAACTGAATCTCTCCACTAGATTAGGAGCATTTTACAGAAAGGATTTGAGTCATTCAACAAAAACCTTCTATGCTTAATTCTGAAAGGTGCTAAGGAATCAGGTATTGTGTAAATGGCCACACAATGGAGAACTTTCTAGTAATTATTTTGAAATAAGAAAAAATTAATTCTGTCATTCCTAGATATTCTATCATCAAATCTCTGGCCATTTTGTGGGAAAACAGCTCATCCTCATGAGTGAAAAAAAAAACACTTTTGTACTATTACACCCAAATAAAAATTTACAAGATCCTTTGCTATCTCATGCTAAGTAGCAATAATATAATAAAAATAAGTGACAGCATTTGTTACTCTGCAGGATTCTAAAAAAAAAGTGTTTGACTTAAATACTATAAACCCAAATTATATTAGATAACGAATTGATTTGATGCACTGGAAAATTTGGGGGGTTTACTATATTTGGAAAGAACTCAAATGGGACCATTTTTTCCCTTCAATTTTCAAGCAACCCTAAATAAGTGTCTTTGGAATGAACCATATTCTTCTTGTTACTCATTTAGCTTATTTTGTTTGGAAACATTTACATAGTGAAAATCGTTAATGGCATCCTGAAAACCCTGGAGCTAGGAGTAAAGAGATTGCTGCTTGGTGCTAAATGTACATCTTACCCTTTTACTTCTCCTAAATACCTCGATTGCTAATGACTTTCTTCCTCCTAAAATTCATATTTCTTAAGTAATCTGCAAAGGTAGGCTAGTCATGGAGGGACAATCTCTATTAAAATTAGGTGTCTTTCTCAATCAGCAAATGAAGGGAATTTCACTCAGGGGAAAACTTCGTTCTATTAAAGGAAATTGAACTGGCAAACTTTATTGCCTGATGGGATATTTTCTTAAAGGTGATCTAAAGGACAGTTTACTCATCAAACTATATTGCTTTGTTTCTTTTCTAGATACTCATTAAGTTGGCAATTTTTAATAGACTTTGTGTTCAAAATAAAAGTCAGAAAAAGGCTAAATATAAATGTTACCTAAAATTAACGTGGATATATAATGTGGTTCTAATGTGTAGCAATTGGCCAAGTTCACTATAGTTTGATTTCTTTATTTTGACTGCATTTTACTCTAGTGTATAATCTGGATATTGATGCAATTTATGAAAGGGATTTTTATACAGGTCCCAGGAAATTGATAGGGTGTTTTTGCTACAGAGATTTGCAACACTGAGATGTGCCTCCCCTGGGCCAGGTCTTGTTATGGGCTGAGGTCTACTACTGAATCTATAGTCCCACTGCTGTCTGGATGTTAAGTCTATCACAGGGTTCCCATTACAAAGAATGATATACTTTTCTGTCCTTGTTTCCCACATATATGTGAGGTTGGCTTAATCATTTTTTACCATCTCTGAATTTGAAATTAATTGAGGAGATGGTTCCAGCCCTTTTACAGATACTCAGAGCAATGACTAAATCTAAGCTTCTATATCTGGAATGTTCCTCAGCTATCTACTCTAGGCTCCAGTGAGAATACAGTGTGTCTCATATTGGTTCCTGGTGAATTATAAAGTGGTCTGCAGATTGTTTTGTGTGTGTGTGTGTATGCACGAGCATGCGTATGTGTTAGTGCGTGCATGTGGTATAAATGTTTTTAGATTTTTTTACATATTTTTCTTTTAATTTTTTTCATATTTTAAGACTGCTATACAGGATTTTAAATATATTTTATTGATTTTTCTACAGAAAGGAAGGGAGACGGTTAGTCAGAAACATCGATGAGAGAGAAACAGCCATCAGCTGCTTCCTGTACACTCCCCACTGGGTATGTGCCTGTGAACAAGGTATATATGCCCTTGACTGAAAAGGAACCTGGGTTCCTTGAATCCAAAGCCGATGCTCTATTCACTGGGCCAGACTTGTCAGGGCTGCTATGTGTGTGTTTTAAAAAGTAAATACACCTACATGTTTGAAAAGTATTACAGAGGTAGGCCAAATACATTAAAGTAGCAAATTTTTAATATGGACAGATAGGTTTAAAATCATCAGGAGAAACTGCTACCAGGTGCACAAAATAAGAAACAGAGCTGAGAGCAAATAATTCCATTAAGATTGAAAGCTCCATATCTGTTCTTTATAAGATCATTCTTATCATGGCAGTCTTATATTATGAGTGAGTTAATGAAATAAAGAAAAATCCTATTAATCACCTTATTTTCAAACATTTCTTTAACCTAGAATTTATTGTAGAGGGAAGTGTGGTTTTGCTTTAAGTAGCTAGCTCAGCACAGAATCAAGTTTTTTGGGTCATGTGTCTTAGAAGACAAGGAAACCAACAGAGATAGTCTGTCGACATTACTAATGTTACTATTCTCCTAACTCAAACTGCAAACTCAATTTCTTCTGTTAAATCATTTACATTTAGTAGTTAACTTTCAATAGTAAGCAGGCAATTTATATGACTGCTTCTATAACAAGGAGGGAAACCATAATTATCTTTTGTGAAGGTGAAAAGGGTGTTAAGAAAACCTTTAGTCTATACAGGTGACCCACCCAATCTATTGCTTGGCCCTAGGAGGATCACACTCAGGATTCCTCTGTACCTCACAGCTAAGCACCAAATGCTATATATTTTCTAGCTCTTAAATTCGCTCTAAGGAGAGTAGCATTGATTCTAAGAAGTATGGTGCCTCTAAAGTTATTTCAGCACTGTGGACAAATTTTATGATAAAATATAGAATTTCTAAGATATAAAAACGTCAGTGGTCTCACCTCACCTAAAATCACTAAGGGCAATAATATAAAATAATAATAATAATAATAATAATAATAGCATGATATGCAAATTGACTGACTGGCCAAACTGCAGAACGACTCTTCGGATGACCATGCTGTGACATGCACTGGTGCCAGGCCAGCCAAGGTGGATGCTGTTTTTTGTGTGTGGGTGGGCACCATCTCCCCATGATCATTCTGCAAAGGGAGGCCCATGCCACTGACGGGCAGGCTATAGCAGGTGTGCGGGGCCTCCCTCTGTGGGCAATTGATCACCGGGCTCCTGGACTGTGAGAGGGCACAGGCCAGACTGAGGGACTGCACCCCCCCAGGGCATGAATTTCATGCACCAGACCTCTAGTATATATATTTATATTTCATAGAAGTTATAAATACCTTAAGTGTCACATGCCCTGGTAAGTAGTTATTCTTCTGAGTTCATCATGGAGAAGTTTAATTGTTTTTACTTATTGTTTTGTTGTTGTTGTTATTATTATTATTATTATTATTATTATTATTATTATTATTCAATACCAATCCAGCACTCAGGTTTACTAGGGATTCCCTTCAAGAAACAATCCACTTGTCGTTCACTAAGCCAGAGCAGTGGCAATTGTTTAGATTTCCATCTATAGACCAGTTTCACACAGGGGAAGATCTAAATCTTCATTTCATTTGCAGCCTTATAAAACTGATGCACCTCTTCCAAGGTAATTAAGTTCAAATCACAAAAAGATTTGACCATGGGGCTCAAGGGAACTGGTAATAAGATATTCAGCCTTTTATCTCCACGCAGTTGGTGTGAGAGTGTTTTGAGCTGATAGTGGATAAAAGCAGCAAGTGTATGCCAGTGGATTCAGAGTTTCTGCCCGCCAAGTTTCTGATTCCGTCTCTGTCTTCCTGTTTCACTTGTGAACTGGCTCCTCATTTAGTGTTTGAAGGGCAGAATCATGCTTTTAAATTCTTCTTTACTTTCAACATTTGATGTCCTTAAATTAAAGTTTATGTTTATCCTCACTATCAACCTTTAGAATATCAGAATTATGATCCCCAGTGGATTCACCGACCAATGACACATTCAAGAACACATAAATAATTATTGACTAAATCAGTACTTGACCTAAAAGTGATTGGTTTTTCTTAGCCACCTGATATGGTCAGTAGCAGTGTGTGGATGATTTTCTGGCAAAAATCCCAATGCTAAAGTTAACTTTCCAAGTTGAAAGATTGTGAAGAATAGGATAAGGAATCAGTAAAATGGGAATTTATATTACCTAGTGCCTTTCATATAGTAAACAGTTAGTGCAATTTATTAGTAAGATTTCCTTTCATTTTCACTACTCCTGATAAAGGCATCATCATTTTCATGATTGAATTTCCAAGTGATGGGAATGTATACATCTGCTTCACATAAAAAAAAATTATCTTATAAAGCTTAGTATTGTAAGTTTTAAAATTAGGGTGTTAAGATATTTGAAAAATTAATTGAAAGTTACGTTATACTTATAAGGAAAAGTGTTCTTTCTGCCTAAAACAAAAAGATGTGGCTCGTGTGATCAGTGGTTAGAGCATCAGTTCTTGGACTGAAGGGTCTCAACTTTGATTCCTGGTCAAGGGTATGTAACTTGGTTGCAGGCTCAACCCCATCACATGCAGGAGGAAACCAATGATTGTTTTTCTCTGTCTCTCCCTCTCCACTCTCAAAAAAAAGAAAAAAAATCAATGAAAAAATATCCTGTGAGGATAAAAAAAGAAAAAAACATATTTTCTTCGCCACTAAAACTATACATATTTTAGCATCTTAATTTATATCAAATATTACAGTTTTACTTATTTTTGTATTATGATTGACTTCCTATGAATACATATGCAAATAACATATAGATATTTAAAGCAGAACATAAAATTACATCCATATTAACATAAGGTAATCTATTTTAACATTCTGATGCTTAACCTTCTAGATCTTTAAACAAATATTAGAATATTGTATTTGTTAATTTGTAAGTGATTTTTATCAAGATTCAAAAGTTTATTAGTATAATTTTCTGTGTTAATATATAGATACCTTTTATAGCAGCATTACAATCCTTGCTATGCAATGTCAATTTATTAATCTAGTAGACATAGATATTTTGTTCATTAATCATTTAAAAATAATATTATAGTAATCATTCCTATAAACACTCCTGTATATTTAAGTGAAGATTTTCTTAAGACAACTTGCTAAAGTTGGAATTTCTGTGTCAAAACACCGATTCAGTACATATTCATCCATCCATCTATCCACCCATTCATTCTTTAGTCATTTAGCAAACATTGAGTATGTTTTGTGGACCAAGTATAATTTTAGATGCCTGGGTAATATTAGTGAATCAGATTAAAATATATCTAACCTTGTGGAATTTTCATTATATTAAAGGGCTAAAGACAATTTGAAAAAAAACTTAAATAAGTATATTATATATTACATTCAATAAAAATAGTAAGTAGTGCAGAGTTGGGGAGTTAGATGAGTAATTATCTACTGGATGGTCAGGGAAGAGCTTATTGAGAAAGCATCATTTAGTAAAGAGTTGAGTTTTTATTAATGTGCATCACATGTATAAAATATGAGAGTGCCTATATCCCCAAATCTTTTCACCAAAGGGTGTTATCAATGTATTCAATATTAAATGCAGACATGGCACCTCACTCCTTTTTAGATACCAAGTTGTTTAATGGAGAAACTATTAAGCATTTTAATGTATTTATGGATTATTTTGTGTTTCTTCACTTAAGAACTTAATATTCATGTATATAGCCCATTTAAATTGGTTTCCTTATCTTTTGTTTTTAACCTACCAATATTTAAGCAATTTTTATATAGTACAGATATTAACTTTTTTTGTACATGTCAACATTCATTTTTCTAGTATTTTTTTAATTTTGTTAATTGTGTGTCTGAGTACTAGTGTGTGTGTTTGTGTGTGTGTGTGTGTGTGTGTGTGTGTGTGTGTGTGTGTGTGAAGATCTGATTCTTCAGAATTCTCTAAGAATTCTGTGGCTGAAAATTTAAAAATGACTTTTTCTTTCTCACCTAAATATATCTGTCATCCTTTGAGAAAAGATAAACTGTCACCTTATGTGGGAACCCCTTTCACATACCGCATGTTCCAAGGTTCTGGTTCAGGTTTTGGGTTCTGGAAAAGGCCGCACACAAATGAAAAAAGACTAGGAAAGCATTAATTTGGGAAATGGGGGCCAGGCGGAAGCCAGAGAGAGGATTATGCTTAGCTTCGGCCTTGCTATTCCTTTTATTCAGGTTTGGAATACACCCATTGCCCAGTAGGCAGGCAATTCCAGAACAGGCAGATTATCTTTTCAATAAGGATTTACATAATTATTTGGTGGGGAAGTTGCTTCAGCTACTGTTGTCTCAATTAGATAGGGAGTGGTTGGCTCTAACCTTTCAGGGCTTCAAAGTGGACCAATCTTCAGCGTTCCTTGTTCACACCTTTCTAATTAGTGAGACAATGATCGGTTTCCAGCAACCTTATTATGGAGCCTGTCCTGATTATGCCTATCCTAACTTCCCACCACTACTCAAGTCCTAGATTCTAAAAGTTCATATATTATTTCCAGCTTCCTTATATTCATTTTTATCATTTAATCAAACGAGCAGCTATATATGTTTCTAAATTTCCCTGAATGGATCAAATCATGGAAGATCTGAAGCATTGGCTCTGGAGGGGGGAAAAAACAACAACATGAAAACAAAAACAAAAACCTGGCTGAAAACAAAAATAGAAAAGAGCCAGGTACTAAAGCGGTTTACAGGTGTTCGCAGCAGCCTGGTATGAAACAACACAGCATGGTTCTTAGAGTTCACAAATGCACAGCTATTATCTACCCAGGTGACTGTACACAAAGGCTCCTCACACGTCCCTCTCCTAAACTTGCAGGACAACACAGAGTCTCCAACATCTTGGCGGGTTTGGACACATTTGATCCTCAGCTTTAGACCTCCCGCCTTCTTTTCCCAGGATCAAACTCCCTTCTAAACAAGACCCGGTGGTGGAACCAACTTCATCTCCAGAATGAAATCTGAGTCAAAAGTGGGAAAACTGAGCAGGAGAAGGCAAACTATATTTGAAGGTGCTCAGGGAATGCAAGGATGATGTTTTGGGGATGATGGAAGATCTGTGTGCATCCCTGCAAATTGTTTTGCCAAAGACAGAAGACCTCAGAACTAGATGGGGAGTTGTTTTTCTAAGCACTGTAGTGTCATCTCAAAAGGAGTCAGAACAAGCCCTGTGAGAAATATGGCATTGTACCAAGTCTGAGAAGCTGAATCAGAATGGCATGCAGCTTTACATACTTGGTCAAGGGAACATGATGGGGAAAACTAACTAGAAAACGTTCACTATAACATTCATAACTGGCTAGGTCAATATGCTAAAGTATTAAATTACTTGAATGTGTCCTATGAACTCACCCCTTTCAGTCATGTACAATCATGTTCCTCATCTCCTCTCTAGCTTCTAGGTGACTGATACTCTGACTCCACGTGCTTCTTAAGCAGGGTTTCCCTATGATGTCAGATTGTGCCCCAGTATTTCCTGGATGGTGCTATCTCATCTTGTCTTTCTACTTTGCCTGGATACCTAAGCCACCTCTTTTCAAATGTTAGTAACCAGAGACGCCTCAAACATTACCGTGTCTTCCTTCCTCTCTGCTATGGTGTGGAACCCTAGAGCCTGGATGCACTACTTATGTTTGTCTATGCAGCATTTACTTATCTATTCAAAACAAATGTTTATAGAACACCTTTGCATGAACCAAGCCCTGTGTAAGAAATTGAGGATCCAGGTTTGCTTCACAAAAGATCATTGCACCCAGAGACATTTCCATCTTAGAAGGAGACTCGCATGCACATATGTAATTACAGTACACCATGGGAAGTTCCATGATAGAGTCCATTGAGTGGTACACTAGGAGCATAGGAGATGGTAGGGTCAGTGAGGTAAAGAGGAGGTGATGCTAAAAAAAAAAAAAAAGCAGATAATTCTAATGACATGTTGAGACTGGAGCAAAATCCTTAGTTCTTATCTCTGTTATTCTAAAAGTATAGTTTCTCACCTACTTACAGCCTTTCACAATTATCATTTGGGGGCTCTTTCCTGGATATTGCCTTACTATACATGTCCTGGTTTTTGCAAATCTTCCTCTTATTGTTCTTCATTAATGGCCAGGCGATCACTCTCCATGACTGTTTTATCTTTGTTTATTACTTTGCCAATATATAGAACTAACCTACATTTAGCACATTCCTGATTTAATTTTAATCCCCCAGTGCTAAAATAGCAAATATACTTGAAATATATATCCTGACAAAAATGAGCTTGTGCTCTGCTACCTCTACCTCTCTGTTCTAAACACAGCTGGCATTCTATTAATAAATGCAAGGCATTATTTCAGTTACTTTCCTGAGTATAGACACTCAAACATCTGTGTTCACATTTGTTGCTGAAGCTTTCTGTACTCTCATGACACAAAATTTCAGGAGAAGAAAGTGTCTCATTTCCCCCATTTATATCTTTGTTTTAATACATGACTGCATTTTTTTTAATACTCAAAACCTATTTGCGACTCTACCCATGAAAGATACTTTAAAGAAATTATCAGGATGGTACTTGACTCCAGAATCACCATTCCAACCATATTAAGTTAAAATTTTACCAAATGTTAGCTAATGTGTGTATTTTTAAAATATTTGCATCACCCTCATATATCTCTAATGACATTATAACAAGACCTGATACATTAATGATAAGCTATGCTTACATGTTTTAAATATTTTTATTCATTTTAGAGAAAAAGAGTAAGAGGGTGAAGGGAGGGGGAGAGAGAGATATTTGTTGTTCCACTTATTTATGGATTCATTGGTTGATTTTTTGTGGAATTGAACCCACAAGCTTAGTGTATCAGATGATGTTCTAACCAACTGAGAACCTGGCCAGGGCCTATACTTACATATTTTAGATTAGGAATAGGTGGAAATTCCTATTTATTTACAAGATGGCATCTGATGTAGGTTCTAAACAATAAAGAAATTAAAACACACACACACACACACACACACTAGTCTCCATGGTTTTATGTCTTTGTTCAATTGTTTCAAACACATAATTTTCTAAGGACTTGAATTACTGTAAGTCTGACCTACCAGACACTTAGAATTTGAGACTAGGCAACATTTTTTGCCTAAAAAATTAATACATAAAGTATCCTTCGCAGGTGAGCATGTAGTATATTGGTTGCAATCTATTGCCCCAATAATGCTTCCTAAGAAACACTCACAGAATTTCAGTGAGATAAACTTATTTTACAGGAAGTTTTCTAAGTTTTTATTTTGCAGGCAGGTGAGCAGTTTGGAGTCGGCAGTCCTGGTTTGTGAGAAGGATGTCCAATTGTTTGTTTAGGCCTGATCCGCGAGGGGTCCCAGATTGGAGAGGGTGCAGGCCCCCTGCATGAATTTTGTGCACTGGGCCTCTAGTTGGTTAATAAAATTATATAGGTTTTAGGTGTACCATTCTATAATATACCATCCGTATATTGTACTAATGTGTTTACTACTCCAAATCAAGTCTTCTTTCATCACTAATTATTCCTGCTTTACCTTCTTCTACATCCCCGCCTCTCCTTCCCACTGGTAATCACCATACTGTGTCTATGAATTTGTTGTTTTTTTTTCTCAACCCCTTCTCCTTTTCATCCAGCCTCCCAACATCCTCCCATCTGACAGCTGTCTGTCTATCATCAGCCTTTAGATAAAATTCCAGCATATGTGTATTTCTGTAATACCCAGACAAGAAAAAGAATTTAAGGACACAACTTGGAAACCATATTGTGCTGTGAAAATGTTTTGAACGTAAGAAAGTTAACATAAGGATAAGATACAAGAATAGCTAGTGGCATTTGATGACTGGAATTTATGGGAAAGGGGAAGTAATGATGAAATAGTTCTGACAGTGGTGCTAAGGGAAGAGGATGTCAGGCCAGCAGACATATGACTCACCAGATGTTTGGATCACATTATCAGACTACTATATCTTTTTCAGACTCATTCCTCTGCCTGCTTTATAGTCAACCAATCGCCTTGCTGAGATGAAACTAGTTTACAAAGAATGTGTCCCCATGTGATATAGAGTAGATGCAGCAAATACATGTTTGATGATTTGTTTCTGGTTTGACAATCCTTAAAGCAATGACATTGGCATTGAGTTTAAAAATTTCTCTGGTGATTTTACATACTAAGATTACCATGATCATGTATTTTAAGTTTTTTAAAACTTCATCTTTCCTGATGCCTCAACATCCCCACAAAGACTCCGTGAGAACCTGGGCAGTTGATCAGGTGCACCTACATGATAAGGCTGGTCTCTCTTTACTGTTATCTGCTCTCCCTTTACTGTGATCTGGTGACAGTCACACACACCAATGAACTCCCTCATGTCTTCTCTTGTGCACTCTACCCTGGCTCATAGTGAAAATACTTATCCACAGTTTCTGTATGGGAATAATTCACATGCCAAGCCCCTCTTTAAACCTCCCCCCCCACACACACACATTATTTTGTAATTATAGACAAAAGTAATGAGATGAGACTTGAGTTTGGAACTCTATTTCCATGGTATTTTTGTCCTGGCGTGTAGGAAGTGTTGGAAATAATAAAGCTATTTTAAAGGTACCATTCCTTGGTTTCCTATGGAAGAAGTATCAAATCCAGTGTAAGAAAATAATCTCTCCTCAGAAGAATTCAAAAATTCTACCTAAAAGAGACATAGTATTGGGTTCATCATAAAGTACCAGATTTTTGTAAGAATTATCTTTTTTTCCCCAAAATTGAGAAGAAATAGCACATTTTAAGACTTGTATTATTTTAACAGGCATCACTGCAAAAGCAGGTCATTTGTATCATATGTGGGTTTTTTTTAAATTAAAAAGCAAATTCTTTTGACCACAATATTAAAACAAGCTAGCTACATAAGGAAAGAGAAAAAAACTGTTAGCTTTTATCCACTGTCACCTCATTTCAACTTTTACAAACTTACATATTTTCTTTTCTGCACCTTAACATACATGGGGGAAGAGGACATGGGTTTCTGATCAGATGAGGAATACAGCTTTGGGCCTCTGTAACAAGCTGGAAACAGTAGTATGACCTTTATAACGATACTAGAGGCCTGGTGCATGAAATTCATGCACGGGGGGATGGGGGTTGTTCTTCAGTCTAGCATGCATTCTTTGCAATCTAGTACCACTTTAGGGATGTCCAACTGCCTATTTAGGTCCATTCCTGGTAGGATTGGGCCTAAACGGGCAGTCGGACATCCTTCTCACAATCTAGGACTGCTAGATCCAAACTACTCACCTGCCTGCCTCCCTGATTGCCCCTAACTGTATCTGTCTGCCAGCCTGATCACCCACTAACCACTACCCTGCCAGCCTAATTGATGTCTAACTGCTCCCCTGCCAGCCTTTTTGCTCCCAACTTCCCTCCTCTTCTGGCCTGGTCACCCCAAACTGCCCTCCCTTGCAGGCCTGGTTCCTCCTAACTACCCTCCTCTGCTGGCATGATCACTCACAACTGCTCGCCCTTGTAGGCCTGGAACCTCCCAAAGGCCCTCCCCTGCTGACCATCTTGTGGTGGCCATCTTGTGTCTACATGGGGGCAGGATCTTTGACCACTTGGGGCAGCCCTCTTGTGTGTTGGAGTGATGGTCAATCCGTGTATTACTCTTTTATTAGATAGAATAGAGGCCTGGTGCATGGGTGGGGGCCAGCTGGTTTGCCCTGAAGGGTGTCCTGGATCAGGGTGGGGTTCCCTTGGGGCATGGGGTGGCCTGGGAAAGGGGCCTGTGGTAGTTTGCAAGCTGGCCATGCCCCCACCCCCAGCCACCTAAGTAGAAGCCCTGGGATCTAAGATTAATTTATGTTCTACAATTGAAACTTTGTAGACCGGATTGGAGCCAAGCCTTCTGCTGGCTCCATGGCTGTGATATAATTGAAACATTGTAGCCTGGAGTGGAGGCCTCAGTTGGCCAGAGCTGCAGAAGCTTGGCTTCCTCCAGCTCCCTGGCTACTGCCATTTCTGTTGGGATTATGTATCTTCTATAATTGCAACTTTGTAGCATTGAGTGGAGGCCTAGGCTGGCAAGGGCAGGCGGAAGCTTGGCTTCCTCTGCTGCTGGGGAAACCCAAGCCTCCCTCCTGCTCTCAGTTATGCCAGCCATCTTGGTTAGGGTTTATTTGCATAATTTGCTCCTGATTGACTGGTGGGTGTGGCTTGGTTGGAGGCATGGCCAATTTGCATATTATTCTTTTATTAGATAGTATATATATATTTTCAATCTCTGCTTTTTCTGTCTGAGCATGTTGGTTTCTTTTTCCTCTCCAGTTCTAGATGTTCTCCGCTGCTTTTTCGTGTTTATATTATAGATAGCATGTTCCCAGTGAACTTTCCGTTTACTATATTATGTGTTCAGCTATCGATAAAGTGACTAATGTCTCTGTCATAGGAAGGGAACCTGATTCAGTTTATAGTCTGTGTGCATTTAGCATCTAATTGAAAATGGTCAAGGCGACTGGTTCACATTTTACATCTTGATATGGATTCAAGAATTTCTTCAAATGCAGTCAGTGGAGGTATGGTCTGAGGAGACAAAGCAGTTGCTTCAGTCATAAGTTCTAATTCTGATCATGTAAATAGGCTCAGAGTACCATTCAGTTCCTCTTTTCCATTGTTACTTCAGTTGTATTATGTCAATGTTTCAATGGTATATCCTTTACTATAGGGTGGCATACTTTAAGAACACATTTCCATAAATAAAATCATTTGTTCATTATTCATTGTATATGTTTTCACAACATTGTCACATGTGTTAGTTTTCCTATCAGTTTTTATTTTTTCCTAGAATCTTGCTTTCAGATTAGTACAGCTTTTTTTTTTTTAATGTCAATGTACTCATTGTATGGATGATGCAAATGACAGACTTAGCTAAGACCACACATCTTATAAGAAAAAAAAAAGTAGTTTATCTCCTCTTTAATGCTTATTTAATTTCACCCTTGAACCTATTTCATGTCAATAAAGCTGTTCTGTGCATTAGAAGAAGAGTCAGCTTATAGTTGACTAGGTGAGAGCACCTAATTTTCAGAAGAAAATTTATGCTAGAACTAGCAGCTGTGCAATTTAATACAATCTCATATGATAGCTGCTAGTATATTAATTGTTGAGCTGGGTGTAAAGTTATATGACCCAGGAAGTTTATGAAATTGTAGATTTTCTTTATATTTTAATACCTGGAGCAATTGTGAATTCTTCCATGGTTTTAATTGGACATAAGTAGTTGCAAAATGTCCTTTCATCAAAACTGACCGTCCAGGTGTTCAGAAAGAATTCATTTAGAGTGGAAAATTGGATTTGAAATTTCCTTTAGGAAAAAAGATGTTTACCTCGATTTTTTAATTAAAACCATTTTACATTGGAAGGAAGGAAGGGAGGAAGGAAGGAAGGAAGGAAGGAAGGAAGGAAGGAAGGAAGGAAGGAAGGAAGGGAGGGAGGGAGGGAGGGAGGGAGGGAGGGGAGGGAGGGAGGGAGAAATAAAAGAAAAGAAAGGATCATCTACCTAATTGATCAAAATAAGGTTGGAAGTAGAATAACCTCTAGGATTTGGTCTTTGAAATTACTACATGTTTGAGACTGCTCCTGACAGCCATGATTAACAAAAATTATAGACTGACCTATGGAGATCTGAGATTAGTTGGATTAAGGGTTGGGGTTAGCCCTGAGTAGCTTTGATATGTAACACTACAGTGCTTTATGACGCACCATTTATAATTACTACAATTTTCACTTGTTGACTCATGAAGATAGGGTTTTTATGAACATATATGTACGACATTAAAAAATGTTTTCTATTTGGAAAATGCATTCTTTGGTCCTGAAACCTTAAGAATATTATGCTGCTCCTCCTTTACTCAACCCATGAAGTTTCAAATTAGCCTGCAAAGAGTCTCTCATTCTGTGTCTTCTAAATGCCTGATTAGAATTTGACTTTCTCTTAAAATAAGAACAGTAAGAATACTCTACAACAGACTTGCTATAGCATGGCCAACACAGAAACCCTCTGTAATTTTCCTGACTTGAGTTCAGAAAGATCTTTCACGTTCCCAACTCACACTGAATGTTCACTTTCATCCTCATTATGTCCTGTTCAGTCTGGATTAGAACAAAATCCACACTGACTTAAAGGACTCTGGCTGTGCAGTAAACATAAAATTAGGTTTCCTAAAATTTCAGAATTTACATTAGTGAAAGAGGAATTTTTAAAAATGGGGAAAAAATCAAAAGTTTCTAGGTGGGATTGCTTCTTCTTTTAGATCTATTTTGAGTGCTATATATATCTTTAAATATATAAATTATAAAATATTATAGTTGATAAAATGAATAATCAATAAATAATTCAGATATTCTCATTGTAACATGGGGATAATATGAACTTACTTTAAGGGTAATTATGAAAAAAAAGGTTAGGTATTGACTAAAATGCAATGCACACCTTTATGGTTATTACTATGTGGATGCGAAGCACTATCTGGTTTGGTATTTAAAGAAGAGGCTACCCAGTCCTAGGTGGAGTCAAGAGGATCATAATAACATCTCAAATCTAGAATTTGGAAAAATGTAAATGGAGGAGGCCTAACCTGGATTTACTGAATTCAATCTTCTGGAGAGGACTCTGAATTATTTTCACAATTTCTTTATTGATTAAGGTATTATATTTGTGTCCTTATCCCTCTATTAACCACCACCCCCCCAACCCTCCCTCCAGTCATGCCCTCAATCCCCCTGGTGAGGACTCTGAATTTATTTTAAAGTTCCTCAGGTAATCCTGATGGATGGCCAAATTTGGCTTTCAGTGAATAAATGCTTGTCAAACTTCTGATATTAATACTAGTTCTAACAAGAAATTTTCTAATAATGCGCATTTATGACTTGCTTGGCACTTTGCCACATGCAACATACGTTATAGTATCATAGCTATCATATAAGGGAAGAGCTATAGGTTAATCTCATCTGACAGATGAGAAACAGGCACAGAGGTGAAGCAACTGGGACTGGTGGAAAAGGTGCAATGCTGGACTTTCAGAAATCTTAACCAGCATACAATCTTTACAATATACTAACCTTCTGAAAACACAAATGCACTTCTGACATTTTTTTTCCCGTGGAGTTCAGTAGTTCTACATCTAAAACCATCTGTGCTCATTCTTTGTTGACTATGTTTTGAGCAACAGTAGGAATGTGCTTAAAATAACTAATAAGAATGAAATAATGAATAGATTCCTCTTAATTTCTCTTTCTCATCCATTATACTGTCAACACGTTTATAGCTTTTAGAGCTAATTATAAAACTTTAAAAATGTTCACAAAGCCTTTATAGTTATTTTTCCTCTTCCTTTTTAAATATGAACAATAGCAAAGGCTCCTTTTCTCTTAGAAAGCTACTTATCGCCAAAAAAATTTAATACTTCCAAGCAACAACAACCTCTCTCTCTCTCTCTCTCTCTCTCTCTCTCTCTCTCTCTCTCTCTCTCTCTCTCCCTCTCCCTCCCTCCCTTCTTCTCTTCCTCCCTTCCTCTCGTCCTCCCTCCCTCCTTCTCTCGCTTTTATATCCTGGCTTCCATTTTAACTAACTTGCTACTTTCTCAATACAAACATGGATTTATTGATGATACAAACGTAGAATTATATTTGAAGAAATAGTTATAGTTACTAGATTAGCAATGCATTACTGAGGATGCTGAGCAGACCTCTGTAACAAGAAATTCCAAAACAAAGTGGCTGATATAACATGAAAGTGTATTATTACCTTACATAATAGCTCAGGGCTGTTATAAAGGGTAAAAGAGATCACGCATCCATCCTCTTCTACCTTTTGGCCTTTGCCTTCTTTGACATGTGACACACAGATCAGGTTTAAATGATACCGCTGACCCAGACTTGCGGTGGAACCAATGTACAAAGTAAAAGGGAAGAGGGGAAGTCCACCTCTTTAGGACCATGACCCGAAGTTGCATATCTCTTTTGCCCATAAGTCATTGGACAGAACCAGTCATATGGCCACACCTACATGCACAGGAGACTACAATATGGGTGTGCATGTGTAGCTGTGTGCTCAGGTAGGATACTTATTACTATACTAGAGGTCCAATGCACAAAATTTGTGCATGGGTAGGGTCCCTAGACCTGGCCAGCTGCCTGCTGGGACCTTCCTTCTTTCTGTGTTGCTCCCTAGTGGTCAGTGGATGTCATAGCTAGTGATCAATCAAACACCCAGACTCCCAGTCACACTGCATAGGGGGAAATTTGCATATTAGGTTTTTATATGGAGAGATAAGAAGAAAGTAGGCATGGTGGCAGGCAATTGGCAGCCTCTGCTACCAGTTTGAAGAAGCCCACTTTTGGGGAGGTAAACATGTATGTGTTCATAAGTTATACAGTTTCATTTCTTTCACTTCGATGCTAATTCCTGACCTATCTCACCTAACCCTTGTTTAGAACTTAATACAGAAAACTGATTGAAGTCAAAGTTTATAATAGAAATCCCATAGCATTTGTAAATATGTCTTCTTTATGGACTGTGTCATATTTCCAGATGTTAATTAGGTCCTAATGGATGAGAGTCATAAAGGAATCACTTTTTTTAAAATTAAAAAAATAATCTTTCTATTGATGTATTGCAGCTGCGGTGCCTTATGTCACATTAAGCAAATGCCTTCTACTACTGAGAACAGCATACAAACATTGCCCGTCCATTTAACAATTTTAGACAGAGTGGAAGGGAAAGGGAGAGACGAAAACACCCGTATAAGAGAGATACATTGATTGGTTGCCTCCTGCATGCCCCTGACCAGCACCAGGAGCCTGCAACCAACATATGTGTCCTTGACGGGAATCAAACCTGGGGCAATTCAGTCCATAGGTTGACACTCTATCCACTGAGCCAAACCGGGAGGGCTTAGGTCCTATTCTTGACTTTTCAGGTGACTAGATGAATGGGCAAGAAATTTGTGCCCTTTAATGTTGTGGGTGGACAAAATAATGGTTCCCCAAAGACATTCAGGTCCTATTCGCCAGAATGTGAGGACGTACTAGACTAGATGGCAAAGGGGAATTATTAAATCAGCAGATGGAGAGAAGCTGCAAATCAGCTGACCTTGACATGCCAAGTAATACTGTGTAATCCTGGTGGGCCCAATATAATTACAAGGGTATTGTTTTAAATCATTAAGTTTGGGTAATATGATATAGTTGTAATAGGAAACACATAGTCTTCATTATATTATATTTAGATTCAAGAGTTTTATTACATGACTCAGAATATCTTTATGTTGCCACACTAAATGTACTATCTCATTTAATTGATTCTAAGAAATATGTACTGGAAAAAATTTTCAAGATTAAGGAAATTAAATACTTTGCTCAAAGTCACACAGAATTTGGTAAAGAAAGTACTCAAATTGTTCAAAGGTCTATGCTGTCTTAAGACATATTTTTGTCTTAAAAGATCTTAGAATGGTTCTGATTCATGAATTTTATGGTATTTTGAATATTCTAGGAATTTCAATTTGGCCATTGTAGGAATAAAGCAGCCACATACAATATCCAAAAAAATCAGTGTGGCTATGAGCCAATAAAGCTTTATTTGCAAAAACAGTGGGTCAAAATTAGTTCATGGGTGTTATTTACCAACTATTGCTCTAAAATAAAAGAGCTTAAATATAGAGAATTCTTCTATTAAGATCTTTAGCTGAAGCTATTCTTGGTGTATAGGTGCAGGCTGTTAATGAAAAATGTAACTTATAATGAACTGACTTCATACTAGTACTTTTCATTGACGAGTCACTTCCCAGTATGCTACCCTAAGCCCCAACTGCAGCTTCCCTATTTGCACGGCTAACTATTCTTTTTAGTTTGTCATTAGGTCTCATCTTCTCTTGGATACAGAACCCGATTAACCCATTTAATATGACAACTTTTCTGCCGTCTCTGCATGATGGATTGTCCATTATTCTGCTGTTCATTCCCCCCTCAGGTATTTAATATATAGCACATTTACTCATTTTGTCTATAGTTTTGTGCCTGCCTTTCCATAATGAAAAACAATCATCACCTATTTTGTTTGCAATCTATCACAAGTGTTTAATATAGTACCTACTATGTAGCATACTCCTGATAAATATTTGTTGACTATATATTGTCCATGGCACCTTATTGTTTTTGGTTAGGTCAGATTTGTAAAGCATTAATTTCCTTAAACTGCATAAGTGACCAGAAGACATCATTTAATGTTAAATTTCATTTTTCATCATACTTCCACTGTCTTGTAAAATACAAATATGATTTCACTTAACCCATTAAATCTTCCCCCATTCAAATGCATGTGAGGTTTTCTATTTCTATCTCTAAATTCACCTCCTAATACAATGCCAAATATTTGTTGCATTTCTCCCCGAAGAGTCTCACATCAGTGATCATAACACACTTTGAAAATATTTCAGAAACAAGTGGCTATTTAAATGCAAGTTCCAATATGATAATGAAGAGAAGGAGAGACATTGCAAGACACAAGTGGAAGATAGAGCATGCCTGTGTTTATCCTAGAGCTGTATTGGGATTCCAGGAATGATTAATGACGCAATAATATAAGAAGAACTCAGTGGCCATGAGGCAGTGGCATTTGCAAATAAAGAATGAGATCGGAAAGTAATCAGCAGCAACTCCAAACTTAGTTAAGGTTCCAAGTTATGCACCACTTTTTATATCATCTTAGTTCATTTCCTTTCATATTACCACCCTAAATCATTTCGCTCTAAGGAAGAAAGAACAGCTGAGTGGAGTATGAAGATTAACGGGCAGTACATCTACTTCAGCTTGCTAGGATGAACACTTAAAGTTTAGAAAGCAGACCAGAACTTCTTAGTTTGCAAATTGGACTGGAAAACGACCAAGCAGACGTTTCCTGCTAAACATACTTTCTAACCCTGAGCATACTGGACAAAATGCAATGACGGTCCTTATTAAACCAAATACAAGCTGTGAAGGGATCACAAATATATGACTGAAAACCTCAGAAAATTGGGGGGGAAACACAACACAACAGGTCTCTACAACACTTTAATCTGGTTGAAAGCCTGATTCGTTGAAGGGGGCTATTTATTAATTCAAAGTATACTTCTTTAGACTTCTGCTTCTCTCTTTGTTAACAACAACTCCTTTTCAGAAACTCTGACCTGTGTTCCTAACTGACTGCTTGACTTCTCCATCTGGAAATCTCGCCCAAAGACCACTGACACCATAAACCTGTCATGCCCACAGTAGACTGTCACTTTTCCCTTGGGATGCCTGTTAACGGGACTGGTCACACAGATTTGATTCCTCCTTCTGCACTTCTGTTATCTAATCACCAAAAATCACAACACAGTCAAGAATGTCCTTTAGAGTGTCTTTCATATTTTGTTCATTCTCACCTACATTATCCTGATGCAGGCCTTTATAACTTTTCTGCTTTGTCATTGTAACTGCTCTTTCACTGGTCTATTGCCTTCTCTCTGCACAAGGCTTTATCCTGTCCCAAAATTAATCTTCCCAAATTATGACTCTATAAATTTTACCAGTACTTCCCAAATCTTCAATATCTGGAAGATTCAGGATGATTTTGTTATCTTTGCATTCAAGTCTTCCTAGATACTGTTGAAATGCATTTCCAACAGCATCTTCAAGTTGCAATCAAACACAGAGATCAAACTGGGGCCAAAGCCCCCTTAGCTTTCCAATATTAGTGATATTCTCACAATATGTTCTTTGAAATGCCCTCCCTAATCTCTTCTGCCTGTGAAAACTCTACCCAGTAATATCATGCATGCATCATTTTGTTAACATATTCCTTTTTAAAATATATATATATCTTACTTTAGTTATACATAGTTATATATAGTTATATATATAGTTATGTATAACTATATATATAACTATATATAACTTTAGTTATATATAGTTATATATATCTTACTTTAGGTATACATAGTCCTTTGTTAGTTATTTCCCCATTCCCAATTAGGCAAAAAATACTTTGGTTTAGCCATATTTGTGTTCTTATTGGCATCTTGCATGGCTTATTCTACATAGTAAGCACTGATTACATGCATAAGAAAATAAGTTAAAGCCAGAAATATGAACAAGGATATGATTAAATATTTCCAAAATTCAACTTATGGTTTCAAATTTTTTAAAGTTTCACTTTCTCTAACAGGTTTTAACCCTATTCTATAAATAGGGTAAAATATATTAAAATTAAGTTAATGAAATATTTAAAACAAATTTGTGATATAAAAATTATCTAAGTTTTTAGAATAAAAGTACATTAAATAACAAGATCAGCCCTAAGTCTCAAAATAGGTATTAAATTTGAAATAGTGATATACATGAATGTTTTGGTGAGTTATCTAAAACTACTATAATAGTATATGAAAATATATGTTAGTTACACACTTGACGAATGAGATTGTTACTACTATTTCTGTGATTCATAGATAGTAAAGTATCCATTTCTTGCTGACATTGATAGCCAAAATATATTAAAGAAATACAGTTTTGGTTACAAATTAATGAGAACAACAATATATGTGTGACATCTAATTTCATGGGCCCCTTTCCTGTACTTAGAAGACCTTGCAATCTTAAATCCTCTCAACTAGAAGCCCTGTCTTCTCAATCTCATAACACTGCAATTATTTCTCTGTCACAGCACTTACAGACAATGAAATCAACTTAAAGCAAACTTGACATGTTTTCAAGAATCTTAGCTTTTTTTTTTTGCAATGCCATCTGAGACAACCTGAGTCACCCTAAAATGTTTCAAAACAAAAGGTGTGGTTCAAATATCTAAAATCAACAAATAATAATTCCATTTTAAATAAAATAATTTCATAATACTTCGCATTTGTAAAAACCCTATTTGCAAATAAGGTCACATTCTGAGCTTCTAGATAGACCTAAGTTTTAGGGAACACCACTTAACCTACTGCAAGTAGTGAATGTTTTTCCATGGGCTACTTTGTCCTAAAGTGGCCACAAGTAGAAGACTGTCTCTGATATAAAAATAAGAGTAATTACAGCTGGTCTTATTTTAGGAAACCCTAAAAAGAAGAACTGGAGTAAAAGACACAGAGAGAAAAGTCATGTCCAGACAGAGGCAGAGCCTGAAGTGATGCAGTTATATGCCAGGGAGTACCAAGGATTGCTGGAAGCTACCAGAAGCTAGCAAGAATAAAGAAATGTTTCTTCCCTAGAGCACTGCCAACACCTTGATTTTGGACTTATAGTCTCCTTATATGTAAGAGTATAAATTCCTATTATTTTAAGCCACTTATTTGTGGTAATTTGTTACAATAGCCCTAAGAAACAAATACATTATGCAATGTTTCACAGAAATTCCATATTCAAGAATCATGGACAATCATCTTTAATTCTTTTATACCATTTTTTTTTACAGAAAAGCAAAAAAGCCCAAGTATTAATAACACAAATGTTTTACACCAAACTTACATAACTTTTAATAAAGCACATAAGCACAATGGATAAAAGCTTGGGCTGTGCAGTCTAATAGAACTCGAGTTGAATTCCAATTTCAACCTCTCATTATCTGAGTCTTTGCATAAAACAGTTAACATCTTTAAGCCTCAACTCTTTATGAGCAAAACTGACAAATAACATCTATCTCAAAAATTTCCTATGGAAATTAAAAGAGATAATGTTACAAAGTGCCTCTTGGTTACTGGTACATAATAGGCACTCTAGGATGTGAGTTGCTATTAATGTTATTTTGGCTTTTACAATATAATTATGACTGCATATTATTGTCTTTCAGGGCAGGAATTAACTTTTCTCTTGCAAAGTTCCTTCTGTCCCATTAAATTAGAACTTCCACTAGTAATTTTCCTTCCCTTTTTTGGGAAAACACTACTTGCAATAGGCTGGAAATGGATTTATATTGCTGATGATGGCAAAGGTCTCAACTCAGTCTAGCCTAGGCTATATGATATTAACAATCCATTCCCCACACCCACCGTGAACCTCAGAGGTTTAAACCACCAAATGTTTATTTTTCACTCCTCCCACGTGACTCCTTAGGAATAGGCTGTCTTCCACACCTCTCACCCCTCAGGGACCCAGGCTGATCCACAGCCACCACCTCATGGCATATAAGACTTCTCCTTGCCACTGGCTAAAGAAATCACAGGGCTATACCTAAATTCACAGGGACAGAAATGTACAATTTTACCATATGCCCACAAAAGCAAATGCATTTGGTGAACACACCTGATGACTACCAAAGTGGAACATGCATTGGTCCCTGGGTTTTATTGGACATAAACCTTAGAGTTTGCACCTGTCCTCCATGGAGTAAGTTTACATGAACGGCCCCTACCTCCTCAAGGGAAGTCCCGCAGGTTTGCCTACAGGCTCTGCCTTTGCCCAAGTAGAAGAGAGAGGACTCAAGTTTGAAGGTCTGTTATCTAATTCAGCTTTATAAATAATAAAGCATATGTTTTAATTCTTATCTAACTTCAAAGTCTATTTCTCCATTAAAAAAAATCTGATGGCAAAGTGAATAATAATTAATAAATGAGATCTCTAAAGGCACACATCATTCTGTACTTTTTTTTTGCCAAAAATTTATAACTTGAATATAACCATGAGAAAGCATCAGGCCCAAATTGAGGTCATTTGGCAAAATGTGTGGCCAGTCAGAAATACAGAGGTCATGAAAGACAAAGAAAGAATGAGGAAGTCTCTGGGATTGAAAAAGAAACAAAGAGTATCTGAAAAGTAAATGGAATGTGAGATTCTGAGCTGGATCCACATTTAAAAAATATTTGCTTGAATAATTGACAAAATTTGAAATATTATTGCACACATGTTAATTTCATAATTTTTTATTATTGTGTTCACATAAAATTATACCCATTGGAAAATCTGGGTAAATAATATATAAGAATCCCTTGCCCTAACTTTGTCTTTTTTAATGAAACTATTTCAAAATTAGAAGTTAAAAATAAATTTAAAACAACAATTTTAAGATGCAAAAACCTGGACAGAGGCACTCCCAATTTTCTTGTCCAAATCTTTGTCTTTCCAGAATCATTGTATTCATTTATTCAAAGTATTAACCAGCCTCCCAAATACATATATAAATTATATATATATACACACACACACACACACACACACACACACACACACACACAAAGGGGGAAAAATATATGTATATCTCCAAAGGGGGGAAAATATATTCTGTTTTATTACTTTATAATATAAGTATACTATTTAAAATTGAAATTTTGTCTTTGTGAATCCAAAGGAAAAACATTTTCATTATGATACCATTTAATCACTATATGGGCAAATATTTGCTTCAAACCCAGTGCTATACTGGGTGAAGCAGTCAATAATTAGAAAACCAAAGTTACAGTGAGATTACTCAAACATCTGTATAATCAAATGAGGTAGTTTTTCTAGAGGGAAGATTGCCCTACTGGTGACTGCTTCATTCACCTCTCAGCCAGCTGCTCAGTGTGATTCTTCCTTCCTTCCTTCTTACCACGTTTCAAAGGAAACATAGCCACTTAGACAAACACAGGTGATTCCACTAACAGTGTCCCCTACCCCATGTCCAATAACCACTAACCTTAGTCTTCAATATCTCTTGCCAGAAAGTGTGCCTTTTGTGTAGCCTTTTTGCCTACCTGAACAGACCCACACATTCCAGAAACACACACACACCACACAATCACCCACTGCTTATCTAAACTATGCATGTAGTTAAAAGCAAGTAAAAAAAAAATCTACAATGCATAAAAAAAAAAAAAAGGTTTAAATCTCTTACAGCTCAAAGTTTTGTATAATCTGGGTTCTTTTCCAGCATTCTCCCTTTTTACCTCTTACAAGAATCCAACTTGTACTTGCCATTGTAGAAATGCTCTCAGCTGGCGTGCCTCAGCCTGGTGCTGACCCCGCTGGCCCAAAACTCAGCCACTCCATTGACATCAGTTACTACCATTATCCTGGAGACTTTCACATCCCTACTGGTAGTCCAGTTTTCCTGAGCTCCAGACCATGTTTTCAAATGTTCACCTGCTCTTTTTCAGTTTGATATCTCAGAGTTCTTTTAATTTAAACAGACCTCAATGGGTTCTTCTACCTTCCCTGCCACCCAAACCTACTTCTTGTTCTTTGTTCTCTAAATCAGTGAACATATCAGTAATCACCCCAATTTCAGCATTAATTTTCCTTTCCCTTGTACAACTAGAATATATCCAATGCTATATCTTGTTGAATTGAAGACCTGGTAACCTCTTGAATCCATGCTCCCCTTTACATTCCCATACTAATGCTCAAAAGGGCCAGCATTTTGTCTTTACTTATTCTTACTTGTGCATTTTCTCCAGGCTTACCTGTCCCTCTCAGTCGGGGACAGAAGCCTTTCCTGTGTCCTTTTCTAATGTAGATATTAACATCCCCCACTAGACCATTCTTCTGCATGTTTTACAATTGTACCTCTAATATTCATTGGTATTTTGTCATTTTTTTAAAATATGTAAAGCAAGGTAAAAATTAAAAGTGACTATTTTGTTGTCCATGATAAAATGTATAAAAGTGAGATGTATGACACAAAGATTACTTTATTACAAGAAATCAAAAACCAACGGTTTACTAGTTGACTTATGCAATTTTAGAATATGATAGAGGTAAGAAACTGGAATCTGGATTTGCATATATATGTAGTCATTTAGCTCTTCACCTCCACAAAGCTCAAACTGGACTGGCTGGTTTGTTAATACTTTCTCCTATTCTGGACATATTTGACACATCAAAAGATCTACATCAAAGAATCTACATCAAAGAATCCTGAGGATAAAATACATTTTTTTTCACCTAGATAAAACCTAAAAGGCTCCGTGAGATATTTATTATTGGACCCCAATTCCAAGATCAAACATATGTCCCAAACTCAGCCAGATACCAATCTAAAGTAGGTATCAATTGAGAGGCAAGCAGATGAAACCAGTCAAATGCCAGAACTGAAAAACTTTCAGCCTTAAGAGTGGAGGTTGTTGAAGAACTTTCCATTCACTTCATCATAAATGCTGCAGCAGCCTCCTGAGGTAAGCCCCCTGCTGTGAGCCACACAGGGGAATGTACGCGGAAGTTTTATGATCGGTAAAATAAAAACAACAAAAACTAAAGTCATTACAGTTAATAATCAACAAACCCACTGAAAAATCTATTAAATATTAGAATACCTCTCCTGTTTCTTTGTCCTAAGTTTTTTTTAAGCCTTTGTCCTAAGGCTTTGTATTTGTAATGGCATAATGTGCTATTCTCCTTTAAAGGCTAAATGCTTCCCTCCGTGAACACAGGGAGAAAGAATACTTACTATTTCTTCAACTTCTTATCATTTGGTTACCTGTTAATTGTTCACGGTCTTTCTTCCTTCAGCTTCATGATCCTAGAAAGCAGGCAGGCTGTTCCTTCCTTCTTTATGCCCAAAACAATTAGGCCTCAATGAATCGTCTTGCTGAACAGGTTGGTGAAATTTCTGCACTTTAAACTTGATTCTTTCTGAAACCTTCCCCCTCTAAAGAGAAATACTCCTTCTGCCAGGAGCTCTCAACTTTGGCTGAAAAATTAAAAGCACCTGGAAAGCAATTCAAAAAACCCATTGGCTTTCCCTAAGCCAATTAAATCAGAAGAAGACACGGGGATCAAAGATCAGCATCTGTTTTCAAACTTCAAATTTCTGGGGTAATTTGATTTATTGTGCTCAGGTGGAGCATTGAAACCTACATTTTATGGAGTATTCTAGATTGTAATTGTTAGAGGTCACGAGTAAATGGCCGTGGTGGATGTAGTCTCTCTATAATGTGACTGAACAGCCAAACCTGGATTCAACACTCCATTCCAAAAGTTAATGAGGTTTGGAGATGTCTTCATAACAGCTGCATACTAATTACACTGGAGAAAGAAGAATCCACTCAAAAAAAAAAAAGAATGTATTTTAAGTTGAAAATAATGTCTTTTAACAAGCCTTTATTATCACCACTTTGTTAAGAATTGATAACTGGATTTGGCTATACTAAATCCAATAATATTTAATTCTTTGTGAGTGGTTGTTTTATGGTTGTTCTATTCTAAACCCCTTGAAATTATAAATGGTTAGAAGCATGGAATACAGAGTTACACATGTACTTTAGTCTGGATTCTGTTACTATCATGATATAATAATAATCTAGTCAAGGACATAAAACATACATGACTGTGGTCCGAGAAGATTATAATGGAACTAAAAAATCCCTATAGCCTACTGACATCATAGCCATTCCAAAGTCATGGTGTAAAGCATTGCTGTTTTGTGCCCGTTTCAGTGTAACAATAGTAGTGATGCTATTGGCAGAAAATGTCTAGGAGAACTCACCTGGGTCTCATTGAGCTTCCCACAGACATCGGCCCTTTCTAAACGAATATTACAACTGGACTAACCCTGATGGTTCCTATTACAATTGCATGATGCCCTTCAGCAAAAACCTTTAGGAAATGTTAAAAAAAATAAGTCTATTATTTACAGGTTTGGGAGTTACCACTAAGGTAGCAGGAATGGTAAGGCACAGGGCCTGGATTCTGCTTTTCTTGGGGTCTATCTTAGGGGTCTAGGTTTTTAAGGGCTCACTCATTATTGGCTTCCTCTACCCATCCTCACCACTGGTGTAGACAAATTTACTATGCGACCAGTCATAATAGTATAACGCATAAGGTGCAATAGCAAGCTATGTCATCTGGTTTGTATAAGTTCACTCTATGATCATGTAACCACAAAATATCTTAATGATACATTTATCAGGCCATATCCTGTAGCTAAGTGATGCATGACTGTCATTTTCTAATTCCACTTAAGGATGTGTCCATATCGTCTGCTCCTCTGTAAAGTGTGGATACAAATACATAGATAGGGTAATCTGGGGTCATTTAAGTGAATTGCTTAGTATAGAACATAGCAAACACACTATGTATGATTTCTTTTTTTCAAAAGCTACCGTTTTTTATAATACTGGATATTTTATAGCTATTTACTAAATAATTATTAATTGCATAATATCAACCCTCAAAAAAAAAAACGACCCCCAAAAAAACCAATCCTTTAGCATTTTTAAAATGTCTACTGGACATTCAGTACCATGTTAATGTTTTGCAACCATTGTCTTATTTATATTTTACAACAAACTCATAGAAGAACAGGCCGATAAGGAACTTGCCAAGGGTCACAGAGTCTTAATAAAAGAAAGAGCTGAGATTTGAACCGATGGATGACCTCAATATCAGTGTTCCTTCCACTATACGATAGGGTACTACCCTTGAGAGGAGCCTGCACTATGGTCACATGGATTTAGAGGCCCTGCCTGGCTTTTGTGCTGTGCCTTCCCATGGAGTGAGGAAACCACAGGAACAAGAGAACATGCCCACCAGGGCCTGTACCCACATTTTAACCCACAATTCAGGACCCCAAATTTCATACTCAAACATTTCTGGGCCAATTTAATACAGACTGTGGCACACCCAAAGGCCTAACAAATGGCAAGAGGCCCTCCCGTATATGTGGGGGTTCATTGTCTTTATCTGTGGAAGAGCTGAAAGCAGCAGAGAAGTTGGAAAAGGTGATGGGCTTTCATCATGACACTCCCTGAGCAACAGCAAACTGCCAGTCTACGAAAGTCAAATTCACACCTGCCTTCCAGGCTGGAATACAGACATACTTGTCGATATGCGAGATGGAATATATTTTTATTAGCTTAATTTACAACTTTATTTAAATATATGATTCTAGTGGCCCAGTGCACAAAATTCATGCATGGAGGGGGGTTCCCTCAGCCCAGCCTGCACCCTCTCCAATCAGGGACCTCTTTGGGGCTGACTGTTAGCAGTCAGAGATGTCTGACTGTTGGCAGTTGGACATCCCTCTCACAATCTAGAAACACTGGCTCCTAACTGCTCATGGCCTGCCTGACTGATCACCCCTAACCCCTCTGCCTGCCTGACCACCCCTAACCAGCTCTGCCTACTTGCCTGATCGCCCTTAAGTGCTCCCCTGCTGGCCTGATTACTCCTAACTGCCTCTGCCTTGCCCCACACCTGGGACCCAGGCTTCCCTCCCTCTGGCCAGCTATAGGCACCCAGGGCCTGGGCCAGCTTCACTCAGGGCAGCTGCAGCCACAGGCAGCCACAGGCAGCCACAGGCAGCCACAGGCACCCAGGACCACAGGGCATTCTGCCTAACCCCAGGCCCAGAAAGGGCCCCCACCCCTCTATGTGCCTGCCTGGCCAAGTTTCACTACTCTGACTGCCGTGGCTTAAAGAACTTTGCCAAATATGTTCTCCCCAGCCTCTTGGGGAGAGGGCACAAGCTGAGAAACTGGAGATGCGCGCCTTCCTCAGCATCTCCAAATGCTGGAGTGCCTAGCTGGTGGGTGCTGTGGTTGGAAAGCTCCCAGCTCCGATCCTGGCTCAAGGAGGCAGGGAGCCATGGAGTGTGTGTGGTGCCTGGGGAAAGGGTGACCTTACTGGACTGCAGCACACCCCGCAGACAGCTTGCCCCGCCCCTCCACAGGGCCCCCACATGGGGAGCACACGCATGCTGTGCCACAGTGCTGTGGGGACCCAGGCCTGGAGAGCACACGCTGCCCCACAGCCAAGCCCCCGCAGGCCTCGTCGGCCTCATCTCCCATCCTGCTGGCCACATCCCCTGCATCTGCCACCAGAACCACATTTCCCAGCATTCTTGGTGCTCCCCGCACTTGATGTCTGCTTCTGGTTCAGTTATGCATGACCCAAGAAGACTGAAATTCGTGCAGCCAGTGGTGGCCACCGGGGTCTCCGCACACCCCAGAGACTGGCAGCCAACACCCCCACCCCCATCGTGGGTGCTGGGCTGGGGGGCATGCAGGGACCCCTGGGCCTCACACAGCGGCGGCCACCAGGGTATCCACATGCTCCATCATAGGCGCTGGACTGGGGGCATGGACCCAAACTGCCTCTTGGCTCACAGCCCTGCCTCGCACCTGGCGCTCATTACCCAAGGTGCTCCGGGTACTCATTTGCATGTGATTCAGTCACAGTAACTGGAAGGAGAGATCTTGCCAGCCCTAAGTACCTTGTGGGTAGAGCTTATAGCATGGTGCTTGCTTACACAGCACTGTGGCCAAGCCCCTGCTGGCCATGCCCCCTGTCTGCTGGCCATGCCCTCTGTCCATGCCCCCTGTCCACTGGATATGCCCCCTATCCACTGGACACGCCCCCTGTCTGCTGGTCACGCTCCGTGCTCCTGATTGGCTGGTAGCATAGCGGAGGTATGGTCAATTTGCATGTTACTCTTTTATTAGATATGATGTGGCCTTCCATTAGTATTATTTCCCTGAACTCTACAGATGTTATGGTAGGTGAACCTGTGAATAAATCTAGCTCGCTTATTTGGATCAGTGGATCAAATTGTTACTTAGCTCAGATATAGCTCAGAAGTACGGTCATAAGCAATATATATGTATATATGATGATTACCTTACCTACTCAAAAAATTTTTTGAAGTGATTTATATTGAAATACCAGAGGAAATTAGACAAGCAAAACAGAAAAATTTTCAACCACAAACAGAAAAGGAAATAAGAAAATGGAGGATGATAGATCTGATAAATAGCAATAAAGGACACATACAACTAAGTAGACTCTGATGATTGATACTGAGAATACTGCTTATCTAAGTCACACAGTTCCTACAGCCCTGAGAAGAGTGTTAAGAGAAACTCTTACCACCCTGTGGATACTACATAGAGTTGAAGCCACATACATGGCTTATTAGCATAATTGGATATGCAATTCTATCCACTTGAAACTTATCAAGACTAAAAGGAAGGGCCAGCAACAACAAATGCTCTCTGATAAACTCCATGCCTAAGAAGGCTTTTCTGTTCTTTAAAATCATCTTTCCTTTAATATTCACAGGTAGAAGGACACACTTCTAGATTCCCAACCAGAAAATGGAGGAGGACATTCTACTTCTAAAGGCAACTGAAAAATTGCCCAACATTACATATAGGGTGTCCTCCCAAATCTATAAATATTTTTGATAGCTCAATTGATGTCTCATTCTTTTCATATTTAACCCATTAGAATGCATAATTATTCAAAGTGTATATACATATTTTTGGGACACCTTGTATAGATCTCTGATATTTTCTTGAACAAAGTATATCTTAAAGTTTTGACCGTATTTTTTAAATAACTTTTTTTCTATATTAGTAAAACTTTAAATGTATGTTTTTTGAGAACTCTATGAGAAATATTTTATCCATTGAAGTTTGGCGCTTGTGGGTTTGAGGAGGTAAAAATAAGTTCATTTATTTATTGACTTTTTATTCCATTAAATAGGCATTGAATGAGTGTCTAGTACATGTCACGCAGAAGGATAGATGCTGAATAGATAATAGAATGTATTTCAAATTTGGCTCACTATTGGTTCCACCAACTTATAGTGTAATGTGAGATCAGCAAATTTTTTATACCCACTGGCGAGTAAATATTTTAGGTTTTGTGGGTCAAGAGGCAAAGTTGAGGCTATTGTGACATTGCTTAGATATCCAGAGGGAAAACAAATTTCCATAAATTTTGTATTGACATGAACCATAAATAAAGGGAGGGGGGATGGATTTGGCCCACAGCGGTAGCTGGATGACTACTGGTATAGTGTCTAAATAATCATACTTCACCAGTGATTCTTGGCTTAGTGTGAATTAAGAGAAGTCCAGCCTTGATCTAATTTTATGTATATGCTTTTATCCATTCATTCACTCATTTATCAAAATTTCATAATTTCCTACATTGTGGAAGCCAAAGAAAGCTCAACTTTTAGTACATCATGCTACTCTATTTAACTTTAATAAAACTACCCAGTTCATAACAATTATTATATGGAAAAACATTTTATTCACACAGATGTCAGCTGGAGTAATTCAAGCACCAGAACACTGAGGGAACATAAGACCCAATTAGGATATGAGAAAATGTATAGCCATTCCAAGAGTGAGAATGTCTTAGAGACATTCTGACTTACCTCAAAGACATTCTTCTAAATACAGCCATGTGTGGGATTTCTTAGTCTTTTTGTAGAGACCACAAGTGCAAGGGAGAGATCACAACATTAGGCGACCCACTCATCCATCTGTCCGTCTATCCATTCAGTCATGTGTATTGAGAGCCTCCTATATATTTAGCATTGAGGCTAAGATACCACATGAAACAGAGTACCTAGTGCTTTAACAAGGGGCACCTCTCTCTCCTAAAGAGTAAAGGGAGGAAAGGGCTTGAGTAAATGAATTCTTACAGGATCTGATTATTTACTCAGATGAACATCTCACATCCTCTCACCCACCCACTCCCACAAAGCCCCTCCTCGGTAAACAAAATATCTCAGAAACAGTCACTGTGCCCTGGCATTCACACATGAGCCTGGCTTCTGACTCTCTTGGTTTGACTATCTTGTTATACAGAATGATTTTAAAATACCCATCAATTCCACTTAAGTCAAACAATTTTCTGAAATGAATGTGTGCCAGGCATGGCTCCCATGGGGCCTCACTGTAGGCTCTCCTCTCTCAGCACACTGGAAAATAACTGGTACAGACTGAAGAAAACAACATGGGAATTTTCTCTTCTATTGCATAAGTTAATCAGTATAACAGTTAATGGGTCATAAAAATCAGACTTTATTCATAATTGTTTAGGTGGCCCTAACCGGGCATGACCTTTGCACTTAGGGGTTGCTAATTCAATTCCCAATTGGGGCACATGCCCAGGTTTCTGGGGTGTGCATGAGGCAGCCAATCCATATTCCACTCTCACATTGATATTTCTCTCTTCCTGCCTCTTCCTCTCTCTCTAAAAATCTATAAAAATATTTTACATACATATTATCATAACCTGTGAAAAGAGAGAGACACTGGGGCATAGGGGCTTGCCCAGGGTGGGAATGGCTGGGGAGCGGTGGTGCGGGGGAGGTCAACTGGGGAAAAAGGAGACATATGTAAAACTTTAGACAATAAAACTAATAATTTTCTAGGTGCTATACTCCATCCTAACATAGGAGCTAATGAATGATTTCCAGGTTATAGGTTAATTTTCTAATGAGAAAAGACAATAAAAATACTGAGATGCTAGGATTCATTTAATTATATTGGTGAAAGAATAAAGCTATGTTGAGGTGTTCTTATTTTCCTCCACATAAGACTTTATTTTCTCTGGAAACATCTAGGAGCGGAATCTCCAGATTAAACCGTGTTGCTAAAGCTAGAGGTGAAACTCTTCATTCTGCCACCCTCTGCTTATCTTTCTCTGCCCCAGGAGAGAGATATGATGGGAGTACCCTTTGACTGGTTATCTATTAAATTCAGCTTTCTGTCTTCAGTGAAGCTTATATATTTCTTATCCCAGAAAAGGCATATGGCTGTTTCATTTTTAAAGATGCTCACTAGTGCAAAATCATATATATTCCCACACCCCAGGTATCATTTATCCTTACAGTCTAAAATGTATTAACTTCTTTTAACCTTAAAGATTATAATAGCCACTTTCAATCATACTTATGATACAAGCACATGATTGACCACTGATTATGATGCTCTACATTAGTAGTCAGCTTATGGTATTATACTAGTAGATTGACATTTATTAAGGCACTAGAGTTCCAGCGCATGGCATTCATGCACGTGGAGCCCCCCTCAGCCCAGCCTATGCCCTCTAACAGTCAGGAACCCCTCGGGGGATGTCCACTTGCTGGCTTAGGCCCAGGTGAGTGTGCCTAAGCCGGCAGGTGGACATCCCCCAAGGGGTCCTTAGCACTGCCGCCACCACTACTGCACTTGCCAGCCGTGAGCCTGGCTTCTGGCTGAGCGGTGCTTCACCTGTGGAAGTGAACTGACCACCAGGGGGCAGCTTCTGCATTGAGCATCTGTCCCCTGATGGTCAGTTTACATCATAGTGACCAGTCGTTCTGCCGTTCGGTTGATTTGCATTTTACCCTTTTATTATATAGGATAGGTATAATTGGTTGAGTAAAAATCATATGGCAAATGGGATAGCCTATACATTATTTTTAATCTGAGAAGTAAATTCTAGTCATTTAGTGTTAGAAACTGATTTCATGCATTTCTCTGCTATTTCAAGTCAATACCAATCTCCATCAGAAACTTTATGCTTTATTTCTACAGACAGTCTCTCTAGTGGGTTTGACACTTCAGAGGACCTATCTGCCTGTGGTTACTAAGGCATTTAGAACAGCAATTTTCTACTCAATTGTGTGTTAGAATTACAAAAGAATCCTTTAAAAAATATGGAGCTTTGACTTCACCCTAGACCAACTAAAATCTCTGAAGTATGCATGAGGCTTGCATACCATTATACATTCACCAAACACACAAATATATATATTTTTTAAAATCAGCTTTCAAGGTGCTCCTAATGTAGAGTCAAAATTGAAAAAAGGTTGAATTAGACATTTAAGTGGGAACCAAAGGCTATGGCTAAAATCTTCATGGAAAAATTATCTGGGTAGGAGATTTTCTTATCTATATGCCTGGATTTCTAGGGAAATAAAAATTTCCTTATTGCTCATTGTTCCAATTGGAGATTTGAAACTTGTTGAATAGCACTTAAAATATAGATGAGAAGTTGAAATATATGTCAAGTCAGAATCCCCAAAATAGTCAATAGAAGATTTAGTGAATATAGGAAACATTTCAACTGGGCTGCCAACTTTCAAATTATCATCCCAAATGTACTTGAAACCAGTTTAATTTATTCTTTTATCTTTTCTTTCATGGACTATAGATGGATGTAGGATGCAGTAGAATTGTGTTGTTTCAGACAGTAAACCAAATTTTCTACCGCACAGAAGTAATCAAACCATTTAAATGTGTCATGGTTCCATGAACACCTGTCTTTTTTATTTTTAGATCTTACTATATTCCCCTAATAAGACTAGTTGAAAAAAACTATTCAACACAGCAAAATATGTATTTATTCAGGATCTAATCAAGATATAAGATCTCAGTTTTGGATAATGTGAAAGTTACTAGGGAACACTCACATTTAAGAGACATTGGCTTTATTTCTCCTTTTTTTTTTTTTTTTTACAAAAAGAAAACCTTCTTGAGCAAACTGGCCAGTTTTCTTTTGATAATGGGATGCTTTTTAATTTGCATGGGCACACTAAACACATTAAAGAGGCAATAAATTCTGCAACCAAGGAAGCACCAAGGGATCTCTAAGACAATAGTTTAAGTTATGTGGAGTGTGGTTATGAATTTGACATATTCATAAATAGCATGCTGTCTCAACCTAAAATACACTAATAGGCAGTGTAGAATGGGATAAGAAGGTCATTTAAAAAAATGCAGATATGGGACTCTGGAGTAAAACTATTAAAATCATTTAATAGCACATAAATGATTGCTCATGATTGCAGAGACTAATTCATTTTCATACTCTACACCAGCGGTTGGCCAACTATGTGTAATGGGTCAAATAGTAACTAAGGCTTTTTATGACATACAGTCCGAATTACAATACTCCATTTGCCATTATGGTGAAAGCAATTATAAATAATGAATGCATAAAGCAATGGGCATGGCTGTGTTCTAATAAAACTTCCTACCATTGGTCATTGGCAGAATCGTAGTTAGCTGGCCTTGATTCAAATAAAGGGGAAATTCTGGCTCTTGGGACCACATAACTGGAGTGTGCAAGATTTCTGATGTGTGCAAGATTTCTGATGTACCTATTGTTTCCTGGACAGTGGATGTAAGATTTCAAAGGCTTTCGGGTAGCATATTTTAGAAAAATTGTAGGGATGTAATAATGCTAAAAGAAAAACTGACAGAAATAGGCCACATTTAATTCGAGTCTGGGTTTTCAAAGTCTCTCCCAACCTTTTAAAAAGAAGTTTTAGAGCAAAGCTGAGTAAAGAGTAGGAAGAATATGAAGAATATTGTGGCATAAAAATCCACAAATTGTGCCCAAACCGGTTTGGCTTAGTGGATAGAGTGTCGGCCTGCGGACTGAAGGGTCCCAGGTTTGATTCTGGTCAAGGGCATCTACCTTGGTTGTAGGGGGTGTGTAGGAGGCAGCTGATCCATGTTTCTCCCTCATCGATGTTTCTAGCTTTCTGTGCCTCTCCCTTCCTCTCTGTAAAAAAATCAATAAAATATATATTTATAAAAATCCACAAATTGTAAATAAGGGTTTGAAGCAATGAAACAAAAGACAGATCCAGAGACAGAGAAGCATCATTCAGACTGTCAAACCTCAGAGGGAAGGTAGGGGAGGGTGGAGGTAATGAGGAGAGATCAACCAAAGGACTTGTATGGATGAATATAAGCCTGAGCAATGGACATGAACACCAGGGGGGTTAGGGCATGAGTAGGGAGAGGTGGGACATTAATGGAGGGATGAAGACATATATGTAATACCTTAATCAATAAAGACATTTTTTAAAAAGTAGCTGTGTTTTGCAAACATTTTCTTTTAATTTCACTGACATAATTCTACGGTGTTTGATAACTGGTTCACTCATTTTACTTTAAAGTTCTTCACCTGTGACACCTTTGCATTCCAGTATAACATAATCAAGTTTTCCATTACTCATGACTCACAAATTACAGAGAAAAACAAAATGAACTCAATGTAAACTGCATCATAGTAGATATTTTCTAAAACACTTCTTACTGAAACATACTGCTTGGCAAAATGAGATTCCCAAGAGCTCTGATTCACTAAGCTCTATTTAGTGAGCTTGCCATTAGAAGTGATAAGAAGAGAGAAGGACTTGACATCAACCTTCCTGAATTATAAACTCTGCTTGTTTCATTTACTTCTGTACATCCCTAATGGATTTCTTCAAGGGGGCATTTTCAAGGTCTCTGTTTCCAGTCTCTGAACCACATTTTCAAGACAGAAATACTTCAGGACCAGAGTCTTTGTGGGTGATTAAATTTTGGGAGGTATGTTCCTTCTGTGGAGCTAAGAAAGACTGAGGGAAATTAAATTGTGGATTTATTAACTGGTTTCCTCAATTCTTTCTTTGAGGGAATTATTTACCAAACAGGATTGAATAATTCAGTCTTTTATGTAAGCAACTAATGGTAGAGTTCCCATTCTCAAGAGTGGGCATTGAGAAAAAGGGATAAAAAGGATCTGCAATTCTGGTCTTAATTTTCCCTTATTTGGAGTGGAATCTTCAAACTCGTCTCTTTTCTCTCAAACAAAACAAAACAAAACAAAAAGCACAAAACATAGTGCTTAGTCTTAATATTGGGGGCAATTGGGAAAGTTGAGGAATGTAGAATCAAATTTATAAACATAAGACTGGTCTGAGTTGAGAATTCAGTAAATGTTAGCTATCATTATTTTATTAAGATTATAATTAATAATAAATATTACTAACAATATTGTATGTAGATGCACAAATGACATATTTGGGAAAGACTGTTTCTCTTAGAAGAAAAAATTAAGGAAAATATATTAAAATATAATGTGGATTTTAAATCAATATCATTATTTTTCAATATTTCAAATTTGTCATAAGTAAATGAACAGTTAATAAAGAAACACACACATAATTGGACTCTCTTATGCAGAAGTTTTAAGCTATGAAATGAATAGGAGAAATCTCAACTGCTCTTACTATCACTAAAAACTGATGAAATTTGTGTCTTCTAGTAGCAAAAGAAAGAATACAGTATGAGAATGAAGCATGTGTATTGTATTCACACTAACACATACATACATGTCTACATGAATACATATACATTCACTCACATAAATATTAGAATCATATAGTTTAAAAGAAGTCAAATCTTTTCTTTTTAATGGGAATTTGGAACCCCAAAATAAAAGTTAAAATGTTGTAATTACTGATTGGGTAGCTACTAAGAAAATAAAAACATTTGAAATTGAAAACCTGAAGAGTTGGCATTAGAACAGATACAATGGTTTCCATGATATTCTACTCTTTTTCTCTGGGCTATGTCTATTCCAAAATTTCTTACTATTGGGACACAATGACAAATGGGAAAATGCAAGGGAGTGTGAATAGTCCAAGGAAAGTATGGTTAAACAGTACAGTGTTAGTGACAACTGCTTAAGAGAAGCATATAAAATGAGCTCCAGTATTTTCACAGGCCGGACATTTTCCTTGGCCATACAACAGCTGAAGCAACATGTCCTGGTATAAGAAAAAATAAAGAAAAATAAAAAATAATCTGCTTTACAAACATGTTTGTGGTCATGTTTTTAGGACTAAATAAAAAGAAAAAGTCAATATATATGTTTGAGTTATTGGACACAGAGTTTAGATGTTTAATGAATTTTACTTAATTAAAAGACAGAAACTATAGACCATCATCTATAGGCAGGGAGTCTACCTGAATTTTATACCATATTTTCCAGTTTTGATGTGCTCAGATGGTATGAAATGAAATGATGGTAGACTTCTCTGGATGCTGTGCTAGGAAGCATCCAATCAAAGAACTAGAAATAGAAGAAAGAAATAGAAAGTCTACATTACTACTATTAGAATGAGAATATCGTGAATTTTTTAAAGACTCCATGTCTCATTGAAAACTTTTTCTTTTTTACCTTTCCTGTGTCCCCAGTTCTGACAGTTATTATCATCTTGATCCAAGTTACCTGCTCATGATTCTTGATTTTTTTTTTAAATTGCTTGATGGTAAGCAAAGAAATACAAGGTGTCCCCCCAAAATGTATACACACACTTTGAATAATTATAAAGGTATATTTATTAAAATACATTTCATTTTCAAAGTTGAGCTATCAGCTGTTAAATTATAAATACTTTTTTGGGGAAATCCTGTATTTTACTCTGATATGCACCCTAAGAATTGCAAACCCAGTCATTAAGTAATCAGGTTCTAGTTCTAATTTTTTAGTGCACATCAAAATGTTACTTATTAATACAAAAGTAATTTACTAATGTGTAATTAATATACCATGACATATTTTGCTGTGCTGGAATGAGTTAATAGCTCATAAATATTATTTTATGAAAAAAAATAAATTAGGAATTACTGTAATTTACTGACCAATTTAATATCACTTCTCTTAGAATAAGTACCAAAACTTTGAAAAGATTTCAGATCCATGGAGTAATTATACATGAAATGCCAGTAAATGTTAGAGAGCATTGAATTGAAGAGGTGTATAGTATCATTCCAGGTCTAAGTCTTGCTGTTCATAGGAACATGTTTATCTGTAATCTGATGTCTAAAATTTTCTTTCATTTCATATTAAAGCATCCACTACTTTTCTTGAAATTATCATCTATATTGTACCCATGAGTTTAAAAGCCTGCATTCCTTCTATTAATCATTGTTTAAATCTGGAAAACTACAACTATACTCTTTTTTCTTTAATCCATTGTGACATCAATTAATTGGTTATTTAATAGATGATAACCTAATTTCCTTCCTATATTGGACTCTGTAGTATTTTGAATTTAATGATTCATTGTTCATTCATTAAATGAAAATTTTGTTACTTCATTCTGTGTCAAGGGATGAAGAAACCTCCTAAAATGAGTTGATTACCCACTTGTGAAACTAATCTAAAAAATTTGTTTCCTGTTCTTTGAAACAATAGGAAATTATAAGACAGTGTAAATACAGCAGGTCCTCAAATAACATGGTTTCTTTCAACAGCATCCTATATAATAATATCCTATATAATAAACTGGTAATATGCAAATTGACCCTCATGCCCTCACACAAGATGGCCACCCCCATGTGGTCAAAGATGGCTGCCACAAGATGGCTGGCAGGGGAGGGCAGTTAGGGGGACCCTGCCTGCAGGAGATGGTAGTTGGGGGTGACCAGGCTGGCAAGGGAGGGCAGTTAGAGATGACCAATCCATCAGGGTAGGGAAATTGGGTGGGACCAGGCCTGCAGGAGAGGGTAGTTGGGGGTGACTGAGCCAGCAGGGGAGCAGTTAGGCATCAGTCAGGATGGTAGGGGAGTGGTTAGGGGGTGATCAGGCTGGCAGACAGGTGAGCAGTTGGGATCCAGTAGTCCTGGATTATGAGAGGTATGTGTGACTGCTGGTTTAGGCCTGATCCCACAGGGATGCTGGACATCCCCCAAGGGGTCCCAGATTGGAGAGGGTGCAGGCTGGGCTGAAGGATACACCTCACCCAGAGCATGCATTTTGTGCACTGGGCCTTTAGTTTTGTTAAATTGTTGATGGATGCTGTAAGAATTTAACACTCATTTATATCAAATAGCCTATGGTAAAATTGGTTTTATTGTATATTGTTTTGCTTAAAGTTGTAGAATCTGTCACTGACATTAATTGAGAACTTTGTATAGTGATCATGAGACCATGATTCCTCAGAAAATGGTCTTTATTGGCCACTAACGATGCACAACTCATGTGTTATAGATAGGAAAGTTCAGAGCTAATTAAAAAAAAAATCTAAGTAACTTTCCTGTCATTTTTTCAAACTTAGCTACATTGAGATTTATAATTCACTAATTTCCCATTTAATTCTTATAAATTAATCATTCTGATATAAATATTTGTTCATATGTGTTTTTCTTTTTCATGGTTACCTTTTTGCCTTTAAAATATAAATTTCTTACACTACTCGCTTCTCTATTCTCTACCTTCTCCTTCTAGTTAACATCAATCACCACTTCCACTTTTCAAATTTCTTCAAAACAATCTATCATTGATTCCACTTATACCCTGCCCATTAATTTCCTCTTCCCACTGGAATGCAGCCTCTTTTTCTCTTCTCACACCTCTCCTACACACAAATAAAGTCATTTCCTAAAACTGTTTTTGCTAAAGTTATCACTCACCAACCGTTGCTCCTATAGCCTGAACCCCCCCTGGCTTGCAGGTCATGAGCATTGCAATAAACTCATCTTCCTTTTTTGTTTTAGGATATGTAAATGGTTTGGTGAGGAGTACAGATGATGAGGACAGTGTCCTGAAAATGATCTTCCATAGTAATATAATTGCTGACATCCCTAGATGACAATCCCTCCTTCAGGGTGAATTGTGCTCACTGTGTTTCCATTGCACTCTATGGAGTCCCATCTAGGAATCATTTGACAGAATTTAATATTACCAGCATATGCTCTTGTTATGACCTTGCCCAACTTAGAAACTGCTTATATGTAGCCAGTGTTATCTGGAATTGCCATGAGCAATGAGATAAGTGCCTTAATAGAAATAATCAAATCAAGCTGACAATTACCAAAGATAAGGTCAGCAAAAGGGAGACTAGCCATCTTAATTTGCCCTGAACTAAGTGGTATCTGAAATACAGGACATTTTGTACTAAACCCATTAAAAACTTGGGAAAACCAAGTTGAATTAATCACCATATCACATTGGGTAGGACGCTGATTTGTTCAGGTGTTGTATATCCAGACCCTTGAATAGTCCTAGAATTAAACAGGTTGTCCAATTTAAATTCACTGTATGAATGAGTCCATTCCAACATAAAAATAATTGAACTATTTTTTTGTACTTCTACTACTTATATTTTATTTTTCATTATTTCCCCTTTCCATTCTATGCTGATAGCTTCAAAATATTAATAGCTCCATTTACAAATGCACTACAAAAAGGGAAATTTGATACATTAATTAAAATATATTTACCTAGCCCAGCCAGTATTGCTCAGTGGTTAAGCTTTGACCCAGGAACCAAGAGGTTGCTGGTTTGATTCCCAATCAGGGCACATGTCCAAGTTGCAGGCTCGATCCCTAGTAGGGGCCATGCAGGAGGGAGCTGATCAATGATATTCCTCTCTCATCAATGCTTCTATCTCTCTACCTCAATCCTTCCTCTCCCTCTAAGAATCTCTGCAAACATATGAAAAATACATTCACCTACCATTCTTCCACTGATAAAAATGAGGAAACACTTTCTACTCTACAAAGCACATTTTTCATCTTATGAATACCTCATGGTAGCCCACTAATTTCTAAGAACCCAGTCTATTTCTGACATTAATCTGTAGATTCTTACTCTGTAACATCAACGTTTGTTCTAATCACTGAAGTAGCCCTCAAATGACTATTTCAAATCACTCTCAGAATTTATAAATTTCGTTTTATATGAATTTAAAGGTACTGTCAATAAATTAAAACCGTATTAGCTAATATATAAGATTTTTAGCTAATTATCATCGCTTTCTAATGAATAACCTGTTTCTTTTACCATTTGTCATTGATAAGCATGACAAGTTTGCGTTCATAAAATTATACAAATTATATGTAGTATGTAAATTATATATAATCTATGTAAATATTCTGTAGCTTTCAAAGCACTTTTTAATATCATGAAATTACTTATTTTTCTCATAGGTAGAACTTGTATTAATTATAATAAAAATATAAGATAATTTAAGTGGTGTTCAAAAGTAAAAATAAAAATGACACTATGCCTATAGTGCCTAGGAAATTATTTCTTTACTGATATGAGTCGCCCCTACCCTAATGTTGTCAGGGTTGAACTCTAGATTACATAACTAAATGTCATATAGTGTGACAGATTCTGATTTTATATTTCTCCTGCAAAACCCAAAAACATTCTGAGAAATGAAAGCTAGGAACAAAAGATGCAGAGGATTAGGATATGTAATGAAAAATCAAAATGCAATTGAGGATGTACAGGCTAGCATTAACTTTTTAAAGAGACTTGTTTGCCAAACCATTGAAAAAAATTCAGATGAGAATGCATAGCTACCTGGCATTTTTATGGTCAGAATTGACTGAAGTTCATTTTTTAACAGTCCATTTATGTTGAGAAATGTCTTTATAAACATGTTAGTCTGCTTGAGGGCTGCTGGAAAGAGAAACTTCATTACATCTCTCTTTCATTTTTAAAACTTCATCTTTTTTTTTTTTTAAAAGAACTATCCCTGGGACCTGAGAATCTATTTCAGTATTTGACTTTGAGGCATTTTGCAAATTTTGTTAAGGTTAACTTTTTTCATAATGATCCCATTAGTAAAGAAACCCATGATTGCCTGCATCTTATCAATTGTTAGATTGAAAATTTATAATAGCTATAATAAAAACACATTCAATAAAATATATCGTAACTACTTTTATGTATGTTTTAATGTATTTAGTTGGATTGAAGCTGCACTTATTTCTGTAAGAGAACTAGTCACTACAAAACTAACAACCATGCTTAAATAGCAATTGTTGTGTCCTGCTTTATTTTTAGGTCTTTTAATGTGGAACTAAGAGCTGAGAAGTAAGGAGACACACTCATTGTTATTCAGAAGTCTTACTGATATAGAGACATGATGAATGCTTGGACTTTTCATGTGGTTTTTCCATCATGATATCCCAGGGTTGAAATAGGAGGTTATTCGACTAAGTTGTCAAGGTTAGCAGACAAAAATCAGAATGGGTTCTACTGCCACCATGGAAATGAGCCCCTCCAACTTCAAATAGCATTAAATCCCCTCTTTTATCAGGGGAGAAATCTAGATACTACTTTTGCCAACCAGATAGACAGTTTGATGGCATTTGGATAAGTTCAAATCCAGCAATTCAGCATCAAATCCATAATAAAGTGTGGGATTAATAACCTGGAAAATAAAATTATTGGACCAACTATTAAAAGATAAGCCTTGCCCTGACCGGTTTGGCTCAGTGGATAGAGCATCAGCCTGAGGCCCGAAGGGTCCCAGGTTCGATTCTAGTCAACGGCATGTACTTTGGTTGAGGGCACATTCCCACATAGGAGGCAGTTGATAGATGTTTCTCTCTCATAGATGTTTCTAACTCTCTATCCTCCTCCCTACCTCTCTGTAAAAAATCAATAAAATATATTTAAAAAAATAAAAGATAAGCCTTCATGGTTTGGAGTTTCATAGGTCTTTCTTATCTGTGTAATGTGCAGAATGTATATGAGTATTCTTGTTTGCTGTGTATAATAAAATCTACAAAACAAATGATTTTTTTCATATCATGTGTTCTTATTAAGATGTCTACTTTATTTATTGTCTGTCTTACAGCAATCACTCGCCCTCTTCCCTATCTTTTTATTTATCTGGATGGAAGCAAAATTAAATGTAGTTTTCCTCACTGCTGCTGAACACTTATTATACAATTTAATATAATTTTGTATGTAACATGGATATATTTCTCAAATAATGCTAAGAAAGGTTAGAATCTCAGATGTTTTGTTGGTAGCACTTGGAGAATCAAAATGACATGAACTGGTTTGTGTAGTAAATTGGTTCATTCATCATCTAAATTTGGGTATTAATTGACAGAGCACTTTCCATAATTCTAGGAGATTTATTTTTTTCTCTTGTAGAGCCAGATGCATATTATTTTGTTTCTTGATAAACCACAGTCAGACTATGTCACATCTGGTTTCTATTTAATACAGAATTTTCGGAGAAAGAGTAAAAGGTATCTGAATTTTCTTACGGCAACTTCTTAGACTTTATTTTATCTGAAGTATCTTTTGTACAAAAGTATTTTCTAATAAAAATGTAATGATGTGTATATAATTGGAGGAGATTCTTTTATGAGATTTTACTCTATGCTACTATATTTTATGTGAAACAAACAAAGAGCTTCCTAGAGAAGTATGACTCCTCACTCAGGCATTCAGGGGTTAGGTGTGCAGTATTTAGTGATATAATTATTTTTTATATCCTTATGAAAACTAGTAAGCTGAAGCACCAGCTAAACAACTCATAACATCATTTAAAAATCACATTACTTCAGAGCATTTCCCTTTATTCATAAGCATTCATCTGACTCTTCCACTTACCTATTATCTTGAAGATTATTCCTAAGGGTGTAAGATTCAGATTTCCCTCCCATCATGATCAATACTTACCTTGGAAATGTTATATACAGTGGGGCATTCCACTTCATATTTATTCACATCTCAATAATTTCTGTTCCAAAATGCTTTCTTTCCTCTTCTTTCTCCCATGTAAATAAGGATTCCATTGTCAAGTTCTTTTCTAGCAGATCTATATTCAGAATTTCATAGGATTCAGGACTCAAATAATATCTAGATTTTTATCTGATTATAAGGCCTAAGAGCAACTATGGACCAGCAACAGTTTTTTTTTTTCTTTCTCAAAAAAACATTGATCAATGTTCCAAGGTCAAATGTCCTACTCTACCACAGGAAAATATGATACTTGATTCCATAGTATTCAGAATATAAGGGGAAGTGATTAAGCCATATTAGGGTGTATGTATGTGAGCTATGCCAAATCCTCCTAGTACTCTATCAATGAAAATATCTAGAAATGTTCAAAAGAACTGAGAGGATTGAGGTCATAGCCAGGTATAAAATGATATAGAAAAAAAAAGTTAGCAAATCTTCTTTTAAAGCATCCTTGATGCATATTCCCAAAGCAAACTGCTTACTTTTAGTAGGTATCTTACCTAATAATAGATAAACATATAAATTAACTATACCTCTGCTATGCCCACAGCCAATCAGGAGTGAGTATTCAAATTAACCCCCAAAAGATGGTGGATTAATTTGCATATATAGGCCTGGTGTGGCCGGGTGAGATGCCTGCTATGAGGTGGAAGTGGGGGTCAGAGGGAGCTACAGGAGTGGTTCTCCAGCTGGCGAGGACTTGCAGGTTCTCTGGTGGCCTGGGATCGAGGACTTGCAGGCTCCTGGGCAGCCCAGGAGCAAAGCCAGAGGAAGGAAGGCCTATTCTTACAAGAATCTTTGTGCAAGGAATGGGCCTCTAGTATGTCTATAATAATAAAAGTGTAATATGCTAATTAGACTGGACAGCTGACTAACCTTCTGGACATTCTTGCAGATGACCTTCCAGATGAAGCTGGGGTTGTGAGGGCCAGGGTAGCTGATGTGGCTGTAAGGGCCGAGTCCCTTGCATGGATTTCATGCATTGGGCCTCTAGTACACACACACATGCATATATGTATATATATGTATATATACACATTTAACAATTATTATATTATCTTAATTTGGTTAATTATATATGGTATTTTTGAGTGCATTAAGTATTAAAGAATACTGCCACATGGTTGCCTATGCATAGAGTTAAAAGATCAGTCAACATAGAATTGTTTTGCTCTAAGGATACACCAGATGTATAAAGTCACAACTCAGTGTGTGATTGTCTTGATTCTTCAGTGCAGCTTCTGTACTGAGGGGCCAAAAGCCAAGTACATTATGTGGAGCAAATACAGATATTGCTCATCATATACATTTAGATTCCAGCATCCTTTAAATCATACATTTATAGCACTTCACCCTTCAACCCCCAAACCTGCATGAGAACCTTTTGTCAAATGTGTCTCTATATTTACTGTGGAAGTCAAGTTTGGCGTAACCAATTTTTTATCCACATATATTTATGTGTTTTTTCTAAAATGTATTAAATAGCGCAAACGTAATATCCAATAGGACTGAATTGTATGCTTCATTTTCTTACCTAAACATTTAGTTTAAGTTCACCTTTTATTTTATTTAGTAGGATTTACCTAACTGTTCAGCCAACCCCTCACAGAAAGGAGAATTTATGCTGGGTCAACTCCATAGAAATTATAAACTCAAGATGAAAGAAGGTTTAGAGTCAGCAGAACAGAGCCCCTTAAGAACACAGCAAGTAAAGAAGACAGGATTTTTTCCCCTCTTGACTTATACCACTCTTCTTTAGACTAGCACATGCTTGAAATTCCTTGGTGGGTTGTTTGTTTTGAATATGGGAATATATTAAGTACATCTGATACTGAAAAGCTTAATAAATGGCTGTGAAAATATGTTTTCCTTTTTTCCCCAAGTCTTCACAGTAAAAGCAAATGAGAATCATTTTCCTAACATAGAAGACAGGGGATGAGGGAGGAAAAGACTGCAAGAGAAATTGGTGATGGATAGAGGCAAGACCCTTGTGTGATCTCATTCATTTGTCATTCATTCCTTCTAGTTCTCTGACCTGCTTTGCTAGTAATGATTGGTTTTTCACACCTGGACATCACAAAACCCTGGTGTGAGGTCCAACCTGCAGAGTTCAGTAGGGATCAAAGCAGCTCATCCATTAGAAGCTGAAGTTTGCTCTAGTTTGGCCAACCCTTGTTTCACCAATGGGGAGGTAGGTTTTAAGAGTCACTAATAAGAGGTGTATATTTTCTCTTTACTTCACAAAAAGGCAAAAGTCATACACATATTATATGAAAGTTTCAGAAGAGTACCACAGTGCCAGTGCCAGTAACCGCCAAGTTACTCTTTTACTTGGAAGTCAGTGTACTAGAATGTTCTCATATCTAAACATTCTCCAGTTTCTTCAAGTGCCTTTAGCAGGTTACCATTGCATTAGCATTGTTATCTCTTGGTAGGAATCCAGTCATTCATAACAAGTTCCTTAGGAATACTTATTTAAACTCTGTAATCTGCATTTGGAAAAAGAGAGGCAGCTCTTCCAGAAAAATGGAAGAAACCATGAATCAAGAGGTTTCTGTAGTGACCTGATATTTCTGATATTTTAAAACACCAGGGTAACAATTTGAAATCTGGTAGTAAAACTAGAGCTGTCCCCCAAGAATAAACTAATATTTCTTTAATCATATATCACATAGATAGTGATTGATTCAAGGGCATGAACCAGGTCTTGTCAATTGTGTGTCCATGCTAAAAACAGTGTTTAATACATGGTAGCTCTTTAATAATTATTGTTAAATGGAACTTAATTTGTTGACACTCAGCACCGAAAATGATTTTTCAACTTAGATAACTTAGAATACCTTTGCATTCAGACATGACACTTTGCCTCACCAGCAGAATTTTACGAAATGGTAAATAAAGTATACTAAAACTTCCTTCCAATTGGAATTGAATTTACTTCACAAAATCATGATTTTTAATCTGCGTATTTAAAAAGGGTAACCCTATTAAGAGGAAAAAATACCACAGCATACTTGAGTATATAGATCCAAAACTCAAGTCAACCCAATGAGACAGGACCCCATGGTGCTTGATGCTATGAGTGAAAAATAATGTATTTTCTTTCTCAGAAAGTAGAAAATGGAATTACCTTTAAGTTTCTTACATTTGAGCCATACTAGAAATGAGCTGTGCCCAGGTACAGAAAAACCAACAATATTTTTTTTATTTATAATCTTATTTTTAGCGTTTGAACTACAAATTCTGGTTCTAGAGTTGTTGAAAAGATCATGGGTTTTATAGGTGATCATATGTAAATTAATCCATTGTTTGCTTACTGTTTGTTTTTGTTTGTTTTTTTCCTTTTCCACTGCATGGTCCTCCTCATAAATACAGAACAGGTCATTTCATGAAAAATATAAGATCTTGCAATATTTTCCTCGTTCTCTCTTAAAAATCTATTTCTAATATTGCATTCCCCATTGGACTATGTCATGAGGGCATGAGGGGGTAAATAAAAGAGGAAAAAGAAAAGAAAGACAAAAATAGACTGGATCTCACCACTAGAATTCACCATAAAAACCTCAAAGTGTAACAGAATTCTTACAAAATTTCCTAGACCAGTTCCTTAGGGAATTGAGATCTATGAAAAATATGGCAATCAGGGAAGACAGGGAGGACAAGATATGTGAAAATAGGAAATAAGTGCAGCAAAAACAGGTTCTGAGGAATACACATAATTTTGTCTGTTTTAGACCACAATAGAATTTTTAATAAATAAATTTCTTTTCTTTTTTGTTTTTTTTTTGTAAAGACACTTATTTTGAAACAGTAGATTTAGCCCAGTCATTTGTGTCATTATTAATAAACTGTTCTTTTTTTTTAATTGTTTTTTTGTAGCCGTAAATGTTTTAGATCTGAGTCTCTTGAACATTGTCTTTCGAGTTTATTCGGATCAATAACGGTTCATGCACTGAACTGTGTATTGAATTTATTGTGTTAACTGTTGTTGTGTGGTTGAAGGGAGATTTGTAAGAGTTATAGTGATTTAGGTGCTCATGCTCGATAGCAGGCATGGGCAGGTGGCTTTCCATGGGTGTGTCTCCTGTAATCTCATCATCCACATTAATGATTTCAACAGTTCTTGTGGGGGCATGATGGTTTTGCCTATGGTGCTGCTTCCTCATCTTGTAGAAAATGACCAGCATCACTGCAGCCATGAGTGTGATGGCCACAAAACAGCCAATGATGATTTTGGTAGTCTTCATGACCTCATCAATTCCTGGGATCCCACTGTTCATATCAGTTACTGGGATGGTGAATGCCTTTTCTGTTGACCTTGTGCTCTGTGGCATGAGAGAGGTGGTCACATTGGTGGTTTCCCAGTCAATCGCTGGAGTGGGACCTACATTGTTGTCAGTGGTCCGTGCCTCATCCTGAGAAGGTTCCATAGTCTCCACTGTGACAGTCGAAAAGTAAGTAAAAGGAGTGGTGGTTGCTGCAGTAACATTTAGGGTGGCCGAAGCAGTGGTATTTCCAACAGAATTGCTCACCATACATGTGTACATGCCTGTATCTTGCACGGTTACATTCGTGAAATTTAACGTGCCATCGCTGAGCACAGCTATCCTCACTTTGTACGCCCCATGTGTCATGACTGTTCCATTTGGAGTGATCCAAGAGACGGAGGTCAGGGATGTGGAGGCCCGACATTTGAGCTCAGCTGCCATGCCTTCAGTGACATTGAGGTCTGCTGGGGGCTCCACAATCACAGGAGCATAACATGTGAAATAATTCTGGTCGAGCTCCCCAATGTACCTCCCTTTCAGATTGGGAGGAGTGTTACATCGGGCACAACAAGCTGTGTTGGAGGGAGCCATGTCTTTTATCCACCAGCTGAGCCACAGTATGTCACAGTTACAGTTCCAAGGGTTGTGATGTAAGTGAATCCGCTCTAGGTGATGCAAGGGTGTGAAGAGGTCATGAGGCAGTAATGTTAGATTGTTGTGCGCCAGGTTGATTTCCACCAGTGACTGAAGGTTATCAAAGGCATTCCGTTCAATCACTTGAATCTGGGACTGTATCATCCACAGTTTTTGAAGGTGCATCAACCCTTGGAAAGAGCCTGGCCTGATGGCAGACAAATGATTCCCAGAAAGATCTAGCTCATCTAGTTTTATGAGCGGTGTGAGGTTAGGGATTTCCCGGAGGTTGCACATGGCCAGGTTCAAATACCTCAAGTTGGACAGACCTTCAAAGGCACCTTCTGAGATGTATGAAAGCCTTTTCAATTCGCCTAAGTCTAGCCGGCGCAGAGAAGGGATTCTGTTAAAAGCATAAGAAGGGATGCTTTCAATGGGGTTGTTTCGCAACCAGAGCTCCTTCAGTTTAGACAAGTATACAAAAGCTCCATTCGGGATGGTAGTAAGACGATTGTCAAAGAGTTCCAGAGTGTTGAGGTTTGCCAGACCATTGAAGGCCCCGATTTCAATGGTTCTAATGTGATTCCTACTCAACTGTAGGATTTCCAGGTGCCTCAAGTGCTTGAAGCTGTTCACTTTGATGATCTGGATTTGGTTCTCGTGGAGGTTCAGCAGCCGAGTGTTGGTGGAAATGCCATCAGGAACCTCACGTAGGTTTTTCCGAACACAAATCACCTTGCTGAACTGGTTGCTGCAGGAGCAGACGGAGGGGCAGGTTTGAGCCCGCACCAGACCAGCCACCACCAAAAGTTGAAGAGCCAGCAGCACCACAAGCAGGGGGTCAAATAGGGCCCTGTTAAACCTAGGACCTATCATTATCTGCTGTGGATGTAAGGTCATCTTGTTCAACATTCATAATTTATCTGGTGTTGGTCCTTCTGGAGCTCAAATAGTCTGCAATACAATAAGAGCAAAAAGAGAGGGTTAGATCTCTTCTAACATGTCTTTCTGGAACAATGCCAGTGACACAGCATATCAGCCATCATTTCTCAGACTAGGAAAGCAACAGATTTTATATCCTTTATTGAGTAATGAGTATCATATTCTTAGAAAAATGTTTCTGCACTTCAAATTAGCATCCATCTACAGTCCCTATTCCATCAGATATGCAATCACAGAAAAATGGAAGAAATGAAGCAGAGGAACTTAATAAGAGTGATAACCAATCAGTGTGAGCCAAATGCATGAGGACATATGAGGTGTACTCCACCATTCGATTCACTGTCTGATCAAATTGAAAAAAGTTCAGAAAATAGAATTTGGGAGCTGTCTCCACAAAACGAAAATATCTCTTGCAAATTAATAATAGCTGACATTTTATTTGGGGTTATTCTATGTGCCAGACACCCCAGGCTATACACCTCACAAACAATCCTATCCACGAATGGCTATATATTTTGCAGAGCTTAATATAAAATGAAAATGTGCGATGCCTTGTCAATAATTATTAAGAATTTCAAATCCATAACAACAAAGCATGAAGCTAAGTGTATACCCTTCTGAGAATGGGGCCCTTTGCAATTATGTAGGTTGCCTGCTTGATCCTTTCCAATCCTGCATTCCTCTGATGTAGGAACTGTTTTATATTCTCCATTTTCAGGATGACTAAGTTTATCATAGAAATAACATGAGTCCATTCACATAACAATTACAGAGCCAGGGCTCAGATGTGCCTCTGATATGTCCAGAGGCATATGAATTCAAATACTCAATGAAAAAGTTGCTGTGAATAAAGGCAAACTATATATTCATTTCTTCAAAACACTTTTCCTTTGGGTGAGCTCCACTGGAAACACTGGCAACTTACATTATGGGCACTGTGAAAATCCACTGAAATTGTGACGTGCACAATTGTACATGAGCTTCTAGAGATTCTCGTATACAAAAACTCGTAATATAGCCAACTGCTACCTATAGGTAGACAAACCATAAATTAAATCATTTTCCATAAAGTATAGTGTCTGTTTATAGAAAAGATTTTAGTATAACAGAACTATTACATGTCTTGTATCCCTATACTTCAAAGTAGATTTTAAGAGAAATAAAATAACTCACTTTTTGCACCTCTTACAGTGCAAGGAGGCATTCTCAAGGAACCTATGTTACCCAGTATATGGCCCAATCCCACTCCACTGGCATACCAGGGATTGGGCACCTGTGTAATGACTTATCCCAAATCTCTTATCTCAGTATGAATTTCTTTGACTGAAATAAAAAAAGAAGGGGGGAGGGGGGTAGTTACCAGAAACTGACCATATTCCAATTCAAAAAGGCACTAATTTAGTATTAATGTCGTGTTGACTTGGGGAAATTAACTTATCCTTTCCATGGTTCAATCTCTCATTTGCAAAATGCAAATGATAATGTTCAATTCCCCTTATTGTTGTTGTGAGGACAAAATTAGTTAATGTAGATAAAGGGTTTAGAACAATGCCTCCCACATTATAGTAAGACCTCAATAAATGGTATTGTTATTATTATTATTGTTTTTGCTGTTGCCCTTGGCCAGACATTTTACTAAGTGTTGGGCTTATAAAATAGAAGAATATAATCCCTACACCTGAGCAAATTATAATTCAAAAACTGAAATGCAGACAAACTGAGGAAGTGCAATGATAAACATTTGCTATACGTTTCTGAGACCAGGCCACATTGACATAAAGGCACTGATACCAGAGCAACTCAACCTGTGCTGACAAATGAGCAATTTTCAAAGGGAAGGGTTATCTGATCTCTGTTTTCTAGAAGAAGTAGAGCATTTCAGGCCAAGAGACCAGCTTAAGTTTTGACAAGGACACATGAAATCTACTAGCCCATCCAGGGAATTGTGACAAAGTTCCCTGTGGCAGAAGAATGGAAAGCCTGGGAGAAGAAAGGGATAGAAGCTGAGCTGAGATCAGGTCCAGACTGTCAAGAGTTATAACACACATAGGAAACCCTGTTTCATCCTGCAGGTGACATGCTTTATTTTTAGGAGGGAATCCTCTCATCAGCTTTGTTTTTAAGAACAGCTATAAAGGTCTTATTATTCCAAGTGAGCCTTGGAGAGAAGTCAATGCCAGACACGGGCCTAGTTTCTTCCCCATCACTTCCCTGCCCATCACTCAAGGGCTTGAGGTGAGGAGGTGGGAAGGGCTGGCTCTTGTACTAGTAGGGAGGTTCTCAGTGTGAATTAGCACTTCCAAATAGCTGCATTTTCATAGAGCACACAAGATGGAGAAGAGGCTTTCTCCTCATCCCCCAATAATAAGCGATGCCTTAGTCAGAAAAGGCAGCTGTTATTAGCAATTCTTATATATATATATATATATATATATATATATATATATATATCCACATTTACAAACCTCCAAAAGGGACCAGAGTTTTAAGAAGGTGAAGTTTAAAGTCAGAGGTTGCTTTTTGGCTTCAGGGGCTTGCTGACATCTCCATCATGATGGCAGCAAAGAAAGTTGACTGATAGGTTCTGAGTTAGTATTTCTTTTCACGGACTTCCCAGGCAGAACAACGTGGGTCCTTCCATCCTTCCTCTGGGCTATTGGGGCTCTTGGTTGACTTTTCACACCATTCAGTACTATGATCCTTTGTTCCTGGGTCTATTTCCTGCCCTAGCTTTCAACTCTGTAAGGTCAGAGGTCATGTCTGATGGCCTCTTCTTAGGCTATTGCCAACACAGTACCTGGTTTACTGTCTGCACTAAATAAAATGACTGCTGAAAATGTGCAAATAGTAAATATCTAATGACAAGTCTTTGCATATGTGTGATATATACTAATGTGTCATTCATGTCTGCAAACCAATCTATCAACCTCCTATGTCCTTTATTGGGTTCTTAGATGACTCTTACACCAGGCCAATATCACTGTGCCCCAATCATTCTAGGGCTAGATATCCCTTTGTCCAGTACCCCCTGAGTTGATCATACTAGTTCATCCAAGCCCATTTACGATGTCTTCTCTAACAAAACACAACAAAGGCTCTTGTTCCACATTTTCCTCTTGCTCCTTCTACCATCTAACCAACTCCAATGTTTCCCCTCTGTGGCATGGCAGGGTCTCTTCTCTTGGGAATTGTTGGTAAACAAATAAACTTTTTTTAATGGTCCTTTTCTCCTAATCTATTTGTTGGTTTCACCTTACCTGAATAATAAAAAATCTACATTTTAGAACAACTAATTGTTATATATCTGAGACCCACTCAACATATTAGTCCTTTGATGGCTTTCTAGGTAATAAGGTAGTGGGTAGGCTTCATTCCATGAGTCAGATCCTATGTTTGCAGGAAGCCAGACATTGCCTCACCAATAGAGATGTAAATAGAACAAACAGGAAACCTGGTCAAAGCTTAATGGATCTGTTTACCCACTGCTTAGTTGAGACATTGGTAGCTAAAGCAGTTGCCCCACTTTAGTCTTATGTTAAGTATGAACTGTTTACTCATCATTTAGGTGAGACTTTTGTTGCCCTGCTTTAGTCTTATGTTAAGTATGAACTGTTTACTCATCATTTAGGTGAGACTTTAGTTACCCTGCTTTAGTCTTATGTTAAGTAAGAACTATTCACATATTGTTTAGGTGAGACTTTAGTTGCCCCTCCTTTAGTCTTATGTTAAGTGTGAACTGTTTACTCATTGCTTAGGTGAGACTTTAGTTGCCCCTCTTTTAGTCTTATGTTAAGTATGAACTATTCACATATTGTTTAGGTGACACATTGGTAATTGAAAAAGCTTCCACACCTTTTGTCTTATGTTAATTCTTCCTGGTTGATTTCATTGCTGGAATTTCCTGACCTAAAGGATATGGATGTATCACTTGGCCCTAATAAAAGGGGAAAGGAAAACCAGAGCTGGTGGCGTCCTCCCCCTAGAGGTGGACTACCGCCTGGCCCCCATTATTCCCAAAAAATTAATGCTTTCCCAGTCTCTTTTCATTTGTGTGTAGCCTTCTCCAGATCCTGAACCCTGGCATTGGAACCCTGGACACATGGGACGTGAAAAGGATTCCCACATATGTTGTAAATTTAAAAATGACCTTAAAAATCATTTCAGATTTACATTTTGAATAGAACCCTATTTACATTTCCACTAATCATGACCATCAAAGATTTCTCATTTGTGTGTCTTGGTGTAGTTTTAGATGTGTTCCTCTCCCCCCAACCACACACTTTTTAAGACAATTGGGAATTTGAAAAGAAGAGAAAAGAAAAGTAAAGAGAATAACACATAAAATCCCTAATGCATTAACTGATTGATGTTTTTAGGAATAAGGACAAAAGACCTTGCCCCTCCATTTCTTTGCCCACCTCCCACCCCATGACTTTCTTTGATTCTTCGGGTCTCTGGTAACACAGGGTGATATAACTGGTTGACTGGAAACAGCACAGAAGTGAAGAACATAAGTCCTTACTCTGCCATTTGCTACCTTTTTTTTCTCTTTAAATATGAAATAGCAAAAACTGTTATGTCCAGGGGCCCAGAGAGAAGGCTCTGGTGTGAGACTTCCTGATTCTTAGGCCTGCTTGAAACTCCAGGACTTTATATCGAGAAGACTCACCTCTCCATACTTCACTTTCCCCATCTGAGAAAAGTGAACAACAGTGTTATCCATTCAAAAGGCTTTTGTTAGGGCTGTCACATAATATATGTAACATTACTGGCTCATAATAAGCAATATATAATAAATATGTAATATGTATTAAAAATAAGCTAATGGGAACCGGATTCTTCTTTTCATATAAGATAGGAGTTACGATAATATTTATCATCCAAAGTTGTGGTACGGATTAACTGATATTATTAGGCATATGCTATCAATGAAAAATGCAAATATGATATTACTATTCATTGCAGGGTAGATATGCCTATCCTATTATAATCCCCAGGCTGCTCTATTTTTTATTTCTTGCTTACTTCAAGGTCTTTTTTTCCTATTGCAATTAATAAGATTTTCCATAAATCAGTCATGAGTAATGATTTATGAATTATAACTGGTTCAAAGCTGATTTATAACCTACAGCAAACAATGCTTAGTACAGTCATTGAATCAAATAAACTACTATCAACAAAATGTTTTCTACTTTAAAATCTAAATTATGTTACTTTACATAAAAAACCACGTTTCCACATCTCTTTCATAAGATGTTTTTATCACATCAAAGAAAATCAATTTAAAGGTATGCACTGCACTATCCATTACGATGTCATCTGACAGGGTTTATGTACAAATGGATCTGCATGGGACTTAAATTAAACTATAAGACTTTTAGCCTGGTCCCAGAGGAGAGCTTGACTTTGTCAACAGACCTTTCTTTTTTCCCTGCCATGCGCTTCACTGCACCAAGACATACAGGAGGAACTGAGTGTCGGAGAGTAGCTAACGGGAGGCCTTATTTAGCACAGCATCATTGCTAAGTCAGCATAAATTGTCTAGACATAGGAACCAGTTTGGAAGCAAGATGGGAGAAAGATACATTTAATTAAACACAACCATCTAACCCCCCTGTCCCCAATAGACACATACACTCACACTCATTCATAACAACAACAAACCTCCCTAAACAGAGTACCAAAATCTTTTACCACACTCATTGGGAACACGGAGAACCCCACACCCCACATTACCATGAACATCAACATGATTTTGCTTTTCCACTGTCTTTATAAGCATCTCTAGCCTCTTATGAAACTCTACTGCCAAAGCAAGTGGTTTGTTTCATTGTCCTTATAGAAACTTACCTAATGATCCATCACCTCTCTCAAGGAAAGCGTTAATGGAAGTGGAGCTCTGAGATCTTGATTCCATCACCCTGCCTTGCTGTTTCCACCAATCCTGGACTGTTGTATCAAAACTCTTATGTAGCTTTAATCAAGTTCTCACATTGGAAGACCATAAAGTTCTCAATAAATTCTGGCCCAATTCTACCACTTCTCTCACAAACACTCCTAAATCTTTGTGGGGTGGTATTCTCCTTCACTTCAGTGAACAATAAACTCAGACTATCTTGTCAACAGGTTGGTTGGCGAGATTTTGGGAGCCATCTTTTTACAAACCTAAAGGTGGGATATTTATCTAAGATGTGCTTGAACCTCAATATTTCTTTTCTTTCTCTCTGATTGGTGCCTAATCAACATATTAATCCCTTACTCTTTCCCAAGAAAACTTTGTTCAGAAAAATTCACTCCTATCTTTAAAGAAAAAAAAATCACCCTCATTTTAAAAAATATCACAAAATAATATTATCTGCTTTGGGAGAGGTTGACCCAGCAGTGATGGGTGAATACAATTTGGGTTAAGCTAGATCTAGACAAACTTTTTCTGGAAAGGCCCAGATAGTAAATATTCAGGCTTTGCAGACCATATGGTCTCTTGCTGCAATTACCCAATTCAGTTATTATAGCTTGAAAGTAGCCACAGACAAAAGAGAAATGAATGTGTGTAACTATGTTCTGATTAAACTATGTATGGACAATATTTGAAATATAAAATTTGAATTTCACAATTTATCATCTCAAAATATTGTTTATTTTTCCAGAACTATTTAAAAAGGCAAAAACATTGTTAACTCACAGGACACACAAAAAAAACAGGTTGTGGACTGACTTTTGGACTATAGTTTGCTGAGTTCTTTGGTGAAGAACTTTGGCTGCATTTCCTATGGCCAGGGACATGTGACATAATTTGGCCTATGAGACGTAAGGATAAATCAGCTGCAAGGGTTCTAGGGAAATTTTTCTCCCACACATAAAAAGAAACAAAAGGAAATGAGTAGTTCTTGGGCAGATATGCTGGTTAAATTGCTCCTTTCTGCCGGTGGATGCCCAGAGGAAGCATCATTGAAGTGTCTCTTCCCTCAGTTGTCATGTCTAAGACAGAGTCTCCTAAAGAGTTGGAACAGCTCGCAGATTCTGTGATGAGGAGATTCCAAGCACCAAGCACTCCAGAGGCTTTGGGTTTGTCACGTGGGCCATTGTGGAGCAGATGGATGCAGCTGTGAATGCAGGGCCACAGGAAGTGGGGGTGGGGGGGAGAGGTGTGGAACCAGAGAGGGCTTTCTCAATAGACCTGGTGCCCACTTACCTCTGAAATAGATTTTTTGTCGATGGTATTGAAGAAGACACTGAAGAACATCACCTAAGAGATTATTTTGAACAGTATAGGAAAATGAAGTGATTGAAATCATGCCTGACCAATGCAGTGGCCAAAAGAGAGGGTTTGCTTTTGTAACCTTTGATGATCATGACTGTATACAAGAAAGACCATCCTGTGAATGGCCACACTGAGAAGTAAGGAGAGCCTGTCTAAGCAAGAGATGGCTGGTGCTTCCTCCAGCCAGAGCTTAGAATGGTTGTGCAAATATCAGGTGGTTGTGGAGGTGGTTTTGGTGAGAATGACAACTTTGATCATGAAGGAAACGTCAAACTCCAGAGGTCCAGGTGGCTCTGGTGGCAGCCATGGCGGTGGTGGATATGGTGGCAGCAATGGGAGGGTTGTAACAGATTTGGTAATGATGGTGGTTATACAGGAGGTGGTCCTGGTTACCTTATAGGAAGCAGAGGCTGTGGAAGTGGTGGAGAGGGTTATGGAATCCCAGGCGATGGCTATGGCAGGAGGTGCAGCTTTGATCATTATACTGAGGGAGGAGGCTGAGGGGCCTGTGGCTGTGGTAGAGGAAGCAGTTTTGGGGGTGGCAGAAGCTACAGTGATTTTGGCAATTACAACAATCAACACGTGAATGGTCAAAACACTTGAGGACTGTATCTGTGGCTAATTGTAAAACAGTTTATTTTAGTTTCTGTTCTGTAGAAACTGTAAAGCATCCCAACATAGGATTTTAATGTGGATTTATTTTTTGCCCTCATGCTGTTGATTGCTAAATGTAATAGTCTGATCTTAACAATGAATACATTTATCTTTAAAAAAAAGCAGCAGTTATTTATTCTGTTTCTGGATACCCCGTTGTAAGGATAAAATGCCTGGAGTTTCGATAGCCATGATGTGGCCAAGAGAGGGGCCAGCCTAACGACAAAGCTGACATGCACTAAGGAAGAAAAATGAAAAGAGGGAAAGAATTGGCATTCTTGATAAGCAGCAGAATTAATTCTCTAATCGTCTTTCCTTTGCATTTTCTTACCATGTAAAATCATCAATTCTTTACAGTACGAAGTTATTTTTTTTCTGGTTACCTATGGTTAAACCTATCCTGATACTTTAATACTAATTCTATTCCCTCTCTGTCTCCTTCTCTCTCCCTGTATCTTTTTTCCTTTCCACCTCCTTCCTCTAACCAAAAGCAAAGTAAAGACAAACAAGACAGCAGAAAAATCTGATTCTTACACCATTATAAATCTGAGATCTATCAAAGGTAACTGACTAAGCTGAAGCCACATGATTTGCTTCTAAGAAAGAAGGTGAAGCCCATCCCCGTTATGCTAAGAAGGCTTTCTGCTGCATTCATTTCTCTGGATGCCTCTTTCAATTTTCCTTTTTTTAAATTTTTTTATTGTTTAAAGTATTACAAATAGTAGTACACATATTTCCTCTTTTTCCACCATTTACCTCCCCACGGTCTCACCTATGCCCAGTACATGCCCTCATCTGCCTCCCTGCCCCAGTGCTAAAATTTATAGGAGAAGGAAAACAACAACAAATCAAATGGCATTTCTCCATATCAAATTTATTATCATACAAATATTTTCTAATATAGTTCATTTTTCTCCCATTTGGAATACAATTTTGCAAATCTGTTGAGGTTTTTTATTCCCACCCCTTATGCAGGAGTATATGGTTCTGCAGGTTTTCAGAGAAAACCTTCTAGGCCAGTGGTCAGCAAACTACGGCTCATGAGGCACATGCGTCTCTTTGGCCCCTTAATTTTTTAGCAAAGGCCAGCTTAGAAGTAGAGTAATTAAGTTAATAACAATGTACCTACCTATAGAGTTTAAGTTAAAAAAATCTGGCTCTCAAAAGAAATTTCATTCATTGTACTGTTGATATTTGGCTCTGTTGACTAATGAGTTTGCCAACCACGGCTCTAGGCAAAGATAATGGAATGATACAACATTTAAAGGGCTGTAACCCAGGGACTCAATCTGTCAAGTCAAAAGCACAATCTTTGGCCACACTGACCTTGCAATGTTTCTAAAAATTTTTGAAAATTTTTAAGAAATTGATATTTAGGGTAAAAATTATCTGGATCTGCATTTTAATTTTTCTAGAATACTTATGTGGCTTATAATTAAAAAAAGTACATATGTTTAATATTTAGAGGTGATGGCATAACAATATCATTAGATGAGGAGAAGCAGTGAGTGGAGAGAATGATGTATTAGAAAAAGAAAAAACAGGAAAAAAACAAAGAAACATGTAGTCATCATGTTGCAAGCTCCGGAGAGTATGAACTAAGAATTATTAAAGAGCTACATTGGTCAGGCCTTTTAGAACTTCACAATCTTGTTGGAGTTATGATATAAATGTATAGGTACATATAAAAAATAAAAAGTGTACATACCTGTATCTAGGCACTACTATAAGTCAATACATTCACCATCTAAATGCCATAAAGCATTGTTAGAAATCAAAATAGAAAAAGATAATCAGAGCAAGTTTTAAGAGAAAGGGTGGTGATGGAGGAGGGAAGAGACTACTTGTAAAAGCAGAGGAGTAGGAGTATGAAATAAGAGAAAAGCTGACTTAGTGGAAGCTCAGGTCTTACATTGCAGAATTTAGATAGTTAAGTTGACCCAATTGAGGGGCACTGCATAGTAGATGGATTTGGAATTGTGTCAATAAAGAGGCTTAGGAAGAAATTCCAAGGTCTAAAGCAGGGAAGGACATGATGAGAGCATTGTTTTAGGAAGGTGCTGTCCTTACGTGTCAAACCAATTAGAAAGAGAAGATAGGTTGATGGGAAAGTCAGACAACTTTAATAATTGACATCTCTTACTTGACTTTAAAATTGAATAGAACTGATCATCAATCTGATGACCTGATTACTCAGAAGTATATAGGTTCAAATACACCCAGCCAATTGAATCTGTGCAGGATAAAACAGAACTCAAGGCAAAATTAGCTTCGGTATGTGGTTGCATTAAAAGAAATATATCAGTGTATTAGTTTCAGGTGGACAATACAAATTTTAAAAAGAACACTAAAATAAGTCAGTGTGCACAGAGCAAGCAGGGTATCATTTTGGAGACTCATGTGCAAATCAGGAAGGAGGTATCCCTGATTTCTAGTGCTGCTCATCCTACTCTGTAAACTACACACACGGGACTACTTAACACACATTCAGTTTGGACTCCTGTACTTTCCAACTTGGAACAATGCTGAAGCATAGAAAGCACCTTCCATGCCCACCACTCCCTCCACACCCCTCCCCCCCACACACACACCCGAAGTCTATATTAGCAAACCTAGAGGAACAAAATCAGATTTAAGATACAATGAGGAGGGTTAGAAGGTCAGCTTATGATTATTGACTGTTAGATCTTTGGTAAATTTTCCACTGGGTTGTGCAACTACATCGTTAGTTAATCTTTAAACTTCTACCAACTTTCTTGTATTCTCTCTAACATATCCCCTGACAAAAAGCAGGCTGAACTTATCAAGAGAGTGGAAAATTCCAGAACTAGCTAAGTCTGCTCCCAGGAACTGGTTAGAGAACCCAAGGACCACAACTAAAAAACTGGTTTGTACAAGAAAGATCCAAGATGGTGCAAGAAACGCCTTCTCAGGTAACCTTATGACTAATTTTGTTCATTAGCATATTAAAATCATGCCTAGGAGTGGAGATTTAGCATTAAAATGAGACATGCAAAGCATGGCCAGGCACGTTCCAAGCATGTCTGAAAACCGCACATGCATCCTTGCAATTTCAAGAACTCTCCATCCTTTTCTGAAAAACCCTCCCCTGAAACCAGCTATCTTCCGCCAACCCTTTAAAGTTTTCTGGACTTTCCAAAATTGTAGAGAAGGGATCTTTAGGGCATAATGTGTTTTTCATTGTTTGATTAAGAAGAAATTTTCTGATCTGCTTTATCAAAAACAGTCTCATTCTATTGGTGTAAATGGCACTGGACAGAAAGAACTGGATTTGAGGTCTCTGACTTGCAGGGGTCAGTGACAAATTGGCCTTCTCCCAGTAGCACCTCCCACACCTTCCATAAGTGGGAGTGATGATAATCACATTAATAAACAAGCATTTAGAGGATTATATTCACTAAATGGCACAGATATATAACTGAAAGCAAATTCCCACACCTGCCTCTGCACCTCTATAAATACCACTATTACCCACACAGTTGCTGGAAGCAAAAATGTAAGAATCTTGACTTTTGTCTTCATTTACATCCAGCACAATGCTATCACTAAAATATCACTGGATCCATGTACTTCTCTCCATTGTCCCTTTCTAGACCAAATCACCTTAATGTCTCACGTGGACCACTGAAATACCCTTTTGTCAGTTTCTCTATTTTTTCAATTGCCTTACTATAATCAATTCTTCATACAACAATTAGAGTGAAGTTTAAATATATAAATATATCATACCATTCTTCAGTTGAAATGTTCCTGTTAGTGTTATACCCTTGCAGCACCTTTGTTGGCCTCTAACAAATGATTGTCTGACATCTGCCTACTGCTCTGATCTCTCAGCTTTCTTCAACAGTGGACTTCCTTCATTCTTCAAAAACTCCAAGCCCCTACTCCTTACCCCCCCAAACACACACACACACACACACACACACATACACACACACACACACACATACAAAACAAACAAAAAAAACCACAAAAATCACCTTTTTATTAGAGTTCTCTTTGCCTGAAGCATATGCCCTTTGATTTCTGTTTAGTTGGTTTACCTTACCATTCAGGTTTCCCTTTAAATTTTGCCTTCTCAAAAATTCTTTTTTGATCAGCCGGCCTAAGTAGCCACTCTATCACCATCAATCACAACACCTTATCTAATTTTTCTCCTACTGCATATCATTATTTGGTATTTTCTCACTTACTTGATGTTTATTTTCATACTGCCTCTTTCATCTGTTAAGTTCCTAGAAGGAGAGACTTGTGTCCCCTATTCAGTAGTATTTATCTAGAAAAAAATACTCATCAAACATTTGTCAAAGGCACGAATGAATGAATCAATGAGCACTCAAGCAGACAGGAGCAGCTTGTAGCTGGTTAAAGCTATCAATTCATTGGGGACCTAAGTGATGTTTTATAGGCTCCTTGATCCCTCGCATCTGGAAGAGTTCAATTCACACAGTAGTGATTTCATTAATTTCTAGATCATTGCTTGTCCAGTTTTCAGTTATTCTCACAGAATCCATTCCTACAAAGAAAAGCAAGGGAGAACAACGCGATATAAAGGTCACTTTGTTGTCTCCTTGCTCTCTTTTTTGTTTTTTTGTTTTTTACAGAAAACGTTTCCCTGTTTTCTTTCTCTTTTTATCTATTATTGTCAACAGCAGCCCTTGTTTTAAGTTTAGCCAAACAATGCCCTCTGCTGTATGTGCCTAAAAATAACACGATGGCCTTGAAAATTCCAACTTGGATGATGCCAAAGCTCTTTTCATGATTTGCTTCTTCACATGGACTTCAAAATCTAGGAATGTTTGACGCAACTTTCTGGTCACTCCAATGGATGTAACACTTAGAGCAGAGAGCAAGAATTCTCCTGGGCAGAGAGTCACATCATCTCCAAAGCCCTTTTAAATGGATCCTCGCATTCCTGCTTCTGGAGCTCATTTGAACCATTAATTAGAAAAGACACAAGTGGAAAAGATCTCCTGATCCTTCTGCCAGAATCCAGAGGAGCAATGTGGAATAGGCTAGGAACTGTGGAAGGCAGTGCCAGTCCCAACTCCGTCTTAGTAACAAAAAGTGAAATCTAGTCATGTTTAAAAAACAGGCCCAGAAATATAGCCAACAACTTGGCAAAGCTAAAATAAAATGAATTTTTTTCTTGCTTTGCCTCATGCGAGATGAGCATACCTGGCATGGAATTCCTGCTGCTTATGAATTCTTTTGATCATATTCACATTTTGAGGTTGGTTATTTATAAAGAAATGAAATATAGATGACTGACTTGTTTTTTCAAATTAAAGGGTAGGATTTAAGATGTTCAGGGGTGTGTTTGTATTTTTATGATAGCTGCTTGCTGTGTTGATCTAGTAAAATGCTTCACTGAAGAATAAAGTTAAAACCTCAAGGTCCACATACAGCTTGTTATTTAATTCCTTAGAAAATGAAATCAGATTGTTTCAATTATCAGAAATGTGCCTATTTGTAACATGCCTGCATTCTCCTTTGTACTAACATTTTTGAGCCTGGAGCCCTACCAAGGCATAAAAATTTATTTCCCCTTCCTTACTTCTTCTTCTTTTTTTTCCAGATTCAGGGCCCCAAATGATTAATACATGATAACTTTATATGCAAAGCTGAGGTTTCCATTTCATACTTTTCCTCGGGATGGGGTGTCTTCAAAGTAACACACTGCAGATTTAGTGTAATAATACACAGGGCCTAGACAATCACAGTTCAAAATAACATAACCCACCAATAGCTCCCCAGTGCTCACAGAATAAAGCCTAACTCATTTACTGCCTTTACCCACTAGATGCCAGTAGTACCCCCGGTTATGGCAATCTGCAATGTTTCCGGACATTACCAAATATTCCTGGGGGAGGGGACTTTGTCCTCTTGAAAACCATTACCTTATATGACATGCATGGCACCATAATGCTGTGCCATATTGTTTTTCCAGTCCCACTGTTCTCCATAATACAGTCTAGGGTGCAGGCTGTTTCTGATTCTGAAAAAGACCCCCTACTTTTTACCTCTTCAGGGACTTGCTCCTGTTTTCTCCATGGCCTTGAATGCCCTTCTCTGATTTTTCTTTCAAAATTGTACCCAACATCAGAGCCAAGTTTGCAATAATAATTTCTACTAGACCTTCCTTGGTCTTACTGGCCAGTATTAACACACCCTTTCCCTAAGTGTCTGTAATGCCAAGATGACAGCCCTTATAAAATCTGTGTTTGAATCTAAATATTTGGAAATGCATTTGACCTATTTAATCATAAACTTCTTTTTTGTTTGTTAATTCTCACTCAGGGATATTTTTTCATGGAGTTCTAGAAAGAATGGAAAGGAAAGGGAGAGAGAAACAGAGAGAAACATCAATGCGAGAGAAACACATCAATTGGTTGCCCCCTGCACACATCCTGCCCAGGGCCGGGAATCAAGCCCACAACTGAGATACATGCCCTTGGCCAGAATTGAACCCAGAACATTTCAGTCCACAAGCTGACAATCTATCTACTAAACTAAACCAACAAGGGCTAATCTTAAACTTTCTAAGGACAGGAATGGAATGATGTCTAGACAATCAATGGATATTTGCTGAATTGGATTTCTGAATGGAGTCCATATTTTAATATCTGTTCAGGAGCCAGGGTAACCAGCTAATTTTATAATAACATATTAGAGGCCTGGTGCACAAAATTTTTGCATGGGGATATGTGTCCCTCAGCCCAGCCTGAACCCTCTTCAATCTGAGATCCCTTGAGGGATGTCTGACTCCTCTGATAGGATTGGGCCTAAACAGATAGTTGGACATCCCTCTCACAATCCAGGACTGCTGGCTTCCAACTGCTCATCTGCCTGTCTTACTGATGGCCCCTAACCGCTTCTGCCTGCCAGCTTGATCACCTCCTAACCACTCCCCTGCCAGCCTGATTGATGTCTAACTGTTTGCCCCTAATTGCCCTCCCTGGCAAGCCTGGTCCCGCCCCCCGCAACTGCCTTCCCCTGGAGGCCTGGTCCCCCCACAACTGCTCTTCCCTGCAGGACTGGGCCCCCCAAAAAACTGCCCTTCCCTGCAGGCCTGGTAACCACCAACTTCCCTCCTCTGCTGGCCTGTCACCCCTAAAACCCTCTCCTGCAGGCCTGGTAACCCCTAACCTCCCTCGTCTACGGGCCTGGCCACCCCCAAATGCTCTCCCATTCAGGCCTGGGTCCCCACCCCCCAAAACTGCACTTTTTTGCAGGCCTGGTCCCTCCCAACTGCACTCCCCTGCTGGCCATCTTGTGGTGGCCATCTTATGTCCACATGGGGGCAGCCATCTTTGACCACATGGGGGCAGCCATCTTGTGCATTGTAGTGATGGTTAATTTGCATATTATTCTTTTATTAGAGAGGATAATATATCAACTTCATTGATAAGCTCCACCTGTGAACCAAAAAATTAAAAATGGTATACAATTCACTATAAATAGTCAAAGAGGGCTCAATAAGTACTTTTTACCCCCTCCCCACAAACAATAAACATTAAAATAAATTAAACTTGTGAAGAAGTAGATTAGCAAATATCAGCAAGTAAATTGGTGATTGAAGACAACAGATAAGGGTAAAAATTTACCCTTACCAGCAATAAGCTGTATGCTAAATACCACATCCTTAGTACCTAGCACATTATATATACTAAACATGTGCATACTGAATGAAAGAAATAAGGAGTTAAAAAAGAAAGAAAAGCAGATTATAGAAAATATTGGTTACTGTAAATTGCCAATTACACTAATGAAATATAGAGAGTTAAAAAAAGTCAGAGTTAAAAAAAAATCAGAGATACATCTGTTAAACTTCCTAGAGATTGGATATCCTGATTTATATACTATATTGCTGTGAGGATACATGAGTAAAAATAGTAAGAAGTAGAATTCCTGGTATATACAGTCAATACTGTATGAATGTTTGTCATTGTTTTTTATTATTGATATTTATGTACCGTTGACATCTAAAGCCCAATAATGGAGAATGATTAATAAATCGGAGTCTTCTAACCTGATGCTAAAGCAATTTGAATCATACAATTAAGATTTTTTAGTTTTAGTTTTCATCAACCATTTTATTTAATTATAATTTGTTTTTCCATAGTTCAATCCACTTGTTTCTTAGAAATTCATGAATGGATCATGGGTAATTTGTGAATCTCTTTATATGCACATTTTTATGTAAATGTGATTGTGTATTTTTATAAGAAGGTTATTCATTGGTTTTATCATTATGTTCTCTAAGAGATTTATGACTGTACAAAATTAAGTTCTACATGAAAAAAAATTGACAGATTGAAGTATTTGAAGAGTCTATTTTAGTTCTAGATATAATTTAGCAAATTGGCAGTCTGCTCTAAATATCCATTTCTTCTGTGTTTAGTAAGTGTGACTACCTTCTCATTGAAAGGAACTTTGCAGATAAAACAGGAAGGTTTAAAAAGCCTTAGGAGCCGAAGCTGGTTTGGCTCAATGGATGGAGCGTCGGCCTGTGGACTGAAAGGTCCCAGGTTCGATTCCGGTCAAGGGCATGTACCGTGGCTGCGGGCACATCCCCAGCAGGAGATGTGCAAGAGGCAGCTGATCGATGTTCCTCTCTCATTGATGTTTCTGACTTTCTGTCCCTCTCTCTTCCTCTCTGTGAAAAATCAATAAAATATATTTTTTTAAAAAAGAAAGAAAGCCTTAGGAATAAAGAGGGTCCATGGGGAAGGTATACATAGGTGAGAGCTTGGAGCCAGAAGGCATACATTCACAGAGAATAAATAAAAGACCCAGAGTATTGGGAAGAAAGAAACATATTTTCACAGAGAACAGAGACAGATGCTGGAAAGAGGGAAACATTTTCACAGGAGATAGAGGAATGTTGCAAGATAAAGGGGAGAGAAAATGTGGGGTACCATCTGGGTTTTAGACTTTGAAGTTGATATTCTACAAAAGAGTGACTAATTAGAAAAGCACAGTGTCATAAAATGGGGAAGGGATCCAATTAGAAGGGAGCATGAAGAGACAAAAAACTACATAATTTATAAACCTTGGAAAAATTAGGCTTAATTGGTTACCCCCTCAGGAAGTCCTCCCTAAATTGGAATTTGTATTTGCTTCCAAATAAGTTCTATCCTTTTACTAACAAGTCTATTTAGTCTGGTAATTTTATTTTTCAAACTTTGCAAGGTAAGAACCTGCAAGAGGGAGATCCACTCCCCAAACCCCATGCTTCATCATGATGAGCTACCAGTATCACCTTTCTGAAAAAACTAACAAAGACAAAAAAAACGTAAAGACAGGTAAATTCTTCAAGACAAACGTCTATTGTAAAAGATTCTGGAATGAAGCCTTCCTTGGGTGACAGTGATCCTTGGCACACACTTTAAACACTGGTACTTAGGTGACAATTTGTCTCCCCATGTCATCTCTTTATGGATTTTGTGTCAATGTAAGAATCAGGATGTTGGCATGATAAAATGGGATCCTGAGCTTCCTCAAGAGAAAGAACTGGGAACTCCATTGCTCCACATCTTTTCTTCATTTGCCATAGTTTATTCCTAAGAGAAAATGCATTGAGATAGCACAATTGAATTGTTAATGTTTATCTAGTTCTTAGAATATTTTTGGGTAATAAAGACTAAAGCTGAAGGAGAAAATATCATGCTTACTAGTATTTGTGAAAGTCAAGTGTATATCAGGAATAAATGAGAAATAATTACATTTCATTAAAACTATAACCAAATCCTCTGTAACATATCTTGCTCCTCACTTCCCTACTCAAAAACTCTAATGTTGGATGGAGTTAAATTGCAAAAACTTGATATGTGTCTTAGCTACTCAGGATGCACAAAAAAATGATTCTTTCTAGGGAATCTTAGTTTGAAAAAACGAATTAAAGGATAGCAAATAAAAGAGGCAGAACATTTCAAATTACATTTAATTAAAATATGGAAAATAATTTATCTCCTCATGACATTCTCCTAACAGTCTACGGAGACTAACAGTTATTCTTTTATTTTTACATATATTCATTTATTAATACTAATATTTACATATTTTCTTATACAAGTGAATGACAGGAAAAGTAGCCAAAGAAGCTTGTGAAAATATTAAGTCCTTAGCAAGGAAAGTAGAGAAAGATTTTGTTTCAGAAGTTGGCAATGCAGTTAATGACTTGGCTTCCCATATATCCTTGGGATTGATGACTAGCTGGGAGGAGTTGATAGCCATTAACCTCTACCTGCTCATCAATCCTTAGGAAATGCCCTGTGCAAGGTCATCATTGCCATTATTGGTTGGAAACAAACAGATCAACAGTAGCACCCAAAAGGTGTATGGATTCTTTAATTAGTAATGCAATTTAAATTGCTTTGCAAGGAATCTGAAGATAATAAATACCACATACATAGAGCCATTCAGATTTTAAAACTACCTTCCAGTGTTTTAACAAGCACTTTCTTCCTTGATTATCATTAAAGTGTGCAAAGTTCTCATTTCCTAGACAGTGACCAGAAAGCACTAAACACATCTAGGATTCATTTAACTGGAGAGTGCTGAGAAGAATCTCGAAAATCATTTTAGTTCTAATAGTATATCATTCCAAGTATGTTCACCAACACTGTGTGAACTTTACACAGAAACTCCTTTGACTTGGTAACTCCTCATCACTGATTGTTTGAAACACTGCTGAGACAAGTCCAATATAACCAATGCCAGAGGGCTAAATTAAGTGAATGTATACATAGTATGTGAACAGTTATAAATAGACTGGTGTTCAAAGGGAACTAGTAAATTTTTCATTGTTAGTGAAGGCTATGTGGACATGAGATTTAGCAGAATATGTACTGTGGATATATTCCAAGATAAAGAAAAACACAAGCATTTATCCCCTTGATAAAATTTGCTTAGAGCCTACTAAGTGTCAAGTATGGTGCTCAGTTCTTGATACTTGGGGTCAAGTGTCTCCCATAGATCTCACAGTGTAGTCGGACAAGAAATTACAATATAGCAGAAGATGCTAGAGAATAATGAAGTTTTAGGAGGACACACTAAGGCAGAGAAGAGAGAGAGAAGGGGGAGAGCTTATTGAAAATGGGCATGTCATGGTGAAAAATGCATGAAAGTAAACATGAGCATAGGACAGAGAGAGGCACAGCAGAATACTATTAGGAATATATACTATTAGGAATATATATAAGCAGTAGAAGGAATAATAAGTAAAGTAACAGTACTGTGAAAAATTATCAAAAGAAGTTAGATTCTATATAAAGTCATGAGATGGGTTGTAAGGGACTTACTTTTTCTTCTTTTGTTGGAAAGGAATAAGACAATGAGAAGAATGCTTAAGGAAAAGCACATTTGCAATAATATGGAGAATAGTTAGGGAAGAGTACATGGTAAGACCTAAATGTCATAATTTAAAAAATTGAGGTATGCAAAGATGAGGGCCTGAACTAGGCTTTGCTTTTTACCTAAAATATAAACTGACATGCCATCATGATGTCCATATCTCTGTTCTTCAATCCTCTCTCTGTGACACTCCCTCATACTTCACTAGCTTCCTAGACTCCCGACCCATAATTGAATGCTCTGACTTCTATTTACTCTGGACTCCTTAAACCATCAGAACAAGTCTTGCTCAACTAGACGTGGCTCCCACTGAAGGCCTCGGAGCCGCTGCCTTCCAGTTTCGGCATGACTTATGCCTTTAATAAATTCACCAAAACAACCCATAAAAACCTGATAAGGAAACTCTCTTTAATTGAGTCTGTGTTTATGAGATCTGAGCAAGGGAAGGAAACAGAGGAGACTCTTACTGTGATTTCCAGGCAATGTCACTTAATCAGAATACAGATAGTGGGGATGACCTCCTAATTACAACTGGAAATGCTTTCAAGTAACCTCAACACTGTTAACATTGCATAATGAGGAAGCCATGGTGATGACATGTCAGATAATGGAAATGACTGTAATCAGTGATTTCCTTGTTTCCCTTTAATGACCACAAAAGAGGGAATTATACCAGCCAACGCAGGACCTTTGGAAATTGGATTCTTCTTTATTTACTTAAGGCAGTCCTCATTTTGCTTGGTGCCAGTGTTGACCATAGTTCATTCTCTTTGGAACCAAGTCTTCTTTTTTGCACAATTTTTTTTTTTATAACAGATTTGTACTCAGTTACCATGGAACCTTGTTAACACGAGGACTCAATTGCAATATGAACAAGCTTCAGGTAACACAGTACTGTGCAAAGGAAGAACTTCTATTTTCCTGCATTCGTCTACAAACAATGCATCATATCTAAAAATAAATTGTGACAAAAAGCAGGAATACACACGAAGAGCAATAAGGGACTCAGTCCCCTATGGTACCTTAATGGGATAAGATAGTAGGGGAGCCTATGGGATGGCCCTATTTAAGCCATTAGCCAACTACCTTTTCTTTGCTTTGGATAATGAAAGTTATCTCTTGGTTATTTCTCCCACCATCTTTCTTTATTCTCTAAATGATGCATTTTAGAAAGAACATTCCAATAGAAAGAAAGATGGATCCTATAGATGCTAGGTGTCATTAATGAGAGACACCTAAATTTTCTGTCCCCTTCTATAAAGTGCAGATAGAACATATGCTCTTCCTATGCTAAAGAAATAGTGAAAAGATAAAGTTTAATCAAAGGAAGTGTGACAAAAGAGTACAATATACAAAATGAGGAAAGAGTATAATATGGTTGTGACTCCTATACTCCCCAGTCCTATATTTTAAGCTATAATTGCCACATGAACAGACTTGGAAGGTAGATGAAAATGTAAACAAAACTCTAAGATCAATGGTTGGAAAACTACTGCCCATAAACAAAGTTCAGCCTACCATTTGTTTGTTTTTTTTTCAATAAAGTTTTATTGGAACACTTAACCACCCATTCGTGGAGGTATTGTCTAAGGCTGCTATCACAGTAAAGCAGAATTGTGCAGTTCTGAGAGACTGTATGGCTCAAAAGTCTAAAATACTTACTCTTTGCCCCTCTATAAAAAAAAAAGTGTGTTGACCCTTCTGTAGAGTATCGAGGAAGATTCCTTTTCTTACCCACTCTCCTCAGTGCCTAATTTACCAAGATGATCCATTAGGACATAAAAGAAAAATATTAAAATTTATAATTATAATTAGTTTCATCTAAGAAATAAGAAAGGGATTAAGAGTCACTACCTTGACAATGAAGCTATGTGTCCCATAACATATATGAGGAATTCTGAGCAAAAGAGGGATTTCCACAATACAGAGTGGTTACCTGCTATGAATGACCTGTTCACTACTATTCCTGGGTGTCTGGGTAAGTGGCTTTAGGGATTATATTACTTATTTTTAACTAATTAATATAAAATGAAGAAAGAGGTCTATGGGGATTCTTTCAAAGATAACACAGAATGCATATTCTAGTAATAAAGCAAGCATAAACGTATGCAAATAAAAATGGTAGAGTTAACATTGTATCTCCTAGTATAAGCTCTTTGAGGCAGTAAAATGATTATAATTTAAAGACATGCTCATTCAGATTAATCCTTTATATATGTGTCTGTGTATATATGGATATATCCATGTATGTGTGTTTATGTGTGTGTTCATGATCACGCTCTCCAGCAAACATGCCCTGTCACACCCTTGTTCTAAGTGTACACTCAGTTCTGTATTCACTGGGTGCTCTCCAACATCTCTGACTGATACCTGACTTGAGGTTTTTTTTTTTTTCCTTTCCATCTCACCCTTTTTCTCTAATCAGAAACACTCAGGTGTTGCTATACAAAATCAATGCCTCATCTGCCCTAAGATTGAGAATTGTAATTGTATATGTCCCTTTGAATCCCGAGGGAACAACCTGGAAACAGGTCTGTGAGAGGCAGACTTTGTAAGTATCCCTTCCCTATTTCATTTTCTCCTTCCCTGACCAAAGTTTCTTTCTCTCACCATAATTAGAAATATGAATTAAAATATGCTAGATTTCAGCTTTAACACCCACGTACATAGGACCCAAGGAAGAACTTTGAGAGTTTTAATATAAGAACCCTAGAGACCTACATAAAAATGTCAACTTCCTCCTTCACTGTAGGAAGATCTTGTCAATAACAGTCTGGATCTCTATTATGCTAACCTATAAAATGGGTGTGATATTTACCTCTCTACCCTTTATCATGGTTATCAAGGATACCTTGAGATAGTTTGTGAATTGGAAAATCATTTTAAACTATGAGTATGAGATACATTTTAAAGACCAATAATTTTTTTTTTTTACTTTAAATCCATACTAAAAACAAAACAATTCAGAAGGTAGAGGAAGGAGGGAGACAGCAAATAAATAAATAAATAAATAAATAAATAAATAAATAAATAAAGTTTTCTAGCTGATGTCCACTCTCTGAGTATTTTACATATGCAATTTTACTTAATCCTCATAACAACTGCATGATCCTTCAATTAGATGCCCTGTTAATCACTTACCCCAAATCACACCATCAGTAATCGATCCTATATCTATCTAAATTGATCCATTTTAACCACTACACTGCATGTAAACACTTTAAGCTTTGGATAAATGGCTTATTCTTTTGGCAACTTATTTTCCTCATTTTTAAAGCATAGAGAGGAACATCACTACTGGCTACATTATCATCACTCATCCTAATAAAAGTCCATTTTTAGAAGTGCTTTATATTCATTTTTTCTTTGAGAAACCAAGACAGCATTAAAGCACTCTACCAAGCCAGCTGGTTGGGGTGGGGATGAGTGGGGAGAGGGGCACTAAACTTTAACCACCAGCTCCAAATCCATTTTCCTGCCTGGTGGTATATTTGGTGTGATTAACTTAGACAACCTAAATGAAACTGCATAGCAAAATATCTGGCCTACAGTAGGTATCCAATATATAGAGTATGTTTTCTCTTCCAAATAAACTTCTCTTTTCTCTTGGATTATAGTCAGCATAATAACTATGCTCTATTTGGAAGGCTGAAAATTAGGACCGAAGAGAAACATCAGTCTGGATTGACTAAATGAAGGAAAAGCTGTTGTTGGGGGATGAATGTAGACTGTGATATATAGACTGCAAATTTTCCACTAGGTTCCTTCTTGCCATCATGTGCTATTTAAGTAAACTTCACTCTCAATTCTTTTGTTTTTGAAGAAAAACATTTCCAGCTAATAACACAATTACACTTAAGTATCAGAGCTCATTTTAGTATTATTGCATTTGTTAAATCTAACTGAGTCCAAATTACTTCCTCATTGCTCATAAGAGGAGGGGAGGAGGAAAATGACGGGGGAGGGAAAGGCTGAGGTGGGAGAGGATTGTGGGGGTTAAAGGAAGAGGAGACGTGCACAGAGGGACAGAGACAAAAACAGATATCAATGCTGCATATAGCCTCAAGTCCAATAAATGTCAGGAAAACTTGCTGCCCATGGTTTCTATGGAAACCCCTTAAGTTAAGAGTAGAACACACATTTTTTTGAACTGCAATTCACAAGCTGTTTATTTAATTATGATGAAACATGAAACTGTTTGAGCCAATACTATTATCATACTGATAGCATTTAGAATTCAACAAATAGGTATAGCAAAATAAAAAGTTAATCTCTTTTTAAAAAAGAACTATTAGATCCATGTGATTTGCATGCAAGTAATATGCATCTTGAATTTACAGGACTTCACACATGATTTCCCGAAGGCGAACCCTAAATTAGCTAAATGACATTTGGTAAAAGGAGTTCTTCAGAGGTCTCATGCCAATTAGACACCCCCCATGCCCGGTGAACAAAACCAAGGTCACAGCATATTTTCAATTAAACCCAGGATAGCACCAAAATGCAGCACAGCTGGAAAAGCAAGCTCATTATTACCTCATAGATCATTTGTGAGCAATGAATAGGTCTCTGGTGCTTTGCTGTTATACAGACATTTGAATATAAAAATAAAGAAAACAACTTCTGATTAGTTTTTGCCTTCCAAAATAAACAAGCACTTTTAGAGCATTTTTCCTGGTGCCCCCCCCCCCCCACTTCAAAAAAAAAAAAAAGAAGGAAGGAAGGAAGGAAAAGGAGAGAGAGAGAGAGAGCAAAAAAGAAAGAAAGGAAGGAAGAAGAAAGGAAGGAAGGAAGAAAGAAAAGACTCTAATTAGAAAAGATTTGCTTTGCCTTTAATTTAGCCAGAAGGTACCATCTGAAGGATGGACTCATTCAAACCCTTGTTCCTTCACTAAACAAACAGGTAGTGTCAACCTACTGTGTGTCAGGCACTGTCTTAGGGATAAGGAAGGCAAGAAGATTAAACTCTGCTCCCAACTTAATTATGGACTTTTAGAAGGGAATGCATTAATGTTGTTGGTAAATATTCAAGGAAGGACAACTATGGCTCATAGATACTACACTAAAATAAATCCAGGATCTTGCCTTCCAGGAGATAATAATGTAATGGAGACAAAAAGACACTTGATCATAAATCGCAGAGCAAGAAGTCAGTGCTTCTGCCTGCTGCCTCCTGATCTCCTCTCTGTGGTTAGAAATGCCACCCACGGATGCTGTGCTACAGTGGAGGGTAAGCATGTTTGTGTATATGTCATGATTGGCTGGTGGGTGGAGGGGTGCCGAGGAGGAGCTCCAGAAATATTTCCACAGGAGAAACACTAATCCAGCTCCAACTATGAGCCACTGCTTCCATTCTAACATCTTTCGCCCTTAAAGTCTGACTAAAGGAAGAGGCACTCACAAAGAGAAGGGAATCCTAGGACAGCCATCTCTGGGGTCGAGCTGGGAACATGAAAGCTGTTTCTAAACTGGCAAAGAGAAACAAACAAGGAATTTTCAAAAAATGACTCCACAGATGTCTTTTCTACTATATTGCAGCCTCCTTTTTTTTTTAATCCATTAGTTTGCAGTTGCTCATGCTGGCAAAGCCAATCATTGCTCTTATTGGAGTTGACAGTGTACAATGAGCCACTGCCCATTAGCTGATGCTGTGGTGTTCAGGATGTTGCAGGAAAGATTTAGCATGAATCATCACCCACCTAGCTCTCCATTGTGGTCTCCATGCATAAACAGGCAACGTGTTTGACAATCTAAAAAAACAAAAGCATACATTAGAACAATTCAGCGTATTTCTCTATCTGCAGTCACCACTATCACCACAGACAACACTGGTGACAATATTTATTATTGAAACACAACTGTATTTTAACACTCTCCTGGGAAGAAAGCCAAAGCAACTATTTTAGCTTCTGACCATTTTGAACAATGCATTATTTAATGCAAATAAAAAATACAACTGGTGTCAGGAGATCTGAAGTCTATACTTGGTTCTGATTTATCAGATGCATGACCTTAAGCAAGTTCCATGTTCTCTCTGTTCCGGTGTCTTGATCAAAACCACCTCTAAAGATCAAATGGGATAATGTATTTTGAATATAGGTAAGAAATAGTTCAACAGAACTATCTGAATTATTAAATTCAAACGACATGTTAAGAGTTTGACATTGGTTTCTGCTACAAACTCCAATTATTTTTCCCCCATATCCAAAATCAAGAAAGATATGAACATCTCCTCATCTGCCTCCCACTCTCTTCCTAACACTCTGGTGGCAATGGCAGATTAAAATTTAGAATCTGATCTCGAGGGCCACAGAGTAATTGCAGTAAAGAAACACAAAGAGGTCAAGTTGGCATTTTGCCCAGCATAATGAAGCAAACTAAGCTATTTTTCATTCCAACAAATACAGATCTTTACAGTTTAGACATGCAGTTGGTGCAAGCTGCAAAAAAAGAGGAAATTGTGAACAAAAGCAGCTAGAAAAAGCCCATGCAATTAGTCATCAAGATCCAGGGACCTACACAGATATTGAAATCACCAAGAATTCTATCAGGAGCAGGATTGTAGAGAACAGGGAGGCAGGTGTTAAAACCATCAAGGGATGAGGAGGAGTGAAGTGTGTGTCTGTGGTTGACTCCTTCAAGGAGTTGCTAGCAGGTGGTGTATATGTGGAGTCTGATGGTGTGAGCTTCAGAGCTGAGTGTTTTACTGCGTGACATGGTTTTGTTTGAAACAGATAACGTAAGTCAAAATGTTTCATAAACTTATAAGCAATATACCATGGATGAGTATCATTATCATTCTCTAAGTAAAATGTAATAAGATTAAATTTTATTTCTGAGATGATCTGTGGATTTTTTGTCATCAGTTAAAAAAAATAAAATAAAATAAACAGCTAACTTAGTCTTATGGAAAGTTTCCCCAGATCTCACAGTTTCAAGCACCATTAACTACCCTTCAATAGGGCATATAAAATATGAGTTACAAGTTAATGTGCCTGGTATTTATAATAATGCGAGAGCAAGGCAATGAGTAATGATACATATGTGTAGAGGGGACAAAGAAGAGGCAGGAAATGAACACTTAGGTCCATTGCTCAATCCAGTAGCCAATTCTCATTTCCTATAATAGGAAAAATTAGCAGCATTAGACCTAGTGACCACTCTGTCCTCACTTGGCTCCCAGGAAATCGCTCATCGGTCACTAGACTCAGCCTCCTTTCACCAGCTCTGCCTCATCTCTTGGGCCACTAAACTTTAGAGTGCACGGGGGCTCCCTCAGGGGCCTCTTCTGTATCTGTACTTACTCTTTAAGTGGTCCCATAGTGGCTTTAAACACAATTACAAACTAAAGACTGACAAAAACATAAACATCTAAAGCTGGCAACGCAGATATATATCCACTAACCTACGACCTCCAATTGGAGGTTCTAGAAATAACCTCTCCAAAAGAAACTCCCAATTCTAACTCAACCTCCATCCCTGACCAAGCCTTTTCCAACAGCAAACTAAAGCCACATATTAATTTGTTAACTCACATGTTAACTTATTCAACAAAGTAATTTAAGCTCCTCCATGTGCCAAACACTATTCCAGGGACCATCCTCTTAGGATGTCAGGCCAAAGTCCTCTTGAAACTTCATTTTTTGGTTTCATCTCCACTTCTGCATTCTATCAACTCTGCACCTTACCACTTTTCTGTACATTAGAAAATCCTGTACATCAAGAGTCCCATCACTTCTCCCCTCCACTGATGCACCCTCGTCCATTCTCTCTATGGATAACTGAATTATTCCAAAGTCAGAACCAATATCTGATGTCTATTACTGCCCAACCTCATTCTTTTCTCTGCATAGTGGAGGGGTTCTATCAATATAAAAGTCAGATCACACTCATTCTTCTGCTCAGTGTTTGATTTTCACATCACTCGGAGTAATATGAAAGTGCACCTGGTTGCTTAGGAGGACCTGTGCTTCTTTGTTCTGCAACCCTCCAACTTATCCCTGTGACCGCTACCACTCTCACTCACTCCACTTGGCCATACTGGCTCTTGCTGTGTCTACACCAAGCACACTGTTTCCTCAGGAAACTTGTACTTGCTGTCTCTTCTGCTTAGAATGTTCTTCATTCTAAGAACAGAGCTGTAGCTATAGAGGCACATGGCAATGTACTTCTTTTATCCAAATATCTGTAGGCTTGGCTCCTTCACTTCCTCCAAGCTACCTGCTCAGAGAGTTATTCCTCAGCTCTGCTCCAGTTAAAATATAACTGCTCATTGCCCCCATCCTTCTCTATTCCTTTACTCTGCTTTCTTGCTCTTTCAAGCATTTCTCACAGAGATAATATATACAAGAAGTTGAGAGCCTGCCTCCCTGAGCGCTTTTCTAGAGAAAAACAGGTGAAAGGGGGAGTAAACACATGGAGATGATGGTGAATCATAGGTTAGAGCATGTGATAGCACACAGAATGTATGTTGATAAAATTCTAACATTACATGTAGTGATTTTGTGACTTAGTTCCATGATATTTTTAGCTTTCAATTCCCTTGTCTGTAAAGTGGGGGTGAAAATAATAGAGCTGAAGGTTTTTTGTTTATGAAATGAGGTGATGTCTATAAACCAACTAGCTTGGCATATTGCAAGCTCTCGAAAAGAAATAATAGAGTGTCTCCAATAATGTATGCACACACTTTGGATAATTATAAAGGCGGTGTTTATTAAAATACATTCCATTTTCAAAATGGAGCCATCAGCTGTTAAAGTATGTATACATTTTTGGGGGGACACCCTGTATTTTATGTTTTCCAAATCAAACTTGAAGTTTTCTAGAACAATAAATAGTAATTATAAGCAGCAAAATCTTAATCAGTATCACTTTGAAATTTTAACTGAAAGTCAATCTAGTCGCCCTGTTGAGGTTAAGCATGTGATTATATAAGAATGGAAAAAATCCCTGGGAAGTTAGAGGTCCTATTGAGCCATTTGTATGTTTAAGTTGTTTATTTAGATTCCACCTTTCTGTATGTGGTTTATATGCCGTTGCTACTATGTGATTTAGTTTCTCTATCCCTCTGCCTAGTTTTTAATACACTATAGTGTGGGGCTGGGGGGATAAAATAAAGCCAGAATATTTAATTCAGTACAAAACAGAGAAGTTACCCACTTGCTCAGCCATAGCCTTAAAGTACAGTGATATAGCCATTTGCATGGCATTTTCTTTTACTATAGCTGCTCAGAAATGACTACTTCCCACTAGTTCTATTCTGACTTGTTACTTGCTCATCTGGCATGCCCACTGAGAGAATTAACCCCTTGCTTATCATTTTTCCCATAATATTCTCTTGATTATGCCAGTTATCACCGTATGAGAACCAAGACTATATCCTATTAATCAGTACATTGTCACTGAAGGGTGCTGTGCTGAGAAAACAAGGGAATAAACATTTACAAAAATTAAAATGAAGTGAATATCTGAATGTAGACGTGGCTGAATACATATGCTAATTAAATACCTCTTCAGCCATTAGTGGTACCTTAGGTTAATACTGGAGATCAAGATGTATGGGAGTCGGAGATGCTACAAAGTGCCCTTGTTTTTCAAATAATGATACGAGATCGGCCTCCTGCTCTAGCCCGTCTGATCTCTGGTCTAAAAGAACACATGATAGCTGTGGCCTGTGTAAATATGGCATTTATCTTCATGAGTGTAGTGATGAAGAATGAACCAGGGCCAGCACGGTCCTAGCTGACTTATCTCACCCCACAAATGAAGATAAATAGCACAAGATATTAGCCATTCTGCATTATATCTATTTATTCCACATTTGCAGCCACACAAACAAACATACAAGGTGAACAATAACAACAAAGAACCTGTGCAAAAGTCAGAGGGAAGAAAAATCCTGAAATAACTTCTACGAGACAAGTGTGTTCCCTGTGAGTGGATACTGCAAAAAAGCCCTGTCTCTGGGATCTATAACACGGCTGCAAGCCTCAAAATAAGATTTCCACCCCTCTCTGCTGCTGTTGTTAAACTACTGATATGATAAAGTCAAAAATACCTACAAGGTTACTACACTGGACACTTCCCAACCTACGTAAAATTGCTAAGATGGTGGTTCTAGCATAGTAGCTTCTAAGACCTCCTAGTCATCTAGAAGATAGTCCTCTTAGTTTACTTTTAATACCAGATGATATTAAATATCTTCAAATGATAAGAATTTTTTAATTTCTTAGTTGAACTAGTATGTCCTCATTAAGCTTCTAACATTGTGGTAAGGTGGACAGGGTGCAAAAGGCTCAATACTGATATCACCAGGGATGCTATCCCTGCCCAACTCCCATGGTTACATAATGTGGTACCCAATGTCAGCCAGCCATTGGATATTGCCTCTTCTAGGTTCCAATGCTGCAGGATGTAGCATCATTTTAAGTTATTGTATTCAAATTAAAACCTGGCCCTGTTGGGAAGAATTTAGTTCCCTCAATCTAGTTCACTAGAAATGTTTATGCCTAGATTATCAGAAAGGCAAGTCTGTCCTTGCCAAAGCAATTGGAAGTTCCAGTCTTTGCTTCATATTGCCCACACCTGATTTTCCCCCCAATGGCATTAGTCCTTCTTTCCATTTAAGAGTGGGCAGTGTACCAATGTCCCTCTGCCTACAGGCAGAACAAATCCTGGCCATCTTCTCTAGCTTAATACTCATACTCAGTCTCATGATATCATTGCTTCAGATGTAGCTCTCATCTTATGCTCCATTAGCTTATACTGTATGCTCTGTCTACTTTGGGAAGTGCTACCAGTTTGGCTACCACCATGACTTCACATTTATTTGTGATACTCTTGTGGGATTTCTGTCCTCTTCACTGAGTCTAAATATTTCTCATTATAACATATACAATATCCCAGGCCCTCAATGACTTAGGACATGGCTTGTTCTAGATATCCAATATGACCACGTTAAACCCCTCAGCACTGAGAGCTTCTCTGACATGTATCTTATTCAACGTTAATTGTATGCTCACTGAATACCAGGGGATATTCTAGACACTCTGGATTCTGCAGTGAATCAGACAATAAAGAATGTAGCATGGAGATTCTTTTTTAGGGGTTAGACACATAATAAACAAGCCAGAAATTATCAGGTAGAGAGAAGTATTGAAATAAAAATAAAACAGCGATGATACGGGTAATGACTGAGGGGGGGTGGATATTACACTGATTGGTCAAAGATCACCCTCTGAGAGAAACATTTAAGTTCAAGAATAAAAAGAAAGAACTCAGACATAAAAAGATATGGGAGAAAAATGTGTCAGGCAGACAGAGCAGGTTTGAGGGCGTGCTGACATCTAAATGTTTGTGTCTCTCCAAAACTCATGTGAGATCCTAATGCTCAACGTGATGGTATTGGGGGGTGGGGCCTTTGGGAGATGATCATTCCTGAGAATGGAGCCCTCACGAAAGGGATTAGCGCCTTTAGAAAAGAAGCTCCAGAAAGAACCCTAGCCCTTCCTTTATCTGTACACACAACTAAGAGTCTACACCTGGAAGAGGGCCCTCACTTGACCCTCCTGGCACCCTGATCTCCGCCAGACTCTAGCACTGTGAGACATACATTTCTGTTGCTGCTAAGTTACCCAGTCTGTGGTATTTTGCTATGGTAGTCCAAGCAGACTAAGACAAAAAGAACATTATACCTATAGAGAATGTGGTACTCATTAGAATGATAAGGGTAAAAATAGGCTAGCTTGATAGGTATGGAATAGATAAGCAAAAGAGTAGACTATGTAAGTGAAGAATGCATTAGTTTTCTTTGGTTTCTAGAACAATTTTCACCAATTTGATAGCTTAAAACAATATAAATTTATTCTTTCCCAGTTATGGGGGTTAAAAATCTGAAAGTGAGATGACAGTAGGACTCTCCAGAACATTAGGGGAGAATTCTTCCAGCTCTGCTGGCTTCAGGTTTCCCTTGGTTTGTGGCTCCATAACTTCAGCTTCTGTTTCATTCTTCACATGGTCTTCTTCTAGTCTCCACATGGCTCTCCCATGGGTGTCTCTTATAAAAATCTGTTGTATTTAGATCCATCTGGATAATTCCAGAAAGATCTCATCTCAAGATTCTCAACTTTAATATATATGCAAAGATCACTTTTCCAAATAAGGTCACATCCACATTTTGTAGGTTAGTATGTGGGCATAACTCTCAGGGAGTCACCAATCAACTCACAACAGAGAATTAGGCCTGGTAGGCCAGAGGAAATAATTTCTTTGTAATTCAGTGTGCATGCAATGGTAGGCTTTTGCAGTTTCATACTGCAAAACAATATAGTCTGATTTTTACTTTTAAACTATCCCCCTGGCTATGTATGAAAACTGATTCAAGGGAACCATAGTAGATCACAAGGCATGTGGGAAATGGCTTGATCTTGAGTGGCAGCAGTAGGAATACAGAGAATTAGGAAATTAAGGATTGTTCTAGAGGAGCAGTCAAGAATATTTGCTTAAGGATTACATATCGGAATGATGAAAAGAGAAACCAAAAATTGCCATCTGCCATGTACCAATGCAGCTGTCCAAATATCATCTGCTCCTGAATTCCTCCTCGGCCATGTTCCATAAGCCTGCAAGAGTATTTGCATCAAGAGAGCATCTCCATTTACCTTGCTGTTTTTGAAACTTTGAACATAGTTCCCCTCTGTTAGTCTGGCCCTTGTCCTCATTCCTATGCTGGTTGTGCCTCCTCTAACTATACCTCTAGAGTCTGCCCTGCCTAATGTCCAATCTTGTTTTTATTTTTTTAATTTTATATTTTATTATTTTAATCCTCACCCAAGTATACGTTTCCATTGATTTTTAGAGAGAGTGGATGAGAGAGGGGAAAGACAAAGAGAAATACTGATGCAGAGAAACACATCGATTGGTTGCCTTCTGCACACACCCTAACCACGGTCCAGGCCAGGGAGGAGCCTAGAATCAAGGTATATGCCCTTGATGAGAATTTAACCTGGACCACTTTGGTCTGCAGGCTGACACTCTATCTACTGAACCAAACCTGCTAGGGCAGTGGCTGGCAAACTCATTAGTCAACAGAGCAAAATATCAACAGTACAACGACTGAAATTTCTTTTGAGAGCCAAAAACCGACTTCTATGCATGGGCCATGAGGTTTCAATCGCACTTTCCATGCAGGTCCACATGTGGTATTTTGTGGAAGAGCCACACTCAAGGGGACAAAGAGCCACACATGGCTCGCAAGCCACAGTTTGCTGACCACTGGGCTAAGGCCAATATCATTTTTTTAAAAGTATATTTCATTTATTTTTCATTTCATTGCAGTCCCCTGGAGTATCCAAGCAAAACCTAAGTGATTTGGTTATACCCTGGAAATGGAATGCATTCAGGTAATACCCTGAAATATCAGAGATTTCTCTATTTTCTTCAGGTCAAAGTGACTGAAAACTCTCTGGGAACAAGTCTAACAGATTTCAGTGGCCTGCATGTGTTTGGTACTCAAACCTGTATAGAACTCTGGCTTTTAGATTCTTTCTAATTCAAGCACCTCCTCTGAATACTTAAAGCGATTAATGCAATAAAAATAATACCAATTTAATGTGATCAAAATAATACCAATATTTATAGTTTGCCTTGTGATGAAATGACAATTTCAAGTCAAGTATAATTTATCTCCCCCACTAGGTTGAGATTCTGATGAAGAAGTGAGCCTTAAAGTCTTCCAAGTATATTTCACTGAAGGTAGAGGGAAGCAAATGGCAATGTGCTGTGGCTTTGCAATGTGAGGCCCCTTGATGAAGGCCACATTTTCATATTGAGCAGCCATTTAATGAAACATGGCTGTCAATCTGTGATATTCTCTTGGATGCTGGGAGAAAAACAAGTTGACGTGAGATCCTTATCATTATTCCTTGACATCAGGCTGTTCCCCTATGAGCTGTTCCCATAAGACATTCCAACGTGTCTGCATGGTATTTCTGCTGGTAAGTGCTTGTTGAGCTTTTTAAATAAGCTCATTTGTTCGGAAAAATATCACCATCAAAAACTACACTATTGTCTGGCTGGGTGGCTCAGGGCTTGAGCATTGACATAGCAGCAGGAAGTCAAAGTTCAGTGCAGATTCATTGGCAAGTAGAAGAATGGGTAGATGTCTATGCTGACATTTGACTCTCTTCTTATGTTGGCTACATGTAAATAAGGACTGCTGTCTTCATCGTGAGGCCTGTATCTAATCAACCATGGGTTAAAAGTAGGAAAATAGTGTAAGAATAAAAACAAAACACTACTTTCGGGGTTGGTGAATATTCATCTCTTTACTCATTCATTCATTATTTTGCTGTCTTTAAATCACCTACAGCCAATTGAGCATGACATGATTAAGTGGGAATCAGGCAGACAGTGAAGTTGGGTGGATGTTAATAATGTCACACTGCAAAGGAGTCAAGTCTGTACTTCTATATAAAGGGAATTACACTTGCAGATGGAAATTTGGTCACTGACTTTTGTTTTTTTTCACCTCCAAGAGTATGAAGTCCTCCTCCCTTTGTTAATGCTTAGAGAACCCCAATCAGAACCGAAGTCTCCTCCGACACCGAAGAGAATTTTTAACGTGGAGTGAGAGAAGCCATTCTCAGGTTAATGAGCACAGAGCAGCAGGCACTTTGAAGAGTTTATTTGGAGAAAGAAAACGTCTGCAGAAATCAAGTGATTAAGATGTGATACTCCAAGCGAACTCTGAGCCATCTCATTAGCAGAGACTAAGAATAATCTACAAATGTAATAAGTGCCCTCATGCAAGGTCACAAACATCCCAGCGCAGGCCTGCTGGGTGGGACCCACTGTAGAGGAGACAGAGAATCTGATTGGGTCAGATCAGGAAACATTCCCTAGAAGAGATGAGAGTTTCTTCTCGCATCTTAAGGGAGGAAGATTCAGAAATGTGTATGAAATTTTCCATTGCATATTATTCATAGTTCTCCAGATGTGCTTATGTATATTAAAATGTACATATTTTTATTCCACAATTGAGATTCAGTCAGTCTCAATAAATTTGAATAATTCCTGTATAAATTTCACTTTCTCACAGATTTCCCTTCACAAACTTCCATCAAAGGACTCAGTACTCCCCTGCACATTGTGACTGATCTCCTTTCTCTGAAATAATGTTATTTATTTTTCTCTTTTTAAAAACCACAGTTCTGCCTTCAAAAGAATATAAGCTCTATGAGTAGCTGGTTCACTCTTATTTCCTGAGCCTAGAATAATGTTTGGCACTCAAGTCACTCAAATAATTATTGAATAAAAATATGAAGAACTTCTTTGTATTGTCATAAAATCACTATCTAAACTACACCACTATGTGCTATTTTATGAATGAGAGAATATTGAAATGGAGTTTTTTTCCCAAGGAACCAAGACACAGGAGGTGGTACATTCTAAAGAGTACATTTACAATGGAGTTGGTAACAGTGATTGCAAAGCTCCTAATCTCTTAGACACAGCAAAGACACCAATGAACTGGAGAAAGCTCATGAAGATTTCTTTAGGGAGAGTTATCCAGTGAGTCTCACTCTTGAGGGATGAAGTGGGTAGTTTTACCCACAACTTAGTGGAGAGTGACTTCAAGATTATTACAGGAGGATTTCTGAGTGAATTGTCAGTGCGTTATGGTGTACCATCACCCACCCCAAGGAAAAGATTGTAGAAGCATTCTTGCCCTCTGTCACAAGACTAACCATAGGACTGCGATGGCAGATAGAGTAGACATAGGAGGGTGGTGTATACATCCCATCTTAAAAATTTCAAGGACAAAATGCCAAATGTTGACCACACATATGAGTTTCTTGAATGAGCCTCGAAGGTATTTTCATTCCTGTGCAAGAGGTTGCCTCCAGAAGTAAACGGTATACAAGGGAATCTGAAAGAAATTTAGGAGCCCCAGGAGCGGAGGAGAGAGTGAGGGGTGTGATGAGGAAGAAAGGACCGCTCTCAGCAAGGCAAATTCGGGGAAGAGTGAGAGAGAGGGGAGACTCAGCAAAGAACACAGGCACGAAAGCCACCACGAGATGTCTGGCTACTCAGATATACTGATGTCAATTCAAGACAGTACCAGGCAAATAAGAGCTCTTCTCCATCCCTCTTGCTTATTTTTCCTAGCCATAACAGAACAAAGAATCAGAACTAGGAGTAGGGAGATGAGCGAGGAGAAGAAAGACTAAGTTAAAACATAGAGAAGAAACCAGCCAAGCCTACCTCCCAGTCACAGACTCCCCACCAATAATTGGCTCTGTGTTTGGGAAGGTAGAATTCTTAATATTAATATAATTTCAAAATGTTGAATATTGTGGACTATGCATGTTTCAATTATTTATCACAGTGACTTGTGTTATATAAATAAAGAGACTTTTCATCTAGGGGCAGAAATAAAACTAGTCCCAAAGAATAAATTTTTAAATGGGAGAGAAAAATGAAATTGCCTCATTATTATATCCACAGTTTATATTAGTTCCATATAAGGATTCAATTAATTTTACTGATTTTCAAAATCTTGGGGGTACAAAGTTTGAAATTCCACATATATATTCCCTATGAAGTGTCAAATTAAAAAAATATATATATACTTTTATTAATTTCACAGAGGAAGGAAAAGAGAGATAGAAACATCAATGATGAGAGAGAATCATTGATCAGTTGCCTCCTGCACACCCCCGACTAGGGATCGAGCCTGCAACCCAGGCATGTGCCCTTGACCCGAATTGAACCTGGGACCCCTCAGTCTTCAGGCTGATACTCTATTCACTGAACCAAACCAGCTAGAGTGAAATGTCAAATTTTAATTTGATTCCTGTCTGGCTATGTTTTGCATTTTCATTGCTATTGTAGACAATGACAGTTAAACTATTAATTTGAGAATAAGGCTTCCAAATTGATACATAAAAATTATTTTTTCAATCAGCAACAATTCTCCAAGTTTAAAGATTTAAAAAATGCCTTTTATTTCTCATGAAAGAAGGGTACATTAGAAGTTATTGAAAAATTAGAGGCAATTAGCTCTGTCATGTATTCTGGAAAGAATGTAACTCAGTGCTGAGCAATTTAGAGAGAATGAGATCAAATAGTGATGCATGTGTGTGTGGAGTTGTGAAAGGGTGCATACATGATAAAACACAGAGGTTAGGGAAAAATAAAACAGGACTTTTGGTGAAAAATAAGGCATTGAAAGGGATTTTTCCCACTTCAGTAGAGTCTTAATAGTTGTCCTTACTAATGGGTCTTTCTGAGTACCCATGCATGTTTTTATAAAATATTAGTCCACAAAGAATTTACCAAATGAAGGTTCTGTATTGTTATTTTGGCCTTTTTATTTGGTTGTTCATCTTTATGGTGTGCCCCATATCTTCCCTTTCCTCTACTGTTTTGATAAAAGTCATGAGAGATTTAGTAATAAAAAACAGTCAGTTGATCTGACTGGTTTAGAGGTTAAGAAATAACCAATTTGCTTGTCGTTCCCAATGTACCATTTGTAACAAATATAGGATCTTGGCATTTAAAGGCTGGTGAGCTAAGGGAAATGCAATGTAAAAGCATTATCCTATATAATAAAAGAATAATATGCAAATTGACCATACCTCTGATCAGGCCATGCCCACAGCCACGCCCAACAACCAATCAGGAGCAAATTATGCAAATAAACCCTAACCAAGATGGCTGCCACCACTGAGAGCAGAGGAGGGAGGCTTGGGTTTCCCCAGCAACAGAGGAAGCCAAGCTTTCCTCCTGCCATTGCCGACCTAGGCCTCTACTCAATGCTACAAAGTTTCAATTATAGAAGATATATTCCAATAGAAATGACGTAGCCATGGAGCTGGAGAGAGCAGAGGCTAGGGTTGCCCAGGCGATGGAGGAAGCCAAGCTTCTGTAGCCCTAGCACCTAGGCCTCTACTCTAGGCTACAAAGTTTCAATTGTAGAACATAAATTAATTCCAGATCCCAGGGCCTCCTCTTGGGTTACTGGGGTGCATGGCCAGCCTGTAAACCCCATCAGGTCCCTTGCCCAGGCTGCCCCACACCCCAAGGGAACCCCCACCCTGATCCGGGACACCCTTCAGGGCAAACCAGCTGTCCCCTACCCTTGCGCCAGGCCTCTATCCTATATAATAAAAGAGTAATATGCAGATTGACCATCACTCCAACACACAAGAGGGCTGCCCCCATGTGGTCAAAGATCCTGCCCCCATGTGGACAAAAGACGGCCACCACAAGATGGTCAACAGGGGAGGGCTGTTGGGAGGCCAGCAGGGGAGGGCAGTTGGGGACTATCAAGCTTTCAGGGGAAGGCAGTTAGGGGTGACCAGGCCGGCATAGGAGGAAAGTTTAGGGCAAACAGGCTGGCAGGGGAGCAGTTAGACATCAATTAGACTGTCAGGGTAGTGGTTAGGGGGTGATCAGGCTGGCAAGCAGAAGCAATTAGGGGCAATCAGGGAGGCAGGCAGGTGAGCAGTTTGGAGCCAGCAGTCCTGGATTGTGAGAAGGATGTTTGACTGCCCGTTTAGGCCCAATCCTACTGGGATCGGGCCTAAATGGGCAGTTGGACATCCCTTGAGGGGTCCCAGATTGGAGAGGGTGCAGGCTGGGCTGAGGGACAACCCCCACCCCCATGCATGAATTTTGTACACTGGGCCTCTAGTTAATTAATAAAAACATATATGAATTGCCTAAATATGTGCATAAACCTTACCCTAAGTAGAGATGTTTGTTCCTAGTCATATGTCCCCAGATGGTCTGATTTGAAAATATTACCATATATTTATTGTATGATCTGTCCGGAGCTACATAGGAAGACAGAAGTAATTGATACTGTGACATGTGTAACGATTTTTTCCCTTTCTTGTTGTTGACTTGCGATCCAAAAACCATTGCTGAGGGTAAGAAGGAGACTTGGAAACCAGAAGCAGAAAATCTTACAAGTTTTTCCTATGAAAAACCAGGAAAACTCTATAACAACTATACTTTGGCTAAGAAATTAGTATTTATTTATTTATATTATTTTTTTATTGATTTCAGAGAAAGGGAGAGGGAGAGAGAGAGAGAAACATCAGCGATAAAAGATAATCATTGATCAGCTGCCTCCTGCACACCCCACACCGGGGATCAAGCCTATAACCCAGGCATATGCTCTGATTGGGAATCGAACCATGACCTCCCAGTTCATAGGCCGATGCTCAACCACTGAGCCACACTAGTCTTGCAGAACTCAGTTCTTTAAATATTCATGAGTAAGGCTAGTGGATGATGGATCATATTCCTACTTCTAGTTATTTTTACTTCTTACTCATGCTCATCGTCATGTTCCTGTCTGGAAAAGAGGTTAGCAACAACAACAAAAAGACTGAGATTTGATCATTGCTATATCAAAAGTCATTTCCAGATTCAGATTGGTTGTCTCTTCTCCAGGGACTCAATCTGTTTGACCTTCATTAGCTCATAAGCCTCTCAGCTAAAAACTCTCTTCACCTTTGCTTCCCACTTGCCATTTTTCTCTGGTGGAAAGATTAAGGGGAAATGGAATCTAATAATTTTGGGGACAAAATTAGAGAAAGAGATACAGATATAATAGATAAATAAACTGCTTTCTTCAGGCCTAGGGAAGCCCCTGTTTGATTATATCCCAGACATCTTTTGCAGGCTGAGACTTCTTGCCATTATTCTAGGAACTAGGAGGTTGCTCTGTAATTACACCTATGCGTGGATAGCACCCTATCCCTTATTAGATAGCAAGCAACTTGAAGAAACTTGTAAGATTTATTTTTCTTTTCCATTTTTGTAGCCACAAGTTCTTCTTCTGTGTATGTCCTTGTTGTGGTGTTTATTAGGGTCAAGTACTACAATAAACTCTTTAGGTAAGATATGTTATTTACTGCCCTGCAATGATGAGGAAATGATGGCTTACTATAAGGTTAAGAAACTTGCTCAAAGCTGTTAAGTAGCAGATCCTGGTTTCTTGACCAAGCTGTCCAAATCCAAAGAAGAGGCACTTTAACTTGAACTTCTAAGCACCACTCCAAAAGAAAGGCTGGGGTGGCCTTTATTGTGATGGTTTCCACGAAATCGGATTTAATTCCCAACTTACTCTTAGCTTTTCTAGAGGAGATGTTCTCATTTGCCTACAAGCTCACATCATCTACAAGCCCCGTTATCCTTCTGATCACGTCCACTACCTATCTCCTTTGTCTTCCGTGATAGTTTTGTGAAAGGGCAGCAACTGCATTTCGCCTAGCCTTGATTAAGCAGGCATGCCATTTGTCAGGGAGCTAAGCAAGAAAAGGCCTTACAGTGGTCCCCTGAAGTCACCACTTGGCGTGGTTCCCAGAAAGCACAGTGCATCTTATCCATGCCCACTCCACCTTACCGTGTGCAAGAATATTTATACTGATTAAAAGTTTCAGATCTATTCTGAACCAGGTTTTGTAATACAAGCCCAGAGAGAAAGAGGGTTTCACATTATTGTGAAGATTTGATTTTAATAAAGATTAGCTATCTTTCAGAGGGCTTGTGACAAAGTATCCTGCATTTCAAAAGGAGCCACCACCCCCTTTGATGTTCTGAATCTCTCCTTATTCATATTGGAGGTGAGGGTAAGGAAATATAAAATCCCTGTTAAAGGAATCACTGGCTTGTAAAATATCTGCACTGTACAGCGACTTGGTGGCATAGCATCAAGCGTGTACATTAAACTGTGGCAGATTCCAGTCCTATGATAGGATGTGAAATTAAAGAGAATCTTACATATGTTTATCTGTGCACATGTGAATATGTATATTGTATGAAATTCAGCATATGATAAATGAATCGGATTTTTAAGTTGCTGCTAGAATTAATGTATCCCTTGAATAGACATTGATTTATAATAGCATACTGTAATTATTGGTTCCTGGTTAGAAGGAACCCATAGAAAAAATTCTCAATTGTGGTAGGCACAATTCTAAGATCATCCTTAGAAGGTGTACAGGGGACCATCTGAGGTGAGGGCATTTGTCAGTTTCCTGTTGTGGGCACTGGTTATCTGTCCAATTTGTCCAATGTCATGGGTATGTATGCTTCTGATATGTGTACTTTTCTTCTTAGAATATTACATATTAATATAAGAAATTAAAAAAAAATCCCCAGTGTCAGAAAGATATGATGATAAAACAGGATAAGAAATAGGAACATGATCTGAGTAAGCCGCAGCACTGCAACCCTATAGGACAATGATTTTTAAACTAGGCAATGGCTGCTCATTGGCCATGGAAGCAATTCCTAGATTATGACCTACATTTAATAAAATGTAAGAAAATAGAATAGAGCATATCCAAGTGTATTATACATTGGGATAGTTTATAATTGGCTTATGAACTTTATATATATATATATATATATATATATATATATATATATATATATATAAAACCCTAATATGCAAATAGACTGAATGGCAGAACAACCAAACTCAACAACTGGTTGCTATGACATGCGCTGACTACCAGGGGGTGAGCGTGTAACCTGGGTGGCATCAGCAGCAGATGGTACAGCATGGGACATAGTGTGCATTGGACATGGCAGGATGGTGGAGTAGGTGAGTAGGGGCACCAGACAGAGCGCTTTGCTGTCATCAAGGGCAAACCTCTGGTGTACTGAAATTTTCTTGTTCCTGCACGCCATGGTCCTGCCCTGTGTTTGCACCTGTTGCTGGCACCAGCCCCATTTGCAAGCACTGCAGGCTCCCAATCACCCCTCAGGGCTTCTCCACGTTCCCCTGCTCCTGAGGGGTCATTGGGGCAGGCTGCTGCCTCTCACACCCACTGCTGATCGTGCTTGCACCCACTGCTGTCACCCAGCACCAATCCCAATGCCTCAGCACCATCAGCAGGTGTGAGTAGTGGCTGCTGGCCCTGATTGTGCCTGGGGGCTTCTTCACATCCCCCTTCTCCTAAGGGGTGATAGGGTCAGAGGTGTGAGTGGGACTGGTGCCATCAGTATGTGGGAGCTGTGGCAGTGGGGGTGGGGCTGCCTGCAGACAGGAGACTAGGGGTCACAGTGGGAGGGGCTGGGTGGAGGTGCAGAGGATGGGCTGAGACCTGCCCCTGTGCCCATCACAGCCTTGCAGCCAACAGTTTCTTTCAAGGTGCACAAATTTGTACACTGGGCGCCTAGTGTGTTTACAACTGATTTTGATATGTAAGTGTGCTTTTATTATAGGCCACAGACAAAAAGGGTCAAAGTTACTGCTATAAGATATCTACAATATATGGCCAGATAGCCACATGCTAGGATCACTAAATGTCTCCTACAAATCCTGTCCCTGAAGTATGACCCCTGAAGAAGCATTTCAAAAGGGGAATCCCAGAGTACAATTAAAGTACTCCCACTATATGTTCTTCAGTAATGCCAACCTTGGCCTTACCAGTCCTGGACACTGGCCAGAAGACCTACAGCTCTTCCCCCAAAATGTGGTCTAGAATTCTGCAACTGCTCCCCCGGCAGGGAAAACTGCTGTACATAGACTCAGCTTAAACCATTTTTCTCTGTAACATTATCGCAGATGTAGTGGGTGGCAGCACTGTGTATCAGTGAAGGCTGGGAATGGAAAATACTGCTCATTTGCATACTCCCCAAATAATGGGATGAGGTTCATCATTAATAGCTATTTTTAAACCCCTTGATTTAATTAATTCCAGCTAAGATGTTTGTAAACATGTGATGCTATGTTTGGATAAATGTGTCAATGTGAAAATTAGTCACTAATACAAGGCACCAAGGAAACACTTTTTTAAAACACCAACAGAAGGCGGGCTTAGATAGTCCCCCATTTTCTAGTTTGAGACATGTTTACCCACAGAAACCACTGGTGGTGTGATTTTATGACAAAAGAGGCTCCAGAGAGGTGGTGGGAATGCAGTAAAGGCAAAATCAAGGGGTGAACAGGACAGGGTGAGGCATAATACTGGACCATGGTCAAATTCAGGAGGAAAAGGGAAGTTTCTTGAAGTGGAGACCATTTCACTTTAAACCCACTTATGCATAATATTCTTTACCAAGGAGATTTGGAATAAATAAGGAATCAAAAGCGAGAACATGACTGGAGAAAAAACTTGTTTTACTGAGGGGCAGAAGTTATTTCCAGGCTCTTGGCAAAATCAAATATGTATTAAATGTTTTTTTGTTTTGTTTTGTTAATCCCTACCTGAAGAGGATTATACCCACTGAGTGGCCAGTTTATTATAATCTCTGAACACATAATAATCTGGCCACTCAGTGTGTGTGTGTGTGTGTGTGTGTGTGTGTGTGTGTGTGTGTGTGTGTGTGTGTATTTGAGGCCCCGGTGCTTGAATTCATGCATGGGTGAGGTCCAGCCAGCCTGGTCAGGGGGAGGGGACTTGGGTGGTTGGCTGCCCTGCTTGCTGGTCAAACTTCTGGTGGTGGAGGGGGCAATTTGCTTATTAGCCTTTTATTATATAGGATATACACTGAGTGGTCAGATTATTGTGTATTCAGAGATCATAATAATCTGGCCATTCAGTGTGTGTGTGTGCACATGTGTATACACACACACACATACAGATATATATACACATATATATGTATATATGTATGTGTGTGTATATATGCATTTTTTTCAATGGGAATATATATTGCCCATTGATTTCACAGAAAGTGGAAGTGAGAGGGAGAGATAGAGAGAAACATTGATGTGCAAGAGACACATCTACTGGTTGCCTCCCTGACAAGCCCCAATCAGCACTGGGGACGGAGCCTGAAACCTTGAGGTATGTGTCCTTGACCAGAATTGAACCTGAGAGCAAACTGACTAGGGTGAATATGCTAGAAGTAAATTTAAAAAGGGGCTACTTAGAGGGTAAGTGGTAAGATGTGCAAGTTCATTAAAAGACTAAAATTTAGGGTGAAGGGATTTAGACTGGATTCATGTGACAGAGTGAAAGGAAACGGGGTTCTGTGTAGGGGTGTTCAGCGGCTGATGTAGCAGATGTGGTTTGGGGCTGACTAAAGTGGGGACCTTTCATTTTGCTCTAGTTGGGATCCAAACCTCCTTAGGCTGCGCATCAATGAACCTACCTCACAGCTGCCTGGGCCAGTCACATCTAATAGCAGGAAAGGACCCTAAACAGCTCTGCAGTGGGTGGGGCCTTGCTTTGAGCTTATTAAAGCTGGAAGCCCAGAGGGCAAAGGTCCCCTGCCTTTCACTCTCCAGAGGCTCCTGCCCTGGAAGGGTCAGAGGCTCCCATCAGAGCGCATGATCATAGTCCTGCTGGGCTAATTAGTGGCCCGAACTCCTGTGGCTTAAAACACAACTTAAAAGGCTCCACACCAGCTGAGAAGTTGGGCTGGGAAAGGAAAGAAACCCAGAATGAAAAAGAATCTTTAATTTTCTGTTAATTACATCTTTTCAGTCTATGATTTCAGAGAGGGGCAGGTAGGCAAAATAGCATCGGCGCTGTCAAGACACAGCGGTTCCACTTTAATTAAAAGCTGTCACCTCCCCATTGCCCTTACATGAGGCAATGTCACCCTGGTTCTCAGATTCACTTTGGTGTTTCCCTTTTGATTTTTGCATGACCAGTTCTCGCCCTTGATGTTATAATGTAACTTTGCCATGGAACATTTTAACTTATAATAGCTATAAGGACTAATGGGTATGTACTCCCATGGACTTACATACACACGTATGTACATTTAAGGAAGATCCTAAGACTATACAGTATTTAGGCTTTTTCTTTTTTGGGACATAGACAGCTTTTAAGTAGGAGCCTGGTTTTCTGAAAGAGTGCAAGTCTCTTTTTAACTAGCTCATCTGTCAGTCACGTGGCAGACAGGTTTTTCTATGGAAAACAGTTTCAATATTATAACAGTAAAACTATGGCACGTGGAAGAATACAAGATATTACTATACATTTAGATATTACTTCATTTTTTTATTCTTTTTCTTTTTTTAGATATTACTTTAAAAGTCTGTTCAGGGGATTGACTCTTATAGTATACTAGAGGTCTGGTGCACAAAATTCATGCACTTGGAAGGAGGGGGTCCCTCAGTCCAGCCTGTGCCCTCTCACAGTCCGGGAGCCCTCAGGGGATGTCTGACTGAAAGCTTAGGCCTGCTACCCCCTAAACCAGCAGTTAGGACATCCTTAGCACTGCTATGGAGGCGGGAGAAGTTCCCCTCACTGCTGCTCCACTCACCAACCATAAGCCCGGCTTCTGGCTGAGCAGCGCTGCTCCCCCTGGGAGAGTGCACAGACCACCAGGGGGCAGCCCCTGCATTGAGTGTCTGCCCCTGATGGTCAGTGCACATCATAGTGACCAGTTGTTCCGCTGTTTGGTCAATTTGCATATTAGCCTTTTATTATATAGGATGATATAGAGATTGGTTAGACAAATATTCAAAAGGTGGAACGATTCAACTCTAAGATAGGAACATTGTCTAAAAAATTTATTTAACTATTTACTAAGTTTTCATTTTGGTAGGTAGATGAAGGTATGTGCATTGTGCACATATAAGTGTATATATGTGCAATGTATTACATTGGTTTGATAAAGCTTGCTCAGTGTGCTGAGCTTATAGTGGGAAAAACAGGCATTTGTTTGTCAGTTGAAGTTCTGTTTACCTTTCTTTTGTGAAAAGTTATAATGTTACCTACTATGGATCTTACCCTGTAACCTCTTGACCAAATCTAGTCTCCCACTTAAAAAAAGAAGGAAATAAAATGTATCTCTGCTGAAATTCACATACATCCCATTCCTTATAGCCACTAATTATATGGAAAGGCATTGGTTTCAGCAAACCACTGATGAGCATCAATTACTGCTGGATTATTAGCATGTTAATCTGGGAATTTTCTGTTTTTAAATATATTTTTATTCGTTTCAGAGAGGAAGGGAGAAGGAGAGAGAGACAGAAACATCAATGATGAGAGAGAATCATTGATTGACTGCCTCCTGCATGCCCCACACTGGAGACTGAGCCTGCAACCCTGCCATGTGCCCTGAACAGGAATTGAACCAGTGATTTCCTGGTTCGTGGGTCAATGCTCAATCGCTGAGCCATATTAGCTGGGCTTGGGAACTTTCTAACTGTCCTTCCCTTTTGCAGATGCAAGCTAATGTTGGACTTTCGTTAGGAGACACATTTAGTTTCTTTGTGTAAAGAATACTCCGGTAATGCCACCGTGGCTTTACAATAAATATAATAATACAGCTCACACAATGCATACAGTTGTCTCAGATAAAGCCCGAATGTGAGGTGTTATTGAACACAGAGTCCTGTTTTGGGCTGTGCATAATAATAGTGCTAAAACTCTACCTAAGGTGGAAGTAATTGCGACTGGGCTTCTGCTTTGAATATTTGTATATATCCTCCTGTAACCCAACACACACATATGAATTGTTAAAAGGAAGTAAAGCAGTTTAGCCAATGAGTCATCACACAATCCCTGCTTTGTTCCAGGGTGGTCATAGATGCACATTAATTTGGATGCTAACTCTGTTCCAGTGGTAAACACAAAAGCAAGAACCTTGTGTACCCAAGGAGATGCTTTAAAGAACTCACTTAGGGAAAACATCTGCAGTGCCTATTTTAAATCCAGGCCTCAAAACTGCATGGTGGGCTAAAAGGGAACAGGCCTCATGATGAAGCTACATTGAGAGAAAGATGGTGGAATTAACCAGAGAGGAAAGGAAAAGAAACAACAAGAGGAAAAGTGAGATAGAGAATGGAGGACATCCCTGAAATATCTGTGGGGTGCACACAAAAGCTATGCTCCCATCTCCACGGTTAGACCAATGCTATGAGAACTCCAAGATGTACTGCAAGGACATTTTGTTTCTAAGAAATTAGGAATCCAAGGGATGACAAAAGAGACATTCTACCTGTGGCCACCAAGTGGGAGCTTACCTGTGAATTTACACTCTGCCTCTGAGAAAATGTCAGGCTCACTTTATCTTCCCAACTCATGAGCCAGAAATAAAATGAAAGTGTCTTTGTTCCCAGTGCAGTAGGTATAATCTAAAGAGGATGTCTGTGATTACAGACATTGCAGGGATTATGCGTGGAAGTAAAAGAGACTCCTTTGTAGAACTTCTCAGAGCCTTAATATGCTCACCAGCAGCCCAAAGCATGAAATTTGTGCAAAAGTAGTCTTTCCTTCCCTGGCTGCTGGCACTTGGGACCTGGGACCTGGGCTTCCCTCACAGCCCCAGCTTTATCCAGAAGCACATGCAGAAGGAAATCTGTTCTCATTAACATATTATGCTTTTATTATTATAGATAAACTTTATACTTTCTCAATGTTCAGGGCACAAGTAATACCTAGTGAGAAAGTGGGATCAGGGCTCCCTTTACCTAAAGCATTTACATTGGTATTTGTCCCCCAAAGCTTATTCTGAGAAGGCTAAATTAGGCTTTTCAGTTAAGATGCCCATTAAAAAACTGAAAAAAATTTGTTGTATAATAGTTTTTAGGAATTGTTATATTGCTGGGTAGAGTTTGATAATTATTCCATCAAACAAACTTGATTAGAAACAGATTTCTACATATTTTCATCCTTTCTTTTTACATGTTGGTATCACTTACTTAATACATAAAATAACATCACTCAGAAGTTCAACGTTAAGCTTGGGTTTAAAAAATTAAGATATTAAATTTAGTGAAGCAGGCATTGACATTATGAATAGACATTCTAATAATAATTAAAATCACCTACTGAAATGTGCACAGGGCAATATTTTTTGCTAGACTCACTAATTTTTAAAGAATCATTAAAATAATTTACATTGTGCTTGACAAATGATAAGCACCTGTTAGCAGGAGTTATTTTAACATTAGTGATATTTTATTTCATATACACATTCAACCAAAGAACATTCTGAATATGGAAATGGCTGCCTAGAAAAAAGGAAAGGGAATTAAGTAGTAACCTTCCCCGGAGACAGAGTCTACAGAGGTAATCCATTTACAATAGGTTGTTAGAGTGGGCCCCAATATGAAATGACTAGGATCCTTGCAAAAGGGGAGATTTGGACAGAGACAGATGTGCATGGGGGGGCGGGGGAGTACGGGAAGATACACAGGGAGGAGAAAGCCATACGACTAATGATGCGCCCACAAGCCAAGAACACAAAGGATTGCAGGAAGTACGAGAATCCAGAGAAGGCAAGGAAGGATCCTTGCTTACAGAGGTCAGAGAGAGCATGCCCTGCCTGCATCCTGACTTCAGACTCCTAGTCTCCGGAACTGTGAGAAAACACATTTTTGTTTTGTTTTGCTTTAAGCCACCTAGTTGGTGGTAATTTGTCACAGCATTTCTAGGAAAATAATACACTATGTTGACAATTCTTTTCAGCACATATCACAATTGTAACTATTCAGTTACTAATTTCAACATTAGAGGGGTCATGCTTCTCTGATTAGTGTCATACCAACTGGTTCTAGGAAAGTGTCTGCAGAGGGTCAGTGCTCATCATATGTAATAAATTAATAAATTGAATTGAAGGGAAACAACAATAAAACTTTAAAGACGAAAAACAGGAACACCCATAGTCATTTTTCATTAGTTGTTGTATTTGCTTATTTGCTTGCTTTTTTTTAAAAAATCTAAGCATCCCTTAAACTCAATCCTTCTCAGGAGTACAGTTAATTGTGTCTATAAAGGTCTATAGACGATCATTGAACCAAAACCTATGAACTTACTGGTAGTGCCCAGATGATTGTTCTTACAGAACATTAGTGCCATTCCATAAGAAGAGGAGAAAAGCAAAGGACTCTCTGACATGATAAAAATAGCAAATTGTTGCCTGGCCAGCGTGGTTCAGTGGTTCAGTGTCGGTCTACGAACCAGAGGTCATGGTTCCATACCTGGGCTGTAGGCTCAATCCAGGAGGTGTGCAGGAGGCAGCTGATCAATGATTCTTTCTCATCATTGATGTTTCTCTCTCTCTCCGTTTCTTCTCTGAAGTCAATAAACAGATATGTTTTTAATAGAAAAAATTTTTGCCACTCTTTCCCTACATGTATCATGGTTTGGGTCAAATGTTACTGATGGGAAACTCGACTACAGATATTTCTAAACCAAGGCACTCAGTGGATATTAGCTTTGGTAGAATGTTCCCTCTCCTTCATTTGTGAGCCAGGAAGGAATTGCAGTTAAAAGAAGAGGTCTTGAGTTCAGAGAACCCTAGTTCAGGTTCCTTATTTACAAAGTGCATGGCCTTGTATAAGTTGCATCTTCTTCCAAATCTTACGTTTTTTCAAATCCCCCTCCCCCAATTTGGGGAGCAATAGTACCTACCCTAAAGTGTTGACTGGAGCATTAAGAGCTGAGGTTTGTAAAGTGTCAGCACACTGGGTGGCACACAGTAAAAACGCAATAAAGGTGTATTGTATTATTTTAAGACTTCTCTGGTCACAGAATCCACTAACAAGGTTAATGTCTTCTAGAGTGTGAGGAATACAAAGCTGAAAACCATTACTGAACTCCCACATGAATGAACGATTGCAGGCACACAATGTGAAGTTGCTTTGAATGTCTTCTGGCCTTGATTACGAACCTTAGGTGTGATGATTTAAATGAAATTATAAACCGGGAGTTACTTTACCGTGTAGAAGCCATATCCTCAGGGCTGTTGTTTAATACTAGAATAACTGATTTATCTTAGAATTCTGAAGGAAAGAGATAATCCTTCTCAACACTGTCACCCAAGCCTGTTAGAAGGCTGACAATGACACCGAAGGGGGTATTATTATAAATGGCCTTGTATGTATGTGTGTGTGTGTGAGTGTGTGTGTGTGTGTGTGAGTGTGTTTGTGTGTGGGTGTGTATGTGTGTGTGTGTGTGTGTGTATGTGTGTGTGTGTGTGTGTGTGTGGGGGGGTGTGTAAGAGAGAAAGAAAGAGAGAAATATTTATTTTTTTCTGTATGAAAAAATTATGAAGGAGCCACAGGAAGAGTCCCATGAGCATTTAATTTTCTTCATAGGCTATAAGTAACAGCAGTCTAATATCAGATCACATGACAATTTTGTTCACAGAGACAAAGGAAAATGTATGAGTCATAACAATAACCAACGGGTTTTTTATTGCATTACAGTTTATAAAGCATTTTTCTACTCACTAGCTTACTTGATCATCCCAGAGGAAAGGTCAGATAATCCTAAGTAATATTTCCATTTCAAAGTAGACGGAACTGAAGATCATATGTTTTGATTAAAGTCACAGAGCTATTTGGGGAGAGGGTTGGTACTAAGTCGGTAATCTTCAACCCAAATCTCCTTTCCTTCTGTAATAAGTTGCTGCAGTAATTATGTAAAAAGTGATGGGTAGATTGATGACATAGAATATAGTTTGAAAGGGAAACTGCATAAATACATCTAGTCCATACCATTTCAGGAAGGAAAATTTTAGGTGATCATTTTTCAAAGAACTACATCTCGCCCGCCTCAAGTACTAACACCACAAAGCGGGAGACGCATAATAATAGATTTGATTGCATTGAACTTACATGATGCTGTTGTCCCACAAAGGAAGAACCTTCATGCCACCGACTAAATTACCTTTGAATGAAAATTCAGAAAGTTGTCTGGACATTCCAAATGATTTTATATTTCATAGCAAAATCGGGAAAAAGAAGTTAGTGGTTGCTTTGCTGCTTTAAATCAGCATGCAGGCTTCCAGGACAACCTGGGATCATGTCCTGATTGTCTCGGGATGTCTTCCACTTAGTCAAAGTCAGAGCTGAGCTCCTCTACCCAGACAAAACACTCTCCAAACGCAAGGTGACAGGCTACAGAGGGAAGCCACTCAAGACCAGAGACTCATTTTTCAAGGGGTGCTAGCGACTGTCTCATCAAGGCATCTTCAAACTTGACACCGACCTCTTCCTCCACAAAACGATGGCAATTTCTCACCATCTGGATACACCGACACCGGCACTCCAGTACTGCTATAGATACACTCAACGCAAAGGTTTCCTTCACGAGCTTCAAGAACCTAACGAATCCAAAACCACCACTGCCTCTCTCAGAGCTTCCAGAACTCAAGGTCTCCACCCCATGGATGTATAGTTGGCAGCGTTTCAGTCCTTGATTACATACTGCTTCCTGCTCTCTAATTGTTGTGAGTGGTCCTTTCTTATTTCCCCAAAATATTCCTTAGTCACTGAATTCATTTTCAACTCCCAAAACACCTCACCCTGTCACCCTTATACACACGAATTCAGCTGCCCTGAGCTAGATTCTGGGGCTATCAGGTGTCCTCAGGAGCTCCAAGCATACCAACGAAGACCCTCGCATACACAGTTCACAGCATTACGCTCTAAGAGCTATTCCAGCAGGATAAGTACAGCACATTATTTGAGGAATTCAAGAAAGAATGAGATGGCACAATAAGCCAGAGGATGTTCCCTGGTGGAAAAGGAGGATGGGGATGAGGAAAGGGTATTTCAGGTAAGAACAGTCAAATCAAATTCTCCTGGTTTGAACATGTAGGTTTGGTGTGTTTTGAGAATGTCCAGTGATGTAGCAAGACTGCACTTGAAGAAAGAAGTTGTTCCACTGAGTAGTATTCCATACCGAAGGAACTGGAATGCTTTTGAATTGTCTTCCCTGTGACAATTCCAGCTCACTGGTGCAGGCTGGGTGTGTCTCCTTACAGCAAGATGTTATACATGGCGTCATTCTGAGTAGGCAAAGAAGGGGTAAGAACAGGCTACAAATGAATCCCTGAAGTCGAAGTGAAAGCTGAAATCTGCAGATGTGAACAGTGCCTGGCATGTGGTGGCCATTTAGGAACCTTTTTCAATAACTGGCTGAATGAATGAGTCTATGTGTGAGTGCTAGGTGAAGGAAGCTGCACATGACATTTAAGCAGGGGAAGAATGGGATTAGATTGAGTTTTAAAAGACAACTTTATATCTGATCTTTATTTTTCTACTTTCTAAAGTGTTCTTCTTAGAACATATACTTTGTCATTTAATGTCTCTTAGTTTTGGCATTTGTTCTGCTATAATCCATTCTTTTTAAAAAAAAATATATATATATATATTATTGATTTTTTTACAGAGAGGAAGGGAGAGGGACAGAAAGCTAGAAACATCGATGAGAGAGAAACATCGATCAGCTGCTTCCTGCACACCCCCTACTGGGGATGTGCCCGCAGCCAAGGTACATGCCCTTGACCGGAATCAAACCTGGGACCTTTCAGTCTGCAGGCCGACACTCTATCCACTGAGCCAAACCGGTTTCGGCTGCTATAATCCATTCTTAATAACAAAGAGAAAACATACTGAAAATATAAGTCCATCAAGTCATCTCATTGTCATCTGGATACTATGCTTCCAACAGCAGGAAAAGAAGAGAGAAGGAAAAGTGAGCCTCCAAAGGATATGGAAATGCTAATGGATTCACTTGAAAAGATATTTGGATAGAGTTTGTGCCAGTTCTGCTCTCCTAAGCTGATGTAAAAAGGTAGACTAGAGAGCAGTTGTGAAATGAGCAGAAGGGACCCTTTTTGATCAAAGCCCACCACTGGCTGCCCATCTTCCTTAGGATAACAAGCATAGTCCTTCCAATAGGCTTATTAACACCTTCATAGGATCCCCGTGTCTTACCCTCTTATCTTTAAATCCAACTTCCATTTCTCTGCCCACCCCCATTCTCTCTGCGTGGAATATTTCCTCATCTCTTCTTGAGGTCTTCTCTAAGCAATTTGTCTAAATTTGATACTATATCTTTTCCCATCCCTATTCTCCCAGCCCTATTTTTACTTTCTATATAGCACTCACCTCACTCAGTCATTCTTTATAATCCATATTCCTTTCTGTGTATTTTTTGTTTACCATTTTTACTTGACAAGAATAGAGATGGTTGTCTGTATTTTTCCCCACAGATGTACCCTAAGTGCTTGTACTTAGAATGGAGCCTGGCACATTGTAGGTGCTTCATTGATGGTTATTGAATTGCACTACATTTTTGGATGCTATTTGAATAAGGATTTCCATTTTGATAAATATAAAGCAGCCAAAGCAGGCTGAGCTTATGAGGTGGGAAATGGATGTTATGATACATGGTAAAATGCTGATAAGAGCATGAGGTTTCATGAGCTGATAAGTCAGTATTTTAGTACTGACATCACAAAGAGCATGGGTTCAATAGGCCATCAAGTCATCTCATCATCATCTGGATACTGCGCTTCCAAGGGCAGGAAAAGAGGAGAGAAGAAAAAGTGAGCCTCCAAAGAATATGGAAATGCTAATGGATTCACTTGAAAAAATATTTGAATAGAGTTTGTGCCAGTTCTGCCCTCCTAAGCTGGATGTTGCGAAAAGGTAGACGAGAGAGCAGTTGTGAAATGAGCAGAAGGGAGAATGCAACATGAGGGTGACTCAAAGAAAAGACTGCAAACACTGGGGCCCATGGTTAGGTAATATTGAAAATCTACAGCAGCTGGGAACTGCCAAGTGCAGGCATGACCATTGCAGTTTACGGTATCAGGAAGCTGGAAAGGTTCTAGAATACATCTTGGATTGATGAATCATCCCATCTTTAAACTACTGCCTGGTCTCCTGCAAATATCCACATACACTGCATGTGTTATGTTTGCCTCCTTCAGATCCACCACTCTCCACCCTGACTGGACAAGGGCTGTTCCTACAGAATCCATGGGCTCCTTTGTCATCCAACAGGAGACACAGGCAGGAGACTGGAAGGAAAGAAGGGGGGATAGGCAAGCATATACTCCCCTAGTTCCATCACGTGAGGTCAGCTTGGCTCTCTGTGACATTCAAACACATGACATTGGTCTTCAGTAGTTCATCTCTGCATGACTCTTTTTTTCTGGGTACCAGTAACCTCTCCCTCCCGCTGTCTCTCCAGGCCTAGAAACGGTGACAGCTTGCCCAGCCAGCATGGCTCAATGTGTGAGGGACAATCTACGGACCAGGAATTTATGGTTTGATTCCAGGTCAGGACACATACCCAGGTTGCAGGCTCAATCCCCAATAGGGGATGTACAGGAGACAGCTGATCAATAATTCTCTCTCATTATTGATCTCTCTCTCTCCCTCCCTTTCTTTCCCCCCCTCTCTCCCCCTTCCTCTCTGAAATCAATAAAAACATGTGGTGTTTTTTTAAAAAAAAAAAAAGAAAGAAAGAGAAAGAGCTCTTCTTTCACTGGCCCCAGGTTTCTTACTGCATCAAACCTTGTGGCTCACCAAACCACCAGACCTTTGAAAATCCACACTTGGGTACTAATCTGAATGTGCCAGCTGTTTCGTTTGCCATTGAGACTTCCATGACACACATACATTCTTTGAGGGTTAGTTTTCCCATAACTACAGTCAAAATAAAGTTACCACCTGGAGCTACAGTGACCATTACGTTACAAAATCCTAGTAAAATACCTAGCAAAGTAGAAGACCAGAAGAAAATGTTCGAACAATATGCATTTCTTGGGCTGTGTTGCTTATAACTTATCACATGGTACTATAAGCACCTGCTTACTTGGTCTGCTTCCCCTTGGGGACTAAGAAATTCCTTAAAGCAAAGTCATAGACTCAACGATCTGGCACATTGTGCATCCAGCAGGTGCCTTGGATGTGTCTGTTTAAGGATCACCGAGTGAACATGGTGCACCAGCAGTAGAAGATAGGACTTTAAGGCATTGCCAGGTAAACCTGGAATATAAGGCCTCAGAATATGAAGTTCCAGTTGTTATAAGTAAGTACAGTAGCAGAATGAGATATATTTTGGTGATCATTTTAGCCACATCTAGCTAGTAACAATGTTGAGAATCTCTGTCTCGTGTGTGTGAGTGTGTGTGTGTGTGTGTGTGTGTGTGTGTGTGTGTGTGTGTTTGCTAGAGCATAGCAGCACACACTAGTGTCTAGCTTTCAGTGAAAATGGCATTCTGACATTTTTGATTTGCACTTCTATGTTTTTCTTCTTACAGCATTAATACTTGAGGAGCTGAGTCAGGTCCGAGATGGGCAACAATGTGCCTCTGACTATAACTGCCAGCAGAAGCTCAGTGACACTAACTGAGACATGAAGATTGTTGCGCTTGAACACACACTGTTGTCAGATGGACTTAGGTTTGAGATCTGCTTCTGCCTTTGTTTCTTGTGTAGCCTTGGGCATGCCACTGACTTTCCCACAAAACTTCCCCCCTATAAAGAACATAATTAGAGTAGCTAACTCATAGTGTTGCTTTGAGAAATAAGTTGATATCTTTATCACGGTAAGTGGGAAGGGAACAGGGTGGAAAAGAATGAAGACAAAAAAGAAACAGGAAAAGAAAGCAAAGCAGTATTAGAACAGGCACATTTGAAAATGTCACAGGATGAATGGATGGGAAGAGGGAAGGAGGGAGGTGAAGGGCATAGCTTTCTGCTACTCAACAGAAACCCTGTCAAAGGGTACTTACTCCTGGCCTAATGGTAGCTTTATACAATACTCTATTTATTCTGAAGAAATAACAAAAGCTCTTTAGTAATTTTAACATGCCCATAACTGAAAAAAATACAATTTTACAATTCCTTTGAATCATTTCTTAGTCACTGAAAGAGAAAAGTAAAAAATCAGACATTTTCTTTTACTGATGCCCATGGCTGTCTACAGTTCTCAAATTAGATTTCCCCTTTTCCACCTTGTATTGTGCAGAAATTGTGCACCTCTCTTATCTCGACTCCTTAGATGACATGCGCCGTAATGGCACATGCCTGTCAGATTCACACCTCTGTCTTCCATGATATGTCGAGCAGGATAGAGTCAGTAAGGAATGCACATAGAGATAAGCAAAGGCAAGTCAAAGAGCAAAGCCATAGGCTGCCCGGGTTAGGGGATGATTGCTAATGGGAAATAGCAAGGAGGCCTAGAGCAAAGAGCTCTGGTTTGCTGCTTCATACAACAGAGAGATAGGTTTGCTATGAGCGAGAGAAAAAAAGAAAAGGAAGGAAGGGAGGAAGGAAGGAAGGAAGGAAGGAAGGAAGGAAGGAAGGAAGGAAGGAAGGAAGGGAAGGGAAGGGAAGGGGAAAAGAAAAAATGAGGCAGAAGGAGAAAAGGAAACAGAACAGGAAAGCAAGGGAGGGGGGAAGAGTCCAGGTAAATAAACTTTGCCTGTGTAGGAAATAAAGTTTAACCTATTACTTTGCCATGGGATTTCATTCCAGAGTCCTTAACATGCATTAATTACTATTCCCACAAAAGGGCTATATGACATATTTGACCAAATAGTTTTGTCTCTACATATCCTGAAATGGTAGTACTGACAATATCAATCTGGAAAATAATGCCTTTTGAGTAATTTTTTAAGATTCTCTGCAGTCATGGCCTATCTGGAAAATATCTTCTCTGTGTCTCAAACTAATATGGCTTATTACTGTCCTGCTACCATCCTTTCTCTGCCGGATGGTATAGAAACAAGGTCCTTTTTTTCTCCTTCCCTTCCCCTATTCGAGAGTGTGATGACACTACATATAATATTTCTTTTTTAAAAAAGAATAGTTTTATTACTTTAGAGAAAGAGAGAGGAAGAGAGAGATAGATACATCAATGATGGAAGAGAATCATTGATAGGCTGCCTCCTGCACATCCCACAGTGGGGACTTTGATCAACTTGGGCATAAACCCTGAACCGGAATTGAACTGTGACTTCCTGGTTCATAGGTCAATGCTCAACCACTGAGCCATGCTGGCCAGGCCATATAATATTTCTTAAGAGAAAGAAGGAGGATAAGGGAAATCGGAAAGAAAAAAGAAAGTTTTTATGAATTTTCCTCCTCTCCTCCAGTGAGTTTGAGGTTAACATTCTACACTTCACTTGAAGACAGGGCATATTGCAAACAATCCTCTGGACTTGCCTCTGTTTCTTAGGTTCATGAGGTCAGCTACAGACTTAAGAAAATAAAGTCAGTGTAGGGTTCATTCTCCTTATGAATAGCGTTGGTCAGTGTTTTATTTAGATGACAATCGTGAATGTCAGGTAGAGCTAAGGCAAACAAGACTCGTTATGTTTTTAAAAAAATATTTTTAATTGATTGCAGAGATGAAGAGACAGCGGGGAGAGAGAAACACCAATGATGATAAAGAATCATTGGTTGGCTGCTATTTGCATGCCCCCTACTGGGGATGGAGACTGAAACCCAGGCATGTGTCCTGCCCTGGAATCGAACTGTGACCTCCTGGGTTATGAGTCGATGCTCATAACCACTGAGCAACACTGGCCGGGCAAGACTCGTTATCTTGCTGCACACTGTCTGAGAGTTATGCTGGTTCACCTTCCTTTGATGCAACATAGCAAGATGATCTGGGTACTATAATTGAATAGTCAATAAATCCAATTGAATCCTGTATAATAAAAGTCTAATATGCTAAATGTCTGGTACTCCAGTTGACCATTCAACCAATCAAAGCATAAATGCTAGTGATATGTTAAGACCACTCAACTGCTTGCTATGACGTGCACTGACCACCAGAGGAAAGACGGTCCAACCAGTAGTTACCTTGCTGTTGGGGTCTTGTTGATCAGGACTGAGTGAGACAGGCCAGACATGGTCTGGACATCCCAGTTAGCCAACCTCCCATATTCCTCTCTGGCCCTGATTGTGCACTGGTGGGGTTCCTTGGCCTGGCCTGTGCCCTCTTGCAATCTGGGACCCCTCAGCGGATGTCAGAGAGCTAGTTTTGGCTCAGTGGTGGAATGACTAGTTGCTATAATGCTCACTGACCATCAGGGGGCAGATACTCAATGTAGGAGCTGCCCCTGGTGGTCAGTGGACTCCCACAGGGGGAGTGTTGCTCAGCCAGAAGCCGGGCTCTCATTGGCAATGGGCCTAAGCCATCAGCCAGACATCCCCTGAGGGCTCCCCAACTGTGAGTAGGTGCAGGCTGGGCTGAGGAACCTACCCCGTCCCCTTGCCCCCCCCACACACAAGTACACAAATTTCATGCACCGGGCCTCTAGTAGTTAATAAGTCCAAGCACGGGTAAAGAGCTCAAAAGGGAGCAAGATGAGAAAGACAGGGAGACACTAAAATGGACAATAGGAAAGAGAAGGGAGGGGCATGAGGCTTTGTCCCAACAGTCCCAGGGCTGATGACTGAGTATGGCACACCCTAGGATTCATACTCTGCTTGCCCCATTGGATAGGCTCCTGAGGGCAACTCCCTCTTCTCATATCTCTAAGTGGTAGACAATAAATAAAGGGAATGGAATATCCATTAATGTGAGGTAATTAATCATTGGGAGATTCCATTCTTTGATATTTCTTTCTCTCTCTTCTTAGAAGGGCAAGTCAGAATGAAGCAAACCAAAATGTTTAAATTTATTTCTGCCTATTAATTTGGAGGCACTGAAAATATAGTCTCTAAAGCAATAAGTAAAAAATTATTAATAATAACAATACTAATTACAACCTATTAAATGATTACTAGGCTAAGCCCATTACATGCCCAGACTTATTTAATTTAAGCTTCATAACAGTATTATGAGATAGATATTATGATGTCCATCTTCCCAAATTATGTTCCTCTCTTCCCGCCACTGCTCCATCCATTCTGGGCTAAACTCTCAGATAAAAAGCTCACTAGCCACCCTGCTCTCAGCACTAGAGGAAACAAAAGACAAAAACAAACAAAAACAAAACAACAGAGAAGAAAGAAAATATTACCTCTGGATTCTTTAGGGTACATAGGAGTTAAAGAGCAATGAAAAATTGATTGAATTTCTGCCTCTTTTTAACCTCCCCACTTAAGGCCTATTGCCTGACTTACTAGTAATTAAAATAATTATACTAAGTACCACAGAAAATTCATTTTCTGAAGTTCTTATTTTAGAATGCTGTGCAACCCAAAACTATAAAGAGGATTTTATCACATGAAAAAATGCTCAATGACCAATTTTCAGTTAAAAAGATACAGCCATGGTTAGAGTATGATACAGGTACACAAATACACAGATACAGAATAGACAAAACAAAGACATCCCAAATGTTAAGTGTGCTCAGCTCTGGGTGGATGCATGTATTTGTTTGATTTCTCTCTGTATTTGCACAGTTCTCTACAATTTTATTTTTATCTACCATGTACTAAACCCTTACTAGGTACTACTCTAAGAACTTTACATGTATTCACTCAGCTAATCTTCATCACCATGTTAAGAGGTAGATACTACTATTATACCCATTTTGCAGATGAGTAAAATGGAGGCCTAGAGAGGTTAAGAAATCTACCAACTGCCACAACAGCTATGTGAACCCAGGAGGTCTGCTTTCAGAACGTGAGCTTTTAATCACGACATACTATCGCCTAGTATTAAGGATATTAGCTTTATAAATAGAAGAAAAATCATTAAAATATTAATTTGTTTTTTAAATGCACTCTGCAAATTTGGTAACAACCGGGCAAAAGCAAGGAGGCACCTACTGGAGTAAGGGCAGAAGGAATTAAATCAAGGTGTTCTTTTCTCTCCTAAAATAGTCATTTCATTGGATTGCAATAGCCATCAGACATGCTTCAGGCCATTAAAAGGCAAATTGGATATTAATTTTTGCATTTCAGTGCCTTCTTCTTTGTAATTATCAATAATGAAATTACCAAGGAGTCCCCGTTTGGGGAAAACAAAAACAAAAACAAACAAAAAAAAACAAGACATTCAATTTTTTAATTTTTTTCTTACATCCCCAGAAATATACCAAGCAGCTGAGTCTGCAGATCAGAATCCTCATCTTGTAACAATCAGTCATCTCGCATCGCCTGCCACCTGGGGACAGGGAGGAGGGTTCTGTGACTGAGAGGCCCGCCACTGCCCAGGTGTGTTCGTTAAGACCTTCGGTTCCATAGCGCAGTTTATGGTCTGGAAAGTGGCTTCCACAACATGATCAAGCTAGGCTAAAGATCTCCGTACAAAACCAATCGGAAACTCTGTGTAGCTTTCTATTGTTGTTGCTCATTGAAAGGTTCAGAGATAATGAGAGAGGAAAAGAAACGCTGTTTGAAATGCTTGCATTTTGAAAATGAGGATGTACAGCAAAGGCCAATGTTGTATCCCTTCCTAATTTCTACCCCCACCCCCGGGCCCCTCCCATCCCTGGACTGGGGCTAGCTGTTAGACCTTGTGCACACGCTTGAGGTTGGATATAATTCTAAAAGTGAATGGAATATGATGTAGCAGCAGTTCCTGCCAAAGTTCTTGAGGCGGATCAAAAGTTAGAGATGTTCTGGAGTGTTCTGAAAAATGCAATATGGATCCCTAAAAGAAGACAGTGCTTCGAGTTAAGAACAATAAAGAAACTGGATTGCAGCTAGAGCACATCAGTAACAAGGAGAATCAGAGGGGAAAATCAGATGTATGCTATATAGGTGGCATTGCAGCCCAGTTGACCTGGGATAGTTCTTGGATGCACCTGCTGCCCTCTCAAAAGCAGCCTGAGTTGAAGAGACAGTACATGGGCACAGTAAGAATTGCCGGTGTGTGTACAGTGGTGAAATTGGCTCATAGGCCCAAGGAAGCTGAGGCCTCTGTTAGGAGAAAGAACTGAGGGCAGTTTTGGAGGAATAATGTTAAAAATCGAGATTTCAAATTATCCCATTCTTATTTTTACTTCTTCATGGTCAACAAAACCCTCTACACAAGCTGTCTCTTTAAAGTGGGAGCAGAGGGAGACAAAAAGGAATTGAGAAGGGACTGTGGTCAATATTTGGACTAATACCAGGAGGAAACAAAGAAATAATCAAAGAGAAAAAATGAGTAGAGCACTGATTGGTTTTGCTCAATGGATATGACCTGTGGACCGAAAGGTCCCAGCTTTGATTCCTATCAAGGCCATATGCTCAATTTCCAATAGGGGGAATGTAGGAGGCAGCCAATCAAGGATTCTCTGTCATCATGATGTTTCTGTTTCTCTCCTTCTCCCTTCCTCTCCAAAATCAATAAAAGTCTATTTTAAAAAATGAGTAGAGATTAGGAAAATAGCACACAGGTTGGAAATAAAGATCCAGAAGACATATAGAATGGAAATTCCACAAGAATTTGTGGTAGGTAGTAGTAGTATTTGCCTGCCATAAGCATCTATAAACCAACATTTTTGTTTGTTTGTTTGTTTTTGAAACATACTTGGGCAAGTCCTCCATTGCTTTTTTAAAAAAAATATTAAAAAAAAAAACCACAGGTATTGTGCTATTTTTTTTATTTGATACTGAAATAACATTCAATATGGAGCTTATAGCTTCTACTATCCCCATTATTTTTCCAAAGAAACAGCACATGTGAGAGGTGAAGGAAGCTGTCCAAGGTAATATAGTTAGAAAGTCATGGAGACAAAGTTAGATACCTGAGGTCCTGGGTAAGGACAGACCAAGGAACATCACCAGACACACAGTTCCCTGAGCATCTGAGCATATAACACCTAGGAGCCTGGAATTCTCTTCCCCTTTCCCTCTCTCCCTTCCTTTGGCAGCTGATTGTCCTCAATCCTTTCCGTTCGTCCCTTCTCCACCCTCCCTTCCCCCCACTGCTCAGTTACCAGTTGCCATATTAGCCCATTCATTCCTGTATGACATTCCATTTAGCCTGCTTGTATATTTGTTTTTAAAGGACCTCAAGCCAAGCAGTGACCTGGTTGATTCTTCTTCACTCTTCTTTACTCCTCTACACTCCGCTCCCCCAAGTAGGTGCTCAACAACAATTTGTTGGGTGAACTAGTGGGTGTTTGAATAAATGAATGAGTGCATGATTTAATAAGCAAAGACATACAGTAGGGTGAAGTAAGAGAGATTTATCCCATTTCACAGTGTTGCTTAATGCTGTCCTTATTTCTCTGAGCATCTGGCCATTTCTCCTGAATCTCCCATCTTCGAAAGGTAAGCTTTATTTTATTTTTCTGCCAGGAAGGATGCCAGGGAGAACAATGACACAGATACACTGGGTGGATGAAGAATAGGACAACAGCAAGAATGTCTGATCTTCTTCCCATCTCCTTCCCAGACCAAGTCTTCCCGAATTAGATAAGGTTGAGTCTGTCTGAAAGCAGGAAGCTTTTCTCTCCCATGTCTACTGCAGCCTTCGAACTAGATGCCCCTCGGCACTGGATGCCCCTCTGCACCCTCACACACAAGGCTATGATGCCAGAGCCTCTGACTCACCATCACCTTCAGTTTTCTTCTTCCAAAGATACGGACAGTACCAGCTTTGCTCCACCAAACACACAATGTCCCTGGGCTGTTGGGCTCAGCCTCATTTTACAGTAGCCCCCCACCCACCCAGGCCCATGCAACCGATGCACATCACACTGCCAGGCAAAGGTGGGCTCCCTGAAAACCCATCTCTCCCTGTCTTTTCCACCGTTTGGATCTCCAGGCTCCGGGAGGGAAAGATGCTGATGGACAGGTTGAGCCTCTCTCTTTCAGCAAATGCTCTCACCTCTATGCAGGCTGCCACTGATCTCGCCGTGTGGCTGGGGCCCTCTCTTGTCAGGAAGTATTTAATACCGGATGCTCTCAGTGGCCCCCGAGTGACAGGGCTGTGCCAGGGGGAGGGCGGCGAGGGCTGCACTGGCACATTTCAGTCAAGCTAGAGCAAACCTCTGCCAAGCAGGGAAGCCAACAAAGGAACCGAGGTGACTGCCTGGGGCTCACATCCGATCGCATCTCCCTGTCTGGGGAAAACAATTGCAGCCACTCAGCAGTGGGGGAGGAGGGGAGAAGAAGCCTAAGGAAGCCTGAACCCTGACTTCTCTCTTGGCTGTGCCAGCTGGCCCCATGCCAAATGCAGGATTACACGTGAACTCAGCACAGCTCAGGGTAGCGGAGGCTCCCTCTCCTGCAGATGAGAACACTTCAAGGTGAAATGCCTTTTGGAAAGGCTTTTTTTTTTTTGAGCTGCTGAATTAATGTTTTAAGCTACAGATGTTAAGAGTCCTGCATGGCTCTTCCTCTGCTCTGTGTGTATTTGGATTGACAGCCCTGTCCCAACTTCCAGGTTATGAGACAGAGGCAAGTGCAATACCTTCTCCCCTCCTCTTCTCTGCCCTCAACCGGAGCCACCTCTGATTAGAAAGGAGCAGCCAGTTCCAAGCACCTGAGAGGCTCACACCAGAGGCCCACACCCCGGGGAAGGCCCCTGGAGATGAAGCAGCCAGCTGTGTTTGGTGTGCACACCAGAACGAGAACGGTGCTGCAGGGAGTGCTCCAGGGGCTTTTGCAAGCCAGCTGTTTTGATCATTCCCTTGCCCCCTTTGGCCTTCCCACAGCCCACTGCCACCTCCTGGAGAATAAAGCAGTTTCCACATCGCTTGGTTGGATAGAGGATTCCAAACGACTTTCATAGATGAAGGAGTTTTACAATCAATACCCTGTAGGGAACAGATGTAGCATTCCAACTCTCACTTCAAAAATCAGCCTTTAGGGAAAAAATACCTGACAGAGAAATGGAACCACTAGAGAACAACGAGAGAGGGGGAAAAAAAAAAGAAAGAGGGAGACAGAATGAAAGAAGAGAGAATATTCAGGTTTCTCATCTTGGGGTGTAGTGCTTAGGTTTAAAGACCTCCTGTCCACAGTCCAATATAAGATAGTCAATGAGATGACTCTTTTAAAGTGAATACTGAAAGAAGAAAGAAAATCCAGCCAAAGCATTAACAAGGCAATTTGTCAGTAACAAAACCAAGAAGAATCAAATGGTATTGTTTCTCCACTTGAATCTTGAGTTGCTGTGTTTTTAGTGTGTTTTTTTTTTTTTTTAGTGCAAAGGTCTTGGTTATAAAAAGCAAATTGAAATTCTTACTTCCTTTGGTTCTTAATATCCTCAATTGTGCTTGCAAAAGACTTATTCTATATGTCTCTCTAGATTTCAATAACTTCTTTTCAGGCTTGACTACAGAGGACCTGCATGAGCATAATATACTTGGCATCAAGGGATGCGATGTTTAGCGAAAGTCAGGATGGATGTTTGTTCCTAAGTTTCTGTTACCAAAGCTACAAAGAGAAATGCAAACTATTTTTCTTTTCATCTGGGCTTAAAGATATTGTATTGTATTGAGTTTTCATTGTTCCTTTAGCTTGCAGATTTCTATTCATGTATATTTTTATGATCATTTTTATGGTTTCAAAAGATTTGAACACAAAAGATTTAAGTCATAGCAGCATTTTCTTTGTTCAAAATTGGTGCAGAAAGCACCGAGATTTCTTTTTTTGTGCCCTACAAATTAAGGAGCTACTAACCCTAAATAGGAAAAAAAAATATTTTCTATACATGAATATTGTACATTGTATGTACCGTGTGTATGTGTGTACACATAATATTTACTGCTGATGCCAATACAACACTTTGTATTGGCATCTTTCCTGATTCCTAGAAAGAGGCTTCAAAGTGGACCTCAATGACAGGATATGAAAATATGCAAAGCAGTTGACATGAAAGCTGCCTTTTCACACACCTATGCAAGTCTTTGATGCTCTATTGACTCATATTTCCTCTAAGGAATGAATTTTGGCAGTCAATTACCTCAAATAGTCCTGAAGGCTTTCATCCAATCTCTTAAATGTTCTTGCATCAGGGAAAACTCATTATGTAATGGGGAAATATGACCCTGTCTCAACAAAACCAACCCGTCTGCTCTTCCCCTTGTGGGTGGAAGCCAAGACTCCACCCCTGTGCTGGGAGATTTAGGTCTCACCCCCACAGCTCTGACTTTACTTCATGGTCTTAATTATTTCCATTTCTATTGCAATCTAGGAAGGATAAAAATATGTGATATCTTTGTGCCTCCTCCATCACCCTTACTTTCTTTTTTTTAAATATATATTTTATTGTTTTTTTACGGAGAGGAAGGGAGAGGGATAGAAAGTCAGAAACATCAATGAGAGAGAAACATTGATCAGCTGCCTCTTGCACATCCCCAGCCAAGGTACATGCCCTTGACTGGAATCGAACCTGGGACCTTTCAGTCCAAAGGCTGACACTCTACCACTGAGCCAAACCAGTTTCGGCCACTCTTCCTTTCAATAGTGTCTGGATTATCACCAAACAAAATAAAGATTTTTCTAAAGGCAATTCTTGATCATCGTTTATTTGTTTGTTTGTTTAATTGTGGCAAATAAAATCTTGGTTCTCTATCTACTAGGATAAACCATTATATTTCTATATTTTTGAATCGTGCAAAAAATGGGACCGAAAAAAATATGTATAAGCGATATCCAGGGGTTTGTGATTAAGGAGCATGGGTTCAAATTTCTGTTGGTTTGGCAAATGCTTATCTCAGTAAGCCTCAGTTTTCTAAACTATAAAAAAGAGGATCAGCCCTTGCTGGTTTGTCTCAGTGGATAGAGCATTGGTCTGTGTACTGTGGTGTCCCGGGTTCAATTCCAGTCGAGGGCACATGCCTGGATTGCCGGCTCAATCCCCAGTAGCGAGTGTGCAGGAGGCAGAGGATCAATGATTTTCTTTTATCACTGATGTTTCTTTCTCCTCTCCCTTCCTCTCTGAAATCAATAAAAACATATTTTGAAAAAGAAAAGAAAAGAGGATCATAATACATTCTTCATAGAGCTCTGTAAAGAAAAGTGAAGCAATGAAGAGACATACTCAGTTGTGGACTTCACACCTCACATATTAGCTACTTGATGGGTAGCAGGTTTAAAAACAACAACCAGAAAAAAAAATTAGATTAAAGTTGAAACCATGCTATCTAATAAAGATAAAATATGCAAATTGACTGTAACTCCGTGACAAAGATGGCAGCACTCATAGCCAATAAGGAGGGGATATGCAAATTGATGTGACAAGGTGAGAGGTGGAAGGTGGCTCTGGCCAGAGTTAAGGCGAAAAGGTGGCTCCAGGAGGAGCAAAGGCAGTGCCTGCAGCAAGAGGAAGGAAGACCTATTTTTGCATGAATCTTCATGCATCGGGCTTCTAGTATTTGATAAACAGAGAGTAAAAAAGGATAACAAAAATAGTATTTTTACTTTATTTATATGAGACCTCTATGTGATCATTTGAATATATATGTCCATTTTAAAGCAGAATTATCTTTAGAGGTGGAAAGGACCCTACGTGGGAACACTATGGAAATGTCTGTGATAACAAAATATATTCTGTGAGGATAAAATTGCTTTATATAGGTTAACTCTGCAAACATAAATGCTATTAAATATTGTTCATATTATTATCATTCACAAGAACTGTCCATTGTTTCACATGAGAGTTGCCTGCAGTTGTCCTGTACCCAATTTCCCAATGATGAAAAGGATAATAATAACTGCCATTTCCAAGGAGCAGAATATTATAAATGAATCCTTCACACTCACCAACATTGAAACAAAGTCAAATACTCCCTCACCTTTTCTGTTTAAGTAAAAACAGCTGCATTTGTTCAGCAAGCTACAAAACCCAATGAGGGTAATGTAAAAGATGTAAAGAGAAACACTAAAATGGTATTTTGAAGAAAACAAGAGGCAAATGAACTCTGGACCAAGCCAAGCCTTGTTTCCACTTTATTAAATGATACTTGGATCTAGAACTGAAGTCTCCAATTCTCGCCTTTTATCAGCATTACCTTTCGAATTTCTTTTTTTAAAAATTCAAATTTTTAGAATACTAGTTTTGGGAGTGGGGCAGGGGAAATCTGCAATGTTTTTAAAAAGTCCCTCCAGATGGTTCTGAGGTTTTGCCCAACTTGGGAGCTACTAGATGAAGGACAAATTATGTCCTTCTGCCACTATCATCAACTCCATCACGTGGCTTGCCCAGTGCATAACTGTACTGCTTAATTCTAGATGTGTTTTGATTAGACAGAGATGAATTTAGTTAGGAGTTTGTACCATCATTTAGAACATGAACCTGAAAAGCCACCTTCTTGCTTAGATATGCTTGGAACACAGATTGCAATATATGTGGTGATTCCTGAAGGAAAGGAGAGGGGGTTTTAATGAAATCACTAAAATATGAAAAGATATCACCTGGGGATGCAGTAGAGACCATAAAAATTCCATGAATAACTTAATAAAGTCATATATCTAGCCCGAGTCAGAGCATTTGGGTATCAGATGATAAGAAAAAACAAGTGTGATTCTAATAATAGAAAAGCAACACTTCATTTTTATGTCATTTTCCCCAAAGGATTTTCAAAAGCCACCAATGTCCCATTTCCAAGAAGGGAAGACTTACAGCCAAGGGAGCTGGTAATGTGTATAGTTTCATAATGTCTTGCATTCGTTTTCTGATCTAGTCTTGGAAAAAAGATGCTACTGCTGCTGCTGCTATTGAAATAGTTCAAATGCAGTTATTTAGCTTTATGCCAAGTGGCTTAACCTGTCAAGCAACATATGTCACATCAATCACAGTTAATCGGAGAGTTGAGATAAAGGGGGCTCAAGGAGGCAGGAACCAGAATGTGGACCTAGGTTAAAGCAACACCAAGGCACCTCCCTTAGAGACCACTGCCCACACAATTGACAGTAAAGAGACCCGAGTTCAAATGACTTCACCAAAGAATTACTTTCCTAATTCTCTTCACCTTCCCAAACTGAATTCTGCTTCCAAAAATAGGCATTTCACCTCTTCCCATCAACTGTCTAAACACACATTTACCCCACACTCTAAACTTGCCAGACGTACAAATTCTCTGTGCCTGCACTTTGTCTTCCATAAAGGGGCAGTTATGAAATCCCTTTCGTGACTGCAGAAATTCTTTCTCCTGTCACATGGCAGGTGTCACTAGTTGATCATGTGAGCTGGATGCAGTCGCAAGTCCTCCTTATCAAACCAACTTGGAGAATTTTAGCGTATCAGTTAGTATTAGCATTCAGAACGAAACCTGTTTGCCATTCATAGTTTACACATTCCCTAAAGTTATACTTGATTTTTGGTTTAAAATTCTGTAGGAGTTGTATAGATCGGTGAATCAGTTCTTAGTTAACTCTGGGCTTATGATAACACTATATGGACACAATAATAAACCTGAAAGGTACGACCATATTGATATGTAAAGCATCCCAAGAATAATAAAATTAAAAAGTCATAGGATTTCCTTGAGTTCCAGATACAAAGGGCAGTTGATTAGCAAGTCCAAATATATATAATTTCTTAAGATCTTCTCGGAGAGACAAAGAACAAGGCTAGAATATGAAGACGTGGAACATTGATGAAGCTGGGCAATTTGCCAAAAATCACCACAAATGGAATTCCCAATATATTTCAATAAAAAACTGCATCATGTCCTATATAAAAGCAAATTTATATTTTGGCTGCCAAAGACACTCTACCTAACCCATGGGTATCAGAGAGCTTACAGAATCCCACAGCTTCTAAGGAAGTATTTCTTCAAACGTAAGAATTTTAGAATGCACTGCTAACTAAACTATGCCTAGAAGGAACTTTTAGCTCAGCGTGGATGAGAATTGAGCAGGCAAATGAACTAAACCTTTGACAAGAAAAGCTTAGAAATGGTTTAACACCGACACTACAAGAGAGAACAAAAAGGATCAAACAAACTAAATGAGAACCTGAGAACTAAAGAAACAAAACCCTCAGGGAACAGATATTTTAATTCTACCGCAGGTATGACTCAATCAGAGAAGCCAGTCTCCAGCCAGGTGGACGGTGAGGAAAAGCCAGCTAGCGCCATCAGCGCTTAACCAAGAAAGAAATGGGAAAACCCAAAGCAAAGCCGGTTGTGTCATGTAAACTGGCCCATGATTTGATCAGAAATGAATCTCTTGGTGGTCCCTTAACCTGTAACCTATCTTGAAGCTTTCACTCACTCATCTTTCATTTTCCTCTCTTATGCACAACACACACACACATCCATGCTTAAACATATACACATGGGTATCGTGGCTCAGAAGCAAAATACATACAATTCTCATTGCGGGACATATTGCTCATGGAGAGGGAAGTAAATCTAAGATTTTACTCAAGTATCCATTCAGTTAATTGAGATAATGAACGTGTAGTCTAAGCACAGTGTCTGGCATATGGTAGGTAAATATTAACTATCATCATCATGTTAAAAGGAGTAATTATTCTATATGTAGTATTCCATATAGACAATCCTTATGATGATCCCATGATGATGGGATTAATTACCAAAACTGACTACCCAAGGTCACCAGATAAGAGGGTTCTCACTCATATACAGAGATAGCTGCTTGTGGAGTCTGTGGTTTTTTGTTTTTGTTTTTTTTCCTATTGTCTCAGACTATTTAGTAGGGTTTCTAAACACTGTTGGAATATTGAAAGGGTTAAAATCCTGTCCCACCCACACCCAAAACAAAATAACTAACTTAATCTGGAGCCGCGCAATCTTTTATATTCTATTAGCCTCACTTAGAAACAAACAAAAAAAAAAAACTATAGATGGCTAGAGAAACTTATTTCTGCTTGAAAAATTAATGTTGTATCCAATGAAGCGTCCAGCATTAATAATTCTCTCAAGTGTAACACTTCAACTTGAGCCTTCATACTGTACTAACCTCAAGATGAGCCCCCTTCATTTACCTGCTTATCTGACCCCTTGGAGTTGATCATTAATCACACTGACAATCACCTATCATATTTATTCACAGGTTCATGCAAAAAAAAAAAAGGGGGGGCTCTGTCGACAGACAATCCACGCTGCTCTCAGTGGCCAGATATTAATCTTATTAAAATTGCGACTCCATCATGACCCTTTCTTGCTCAGAAAAGACCAAGAGCTCCACAGCTCAAGTTCTCATTTATAACGTTGGACAGGATGGATCGACCCAAATCCGAATTTTCTTATCACTCATTCTTTACATGGGCCCACTGCTCTGGCAAGTCAGAGCTGCACAGAGCACTTGCTGTCCCACCACATTGCCCCTTTCTTTCCATTCTAATTCCACTGTCATCCTCCATAGAACAGCCCAGAGGCCTTGGCTGTTGCAACAACACAATTATGGCAATCATGCTGTTTCTTACAACCTGTTTATTGAATTAGACAATGTCAGGAAAATATGTTTTACCTCCACAACAGAATTGCAAGCTCCCGGCACACAAAGGCTCTTCTTTCTGATAAGAAATGCCTTTTAGGGTCTAGCCCAGCGCTCTCACTTCTATCAGCAGAGGATGACGGGTTTATCAATTCAGGGAACTAGTACCATTCAGCACCTATTATACACTACGTTAAATATAAGTGTGATACTGTTACTTCAAAATACAACATGACATGATCGCTGTTCTTACAGACCTGATTTAATAAGGATGAGCCCATTACTTTTTCAGTGCATTCAGTAAAAAGGGAGAAGTGAGGAAAAGTACATGTTCTAGAGGAAGTGGTGCCAACAGTGGAGGTAGGGTGAGAACTCTTAGAGCAGGTACCATTACTCATTGAATGAGTAATTGGGAGAGAGAGAAGAGGCAGGCATTAAAGGTTTATAATTACATGTTCCTGAATTTTGGTTGCATATAAATAAACAGACAAATAAATACAGATATGGACACACTCATACACACTGCAGGCTGTGTACACACATATTCACTGTGGGAAGAGTATGGTCTGACTCAAAATTATCAATCCACAGCCATCTATCTTCAGCTGAGAGCCACCACCACAATCCCATTACACCCTTGCATTAGTGAACATCAACCATTCCATTACTTTCTTACTCGATTAACTGTTGTTAGGATATATACTGATCCTCCACAAGTATTCTATCTTATAATAATATTAATGGGAATGTCCCCAGACAATATAAGATGTACCATCATATAGAATCAACCTTCATATTCATTTATTTATCCATTTGAGAGAGTTGAAGAAAGTCCATCCTGAAGCTCAAATGAAGTTCCGTTTTAAATTCTAAGTTAAGATTCATGCCAGTGTTCATTTTACATATGCACCCACCCGTGTCCATGGGCTTTTCTGGTTTTGAAATATGGAATAATTCTACATGTATTTACACTCTTCCAGCCTGCTTATTCAGCAAGCTTTCTGAATAGAGGCTGGTGGGTGGCAGGGTAATAAATGGAGCTAAAGGGGAATTCAGAATCAGGCACAAGGTCAGAAATGGACCCTCATAAAAGGTGATTACAAAAATACAAACTGTGGACAGGATCGCCTTCTGCAGAAATCTCCCCAGAAGCAAGTGAGAGTGTGTGGATTGGCGATACATGAGAGATAATTGTTCAGGCAGCTGAAGGACAAGTACAAAAGTTCCCAACCAGGAGAATGCCTGCTATGTTAGAAGAACAGTGATGAAGGTAGGTAGCTGAAAGTTAAGGACAAAGGAATCACTTTAGTTGGAGGGAGGAAGATCTGATTGCATAGGGCCTTGTGGGACATGATCAAGAATAAGGTTCTTCTCCTGACTGAAATAAGCCACTGGTTTTGAGCTGCAAAGTGACTTGCTAGACTTTTATTTTTAAAGAATTCCCCTTGTCTACCTTAATTCAGCTTGAAGGAGTGATTGGATTTCACCAGAAAGACCAGGCAAGACAATACCTTAACTAATGGGATAGAAATAACTGGTCATGCCATAACTGGTTTTGCTCAGTGGATAGAGCATCGGCCTGCAGACTAAAGGGTCCCAGGTTGCTTCCGGTCAAGGACATGTACCTTGTTTGGGCACATCCCTGGTGGGGGTGGATGCAGGAGGCAGCTAATCGATGATTCTCTCTCATCGATATTTCTAGCTCTCTATTTTTTATCTCTGTAAAAAAATCAATAAAACATATTAAAAAAAAATAACTGGTCATTTTACAAGGATATTAACTTTCCAGAACTTAATTATACACTATTCTTTTAAAATAGCTGAAATCTATGAGATTTATTTATATTTACAATCTGTTGTTAATTTCTTACAGGAAGTTTAAGGAATGGCACCATCTGAGCATTGGCCTCATTGGCCTCTGCTAGTTGATCCCAGGGACCTGTGCAGTAGGTGCTATTTTCCTAGGAAAGAGAAAGTGAACTCAGAGAGGGGAATTGGCCGAAGACCACAGTTAGAAATGCAGGTGATGGGATTTGAACCCAAAACCAAATGCCTCTGTAAGTCCTAATCATTCCTACTGGCCCCACATTCCCTGCTTGGTCATGGAAATGCTTATTATTTTAAAAATCAAAGTCCTAGTTTTGCAGTCTTCCACAATCTGGAAGGTACGCACCCATACCACAGGAGCTGGTTGGCCAGATGAAGATCTTGGCAAAACCTGTACTCCAGTGGTCAGACACTGCTCTTGGTTCTCCCACCAAACCATAGCTGCACCTGGAAATGTATGCCCTCTGTGAAGAAGCCTGCTGAACAGACCCTTTTGCAACAAGTTGGGTGGGACAGCAGTGTGTGTATTTGTGTGTGCATGCACATAGGCACATGTGTGCAAGAGAGGTAAAGAAAGGAAAAGGTCCTGATTCCAGGAATGCGAAACTGTAGCCACAAAGCGCAGGACTGCATCCCATCCCAAAGGCACACAAGGCAGAAAGCACACACCAAACAGCCTGAACTTGCCAGCCTCTCACCCTTGGCCTTGGGAGTTGAGGGAGAACCAGCCTCATCTTCTTTAGAGTTCAGTTTGCAAATGACAAATTTGAAAACATCAATCCATGGGACTTCAGCTTCTCGCCTAGTCATCTCATTCTTTCTTTGACTTGCTCATTTTTTTTTTAAACAAAAAACTAACCTTTTTTTCCCCTTGAAAAAAAAATGCATCCCACTTCCTGGCTACAGCAATAAAAGTAAACAAATCTTTCCCTCTACTTCAAAGAAATGATGCTTTTCATTTTTATCTTCCCAAAGACTCTAGAATAAAGAGGCCTTCTTATACCCCTCTCCCCCCCTTTGCAGGGAGAGTAATAGCCTTCAATTTCAGCAACTCTATCCAGACGCTGATGGTTTTTCCTTCTGAAAGGGTCTGTGAAGACCACAGGGCATGCCCAAGTTCAGGTGTGAGAATGACCCAAAGAACCCTCACAGAATGCAGGTGTGCATTTCGAACAATCACTGTTTTTTTTTAATATATATATTTCTTTATTGATTTCAGAGAGGAAGTGAGAAGGAGAGAGAGACAGAAATATCAATGATGAGAGAAAATCATTGATTGGCTGCCTCCTGCACGCCCCCGACTGGGGATTAAGCCCAAAACCCAGGCATGTGCCCTTGGCCGGAATTGAACCTGGGAACCTTGAGTACGCTTGCTGATGTTCTATCCACTGAGCCAAGCCGGCTAGGGCCAAACATTAACTGTTTTAAGGATTCATAACTAGGAAGAGAGAAAAGGCCTTGATTTGGAGAGAGCAATGATTTCAGGACAGGTGTTCCTGTCCCTAGCTACATGGGACAGGAGAAGACTCAAACTTAGGCTGGGACACCAGAGGTAGAAAGAGAAGGAAGAGCTTAGCAGGCAGCAAATGCCACTGCAGGTAGACCTCACTCCAAACAGTTTGAATCATGCCTTGCATATAGTTTACCGGAGCTGTTCACATGAGGCCACATTAACACAGAATATTGGCTGGTGGTAGAGGTGTTAGCATCACAAAGATCCTTGTTCAAATCCCAGTTTCCCCTTTAAGGAGCTATGTGCTTTTGGCAAGGCGTTTTAACGCCTCTGGCTCTCACCGGCTCTTGTGTATAATAGAGCTAGCTAATCACAGAAGGGTTGGGCTCATTAAGGAAAACCATGTGTGGGGAATGCTTATTCAGTGCAGGACCAGGCCAGCCTTCCTCTGAGGACACCTGGCTGGTTCCATCTAAAAGGGCCTCCACAGTAGACTGGCTAGAGGAAGAATGTCCGAAAAAAGGCACTATTTTGAAAAGCAGAACTCATTCACAACCATGTCTCCGTTCACAAATCAGCTTCAACTTATCCCCTAACCTTGAGAACACGACTCAGTCACCAAGAAACGGTGTCAGTTGGTGGCCATGCCAGGCAGGGAGAGGACAAGTGGTTCATGCTCTCTCTGTGCCCAACAAATTACATTAGCGAGGACAGGTCACATCACCTTTCTGGGGCTCATTTCTCTTGGTGCAAAACGAATGAGGTGTGCTAGGCTGACCTGCCGTAAGGATTCATAACTAGGGGAGGAGAAACGTCCGTTCTGGAGGGACTAACCTGGGAGGCTAAAAAGTCTAAAACTCTCTGTGGGATCAATTTTCACCCAAGAGGAGCATCCATTTCTGATTCTACAAACATGACAGCATTTGACAAATGTCCCCTGTCCCTGTATGATGGTCGGTTATCAATTCCAATTATGGGGCCAGAAGAGGAGCCACCTGGGGAGACCAGCCTGCAGGGACATGTGCCTGAGGGAGGGGGCAGAGCTATTAAGGGTAATGATCAAAGCCTGACTATTCAATGGGGGAGCTGTTAGACAAATTCACTGCTCTTCTCTGGGATCATTTCCCTTTACCTCCCTTGCAGCCTGCAGGGCAAGACACAGAAGAGGGCTGGGCTGCTTCTCCCACAAAGACAAACGGGTCTTGAATAATTTGTACTTACAGTATTAATTATGAAGTCATCTATTTACATTTTCATCTGCCTTTGCAAATCGTTCTAAAAATAATACCTTTGAAATCCTGATCTTCTTGCTATGCCCAAGGGAACTCCCCTGGGACATCCTAGTCGCCATCATATTTGAAAATGCCTCTTTAAATTAGCAAGCCCCCCACAGACTCTATTGGGAAATTCAATCATCCCTCTGTCACTGGGTACTGTTACCCTTAAAGGGCCAGAGTTAACCCGCTTTCATTTCCACTCAGGCTGAAATGATATGAATGTGCTGTGAGGTTAGTGGTATCCACTCCATTAATATTAATATACAATAAGGAATCACACAGCATACTAAAAACAGAAGTTCTAAAGAGGATAATGCATGCTTTAGTGATAGTTTCTCTCCTTTTACTATCAAGACTCCAAATATAGATCACAGGCAGTTTTGGCATTTGTGTTACACACTTTTCTTCCATTCAGGTGAAAAAAAAACGGGCTGGAAAGGGGTAGTGTATTTAATTAGCTCCCTAATTCCTGGATTTCCCTAAGAAAATTAAGTATTTTGTTGCTAAAAGTAGAAGTTAGTAATTTTATATTAGAGGCATCGCCACGTGTTTCTATCTAATGTTGGTTAATATAACTGCAAAGAGATGACTTTTTAAATCTCTGGATTCTACAAACAGGAAATGAGAAATTATTGGGGCTTGTAGAGGAAAGCCATATAGAAGCCGTAATGAAGGGGGGAAAACTGTCACAAAACCACATCTTATGTGGAAATGGGCACTCTGATGCTAACCTTTAGACAGATCAAGTTTCCATCACTAAAAATGCTGGCAGTTCGTCTACACAATACTAACAGCCTGAATGACATTGACCTAAATGAATGAAATTCCTCATAAACCTTTCCCGGTCTCCATAGCTGAATTGAGGAGATAGGAAATTTCAGTTTGTGAAGTATTTTAACAGTGATCTGTCCTAACCACATATTGCACATGTGACTATATCATCCCTATTTGGTGATTGACCAAGATGGGCCATTCACTCAGCTTGACTAAATTTTAGACAGACTTCTTCCTGACTCTAGGACCCTCAGTAACCTTTCTTGCAGCGTTTACTTTTAAAAATGTGTAATTATAAGTCCTTTCTCTGACCCTTTGACACACAATTAAAAGTAAAAACCAAAAACCTCTCCCCAGTTTTGTTACCCAGAAATGTCTTTCTCAAGGACCTGGAAACCATCACCCAATGAGATGGTACCCCCATCTCCCAATTCCAGTGGGCATCTTGCTTCAAGCTGAAAAACTATCTCTTGTCACAGGGATATGAGAAGTCAGTTTCTTCTAGATAAAGCCAATTAATGAACAGATGTTCCACGACTTGACCGAATATTTAGTACTTAGCTCACTCCAGCCCTTAATAAAAGCTCTACCCACTCTTTTTCAGTACAGTTGAGTTTAGACTTAGTTGTAACCTCTGCCCCTTACTGCAGTATGCCTTGAATAGTCTTCCTTGACTGTTTAACTTTGGCTAAAGCAATTTTTACTTTGACATGTCATCCTGCCTATGCTTAAAGCTTTGTGATAAAGAGCAAGGGTCCCAATAACTAGTGGGTAGACATTCCTTCCTTGTTCACCCCTGGCTTTAGACAATTCTCCCATTCAAAGAACCTCAGTCTGTCTCACTAGGAATTCTGGGAACCAACTCTAGTTCTGCCCTTAGGGTCCATAGAATAAGGTTAAAATTTTACACATCTTTTAAGTATCTAAAGGAAACTTCCCTTCTCCAGGTTCAGCTTTCCCAGGAGCTTGATGGAGGGCTCTGAGCATTAGGGTTGGAATCTGTTTTTGTTAAAGGAATGCTGTAAGAAAATGTCTGCAGACACAGTACCTCCAGGTCCAGAAGAAGCAATTAGAAGGTTTTTGTTTTATCTCAGGAAAATATAAAGTTAAAATGGTGCAATCATTCAAGACATGACCCACAGATCAGAAGTCATCAATGATTTGTAAATGCATTCAATTTTCAGTAATGCTTTCTTAACCCTATAAATAAAAGCAACCTGGTGAGTTCTGAGAAGCCCAGGGTAAGGATATCAACCCTCCTTGGTACTTTAGACTCCTAAAATCATCAAGGAGAGATAAAACACATTCAATCTGGAGGGAGAGAATAATAACTGACACACTCTTTCCTACACTACAATCAAGACCTTAAAAAATCTGAAAATATAATAAAATTTGTTGTTCTTTCATTCCATTTTTCTGCTGCAGACTTTGTCATAAATACTCCTATATTTACCCTTCCTCTTTAACTATTTGAAGTTTTCCCACTTTAAGGTTAGATTTCTCTATTTAGAATGTTTTCCCACATTCTCACTCCTATAAAAAATGTATTCATCTAATGACCCATTGTATCAGGCACAATTTAAAATTAAGGGTCAACCAATCAATCAAGTAGCCAATCAGGTTTTATTATTATTATTTGAAATCACTGGATCCTTACATGCCTTTTCTCTTATAAATGGTTATTACATCTACAGTCCGCTGCTCCCTCCCATAGCCCTCTTTGGTTCAGAAGTAATCTTCTAAGTTTCCACAGTCTACATGGTATTTCGTATGTATTTTCTTATAGATTATGCTTTCAAATTAACTTCATTGTCCTATGCACTGATATACCTTCTCTCTTAGGCTTGGTGCTCCTTAAGGGCAAAGCTACTTATCTTAATACTGTTGACCCAGTGCACAGATTTGTGCACATTCAAAGAAAATTAATTAGAATAAACGTTTTAATGCCCCTATTCACCTTTTCTCTATAACAGAAGTGTCAGAGATGAAAGAAAATTAGTAAAATGTATATGAAAATAATACATAAATTGATTAATAAATAAGCAATAACAACATGATATATGTTGTGCCAATAGTTGATCTTCAGACATACTCTGTCAACGCCGCTGCTTTCTCTCAGCTTCAGAATGTTAACAAAAACAACTGAATTCACAATCCACAATGACAGATCAAAACACATGTGTGCTATTGGCACCAGCAAGAGCTTTATATGAACTGTGCATGCACAAGTCAACATTTATTTTTAAATTGCCAGTGCACATCATATATACCAGCCAGCTAGTTGGTCATATGGTCAGATGGACAGACTGTTGGTCACTTAGCCATATATATATATATATATATATATATATATATATATATATATATGTGAGAGAGAGATAGATAGAGAGAGAGAGAGAGAGCCCACAATAACCCATGTACCTACCACACAGTATATCTCAATAAATATATACAAATACAAATTAAAAAGTGTTGAAAAGGAGAAAATAATCAAGACAATTATCCCAACAGTCATATAAAACAGAGATAGGACTTATTAATTGCCACTTTTCATAGAGGCTACATGATTTTGCAGTGTTCAAAATGGGAGACCATTCTCTTCAGTAGTGAATATACAGATAATTATGATGACTTAGGCCTACAGTTACACCTAGATTTTCAGAGTCTGTACCTGCTGAGGATGGGGGTTGATTCTGATCATTTAGAAGGACATACTAGAAGTAGCCTAAATCATGCTACTGTTAAGTTTTATTATATGTGTGCATATACATATCTATGTGTGAGGAGAATGGCCAAACTTACATATCATTAGCTCTCATTCTGCTCTAACCAGATAGAACCCGTATATTCATTTGATATGCTTCCAGAAAGGATAACTTTTCCATAATAGGCAATATGTAAGAGGTATAAATCTAGGGGGAAAGTTATACTGCCCACACTCATGAACAAACAAAACCCTATTCATAGAGCCTTCCCTGACAAGAAACAGTGGTGGCAACTCAACAGTCTATATCACACAACTCAATCTCTCAGCTCCCAAATCTTTTCAGCTCCAGAAAGAAAACCAATGTTTATGAACTTATTACCCATGCCTTGAACAATCTTAACATACTATACAAAATTGTTTGTTACAGCTGAAATGGCTTTTCATCTTGCCTTTGATGTTCTTGCAAATTGATTCATTTGAGAGTTGAAATGGAAAGTTGGGATGTAGGAACATAAGCACAGGTAGAGCTAATTTCTAGGCTGTGGGAAACTGTGAATCTGGAACAGTCATGCATAAAGCCAGATGCCCTGATTTTCTAGAATGAGAGAGTCAAGGGATTGGCAAGTCACTTTTCTTATAATTAAAACATCCTTGGTTTCCTAAAAGAGAACTTTAATGAATTCATTAGTCATACTGGATACCAATGAGGCCTGACTTCCTCAGATAAGTTTATCATCATGGATTTATCCAAGCTCCTGGTCATCTTAGGTAACTAATGATTCATTGAGTGTTTCTATGCCACCTGAGTCATACTAGGGGGAAGAGCTAGACTTAACTTAAACTTTAAATCTGTAAATTTCATTAAATTTGTTGTTCTTTCATTCCATCTCTCCCCTGTAGACTTTGTCATAAATATTCCTATATGGACCAGTTCCATAGTAACCTCTACATATGGCAGTCAGAGGCACTGATTCTCCTTGGGGTACTCCCAGTGAAGGGAATCAAACTTCCACGGAAACCCACAGCTCTCCATATCTGACAATGCTATTGGACACTGAAACCTCTCCATTTCAACAACCGTCCATGTTCTGCTCTCAGGAGCTTCCTAGAACATGTCTAATATCTCCTCCCCTATAGTGTGTTAAAAGAAACATTCAGAAAATGTATAATCATGACTCTGATCACATATAAAAACATACACATGTTCTAGAATTAATTTTGTTCACTATGACAGGAGGAAATCAAGGGGATGTTAAACCAGTGCAAAGTTGAAGTAACAACATTACACAATTACATAGAGTAAAAGAATGTTGAGCTAAATTACAGTTCTTGGGGAGAGAGAAGTCAATTGAAATTCCACTGAACAAGACATACTTTGCATAGCCATCAGCTAGCTATAAGTGACAGAGGTACAAAATAGCTCAGACAACGAGTAGGAATGGAATGGAATGGAATAGCTTGGATAGGTGTTCTCTAGAGCATAGTTTTCCATTGAAGTACCGCTTTTCTAAAAATATGGACACAAAATCCTAATACTTTCTATGCAATTCTAAATTACAAAAAAAAATTTCTGAAACTGAAAGTTATTATCCTATATAATAAAAGAGTAATATGCAAATTAACCATCACTCCATCAAAAGATGGCGGCACCCATAGCCACAAGATGGTAGCACCCAGTCCCCTCAGCCCCGCCACTGGAGTGTCCAGGCCTGTTGGCCCAGCCTGGGTTCACAAGGACCCAACAGTGAGGCTAGATCCACCCCCAGACATGGCACACAGAGCCCAGACAGCAGGGGCTTCCTTACTGCCACAGTGGTAGCAGGGACAGCCCCAGGCCTGGCAGACAGAGCCTGGACAGCAGGGTATGGGGGCTTCCTTAGCACGGTAGCAGTAGGAATGCCCCCAAACACAGCAGGAAGAGCCCAGACAGCAGGGTTTGGGGGCTTCCTTAGTGTGCCAGCATTGGCAAAGCCCCCAGGCCTAGCAGGCAGAGCACACTATAGGCCATGGGGGCTTCATTCGCACCACGGCAGCTAAGCCCCAGGGCCCGGCAGACAGAGGGCAGATAGCACAGTGTGGGGGCTTTGTGGGGGCTTTGTCCCCATGGCTGTGGCAAAGCTCCCAGGCCCCAGAGAGAGCAGAGAACCACGGAGAATGGGCCTAAGCCATCAGTAGGACATCTCCTGAGAGCTCCTGGATTGGAGAGGGTGCAGACTGGGTTGAGGAACCATGCCCCTTTTGCATGAATTTTGTGCACCGGGCCTCTAGTTTTATATATTTGGAATTTACATGTCTCTTAGTGTCAACACGTATTTATTTTACTGCAGAAATACTAATGCATTTTATTACAAGTATTACTCCAGATACTTCCTTCTGAAGGTGTTACAGAATATAAACTGGATTTACACACTAGCTTCTTAAAATAAAATAAATACTTCTGAATCCTTAAACCCATTTAGAGTCCTGAGGATGGCATACCGACAACTGTGATCAACTTATCCCTCAGCCAATTGTATGAATCTCTCCCCAACTTCACGATCAATGATGTTAGTTTAATAGCCTGAGTAACCAATGTGAGACTATTTATAAAAGGAAATAAGAAAGCTACAAAATCAGGGCTTTCATGTGTGGGTATGTGTGTGTTTTCTGAGGACCAGTTTTTAGACATTTACCAGCCACCGCCACCCAAGGGTTTCAGATAGGGGATTATACACCCTGATCCCAGCAATTTGCACATGATATGTAAGAATAAATATGCTATATTTCCTGTCCTTAAGGAGTTCACAGTCTAGTGAAGAGCTTGTGGTTTAGTAAGTAATTTATATTTTTATAAACATGAGATTGTTCTAGGATTTATGGTTCCCCCAAGGTGGCTGTTTCATAACAGATATGCGTGTCTACTGTCCATCATAAAATAGACTAAATATAAGTCAATTCAATTTAAGAACTATTCAGGAGTGTGAGGCCACTCAGTGCTGCATAAGACGTAAATTGTAGATCATATTCAAGATTTAATTGAAATGTGAAAACACACATTTTACTTAGAGATAACGTTTGATAAAGGCTAAATAGTTTTTAGAGAGCAAAGATTACATAATCAAAACACAACTTGTTAATATTATCTTGTACCATAACGTAGACATTAACATTAGCCTTGTCTTTAATGGACATTTTAAAAATGAAACATAAATATATGTTTTTAACGAACATATATTTAAATGCTTAATATGTGCCAGGCACTTTGCTGCATATCAGAGTTTCAGCAGTAAATAAGCATTGCATCTGTTCTTAAGAAACAGGTATTCTAGTGGAAAAGTATAAAATAACCATATAATCACGATAATACATCATAATGTCTAATATAAGAGAAGGGCCAGGCTGGATCCTGATAGAAACAATTAGTTCTGTGAAAAATAGCTGGGAAAAATATTTTCAAAGGAGATACCATGAGGAAGAATTAGACTTTGCCAGAGAAGAGATAAAGGCCATGCAGGAAAAGATATGAAACGGATTCAAGAATGCAATGGGATACTAAGATTTTTGTATGTCTTCAAGAGAGAAGACTAATTAACTTAAAGTTGAGCTTTAAGTATTTAAGGCTTTTGTTTTTGTTTTGATTTTTTTTTTGTTTCTGTTAATCCTCACCCAAGGATATTTTTTCATTGCTCCTTTTTTTTTTCCCTAGAGAGAGTGGAAGAGGAAGGGAAAGACAGAGAGAAACAATGATGTGATAGAAACACATCAATTGGTTACCTCCTCCATGTGCCCCAATCAGGGCCTGGGCTGGGGAAGAGCCTGTAACCAAGGTACATGCCCTTGACCTTAATTGAACCAGGCACCCTTTGGTCCCCAGGCTGACTCCACTCTATATTCAATGAGCCAAACAAGATAGGGCTTAAGCTTTATTTTGTATATAATGATTCCAATAAGGGAAAGGGAAAGGGAAAGGGAAAGGGAAAGGGAAAGGGAAAGGGAAAGGGAAAGGGGAAGGGAAGGGGAAGGGGAAAGGGAAAGGGAAGGGGAAGGGCAAGGAAAAGGGAAGGGGAAGGGGAAGGGAAAGGGAAGAGGAAGGGCAAGGGAAGGGAAGGGAAAGGAAAAGGGAAAGAAAAGGGAAAGGGAAAGGGAAGGGAAAGGGAAAGGAAGGGAAGGGAAGGGAAGGGGAAGGGGAAGGGGAAGCGAAAGGAAAAGGGGAAAGGGAAAAGGAAAGGGGAAAGGGGAAGGGAAAATGAAAGGGGAAGGGAAAAGGGAAGGGGAAGGGAAGAGAAAGGAAAGGAAAAAAGAAAAGGAGAGGTATCTTCTGGATACACAGCTATAAAGTTTAGGGCCCAAAGCTTTCTGAGCTGATCCAAAGTCTCTAGAGAGTAAGCCACCTTGCCAACTGAGAACATTCCCTACTTGTAGTTTATCTTCTGGACATAATGGAAGAGCCTCACACATCCTAGTAGGCAATCATTAAATACATGGTGAGCTGAAGAAGAGAAAAGTAAACACTAAAACGTGGGAATGGTCACTTCATTTTCTATTTCACTTTGGCTGCTGTCATATGCTAGCTGTATTCTTTCAAGGGCTGGGATTACCTCCCCTCTTGGTGCACTTGTCTCTCTGATCTCTCTCCCTATTGAACTCATCTCCTAAAACTCTCCATCCATCCTTGAAGTGCAGCTGCCTGGCCCTCCTTGTACTTGCTGAGCACAGCAGGTAGAAGTTCCTTCAAGGACATTCCCTGAGGGCATTTGTTTTGCTGCCCTCTCTGCTGAAATGCCTACACTGATCTCCTTGTTAAGATAGGATGCTCCTGTTCCAACACTCTCCCTGACTCTGCTCTATTTACCAAGCCCTAACATTGTGAGACAGATTTGCCTAACTTTTCTCTTCCCCCATCAGTAGTAAGCCCAGGCAGGCTGATATTTTGTGTTGCTTACTCTTTTATTCCCACGTCCTATATCAGTGCTGCACATAGAGGGTACATAGTCAAGTTTTATTAACTAAGAATGAATGAAAGAGTAAACTGTACTCCTTGTTCATGTGCTTTTGGGAACTTTTCGAGAGCTTTTTAAAAGCAAGCATTACAGGTTAATAAACTTAAAACAAAACAAACAGAAAAAAAATCCCTAATTATAAACAGAATTCAAGAAAAAAACATGGAAAATGCTTCATAGGAAGTAAATATATCTAACAAAATGAAGTACTAAGGAAAATCAACAAAATACCAAATCAAAATAAAAGGTTGATCTTGATTTGCTAGCTGCCCACCCAAAGGCCATTTTCCCTTACTTTCTTAAAAATCCTACTTTTAGTTTGGGGCTTATCCTGAGCTCCCAATAAAAGACCAAGTTCCCTAGAATCCTTTGTACTTAGGTATGGTCAGATGAATAAATTTTGACCAAATGTAATATCACCCAAATTGTCCTATGAGAATTTGGGGTATGCTGCTCTAAAGAAGAAAATTCGGAATACAGATATCTTCAGAATGCCCTCTTTACATTGCATTTCTGCTTCCTGGAATGTGGGTGTGATGGCTAGAGAATTGTTAGCAGCCACTACGGTTCATGTTTTGATCTTGAAGCTAACTAATTTATGCTAGAATACCAGGAAAGAGACAGGGAGGGGGCCTGGATCCCTCCTAATTTTTTCACAAACATCATACCAACTCTACACTACAGCGGTCCCCCTTTATCTGAAGATGCAATCTGGGATGCCCGGTAGGTTCTAAAACCATGGAAAGCACCAAAACCTACACAGACTATGCTTTCTTTCCTGTACATATGTACACTTCATGGCTTCTCTTTGGCATATCAGAATTGCCAACATTACTACTTTGGCACTTTGGGGCCATTCTTAAGTAAAATAAGGGTGACTTAAACACAAGCACTGCACTATTATGACAGGTGATCTGATACCTGAGATGACTGCTAGTGATGGAGGGCCTGGAACTCACACAGCATGCGCACCCTGGACAAAGGGATGACTCACATCATGCTCAGAATGGACAAGGATGGCAGGAGATTTCATCAAGTTACTCAGAATGGCATACAATTTAAAATGCAGGAATTGTTTATTTCTGCAATTTCCCATTTAATATTTTCAGACAGCAGTTAACTATGGGCAATTGAAATCACAGAAAGAAAAAAAACATGGATACAGGGGACTACTGTATTTCCAAAATTGTCCATGGAACAGAATAATCTGTATGCTTAGTTTTCTGTTATTTGCTTGAAGTAAAATTCACTATCTTAAAATATCCCTAGAGTTATGTTTATTTGCCTGTCAGTGCATTTACCAGATTGGGTAGTAACCATACAGGAAACTACACTTATCAGACTTGTTAATGAGTCTAAGTAATTAGAATAGGTACTGTTGCAGCATCGCTGTTCTTATTGCAATTGTTGATATATTCACTACCTGTTTAGTAAAAGACACCTGCTAATTTTCATGATTTCACTAAGTCCTACATAAATATCAATTAAGTACAATAGCTCTGAAAAACAAACTAATTGCTTGTTATTATGGACTTAGGAGCAAAGCACTCAGGGTAATTACATTATCCTTTTGGAAACTTCTAATAGTTTGTAAAAACACAACTTTTATAGGTTGCAGGCAAGATAAATACTGGAAAAACGTAAGGACTGTAAGAACATTACAAAACTCTGGGAAGCTACAAGGAAACTAGATATTTGGGAATTATGAAATGAGACCTTAGATCTATTCCAGTCTGTACAAAAAGTTAGATTGGGACTTTGCTCCTAGTAAAAAGATAATAACTGCCAATGCTTCCAATGATATCCACAATGTATGGCATTCTATTAAGCTCTTTACATATATTAAATGCAAATAACATACGTTCTTTATGTATAACCTATACTAATAAAAGTATAATATGCAAATTGGCCAGGACACCCTCACAGTATTGATTGGACAGCAGGCTGTGTGGGGCAACCAGGGCAACGGGGGGAGGGGGGAGCTGAGGGGTGACAAGGTGGGCAGAGGGGGATAGTGAAGGGTTACCAGGCCAGCAGGGTGGGCAGTTGGGAGTGACCAAGTTGCCAGGGAGGACAGTGAGGGGTGACCAGGTCGGCAGAGGCAGCAGTTAGGGGTAACCAGGCTGGCAGGGGAGGGAGGTTAGGGACATTCAGTCCAGCAGGCAGAGGCAGTTAGGGGTGATCAGGATGGAAGGGGGGTAGTTAGGGTCAATCAGGCAGGCAGGCAGGTGAGCAGTTAGGGCTTAAACCAGCAGTCTGACATCCCCAAGGGTTTCTGGATTGGAGAGGGTGCAGTTTGGGCTAAGGAGCCCCTGGCAAGAATTTCATGTACTGGACCTCCTAGTATATGATATAAACATCACAGAGGCCCTATGAAGTGGATACTATTATTATTTCCATTTTTAGATGAGACAACAGAGGTGCAGATGCTGTATAATTTACTCAAGTTTCCACATCCAGTCCACACTGGAAGCAGAACTAAAATCCAAGTGGGAAGCTTTAGACTCATGTGCTTAGCCATCAAGTTAGGTTACTCCTGCAAGATGGCATGTGAAGAAGCAATAACTTGAGAGGCAACCACTGATAAATGCTAGTGAAATGGCTGAGTAGAAATACTGCCAACTAAAGGAAACTGGCAAATGATACCCAAGCCATAGAGACTAGGATTGAAATCTAGAGACATCTTGGTACCAGAATGCCAGCAATACCTTCACGTGTTTCCTACCCTACCTTTATGTACTACAACACTTACAGGCTAACCTCATCAGAGAGCAACAATTCTCGATATATTTTACAAAAGACCAGTAGACCAATATTTTGGCGAGTGTCTCATGTAATTTTCTATAATAGTTTTATTGTAGCAATGTTCATTAATAACATCTTTCAGGCTTACAATTAGGGGATATTCAAGGTTGTACCTTGTCAGACTTCTTCTCACTTATTTGCCTTTTGATGTTTTTGAGTAAGAACTAAAGGAATGGCATTTTGGTTAATGTGAGAAACTTAGTGTTGCTGGCACCCATGTGGATATAATACTGAACACTATCTGTGGACGAAGATCCTGGGAGAACTGGTATAAGGGGAAAGAACACCATATTGAAGTCAAGAAGCCAGAAATTTTGGCTCTGCTATTCAGTAGCTGAATGATATTAAGCAGATTCCTTCAAATGATGGTCAACTCCCTTTCTGAGTAGGCAAAACCAAAAGGATGTTATTATTTGGAAAACCCTGCTTCCCAGGATCTTCTTTCTGTCATAAAATCATGATGTCCTATTATGTAATCCTCCTACTCAAAGAGCTGTAAGCATAGGCAGGTCTCATCTCAAGTTGAAGAGTAAGATCAAAGCATGAAATAAAGAAAGAGTTCCTTTCCTACAGATTGCTACACTGTGCCAAGTTTTTTGTAATATGGTTTACATACTTAAGAATCCTTATTTCAACCTACATGGAAGATAACAGTCTCAAATATAATCTCAAATGAACAAAAGAGGAGTTCAGAGAGAATTTAAGTATTTCTTCAGGCTCACACATCTAGAAAATGGCAAATAAATAAATAAATAAATAAATAAAGCCCACACATAGGTTATGAGCTGGGAAAAACAGAATTTAAAATCAAACCTGTCATATTCCATGCCGTGGACTGCAGTCCATAGCTCTCAGAGCTACAATGGCTATTGAACAACTTCAGGAAAATTCATTAGATTGATTAGTCCAATTAATTCAGGAACTGACATACAAAACCAGGCAGGAAACCCCTGCTGGGTCCCAGAAACAAATAAAAACATACCCGTGGCCTTGACCGCATGCATGAAGAGGTCCATGGAAATTTCCCCATGGAGTGAAAAACACTAAGGCAGTCTGATAAAAGACCGAGCTCAGTGCTGGTTCAAGAAAGAAAGAAAGGAAGTAATTAAGAACTGCGTAGGAAGGCCAAAAAAATGAAGGAGGGAGGTCCAGGAACAGGCGCTCTTTGGCAAGCCCAGAGGCCAACAAACTGAGAGGGCGATGTGCAGAGCATTCAAGAACGCAGAGGGGAAAGGTCTGAGAGTTGAGCAGCAGGGCCTTCTTTGTTCACAGATGACTAGGAGATTAATCTGTTTTTTGTCAAAAAAAAAGAAGCCAATACGAAAAATAAGGGGACATTTTCCTTCTTATTTAGTTGCATGTATTCTTATGTGGTTGCATGTACTTTACATAGTATTAAAATATTTAAATAACTACTGCTTAAACATTGATGCTCTTTACATATTATCTTGGGGTGCTGTTCTCACCATCCATGGCTTTGGATAAACTATTTAAAGTGTCGACGCAAATGTACGTCTTCATCTCGTTCAATTTCTTCTTGCATTTCTTTCTTTTATTTTTCTTCTTTTGCAAAAATATGCAGCTGCAAAAGCTCTGGAGTTCTACTATGATTTCAGAGCTGTACAGAGACTTTCATATTTGCTGCCAGGATAGTGCTTGCATATGAAGATGAACTTGACCGCTTCATTTGTGCAGGATGGTTGACACAATCTGGCTATTCTTGTAGCAACCATTAGTTACCATGTCCTCAGGGCTCAAATGCATACTTGTTTGTTTTCCAAAGCTAGTCACCCCAACAGATGAAGACACCAATAGAACATAATTATTCCTCTGTTTTGTGCGTCAAGGCTCTGTCTAGGAGGTACAAGGTGACACAACCTAAGGTTTGTCTTTTTGTCCAATTGGACAATATTTTCTAGGGGAAAAAAAAAGACAACGTTTTCATGACACCAAATGTATCATTTAAAAACATCTATTTTTATTGATTTAAAAAGGAAGGGAGAGGAAGCGAGAGATAGAAACATCAATGATGAGACAGAATCATTGATTGTCTGCCTCTTGCACACCCCACACTGAGGATTAAGACTGTGGCCCAGGGCATGTGCCCAGACTGGGAATTGAACCATGACCTCTTAGTTCATAGGTGGATGCTGAGCAATTGAGCCACACCAGCCAGGCCTAAAAGGATCATTTGGTGGAACAGGTTGGTTATCTTCTGAAAGGAGACAGAGAGGTGGAAGAAGGGACACCAGGGAGCAAGCACAGCCCAGAAAGAACACAGAATTGCAAAAGAAAGACCCAGCGGCTTCCCACAAATTAGAAGAATAGGCATGAAATCTTTCTGTGAAATTCCCCAGTTATGAAAAAAAAGTGAATATGAAAACAAATGGCATCCTCAACATGCCTGCCCCTGTTCTGCACCACTAGGAATGGAGTTGGTAAGAAGTCATCAGAGCAATGGGAAGACGTCAAGTCCTTCAGGAGGATGGGGAGGACTGGGCTGGACAAGATGATGGAGTCAATCCTTTAGAAAACACTAATTACAGGCAGCCAGCAGCAATTACAGAGCGTCTGAGGAAATCGAGGATCAGGTTCAGGTCTGGGGAAGGAAGTCATTAGGAGGTTAATCAATTTTCCTCTAAGCTCATTAATAATGGTATCTGGTTGCACATAATCTGTAAATTATGGAAGATCAAAATTTGAAAGCGGTATGGTTGGGGAGACCAAAAGAACACAAGGGATAGAAAATCTATTTTATGACACCATATGGAGTTAATAGGTCAAATAATTTCTTCCATTTCCTACTTATATATGCAGAAACTTCACAAAAAGATAGAAGCTCACATGTATTGAACAATTACTCTGGCTGAAGCAATTTATTGTTTGTTTGTATGAGTTATCTCATATAATAATCATAATATGTTTATAACATATTTAATACTAATATCCCAATTTTATAGACAAGGAATATCCCCATTTTATAGACAATGTTGATTAAAATAAATACCTTTTTAAGAAACAGTAAATACAGCTAGTAAGTAAAAAATCCAGGACAGAAAAATATTATTTTCAAGTATTAGTAAATTATAATTGAGATAGACAATGTGATGGGGGGACACAGATTTTATGGTCAAACAAGCTCAGGAAGGAGTCCTGACACTATCATTTATTAGAAGTGTGTATGTTTACGCAAATTTTGGTATCTCCCCAATTTTCTTAACTTTAAAATGAAATCATTACTAGCTACCTTGTAAGTCTGGTATACATATTAAATGAGATAATGCATATGTAGTGCATTGTATATCCTATATAATAAAGAGTATTATGCAAATTGACCCCTTATGTCTTCGCACAAGATGGCCACCCCCATGTGGTAAAAGATGGCTGCCATAAGATGGCCAGCAGGGGAGGGAAGTTGTGGGCAATCAGGCCAGCAAGGGAGGGCAGTTAAGGGCAACCAGGCCAGTAGGGGAGGGCAGTTGGGAGGTATTGGGCCAGTAGGGGAGGGCAGTTGGAGGTGACTGGGCTTGTAGTAGAGAGCAGTTGGGGGCAATCAGGCCAGCAGGGGAGGAGTTAGGCATCAATCAGGCTGACAGGGGAGTGGTTGGGGGGTGACAAGGCTGGCAGGCATAGGAGCAGATGGAAGCCAGCAGTCCTGGATTGTGAGGCAGATGTCCAACTGCCGGATGTCCAACAATTGGATATCCAACTGTCCAACGGGCAGTCAGACATCCCCTGAGGGGTCCCAGATTGGAGAAGTTGCAGGCCTGGCTGAGGGACATCTCCTGCCCCCCAATTCAAAACTTTTGTTCACTGGGCCTCTAGTATGACAATGATAATAGCTGTTCTTCACTATTTTGTGCTTTTAATATATTTATTAAATCTCACTGAAAAATGATAGTATCAGTACTTTTACAAACCTTGGCATATAGTGGGCACTTAAGTGATGTTCATATCTTTTCTCATCCTTTTCCAACTAACTTTCTTCATATAAAAACTAATTCATTAATGGGATAATTAGCTGATTAATTAAGTAAAATAAGAAAGTTAATTTAGAATGCAACAACTTCAAAATATTAAAATTGAATTGAATTAAAACATGGCATACACACACATTTCCTTGATTAAAAAAAAAACTTAAAACTGGGCATTTTAACTATCACTACAGCATAATCAAGTTTCTTTTAAAAATGAAATCATAGGCAAAATCAAAATCTCAGATGAAAGTCTATTATATAGTAGCTAAGTGTCAATATGTGTCACGAAGATTTAACTTATGACAGGTATTCTTTAGTGAGGTGACATGAAAGATAACTCTGAATACCTGAAATTACCTTAACTTCCTATTCAGTGTCATGCAGCCACTGCCCTTTATTCTAAAATGTTTTACATTCATCTCTCCTTCTACACTGTGATCTATTTTTCTCATTAATTTTACAGAATTATCTGCCTATATCAGTTGGCTTATTTTATTTCATAATGCATTTCAACTACATTTAAATGTTATATATCACCTCAATACCAAGGAAATAAAACAGCAAGTTTGCTGGGACAAGGTCAGACCTAAAGAGGGTTGTGCTCAGAAATATTATTTACTTCTGTGAGTAATGCAAGTCCCAAGACCTGCTTAGAGGATCACAGAGCATTTAAAATTATAGACACAATTATGAAATAAAAATGTGGCCAGAAAAGCATTCCAGCTGACCTCCAGGTCAACAGAGTTTTAGAGAGGAAAACAGACTTGTGTGGTATTTGAGTTTTTAAACCTTGATATTAATTTAAACTATAATTATACTAGTTAGCACATATATTGTTAAATATGTTTATGTATACACACTTAATAGTAATGTTACATATTAATAAATAAGTGATATGTATATGAATAACTTAAACCAAGGATAGAGTCCCTGATTCCTCATGATGGCCATGGCCATTCTAGACTCATCTGCACTTTGTCCACACACTCACTCTTGCATTCTCACTGGCCTCCATGCCATTCTTCTTTCAAGCCAGGCTTCCCCCACTCAAGATCTCTGCATTTCCTAGTCCCTCTCCCTGGAAATTTTCCCTCTAAATATCTACATGGCTTGCTCTTTCACAATTTATTTATTTATTTTGTTATATTTGCCCAAATGTTGTCTCAAACTGTCCTCTCTGACCACTCTATTTGTATTTGCAGCCATTGCTCTCTGCCGTGCCCCCCTCCTCAATATACTTCTCCACTGTTATAGCTCTCTAATAGACCTTCACTCTACAAATGATAGCCACTATCCCCATGTGGCTATTTGAGGTTCTTATTATCTCAATTGTTATTATTACAGTGTTCTTATCTCTGTTACATAGTTGATAAAACAGATACACAGAGAGGGGGAGTACTTCATGTGCTGGGAAAGTGACTAAAACTTGGCCATTTTGACTTAAGTTTCCTTCCTCTTAGCCACCATACTTTATTATTTAATTGGAAGTACTTGACATTGGGCAAATTATTTAACTGCTTTGGCACCCAGTATTTTTCCTCCATTAAATAAGATACATGAGAACTCAAGATTACTGGGCACATTAAATAACCTGTAGGGGTCAGTTACTATTCTTATACTTTTATTGAAACATCCAGATGCCTTTGAAAGGAATAGGAAAAATTCCTTGTGGATGTCAACCACTTACTGTATATTATACTCATTTTCCCATGGCATTACAATTTCTTTGTAAGCCTCATTTTAACAACTGTGCTGTAAACCACATATGGATGTGTCATAATGCATTTATTCATTCCCTGTAGCTCTAGGCATTTAGATTGCTTCTGAATTCAGTTTTCACTTGACAACAAGCAATACATTTCAAAGAAATAGATCCCGTATATTCAGTAAATATTTACCCATCACCTCCCATGTCAAAATGCCTGTAATAGAAAGTTCAGGTAACACAATGAGAGCTCATAATGGGTTGGGATGGGTCTTCAGGGAGGATGCCAGGCTAGTGCTGTGAAGGCTCAAAGGAAGGAAGGGAATTTCCTGAAAAACAGATCTTGGCTTAGCAGGGAAGCTCCAGGTCTGGTTTTCAGAAGATTCTGGTAGAGTTTCAATAGGTAGATACAGTAAGTGGAGCAGAAGGAGTACACAGCATGTGAGGGATGGTGGTCAAGGCAGAGGGATCCCTTTGGGCAAAAGCTGGAAAGTGGCCAAGTATGAACATGAGTCGTCACCAGCCTGAATGCATCAGTAGTGCATGTAGGAAAAGATGAAGAACTAGAGCAAAGGAATTATAAGGCTGGAAATCAAGACTGTTTTTATAGTATGAAATACTTGGTGTCCATTCGTTATTATATTTGGAATGGGGAAATCATGATAGACTTCATGGAGTCCATTGGGTACCAATTAAAATAGCCAAAACAGCATCACATCTTATCTTGTCGCCAGAGAAGCAATTGAGGCCTGGAATAGTTGGAATGCAAGAGATGAAATACATAAAGAAATCTTAAATATGTGAGAAAGAAGTGTACATTTAAGTAAGCATAGAACAAGAGAAGATGAATGTCGGCGTGAATCAGAGATTCAGAACAAACAAACAGAGACTACCAGGCCAGTAGGAGTTCTCCTTTTAATATCCTAATCTCTGCCTTAGCTGAGCAGGGCGGCTTAGGGAGGATAAAGAGCCCCAAACTCCCACTCAGTAGAGGTCTGGGTTACGACTCCACAGCTTCTTTTTGGAGCTTCCTAAGATGCAACCCAACCGAGGCTGAGCTCAGAGTATCTGTCCAGAGTGAAATGCCTGCAAGGTGCCTTTCTCATTTGCATGATTGGACCATCATTAGAGCACTACTATTTCCTAATGTCACCTAAGAGTCCAGACAAGATGCCAGGAAGACGTGTATCTGCAGAATGAAATGTGCCAACCACAATTTTATCTGCAGTGCCTTTTGGGAAATTAATTCTTTGCCTCCTTTCCAAGACCTTCCGTTAAAGTATCCTTTTGCAAAATTAATAATTTTTTAAATGACTGCATATTTTCCATCCCACTATAAGGAGACTTCAGTTTCTACAACTTATCCTATGATGTTTTAGCCTTCACTTACAATTTAATTTTATAAAATTTTCTCAGATTAAAACCATTATTTAAATAAACTGACACACAGTTTGTACAAATTAAAAGCTTTGAATGTTTGTGTTTGTGCATGTTTTACACAAAAAGATCATATTGGAGATTCAAGGTATGTTTTACCCAAAATAGCTTTATATTCCTCAAGTGTTTCAGCTTCCAATATTTCCCACGAGATAACTTTCAAAAATCCAATAGTTTTTTATTCTATAGAGGCTGTAAAATACTCAGTAGCCTCCACATTCATTAAAATCCTTATTATATAATGTTGATCTGGGTTATATATAATTCCAGCTCCATTTAACATTTCTATGTGTGGCTAAATTGCCTCCCTATATCTTGGGCTTTATTTAATAACCTTTAATCTATTTGTGTATGCCACCAAATCCAATTTTTGCATTAGTTTCCTGGCTTTTTCATCATTCTCCAATTTAAACTTTTCAACACTCATGATGCCAATCGTAAATGCAATATGACAAATGTAATTTATAGAGACAAGGCAACATAGCCCAAAGATCATGATTTTTAGACCCGGTTAAACCAGATTCTTAACCCAACTTTTTTATCCACTATCTATATGTATATGTAAGAAACTAATCTACTCTTTCCTATAAGCCTTCATTCATTGATTAATCTCTATAACTGAAATAATAATCATAATTTTTACTTAGAGATTTGTTGTTGGGACTAAACCAGATAAAATATGTAAAACCCTTAGCCTGCATGGAGTAAGGAGTCAATAAATTACTGGCATTTTGTCCCCAAGACAAATTACCCATTGACAAGTAGCCCATAATGTGGCACTTTGCTACATTTCCCTTAATTCTAATGATGCAGTCTGCTTTGCTTTTTGTTTTATCCTCCCAGTTGTTACCTATAGGGCCACTTAAAGGCATGTTTTATGGTTCATCAGTATTGGAACGAAAGATAAAAATGTCATGGCATAAAAGCTAAGACCTCCTACTCTCCAATATTCCTCTCCTGGCTAATTTCTACTTCTTACATCTAAGTTGAAGCATTACCTTTTGGAGCAACATTGCCAAAAATGATTCCACCCCCACATTTGGTCAAGAGAATTTGCAGAACATTTAGTCTGTCATGATATCTGCATTGTATCTAAACTGTAATGCAATTACATCCCTAGGTCCTGCACCCCCTAAAACTTGGAGTAACTTCATATAGAGAGCATACTTTAATCCATTATGTCTCTCTATCATCAAGAACCAATGTAATACTAAATAGGCATTGAATGAATTAAGTTATTCTGATTGGAAATCATCAATATGTAAGAAGTCTCATGAACTCCATTCAATTACTTTTCACTTATTTTACCTTCATAGCAACATAAAGTTAAAACATCCCCCAAAGGTTATTTTGTTTATCTTCCATCATGTGCTATTAGGTAGAAACCCACCCAGACAATGCAAGACAGCTGGAGGCTGATCCATCCTATTAAAATAAAATGGAACTAACACAATAACCCATAAGAGTCTGTGTATAGACCACTATTATTGCCTAGGACTTAAAGTAATATATATATATATATATATATATATATATATATATATATATATATATATATATAAAGCCAGCGACCATATAGGCCATAATGACTAGTTGCTATGACACCCAATGTGGCCAGCAAACCACCTGAGCAGGGGGTGGGGCCAGCAGCCAACCTTGCAGTCCCTCCTGCCTGCTACCTGCCCCTGATCATACTCTCCCACCCAGATCAAGAGCTGCTCAAATGCCTCATCCCTTCCCCCAACCTGTGCCAGCCCCAACACTATAGGCCTGCAGCCCCTCCCTCTGGCCACCCCATGGCTGATTGCACCCTCCACCCAACCTCCTGGACAGCCAACCTCATGCACCCTTCCTGAAGCCAGCCATGCCCCTGATGAGCCCCCACCACCCTGATCAGCCCACAGACCCTCCCTGGCCATCCCCACCCCTAATTGCCACCCCATCTCATTAGGGGCCAGGGCTGGCCGGCCAATCTCCTGCAGCCCTTCCCCCCAAACCCCAACCCAGACTGGCCTCCCCCATCCCAATCAGGAGCAGGGCCAACTGGCTAACTACCCATGGACCCTCATCCAGGCCACTGGCCCCCAATCAGCACCACCCACTGCATTCAAGGGTGGGGCCAGCCAGTCCACCACCCACAGTCCCTCCCCCATCCATGGCTGGCCCCACTTCCAATCATGCCCCCAACCCCAATCGGGGCATGGCTACCATCCAATCGCCAGCAGTACCTTCCCCCAGTCAGCCCTGCCCTGATCTGGCCAGATCAGAGTGGGCCAGCTGGCCAGCCTCCCACCATCTCCTCCTGACAGGCGCAGCCCCAATCTGCCCTGACTGGTGTCCAGTTGGACCCCACCCATGCACAAATTCATGCACTCGGCCTCTAGTAAAATGTAAAGAAACCAATAAAAGCTATTGTGGAAATGAATCTCTATAATTTCCTACATAAAACCTTAAGTAGTTGAAGCTACCTGGAACAATATTCTTAGATAAACAGACATATATTATTTGAATATAAAAAAATCTATACCCTAAAAAATCAGAAACACCAATCAGAAAGAATATATGCATTCCTATGTTCATAGCAGCACAATTTTCAATAGCTGAGATTTGGAAACAGCCTGAATGCCAGCGGATGAGTGGATAAAACAAAGCCATGGTACATTTACACAATGGAATACTATGCACCTGTAAAAAGAAAGAACTCTTACCATTTACAACAGCACTGAATGGACCTGGAGAATATTATGTTAAGCAAAATAAGGCAGTCAGAGAAAGATAAGTATCACATGATCGCACTCACATGTGGTATCTAATGAACAAAATAAACTGATGAATAAAAGAGATCCAGAGACACAGAAGCATGGAACAGATCTCAGAAGGAAGGTGGGAGTGGGTGGGAGGGAAGCGATCAACCAAGACCTTGTTTGCATATGTGCATAACCCATAAGCACAAACAATAGGATTGTGAAGGTCTTAGTTCGGGGAGGGGTGGAGGTACTAGAAGATGTCAATGAGGAGGGGTGGGCGCAGGGAGAAGGGAACCTATGTAATACTTTCAATAATTAAGATTTAAAAATAGAAAGTAAAACCTTTGTCATAAACTAGCCTGAATTCCATTTAGGAAATAAAATGAAAAATAGTGATGAGTATAGCTTCTTGGAGACTTTGAATTAAGTGATTAAGTCAATTCTGGTGCCAACATAAAATTAAATAAATGAAAACAAAATGTGGTAAGCTATAAGAAAGTGAATTTTCCTACAAAAATGAAGCTTCCAAGTAGATTCCATAGTTCTCTGTTTATTTCATTTTTTTTGAAGAGTTACTGGCCACCCACGTGTGTGGTAATGATATTCTCTAGAAGTGTGGCATCAAATTAAAGCTACATAATTAGTGGAGGATATAGATTTTTTAAGAGAAGATGTACCTTTTTAATGTTTTTAATTTATTGAGAGAGATAGAAAGAGAAAGGAGAGAGAAAGAGAGAGAGAGAGAGAGAGAGAGAGAGAGAGAGAGAGAGAGAGAGAATTGTTGTTCTACTATTCATTCCTTCATTGGTTGATTCTTATACATGCCGTGACCTGGGATCAAATCCACAGCCTTGGCATATTGGAATGAAGCTCTAACCAATTGAGCTAACAGGCCAGGGACTAGAGATGTTCTCATTCATTGTATAAACACTTCCTTCTCTGTCTCTGATTTCTGGAGGATTGCCTTCTACATAACAAACCCTAAACATGCATCCTGATTACTGCTGATATCTTTCTCAATATTAGCTTCAAAATTCTACATCTACAGTTGAGTTTTATTTTTACTATAGACATGTTTTTTTGTTTGCTTGTTTGTTTTTAATATATTTTATTGATTTTTTTACAGAGCGGAAGGGAGAGGGATAGAAAGCCAGAAACATCAATGAGAGAGAAACATCAATCAGCTGCCTCCTGCACGCCCCCTACTGGGGATGTGCCCGCAGCCAAGGCACATGCCCTTGACCAGAATCGAACCTGGGACCCTTCAGTCTGCAGTCCGACGCTCTATCCACTGAGCCAAACCGGTTTCAGCTACTATAGACATGTTATTATCACTATTCAAAGCAGATAATTCTATCTGAGTTATATTATATAATTCTCCCCCAAACTACATGACCTAGAAATTATCAGTTCTGTTTCTGAAAAGAAAAAAAAAATTACTTTCAGGCTCAGAGCAGCTCAATGGCTTGCCACAGTCATGCTGTTCGGAAGGGGAATCTGGCTTGGGTGTTTAATCTCAAGTCACCTGATTCAAAGTTCAGAATTCACTCTACTGTGACTCAGACTACTATTCTATTCTCCAGCAGCAATTTTAGGCGGGATGAAATTATGCCAATGAATCATTTTTTGGAACTTTCTTTTGGCCTGCTGTACAGAAAACCTCTATGTACTTCCTATGAGCAATTTTCCACAAGGCCTCAACACAAACACAAAAATGCATTCAACTACAGTCGGTGGTGGAAGCTGGTTGCTGCCTTGGCAAATGATGTGGATTGTTGCCAGGAATCTTTCCCTAGCATAGAGGTGGCTCTAAGACTCTATCTTTTTCTATGCCCAATGGGATGAAAAGTCATTTACGATATTTCATGGAACAGTAATAATCCTGTTTATACGTGAAAAGGTTTAAGTTCAATCATAAACCATTTTTCTTTAGTTCTTGGTCATATTCCAATGATTCTATATAGAACATCTGTGGTGAAGCAGTCTTATATGTTGCAAAAAAAAAAACTGGGTCTAAACAGTCTGGGTTATAGTTTGGAATATGACTCTAATAAGCTCTACAATTTGGGGAAAAATCATATCTGACCTCAGGTAACATGAGCAGTCAGCCAAAAGTTCCTTCCAGGATTAAGTGTAGTTCATTACTCTCTCTCTCTCTCTCTCTCTCTCTCTCTCTCTCTCTCTCTCTCTCTCTCTCTCTCTGTCTCTCTCTCTCTTTCTCAGCCAGGATTAAGTGTAGTTCATTACTCTCTCTCTCTCTCTCTCTTTCTCTCTCTCTCTCAGACACACACGCACGCGTGCTTGCATATGCTATATATTTTGCACTGAACAGCTATTTAAATCCCTATTAGCTTGGAAGGTATTTATTTAAAAGTAGAGAAATAGCAGTTCTCTGATTTTATAGTCTTTTATCTCAGGATTATGGAGGATCTTACATCATTCATTAATTAAGTCTCACTGCCCCCCACTTTTGAAAGGTGAGCCCGGGAAGGCTGTTATTTTCTGCCATTGCCCATATGGTACCATGAGATGATATTAACTTTGGAACACAGTGCACCGAGAACTCAGCAACTCACAGGAAGAGCGTCCTCCCTGAAAAAGAGGCTAGGCCCGGGGACACACTGTGCAAATTAACTGAGGGAAGGGGGGAGGGAGGAGCTGGAATAGAGGCATGTGATTTTAATGGTGGGATTCTCTGGCAGATGGAGTTGGTTTTAAAACTGAGAATAATTTAAATCACTGGTAAATCGATGATCTCGCGTTTTCCACCTTCTTCCAGTGGATCATCAAACCCTGTAAAACTCATCCCATATTGATCTCTCTCATTCTATGGAATCAGGTGATGTTCCTTTGAAGAAGACAATTATGATGATGATGATGGTTTTGGATCTGTTTACATTTCTTTTCTTTTTCCCCAGATGCAACTCCTCGGCAAAGTTAGAATTAGGTCAATGAGTTTACCATTGATGCCATCCCTCACCACAACCACCTTTAAGTATCTGTGTACATATCTGGTTCAAAAAGTCATAGAGCTGAAGCACAGCATAGATTTTTTCCTAGGAACCTAGGGGGAAAAAAAAAAGGAGATAGAGGAGAGAGGTATCAAATCTTATGGTGATAGAAGATTTGCTTCTTCTCCCTGGGATGCAGTACCAGAATTTTTCAGTCAATTATCTCTTATTGAGAGCAAACAGTTATGGAATTATATCAACAATGAATGTTAAAAAGAGAAGAAAAGAGTAAAAAATTGAAAAAGAAAAAAAAAGGACTGCAGAACAACATAGGTTTCTAAGTATGGCTATTTGAGAAATAAGAAACCTGAAACAGAACATGGATTTTAATTTTAAAGGACTGTTTAAAGCTATGCTATAATAAGAAAAAAAATTACCCCTCAGAATAGACCAGCTGTCTACAAGGTGAAGAGCATGATGAGTCATATGTTATCCCGTATAATCCAGAGAGCACTTTGCATGGTAGGTTTATTTTATTTTTAATTTAAAAGAATGATGTTAATCTTCACCCGAAATTATTTTTCCACTGATTTTTTAGAGAGAGAAGAAGGGAGGGGAAGAGATACAGAGAGAGAAACATCAATGACACATTGATTGATTGCCTGTTGGTTAGATTCCACAAATAAGTGAGATCACATGGTATTTGTCTTTCTCTGACTGGCTTACTTCACTTAGCATAATACTCTCCAGGTCCATCCATGCTGTTGGAAAGGGTAAGGTTTCCTTCTTTTTATGGCAGAGTAGTATTCCACTGTGTAGATGTACCATGGTATGATGATTACCATTGGGAAAGGGGGCTAAGGGGATGTAGGGGATGGTAAACAGGGGATAAGTGGTGGTGAAAGAAGACTTGACTTGGGGTAGTGAACACAGAATACAATATACAGATGATTGAACTGTAACCCTAAAACCTATATAATTTTATTAAATAATGTCACTCCAATAAATTCAATAAAACAGAAAACATATTAATGAAAGATGAAGTAAGTCCCAATGTCAGTGTTTCCTTTGGCATTCTGGATAATAATCTGTTTAGGGTCGCTGCACATATCTATTTGCTCAGCAAAGCTAATTTTAGCTGAGGACCAAAAATATGTAGAGAGCAATGACACATTTGTTTGTTAACAGTGCTAGGCTATCATGCCAGACTAGACTGCACAGGCACCCCCTGAACCCCCCAAAAACAAAACACTCTTGAAATATTGAGATATATTAGAAGGTTCAATTCTTTCAGAAGAGAAGAAAATGATCATTTGGGAGCTCAAAAAAAAAAAAAAAAAGGTCCATTTACTTCAGTAATATGCAAAGCAAATTTAACCTTCTCTTTCTCTACCTCTTCAAGGAATAAATGTATTCTTTATCTTTCCCTCTCTTCCAAGCAGCCTTTTCTTCTGTAGCTATTATACTATTCCAATTAAAATCTCATATTTTAAAGACATAGCTAATTTTTTGTCAATTTAACATATAGTTAATATTAACTTCAGACCACATATATATGAGGCGATAAAACCACACAGTTTAGGCTAAAGTTACCGTTGGTTATATCGTGGTTTTGCAGATTATCCACACATTTAGAAACCATCCAAATACTTTATAGCTGTACAATTTCACACAGGTCAGACAGATACCTTCTGGTCATGTGACTTTGGGAAATTTCTTTAACATGTCTCTAAACTGGTTATTAAAGTGGGGCTAGTGACAGTGCCTGCCGCCCATAAATATGCGAGACTAAATGAAAAGATCTTTGCAAAACATTTAGCCCAATACTTGGATCATAAAGAATGCCTACTTACTATTTATGATTACATTATTATTGCTATTATTTGTGTCATTTTAATACTTTTCCTTTTTAGCTTATCTTCAAAATCTCATCAGCCATCCTACTGTCTCTCTCGATTCACTGAAAATGTTTACTTAGAGGTTATACCATACATGCAAGAGAGGAAATAAATCCATTACCTGGAGATAACTTAAAGCCCATGGAATTTGAAAATCAAGGCACAGGGGACAATTGTGGAGAGGAAACATTTTATAAGGGAAGCCCAGATCCTTAAGTCTCTAGATAAGTCACATTACAGTTATGAACAAGAAAGAATACAAATTATTTTCACTCTAGGAAAAAAAATCAAAAAAAGCAATACCAATTTTTATCCTCCCTTTGTTTATAAATCAACAATGATACCATGTTTTTTTTTATCTTTGCACTAATTTTTTTAAGTGAAACAGTTTTAACAAAAAGCATTGTATTAAACACATGCGTGCGCGCACACACACACACACACATACACACACAATAGCTAGACTCCATAGCAACGTATCATCTTCAACCCAATTTCATGAATCTCTTCATGCTTTGAAGCCTACACTTACTTACATGGCCTTTGTTAGCCAGTTAGTTAACTTAGTTTTCACTCGGATTTTTCCACAAGGTATAGGGTTCCTCCGATTTCATGTTCTTTGCTGTTTGTATGGGATGCCAGAAAACTGTCTCCATATTGCTATAGGCATAAATGCTGAGACATTTATAAAGTGCAAGTGCCCAACAAAGATGATGGCTACATTCTGTTCATCACGGCTTACACAGGACGAGGAAAATTTTCTTCATTCTGTGAAACAACTATCAGAAGGCCGTGGTTTAAAAATAAACACACACACAAAAACCCCCAACACTTCAAAGACCCAGGCTTTGTTTTTAAAATATCTTGGCCTCTATTTAAGAAAACTAAGTAAACAGCATGGAACTTAAGGAAATACAAGGAATCTTTAAATCTCAAATCAGCTTTTGCAGATGAGAAAGGAATTCTCTAAACAGAACAGCAGTTGCTGGCTTAAGGAACTATAGGTCCTGCCAAATTGTAATAAAGCCTTATATACACGCCTGTAATTATTGTTTTCCTCATATGACTGCACAGCTCCCATAGAAAGGGATCACATTAACAAGTGAATTTTCTCTCCCCCTGGAACTTGTGATGCAGAAACAGTACTCACCAGTATCTGCTAACTTTCTTTCCTGGATCTAGAGAAGACTATAACACCTTACCACCCTCCCATCACTGCCTTCACAGTTAGGTGGGGTCCCATGATTCCTGATACATGGATTGGAACAGAATATAAGTGTGTCTCTTAAAGGAGGCAGAGAGCCCAGCCAGCATGGCTCAGTGGTAAGCATTGACCTAGGAACCAGGAGGTCAGAGCTAGATTCCCAGTCAGGGGTCAGGGTACATACCTGGGATATGGGCTTGATCCTCAGTAGCCATTCAGAAAGTAGCCAATCCATGATTCTCATCACTGAGGTTTCTATCTCTATCTCTATCTCTATCTCTATCTCTATCTCTATCTCTATCTCTATCTCTATCTCTGTCTCTGTCTCTGTCTCCGTCTCTCTCTATATCTCTATCTCTATCTCCCTTCCTCTCTAAAATCAATAAAATATATTTTAAAATAGACTCTGGTTATATTTTATATTGTACACATTTCTTTCATATGCATTATCTCATTTGATCCTTCTGGCATCCTTGTAAACATCATTACACATAACTTGTCATATGTCATCTAGGTAATCAGTGTCTGAGAATTAAACCACTCCAGGCTCCAGGGAGCTGCCTATTTTAGCGTCTTTTAAAGCTTCTCATCCTATAGCCAATGAATTCTTCAACCTCAGAGTGCTTTGCATTATAAACTGAATTTCAAAAAAATCACATATTCAATAATAATAATGATGAATATTAATGCGGTTGTAAGAGAGAGCTTTATAAGACTAGAAAGATTTATATCTGATGAGTTTAAGGAAAACAAAAAAATAAATAAGGAAGGAAGGAAGGAAGGAAGGAAGGAAGGAAGGAAGGAAGGAAGGAAGGAAGGAAGGAGGGAGGGAGGGAGGGAGGGAGGGAGGGAGGGAGGAAGGGAGGGAGGGAAGGAAGGAAGGAGAGAGGGAGGAAGGGAGGGAGGGAGGGAGGAAGGGAGGGAGGGAGGGAGGGAGGGAGGGAAGAAAAAAGAAAGTTATTAAGTTCCTTGCTCCTCCTAAATGCCCCTCAAACTTCATGGAGATAATGACTTAAAACCCCAGGTCTTTATTATCCTCAACTCCTTTGCCCTTGACACTCTATAACCAGCTTACCCCATACAGAGACATCAAACCTGTACATGCTTGATGAAAGCTTTCATAGCTACCGTTATGTAATGAATTTGTTATCAGTTTGTCTAAAATGTGCTTATTGAATAAATAAGGAGAAATAAATCCAATCTTTGCTACAAGCAATGGAATTTTCAACTAACTACCCTGCACTGCAGTACATCTCCAGCATCCTTACTCATTTCATGACGCCTGAACTTTTCAGCAACGAGGACAACATAAGGCAATAAACAATAAACAGTTATATAGTTTTATTAAAAAGTTGTTTGTACTATTACGATGTAATACAGTAAGTACAGTAAGTTACCAACCATATTCAAAACCAGGTGTATTTTCAAAATATTTTATCTAAATCCATGTCATGTACAGAAATATCTGTACACAATGCAAAATTTTTAACAGGAATGTTAGCCTTCATCAAAATGCTTGAACACTATTATTGAGGCATATTAATGTATCATTTTCTCAATGTTAGGAATCTAAAATTAAATGTCACATAAGTAGAATTGTCTATTTCATAGACTTGGAAAGAGAAGGCCAAAGAGGCCATGCAACTTACCACAAGTTCCACTGTTGTGGGTCACTGACAAGCTGAGTGACTCTGGGCGAGTCCCCTCTCTCTCAGCCTCAGTTTCTTGATCTGCAAAATGAGGTGATTGGACTAGATGATGAAAGATTCCATACAGCCTGACAATGCCATTATTCAGCAAAACTAGGAGCCCCTTCTAGAAGATTCTCCTTCCAAAGCAACATACAGGAAGATGAAAAGATATTTAAAGGGCACCTGGCACAACTGGTGTTCCAGCTACTGAGACTGGATCTAAACTTGAGACAGGCATTGCAGAGGTCGCTGGTGCCAATCACAGACAAGCAAAGGAGGAGACAACGGCCATGGGCATGCTCTTTTCCTGAGAAGGCTGCAACTATCACTCCAGAATGATGGTCAATCGTCCCAGCCCCCTATCAGAGGATCTGCTGACTTCCTCTGTTGGGCTCTGCCTCAGGCATCTCTCCTCAAAGTTCACTGGAGCCCTGGGAGTCCACCCAAACCCAAACAAAGATGTATTTCCTTCTAGAAGACTCCCCGCCTGGACAAGTCATTCAAAATCAATGTTAAAAACCACTCCAGGCTCCAGGGAACTGCCTATTTTAGCATCTTTTAATTAGCTGTCTGCCATTGTCTGGAGTGAAATCTTTGTATTTTATTACAAGTTTATTAGCTTAAAAAAAAGAGTTGATATGTTTAGGAAAAAAGGCGGATTGAATGGAGGACCTGCCTTGATCATGGGCTACGCTTTAACCCATTTACTTATTTCCCATTCCTAACTCTTATAGGAAAATATCTTTCTGGCTTTTATATATTTTAAATGTTTCCATCCCTTCCTTTTTCATCTTTTTGTTGTTACTATTTTTTAATGAGCAACCTGAAAGTCAAGCAATGGTTTAGGTTTTTTAAAGGATATTTAAATATATGACTCAGCAGGGCAGAACCCAGATTCATGTATGTAGAAATGGATACTGCCAATGTACTTATTAAGTTAACCATTAAGCCAGAATTTAATTAATTGGGCTCATTAAAAATATGCACAAGTGAACCTGAAGTATTGTGTTCTATTAGCTGTAACATATTTAAGAAAAGCTAGTATCTACATCTAAATAATGATCAGCCAAGAGGAGAAAAATTAAATAAACAACGTTTAATCCAATAAATAACAATTTTGCTATTATTATCATGATTACGGTCATCTATATAGAGTGCTTATTGCATATCAGGCACACTCCTAAACACTTTATATGCTTACACAGTTTTAATCTTACAGAAACACTACAATGTTAACCCTAAAAGGAGGCATGGGGAGGTAAAAAAAGAGCCAGTGACTTCTAAGAAGGATTTAGTTGTTGAAAAAGAACAATAATAAAATTTTCATTGGCTATATTAGGCAAAACCAAGATGGGAAGGGACAAGGAAACCGGGTTTTGCTCAACTGCTATATACAGAAACTGGGAAGCAGATGCTCCCTACTTGTAGACGGTGTGTTGATGGCTAAAGGTCCTCAGCAAGAGGACTCTCCGACCAGCTCTCAGGGATGCTACAGGAAGACATCCTGCAAAGGGATGAAAGTACTGAAAGCTTCTAAGGATCTGCCACTCCTGCAAGACTGGACAACAGTAATATGTGAATGCTGAGTGTATCTCCATAAAAATCAATGAACCGATCAAGACCCAGATGACCAATCTTAATAGAAAATTATACTTGTGGGAGCCTCTCTCAAGGCACTCATTATATTCTACCTGTGTGAAATCTATTTGTGTCCTTTTATGTTCATGCCTATTAGATTAGAAGTTCATTGAATCTTGACGCATCACATACTAACTATTAACCTTGGGAAAGATGTTCATCTCCTTCTCCTATAATAATGGAACCTGTCAGACAGGGTTATTAGGAGGAATACATTTGGTTGTATATCTACATGATTTAGCCCAGCGGCTAGCACTAATAACAACAAATAACATTAAATAGAGTCTTGATTATCATTAATTTTACTACTGTTATTTACTATTATTATTTTTGTGGTTATTACTAAGCCATATGAATGTCTCAAGTTCAATAGCTTTGATAGTCATCTTTACATTCTAACAGATCAATCAAAACATTTACATTTTATCTGCCAACCTGCCAATCTTAATTGTCTGGGGAGAGGGAAACAAATCAAACCAACCACCTTTTCAATTAATGACTACATCGAAGAAGAGCTCAATAACATGTTTTCAAAGTGCTGCTCTCTTAACTAAAATGAGAAGATGGAGTGAACAAAAGCAAAAAAAAACAAAAAAAAACCTGATATATTTTATTCCAGAATGTTACAATTATTATTCTTTAAAGCTCATTGCATGAATGACTGAGGACCATATACTTCTCCCTTTAGTGGAGGAACTATTATATATTTTTGCAATTAATTAATTAATGTTACCTCCAATTTTCCTATAAAAACGAATGGCCAATTCATTTGAATGTGGCTTCTGGAATAGCAGGACCCCTTGTCCAGTTCTTATAAGTTAATGTAATAACAACAAGATGAATTGTAGTGGTATGTGTGCAAACTGGTTTGAGATAAGCAATATTCTATGCTGCAAGTTACACCAATATTTTCCCAACAATTTTAGCAGCAGAGCTGTTTTTTGAAAGAATATGGTAGGTTCAACATAAGCAAAGGCACTTAAATTCCTATCATTGGCTGAAAAGTGCCTCATTCTTCATAGAGGTCCTAAAACAGACCTCTAGAGTGTGAAAGCAGTTAGAAAGAACATTTCTTAATGAAAATATCCTATACTATTGATGAGAAAAGAAAGTGCACAAAGTAGGAAGTTATTTGACCATGTCTGACAGCTACTTAATGGTTAAAATTAGATTTGTGATGCATTTATTCATTTAGCTCATGTTTATTGAGAGACCTCCATGTACCCATTCTGTGGTAGGTTTCCTACATATACTATGCTTATTTTTATAATTCATTAAATTCCCATTTGACAACTATTCATTTGTTATCTATAAAGTGCAGGCACTGTGTTGAGTACAGTGTGCTGAGGTGAATGTAAGAGCTGCTCTCTGCCACTGCACTGTTTTTTTATTTTATTGATTGATTGATTGATTGATTGATTTTAGAGACAGGAAGAAAGAGAGAGATTAGTTGTTCCACTTATTTATGCATTCATTGGTTGATTCTTCTATGTGTTTTGACCAGGGATTGGACACACAATTTTGGCATATCGGGAAGACATTCTAACTGACTTAGCTACCTGACCAGCCTTTTTAAAAGCTAGTTAAGGATTGTACCAAGAATATAATTGATAGAATTGATATTATTTAGTTAATGCCATAAGAAAGCAAGATAATTTGACCAGTGTTAATTTAATAATTTTTCTAGCCATATTAAAAAAAAAAAAAAACTGGCCTGGCTGGTGTGATTCAGTGGTTCAGTGTCAACCTATGAACCAGGAGGTCATGGTTTGATTCCCTCTCAGGGGACATGCCCTGGTTGTGGGCTTGATCACCAAATGGGCAGGAGGCATCCCATCAATGCTTCTCTCTCATCACTGATGTTTCTATCCCTCTCTCTCATCCCTTCCTTTCTGAAATCAATAAAAAAGATATACTTTTTAAAAAGCTGTGTCTAGAGAACCAAGATGGCGGCATAGTTAAAACACCTATCTTGCTGTCATACTCAGCAATTTTAATACTACAACTTAACGAAAGAACAAACACCTTCCAGAATCACCAAAAAGCTCGCCGAGTGAAAATTCCACAAATAAAAGTGAAGATAAGACACTGTGACTCGGAGGAGCAGCGGTGGACAGCGTTGAAAGATTCCTGCAGAGAGAGGTTTGGAGCGAGCGCCAGCAGAGAGGGCAGGCGGCTGAAAACCGACCAGTTTTCTCGAACGGGGAGACAAAGATGTCCCACTGGACTGATTCTCCAGCTTTGGACAAAGTCCAGGGAACCAACCCACTATCATACGGTATGAAAACTGGACAGTGGGAGGGCACGCCGAAGCTGGGGTGCTGCCGGGTCTGCTGGCTTGTGGAGAAGGCAGCGTGCACGAACAGCTCAGCTGCATAACCACACAGAGAGCGCTCTGCAACTTGCTCTCTCATTCGGAAAACCGTCAGACTGCTTTGTTTTACGACCCTGGGTGAGACATTGGGCGTGCAGACTCATTTGGGGAAAGTCTGAATTCCCCCGCAGCCTGTGGAGCTCCACAGCGGCTCTCTCTCAGAGGTGCTGGCAGCCATTACCCCTGGCACAGAGTCCCTGGGGCCGCATAGGGCGGAGCTAACGCTGTCTGCTTGGCCCGGAGACTCCGCCCATCCAACCTGAGTACAGCTGAGCTTCACAGACAATTGGCCTGGAGGTCAACCCCTCCAAGTGCTAACAACAATTAACCTGAGCTAAACTTCAGCAAGACTGTGCAACTCATATCCACCTCAGGTAACTGGGGAGGCTGAGCCACTGTCCCTAGTAGGAAGTCTACCACACAAAGCTAATTGACCAACTCAGGGAAGCAGCCACCATACAGAGACATGGAAAGAAATCAGATGTGAAAGAAATGGAGGGAAAAAAAAAACGACTGGACATGGAATTCAAAACCACGGTTATAGCGCTTTTCAAGAGGCTCCAACAAAAGGTCAAGGCCTATAAGGAAATAAGCAAGACCACAAAGGAAATGATCAAGACCAATGTGGAAATGAATGAGTCCTACAAGGAAATGAACAAGACCCTCAAGGATATGAACGAGACCTGCAAGGAAATGATCAAGACCAACGTGGAAATGAATGAGTCCTACAAGGAAATGAAGGAGAACCTCAAGGATATAAAGGAGACTCTCAAGGATATGAAAAAGGACCAACCAGAAATTAAGCATACACTGACTGAAATAAAAAATATTATACAAAGACCTAAAAGTGCTCTGGAGCACCCCAAGAACCAAGTTCAAGATTTGAAATACAAAGAAGTAAAATCCACTCAGCTGAAAAAGCAAGAAACCAAAAAAATCCAAAAAATTGAAGATAGTGTAAGGGGCCTCTAGGACAATCTCAAGCATACCAAGATCCGAATTATAGGGGTGCCAGAAAAAGAGAGAGAGCAAGACAATGAAAACCTATTTGAAGAAATAGTGACCGAAAACTTCCCACACCTGGTGAAAGAAATTGACTTAGGAGTCCAAGAAGCACCCCGAACCCCAATATATAGGAACCCTAAGAGGACCACACCAAGGCACATCATAATTAAAATGCCAAGAGCAAAAGACAAAGAGAGAATATTAAAAGCAGCAAGAGAAAAACAGATGGTTACCTATAAAGGAGCACCCATATGATTGTCAGCGGATTTCTCAACAGAAATGATGCAGGCCAGATGGGAGTGGCAAGAAATATTCAAAGTGATGAACAGCAAGAATCTACAACCAAGATTATTCTATCCAGCAAAGCTATCATGCAGAATTGAAGGTCAGATAAAGTGCTTCGCAGATAAGAAAAAGCTAAAGGAGTTCATCACCACCAAACCAATATTATATGAAATGCTGAAAGATATTCTTTAAGAAGAGGAAGAAGAAAAAGATAAAACTGTAAATTATGAACAACAAATACACATCTATCAACAAATGAATCTAAAAATCAAGTGAATTAATAAGCTGATGAACAGGATAAACTGGTGAATGTAACAGAATCACGGACATAGAGAGGGAATGGACTGACAACTCTTTGGGAGAAAGGGGGTGTGGGAAGTGCAGCAAGAGACTGGACAAAAATCATGCAATTATGGGAGAGGACAGTGGAGGGGGGTGAGGGCAGAGGGTGGGATGGGTACCATGTGGAGGGGAACTATAGGGTGGGAAAAAAAGGGAACAATGTAATTAATAAACTGAACAATAAAGATAGATAATAAAATGTTAAAAAAATAAATAAAAAGCTGTGTCTAATCCACTCATCTGCTGATGGGCACTTAGGCAGCTTCCAAATCTTAGCTATGGTAAATTTTGCCGCTATGAACATAAGGGTGAATATATCCTTTCTAATTGGTGTTACTAGTTTCGTGGGATATATTCCTAGAAGTTTGGTATATCTACAAAATGAAATACTCTGCTGCAGTAAAAGTAAGGAATTCTTACCATTTGCAACAGCATGAATGGAACTGGAGAGCATTCTGCTAAGTGAAATAAGCCAGTCAGAAAAAGATAAATATCACATGATCTCACTCATTTATGGAAAATAATGAACAACATAAACTGATGAACAAAAACAGATCCAGAAACAGAGAAGCATCTTTCAGACCACCAAACCTCAGAGGGAAGGTAGGGGAGGGTGGGGTAAGAGGGAGAGATCAACCAAAGGACTAGTATGCATGCATATAAGCCTAAACAACAGACACAGACAAGCGGGGGGGTGAGGGCATGAGGGGGAGAGTTGGGTTTAATGGGGAGATAAAGCCACATATGTAATACCCTAATCAATAAACTAAAATTAAAAAAAAATGTGTCTATTAACCAACCATCAAATCTGTTTTCATCTGCAAAGAACTAGACAGTTGTAGTTTACTGAGCTAGAAGTTTATATGAAAATCTTCATACACATGACATAAATTAAGGAAATAAATTTCTAACTTTTTAATCAATGGTTAGGAAAAAGATTATAAAAAAATAGGTCAACCTTTTTTGATACTTCAAATACCCAATACTTTGTATTGGTTAACATGACAGAATTTTGATTTAGTACTTAATCTCCATGGTGATTAAGGGATGTGAAAAATGATAACATTGGTATTTCATTGAGGTGTTTTTGGGAGGTGACTTATATGACAAATTCCTTCCTCTAACTAACTGTGATGAAAATCATCTTATCCCCTATTAGTAAGAGAAATATAAACATAAACGTGGTCTCCTTAATTTCTAATATTTGAAACAGAAGGAAATATACTAACTTAAAAGCCTGAATAATATTTTATGTTATTGGAATAATTCCATTTTGATCCCTCAAATCATTTTTTACTATGAGAAGTATCATATTTCCATTTCTATCTCTTTTCAGATTATAGATCATTATTTTTAATAAAATTCACTGTTAAATAAATTTTTAAAGAAAATATAAATACTAGACATAATTGGTATATATGTGATACACACACATATTATATATATACTAAGGGGCCAGGTGCACAAAATTTATGCACTGGTGGTGGGTGGTCCCTCAACCCAACCTGCCCCCTCTCACATACTGGGAGCCTTCAGGGGATGTCTTACTGATGGCTTATCCCCAACGAAGAAGGCTTTAGGCCTTGGACACCTAGCGATTGCCCTGCAATGGGGCTGAGCTGGCTCCTGGCTCTGCCCCAGCCCTGGCCTTGAGCACCCAGTGATAGCCCTGCAATGGGGCTGATCACTGGCTGGCTCTGCCCCAGCCACGGCCTGCCCAAGGCTGGAAAAACCCTCTGGCAGAGGCTTTTTCCGACCTTTGGAAGCAGCCATCTTGGTTGGGTGTTAATTTGCATATCAGTCCTGATTGGCTGGTGGAATCTGGGCACTTTTAAACAAAACTGCTAAGAGGAATATTACCAACTGCTCAGTAGGAGATGAAATAGCTTCACCAGGTGGAGTTTATGATTATCTTATAATCACTTAAAAAAAATTCTCTTTAACCTAAACCAGTGGTTGGAAAACTCATTCAACAGAGTGGCAAACTGTGGCTCGTAAGCCACATGTGGCTCGAGAGCTACAGTTTGCCAACCACTGACCTAAACTAAGCTTGCTTGCTTTCAACCTTCCCTCCCTCAATCCTATAACTTTTTCTCCTTCTCTCTATATATATACTGAGTGGCCAGATTATTATGGTCACTGAATGCATAATAATCTGGCTACTCAATGTATATCCTATATAATAAAAGGCTAATATGCAAATTGTCCCCTCAAACAGGAGTTTGACCAGCAGACAGGTCGGCCAACCACCCATGCCCGACCCCCTGGCCAGGCTGGCCAGACCCCACCCATGCACAAATTCATGCACCAGGCCTTAAAGATATATATATATATATTCAGAGACCATAATAATCTGGCCACTCTCTATATATCTCTCTTTCTCTTTCCCTGTCTCCTAATTTAAATATGGACCTTTATAAATTCACCATGTTTGCCATCGGCATCAACATTTCCAAAGACATCTTGTTAAGTAACTTCATTATCTGCCCACAGCACTTACTATTTCCCCATTATAAAGCTACCCTTGGACATGGCTTTCCTGCCAACCAGGAAGGCCCGGATCTGGCTTATAGGGCCTCCCAAAACATAGGACTGGTCTTTAAACAAATCTTCACTTATCAAAAGTCAGAGGAGGAATAAGTTCTTAAGATGGGACTAACAGCGTTCATACTCTGGGCCACTGCACAGAATCACCAGCAGTACAAAGGGAACACTGACTTACTCGCTGTTTTGTTTGTTTGTTCATTTACTTATCGGGGTGTGTGTGTGTGTGTGTGTGTTGTTTGTTTCTTTTTTTTTCATTGTTTGTTTTTTCTGTCAGAGAGCCTTTGAAAACTTTAATATCCTGGCTTGTCCAGATATGGGGGTTATGTTAGCTCCCAAATGGTACTAAGCTATGTAAAGTCCTTTTCCCTCGATTCCAGTTCTAGGAAGGTCAGAAAGAGAGGAAGAACTAGCAATCTGTGGACACACTGACTGCACCCTGGGAAAACCGAAGCCGGAAGCCAGAAAGCTTCCTCCTGTGAGCAGAACATGAATATTTGCCTCTTTTCTAAGGAGGTTTTATATATTCAGTTTAAAATACACCTTAGAAAAAAGCTCCCAAATGGAGTTCGGTTATTAAACCCATTTGTATATAACCATGAATCGGACTCTGCCTTAGTGGTAACTGCTCAGTGGGAGAGGTGTCCAGTCAAAGCCTCACAGGATGATTAGATTTCTATGCTTTGCTCACCTTTGCACCTCTCCCCAGAAATGTTCTCCGCCTGCCCGTTCTTGCCTGCCTAAACCAGGCTCAATTTTCTGGGGCCTCCACACAGCTTTTCAACACTTCCCCACTTCTAATTATCCATCTTTTGAGTTGCCCCAGCACTTCAAACATGTTCCTAAAATAGCACTGATCACAGCACATTATACATTTCTCGCCCTACAGACCAGGGTTTTCAAGCTCAGCACTCCTGATTTTGGGAGGCTACATAATTATTTTTTACTGGAGCTGTCCTGTGCAGTCGCATCATCTCGGGCCTCTACTCTCTGGTGCCAGGAGCATTATCCCTTCATCAGGACAATGAAATATGTCTTTAAAAATTGTCAAATGTCCCCTTCCTTCGGGGAGGGCAACATAGCCCTTCACAGCCACTGCTTCAGATCATGAGAACCACAGGGCAGAGACAGTGCTGTTTTTAATCCTACATACCCAAGAGTATTAGGCCCCTAGCGGTTAATTAAAATCTTTTGGTTACAATTAAAATAGTCTCATCTCCTAATAACTAGATACTTTATGATAAAATGCACGGAATGCACACTTTATAAGTGAAACAAAAGTGACTACTAAGTTATGCTCTGGATTCAAAGAAAGTGAGATAAAAGTCATTGGATGTCAAAGCGAAAAAAAAAAATACTCTTTCTCTTTGTATTGAAGAAATCAAATTACATAGAGTCACACATATGAACTAGATTGCATATATGTATACATACCTACACACCGACACATACATACACATATGCATCACAGCCTTGCCTGCGTTAAAAATACTAGATAAAAGTGATGTGATATTTCTAAATATCCCAGCCAAAAATGCTCTGTTCACCAAAATATGCAATGAATCTCTAGCTTTTCACTTCCTCAAAGACTCATTCATGAAAACAGCAATGCTTACTTTGAAATTTCAAAATAAGAGGGACTTGATTAAATTCTGAAGCACGGACACTATGACATCGCCTGTCGTCCTGATAAGATACTCATTTCTTCCTAATTTAGTGCAGAACAGTCCAGAGTCCTCCGACTGCTTTCTGCAGAGCAGTTCACCACCTGTTGGAACGGAAAGCCAGAGCCACTGTGATCACAATGCCAGCGAGTGATGAGGGATGTTTCCTCACCTCAGAAGTGGATCGGTGCTGCACATCTTCACTTATTTCCTGCGCTGAGGTTTTAATTCTAGTTTTCAAAGTCAGGTAGATTTGTCTTTTTTCAGGTTTCACTAGTTTCAAATTCATGAAAATCTGTCCTCCTCACTGGGATCCTGCAAGCAGTAGCCGGGCATGGGATACGTCTGAGTAGTTTTTGCAAGGAAGACATGCAAAGGCAAGCCCAGTCCCTCCGCAGCAGTGAGAAAAGAGGTCACTCAGAACCAATGTGCATGATCTCCTATAAATTATAGAAGACCATAACTTCAGTGGTTGCATTTTATCGGTTGCCTCTTTTTGGTTTTAGCTACATGAGTTATGCTTTATAGTTATCATACTATAAGATAGAAGTTATTCCTGTTCCTATGAAGAAGTAATAATTAAATGCCAGGATAACTAAGAAATTGGGGGATGCCATTTAATGCCTCAGTGGGTAAAGCAAAATTCACTCCAAGATTCTTCTCTGAGAGTAAACAGCAAGCACCTCAGACTACACAGATGATTCTTTTGCACCCACTCCTCCTCCAAATGTGAGCCTCATTCAAACGCTCACCCACAACCAGAGATATTGCAATCTTCCTTACTCCTTACTCCATCCCTCTCTGGGCTGTCCTCGGCCCCATGCACAAAGGCACGTGGGAAGAAAGTAAAAGTAACCGAGATGCAAAGAAATACACATTAATAGAAGAGTTCCATTCAGAGGTTGAGGGTCCCATATACCAGAGATAAGAAATTTAAAAAGTCACTTTCACCTCCTCAGTTTACACCAAATGGGTCTCCTTTTCTCTGATTGTAGTTGAAAGAAATTCCTGGGCACCAATAAGTCATGTCGGTGGTCGACAAACTCATTAGTCAACAGAGCCAAACATCAACAGTACAACGATTGAAATTTCTTTTGAGAGCTACATTTTAAAAACGTAAACTTCTTCTAACGCCACTTCTTCAACATAGACTCACCCAGGCCGTGGTATTTTGTGGAAGAGCCACACTCGAGGGGCCAAAGAGCTGCATGTGGCTCACGAGCCGCAGTTTGCCGACCACTGAGTCAGGTTAACTTGAAAGAGCTTCCATCATGACTCACACAGGTTTGGGTCCTTAGGAAGCTTTGAGAAGCCCGTTCTGTTCCGCCATTCTCCTGTGGCCTTTTGTGACACAACCAAGAAGACATGCTCATCTTGGCCTTTCACGTGCACTGTGGAAAGCCTCCTTGAGAGGTCAAGGTTAGGAGGCATGTTAGGCATCTGGACACTGCTTCGAAGCAGCTCCATAGACTTATGCTCTAGATGTCCAGCTACTTCAGGGAATCAGAAGACTGAAATGAAATGATGTGGGTGAAAGGAAGCATTGGCTAAAATTAAAGAGCAATGATTTCCTTGTGGTGGTGATGTTACTGCCAACCACTTCAAGCAATCATGTATACACACACACATTCACACAAACACATGCACACGTTCACATACCCATACACCCAGACACACACGCAGCACCCCATGGGACAGAGAGTGCTCTAGACAAATGGATCTGACCACACGCTCTAGAGTTCCAAGTCAGCACAGAAAGACTCCATTTCACTGAGAGGGGCGTGGAAAGGTCAAGTATTGAGTTAGGTTTCTAAGAGAAGGCAAAAACATAAAAAGCCCTTTCTAAAAATATTTACTACATTTTGCTTCCCAACATAATTTCCATGCGGAGCAAAGGTGGTTTGAAACCCACAAGATGGCAAAGATCAAATGGCCCAGAGATAAATGTGGGCATTAGGATCAATTCTACTTGGCCCTATGACCTTTCCTACACAGAATGGAAAGCTCCGATATGGTTAAAGTAGAGAACGTATCAGAAATAAAAAGTAAAACAATCAAAAGCTTTAGGTAACCCATATATTAAAATAGATGGCATGTTTTATGTGTCTTTACATAAATAACATATTTTGCCAAAGCACTTTCACAAGGACCCGTCATTGTATAAGATATCAGCGCTTCCTTTTCATAAATAGTAAACTTCAGGCTCATCTTCCCATACCTTACGTGCTGCTCAGTTCCTAAATGAAGCATTTGCATCAACACATTAATGATGTCTGAAAGAAATGTTAGAGACGGCTGCAACACTGGCAGAAAGAAGTGTAGTTCAGAAAAATGTCACCGAATCCTCAACTGTAAAAAAAAAAAATAAAAAATAAAAAAATAAAAAATGCCACTTGGCATTTATACAGATAAGTAGCCATTCCTCACTGTCACTATTGTGATTGCAGAAGCATTCTATGCTTACTGAAAAAGTTACTGTTGACTTGGAGTCCCGATCTATAATTTTGTGTTCAAATTTTCTGGACTAGAAAATCCAATAGGAGTTGTAAAAAGATTTTATGTCTCTGAAATATATTTGACTTTATAAAGGCAGTATTAGAAACCAGAGGTATACCAGAACACTCAAAAATAACATCCTCTTATTTATTTGTATGCTTGTTTACTTGTGTTTTGAGCTAAATAACAAGCAAAGAAGCAGAATCGTACATAGATTGGTATAAAATCAGATAAATCTTATTTTATATCCCAGATATGATACTTTCTAAGACTTGTTCCTTAATCTCTCTAAGTCTCAGTTCTTTGGTCTATAAAATGAGAATTAAAGTAGCAGTTTCAAAAAATACTCTGGTGTTTAAATGAGACTACTAATGCCTTCTATGTCACTCTTACTTCTCTTCAAAGGATTAGGGTGAACATGGTTTATTTTTAGTAAGGAAGATGATATAAATAAAGTGATTTATGGATTAGTAAACTTAACCCTCCACATGCACTATAATCCAGTAACTACCCATTGCCTTAGGTTCAAATCCTGACTCCAACATAAACCAGCTGACTATCTAGTATGAGTCATTTAACCTTTCTCCATCTCTATATTATTATTTTGAGGTACCCTTTACATTATAAAGGATTTTCTCCTGTTAAATAACTTTTTTTTTGGCAATAAATCATACATTTGACTGCTGGTCTTAATACTGAAAGCAGAATTTCAAGCTGCAGAATGAATCAATTTCTCTGACTTAAGGTCACATAGTTAACATAGCTGTCCGGTGAGCAAGCCTGACTCTCGGTCCGAATCTTTTCTTCTCTTCCTTTTCTCTCCACAGATTCCTGGTTGTGTTCCCAGATATAAGTACCAAGGCTGCTCAACCCCAAACTGGCAAAGTCCCAAACTGCTGAACAAAGCTCCAAAATGCTGGAACAAATGTTCATCATTTTATCCTAACTCCTATTAAAAAGATGGTAGGACTGTTAAAATGAAATGATGTTAGTCATTCATCTTTTAGTTAAAAATGAGTATTTGATCCCTCCGGTTTGGCTCAGTGGATAGAGAGCCTGCAGACTGAAAGGTCCCAGCTTCGATTCCGGTCAAGGGCATGTGCCTTGGTTGTAGGCACATTCCCCAGTAGGAAGTGTGCAAGAGGCAGCTGATTGATGTTTCTCTCTCATCAAGGTTTCTAACTCTCTATCCTTCTCCCTTCCACTCTGTAAAATGATCAATAAAATATTTTTTAAGAATAAATTAGGATTTGAAAGCAGACTTTGATGAATGTTAGGCAAGAGAGCACATGGGCCCTAAAGGTCTGAATGAAGCACAGCAAATGTCATGGATTAGGGAGTAAGCAGAATGAAAAGACTGGTTTGAGCTGCTTACCATTCATTTCCATATTTCTCTGAAGATAACCCTTTGAGCAAACATTGACAATACATTTTGACCTTCACTGCCCTACACATGATCCAAGACTAGGACCTTGGCCTCTGTAAACCTCAATGTACCCAGCACAAAATTTTGCTAGAAAAAAATCAGGTACTCTTAATTGCATAAACATATGAAGGAAGGAAGGAATCAATAAACAAATAAAGGAAGGTAATCAACCCATCAATTAACTATAAAACCACAGCCCCTGAACACTTACAAACTTACAATATCCCTTTATCATATTTTTTTTTTTTTACTAAATACTAAACAATGAAGTATTCTATCTTATCTCTATAGCCAGGATCTGAATTTAGTAGGCACAAAGCTGAAGTTGAGAAATGTGCTCCCAGTTACTCTGGAAGAAGGCAGGAAGTCATTTTTTTTTCCAGACTGGTGCTTTAGCTTCAGCCACAGTCATTCATTCTATTTTATGGGAGGAATTCATTTATGTCTTCAGGAGACAGATGTATCAAGCCATCGGATGTTCCTGCCAATCACCTCCTGCCAAAGCCCTGATGTTTTATTTCATTAGTGCAGGCACTTTCCATTAATTTGAATACTGCTTAAGAGGGTTAGTTCCAAAGGACACTGTTTTTAGGCTGTTCTATTTTGAAAGGCTATTTAATACATTACTGCAATGAGTTGACCCCTTGCCAGGAAAGGAGTCCTGGCCACCCAATTCTAATCAGTTTCTGACACTATGATTCTAATTCTGGGCCTAATATGTTCTTTTTATAAAATTTGTTTTGTTTAATCCTTACCCAGGAATATGTTCTTATTGACTTTTTGAGAGAGAGGAAGAAACATCGATCTCAGAAAGAAACATTGATCAGTTGTCCAGATCAGAGATCAACCAGCAACCTAGTATGTGTCCTGACCAGGATTCTAAACCAGAACCTTTTGGTGTATGGGACAATGCTCCAATCAGCTGAGCCACCCAGCCAGGGACTAATGATATGTTTGCTGTGCTATATCTGGAATTGACAGAAACATACAGAAAAATTCTATTGGATGAGTAGGGAAGACCGAAACGTACATATCAAGTAGGAGTTTTTCTTTCTTCTTTCCTTCCTTTCCTTTATTTCTTTCACGAAATTAAGAGCATAATAGTATTCAACTACGTACCAAGTATGATAGACATTATAGATGCCCACAAACAAGGATCTTCTCCCATTCCCTTCTATTTCCCAAGTAAACCCCAGCTTTATTCAGGTATCTGTCCTCCTCCATGCAGCTCTCCAAGCAGCCTCTTCAAAGAATGGGTCCTGACTGACTCAGCTGAGGCAATTATGGTTGTTATCATTTTCATTGCTAGCTATTGGATTGGACACAGAGGTCTAACCAACATAATATAAAGGGAGGCTTAGTGGAAATTTCTGGGGAAGTTTTCCTTACACTTCTTAAAAGACTTAAGGGATAAACAAACTCTTTTGTCCTGGCCTATGCCATGTCCACGTCTGATGCCAACAGTTGTCATAATCTTCTGTGACCAAAGGGCAGTTGGACTAAAGACAAAGGTGACAAGTGAAGAACAGCAGAGCAAAGTGAGGGGAAGAAGTCTGTCCTCAATACAGTCATTGAACCAGTGAGATGAAGAGAAGCACTCTCTCTCCTAACTTCTTGTTCTAGGTGAAAATAAATGTCCTTGCTTTTTTAAAGCCAGAAGAGATATCTTTGTTAAAAGCTGCACAAGGCCCTGGGTGGAACATTAACAGACATATGACTCTGTATTAAAATGATCCTTCCATAATTCAAGATTGACCAAGTGAACTGCTCCATGTAACATATTGCAGCAATGTGTTCATCTCTTAAGAATAGCACAATTAAGCACTGTGGCTCCTTTGCATCATGCTTTGCAGAGATGAATCACTCATTCACACTACAATTGCAGGGATTGCACCCAACTTTCTGGTCCTGGAGTTTGGATTTCAAAACAATTTAAATGCTCATATTCTTGTGGGAACTTTCCTCATCACATAGCTGGGAATTTGGGAAATAAAAAATCCACCTCAAAAACAATCTCTGTCTAATCTTCACAATGAGTTCAACTCCGATTAGTTTCTCAATTTTCCCAGTATGCAGTTGGAGAATGGTAATTATTTAAATTACATTAATATATATATATATATATAATTATTTCCTGTGTCTTTTTTACCAACTAGAATTTAAGATAACTAGAAGCAATTCCTATGCTCTTATAAGAAGCAAAAAGTTTCCTATAGAGAAAATATTCAATCATATATTGTGACCAGTTCAGTTACCAAGCAGACATGAAAAAGAATAATCTCATTATCTTTTTCCTTCAACCATAAGTGTTTAAACTTATCTTAGTTAAGCTTAGAATTACATCGGACTATAGCCTAAATACGTTCTGAATTGAAAGAGTGAAAAAGCCTGAATTCTTCAACCAATTATTTCCTTAGAACTCTGCTGTCCATCTTACACTGAAGTAGATAACACAGAAAGCAGGAAGTCTTCTGTAGGTCAATAAAGCAATATATCTGGCAACCAGTACCTCAACACAGGACAGAGTGATTATCAAACAAGTCCACATGACCATGGAAGAAAACAATGACAAATAGCAAAACTGTGTCAGTTTCTAATCCTGTGCCAGGTACTGCTACATCCATTAACTTTTTTACTTTTAAATATAGTTTTATTGATTTCAGAGAGGAAGAGAGACAGAAACATCAATGACGAGAGAGAAGCATTGATTGGCCGCCTCCTGTACATCTCCCATTGGGGATTGAGCCCTCAACCCAGGCATGAGCCCTGGAGCAGAATCAAACCTAGGACCTTTCAGTCCTCAGGCCATCCACTGAGACAAACTGGAAGTTTGGAGAAACCACTTTCATCTTGCATAACCAACATTTAGAAATACTATAAATCTGAGTGATAAAAATGAGTTTAAAAAGTTCTGAGATATGGAAAAGGTATGATACAAATACTCAGGTTCAATCAAAGGAGACATAACTTTAAAAAACAGAAACCTTTGCCACATAGACCTAGAAACAAAAATTGCACACAGTGATGAAGCTCAAGAAATTGATTTTTTTGGCCAGAGATTGAAATCTCCAACATGTGTTTACTACTAATTAATCCAGCCACAAAACCCCACAATGAAAATAAAATAAAGAAAGAAAACCATACACACACACACACACACACACACACACACACACACACATAAATATAAGAAGACAAGATCCTATTCAGCTCCCTGAATATAGTAGGTTCTTAATAATACTGATGTACTGACTGCACCTAATGACTAAAGTAGTAGTAACAATATTAATTTATGAGACAGGGGAAATAGAGTAGCCATTAAGAGCACAAATTCTGTGCAAGACCAAATTCTGTGACTGAGTTGTCTATAAAGCTGAAGATAAAATTGGTAGGTTATTTTGAGGGTTAAATAAATTAATACATCATAATAGAAAATGCTTATTTTCTGAAGTAAAAATCTTCTGGGTGTACTATACTTATAAGAAAATTAATTTTTATTTGTAATACTAACAATATGATGTCAAAATAAGTCAAATACTAACAGCATGGTGTCAAAATAAGCCAAAGGAAAACCATCTGAGCAAAAATAAGAAGGATCCCAAGTCATATTAATAGAAAAGATTCCTTTATTAACTTTTGTTTGAGAATATGTTTGTATATTTTCAGAAAACAACTCCAAGACCATGTGGATTCCTGCAACAGAAAGGAGTTGACAGGTTTGCTCCAACCATGAAGACAAGAGGAGAGGCAGTCCAGAGATAGACAACGCTGATGACGCCTTGCCATGCTAGCAGTCAGCAGCTGTGCGTCGCCACAGGTTACCCAGGACCAAACAACAGAGGGTGGGACCTGCATTGCCAACATTTATCCACCATCCAGATACCATTACTGACATGCACACATAAGGAACAGTTTGACATTGAAGCTGGGTCTCAGAACTGCTGGTCATTGAAATTGGGTCTCAAACATTCCTTGTACTCAGATGTTTATTTCCAGTCTTCAGAGGCAAGATTTTTTTTTAAAGAAAAAAAATGGGGGAAATAAAAATAGATACAGAGGCAAGGAAGCATGGAACAGATTGTTGGACTACAGCTGGAAGGCAGGGGAGATTGTGGGTGGGTGAGTGCTGCAAGAAATCAACCAAAGGACTTGCATGCATGCATAAAAGCATAACCATGAGATGCAAGACCCTGGAGGGTAGGCAGGAGAGGGCACGTGCTGGGGGTTGGGAAGGGTGGGGGGAGGTCAAAGGGGAAAAAAAGGAAACATATGTACTATTATGAGTAATACTTTAAACAATAAAAGAAAGAAAGAAAAAGAAAAAGCCTATTTTCTCCCCATAGTCATTCTCCCATTCTTCCTTTTAGTTCCTCCCAAACAGCCCTGCTCTGTTGCCCAACCTCAGGAGTTGTTATTCTGGCTGTAACCTATAGAAATCAGAATCTCAGGAATCATGCAATATGGTGACCCTTTGTTCCACATCTTAGTAGAATCTGTGGCTACCCAGCTAGAGTCCAGGTTCCTTTGCAATAAAGGCTGCTCCTGGGAATAAGCTCTGGTTGACAAAATGTGACCACAAATGATGAATGCTACCTCAGGGTCTCATTTCTAAATGAAGTGGCTGGTCCTACAGGGTGAACATAGGCATGGTTTCAGAGAACCAACACTACACAGAGGAAGATCAAACCAGATGAGTGGAGAATGACCTCCACAGAAGGACCCTGGCTCCAGGAGAACCCTACAGAGAAATTCACCACAACTCCCCAGACAATGTTCTTTCCTTTGTGGACAAGAACATTGCCTCCAGCCCTTGCTGGTTTGGCTCTGTGGATAGAGCATTGGCCTTCAGACTGAAGGGTCCCAGGTCGATTCCAGTCAAGGGCGCATGCCCAATTGTGGGCTCAATCCCCAGTGGGAGACGTGCAGAAGACTGCTGATCAATGATTCTCTCTCATCATTGATATTTCTATCCTTTTCTCCCTGTCTCTTCCTCTCTGAAATCAATAAAAATATATTTAAATAAACAATAAATGAATAAATAAAATGAACATTGCCTCCAGTGCATAGAGGCCAAAAGGGAGAGCTATGTGCTAGAAGCATTTATATGGCCAACCCTTTAAAATCCTATAGAATTTAAAGAGTTTTTCCCACATTCCCTGATATTTAAAGTTACCCTCAATTTAAAAGTGAGATTTTAAAAAATTGGTTTTGAAGTTAACTTGGTGAATAACTTTAAAGTTGTTGACATTTGTATTTCTGACTCACTTTAGTCACCCCACAAAATACAGCCTACAGAGAAATACCTGTACATTCTTTAAGTGGAATTCTCAGTTAGCTTGCATCCTTTGGGTCATAAAAATGTGTGTTTTGTTTGTTTGTTTTTTCTATGCTGATAAATACAGGGTGGGGCAAAAGTAGGTTTACAGTTGTGAGTATGCTTAATATAGTTTATTTGTGCATTATCATTGATTATTGTATTAGTTTCTATACAAATAACTATAGACCTACTTTTGCCCTACATGTACATCCAGGCTCCCTCTAAAGAGCCAATTCCACTACCTGATTTGGATGGTGGTCTCTAAACCATCATTCTTCCTCTCCTCTTAGTGTTGCCCCTGAAAACTGCCAAGAAGAGGAATTTTGTCTTCAGGTTAAATTGTGCTTGCTACTTCGGAGTCTATTCTCTTTCACCATCCGGTCCAGGAAGATCGGGGGCTACTTTCCACATCTTCCAGATATCCAGCTGCTCCTGTCTGCCCACCTCTTTGGAAATGGAGAGATTTGAAACATACACAGACCATCCATTACTACAGATATGGCGTGACTAATAGGCTACTTCAGGGAAACACGGGAACCCATTGTTCCATACTGCTTTACAACATTGAATGAAAAAGCTGAAGGTCAGGGTCTCGTATTTAACAGGGCAGTCCACGGGTTTGGTTTTGGTTATTGTTGTTGTGGGAACAACTGAGAAATCTGCTGTTTGGAAGGCAACATTGATTGAAATAAAGCCTTCTCTTCTTTTCCTCAACCCCGCCCAGCTCTAGCACAATGAATGCTTCCTCCTTCTACTCCCCCACAGCACTTTGTGCAAAACTCTATCAGCATTTCCTGTATTGTGCTATAAATATCTGCTCCCATATCTTTCTTCCTTGAGTGGACTCTGTAGGTCTGTCTTTCATTATCCTTTTGGGGTAATTGGTCTCATTGCTTTGCCCTTTTACTTTGTCTCCTACATGTCATATTCATACTTTGCAATGTCATTTTATTAGTGCACCTGTTGAAGTAATTTAAATGGGCTTTGAGAATATACAGGATGTTGGGAAGCATTTTTCAAAGTGGACATCACAGATTTAGATATTTACAAAGGGCTTCAATTGCTCCCTGCTTTCTAAATCCTCCATAGTCTAAAAATCCCATTATCTCCTTTGCAACCCCAAAATGTCTCAAATTAAAAACCACACTTCAGCTACAGTCACAACCAATGAAGGAGATTGGAATTTTTCTCTTTGCTAGAGGATAGTCACTGAATATTTCAGCAAAACTCAAGTCCTCACAGCTCTAATGGTGCCATTTGGCACTAATGCATTGTCAGAAATTAAAATCTCAACAGCACAGTTTGGAGCAAGAAAAAAAAATCAATAAAATTCAGCTCAGGTATACAAGTACGTGGTCAGCATTCCATGGAGGGAGGATTATATGAATACATAAATAAACCATTAAAATCCACCAGCTAGGAATTTGTTCAATTCATGGTGATTTCAGTTAATGTAGGGGCAATGGCAAATCTAAACATAATTTGTTTGTTTGATGATGGAGAAAGAATAATTTGACAGATTTTAAACACATGTAGATAGTCCATTTCTACATTTTTAGAATGGTTAATAGAATGTTTCAGTGAACATGAGAAGCACATTTTCCAATGTGTTTTTTAAATGAATAAATAAATTTAAACTGCTATAGCCCAGTTTTATTCTAACACTTCCTAAGCACCATCTAAATTATTTGTTAAGTCTATCATGCCCTATAATGAATACAATATTATTCAAGGTACTATGGATGTGAATGGAAGGAACAGACATTTATTGAATCATGTGCAGAGGTAACATATGAAATCTTCACAACTCTCAAAGGCAAGTTTATAAATCCCATTTAAACATGAAAAAACTGACTAAGAAAGGATTCATGTCTTCCCCAATGGAATCTATTTGGTAAATAATGAAGACAGGATTTAGCCCAAGATTGCTTTGGTTCTTTCCTTTGCCTTATGCTTGTTGATATAAAACTCATTTCAGAATGTTGGATTTTAGAACAGAAGCAATTCCCACTCTGTCCAACACAAACACACATCATTTTTACCTCTCTATCCTGTGCCAGTTTATGTGTTACCTTTACCCTTAAACCTCTGCTTTCTGACCTTCAATGGTTCTATTACACAAGTCTGTTCTTCAGAACATACCATCATTGTGAGATTTGGTAACTATTTCTTCAAACTAGTTTTGTGTTCTCAGATAGAGTATATAATTTGTAACTTGAACAATATGTCAAACTCCATGTATACAATCAATGGCATATATAATCATGGCTTCTAAAGTGTTTAATCAAAACTGGTTAGTTTACTGAGTTATTATAACTGAATGATTATGTTATGCTAGTGTATGAGACTTTATTTCACACGTTAGAGCTGCTCCCTCATAGTCAAGTTCAAATGATTTTTATGAAGCTATTGTGCTTAAATCAGGTGCTTAATAGGACCTCATTGGGACCTTTTTGTGTAAAACTAATAATCAGACCTTAAGGTATAATATGTTGAAGTAAAACTAATAATCAGACCTTAAGGTACATGAATTTTCAAGTGCAGATGGTTCAAGATTTATTTATTTATTTATGATTTTTATTTATTTATGATCTTTCAACTTCATGATGGTGTGAAAGTGATAGAAATTCAGAAAAATTGCACATCTAATTTTGAATTGTGACCTTTCCCGAGTTAGTAGTGATATGTGGTACAATACTCTCTTGTGATCCTGGGAAATGGCCATAATATGATTTTTCCCTACTGTAGGCTAATGTAAGTGTTCTGGGCAATTTTAAGATAGAGTAGGCTAAGCTATGATGTGTGTTAAGTTAGGTGAGTTAAATGAATTTCTTACTTTGGATAATTTCAAGTTACGATGGGTTAACCTGGACACAACTCCATTGTAAGTAGAGGCGTAGCTCTATTAGATTTGTTTCCAAATGGGACTAGAATTATAAACTAAAAAGAAAGGTAGGAAAATATAGACTGAAGTTCATAAAAATAATGTTAGGTTTGTATGCTAAAAAGTGTGATAGACTCCCTGCTACCTTCAAGAACATATTTAACTTCCTATAATTATTGGCTTTCTGCTCCATAAACTCCCTACTTTAAACCTTAATTGATTTTCTTGTTCCTCTTCCATCTGGAGTTGAAATTATATATGGACAGCAAGCCAATGGAAGGAAGGAAACTCACTCTTTTAAGAAAATTATATGGAGCTCCCTAGACAGCAAAGGAACTTCACCCATTTTCCATATAGTACAGGAAAGAACAAGAATGCCTTTCTGGGGGAGGGTCGGGTCTTTTCCTAAGCCCCATCCTACCAGATGGAGAGGTCCTTTGAACACAAACAGTACTTTGTGCTTCATTGGTGACCTGTCAAAGCACCTCATACATGCCTTTTTATAATGAAAAATGAATACCATGAACTGTTGCAGACAAAGACACTTCAAAGTGAGTCACAAGAGGGTCATGGGTTCACGAGGCATTACAGATCTTCAATCCAAGATGACTTGGAAAAAAGCATGTAAAACAGGCTGGTTTTGTGACTCTAAGTTTATACTAGGAAAATGTTGCATATGGTTTTATGTTTTTATGATTTCATATACAGCTTTAAAATTTATCATGAAATTACATTACACTATAGTATTTCATATTTTTAAAAAGACAACATAGAGAGATCTTGAAAAAACTCAACAAACATTGTTTAGGAGAACTCCATGATTTCCACAGACCGGATTCAAATTTATGTAACATCAAACAGTGGCATCGGCAAATAGATTGTTAAAAAATATGATTTCCAACACATGACCTTTACGGACTCATCTGGGGAGTCTACTTATATCATGATCTATACCATGATCATCGTGGTATATGGACTTCAGGATCATTCAGGGAGTTTTGGAAACATATTCATCTGCAGATCCCCATCCTTGAAGAGTCTGAATCAGCAGGTGAAGCTCCTGTATTGATAACTTCACATTTCCTCTAGAGATCATGATGCAAAACAGGGATTTCGAACCTCTGGCTTAGATACCCAAGAGGGCATCACTGAAGTATATTCCTTTGCCTAGTTCTATTGCTTTCAACCCTTAGAAAGCTCTTTTGAATTCCGTACTCCCCAGCTTTTGTCTTCTGAAAGACCAAGCTAATATTGGTACTTAAAGAGTTTGTACTTTAGCTAGAACCTTAGCTTACAGGTCTCAAATAGGATTATTTTGAATTTATTTAAAATCTACAGCTGAGGTTGCTATTTGTGAGAGTTTTCTGAGTCTTGTCCCAGCTGTACTTCTCATCCTACAAACATGATATTTCTCTAATGAGAGGTAACAGCAAAAGTGCCTAGCAGTGAAGTCAACATACAATGTCAGTTTCACCTCAAAAGCATTCCAATACAAGAAGTGTTGAGAGTAAATATTATAAAGAATAATAGTAGCAAAAGCGTCTATTTCTTACTCTGTACCAAATAGTAAGCTAGGTGCATTACTCTTTTTCACTTAATAACAGAATGAAGTGGGTTTTGCTCTTGTACCTATTCACAGTGATTATTTTTATACCTATTTGTTATTTCCTCTATTGATGGTGGTAAAAACAATATTTAGGAAATACAAGTTATGAAAGAGTTTGAAGTAATAGCATACAACCAGGACAACATTGGAAGTCTAACTTACTTCAGTGTTACTCATACCACTCAAAACTGACTATCATCACTACCCTACAACAACAACAAAATCAAACTAACACAATTCCACCTTCTCCTTCTCCTTTATTTAATCTGACATGTTTCATTGAATGCTACACAACAAATAAAGTTGTACTAATATTGAATATACTATTGATACAAAGCCTTAGTTTGGGGCATTCCAAGGGTTGCTCATTTCTTACCTCTGCCCCATTCTGGGAGTAAAAGATGCCTGAATGGCATCTTGTAAGGCTTAAAAGAGGGTCTGAAGCAATTCTTGTGTCTGAGGCAGACCCTGGAATATCTGGCTAATGAATTATCTTTTAAAATATGCAATTTCTCCTTAGACTCTATTTTGCAAAAAGGAAGGAGGTTGTATTATCCAAGAGAAATAAAACTAACCCTGATGGGGCTTCTAGAGTTAATCCAAAAATGTTCCTGAAAGAACAATTCTTATCCCCTCTACCTCCTATTCTAGTGAATAGCAAAGCAGATAATCTATGGCCACTGCAGGTAAAGATGAGAGCATGCAGGTAAAGATGAGAGTATCCGTTAGGTGGATACATACATTAGACCATTCTTCCATTATTAAAGCCACAGCCCTCCATTCCAGTTAAGGAAAATGCTGTCATCTTGGGCTGCCATCACTAAGCAATGCAGTCTGGGCTGCTTAAACAACAAGACTTTATTTCCTCACAGTTCTGCAGGCTAGAAGTCCAAGATCAATGGGTCGGCAAGTTTGTCTTCCTCTGACGTCTCTCTCCTTGACCTGGAGACAGCGCAATTTTCTCACATAGACTTTCCTCTCTGCGCCTGCAGGTCTGTGTTCAAATTTCATCTCATTTCTAAGGTTACCAATCATTTGGGACTAGGACCCACCCTGAAGATCTCATTTAACTTGATTACCTCCTTGAAGACATAATCTACAAATACCGTCACATTCTGATGCAGTGTGGGAGGCAGATCAAAACCTCAAATCTACATTGTGGAGGACACAATCCAGGCCACAACACAGGTTCTATTCCTTTTTTAAAACAGAGAAAGACTGTCTTTTATTTTATTCTACTTTTTAAACCAACCGAAGAACCCAATTCTTCTTAAGAAGAGGCAAAGGTAAAGGGAGGAAGAGGGGGGCTATTGACTTTTATTTCACACAGTTGCTCCTTACACAGTCAATTGGGGAAGCTAGGAATTCAATAAACAAGGATTTCCGCTACCACTGGGTCTACAGCTGCAACTAACAAGATCATTGACTGTTTAAAGGCAGAACGAAGTTGAGAGTTATCATGCGTATCTGGTGATTTTGATCACAGTGCTGTATACAAACAATCTGGGTAAGCCAGCTCTAATGCTTCTTTTCTATCTTTTCCTTCCTCAAGGTGGCTACTGGGAAAAGACTGAATGAACATAATGATGTGGAAGCACCTACTTTAAGCCAGGTGTTGCCACAGAGTTGTAAAGCTTCAATTTGAGCAACCTTTAAAAAGTTCCAAGAGGCTTTCATGCACTAAAGGGATGGATGCATTTGTGTACCCCAACATAATTTTCATCCACATGCCTACATCCAGTTCAAACCAGATATACTAGTATATCCTACCTAAGGAAAAGCAAGTCTGTTATTCCAAAACCAGTCCCCAGGAGAGCCCTTCCTTTCCAGCAGACTGTAAACCCTAAGCCTCCCGTAAATAAAAATTCTGTAGTTTCCTCTGCTTCACCATCTGTTTCCAGTCTTTCAGCAACACGAAACAGGGGAGAGACAGCAGGGAAGCTGCCTTGTATAGACCAGGAAAGCACTTCAGAAGTGTTCAATGACTCTCCCTAAATTATAGAGCACAAAGGCTATGGATACGAGTTACATTTCTACCCTTACTAGCTCTAAAGGTCTATGTCATAGACAGGATTTCATAGCTAGCATGTGTTGGTAGGGGCTACCATACCACATGGCAGACATTCTATGTCAAATATGCTCAAGTCCTGGCCCTGCTTCAACAAATGCAAACTTGGGATAGTCTGTGCCTCCTCAAGCTACTAAAACAATATTTCTTTCAACCCTAAACTCCTCCTTGGGGTCTGACACATTCCTCTTTCACTTCCATCAACTCTCAATGTGGACTGAGAGGACATGAAGACCTCACACACAAGGACCTTTGTGGCTGATATACATGTGGGTATCATGGTGGACATTAATGGACTCACTCATAACTGCATCCCAGATTCAGGGAATCATATGAGAACATTTTATATTATTGCATACTATGATGTGACAAACTAGGAATGAACCAAAGTGCACAGGCCACTTGCTTTATCTTCAAACTCATTAAATCATTAACTTAATTCCAGGCAGGATAGCATGAAGTCGTATTCCAAGAAGTTACATCTAAAGTTCATTGCTATAAAATATAATTAAAAACTTTAGCATGAACCCTATCCATGTAGCTCTTTTGGTTAGAATATAGTCCCAATATGCCAAGGTTGCAGGTTCGATCTTCATTACGGCACATATAAGAATCAATCAACGAATGCATAAATAAGTGAAATAAAAAATTGATCTCTCTCTCTCTCTTTCTCTCTCTCTCTCTCTCTCCCTCCCTACCTCCCTCTCTAAAATCACTCAATCAATATTTTTTTAAAATTAAGACAAAGAAAAACACCTTAGCCTGACACATCAATCCATATCTGCATATTACAATGGGCCTCCTCCAAAATGAATATAAACTAACACAAATATACTCAGGGGTTTCAGAAATGTGAGAGGTCTCATCAAACATAAGCTACAGAAAAAAAAATCAGAAAATATATTACAAGAAAATATTTTTCTCAACACTAAACTCCTACTTGGTGTATGACATTCATTCTTCACTTCCATCAACTCTAAATGTGGACTCCAATCAGTCATGATGTTTTAATGAGAAAAAAATATATATATTTGATTTCTATTTTATAGTTAACATTTTTCTCTGATAGCCTAAAACAAAAAAGCAAACAGGATAAAATATCCACAAAGTACAGCATACTATGAATCCAATTCTGTACACTCAAGGAACAAGATAAAATGACTATCTGGAAACATTAATGAACTCAAGCTTTCTTTGACACATCCATGTCTGATAAAAAAAAAAAATCGAAACCCAGGATACATATGTAAGAAGACTGCTATGAGTGTGGCGTTGTAGGTGATCCATGTACTAAATCCATCTGAAGAATCACCTATCTTTTATCCAAAATTCATGGAATGATTCTGTGAGCTCCCTAAGGTAATTGAAAAATTGCCTGCGTAGAGTGGAGGCAGTAGCTTTTACTATATTTGTAAGGTATATAAGACATAAAGAGAGAAAACAATTGCTCCCAAGCTTAACATTAGTGCATCCAATAATAATAACAACATAGTTGCAAGTGAGTAATCATAATTTCAATGAAAAATCTTCCTTTGATTCAAAGTCTCAACTGAAAATCATCTTGGAGGAAAGCAAGTCTTATTATGAAGGCATTAATTAAATTATTCAAATTCCATGAACAGAGTGTAAACCTATGATTCATTCTCTTCTTTCTGTCACTGAAAAGACACCAAATGTAGTACAGTATCAAAGGGGGGAAATTCCTGAATGACAATTTATCTTGTAAAAAGGGTTGTGTGTGCTCAAATTCAAAATCTCAGAATTGATAATCTGTGTTTACTAGCTTTTCTACTCTTTGACACAGATCGTAGTTTGTGGACTGCACACGTTTCCCCTGAGTCTACAATTACATAATTATATCAAAACTGGCCAAAGTACTCAACGTTACTTTGTAAAACTCTATTTTACTGTAATCAATTATTATAGCCCAACTATAGAAAGATTTCAGGAGCTGAAATTTAGCAGCAAATTCTCAAATGGAAAGCAATGTGAACATTTCTGTAACACATAATCTTTTTTTCTTTTAATGTTTTAGTTGGGTTAGTATCTTCACTACAGTGAAAACAATGGTAACTGGCTTTCAAAGGAAGGTGATTTTAAAATATTTTCTTGTACAGATTTTTGGAAGAGCAACAGTTATATCTAACTTACTTCCAACTATGAATATATCCTTTTTATAATAAAAAATATCTTTCTTATACAAATTAAAATAAGCTGTCATTGCCCTCTAAACTCCCATATTCTATTTGTTTTAATAACAGCAAATACTGCTACATTTTAATATCTTGTACAAAAAACTCCAGAAGTAGAATCCAGACTTCTAAATTATGATTTACCAAGAAATTATATATATGTATTAATATTCTGAATTTGAATGCAAAGTATAGATGTTTATGATTATACTATAGGATGTTAAAGGGAATTAAACAATTATCAATTTAATTTGGTCCACCTAAGACAAGCCAACATAACTTTAGGTTTCTTCTCTCTGTCTCTGTCTCTCTCAGAATAAATTTACAAATAGAAGATGGTTGCACACTAAAGAGTAGAGCTTGCTGACTATTTGGGGAATGTTTTTTCTTAAGTAATTAGAAATTGATGACTAACTTGGTTGAAACTAGTTCCTTGAGTTATATTGATTCAATCTCCTTTTGAAATCATGCATTTATACGTTTAAAACCCAAACCAGTGTCTTCAAACACAAATGTATAGAGTGAATTTAATAGACACAACAATTAGACACAATAATTCCAAATATTGTGATATTGAATTTTGCAAAAGAAAACTTTAATCCGACTCTAATTATATTATTACTACAGGGATTAAATCTTGCTTTAAACAATTTCCAAGATTTAAGTGTTTCATTTGTTTTCTTTCCACATTATTTACCTACTATGTATCAAAGAGGAAGATTTATAAGGTGGGTACCCTACATAGACAAAGCTTAGATGATGTGTGGAAGATAGATAATAAACATGTAATTACTAAAGGACTGGTGCTCCGGTAGATGTGTGTGTGAAGTTGTGTGTGTGTGTGGGGGGGGGGGGGGGTGGAAAACAATAGAGGTCACTACTAATGCTGAAAATGAAGATAAGATTAATTTATGCTGACAATCAGTGCCTACATTTTAATATAGGTAACAAAGAAAATGAACTGTCTTAAAGCAATCACACTTAGTTCAGGATTTTTAACAGGAATCCACAGGAGAGAAGGTATAGAAAATCAGAGACCATGTATTTAGTGCATTTGTTTTTAAATCCAATTGCTTTAGACAAGACCTGAACTCCTTGAACGAGTTCCAAGAAAAGCCCCTTTTAAGATGGATGCCACTCTTACAAATCTAATTGCACTCTATTTTATCATAAAACATATCTTATCAGCTAGATGCTATTTTTAGGGATTTGAAAGAAGCCATGAACCCTTACATAAACGGAAAAAAATGTCAAAAAAAATATTGCTAAAGACAATTTTGTGACAAATGGCCACCATACCTATCACGGACTTGTGGTTATTGTGTGGAAAAGAAGAATTAAAAAAAGATATGATTCTAGGAAAGAGAAACAAAAATAGATTTGAAATCAATGTGTTATTTTTTTAAAATTAGTAGGTGGTTCTGATATGTTCAGAATCCCACATATGTGTTTTTCTGATGGAAATGAGGTGAAAATTTCAACCAGGTATGCAGACCCACTTTCCTCAGGCGGGCAGCATCTGACATAGTTACCCCTGAAATCTCAGTAGGCATCCAAAGGGAATTCTCCAGAATCTCTACAAATAGTATTAAAGTTCTGCCCAGCCCTAACTGGTTTGGCTCAGTGGATAGAGCATTGGACTAAAAGGTCCCAGGTTCGATTCTAGTCAAGGGCATGTACCTTGGTTGCGGGCAGTCAAGGCCCAGTAGGGAGTGTGCAGGAGGCAGCTGATTGATGTCTCTCTCCCATTGATGTCTCTCTCCCATTGATGTTTCTTACTCTCTCTCCCTCTCCCTTCCTCTCTGTAAAATATCAATAAAATATATTTATAAAAATAAAAATAAAATAAAAAATAAAGCTCTGGCCAGTAAGCTGAGGAAGGAGAAAAAGAAACAATTCTTTCTATAGTCCCAAAGGATGGAATTCTTGTGTGATGCAGCTTCAGGGGTCCTTTGATCCCTAGAAGCATGGATAGATACTTCTGAGAAGCAGCCAGAGAGCTATCTAGTGTGCAAAGTCACAGCAGGTTCCGGGGGAGGGGACATTCCCAGTAAGCCTCTGGCCACATCTAGAGCTTCTCTTTTAATGAGTTAATATAAACTTCAAACCAAGTGCTGAATCAATGAATTCACCTACTTAATTTTATAGTTAATTAGTGGAAGCAAGTCTGAAATAAAGTGCTTACCCTGCGAAATAGCCCCCCCCCCCCCCACACACACACACAGAGAGAGAGAGAGAGAGAGAGAGAGAGAGAGAGAGAGAGAGAGAGAGAGGCAACACTAATTTGAAGAAGGACCTGGTCAGATAGACAGGAGAGGAATAAAATAAATTTGACAGGCATGAAGAAAAAGGAGACAGAAGAGGGCAAAAAGATGGAAAAAAAGGAAATAAGTCACGGAGAATATTTGAGAAGGGGAACAAGAAAAATCAACTTCTATTATCTCTGACACATATGGTCTTGTTACCTGTGAATAGTTCCATAAAATGCCTTAGACTCTAAAAAGAGAGACAGAAGGATCTCAGTAGAGCTTCCAAATCAAACTTTTCATCTCACAGCTACAGAAGGCTGAGAGAAGGGAGGGGACTTGCTTGAGTTCTGCAGCCAGCGACCAGCATGGCAAGGTTATCTCTAACCATGACGTTCAGCAGGGAGAAGGGCCAGCACCAGGCTGCCGCTGGGAAAGCCATGGAAATATGGGCTCTATTTCCTATTGTCTCACAACCACCAGCTCAAGGACTCTTCAGGGCTCTAATGTTTATGTATACCTTATAGCAGTGTTCAAGTATTGCACTATTGAAACTAATGACAGACATGGCAGTCAGCTGTCACAGACTTGTATATGCATATGTACTGCAGGGACAGGGAAAGTGGGCACTCGTATATTTACATATATATGTCGGGGGGAGTAGGTTACAGTTATTCATATGGAAACTAATACTATATATATATATATATATATATATATATATATATATGTATATATATATATATATATGTATATATATATATATATATATACCAACCAGTCAACCAAAAGACCAGTCACTATGACAAGTACTGACCACCAGGGGGCAGACGTTCAATGCAAGAGCTCCCCTCTGGTGGTCAGTGCACTCCCATAGCTAACCTCCCGCAGCTGGCTAACTTCCCATGGTCCCTCACCCCAGCCAGCTCTGATTGGCCCCTATGGGGTCTGGGCGAGAGAGCCCTAATCACCAGCCAGGTTGAGTGACCCACTCATGCATGAATTCATGTACCAGGCCTCTAGTAATTAATAAATAATACAAGAATAAATTCTGTGTTTCACGTACTAACAACTATAAACCTCCTGTGCTCCCCCCTAAATGGAAATGGATGGATGGATATATATATCTATGGTAGAAGTCCGATGCACAAAATTCATAAATTCATGCACTGGGGGCAGGGGTATCCCTCAGCCCATCCTGCACCCTCTCCAATCTGGGACCCCTTGAGGGATGTTCAACTGTCTGTTTAGGCCCAATCCCGATAAACAGGCAGTCGGACATCCTTCTCACATTACAGGACTGCTGGTTCCAAACTGCTTGCCTGCCTGCCTCCCTAATTGCCCCTAACCACTTCTGCCTGCCAGCCTGATCACTGCCTAACCACTCCCCTGCCAGCCTAATTGATGTCTAATTGCTCCCTGACAGCCTGTTTGCCCCCAACTTCCCTCCTCTGCTGGCCTGGTCACCCCTAAGTGCCCTCTCCTGCAGGATTGATTGCCTCCAACTGCCCTCCTTTGGAGGCCTGGTCCCTTCCAACTACCCTCCCCTGCTGGCCATCTTGTGGTGGCCATCTTGTGTCCACATGGAGGCAGGATCTTTGACCACGGGGGGGGGGGGGGGGCAGCCCTTGTGTGTTGGAGTGATAGTCAATCTGAAAATTACTCTTTCATTAGATAGGATAGAGGCCTGGTGCATGGGTGGAGGCCAGCTGGTTTGCCCTGAAGGGTATCCAGGATCAGGGTGGGGGTCCCTTGGGGCATGAGGCTGCCTGGACGAGGGGCCTGTGGTGGTTTACAGGCAACCACACTCCCCAGTGACCCAAGCGGAGGCCCTGAGACCTGGGATTAATTTATGTTCTACAATTGAAACTTTGTAGCCTGGAATGGAGACCTCGGCTGGCCAGAGCTTGACTTCCTCCATCGCCCGGGGAACCCTAGCTTCTGCTCTCTCCAGCTCTGTGGCTGCCACCATTTCTGTTGGGATTATGTATCTTCTATAAATTGAAGCTTTGTAGCAGTGAGTAAAAGCCTAGGCCAGCAATGGCAGGTGGAAAGCTTTCCTTCTTCTGTTGCCAGGGAAACCCAAGCCTCCCTCCTGCTCTCAGTGGCTGCAGCCATCTTGGTTGGGATTTATTTGTATAATTTGCTCCTGATTGGCTGGTGGGTGTGGCTGTGGGCATGGCTTGATCGGTGGTACTGTCAATTTGGATATTACTTTTTTGTTAGATAGGAGATAGATAGATAGATAGATAGAGATATAAAACTTTTCCTACCAAGTAATTACATTAAGAGAGAATTCTTTAAAATACCATATAGCATTTTAATTATTCACCATTATAAAAAGCATATGTTTAACCATAGTAAAATAATAAGAGCCAAAATAAAGCTTAATTTTAATGCTCAATTTTTTAAATCATAAAAATTTAATTTTGTGAGAAACATTTTGCTTTGTTTTCTCTATTTATGATTGCAAACTTCATCGGGACACCTGTCCATTCTGTGGGTTAGCTGCAGGAACCAATGCTACGTATTAGAATAATATGCAAACAGGGCAGGAGGTTTAAAACATTAAGAGTAACCACTCCACTTTCAGAGACCAGTGGGTTGGAAAAAGAAACTCTTGCACACATGAGCATGTGTAGCTTGGGAAATTCTAGGACATCCATCCATCATGCAGCGCTATAGGAGGCAGGAGCAGGTAGCCCTCTGAAGCAGCCAAGCCTTTACCCACAGAAGCACAGTGCTTTGACAGGTAGGGCCACATCCCTGCTAAGCAAACAGCCACAAGGAACCAGGAGCACTTGTGGGGGGCGCCCCAAGCAAGACACAGTGAGCATTCCTTATCTGTTTGTGGGCTAAATCCAAGGTGTGTGGCTATCCCTTTTGTTCAGGTTTGGGATACACCCATTGTCCTTAGGCAGGCAATTTCAGTAACAGGAAGATTATCTATCTCATCAGTAAGGATTTACATGATTATTTGATGGGGAAGTTGCTTTAATTAACAAAGTTTTAGCTCTGACCTTTCAGAGCCAATTAAGATTGTTTACCAGCCTTCAGTGCTTCCTATCTACATCTTTCCATTGGTGAGATGGGGATTGGATTTCGGCACCTTTGTATTTTTGGAAGATAAATAAACTGCTGCTGTTTGGGTGTCAGATGCTGCCTCTCCATCCGAGAGAACAGACATTGACCTGGCCCCAGCTTTTTACTATTTCTGTGTCTTTCTCTTTTATTCTTCATTTTTCTTAATCCTCAGTTCCTCCACTCAGAAACTGAACCCAGTCTCTCTCCACGCTGGATGTGGGAGAGAGAGAGAGAGAGAGAGAGAGAGAGAGAGAGAGAGAGAGAGAGAGAGAGAAACATCCTCCATAAGCACTGAACCCTGTTCTTCGAATAGCAGGTCTCTAAAGGGACCCCATAGGAAACTCAGCAAAGTTCTTTTTTATTTCAAAGATGGCACACTGCAAGGCGGATACCCCAATGGAGGAAGTTGCCTTGCTCCTAGTAGACTCTATGAGGCCTTCTATTAGAAAAGAATAAAAAATCTAATTAAAAATAAACACTGCTTGAAAGAAAACAATGAGATCAGTAGTTGGAAGCTTGTAAAGCAAAACATCACAATTTCAATTAGGAAGCATAGACAAAGCATGCCCTACGTGTGAGGCATAGAGGAGAGCACACAGACCTGTGAGTCCAGGGGCTGCCTTTAGGGGGCCTTCCCCATCAGTGGAGAATCAAACACTCACAATGACCCATGCAAAGCAGGAGGCAGAAAATGGAAAACAGTATGGCACAGCCCACTAATACCAACTAGAACTGAGAGAAGAGGAAGGAAGAGCTGAGAGGTAGAGGCCTGGAGTGGGATTCAGCATTCACCTTCCCAGTGAGGGTTGGCAGGCCCAGAGGCAGTGCCTCTGAAAGATGAAAAAACTAGTGATGGGGATGGATGGAAGGAGCAGGACAAATCAGGGCGTAATTATAATTATCTGGACCTGATAATTGCTAAAAGCCTGAATTAGGGAGGAGAGAGCATGTTCTAGAAATGAGATGAAGCAAGAAGCCACTCTGTCTTGCCAGCCCCAAGGAAGAGGAAGTAGCAGTTCAGATATTATAAACTAGTGAGTAGCACCAACGTTCTTCAGTTGTTTTTGTTTTACAATATGTTTTTATTGATTTCAGAGAGGAAGAAAGAGGGGGAGAGAGAGATAGAAGAAACAATGATGAGAGAGATTCTTTGATGGCTGCCTCCTGCAATCCCACACTGGGGATTAAGCCCACAACCTGAGTATGTGCCCTGTCTGGGATTCCAACCATTACTTCCTGATTCATAGGTTGATGCTCAACCACTGAGCCACACTGACTGGGCCGATTTGTTTTTGAAGAGCCTGAGATTGGGGGACAAGAAGTCACTTTACATTCTTTGAACAGAAGATACTGGGTCAAATGAATAATAGGCAATAAGAAGAATTCTCAGCTGTTAAGCCATGCCCTGAGTCCCTAGTCTATTGTCCCCATAGGCAGTTCTTTCTCCTTGCATCTTGGATAGTGGAGAAAGATCAATGGCATACATCTCTAGAAGGACTGTCAAGAGTCAGGCGGGACTCAGGACACTGAGGTAAGATAGTGGAGCCCCTATCTGTGTACATGTGCACATATGTGAGCAAGGATTAGCTTTCACAGATCCCACAATTGTAGCATGTTGTGACTGCTTTTCCCATCCCTGCAGTGCCTGTCTCCTATGTAATATAAAGGGTGGTACACTGAAGAAATAAGGAAATTTATTTGAGGCATTACCTCCTACCTGGCCCAATGCCCAGATGAGCTGAGAACAGCAATCTCATTTAGTAGCTTCTTGGGAAAGGCAGCAGAAACAGTGTCCAAGAGCTGTAGCCCTTCTTCCTCTCCCATATACCATCCTCGTAGGGAAGACTACAGAGTCTGAGAAGCTCTGGAGAAAAAGGCCCAATGCTCCTTTTCTGTGCATGGAAGAGGCCACCTCTGAAACAAGAAATATGTGGTCCAGCCTTGGGCAGTTGAGCCTGTGCCTACTGGTATCATCGCATCTTGAGGAAGAAGGCCTGCCCACAGCTAATATCTGTAGATGTTTTGAAAGTTCAGTTGCCAGGAAACCAGTGGGATGTGAAATGTTTCTTCACTCTCCCTAATCTGTGACAAACAACAAGGCCTCCTCAAGCACTCTGGGTGATCTCCAATGGTTGCATTTAAAATAAATGGCGCTGACAAGCTTCACTTTCCAATATCCAGAGTTATGGCTGGGAGCTGCGCTGGGCCCAACTAGAGGCTGAAAACTACAGAGGGGCCTCGGGAAAGAACAGGAAAGGCAAGAATAACTTAAAAACAAGTGAGGTTAAAGGAAAGCATGGGCGGTATTTGGTGATTTTGATTGATTCACACTTAAAAAACAAATTTAAGGCTTTTGTTTGTTTTTATTAGTGTTTTTTAAGTAGTCTCATGATAGAGGCAGCATAGTACAGAATAAAAACCACAGGGTGGGCAAGTTCGAAGGTGAGGTCCATCATTTATTAGTTCAGTGACATGGGTAAGTCGTCAAACCTACCTAAGCTTCCTTTTCCTCATGTTCTTTTTTTTTTTAATATGACTATTGTCTTGTGTATTCAATATCATTACAAAGATAAAGCATTTAGAATAGTCTCTACATACAGTAATCACTCAATAAATACTACCTATTATTAATATTTTTCATATTCTTATTATAGCCTTTGTGAGGGCACAATGAGATGTGTAAAATAACCCACTACAGTTCCCACCATATACCAGGTGGTCCAAACTGGCATTTCCAGGTACAACCTACTCCACCCATAGTTTTCTCTACAGGAGATTTTATGAAAAGCACCTGAACTTGGTTTGAGTTTTGATTGGGAGCACATAACTATGAAACTGTGAATAAAGAGTCTATACTCTACACAATATGGTAGACACTGTGTAAAGACCACAAAATAGATAATTCCAAGTCCTTGAACTTGGCGAGGAGTCGTGTCCTTTGAATAGGTCTACTTAATAAGTATTTGTATCCAAAGTCCAGATAAGCATTCCCTCCACTTTGTCTATGAAGATGCAAACAGCATCATGCCATATTCCCTGGGACCACTCTTCCTAGGAAGGCAGAATGGAGAGTTAAAGGATGGACTCTGTCACTGCTGAGTTCTTTGCAGTGACTAATTAGATGAAATCAAACTTGGAAGCGCAGCCATAGCTGTGCAGATGGCCAGCCGCGTGGGTGTTCCAGATAGCTTAAAGAACTTCTACCAGTGGACTTTTATTGAGTGAAGAGGATTGTTTTGTTTTTGCTTTTGTGTCCTCACTTCCAGAAATGCCTATAAATTCTCTTTCAAAAACAAGAACCCGTTCCTAGGAGATGAGAGGAGCAATGCAAAAATAGCATGAATACGGCTCAAGTTGTTCCTTTGGAAAATTGATAGCTACAGCCAGATGATCTGCTGGAAGAACAAGACTCCTTGGATGGTTATTAAAACTTCAATACCTAAATGCAACGGAGTGTTACAGAGAAGTAAAAACAAATTAACCCTTCCAGAAACTTATAGTGTGAACAACATATCCTTTCCACTTTCCACTATTATTAGACTTATGGCATTTATTAGCATTTATTAGTGACTAGAGGCCTGGTGCACGAAATTCGTGTGTGGGTATGGTCCCTAGGTCTGGCCTGCAATCAGGGCCATCTTCCCTGGCTGCCCAGAGCTGGCCCTCCCCCGCCCCCACCTCCCACCCCATGTTCTTCATTTGCTATTGGGCAATCAGAGCCTGACAGCCCGGAGAAGAGTCCAAGAGATCAGCTGTTCCCGCCTACTTGCTGGCTCCGCCCCCATCATGGGTGACCTCCTGTATGTGAGGTGACTGGCAAGGTGGGGACCTTGGCCTGATGCCACCCACATCCCCTGATACCCATTCCTTGTTCCCCATTCACCATTAGGTGATCAGAGACTGCCAGCCAGGGAAAGGGACCAAGAAGTGGTCAGCGTGCCTCAATGGTCATTCTGGTAGTTTCACCATTAGGGTCAATTTGCATATTACCCTTTTATTATACAAGATTATCTCTCTAGCACCAAATCCCTCTTGACTCTCAATAGCCCCTGAATTCTGATGCATTTGAACATCAATTCCATTCCCTTAAAGCCAGTGTCTGATCCATAGTGGGCATATGACCTAAGCTAGTCCAGTCAGCTGAGATCTCAGGATGCTCTCCGGGAATAGTGGGACAACAGTGAGAACCCTTCTTTAGTGGGTGGGCGAGGGGATGTAAATAACAGTCTGAGGATAGAAAAGGCCCACGAAGGAGGAGTAAGCCAATGGAAGTACAGAAGCTAAAGCAGAAGATTCTTTGACATCATTCACATTTGGAGCAAATCACACTTGAATTTCATAACCATGGGACTTTTTAATTGTATGTGTCAGTAATTTTTTTTCTGAATCTAGTTAGATTTTGTTCCCTTGTTTCCAACCTAAGGCATCACAATTGGTATCATGCCTGAGAAATGAATCCCATAGGAAAACTCTACTATGGATGGATGAAAATCATGTATCTGTCACAAATGCCACAGAAGCTTATTCCAATGACCCTCTCTATTCTTCTTTCTAAATGGTAGAAGTTACACCAAAACTATCAGGACCTTTACCATTTCAAACTCAGCAACACATCTTCTAATGTTCTTTTCCCCTTTCCATTAAAAAAGCTGCCTTCCATTATTTTTAACTTCATTCTACCCGAGGCACTTGCCTAGTGATTACTTCCTAATACCATTGTATGGAAATGCATCTTATATGTTTTACAAATAACGGCCTGAGTTTTCTCCACGTGTAAGCATTCTGCTAAAAAAGTGTTACCTGCATTGCTTCAATTATAACTCACCACAGCTCTGTAACATATTTATCTCCATGTTGCAGCTAAGAGAGCTGAGGTTCAAATGAGTAAGAAGTTGCCCAGAGTCACAAATGAAGCAGTGACCGGGCTCCGCTCGGCCTGGCATCTGCGTTTTTGTAGCATCAGCCTTGTGAAACCACTGGGTGCTCTACAAAGTCATCATGCAAAGCGCCTGACCCACAGTATTCAGCGTAAGGCAACTATCCTTCATCCTGGTGGGGCTCCATTGTGGGGGATAGAATTTGATTCTAACATCACTAGAATATGAATCTGAGAAACACACACAGGGTTTCTCTGTATCTAATGACACAAAGGTCTCTGAGGACTTCTTTGGCTCTGAATGCCCCCTCCCCTCCTGCAGGTAAGGATCTGGGAGTATTTGCAGGGAAGCCTAGAGACAGCATGGATGCCAGCCCTGGCAGAAAGAGAAGGAACCTCTGGCTGTCCACATCCATTGGCTGCCTCGAATCGGCCAGTGATGCCCCAAATCCCTGGTATCTCTTCTGTGCAAACACCTAGGAGATGTGCTGCGCCGCATTCTGGGCTGGACGGAAAGGCCCAGGGGCGCCTCACAATGAACAGTAGACAGAGAGTGCTGGGACTGAGGCTTTCGCACAGACAGAGCCTCTGTCCCTTCTTGGCTGCAGCCAACAGCAGCAGGGTTGGACCTGAAGTGATGGCGCTGTGCCGGCAAAGCACTTTGGCACATGCCTGGATGTGAACGGCTCTAATGAGACCCATTTCACAATTCACTGGCCACGTGCATCAAGCCAGCAAAGGCTTCTTCCTAACAGCTCCAGTATATCCCATGGCCCGGGTCTGCTGTAGGGTCCCCCATCGCCCATGCAACCAGATCGCACCCTGTCCTCTCACTTCTCCTTCTCTGGTGGTAAAATCAGCTCAAGGAGAGAGGGCCAGCTGCCTTAAAGAGACAGGAGGCATTTCCAACCACAGATCTCTCTCAGGGTCTACAGGAAACTTCCAGAGACCTGCAATGCATGCTAATCCTCCCACTGGTTAAGAGCTGGCCTCCTTCATAGTAAAACCATTGTTCTTTCTAATTGTCAGAGACTGCTACTCTGCACTTGCCTGGAGCGATCCAATTAACATATCACCACAACACCAGCCATTATAATATGTTCTGTGTTCTACCAACAGGGGAAAGCCCCAATCCTGCTCATCCACAGCTTCCCTCTAATGAGGTCTCTAACATACAAACAGACAAGGGAGTCAGAAACCCAGATAGAAGGCAGGCTATATGTCTAACTCAGTCTCTGCCTAAAAGCGACCTAGTGAAGTTGGACTGTTTTTGTTGTTAATGGGCAACACGTTGAGAAAGCGAGAGCAAAAGGAAGTACAGAAGGAAGAAAAGGATGAGGAGATGAGAACTGAGGACTGAGGGAGATAGGGAGGGTGGGAGGGAGGGTGAGAAGGAGAGGGAAAGGCTGCTGGCTGCTTTGGGGAATTGGAAAAACATGTAACTTCTGCTGGAAACTATTGCCATGGCAACATTCAAACAATATAGAGAAGGCATTCAGAGTGCCATTCCTGCCTGTCTGAACACCACTGAGTGGATGTTAACTCTTTTAGGGTGACTTCTGACTTTCTGCCTTTGCAGTTAGAAGACATCAGAGTCCCCTGGGTCACTCCCCATAAAGCATTTAAATTAGTTCACTCGCACTCACGGCCTGGTCCCTGCTAAGGTGACTCTCACTACAGATCCTCTAACTGAGCAGCGAGTAGTCTTCCTTCCCAGATTAGAAGAACCAAGCTCAGAGAAATCAATCCTCCCCTCCTCTCCCCTCCCCTCCCCTCCTCTCCCCTCCTTTTTTCTCCTCTCCCCTCCTTTTCTCTCCTCTCCTCTCCTCTCCCCTCCCCTCCCCTTTGCTCCCCTCCCCTCCCCTCCTCTCCCCTCCTTTTTCTCCTCTCCCCTCCTTTCTCTCCTCTCCTCTCCCCCTCCTTTTCTCTCCTCACCCCTCCATTTCACACCTCTCCCCTCCCCTCCCCTCCTTTTTTCTCCTCTCCCCTCCTTTTCTCTCCTCTCCCCTCCCCTCCCCTCCTTTTCTCTCCTCTCCTCTCCTCTCCTCTCCTCTCCTCTCCTCTCCCCTCCCCTCCCCTCCCCTCCCCTCCCCTCCTATCCTCTCCTCTCTTTTCTCCTCTCTTCCCTCTCTCCTAAGGTTGTAAAAATCGGCACATTCCGAGTTGAATCTGGCTCAGATCCAACTGTAAGCCATTCAAGAGAGCCGCGTCTTTCCAGTTTCAAATGCCACGCACCTTTCTCAAAAACCCCACATTCTGTTATTTGAACTTTCCAACATCAGTATGAAGTCCTCGGTTCAAAGAAAACATGAAAACATGTCCGTTGTCCTGAGAATGATTTTTTAGGACAGTGTTCCTGAGGCTCCAAAATAAATAAATAAGCAAACAAAATCATCCCTGTAAACAACAGGCTATCTCTTAAAGCACCACAAACCAATCAACTTGTTCTCAGCAAGGCCACCTTGACAATAACCATTGATTTTAATAATGACTGTACAGGAGAGCCTTACTCATCGTCAGAAAAAGGAACTTACTCTTTTTGAATCTATGAAACCCAGCTCCCCCCTCCCCCCCATTGCAGGTAGCTGAGCAACAAATAAAAGAAATATAATCGCATGGCTAAATTCTCCTACATCCCGTGCAGTGACCGAGTTCAAATCGATGGGAGGAGCCAAATGGGAGTTGTGCCAAGAAAGCAGCATCGTCTCAGCAGTTCGCAGTTTGTCAAGAACCCGAGACCACACTGGGCACTGGCTCTTGGAAGTCAAAGTTCCCTGCATACCTTCTGATGCTGCACCGCAAGGGATGCAGTGGTCAGGGACTGTTGCCTTGGATGTTCCAAGACCAACATGTTGAGAAGATTTAAAGGGATAGCTCCATTTAAAAAGCACTGTTAATGTTCCCAGCTTTACAAATACTATTATTAGGTTAATCATAGCAATCGCTAAACTGGAAAGAAATCATCTAGAAGCAGAAGGAAAACTTTATTAAAATGGACTGAAACAAAAACAGACATCTAATGCAACCGAGTCAAGGCATCTATATCCGAAGATTGAAGAGTAAAAGTAAACCATACTTAATGGCACATTACCATTTCGCACTTCCTTTCATGGAATCCAGTGGCTTCCGCTATTACTTAGGAAGGAGGAAGCCTGAAGCCTGGAGGTGGAATACCTCCTGAAAATGTATAGCTGGCCTCATAAAGCCAGGTGCGTACACACTGTGAAAAGCGACTGCAGCTCACCCAGTGTTTAAAGGCAGACACTTTTACTAAGGAGATCATTTTTATTCTCCAGTGGCGTGATTCCATATTTGGGCATTACCCAAATTTAACATCCACAGCCTTTTTCCAAGTCATCCATGAGTAGGAAGACCCACTTTATATGACTGTGCAGCTTGTGCAATGCAACTTCAAGGAGCGTCTTCATTTCTGTGAACAATATTCTTTGAACAATGCCACTGAGGGGTGTGCATTGTAAAACCATTAGCGCGTCCAATTAGCACAAAAATGTATTTACAGAACTATTATCCACATTTCAAAAAGCCAACTAAAAGCCGTGCATGTTCTCACACAATCGCATGCAAAATGAAAACATCTTTTCTTTTGGCTCCATTTATACCCACTCACATTAACAATGTTCATCCGATGCATTTCAAGAATGATGATTGGCAGGTATGTGTTTTCAATGAGATAGCATGGAGGAGCAAATTGCAATTTATTAGGCAAGGTAGTTTTGAAACATAGGTCCCTAGAGCAGTGGTTTTCAACCTTTTTTAATGTTGTAACCCTTTAATACGGTTCCTCATGTTGTGGTGACCCCCCCCCAACCATAAAATTATTTTCGTTGCTACTTCATAACTGTAATTTTGCTACTGTTATGAATCGTCATGTAAATATCTGTGTTTGCCGATGGTCATAGGCGACCCTGCTAGCGGTTGGGTTGAGAACTGATGCTGTAGAGCCTATGGTTGGGGGACACCACAACATGAGGAGCTGTATTAATGGGTCGTGGCATTAGAAAAGTTGAGAGCCACTGCCCTTGAGGAAAAATGATAAAAGGTGATCTCATTAATAAAAATATTGAAACAATAATGGCCTACACCATGAACGGAATTGAAGGAACCTCCACCCCAATCAGATGTGCATCCATTCCACTCATGTATTAGCTCTACCAAAATATATTGGAAAAAAAATTGTAAGCAATATTAAATGAGGGAGATGATAAGAAGAGGACCATATCTTCAAATAAGTCACAAACTCGTGGGTTTTTAGAAAAATAAGTAGATATGTTATAACGGTGATAAGAGCTATCACGTGGATGAATAAAACACTGGTGTACAGATGATGGGGACACTCAGTGGACCAGGGGGACCTGGGAGACATTCCCAGAAGAGGTGACTTGCAATAAACTTTGACATATACAGAGTTTGTCATAATAAACGCAGAAATTCTCACAAATTTGGTGCCAAATGTAGCCTGAGATATCTCCAGAGGAATAAAACATTCAGAATGGCAGACAGAGAAGAAATGACATGAATAAGTTGGCCAGACAGTCTTATCAAGTGAGGAATCTGGACTTTATTTAAATGTATATAAATGCATTTATAGAATACAGAGAAGGGGATTTTTTAAGCATTATTTCTTAGGATAATACTTTAGAGGGAAGAATGAATAATGGACTAAACTGAAGAAAAGTTGACGTCAACTGAAAGACAAGAAAGTTAAAAAGATATCTGGAACAGTGATGATAGAATCTGAACTGAGAGATTAAAAAACTGCTTAAGATAGTGCATGGATTCCATGAGTGGCTGGATATGAGGGATCTTAAAGAGACAGCAGCATCATTGAATCTAAAACTATACAGCCTCCCCTTTGTTCCACTTGTTAAGTTTGCAAGGCCTAGAGACCAGGTAAGGAAGTAGGCTCTTGATGGTGATGGAGATGTAGGAGTCTTCAGCATACACAGGTGGCTGAGGCCAAGGATCTGAGTGTCATCTCATAAAACAAGTCCAGGTGACATTTCTCAAGGATGCAGAGAGACTGGGACTAGAACGGATTCAAAGGGGAAGCCCTGTACATTTAAGGAGAGAGCAGGAAGAGAATGAAGCCAAATGCATCAGGAAGCGATAGCAAGCAGCCCCTGGAGTCCTGGAGGAGTTTCAGAAAGCCAGAAGCAGCGAGGCTACTAAGAGCCACAGAGAGATCCAACGTGCCAAGGACTGAGATCGAACCTGTTGCCTTTGTAGGATATTGGAACTGAACTTCAAACTTATTATTAGCATTGACCATATTTCTCAGACAATCCTGCGTTTCCAAATGATCTCACAGCATTTCGTAAAACTTTTCTGTTACTTATACTGACTGAGGAGAATCTTTCCCGTCTTTCTGAGAAGTTGTCCTTTCCTTACCTATGGCACATTGGGATGTTACTGAAGACTGGTGGAGGTGTATGTGACAATCTTCATTTCAGGAAACTGGGGAAAGGGGGGCCTTCTCTACCTCAATTAAAGAATGCACACTGACTATCAGGTTAGATGACAGCGAGCTATTGTGCTTATACATTAGACTTCTGTCCACAAGTGTGATTCTGATCTAATCTCTAAAGTCAGAAGAAATGTAGTTCCTACTTCCTGTTCCACCATTTAGTTGCTGCAAAACCTTAGACAAGTTATTTAGCCACTTTGATTTTTCAGTTCTCTAAGTGAGACTTAAGGAGAAATCAATATGTTCTATATTTTCAATATACTACCTGGTGTATATTAAATGCTCAATAAATCGTAGTAATGTTCACTGTTTTGAACTTATACCCATAACCTCCATAAGAGTTGAAAGGTTCCATAAATACAGCGAGCTGCCATCAGCTGATGACAAAGTTGAAATACAAGTTCACGAATCTTATATACATTTTTCGTCTTTCTTAGGCTTCATTATAAATCCAATTTCGACATTGGAAAACATTATCAAAAACAATATTACCAAACTCAATAGCAGAATTGGCAAAAGATTTTCATTTATATACTCAGCTACGGTAATGCATAAAACACTCACAGACTTCCAGTTAAATGTTCCCATTTCAGTGGAAAGTAGTCAAAAGTTTCAATGAAAGGTGAGCTAGCATTTATTGTACTGATCATGTGTCAAACACTTATATACGTGAATACTTCCCCAAGGTCAAGAACAATGATCTACAGTTTTATAGTTGAGGAAACTAAAGCATAGCAAGGTTCACTGGCCCGCTTAGGATCCCCAGTTCACAGGTGGCAAACAAAGATGGAATCCACTGTTGGTCTATTCCAAATCTCATTGTATTTCTTCTACAAACAACCCTGGAAAGATTTCTTTCACCTTTTACTCTGTATATCAGTCATTACAACACCAATTCTGCCTTTCTCTCAGAATACTGTGCTGTTCCCTTCCACAGTTAAAAAACTAGTATCAGGAGATAAAAAATGCATGTTTTTCAATTCCTAGGAATCGTGAATTCCTAAGTAACCAATTGTGAATTCAGGTCCTAAGATCTGAGTGTTTAAAGAAATCTTAGATTTTACTTTTATTTAACAGAAAATGTAAGATCAACCTAAGAGAGGTAAGATGACTTATATAAACTGTTACAGTCTATTGACAGTATCAAGAGTTATAATATATATATGTGTGTGTGTGTGTGTGTGTATATATATATATATATATATATATATATGGCACCACCTAACATTCAGGCCTCAGCTTTCCCAACATAAGGAAACCACTGAACGGTGCTTAATATCTGTGCGCAATGTCCTATTTGTGTACACACACACACACACACACTGTAAATATATTCACACATACAGTGTCAATATATTCATTTATGTTTCTCCTTACAGTCCTATAAGTTGCATGGGTATATACATGCATTTGAGTCTTTTGGAAGAAATGTCACATAAAGTGAGCTTAATTAGTCAGGGAATAGTTACCACAGGCACAGTATTTCTCAAACATTTCTCTGAGAGACTGAGGGCATACCAGAGCAGAAATGTAATCCTTGCCCTCCGGGAGTGTGCCGAGCACACTATCTTAGCCATGAGACCTGCCCAACCAAGTTTCAGCTGTCAAATTGACCCTTCTCCAGAGAAAGCATTTGGAAGGAAGGTGCAACAGGTCCTGGAGCCCTTGGAGGGTCTTCCAAACCCCATTGACAAACCATTACCTTTTTCATGTCTGTGTTCTGAAATACTTGACAATCTAATGACACTTTACTTGGACACGGAATGTGTTTCCCACAATTCACAAAGTATATTTCCATGTTTCCCAAGAGAAGGGCATTCACCAGAGCCCTCCCAAAGGTGTTTTCCAAGTACAGCACCTTACCAAAAAGGGTTGCTTCTGCTTGCATTACTCCAACTGTAATCTACTCTCTGTATTTCTCCTTTGTGATTTGTCTATGCCAACGTGGTTATATAGATTAACAGCTTCTGTCAAACACGACCATACTTGTTTTTGTTTTGTTTTGTTTTGTTTTGTTTTTTTACAAATTGTGCATTCTCTGGACTAAAATCAGAGATGCCCAATTTAAATGAACACTTATTGAACACCTGCTGTGTCTGGCATATATAATCTGATTTCATCTCTGTACTTCTTTACAACCCGTCCTCTCTTACAGATAAGCATGCAGGCTCAGAGAGGTTAAATGGTGCATATATCACATGGGATCCAGTGGAAAGATGAGTATTTGAACTCACTTAGGATGCCAAGGCCCAAGTTTACCGAATTTCTCAGCCACATTTTTGAAGCACACTAAAAGGTAAAATTTATCAAATGGTAAGGACATCCGTAGATGATGTCTTCTTAAGATCAGTGAAGATGGTTAACGTTAGGATTCTTTTCTAAAACGAACACAGACTTCAGACTGACTTTAGAATTAAAAATAAGCAATGGGCAACTCTTCAACCTGACTACATGGTCATAACCTACAGGTAGGCCCCCAAGAATAAAGCAATTAAAACAGTAGAACCCTTTTTCCCTCGAGAGGGAACAGGTCTCTAGGGCATATTGAGGAAATGGACAAAGCACAGAGCTGCTGTTGTAGAGAATGGAAGGCTGAGCAAAGACCAGGGCAGGCTGCCTCAGAAAAGCATTACTGAGTTGGTGTTGGAAGATTTGCACATGCAAACAATATGACACTTGTGTCTACATTAAGTCTTGATTCTAAAATCTACCATGTCTTTTTCAGAAGTTTAACTAAAAAGATGTTTAACTAACCCAGAATTCATTACAACGAGGAAGGCTGACGGTGAACCCAAATTGTGCGTTTGGAGGCCTTGATATTAGGAATGGAATTTTTATGCCATCTCAATTAAATTATGGTACTGCCTAGAAGCCTGCATTTATTTTGTGCAGCTCAGGTCCAGACGATGTCACATGCAGCTAAAATTATCCATTGGATATGCAAAATCTGTCACATGCAACTTTGAGACCAAAATAATAGCAACACAGTAAGAGTCCTTATTTTCCCCCTGAAAATCTCACTTAAGCATTGTCTCTGCTGAGATTTATGTTTTCTACGCATTAAGGAGAAAAGCCTTGATTTCCAGTTCCCAGCTTGAAGCAGCTTTTCAATCTGAAAGGATTCTTGCAGCCAGTCTGTCTTGGTAAGAACTCAAAGGCAGAATCTGGCAATCACTGCAAGGCCAGTCGCACATTCCCTCCTTCTCAAGTGTAGCCACTGGACCTGGTAAAGAGTCTGGCTCGCCTGTCTGCATGCCCAGAAAGTTAATCCAAATTAATCCCCGAACAACCATAACAAACAGCCCTCTTCAGAGGGCCTATTATGTTCAGGGTTTTGCATAACATTACAGTTCTCTTAATTCACCAAATCATTCCAATTGCACCGAATCCTAATTTGTTGACATTATCAATCCCATCCCATGGATGAGAAAACAGAGGGCCAGGGAGATGGAAGGTGTGGCCCAAAGCACACAGCTATTAATTAGAGGAGGGAGATCATGTAAAAGGGGAACTTCAAAACTTGCAACACCCAGCAGTTTCTGGGCCCCTGGACCTCAGCAGAACCCCAGGGGTACACAGCAACCAACTCAGAGACCTTATTCAGTGGGCACCATGTTAGCTCTGAAAGAAGCTCTGGAAGTAAGTTTCCGGGTCTTCCTGGGCCATCATTCTTCCATCACTGCATGAGCAACTTGCCTAAAACTCAGAGCCAAGTGTGACTGCCAAACCAAAGGAGCTAAACCCCAAACTGGGCAATGTGTCCCCAACTGCAGCATGGGGAAATGAGTGATTCATTCACCAGATGAAAAATGCTGTCCTTGGGTGATCCAGCCTCTCCAGATATGAAGAACCCACGGGAGTGGAGGTAGGTGGGAGGAAACATTGCAGCCTGCAATTTTTAAAGACATTCACCCCCTCTCTTTCTCTCCTCCTCCTCCCTCAACCCCTTCCCCCTCTCATTCAGAAAAGCTTGCATGTGTATGTGAATGTTGGGGGGGGGGTGACAATGTGGAGGAGAATAATGCACTTAGAGGTCTCACTGGCGTAGCAGTGAAGAAATTTGTATGTCAGAAAGAAAAAAGAAGAAGAAGAAGAAGAAAATGATGATGATGATGATGAAGAAAGGAGAGGAGAGGAGAGGAGAGGGGAGGGGAAGGGAGGGGAGGGGAGAGGAGAGGAAAAATACTCTCCTGATTGGCAGAGGCCAGGCCAGGCTTCTCCTGTGAAGCCCGGAGCTGAACTAACTATGCAGTAAAAAACGTCAAAGCACACTTTCTCTCTCTCTCTCTCTCTCTCTCTCTCTCTCTCTCTCTCTCTCTCTCTCTCTCTCTTCTTAGTTGTGCTAAGTTGCAATTGAGCAGGAACTTGAGGCAATCTATGACCACAGTGGTCAATCAACTGAGGTCACGTGAAAACAGAGCAAACAAGCAAATAGAACAGACAAACCAATAAACAAACAACCAAAAAAACTGCAAGGGAGGATAAATACGATATGCAAAAGCCTACCGAGGTCTTAGGTAGGGGGAAAGGAAAAGAAAAACCTCAATGATTCTTTTCATGGGTTGGTGAATGTATTGCCTGATCGGTGTCCCTACAGGAAAACAAATTAGAAGTGCCCAGCTGTAGGCTAGTTTAGTTAAGGAGTAATGAAAAGGATAAGAAGAGCTGATGTGAGTGGAAGAACAGGCTCGGATGCTTTTAGCAGGGTTTCTGGTTTCTATTATCACCTCTGGAATATAAATCTAACTCCACGGTTCCTGAATGACTCCCCAGGGATCCCCACTCACTGGATTAAAAGTGCCCAACACCAAGCAGGGACCCCAGAGAATACTGCCTTTGATCTCAGGATATGCATGCATTGTGGACAGGGATCCTGTCATTTTTAAAAAATAATATTAAAGCGAGAGTTATCTGAGCTCAGCCATTTAAAAAAAAAAAAAGGCTCAAAACAGATATACATGAACTTCAGCTTGTCAGGAGTTCCGTTCGAGCTCTCAAGATAGATACTCTCCCTGACCCTCTGAGACAAAAATGGCAGCTGTGGGGACGGTAGTGGCAGCACGCTGGCTGATTTCTATCCAGTTTGGATGCCCAACTGGATTTGTGTGCTCTTCTGAGGCCTGTGGGAGTCACCTGTCCCATCTGGTTTGGCCATTAACCAAAGAGTTACAGCTTCTCTGGAGAGGCCTTGGTTTCTTTCTTTTATTGGCATGAGATCTCTGAGGAGTCTTCCGGCTCCAAAGTTATAGGAGTCTATGATTCTGATAGAAGGCCCCAGGGAGGCCTCAGGCAGGGTGAAGAGGAAGAGTTCTGCTAGAGATGACAGAAAGGAAGGGGATGGAAAGAGGGGAGATCCTACAGGCCCTCAGGCTCTCCAGGCATTCCCCCACCTCTTCTAATTTTGCTTTCATGGCCTCTTTCCCCCCAAACAGACATGTCCCATGAGAAGCACTAGTATCAACACACAGACTTTTTCTTCAGCTCCTTTCCCTAAGTTACCACACAGGATACTCAATTCCTTGACTTTCTTCTCCAGAGCCTTGTCCCAGTGATGTTAGGAAGGTTTCTGGCAAAGCCCAAGCCAACTACCCAAGCCATCTACAATCTAGGCACAGCCTCTGCGTTATCCCAAGAAGTGGTGAGTTAGAAGGAGGTGGGATTGAAGAGGAGTGGGTCCTCCCCTCATCCTTAACCCTGGCACAAATCGAGGCGCTCTGGACCACCTTTGAACATCTGTTAGCAAACAGAGACTTGGGAAAGTGTAGCCACCTCTCTCCACCACTTCCTCTCCCATCCTCCCACTTCCTCCCTCCACCCACCAGGAGCCAGAAGCCTTCCTTCATCTGCTGGGTTTAGGATCATATTTTTTTTTTGTTAATACATACGGTTGATCTGCAGTGTCAGGCTGGATAATGACATGTAAAAGAGGCCCCTTGGACACCCAACGGCTAAACATTTGTGCCCCCAACTCCAGGGCGGCCATGCAACTTATATGCATCCAGAAGTGTCCATCACCCAGCACGGCACCCCACAATGCAGTCAGGGGCTTCCTGGGGGAAATGTTTTGCCCCCCTGATGCACATTTGCAAAGGCATTTGCCCGGGATGCAGACAGCCTGCATGGGCACAGCAAACCAGCTTCTCCTTGTGCACTGGGCGCTGGAGCAAATGCGTGGGCCACCCTCCCCCTCTTTTCGTCCTGGCTCCCCAAGTGATGCCTTTCAAGACCGCACTCGCGAGGGGAGAAGGGGACTAGGACCGCGACATTAAAGGGCCTTTTTTTTTTTTTCCTGCATCAATCAATAAGAAAGTAAGGATCACTCACTGTATTTCAGACCGATCACAGCGACATCCAGCTGGAAATCCAGGTGGTTAGGAACAAGCGAAAATGCACGGTCTTGACACCACAAAGAAAAAAAGGAAGAAAAAAAAAAGGGAAAAAAGGAGGAGGATGAAAAATCCAACAGCAATTATCCATCAATTTTAGTCAACACAGGCACACATCCGATTGTGCTCTGCGGGGTGCCTCTGCCCCCATCAATGCCTCATTCTGCCGCGGTCAACTTTTCCTTCTCCACGATTTCTTGTGCGGATGTCTTCTTCATTTCCTCGAAAACACCACCACCATCTCAGGTCTTTACTTTCCTAAAAAAAAAAAAAAAAAAAAAAAAAAAAAAAAAAAAAAAAGCCCCAAACTTTTCATTCCAAAAATAGATCCTCGGCTCACTTTCTCCTTTGCAGGAAAAAACGGACATACTTTCGTCGTGTGGCTGCTCGGTTCTCCATTTCCGATCATCCTTTTTTTTGGGGGGGGGGGGGGCAGCTGTTTATTATCTATTTGTGTCGGAGCACTCCGACCCCCGCGGGCCCGACACCGGTCGAGTTCACGCCTCGGCGCCCCCGGTGGGCGCAGACACACGTGTGCGTGGGAAGCTCCAGGTCTCACGGGCAAACGCTCCGCTCGGGCGGCGCTCCCGCACCACCCGCCGCCGCGTGCCGCTCCCCGCGCGAGCCGCTGCGCCCCGCATCCTTCATGGTGGCCAGGCACCCCGCCGCCACCGCCAACCGGGGGGGAAAGTCTCCTTTTACATCGTCGATCCCTCTCTCCAGCTCCCCGCCCCAACCCCTTTCAGAGAAGGTGGGGATCAACGCCCCCCACTCATCTCCCTCCGGGCCGGCCCCGTCTGCAAAGCTCGGATTAGATTGCTCATCACAATCCAGTGCGCAATGGGGTTGATTTTTTTTTCTTCTCTTCTTTCAATGTTTATTTCAGCCCCCGGGGCCCAGCCACCTCTTCTCCCCCCAGTCCCTCCAAATGCCCCGCTAGATCCCGGCTCCTTCCCTCCCTCCGCCGCCTCTGCAATTTCAGAGTCTCCCGTGAAACGGGGTGCGAGCGTGCGGGCGGGCGCGGAGGTGGTGCGGGAAGCTGTCAGGGCTCCGTCCGCTGTGGAGAAGCCGACCCCCCTCCCTGCACCCCCTACTTTCTTTCCCTCTTTCCCCAAGGCTCCGAGGAGGCTTCTCGCGGCCCGGTCCCCGCCCCCACCCCGGCCCCCCGGCCCGGTTCCTGCGGGTGTCGCAGAACTCGGGGGAGCAGGGCCGGGATCACGGGGGAGACGCGTGACGCGGGCCCTCGCCGGGGGTGGCCCCCGCTGACCCCGGGGACCCTTTCTCCTCCATCGGCGGGCGTCGGATCCCTGGGAGGGGGAGGTCACTTCGGCGACAGGAGCTCAAACTGTGCTTTTCTTTCCAACGGGGAGGGCGAAGCGGGGGGCGGGGGCAGGGCGGGACGCGGGGTCAGGCAGCTGGAGACGGAGCTCGGAGCGGAGAGCGCGCCGCAGACGGAATCCCTGGTCGCTGGCTCCTCTCAGCCTCCCGGAGCGAAACTGCAGCTTCCGTCTCCTCCCCGCTGCGGCGGGGGCTCCGGGAGCCACAAGTTGGCTCCTCCGGGCGCAGACCGTCCCCACGCCGCCGGCTAGTCCTCGGCCAGGATGCGGGATCCGAGGGGCGCAGCCGCCCCGCGCCGTCCGGGGCGCCCGCGCTCGGACTCCGGGCTCCCAGCTCGGCCAAAACGCCAGTCCCTGTCCATCCACTTCGCCTGGAACTCGCCTCCTTCCCCTCCTGCGCCTCTCTCTCTCCCCACTCTTTCCCCCAAATAAATCAACGCGGTGCCGCCAGCAGCTCGAGTCTGGGCTCTCCCTCGGCCAATGCCTAGTCCAAATGTTTATAGGGTCCAAGCTCCCCCCCAAAGTCGCCTCTCGGGCTGTCGTCTCCTTCCCACCTCTGCCCCTCTTGCCTTCTCCTTCCCTTTCCCCCTCTCTCTTCTGTGATCAGTAAAATACAATTACCCAATTACCTCCCATCATCTTAGCACTGATTGGTCAATTGCATTAACACTTCCAGTCGGGGAAGCGGGGATTGGCGCCTCTGCGGTGGGGCACGGCTGCCACCTAGAGGGCAGGGCCAGAACTGCGGCGTTTCGAAGTAACCCCCGCGCTGCGGGGTTAGTAATAGACAGAGAAACTCAGGGGCTGTGTGGGAGAAGTTGTCTTTTTTTTTTTTCCTTCCCCCCACTAAAAGCCTGCCTATTTTCTTTCTGCAGACCAGGAGCTGGAGCTACCGTGGGGGTGACAGTGGTAGAATTAAAAACTCTCACCAGTGTTCAAAACTCTCACCAAGCACACCACACAAAGCTGTTGCCTCTGATCCCAGGGCAGGAACCTCTGCCCTCCCCTGGTCCAGCAGGCGGGTCACAGGTAAGGACAACCCAGTACCCACTGCTATTACCTGGGATAGGCTGCTCAGGGGGAATCTAGGGGCAGCTGAAAGCTGCAAAGGAGGGAGTCTGCTGTGGGAGCAGGATAACCTCAGCAGGAGGTTATCCTGCAAAAGGCAAGCTAGGAGCCCTCAGCCTATGCAGCCTTGCAGGAAATTGGCCTGTTCAGCGTGTACAAGACATCAAGGCAGCTTGACAACTCAATTGCAGCATGCCTGGCTCCTGGCTGTGGGCCTCTCCAGCAAGTTATGGGGATAGGGAGGGCATATTTCAATTTCACTGGGTCTTCTTAGGTGGAGCGGCCCACAAAATACTATTATGAATAATGTATGCATGCTGGTTTCTTTCTCTGCTATGCAATTGTCCTAAGGCCCTTTCTGTAAGCTATGATTACTCATTTTATGTCACTCAGATATGTAACCTTGAGATACAAAAAGGATAACATGGGGAATGACAAGTCAAACAATAAAATATTATGTATGTTGGGGAGGAAAGCAGATGACTATTTCTCTTTTTTAAGCTGTACAATTAATTGCCTTTGTGCTAATTTTTTTTTTTTTTGCTTGTCGGAGATTGGAATATGTACTTGGTTTAAAAACAGTTTTAAAGAGGCTGTAGGTTACTCCATTCAAGCACAATACGTAACATTTGAGTCTTGATGTGACAAATCATAATGAGAAGTGGCATTCAGTGACAAAAAGGAGAACAATTTACTAAGGCAACATCAGAGGCATATCCAAGTTCACACCAAATGTTCTTTTTCTTCTTTCCTGTTCCCGTTATAGTACAAGCATATTTCCTCACTTAAATATTAAAAAAAAAAGCATTACATCTACACATTCTTTGGGTATGATGCATATGCTCATATGTATTTCAGGCATCAGCACCTGCAAGAGAGACGCCTTTCTTTACACATAGCTTTTGTTGTATGGCCATTTCTCCATCTATTTGGAGCACCTCAATGCAGTTACAAATTACATGGCTATGTGAATTTGTTGAGGGGTAATGTCTTTGCTTCTGTTTTAAAACAAATGCTGTATTGATTGATTTAAACACTAGTGGGCAGTTGACTATAACTTTAATTTGCCTTTTGAAGCATTCACATCGTATGCTGATGGCAGTTTATCAATGAATACACTATTGACAAGTGCATGCACTAGCTGCCCCAGCAAGCTTCAGAGGTGGTAAGCTAGAAGCCATTGGAAATGAAATCTTTCTTTCTAGGGGCTTTGACAGCAAGGGAAAGAGCAGTGATTTGTTTTTCAGTGTTGATGTTAGCTACCTACCAGACATCTTTAAAGCCGTTCATAATGAATTAATCTATCACACAGAGCAGCAGGGAAGGAGCAGTGCGATTTAGCCAAAAGGAAAAAGAAACGGCTTCCCCTTCCTGTTTGCCTTCCCATTCAGCAGCTGCCATGTTTTCTCACCTCTGCTACCCATTCACACTGCAGGAGCTCGCATTAGTTACCTGGCTTTTATTTTCAGGCTCAATCCGTGATTCCTGGGCATCCAGATGGATAGGTCTTTTTGATGAATTCTCATGTACATCTTTTTATCTAAAATGCAAAACAGCCCCCTGAGAGATTTTCAAGACCGGAAACGTGAATCTAAAGCCAAGTATTTGGTAAATGACACAGATAAGTTTTGAATCCAGATCCACTCAATTCCAATTGTTCCAGTTTTACTAGTTTTGCGGAACAAGGGCACACATGTCAGGCAGTCATGAGCAAGCAGGCAGCTGACTTTATCGGCTCTGAATCCCAGAGGTGAGTTTGTAGCCCTGTGGGGGGACGGAATTGTCACATATGTCACTGAATGCCCTTGCTCAAGAGAATTGCAGTCAGTAGTAAACAAGCTCACCATCATACGAAAACACATGCCAACCACACTTTTGTTGTTAAATTGCAACATAAATATACTGATTCCGTAGAAGCAGGTACTGTCAACAACAACAGGGTATGTGTTCAAGTAACATTTTGAAAAAAAATCTCACGGAGAAATAAGGATTGCCGAATAAGCAATGAATGGATCACATTGTCACACTTCCAATCAGCCCATGTAATTACCAAAAAGCAAGGAACAGGACAAATGCATGGAGACAAGATGACTCCGGAGAAGCGGGGTGCGGGGCCAACCTGGCAGGTTGGTTGTATGGACGCACGGAATTCTGTTTGCTCCCCTGTCCCGTTTTGTAGGCATGCAGCTGGGGAAACAACACTATCGTGTCACTTCACTGTGTGCTCTACCTGGTGTCATCTTTAGCCAACAGCAGAGGACAGCATCTCGTAATCACAAATACAAAAATGGCAAAAAGAATGAAGTTAGGAACTTTTCTTAAAAATAGAGAAAATAGGGATGTGTCTATTGTGTTTAGTCATTTTATTGAACAGGGCATTGGCTGCTCAGTAAGACATTTGAGTCTTTATGTTATAATTTCTTTCCATTTTCAATACTGTTAATGAAGGCCCAGACTATCCTGTGGGATAATCTTACCAAGCTTGCCTCTGCTGTCACAAATAATGAAGGACGTGAATTAACTTCTTCAGAACAACTTCTTTGGAAACGACTCAAATGATAAAATGCTGTATTTAGTCGGACTCACTGCATGCCTTATGCTAGACAATAATTCAAGAATGCTGCATTTCAGAGACAGAAGATATCCCAATAGGAATCTATCCTTTGTTCCTTGAAATATAGACAAAGATATTAAAGTCAAGTAGTTTTTTAAAAAAAAATATCTCCTCTATAGTGACTATCTCTCTACCCAGAACCCCACCCCCGCCCCATTATAGTCATGCATAATGTTTTAGTCAATGACAGATGGAATTGACTTGATCATGTCTGTGTTTCTCACTAACCTATGATTGGTTTCATCAGCATATGGTGAGGATTTTTTGTTTGTTTGTTGTTTGTTTGTTTCTCTAATACCGGGCACATAATTGAATGAATAAATGTTTATTATGACATTAGGAAACCTACATCTTTTGTCTCTTACTGAATATTGTTTTCACTGTGGCACACAACATATTAGATGAGATACTGCAATTACTAAATAGAAAAAACTAATTAAAATGGCACCAAATAGCCCAGCCAGCATGACTCAGTGGTTGAGCATTGATCTATGAAGTAGGGGGTCATGGTTCAATTCCCAGTTAGGGCACATCCCTGTGTTGCAGGCTCAATCCCAAGTGTGGAGTGTGCAAGAGGCAGCCAATCAATGGTTCTCTCTCATCATTGATATTTCTCTCTCTCTCTCCCTCTCCCTTCATCTCTGAAATCAATTTTGAAAAGCCACCAAACAAACCAATTTCATCAGAGAATTATAAGTTATATATCAGTTAGCTCTCACTGTACAATAACCTATCCACAAACTCAGAAGCTGAAAACAGCGATCATTTATTATTTCTCATGAGTCTATAGGTCAGTCAGAGACTAGTTAAGTGGCTCTTTTGATCATGACTGGTTTCGCTGGAAGCTGATCTAAAAGTCTTAGCTAGGACACTGGGCAACTCAGGTCTGTCCTATGTGTCTCTCTCCATTCATCAGCTTTGTTCAAGCAAATTTCTTGGTAATAGGAGAAGTCCAAGGGAGCAAGAAGAAAGGCATGAGTACTTTCTAAAGCTTTTGTGGAGATCATATCTGCTGACTTCCCACTGGCCTAAGCAAGTCGCTGAGCCCATTGTTAAGGAATGGGGCAGGTCATTCCACCCACAATGGAAGGGTACTCCAAGGTGAAGTGACAAAAGAGTGGAGAATGAGTGATCTCTGCAGTTAACCACAACTTCTCTTACAGATAACAAATTCCCTTGTTGAAAAAAAAGTTTCAACATGAGGGATCATTCAATAATCACTTATTTATTTCAACAGGTGGATGTTACCCTCCCATGATGTGCCAGGTATTATGGAAGTTGTCACCAGCTCCTCTGCTACCCCCCCCCCCTCCTGACCGTATCTGTTAATGCTGATTAAGGAACAGCTCCCACATCTGCCCAATTCTCTCCACTGTATTCTTTTCCTGTGACCCCTCTGAGGTTCCTCTGTGGACTCTCTGACACTCGTCCTTCTTTTTACCCATCCCATCCCCTCTCTAGGATGAGTTAGCTTCAGAAAAAGAAACACTGTGAGAAAAGTTAAAGGAAGAAACAATTATGGAAACATACTCCTTATGTACAATAACAAGAAATCACAACACTGGGAAAATCAGTGGTGATGCATAGAACAAAGGATTCATATTCTAAATATACAAATATTTCTTAGAAATGAGAAGAAAGAACTTATAGATGAGTGGGAAAATACATTGCTAGTCAATTTGCCAAAGAAATGGTTTGTTCATGCTTATTGGTGCCTGTGTTTTTAGCACAGTGCCTTTGGTCTCTTAGTATATTTTGATTCAGGGGGGAATGAACTGTCTACTTGGTTAGGGAAGGAAAGGGGGCAAAGAGTGGGCATGATAATTATAGGCACTGGTGATACAATATGTTCAGCGTTTTAGTAGATGTAAGTGTAAAGAGCTGGGAAAGCAGAGGAGGAAGTAGCTACCTCTATGTTGGACAATTGCAGAGGATTTCACCAACAGGAAATCTGAATGTGTTCAAGCTTCACGGATGCTAGTACAGTGGATGGATGCAGGCTTGTCCATTTTGTAGCCAGAGGACAGAGAATAAGGTACATTTAATAAAATATAAATTGTGGCCCAAAGATTAGCAGGGGTAAAGCTTTGTGAAATTTGAGTCAGCTATGGTAGAGGTGACCAGACTATTAGATGTCATGTAAAACTAAGAGCATCCAGATTTTGAAAGTTGTCTTAAAATATTATTTCTAGGAGACTATCAATCCCAAACGACATCTGGTAAGAAAGAGCATTGGTCAAAGGGAACACTTCCACTTTGAGGAAGGATTCTTCCTTTCTCAGACCCAATAGCCCACATGAAAAATTCTAGGAGTGACTTGAAATAGAAAGAAGAATGTGGATGGAAACAGTCGTGTGACAACCTGATTTCCAATTTTGAATCAATTTAGAGCCAGTTATATTTTATAAATCTTCTTAAAATGATGACCCAAACACTTCTACAGTACAATCCCCTTTATCAAATGTTTTTATGGGAGATGGTATCTGTGCAGAGAAAGTAGATGGTGGTGTTTACTGTGCTGTCTACATTAGGATTCCTTGCACAAGGGAGAAAATTGCCCGTAAAGGTATCTTTAAAATTCCACCAGGAATTAGTAGATGGTGTGAATCCAGCTGTGTAATTTGGGAAGACAGCTGCATTTTATCTAGCTAAATCAGCCCTTGATACTAAACAACTCCTAAAGAATGTCACCTTATCTCAGCATTTGCCATGCAGTGCAGCTTCAGTAAATGATAGCCTTGTTTTCCCCACCATATTGCCATTGTGTCTTCAGGAAATGAAGTGCATAGATCTCAAAATGCAGTTCTCTTCACATCGAAGATGCATTAGCACATCTGTGATTTCAGGCCTCCAGCTGATTCAGTAGCACAGGATTCAAATAATGTTAGACAATCTGCCTGTTTTAGGTGCCCAGGTTTCTAACATGCATAGCATTTTTGAGGGAAAGGAATGACTATCTAGGCAATGCCACAGATTTCTCTTAGAAAAATCCTATTATCCTTACACATAAAACAGAAAAACAACTAGATTGTTTGAGTAAAATAATTATTTGAATACCAAAAATAAGCACAATGCCACCAACAGTGTCCTATATAATAAAAAATGTAATATGCAAATTGACCCCAATAGCGGGAACAACCGGAAATGATCGGTTACTCTGATGCGCACTGACCATCAGAGGGCAGATGTTCAACACAGGAGCTGTCCTCTGGTGGTCGGTGCACTTCCACAGGGGGAGTGCCACTCAACCAGAAGCTGGCTCATGGCTAGCTAGCACAGCAGCAATGGTAGGAGCCTCTCCTGCCTCCATGGCAGTCTAAGGATGTCTTGCTAATGTTAGTTAGACATCCCCTGAGGGCTCCTGTGCTGCCAGAGGGATGTCTGACTGCCAGCTTAGGCCAAATCCCCCAGGCAGGCGGACATCCCCTGAGGGGTCCCAGACTGTGAAAGGGCACAGGCTGGACTGAGGAACTGCCCTCCTGGCCCCCCAGTGCACAGATTTTCATGCACTGGGCCTCTAGTCCTATACAATAAAAGTTTAATGTGGAAATTGTCCCCTCAGGTGGTCATTCAACCAGGAGTTCAACTGGGAGATTGGGAGTTTGACCACTTGCTATGACACACACTGACTACCAGGAGGTGGCAGAACACGGCAGGCATCAGTGACATGCTATGACCTCTCACCAGCTGCCTGGGGGCAGGTGTGACAGGAATGGAGGTGCAGTGAGAATGTGGGGTGTCCTCTGAGCTTGCTTCCACTCCCCCTGCTTCCTTCCTCCAGGACACAAATGCTTACACATCAAGGAAGCCCCGTGCTCAGGTGCCTGGCACCTATGAGAAGCCTGCCATGTACTCATGAAGCCTCTTCCTGGTGAGTCAGGCCACAGCTACTGACACCACTGGGACCAGTCAGACTTCCTCTGAGTTTACACAAGAGCCAGTCTGCAAGGCCGGCCAGGAGAGAGGGCACTGCCCACCCAGCTTCCATGTGGCACCACTGGGTGTCCCAGAGGCCCACACTGTGCCCCAGCCCACGGCATCTGGCCATGCTCACCGCATCTCGGTGTGAGGACTCGGGCACCATGACTCAGGCAGGAGGGGGCGTGCGTGGGGGCCCGGGGCTCCTGGTGATGCCCAGGGCCCAGAGGTCAGCTGGGACCTACCCTTTCGTGCCAGGCGCTCACACTTGAATCATCAAGCAGGCCTAGGGACCACCACCGTGTACAAATTCCATGCACTGGCTTTCTAGTTTTTCATATGTGCTTATTTTTGATATTTAAATAATTATTTCATTAAAGCAAAAAAGAGACATATGAAAAACTGCTCAAAGTCATAAATCATGGGAGAGATGCAAATGAAAACAACAATGAGGTATCACCTCACACCTGTCAGAATGGCTATCATCAATAAATGACAAGTGTTGCTGAGGATGTGGAGAAAAGGGAACCCTAGTACACTGCTGGTGGGAATGCAGACTGGTGTAGCCACTGTAGAAACCAGTATAGAGTTGTCTCAGAAATATTAAAAATGGAACTTCCATTTGACCCAGTGATCCCACTTCTAGGAATATATCCCAAGGAGCCAGAAACACCAATCAGAAAAAACAATATGAACTCTATGTTCATAGCTGTGCAATTTACAATAGCTATAATTTTCAAACAGCCCGCACGCCCATCAGAAGATGAGTGGATAAAAAAGCTGTGGCACATTCACAAAATGGAATACTATATGGCTATTAAAAAAAAAAGAATTCTTAACTTTTGCAACAGCATGGATGGACCTGGAGAGTATTATGCTAAGTGAAATAACCCGGTCAGAGAAAGGTAAGTGTCACATGATCTCACTCAGATGTGAGATCTAACAAACAAAATGAACTGATGAACAAAATAGATCCATAGACATAAAAGCATGGAGCAGACTGACAAATCTCAGAGGGAAGGTGAGGGCGGTGAGTTGGGTGGAGAGAGATCAGCTGAGGAACTTATATGGATACATGCATAGCCCATTCAGACACATAATAGTGTGGTAAAGGCCTGCGAAGGGCAGGTGTGGGGTGGAGGGAATCAATGGGAAAAAAGAACCAGAGGGGACATCTGTAATACTTTCAGTAATAAAGATGAATTAAAAAAATAAATACTATTGGAGTCAACTTTTAAAATGGGAGGAGTTTGGGAATCCTTTGCTTCACTGGGAAGATTTTTTTAAACCATCAACAACTGTGTGGGTGTTATAGGAGCATGAAATACAAAATGAATATGCCTGTGACAGATGAAGAATTTGAGGTGCGTCTTGGAGTTGAGGTCTTTCTTATGAACAGTGTGAAAATTGTTGACTGTTAAGTGATTGAATGTTTGACATTTTACTATAACTTTCACTTGACTATCTTCCTGAAAGGATTTTTATTTAAAAATGTAAGAATTTTTATTGAAGTTCACATTTTCAGTGGGATAATAATTATGCCACATTGAAAAGGACCTAAATAGTTGTTTTTCCACAGATGGCCAATGGGAACAATGAAAAGATGCTTAGCATCACTAATCATCAGGGAAATGCATATAAAAATTGCCATGAGATATCATCTCACACTTGTTAGAATGGCTATTATCAAAAGGACAAGAGATCTGTGTAGGAGAGAATGTGGAGAAAAGGGAGCCTGGTGCACTGATTGTGGGAAAACAGAATGGACATTTTTCAAAAATAAGAAAGAGAATGACCATATGATCTAGCCATTCCACTTCTGCAGAAAGTGAGGTTATATGAAGAAAATGAGCTTTGGATCTCAAAAAGATATCTGCACCCTCCTGGTTATTGCAGCATTATTCACAACAGCCAAGATGTGAAAACAATCTAAGTGTCTGTCAGTGAGCGAACAGAGAAGGAAAATGTATATGTATACAGGAGCATAATTCAGCTATGAGACACTGTGGCAACACGGATGGACCTTGAAGGCATTATGCTAAGTGAAATAAATCAAACAGAGAAAGAAACATTACATTTTCTGACTTATATGTAGAATCTTAAAAAAAAAAAGCAAAAAGCAGAACTCATAGGAACCGAGAATGGTGATTGCTAGGGTCTGAGGGAGGAAAGACATAGGGACATGCTGGCCGAAGGCTACACACTTCCAGGTACAAGATGAATGAGTTCAAGGATCCAGTGAACAACATGGTTACTGTGGTTAACAAAACTGAAGTCGCCAAGAGAGTGTATCATAAGTGTTCTCAACACACACACACACACAGAATTATGTGAGGTGATAAAGGTGATCACTGTATTGTGGAAATCATTTTACAATGTATATGTGTACCAACACATTTTAAATTTAGGGCTACCCTTACACAATTCTATATGTCAATTATGACTTAATAAAGTTGTAAAAAAAGGAATGAAAGTGTACAGAAAAGAATTATGCCACACTGAAATTTGATTTCTTACTTTCATTCTTATGAATGATTCCTCAGTGGGTTTTTGTGGTTGCTATTGTTCATATTGATTTTGGCAGCTACATAAAAAGACCACTTTTTCTATTCTCAATTCTGCTTCTTTTACGTCTTGGGTTAGAGGGAGGCACAGTTATGCTATTGGGGCAAAGCTTATCCTTGGAGAGGCCCATCCACCCTTTTTTGTGTCTTTTCCTTTTTTCATTCTTCCGTGTACATGGCTAAGGCATCAGTGTTAGGTACCTCCCTTTTCTAGGAAGTAAGATACTAAGTAAAAAAAAATGTGTACAGGTGCTAATAAACAGTTTAGTTCAATATAATTCAGTCATTTACTTATTTATCAAATTTTTATTGAGTGCCAATTTCAGGGAGTTATGTATAACACAAGAGGCCCAGTGCAGGAAATTTGTGCACAGGGGCAGGGGATGTCCCTTAGCCCAGCTTGCACCCTATCCAATCTGGGACATCTCGAGGGATGTCTGACTGCCCGTTTAGGCCCGATCCTAGTAGGATCCTACTAGGATCGGGCCTAAACGGGTAGTCGAACATCCTTCTCACAATCCTTCTCACAATCCAGAACTGCTGGCTTTAAATTGCTCACCTGCCTGCCTCCCTGATTGCCCGTAACTGTTTCTGCCTGCCAGCCTGATCACCTGTTAACCACTACCCTGCCAGCCTAGTCAATGTCTAACTGCTCACCTGCCAGCCTGTTTGTCCCCAACTGCCCTCCCCTGCAGGCTTGATCACCCCCAACTACCCTCCCTTACAGGCCTGGTCCCTTCCAACTGCCCTCCCCTGCTGGCCTGATTGCCCACAACTTCCCTCCCCTGCAGGCCTGGAACCTCCCAATGGCCCTCCCCTGCTGGCCATCTTGTGTCTACATGGGGGCAGGATCTTTCCCACATGGTGGCAGCCCTCTTGTGTGTTGAAGTGATGGTCAATCTGCAAATTACTCTTTTATTAGATAGGATAGAGGCCTTCTGCATGAGTGGGGGCCAGCTGGTTTGCCCTGAAGAGTGTCCCAGATTAGGGTGGGGGTTCCCTTGGGGTAAGGGGAAGCCTGGCCGAAGGGCCTGTGGAGGTTTATAGTCCAGTCATGCCCCCCAGTAACCCAAGCTGGAGGTCCTGGGATCTGGGATTAATTTATGTCTACAATTGAAACTTTGTAGCCTGGAACAGAGCCAAGCCTTGCTCACTCAGTGGCTATAGCCATTTCTGTTTGAAACTTTGTAGCCTAAAGTGGAGGCCTAGGCCGACAATGGCAGGCAGAAAGCTTGGCTTCCTCCAGTGCCAGGGAAACCCAAGCCTCTGTTCTCTCCAGCTCAGTGGCTGCCACCATTTCTGTATCTTTTATAATTGAAACTTTGTAGCATTGAGTGGAGGCCTGGGCCAGCAATGGCAGGTGGAAAGCTTGGCTTTCTCTGTTGCTGGAGAAACCCAAGCCTTCCTCCTGCTCTCAGTGGCAGCAGCCATCTTGGTTGGGGTTTATTTGCATAACCTGCTCCTGATTGGCTGGTGGGCATGGCTGTGGGTACAGCTGTAGGTGTAGTGAAGGTGCAGTCAAATTTGCATATTATTCTTTTATTAGATAGGATATCTGGGCAAAGTATTAGCAACTTTTGTTATTTTTCAGCAAGCATCGCTGAAAAATACACTTTTTGGAAAGGGTTATTTTATATTCAGAAGGGGATCTGCTTGATCCCAGGACAGAGCACAGAGCAGCCTGTTGGCAGTACAGAGATCTGAGTATGAATTGACAGATATTCACTGTTGGTACTTTAGGAGAACTGCAAATACTTTAGGCCCGGAGCTTAAGGAGAGTGTATAGCAGAGAAGGAGGTGAAATGCCAAGAAATGAACCTGAATATAGAGCCAGACTGAGGAACTGTTTGTTTTTTTTTTTGAAGAGTTTATCCAAAAAGCAATGGAGCATCATTGAAGCTATATTAAGCAAAGAAACAACATAAGTTTGTGGTTTCCACAAGACATTGAAAAGGCCAATTTGCAGGTGGATTAGAGGATAAGAGGGACAACAAGACATACAAGAGCAATTAGGAAACCACAAAACTATGGGAGGATAGGGGACCCAAAGCAAGGCAGCCGCTTTGGGTTTGGAGGGAAGGAGAGCAGTCTAAGAAATGCCACGTTAGAATCCACAAAATCTTACTAATGTGCATGTTTGTTGTTTGTTCATATGCACATGTGTGTGTGTGAGCATGTGGATTCTATACGTAACTTCCAATCAATGTAATAAAGCACCTCCTGAAAACTAAGCTCTCAGGGGCTGCCTTGTAACACCCATTGGAGTCGCTCAAGCACAGGCTGCAACCTAGGGCTGGGTCTCTGAGTCAGGCTGAGACAAAATAAGGAATTCCCAGATATCGTCTCCAGTTAAATTCCCATTGGTTCACTTAGCAAAATGAGATGAGTATGGGCCTGTAGTGGTGTTGTCCTATTAATTAGTTGAGGAAAAAAAGTAAAAATCTTCAATTTTTGATCAACTCTTTCCTGTGTTTTTTCAACTATAATTCCTTTTCTGTTTGTATTTAGTAATGCTTTACAATGCATACATACGGCACAATAAAAAGTTGGAAGCACTGTTGAGCCACTGCATATTTTGATGACACGGAAGGTGTTAAATCTGGGACCTGCTAGACTGATGGCCTTTGAGTTGCTCTTTGGACTCTTCAATTTGATGCTTTTATCAGAATATGTCTACCTGGAGAAATGCTTCCATGACAATCGACAGGATGGTGTGATTGACATTATTCAACCTTTCACAAAACAAGTCAGTTGTCTCAGACTATGACTGCAGAAAACGCTCCCCAAGTTTCCAAGTACAGCCTTTTCTTAGAGAGCAAACTTCTAAAGTGAAATTCATGACATCTTACAAACATTCCCTCCAATGTTTCTTTCACAGCCAAAGACAACAGTGAGAAAGCGTTAGAAACCAAATGGCTAGCATCACTCACTAAAGTCAATTAGGTTGGAGGACCATGCATCCAGGCCCGCGGGCCTGGGTCAGGCCACGTTTCCTATGTAACTTCAGGATCCTGAGGGGCCTGGTGGTCCGAGTCTCTCCCCTTAAGTGCTGCTGACAAGCAGTGCCACTGAGCTACCCTTCAAGTCCCAGGAGAGCACCTCTAAGTGCCCGTGCCATCAAATGCCACATAATCTCAAATGGAGATGACATGAATTAATTTTTTGAGAAGAACAAAGAGAGAAGGGAAATCAAGAAGAAAGTTTCTTGCAACACAACATACAGTTTAATGACACCCACTGATTGATTGACGTGTCAGAAATGTGCCTTTCAGAGATTAAATGAAGCTACTGAAAGGGTTTGGGAGCTCTCTAGCCTCTCATATTCACATGAAATATTAACTGATAAAATCAAGGCAAAATGAAGAATTTTTTGTTTTGTTTTGGGTATTGAGTTTTTTCTCTACCCCAAACTCTAACCATCTCAACAGTAGGCTCCTGAGAGAAAGAGGATATGACCCACACAAAGGCATCTCCTTGTACCAGAAACAAAAGCAAATTACTTATATTGATGTAGGAAATCCTACTTTTCCTGGCATCACCCTCCTCTCACCATCGTTTAACCTTATTCATACATCATCTGCTCCTGGTCCTTAGTTTCTCCAGCCACCCAGGCCTGCTTTCTGTGTGACAATAGGGTCTTGGCAACAGCTGTTCTCTATGCCTGTACACTCCCTCCCTTTGCAGGCACTGATCCTTCTGATCTTCTAAAACTGGCCATCTTTTCCAAGCCACCAAAGTAGCTTAGTGCTTATCACATCATTGTATTTTAATTTTGTATACAACTGTTATCTGATTGTCTTTATTATCACTAGAGGCCTGAGTCAGCCAGGAGGAGATGCTGGGAGAGGTTGATGGGCTTGGGGAGGGTAGGTTGGCTGCGAAAGTACACTGACCACCAGGGGGCAGCTCCTATGTTGTGTCTGCCCCCTGGTGGTCATGTGTGTCACAGCAGCTGGTCAACTTGTTCAGTCACTTAGGCATATATATATATATCTATATATATATACATATACATATATCTATATATCTATATCTATATCTATATCTATATCTATATCTATATCTATATCTATATCTATATATATATATATATATAGAGAGAGAGAGAGAGAGAGAGAGAGAGAGAGACCCAGTGCATGAAAGTCATGCATGGAGGGCGGGGGATGTACCCTCTCCAATCTGGGACCCCTCGAGGGATGTCCAACTGCCCGTTTAGGCCCGATCCTGGGTAAGATCAGGCCTAAAAGAACAGTCGGACATCCTTCTCACAATCCAGGACTGCTGGCTCCAAGCTGCTCACCTGCCTGCCTCCCTGATTGCCCATAACCACTACCCTGCCAGCCTGATTGATGTCTAACTGCTCTCCTTTCAGCCTGTTTGCCCCCAACTTCCCTCCTCTGTCAGTCTGGTCCCCCCTAAATGCCCTCCCCTGCAGGCTTGATCACTCCCAATTGCTCTCCCTTGCACGCTTGGTCCCTCCCAACTGCCCTCCCCTCTGGTGTGATGGCCCACAACTGCCCTCCCTTACAGGGTCTGGAACCTCCCAATGGGCCTCCCCTACTGGCCATCTTGTGGTGATCTTGTGTCCACACGGGGGCAGAATCTTAGACCACATGGGGGCAGCCATCTTGTGTGCGGGAATGATGGTCAATCTGCAAATTACTCTTATATTAGATAGGATAGGTTATTAACTATCTCGGCATAAATGTGTTGTTCATGAGTGCAGGGACTCTGCTTTCCTTGGTCATGGCTGTGTTCTCTATTCAGAATTCCCAGAGAAGATGCTGAATTCAAATTTTTGACAGAAGTGCCAAAAAGGCAAAAGTTAGATTTGCAAGTGAACTACAGCCCTGAGAAAAAGACACGATTGATAGTTGAGAAGGAAGCATGCTGTTCCTTTCCCGACAGTCACCCTTCGGTAGGGCGGTGCATCCACTCTTATTTACATCTTGCCAAGTATAACAAAGGGAAGAATTGATGCACTAACTTTTATCTGTGTGTGTAAACTATTGTGTAAAACTTGGGCAACTGATTCCAATACCTGAAGTTTGAATATTGCCTCCACTCCCTCCTAGCTGTGTGACCTTAGGTAAGCCACTTAACCTCTCTAAGCCTCAAAGACCTTTTCTATCACTGGTCTCATTTAATCCACATAGTTATCAGGATTGAAATAAAATAATGCATGCAAAATAACACAGTGGCTGGCATCTGATGAGCACCCATTAATTATTAGTGTTATTTTCTATTATTAATAAATATATCCACCTTTCAGTTACCATGGATCCTCTCTGTCTGCCCTTCCACATGTTGTTAGCTGGCCAACCAGCTCTGTTTTTTGGTTGTGGTTTTGGTTTTGTTTTGCTATCCCCTAATAATATAGCAAGTATGACAAAGAAAACAGACCCTCACTCTCTGGGAAATCTTGGGTATCTCATTCAGCCATGATGCCTGGCTAGATATTAAAGTGACTTTCATCTGTACAAATATATAGCAAAATGATTGTTAATGCTATTTTTGGAAGCATATCAAAGAAGATGCTGTTTTGTCCTTATCTTTTCTATATTTAATTATTGTTTTTTTTTTTTAAAAGGTCAAACTTTTCTTCTCCCTAAGTTTCTAAAGAAATCTTAAATGGTGGTGTGACCTTGAACTAACTGCTTTCCCTTTCTGGGTCTCAGAGTGTCTGTTTTAAGGAAATATAAGAAATCCCAGCACGGCAGCCATTCACATGATGGCAGTGAGGTGAAAATTAGTTTCTTATGTTCAAAACTAGAGCCATCTTCAGAACTCTCCCTGACACATGCCCACACCTTCATCCACTTCTCAGCTCTGTGGTTTCTCTGTGGGTAATATTTCATGTGTGTGTCCCTTTCTGTATACTCTACATGTTGTTACACCAGCTCAGGTTCTGAACACTCTGTCTTTGTCCCCAACCATCTCTTAGCCTTGGTCTCTTCCTCCTCAGCTGATGCATTGCTGGAAACACCAGCTGTCATTCAAAGCAGCCAGGGTCATCTACTGAGAGCTTACTATGTGTCAGGCACTGTACCAAGCCCCTGTCATGCATTATCATTTGGCCACAGAGAATCTCATTAGCTACTTGATTACATCCACATTCTTCAGTCTCCATAATGTGTTCCTAACCTCACTCTACCATTTACTATTTAATGGTTGATGTCAAGTGAGACTTGCAATTTCAATAGACCCAAATTTCCTTATAATTAACATGAAAATAACATTACAACCTCATAAAGCTATTGCAAGGTTTCTTAACTATAGCACTGCTGGCATTTTGGGTTAGATGGGTCAGATAAAATTCTTTGTTATGGCGGGAGAAGATCTAGGTGTTGTAGAATGTTTAGCAGCATCCCTGGCTTCTCCCCACTAGATGGCAGTATCCCTTCTCCCAGTTCCCTCCCCCCTGTATCTCTCCCGCCCCCATGTTGAAGATGGCAGTATCTCTGGACATTGTTTAACTATTCCCTCACCACCATCATGTAGAAGACTACTAAATGGAGTATTGGGATGAATAAATTAGATACTTTTACATGCTGGGTGTAAATAGTCCCTTAATTCTTGGGACCATCGCGTATGTTCCCTGTTCCCCAGTGTAACCAGAGACCTTGTGGCTCCCAAGTTTCATCGCATTCCCCTTACCCTCCTTCTGCCTTTCACACTGTTATCCATCCTCCAGAATGCTTCCCATACTTCTCCTACCACAAGTTTCTAGCAATTCTTTCCAGCTGACTAATATTTCTTTCTCTAACTACCATAATTTTTGTACTTCCATCATGGCCTTTACATTCTGCCATCTCGTATAGTTATTGGCGTAATAGCATCATCTCTCATGTTGGGACCAAAAGTCCCATGAGAGCCGAGACCGGTTTGGCTCAGTGGACAGAGTGTCGGACTGCGGACTGAAAGGTCCCGGGTTCGATTCCGGTCGAGGGCATGTACCTTGGCTGCGGGCACATCCCCAGTTGGAGGCGTGCAAGAGGCAGCTGATCGATGTTTCTCTCTCATCGATGTTTCTGACTTTCTATCCCTCTCCCTTCCGCTCTCTAAAAAATCAATAAAATATATTTAAAAAAAAAAAAGTTCCACGAGAATGAAACTCTTTGGTGCAGTCTTTTTAGCTACCATAGAAGTGAGCACAGTTTCTGGCATATATTAGTTGCCCATTAGATGTTTGTTAAATTGAATTTAGGACACAAAAGAAATAGATGCCATCAAAAAGGCAATGCTTATGAATGTTAAAGTAACCTAATAAAACATTAGAGAATAATAAATTAACATTCTATCCAGATGCCTGCTGAAATAATCAGATAATTGAGCCAATGGAGGTTTATTGTTTAAATTATTCATGCCACTGCCTTAGTTCTCTGCTTGTCTCTGCACATGTAGGAGCAGCTGAGAATTATAGTTGCCATTTGAAAACTATTAAGTGATTTGCCTATTGATGGGATCAGTATTCTTCTGCTAGAAACAGAATTTATCAAATAATAAAGATTCAAGCAAATCTGCATTATTGCTTTATTAACCAAGAGGGAGGGCCAAGGAGGGAACTGCCAATGGGAAATGATGCAAATTGCAAGTGAAACTGAAAAAATTTCCCTCCTCTCCCTGTCCTCTTAGAAAAAACCCTTCTCTACTCCCCCCACACAAACGTACCTGCTATAGTAGATATCATCTCCTGCCCACTCAGAGTTTGAAATCTGGACAGGGTTATCCACAGCCATGGCTACATGACACAGTTGTGGTAAAGCAGAAAGGAGTTTCCTGTCCTTTTGGGGGAATGTGGATTGAACTGTGACTATGTTAGGCTGAATAATGGCCCCTCAGAGATGTCCATCCTAATCCCCAGAACCTGCGGATATGTCACTTTGTCACTTTCTGTGGCAAATGAGACCTTGCAGGTGTGAATGGTTTAAGATTGTGTAACGGAGAGATTATCCAGATTATCTAGGTAGGCCCAGTGTAATGATAGTGATCCTTGTAAGAGGAGTGGAAAAAATATTGACTTTGCTTTCTCAGTTTGCTCAGAGAAGAAATTGGAATAAAAATATTATCTCCAGCTGGTGTGGCTCAGTGGTTGAGCTTTGACCTATGAACCAGAAAGTCATGGTTCCATTCTTGGTAAGGACACATGCCCAGGTTGTGGCCTCAATCCCCAGTGAGGGATGTACCAAAGGCAGCCGGTCAATGATTCTTTCATCATATGTTTCTATCTCTTTCTCCCTCTCCCTCCTTCTCTCTGAAATCAATAAAATCTATTTTTTTTAAAAAAGAATAATAATAGTATCAGCCTCAGAAGATAGTTTTTAGTGTTAAATGGATATGCAAAGTTAATATAGGCAAAGTTAATATATGCAAATATTTGTCACATGCAAATGTAATTTTTGCCATTTCTATCATTTTTAACAGTTTTATTGAGATACAATTCACAGCCATGCAATTCACTCATTTAAGTGTAGAAAATCCATGATTTGTAGTATAGTCAGATTTGTACAACAATACCACAATCTGGTTTTAGAATATTCTGCTACCTCAAAAAGAAACACCCCAGCCATATTAGTCATCCCTTATCTTCCTCACCCTGCTTTAGGCCACCACTAATCGACTTTCTGTTTCTACAGATTCGCTATCTGTATTCAAATTGATATAGAACTTTAACCATATCATATTCATGTTCAACATTTCCTATAAATAAAATCATACCATATGTGAGCTTTTGGTTCTTATTTATTTTACTGAGCATAACATTTTCAAAGTTCATGCATGTCATAGGACATACCAGTATTTCATTTCTTTTTATCACCAAATAATATTCCACTGTGTGGATAGACCACATTTTATTCCAGTCATTATTACTGTGGGATAGACTATTTTTGTCTGTAAATAAAGGAGAAGGAAGAAGCAGAGGTATAATGGTGTCCAGCAACCTAGAAGAGGCAGGAAATTATATTTGACTAGAGAAGGGAAAGGGTGGTTTGAAAGAAGCTGAAAATTCTACCCATATTCTTTCCAAGCTGGCCCTGTCTGGGGTTCAAGGTAAACAGTTGACTCATTCATTCTATATGGAGGCAAACTAATGCAGAAGAAATCCCAGCTTTCTCACAAGCGCTGTATGTGTGAGCAAGTCATTAAACCCCTTGAAATGTCAGTTTCCTCCCAACAGTTCCCCATTCCTCCTTTACAGCCCCTGGCTTACCTTATGGGCCCATTGTAAGGAGCAGATGTTCATGAAGGCAAACATATTTTATTAACAGGAATATATTTTGAAGTGCAGAATTGCTTCAATGGTACATTGTGCCAGAGGCATTTTGAAATATTTCCTGTTGACCAAAGAATGCTTTAGCAATCCCTGGTTTTCTTAGGAATTGAAAGAGAAATAAAGAACAAGTCAGGACCCCCAGCTAGCCAGGGTGGGGTGCTGAAAATGGGCCCTCATAGATGCTGACAGCCTGGTGGTAGGACTCTCTATTCCACATCACTTGCTCCAATTTCTAGGCAATGGTCCTATCTCAATAAACTCATTTTGTCGAAGCAAAAACCCAACTGCATATTACAGTGTGTCAATCATTGTGTGCATGACTCTCGTGTCATCTTCTTCTCAATGAAACAGTACAGAGGATTTATTTATAATAAATAGCTTACATTTAATGAGTGTGTACTACATACTGGATATGTGTTCGTTTTTTGCATGCATTGACTCAGTAATCCTCCTTTTATAAAGGACCTAAAGATGAGAGAAGTAACTTTTTTTAAAAGTTTAAAAATTTTAATCTAAATTGGGGCCTTTATCCAGTGTAATCTAAAGTCAAAACTTTCAAAAGAATTTTGGTTTAGATTTACTTATGAGTTAAGTACAATAATTACATACCATCCTATATAATAAAAGCCTAATATGCTAAATGTCCGGTCATCCAGTTAGCCATTCAACCAATCAAAGCGTAATATGCTATTGATATGCTAAGGCTGCTAAACTGCTTGCAATGATGTGCACTGACCACCAGGAAGCAGACAGTTGACTGGCTGACCTGTCACTATGACATGCACTGACCACAAGGGGGCAGATGCTCTAACTGGTAGGTTAGTCCAGCCAATAGGGACTAAGTGAGATGGGTTGGACATGCCATGGAGCCTTCCTGCAGTCCCTCTTCGGATGGCCAACCTCCCACATCTCTCCCCAGCCCAATCATGTACCAGTGGTGTCCCTCAGCCTGGCCTGCACCCTCTCGCAATCTGGGACCCTTGGGGGGATGTTGGAGAGCCGGTTTCAGTCCGAGGGAGAACGATCGGTTACTATGACATGCACTGACCACTAATGGGAAGATGCTCAATGCAGGAGCTGCCCCTGGTGGTCAGTGTGCTCCCATAGCAGGAGCGCTGCTCAGCCAGAAGCCAGGCTCACAGCTGGCAAGCACAGTGTTGGTGGTGGGAGCCTCTCCTGTCTCCACAGCAACACTAAGGATATCCAACTGCTGGCTTAGGCCCACTCCCTCTGGCCTAAGCCATCAGTTGGACATTCCCTGAGAGCTCCTAGACTGTGGGAGAGTGCAGGCTGGGCTAAGGGACACCCCTGAGTACACAAATTTTATGCACGAGGCCTCTAGTATCATATAAAAGACTGCAAACTCTAAAGAAAGGATCTAAAGGGGGCATTTTGTTTTGCTGGAAATAATTTGCACCAATTCTGATATTGAATCCTCCAGGAAAGGGTTCAACTGACCTGTTTCCTAATTCAAATTATAATCCTTAACCTTAACGAAACTGAGATCTCCTCAGATCCTTTGTGTCAAAACAGGAAACGTCTCCATATTCTGTGCCACCGTATTTTATTCTCTCATTTTTTTTACCCAAACTTTTCAAAACTACTCATCCATGAAATCTTCTGCCATTGAGGCGGAAGCCACCCAGACATTCTGTGAATATCTTCACTGTGATTGATATTTCCCTCCTGCAGCATGGCAAGATGGCATATGCATACATGTGGGCAGGCGTATATATCTTTATGTTAATGTGCATCTGTTCCTCTCATCGCTAACATATACTATTAAGATATTAAGCTTCTGGGGAGTGTCCCTGCTTCCCTCCACTGAAGAGGACATTTATTCACCTGGGTAACCCCAATGCCTAGCTCTGTGGCAGGTGGACATGTTCATAAACATTTATTGAACGACTGAGCGAGTGCTCAATGATGACAGTGACATTCTTAAAGGAATATCTTGCATAGAAAGAAAACAAATAGAACTGCATATAGCCTGTCTATATTATTCTTTTTTAAAATTATTTTTTATTGATTTTTTGCAGTATAATAGTAGTACATGTTTTCCTCTGTCTATATTATTCTTAAGCATTCTCAACTAAAATCACCGTGGCACAGCTGAGACTTAGCAGGTAATTTTCATTTCACCCACTTTCCAAATGTGTGCTAAATACAACATCCTTAGTATTTGGCACAGATTCGGAAAGCATGTGAAACATACTTAGAGCGTGCCTTTCCCCATTCAGATACTGTATTATGATCAGGTGCTATGTTCTTATGGAGGTCTTTCCCTTTTAAAATAATGGAGTTCATTCATATCTTGTTATATACCGTGGATGTGTCCCTTGGTTAGGGCAAAAGGAAAACTCTAGAGATGAAGGGATTCCTCACTCACTTCCTTCTTTTGTTATTAAAAAAATATGAAAAGTTGAAATTCTGAGTCCTGTGAGCATCTTGTTTGACTATATTTGATGTCAGTCTTTTATTTTATTTTATTTTTTTAAATATATTTTATTGATTTTTTACAGAGCGGAAGGGAGAGGGATAGAAAGTCAGAAACATCGATGAGAGAGAGACATCGATCAGCTGCCTCTTGCACGCCCCCTATTGGGGATGTGCCCACAGCCAAGGTACATGCCCTTGCCAGAATCGAACCCGGGACCCTGCAGTCCGCAGTCCGACGCTCTATCCACTGAGCCAAACCGGTCTCGGCTGATGTCAGTCTTTTAAAATGATCATTGTTACTTTAAACAAGTCATTATAAATAAACATTATGATGTATTCTGTTTCCCACCGAGTCAGAAGCACTATATTTAAATCGCACTGTGTAGATTTTAATCCCATGCCCACCTCCTTCCTATTTGAATGACCTCAAACAAATTACATAGCTTCTTCCTCTTCAGTGCCTTTATCTTTCATGTGAAGGTAGGAAGGATGCTGTGAGGATTCACTGAGATAATTCACTGAGAAGAGGCTTAAGTCCAATTATAAGTGTAGGAAGTTCTTCCTCTGTGACTGTTACCTGCCATTATTTTTATGAAAATAGTAATAACAAATAGACTGGGAGAAGTCGACTCCTCCACAAACAGACCTGTTCCAAACCTCTTAAAAAACAGACATTCCTAAGCTTTCATGGCATGAACATGGATGCATTAAGAATTCTAAGTGAGAAGCGATTTCCAGGGAAGCTAGAGCTACAGGGTTGCTTCCATCCTAGCTTTAGTTGTCCATGACATTCTTTACCTCAGGTCCATGAACTGTTCCATGGGTGCAGTACGAGATAGTCCCAATATTCTAGGACAAAGGGTGAAGTCAAAAACCTGGAATCTAAAATAAACCTACCTAATAAAAGAGCAACATCTTAACTGACCGTACCTTCGCAATGCCCAGCAGCCAATCAGGAGTGAGTATTCAAATGAACCCAACAAAGATGTTGGGTTAATATGCATATGCAGGCATCAAGCGACTGGGGGGTGGGGCAGGATGTTTGTGTCATGGCCATGGTGATGATGCAGGCATTCTGTACCACCCCAGCTGCTCCGGGCCTCTCGGCAGCAGAGGAAGGCGGAAAGGCAGCTCCAGGCTGCAGTGGAAAGGTGGCCCGGGATAGAGCAAAGGCAGTGCCAACAGCCAGGGGAAGGAAGGCCCATTCTTGCATGAATCTTTGTGCATTGGGCTTCTAGTCCTATATAATAAAAGGCTAATATGCAAGTAGACCAAACGGTGGAACATCCGACCAACTGGTTGCTATGATGTTCACTGACCACCAGGGGGCATGTGTGAAGCTGCTGGCAGACAGGGGACTGGAGGCTGTGGTGGGAGGGACTGGGCAGGGGCACAGAGGATGGGCCGAGACCTGTCCCTGTGCCCACCACAGCCTCTTGGCTCAGAGTTCCTTTCAAGGTGCATGGATTCATGCACTGGGTTCCTAGTAAATAAATAAGTAAATAAATAAGTAAATAAATAAATAAGAACAAACTCACAGATACAGAGAACAAACTGATGTTTGCCAGATGAGAGAAGGGTTGGAGGGCTGGGGGACAAAGATGAAGGGCATAAGAAGTACACATTTATAGTTACAGATTAGTCACAGGTAAGTAAAGTATAACATGGGGAATATAGTCAATAACACTATATACAAGGTATTAGGTGAGGGCAGTTCTTACGGGGGACCAATTCATAAGTTACTATATAAATGCCTAACCACTGTGCTATACACCTGCAACTAATATAATATTGAATGTCAACTATAACTGAAAAATAAATACTTGAAAAAGAAATTCTCTGACAGACCTTAAAAAAGTCTGGGTGAAAGGGTAGGGGACTTAACCTGAAGGACATGGACTTCAGGATTTATTAGCTTCTAAAGCCCTGATAATAGCTGTACAATAAATGGCTCAAGGTCTCCCAAGTAATACCCTGGCCCCTTCCCTATGCCCTTTCTTTTGCACATTACAGGATAGCACACTTGTGAGACTGGCAGTCATCACTGTGTGCCCCAACCACCTAACACACCAGAAGTGATTCTGCTTCACTTTGTTGTGGGAAGCACATATATTATTGTCTTTCCTTTTTAACTATCTTCAAAGTGTCTATTCAATCCCTTGCCCTGGGATTGAAAATTATATCTCCCATTTTTATTGTGTAGTCTAATTAAAAATTATCAGCTGGCCCTAGCTGTGTTGGCTCAGTGGATAGAGCATCAACCTGTGATCCCAAGGATTCTGGGTTCAATTCCAATCAAGGGCACCTTGGTTGCAGGCTCCTACCTGGCCCCAGGCCCTGGTTTGGGCTCATGCAGGAGACAAACAATCGATGTGTTTCTCTCACATCGATGTTTCTCTCTGTCTTTGTCTCTCTTCTCCACTCTCTTTAAAAATCAATGGAAAAATATCCTCAAGTGAGGATTAAAATAATGCCCAACTGGTTTAATTTGTATGTTATAAACTAGGATAAGAGGAATCATAGCTCAGTCCCATTCCCAGAAAAACATCATCAGTGCAAGGATCCACCTGTTTAAAGGCCTGCTTCTGGAGTAAAAACAACATGAATAATAAAGAGATAGTATTGAGTGTGGCTTTAAAGGAAGCTAGAGGTTCATCTATTGTCCTTTAAAGACCTTTTTGTTTGTGGTTTATTTTATTTTCTCAATGTATAGACTTACATATCTATTTATTTTTAAAAATAGAATATATAAAAAGATTAATCCATAATTACATGACTCATATATTTTCTACACAAACCAGTGCATACTATCTATAATAATAAAGTGTAATGTGCTAGTTAGACCAGACGTCCTTCTGGGTTACCTTCCTGATGAAGCTGGGGCTGCAAGGGAAGCCCAGGTCCCAGATGCCAGAGGAAAGCCAGTGCTAGCAGCCGGGGGAAGGAAGGCCGACTCTTGCACCAATTTCGTGCATTGGACCTCTAGTATGTAATATATAAATTACTGCTATTACATGTACCTAATTTTCTACAACCATGTCTTTAAATTAAAAACATCTTAAAAATATATTTCCACACGCGTACAAACTGAGCAACAGCATCATTACTGCATAGTGTTTTATTACACCAAGAGGCCACGTTAGAACAAGTACTTTATTTTCAGGTATTTAAGTTTTCTCATATGTTGTAACTGTTTGCAATGCTCCCACAATTAGCCATAGACATATATCTTCATTCATTTGTCTAATGATCTCTTCAAGATAAATCTTAGAAAAGGAAATGTTAGGTCAGGGGAAAGACACATTCAAAAGATTTTTTGATAGCACACCACATTGCTTTCCGAAAGGGTTGCACCATGTTATCCTCGCTCAAAGGCAGTTTTAAAAAATGTTCTTTCTTTATACGCTTGCCTCTACTGGGTGTTTTAATTCAATTTTTAATTTAAAGAGTGAGGAGGAAGCATCCCATAGGGCTAGAGATGTCCCTGACTAGAGCCAGATCAGATTTATGGTACAAAGGATTGTTAACCAGGGTCTGAGTCATGGGAATGTGGCATGTTTTTTTTTTTTCTATTACCAAGAACTCTATGAATCAGATCTAATAACTATTTCAGTCACTACCAATATAGCTACATTTCAGAGACAACCAGAACTGGAAAAAGCTATATCTATTTTTTATCAAAAATTCCCATGGATGTGATAATAGAAACTGTCCCTTTAGTTCTTTTTAGATTGGGGCAATAATATTGTTTCACTTGAAATTACCTACACCTCATTTTACACACTGGGGGATCTAATTTATAGATATATGTCCAGAAATAAGTGGAATTCTATCTGTTCCTAAATAAAAATGTCAATCATAAAGGAACAGCCACTGCAATTTAACCATGTAGAGATCTGTCTTTTATATATGAACCACAGACCCAACCAACAAGGCAATTTGGAACCTTACACGTTCCATTCTGTTTCTCTGTACATTTCATCACCCCTCACAGGGCAATAATTCTCAGTCCCTTTAGCAAGAAGTCATAAATAAACTTAAGTACTGATAGAGCCCATTCATATTAGGACAACAATTCCCAATGGGACAAAAATCTGCATGCCATGGCTTACACACAACAGAAGGGGAAGAGCTGTGATAGTTCCTCAAAGGCGGGTGGAGATTCTGGTCTCTCCTAAGATGTTGATACACTTTTGCTAAAGGTTCGTGGAAAATTCCCCTAGATATGCACACATTTTCCTCTAGAACCTGTTCTCCATTCCTTTTACTAGCTGATTCTAAATATGCTTAGAAACTTTGTAACATGCCAAACACAATTAAAGTCAGAATGTTTTGCACTATGATCTGACTTTATGTTGCTATGATTTGTTGATGCCCAGGACTCAGATAGCTTTGAACTTTTGAGAAAAATTCTTTAGGAAAGATCTACGAGGGGTGGACATAGCTTACTCTTATTACCTGTGTTACTTCTTTATTTTTTTATTTTGGTTTCCTAATATTCTGAAAACAATGTTGTAAAGGCTTGAGTATAAGAGAAAAGAGGCAAATTGTCATGAACTCATTTATATGATAAAAGCCTAAGCGGCCATTACAGTGGAACAACCAGAATGAACAGTTGCTATGATGCACGCTGACCACCAGGGGGAAGATGCTCAATGCAGGAGCTGCCCCCCCAGTGGTGAGTGTGCTCCCACAGAAAGCACTGCTCAGCCAGAAGCCAGGCTCATGGCTGGTGAGCATAGCGGTGATGGTGAGAGCCTCTTCTGCTTCCACGGCAGCGCTAAGGAACAGCAAACTGAGCAATAAGGTGTGAGCAGGCCGGAGATAAGCAGTGAGGGATCATGAATTACGAGATGGGGCAGGCCGGGCTGGGGGGAGGACCCCCCCACACACACACACACACACAGTGCATGAATTTTGTGCACCAGGCCTCTAGTTCTGATATAAAAAGCAAACATTTATGTTTGGGAAAATAGGCTCTTGTATTCATAATGAATTAGTTAATCAACCATGTCATCAACTAACATTCACTAAATAGCAACAATGAGCACATCTTTAGTTGACTGACCTAGGACCACACTGTCCCGCTTTCAAAGTTTTTGTTTCATGAAAGATTATTAGGTTTGGTTCCCTAAGGAAGTCACAGTCTTTTTATCTCCTTACTATACCTCTTCTCTCTTTCAATATAACATTTTTCATTGGGGGACTAGTTGATTTGTCTTTGGGGACTAGTTACTTTCCCAAGTATCTAATTGTAGCTGGGTACCTCGTCTGGCATCCTAGCAGAAGAAAGCCATGGCCCCAAATTCTAGAGCTGAAAATAGGTCACATGTTTGTCCATTTCGCTCTAATGCATACCTCACTGACAAAAGTAGGCATGACCAGCAACTTCCCCATTTTGTACATTTGTGCTCATACTCCCTCACTCCCAAACCCTTCCACATCTTCTCTAGTCGAGGCACTAAATGTCTTTGGTCCACTTGACATGCTCCTTCCTGAGAGCACCTCCTAATGACTATATTTTCCTTTCCATTCCTCTTCTATGGCTGCATTAGTCCCAGCATAGTTTTAGGTCCTCATTGCCAAGATGACAATCCTAATAGCTGGGCATATATTGCAAGTCTAAAGTGTTTAAAATTCCATACTTGAATGAAATAGATGGGAGAAATCAGGCTCCAATTTTTAATACCTGAAGTTGTCCACATTTCAGGCAGGGGCAGAGGTTGAGTGACTAGGGATAGTCCGTTTCTTTCAAAGTGAACACAAGATGAGACCAGGACCTTTATAGATTTAATCGTACTTTCTAGCTAACATAATAACTTGCAGAAGTGTAAGATTCGAGTGTCAATTTTTTAAAATTGATCTATTTAGCAGTACCTAGACATAGAGACAAGAGTCCTTTGCTAATAATCAACTCTCTCAATTTCACTGTAACCCACCCATTTCTGTGGAGCACTCAGTGTTAATAGGTGATACATCATACAAATAACAAGGCAGTGAGTATTAAATCATATCAAATATAGAGCCCTCCTTTCTGATGATACTTCTGTCTCACGGTTGATGATTGATTCTTCCCCATGATAGGTATGCATGGTGAGTAGGAAATCCAGATGATTTCCCTATCACAGAAGACAAAATTTCCTAACTCATTATATTTTTCCCCTTTGCTACTTTAGTATAACCAAGAAGAGAGCAAATCACCAAAGACTGACCACATCAAATGACTAAAATAAAACACTTTTTTTTTCCTTGCATGATCTTGAATCTCAGGTGATGAGACGCAAATATGAAAGGAGCAGAGTTCACTTATTCTAGAGGCATCATTCAATTGAAGATAGTAAGTGGGTGCTGCCCCCAAGGCCAGCTACATATGCTTGGTTTAGTTCATAGTTCCAGACCAAGTCTATTATTTTACTTTTCTTCATGCTTAGGGTTGTTTTTTCTATAATTTTAATATGTTTTCTTTCCTTGGTTTTATTCTTGCCAGCAAATAAATCCAAGCGACATAGATGATTTGTTGAATTACAAATACAAATTCCCATTAAGACAACTACACTGAGGAGTTGGCTAAGCATACTTACTACCTAAATAACTATTGCCTGAGAGTTAAAAAATTACTCTATCTATGATGTGTTTTTTTTTCTTAATCCCTTCACATTTTTCACCCAGCCTCCCATCCTTTCTTCCCTCTGACAGCCGACAGTCTGTTCTCTGTCTTGGAGTTTGTTTCTATTTTGCTTGTTAGTTTATTTTCTTCATGAGATTCCACATGAGTGAAATCATATGGTACTTGTTTTTCTCTGACTGGCCTATTTCACTAAGCCTAATACTCTCCAGGTCCATGCATGCAAAAGTTTATAGACACAAACAACAGTATGGTGATTACCAGATGGGAAGGGGTAGACAGTATAAAGGGGGAATAAATGGTGATTGAAGGAGACTTGACTTCAGTGGTGAAACACAACACAATATACAGATGATATATTATAGAACTGTACAGCTCAAACCTATATACTTGTATGAATCAATGCAGCCTGATAAATCCAATAAAAAAGAAAGAAAAGCTGTATCTAATGGTTTTGAAAAACAGCTATTATCACAAACCCTAGCAGTCTGCCATATATCTGCTCTATGACAATAAAGACAACATGTTCATTGTGACTCTAAAAACAAATAAATTGTAACATGCAGTTGGTTAAAAAATTCTGTCTAGAATATGACTTATGTCCTAAAGCAGGAGAAGTCCCAGCACAGTGGCTGCCCCCATTACCCAGGAGGAATCTGCCAGTTCTGCCTAGAACTAGCTTATGTCCTAAAGCAGCAGAAGTTCCCGCACGGTAGCTGTCTCGATCACCAGGAGGAATCCTGTCAACATGCTACTAGGTTAAGAGAATCCTGATGCAGCCCTTCTTGTTGGCAGGTCACTCCCATTTTTCAGTGGTTTCAGGAAAGAATGCTTATTCCCTATTGCTATTTTTTCCGTGTGAAGGACACTCCATTATATTATCTGGCCTGGCCTGTTTTTGCTCCTTGGTCGTTAGCGTTATGTAACTGATTGGTGAATGTGGGAGCAAGGTTTTGTCAATAGTTTAACCCATCCCTTTCACCTTCATCTTGAGGGAAGGTTATTTAGAGATACAGTCGAGCCTGCTGCTCCACATGGGACATTTTACAAGGTAGGCTGCCATGTGGGGGAAGCCTGCAGTTGCCCAGACCAGATGGGTAAATCTGCCTTAGCCTGAGGTTAAATGTCAAGAAGCCTATTTGTTGCCAGTATCCTTAGATAGTAACTGTATTGCTAATAAAAGTCGTATCTGGCTCTCCATACATCTGTTCTTTTGACTTAATAAACTTTTTTTTTCCCCCTGAACTCGGGCAACTGGAAGGGAAACCCCAAGAAAACAGATGAGCGGTACTCAGAACCTACCTTATCAAAAGGTCTCCAATCGTCCTAATCTTTCTGAAAAACTGAAGAGGTCTTCTGGATTTCTGAAGAAGATGTTTCCTTTACACCTGGAGTGAGACAACACAGATATCAGGTTGTTAGCTCATGCTATACAAATGAAATGGGGTTAGACATTCCTGCCTGCCACACTCCACCAGTAGATCTGAGAGATTGGAAATGATGTAATACTGCAATATTCATCATTCTAATATAGACAAATATATATGTATACACACATATAGCATATTCATTTCCAGATTTACTAGTCTTTTGTCAATATTCATTGTGCAATATTATTGAAATGTGTCATATGTATTTCAACAGAGAAACATTTTATCTACAAATAACTTTTCCCACACATATAGGAGAGACATTTTGCCCTCACCTCATCTCAAAACAATAAAAATAAACCATCAGTTTATTTAAACTCTAAACAGACATAAAAAACTAGAGTGTATACACTGTTGTTTCCAGATTCCTCAGTTGGATATAGCACATAGAAAATTAGTAAATATAGGTATCAGATGGAGAATCAGAACTACAGTCAATTTATAACTCTATCATAATTAACCAGGCAACTTTGGGCAAGTGTCCAATTCTAATTGAGTCTTAATTACTCCAGATATAAAATTTAGGGTTTTTTACAAGTTGCCTCTGAGCCTCTTCCTTCTGTCATATTCTATGATAACTTTCCTCTTAAGGTTGTGGTTTGATGTAAGTAGAATGATCAGGAAGAATTTGTGGTAGCAAAACTCACATGTTTAAATTCAGCCTAATATTTTATAAACTTATCATATGAACCCAATTACGGGCTTCTATATTTGATGGGCAATGTGTTGCTTGTTGGTAAATTACACTGAAGTTACTGCAATCAACCAATTTCAGCTTCACCTACTGATCTGAAAAGAAAAATGAATCGTGTACTTCATGAAGCTGAGTAGATTTTGATTTTTAACTCACAGGATTTATAATATTTTGTGGACTAATGTCTGATGGTTCGGCCACTATATTTCTTCTCCTAATGTAGAAGGAAAGACATTGGAATGCTGAAAGAACCTGGAAAATTATAGGCAACTTATAGAATTTAGCATTATATCATGACTTTTATTTTATACCTCTCAGGTACTTTCAAAGAGGGAGACGGGGAACATTTTGGGTGAAATAGTCATATCTAATTGCTGTTTTGCGTGTAGTTGTTTTTCTTTTTTATTGATTTTAGAGAGGAAGGGAAAGGGAGAGATAGAAATACTGATGAGAAATATACATCAGCTGCCTCCTGTATGCTCCCTCAACCCTGACGAGGAATTGAACTTCTGACCTCTAGGTCCATGAATTTATAAACACGTGTAATTGTTTTTCAAAAAGACTATCAACTCCTAGAACTGAGAATATAGTGATAGCTGAAATTACTACACAGACACACACACACACACACACACACACACACACACACACACGTAATTTTAAGACACAAGATTTTTTTGTTGTTGTTATCAGAATAATGGAAGCAAAGGTAAGCCTGTACTATATTTATAACACTGGAATAAACTCTTTATATTATTATTAAGCCCCATGATAACCCTATGAGAATTTTGAACCATGCTTCTCCTTTCATTGGTGAAGAAGGTGAGGCACGAATCAGTTGTGCAGAGGGAGATATCTATAGCAGAACTAGCAGGTGTGATCACAGAGCCTACACCCCTTCTTACTCTGCTGTATATCCTCCCACTACAAAGTTGGTTGGCCATCCCAAAGTCAGTAAACATTCCATTTCAATATATTCTCTCAGGACTATATTTATCAGAGCTTCTGAATGTGTTGTTACCATTTATCATCCTTTGATATGTGAAGGCTTGTCTGATTTCTCTTCAGAACTATGTTTTTTTTTTTGTATTTTATTTGTATGTCCAGGGGAACAAAATGCTGCTTTCCCCCCACCATCCAGCCTGAGTCTTTTGGCCTGGTATTTACATAACATGTTTCAAAACACTGAGCGAGGTGGGCTGCCGCAGGTCAGAAAAATGGGTGTGAAGAAGCACCATGGTGGGTGGTTGTGAAGAGAAAAACCAGGCAATGGGTTTGTCAACTGGAACAAAGTGAATCACATCCTTATGCAGATTCATAGACTATGGGGCTGGAAGAGGCTTCATAATCCACTCGTTCACATGTTACAGTGTGTAAGGGAATGCAATAAGATGCAAGGTATTCATGAGCTAGAAACAAGTTTCTGGATTTCATCCATCTATCCAGCTTCTCAAGAGCAGTGTTGAATCCTCACTTGTATGTTCATGCACATGTTAACAAAGAAATTCCCTCCTGCAGGTGTGCATATGTTAGTTATATTGTGTGGTTAAAGACCCACATAACACACGTGGTGATGAAGAAGACCTTGGAGTCAGCCCATCCTGCACCCCAAGGTCAGCAACATCACTTCTTGCTTGGAGAACTTCAGGAAAGTTATTTCTCTGGGACAGTTTCCGGGTCTGTAAAACAGGGCAATGGGAGTGATCCCTCCTCTCTGCTGCTTTGGGAATGAAGTGAGAGCTTTTGATAAAAGACTTTGCATCAAGGTCTGGCACAGAGTGGGTAAACATATACAAAAATTTCCAGATATCATCCTCATCATTATTATAGTCAGCACCAGAATTTCTTTTATGTGAGCCTAATGCAATACACATCCTTTGAAAACTGTTTCATTTTTAAATATGAAAATATAAATCCCTTTTAGAATGGTGGTCATCAATAAATCAACAAACAACAAGTGTTGGAAGGAATGTGGAGAAAAGGGAACCCGCTTGCACTGTTGGTGGGAACGCAGATTGGTAGAGCCACTGTAGAAAGCAGTATGGAGTTTCATCAAAATATCAAAAATGGAACTGCCGTAGGACCCAGGATTCTGCTTCTGAGAATATGGTATCTGAAGAAACCAGGAACACTAATTGGGAAGACTAACTGTGCTCCTATGTTCATTGCAATGTTATCTATAATAGCCAAGATTTGGAAGCAGCCCAAGTGTCCACCAGTGAATGAGTAGATAAGAAATCTGTGGTTATTACACAATGGAATACTACTCAGCCCCCAAAGGAAAAAAGTATCCTTTGTGACAGCCTGGAGCAGAGTAGTAGGCTAACTGAAATAAGCCAGTCAGAGAAAAGCAAGAAGCATGTGATCAGATTCCTATGTTCAACCTACTCAACAAAATAGACTAACAAACAAAATAGGAACAGACCCATAGATAGAGAGAATAGACTGACAGCTATCAGAGGGGAGAGTGTGCAGGGCTGGGTGAAAAAGGTGAAAGGGTTAAGCAAAAAGCCCCACAAAACTCATGAATGGACAACAGTATGATGATTACCAGAAAGGGGGTGGGGAGGGAGAGGAGGTAGAAGAGGATAAAGGGGAGATAAATGGTGATGGAAGGTGACTTGACTTGGGATGGTGAATACACAATGCAACATACAGAGGATATATTACAGAATTGTTCACCTAAGACCTGAAAACTCTTATTAACCAATGTCACCCCAATAAACTCAATAAAAACAATATAAATAAATACATAAGGAAATAGAAATGCCAGTGAAAGGAGATTCTGGCTGAAACTAACAAAATAGACTGAGATCACCAGTAGGGTAATGAGGACTTTAGTTTTTCAATCAGCGAAAATGGAAGGACACCAATCTCTACACATGTACAAAATGATATGTGCAATGCTCTGAGAGAATAGACTCAGAAATTGATCTTTCTGCTCAGTTCTATCAAATTCCATTGTCTTCAGCAGCAGAGATTCTCCACTAGGAGAGATTCTCCTCACAGCCTGACCTTTAATTCAAACCAATAATTTCACAGGACAAAAGAAAGAGGAAGTCTCCCTCTTTTCTTCATCATAAGCCGATGTGAAGGGGTGTCCATTTGGATTCCATTGTTAGAGAGCTCAATTATGCAATGTGCTTGCAAAAATAGTTCCAGATCAATGCAACATGTTTTAAATTTACATTAACATTTAAGTTAATGAGAAGCTCACTGTGAATTACAGAGCTTTAGATGTTGAGGAGTATGTCCCTTCGTGCCAACTTGGAACAGAGTCTATTGACTCACCTTCTCAGTCTCATAAACAGCCTCCAGAATTTATGTGTTTTCAGTGCCAGAGGATTTTCAGGCTGGTGAAAGTTGCCATATTAACATCATCAGGGAATTCAGTTGGCTCTATCCACCTAAGACATAAAATGCTTCCAGCAAGTGCACACATTTTTCCTGAAGGACAGGTTGCCATAGATAGTTGTTTGGCCTGGGGATGCTCTAGGATGAGTGCTTACTCCATTCTCTCCCTCCCCTGCCCCCATTAATCTTCTCCTACAAATAATTCCAGGGCACCTGCTCTTGACAAAGGACTGTGCTAAAATAACACAGTTTCTACATAAGAATCACATAGCCCATTGAAGGATATAGTCATATATATAAACAATTATTATAGAAATATGTGACATATTCCCTGATAAAAGGAGGTACAATGAGAGGCACCTGAATAACATTGGAAGAGAATCAAGAACAGCTTTCTGAAGACTGGAGGCTTGAATGACAAGTAAACATGAATTAATCAAAAAAGAGCAGGTGCTCTCACCATCAGAGAAGAAAGCTCATCGGAGTCTGACACACCTGTGCTTCAATAAACAAAAAGTTCTGAATGATTAGCGTGTGAGGGGTGAGGCATGTGTGTGTGTGTGGGTGTGTGTGTGTACTCGCATGCACATATATATAAACAAGTTTGGGAATAACAAGTTAACATGCACCATTAGGCAGGGACAAGTTTATGAGAGATCTCATATGTCATGCCAAGGAGATTGGACACTATCCTTAAACTGATGCAAATACAGAGGTTCTGATGTATTTTTCTGTGTTTATTTAATTAATTAATTAATTAATTAAAATTATTTTTATTGATTTCAGAGAGGAAGGGAGAGATAGATAGATAGAAACATCAATGATGGTAAGTAATCATTGATTGGCTGCCTCCTGTACACTCCCACTGGAAATTGAGCCCAAAACCAAGGCAAGTGCCCCAACTGCAAAGAGACTGTATTTTGTATATGAACCTTATATCCTGCAACCTTGCTATTCTTGCTTAGTAGCAATAGGTTGTTTCTTTGTTGTTGCCGATTCTTTCAGATTTTCTACACGGGTGATCATGTCATTTGCCAACAAACAAAAGTTTATTTCTTCTTTCCCAATCTGTACACCTTCTAATTTCTTTTTCTTGCCCCACTAGAATTACCTAGGATTCTGATGGATTTAGGTGGGCTTGATTTAAGATTTATCACTCTGCCATATTGTGGAAAATAGGCAGAATGTGAGCTCCAAGTGGTTCCTCTATCAATGTGTGGCCTTCTCTGTGGGTCCATATAGAAGGCTGGTGTTTCCCATCAAAGGGCTTTCAACAGAAACTAATGTATGGAGGACACATGCCCTTTGGAGTCATATGACAGGTCTTGTTCACATAGGGAGGCTACTTTCCCATGCATGAATAGGAATATCAAAATGTCAGTATCATGGACGTATCAGTGTTTCAGATTTATTTCAAATTTGTTGAGCCTTGCTGTTTGTTCTCTTGTAGAAAATGAATGATCATGAAAAGGGCTTCTATCTTTATCTGCCAGCATTAAAACGATAATATTCATTAAAAGCTATGGAGCTTCACTATAATTCTTGGCTCTTAGTTCAGTCCATGAATATGTTTTCATAGTCATTGATTTCGTCAGTTAGTCAGTCCATCTGTCATTTTGTTAGTCAGAAATTCTTTTAGTAAGCATGTATCATAAATTAGCCATACACTGGTCCAGGTATTAGAGATGAGAGTTACATAATTCCTGTTTTGCTTGTACATTTCCTAGATAGTTAGTATTAAACACCACCAAAAAAAATCTCAAGTATAATTCAGAAAACTGACTTTACTGTAGCCTATATTGATTCTAGGACTATTGCAAAAACAGAAGATTAAAGAAATAACAAAGTCAATTATCTCTCTGTTTTATCTAAGAAACTTTACATTGCTTGGAAAATCAGATTTTATTTTTATTTTATACTTCCAATGTCTCATTGTAAATGTGCTTAAGACTTTAAAAAAATAATGGGACCAACATTTATATTTACATAATTTCATGGCATTATATGTTAAGAGGCATATCATATAGACACTGGCTAAGTTTGTGGACTATTCAACCTGAAATCTTTTCACATGCATTTTAGAAGAATTTCACTTGCATAGGAACACTGAAAAGAGGTCATCTACACCCACATTTACTAGGTTATTTTTCCATGGCCTGTGTAGCTTTGAAAAGACATCTCTCAATATCTGTGCCTCAGTGTTTTTATCCAGAGTGGAGTTAATACTATGTGGCCTCTCTTTAAACTGTGCTATTCCACAAGGAAATCAGAAGCTTGGTGTCTATGATGTCTTCTAGGTTCTTTGGATTTTATGACAAATCTGTGCACCAGTAGCTGGCTGGCCCGCCGTCCAGTAGCTCCCCCCACCTCCTTCCCTCATCTCCCCCCATAGCTTGCCGCCCTGTCCCCTCCTGAAGCTCTCTGCTGCCCACTTGTAGCTCGCTGCCCCACTCTCCTGCTGATCCATGATCCGGTCATTACTCAGTCGGTTGTTATGCTTCACAGCGTAATGACCATTTATATATTACATCTTTATTGTATAGGATAAATAGAGCATATCATCACTATCCTTTATACCAAAAATGATTAAGGAATCAAGAGGTGAGTTGCCAAAAAGAATACAGTTACCTTATTATCAGTTCAATGATACAGGACAAAAAGTCCACATACTGTGATTTTTTTTATTTTAATATTTGCCTTTCGCTGTTGGAGACACCTACCTAAAGCAGTTGACGACTTGGATGTATATATATCAAACCACAGAGTCATGTTTCCTTTTGAACTTCTCTAAGGCAGGCAGTACTAGTCAACTATTAACTCTTGCTGAATTAACATTTAACAATTGAGGTTTAGGACACATCCTAAAAATGTAAGCCCAGGTTGGAAACATTAGCCCGTCAGGGATTTCTGGGTGGTCTCACGTTTGATTTTCTTTTTTTATCCCCATCTATTAAAAATACCATGGTGATTATATCTGTCATAAATTAAAAACCTGAGAGACACGATATCAGTTCAAAGAAGGAATACTGTATGGGTGATTTAGCTTTTGGAGTGCTCAGAAGACTAGTCATTCTATTCATTTTGGCAACTCACCCCTTGATTCCTTAATGTTGACAATGCAAGCATGTGAAAGAGGGAACCGGGTAAAAGCAGCAGATGGGGACCAACCCCTAAAAGAATCTGCCCATCTTTTTCTGGAGATACATCAATCTGGTTTAAGATTTTTATGATACCATCATGATTTCTTTACTTATTTCTAATTGTTGGACTCCGCAAAAAAAATCAGAAGGCACTCCTGGACAGCCAACCCATCCCATGGTGCTCTGAGGGAAGACAAGTCAGCTTAGATATATGATGGACTATACAATCCCACTACTTAAGGATACCATCATAATTTATAAAGAGCAAACATTGCCCCAATATTTCTGGGAGGAAAAAAAAGAGATCTCTGTGGCGAGCCGAAAAGTAAGCTCAGGGATAAGAGATGGAGTGAGTGACAGAACGCTGGGTCAATTAGGGCTGATTCGTGACCCCATAGGCTCTCATCACGCATTCTGCTAGTAGCACAAGGATGGGAAAAGCACAGTTCCGTAAGAGCCCGGTGCAACATTAAGGTTTAATTAAACTGTTTTCTCTGGGCCAGCGAGCCGCGCAGGGATGTCACGGGAGAACAGAGCTGGACGGTGCAGTGACGGCCCCGCAGCGAGAAGGCGGGGAGCCGCGGGGCCAGAGCACATGCTGGTATAGACAGGCGACGGGGAGCGGCTGTGCTGGCGCTGTGAGCTGGAACCTTGTCCCCCCTCCAGGCTCCAAGGGGGCGGGGTGTCCAGTCTGCAGAAAGCAGACGGTGGAGGGCAGTGGCCAAGGTTCCTGGCTTGTTCTGGAAAAGGGCGATTGAAACTGGAGTCCCCCGAGGCCCGGGGCAGGAACCCAAAGCGATGATAATAGGAAATGCAGGGTCAGCTCAAAAAACACGCCAAAGCTGTTGGAATTATTTAAGGGTGCAACAGACGTCCTCTCAATTGGGGAGCTTATTCTGTAGTCAAGAATCGGATGCATGGCCACTTGGTAGCTTCTTACTTGGCGTAATGGCATTCTCTGAATCCAACCAAGTAAGCCACTTAGGAATTAACAAAGAAGAGGCAGTTGAATTGTGAATACATTTGAGTTTTAGTTACTCATGTGCTGGAAGTTGAGATGGGATTGGCCCAAGTGCCATAATTTACAGATTAACACGGGAGAAGCAGTTGTTGTTTTTTTTTTCCTGTTCTTTGCATAAGTGGCCTTTCAAAATGAACTAGACTTTAGCAGTGTGTTAGTTTCCTAGGAGTGCTGTAGCAAAGTGGGATGCCTTAAAAGAACAAAAATGTGTTCTCTGGCTATTCAGGAGGCCAGGAGGTCAAAATTCAGATGTGGGAGGGCCATGAGCCAAATAGCCCAATAAGAGTTCCCTTGCACACATTCCCTCTAAAAAAAAAATAAAATTTGGCATCCATCCACAGACAAAGGTGCCTTCCTGGGAACTAAGGGATCCAGGAGGGAGATGGTGAAACCCCAGTGTAGTCCAAGACCAATAATAGTCCACCAGGCTCACAACCTGGCAAATGACTCACTGATCTCTGTCCTGGCCACAGAAACATAAAGAACTCCAGACTCCTGAGGACTTGCTATACTCCTTTCATCTTTTTTTCTCTTTTTTTTAAAAAAAATATTTTATTGATTTTTTACAGAGAGGAATGGAGAGGGATAGAAAGTCAGAAACATCGATAAGAAACATCGGTCAGTTGCCTCTTGCACACCCCCTACTGGGGATGTAACCGCAACCAAGATACGTGCCCTTGACCGGAATCGAACCTGGAATTAGTCTGCAGGCCGATGCTCTATCCACTGAGCCAAACGGGTTTTGGATCCTTTCCTTTTGGGGTCTGTCACCAGCACCATATACCAAGAGACCCACTCATGTATCAGATAATACCCATATAGGCTTCCTTTTCTGCTGTTACCCTGAAGTGGCCCAGAAACCAGCTTCAACACCTCTTGGCCACAGTCTGGGATCACCTGGAGGCAAGCCCATCAAATTTGGCCATTTGGAAAAAGACCCGTAATTGAGCTTCAGTCTGTCCCAGCTTATGGTTCACGATCATTGTTGCTGGTTTGGGGACCCTGCAGTAGCCACTCCTGCATGAACCCCCAGAGATCTTGAAGGGGCTGCATACTAGGCATCAGGCCCTGCCCAGCTGTAGTACCAGGAGCTAGACAGCTGGCACAGGGACCGGGCAAGAGAACCTCCCATCTGTGCCACCAGAGATCCTGAACAAATCCTATTCATGAATCAAGCTTTCCTCCCAGCCACAGTTAGCCAGTCTGCCATCGGGAGACCTTCTGTCTGTGCCCTAGAGATCCAGGACCCTCCACTTGGATCCAAGTCCTTCAGCCACTGCAAGAGACCAGTCCAGTCTGTGGGTGGACAGCTTATACTATAGAGATACAAAAGATCATAAGAAGCAACATTTCCATCCACATATTTTTCACTAAGCCAATTATGAGGCCATATTGTTAGCATTAGTTTACATTTCTCTTTCTATCAGAAGCTGTAGGTTACTTAAAAGCAGGGATTACTTATGACTACTTATTGAGTGAAGTGGATTTAGTAGTGACTGAATGACTAGGTGGACAATGGCCCATGCTAGTATCGAAGACAACCCAAATGTGTGAGGAGTTCTGGATATTAAAATTAAAATGGAGCCCTAGCCTGTGTTGCTCAGTGGATAGAGCATCAGCCTGCAGACCAAAGGGTTCCAGGGTTCAATTCTGATCAAGCGCATGTATCCTGGTTTCTGGCTCCTCCCTAACCTGGGCCCTGGTTGGAGTACATGCAGGAGGCAACCAATTGATGGGTTTCTTTTCACATCAATGTTTTTCTCAGTCTTTCCCTCTCTCTTCCACTCTCCCTAAAAAAAATCAATGGAAAAATATCCTCTGGTGAGGATTAAAAAATTAATTAATTAAATCAAATTAAAATAGATATAGAGAGTGAATAGCTAAATATCCCACCTTTAAAACAGTATGTTTTAATCTCTTCCTTTGACTAAACTAGAACAATAGGCAAGGGAATCCTTATTCCTTAGACTCATTTGTTTTTGGTAGGTAAATAAAATTATTTTGAGTATTTATCATTATGCATCCATTTATATTCTATATATACTATATATGTGTATATACATATACATATACACATATACATATACACACATATATGTATATATATGTATGTGTGTATATATATATATATATATATATATATATATATAAACTAAGGGAATAAAAGTTACTTGGCTGATGTGACTGCTGCAAGTTTAGTGCTCGAGGAAAACCTATCCTGGTGTTTGTGCTCCTTTAGTTTTAGTTTGTACAGAGAGAAGACCACTGGGAAGCCCACTCTGTATTAAATTGGGGGGACCTAACACGCTTTTAAAAGTTTCTGGGTAAGACTGTTACATGATTTCTAAACACTAAGTTTGATCTACTGGGAACACTTGCTTATTACCAAAGACACAGTAGAAACATTTCAGCGAAACCTCTAATAATGGTTTCAGAAGCCACTGTCAAGAAAAGCATGCCACTGGGTACCGTTATCCATGAGGACGGGAGGCTAGGGTCCAGGAGAATCGGTGAGGATATAATAAAGCATTTTAAGAGCAGCTTATATCACAGTAACACACCACCAAGTGTGAGTAGATGAGGAAGATAATTATATTTTATTATGCTATCTACATGCTATCTCATTGGGAGTGTGAACTCATAATTGTTTTGTGGTAACTTGCAAGAATCCAGCAATTATTAGCACCATAATGAATAAAGCATTCAGCAAAACACCAAAGTTGCCAAATATATAGAGCTGAGCTTTGAAAAATGTGGGGCTTAGGTTAAGTTCAGTTGGCCCTTTGTATCCATGGGAGATTGGTTCCATGGGGGATACCAAAATCTGTGGATGCTCAAGTTCCTTACATAAAATGGCATAGAGTAATGCATACAAATGGCCCTTTGCATCCATGGATCAAAAATGGACATGTACACATATATAAGCAAGCCAGCCAGTCTTATGTTAATAAAACATAAACATAAATGAGGTTATCTATCTCACATTTTTACATATTTTTTTCTCTCTCCCTCCTCCCCTCCTCCCTACCCTCCTTTCTTTCATTCCCTTTATTATTATTACAAGGGGCCCAGTACACAAAATTAGTGCACTAGGAGTGGGTAGTCCCTCAGCCCAATCTGCCCCCTCTCACATACTGGGAGCCCTCAGGGGATGCCCTACTGACGGTTCACCCACGGTCTGCCCAAGGCCAAAAGCCTCTGGCTAAGGCTTTTGGCCTTGGGCAGGGAACATTGGCCAGGGGCCCCCAGTGATCACCCTGCGATGGGGTTAATCACTGGCTCTGCCCTTGCCCCCTCAGCTCTGATAGTTTACCTCATAGTGATCTTGGTGTCAGGATGTTCCCGGGACACAGGCACTGGGTGCCTATGTATGCAAATTAACCACCATCTTTGTTGGGTTAATTTTCATACTCACTCTGATTGGCTATGGGTATAGCAGAGGTATGTTCAATTTAGATGTTTGTCTTTTATTAGGTAAGATTATTTAATTTCACCATTTGAAATTAAATGATTTGGCTACTGGATATCATTGAAATCATTCACCTGGTTGTCCTATATAATAAAAGGCTAATATGCAAATGACTGGTAACTATGAGATGCACTGACCACCAGGGGGCAGATGTCAATGCAGGAGCTGCCTCCTGGTGGTCAGTGCAGGAGCACTCCTCAGCTAGAAGCCAGGCTCATGGCTGGCAAGTGCAGCAGCAATGAGGATGTCTATCTGCCAGGTTAGGCCCACTCCTGAGGGGTCCCAGGCTGTGAGAGGACACAGCTGGGCTAAGGGACCCTCCCAAGTACATGAATTTTGTGCACCAGGCCTCTAGTTTTCCATATTCTTTAAGAACCTGTATCTAGCTGATCCACAAAATTCTATGTACTTATAATTTTTAAAACAATGAGACAACTGTAGATGTGCCACTCATAAATATCATAATTTATACTAACTTAAAAATATACAAACAAGATATCCAGAGTCTTTCTAAATGGAAAGGTTTGATATAGTGTCTCATGATTGATTGTTCTTATTTCCTGGGCTCCACCTTTCTTAGGTTCCAAAACCATTACCCTGAACACAGGAGTGAGGATGTGACCTGTGTCTGGACTAGAAGGCTTACTTTACCTGTATTTATGTTAAATCAAGAAGGATGCAGGATTTTGAGGATGACATTTAAAGGCAGATCAAAATAATAGATTTCAGAATTAGAATTTAGGCTTAACATTTCTCTATAAACTTTATACTTAAGTCCTGTCTTTATTAGGATGTAAGACAGAAGGTGAACTTTTTTATTAAAGGGATTTTTAAATATCATTCCCAATAAAATAGCCAAACCATTAGAAAACAGACTATTAAATTCTGGCTGGTGTGGCTCAGTTGGTTGGAGCATCATCCTGTACACCATTCCCACTCAGGGCAAATACCTGGTTTAGGGTTCAATTCCTGCTCAGGGTGCTTATGGAGGCAATCAATTGATGTTTCTCTCTCTCTCTCCCTCTCCCTCCCTTCCTCTAAAATCAATTTTTAAAAAAAGTATTATGACTGAATAAAAATTGAATTAATTTTATTTACTTTGCTACAAGAAGAAAAGTTTATTATGTGAACAGGATGGGGAAGCAGGATATCTTAGAGTTGTAGTTAGGATAACTGTTGGATGTGCCAGCTCAGATAGACCCAGGGTAGCTAACTATTTTTCACTACCCTTATAGGGGAGAACAAGGAAAACCTTACTTTTGATGAAGGGGCCATTCATAAATAGAATTGACTTGCTAAACTTGAAAATTGTTACTTATATAGTTACTAGAGGCCTGGTGCATGAAATTCGTGCACAAGGGGGTCCCCTCAGCCAGCCTGCACCCTCTCCAATCTTGGACCCTATGGGGAATGTCTGACTTTCAGCAGTCAGACATCTATCTCACAATCTATGACCACTAGCTCCTAACTGCTCATCTGCCTGCCTGCCTCATCACCCCTAACTGCCCCCCCCCCCTGCCAGCCTGGTCACCCTCAATTGCCCCCCCACCCCTGCTGGCCTGGTCACCCCTCACTGCCCCCCCTACTGGCCTGGTCACCCCATGCAGCCTGCTGCTCAGTCATTTGGTTGGCCCTCACTAACCCCCTGCTGACCAGGTCACCCCACACAGCCTGTTCAGTTGTCCAATTGTTTTGGTTGTGATGATCACTTAGGCATATATATATTTGTTTCATACATATAGAGAGGCATTGTTTGAAGGAACATGATTTCTGGAACCAGACAGACTTAATTCACATCTCTATTCAGACGTTTACCACCTCTATGACTCCAGCAGAGTTTTCATCATATCTGTGCCTCATTAACTTCACCTGTGAAATGTGACAGTAAGAGCATATAAGGTCATTTTGTAGTATTTTATGTCAAGTGTTGAGACCCATGCCTAACACATATTAAGCCTCATATAAATATGATGCTTTTATAATACTTATATCAAGTGGAGCATTTACTATGTACCAGGCACTTTTCTAGATGATGGGGATGTAATGTTGATAAAACCAAAATCCTTGCCTTATAAAATTTATCTTTTAATTTGAGTGATGTGACGAACTTAAGTGGTTTTACAGCAAACTTCTTTAGTCTCTCTTCTTCCTTAACATTTATTTAGTTGATAAATAATTGACATATTATATTAGTTTCAAGTGTACAACATGATTCAACATATGTATCCATTGTGAAATCACCACAATAAGTCTAGTTAACATCCATCACAGGATCATTACAATTATTTTTTGTGATGAGATCTATTCTTCTTTTTTCTAATGTGAACTTTATTTTTATTAAATCCTCACTCTAAAATATATTTTTATTGCTTTTAGAGAGAGAAAATACAAGAGGGAGAGAGGTAGACATCCATGCGATTGGTTACCTTCTGCGTGTGCTTTAACCAGGGACTGACCAGGGATTGAACCCGCAACCTGGGTATGTGCCCTGACCGGAAATTAAACCCTCTATCCTTCAGTGCATAGAATGGCTCTCCAACCAACTGAGCCATAGTGGCCAGGGCTACTCTTCCTTCTTGACAGACAGCTGAACCACCTATCTAAATCTTCCTACCATGATGGTTGTCCACAGGACTGCGTTGTAGCAAAAATATTGTTCGAGGAAGTGATATGTCCCATTTTCAGATACGGCTCACATATTTCCCACATGCCTTCTATTGTCTCTGGATTGCCTGCTGGCTCTACCAAGGTGCCAGAGTGAGCCTTAAAGCCACAGGTCAAAGATGTCACTCAGACGCCTGTCCAACCTCCCTGGTGCCACTGACATTTGAACTTTGTACAAATAGGGAAACTGCCTTCTATTGTATTATGCTGCTAAAATATAAGACTTTTGTCTTGTAGCGTTTAGCATTACTTCTATTACTGTGTAAACAAATACATTGATAACATCTTATCAGCAAATGCTAAGTGCTTGGTAGAAAAGAGAAGCAGGAAAAGGTTGCAGATTGGAAAAGACTGATGGGGGAAGTCCTCATGTAGAAGGGGATCCCTGAAGCAAGACGAGTAACTGAAGTGGAGAGATACATGCATAGCTACTGTAAGATTACTGCAGACAAAGGGAATCACAGGATCAAAGACTGATGTAAAAATGTGCTTGTAGTTTTCAAAACTTCTGTTGAAAACCAGTGTGAGCTGGAATTGAGTTAGTAGTAATTGAACAATATGGAACCAGGATTTCATAGACCATGCTAAGGATTATTGATTTTATTGGAAAATTTTCAGTAGGGAGATGCCACAATGTAACTAACATTTTAAAAATAATAATTTTAGTTGCTGTGTAGAGGTTGGGTTCTCGATTCCAATAATTACAGGCTGTTGTTGTTCCTTGTGATTAAGCCCCTAGGGGAAGAATGAAAGCTGAGCTATAAGTGATAAAGTTATTTTTTAAAAATATATTTTATTGATTTTTTTACAGAGCGGAAGGGAGAGGGATAGAAAGTCAGAAACATCGATGAGAGAGAAACATTGATCAGCTGCTTCCTGCACACCCCCCCGCTGGGGATGTGCCCGCAGCCAAGGTACATGCCTTTGACCGGAATCGAACCCGGGACCTTTCAGTCCACAGTCTGATGCTCCATCCACTGAGCCAAACCGGTTTAGGCTATAAGTGATAAAGTTATAAAAAGTAGTTTTGGAAACAACAAAATGATAACCCAAGTCTTCTCAAAGCAATGTTTTTGATTCTTACTCTTTTTTTGTCCATTCAACACAAAATTATACGTCATTAAGCACTTGCATTTGACACCATCTTACTTAAATTCAGCCAGAATTAAACATCATCCACATGTGATCTACAACTCAAACCTCCCTAAGGCTGGATATCACACTGTTGCATAATTCATCAAATAATGGAAATCTTATTTCATATTTTCTACCCTTAAGCCTTATCACATTCACTTATACATTTCTGCAGTTGATACTTCTAAAATGCTTTAAAAATTATTTTTAAACAGAGCTATTTAATTATTGACTCTATGAAACTATATGGGAAATACAAACACGTGGCTATTGGAAACTTAGCTTGACTTCTTTCTACCATAATAATTTAGGCCAGGCCTCTAAGGAACACACTCTAAAGGATGTAAAAAAAAATTTTGAATCCAGTATATTTTGGGTTCATTGAATGATAAGTTAATCAAATCTCATTTTTATAGGGCAGTTCAGAGCATTTAACATGCTTTCATGTTTTATGATTCTCCATAAGGTGAGGTATGTGGAATATTTATCAAACTTAATTGACTATAGAAGGTCTTCCTCTACTTATTTTTACTTGTATAGGACAATTTATAGAAAGAAATACTACTACATGTTACTCACTTCTAGAACACAATAGTTTCAACAAAATTTAATCTGAAATAATTCAATAGAAGCAACCAATTTGATCAAAATCATAACTGAAATGGACATATAAACTACCACTCCGCTCATACACCCAAACTAATCATATTCTTCAAAGATCTTCGTTTCATAATATTTTCATGATGAAACTATTTGGGGATTAATTTTTTTAATGAAAATGACTCTAGGAAAGTAACTAATATCACCTAAACTTTCTCCAGATTATCTTCATTGAAAATAAATTTGGGGGAACCTTCTAGAAAAAAAGCTTGCTATTATCTCTGACCACTAGATTTTAAAGGTAGAGGTTCCTGATGTTACACGTTTGCCATAGAGCAGAGCTGCGACTTATCTGTTTACTTAGGGGCCTCCAGAAAGCCATGGATGAATGATGTTTGCTGGAAGCTTGTGTTTAGCCTTTCTATATTTCTGTTTTGAGATGAGTAACCAGTCACAAAGAACCAGAGGGTGTTTTCACACCTTTTCCTCCTCTTTATTAAGGTAGACTTCACAGCCCCAGTGTAACAGGTAGTGCCTTCCCACACGAGTCCTCTCCGGAACATATTATCCAACTCTGTAGGAGTTGAAGACTTTAGATTGGTTCAGGACTGACAGAACCACTCTGCCATCAGCAATTTCTTTGTGCTAGAAAAGAAGTTTGTGTCAGATATGCTACATTTTCTTCAGATAGTCTATCGTTGTTTTCCCACCTTATCTTTCCACAAATATAATGAAAATAGCACGTCTTTTAGAATAAAAAGTACCTTCAACTTCAAAAGAAGTGCTTATCATATATGGTCCTATTTTTTAATCTTTAAAATGAACAACAACAACAAAAACTCAGCCTGATTTTTTTCATTGGGATGGCATGTGAATTAATGGGATTTAAAGTTTGTAAATTTAGAATATAAGTATGGAATGGCAGGTACCTTTACCATATTGTTCTCTTTCTTACTCCAAGGTACCTAGAGCAGCATCTTACATAAAATAGGGTCCCAATATACTTTTAATTATACTAAAAACATTAAGTATCCTGAAGCTTTTTTCTTATATTATATTCCCCACATAAATAAGAACACCAGTGATACAGTATAATTTTGTCAAAAACTTTGTATTTTCCATAAAGAACTCCTTATAATATTGGAAATTTGTTAGATGACCAGCTGGACTGTTGAATAGAACTTATCAATTGGAATTCTATTATTTTTTCTCCTCTTTATTGTGGACTTTCTCTAAGAATGATAGGGAAGAGAAACAGTTATACAATTTAAAGATTATTTCAATACTTTGACCTAAAAGAAAACTAGAATTGTTGTGGAAATTTGACATGTATGAATCTAATAGAGTAAAAATCTAAAAACTGCAAGTGTGTATGGCTTTTGTCATTCCTCCTTATGGGACATTAAAATGAATAACTGGATATTTTATTTGAGTAACACTTTCCCTTAAAATTGGTTATATTTTCTATTGCTCTAGTATAACAATTTTTAATCAGTGTGTACAATATTTTTAAAAGATCTAATTCCTGACTATTTAGTCAAGGGCACTGATCTCTTTTCCCTTAGATTGTCAAATAACAAAAGTGACAACAGCCAATACTACATAAATGTCTATGTATGAATGCTCTGTCTTGCATGTTATTGGATATGTAACATAATAAGGTTACATCTGATTGGTTAATTCTTGGTAGCAGAAATCCTTTTATACAAGTATAGGCACTAAATTTTTAGAAAGTCACTTTGGAGCAAAACAGGTAGGTAATTATTATTATTATTATTATTATTATTATTGTAAATCAAAACTATGTCAATTTTTGTCATGTTGGCAAAATATATTTTTTGGTGGGTCACAGAATTATAGTAGTTTATGTGTGCCATGAGATGAGAAAGGTTGAAAATCAATGCCCTAGTATATTCTATATTTTCAAAATAATTACCAATTCATCCCCTTTCCAATCCTGTCCAGGCACATGGTTATTTCTATCTTACATAGTACTTTCAACTCATAAACTAATAGGTAAAATAAATTATGCATATGGAATTCTGATTTCTCTTTTGTTCCCATGGGCAGAAACATGAGATGTTCACCTTTGGACCAGTAAAGTGTGAATGTTTTTGTCAGTGTTGTCTGTATTATATTACTACAGGAAACAGGGAAAACAGGAAAATAACAAACTTGAGTGAGATGTAATCATAGAACTAGTTGTTGAAAACTGCTCTCTTCTAAGACATTGTGGTGAAGAAGGCATGTGTGTTAGAAGAGAAGTGAATTTGGAAGGAGATGAATAAAGAGAGAAATCTTTAAAAATTGAGTACCTATTCTATCTAATAAAAGGGTAATATGCAAATTGACCGTACCTTCACTACACCTACAAGCCATGCCCACAAGCCATCAAGAGCAAATAAACCCCAATCAAGATGGCTGTGGCCACTTAGAGCAGGAGCGAGGCTTGGGTTTCCCTAGCAATGGAGAAAGCCAAGCTTTCCACCTGCTCTTGCTGGCCTAGGCCTCCACTCAATGTTACAAAGTTTCAAGTATAGAAGATACATAATCCTAACAGAAATGGTGGCAGCCATAGAGCTGGAGAGAGCAGAGGCTAGGGTTGCCCAGGCAATGGAGGAAGCCAAGCTTCTGCAGTCCTAGCGCCTAGGCCTCCACTCTAGGCTACAAAGTTTCAAACAGAAATGGCTGTCACCAGGGAGTGAGCAGAAGGCTTGGCTCTGCTCAAGGCTACAAAGTTTCAATTGTAGAACATAAATTAATCCCAAATCCAAGGGCCTTCCTTTGGGTCGCTGAGTGGGAGTGGCCAGCCTGCAAATCACCATAGGCCCCTCGTCCAGGCCACCCCATACCCCAAGGGAACCCCCACCCTGATCCAGGACACCCTTCAGGGCCAACCAGCTGGCCCCCACCCATGCATTAGGCCTCTATCCTATATAATAAAAGAGGAAGAAGCAGATAGACCATCACTCAACACACAAGATGGCTGCCCCATGTGGTCAAAGATCCTACCACCATGTGGACACAAAATGGCCACCACAAGATGGCCAGCAGGGAAGGGACGTTGGGACATTCTAGGCCTGCCAGGTAGGGCAGTTGTGGACCACCGGGACACCAGGGGAGGGCAGTTAGGGGTGACCAGGCTGGCAGAGGAGGGAAGTTGGGGACAAACAGGCTGGCAGGGGAGCAGATAGACATCAATTAAGCTGGCAGGGTATTGGTTAGGGGGTTATCAGGCTGGCAGGCAAAAGAGGTTAGGGGCAATCAGGGAGGCAGGCAGGAGAGCAGTTTGGAGTCAACAGTCCTGGATTGTGAGAAGGATCCCAATGGGATCAGACTTAAACAGGCAGTGGGTTATCTCTCAAGGGGTCCTAGATTGGAGAGGGTGAAAGCTGGGCTGAGGGATACCCCCTACCCCCCAGGCACAAATTTTGTGCACCAGGCCTCTAGTTTTATATATAATCTTTTATTAATTTCTTATTATGTATAGGCACCATATCATTCTCTTGCCTGGACCATCAAGGAATTATGTTCCATTATGCCTCTACAAGAATTGGAGTGTTTACGAGCACAGGGTGAAAGAATAGTTGAAAATCCTGGTAAAACAACACACAGTGAAATGCCAAGATTAGCTGCCTAGGTCCCTGGGTCCCAGGGCTATTTCTATTGCCTTTGAGATGAAAGATTTAATACTGCATACAATGAGGGAACCATGCTATTATGTATTCCCTAGAATGGGGCAGAAAATAACAACAACTTACATTTCCTGGGTGTTTACTCTGTGCTTGACATTTTGTTAATTACTGGAAATGAATCACTGAATGCAGTCATCACAGCAACCCTCTAAGGAATGACTGTTACTGTGCCATTCTCCAGATGGGGACACGGGAGCTCAGGGATGCTAAGTAACTGGTTCTTGATCACAAAGCTGCTGTTAAACATCAGCTCTGCTGGAATCCAAAGTCTTTGGATACACTTCAAACCATATACGTCCCCACTTTCTCTTCCATTCATGAACACTTGTTTAGGGATACACTGATATGTTTAGAGATAAAATTACTATAAAAAACATTAAGGTTTACACCACAGCTTTATAGGCTTGAAAATATTAAAGACCAGCGTTGGCTCAAAAAAAAAAAACAAAAAACAGAGGTCTGGAAGAAAGTAATGTATTCAGAGTGACTGTACTTCATTAAAAATATCATTGTATGTCAAAATCCCTTTGCTTTGCTTTGACTATGTGACCCTGGAGGGGAGCAGGGACATGAATTCTGGGCCTTTCAGAGAAAGTCACAATGAGAGATATGTAAGGGTCAACCTCAGGCTGCTCTGCATTCCACTTGGCAGCTTCGTTGTATTGGAGAAAAAAAGAATTAATTGGTTCATTTAGCCCTTCACTTAATTCAGCCTTTTAATGTGCACTTCAGTTCTCACCCAAATGAACAGAGACAGCGCAAGGAACAGAACACATTTAACGGAGCTCTCAAAAATGCGCGGCTGTTGCTCCTGCTCCTCTAATAGACACAAATCATTTATTTCCTTCTGCAAAACTCCATTAGCCAAAAAAAAAAATAGACTTTCTTAACAAATGTATATCATACCCAAAATAGAAAGCCCGACTCTTTCTCTCTGATATGCACAAAGTCATAGAAACACATTCACAGTATGTCCACCCTCAGCAACCTGCCCACTACATTCTTCAAGGCCCACAAAGTTGCCCCTTTCTTTTGCCCATAAAGGACTAAGTATTCAGGGCATGAAACCAGGAATCACAATAAATTAGAAATAAAAGGGACCTCAGCTCAAATTAAGATCTTTCATTTTAAAGATAGGACCAGTGAGGCTTGAGAGGTGAGATGATTAGCCCAGGATCATTCAGGTGATCAAAATTTAGGACCTTGAATCAAGTCCCCCTCTCCCAACTCTAAATATAGTCTGTTCTCTCCTCTGCTAGGGTGCCTGCTTAACAGAGACTACTGATGTGGCCCCACTGACAAGTCTTGTATACTCATCATCCAACTAGAGGCCTGGTGCATGAAATTGGTACATGGGTAGGGTCCCTAGGCCTGTCCAGTGATCAGGGCTAATTGGGGCCTTCCTTCCCCTGGCTGCTGGCTGTCAGCTGCTGGCCGGGATGGCTGGGGCCTTCATTCATCCTGTGCCACCCCTGGTGGTCAGTGCATGTTATAGCAAGCAGTTGAACTCCTAGTGAGTTGAACACCCAAGGGGACAATTTGCATATTAGCCTTTTATTACATAGGACTAGAGGCCCAGTGCATAAAATTTGTGCATGGGGGGGTGGGTTCCCTCAGCCCAACCTGCACTCTCTCCAATCTGGGACTGCTGGCTCCCAATTGCACGCCTGCCTGCCTCATTCCCCCTAACTGCTTCTGCCTGCCAGCCTGATCATCCCTAACCATTCCCCTACCAGCCTGATCGACACCTAATTGCTCCCCTGCCAGCCAAATCATCCCCAACTGCCCTCCCTTGACAACCGGGTCTCCCCCAAATGCCCTCCCCTGCATATTCCCTCTTTATTATATAGGGTTTTTTTCTTTAGCATATTGAACAGCCCTAACTGTTTGGCTCAGTGGATGGAGCGTAGGCTTGCAGACTCAGGGTCCCAGGTTCGATTTCGGTCAAGAGCATATACCTAGGTTAGGGGCACGTACCCAGTGGGAAGTGTGCAGGAGGTACCGAATCAATGTTTCTCTCTCATAGATATTTCTAGCTCTCTAATCCTTTCCTTTTCTCTCTGTAAAAAATCAATAAAATATATATTTTTAAAAAAGGAACATTTAAGATTCCTCCATATCTGCCTGGATGGTGTGACTCATTGGTTGAGACCCCAGGCTGCCACCCCTGGAAGAGTATCACACCCAAGCCAGGCTGAGACCTCAGCCCAGGCTGCCATCGTACCCTGGCCAAAGATTGTGCCACAGGGGTGGGGGCCCCAGCCAGGCTGAGGCTACAACCCAGGGTGCCATCTCAGTCTGGCCAGAGATCATGCCACAGAGGTGTGAACCCCCATCAGGCTGAGACCCCAGCTCAAGCGGCTGCCCCTGGCCAGGTGATCATATGGTTGGGTGCGTGCCCCAGCCCAGGCTGCTGCCACTTGCCAGAAGATCGTGTGGCAGGGGTGTGCGGCCCTGCTGGCCTGAGATCCAAGCCCAGGCTGCCACTGCTGGCCAGGGATCACGTTGGACGCTGGTGCCTCCCAGGCGGATACCCCGAGCTGCCGCTGCTGGGCAGACTGCGGGATCTGGCGGGGCTAAGAGGCCTGGGTGTTGCCATCTTGTGGCTATGGGTGCCACCATTTTTATAGTAGAGTGATAGTTAATTTGCATATTACCCTTTTATTAGATAGGATAATTGAAACTTTGTAGCATTAAGTGGAGGCCTAGGCTTCCAAGGGCAGGCAGAAAGCTTGGCTTCCTCTATTGCTGGGGAAACCCAAGCCTCCCTCCTGCTCTCTGTGGCCAGCAGCCATCTTGGTTGGCTGCTCCTGATTGGCTGATGGGCGTGGGTGGTGGGTGTGGCTTTTGGGTGTAATGGAGATGTGGTCAATTTGCATATTACTCTTTTATTAGATAGGATTATTTCTAAATTGCTTGTATACCTATAAAGAGTCACTGGACCTCTTTCTGTTTCATACAACTTTGCATTCCTTATCTTTTAGAAAATACATTATAGTCCTTTTTTTTTTTTAATAGTCATCATCTGTTGAGATCTGGCCTTGGGAAGGCCCCAAAGAAGCAATTTAGTTGTTTGTTTTTTTTTAAATCAGAAGCACCCAAATATGAGCTGGTGGCTGGTTTGAGTTCCTATTAATTCTCCTCCTCATGCTTCTTTCCACACACCATCAATATTTTACTTGCCTCATGCTAATGATTTTCATCAGCTTAAAAGCTAGTTTAATTAATCTCCTTCTGTTTAACAACAACAACAAAAAAAGGTCTATCTGATGAAATGTTCAGGACAAATAGTAAATCTGGTGTTTTTCCCCTAGGTCACGTGCCAGTGCCAGATAGTTTAAAGGAAAGGTGTTGGCTAGGGATACAAAAGAAGTAATTCATCATTAACAAATGGCCTAGATATGCAAGCACATCTCAAAAGCTCAGCATCACTAAGTGGCCTTTGTTAGAATCTCAAGCTGGCACATTGTACAAGCCAAACATCGGTCTTCTTTGCCAGAGACAGAGCACGCCTCTGCTCTGGGGAACAGTTCCAGGTGGTAGGAGTACATGTCACGTCCTGGTTGCTTGGGAAATAAGCTGTCACTTTATTTTGAACTTCCCAGTAGTATGAATTTAGCTTCCTACATAAAGATAACTATTCGCGCCCCCCCCCCCCCCAAAGCCATCCATTATTTGCAGGGGGACTCAGTGTTAATTTCACTGCCTGTCAATTAAGCTCATCCCTTAATTTAATTGGGATGTGTCTACAGTGCTAATCCTGGTCCTTATCCTATGCCTAGAATAAGCTATACTCTCTAAGCATCTTTGCCCCTGATCTCCCTCTAGCAATTTATTTTACTGCCAGATTAATCCCCTCATCCTTTGTGATGAGAAGATCTTCGTGCTTCAAAATCTCTTGGTTTGCCACTCACTACAGGACATAATCCAAGTTCTCTAACAAAGCAGTGAAGTCTACAAACAATCTGAATCAACCTCTTGACCAGCCTTTTCTCCTTCGCTTTGTTTCCGTGAATGCCTTATACCATCTGAAATGTGTCTGGTTGAAAATCAGAATCAGGATTAGAAGAATATCTGATTAGTAGCCTTAGACTAGCCTCTCCTAATCTGATATAATGGTTGATATGAGATTTAGAGAAAAACAAAATGAAACTCAAACCTCACCCATACCTACTGTGACATAGTTTTCAGAGCCGATTAACTGAAAGTTAAAAAAATAAATAAATAAAGTGATACTTTCTGAAAATTAAGTAACTACTCTTGAGATTCAAACAAAAAAAAATAAAACATGATTCAATTATGTATATATTTCAGAGAGAAAGGGAGAGGGAGAGAGAGATAGAAACATTAATGATGAGAGAGAATCATTGATTGATTCTCTCCTGCATGATTGTGGGGATCAAGCCCACAATCCTGTCATGTAACCTTGACCAGAAGTGAACCCAGGAACCTTCAGTCTGCAGGCCAGTGCTCTATCCACTGGGACAAATCAGCTAGGGCAAAAACATGATTTAATATTAAACCTTCTATGCATCCTTAAAAACGAAAGAAATTTACAAATTTAAAAAATGAAGAAAATATATGAAAGCGTGCTGTGTTCTGAATGTTTATGGCTCCTCTAGCCACTCCACTAGTCCAAGTTCTCATGTTAAAGCCAGATCCCCAAAGCAATAGTATTTAGATAGGGGCCCTTTGGGAGGTAATTAGATTTGGATGAGGTCGTAGGTGGTGAAGTCCCCATGATGAATGAGTGCTCTTATCAGGGAATGAAGAGCCAGGGGTCTCTATTTCTGCTATGTGAGAATACATGAAGTTGGCCATCTATAACCCAGAAGAGAGCTCTCATCAGAACCTGAGTACACTGCCACTTGATCTGAATTTCCAGCCTGCAGCAATGTGTGAAATAAATTTCCGTTGTTTATACAGTGCCCAGTCTATGGTACTTCAGGTCAGCCCAAACTGACTAAGACACAATGGTTTACAGACACAGAACAACAAACAATGTCAGATGGACAGTGATCTCTGAAAGAAGATAAATAACGAGATGATCCTGAGGATTAACCCAACTGACCATTTGGAGAGAAATTCCAGGCCACAGTACAGGGAGAAGGAATCTAAGCACAGTCTTCTGTTCTTCCTGAGATGAAGGCAGTTTTCAAGCCTGGGGAAGCAAAAAATGTCTAAAAAAATGGCAGGCAGAATACCAAAGAGGAGAGTAGCCCAGAAAGCATCAGAGGTTTCTGTGCAAGTCATTAGGTAAGGACTAGTCAGTACCTGAGTTCAGAAAGCTACCAAGTCTGGGAAAAGAGTCAAGTCCCTGTGGGTCATACAGGAAGAGGAAACTTTGTGTTCCCACCGTATCAAATGGAAAGACTTCCCTGCAAATAGGTCATTGAATAGGGATGGCAGAGAGTGCTGCATAGTAGTGAGGTCTGATGAGCTACAGACAAATGGCTGCTCTACAACCACTAACCAAGACTTAAAAGAAAGCTTCAAAAGAAGTTAAATATTTTTGTTTTGTGCACAAAAACAATAATCAACAATATCAGAAGGAACAATAACTAAAAAATCTCACAACTATTGACATAAAATGTGCAATATTTGACATAAAAATGAGAGAGAGAGAGAGAGAGAGAGAGAGAGAGAGAGAGAGAGAGAGACTCTACCAAGCATTCAAAGAAGCAGAAACAAATGACTCACATGGAAAAGAATCATCAATTAATAGGAACAGACCCTGACTTGACACAGATGAAAGAATTGATAGACAAAGATGTCTGAAATGCTATTTTAAATATACTCCATATGTTCAAGAAGATAGATTAAAAGCATTGACATGTTAAGAAGCATTGAAAATATAAAAATGACTCAAGTTGAAGTTAAAAACATAGAAAAATATCAGATGACAAATATATTGGATAGGACTAAAAACAGACCAGACACAAAAGATGCAAGTATAACTTGAAAACATAATCATTGACTCTATTGAGAATAAAATCTCAATTTTAACAAACTACAAAAAAAGTATCAGTTAGCTATGAGGCAACTTAAAGGGTCTACTATATATATACCCATGTCTCAGAATCAAAAACCATGTACAAAAATATATAGAAATAATTACCAAAAAATTTCCAGATTCATTAAAACTATAAACCCATTAGTTAACGAAGCTCCACAACACAGGAGAAATATAAAGAAAATAGCTCAACATTCCATCATAATCACATTATTTAAAAGTAGTGATAAAAAAAAACCCACCAAAGAAAAACAGTACCACAGAGGAATAAATCATTTACAAAATAAGGTAAAAAAGATAGAGACTTTTTATTGAAAAATATGTCAGAAGAAAATAGAGCAACACTTTAAAGTTCTGATGGAAAAAAAGAAAACAACTGGTAAACTAGAATCCTATATGCAGTAAAAATATATTTCTAAAAATAAAGGTAAATAACATCATTTTCAGAAATACAAAATCAAAGAGTATTCATCACTACCAGACAGGCACACCAATAAATGTTAAGGAAAGTGCTTTAGGTAGAAGAAAAATCATACCAGACTAGAGGCCTGATGCACGAAAATCATGCAAGAATAGGCCTTCCTTTCCCCAGCTGCCAGCACAGGCTTCTCTCTGGCAGCCAAAACCCAGGCTCCCCTTGCAGCCCTGGCATCATCTGGAAGATCATCTGGAATAATGTTTAGTCTAATTAGCATATTATGCCTTTCCTATCTAATAAAAGAGTAATATGCAAATTGATCATCACTCCAACACACAAGATGGCTGCCTCCATGTAGTCAAAGATGGCTGCCCCATATGGAAACAAGATGGCTGCCACAAGATGGCCAGCAGAGGAGGGCAGTTGGGAGGGACCAGACCTGCAAGAGAGCGCAGTTGTGGGTGATCAAGCCTGCAGGGGAGGGCAGTTAGGGGTGACCAAGCCAGTAGAGGAGGGAAGTTGGGGCTAACCAGGCCTGCAGGGAAGGGCAGTTGGGAGAAACCCAGGCCTGTAGGAGAAAGCAGTTGCGGCAGACCAGGCCTGTAATGGAGGGCAGCTGGGGTAGGGATCAGGCCTGCAGGGGAGGGCAGTTAGGCATGACCAGGCCTCAGGAGAGGGCAGTTAGGAGCAACCAGACTGTCAGGGGAGCAGTTAGGCATCAATCAGGCTGGCAGGTGAGTGGTTAGGGGGTGATCAGGCTGGCAGACAAAAGCCGTTAGGGGTAATGAGGAAGGTAGGCAGGTGAGCAGTTGGGAGCCAATAGTCCTGGATTGTGAAAGGTCAGTCAGACATCCCTCGAGGGATCCCAGATTGGAGATTGTGCAGGCTTGACTGAGGGATACACAGCCCCCATGCACAAATTCCGTGCACCTAGTATTATTATAAATGGAAATCTGGTCTAAACACAGGAAAGAAACATATAGGGAATGTTAAGTACAGAGCATGGTAAAAGTAGGCTTACAGTTGTGAGTACAGGAAATACAAAGTATGTTCTTTACTATTCTTTATTAATTATTACATTATTTTTCATATGGACAATTATAAACCTACTTTTGCCCCACCTGGTATAGGGAAATTTTAAATGTAATTAGCTGTTTAAAACATTGTTATGTGTCTAATATATAATTCTATTTTTTTCCTGCCTTCATTTTCAAGAGAAAGTGTTATATTCAAAACTTTGACATCGGGGTCCTGAGTTCTTTTCCCAATTTTACATCGAACTAACGATGTAATCTTAGAGGAGTTGCTTCTTCATTCGATGTTTCCATTTCTCATGCTAAATTTGGCCTTTATTAAATTCCAAAGCTCTCTTACCCTATAGACATCCTCTCTAATGTCTTTTCTTGGCAACTCCTTGCTACATGGATTCTAAGGGAAACCTGAAGCCAAGCTTGGGGTGTTTCAGTGGGATTTGTTAAAGCAGGGTGATGCATTGATCAAAGAAAGGAGGAGGACACTTTTTTTTTCTTTTCAATAGTATGTTAAGAGTAGAAGAAAATGTCACGGGTGGTGACTCAAGCTGATGATTGTCAGATATTCATGACACAGAACAAAAATGCCAATCTTGACATGGCAAGAACAATTAACTTCACTGTCACCATGATTTTTTCCAATATTTATTCTATTTAAAGTGCTTGAGTGGGTTTTATGAGTTATAGACTTAACTCCATTTTAATTATCATTTGCAAGCAGATACATGCTATTTCTTAAAATGTTTTTATTGATTTCAGAGAGGAAGCAAGGAGAGAGAGAGAGAAACATTAATGATGAGAGGGAATCACTGATCGGCTGCCTCTTGCATGTCCCACACTGGGGATTGAGGCCGCAACCTGGGCATGTGCCCTGACCTGGTTCAGAGATCGATGCTCAACCACTGAGCCACACAGGCCAGGTCAGATACATATTATTTATAACATTTTAAATTCATCTTATATTATACATACATGAATGCACATACTATAACGTTAACTTTATTTCAACAAACATCCATTGAATATCAATTGAGAAATTCAATATTGTGTATCAGAACGTTATGATACCAAAATTTTAATGTCAACACAAACAACCACCTTCATTACTTTAGAAAAAGCCTTAGTTTTAAAAAGTTTAGCTTCTATAAAACGTGGAGACTAAATTAGATTATTCTTAAGGTTGTTTCCAGTTACAAAGTGGTAAGTGTCTATGTAGTCACAACTATACCAGAAACTGCGGGGAAAATAAACCAGTATGATATGCTTCCTATCTGTGAGAAAATGATGTCTAACTGGGTAATAATAAAGTGTATCCATATTTAACTCATAATTAATTTATTGCATATTTATTATGTTCAGGTACTAAGTTCTGTGAAACCTGAAACAATTAGAACAGGCCTAAATGTCTAGACAGATGCCCTCAGCCAGGATTGCAAGACTAGCTTTGTAAAGAAGATGAGATTCTGGATGGAATTTGTAGGATAAATGATAATAAACTGAGGGTATTCAGAAGATGTCTATCAGGGGAAGATAAAACAACAGATAAAAACTTTAAAAGAATAATATTTACCCATTGTATGCATATAAGTGGAAGTTTTGCAAAGGTATAGGTTACTTAAATCGAGAGAGAGAAGAGAGAGAGAGAGAGAGAATGTGTGTTTATAAATTGTGTGCATCCATACACATTTCTCAACGAAGCCATTTTAATGGAGAGTAGAAAGAAGACAGACACAATGGGATAATATCAGACAAAGAACACCCTGATGTTTTCATTTCAAGTTCAAACATTGCTACTACCCAGGTCTCTCATATTATGCAAGCCTATTTACATTTGTCAGTATTGTCAGTTCTAAAATATGATGGGGTAGATAGGCTAGATTTTTCATGTCAACGCCAGCTCTATCATTGCATATTGGCAATGTGAATTGAGTTACCCACTCTGATTACCGCACTAGTTCAGGTTTGTTTTTTTCATTTTTCAAATATTTTTATTGTTGATAGTATTATAGATATCTCCCATTTTCCTCCCCTCTCCTCCTCTTTCCAGTCCATACCCATCCCCCAGGTCTTCACTACCCTAGTGCCTGTATCCTTGGGCTATATATATAATAAGTATGTAAGTTCTTTGGTTTATTTTTTCTTGTCCCCCATAACCCCACATTGAGGTATGTCAGTCTGTTCCATGCCTCCCTGCTTCAGGTCAATTCATTTTGATCATCAGATTCCACACATAAGTGAGACCATATGATATTTGTCTTTCTCAGTTTGGGGTAGCCCTAGTCTTATTCATTCACTCAATGTTCATTTATTCATTTTCTACTCTATGCCACATGTTGGAGTCTGAAGATACAAAGATGGATGGAAATAGTGTTAGTTCCTGGGCTCAAATGGCTCATTGTTTAATGAGATTAATCATTAGGGTTTTTTTAACTTCGTATTTCCCCATACAAGTTCTTATAAACATATTTAATATCTATGATTTTTGAATACTCAATATGCACCCAGAAAACCAAGGAGTTATTAGCAAAAACACAGATTCTGGAGAAGCGTAAAGGTTTAAGAATTTTTATCAGATGCTTTCATATTCTTATCCTATTTTACTTTGAAATTCCAGACAGCCTCTTTTAGGTGTTCACTTCATCCCCAGCAAGCCTAACAGAGAGAAAGAAAATCAGAAAGGTGGAAATTTGCTAAATCTCTGCAAGATTTTTCTCCAGCCTGTACAAAATGCTACTGTGTTATTAATTAAGGGGCAATATTTCCCTCTCTAAGGGCCTCATTTATCACCAGGCAGGACATTTTCACACCTTTTGAAACCTATTGATGGAAGAAATAAAACCTCAAATACCTTGCGATCACTTCTTCAATTCTCCTCAAGGAGACTGAGTGAAAGGTCAAAAGTCACAGAGCTGGCAAGCAACTATGTGACAACTCTTTAAACTCCTATTATCTTCATTTTTTTAAAAAAAATTACAGGAATTATATGTATGGATCCCCTGAGATGCCTAAGACATTTTTCTAGCGGAACAGAATTTCTGGTAATAGAATCAGGTAACAGATTGGTTTCTAGGCCATGTAGCTGACTGAGTTATTAAATATTAAATTTAAGGCTCTGTAGTCATACATTGCAACGCAGTTTTTAGTTTATTACCAACATGCCATCTGAGAAGAGGGAAAATAACACTGGCAAACAGATTCCAATATCTCTTCCTCAACAGCAGTCATTATAATAAAGTACTCTCTATAAAAGAAATAGAGGTCGCACCTTCCAAATAGGTAAGGTCTTAGGTATTTTGAGGATATAACCAAGGTGGAAAATTTAACAGCTTTTCTTTAAGAGCTAGGAAGGAATAATGATTAAGTACAAGTCAATAAACCCTCCCTGATACAGCACAGTATCGGAATGAAATAAGTATAGCCCACCAAGTTAGCCTAATACCTTAGTTTTTTTTCTTGTAAGAAGTACCAGATCTACATTCTTAAAATGTACTCATTTTTTTTTTTTTGCCAAGGTATGGCTTTCTGTGGCATACAACTATTCTGGAGACAGGTGGATATGAAAAGTCAAGGTTTGAAATATGTGACTTCTCATGAAGTTTAAATATTTTATTTATGTTTTGAAATATATTTTTTATTAATTTCAGAGAGGAAGGGAGGAGAGAGAGAAACATCAATGATAAGAGAGAATCATTAATTGCCTGCCTCCTGCATGGCCCCTACTGGGAATCGAGCCCACAACCCAGGCATGTGCCCTTGACCAAAATTGAATCTGGGACCCTTCAGTCTGCAGGCTGACGCTTTGTCCACTGAGCCAAACAGGCTATGCTAGGGTGAAGTTTAAGAATTTTAAAACTAAATATTTTATGGTGACCACTCTCCAATTCTGTAATGTTTCTGGAATGATTTTAGTCTCTCACTTGACCATGCATAACAACACAGATAGACAGACCCACATGTACCCATAAAGACAGACAGTTCCCATTAAACTGGCCAGCTATTGGGAGTAGAGGCAGAACAGCATTGGGATTAAATAGACAATCTAGAGCTAGTAAATCTAGTTTCAAATCCCAGTCTTTATTTCCTAGCTATGAACTTATTCAAGTCACTTAATCTTTAGGTGCCTCAGGTACTTTTAAAATGGAGAGAACAGCCCTAGCTGGTTTGGCTAAGTCGATACAGCCTCTGCCTGGACTGCAGGGTCTCAGGTTTGATTCCAGTCAAGGGCATATAGGTTGTAGGCTGGTTCCCAAGTAGGGGGTGTGCGGAGGGCAGCCAATCAATGATTCTCTCTCTTCATGAACCTTTCTATCTCTTTCTCCTTCTCTGAGATCAATAAAAATATATTGTTTAAAATGGGGAGAATACAAATAATTATCTGGGTGCCATTACAGTTGAATGATTTAACTTATTTAACTTATTCTAAGACAATTGAGAAAATTTAAAAAGTATAACTGTTATTATCAACAAATACTCTTATGTGGGAAAGAGAGACATGAAGCAAGTAATTACTAGTAACATAATATGTTAATTAAAGGTCTCTTAAGTCATTTTTACTTCTATTTTTATTTTCACAAATATGCTTTATCTTTGGAATCATGGTTTATAAAATTAAAAAAAAAACAAGATTAAAATAATACATTATCTAATCATAGGAAACCCTCTTGTCAGCCTTTTTGAAGCTGAAATGGAGCTGTAGCCCAGCCTTGAGCACAGTAACTTTTTATAAGTTTTCTAGGTCAAGAAACTGAATACATATCTTACAGATCTGATTCCCTGGTGCCTTTTATATGGAAACACAGAAAAGAATAGAGCAGAAGAGAGAATAAATATGTTTGGATTTCTTTGGAGTGTGAGAAAACTTGAGAAACTGGAAAAAGCTTCCAAAAACTATAGGAGTTTATACACAACTGGTTTTGCCACATTTTTATATGATTATTAGTCATGGGTTTGAACCAATAAGCTCCCAGAGACACTGAAAGCTTTGTTATCAGATGTTGTAGCTCCTTGCTTGGGATGTAGGGACTAACTGCTAAGTGAGCAGGCGAGTTTGCAAGTGTTCCCTAGCATAAAAAACAAGGACATAAAAACATAAAATAAGGACTTCATAAAAACAAGGACAGTGAGAGCATTTCAATCAGTGTGTGTGTGCGTGTGTGTGTGTGTGTGTGTGTGTGTGTGTGTGTGTGTGTGTGTATTTGGGGCAGGAGTGGGGGGATACTTAAGTGGTTAAATGGATCTTTTACCTGCCCAGTGGTCTTCGTCTTTAGGTTAATCAGCAATACAAGCTTGTAGTTAAGAAGGGCCTGCAGGGGGAAATTAGGAGAATCACTGAGGAATAGGACGGATACATGCTTAGAAAATGGAGTGTTCCCAATCACATATCATGTTGGACTGCTCATGATGTTCCCCTCTAAAATATAAGCGCCTATGACCACTGGCTATGCGTCACATTATATTTATTAGCACACCTTATTTCCCAAATAACATTCACAAGCACTCACCATTTGTTTAATATTTCATAAATGAAGTAGTATAAGAGAAGCCAATGAGAATATAAGCCAATGAGAAGACAAGAGGGAAGAAGACCAAAGAGGTTGTTCAAATCAGGGCTTTGGGTTAGAGTTGATGGCCTTCGAGGCCAGTAATGTAACCTGGATTAGAAATTCTGAGCAGAGTCTAAAGGCACATAATGATTGTTTCTCAGAGGCTCTTATTCTTTTTTTTTAAATATGTTTTACTGATTTTTCACAGAGAGTAAGGGAGAGGGATAGAAAGTCAGAAACATCGATGAGAGAGGAACATCGATCAGCTGCCTCTTGCACACCCCCTGCTGGGGATGTGCCCTCAGCCAGGGTACATGCCCTTGACCGGAATCGAACCTGGGACCTTTCAGTCTGTAGGCCGATGCTCTATCCACTGAGCCAAACCGGTTTCGGCGAGGCTCTTATTCTTGTCAGGTGTCTCTTCATGTCACCAATTACACAGTTGAAAGTAGATGTAGCTCATTATCATTATTACAGAAATCTATTAAAGGCACTTTCTGAGTGGTTGATAAAATTATTCCATCAACAAAATTTCCCCCACCTATCTTTGGGTTACTTGCTTGTTCCTTAATATTGGTGTACATTTCTCTGTGGGTCATGCATGTAACATCTCTCTTAAACTGTGTCATCAGATTAAATTTTGTTACATTTTGGGGGAGGATGGGGAATAAGGATGTATACTAAAAGTTTTATTAATTTCATAGTCATAGTTCATATTTTGGTGATTTAAATCTAACCTTCATCATTTTTCAATATTAAAATAGCCTATGAACTGAAATACTTTTTTTTTTCTTCTGGGAGAAATTCTTATATACACATCCTAATGGTTTGGGCCTGAGGGTGTTGGGGAGTGGGATATAAATTACAAAAAGAATCTGGGAGCTTTTTGAGAAAAAAGAAAACAAGAGGGCATACCATTCTTTAACATGGTCATTCTCAACCAGAAGGATTTTGTTCCCTCAAGGCAAAACTATCAATGTTTGGAAACATTCCCAGTTGTTACAACTGGGAAAGTGCTACTGGCATGTAGCAGGTAGAGGCTAGTGATGCTACCAAACACAGTACAATGCATAAAACAGATCCCCAAACAAAGGATAATCCAGTAGAGAATGCCAACACTACTGTGGTTGTCTTCCTTTAAATTCTGTCATACAAAGTTAAGAAAACATGATGGTTTAGTTTAGAGTTCCTAAGACCTATAATAAATCCAGTAAATAGCAATAAATGGAGCTTTTGCTAATCTGGGCCTGTTAGGTTTTTGAGCATTTTCCTCTGGAGTCACTTAGCAAGACAACAGACTTTAAATCTAGGCAACTATTTGAAAAGCATATCACCTCAGATCATAACCAGGATCTGGAGCATCATAGGGCTGTTGCCTGTTGGGATGATTGAGAAAACACATGTAATGTTATCTGCCACCATTTCTATCTCTTTTAATCTGCAAGGTTCACTGCTGAGATTATATCAGAGAAAATATACTCAATAATTCTATCTGCTACATATGTCATGCAATATTTATTAGAATCAATGCACTTTATATTGACAAATACCATTAACACAAAATATTATCACTGTGAACAGAAAGCATGCTGAGAATTTAATGTAAATTAAATCTATGTTCACATATACACATACACATGCACATACTTACATTCACACACATAATTAGCAATGCCCTCGGAGAGAAAAAAATTTATTCTCTTTACCTGATGCACATTTTCCAAACTGATTGACAGCAATTGTGTGTGTGTGTGTGTGTAGCTCAATATTCAGCAGATTAAATATTCATTTTGCTTCCCTGACAACCACTTAAGCATTGTCTAAGTACTAGAATCTTAAAGTATGAATGATTGTACAATGCACATTTCATCCTATGGTTAAAAGAATGAGCATCCGCAAGCCAAAATCAATGGATTAATTTGACTGGGGAGAGAATTAGTCTCTGCTGGGAAAGCATTAACCACTCAGTAATGTGCTGGGATGGTTGGAGCTGATTTTACAATGGAAAAATAAATTAAGAGAAGAGAAAGAAACAATGGGGCCAATCTAAGATTCATAATTGATTTGGCAAATACAACCATAAATTTGTCACTAGCCACTCTGTCTCCTTTAAATTCTATTTCATAATCCTGCCGTAGAAAAACTGCAGCCCAGGTGAAATTTAGTGCATTGGTATGTTTAACACAAGTATAGAGAGATTTAGCATGATGAAATCTGCTATCAACTTTTAACATTTCTTATCACTGTCAAATAAATATTGTCTCTGGTTTGAAAAACCGGCTGGGTAATTTCATGTCATAACAAGTATTTCATGAGAGAAGATAAAGAGAATAAGCAAGTCTCAGTCTTTGGGCATAAACCTGACCTCTAGACGTCATAGAATGATGCTGTGTGTGGGGAAGGCTGCTGTCTGAACTTGGAAATTTGAGTCTGTTCCCAGTTGCTAATGACAAAGCCATCTCTGTGCCACTGATGACTCTTTCTTGGTGCTGATGCTACTGTTATATCATTGGCCAAGCATAATACTGAATCTAGTTGCTCTTCAAAAATGCAGCCATTGGGCATTGGGACACTGGATGAAGGTACCACTGGCTTGAAAAACATATAATTAGAAATCATTCATTATGCAAATGACCAGCTCTTGATTCTTATGCTATAATTTTAGATAACAAATTCCTGAAAGCTCCAAATAAGCTACCATAGCATTTGGACAAACTGGATCATAGCTATTGTGTGTTCTTAGACTTGCTATGTTAATAACAGGGGAATTTTCTAGGAATAGCTCTGCTCTATAGTGTGGATGGGAATGTAGAGGTGATCACTACAGAAACAGAAAATATTAGGATCAAAATTAGGTTAAGGGAAGGAGTGTAAACCAAAACATTGAATTCTTCTTGCTTATAAAAATCTATAATGATAATAACATAATATACTTATTAGACTGGACACCTGAATGAACTTCCAGGCATCATTCCGGATGTCCTTCCAGATGAAGCCTCTATAGAAAGGGATGAGGCAGAGGTGATTAGGGGAGATCAGGAAGGCAGGTGAGCAGTTAGAAGCAATCAGGCAGGCAGACAGGCAGAGTGGTTAGGGGCAATTAGGCAGGCAGTTGAGTGGTTGGGGCAATCAGGCAGGCAAGCAAGCAGTTAGGGACATCAGGCAGGCAGAGTGATTAGGGATGATTAGGCAGGCAGAGGTGGTTAGAGGTGATCAGGCAGGCAGGAAGAGTGGTTAGGGGTGATCCGGCAGGCAGGTGAGCAATTAGGATCTGATGGTCCCAGATTGCGAGAGGGATGTCCAACTTCTGGTTTAAGCCTGATCCACTGCCTAAACCAGAAGTCGGACATCCCCAAGGGGTTCCGGATTGCGAGAGAGTACAGGCCAGGCTGAGGGACCCCTCCACTTCATGCACAAATTTCGTGCACCAGGCCTCTAGTATCTATACTAATAAAAGAGATTCCAGCCAATCAGGAGGAAATATGCAAATTAGAAGGACAAAAATGGTCGCCGCCCCGCAGCTCCAGGCTTGGAGTGGCAGGGCAGGGTAGGATGCCTGCTATGAGAGAGAGGGTGGTGGGGGGCTGAGGGGATCTACAGGAGTGGCACTCTGGCCTCAGTGAAGACGAAGACTCCAGACTCCAGACTCTGCAGCCAAGATGGCAATCTACAGTGAAGACGGCAGACTCCAGCCAGAGCCTGCAGCAAAGACAAAGAAGGCAGACTCTGGCTAGACTCTGCAGCAAAGGTGGCAGACTCCTTCAGGAGCGAAGGCCTGGTCCTGGGTATCAGAGGAAAACTGATGTTAGAAGCTAAGGGAAGGAAGGCCTATTGCATGGATCTCTTTGTGCAAAGGGCCTTTAGTTACATATAATTATAGCTAAAATGTATTGGTAAACACTAGAAATTATACCTGCTTCTATATGTTTGATCTTATTTGATCCTGTCCTGTGACATAGGTGCTATTATCCTTGCTGTATAACTTAAGAAATGAATTTAGACAGATGAGGTAGTATAGCAGAGCCAGATTCAAGCTCATGGCTGGTGAATCCAATACTCAAATTGTTCTCAGTATACCAGTACCATTCTATCAGGAAACCATCTGGCAGGAATACTAAGTGTGTTCTAAAATTAGATATCTCCAACCATTGAGGAAATAGACTTCCTGTGCTTGATCTCTTCTTCCAGCTCTCACATTTTAATCTCTCTAGAGTCAGATCATCTCAATTGGTATAGCCTCAACCTTTGTCATGTTTTAATTTTTTTTTAAAAAATTTGTCACAAGGGATTGTTTTAATCAAATTAGAAATCCACTCCTGACAGGTTTATTATATTTTTCGATAAATAATATGACCCTGGATAATTCATTACTTACTAGATTTCCATTGGGCATCTTTTAATAAACTCTGGAAACTTTCAGGCAAAAGTAAACTACAAGTGGTAAATCCCCCCAAATTAATTTAATTTAAAACACACACACACACACACACACACACACACACACACACACCACACACTAGTACCACAATCTTTTGCGTATTTGTGTATAATTTTGTTCACTAATTAGGTGTCTTTCCAAAAATTGGCAGCATAATATATATAAATAAACATGTTTAATTATACCATCTGTCCAATACTCCAGTATAAACACTTTCAGCACTATGCTCAAAGTTATTCTCAGAAGCAGAGGTAAGTTTCCACAGACATGCGTTTCTAATACATGCTCACACGGCAACAGATGTGTATTTCTGTCAAAACTAAAAAGTTTTTCTTCTGAATCTGAGATGGAAATCTAAGAGAACACTGATTGATTAGCTTTACTGGGGGGGGGGGGGGGGGAGTGTCATCTGAAGGAGAACTGCATTAATAACCAAACACTGATTAAAACAGAGAAAACTTTTTTTCATCTATTTAGGGATTTTCCATTAGAGTGTTCATGCCCTATCTATCTAACTCAAGTCATTCTGAACATATGTCAACAGGATTAAGGTTCAGGGACATTTAGAAAATTGGAAAGCTACAGGAGTGAATTATGTCAAGTGGCAGTAAATAAGGTTATCCAAATAGTCTCTAAGATGTTTTCAGCATTTAGATCTAGCATTTGACAAACTCTTGAAAAATCCAACCAGAGCAAGGAGGATGTAATTAAAGTTTCTTGAACTTGAGAATCAGACCAACCTGTGTAAATTCCAGCACTTCCACTGAGCAGCATTAGACTTTGATTGATTTCATTAACTCAATATGTGTTAGACACTTTGAGTTGGCTCTGACTCCTAGCAACCGGGTGAATGAGTGATGTCCACATGTCATGTCCTCAATAGCCCTGCTCCTCTCCAGTAGATGCACACCTCTGGCTTCCTTTATAGAGTCAGTCCATCTCATATTTGGTCTTCCTCATTTTCTGCTGCCTTCGAGTTTCCCGGCAGTGTTGTCTTTTCTGAAGAACCTGCCTTCTCATGACGGGCCCGAGGTGGTTTGAAATAATTCTGCCAGTATCCCATCTATCTCTGGCGATTCTTTCTACCCAAACTTTCAGCACAGTTTTACCTTCCTTTTCTACAAATGCAGGTTTTTTCCTCTTAGGAATCTTTTTTGAAGATATGTGTCCTCCCAGAACTGGCTCTTTATCTATAACGTGAAGGCTAAATACTCACCTTATAGGAGCATTGTAAAAGTTAAATGATATGACTATACAATTACTCATCCATCTCCCTACTAGTACTTCTGGGAGGCTGCAGGGCTGACAGGAACTCCAAAGGCAATTTGAATTAGCAATTGCTTGCTGCTATTATCCCTTCTATCATTCCTTTCTTTCTTTCTTCCTTTTTTAAAAAAAATATATTTTATTGATTTTTTACAGAGCAGAAGGGAGAGAGATAGAAAGTCAGAAACACCGATGAGAGAGAAACATCGATCAGCTGCCTCTTGCACGCCCCCTACTGGGGATGTGCCCGCAGCCAAGGTACATGCCCTTGACCGGAATCGAACCCGGGACCCTTCAGTCCGCAGTCCGACGCTCCATCCACTGAGCCAAACCAGTCTCGGCCCTTTCTTTCTTTCTTTTTTAAATTCTCATTCTCTCCTAGCTTTTCTCACTTTTATTTTTATTACACCAGATGTGGCAAAGTCTCAGTATAACACTCTAGGCTCTTTGAAATAAAAATATTATATAATTGTAATAAACAAATATGTGGTAATAATACCAAAGTGATTTTTAAGCAGAGGGGACTTACTCTTTAAATTGGAAACCCACATATATAATTTTAATGTGGGTGTTTCCTTGGGTAACTCATTCTGGAAAGCCCTTAAATTCCATCTGGGTTAATTAAACTCTTCTATATTATCATGTCATATATATCTGTGTCTAGTGACACAGATACAATTTTCAATTAAAAAAAACATTCTTTATTACCCAGCAATATCTGAGGTATCTTGTAGATCATTATTTGCATATTCTTTGTTTCAAAATATAATCTCTCTCTCTCTCTCTCTCTCTCTCTCTCTCTCTATATATATATATATATATATATATATATATATAAAACCCTTATATGCAAATAGACCAAATGGCAGAACAACCAACCATTTGCTATGACGTGCACTGACTACGGGGGTGGGGGTGAGAAGGGGCTGCACGCACACATGGAATATGGTGGGCATTGGCCGTAGTGGGATGGTGGAGCAGGTGAGTGGGGGCACTGGTTGCTGTCGTCAGGGAGACTCTTGTGGTTACTGAAAATTCTTTGCTCCTGCATGTGGTGGTCCCACCCAGTGCTTGCCTGCTCACACCCTCTGCCGGCACGAGAGCCACCCACCATTTGTGCCTGCTGCTGCTGACAGCCCAATCACTCCACGGATGTGACCGGGGCCAGTGCTATCAGTGCATGGCAGTGGCAGTGCCAGTGGGGCTGCCAGCAGACAGGGGACATGGAGATGGGCCGGGACCCACACCTGTGCCCACCACAACCTTGTGGCCCACAGTTCCTTTCAAGGTGCACTGGGCCCTTCATTCTATTTAAAATGGAGAGTTGGAAAATAAAAGCTATCAAATTGGCCTTTTTTCATTCTTATTATCTCTTCAAACTTTCCTGACTTTTATTTTTATATTAGTTTATATATACTGATGTACAATGCATATACAATAAAACTACCTAATAATATTAAAATGATGGAGGTTTCTTTCTGGTCTGAGTTTGAATGAGTCACTTCTAATAAAATACCCCAAATATGCCCTATTCAGTTTGTCTCAGTGGATAGATCATTGGCCTGCAGACAGAAGGGTCCCCGGTTCAATGTACCTTGGTTGCCGGCTCCTCCCCAAGCAGGGCCCTGGTCAGGGCTCATGCAGGAGGCATCCAATCAATATGTTTCTCTCACATGGATATTTCTCTGTCTATTTCCCTCTCTCTTCTACTCTCTCTAAAAATTAATGGAAAATATCCTCCAGTGAGGATTAAAAAATAAAATACCCCAATTTCCATACTTGACTGGGTAGCTCAGTTGAGTAGAGTATTGTCTGATAAACCAAGGTTACATATACATTCTCTTTTTTTCAAAGCAACTTTGTAAATGGTAGTTATAATAATTGTAATTGTTGTCCATTGTGGATGCTGACCTTCAGATCTTCAGTTGGACTGGCGTTCTGTTGGCCACATTTTGCTTTCTCAAGATTTTGGAGGCCATGTTAATTTCCACTGACATTTCCTTTTGCCTTAAACTCCATCTCATTTTGTCTCCTGTACTTGGTGTTCATTACAGCATGATTGACTGAAGGATGAAAGATGGCAGCTCATAAAGGTATTTTTTATCCCCTAATAAAATTCCTCAACCTTGATCTACTTTTATATATATAGTAAAAGTTTAAATTGAGAAAAGTGGCCTGCAAATGATCTGCTTCTACCTGAGTGTTGCTGACTTACCTAACCTTCATTTGGAGAGATAGAATGCTTTTCCCAATTAGACACATTTTTAATCTATAAAAATGGATGAAAGAGGCTCAGGTAAGATGTATTATCAGCCTAGCTGTCACTTGATCCAGGGGTAGTTTCTTGGGGCCTTTCAAAATGTGACACTTCTCAAAAAGAAGAATTTATGTCAAGTTCAAGTGCCCTGGTTTTATTGAGCTCATGGCACCTTTAAGTACACTATAAAAGTGTTATGGGTTGATGGGTCCGCTACAAAAGCTATTACCTGGGCCAAGAAGCTGGACATTCAGGTTATACTGGGAAGGATGAAAGCTTTGAACACCCTTTTTCTGATCATCCTTCCCAAACCTCCAAGCTTTCATGCAGAATCACAGGAGCGGCTAAGCACTGTGTGTAAGAAAGCATTCACACTGTAACCGGTTTGGCTCAGTGGACAGAGTGTCAGCCTGAGGACTGAAAGGTCTCAGGTTTGATTCCAGTCGAGGGCATGTACCTTGATTGGGGGAAAACATCCCCAGTAGGAGGTGTGCAAGAGGCAGCTGATCGATATTTCTCTCTCATCCATGTTTCTAACTCTCTATCCCTCTTCCTCTCTGTAAAAAAAAAAAAAAATCAATAACATACATTTAAAAAAGAAAAGAAAGAATTCACTTGGAGCCTAATGCCATTGCTGGCAATTGAATAGCTGAGTGATATCCCTGCGTGTGTGAGGAGCTAGTCAAGGAATGCCCACATACCAAATCTCAATAATTACATTTACATACAATTTACATAACATTATTAACATACTAAAAACAATCTGCAAACTGGGCCAGATGGGAGGCAACCTGGATTGATCCTAGAGCATTCTACAGATTGTCCCCATAAATTTAATGTGCACTTTGAATCAGCTTGAGACTGTTACTTGTGCCACTGAGTCTTATTTATTTGACTTTGGGTCAATTGTGTCTGCACTCAGACATATTCTGAATTCCCAGGAAAAGGTAGTGATGTGAGCCTCTTCTCAATTCTTGAGGGACCCAGATTTCTTCAGTATGTTTATTCTGCATTGTTATTTATATGTTCACTTGTTTCACATTCATTCTGGCACTGCTTTTCAATTTCTTAGCCTATGATTGAGAGAACAGGAGAGCTGCAGTTGTATTTTTTCTTTTCCTTGAGCTATACTTTGAGTGCTAACTTCTGGGTGTGAATAAAAGGAGAAAAAAAAAAAGAGTGGGCCATTTATTATTTAGTAAGCCGATGGTATACAGTGGAGAATTTGGAGCTGCAGGAGGATTTTTGTAAAGGGAGATAAATCAGAGATCCCAGCAGGCACGTTAACCATGAGAGAAGTTACTGGGGCCACCAGAAAGCAAAGCAATGGAAACATTTTAGGACCTAAAGGAAAGCACTCCGTGAAACCCAGAGCAGAGCAATGCGTCCTGGATCCCACACGCACCCCACCTCTGCATCTCTCTAATTTGCTTTGAATACTGGGGGTGGGTTAGTCATCAAGAACTCCTGAGGGAATTAGTAGGAGAATTTTTTTTCTTTTCCCTTGTACCAAAAGTATATAAATTAGCTCATGTGTGTCTCAAAAAAGAAAAGAAAGGAAGAAAAAAAAAAGCCATTCATTTTGTATCCCTGTTTCGCCCATTTTAAATATGGAGAAACTAGGTTAATTTACCGTCCAAGCTTTCACCTTGTTAGCAAAACAGATGGGATTTTTAACTCAGGTAGGAGCACTATCTTATCCAAGGCCCAAGTACGGCAACAATGAGCACTCTTCCTTCCTTCCCAATACCCAGATCGTCGTAGCCTGCCGGGGTGTAGGCTCAACTGAGAAAACCTGTAGGTTCCAGCCACACTGCCAGGCCCTGTATTTGACTCATGGCCACTTCGTAGCCCCCTCAGTAGAACCTTGTTATAAGTGGCTGGGGCAGGTACACATTTAGGAAGGAGAAGAATTAATTCCCAAATATGCAGGTGAGGGATTGTCTGTTTGTTGGTTTTGATAGGGGCAGATATAGAATATTGGGGACCTGCTATAATTGTAAGAAATATTGATCATGCTCTGTTAACCATGGCTGTTTTGTTCTGATTAAAGAAAGCACGTTCTAACCTGGCTGGAAGTTGCATGAGAAACCCGGGTGCTCACCTGGAAATGCACCCTCTCCATCCAGGACCTACCTAGTATTATGGAAAGATTAACAACCTTGTTGCAGAAACCAGGGCTGCCAGCCCGTTGAAGACACCCAGCCTTTCCATACCTGCAGGCCTCTGCAAATCTCCAGCCTGCATTACCTGTAAATTGCCCATTTGGCATTCACTTTTGCCTACTTACCATGTCATCTTTGTCCTTCTACCCAATATAAGCAGCTGATTTATGGTGGGGGGAGTGAGGTGGGGGATGGAGCAGATTTTTGTGGATGACCTGCTGCTCTCCCATATTGCTGGCAGTATTGGAATAAATGCTCATATATAAGTTAAACCTGTCTCTGCTTAATTGGTTCAAGTAATGACAGGCAGCATGGACCCATTGATTGTCTGGTTACAATTTTACAATAGGACAAAATGGGGGAAAAAAGGATCTTTGCACCAAGAGTTACTGGCTTATAGAGTTTTGAAGACAGAGGTCACCCCTAGTGCAATGTTCTAACTCAATGTCATTATATTTTGCTGGCATCAAAGAATACCAAATGGCAACTTATAATTGCATCAATGAACATTTATAATTTATGCCTCTATTTATAGGGAGTTATCACAAGGCTAAAATATCCACTCTGATCTTATAGCTGACATATTGAGAAATCAAAACACATCAGCTCTTGCCATGAATAATCCTGTTTAAACAGTAACACAAATCACCTTTGATTGGTATGGCTGGAATTAATTTAGGCATCACACTTCTGTCAGTGTTTAGCTGTACAAGACAGTTAGAGAAGCATCCAGCATGTCTCTTTAAATAAAACGAGGGATTCTGCTAAATCTTGAGTGTTAAACTAAATTAACTGAGTCTAAAATAGATTTCTGATCTGTTGATCCCCAGCTCACAAGTTGTTTGGAATATCCTAAACTTGCAATTATCTCCTCAGGCTAGGATCTTTGTGAACAAGAAACAGGAGACATCAGTTGCTTCTCACAACCTAAAATCTATCTAAACTACATGCTGTATATACACTGATTAATAACAATAGCTAACATTTTAAAGCACTTGTTCCGTGCTAATTGATCCATTTATTATGATATTGACCATAGGAGGTGTTTGTTAAGGACCTACTATGTATCATGCTCTACTGGGGATGAAAATAAATCACTGTGTCTTCAACAGGATTCCAGGATGAAATCAATTCCCTGAGTGTTCCCAAAGGTCTACAGCTGAGTGCCCCAGGCTAGGCTAGAAGAACAGACTTACTCTTGGTCCTGCAGAACAGCCATCAGGAATGCAAAGGAGATATCAACAAGTGACTCACCACAGCCTGGAGGCAGTTGATTAAAATAAAGGCTTGTATAAAGGTTTGTCACCTCAGAGAACAAAGCCCTCAGAAAGCAAGGAACCTTGCTAGGGAGATAAAAGGAAGTCAAGAAAAGAAAATAATGCAAAGGAAGGAAGTAATCCAGTGTCAGACTTTGGCAGCCCTCATAATTATCATGCATAATTAGTTTAATAGGGGTGGCAATATTCCAGAGATAAATGAAAACGTTATTTAATTGTATAAATAATAAGGATATTTTACCACCTTCCATACACTATCCTATGTATAAAGCTGGTCTTCGACCAAAACCTTTCATTACAAATAATTTTAGATTGAGGTAGTTAATTCAACAATACTTTGCTTTAAAATATACAAATTAGAAGAACAGGCCATCTTAAGAAACATTGAAGGTTTATGAGAAAACTGAAATGAATGTTGACACATTAATAACACACTTTGCTGTGATTCTACTGAAAATCTTCCAGCTCTGATATTCTTTTGAAGGAACAATTGAACAGGCAAAATTAAAGCGAGGGAAAAAAAATGTAATAATTCTTTGGAGAAAAATAAGAGAACAATGGTAATGAATAGCAGGGTATTTAACTTCAAAATATGTGAGCATTGACTCTGGACCTCCAGCAATAACAAATAAGACCCAAAGAGTAACATCATAACTAAATGAAAAGAGACTTGTGATGCTGATTATTATGACAGGATGTGATGGCCCTTTAATGAATTCTACACTGTACCTGTCACAAAGGATTGGAATTACAATGGCTCAGGGCTAGGCCTTCTGTCCCCAAAGCAAAGCTTCCTGAACAAGGGACTTCATAGGCTTTGATTAAGGATTCTGTGGGCAAATTACAAGGAAACTGAAGTGGCATGTTAATTCTGTACAGATACATGACAGTAGCATCCGAATTTGCACGTGAGTCTGGAAAAGGTGTAGATCAGAGACCTAATGTGGATTCATATTTTAAATTGTCCTGCAAAAGGCAAGACTATGAAGACTAGGTAGAGAGTCAAGGGGGGGTAAAATGGAGAAGCCGAGGAGATAAAAGTGGAAGTGGAAAAAAATATCCTTATGCAGGTAGGGCTGGGAGTACGTACAGAATGCATGAAATGACTGCAATGAGATGGGTCAGTATCCCATTGCTTCTGGCTCCTGAGATTTTTGTGGACATAAAGACCTGGAAGATAAAAATATTAGAAAACTAAGTCCCCCTTTCCCTAACCACGCCCCACTCTGGTAGAGCAGGGGTCGGCAAACGCATTAGTCAACAGAGTGGCAAACTGCTGCTGGCAAGCCACAGTTTGCCAACCGTAGTTCGTGAGCCGCAGTTTATATACAGATAATGAATCTTCCTGGCAGAATAACCTCTTCTTCCTAAGGGAACAGGGCAGCCATTGACCTTCAGTTAAGTGTTATCTTCCAGGGCTAGGATAAATGAGTAATGTAGAGAGATTGCTAGGAGCTGAAGAGCTGGTGAGGTAAGAGATAAATCTCCCTCTGAGACTTTGTGTTGGTTTTTCTTCACCATTGATGCTTTTCTATACAGCTTGTCAACAGTTGACTCTAGATACCTATTCAGTCTTTCTCTGATGCTCTCAGATAAAATAACCGATTGCGGCAATCCACAGGTGACCCTCTTGACCCATTCTGCCATCTCAAACAACCCAAAAGATACTCTGTAGGGCATGGCCCACTCTCTTGACTTTGTGACAGGGCAATACACAGCAAGTGGAGAATAAAAGAGACACAGAGAAAGAAGAGACAGAGGAGGAAGAAGTAGAAATGCAGAGGGAAGGAAGTTTATTAGGTTTTGGCAATCTTTTATGTTCTCAAAGGGGTTTTACTATTACCCAAAGTTGAAGGAGTACACACTGTATGAAAAAAAAAAAAAAAACACGAAAAAAAACTATGATTTTGAAAAATGTGATTTTATATTCTATATCTTTCTACTCCTTAAATTTGGATTCAATCTATTTGTTTGAAGTTTTCAATTGCTTGAGAATTGTCTGCTATGCTTACTCAAACACAGCTATCTGGGACCTATGCACAGACATTCTGTCCACTTGACCTGAGACAACAGGCCCAGGAATGTCTCGTGTTCGGATGGAAGCAGACTTTGTTCACACATTGTCTACGGGGTTGTCCCGAAGAACGTCAAAGTCCATGTAGAAGCTTCCCATCCTACAGCGCAAGATTTGTTCCTTCTTCTGCTCTGATTTTTTTCTTCTTGTTGTTGATTAATACACTTCATTGAACATACTCACAGTTATAATTTCCTTCCTCGTTCTCTTTAGCGTACCCTTCATTTCTAAAGAACTGTAATACTTTTCTGCTCCTCTCATACATAATGACCCTTTATAAAGATGAAAGTACAGAGTTATGCCACAATTTTCAATGGAGAAACACATTAGCAAAACTGGACATCTATTTTTCATTTTACAGCTTGGTGATATTTACTAGGTGCTTATGTTTTTTCTTTTAAGCGGTAAAAAGAAATAAGATAAACTAAAGGGAAAAAAATGTGTCCCATAATCTTACAATCTTTTACTTGCCTTTGGTGCATAATTTTAAGAATCTGTATGCAAACACATTTCAGTGACCTCAAGATCATTTATAGTTTGTTGAAGATGTAAAAAAAAATAATTAAAAAGAAAAGAAATATAAGATTCCCTATTGAGTTATAAGGCATCTTAATGTTCTGTTTAATACAAGTATTAATAAGATGAAGATGTTTTTCTTATATTGATACATGAATCAACACAAATATATTGGGAAAAATTAATCAGAGCTTTACCACACTGTAAATTGAAAAGATATTTCACATGTGGATGACATCTAAACCTTGCTAGGACTTATTGGGCTTACTAGTAAGATTAACTCAATCCCATGTACCATAAGATTCTGATACCCTGTGATTTATAAAATAGATTAAATGATCAGGATGATTTATCATCCCCTAACCATACTCTGGAAATGTTTTAAATAGATGTAATTTTAAAAGAGGTTTTATCTTCTAATCTCTATGTGACAGAGAATGTTCATAATGTTTTGATGATGAGCTGGAGGAAAGATTTAACTTCAAAAAATGAATTCAGAAAATAGTGTAATTAAGAAAAACATATGCAACAATATAATATTACTGGCAGTGATCCTAGACATCAATTTTGAAGTTAAGCAAAAGTGAACTAGGAAAAAAAATCTCTGTTATAACATGAAAATAAAACACAAAACTTTTGAAAAGAACTTAGACATTAATGAAATTTACAGCTCTGAGTAATAGAACTCTCCAAAATCAATGTCATCATCCCCTTATGATTTTTAAACAAAATTTTAAATAAAATTTTCTTTGCAAACCACCCCCGCACACACCACCCCCCCTTTTTTTTTTTGCACAACTGTTGACAAGTTGGAGGGTCAGGAAGTAATGGGTGGGTAGAATTCATGTTTCTGACAGGAAAACTTCATTCATGAGGTCAGAGGGCTGGGAATAATTCCTGACCCTTCCTACACAGAATGAAGTATAATTGTGTGTGGCCAGATCAAGGAGAAGCTGAGAATGAGAAGCAAGTGGCCTGGATGATGAATGGATAGTAGCCTGAAATGTCAGACTACAAGACAAATAATTATTAAGAATTAAAATTAATAATAAAATTTAAATACCAGTATGGGCAGGATATAAGCACTTCTATATATTTCTGGTGGAAAATAATTTAATTTTTTTGGAATACATTTTTTAAAATTTGTATCAAAAGATCACTTATGACCCTAAATTTTCTTTTGGAAAATATAATTCAAATAATTAAGATGCAATAATTAGCATATATGTAAGATTAATTATCAAAAGGCTGCTTATAATATGGAAAAATTGAAATAGCCTGAATTTCAAAATAGGTTATATATTTTTAGTAATTATGGTGCCTTAATGCAATTATAGACCAATGACTGATTATAATAATGCTGTAGAAGCTTTTTTTTTTTCCTTAGGAAGACATATGTGATATCTTGGTAGGTAGAAATAAAAAGATGGGTTAGCAATATAACAAGTATAGTACAATTGTGTATAAGTAAAACTAATACGATGCATGAGAAACTGTTCAGAAGAATATAAGCCATCCTATGAATTCCCATTTTTATTATATTTATAGTACATATCATAAGCTAAAATAATACTTTTATTTATATGTATATTATCTATTTCACCAATTAGAATATAGGCTTTATGAGTTCAGAGACTATGCTTGTTTGTCAACATTGAACTTAAGTGCCTGATATGGTAGTACTAAGGGTTCAATAAAACTTTTTTATTGTTTTATGTAAATGCTCAATAAACTTTTCTGAGAGAGAAAACATCACAACCAAGCCAAAGACCAGCTCTAGATGGCCTATCCAAACCTAAATATGCAGGTGAAGACTCATATTGGGAGGTAGCAAACACCTGAGTACTTGTTCCTAGACACCACACTATTAAAATAAAATCTAATGCAAAAATAGTATTATAAAATACAGGGGATTAAAAACGTTTCACTAGTCATCTCAACAAATCAACAACGTCATCATCTTTGTCATCAAAGGTTGTAAATATGTCACTGATCTATAAAATATCAATTTTTAAACAAATTCACTGCATACTTCAAAGTAGCTTCTGAATATTTATTCTTACAGATAACCCTTGAATTAATATATTGGTTGAAGAATGTATTTCCCTTATTGACATTGTTTTCTAAGGAAGTACAGTCCCAAAAATGGGGTTTCTGAATTAAAACCATATACTAGGTTAGAGGGCATTCAAAAAACAGTAGCCAGGAAGTCGGGGGGATTAACAGAAACAAGCCAACAATTTACGTGAGAAGTTACAGTGGTAATACTGCATGCCACTAGTATCTGTCAATCAATTTTTCACTATTAACGGAATTGAAATGAAACCATCACAAACCATCTTCGTCTATGAGGTTATGAGGAAACACATGACAGGGTATTAAATCACTTCAAGTACACAGCACACCAGAGTCCCTGGAGAGAACCCTGAGTGGATACTGAAAGTGGAGACCACTGAGAGACTGGTAGGAGGGGCCGAAGCACAAAAGGGCTGGCCAGGCTCTAACAGAGAGGAACTAAAGTTCCAGAGAGATATCTCAGCTGTGAGGGGTTTCTACTGAGAACTCAAGAGCCCAACCCTCTAACTGTGTCTCCCCAACAGAGATCGCCAGAACTGAGAAGAGGACCCACATAACATCTGGCTGTGAATAGCAGCAGAGTCGCTGTCAGCCAGGGAGAGAAAGCTGAAAATTCAGGCACCCTCTTACAGGGCCAATGCACAAAATTCCCTGTTAAGCCACCTACCTTGTGCTTTGGCAGAGGGAGCGCAGAGTGGCCAGAGCTGAGTGAGTAGAAGCCAGGATCAGGGACTCTGGGGTTAGAAGGTAGACGACACCCTGGTTTCCTGTGCCGGGACATCCCCTCACATTGCAGAGGCCATCTTCCTCATGCAGGCATTAACTAAAAAGGCAGCTTTGTTTGGGGGGAAGTCCGCTGAGCCACTCTATTGGAAAACACCTTGCCCCACAGGTGTGGAGTTGCTCAAATTCGTTGAGAGACTGAGAATAACAATTAGCCTCCGGGCAGAAGCCATAGCCCCACTTTGTTGAGAAGAACTCTTGCCACACCTGTGGATGATTGCCTGCGGGGAAATTAAGACAAAATTCTAGCAGTCTGCAGACAGAGGTGGTCTTCGGAGGCTTTGAATCTTTGCCTGACCTAACTAGTCAGAAACAGCATTTGACACTGTCCTGGACTAGAGATGGAGAGGGGTAGCAGATCTACCTAATTCTTAGTCTGTTTGGGTCTGTGAAACAACCCTCAAATGAAAGAACAAAAGAGTTCTCCAGAAGAAGACGTGAATGAAATGGAGATAAATTTACCTGATACCGAGTTCAAAATAACTATGGTCAAGATGCTCAACAGCATGAAAAAAAAAAGATATAGTAACTATGAAAACAGAAATAAAGAATGGCAGCATAAATAGATAACACACTAGAAGGAATAAAGAGCAAGTTAGGGGAAACTGAAGATCAAAGCAGTGGATTAGAAGACAGAGTTGAAAATCTCTCTCAATCAGAGAACCAAAAAGAAAAAAACAAAACAGGAGGACAGCCTCAGGGAGCTGTGGGACAACATGAAGCATAGTATTAGAATAGAAGGCATGCCAGACGAGGCAGAAAGGGAGAAAAGGCTAGAGAACGTGTTTGAAGACAGAATGGCATACAAAAAGAAAAAAGTCACACAAATTCAGGAGAGACAGGGAACCCCAAGCAAGAAGAACCCAAACAGGCCCACGCAAAGAAACAGCACGATTAAAACGCCAAAAATTAAAGACAGAGAAAATCTTAAAGGCAGCAAGAAAAAATTAAATTGTTATGTACAAAGGAACTCTCATAAGACTGACACCAGATTTATCATCAGAAACTCTAAAGGCCGGAATGAAATGGCATGAAGCATTCAAGGTAATGGAAAGCCAGGATCTGAGACCAAGATTACTATATCCAGCAAAGCTATCACTCAAAAAACTGCTGAAGGAGTACATCACCACCAAGCCAGCATTACAAGAAATGTCAAAGGGACTGCTGGAATGAGAAGAAGAAATAGAGAGAGAAACCTAGCCATACAGAATTAAAATGGCAATAAATAAGTACCTATCCATAATAACCTTAAATGTAAATGAATGAAATGCTCCAATCAAAAGGCATAGAGTAGCTGAATGGATGTGAAAACATGACCCAACTGTATGTTGTCTACAAGAGACCTACCTCATACCAAAAGACACACACAGGATGAGAGTGAAGGGATGAAAAAAAAAAAATTCCATGCAAATGGAAAAAAAAAAACCCAAAAACCTGGAGTAGCAATACTCATATCCAACGAAATAGACTTCAAAATGAAGGCCATCACAAGAGACAACAAAAGCCACCACGTAATACTAAAAGATAAAACCATGGTAAATATATATGCACTCAATATGAGAGCACCTATATATATATATATATATATATATATATATATATTTATACTTCTAGAGGACATTAGGAGAGAGATAGATAACAATATAGTCATAGTAGGGGACTTGAATAAATACACAGCACACTGATATATGGAAGATATTTCAGACTTCCAAAACAATGTGGCTACAAAGGATGGAAGTAACAGCAGTGCTGGGAATCACCCAAAAAACTACTTAAGTGAATTCCAAGGAAAAATTTAATAGTTGGAGGAAATCTACAGCTGCCCTGTATCCAATTTTCCTGCAGTTTTACAGAGAAAACAAAAAGTACTGGTATATCTTCCTCAACAGGTTGAGAAGAAGCACTTCGATGGGGGAAAGTTTGATTTTCTGATTACCTGTCAATTTCCTTGGACCAAGAAGAGTACCTGACAGATAAACCCACACCAAGAACCCCAGGTGTGAGCAGAGGTTGCCCATCACGGGATCGCCTGCCACTGAAGCGTAGTTTGCAACAGGATCTCTTGCAAAGACTTCAAGACCCAAGTTAGAATAAAAGTTTCATTTTCTATAACTATTTGACAGATTGCTTAAATACTTGTTTCCTTCCACCTCTGTGTTCCAAGAATTATTTTAAAATTTAAAGTTGTGCGTGTGTGTGTGTACCTATTTACTCAGAGCAATTCTGAGATTTATAGTATCATGTACTGACCATGCCATTTCACAGGTAAAATCCTTCAGTATCTCCTCATTACTCTCTGGATAAAAAAGCAATCACTTCCACTTGGGATGTGTTTCCTGCCTGTAGAATTAGTTCCATCTATGTCATTTTTCCTCGATTCCAATACTAAAGAACCTGCATAAATTCTGAATCTTTGTATCTTGTTAAAATGTTTCATGCCTTCTTGGCATTACACTTTCACTGATGTAGCTTTAACTGCTAAGAGTAATCAGAGCTTTCCCAGTTGCTCTGGCTAACTCCCAGGTCTTGGTTTGGGTTCACTTTCTTCTAAAATCTTTACTGATATCAAAATCTGGATTAGGAGCTCTGATAGAGTCCCATATGTCTGCCCTACATTATAGTGGCTCAGATTTTCCCAATTTCCTTTTTCCCCAACCAAACTACAAATTCCAGGAGGTGAAGTATGATGTTTATTTTTTTTAGTGACTAAATACAATTTGTTACATTGTATAAATATAAGATGTACAGCACATTACATTGACACATTTATATCCTATACCAGAAGCCCAATGCCCTAAAATTTGTGCAAGAGTAGGCCTTCCTTCCCCTGGCTGCCGGTATTGGCTTCTCTCTGGCACTAGAACCCAAGCTTCCCTTGCAGCCCTGGGTTTGTCCAGAAAGTGGTCCAGGAGGATTATCTATACTAATAAAAGGGTAATATGCAAATTGATCACAACTCCCTCACAGTAACTACTGAACAGCAGGCTGCATAGGGCAATCAGGCCAGTGGGGGTGGGGGAGGGGCAGTGAGGGATGATCAGGCAGGTTGGCAGGTGAGCAGGTAGGAGCCAGTGGTCCTGGATTATGAGAGGGATGTCTGACAACACTGCTCACACTTGCTGCTGGTGCTGACCCCAATAGCTCCAGCTGTCAGCGGGCACAAGCAGGGCCAGCACTATCAGTGCATGGGAATGGTGGCAGGAGCAGGGTTCCCAGCAGACAGGAGGCCAGGGCCACAGTGGGAGGGGCCGAGTGGGGGCATGAAGGATGGGCCAAGACCTGCCCCTGTGTCCATCGCAGCCTCGCAGCCCATAGTTCTTTTCAAGGTGTACAAATTCGTGTATTGGGCCCCTAGGAGATAATAAGAGGCTAATATGCAAATCGACTGAACAGCAGAACGATTGGTCACTATGATGCGCACTGACCACCAGAGGGCAGATGCTCAATGCAGAAGCTGCCTCCTGGTGGTCAGTGCACTCCCACTGGGGGAGCTCTGCTCAGCCAGAAGCTGGGCTCATGGCTGGTGAGTGCAGAGACAGTGGCAGGAGACTCTCCTGCTTCTGCAGCAGCGCTAAGGATGTCTGTGGCTTTGGCTCTCACCCCCCAGGGAGTGGCTCTAAGCCGTCAGTCAGACATCCCCTAGGGCGCCTGGACTATGAGAGGGTGCAGGCTGGGCTTAGGGACCCCTCCCCCTGAGTGCACGAATTTCTTACCCCAGGCTTCTAGTATTTATATGATTGTCAATCTAGTGACATTTATTACATTACATAATTATAGTATAATTTTGTTAGCTATATTTATTATACTGTGCATTATCTGTGTTTATTTACTACTCATTACAAGTTTGTATCCTTAAACACCATCAATCCTATCATCCCCCCGCCCCTGCTGCCATCCCTTGGTAGTCACCATTTTACTCTGTTTTTTATAGATTTAACTTTTTTTATATTCCACATATATTGATATCATTTAGTCCCTGTATATCTGACTATTTCTTAGCATAATGTGCTCAGGTCAATCCATGGTGTTGCAAAGGGGAAGATTAATTTTAAATTTTATGTCTCTGTACTTAGTATAAAGTGCCTGCACATAACAAGTGCTCAATAAATACTTGTTGAATGAATGACGGATCATTGCCTCTTTGAAAGGTAAGAATCAATGAACTCGCAGAAGTCTGAGTTCATATTTTCTCTTCCAGGCTGATATTCTAGCACAGAAAACAATCCACATGGTGAGAAGGATTAGATTTATTCACTTTTCAAAAATTGTTTTTCCTGAAGCATTTCTTGTTTCCTGGCTTCAATATGCAGTCAATCTTTCTCTGTGTCTCCTCTCCCTCACTCTTCCTCTCTCTCTCTCTCTCTCTCACACACACACAGAATAAGCTCTTATCTTATTGCAAACATCTGTGTTTGCTTGGAGAATACAGTATAGACAGAGCACTTACCTGAAATGTTATATTGGCAAAGCAGTCTGTCATTCTGTGTCTACTCTGAATTCACTAATAGGCATGCAGGATGTGGTCTATGGAACCATGCAGCGTATTTTGGCTATTACTTACCCTTTGAGTAGCTTTGGTAATTGGCTGTGTTGACAGAAGCAGCCAACATTTTGTATTAGAGGTTCCAGTGGGTGAATCATGTGCTGATTGCTTTCTCTGTCAATTCATTCTGGTTGCCCAGTAATGAAATAAAAATGATACTGTCACAAATTGGTAGTTCATCAAATCTAAAGCAAGACAGAATGCCATTGCTTCTCACTGGGGAACATTCCACACGTTGTGTCTTATTCTCTATAGTCGGATGCACAGGCACATTTTCTGGCAGGAAGGGAAAACAATGTCATGAAGAGGGTGTAGAGTATCTTTAGTCTATGAGGACCGCATGTGTAAAGGCACAATCTGATAAATCATAAGGAGCCATTGTGTGTGAGGAGGTGTGTTTCTCGTTGGATTTGGTATCTGCATTGGGGTGTGTGTGTGTGTGTGTGTGTGTGTGTGTGTAATATCCATTTTTTTGAAATAAATAGTTATATCTTGATGGCCTTCCAAGAGAAGAACTTCTGAAGAAAATATGGAAATATGAAGAAGCCAATTGAGCATGAAGGAAATTCAGTTAACTAAACAATAGATGATGGAGTTTCAGTGCCCACAGAACTTAGTCATTTGATGAAACAGTTGAATAACCATTTCAGAAGAAAATACTGAACAGTAATAGGGCTTGCTGTTCTCTTTTCATATTTGTCCTGCACGGGTTCCTTTCCAGGGCCCCTGGCCACCTGGATTTTACTGGGTGTTTATTACACTAAGTCCCTTTTATCTCTATTTGCCAATGTAATAAACGTTGGTATTACAGAATGCTCTGAGTTTAAAAAATATTTATTCTAGATGTTTTTAATAACAAGTTCATAATTTGGTAGAGCACTTGGTATTTGTTGTTTTAAAAATGATTTATTTTACCCTTAGAACTACCCTCTAAATTGGGCCAGGTATATATACTTCATTCCTATTTTAGAGGAGAAAACTGAGACTCAGGACTATCGAGTTTACTAATGAAAAATTTGAACTAGAAGCTATATTTCCTGACCCAGTTCAATAGTCTAGGTTTAATTTTCCCAGAAGGTATATATAGCATCCTGAAATGTTATATGGGTTCACTCAGAAAATTATCAAATTAGGCACTTAAAGCCTTTTTAATTCAAATATCAGAGGCCAGGTGCATGACATTTGTGCACTGGGACAGCGATTCTCTCAGCCTGGCCTGTGCCCTCTTGAAGTCTGGGATCCCTTGGAGGGCCTAAGCCGGCAGGCAGACATCCCCCAAGGGGTCCTTAGTGCTGCCTCGGAGGTGGGATAGGCTCCTGCCACCACCACTGCACTCACCAGCTTTCAGCCCAGCTTCTGGCTGAGTGGCACTTTTCCTGTGGGAGCACACTGACCACCAAGGGGCAGCTCCTGCATTGAGCATCTGTCTCCTGGTGGTCAGTGAATGTCATAGCATCCAGTCATTCTGATCTTCTGTCTATTTGCATATTAGGGTTTTATTACATAAGATATAAAAAAATTATTCATTTATATGTATCCTCTACAAAACAATAATCAACCCAAGACCATTCCAAAGGAGTCAGAAAGCTGATATACACACAAGAGGAAAGAAAAGAATGAATATGTTTTGGAGAAACTATCTTGGCCTAAATTCAATATCAGGCATGTCAAAGAGAGTATGAAACTTTTCCTAATAATTGGTAGCAGGCAGATCTGTAATAACAAGGCTACTTCTCCCACATCATAGTACCTGCAGTCTATTTACAATAGCCTTGGCAGAAAGTATTTATATATCATCTTGCCTACTATAGATAATTAATCTATTATTCATTTGGACACATTAAGATCCTAGTCCAGGCTGATTTTTTTTGTAATGAAGTTAAATTTGGGTGTGAATTATAATTTGTATGATCTTCTCACCATATAACGTGACCAAGATGCCTACATTTTCTGAGGGTTATGATTCTTCTATAAAATGAATGATTGACATTATTTATTCTAGCTCCACGTCCACATCATAAGATTTTAAATAGTTCCTTGACCTGTGATATACAGTGTAAGTTGAGTAGTGACACCATATGTGTATCCAGAGTAGCTGATACCATAATTAGGAAGGGATTAAAATGCTAACTTTAGACAAACCAAGTTATCTAGTTAAATATTTATAGTTCAAGTTACTAAACAGGTCATACATATAACCTAGAAAACAATCATCTTTGGTATATTTCCCCAGGTTGTGCTCAACAGTAAGGAACATTTCAAAACTGTTTTTAATATAGTGATTTTTAAAACTAAAATACAGAATAAGATCATTTATATTTTGACTAATGCTGACATGCTAAGTTCTATAAACAAATAATAATTAGCATAAGACAATGCAGCATATCACAATTGGACAATTAATGCCAAATTGTGGAATCACAGATCAACATAAAAGAAAAAACAAACAGAATGAAGACATAAGCTACTCCAATTTTTCTTATTTCCTCCTCTGTTTGAAGGAAAGCAGATCTGACAGCCCAAGTTTTGAAATGGCCTGTTTACACCACCAGAAACAAAATGCTAGTCAGTTAGTTTCATATATCATAGTGAGGAAAAGGACATTGGGATAACGAAGGCTGGTCTCTCAGGATGCAGAAAATTAAGTCCCAGGAAAAGACGTGATGCTCAAAATTATACAGAATTGATTCCCAGGAAGAAACTTCACACTCCCTATCTACAACATTCAAGTTCGGTGAATTTTTTTCCACTACACTGTGCACTTAGTTTCCTGTATCAGGTCAACTGATTCTTGAAATAATAGTTCTCAAGATTTTCACGGCTCCTTCTCACACTGTCTGGGTGTGACCAAGTGCCTTGCACTGCTGAATGAGTCCAATGCATACAGGACATAGATAACTAAAAAATGCTTGTGCGTAGGGACATTTCCATTTTGTATACTTATAGAGTTCAAACTAATCTGCTGGCTGGTGAAAACAGTGAGGCCAATAGGGCCTTGTTAGAGTCACCCCTGGAATCCTAGCTGACCCAAAGATAGCATAAAATGCCTGAGTCCAGCTGAGATATGCAGAATATGGCTTAGCTGAGCCCTGCCCAATTGACCTGTTCAATCATGAGTTAATACAAGAGCTGTGTTTAAGCCAATAGATGTTGTGGTGATTTCTGAAATAGTATACATTCTACAAATATAATCCATGAATGGCACTACTCAACCAGTTGCCAAGCCAGACATCTTGACCCTTCACTCCCCCACATCATTACCTTGTCCACTAATCTATGCATCCAGCCCTGCAATTCTACCTCATACATGACTCATTCTGACTCATAAATGTCTTGCTCCATTCTGCATAATTCCTCTGCCTCTATCCTCGCCCAATACACTCTTACTCCTTGCCTCATTTTTTTTTGTCACACAACCTCTCATCTGAAAGCCTGTATCCATACCTGTTAGTGTCCAATTCATCTTCTACTCCAGGTATTTTCAACCTTTTCATCTCATGGCACACATCAACTAATCACTAAAATTCTGAGCCAACCCTAGAAATATACACTCAACCAACCAAAAAAAAAAAAAAAAGGTATAATTTTGACTTATTCACACTGGATGGCTACTGTTGTGTTGGTTGCTGTCATTTTTTAAAAATTTGATAATCTAAGGGAAAAAGGGGTCAATGTCCCTGACTAGTCAGGTATTGCATATTTTAAAAATCTTGCAGCAAATAGGTTGACAATCACTATTCTACTCTATGCCAAGGGTGTGTTCTACAATTCCTATCCTATATAATAAAAAGATAATATGCAAATTGATCGAAAGGCAGAATGACTGGTCACTATGATGCACACTGACCACCAGAGGGCAGACATTCAACACAGAAGCTGCCCCCTGGTGGTCACTGTGCTCCCACAGTGAGAGCGCTGCTCAGCCACAAGCTAGGCTGAAGGCTGGTGAGCACAGTGGTGGAGGCAGGAGCCTCTCCCACCGCCGTATCAGTTAGACACCCTCTGAGGGCTCCTGGACTGCTAAACGGCACAGGCCAGGCTGAGGGGACACCACCCCTGGGCCCCCAGTGCATGAATATTGTGCACCAGGCCTCTAGTCTGAAAATAATATCTTCTTGTATAAAAATTTTAATTTCCTTCCATTATTTTTATTTATTTTTATTTTTTTAAAATATATTTTATTGATTTTTTACAGAGCGGAAGGGAGAGGGATAGAAAGTCAGAAACATCGATGAGAGAGAGACATCGATCAGCTGCCTCTTGCACACGCCCCTACTGGGGATGTGCCCGCAGCCAAGGTACATGCCCTTGCCGGAATCGAACCCGGGACCCCGCAGTCCGCAGTCCGACGCTCTATCCATTGAGCCAAACCGGTCTCGGCACCTTCCATTATTTTTAAAATACAACTGAGACTTTATATAATAGTGAGGGAAATGTGTTACTGTTTTTCTTTTTTGTACAGAATCTGCTATCCAAAATTTAAACTTGCCAGCATTTGGCCCTCCCAGCTGGAGATAACATTTTCCAAGGAGCTCACATGGCCAAGTTCTCAACAATGGAACGTATACATTTTCATGCCAGTTTCTTGAAAGGAACTTGTGTGTTGTCTAGGATGTGTGGGGAAGGTAGATATGTGGTACAGGTGAGCTAACTTTACTAGATGATCATGTAGACAATACCTTAGAAAATGAAAAGGAAGGAACTTGGGTCTCCATATGATCTGATAGAACAGAGCTGTCTACCAATACTAGAACACTCAACTTTCCTTGGTTACATGAAAGAGAAAAAAGCTTCCATCTTATCTGAGATCTCTTTTTAGGGTTTCTTAATTTGTAGCCTAATTCATATATGTCATGTCCATGGATTTCTGGAGTATTGCTCTGCCACCATCCTGGTCCACTATTTCAAATCTCCTCTTTACCCTCTGAAGCTGTAGTTATCTGCTATTCATTTCATAGAACAGTGGTTGGCAAACTGTGGCTCGCGAGCCACACTCGGCTCTTTGGCTCCTTGTCTGGCTCTTCCACAAAATACCACAGCCTGGGTGAGCCTATTTTGAAGAAGTGGCATGAGAAGAAGTTTAAATTTAAAAAATTTGGCGCTTAAAAGAAATGTCAATCCTTGTACTGTTGATACTTGCCTTTGTTGACTAATGAGTTTGCTGACCACTGACCTAGAACATCCTCCAGTTTTTTACCTGAACCCTTTCTTGTGGTCAATTATTTCCCATTGTCTTCCTCCCTCTTTATCTGGCTGAATGCTATCCAGTCTTAGGCCTAAGCTTAGACTGTAGTTTTCCTATTATGCCTTCTCTTTTTTCCTGGCTGAGCTGCTTTTCCTCTCATGTGTGACTATTATAGTCTGACTCATTCTATTATAGCACAAAGCACATTTTTGCATTAGGTTGTCTCTGACTAAATAATACATTCTGCAAATGCAAAAGAAATATCTCATTCACCATCATATCTCCAAATGATAGTGTAATGCCTAGTATGTTTTGGGAATTATATACATTAACAAAATAATGCAAAGTGTGGAAAAAAAGACAGGAAGAAAATGTAGTTAAAAATGAATAGTAGTTACTTTTGGGTAGTGGGGCTGTAAGGGATATTTTTACATTGTTTATTTCAATGTTTTTCAAATTTTATAGAGTATGTATATGTTTGCATATTTGTAAACCACAAATACAATATAGAAAAGTACTTTTTCCTAAAATATAATGCATTGGAAGCAAATGTTTACTTCTAATTTTGATGAACATACAACCAAGAATAGAAACATTCATGAGATAAAACATACTTCTGCCTACTACTTAGAACAACTTTCGTATGCACAGGAAGCAACAAGGAAATACAGAATACTGTAATTGACCCATGTGGAGCTCTGTCCCCAGATAGATGAAGGAAATCAATATGAGCTGTCCCCCTCTCCGATTCAGACTAATTTGTGTGTAACAAGAGATACACTGAGAATGACGGATGTGGGCTCCATATATTCCCCTGCTGCTTGTTTGCAAAGGTTTATTTGTCCTGTCTTCCCTCTAACTTTTCATGAAAGCTTTAAGGATTAGGGTTGTTTTGCAACTGAAACTATACTTTCTGGAGAAACTTTGAGGATCTTCTGGTCTGGTTGTAAAGGGCATTCGCATGGGATTGGGTTTTTTAATTTAAAAAGTGTGAACCACTCTATTTCCTCTAGCCTCTAAAACAGTATTCTCAACCTTTCTAATGCCGCGACCCTTAATTACAGTTCCTCATGTTGTGGTGACCCCCAACCATAAAATTATTTTCGTTGCCACTTCATAACGGTAATTTTGTTACTGTTATGAATTGTAATGTAAATATCTGTGTTTTCTGATGGTTGTAGGCAACCTTGCTAGCGGTTCTCAACCTGTGAGTCGTGACCCACAGGTTGAGAACTGCTGCTATAGAGCCTAAGATAATCGGAAAACACGGATATTTACATTATGATTCATAACAGTAACAAAATTACAGTTATGAAGTAGCAACGAAAATAATTTTATGGTTGGGGTCACCACAACACGAGGAACTGTATTAAAGATTCCCAGCATTAGAAAGGTTGAGAACCACTGTTCTAAAACAAAGTCATCCATGCGACTTTGAGAATGCCCAAACACAGGGGCTCAAACATGCCGCTCAGACACGTTGATTCTTTGTCAGAAGCTAGAAGATACTCTGCTTTCCTCCTCGTTGCCCTTGAAAGAGGAGGAATTGATTGATTGGGTTGGTGTACATTCAGTTATGGATTTCTTACTGATAAACTCATTGTTCCGGAAGGTAATGTTTCACTGCATGGAATCAAAGGAAATCTCCCTGAGAAACATCAGTTTAATGAGGACTGGTCATTCATTCTGATAAGTTTTCCTCATTTTCTCTTGGAATGAGGACAAATGTCACAGACACATTACACATAGAGAAAAGATGAGGTAAGGCAAAGGCAGAGATTCATTTAATTTTCTGCTACAGCTTCAACTACCTACATCATACAAATCAAAACAGCAACACAAAATTAATAGCTGGACATACTTTTGTATCTGAAAGATGGTCTGATTTAAACTAATTCAACAGGCAAATTCAGTCAGTGATTGAGAACGATGTAGTAACCAAAAAAATGTAAACTCAGTTTAATTGTTTCATTCCTTCTAGTGTTATAACTCAGCAGAAGAACATTAGATAAATTGGCAAGGAGGATGAAATATTGGGTATGCACACCTTAAAATATATTATCAGTTTATTTCCAATCACTCGTTATGTGTTCAGATAAATTCCAGATCATATGCTAATACTACATTAATAGACAAAAGGAAGAACTATACCAATCTACATCCTATAATCTCCTTTCCTGTCTTAAAGATTTACCATATTCTGTTACTAGAATGCAAAGAAATGCAATCAATCATGTTTCAGGTTCTTACTAATAGCCCTAAGATAAATTGATCATTTTTAATGTAATAAATTATTTCTATGATAGAAGTCAGAACCTGAACTCTGAGACTTTTTGTTTAATTTTCTCCTAAAACATCTCTAGTAAAATTGAGTTAATATATAATAAAACAAATGTATCTGGGATTCAGAAAAGAATTATTACATATTTAATTAAATTATACATCTAGTGTTTAATTTTCATCTGCAAAACCTTTTCCTAGAAGTTTTCCTATATTTAAATACGTTCAATATTAAGAAATTTATTATTTTTAAAAGCTTTCCATTTTGGTGTTGGCCAATTAATAGCTTTCACATTTTTAAATTGCTAGAAAAATATACCACATAAAAATTTATGCACTTAAATATATATCCACAAATCAGTTTGTATTGGAGCACAAGCACATTCATTTCTTTACATATTGCCAATGGTTATTATCACACTACTATAATAGAGTTGGGCAGTTTAAACTATTAAATATTAGCTCTTTACAGAAAAACTAGCAGGACTCTAGTCTAGAAAAATGTCACCCAGAAGAAACATAATGTAAGGCACATAGATGTTTTAGAAATTTTAGTAGTCCCTTTAGAAAACTCTAGAAACAGGTAAAATTAATTTTAAAATACATATTTAAATCAAAATGCCTGAAATATTACCTCAACATGTAACCAACATAAAAATTATAAATGTGATATTTTATATTCTTTTTTCCACATTGAATTACCAAAATTTAGTGGGCATTTTATAGTTACACATCCTCTCTATTCAGACTAGCCTATTTAAAGTACTTAATAACCACCTCTGACTAGCCTCTACCATAGTGAGCCCTGTAGGTCTCGATGAAAGGTCTTTCATGTTCAGTCAGATATTGTGCTACTAAACAGCATGTTTACATTTTATTGAGTTCATATTTTTTGCCCTTTAATTGCCCCCCTTCCCCTCCAGATGAAGGTCTGGGTCAAGGCTGGCTAACTAGTGTTGGGGGTCTTGGCCGTCAGGATATAGAAATGAGGCACTTCTCATTGTGATTGTTGCTCATGGTATTGAAGGCAAAATCCTGAAAGTGCATTTGCTTATTTCTACCCAAGTTCAAGTTCTAAATTCTGAACTGAGTCCAGCCATCTAGGTGTCACCTCTCCATTACAGAGAAGAAATGTCACCTCATATTCTAGAGACAATTTTGCTGTTCATGTAATCTAGGTCCAATTAGCTGTCTTGGCAGCTACATCTCACCGTTGATTCTTATTATACCCATGGGGACATAGCACCTCTCTATTTTTTTTGTTGCAATTAAAGCCACATTAAGTAGGGCTTCTCCTCGCCTTTCTGACTTGTGTGTATATTCAGAATCTCTGCTTACATGGAACACTGAGGCTTGACAAAACGCAACTGTGTTCTCCAGCTACAAAAAACAAAAACAAACAACAACAAAAAAATAACAACAATGTTTCTAGTCCCATTTGAAAGATAAAAAGATAATGATTAATGATATTGATTTGTTTGTATCATCTTGCCTTATATATTTTTTTCTGAAGAAAATTTAAAAAATATATATTTTCTTGATTTCAGAGAGGAAAGGAGAGGGAGAGAGAGATCAGAATGTCAATGGTGAGAGATAATCATTGATTGGCTGCCTCCTGAACACTCCTCCCCTGTCACTCACACACTGGGGATTGAGCTTGCCACCAGGCCATGTGCCTTTGACTGAAATCAAACCCAGAGCCCTTTATTTCCCAGGCCAGCTCTTTATCCGCTGAGCCAAACCAGCCGTAGCTTTTCTGAAATTTTTATTTTTGTTAAACATCATGATCAAAAAGATAATAAAATGCGTATCCATGACTGTTACCAGAGGAACTCAGAAAATGCCACTCAGGCCTTCCGAGCTCAAGCACTTCTTTCTTCGAACTTGTTTTTACTGAGCTGTGATGTTGTAGTATATTTAGTTTGCACAGTGATATTTCAATGTAGTAAATTTGTTCCCACGTTTTAAGATGGAATTAACCACAACAAAATGCATGTCATTAAAAAAATGCCATTTGATTGTTTCAGATAACATCCCATTTCCATATGTGACAGCATCTAAAGATGCTAAAGATCCACTGTTCTAGAATATATTTGATCATTTTTCTATACTTTATTATTCTCTGTTCCCTTACTGTTTTCACAATCAAAACCAAAATACTGAAAGGATAGTATGGAATTTGCATCCTGAATGCAAAAATTATACAATCAGTTCCTATTTTCACCATCCCAAACCATAAGACAATGTTAAGTTGCTGCAGCATCTAAGTAATAGTTTGATTATTATAATTATGGTTCTAAAAACAACGGTTACATGTTACTTAGCAACAAACATTAAGTACTTTCATATTTCTCCAGTGTGGCACAGACATGTCAGGGAATTCAGTGCAAATAAAATCTGAAGGTAATAATACAACATTAGTAGTGAATATTTTTGTGGGCTTACTATGATACCCACTGTGCAAATTTTTCATGTATAATCTTCTAATACAACAACCTTATAATATGCCCAATACATATTGGAGTAAAGTAACTTTCCCAACATTAAAATACATAAAAATACTGATTTTTTTCAGATAAAATGCTGTGTTTGGGTTATCCATTGAGGAACCAATGATAAAAATTCTCAGTATTGCTAGGATGATCTGTCCTCTTTTAAAGCATATTTTTATAAAAATTCTAGCTTTTATTCTAAACCTCTAACAGAAACAACTTTTACATATGCTACCTATTTTCCAAAATAACTCATAATTTCATCTTGAAAAAACATATCTGCACATAATAAGCTGTATTGTAAATAACACATTTGCTCTAAGGAATAGAAATCACAAAAGGATGTCATACTCAGACTTGTATAATTCATACACAATCAGGAAATTATATTTTGATCACAGATTTATAATCCCCACTGTTGAATGTGTTTTTCCCCTGTTTTTTTTTTTTTTTGTGTGTGTGTGTGTGTGTGAATGAGATTGCCCTCCTACCATTGATATGTAATGCAAATATTTCACAATATTTTACTTATTTTCTCCCCACATGGAATAATTTATCAAATCTTTTAATAATCATGTACATTCCTGCTTTTTTTAATTTTTTTTACCTCCACCAGCACAATACAGGCCCTTGTTTTGATTTTCCTGTTGCAATCGCCTCCAAGTTGAGGTCCTTGACACGGGCCTCTTTTTTCTGATTCACCTTGGATAGTTCTGCAAAATTACTTACATGAGGATATATTTTTTTTCATTGCTTCTCAGAGAGAGTGCAATAAAGGGAGAGAAGGAAGGATGGAGAGACAGAGATGGAGGAGAGAGAGAGACACACACACACACACAGAGGAGAGAAACATTGATATAAGAGAGACACATTGATTGGCTGCCTCCTGCTGAAAACCAGGTACATGGTCTTGACTAGGTAATCAAACTTGAGAACCTTCAGTGTGCTGGGTGATGCTCTAACCACTGAGTATACAGTCCAGGGAAAAATTACTTTCTTGAAACACAGCTGTGCATAGTCATTAAAAGTATTTTCCTGGAATCAAATTACCAGGGCTCAAGTTACGGCTCCACCATCAGTTCCCTCTGATTTTGTGCCAGTCCCTGGGACAATAGGCCTCAGTTTCCTTGCTCTAACAAAGGTATAACAGTATTGCCTATGTCATTAGGTTGTTCTGAAAACCATATAAAAAACATTATGCCCAGCACTTAAAGCAATGCCCGAAACAAAATATATTAGCTATTATTTCTATATTCAAGAAAAAAGGTGTAGAAGTTTTAAGTTTCTAAACATGGCCTTTAAGACCCTCCATATCTGTTTCTAATCAATTTTTGCAGTCCCATTTTCTTATGATTCCAACTCAATTCAATTCAATATCCATTTAGCCAGAACACCTCTATACCATGGAAAGAATTAAAAAGCCAGCCATTGTACTCACTTCTAAGAAACTTGCAATCTGGTGAGACTAACAGAATCATAAATAAGCTAGTGGCCCAGTGCATCAAATTCATGCACGGGGGTGGGGGAGTCTCTCAGCCCAGCCTATACCCTCTCCAATCCTGGACCCCTCAGGGGATGTCCATCTGCCAGTTTAGGCCTGATCCTGCAGGGATTCCTCTTGTAATATGGGACCACTGGCTCCTAACTGCTCACCTGTCTGCCTGCCTGATCACTCATAACAACCTTTGCCTCCCTGCCTCATTGCCCCTAACCCCTCTGTCTGCCAGCTTGATCACCCTTAACCACCTCTGCCTGCCGACCTGATCACCTCTAACTTCCTTCCCCTGCTAGCCTGATATTCTCTAACTTACCACCCCTGCTGGCCTGATCACTCCTAACTACCCTCCCCTGATAGCCTTATCACCCCTAACTGCCTCTGCCTCCCCGCCTGCCCCCCCCCCCCCCGACATCATGGCTTTGACCTGAAAGAGGATGGGACTTCAAGTGGACCTGGTCTAATTAGCATATCACCCTTTTATTAGTATAGATTACCATATCAGAGCCCCTTGAGAAAGTATATTGGGGAGATGCAGAGAAGGCTGCAATGAGAAGGCAGTATTTGAACTAGGCCTCCTTATAAACAAGGATTTTGCCAGACCAGAGCATTAAAGGAAAGGAGAGCAGGACATGCAAAGGAATTCAGTACTCTATACCCAGTCATATAGGGCCATATGACACACTTGCCCGAGTTTTTCCTTAAGTCTTCTATCCACTCTGCTTAGAATTCTTATTTTTCCTCACATTCAACACATACAATGTTGTACATCTCCCAAGCTCCACTTCATGTTATTTGCCATGGAAACCTGGATTTAACTTGCCGCAGACCCTGTCCACTCCTCATTTTCATGGCATATTAGCTAAATCGTCCTGCCTTGTTTCACATATGCTACATTCACTGTTCTTTATGTGCAGAATATAAGCACCTTGAAATCAAGAGCTAGGTAAGATTCATCTCTGTATCTCTTATGACCCTTGGACAGACTCTGCTAAATATTCAGAAGAAATGTGCATGAGTAAATGAATGTTGTTTTAAAGCCAAAAGCCTCAGGATGGAAAAGTGACTATTCAAATCACTGATCCTGACTATAAGTTCCCTGAAGGGAGAGATTATGTTCACCTTATTCATCACTAGTATATTCTTGATATAATGTGTCCCAGATACGTTTGAATCCATATCAGATGATACCAGTGGCAGATGTATTGACCAAACTACAGTCTTTAGATCCCCAAGGTCATTATTTGCACCTTTAAATGATACATGTTTGTATTATTTGAAATTGAATAATCATACATACTTCCCAGCATTTTCTGTGAAATTTCTATATGAATATGAAATCTAAATTTATTCATTCATTGGATTTCACACAGATGATCATATGCTAACATTTTAATAGAGTTTTTATCTATTTTTTCACTATAAAACTCAAAGTGCATTGGGTTTGAATCTCTGAATACTGTTGACCAATTAGAAGACTGTTTTGATTGTCACAAATTGTAGTGCCTGGAAACATTCTTAAGTTGGTTGTCCTAAAAAATAAAAAAGAGAGAAAGTTGTCCAAAGACAAAAGAGGAACAAATAATTATGTTTAAAGTGTCCACTACTTGTATTTTTCATCATTGTGGTACAGTTTGGCTTATCAGGACGATGCTCTAAGCAACTGAGCCAGGGCCATTGCAGTACAGTTTGAACAAAAGAGTATAGTTCAGAGATTTAGTGTTTGCATCTTAAAGTTAGATAATGACCTCATATTTCAAGACTGATTTAAGGCTTTATTTTAATTTTATTTTATACAATGCATATACAGTTCCCTGTTTTTTCTTTGCATTTAGAAGTATAAACAATACTTCTTTTAATTCTGTAATTTTCATAATTATGGCCACTCTAGCTTACCCTGAAAACATTTAAAATAATCCCTTTATGTGCAAAAAATAATAAGGAAAGTATATTTGTGCTTAAACATATTCTCTATTTAAACTTTATGAAAATTCTAGGCTTAGATGATTAGATTTTTTTAATCAAGTAAAAGAGAAGAATCACAAACCCTAGGGACCAGATGATTGTGATTTACATGAGCAAGTTCTGTGAAAAAGGCCAGAAAGTGAAATTACAGATTTTACAGAACATTATAGTTGATAAAGAAAAATCTCAGCAGTTTTGTTTATTTGAATAGTGTGTCCAAATCCACTTTCATTAGCTAAAGTGCTGCAGGACCCAGCAGTACAGGGAGAGAATCCATTTCCAGTAGCTTATAGAGATAATGATAAGCCATCTTAAAGTCTGGATTTATTAGAAATGACTGAAATGCATTATTGGACAGTAATAGCTATTATGGTTGGTTTACCAACCAGGATGGTGGAAATATCAATGCATTAAAATTTATACAAAAAAAAAAGCTAATAGCAGTGAGTCATTATTGGTTTTGACACAGTTAAATGAATTATTTCACTTTGTTGGGCTAACAAAATAAACCATGTAAAAAATAGACAAAACATCCTTTTTTGATCTTGAGCAATAGTAAAATCTGTTATTGACAAGATCAGCAGCTTCCTTCTTTATGCGTGGGAGTGGTATATTTATTAAAGTGTGTGTGTACGCATGCACACACAGGAAAATAAGGAAATCTCCTCTTACAATGGGTAGCGATAGCATAGGTTCTTTTCATGACTAAGGTTTGATCAAGCAGAGCATACAGAATTAGAAAGTGAAAGATAACCCCAAGGAGGAGAGGAATACATATCTATGGATTGTATCTATGAATTCTAATTCTGTACATTAATATTAACTACTGTTATTAATTTCAACTCATTCTTTGAAAGTTGGTCATGAAGACCTCAGACTCCTGGTTTTCCCATTAATGTATTTCATCTATCAATCTGTTCACATATTTAAAAATATTTACTGAATGAGAACTATGAAATCACTGCCCTCATATAGTTTGTGCCTTGGCATTTGCTGAATAATTGCATGAATATAGTATTACAGATGTTATAAAGAATTCAATGTAAAAGCATAGGATGCTGTCAGCAGGTCAGGCTTCTCGAGGACAGGATCGGAGCAGTCTGATGAGAATTCATGCCCAGAAAGGCTTCAGACTCAGTTATATGCTCTTCCATTACTGTCTTGAAATTATTGATAATTTTATGTTTTAAAATGTGTGTTAAAATTGAATGCGATATAATGAATCATGCCCACGAGCAGAAGAGATAGCTCAATATGAGTGTCCCCTTTCTTGCTTCTGCATTCATATGTAGTGCAGAATGCTGGTGGGCATATGATATGGGGGAGTTCAATGATATTTAAGGGAGTATAAGTGTGTTATATCTCAGACTGAGTAAGCAGGCACGCTGACAGCCCTTAGAGGCAACACTTCCTATTCTATCCAGAACTTACTTTGAAGGCGGAATGAGGCTAATGATATTGAACACATAGGGATGACCAAGAAAACCTACATATTCTTTCTTACTCATGTTACTTTTTTCTATTACCTAACCACCTGTTTGAATTATGATGACATAGAAGTGGAAGATAGGGTAACTCCAAGTACCTTTTCTTTTTGGTGCTTCTTTATCCATTAGTAAGCTCAAAGTACAGTGTTGGTAGAATGTGTACATATCAAGAAGTGAAATAAAAACATCTAAATTCATCTTTTTATAACATCTCCACTGTTCTGGCAAGAAGGAAATACACATGCACGCATCAGCCACAAACAAGAATTGCATAATTTCTAGTTTTGTCTAATGGTAAACTCATATTTACAATTAAAATGGTTATTGTGGTCCTAGCCAGTTTGGCTAGGTGGATGGAGTGTCGGCCTGTGGACTGAAGAGTCCTGAGTTCAATTTTGGTCAAGGTCATGTTTCTTAGTTGCAGGCTTGATACCCCGGTCCCGGCCCTGGTTGGGATGGGGGTGGGAGACAACCAATCCATGTGGTTCTCTCACATCAATGTTCCTCTCTGTCTATCCCCCTCCCTTCTACTCTTTCTAAAAATCAATGAAAAAAAAATATCCTCAGGTGAAGATTAAAAAAACAACACCAAAACCCCAATTATGCACTATAAAAATAATTATCAAAATATAATAAATCTGTATGCTATCTTATACAATTAATGCTAATAATTAAATTTTAAATTTTTTCTTTGCTTATTAAATAATTTACCATATTAAATAATAATAATTCAATAAAAACACCCTGGCAAGTCAAGAGAGGCAGAAAAAAAGGGTAAAACTTTTATAATCTAATATCTACAACAATGCTTTTGTTTTGCCTTTTGAACAAGGGGTTCCACATTTTCATTCTGTGGTGGACTCTGCAAATCATGTAAATGGACCTATTGTAAGAGTGTCTAAGGAAGATCTAACTTAGCTTGGGAAGTTAGGAAAGGACTTCTTACTAAGTGATAATTAAAGTGACAGAGACGATGAGTAAGAGTGAGGCAGATAAAAAAGGCATTTAGGAGGCCTAGGTGAGGGTTGGGTGGGCTGGATATTCTATTCAGAGTGTCAGATGCAAAGACACTAAAGAGAGGAGCTAGGGGTAGAAATAAAGTGTGGTTGGAATTTAGTAAGTAGGGGAGGAATTGCATGGGGCAGAGGTTACATTTTGCACCATGATGCATCTCTTAGAAGAGAAAAAAGTGATAGAGCTGAAATAAGGCAACTGGAATACCCTAATTGATGATAACAAAAGCCACTCTATGTCATGTTATGGCTATGTGTCTGCTCCTCTGCCAGATGACTTACTGACATTACTTTTTGGCCCTCCAACAAAAAAGCCAAGTGGGATACACTGGCTTTGTTATTCTAACAAGGAAATACGAGGCTCAAAATTAAGGAATTTGTGCCAGGTCATAAACCCGGTGACTGAAGGAGACATAGATGAAACTATTTCTGAATGTAAACTAGAATGCAAGCCCTGGGAGGGAAGGGCTTGTCTTTGTGTGTCTATATGTTGTTAGCACAGAGACCAATGCCGATCACATAATGAGCTCTCAATATTTGTTAAATGGATGAATGATCACTTGGGGGAGTCTCATTTGGCAAATCCCTTGTGTCTTCATGCCTTCAAATGGATTTTGGGATATCTAGATGAAGTTTTTGTATACTTTGAAAACCAGTATTTTTTCTTTTCAAATGAACTATAGAATTTTTTTAAAGGATAGCAGCATGGTTTAGTTGAAAGAGAAAAGGCGGGAAAGCAGGCACAGACTTTGCCTTTATTAGTTGTACTGCCTTGGGCGAGTTCTCAGATTTTTTCAGTGCAATAGAACAGGGAATGTGTGAGGCTCTTTCCAGGTCTCATATATTACGGTTTTATTATTCTGTAAATTGTTTTTCAATAACAGAATTCATTGCATATCTGTTCTCTTTCTACAAGAAAGAGGAAACACAAACATATGATATATACAATTCTGATGCATCTGATTCCTTCAACAAGATCGCTTTATTACCCACTGACTCATTTCTTCCTTCCTTCCTTCCTTCCTTCCTTCCTTCCTTCCTTCCTTCCTTTCTTTCTTTCTTTCTTTCTTTCTTTCTTTCTTTCTTTCTTTCTTTCTTTCTTTCATCAAGACTTTCTGAAGGATATACCATATGCCTGTAAGAAGCCTTCTACTAGAATGATGAAATGGAGAATGCTCTCTATTTCCAGAACAAGGAAAACCTTGAGACAGTAAACCATTAGATTAGAGTCTGTCTGCTACTCAAAGAGAGTAAATGCTAAATTTATTTGCACTTTCAATCATGACTTCGGATATCAGAGCCAATGCCGCCGCAATGCGGAATAATAATGCTAGCACCCTTCAGAATAAATGCTGATGGGTGACTAATTTGACTACTTTCCTCACTTGGACTTTCCCTTGGCAGAAGAGCAAAGACAGATAGAAAAACCTCCTACACAAAATAAGGCCTGTGCTTTCCACTAATAAAAAGCACCCCCATTGACAGAGCTGCAAGCATGTGATCAAGAAGAAAAGGGCAGAGGAAGTTTTACTAAAGTGCTTATGAAGAGTGGTAAACATTAGGACGATGCAAACAACTAAACAGTTGTTTAGCCAACAGCTGGAGCAGTCAAGCAAATACTATCAATGCACATTTTTAAATTGAAGGATTGAATGAACTCATTACGGTTAAAATACAATCACAGTTTTTAAAGACAAGGAGATTGAGGAGTACATGAGAATGTACCTCACAGACCTCCAACACTTCAGAGAGCTGAACTGAAGGAACCCAGATACTGTGATCTGAAATCAATGGACACATTTGTATCAAGGCTATGCTACCATTCAAGCTGCCTCCAGCCAATGGGAGGGCATAGTAGACATCAGTAATGATCAAACGCTAGTATGTTTGACAGCTGCCTGGTGGTCTTTGTGACAGGACCTTTGGCTGGTCACTTGTGGGCAACTTTCCGTGCTGCATTTGGTACCTGCTGCCATTTGTAATGATAGACACATCAGAAAGGTCAGCGGTTCAAATAGCCAAGGAGACCATTGGTAACCATTATTTAAGACTAGCACTTAAACCTTAATTTAATAACAGCCCCCAAATCAGTAGTATTTTTTCCCCCAAAAAAGAAGGGCTTTCTCTGGCTCATTTGTTCCACTCATCACGCCACAACGTTCTCTTTTCCAAAAGTGAGATAAAAAATTTACCTTTGAATTAAAAACAAGGTCAGATAAAATAAGTCACTGTGAGCAGTCATTGCATTTTCTGTCACTGGACCAATTAAGATTTCCAGCTGTCAGTTTCTGATGTTGCAGCTCCATAAAAAACGACACTGAGATGCACTGATCTGTGTCAAAGCGACTTCAGAGGGAAAATTGGAACAAAAAATAATGATCATTTTCATAGGATGTCACACCATTAAACGAAAACATAAAAAGCAAAATGGTACGGAGAATCTGCAATGTCATCCTCCTTGTCGAGGTGAGACCACATTACACGGAAGCCAGCCCCGCTTCATGGTTGTCCAAGATCTGTAGTGGGTATCCTCTCTGGTCTCTCAGATAAATACTGGGCAGTTAATGCTAATCTTATTTCAATTGGATATTTAATACACACACACACACACACACACACACACACACACACACCACACACAGATACACTGAACCATATAATTTGCTCACTGAGTTCAAGTTGAAAAAAAGTACACCATTTACAAGTGAAATGGGAAGTAAGTAGTAAAGGAAGTTACAGTGCATATAATGATTACCACAAACAAGAAACAAAGTGTTTCAAGGACAAAGAGGAGAAAGGGTGTTCCTTGTCCCCAGATAACTGGAGAAATAAGGAGCAGCATTAAATGAACAAAAGTATATTGGTGAGATGTGACTGAACTTACCATAGAATGAAAGAATGGGAGGGGACACTATAATGTTCTCATTATTTGAATATTTATTTTTTGGAAGATGGAATTCATTATTTTAGATTTCCCTAAGCCTGGAAGAAAGTGTAAAATTTTGAAATAACTTTAAACTCAAAGAATAGTTTTCAGTCTGAACACATTGCCAGGTTTAAGGTTGGTTTCTTGTTAGAAGATATGTCTTTCCATAGGCTATTGTCCTCTTTTACTACTGGTTTCAGTTTGATTATTCTAAATTAATCATTTGGGTCTTGCTAGAATCTCAAGATTTATGCAAAGTAGGTCATTTTTTTCTTGTACTTTAAAAAATTCAGTCCTTTAGGTTCATTTTACCAAAAATGCTAACTCCATCCAATCTTTGTATGACTGGAGCCTAAATCTCTTCTTGCCCATTAACCTTGGGAGTCTTTGAGAAACGGTTCTGAATGTAGTTGATTTTTCCCTTTGGGAAAGGATGAGATATTAACTAGTAGTGAGCTGGATCCACTTGCATAGGTACCAAACTTTTAAGAATTTTATGAGTCAGTTATTAAGCAGCCATTATTAAAAATTTACAATAAAAAACAAAGGAAAAACAAATTCATATTTAATCACTTCCCAATTATTTTACTGGTTTTTACCTTTATCCATGGCTATTGTTATGTATGGCAGATATACGGCATAATAGTATACTACTGCATAACTTTTTCTAAGTCTGTGCTCAGCCTGATAACTTTGTTTCATTGGTTTTCTTTCGCCTTACTTATTAACATAGCTAAAGTATTAACCAACATTCATGCTGGAACTACATTCACATGCAACGCAAAGAGATTGACTATGAATACAAGAGTTTGGCTAAAATCATGAGAGCATTATATGAGAATCAATTAGTTACTTGAAAGAAAGTATACTGCATATTCCATTAAAAATCATTTTGCATATGCATATCATCAGTAAAATTTGTAACTAACATATATATAATATATAATATATAATATATAATATATAATATATAATATATAATATATAATATATAATATATAATATATAATATATAATATAATATATAACATATATAACATATAATATATGTTATATAATATATAATATATATTATACATTATATAATATATATTATATATTATATATAATATAATATATAACATATATAGCATATAATATATGTTATATAATATATAACATATAACATATAATATATATAATATATTTATATATATAGGTGGTAGGAAGCCAGTAGGTAAACATAGATCAGCAAATCAATGGATAAAGTTGACTAGCATTGAAACACCAGATAAGGAGGACCTTAAAATCATTGCAAAATACATCTTTGCCATTCAGAGGAGTGGAAGTTACCCTAATTACTCTTTTCATAGATCTGTGAAAGTAAGTGGCCTTCATAAAATGTGGCACAACTGGTCTGAGAAATCTCGATTTTTCTCTTAAGACTAGTACTTGAGTGAAGCAGGAGCTAACAAGGACCTTCTGATGATGGCAGGGTTCTAAGTGTAACTTCAGATTGAAGAGGAGTCATATTTTCCTTCATGTTTTATTTTTGGAGAATCTTAAATACTTTTAACTTATTTTAATTTGCTCTAACTCCAAGAAGAAGTAAACAATTAAGCATGTTTCGCCTTCTAGTCAGGACTTATATTTTGGAGATGCATGGAATAAGAAGTGTTTTACGGCTTCTTTCCTATAGTTTTCTTCTATACGGTTCTTTTAAAAAATAACATGAAGTACTTTTAAAAGCACTTTCAATAGGTTTCAGTCATCACTGAATTGATTTCAATGCACAAATACATATGCATAGGAATGTCTTGCATCATTTATAATAATGGTGAAGTGAAAGTAACATAAAAAAATGGACCAGCTAGTCTGGCCAGCATGACTTAGTGGTTGAGTGACAAACTATAAAATTAGGAGGTCATGATTTGATGATGCCTGGTCAGTACACATGCCCAGGTTGCTGGCTCCATTCCCAGGGTCATGCAGGAGGCAGCTAATCAATGATCCTCTCTCATCATTCATGTTTCTATCTCTCTTTCCCTCTCCCTTACTCTCTATTTTTTTTTAAATTATAAAATGGACCAGCTAAATACCTTACAAAAATGTACCCAAGAAATACTACTTAATCATTGGAAAGAAGGAGAAAGATCTATATGCAACAACATGGAATGGCGTCAAGTGAATAAAGGCAGACCAGTCTGCACAGTTTGAGTGTTATTATTAAAAAATTAGAAGTATACTATATTTGATTAAGAATAGAAAAAAAATTGGATATTTCATTTTAAAATACTGACACCAATAACATCTGAAGAATGGGGAACTTGGATTGGCATTTTTTTTTTTTTTTTTTTTTTTTTACTATTGGGGCCAGTCAGGAACCCAGATCAAGAGGAAGGACTCCGATTTGCTCTGGCTTTGCCTTCCCTTTTATTCAGGTTTGGGATCAACTCATAGCTCTTAGGCAGGCAATTTTACTAATAGCTCCAAGATAGCCCATCAGCAAGGATTTACATAAGACTAAAAGGTGGAAGTTGCTTCAGCTCCCTTTGTCTCAATTAGACAGTTGGTGCTGGGCTCTGACTTTTCAGAGCCTTCAAGGTTAACCAGCTTTCTGGGTTCCTTGACCACACCTCTCTGCTAGTGAAAAAAATGGGCAGCTTCCAACATCTCCCCCATTTTTCTTTAAAAAATCTTGCATCTGCAGACTAGAAATAAACATATGAGAACAAAAATGAGACAAGCAATAATGGTTATGCTGAGAGGCAAGTGAATCAATCAGTCTGTAGTAAGTTTCTTTCTGGGCCAACAGTTCCTTGAGTCCCAATTTCAATTTCCAACAGTTTTGAGTCCCAATTTCAATGTCCAACAGTTTTGAGTCCCAATTTCAATGCCCAACAGTTCCTTTTGTGTACATGTCTTCAATGATATGTTAGTTCTGGATGGTGGGTGAATGGTAGCAATGTAGGTCACACCCTCTCTGGCTTGGTGCTGGGCAACCTGCAGCAACACTCAACTGCTAACTGCTAGAATGGCAAGGCGTCTTCATCATCTTCCATCTCTGGACTGTTTCTCCTCTTGTTTTCATGGCTGGAGCAATCTGGTCAGCTCCTCTCTGGGATCCATTGTTGCAGGAATCCACATGGTCTTGGAGTAGTTTTAGATCATGACTTCTGTAACTGATTGTGGGCTTTATGTGCAGTGAATTTCCCTCACCTATATGGTGAATTCTTCCCCATATTTTTGGTGTAATCTTCCCCACCTTTTTGGTGAATTCTTTCCCACATTTTTGGTGAATTCTTCCCTATCTTTTTGGCGTAATCTTCCTCACCTTTTCGGTGAAATCTTCCTTTCTTTGCTCTAGGTGAAATATCATCCCTTCCAGAAGTCCCACATTGGGCTGCCAGTTGCAAGTGTCCCCACCATGTCCCATGTGGTTCAGGGTTTGGACTCTGGAGGAGGCCACGCACAAATGAAAGAGACTAGAAAAATGTTAATTTGGGAATATTGGGGGCCAGGTGGGAACCCAGCTCAAGAGGAAGGACTCTCGATTGGCAGCTTTTAGATTTAATTTTATTCTTTTACAGAGTGCTCATTTTTCTAAATGACCAAGCATTGATCCAGTAATAACAAACACCAAAAATATCATCTTAGAAATCTGATGTTCTGGGTAGATTTTGGCCTTTGCTTCTTCTTGCAGGTGGAAGTGGGGAGGGAGGGTTTAGAACATTGACAGTCCAAATGCTATCAGGGTAAATACTTGCAAAATCTCCAGCCCCCTCCATGGTTATTATAAGCCTCATATTAAAAGGAAAAATAAAGACATATCATCTACTCACACATGAGAATCATATGGTGTGAAGGTGTTAAGTCATATAGGTATTTAAGATCCTGAGAGATCTGGTGAAATATAACCAGCTCTCTCTCTTACTCACGATGCTATCACCTGTGGATTAGAGGTTGCTTAGTGAAGTTAGTGGCAAATAAATTAACCCCTGAAAGGATTAGCCTCTATATGTGCTTAGCCAAAAGGGGAATTTGCACACTCCTCCCAGAACACACTGACAGGTAGAAAGGAATGGGGTATTTTTGATAACTAGAAGAAAGTTTCCTTGTGTACCTGCTCTTAGCTTGTAGGGTTTCAAACCCATGCAGTGTAGGTCTTTCTACCTTGCATCAATGAATCTAAAACTCTTTAAAACTTAGTGGACCACTGCTACACATTTTTAGTTCTGTAAGCTCAGACTAGCTCTGGGTGAGAAGAAGTCAAAATGGAAGAGGAATGGTAGTTGAAGGGAAGAAAACAATAAAAAGAGTGGCTAGTGAAAATAGCAGAGAGAAAAATGAAATAAGTCAACCAAGTCAGACATAGGGATACTAATTATTTTGTTTCATGATGTGCAAAACTGGACCTAAATTATTGTCTGGTTCCTCTTTTAGATTAAAAATATATTTAAAATAACCTTATCCATTATTATGTTAACATGCCTACAGACATTTAGCCATCCTGGGTAGGAAGTATCACATTATCCCACCTACTCCTTCCACTTCAAGGTTAGGAAATGTTATCATATTCTAGCCATATTCTCACTTGTTTATTCAGTCATTTTTAGCATGCTCTGAGCAGTAACTCTTTGCTAGATACAGTGCTTAATGCTGGTGGTAACAAGACTAACTCAGATATATTCTCTGTAGTCACAGCAACAGTTATTTCCATGATCTCGTCTCCTCCCAGACTCCCCTCCTTCCCTTTAATTCAGTCACTTTTCTCTTCATTATGCCATTTGTTTTCACACCTTGAGAAATTTGTAATGCGTGGTTGCTTTACTTGGAAAACCCTTTCCCTAGATATCCACATGGCTATCTCCTCACTCCCAATCAGGTCCTTGCTCAAATGCAATATTCTTAAGGAGGCCTACCTGGTCCAACTCTATTTTTGCAGCAACTAATTCCTTAGCATGATTCACCTTAGCATGCATCAAACATATACTTTACTTATTTAAGTTTGTAATTTAGTGTCTGTCTCCCTGCTCTACAATGGAAGCTTCTTAGAAGAAAGGATCTTAGTGTTTTTGTTCATTGAGTATCCTGAGCACTAAGAATAGTGTCTGGTACATAGCAGTTGTCCAAAAATGCATTTGTTGAGTAGATGAGTAAGCAGATGACTATGAGACACACAAGAAATGCTTTGAATTTCCTGTTCTTACTTTTTAGTTTTGAATGGACTTCTATTCTGTTTCTGAGCTGTACTAACTTAAATCTCCTCCATTTCCAATTCCAGATTATGCTTCTCTGGGTCAAGTTTTTCCTTCCTTCTGACACTTGGGCGCTGTTGTTTTTGGCTATGGTATCAATTGCCTTCTATTAGAGTTCCCAAAACCTACTAAGAATTTACTTATACAATCACCTTCCACAATATTTAAGTGACAAAACGGTACATAGCACAAAGTGGTCATGTATGAGAGAAAGAATATGCGGGTAACATGTATTATTTCTAATAATATAGAGGGAAGACTAGGGGCTTGGAAAAGATACAGAACAACTGGAATGGGGGAAAATAGAGAGGAATGGTTCACCAATATTTTCAGGAAAGTTGGATAGAAAAGTCTTACACTAAGTGGCTTGTCTTCAACCTACATACTAATTCTCTATTCTACTGTCAAAGATTATATAATTGAAAAATCTAATAAAGATGTTTTGATAAGCCAAATATCACTAAAATATATTCTAAATCTCTTTGAGTTACAAAGACTTTTATGCCCAAGAATTGCTTCCTTCTAAAAAATAAAATTGAAATTAATAAAAGTGTCTTATGAATACCTTATCTGCCCTACTTCCAGGAAGAATATGAAAGTTGCTTGAAAATTAGTTGTTTCTGAACTGCTGTTATAGTCCAACTCAAATGATGTTAATTTTTAGGCCTGAATTCATCAATTCTAACTCCCTGAGATGATACATAGGACTTTTCTGATTATGGGAGGGTGTAGAATTAATGAGTTGGCTTGGGATGCTGAAAGGGTTGTCATAATTCTGCTATAGACTTGTTATGTGGCTTTGGCAAATAAAGTGTCCTCAGTGAATTCTAGTTTCCTCATCTGTAAAATGAGTTAATTTGAAATAGCTAATCTCTCAGGTCATTGTATTGTATGATATATGATTTTACAAAGTAATTTATGAGATGTTGTAAGATTTCCCACCCGGCTGGAGGTAAATTGCTTTATAGAAAGTAGTGGCCTTTATATAAATGTTTTCTGGGAGGCGGCTTCATATTTCTCACTTTGAGAATTGAGAAACCTATCTCCTATTTCTGTAGCCTTAGCAACATGAGCAGAAAATCCCCTTTCTCTCAGTTACTTTCGCTTAAGTAACTAACAAGTTACACACATAAAGTCATTCAGCTGAATAAACAGCAGGATCAGCACTCCTAGCCTTGAGCCCAGTCATGTATTGTTCATCATTATATACAGAACGTGTTTTTCAGGATTCCTGGTGCAGTCAACAGTGGTCAAGAACTAACAAGAAAAAAAAAATCATCTGAGAATGGGAGAAAAGGTACTTAACTGAAATCAGCATTTAGAACTTTCATTTCTATATATTGTGAAGGACTTTAAGTAAGGAGTAAATGGCCTATGAGTATGAGAGTATTAATGGGTAAGTACCCATTAATCTTTTAATTGTTTAAATCTCTAATGAGTAGAAAGGGCTGCCTCAATTATAAAGACTCTGGCAGCCTCCAGAATAAGTTACTGCAGGCAAACCAGTGCAGTTGTGAAGACAGTCACCTACTCTTGCAGGAGGTTTCCTCTTGGAAATGAGGATGAAAGTTCTCAGTGTGATTCTGAATGGACCTCCTCTGGCTTCCTAGTTGTCAAGACCAAAGACATTTAAAGTTGAGAATGAAAGCTACTTCTGTTTTGTATATAACATTTTCCCTCAAAGCAGGATACCTTGAGATGAAGTCTAACTTTATAGCCAAGTGAGTTTGGACAAGTAAATTTAACTCTCTTAGATGCCATGAAATAAGAATGGTTAGAATGCAATTTGGAGGAAGTAATGTTTAAGAGTACCTTCCTGCTCTCCCATTCCATGGTTCTGGGCAACTTCACTCCTCTTACCATCATCTTCTCCTTGTTTATAGTAAGTGATATTCTTCAGTTGGTAGAATGTTCTGAAAGCTATTGCTAGCCCCATCACCACCTCATTCAGGTTTGGCTGTTCTGCCTCATGAACAGTTAGATCACAATCAAGTAGTCATTGTCCATCCCCTACTGTCAGTCTCTGTCTTTAGTGCTCCCCCAAATAAGTCCAGCATCCAGGGCTTGGTGATCTAGAAGGCTTAAATTGGAAGTGCCATGATAGGAAGAACATGCCATGTAAGAAAGATATTAGAGGCCAGAACCGGTTTGGCTCAGTGGATAAAGCGTCGCCTGTGGACTGAAGGGTCTCCAGGTTCGATTCCAGTCAAGGGCATGTGCCTTGGCTGCGGGCACATCCCCAGTGGAGGGGGGGGGGCGTTTGCAAGAGGCAGCTGATCGATGTTTCTCTCTCATCTCACTTCCTATCCCTCTCTCTTCCTCTCTGTAAAAAAATCAATAAAATATATATATATTTTTAAAAAGAAACATATTGGAGACAATAAAATAGCTCAACCTAATATAATTGATTCATCAAAAATGACGACCAGAAAAAGAATTCTTGTAAATGAAAATTTCATAAAAGACTCCAGAATGTGTGTTACATGATAGAAGATGAAATTGTGAAGTGTGGTGTCATTGAAAAGGAAAGGAGTGTGGGCAGAACCTAGGGGGTTTGAGTACAAGACAGTAATTGATGCTTGGAGACCCTAAATCAGTGGTCAGCAAACCAAGGCTTGTGAGCCACATGCGGCTCTTTGGCCCCTTGAGTGTGGCTCTTCCACAAAATACCATGGCCTGAGTGAGTCTATTTTGAAGAAGTGGCGTTAGAAGAAGTCTAAGCTTAAAAAATTTGGCTCTCAAAAGAAATTTCAATCGTTATCCTGTTGATATGTGGCTCTGTTGACTAATGAGTTTGCTGACCACTGCCCTAAACCTTTCTCACTTATGCCAGATAACTCATCTACACAATTGCCAGCGGAACTGTGAGGTCATTAGTAGAAAAAAGAAGCAGGGAATGGAGAGTGCTGCAGTAGGTCTTGGCTCTAAAAGTACTGAATGAGTTATGATCAAGTATTTTTTTTCCAACTCTCAGACAGGCAGGAGTTATGTATGGTGCTGACAATCAGGTTGTAGAAGCACAGAGTCAACCATTGAGCCAGCATATATCTGTTGTATTATAGATCCAGATAAGCTTGGTCTTACCAGAACTCATAAATTATTTTGTGAAATCACAGAGATGGATGGTAGTGAGGTAGATAAGGAATCCAGGAGGTGAAAACCAACATCAGCTCAGCAAGATACACAAAAATTCCTGGACCACAAGGTGGCATAGAATGAAAAACATGAAATGTTCACCAGCTGAAGAGACTGAGCAGAGTGCAATGTTACTAACCCTATGACTACCTGGGATGGGCATTTCTGAAGAATATGGAATTCCAGAAATAGAAACTGAAAAAAATATTTGAGCTAATAATCTCTAAAGCCTGCTCACCTTTCCCTAAGCTTGACTGAATAACTATAACTAACTTTATAGTTACATTATCCAAATAGCATATTATTAGATTGTTTGTTTGTTCATATTAAAGATAATTTTTAAATAATGACAAGCAGGGTATGAAAAAGCTTTCTGTTTTTTCTTCACAACAATCTTTAAATGGTGTAAATTTGATTGGCATCTGGTAAGTTAATATTTTAAAGTGCATTTAAAAACATTTGGAATGTAATTTTACAAATGGATTTTTTTCTAAGTAAAATAAAACCTGTAAGTACCTCATTAATATGTCACAAACAATTGTAGAAAATAAAAATTCCATCTTCCCAATTCTTGAAAACAATAATCAAAAAGTGAAAACAACAACAACAATAATAAAACAGTTGCTACTAATAATTATTGAGTAGGAGTGAATTCTTAAGTCACCTTTACTTATGGAATATTTTCATTGATTCTGAGTGTTAGGTATGGTTATTTTCATTCACATTTTATTTGGTTTAGAAAAGTAACTCTTTGTCTAGCATTCATTGAATTAAGAATTTACCATGGATCTACTATACATATGTGTGGGTGTATGGGTGTGCGTGTGTATATGTGTGTGTGTGTGTGTGTGTGTGTGTGTTGTGTGTGTGTGTGTGTGTGTGTGTGTGTGTGTGTAAGGGTATGTAAACTTCTAAAAGACTAGGATATATGGTTTTCTCCATATTCTCAAATTGCTCTGTGACTCTTTCCCTTGAAAAGTGTTTAAAAATATTTTGTAAACTGATATTTGAAAGAAAGCAATTTAGCCTAAATTTTAAAAAAGGATGAAAACGTGTGCAGAAGAAATGGAATGAGTTGTAGGGGGTCTCAGCTAGTATGCATTGCATTTTTTTAAGAATATTAAAATGTGTCCTTTGATTAGTGATGCGTATAGTTTGCTGAAGAGTATGCCAACTTCCCCCCTTTGCTCTTTTTCCGGTGTTAAATATAATACATGAAATATGACCTAAGCTATTAGTCTAAACATAATTCTCATTAGTTTCAAAGCACAGTTACTGCCTCAAATGGCAGCCTGCTTCACCTTGGCTCTGTATTTACATTCAGAGCAAATAAAGCTTGCTATCCCCCTCCTCCTCAATGCTGAGCCAAAAAGCAGAGCTCAGTATCTCCAATTCCAGCTGTGCTTTTATTGTGCTTTACATCAATCATAGCTTCAAAAAGATTCCAGAAAGATTTCCCTCAGTTTTCACTTCAGAAGGATTTGCACAAAAATTACTGTGTGGTAGGGAGGCACTGATAAGAAATCTCAGAACGAAGGAAAATGCAGGAATAGGGAGGCTTATGGAGAAGGTTGATGGAGGATTATCAATGTCCTAAAAATTTTTTTCTGGTGGAAAAGCAGTACACTCTGAAGCACAAAAAAAGAATCATTTGCAATAATCTGCAGTCATTCAATAGGAGATGCTACTTCAAATAGACACAATGGGTCAAAAGAAGGCCAAAATGTATATGGTTAGTTGAACTTATTTAAACTTCTCTCATATGGGTGTCATTGCCTTCCCAAAAGAATAGGGAGTCTTGTGGTTTCTGGAAGGGGCAAAAGAGAGCTTCTCACTATAACTGGCTGGTCAGAACAGAAATCCCTTCCTATTTTTCTTCAGAAAGTATTTTTAAATTGGAGCTCAGATCACTACCATTCTTATCTTCCACTGCTAAAAACCCTGCCCTCTATTGCTCTCTCTCTCTCTCTCTCTCTCTCTCTCTCTCTCTCTCTCTCTCTAATCAATACATAATATTACCTTAAATATATCACAAGCAAGAAATCGTAACCATAAAGTATTTTGAGATTTGTCAGTGCTGCCTTGGTAGGCAAACAGGCCCATTATGCCTTGTGTAGCACTCTTCCTTCTGTTCTCTTTTCCTTTTCCTTTTCCATCTCTACCTCCTCCTATTTTTCTTCTCCATTTCTCCAAACTCCATGTCTCCCTTTTCTTAACTTTGGCATTAAAGGCCCCCACGTTTATTAAATACCCAGTAAAACATTGTGTCATCTACCATAGGAATCTCTACCATGTCCCAAGAACTGTATTAAATACCTGTTAGGTATTTCCCCTTGTCATAGCAATATCACAATTAAACCTATTATCCCAATTTTACAGATTGGGAAAGTGAGTTTAGGCATGTGATGCCCATTTTTCAATGGTTACAGAGTTTAGACTGCAACTTAGGGCCTTATATTGCAGAGGGCCAAGCCCATTTTCAATGTGCTAAGATAACTCGAAGTATGATAAAGTGGACACAACTAATGCCATAGACCAGGTAGGATAACCACAACTGATGCATGCAGACCAGATAAAAGGAAGTTCGGGCAAATCTTTAAAGGGAAAAGTCACCTCCATTTCTTGTCACCCCACCCCCAACTACATGAGAACACTGATTCTACCAGCAACTCAAATTTCATTGGGTAGGCATATCAGCTGACACAACTGTTAACTCTACCACATAACACTGATACTTTGTCAGGTACATTCACTATTAATTCATCCACTCACATATGTCATTCAATTTCAGCCTCCTTGGAATCCCCATTATTGTTCATCCTGCCAAGAACACTCTCTTTACATTGATGCATCTGTCTTTTAAGATGCAGGTGGATTTCCAACATCTTCTTAAAATCTCTCCTCTGACTATTCCAGCAAACACTTATCTCTCCCCTAGGTCTGACCACTCACAAAGCACTCCATTCAATAAAAGTTCTTCCTTGGCAGAATGTCTTGAAGAAAACAGCCATCAGTTATGCATTAGTCTTTCCCTTTGGTTCTTAGCATTGTGCTAAAACACCATACTGCTTAGACTGGAGTATTCCATCTAAAATCTCCATTTCCACGTAAGAATTACAGAAGAGTGACAGGACCTGTCCAAGTATTGAAACTGTTTTCATTACAGTTGCAGTGTATTAGTATTCATATGAATTATATTTTTCCACATAAAGAACATGTGGCTATCTCCATGTTGTCTCAGAATCCAATCTCTAATTTCTGTCTGAATACCTTAATCTTACTTTTATCCCTTGTTTGGCTATATATTGGTTGACATCCATTCACATGATAAATGAGAAAGAATTCTCCATGTCAGTTGTCAAAAGATCCCTTGACTGATGATCCCAAAAGATGAGCAACCATAAACTAGAATGCATTCCTAAGGATTATTATTTTCCCAAGAGATGTACTTCTCTTAGACCAATAAATGGGTCCACATTAGCACTGAACATAGAATTAATATACTTATTTATTATCTTAAGTGAATAAAAATCACTTTTGATTTATGTAATAAACTAGAGGCCCAGTGCATGAAATTCGTGCCCTGAAGGGAGGCAGGCTGTCCCTCAGCCCAGATGGCACACTTTCCAATTTGGGACTCCTATAACAATCTGGGACTGCTGGCTCCCAACTACTCACCTGCCCACCAGCCTGATCACCCCTAACCACTCCCCTGCCACTCTGATCAATGCCTAACTGCTCCCATGATGGCCTGATCACCCCCAACTGCCCCCCCAACTGCCTGGTGGCCCCCAACTGCCCTCCCTAGCTGGCCTGCCCCCACCCCAGTTACCCTCCCTACCCTGCTGACCTGGTGACCCCTAACAGCCCTCTTCTGCTGGCCATCTTGTGGTGGCCATCTTTGACCATATGGGGGCAGCCATCTTTGATCACATGAGGGAAGCCATCTTCTGCGAGGGTATGAGGGTCAATTTGCATATTACCTCTTTATTATATAGGAAGGAGGAGGATAATAAATACTCCTTATAAAATTTTAAGATAGCATAGTAGATAAAATAAAATATAATTATTTAAATCACTTTACTATTTCCAAAACACACACTCATACCCAGCTGAAACCAAAATGGGATTATACTGTATATATTTGTGTCTTTCTTTTACTATGTAAATAGCACATATAACAAAGTTAGCTATAGTTTCATGATTGTTTTTAAGGGTTGCATTGTGGATATAATCTATTTTGACAATATGCTGTTTCTAAATATTTTACATTATATTCTGTGAATACTATATATTACACATACATGTTATTATGTATTATAAGTAACACAGCAATGACAACCTTGCCTGATGTCATACGTCTGAAGATGCAAACACAGAAGTAGTTGAAGCCATGAATTGGTGATATCAAATATGAGATGGTTGTTTGGAAGGAGAAAAACTAATAAACAACAACCAAAAAGAGCCAGGGAAACTATGTCTGAGACTATAGAAAATTCAGGTGGGAGTATAAGGGCTTATAAATCTTAAATCCCTGACTTTCCACCCAATTGGGTGGGTTGGGGAGGGAGAGTTAGAGGAAGTTCAAAAAAGGAAATAATCAGATAGTCCCTAGCCATAGTGCTGAATTTATAGTAACAAGTTTCCTGGACCACAAATAGGAGAGTTCTGAAGTGATACGAAGAAGGGTGTGGCAACACACACACACACACACACACACACACACACACACACATTCTATGTACAGTTTCTGGATATATAAATTCATGAGAGATAAAATTGTTACCAGAGAATGAATAGAGAGAAGTGGTTCAAAGATGAAAATAACGGTTGGGAAGATGAGAAGGCAGAAGCGTAATTAATAAGACAGTGAAAAACACTAGGAAAGTGAGGGGTGCTAAAAGTCAGGAAAATTAAATATTTCAAAAAGGAAGAAAGGACTGGCTTTGCCAAAACTATAATTGGCTCAAGAAATTTGAAGATGAGGGTCTTTTAAAAACTTGAATGAACAATGCTCAATGAAATGATTCCAAAGATTAAAAAACGTACCCAAACAGGCAGAGAAATAGTGTCCAGGCTATATGAAAAGAGTGGTCTTTCCTCATGTTCTCTATCTGACAGTTTAGGTGGAAATTCAGCAAATTTATCAAGTGGGATATTAGGATTATTCATTTACTTCAGACTATCAGTCCTCAGATTGCCCAGTACTCTCATGGTCATCCCCCACCTCTAAAACATTGATAACAATGCTTGCCACTTAGGATTAGTGGGTAGAATGTTAGCAACACACATAGAAATCTTATGATGAAATACTCCAAGAAGACACAACATGTGGATATCCTCAGCACTGTCTTCTTTCCTATAGAAGACCGCTTAAATAATCTCTCACCTACCCTTGAGCTTGGGCAGGCGTTTCCAGAAGGTCAAGCTCCATTCTCCTGCTCTCTGGAAGAGTGTGAAAACTGCTAACCTTGCCAATGAGGCAGAAATAGCTGAAGCCAGGGCATCTTCCTCTCCCCGAATGGCTCCAAACATTGCAAGGTACACAAGCACTCAATGTGCAGTGAGTGCGGTGGTCTGAAAACAGTCTTTTGTGAAGAATAAGAGTCAGAAACAAAACACTCCAAGGGGAGCTTAGAAGCAGTGGGAACCGATGATTATCAACACAAATCAAGGACTAGTTGGCAGGGGAAAGGATGCCAAACCTGCACTTATCATTTCTGCTTGTACCCGCAAAATAGAATGTTGTTCACACATAGATTGTTCTTCAAAATTATCGCCGAACATAATAGAACTGAATGGCCAGTACTGTGTAACTGAAAAGAAAAATAAGCAGACCATCTTGACAATTCTGGCTAAACTATTATATTTGTGTTCATGAAAAGACATGCATTGGAGGTCTTTTTTATTCTGCTTGAGTTTTAAAAATTTGCAAGGAGTACTGTGAAGGAGAAAGAGAATGATAAATTGATAGAGATTTATTGGTTTGTGTAAAACCAAAGCAACTATTTTTTAAAGGGTACCTTAGAAGCCTTATTAATTGATCGCTAGTCTATTTTTTTACAAGGTGCTGAAAAAAAGAACAACACAACATGATTCTCCCCAAATCCACAAGGACATTCTCTACCATCTTGCCTGCCAGATAAAGCCGAGTGTCAGGAGAGCTAAACATCTGGTAGCAGTAGGATAAAAATATCTGGGATGCCATCACCATATGTTGCAATGAAATGGCCAATTCCATTCACCCAGGCTTTGTTTATGGTTTATATTAATGGACTCAGTCAGTGTAACCAGGCAGCCAACTAGAAGCATATGTTGCTCAGGGTGCAGCTGCCTTAACTCCATTCTCAGAGGCAGTTCATGGGCCGACATCCCCTGTCTGCACCCAACCACGTAAGTGGTGACAGCACCAGACACTTGGTAAAATTCCTGGATGTTCAGACATTCACTTTACCTGGTTAACAAATGCAAGCCTTTTGAATTGATGATGATGCTTTTTTTGATAGAGTTCAGGAGAAAAGAGGAGTAAGGTGATGAGAAGATTAGGCATATATTTCTATTTGCATTTATTTAGTAAACATTCCTATGGATAACAGTATCAACAATTATATATATATATATATATATATATATACACACACACACACACACACACACATATACACACATATGCACATATATATATATATATATATATATATATATATATATATATGTGCAATGGTTAACTGACCATTATCTCCATTCACACAATTTCATCTGGGGCCACTGTGTGGATGGGACAGCAGGCAAGAACACATCCAAAGATTTGGATATATTTTGTTCTTACTCTGAGCTTTTCTTGTTGCTCTCTTTCTAGTTCTTTAAGTTGTAGGATTAGCTACCTTATTACCAGTTTTTCTTGTTTCTTAAGATAGGCCTGCAGTGCTATGAACTTCCCTCTCAGAACTGCTTTCATTGTGTCTCATAGACTTTGCATTGTTGTGTTTTCATTTTGATTTGTTTCCAGAGTGTTTTTTTTTTAATTTCTTCTTTGATCTCTTTGGTGACCCATTCATTGTTTAACAGCATGCTATTTAGCCTCCATGTGTTTGATAGTTTTTGATTGTTTTTATTGTAGTTGATTTCTAATTTTATGCTATAGAGATTTGAGATGATGCTTGTTATAAGTTCAGTCTTCCTGAATTTGTAGAGACTTAGCCTGTGCTCTGTGTTCTATCTTTGAAAATGTCCCATGTGCACTTGAGGATTTGTATATATTTTGGCTTCACCTTGCTCATTCATCATTATCTCTCTCTACTACTAGTATTAGTTATAATTAGCTAAGTGTCCTCACTGCTCTCATTACCCTACTTATGCCAAGATCATCCCCCATATCCAGAATTCGTTCTTCTTTTTCCTCCCATATGAAAATCTTTTCTTCTGATGAATTAAACTCTATCCATTTTTCATTGTCTAGTCAAGCCTTGCTACCTAAGGAAAAGGTTATCTCTTCACTCCATCCTTAGAATATCTGCAGATCATAATTATATTCAAACCTACATATTGCTCCTTATTCATTCATTCAACTTGTAATAAGAATGCATGCAAGGGCTATAAGGACTTAGAGGCACATGAAAAATGTGTCCTATCCAAAAGGATTGTTAATCTGAGGAAATAGGAGTAAGGTCTGAAGATCAAAGATGAACTTCTTGGCTAGAGAGGAAGCAAGACCTACAGAAAAATGTCCAATCTAGCTTACAGGGATGGCAAAAGTCTAACGAAAAGAATTGGTCAAACTGGCATTTCTCATATCTTGCATTTAGAGCCTGGTTTACATGCCCAGGAGCAAAAGCTCTATCCCAAATGCCCTATGGCTCCATAGAGCTGTACAGACAGAACATGTATCTGAAATAAGCCTTTGGTAGTACTTGAATGGGAAGAGGCTGCCAGAGGCAACCCAATCTGTAACATAGCAACTGAGTGGGAGACAGTGGTAGCAGAAATGTCAGCATGCTAGATCCCAGTGCAAGGAAGGATGCTCTGTCAGCAACTGCTCTGCTGAGGTCCCAGCTGCAGCTGAACTTCCCAGGTGGGGCTTGCAGTGTTCTGGCTGCCCAGCTCCAGAGGAGGTGCTCACTGATAGGAAACCACCACTGAATGAGCTTGCTGCAGGACTCTCCAGTTTACTGGTTTCTAAATCTATAACATGAGGGAATTAGGCATAGAATCACATATTTATTAAGTTCCCACCAGGAGGCTACAGCCTGTAATATGCATTATTCCATTTATCCTTGCAACAGCTATGCAAAATCACTACTGTTCTAACATTTAAAACTGCAACGAAAAATTTTGCAAAAATCACCCTAACTGGGTTGCTCAGTGGATAGAGCAACAGCCTGAAGACTGAAGGGTCCCAGGTTCAATTCCAGTCAAAGGCATGTACCTTGGTTGTGGACACATCTCCAGTAGGGGTTGTGCAGGAGGCAGCTGATCAATGTTTCTCTCTCATCGATGTTTCTGACTTTCTATCCCTCTCCCTTCCTCTACATAAAAAAAATCAATAAAATATATATTTTTAAAAATTTGCAAAAATCAATAACAGCTAGTTATATGGTACAGCCTCAATCAGAAGCCACTAGAACAGGGATTAGGAAACGGTGGCCAGAGGCCAAATATGTTTTGCTTCCTGTTATTTTAAATAGTTTTATTTTTTAACACAGGCACACCCATTTGCTATGTGTATGTATAAGTGATGGCTGCTTTGGCACTGCAATGACAGAACTGAATTGATGGAACAGAGACTCTCTGCCCTATTTACATCTTCATGGAAAAAGGTTTCTGCACTATCTGGTTTTTCTCAGTGAATAGAGCTTTGGCTTTGGACTGAAGGGTCCTGGGTTCGATTCTGGTCAAGGACACATGCCCTGGTTGCAGGAATCAATCCACAGTGTGGAGGGTATGGAGGAGGGTGTGAATGAGACATCATCATTGATGTTTCTCTCTCTCTCTCTCTCTCTCTCTCTCTCTCTCTCTCTCTCTCTCCTCCCTTCCTCTCTGAATCAATAAAAATATATTTAAAAAGATAAAAAGGTTTCTAAACCCTGTACTTGACTGTAAGCTGCATGAGGGTAGGATGTTGTCTGTTATGTTCTCTGCTGCTTTCTCAGCACCTAGAACATTGTCTGACATAGAATAAGTGCTGAGTAAATTTGTTTTAATGGATGAATCAATGACCCCAAATCTGTCGGATTGCAAATCACAAAATCTTTACTTTTTAGACTTTTCTTTCTACTAAGTAACAAACTGTTGTTTCTTTTAAAGATCTGATTAAATAAAAATCCCATCATAGTTAGAAGAAACTTGTCACCAAAATATAACTAAAATAGACTATTGATATGGGTGCTTCATTTTCAAGTAAATCCTGGTCATCATTAACAAAAGGCCAGGATAATATTTCAACTTTGGTAAATTCCTTGCACCTTTAAAATGGTATTGTTGCACTTGAAGAGTAACTTGAAAGACATGGATAGATTTCCATAATCATTCTCTAGTGATGATGTTCTAATACACCTGCTTCACTTTTTAAATGATAAAAGCATTTTTCTATTGAGGGGTATTATTTATTCATACAGAGTAATAAAGACAGTAATAAATGGTGATTATATTTTAGCTCTTGCCATGATCCGAAAATCCAGCTGTAGTAGCTTCACCTTCTTTAGAAGCTAAAAATAATAGATGCTGTACCACTCAGCCAACAGTTCTGCTAATGAAACACCAGGCTGATGGAAGCCTGTTTCTTTTGTGCACAGCTGTGATCTCTTTGCCTGTAGGTATTTTATTTTATTTTTTATTATTGCAGCAAATAGATAAGATAGGTTTGCTTAGATTTTCTTGGGACCAGGTGACTGAGTGACTTCATATTCAAGTTACTAAACCCACTATTTCTCAACCTTTACTAAAGTGGTCTGTCCATCAACTCATGATATCAAAGAAAGTCAGCAGGCTTACATTTGATGAGGTTGGAAGGTTTCAAAGATACTCTAGAGCAGAGATTCTCAACCTTCCTAATGCCATGACCCTTTAATACTGTTAATTAATCGTAATGTAAGTACCTGTGTTTTCCGATGGTCTTAGGCTCTATAGCAGCAGTTCTCAGCCTGTGGCTTGGAACCCGCAGGTTGTGAACCGCCAGCAGGGTTGCTAAGATCATTGGAAAACACAGATATTTACATTACAATTCATAACATTAGCAAAATTACAGCTATGTAATAGCAATGAAAATAATTTTATGGTTAGGGGTCACCACAACATGAGGAACTGTATTAAAGGGTGGCAGCATTATGAAGGTTGAGAACCACTGCTCTAGAGGATGCTGTTGTTTCAATTGGCCCAGGGTCCATCCCTCCTTCTCCGGGAAATAGCACTTCCAATTTTGCTGAGAAAGCACTCCCCCCTCCGCTGTGACCCTAGGTCATTGTGCTGGGTTTGTTGTGAATGAGCTCCAGGAAATCCATGGTGTCATCAGTCGCACAACTCTGTTTTTCAAATCTGCAGTGGCTGTATCAGTGATGCACACATGACCCAGGGTAGGCCATTGAATGGCAGGGCTTCGATATCTGCTCAGCGACCACAGCATGGGTTAAAAATTGTGAGAACTCCGTAACTGTTCACAGTTATCTTGAACATTCAAGGGGAAGTTACTGCTTGAGTTTAAGTCTAACTCAGAGAAGAAATGCTTCAAAAAGTGAGGAAAGCAACATTAGTATTTCTGATAATCCAATCTGAGTTGATACAACTAAAGGTACCTGCAATTACCCCTAGGGTACTTATTTTCGTGACACAATAAGTTCTCTTTTTTTGCTCAAGGCAGGCTGAACTGTGTTTCCATCATTTGCAAAGAACCTTGAGTGATTTAGAAAACTTACTCATGTGAAGATTTATCTTTCTGAAGAGTTCAAATGTTTAACAAGGGAATCAGATTTGAATTGAATGAGAACTAATTTTGGAGTCAAAAAGCTTCAATTCAGTTTCATCCTTTTAATTATCAGAGTCTTATTGAACTCATCTGTGACAAGGCTATAATAATAGCTTACCCAACTCTATTACAGATTGTTGTGAAGATCAAATGACACAATTAATGTGCAGATTTTCCAGACACTGAAAGTGTTGTGTAAAAGTAATGGTAGATCAATTTTCTTTATAAAATATAGTAGCCCATTGTGTTTCACAAAAATATGAATTATCTAAACCCCTTTGTGTTAGAGTCATTACAAAAGTACAAAGCGTCTCATTATGAACTTGAGTATTGAGTTTATGAACTTGACTCCTGTCATATACTAGTATTCTTATAGAAGTTTTATGGCAATGACAAGGAAAGCTGGGAATATACCCAGTGTAAGTCCTAGGTGAGGACATTCATTCTTTCATTCATTCAAAAACACTTTTGAGCACCAACTACCAAGTAAGGTACTGAAAAAAAAACCCCAAAGATTTAGACAGCAAAACATTCCAGGTGCAGCTGGAGATAGACCAATATATAAATAATTGAAATGTGATAAGAGAAATGCTATGTTAGAGATAGGAATCAAATACAAAAGAAGCAAAGAGAAGAAATCCACTATCTCTGCTTAAAGATACTGAGAAATGTTTCAGTTAAAACCTTGACCTTTAAACTGTCTCCGGGGATAAAGTTTAGTGCTCCAGGGGAACAGAATTGAAGAATAGTCTGCAAATTATAGACCTAAAGGTGACTGTGGAGATCAAAACAGCTGTGAGCAATAGATATGACACTACGTTTTTATTGAGAACATTTGTACTTCAGTATCAGTTCTGCTGATAACTCACTGTGTGTCCTTGCTAAGGCTTCCTTATTTTTCTACCCTTAAGTCTCAATTTGGAAAAGAGGGGTCCAATGACCATTCGTATATATGTCATTTAATAGATACAAAATAAGATCTAAAACACTAAATTGCTCAAAGAATGGATATGAATGTAGGAGACAAGAATGACTCTGGCCATAAATTTCCAATATAAAATTGCTCTACATGTTCAACATTATGCCATTTGAAAAAGTTCCTTGCTACATGTTTAATTTCTTCAAACACATTTTTTTTTATTACCAGCCTGAGACACACAAGAAGGGCTGGTTCAGCCGATGAGCAATCAGACATCTGGCAGTAGTCTGTTCTTTGTGTGCCTTTAGAGATGAGGAAAAGAACAATAATGGACTACTGTACCTGAAAATTATACCTTTGTGTTTGGCACTGCAGGAACTTTCCCAGCCATTGGGGAAAATCACACAGCTGTGACAAGAAATAAGACACCCCCATGAAGCTGTCCCTGCAGTGGAAGACTAACTGTTAGTATTGGGAACATAGATCTCAAGTAAATGACTCCTTCTGGTAAGAAGTGTTAGAGTTTTGAATAGGCATATTCCTATGCCAACTCTTTTGCCTTGAAGAATGATGTCACGGATGAGGCTCAAATTCTAGTTATGCACATGTCACTTGGGGAAGAGTTCTCAAACTGGGCATCAGCATTTTCACAGTCAGATTCCATAATATGTCTAAAACTCTCCAAATGTGCATTCCGTCCACTGGCCATTTGGCCATTCTCAGTAGAGTACCCCTAGGAGAGAGATACTTTTTACGTAGCAGATCTTCCTCACTCAGTGGCAACTCACTAAATATTAATTACACTGAAGTGGTACCATTTCATTCCAAATGAACACTTACGAGATAGATGTCCAGGGCTAAGGCAACATCAGCTAGTAGAAAAATAAAAACTGTGTCCTAGCCCAATGTTTTGTAAAATCATCTTTTCAGGTGCAGTCACATTTTGAGAGTAAGTATACTCTTTGCATAGTAATCCCTCTCTGCCATTAAATATTACATCGGTATTGTTCATTTTTAAAATATAACAGACAAAAATATGAAATTTCATTTGTTATAAAATTCATATTACAAAAGGATTAGTCTCTTCACAAAGATTTTCAGCGAATTCCATTCAGCACAATAAACTGCACAAAGCCTTATTGTGGGAAAATCATTCAGGGAGGCCTTACAGGAGATAAAATGTTAAGTAATTTACCTAAATATTTAGTGAGTGTTCCAATAACTGTAGAAACACTTTACATTAATTAACCTAGTCTTCCCATCAAAGCTACCAGGTAGGTAGCATCATAACCTATTTTTATAGGTGAGAAAACTAAAGATCAAAGGGGTTACATAGCTTTCTGAAAGTATACAAGTAGTAATTGGTAGACCCTGGAATGAACCCAGGCAGAGCTTGCTCCCCTAACTCCTGTCTTAACCTTTTCAATTATTAATGTTATAGTGATTTTAGAATTATAAGAGTCAGGAATGTCTTACTAATGATTCCTCAATAAGTATTTTTTAATCAATAAGTTTTGTTGCATTTAACTAGAGTGAAGTAATTCTATCCAATATCAGTTATATAGATAATATTTTTTTAAAAAAGAAAAGACTGACTCCATACTATCTAATTTTCTGTTTGTTTGTATGTGTTTGGTTTATTTTTAAATGGATTTATTTATCTGGATTTAGTTACCCGAGTTCAAAGAACCATTACTGAAAGTTAAAGAAAATTTCCAGAGTCCTTGTTTAGTTAGTAGAAGAATCAAGTTTTGACAACTAACTTCTTAGCCAGTGTGTATGACTTGCAATTATATCTCGCTTTTCATGAGCACCAACTCCACTCTAGGCATGGATGGGGAATAATACCTTTGGCTAGTATATCTTTGATGCCTTTATTATTCTTATAATGGTATCCCTAGTGAAAAGGGAGCAGTATTGTCATGAAATTATACATTTAAGCAAAAACATAGTAAGTGCTCTTGAGAAGAGAAAGCTAAACAGCAATGAAATTCAAGAAAGCTAATTATCTGGAGAAATATATTTTAATCTAAAGGCCAAACTCTGACAATTCAACCTGAGAGATAAGAGGAAAATGAAATTCAAGTTTAATCTCCACTTTGGCAGGTAGCTTAGGTCTTTAATAAACTCTGATTAATTATCGTTATGAGAATAGCCTTTATAGATTGGGTGGTAGTTTTTAATGCCTCATTAATTGTATTCATAATCAGGAATAAATTAATACCAACAATATATTGTTATTATAGCAAGCCTTCATTATTTTTTGTGCCCTGAGTAGGACAAGGTCATGGAGAAGACACATTACTAAAGCATTCCCTTTTCTATTCTCTGTCTATATCTATACTTGCTTGGTTAATATATATGTTCTCATGCTTGGTAGTGATAATAGACACATTATGATGTAAATAAACTTCTGAGCCATAGATTCACATATATTTGCTAAATAGTTTGGCTGTTAATTATAATTAACTAGAAGGCCAGTGTGCAAAATCACATGGCCCCACCCACCCACATGTGCTTCGTCATGCTCACGTGCCCTACTCAACCTGTCCAACCATGTACACTCCCTCCGCCCCCTGTGCTCACAGCCCTGCCCACAGGCACGCAGGCACGGGCACACAGCTTTCTGGTCACTGGTCTTGGTTCATTATGGAGTTAACGACCATCGGATTTTTATTATATAGATTTGGTATTAACCTAAGACCAAAACCTGAAAAAAAAAATTCCAAGAAAGGACTACGATAGATCAATGAATAAAGATCTCAATAAAATACTAGTAAGCCAAATCCAGGATGAAATAAAAAGATTTCTACTTGCATATTATATGAAATGCCTAGAATAGGGAAGTTTATAGGAAAATATAAAAATGGAATGGTGGTTACCCTAGGTTGAGGGTTTGGCGGGGAATGACTCCAAAGGGATATAAAAATTTGTTTTGGGGAGATGAAAATGTTCTAAATTTAGGTAGAGGGGATGTTTTCAGTACTTTGTAAATATATTAAAAACATTGAATTGTACATTTTAAATGAATGAGTTTTATGATTTGTGAACTCTATCTCAATGTTAAAATATTATAGCAGTAAAGAGCAAAGACTTCATGCTTATCTTCAGTGAACAGAGTTAGAAAGGAGGGTCTATGAGATATGTTGCATTTTGTATCTTTAACATTTTCTTTCCTTCTAACTTAAATGTTTTCTTTGGAAAATATTTTCCTAGCATTGTACCAATATGATTATTAAATGACTACTTGAAAAGTTATGTTTACTTAAACCAGTTAGTGATTTGTCATTAACAGCTTTAAAGATAAGTATAGTGATCCTGTGTAACATATCATAGGTAAAATACTGTTTTAGATAATACTTAGTGACAACCTTATAATCTTGTCAGCCTCACTCATTAGCTTTCTACTATCTTTTCTAATGTGATAGAGCTATACACTGAGTTACAGATATTTAATGAGGGAAAATGTTTTTATTTTAGCACTTCTACTCTTGCATTTAGAATAAGAACATCCATCATCTTGAAATTGCTGGGAAGAGATTATTTGCTTTATCTTACCCCAAAAAAGAGCAACTTATCTGAAAGGTAACAATGGGAGAAAAAACTTGGGCAATTCAACCACTTTTTGGTTCTCCCTTTGGACTTGCCTGCCCTGACAGCGTGTGCATTTTCTTTTGATCTTGAGTGAATGTGTTAAATACACTTAGGTCAAGCCTTATGTTTGCATTCCATATGCATATATAAATACTCATTCCTCACTAACCCTGCTGTTGGACTCAATGTGAGGAGAAATATTTATCTTTTAACTTTCCAATTACATGTCTTTTTAGCAGATCCATCCCTGCGTGAGCTGGTCCAAGGAATAGGTTTGAACATTGCTGTGCAAGATAAGAACAGAAAATTCTGCATGTTTATTCCCTAATTACTTTTATCAGTAGTATAGCTGATATTTAATCACTTTTTCAATGTTCAAATGATCCCCAAATTGGAGGGGCAGGTGTCATATTATTCACTACTCTCCTAAATGGGAACAACATGGCAGAAAAGGAACAAAACCTTGGTGGTGTGGTTAATAGGGATATCATCTACCATGTGTATCACAGCAATGAAAATAGTGCACAACTGGCTTTAACCTGGTCCTTGTAGGAAAGTAAGCTACCTCCAAATGACACCACATGACAAGTTCATGCCCTACAATATAGCACTCCTGGACCATATGGAAAATATAATGTTCCCCGAAGCTTACTTCCTATCATTTGAACAGCATGGTTACTGCCTTGTACACACCAAGGTATTATCTAGTTCCATATGGAAACAAACTGACACTGTACTTATGAATCCATGCTCACTCATAACTGTGTCCCAGATCTCCATGGACAGGCATCCATCTGTCCAGAATTATTTAACTAGAATTCTGCCTGGAGGCAGGAAGCTGGGCAAGGTGGCCAGGCTTACATAATACTCCCAAAGTGTACTTCCACCTTATTTATTTCAAGGATAGGTTTGAGATTCTCTAAGACGAAAGGAAGGTAAAATGGGGAGAGACTGGATTGCTATTTCCCATCTACTTAATATTCCATGCTTGAATTGCTCATCTGTCCTTATTCTCTTTTCCCCGAGTCCTAATTTCATTTTACACTCCCGTGACAGAGAGAAAAAGGTCCATTCTATTACCTTTCCTCAGGCACATTCTCCTTTTACAGACACTGTTGCCTCCAGAATTCATCAAAACTTTGTATGAGGCTCTCCTTTAAACGTCCCTTTGCAACCCTTTGTGTTGGTGACATTGCTACTCTTACCTCAGACCTGTAATTGAAATAAATAGTGCAGAACTGTATTCTGAGCATATTTTTTCCACTCTCTGTGCTGGCCAATTCATTTTATCTGCAATTTTTAAACTGCATGGAGATGAATATTAATGGCCATATTAGTATATAAAGGTGGCATTGAGATTGATGCATAGTGAATAGTCCAAATATGAAGTATGGAACTGCCTATCTGCTAATTCCATGTTCTTAATACCTAAGGAGATACTTTGAGACCTATATCTTTTTTTTCCTATTGGCCTATGCCTTCCTCTCATTTGAGAGATTACTTGGAGAAAAAATACCTATCCAAATGCAAAATAAAAACGATACCTTTTTCACCATTTAAATTAATCAGCATAGACCTTTCTTTAATGGCATGTAAATAATCAACTAAGGATTGCCAGAAATTTGAGAGAAAAATATTAATGCTAAAGAAAACTTTTTAAATGAAAGGAATAGTATTAACCCAGAAGAAAATTTCATTTAATTGAATATTATATATATACATATACTATATCAATTTGTTAAAAGCAAGATGATATTTTAAAAAGAGATCCTATGGCTCTAACCAGTTTGGATCAGTGGATAGAGCAACGGACTGCGGACTGAAAGGTCCCGGGTTCGATTCCGGTCAAGGGCATGTACCTTGGCTGCGGGCACATCCTCAGTAGGGGGCGTGCAAGAGACAGCTGATCGATGTTTTTCTCTCATTGATGTTTCTGACTTTCTGTCCCTCTCCCTTCCACACTGTAAAAAAATCAATAAAATATATTTAAAAAAAAAGAGATCCTATGAATGCTAGTTATGATTATCACACAATTTTCCTACTTCTGTCTTTTAAACACTGTACTAATTTGTTACTTGGTTAATTTACTGTCTTTACTAAGTGTTTGCCTTTATCAGTGAGAATTTTTTTCCTATATTTTCTTATTCATATATATTTTGACATTTTCTCTTCTACTTAAAAAAGCTCCCTTAACTTTTTTTTTTTATAACACTGGCTTGATGTAATGAATTTCTTTAGCTCTTTCTTGTCTTGAAAACTCTTTATTACTTCTTTAATTCTAAGTGATAGCCTCACTGGGTAGAGTAATTTTGATTGTGGATCTTTGCTTATTTTTCATATTTGTTCCGTTTACCTCTGGCCTGTAAAGTTTCTACTGAGAAATCAGCTGCATTTGGAAAGAATGCTGAACCTGATTAACTAGAGACCTAAAAGATAAAAATCAAGGAAGCTTTCCAGAATCCACAGCTAAAAGAAGATAGCGATAGAAAATATGAGAGAAGCTAATTCAGAAAAAGTATAGACTGAGGGAATTTGAAGGACATCTAGATGGAGTTTCATAATAAGCTAACAGAGACATCAGTGGGGAAAAATAATAGAAACTTTCCTCAAATTAAAGAAGATCCCTTGTCTTCAGATTGAAATATTATCTCCAGTGTCCAGTAGTTCCAATAAAGGTAAATATGCTCTCTGACTTATGCTGACTATATGTTAGTACTGGGAAAAAATGTTAAAAGTGTTTAAAGAGAGTAGTGTGGGGTGCAGAGGAAGGAAAGGCCTCCTAGACTGGTTAAAAATTGACAAATTTAAAATGTTTCAAAGAAACTTTAGATATGAGGGGACAACAGTGCACTATCTTCAAAGTTCAAATATTATTTTGAATCTAAATTCTTAAATCTTCTAATCAAAAAAATAACTCTTTAAAAAGTCAATGGCTCTGGTCCTAGTTGGCTTGACTCAGGGAATAGAGTGTCAACCCATGGACCAAAGGGTCCCTGTTTGATTCCAGTCAAGAGCTCGTACCTCCATTGCAGGCTCCTCCCTGGTGTGAGCCCTGGCTGGGGCATGTGCAGGAGGCAACCAATCAATGTGTTTTTCTCACATCACTATTTTTCTCTGTCTCTATCTCTCTCTCTAAACAAATCAATGGAAAAATATCTTTAGGTGAGGATTTAAAAAAAGAGTCAATGGCTTTGAATGTTGGATTTTCATGTATCTTTTGGAAATAGATGTTACCTGCAGTCATACTACAGAATATTTGAAAAAGAAATACAAAGCAGCACAATAAAATAAATTACACTTGAAACAGATTAAGCAAAAAAATAAATAAATAAATGGTAAGATTAGAGAAGTCAGAGAACTATAGAAAGATACCCCCAAGAAGAAATTATACCCCATTTATAAATATGTAACTAAGAGAGGAAAGAATTCTAAATGTATGATTAAGTCTTGTTTGTATTAAAAAAAACATCACATACTGAGCTGAGCTTTGGATGCTACTAGATTTAGGTTCTCCTTTAGGACAGGACATACATAGTTATACCTTTGCATCCCAAGTGCTTGGATATTTAGCATACATAAATGTGCCTTAGGTATTTCTCAGTTTAATTGTTCCAAATCAGATTTCTCTCTCATGGTCATTATCTTAGGTACAATACCATAACTGGCATAAGAAACTAAGAATGACATTTGACTTCAGTTTCTTTAATACTCAGCAATTAGAAAATCAAATTTTATTATTTAAAAAAATTAATTGATTTCCGAGAGGGAGAGAAAGAGAGAGATAGAAACATCGTTGATTGGCTGTTTTCTGCACACCCCTGATTTGGGATTAAGCCTGCAACCGGGGCATAAAAGCCCTTGACCAGAATCAAACTGGGACCCTCAGTCCACAGGCCAAAGCTCTATTCACTGAGCCAAACCAGCTAGGGTCAAATTTTATTCTTATCTCTTCCATGAAACTTCAATCCATAGAAACTTCTATCTCTAGCTTGGGCATTGATAATTAAGCAAAGACTATTTCCAGAGGGTCTTACCTATTCTCCCGTTCTGATTAGTATCTCCTTTAGATTAAGTCCATCCTTTATATTAAAAAACAAACAAACATGATATAAAGTATAAAACAGAAATTTTTATACTGAGTCTTATTTCAGAAATCACTATTTTTTTTTGCAATATTCATTCTTTTTATTCTGAGCAATACAGCTCACACTTTTTATCTGGCCTTGTGTCCAGTTAGAATAAAAATTGCCTATCTACCTCTTTTTTTGTTGATAGATGTGGTTATGTTTTGGCTAAAATAAAGTAAACAAGAGCATTTGTGCAACTTTCTGAAAATAGTATTTAAAGGATAGAAAATGGCTTCTATTTTACTTCTTTCTAAGAGCTAGAAGGGAGATAATATCACTGCAGGGAGAGCAACCATAAAAGATTAAAAGTTGCAGCCATATGTTGAGGATGATGAAGTTAGTCTCCTGATGACAACATCATTGTTCATTACTAACCATTGCTATCTATGTTTATGCAAAGAAGAAACAAACCTCTAAATTAGTTGAACCCTTATAATTCTGGGTTTTCTATCACTCATGTAAATATTTAACACAATCTAATATACCTGCTGAATGATATTAGACTTCCTCAATGACCATCAAGAGTATTCAGAATGTGTTTAAACCTATCTTCTAGCATTATATCCTACTACATTCTGCCATATGACATCTAATCTTGCCACTGCAACCTTTTATCTTTTTCTCCTCCTTCCCATCATCCATAAAACTTCCCTATGCCCTTTTCCATCTGCCATCATCTGCCCACTTCCTTTCCAAGTTTTTGGTTTACCCATCATGCTTAGGTAGTATTCAATGGGTAAATTAAATAAAAATAATACCTATTTTAGTCTAAATATATTTTCTTCTGGACACATCAATTTCAACAATCAAAAGATAAAGGTATATAGAATTCCTAATCACTTTGACCCCCCCTCCAAGTCCTATGAGATATCAACTTTCCTGAATTGTTACTATATTATAATATATTCACTTTTACTTGGCTTAAAAAAAAAAGAAATAAGAGGTGAATTTACTTCCATGTTTTTGCATATAGATTCTATTACAGGATTTCTTTCTAATTGTGATTATAGCATTTTAGTCTGTTATTTGGAAAATTAAAAGTAGGGAGATGAAAACAGCTTAGATAAGCAGACACACATACACAGATTAAACATACACACGCAGTCAGGTGTGCAAAATATAAATCTGTTTTACACTTTATACTAATTGCTTTTAGATTTGAGAAAAACAGCCATTGAATAGATTTTATGTTCCCTCCCCTCCATATGCATTTACACCATCACTAACTTTTATTTCATAAGTGATCTCTTATTCAGTGTTTTGTACTAACTATCACTATTGAATCCAAATTCAAAATGTGATGAATACTGTCCAATTACATCTAATTTGGAAGCCGTATGCAATTTATTTCAAAGATCTATCACTTTCATGGCACTCATTTGTGGCATCATTGCACTCCTTCTGGTCTGCTGGACTGGTGATTCTCAGCACTCAGAAATCTGTCAGGCAGTTTAAGGGTGCCCATCTCAATCAGGCGGAGGGGAGGCGAGAAATGACAAAAGGAAGCATTATGCCTCATTAGATGACATTACCGACACTGCCGTGCTCTAATCTGTAATTGAAAATAATTTCAAAATCACACAAAGAAAGGCCTCCTGTGAATTTTCTAACACCTTCAAATTAAGGCCTAGTTTTAAGACATTTAATGATGGCATTATATGGTCAATCAATCCAAACCAGAAAAGCTGCCTCCCTCCATTCTTTCAATTAGAGCAAATACAGAGGAGACAAACAGAACCATCATGAGGCATGAGAAATAGTGAGTCACAGAGCCCACTGGGGAGTCAGAATCTTGGGAGAATGTTGCTTCCACAGACGGATGTCCACAACATAAAGCCTCCACAAAAAGGGGTTCCTGCTGCTGATGCTACAGAGAATGACCAGGCACCCACACACATGCTGGCCAACCATCCTTTCACCTCCTGAGTTGTTTGTGCCTGGTGAAAGTTGAATCCCATCCATGATGCCGTGAAGTTCACAGTATGCCTGCAAAGCTATTGAGGATGGGAGGTAGATAAAAGGCTTTCACTCTTCTCTGGGGACAATCAAGTTCCTTCAGCAACAATGCCCTTTCACAAGAGAAAATAGCTAAGAAAAGAAAGCAGCAAGGCAATTGCAGCAGTCATTTCAACAGCTGGAATATTTGGGCTGGTTTGCTCTTCATCGTAATGATCAATTCTATTTTCCTCCCGGAAGTGGTCAGTAGCCTGAATGGGAGCAATTGCAGCCACCTGAATTGCATTTAATTCCATCTTATATTATTTGAACCAATACATCAGACACTGTGCACCATGTTAGCAACATATGGTTTCTTTATTATAAAAGCTACCATCTGACAGGAGAATAGGGTGAGGTTGAGGCAAAGACATGCCTGTGCTTGAAATTAAAATCAACCCATGATGCTGACATGAATTAAAATAGTTGGAAAACACATGCCCTCAGGTAATAAAGTGAAAGAGGAGGAAAGGAACTCTGGTGAAATTTCTTAAGTAGTATCCAGAGGAAAAAAAATATCTTCATCAGCTGAGAGAGTATTGTGGCTTATTTGAATGGGCTGTCTTATATTATCCTACCTCATGCATCAACCAAAATCTAAAGACATTCCACAGTTATGCTGCATTTAAATACATTGGCAAGAAACTGAGGGAAGCAACAATTAGCTCACTGAAATCTCATCACCTTGGAAGGATATAATAAAATATAAACTCTCCAGACTTTTTCAACTATCAATAATGCATTAGAACAGATGCTGTGTGAGGGCAGGGCCTTGGGCATTTTTACCTGTAGTATCCCAGGACCTAAAACATCATAGGACATATATTCCAGACTTGAGAGTGATGACTGACTGAATACCTGAAGAAAGCCTTCCTCTAGAAACAACGCTAATGAGATGCTGAATAAACCAGGTATATTTCCTCAAAGTCCAAAGAGAATGGAAGATAAACTTGTTTTCAGTTCTATATCACTTACAGTAAACCCAAATGCAATTTTCAAGGTAAATATAATTATGGTAAACAGAGTTTCCCAAAACAGTATTTCTGTGACTCAGTGATCAATTATAAATACTCCTCCTGCCGCCACACTTGTACTTGGCATTGATTCCCTCTCAAAGAAACATCTGTGCTAATGGGGAATTTCTTGAGATGCCTCAGGGTAATCAGCTTGTTCGAAGAGACACTATTTGCGGCATTTGGGCTTTACCTCTGTCCACTCTGGGACTGAACGCTGCCCCTGCTATTACTGGGAAGATGGAGTCAAGTATAGTCCTTTGCCCAGTTGTCTAGCTTAGAGTCTTAGATCTTCTATTTACTAGCTGTGTGGCTTTGGGCAAGATAGGTAATTTAGCAGAGTCTTGGTTTCTTCATCTGTAAAATGAAGATACTTAAGGAAAGTATTTCAAAAGGTTGCTATGAGGATGAAATAAGTCAATGCAAATAAAGTACATAGGCTAGTATCCGCCATATAGTAAATGTGCAACAAATAATTGGAGGTAATTTAGTTTACTTCTCAAAGCTGTATGATAACTCACTTACATCACCCTTAATTTAAATACTTATCTTAGTGTTTAGAGCATGGAATGCTTTCTTTACTTTGTAACTTCCCATTATATTATGACAAATTTTTAAATTATTTTTCTGTGTAGTTTTACATAAGGCTTTTATTGGGTAGATATACTTTTTTTCTTTAAAGTAAATAACAGTTGGGGACATCTGTGAAATAAAGTAAGAGTGAAGCCTGAAATTTGGACATGAGTTTTATAATAAGCACAGATATTAACTGAAATAGAAAAGAAGAGAGGAAGGAAGGAAGAAAGGAAAGAAGGAAGGAAGAAAGGAAAGAAGAAGAGAGAAGAGAGACCCATGAGAGTGGGATTTTAGTCTACATTTTTATAATATATTTTGAATATTCTCTACTAATTATAAAAACAAAGTACTTTTCCTCAACAGGAAGTCTGTTGTATTTTCACTGTGATCATTGCAAATGAATGAAGTTCTCTCAATATTGCACTGTATTGATGACCCTGGCCTAGGAATTCCTATGATTAAATATAGATAATGCCAGTGGAGAGTGAAACTAAAAAGCTTATATATTTGTAACTTGAGAGTTTATTTAAAATCTTATCCATAAACAATCACATAAAATACCCATAGAAAAGGAGCAGGGAGCTGGGCACAGAATACTTTATGGGGCTTATACTGAATTACTTGAGGACAGTTAGAAGTACAGATTTGCTTCTAAAGTTCAGAAACAGCAAATAATCCAGTTGAGTTGATGTTACCTATGCAGAAGCTTTGGATTATTTATTTTTTATTTTTAAAATATATTTTTATTTATTTCAAGAGAGAAAGGAAGAGGGAGAGAGAGATAGAAACATCAATGATGAGAGAGAATAATTGACTTACTGCCTCCTGCACACCCTCTACTGGATATTGAGCTTGCAACCTGGGCATGCCCCCTTGACCAGAATCAAACATAGGACCCTTCAGTCCACAGGCCAACACTCTACCCACCAAACCAGCGAGGACTCTTCATTCTTCCTTTTAGAGAAACTGTACGGAATGTTAAAACTAACTTGAAGATCTGATAAAAATTAGCAAATTATATTCAACAAAAAATCACTCAATACTAATTTTGGACTAGACATTTTGCTGTGTTAACAGATAAAGATAAGAAGACAGACAATAGGATTTCTTACTGGAAGCCAGACATTGCCTTACCAAAAGAGATGTAAATAGATCAAACAGGAAACCTGGTCAAAGCTTAATGGATCTGTTTACTCATTGTTTAGGTGAGACTTTAGTTGCCCCTCCTTTAGTCTTATGTTAAGTATGAACTATTCACATATTGTTTAGGTGACACATTGGTAATTGTAAAAGCTTCCACACCTTTTATCTTATGTTAATTCTTGCTGGTCGATTTCATTGTTGGAATTTCCTGACCTAAAGGACATGGATGTATCACTTGGCCCTAATAAAAGGGGATGGGAAAGCCAGAGCTGGTGGTGTCCTCCCCCTAGAGGTGGACTCCCGCCTCGCCCCCATTATTCCCCAAAATGGATGCTTTTTGAGTCTCTCTTCATTTGGGTGTGGCCTTCTCCAGATCCTGAACCCTGACATGGGAACCTTGGACACGCAGGATGTGAAAAGGATTTCCACAATTTCTGTTCTCAAAGAGCTCATGAAGAGTGGCAAGTAGAGAAATAAATGCACAAAACAAATATGCATTATCTAGTGATAGAAGATTTTCTGTCAGGAGATTTTTATCAATGGTGAATAGGATTTCAAACTATTAATATCAAGATTGAGAATAAGTCAAAGTAACATTTGTTAGAACTCTGGTGATGTCTTTTAAGAATAGCCTTGCACATTTTCCTACCATAGGTGCTGGGAAAACGTGGATCTTCAAATGCTCAACAAGCAGAGAGTTACTTGGTCAAACACATTAGAACCAATGTGTTCTATAACTCCTTTTGGAAATTTATATTCAACCAATTCAAACCCATTTTCATTTTCTACCTTCCTCTCTGCTTCCTCTTCTTCACCAAAATAAGTTTTGCTCATTTCAGTTTGAACCACAATGCTTTCAAGTCATGAGCCTAGAAGTGTCATGTTTAATTTACCAAATGAATAGATGATCATTTACATTTTCATAAACTGTGCCTTTGTTTGATGAGGCATGAATGTTTGCCTTGATTCATATGAGCTTCAATTTCCTTTCAAGAAAAAGAGTCAGCCACACTGTCATCACAGAGGAAAGGAAGCTGGGTATCTTTCACTCAGGGATTGCCAACCTCCTAGGACCTCCTGACCTCTGCTTTGCGATTGGCTGTGAACACTGATACAGCTTGTGTGAGGCTGGGTTGGGGAGTGAATGGAGAGTTAGAAGTGGGGTTCTTTGTATGAAAGGTGCAAAATCTCAGGATAAGTTAAAAAGCCTTCCCCGGCCCCCTCTTCTGTTTGAAAACCTCTTTCTTATTCCCATTCTTGGTTTGATTTCACTTCTGTAACAGATTTCTTGGTTTTACTCATCATTATTCTGAGCTACACTGAATTGCCTTGTCAGCTATGTAGGGGATAAAGTTCATTTCATATGCATCTTTATTTCATTAGTACTAGTACAGGTTGTGAAAAAGTGGAAGCTCATCTAGCACAGCATAGCATAATAAATATGTATAATGAGAGGGCAAAGAGAGGGGGCGAGAAAGAGCCTTTAGATACTGGCAACGAAAGCACAGTGGCCTGGATGCTGACTGATGCATTCCCCTGTTTAGGATGTGGTCTCACTAGGGCTCAATTTGTTTCAAGTATGAGGAGAATTCAATGTTTGGAAACATGCTCTTAAACAGAAATGAGTAGAGTATCAGGGCAAAGTATATATAAATAGACAGTAGTAGAATAAGAAATTTGATATTTTCCAAATTCTGGCAGGAGTCCAAGGTGCCAAAATACCATCTCTTGGTGCAAAATGCCCCGTGAAAACACAGAGGCCAGGCTGAGGTTTGTTATTTCACAATATAGACATGTCTCCTTCCTAGAATACTGCATTCAGAATCATGGTGCTTGCATTATTTTTAATATGATGGTGGTTTTTGTTTTTTTTTTAAACATAAGGGAACTCCCCGCAGACTAGATTTGATAAAAATATGTAAATGTGGTGGTAAGCCACCATTTGAGTATTCATTTGCACTAAAAACATCTGTAGATCCTGATAGCCTAAATACAGGTTCAATGGACATTGCAAATAGGAGCTATTTCACTCCTGCCTTTTTGTTGTTTTTTAGTCATTTTATGTGCTAAATTCTTAGTATATGGTTAATAGGTTGGGAACTCTATTAATGAGAGGAGAGAGAGAGAGAGAGAGAGAGAGAGAGAGAGAGAGAGAGAGAGAGAGAGAGAGAGAGAGAGAGAGAGAGATTTGTTTTAAGGAATTTGGCTCTCATAATTGAGGCGGCAATTCTGAAATCTGCAAGTCAGGCTAGCAGGTTGGAAATTCTGGCACGAGTTGATGTTCTAGTCTTGAGTTTTATCTGAAGGCAGTCTGAAACAGGATTTTCCCTGAAAGATTTCAACTGATTGGACGAGGCCCACCCACATTATGGATAATAATTTACTTCACTTAAAAATGACTGACTTATGCCCTAGCTGGTTGGGCTCAGTGGATAGAGAGTCAGCCTATGGACAGAAAAGTCCTGGGTTCGATTCCAGTCAAGGGCATGTACCTTGATTGTGGGCACATCCTCAGAAGGAGGTATGCAGGAAGCAGCTGATCGATGTTTCTAACTCTCTATCCCTCTCTCTTCTTCTCTGTAAAAATCAATAAAATATATTTTAAAAATGACTGAATTAAGTACTAATCTCATTTAAAAAATACCTTCACTGCAACATCTAGATTGTTGTCTGAACAAAACTGGGCAACATAACCTAACTAGTTGACTCATACACTAACTATCACAGGAACCAACAGCTGAGATGTATGCATGTGCATGTGTGTGTGTGTGTGTGTGTGTGTGTGTGTGTGTGTATACATATGTATAACACAGCACTTTCCAACCTACTGTAATTATAAACTATAATATATACATATGCCTGTCTGTATATAGGGCTGTACCTATCTATCTGATCTTCTGAAACAGATTATTTCTTCCCAATCTCATAAGTGAAACCAAGTATTAGAAAAGAAGCAGCTGTAAAAAAACCCTGGGAAAGATTTTTAGATATACGCCTACTCAGTGTGTGAGAGGCATTCTTTTCAAAAGGCCCATATTTTATTAAGCTGTATTCTATCTAATAGGTAAAGATTGGACTGGAAGAAGGCAGTGTAGATATAAATATAATTAGGTTCAAATGTTTTCTCTCTGTCCCATATTCTCCTTAAAGATAAAAAGAGAGCGATAATGCAATAAGCATTCAGTCCCACCAAGCTCTGAAATATTGAAGAATGTAGGAAACTTAAACGCTTTGGGGGAAAAAAGGGGCCATAAATATTACAGCTTATTTAAATTCATTTCATCATAGACAAACATCTTACAAAATGTTTCTAATTTAATCCACTTACTTACTGATGCCCAGTTGGGCTATTTTCAGATCTTAATTATTACAGGTAATGCTACTATGAACATAGGGATGCATATATATTTTCTGATTGGTGTTTCAGGGTTCTTAGGATATATTCTTAGAAGTGGAATCACTGAGTCAAATGGAAGTTTCATTTTTAATTATTTGAGGGAACGCCACACTGTTTTCCATAGTGGTTGTATCAGTCTGCATTCCCACCAGCAGTGCACTATGGTTCCTCGTTCTCCACATCCCTACCAACACTTGTTTGTTGATTTATTGATGGTAGCCATTCTGGCAGGTGTGAGGTGGTACCTCCTGGTTGTTTTAATTTGTATCTCTATGATGATTAGTGATGCTGAACATTTTTTTCATATGTCTCTGGACTGTCCGTATGTCCTCTTTGGAGAAGTGTCTATTCAGGCTTCTGCCCATTTGTTGTTGTTAATTGGATTGTTTGTTTGTCCTCCTTTTGCTGAGTTGTGTAAGCACTTTATATATTTTTGAAAATTAACCCCAACGCAGATATATCATTGGCAAATATGTTCTCCCATACAGTAGGGCAAGAGAAACAAAAGAAAAAATAGGTGAATTGGGCTACATCCAAACAGAAACTTCTGCACAGCAAAGGAAATCAGTATCAAAATGAAAATGAAGAGGCTGCTTACCTTTCCATTCAGTGGTTACTACTTCCTCTCTGCAAGAAACTAATGAGGAGAGGGCTGCTTGTGGGCGGGATATAACCTGACTGTTCTCAGAGGTCTTCTCACCTTAACTGTGAAATATCAGTGTGCTACCACGCACCTGCCTTTATTCTCAGAAAGACCCCATAATTTTCATTATCTTCCATTGGATCATCCCCTCCAACTGTTTCTTTTTCTTTTTTTAAAAAAAATATATATATTTTATTGATTTTTTTACAGAGAGGAAGGGAAAGGGATAGAGAGTTAGAAACATCGATGAGAGAGAAACATCAATCAGCCTCCTCTTGCACACCCCCCACTGGGGATGTGCCTGCAACCAAGGTACATGCCCTTCACAGGATTAGAACCTGGGACCCTTCAGTTTGCAGGCTGACACTCTATCCACCAAGTCAAACCAGCTAGGGCTATTTCTTTGCTTTAAAAAAAAATACTGTTTGATTTCCTTCCTCTCTTCCCTTCAAACTGATTGTTATTCAATTTTTTGTTGACTTATTTTAATCTCCATATAATTTTGCAAGTTCATGAAAGAAACCCACCCTGGGAAGTTCTTGGCAACAAGTTCACTAACACAAGTGTCATGCAAAGGACAGAGGTTTTGGGAACTCTCTGGATATATGGATTTTGGTCTTCCTTTGCCACAGTACAACCGAGGACCAGTTAACTGCGCAGCTGATCCTGTTTTAAAATAAAGGGTGCCAAGTTCTCTGAACTCTCTATGTCCTTTGTTCTAAAAGTCTGTCATTTTGTAATCTGACTAAATACAAATAAAAACCAAAACAACATCTACACATTAGTCTAAGCTAAAGGAGTAACTTTCTTGGAATAGATATTTTAAGTCCTCCTGTTTAGTGGAGAAAATTTATGCTAAAGACTCCAGGAAGAAAAATCTGTGTTGCAAAAGGCCTACATGAAGGGTGGCGTAGGGAGCTCAACACAAGCAATGGGCTCCTGTGCTCCTCACTGGCATTGAGTGTGTGTGTTGGAGACTCAGTTTTTTAGTGTCCAGTATGGTTTCCAGAGAACAAGGCTGGAGAGGTAAAGAATGTTTTTTGGGTTTTTTTCCCCCCTATTCTGTTTAATGCAGCAATTGTAATGTTTACTTTGTAGCACAGAGGCATCTGGTGAGAACTTATTCAAAACATTAAAGAAAGAGATCATTGGGCAAAACAGATTTCCCTGAACAAAGGGCTGTCTTTTCACTATCAGATCTGTGTCAAGAATGAGGTGGGAGTATGGAAGGGAGCTGGTGCGAGGAAGTTTTAAAAACATTAAAGAAACTCTGGAAGGTTATACTCCATTCTGTGAATATTGGCGACTTCCAAGAAATGGAATTTCATTGCCCAGTAGAAGGGGGAAAATTATTAAGTTTTAAAATACGTTTATTTACCGTTTGCTTTATTTCAGGGAATAATTATTGCTCTCAAATCCTTATTTTTTTCCTTAAAATTATATTATCTTCTAATTGTTAAACATTTAACAGAATTAACTTGGACAGGATGCACAAGGTTAATAACTGTAAGCATCAAGTGACATAGTAAACATAAAAGCATTCACAATTTTAGAAGTTATACAAAAACACATAAGTGTTTGCTGTTCCTAGAATCACTCAGGGAAAGCTTTGTATTGTAATCCTATTAGTTTAGTAATGCCATTCAGCATAATTTTTAGAGTATGTTATACAAATGTCTTTCATTCCACCATTAATTTATGTTTCTTTAAAATGTATTTTGATCCAATATGTCTCTAGAAGGATCTGCTCTGTGCTGGCTTCTCTTTTAAGAATGAGATACACTATGAACAAGCCAGACAAAGTAACTGTCTTCCTGGAATTTACAAAGAGGATGAGAGAAGGCCAATATGCTAATTATGCAAAAAAAACATACACACACACACACACACATCAACCTGGCAATTACAGATTGTTGTGCATTTTGTGGAAAAGGGCAATATGACAGAGAAGGACTAGTATAGGCCAAATTCAGATGGGCCATATGTGTCAGGGAGGAATCTAATGAAATTTACTTATGATAAAAGAAAGAAAGTTGGATTAGGATAAGCTGCCAGATAAACACCATTCTTCCAAACACAGTGTCATGGGCTAATCACAGTGTCATCATAAATCCCTTGAGGGGGTGTGTCCATATGCTATTGATTTTAACTTTTTATTTTCTTTTTCAAGAAAAAAACAAAACAAACCCAAGTTTGTTTTCTTGTGAAATTTTTATGAAAAATGATCAGTGCAGAGACTGTGGTAAGGGATAACCATATAGTTTCCTTTGATGGGAAGAACATAAGTTTGTGACATTAGAGATTTGGGTTCAGTCCTGCTTCCTTCCTTCCTAATCATGATCTTGGGAAATCTTATTTTCTGCATCTGTATAACAAACATGGAAAAGATGACCTCTATTATTCCTTGCTTCTACTTGATGCATGAGTCTAAATATAAGCAAATAGTTGTTCTGTTTAAATTGCTTTCCCTTGAAGAGAATTAATCCTATATCTAAAAAGCAATTAAATTGAAAGCAAGGACAAGGATTAAAGGAAACTCAAGGACCATAAGGAAAACTAACTTTAGTAAAACAGATATAAAGCTTTTTAAAAAATATTCCTGTCTGGAGTTACCTAACCTAGAGGGAAAATGGGGGTGGAGGGGGGCTCCATCAAACACATCTAAAGTTTGATTCATTGTCACTTATCAAGTATGTAACATCATGCAAGTTTTTTTTTTATTAATCTACCTTGAGCCTCAGCTTTCTTTTATGAAATGTTTTTTTGCTTGTTTGCTTTGAGCATTTTTTTTTTTGCATAAAGATATTGAGGTGAGGAATAGTCTTATATTTTAGAAGAAACTTTCTGAAGTGGTTAGGGGTAAATTATCAAGACTTATGCAGTTTAATTTCAATTTTTTTTCAACTGGATGAGTAGATTAGATAGAAAGATAAAAAGACATAAATAGAGTAAAACACAAATATAGCTAAATGTTAATATATTAAATATAGTGGTGACTATATAGATCAATATTACTACTTTTTCAGTAGCCAAAAATTCTTTCAATTTCTGTACACTTTCATAATAAAAGTTTTATTGTGATTGCTTCTAATGAAAACATCTCTACAGGTTTTTAGAGAAAATAAATTTCTAGAGAAATGAAATCTTCTTTGGATGATTTTCAAAATAAAAAATCTGCTACCTGGCTTATTTGGCATTGGTTAGCCATCTTCTCTCCATCTTCTTGGTATCAGAACCCAGAAGTTACGCCCCATGGAAAACCTTCTGGACAAATTAGGAAAGCCAGTAAGAGTTAGCCGTTATTTAGGGGGCCACATTCAAAATCCAATTTACTCCTTCTCTTGTTTGGTGCCAATTGGAACATACACTTAACGGCTGAAAAAGATATCATGAGATGACATGCCGAGGAGCATGCAGCAGGGAGACAGAAGATGCCTGATTCCATGATGTGTGTGGATTTTCTACTATTTGACATGTTTTAATGAGAGAAAAATAAAAACTTCTGTTGAAGCCATGATTATTTTAAGATTTTTATTATTTTTAGCTTAACCTAATTCTAACAAATTCAGCATTTATAAAGAATTTTTGTGTCCACATGCTAGTTATGATTATATGAGAAATAAAATTATGGCTATCTGTTATAAACTGGCTAATGGACCTCATATAAATATCTCACCCTAATCTCTAAAAAGGCATAAGCATCACCTTATAAGGCAAGAAAGGACTTTGAAAATGTGATTACATTAACAATCTCAAACTGGGGAGATTATGCTGGATTACCCGGGTGAGCTTTATGTGAAATCAGATGCATTTTTTATCACAGGAGACAGAGACTGATTAATACACAAGAGAAAGCAATAAGACCAGGGAAACAGAGGCTAGAGTGATGTGGCCACAAACCTAGGAATGCTGACAGCCACCAGAAGCTGAAAGGAGCCAGGACCAGATTCTACTCTTGAAGCTCCCAGGGAGTACAGTCTAACTAACACTTTGATTTCAGCTCAGTGAAATTGATAAGGTCTTTCTTGCCTCAGAACGCTAAGATAATACATTTCTGGTATTTTAAGTCATGAGTGGTAATTTGTCACAGTAGCTATAAGAAACTAAAACAATGTCCATTTTCATATGTATGAAGTAATTAGATAGTTTTATGTTTTGCATATGTTTCACTTTTATAACATCCCAACTGGATTATAGTATTCCAAAATCTGGCTAGGAGACCCAAATTAAGATGAAGGCAAGTCCTATAGAAGGATTAAGGATTTCTACATTTTCTTGTACACTCAGAAACAGGAAGAACAACTAACATCCCCAGACTGCTTTCTCTGTGCTGGGGCTTGCTTATACGATATCTCAAATAACTGGAGTAACCCAATGAGGTGGGACTTCACTAATTTCTTATCTCAGAGCAAAACAGTGGCTCAATACATCTTAAGAACCCATGGTCTCTCCGTAGTGCAGAGTTCAGTTCTGGTCTATGCTTTCGACCACTACAACTCACCATCTCTGAAAATAAAGAACTGACCTTGGAGTTAAGTCTACCTGAGATAACTCGTACATGTGAGCTCTTCGTTTTATAATCTATACACTTCTATTTGTAATGTGTATTATTAATTGACATACTTGGTCACAAAATTTTACTGGGCACTATAAAATGATCAGATTTCAGCATTACTAGGCATTCATTGCAGGATCTTCTGATAGCTAGAGACATTTTTTGATGCACCATTAACAACAAGGTTAGCCAGAATTTGACATCCAAAGAGTTAGGGAGCAAAGAACCCCAAAATATATGTAGAATGCAGTCTATTATCTTATAGAAAATTATGGAATAAAAGTCAGCTAGTGAAAGATTATTAAACTTACATGCTCAATTGAAAAAAATAGATTTCCCTAGAAGGGAAAAAAACTAGCAATAAAATGAAAAAAATATATATAAAGAAAATACCTAAATGACCAACTTAACTTTAACTCTATTCAAAAAAATTAAGCTATGCAGATATTTGCTTGATTTATCTCTTTTGATATTTTTTAAAAGTATATATTTTATTGATTTTTTACAGAGAGAAAGGGAGAGGGATAGAGAGCTAGAATATTAATGAGAGAGAAACATCAATCAGCTGCCTCATGCAAACAACCCCATTGGGGATGTGCCTATAACCAAGGTACATGACCTTGACTGGAATCGATCCTGGGAACCTTCAGTCCACAGGCTGACGCTCTATCCACTGAGTAAAACTGGTTAGGACTCTTTTCAGATTTATACTGAGCTCTGAATACAAGAATTTCTTATTATAAGAAAAAACAAATTTATATTGATTTATGAGACGATTATGTAATTTACTACCATTCATTTACTTACCAACTTATATACGGACCATTTTTATTAGTGCTTTGTATTTTGCTAAACACATTCCCACAAAGTATATAATCTGAAACTCACAACATTGTTAGGTATGTATATTATTACCAACATACACATTATGGGGGCGTAAAGTAAATTTCATTATTTTCAGTAGACATCCATAGTCACATAGCAAGTCAATGTTAAATTGGCTTTTTAATTAAAGCCTTTCTGATTTTAAAGGCTACATGGAATTTTAGTGGCATGAGACTGACTGCCAGGGAGCTGTAAAAAAAATCCTAGAGGTGAGAAACTATATTAACAAGAAGAGGACAAACAGAATTTGCAAGTGTGTAAGCTCTTGGCATCTGTAATTCCAATTCTTCTGGCTTAGCTCAAGCCATTTAAAAATCACAGGGCAAGAAATAAGAAGGGAAATATCGGCAATGACCTTCCTGGCACTTGTCCTTGTAAATCTATAACTTGTACTGCAGAATCAACTTAATCTCTCCAGGCATTTGAACCTTACTGACATCATGAGACCACGCATTCTCATGGGGAAAATACAAGTCTTCTGTCATCAATCTATATATGTAAAAGGCTAATATGCAAAGTGTTCCTGTGGGATTACACTGGGAGACCTGGAGTTCTATCACTTACTACAACGTATACTGACCATCAGGGATCAGTGCAGAACAAAGGAATGTCCAGGGTGGTGGCTGGCAGCCAGGGAATGAAAGCCCCAGCCAGCAGCTGCAGCTGGCAGCCAGGGAAGGGAGGCCCTGATCGGCCCTTAATGCCAGTCAGGCCTACGGACCCTACCCAGGTACAAATTTCATGCACCGGGCCTCTAGTTTATTTATAAAGTAATAGTGAATCAAACTTGTTACCAGCTTTGCTTAGACTACCGTATTCCTCTTCTCTAAAAATGGGTTATTTCTTATTCAACAGCGATTTGGACCTTGTCTAATATTTTATTTCTCCCAGGTTTAAAATTGTTACTCATGGCTCTCTGTCTCCCAGTAACTGAATCTGTTTCTGCTGCTAGCTCTCCCTGATGTTGCCTTGCCTATTGGGCTTCTAAATAATGGGATCCTACATGGATTCCTCTGGGTGATGGCTCATATTTATGTATTTTGTATTGTTTTAGACTGTTTGTTTTTTTGGTTTTTTTTTTCTGGTTTGAATGTTTAACTTGAGTTTCCGCCTCCCTCCACCTTTCCACCTGCTTCTGCATGTGCTCACCTTAATTCACTCCACTGTCTATGGCTAACTTATGTCCAGTCATCAGCTTTCACTGGCTTGAATGTTCTTATGGCTGCCTAGTGGTGTTATGAAGATTCATCCTCCATTATTTTTTAAGAGTATGATAAAGTATAATATGATTTTGAATGAGCACATGACTTGTGGAGGTTTCTCCTTTATTAAAAAGGATTATGATAAGATAGCATAAAAAATATGGTTCTGAGAAAGTCCTGGGTTAAATTCCTGGCCCTACCATTTATGCACAGCATAAGTGAGGAAACCACCAGGAAATGATCCTTTTCTCCTCTGGTGTGTATATGCACCATGTTTGAGTCAACAGGTCCTACCACTTTTTTCTTTTTTTTTTTGGTTTTAATTTCTGCCAAATCCAATGTAATTGATTCCATTCTATTACATTGCTTTAGCCAAGGCCCTGTTAATTTTATCACCCTTATCATGCAGAGATTTCTAATGGGACTTCCTGCCTTGAGTTTTTCTCCTTTTAAACTTCACTCTATTCAGTCTTTCCATGATCTCCCGTGATGTTTTTACATGTTACTCTCTTCCTAGAATACTCTTGCTTCTTCTACTAACTCCCACTCATTTTTTCAAAAACAATAATTAGTGATTACTTCTGGGAATCTTTCCTTGACCACCTCAACTATCCCCTCTCTCCTCCTACACACATGCTCACACACTCCCTTGGTTTGATGGGTCTCTCATATAATCCCACATACTTGCAAAATACTTTATGGCTTAGCTTCTACCATGCTGGGTTGTTAGTATTGATATGTGAGTTTAATCCTTGAGAGCAGAACTCTTTTTTTCCTGTGTCTATAGTTGCGGGACAGCATCTGGACCATATTAAGAATCCCAGAATGTGTGCTATTCAAAGATGGAAACTACCACTTCTCCCAGAAACAGTGGAAAACTCACACTAAATGGACCTGCCTTATCCTTCCTGCCTTATCCTATCCTGCATGTGCTTTTTGTATCATTTGCTTTTGAACATCCTGCTATGAAAGTCTAATGTGTCAGCATCGTTTCACCATTTGATTATTTGAGCATTTGTGTGAAGGAAGAGAAGTCAGATAATTTTATTGACTAACGTTTGTGATTTCTGGGACAAGTGGTGGCATCATCCATTCATTTAATGTACATTTATCACTGGGAATCTGAACCTCTATTAAGGAGCCATGGGTATTAAAATATATACACAGTAGGTATTCGATAAATGTCCTGAGTAAATAAAATGCATAAACATATAAATTTATATAAACATATATGCCTACATATGTATACAAACATATAAATAAAATATACAAATAAAATTAATACATAGCCAATTTTACATCAAATATTTAATCCCAGGTGTTGGTACTTACTCAAAAACATGCAAACTTTCCCCCTCTGCCTTTCATCAGTACTTGGCCAAGCTCACATTGATCTTTGAATTATTATTAGATAAAGCACTCCTCTGTTTTTTCACCGCTCCTGCACCCAGAGACATCACCTTACATTAGTGACATTGGACATGACACAATATCAAGCTGGGCTTCTTAATGCAATTCTGGATGTCTCAGGATAACCTATACTTGACCTTGTAGTGGATGATACATGTATGTTGCACATATCTCCTTTTGAAAATCCCCATCCATAATTACTTAGCTAGTCAGATTGTTAATGGATTAGCGCTTCAAAGGAAAGAGAACCCACAGTTCTTTATTTTCTAACTTCCCTGTGTTCTCAAACCTTTGTTACACCCTGAGGCTGAGTGGCTCAGCAGCTCCTGACTTCAGTGCCTGGGGAGGATGCTTCCCCTGTGGCATTGGTGCAGAGACCCAAGGGGGCCACACTAAGGGTGGAACTCCAGAGCAGCCTCCATCTCTTCATTTCAAAGTTCCTAACGCAAAGACTCAAAGTGCTTTAATCTGGACAAATAATTTATAATGCATTAACTTACAGGATAATAAAAATATAGTTTGAGAAATGCGAAACCAAAATAGAAGGAGTTATTTATTTATTTATTTATTTATTTTACTTTTTAGGAAAAAGCTCACAAATAGGATACCTTTCATTTTGATGTACAGATAGCTCCCGAGTGATTGAACTACTTATCTCAAGACGTATTATTTTGAGAATGGAAACATTATATATGGACATGAAAGCGAAATACTTATTTTAAAAATACGAAGAAGCCATGTTTATTAGTTTTCTATTGCTGTGCAACAAATGACCACAAATTTAGTGGGTATTATTTTAGAGTTCCCCAAGTCAGGAATCTTAACACATCTTTTTTAGTCCTACTCAGGGTCTAGCAAGGCTGTGATCAAAATGTTGGCTAGAGTGGCAATGTCACCTGAGGCTCTTCCAACCCCCCTGTTTGTTGATATACTTCATTTCTGGGGTTGCAGGAGTGAGGCTCATTTCCTTTCATGTTGCTCCTTCTGAAAACCACCCTCCACAACATGGCCAGTTTACTCCTGCAAGGCTAAGGAGCACTCTGAGGCTGCTTCTTGCCTCTTACCTAGTCTAGACCATCTTTCAAAGGGGTTATAAGTTCTGGCTTGCATATGCTTCCTTTGAATAATTAAATGTCAATTTGTTAGGGACTCCACATCTGAAAAATCCTTTCACCTTTGCAGTATAACTTAACCCTGCCATGACCCTGAATTCTCATCATATTCATAGTCCTGCCCACACTGAAATGGAGGTGATTATACAAGGAGAGTCCACACGGAAGCAGGAATCATGGGAGCTGCCTTAGAATTCTGCCCACCCCATCATATTACATCCCACATTTTAATAATTCAGAGGGCTTGGTTCAATGCTAGCCACAGCAGATAGATTTATATTTTGGATTGACACAACTCATATGCCCTTATTCTAGGGATCATCTTTAAAGAGATGGCACTAGAAAATTCAGATACAAAATCTAAGAGTTTAGGAGGCAACTCTTTAACATGCCATTGAAAGGGTTTACAAAACAAGCAAGACCATAGTTTCATTTTCTTGGTTTGAAAGATTTGTTGAATTGAATTATATTTCCATTCCTGTGTCAGAGCTATAATAGTATTTGAATAATATTTTTACAAACCTTTATTATTTTAATGATTGGTTAATGGTTAAGATTCATTTAAAGTAGATATCTACAGATATACAAATTATAATATGAAAGACCATTATGCTTTCAGCTACCATGGTTAATGTGATGTATTTACTTTCCATTTTATTTTGAAGGCATTTGAAAAAGAAAAGTTTTATTTTGAAGATGCTTTGGTTATCTTTCTTGAATTTTATTTGGTTTCTTTTAAAATCATTCCTAGTGAATGATCCATGCTACAAGTTATTTTCTGTCTTTTAGTAAATTATTTTTAACTCCTCCTTCTGCACCCAGGATGTTGGCTCGGTTAGTTTTAAACAAGTTATCCATTTGCTCCCTGACTGACATTATCTCTCCTCTAAGAGAACCTTCTCAGTAGTAGTCATGTCACTGAAGTTTAGTTTTTAGCTGGACCTCCCACCAAAATGCCATGACATATCCAGATAAACATTGAAAAGAAAATCATCAACAGCTTTGACCTGTGGCTCAGGTATATTTCCTCCATCTGTAGTGATTTAATCAATGATGATGAAATGGCCCAAGATAGGCTATAAAAATCATCCTAGAGGCTTTTGTTATAAATACTGAAGAGTTTCTCTATCTGCTGGCTGCTGAGATTTAACCTATCATTTATAACTGCCAACAACCAACTTTGTAACTTTTATATATGAAAAACTCTCACTTTAATACAACCCAATGCAGCAAAAAAAGGCAAAATGTAAATGCAGATATAAATATAGGTATAATAATATTTTTCTACATATAATTACAAATATAGATGTGGAAATAGGTGCATAAGTAAACAGATAATAGACAGTAGGTTTAGATAGCTAGATCCGTCTTTACTTTATAAACACTGCATAAGAGAAAAGTAATTATAATATTAGTTTTGAGCCCTGAGATTCAGCTATGCCCTATTGCCAATTATATTTATATAATTTAAAAATGTGCATTTCTGATATTTATAAACAAAAAGTCTTAACCAATACAAAAATCACACCATGCATTGCTCATTAGAACACAAAAGCACTAATGAAAAAGAAATAATACAAAAGCACAAGTGATGATTAAAGCAATTGAGAATTTACTACTAAAGATGGTTGGGAGCTTTTCAGAATAAATGGCTAGAGGTTAAGAAGTAAGTGACTAATGTGTACCCATGTTGTTCAAGACATTCAGACAAGTTATATCATGCTGAAATATAGAGAAATTCTTAGAAGCTTAATTATGAATTATTAAAACAAATAAAAAGAGGGGGTAAGGGAGGCTGAGGGGAGGATAATGGGGGAAAAGGAAAACATATGTACTACTATTAAATATAAGTTATACTGCAAAAAATAAAAAAAAATTAATTAAAAAACAAATAAAAAGAGGTATCTCATGCAAGCTGCAAATTACAGAAACCCTCTATATTGGGCTATACAATAACAGCATAAAATAATCTGAGCCTTATTCTCAGCAAAACTAAGTCATTAGTGTACTTAGGTGGAATGTAATACCAATTAGACTAGATTATTCCAGGGACTGACTGGCTTCCATCAGCTTCCCTAGATCTACTCCTCACCCTTCTCCAAGATCTAAATCCTGGGAGGCTGATCTTGAGTTTTTCTTGTAAGAGGATCCCTTGCTTTCTGCCTTCTTATTCAGTTCATGCAATGGAATGATCTGGAAGTACTTTCACAGGAAGTAAAAGGATGACATTAGAGGATTCATTTCCTCCATCTGAGTTATACCACCATGGCTCATCTGTATTCACCCAATAAAACCAAGGCTTCTATCAAGCTGCTCACTGTGTATAGCTACTATCACTACTCCTCTCAGTCCTGGGGGTGGTAAGGACTTCCCAGTATTGGGCCCCCTAAACATTTCTTAATTTCTCTAAAAAGATATATTAAATCACTTGGATCGAGTTTGCCATTCATTTCTCACAGTACACAAGCTATTGTTATTTGTCCTTCATAATGCATCCTTTAATTTCTAAACATTCTACAAACTACATGCATTGCTTTTACAATTAGAAAACCAATAATGTTTTGAAATATATGTATGTTTTAGAAATTGCCTGGTTAACATTTCTAGAAATTGAAATTCAAGATAGAAAGTAGTGATGATGTATGAAGGAAAGAATTTAATGTCAGTTGACATTTTCATACTGGGCACTGAATGAGATTGGCATAAATTATCTCCTTTATGCAAAGGTGTTTTCTATGATCTTATTTCATATCAACATAAATGAAATTCATGTTTACAAGAAGATTTGGGAAATCACCTACCGAGCAAAGTGAGATTTATTGGAAAATTAGTGTTTGGGACTCAATGATAGTAGATACGGCAAGCCACCCTATAGGATATGTTTAAACAACTGTCAAAACTGTGAGGTGGTAGGTTATAATTCTTTGTTCTCTCTGTCCATATGGTCAGTGGACTTTTAATTCTACATAATTAATGTGATGATAGGTTTTACTATTGTGATGAAGGATTTAAAGGTTGTTGCCTGCCTCAAAGGTTTTAACAAATACCAGGCACAACAGAAAGAACTATTTAACGGGGCTTGACAGGGGAACTTACCTGCTGGAGAGAAGAGGGAAGAATGAGATGTCAGCCTGGCAGAAAGTGCACATTTGATGCCAAAACTAACAGTATTTAAATGAATAGCATGTCCCGGCTCTGCCATCCAAAGAAATAACCTGTCAAACTAAACTTATACAACCTCCATATGACACCAGAAAAATATAATGTCAGACTCAAAAAATGCATCTGCATTTTCTAGCATCCTGTTCAGTAAGTGTCATATAAGTGGACAAAACCAGCACACCACACACCTGCTTTCCTAGAGTAGGACTTCTAATAAAAATGGTGCATAATTGACCATTAGAAAGAGTGAATCCCATCCATTTCCCTTTATGAGTAACAAATTCCCTTTATGAATCTGCCTTTTAAGTGACTGATTTTCACATGCTTCTCCATCATTGCCATCAATAAAAGAATGAGAAAAGATGTTCTCAGTTTCTACTCCAAATAATGTTGATGGTGGCAATAATGATATAGATATAATCAGGTGTGTCAAGAGAACATCTAAGATCTAGTTAAGCAAGGGTCAAGGAAACACATAGAAAGTGAAATAATGTGGACTCATTGAGAGCACAGGCCCTAATATTAACAATAGGATGGTTCTCTGAAACTTGTGAAAGTTTATGGATGAGACACAAATCACCTCCAATGAAAGACACATGAAACGTTTTAGTAAGACTCAGGCCAGGGATGACAAGTGGGAATCAGAGAGAAGGTATAATTGATTGTTTCATGGGGGCCCATGCTCAGCTTCCCTAGATTAGTCTAAGATTCTAGGAATCGGGTGGAGATACCTATAATAGAGAACAATTCAGATAAAAGAGCATTGTGCCATGATGGGTAAGGTCATGGATTCGGAGTAAAATATAACTTGTATGTGATTTACTACCTGTGTTACTGTGGATTATTTGCTAAACCATTCAGTTCAGCAACTCACATAGACGTGGATCACAATGGCAACTTCACAAGATTGTTGGAATAATTAAATAAGTTAAAGTATCTAATACATAACTCAGAGTATGATAGATAGATACTACCTATGGTTCAACAATAATAAAAAGTAGGATTATTTACATGTATACATGCACCTTTGTCCACATGTAGTTCTGCTTCATTGCTAAGAGTATATGAATGGTCTATGACATCTTTCACTCCTTACTCATGACTTAGTTTGGACCTCTGCCTGATAAGTGGACCATTCGCCTCCTCAACTAAAATATAGGTAAACAATGCCCACGTGAAAAAAAGTGACTTTTCTGATAGAAAATCTTCTTCTATAAAGAACATTGGCACTAGGAGTATTCTCCCTGAATTTAGCAAAGTAAATATTAGGAGAGGTCAGAACACCTCCAATGGCCTTGACAGCCTCAGACATATCAAGGCTGTCCCAGCCATGACCTGAGACTCTAGGAAGCAGGATCCTAACACCAACTCAGGTACGTTGTATTCATGAGCTCTAATACTTGAGAAAAACTTAAGGGATGTGGGAAATGTGGTACAAAATGGTTAGCCAAATTGTCAGCTGTTACTCAGCTACTAAGATATCATCTAGATGTGAACTTAGATGTTTGACTCAATATGCTAGCTGTCCCCTGGACCCCGTGCTGACTCCTAGCACATGGCTACCATGCTCCCTCCACCTTTCACCTTTCTTTTTCTGCATCCATTGTTTCTGCTGCATGGTAGTCCCTTTCTTGACAAACTCCTACTTCTGTCAATATATTTAAAAACTCACCTCAGTGAAGCCTTCCTACCAACCCCAGGACAGAACTGCTTCTTCTATTTCAAAGCACCTTTATCTGAAAGCTATTTCACAGCATCTAACACAGTGTTTATGGCTACATCTCCAATTCCTGGAACAATGCCTACCACATGGCACATGGTCAATAAATGTTGGTTGAATACATGAATTGAATTTTAATGATTTAGATATAGCCTCTCTGTCTTCATAGGCATTAATTCCTAAAAATAGTGCATAACCAATTTGCTAAAAGTGCTGAACTGTGAAATTCATGTTAATTAATTTAATAAAAATATTAAACATTATTTTAAAATGTAACTGTGAAATCCTAAAAGAATTTTACTACATTTCCTAAGACCATTCTCAGATATTAAAAAGCCCAATGCCATCTAATAGCAAATTTTTGATTTTTTTAAATTAAATTTAAAAATTCCCCACTTCCTGTCACAATTCTTGACTAAACCTAGACCTGAAAGATTGAAGGGGAATAAATCAGCATGTTGTTTGTCTACTCTCTTTCATGAACCATCTTTTTAAGACAACCCTACATTTCTCATTCTGCCCTCTCAAGGGTTAGACTCAGTGGGGAGTGAGAACTTTTTACAAAAGGGATTAAGAAGACCTTATTGCATGGGCTCAGCTGTAGTCTGAATTTAATAGCATAGAACAAGTGGATTTCTAGATCCTGGGATTTTCTGTGATGGGAAATGTTATGGTCACTTTTGTGATGTCGGTTGGATATCTTAGCTCAGACTGGTCTATCAAAGTACCACAATGGCAGTTTAAACAATAAACATCATTGTGAATAGGTCTGGCAGTTAGGAAGTCCAAGATCAAGGCACTGGCTGAGCCAATGTCTAGTGCGAGGCCAGCTCCTAATTCACAGGTCGATGCTCAACCACTGAGCCATGCCAGCTGGGCTATACAAGAGATTCTTTTTTTAAATCCTCACCCAAGGACATTTTCCCATTGATTTTCAGAGAGAGTGGAAGAGAGAGGGAAATACAGACAGAAATATCGATGTGAGAGAAACATATCAGTTGGATGCTTCTTCCACAGGTTCAACCAGGGCCCAGGTCAGGGAAGAGCCTGTAACTGAGGTGCATGCCATTGACTAGAACTGAACCCAGGACCTTTCGGTCTGCAGCCACACTGTAGCCACTGAGCCAAACTGGCCATGGCTACATGAGATTCTTAATTGAATGAAGGGCAGACTTCAGGCTCAAGGTTTAAAATCAGGCAGAAAAGAGCTTGAAGCTGGAAGATATTTTGCCAGGACTCCAGTATATTTCAGCTACATCATAGGTTGAAATAACTACTTTTGGCTAAAATTTATGATAAACTATACTTTCATACCTTTTTTATTTGCTCCTTGATTGTTCAACTGACTAAAATGTTAAAAAATATTCCCAGCCCTGATCAGTTTGGCTCAGTGGATAGAGCATCGGCCTGCGGAATGAAGGGTTTCAGGTTCGATTCCGGTCAAGGGCATGTACCTTGGCTGCGGGCACATCCCCAGCAGGGGGTTTGCAGGAGGCAGCTGATCTATGTTTCTCTCTCATGGATGTTTCTAACTCTCTATCCCTCTCCCTTCCACTCTGTAAAAAAAAATCATTAAAAATATATCTTAAAAAATGTTACCAAAACATTTCCCATCGCCATCTTATGTTTTAGAGTGCATAAATGTGCCCTTTCCCTGGGATAAGCATGATAAGGTTCATGACTTCTCTGCTCCCTTTTAGATAATAGCAACACAGCATTAGCATTTTCAGTCCAATATCTATAATCAAAACTTCCCATTTGAGTTTCCATAAATTGTTGGGTTTTTCCCCCCCATTCCAGTCTGGACCAGCTTTGGGCTCAAGTCTTGCCACTGGGGAAGGAAAGTATTTTTTTTCTCCCTGTGTAGTCTGACCTCTTACTCCACTCTCTAACTTCTGATTTAATTGGAAGAGGTCACATTTGGGTACTGGGAGCCTGAGCAGAGGGAAGGGAACAGGTAAGGCAGTAGGTCAGCTTTCATTCAGCTGGTGGGGGCTTGTGGTTCTTTTTAGAGGCAAAGGGTTAGAGCTGGCGACTTGGGTGGGCCTGGCTTAGGTTTCTCCCTGATGAAGAGCTTTGCACTGGCTTCTTGGATTTCACTGTTGACTTCCTAGCTTCTGTCGCTGCCTGAATCAATGCAATTCTATGCTGCTAACCTTGTGTTTTCTTCCTCAGCTTGGCCTACAGCTTTCTTTCCACTCGGGTCTCTGGGCTCAGACAGTCCTCCTGGACAGCGTCTCAGACAGCCTCTTATTGTGGCTCACTACAAAGACTCTTACCTCGCTGCGCCCTGTAAACTCTGAGAAGGAACACCCACCCCAGTAGGGGCATTCGGTCTCACCTCTGAATAAATAGCCTTTCTTTTATCATCCGGGGTTCCCGGGTAGGAGTCAAACCCTATCCCAGAGATGACTTCCCTTTCCCAGCTGTAAGTCAGACATCAGGCCCCCAATGGCAGGGAGCACATCACAGTATTGTGTGGGGGATCCTCTTGAAATCCACTGTACCAGGTGTGGAGACGAAGTGGAACTCAAAGCCTTACAACAGCTCTTCAAAGCAATTTCACTTTCAAACCCTCCTTTCTGCACTTTCTGACCCCCTTTCCTACATCCTTTATCTGCCTGGAACTCCCAAAGACTTAAAACGTTTTCCTTGTTTCCTTTAAGAACCTACACACAGAAATCTGGCCTTGGAATTTCACATCTATTCCATCTTGGACTTTTCCAGAAAATCTCATTTTTAACATACTGTTACATATTGAACCAATACAGCCCAGGGTCAAACCACAGACTTCGACTGACCTTTTAGAGTGTAAACTACTAGTACATATAAGTTAGAAATGTTCTATGCTTGGACAGGTAGCTACATATTTACTGTGCTCTTGGTTTTTACTTGCAGTGAGTGGCTCTAATTTTTTTAAGTAGGCTTATTAAGAGCAGTTAATTCAAATTAATTCAATTCGTAATGATAAAGATGAAGTGGAAGGCATTCCATGCTGTGACTCCCTGAGTTCTCTGTATAAGCTGTTTCTCTGCCTTTCCAGTTTCTTCGAGAATTCAAGAGCTGGTGGAAAATAAGCAGCTGTGTGGCTTTTCATCTGAGCACAAACCTTAAACTACTGGCTGAAAATTTGTCTTTTACTCCCTTCACACAGCTTCCATAAACTGAATTAGCCCATTTCATTACATGAAAATTCTCTCTGATGAAATAGCTACTAATGAAAAAAAACAAAAAACACCTGTAAACAATTAGATAAACCAAGTTGCTAAAAATCGAAACTATTCATCAGTTTCAACAGCCAATGGGAACATGGCCAAAGGCAATGGCACCTGCTCTTTTCCCTGCTAAGGAAAACCAAGGTTTGTTGTGAAAATCTTCAAAAACTGCCACTTTTTTTCTCATTGGAAAAAAACAACAAATCCATTCTAATATTTACATGGTAGAATAACATAAGAACAGTTATGAAAGTAATAAAAACAATTGGATAAAATTAGCTCGACAAGATATAAAGTATCTCTCTTGGACTATTATAGTACTAGTAATTAAAACAGAAGAACATGCCGCAGGAATAAACAGATAAATGAACATCTAAAAACTCCAGGACTTAATTATTTTAAATTTAAAAGTTAAAGATGTCATTTCAAACCAATACTAATGTACTAAATTATTTAGGATTACATAATGAATAATGGTAGAACAACCAGTTTTTAATCGGAGGAGGTATAAGCATGTACATATAAACATTCGCACATCTGTGAAACATACGGGATGGATGCACCTAAGTAAAAATCCTTAGTGTTTTGCTTGATAATAAACTCTAGTTAAATCAAGACTCAAAGCTGAATAATGAAAATAAGAAGTTATTAGAATAACGTCTGGGTAAAAAATTAAAACATTGGAATAAAGATGGCTTTAGAGGCATGAAAGAAAAACAAAAAGCCTTTAAAATAAAATAAAAAAATAAGTCTACCTAAAATTGTTAACATGATTAGACAGAGCACTTATTTTTAGATATATACAAAGAAAGCTTACAAATCAGGAAGGAAAGCCAAAAAAAAAAAAGAAAAAAAAGCCAGGCAATTGGTATAAAATAGCAGTCTTCTAAAAATAAAATCAAAATAACTCTAAATAAAGAGATGATCAATCTCACACTAACTAAAAACAGAACAGTGAGATTTTTAAGCCACTGAGATCAGCAAAAAATAAAAACGAATGAATATAGTCAGTGATTGTAATAGCATGAGAATAGATACTCTAATATGCTATTGATAAATAGGTAAAAATATATTCTTGAAAAGAAGTCTGAAAATGCTTATCAAAATTGCAAATACAAATCATGTTTGACTCATTTTTTGCAGTTTAGATTGTTTACTGATCCTTTTTATAGAAATTCAATCTAGAAATATATTGATTTTAAATATGTTTAATATTGGGAATAACAATACTGGAAAGAAATGCAAATGTTTATCAATAATGGGACAGATTTAAATTCTTATATCCCTCCAATAAAATACTCGGAAGCAACATTCAATACTGTACAATTACAAATGACAAAATCATTTGACAGAATAAGAGGTATAAATTGAGCCCAATTGTGTCAAATATGCTTACAAAATACCATGGGATTAACACTCTATTTCTATGGTGGCTTCTTCTGGTGATGGAGTTAGGGCAAAAGCAGGGGGGAATTGATTCCTCTTATTTTGTGCATTTTCTGTAGTTAAATTACTTTTTAAATTTTTATTATAATGTGCCACTATTGTTATAAAAATCACATAAAACACAAGGAAACAGAGGGAGACTGAAGCACTTAGCAAAACAATACCTAGATTTAAATAAAACTCAACATTAATAATATAGTGCTCTGTGGTGCTAAATTATTGGAATGATGGAAGTCTATCCAAAAATCCTCAGCCTGAGAAGAAATAAATGGCCTCGTCAGCTCATCTACTCACCAGGTCAGAATGAGAAAATACCTTGTCATTTTTATCCAAAAAGGATTAGTCCTAGGGAACAAATTCCTTATTTCTTATCAACTCAAAATGGCAAGTCTTACTGAGGGAATTTACCCTAATTAGAACCTGAGAAGTCTGTGTGTGACTACTTGTAGAACTAATTGTTATGCTTTCTGACATACTTTAATGATTATTGGTTCCACTATTCATCTTCCAAGGCTGCTGGGGATATCATGTGAAATAATAAATGTGAAAATGTTGTCAAAGAGTACACTCAAGGTAATTATTATTGTTCAAGTGTTGGCTTAAGGCAGAAAAACATCACAGTAAGCAATAACGATGAGTTTCAAAAATTGTAGCTATCCAGTTAAAATAAGGAAACTGTTTCTGGCCTCTCTGAGAAAACTCAAAAAAGAAAAGAATAAACCTTGATAAATGCAGTGTTGTGGAGGAGTAAAACTGATTTTTCTCTTTGGAAGGCAACTTGAAAATATATGTTAACATATCTTAAAATAAGCAGAACCATGGAACCAGCAATTCCTTTCTAAGAATATATTTTGAGGAAATAATGTCTAAATACTTCATCTGAGCATAATTGTAATGCAGCAACAAATTATAAATGATGTGATAGCCAACAACAGGAGCCTGGCTAAATAATTATGGTGTTCCATGTAGTCATTAAAAATAATTCTGTAGGAAATTAGAAAATGTGCAGGGTATATCGTTAAATTAAAAGGTGAAGCAGTGTATGCAGAGTATTATTCCATTTTGCTAGCAAATTTGCTTTACAAATATACAATGCGGTTGAGATGAATAAAGTGACTTATCTGTTAACAATGCCACTAAAATAGATCTAGTTTATTTTCACACAAAACCTAGGCATGCACTCAACAGATAAAATGTCTGTAACACAGACTATTTGACTCAATACTTACTATTCAATGGGAAATTTGCGTAAAACATCTATGAAATCCAATAAAAATCCTGTAAATTAATTATATAATTTCAGAGGTAAATAAACTCACTCTAAGCCAAATACAATAGAAACGAAACAAAAGTTTATCTTCGTGATAAAGAGTCCCTGAGGCTTAAAGTTCTCATATGTGATCAAAGAGCCCAGCTGAGCGTAAACAGACTTGTCCCCTTGGGAAATAAGAGGTGCTGCCCAAAAGCATGGTGGAGAGCTGTCCAGGGACTTGCTTGTGGGCACCTGTGCAAAACCCTCTGGAGACTCCTGGAAATATCAAGAAGAGGTGAGATATGTTGAAGGGGTAAAGACTTTGCCACCAGCAATTTTGTCAATAAAACAATTGCCCTAGCCGGTTTGGCTCAGTGGATAGAGCGTCGGCCTATCTGAAAGGGTCAGTTCTGATCAAGGGCATGTACCTTGGTTGTGAGCACATCCCCGGTAGGAGGAGGTGTGCAGGAGGCAGCTGATTGGTCTTTCTCATCGATGTTTCTCACTGTCTATCCCTCTCTCTTCCTCTCTGTAAAAAAAAATCAATAAAATATATTTAAAAAAATATATATATATATATAAATTTTGATATTACATATTAAAGCAATTTTTATTACGTACATGCTAGTGAGGCAAGTGTTCAGTTATTACATGTGTTTTCATATCTACCACACAAGTAGATTTTTGCAGTGGATAAGCACGGAGGGTCCAGAAGAAAAGAAAATCCTTATAGATAGGTTTGACCCTAATACCTTTCCCTACATCCTTAGTACCAAGAATCCAAGCATGAGAACCCTAGATTAATCTGTAAATATTATAATTTTGTATCATGGGTTTCTTAGTTATCTATTGGTGTAACAAGCAACAACACTTAGCAGCTTAAAACAATAACCATTTCATTGTATCCCACAGGTCTGTTTTATGCTAGGATATAAACATGTAGTTTCTTCCCTAGCTTCACTTGGAGCATTTTACCCAAGTCCAGTCAGATGGGGTGAAGTCAAAGTTGACTGGGTGCTTGACTGGGACATTGGGAGAGCTGGCCTCTCCTTCTCCTTGGGGCCTCCAGCCTCTTTTCTCCTCATGGACCGTGGATTCTTCACAGGGTCTCTCTAAAAGGGTTTCTGGACTAGGTTACATGTCTCAGTTTTCCCGAAAGCACAAAATAGAAAACTACTAAGCCTCCTTGGAGATTAGTCCCAGCACTGGTGTCATGTCATTTCTTACGTTTTCTATTGATAAAGTGAGTCATGGGGCTCAGCTTACATTTAACATGGGAGGTGACTAGCCCAGAGCATGAATGCAGGTGACAGGGTTCTTTGAGAGTCAACCAGGGAGATCAGCAACCACACTGCAGTACATGCTGTGTCAGCCTGGGGCTCGGGCGAGGCATACAATTATAGTCATAGGCATATAAGGGAGATGAGCTTGCTGCCTTCAGGAACCCTATAGTCTAGAAGGGGATGTAAACATCAGCAAAGAAATATTCCACGAGAACCGTTGTTCTAAAGGAAAAGTACTATTGTTCTCAGATGGTAAGTTATACTGACCAAGGACGCTTCTGGGGGAAATAAAGCTAGAGCTGATGGGACATGTGGGTAACAATGCGTATTGTTACCATCAGCTTTAGCTTTACAACACTAAACTACATGAGTAGGTCATAGAAGAAGCATTCTAGCCAGAGGGCACGGCATAAATATAAGACATAAGTACTGCCCACTGAAAGAAAAGACAATGATGCAGCTGAAAAAGTATGTGGGACTGCATGACATAGAGCAGGCTGGTAAGGTAGACAGAGGTCTGGCATTGTCTTCATTTTAGAGCAAGGAGACGCTACTAGAAGGTTTCACCATTAGAAGGTGACAGGACCAGTTTTGCATTTTGAAAAGATCCCTCTGCCTGCAAGGTGGAGAGCAGATTAAAGAGGGAGCCTCAGAGATGATTTATTCCACCTACCAGGATATTGCAGCCCTCTAGATGAGAGGTGAGTGCCTTCCTCCATTTCCTGTAGCTTAGGAGAGCTAGATTCATGACAGAAAGCACTGGCACAATTGCTTTCATTTCTTTTCTAATCATCTTTCTGGATTCTATTTTCTTTTTCTGCCTCAAATCAAAAGAATTCTGAATCCAAAACAACTCACAGGAAAGGGTGATCGAAACCAATCAAATGAAGTATAGAACACCGCATCTTAAACAACTGGCAAGATGAGGAGCTAAACTTGACTCCCTCTAGACTGTCAGGTCCTTCAATCATCACTCCTGCTGTGAATCCTCCTGGAATAGCCAACAAGGCCAACAGTGATGCCTTAATTGTCCTTTCTCTGGTTTTCTTTAAGCTTAATCTCTAAAGATTCTTCTCATTTTACCTACTCTTCCAAACAGAAATGTTCCTCAGTGCAGAGTGGCACAGGCATATGTTCAAAGCCTTGCTCTGCTGGGTGAACTTACATAAGTTCACGAGCACCCCTTAACTTCAATATCGGTATCTAATAACAAAGTAATGAGCATAATAGTATAGGTCCAAAGTGTTACAATAAGCCAGTGAGATGATGCCGGCAAAGGGCTTAGCCCAGTGCTGTACAACCTCATAGTTACAAGCCAAATCAATCTTGGCTCAGTTCCCAGCTCTTCCAATTATTACCTCTATGGCATTGAGCAAGTTATTTGCTGCACTGAAGCATCAATATTTTTTATTTGTAAAATTCATATAAACCTAATATCACTTTATAGTGTGTTTATGGGGATAACTTGACAAATAAAGTAGTGGATAGAGTAACTGATATATAGCCAACATTTAGTAACCAGAAACTTCTATTGTTATAAAAAATTATTAGCACTCAAGTACATTTTGTTTAGTTCTCCTTTCCCCATTCACTAGGACTTCTTTTTTTCCATACATTATCTTCCATTATTGCCAGCTACCTTACAACCTTACTTGTATTCTGTGGATTCTCTCTCTCTCTCTCATCTTCACTCTCTCTCATCTTCATTCCATCTATCCTTTCTGCTTTCAAAATGTGGAGGACAATAAATAAATCTATCTATAGTAATAAAAGGGAAATATGCTAATTAGTCAACAGAGCCAAATATCAACAGTACAATAATTTAAATTTCTTTTGAGAGCCAAATTTTTAAAATTTAAACTATATAGGTAGGCACATTGTTATTAACTTAATTAGGGTACTCCTATGCTGGCCTTTGCTAAAAACATTCTCAATCTGATTGAGGTACACTCAAGGGGCCAAAGAGCCACATGTGGCTTGTGAGGTGAGGTTTGCTGACCACTGGACTATGTAGGGTTTTATAAGTCCCCTACTCTATATGTTCTCAGTAGATGTATCAAAAACTTGGTACTAAAATATCCAAGCACTTGCTAAGTGTTTATCAGCCATGCAATAGATATGATTTCAATTTTTTATGGCATTCATAGCACCTTTGAATTTATTCCAGGGTCATATAAATTTTATGTCCTAAAAACAAAATGCTTTTCAACCTTGGCTGACATTTAAGTCCTGCAATGGTCAAACCTGTGTTGTAAGATGTAATTAGCATGAAAGTATAAGCATGTAACCAGGACTTCTTTTTCCTTTCTCCTATATCAGGAATAGAAGAGTCACTTTGCAATATCAAGCACATTTTTCTTTAGTTATGAAAAACAGCTGTTTTGGGTATGCATTTGCCAGATTAAAGCCCTCAGTGAACTTTGGTTTATTATAAGAATCAGTGAAAGCTGCAAGAAAATGATCAAAATAGTTTAAATGCAAAGTTAGAAAATACTAAATTGCTATATGTGAGTGGTAATTATATTGTCCAACCTTACTATGAATATGTGTTAGCTCAAGGTTTAAAGTGTCATAATATTTGTGTGTTTCATGTGAAACATTCTTACCCCTGGGGCATGCTGGTATGACTGATCTTTTAATATTTCACTTCATGAACTGGGCTTATTCTTTCTACTTTTAATTTCACTGCTCTAATTTTGTTCAGTCTGTTTATATTTATACTAAACTGGAAGACTTACTAGGGTAAAATAAAACATAATTTATTTATGATGTTTTTCCAGAATAAAACAACTCATAATCTGTGGAGCATTATTTTTAGAGACAGCAGTTTCCCACCATTGTTGGGAGACAGCTGTTCTCTTATCTATACTCATAAAAGAGTAATATGCTAATTAGACTAGGAGAACCTTCCAAGACATCCTTCCAGACAAAGCTAAGGTGGTGGGGCTGAGGCAGAGGTGGTTAGGGGCAATCAGGCTGGCGCGGGCGGGGGGGGGGGGGAGTTGGGGGCAATCATGCAGGCAGGGGAGTCAGTTAGGGGCAAAGAAGCTGATAAGGGGGGCAGTTAGGGGCCATGAGGCTGGCAGGGGAAGGCAGTTGGGAGCGAGTAGGCCAGCAGGGGAGGGCAATTGGGGGTGAGCAGGCTGACAGGTGGAGTAGTTAGGGATGATTAGGCAAGCAGGCAGGTGAGCAGTTGGAGCCAGTGTTATTCCTGATTGTGAGAGGGATGTCCAACTGCCGTTTTAAGCCTGATGTCTGTGAGGTTGGGCATAAACCAGCAGTCAGACATCACCTGAGGGGTCCCAGATGGGAGAGGGTGCAGGCTGGGCTGAGGGACACCCCTTCCCCCCATGCACAAATTTCATGCACTGGGCTACTAGTTTCTTAAATATTTCCAGTCATATTTGGAGTGAACCAATTAGGCCTCATGAATTAGTAGAGCCAAGAAAGGGCCTTTAGCTGCACATGATATTTAAATGATCTAATCTCACAATTAAGCACAATGCTAAATTTATGTAGCTCTGTACATGTGATTAAAATCCCTTTTACTTATGACAGTACATGTGAAATAGAGTCTTTTTAACTCATACTCTCTTCATTCAGAACTTGAGATAATTAAAAGGTAAAAAGGCTTAATATATTCAGTTACATGTGAAGAGATATTTTACTGAGCAAAGGAGATAGGGTAATGTTTTCCTTTTCACAAAATATTTGAGAAATCAAATTATTTCTAGTATTATTGTAGCATTTATTTGCATAATGTTAATTTATATTAATAGCTGCTGCCACTGTATTGAAAAATGTTCCATGTGTTTTATTTAAGTAATCATATTTAACTTTGAAAGATAAATTTAACCTTGAAGGATAATAAATTTCAACTTTCAATTAAGAAATTCTTACAAATTCCACCAGTTTGAATGACTAAGGACTTATCCCATGTTATTCTGCTAATTCAGGAAGGAAACTTATTCCAGCTACCTCTCAAGTGTATTATTTTTCAACTACCCTACAGATCTC